>OV884059.1:167103776-172103776 GCA_930367215.1 Pollenia angustigena | reverse complement strand
GTAAAGGCGTTGGACCAGAAACTAAATTAAATGTTAAAAGCAAATATGGAAATTTTCTGTAAGAGAAAATTTATTTATTTTGAATTTATTGTTTGAAACATATTTGTGCATAAGTAATTAAATACTTACTGATTTTCTAATGATTTTGTTGCAAATTTATTTAGTTTAAACCTATTGCCTTAATTTCTCAATTTAAAACATACATATGTATGCATATCATTTATGTCTTAAATGCAAAAATTTCATTATAAATATTGGTACTATTTTAGTTTGAAATAACTGCCCTTATTAAAATTTTATTATTGAATTTTCACTTGTTTGTTTTATCTTGCTATGTAATTCTGACAACAAAATTCGATTTTCTATCATAATTGGTCATATGTACACATCTGTTGAACGGAATTCGAAAATAAACTATTTTCGATGTGCAAAAAATATTAACAGTGAATGGAAAAAGTTTGAGCTTATCAAAAAAATTAAGTATATTGTAAAAGTATAAAAAGTATAAATGTGGTATAAGATTTTTAAAGTTTTCGTAATCTTTATTTGCAGTTTATTTTAATACTGTGCTCATCATAAGCAATTGTGTTTATATGTGTACTTCATTAAATTGTTTAACAACAAACCTCTAAAAAAATATAAAATATCACAAACAACACGTTCTGTTCAGCGTATGGGAATCAGATCTGCAAATGGAAAAAATGTCATTAAAAAATTAACGACTAAATTTAAAGCAAAATTGCAAAACTGAAAAACTCAGTAAAACCAAAAATACTTGTGTACATTTTTATAGGCCGACCATCAAACATTTCAGTATAAATTCCTACAAATATTCACATCAGAAAATATATACATACATTTGTACATCTTTATAGGGACAGGGTGTGTGAGAAATACAGTTGTTCGACATACAAAACAGATTTGATTTATTTTAAAAAATAGTAAGCAAAACTATAGCCTTTTTTTCGTTGAAACGTCTATTAATTACTGGGTTAATTTTAACATAAAACCCAAAATTACGGGTAAATATTCAGGTGTGTTACAGAGTTTGTACGAAAGTGAAAATTTATGTACGTACCGTTTTTTATTACACCTTACTGTTTCGAAACAGAAGGAAACAATTTTGTTTTTTCGACACACCTTATTTTTTGTATATGTATAAACTGCCACAAGCATAATCCTATTGGCAAGTAGTACCAGCTCCAAATGCAAATCTTTTTTTTTTTTTGGAATTAAGCTTTGAAACTCGTTTATATTTACTCTAACTGTTTGGAAATTCCTAAACACTTAAGTACAATTGCTTTAACGTTATTGCAACAATATTCTTTAAAATTAAAAAGTGACCACTCTTGAACACCACATAAGTTAAGAAAAGTTGTGATGGTAGGTTCATAATTGATCAAAGGTCCCATAGTACGTCCGTTACTCCAATAAATCTTCTATAACATATAAACAGGGCTCGAAAGTAAACATAAAATATCGTTCGTTAGTGTTCGGTTCGCTAGATTTGTAAAAAACACAAACGCTTATAGTGTTTGTGTAGTAAATCATTTAAAACATAACGTTTCTTTGTTTGTAATCTTTAAATACAAAAATTTTACGGTACTTATTCAACTCAACAATAAGATGAGAACATTTAATTTCTTTCTGTTTTTTTAACCACAAACTTCGTTTTGTTCGATTCAGTACATTAATGTTCGTTCGTTTCAGTTGTGCTTAGCGTCCTTTTGGCTCGTAAAATAAACCAAAAGTTTTTTTCAAAAACATAATACATATACGAAAAAAAGCAAAAAAATTGTACACAAACAAAACATGTGCACAATACACATACAAGCTATTCGGGCTGTGTTCGTTGCTAAAATTTTTCGTTTACTCATTTCTTTATCTATTTAAAAAAGAAACTCTATAAAACATTAAAATATAATCCATATATGACTACAGAACCACTACAATTGTTTTGTTTAAAACGAAAAACAGAACACTATAAAAAATAGATATAGAAAATAGTTACGAAAATAGTTACGAACGCTATTTAGGGTTGTGTTCGTATACACAAACACTAAAAAAGAAAAGAAAATCGTTTCTGGGTGTGTGAGCCGTACGCTAAAGATTGTTCTGTTTACTAAGCAGAGGTACTTACAGCTTATTAAAATTTTTAAAAAGCAAACAATAAAAGCTTAAACTGACTTCTCTTAGATTAATTTTACATGAAAATTGGCGACATTACTTTTGTGACAGGTACTATGCCATGACAAAATGTTGTGCTAGTATGTCCAAAATTAACCATAGGTCGCCTTCCTTTAAACGGTTAGAGGTAAATAATTCTCATTTAGATGAAGACAACTAAATAATATTTGGCACAAATAACTTTTATATAATTCTTAAACTCATAGTTTTATTCTGTTCTGGTGACCTTGATTGGTCATGGCTCCCAAATAGGTTACACTCTCAAAACAATTTTTTTAATAAATAATGGTGTAGGGTATCATACGGTCGGTCTCGACCGGCTATAATTTCTTACTATTTTTTATTTATTTTATTTATTTAATAGATATATTATACATATTTTACAAAAATTAAACTAAATTTATTTACAAAATTCATTTGACTATAGATAAATATCTATAACTGGCTTAACTTTGTAGTTGTGAGCCAGGATGGCAAAATAATTGCTGTTAAAATACATGAGAAAAATAATTAAAAAGAACTACATTACACAAATGTTATTATTTTAGGGTATCATCTAAAGCTATACAAATTCATGAAGTAACAGTTTTCTGTATTTTAAACAGGAGTCTAAATAATTCACAAGACTTTTAAAATTACAGGACTGACCATTAAGGATGCTTAAGACTTCTGATAAGTTTAGGATTTTTTTGTTGAAGTATTTACGTCTGTATCCGTTAAAGATAGGACAAATGCCAATAAAATGAAGTGTGTTTTCTGTAGCATCGAGGTTACAAAGTGTGCATAAACCGACCGTTGTACTTCTGAAAGGTCTAGAATTTATGTCTAGCAGACCTCCTCTTGCTCTAATTAGTATACTTATAGCACGAGATGATAGATTAGAGATAGCAGTTTGCAATGGAGAGTAATTTAACTGTGAGTATAAGTCGTGGAATTGAGAATTTCTTGCTGCAGTGATTAAGTCTTGCTTTTCATAGGAAACAACGAGGGGAAGAATTGACTTGCAGTGTTTGCTGAGTATATCGGAAGTATTTGCCGGAACAAAGTTTATTTTACTACACAAATTCGTCCAATCTTCAGCCCAAAAAGTATGTTTATCAATTATTTTTTCCGCAAGTTGGCGAGGTAATCTACTAAAAGGCATATTCAGTGCTTTGTTTAAATAATTAAAATGCAGATTTAATGTATCGACATATAAAGAGTTTAATCCGGTTTCTAATAATAGCATGTAGTTTGGGGTATTGATAGGTAAATTTAACATTTTTTTAATGAAAAAACGAAGCAGTTTTTCAACTATGTCGTATTTTTTGTAGCCCCATATTTGGGCACCGTAAAACATAATAGAACGCGAAGCAGCACTAAAGATTTTAAGTTTATTTGTATTAGATATTTTTGGGTGGTTTATGTATTAAGACCACGAAGAACACAAAGCCATTTTTGATGTGGTTAATTTGCTTGATAAATGATTATTAAATGATAAATTGTAACTGAGTTCAATTCCAAGATACTTATATGAATTTACAATTTCCATCACATTTTCTCCAAAAGTCCAGGTTAGGGTTTCGGGTAACATTGTTCCGCTGCGAAAAACGACTATTTTGGATTTTGCCAGATTGACTTTTAGATGCCATAAGTTACAGTACACGTAAAGAGAGTCAATCATAGTCTGCAGACCACGCGGCGAGTCAGAAAGTATGACAATGTCGTCAGCATAAAGCAAAATTTTTATCTCGATGTTGTCAACACTTATTCCACCAGGGAGTATATCGGCAAGGTCATTTAAGTATAGCGCAAACAGTATTGGGCTTAATATGCACCCTTGCTTGACACCCAGCTTAACATCAAAGGAATCAGAGAACGTATTTCCAAACAATATCTTGCTAGTAGTCTTATCATATGAGTGCTGAAGTAATCTTATTAATTTTGAGGACAATCCCATACAAGATAATTTGTAAAACAAAGAATTCCTGGGAATCGAATCAAATGCGCATGAAAAATCGACGAAGAACGCATAGGTATATTTGCCATTTAATTTGTTTAAATGAACAATATTGATAAGGTTGAAAATATTGTCGATGGTAGAATATTGCTTCCTGAAACCCGCTTGGTATTCATTTAAAATATTGTTTTTATTGATCCAATCGGTAATACGGTTCAAAAGGATGCTGTTGAAGATTTTGCATAAAGTATCTATTAAAGATAATCCACGGTAGTTAGAGGGACAGTTAGGATCTCCTTTTTTTAATAATGGGATGAGAACTGCAGTTTTGAAAGTAGACGGTATATTTTCTTTAAGAAATATAACATTTAGAACATATAGCACCTCTTTAATAAAATTAACTGGAGCATATTTATAAAACTCGTAACTAATGCCATCCGAGCCAGGAGATTTGTTGTCTTTTAAGCATTTTAAAACCGAAAAGAGTTCACATAGTTCAATTGGAGAATCAAGAAAGGCATCCGTGTTGTAAGGCATGCACCAGTGAAACGTACTTATGGAATTAGAACTTTGTAATATATTTCTAAAGTGTTGTAGAAAATCGTCAGCACACAAATCACCACGAATAGAATGAGGGCAAGATTTTAGATCATTAGATAATTTCCACCACTCTTTGCTGCTTCTTACTTTATTCAACTGATTAAGGTTAGTATTGTACAGCTGGATTTTACTATTTCGACACGTATTCAAATATTTGACTTTGGATTATATATATTTAAATTTGTTGGTATTTGTTTGGTTTCTGCGGTATTTTTTAAGATACTTTAACATTTTTCTACGATGACGGGCACACTTCCAATTGAACCACCTTTGTTTGGGCTCAAAACAACATTTGTGTCTAGTTTTGACGGTAGCGTGTAAAATTTTGTTTAATATAATTTCTAATAATTTCTTACTATATTTCTTATATATTTCATACTGTAAATACTATAAGAGAAAAATCTGTGACGTACGGTATGTCATGAACGAAATTACATTGTTCATTAAAAAACCATCCAAAAATTTTTTTTCTTTCAATTACGGATTATAAAGCAAAAAAGTAGTTTAATGAAAAAAAAATAAGAGAAAAACCTCCCGCAATTCGCAGATTTTCTCTTGTTTTTACATTCACCCTAAAATCACTTCCATATTATGTCACGTACGATATGCACTTATTTTGCTCGATATTTTGGAAAACAAGGTTCCGAATTTGATATTTTGCTTTTCCAGTTATTACTATTTTTGAAAAATTTCTCTCTCTTTGAAGGTGTACAAATGTCACGTACGATCACATGGAAATTTCCATATGTCGCTTTTCACAAACTCTAATAAACACTAAAACATAAAAAAAAAATTAAATAAACAATCTAAACTTCTCAAAAAAAAAATCTATATCATTAAAAATATTATCCAATGCCGTCAGAAAGATATTTTTACATATTTGGTGAACAAAGTTTTAGAAGAAAACTTTAAATTTAAATATTCTTATGCAGTAGATTTCAAGTATACTCTTTAAAATTGTAAGTCACTTATATAATCCTAATGGATGGTGCGGCTTGCAGTTTTTCTCTTGACATACTTGATTTAACTACAAAACATATAAGTCCATAAAACATATCAGACTAAATTTCCAAAAATCCGCCTTGATTGCTGCACCCTGTGTACTTGCAAAATGTATTGGAAAATAGAGAGATGTGTTAATCAAAAGCAAACATTTCCAGAAAAATATATGTTTTAATCGTACCTACGTAATATTCAAAAACAAAAATTTTAAATTGCAGAGAACATTTTAAAACGATAAAATGATAAAAACATATCCAGGATCTTTAAAACTTAAAACGTTCTATTGAAGACTATCAGTTAGAGATTTGAAAAACTTTTGAAAATATTTTGTGGATTAAATTAAATTAAGATTAACGTAGTCTGAAGCTCAGATTTGTTTTGGCGAAATGTGATTTTTATTTTATTTTTTCATTAAAGACCAACATTTCAGGCAAAACTAAGATGTTCAAAATTTTGTATGCAAATTTCTTAATGGTGGCACAAATCTGTTTACAGATTAACTTAACCTAGTTTAATTGATTTTTAAGCTTTCATCTTGAAAATTTTTCTTGTAAATTTTCCGATTAGCTTCTTCATGTCTGTAGTGAATTTTTTACTTTGATGTTGGTGACTTAATTTACATTTCTAGTTATTCCAAACAAACATAAAATTATAAAATATTTACAAATCGTAATCACCAACCGTAGCAATTATTTATAGAATCTAAAATCCTTGTTCCATTTGTCTTTCTTTATGACTCAGCTGTTAAATCAACTAAGCATTCACTAACTCAATAGAATTGTACGCATTCAACTAAACTAAGCTATTCAACGTTTTATATATTGATATATTTTTTTTTTAATTTTTCGCTCTTTCAATATCCGTAACCAAGCCATTATTAGGGGAAGATCCAGTCAACATCGTCACAAAACTATCATCATCTCTTTTTACGTTCTTTGCAAACAAAAGGCAATTTATTGATGTGTGTACTTTTATTTTCTGGCCGGATGAATTAAGTGACTTATAGGTAGATATCTATGAGTACATTTATATAAGAACCAGAGCTGTGCGCGTGGGAAGTTTAAGACTAACGATCACGTAAACACACAAGTGTACCAAAGGATGTATTGTTAATGTGATACTCACTATCGAAATTGTGGTTTTATCACGTATTCTCATTTACGAATTATTTCTTCTGCCCCTGCAAAAAAATAGGACCAGTCCAAACACGCGTGTAAAAAGTAGCCCACAAGGGACCAGGACTAGTTCAAAAGTAACCCAAACGTATGGAAAAAACATGGTCTATTTAACATAACGATGTCCTAGGGCAGGACCATATAACCCACCTTTGGACCACAAAGGAGTAGTTTTAAAACTACTCCATGGTATACTCAAGAGGATTAGTTTTGAAGTCGTTTAAAAACGAAAGCATGTCGTTAAAAAACGAAGACATGTTGTTACACTACAAACACTTTTTAACAATGAAATGGTCCATGCTTGGATTACATCGGAGCAGTCCATGGAATAGTCCATTTTATCAAAATGGATCAGGTGGTCCAATTTTATTTGCATGGGTCTTACAATCACACACAGTTTTCTATTGAAACGTATAGCATTAATAAATACTAATTTTTTCATAAAAATTAGGCAACTTTTTCCAAATTTGTATGAATCTTATGATTTTATATTGCAATTACGCTAACTTTCTAGCGCGTAATTAATTTAAAGGGATCAAAATCATAAGTTATTCACTCGTGACTCTAAAAACGCAGCCACGTCTTTTCTTAACATCAGTCAACACTGATGCCATGAGTGAGGTCGTTATTTTGTTCTATTTTAATCCAAGTACTCGGTCATTGTATTAGTATCAGTAACTTGATATACACCCAGCCAACACAATTTTTAAATAAGGAATGTAACAAATTCTATTCTATTCTCAAACGTAATTAGGAAATAGCTTGCTTTTAATTTGAGAATAATCACATTCTTGACAATAAGGAAAATTTTTTCTCATTTCTCAATTATAATTCAAACAGATTTTGTATAACAAAATATGTTATTTTTTTAAACGTTTTAATTTTGTTTGCTGGTCACACATACATTTGTAGATATGTATGTATGGCTACCCAGTGGAAAACTCAGAAGACCTTCTTATTTCAGGCCTCATTAAAGGCCTACTTAAAACTTGTTTTGATTCAAATACCATTCTTATCTAATTGCTAAAGAATGCCTCGGCTCTTTCGTATTAAAGATAAGATACACATTCCCTATTTGCTTCTATGAAAAGGGAGAAGAGAAGAAGTAACTTTTTTTGTTTTATTTTTTTGCCAAAGCAATATAATTATTATTGTTGATTATTAATTATTAAAATATATTATTGAATATAATCCAGTGAATGCCCCGGTAGGGTAGCTGGTAGCGAGCTAGTCTATCAGCGCCAGGGTTGTGGGTTCGATTCTCGCCAGAGACTCTGCTTTGCGGGATTAGCTTAGGAAATTTAAAAATTAAAAAAAAAGTTACCATTCTTATGTAACTGCGAAAGAAACGAGAGCGGTAGGCCTACCCCGCAATGTCAACGTGTGTAAAAAAATATAATTATGAAATTGAGCGGGCAGGCCATGTAAATCGAAAGAAGCAGTATAAGGGCCTTTTAGAAGGCAGACGTACTCCTTATTTTTCCCGCTGGGAAGATGTGTGCTTGTATAAATGTGTGTGCAATAGTGTATAGTGTTTGCCTATTAACTATGACTGTTAGATGCAATTGCTTTGCACTTTCAATTCAATTAGCAACAATGACTGATGCGTAAGAAAACTCGCTGAAATTTGTTAACGTTCGCATTTGAAATATTGCACAACAGAAAGGGAAAACAATAAAGAAGGTTTAATCGGTAAAGGCCGATCATATGATACCCTACACATTAAGAGTCAAATTTTCAAGATTGGAGCCTATTTGGGAACTATGGGCAATCATGGATCCGCCGGAACAAAATTATGCTATGTGGCTACTATTCATATCAGAGTTATTTTTGTTTAAAATTATCTAGCTAAATACTTCCATATAAAGTTTTTGGTTTTTAAGTGTTTTTAGGGAGGGGGTCTATATGAGACCTATGCTCAAATTTTTCCATGACATAGCTATTATAAAAGGTATCGTTACCACATTTTATATCAATACCATGGGCCATGGCAAGAAATTCATAGCCCTTAAAGCTATTTTCCAATACAAATGAGCTTGGGCCAATTTAGACCGATATAAAAAAAAAATTTTAAGACGATTTATTTTGCAATAAAATATTTTTGATCCCAATTAAATCTTAATAGATGCCAACAGAGTACGAAAGCTTATTAGCACTGTTCCTTAAAGTAGCTTGCATGGAGTTTATGTGGATTCGATCGATTTTTTTCTATTTTTTGGGTTTTTCAAAAAGACCGGTTTTCAAAGTATTCGAGAAATCGGTTTTTTTGGTCTCGAATAATCGACTTTTTTTTAAATTTTATAATTATCTTGCAATAGATGACTATTTAAGTAACCACTTTCGTTATTCACAACAGCATTTTAATTGTTGTCACCATACATACCATTTTCATCACAGAACCAGAAGAATTCTACTACTTCGACTTTTTTATAACTG
Organism: Pollenia angustigena; assembly: GCA_930367215.1. Lineage (NCBI taxonomy): Eukaryota > Metazoa > Arthropoda > Insecta > Diptera > Polleniidae > Pollenia > Pollenia angustigena. The sequence goes on along the minus strand of OV884059.1, from coordinate 172,094,437 downwards.
CCAGCAGTATGAGTTAAGCGGCTTTGGTTTCTGATGTACAACTCAACTCAGGTAAGTGGAAGTTAAAACAGCTGCTAGTGATGAGTTGTAAATTTTTGATGTTTTTGTACACCGCACTAAAAAAAAAAAAAAACTACAAAAACAGCAAAATTTCAAATAAACTTGAGTTGAGTTGTAAACCGTGAAAGAATGAATAACCGCTTAAAAGAGGATTTTGCCTACAGAGAAAAACGTTATAAAAAATCTTCCAAATTAGATCTGCTTTACATGGCATTACTAACAATTAACCCAATCTCAACGATTAGTGACCCAGTAAAAAATGTTCTCCAAAAGGAGCAGGTTTTTTGTATGAATTCATACCTCAACCTGCTGATGGGATGCCTGATTTTTGTATGGGGTGTTCCTGGTTTGGAGGACAATTTTCTGCTGTCAATTAGTGCATCTTTTAACATGCAAACAAAGCGCTCCTAAAGTGCTTTTTTAAGGGCTAACTATATTAACATATTCATTAATGTTTTGCTTTTACTTGTTTGAATGCCTTTTTTCAATCATTTTCGTAAACCATAATATATTTTTATTGTTTTCGCTTTAAAACCTTCTTCGTAGTCAGCACTAAAAAAGTAGATTTTTTGTATGTTTTATTATTTATAATTTACTGCTCTATAAGAGCTCTCTTATTGAAGCGCTTGATTATGCGCTTTTTCTCTGTAGTGCTTCAAAATACCCAAATTTTTTTTACTGGGGGAGCGTGTTTTTCAGTATTGCCCTCCATAAAAACTTAGTTGAGAAATCATTTAAGAAGATTTAAGTTGCAATAAAAAATTTTTGAGTAAACTTTAATCTTATTATCAACAGAATAAGAAAGTTATGGGCACAAAGACTATTCCGGAAACAAGTCACCATTTTCAATAGGTGTTCACACGGTGAACAAAAAGGTACCGCTGTACCATCACTTGCAGCATTAACGCCCCCATCAACAGCTGATGAGAAGAATTGCAGCCAAGCTTATTATTAACATAAAAGCGACAGTCAACAAGAAATCGATCGTGAAGACATAAGAACTTGAGTGAAACCCAAACAAAGTGTTTTTAAATCACAAAACAAATCCGAAAAATTGTTTCTATCATTTTTATTAAAACCCAAAAGTGTTTATCGAAAAGTTATAATATAAATATGAGCGCTTAAACTTAAATTTACAAGAAGAAAAATACATAAAAGGAAACATATACTAATTACACTATTAAACTTAACCTAACATTCATTGTATATAATATACCTACCAATCGTAAATATACATTTTTACCCCTTAATAAATAAATAAATAAATTTTTATAACGTTTTACAAATAAACTGGTTTTATTTACCAACGTTTGCGATCAAGATCTATCTCTCTTCGACCCTCTAACCCGTGTAAACAAAAGGATTCGTCCTTTTGACAATTGAAATGTATGCAATAAATTTAATCAAAATTGCGACCTTTTATTTGCAAGGATAGAAAACCAGCCGATCGTCATACTTCACTATTGTGGCGTGGGTATAAAAACAAATAATTTTTTGTTTAATTAAACTGGTTTCTATTTACATCATACTTACATTTTATATGGCAATATACCTTATATGTATTATACGGTTTAGTTATCAAGTACATATGTACGTACAATTTGCTTGTTCTGTTTTACTTTTTTATTAAATAAATAATTAAAAAAACTGAAAAACTGATTATTCGAAGCCGGTTTTTAGTTATAAAACCGAAAGTCCGATTTTTTCATAAGTCGGGTTTTCGAAATGTTCAAAAACCGGTTTTTAAAAATATACGAATATTTGACAGCTCTAATTAAAGACGATTGGTAAAAAGATTCTAATGTGGTGTAGGGTATCATAAAGTCGGGTTTAACCGACTATACTTTTTTATTTATTTTTAGTGTGGATCTGGACTCAAAAGGTTGGGTAAATGTTGTCGTGATTATGATTTACCTTTTATTAAACTTATGATTATTTGAAACTAATGAGTGAGTGATTCCTATGAGATGAACAATAACGACATCGAATTTTTCGATGATTTAATTTTTTAATATTAATTTATTTTAATATTAATTTACGTTTATTCTTATTAAACATATTTATCTTAACTCACAATTTCATCATAGACAACTTTAAATTAGTTCTGTTTTGTTATTGAATTTTAATGTGTTTTTATTTAAAAAAGCTTTTAGCCATTTTTTAGCCCATTTTTAGCCATTTTTTCCGTAAATTTAATAATTTTTGGTCACCAAGTTTTGGCAACACTGGTTGGAGGTGACCATATTCAAACATGTTTTTTTTTCTGGGTGTGGATATTAGTTCTGTGCTGTTCGTTTCAAATCTTGTCCCTTCTAGTTTTGTTCCCGGCACCTCCTAGGTATCTCATTTCGAATGTTTGTATTCGCCTGCCGTCAGTAAGCGCCCAGGTTTCGCAGCCATACGTAAAAGAGGAATGTTGCAGCAACCTTTCTTTTTTGGATGAAGTTTCTATTAAGAACATTTAAACGTCATCCTGAAGCGGAAACTCGATTGCTAAGATTCTAACAACAACTAGCAAATATTTGAATTCACGAGCTTGTTTAAGTGGTGTTTCGTCTGTCGATTTCGTGTTGATTAAAATCTCATTCTACTACCATCTTCTCGGTATTTAACTTGCTTATCCATAGCCCCCTTTAAAATGTTTCTTTAAGTATTTTGAGGTTTGTTTGAAGATACTACAACAATCCGAAAACAACAGAATCAACACAGGTTTTTGCATTGCGTCGTTGGTGCTTAAGGTTCGAAATATCAACTGTTTCTAAGAAAACATTGTAAGGGCATAGCCAATTGGTTCGAACTATCAAATTCAATAAATTCGCCTTGGTATCATATGACCGAGTTCGACCGAGTATACTTTAAAAAAATATTGTGAGAGAGATGTGGAACTACCTTCTGTATTTGTATTATGTATGTATTTAAGTGTGTATGCATCAGTAATTGATTAAATTAGACAAAGTTATTAAATAGTCCGATATAAGAAAATGTTAATGATATTCAATTGTCGCAATTTTACGCTTTAATTGCTTTACAAATTTAAATCTTGTTATTATGAAGACTAAAATTTTCTTTATTTACAGACTTAAATTTTGCCATTTAATAATAGAAACAAAAGTCAAAATAATTTTTAGCGTTTCTGTCATTACATTTCTTTTGTTTTCCACACTAAATTCTGTCAGTTTTTTTTTTTTTTTTTTTTTTTGTTAACAAAAACGTTTTCCTGGTCTCTGAATTTTGTCTGCAACCAAACTATAAGTTTCTCTTTTCATATCTTTCATTTCTAGGGATGTGCAATTAACAACATACTTTCAACTTTCCTCTTTTTTTTTTTGGTTTTGTTCCACTTTTGTTAATAATGACACTTTGTTGTAAGAACATTAAATCAAGGAAAACAAAAAGTTTCCTTTATTTTGTTACTATTTTCTTTAGGGGTGCGGCGAATGATTGGCATATCACTAGTCGACGGGCAATTTAATAGCCTCTTCAACAAGATATAATTCAACTTAATTGATTTAGAATTTGACTATGGAAGGAGGCTGAAAGAGAAGTATACAGCAATGAACAAAAAAAATAAACGTTAAAAAAAGTTTTTGTAAAAGAAAAGTGATTTTTGTGCAAAAGGGTCTCTCTAATAGTTAAAGTTAAACTTATTCCTTTTATATGCACGTTTTGATGATTAATCACTCTTAAGATTAGTGCCTTAAGACAAGTAAATTAAATGAACTTAAATTAGCTTTTTGATGCGTGTTTACATGTATTTTTTAATATTTTTGACGATTGTTACAATTTATTTTCTTAAAAAGTTTTTAGATGTTATTGTTATTGCCATTTTAAGATATTCGCGTCAAATTTTTGCGAATGCCTTTAGCTAAAATAAGAACATAGTACACAAATTCGAATCTGGATATTCGCCGCTTCCCTAATTATATTTCAGAGTATTTTATTTGGTATGTCAACGCAGTTGTGACTTAATTAAAATTTATTAATGACACATGCATGCAGATACACTAAAAAGGAAAGTTAAATATAATTCCTGAAGTTAAGTTAGGAAATGTACATACCGAAATCTTATTTTTGGTTGAGTGACTGACGGTTTCGGTTACGGTCTGGTTTGTTGCTTTTCCAGTGGTATAAAGCAAAGGTTTGTGTGAAGATATTGTAGTTTGATGACGATTGCAAAAATTAACAAAGTTTTAAGTAAAATGTAATTAAATAATTTCAAAAAGTTAAAAAATTATTAATAAATTTTTTTAAAAGGTCTATACAGTCTATACACAGTCAAAATGCTTGATGTCGTGTACGTGTGCTTGATGTTTTGTAATAATCATGCTGGATGGCCCGTCAAACATTAATTTTTAGTATGATTTTGTGCAGTTCGTTTGGTAAGAAATAAAAAATTTCTAAGTAAAGAAATCTTAAAAACAATAATGGCAGCCTGTTTGCAAAAAAAAAGGAAGAGAAAAATAAACAAAATTCAACAAAATAATGTTTATTTTTTATAATTCATTTTTGTAGTTTTTTTTTGACACTTGTACCCATGTTCTGTAACTTTAGTGAGAGCTCCTCGCTTCGAAAAGATGTGAAACGAAATGTTCCATCGTTTCTCGAAGAGTGAGAAAAAAGTGTGTCTGTAACAATTGTTGAAAACTATCAAAACAGATTACGTCGTAACGTTATAAATGTCATAACATTGTACTCGGAGCCGATGTGACATTGCAGGCGTTGAGAACGCCAGTCACACATATCTTTGATGGCGACCAAAATTTACTAAAATTTAAAAATTTTTAATAATGTAAAGTAAAGTGCGACTTTAATCTTTGTTGTTTCCAAACGAGTTTCGAAAAAATGCGTATATTTTATAAAAATGTTAAAAGCAAAATAATTAAACAACGAAAAAATGTGCCAAGAACAAAATATTATTTTTATTATTCTTTGCATATCTCATTTTTAATTGTTTTTTAGTGCTCAAATTTTTTCTCATCCCGTTTTTTTTCGTGAGCTTAGTTGACAGTTCAAAGCGGGAACTTTTCTCACAAAAATGTTACAGACACACTTTTTCTGTAAATTGGCGATTAATATTCTTACGTGACAGGTAGTACTCGCCAAAAAAGTTACAGACACAGTTTACTGAGAAAAACAGCTGTTTGTTTCAATATATGGCATTTATTTATTTATTTTATTTATTTATTTATTTATTTTCATTTAGTTGTATCCTAGCAAATCATGATAATTATCTTATAAATGAAAGTGCTAGGGATCAAACCCATAATCACAGTATGTAATTAAGGAAATTAAAAAGAAATTATATTAAAATAATAACATAACATTAAAAAAAAGACAGAGAAATAGATAACTGCATCAGACTGGATAGTCAGTGATAAGACATAGTAAGACTGATATATTATATAATGCAAAAAAATTTATGTAACTCCTTTTTAAAGGCATTTGCATTGCCTAAGCTTTGTATATAATAAGGTAAAGAATTCCAAAGACTTGTGGTATAAATGAAAAATTGTCGATGTGACAGAAGACTCTTATATCTTTGTTGAATAATCTTCCTTCCACGGTTAGATCTAGCAAATTGAATCCTATTGAACAAATATATAGGCTGCTTAGAGATAATAATCTTATGTAAAAATATAAGGCATTTAAGTTTCAAGAGGTTATCAAACTTAATTTGAAATATCTGATACGAGTAGAGTGAAATGTGGTCACGACTTCCTTTGAGAAATACATATCTTGCAATATTGTTGTAAGCTAAGTTGAGTTTACGTTGATCGTCACTGTCACAGTTCGCAAAAATTTCACAACCGTATAATAGGACAGGAATAAGATATGTTTTTGCAAGTTTCATACGTATGGGCAATGGTGTTGAATCTATTACTGCCCACAAGTTGCGAAGCATACTATACACTCTACCCACAACGACATTAATATGGTTTGACCAGCTTAGCCGAACATTAAAAACAACTCCCAGGTTCTCAGCTGTTTTAACATACTCAATTCTATTTCCCTTGATGTTAACTTCCGGTACTTCAAATGCTCTATTAGACTTCGAAAGCAAAATACATTTAGATTTGGCTGGGTTGATGGATAGCCCATTGGCATTAGCCCAGCTGTCAATTTTGTTTAATTCACAATTTAAAGAGTTTACACAAGAACTTACATTTTCTATATGGGCACTCATGTAAACCTGCACGTCATCAGCGAACATATGGACTTTGCTGTCAGTCAAAACATCAGGTAGGTCATTAATGTACATACAGAATAAGAGTGGCCCCAGTACAGAACCTTGAGGAACTCCTCTTTTAACATTCAATGAATTTGAAACATTATTATTAAGATAAACACGTTGGGGCCACTATTGTTCTCAATGTATATAAATGACTTACCACAATGTCTTAAATATACAAACGTCCATATGTATGCAGATGATGTGCAAATATACATTGATAGTATTGAAGAAAATGTGAAAAAGTTGAATACTGATTTGAACAACGTCTACAACTGGGCCACAGCCAACAAACTTTTAATTAATCCTCATAAGTCAAAATGCCTTATTATACACAAAAAAACAACTCGGGTAAACTCGAACTTTGATATTTTGCTAAATAACCAGAAGGTTGAATGTCTTTCATCTGCAAAAAATCTTGGTGTCATTTTTAACAACAACTTGGATTGGTCAAGCCACATCAGAAAAGCCGCTGCAAATACATAGCTAAGGTTACGAGAATTATGGCCTTCACAATTTTTTACACCTCTTGATACTAGAATTTTGATAGCAAAAACATATTTAATACCTCAATTAGTATATGGTGTTGAAATTTCTACTAGCTGTGACTCTGCAAGTAATAACATACTACACAAAACATATAATAACATTATACGGTTTACGCAGATATCACAGTACAACATTTTTCAGTTAATTGATTGCCAACTCAATTCTGTGAACTGTATGTGAAATTAGACCCAAAAAGAAGAATTTCTGCATCATTCGTTTTGTCTTCTTACCTGCGATTTGAAGTTAGTATCGATTTGAAGTTAGTACTACCGTATAGGGGAATTTATCACGTTTTAGGCCCTGTTGTTTGACATAGCTCGACAACCACTAGCCCAATTTAGTTGAAATAAATTTTAAAAAATTAAGAATTACAATTCCCTTAATCTGTTCATATATTGTTTTCCTATACAAGTAACAATTTCGAAGTTAAAAATGAATGTATGAAGGGAAAAAATTATTTTTTGGCTAAAAATTTAAATTTTTTTTTTAAAAATACATAAAAAATCCAAAATGGAAAAAAGTTTCCAGTCTAGTTATTTTTTCGCAAAGTCACATAACCTATGAGCAAAATGAGACAAAGATCATAAAAATCGATGCACGCGTTTCGCTTTTATTCGCAATTGAGTAAAGGTATGAATTTCAAAAATCAGTTATAGCCACCACCCTTAAAATAAAAATAAAAATATAAATTAAAAAATTATCATGCAAAAAAAAACTTTATTTATAAAAACTTAATGAAAATAAAATAATGTGCAATTAATACGCAATTATAATATGCATAAAAACAAAATTTAGAACATTTTTTCAATTATTGGCAATATCCATCCTTGTAGAAGTTGACGCTTGTGGTTCTGATGATCTTGTTTTCTTCGTAGGTTGTTCATATTCATGGTCTGAGTCTGTATCGTCATCCGAGATACACATACTATTCAAGGGCGTGTTTCTTTCACTGTGTCCACCAATTTCAATGTCTTCATCTTCGGTGATTTCTTCAAACTGCATAATTGTGGAACTCCACCAACAAACCTCCGCAAGCAATGCATCCAATTTTTTGCTTTTGAACCGCTTTTCAAATGGCATGGTCACCTGGTGGAACTCACAGAATTGAGTTGGCAAATCATGTGTTGTACTGTGTATGATCACATATCGTCATTTTCAAACAAACTTTACAAAATATCTTTTAAAAATTTTATGGATATGAAAATACTTGTCATGATGCACAAAATCTTATATACAAAGGAACCATCTTATTTATATAATCGCATAGTATTTGCAAGATCCAATAGAGGCAACAAACTTATTCCATTTAGTCATCGTAGCCTTGTCTCTGAGTACCAATTTTTCGTATATTCTATCCGTCTTTGGAACTCACTTGCTAATTCTCTCCAAGAAAACAACAACGCTAGAGATTTTAAAAAAGTTTTACTTGCAAATTTTACTTAAAAACCATTAATTTTAATTATTCCCAATAATATAGTATAATAATTAGTAAACATTGTATTGGTATTTATAATTAGAAACTGGGAATTATTTCCTTCCGAAGGTAACTTTACATTATATTCAACATTTTTCATTTTTCGAATTTATTCTATGAGCTAAATTTCAGTTATGTATTTTATAAAGCTTTTTTGTAATAGTTCTATTCTTTTTAATTTTTCAGAAATTACTTTATACACTACCAGACTATTATATTGTATTTTCTATTTACATTTTACCTCAGCCTTCCGTTGGAAAGCAATGAGGTATATTGAATGTACATAAAAATTTACAATTATTAGACACCAGCAGAATGTAATGCATTTTCTGGCCCGCTACGGCCGTCGTCAGCATTCTTTGTGTCTCACTGGATAGTGTTACTTTATAAATTGAATGTATTTAACTCAACTATTTTAACAAATAGAAACTGGGAATTATTTCCTTCCGAAGGTAACTTTACATTATATTCAACATTTTTCATTTTTCGAATTTATTCTATTTATTCAATATACCTCATTGCTTTCCAACGGAAGGCTAAGGTAAAATGTAAATAGAAAATACAATATAATAGTCTGCTAGTGTATAAAGTCATTTCTGAAAAATTGTAGGAATAGAACTATTACAAAAAAGCTTTATAAAATACATAACTGAAATTTAGCTCATAGAATAAATTCGAAAAATGAAAAATGTTATTTATAATTTTTAATTATTGTATAAATTGGTTTTCAATAATGCATTATCTACACAATCTACCTTTTATAACAAACTTAATTCGCATACTATAATTATAAGATTTAAATCTTGTTGTATGCGATATACAAATAAATAAATAAATAAAATACGAATATATAAGAATACAGGCTGTATTCGAAAAATAAAATAATTTTTGAAGCTTTGTTAATAAAATTGCATGATCTATCGTATCAAATGCTTTACTATGATCAAGAAGAACTAGGAAAGCAACCAAGTTTTCATCTAACTTTGATCTGAGATCTTCAACCACATCCAGTAGGGCAGTGGTACAGCTTCTAGCTTTCATGAAACCGGATTGCCTATCAGACAGAAAATTATTACTTTCTAAGTACTGATTGATTTGTTTTGCTATGAGGTTTTCCATGACTTTCGATAGGAACGGAAGAATGGCAATCGGCCTGAATTCACTGTTGGTTTTAGGAATAGGGATTATTTTAGATTGTTTCCATGCATCGGGAAAAGTAGACTTCATGAGAACATGTATATGTATATGTATATTTTTGTTTCATTTAGAATTTGCTAAAAACCGTAAAAATGTGAAACCGCGGTTTCAGTTTTAAAATGATTAAAACCGGACGGTTTCGAAAATATCAAAGTAAAATTCATACATAAGAATATATATATTTTTGCACGTAATACAATTTTTTTATTTGTGTCAATTCAGGTACTTTTATTCGCCCTTAAGTGTACATCTAGGCCTGGCCAGGCATTTTTTGACTTTTGTCCAGTTTTTTTTATATAATTATTAAGTATATAGAACGAAACTTTATGTACCTGGGCCTGGTCAGGCCCTTCCCTATAGTATGTGTACTGCAGTAAATAAAATCAAAATTGAAAAGTTTCAAAAAGCATACACGGCACATACAAATTCTTTCTTTTCTGTTTTTTCGAAAAATTATTTTATTTCCCAACAAAATGTTCCTGCTATAGCCATTAAACTCCTACATATAAAGTAGTCCCAGCCTTGCCCAGGTGCTCGTTAGTGTGAGTTTTTTCTATTGCCACAAGAAACTCCATACAAAATTCAAGTGGCCCAGGTGGCAGTTTATGCCTCACAAATAAGGTGTGTACTTAAGAGTTATAAAGATAACATTTATTCTTCTTAGTACATATTTTGAGTTTTTAGAATTTTGAGATACCTTGTCATTGTTGAAGGCTGTTATGTATAAAGTTTTTATATTTGAAGTACGAGTATGATGTTTAATTTGCAATTTCTTCAAGCATAAATACAATGTTAAAGTAAAAGCTAAAACCGTGATTTTTTTTGTCGGTTTTTAGTTTCGGTTTCTAGGCATTTAAAACCGCGGTTTCAGTTTCGGTTAAAACCGAACAGCAATCCCTAGTTTCATTTCACACATTTCAATCGAAAAGTTTCTCGACGCGAGAGTTACAGAACATGGGCACTGTTCAGAATAAAAATATCTCTGGCAAAACATCTTAAGTCGAGATAAGAAAGCAAAAACCTTGCTGCAGCAATAATTTTTATTAAATAATAAAATTTATAATACAAAATTTTAAAAACGTTAACAAAAATGTTTTTTAAAAGTAAATTCGTATGATTAACAGCATTTTTTCATTTTTTTAAATTCGACTTAACCCTTCTGCACTCCTTGGGTCAATTTGACCCAATTTTGGTTTTCAAACGCAAAATTTGTCCCTTTGAATATAAGATATGGACCTGAAACTTCAATTTATCCATTACAGGGACAAAAATAATAAATTTAAATGAAAATAATAAAATTTTAGTTTTCCCTTCCCCCTCCAAAAAACACGATTTACACACATTTAATATCCTTTGGGTCAATATGACCCAACATGCGATATTGCAGGTGTAATTCCACTTTAAAATTTGTTTTCTATTGAATTGAGTTCATCTTCATTCAGAATCATCGATCAATAATTTTGTCGGTCAAATAATCAATAGAATCGCTTTTGTTTTTATTACACTTAAATATGAAATGCTGTTAACATTTTATTGTTGGGTCATATTGACCCAAAGGATCATAGGAAGGGCACATATCCAAGGGATGCAGAAGGGTTAATTTGTTTTGTCAAAATCCCACAGATATAATTATACTAAAAATAAGTATGGGCCGGATGGGTCAACTCTCTAGACCAACGATCATCACGCTATGCCCCTGGGGGCCGAGCACTTTTCGCGAATTTTACACAAACACACAACACGAAGGTTAACGAAACCATTGTAAAAAGCCATAATTTTAATAAACAAGAACAAAACACATAGTAAATGTCTCAAACGAGTAAATTTATTTTCCTCTCATTGCACTCACCACTACATACACATTTTTAACTGTCTCTCTTTGTGATGACCGCTGCTCTAGAAACATCAACTTTTGATATCGAGCAAGATGTCAAGAATTTTTTAACCAATTGAGGAATTTTGGGAGAGGTTTTCAAATTATTGAAAAGTAATTTGGATTGATTTGTATGCGATTGTTCGCCAAAGTTACGGTAATCTAAGCAGCTGATACGCAATACTGTATAAATGATGACGTATACTGTATAAACTAAAAAAGTTGGGTATACGACAAAATTGTGAAATTTTTTTGGATGTGACATGTGACAAATATTTGGCAAAAATATTGGACCACTCTTTTCACGTACATTTTTGTGTATGAAATGTTGAACCTTCGGATTCGATTTCCCAAAAAAATTATTGTGATATACGACAAGATAACTTCGGCACGACGGTATATAAAATACAAACGTTTTAACTTATGTCCATAATATACGTTGAAAACATCCAATCGATGTGCTCCAAACCGGTTTCGTTTGAAAAAATTTTGTAAAGTTGGCTTAAGCTATAAATTTTTCATAACTAGATTTCTGCGTCTATGAAACTATCTTACAGATTTTTATGAAATTTAAAACAGTAATAGATCCCAACTTATATGTACATTAGGGTGTCCCAAAAATTTTTTTCTTTCTGATTTTCTTAGGTGCTCAATTAAAATTTAAAAGCTTATAGGGTAAAGTATTTTTGGTTTTTTTTTAAGAATTTTCGGAAAAGGTTTAGAGGTCGCGCAAATGGAGTTTTCATAAAAAAAGGAGTTTTCGGCCTTTTTTTAACTTTACTCAAACCTTGATTAATACCACGAGTTTCTTCACTCCTGAGGAAACAGTCGTAATTTTTAAAAAAAAGTTTGTAATAACGCTTTACAACTTTTTAAGCTTAAATAAAAACGAAAAAAACTAATGATGCAGTTTGAAAGACAAATTAATTCTTATTAATATGAATAAACAATTTTTAAACTTCTTCTTACCGTTCCTGAGTATTTGTTATTATAAGCTGTTTGCCAGTTCCCCAATCTTACCCAATCAACAAAAAAAAAAAAAACTTTTCTTTTGCTCTGTGAAAAATCATTTATCGAGGTTCTTGTGATGCAATAAATTCTGGTTATCAGTTTCAGAAGTTGTGACATTAATATAAGTATTAGCCAAAGCCACCCCTCGTTCTGCCACATCATTTACTACTTGTAATTGTTGAACTTTTTTTCTTTACCTCTTGAAATGACTTGTTGGCTTTACAATTTGTGGATCTATTTTTAAAAAAATCTATTGAAATATTGCACGCTTCAAAAAAAATTAGATTGATTTTTGAAATTAATTGTTGAATTTCTTTATTTCTAAAGTTTTCTTCTGTTAAAGTTACATTTGCTACTTCATAACCGCTGCATGGAGTATCTACAAGTTTTTTTGTCATTAAGTGCAAAGTTTTGGTGTCGATACGTTCATCAAAAAACGCTGGGGCAGCCAATTTCGGAGTAAAGTAGCACTGATGACCTAGAAAAGTTAAAGCGAGGCTTTTGCAACTGCTTTATTAATAATTTTATAACTATCCAATTCCTTTAATAGGCTCAGATCATTGAGAGGAGCGTATCAAGGGCACCGGCAGAGGTACCAATATTTGATATTTGTTCTTAAAATAAATTAAGTAAATTCAAGCAAGGCATCAACTGTTGATTTGTCTATATAAGATTGCAACTGGTTTCGGAAAATGCATATTTTCAAAGAATAGATCATTTTCATCATACAGCGAGCCCGATTGATTGCTCCTGGAGCACACATAAAATAGAAAGTGAAAATGGGAGCGTGCAACGATTTAGATCAATAAATGTCAGAAGTTAATGACAGGTTAAACCTAACTATAAAAATTTATGGAAATATACAATTATTATAGCGAAAACAGTATCACCATGTTTAAGGTACAAACTATAAAAATAGTGTAACTCGGAAACTGTAGGACAAAATTCCATTTTTGTTTTTCTTAATTGTTTAGAACTTATCGGTTTTCAAAATCGCGTCACAAGTTTTTATACCTTTCATATAAATTTGAAAAGTAATAAACCGTTTTTTACAGAATTTGTTAAAAAAATTACAAAAATACTTAATATGTGGAATCGTAATGGACAAAAATATTGCCGGAACTTAAAGTTTTTGCATATGGAAATAAAGTTTGGGAAATTTTCTTTAGAAATATTCCGTCAAAAAATTAAATGAACGTGGTTATTGGCAAAGTTATGAGTCAAGTTTGAAAACAGGCCGAAAAACCAGATTTTTAACAAAGACTTGATTTGCGCGACTTCTAAACCTCTTCCTAAAAATCTAAAAAAAAATCCAAAAATACTGGACCCTATAAGCTTTCAAATTATGCTTGAGCCTCTGACAAAAGAAAATTTTGGGACACCACAATGTACATATGTACAATTGCTTAACAAATAGGATGACGAGGAGAGGTAGGGGGAATATCTGCCTCTCCAAAACTATCTAACACATGCGAATAAAATTTAAAATATAGATAGATCCCTAATTAGATAAACACATAAGCTATGAATATTTTCAAAAATGAACTGCAAGAGGGGGAGAACGTTGCAGCACACGCCGGGTATCTGCTTGTTAGTATATAAAGGTTAGCAAGTTAAATTTTTATTTTTTGTTTGTTTGAGAAAAGACTACGTTGCAATAAACACATATATTTTAGCCCCACACAGCAAACACCTTAAATACAGTAGTTAAAAGTTAATCCGCAGTTGCCTTGGGGTCAATTAAAGTGTTCATGAGACATCAAATTTTTGCTTGGGACATTGGGTTGGGCCCAGCAAATGTAATTAAGGGAATGTAATTTCCAATTCTAAAATACATTGCACTAAAAAATAAAGAAAAATGTCAAATTTTTTCAACCAATTTTTTTTTAAGGTTAATTTCATATTAACTTTACATTAGAGTGCCCCGGTGGGCTACCTGGTAGTGAGTTAGTGCCGGGGTTGCGGGTTCGATTCCCACCAAAGACTCTGTTTTTTTTTTTTTCTTGCAGACATGCAGTGAGCTTCGCGGGATGAGGTTTGGGAATTAAATAGAAAAGTAAATAACATAAATATACCATTAGAACTTTACACTCTTAATAAAAAATTATGCCGCCCAAAATAAAGCAAAAAACACCAGCAAAGATACAAATTTATCCAATAAAAATAAATGTATGTTTTTAATTATTTTCTATGCAGTTTAATTTATTACGTTTTGCATAAAATGTAAACAAATCTTAAATTCTGTTTTTTCCACAATTCATTAGAGTCAAATAATTAAAAATTTTCTTTTAACTGCGTTTATATATAATTTATTTTAATTTTAAAATAATTGCAAATTACCACAGTTATTTAATTAGTTGGTACGTTTGTAAAACTTTACTTAATTATAAATACCTATGAATACACATACAAAACAATATAAAAGAGAAAATACCTGCACAGTATTTAAAAGGTTTTAAATTAAAACATTTCATTTTCTAATAAATTTAATCACAACCAACAAAGCTGCTGGATTTGTAACCAATACAATTACAATATTCCATGTTTGTATGTCATATTCGGAAGACAACAGCACAATAAAACCTCAAAAATTCTATCGGTTCGAGCAATTAAAATATTATAACTGATTAATCGTTACAGCACACACGAAAATACTCGCACAACCATAAATATTTTATTCACCCATACTCACATATTTTCAAAACAATCAACATGTATCAATTGCTCAAACATTTTTACAATAATTGCAAATAAATAAGTTATAAAATAATGAATAATAATGGCTTATTTTACAACAAAAACCAACATTCATTTACATAACACTATCAAAATTAACAGCACATGTGTTAGTTACAAATTAGTTTAAATCCATTTTAAATTACAAGGGAAAGTTTTGATATTGAAAAACAATTTTAAAATATGCAACCTGAAAAAGTTAAAAAGAATAATATAAAAGAAATTAATGCTCAAAAATATGTAAGGAAAGGCATTATATCTATGCCAAAAACTTTTGTTAACAAATTTTTGTTTTTATTAAATTTTTGTAAATTGTCAACAAAATTTTTATAAATTTTTCCTAGTTAATAAAATATTTATAGTTATTAGTAGGGCAACAAAAAAAAAGCTCTAAAAAAAACAGTTTTGAGCTCTTAAGAAAAGCATTTAAAAACATGAAAATAAGCTGTTAAAATAAAAAAAGCAATTAAAATTTATTTTTTATTTTCCAGTTTATTTGTTTAATACGTTGTTACAGTAAATTATATGTCGATGCAATAAATTTTATAACGAAAACTATGTTTTTTTGGAGTCAGCAAGTTCTTGTACATAGAAAAGGTTCTGCCTACGTCTACAGATGTTAAGTGAGCATACTATTTAAAATTGAGTATTTGCTCTGAAGTATATTTTATACCATTTGACACACAATTCCGCAGCTCCCAAAATATCCCTAATGTCTTTAAGTACCGAAAATCCAAAATATGACGAATTCGGACGCGTTCTCTCCTTGACTGAAAACCGGGAAAACTTTTTTGAACTTGATAGCTTTGTTTATGACTTAATTATGGGCAAAAACATCTTCAAGCGTAGCTCAAATGAATTTTACTGGACCACAAAAGATCGTACAACATATACTGAACTCTACCACTACGTAATGATGGCATTCGATGGTAAATACGAATTCCCATTGGACATAAGTGAACCGGACATTTTTCTTACGGTGTCTATAACTATATTTACTTGGAAAACCAATGAAAGATTTTTGTTTCCAATTTTGTTACAACTTCGTGTAAAAATCCAAAATTTGCAAAAATTAACAATAATTGGTTCCGCAAATCACTTTCATTCCAATATATACAGACAATTTCTAAATAGCTACTTAAAACTATATTAAAAAAAATAAATAACCGTAACTTTACCAGAAACAGGGAGCAGGGGAACTAATAGACGTTGCTTTATTCAAAAGCTATATCTAAAAAGAAATAAGACGTTATAAACTGTGATGGTAAAACGACGTTACAGAAAGAGTATTATTGTATGAAGTGACTGATCGTTAGAATACAGCTGTTTAATTTTCCAGAGAAAATAACTTAAACAAGCAAACAACAAAATACTTTGATAAATAGGCTTAATACTAAAAACTTAAACACATTAAAATTATATTCAACACAATAAAAACTACGTTACAGTACCTCTAAGACAAAGTAAAATAAAACTTTAGTTAGAAAGTACAGTCGGTCAAGCCCGACCATGTATAACCCAATACCACAGTATTTAAAACATATTTAATTTAAATCGATTTAATAGTTTTGATAGGCAGAAATTGCCCCTATCTCCCCTCGTGGTCCTATTTTTAAAAAAATGCATGCCTTACGTGTCCATATAAATATGGATCTATCTACATATGTTTTAAATTTCATTAAAATTGGTTTGATAGTCGGCACCCTATAAAGGAAAGCAGCTTGTATGGGGGTTATATGACATTATTGACCGATCCGTGTTTGTGCCAATTAGAACCTATGTATGTACTAAAGCCCTGCACGAATGCATTTGTTTCTTTTTCACATTTCTCCACACCAACTCATTGTTGTGTGAAATACTGAGTTCTTTTAAAATCAATTCGAATGATACACAATGAAAAACCAAATCAATTTTAAACAGTAGCTCGTTTCAAACAACTCGCTGTTAAGCAGTAGTTTGATTTAAAAAAACAAATCAACTCAATGTATAATTTGATGTGAAAGAAAACATAACACACAACAATTGTGAGTCTAAAACAGGGATGTCAGCGCCATACACAATTGTGGAAATTAATTCACATGTACGCTTACGCTCTTTTATTTTGCGAGCGTAAAATATAATTGTTTACTGAGAAAAACTCTCATTCAGCGGGAATTATCGCAAATATCGCAAGGCCTGTTTTGAGGCCTCTAAACAGAAATAATATAAATATTTATGTATAAAAATAAATATGCAATAACTGTATGTAGGTATGTAGACCTTTTTTTGTTTTATTATCTTTTTTATTTTGTTTTTTATCCAGATAGGGAAAATATTATTGAGTTCTCGAAAAATTTAGACGGGGCGCTATATACTATATTAAAAAAAAATTCCTTCAAATGTTTGTCGCTTTTTTCCTCAACATATCTTTGCGAACAAATATTTTCCGATTTGAAATACATTTGCTCAAAACAACGCAATAAATTAACATCCGTAAACCTAAATAATGTTTTGTTGTTACGAAAATCTTCTCTTTTTATAATGGTGGTAAATACTTACAGAATATTTTTAAACTTAATGGGGTTATTATTTGCATTAGTATGAGCAAATGAATTTTCATTGTTGGAATTCGCAAAGGTATGTTGAGCAAAAAACGAAAAATATTGGAAAGAATTATATTAGGTTGTAAAAAAACTTCAAATATTGTCAACTGCTCAATTTTTCCAAAAAATAAGCAAAGTTTTTGAGGTTCTAAATTAAATTTATTTAAATAATAACTGATTGTGTATGTCCATAACTCAACATTTTTCGATAATTGTATTATTATTAATTGCTTTTAAGTCTTCATAGCAATAAATGTAAGTTAACTTTAAATGGTCTGATAAAAAATTAATGAAAAGCATGTAGGTACATACTATGTTTCCTCACATAATGCTGGCCCTGGTGTTTGCATCGCCATTTCATGAAAATGTTTCCTAGTGTAAGTTTCAGTACCTTACCTGATTTCCAAAAATTTAATCGAACATGAATGACCCTTAGAAGCCGTTAATAAGGCCTCGCAACCGCACATTTCGCCCGCTGGGCATGTAAAAGATAAGAGTAATCTCACCAAAACAACCATAATTGACATCACTGGTCTAAAACAGGGAATTCCATTTCTTTGCCCAATTGTGCGTACCACTACTAACACATATTTTTTTGATCATCAATTCAGTCGTTGATGTGACTTCGACAAGTGTACATGTCTAGCGGATGCTATGTTATTTTGTCTCATCTTAACAGAAAAAAACTTTATGATGACAAAAAAAAAATTATTTGATACCTGTAAAAGGGTTCCTTCGTTAAAAAGACGTACCTAAATACAGAAATAATTAAGAAAAAAAAAATAGCCACAAGAATTTGTTGGTATTTTGTGCTTGTAAAAATATTTTGGTTTCTGTACCAATCGCGTCGGTGGGGTTTTTTCTTCTTAAGCTAAGATCCCACTATCGGCTCAAATAGCACAATCTGTGACGATTTTTATCGTGCTATATCGGCGCACATTTAAAAACATTGCACAATTTATTCTTGGGTGGTCCCATTATCGTCGCACATTGTGACAATTTTTTTCGGTTCATATCGGCCAAAACTCAATTGCGACAATAATCGGTACAATGCGGTCACACTATCGTGCTATTTGGGCAAATTAAATCAAATGTTTTTGTTTATTTACTTGTTGGCAGACATAATTTTACTTTAGAAATTCGCAAAATTATCCGTCCGAATATTAAATTATGTTTCCTAACAATTTTAAATAATATATTAATATATGTATGTATAATAAAAAATATATTCAATTTCATTCAAACTTACTGCACTTGTTCTTTTTTTGTAATTGTTGTTTTGTAAAAAGATGTTTACAAACCAGGGATGGCAACATCGATACAACTGCAATGTTTTGGTTAAAGCGAATTGTTTTTTTTTTCATTTAGTAGTACAAATGTACATTTTTACGTTTCAATACATAAATAATACATAAAACAAATGTAATTTTGGTACAATTAAGCTCAAAAAAGTAAAATTTTAGTAGCCAGTTTGTGCAATTTAAAAATTTCGTTTTGCCATCCCTAGTATCGGCGCTGATTGGCGACTGTGATCGGCACACAAGTGGCCGATAAAAATCGGTACATATTAAACAATTTGATTGCTCCACATTGTGCAAAATAGTGTTCACATTATCGGCGCATCTAGGTTAATTTTGATTGCCCACAGTCAGCACAATTTCGGCACAGATTGTCGCATATTAAAACATTTTGACCTTTCACACTATCGGCACATGAAATACGCCAAAAATTGGTACATTGTGCCGATAGTGGGATCTTAGCTTTAGAAAACACTTTTCTTAAGTAAGTAAAAATTTTAGAAAAACAAGTTAAAAAAAGGCTTGTTTTGCTACAATTTATGTGTAAATAACCTATATACATAATAGCAAATGTGACAGTAGGTAAAATGTTTGGGTAGAAAGATGTGTTTCATTGCTGTATTAATGAAACTTTATTGTTTCGCACTATTTTTATTGCATACTTTTTATGCTACAATTATATGACCGAGCCCAAAGAGTTAACCTTACCTATTTATGGGAACTATTTAACGCAACTTTGACCTGGCAAACTCAGGTGCGCATTTGGTATTTTGTAAAATGTTATGACATACCATTAGGGAAAATACTACACAACTTGATGCAGTATCCAACGAATTGCTAATGTATGAAAGCTTAAATGTTAGTACTAATGAAGATTTCAACATTTTGCAATGGTGGAACTTACATCAAAATGAATTTCCACTTCTCTACAAAGTGAGCTGCAAAATATTAGCAACGCCTGCTAGTAGTGCAGCTTCAGACAGAGTTTTTTCAGTAGCACGGAATTTGATTTCTGAAAAAAGATGCAGCATTGCTTCAAACGGTGATTCTATAAATTCCATAATGTTTCTTCCTTCAAATAGAGAAGCAACTGAAATACAAAATGAACTTTTAAACTGTACAAATTAATATATATTTTAAACCATTTTGCTCATTATATTATTTTTATCTTAATTTTGCAATTAATTGAATTTAGCTTTTCATTTCTATTTTACTTTTAATAAAATATTTCAAAATGTATTTTTGTAACTTTTGAATAAAATAATTTGCATCTTCATTTGTTTTTTTGCGAAATACAAGTTAATAAAAATAAAAACTTAAGCATTGTATAAAAATATTTTGCATCTTCATTTGTTTTTTGCGCAATACAAGTTTACTAGTCATACCTAATAATAAAAAAAATTCAATAATTCAAATCACCTATTTTGTTACTGTTGTTTGGTGTGATTTGGTCTGATTCGTTTGAATCGTTTGATTCGTTTGATTCGTGCGATTCGTATGATTTGGTGTAGTTTGTGTTATTCGTTTGTTTCGTTGTTGTGTGGAGTATATTTCGTGCTCTTTACACTTCGTATTTGGTCGTTTATAACACACAAATTTAAATTCATTTGCATTTGTGTGTTTATATTCTTTTCGTGCTTTATGTGTTTTTATCAATACAGAGTTTGATTCGTTAGCAAAATGCAATCGACAACCACGAGTTGAAAAACAAACGAATGATTTGAAACGACATTCAAATGCATTCGTGCAGGGCTTTAGTATGTACCAAATTTCATTAAAATATCTTCAAAATTGCGACCTTTACTTTGTGCACAAGGTTACGTGGACAGCCAGCCGGACGGACATCGTTAGATCGGCTCAGAAAGTGATTCTGAGTCGATCGGTGTACTTAAGGACCAGTATTTTAAGGTATTACACACATCAGCACAAATGTATAATACCCTCTCCACTCTTATGGTGTAACTACAGATGTAATATAGGTGTTCGGGATGATATTTTACATTGGAAACACAAAATATTACCATAATATTCAACGATTTTTTTTACCAGAGTTGTAACAGTACAAAAAGGGTTGATTTTTTAGCACATTTTATAAAAAAAAAGTTGTATATCAAAAATAATAATAACGATTTTTGCAAAAATGTATTATATGTATAATATTTTTTTTCGTATGAAAAAATTAAAAATTTTTAAATCCCCATTTGTGGGGCTTAGCTGAATTATACTGTTTAAGATGATGCCGGCACTTTGTGGGAATGATTTGCTCATCAACCACTAAATGCTCTTCCTTGGGTACAAGCAACAAACGTTCACGAATCTTTTCTAAAAATGGTCGAATTTTAAAGAGCTTATCAAATCCGGGTTCACCTGGTGGACTTATATTTTCATTATTGTTAAAGTGTAAAAATCGTTTTAAGGTTTCCCATCTGTTACGTGTCATTGTGTTACGTACAAAATCTTGGCCAATAAATGTATTCCAATAATGTCTGGATGATGGTAGCTTTAACAAAGACATGTATATGACAGTTCCTGAAAAAAGTATTATTAGAAATTTGTTGCAACCCTTTTTTTTTTGGTGAATTTACCTATAAACTGATCCATTTCATTCCGAGTAATATTAGCAGTTTTATTAATATCAGTTTGTAATGCAAATAAATTTGATTGGTCTACAATAAAGTTTATCAAATCGTCGGTAAAAAAGACACAAAATATATCTGCTGGTGTCTCCGGTTCCTTAATAAATTCTGGAAGGTTTGTATCTCCTAGAAATGGAAAATTATCACTCGAATAAGTGGGTAAACTTCTTTCCTTCTAAACTGGAGCTCTTGGTTTTTTAATAGATTTTACATTCGACGGAGTAGGCTAATCATAGTCTTCTGAGTCGCTATCATCAGTTTCCGGTATACAAATATGTTCCTGACCAGACGGTTGACTTGTAAAATCTTCTTCGTCAGTATCAGATATATGGTCATCATCACTTTTATGACAATTAGTAATTTCACTTACATATTTTAAATTTCCATAAAATGATCGTACATCCATTTCTAGAATATGTTCGTTTGTTTTGATGGAAAAAATAAATCGCACATATGTATGTATGAAATATAATTATTTACGTTAAGTGCATGAAAGACCATATAAGGCTTCGTTAATTTTTACAAAAAAAATTATATATATAACATTTACTTACCAGATAATATATAATTATATTTGTAAAACAACTCCACTTTCTGTAGGAGAATATTTTCTTTACTTTATTTTTGTTCTTATATATTATGTAAATCGCACATAAATCTCCTCCAAATTTACTTTTTTTCTCACACATTTAAAGTACTTCTGAAAAACTAGCGGGATCATTAAATAAAACACAATTTAAAAATATTTAGCTTTTGATTTCAGTAGAAAACAGACTAAAGAAAAATACCAATATTATTCTCTTTTGATTAAATGCCGTTTTATTGCAAAAACAATGCACTAAAACTTAAAAACCATATTTGGCGTTGTATGCGGTACAGGGTTAAATAGCAAAATAAGTAAAAAAAAGACGATATTGCCGAAATAATTAAAAAAATGCGATATTACCAAAAGAAGCAAAAAAAAACCCCTAACAAATATAGCTCATTTTCTTTGTTTTTTTTATAATCGGAATTTGTGTTCAATCAAAATCATTCTATCTTGTAAACCAAAAAAATAAGTATTTGCTTTTTTTTGGTTGCCCTAGTTATGAGTATTCTGTCAGTATCAAGGCAGTATTATTTTTATTTGCACCAAGACTTTTACTTTGCCTTAAAAGATATTAAAACATAACTTTAGTGAAATGCCATACTCTTTTTCCTTTTCTGGGAAAAGCTCAAGACTTGACGCCGAAAACTAAGGAATCGTTTAAAAACTTTCAAAATACATTTATGCATAAAAAACTTGCCCTGATCGTTACAATTTCATAAATTCAATTAAAGTAAAAAAATCGAACTCAAGGATCAATGAAATTGGCGGGGAATAACACTTCTAAGGATGGTTAATAAAATATTAGCCCACATTATAAACAAACGAATTTCAGAGGAACTTACACCAACACTGAGAAATGAACAAACAGGCTTTAGACCCAATGTCAATAGCCCCGGGCTAATAACTTAGCAATCTGTCGAATGGCGATCGTCACTCTAACTCTGATTTGTCGGTTTTGGAAAGAAATTTATTTATATTATGTGGAGTGCGTATATATGCAAATGAAACGCACAGTGTCGTGCTTTCATATAACGGGCGGCCATAAAAACATGGACTTTTTGTAAAAAGTTAATATTTTTCATACATATTTAAATAGATACACGATGACGAAATATAAAAGATCAAAAATTTAGGTACAAGGATTCGCGTTCTTCCCATATGTCCTGAAATTAAAAAATGTTATATAATATAGAAAACAGTTTTGCTTATTTATTGAATTTAACACACTTTATGTTTTGCCAGGATACGCCTAGCTAAAAAGCTGTCTTTATTCAAAAAATTAAAAAAAAAAAATCTTAAATCAATTTCTTATACTAAACACTTAATAGTCCTTAAAAACAAACAAATTTTAAATGAAAAAATTTAACCGACAATTGAAGTTAACTTAAAACAAAATTTATTTAAAATCGGATGAAAAATTCATTATATCCAAAATATAGCCAATTTTTTCTGCGGTACAGACGTTTTTGAAACTGCAATTGGAATATATACATTATTTTTGCATTTTGTAAGGGAAACTTAAAAAGGAAAGCAGTAATCATTAACAATAGTTATCATTAAATAACACTACGAAACAGTTTTATAACCAAATATATATTTGAAAACAAATCTTTATTTAAATTGTCCGCTGAATCCGAGTTTTCGAAATATTCCAAAATAACCATTATATGTGTTTTTTAAAAAGATGGTGTCAATTAAATGCAAATATCTTCAAAACTATTAGACAGATTATATATTTTTTTCTTTTAATTAAATATAATAAAATTACTAAAATGAGTGGCCTGTAAAAATTGGTCAAGAAATTACGCTTTAGTGGACAAAAGTTTAAACTTCATGAAAAGTTTTATGATTTTTTGTAATTTTGCGCTTTTCAAGTTATTTTTTTTTACAAAACAATAAAACAATTAATGTTTTATTACATACGACACTAGTTTTTTACAATACGAACATTTTCGCCCAAACCTACAAAATATTTACTGAATCAACCCTCATTTCGCTTTTATCAAATCAAATACCCAAAGGAAGTAAATACGCAGAATTCGAAAAACGAACGCTGTAAATGTTAGAAACATTGAATTTTCTAAAAGAAATCACTAAAAATGCTCAATTCAAATAATTCAGGCAGTTAAGATTAACGAATTGTATGAGTCCATGTCTGGGTTTGATATAGTACGAACAGCATATGTGTCAGTTTTAGTTAAAAGGGACCTATGGGAAAAACTGAGTTTTGGAGAAAAACGATTTTGTAGTTAAAAAGTTAATTTTTTTTCTTATCAAAGGTGTATTTTGAAGCTTACTTATGACAAAAGTAATACAGTTACAAAACTGCGGTTTGTTGCATTAAAAGAATCACCAAAAAAGTAAAAATCGTTTCATTCATCCCTTTTAACTGAAACTGACATATATTTGGAAAATATGTGCCGATCTAAAAGTTGTTGCCATGGTGACTGGTTTGCAACAAGGCTACACAAAGTATTGCGGTTTTTGTGCAAATAGAACAGCAGAGCGCGACACGAACACTATGCTGTAAAAGATTGGCCGGATGGAGTAAATTATACGCTTATTATTATTATTATTATTATGTCCTGTGGGTCCTATAAGGAAAAAGGGCAATTATACGCTTGGCCAAGATAATTTCATAAAAAAAGCTCTGGTAAAAAAGAAAAACATTATTTTGTCACCGTTACATTTTATGCTTGGTTTATTCAGAAATTTCTTCCAAGCTTTGCTTAAAAGAGGAAACCGTGTCGCAGTTGAATACCTGAAAGCTGCACAAAAAAAAAAAAAAAATTGATTTAAATTAAAACATTTGTGATATTATTTAAATTTGCACCAGTAAACAAATTAATAATAACAATTAAAAGTTTAATTCAATTGATTAAATTTTTAATTATAACGGATTTTATTTTTGATTGATGTTTTAATTGGTGAACAATTTGGAGAATTTTTTTTTGTGTTTTTTCCCAACGTATTAGATGCTAAAATTAAAGAAGGGTGGGACCACAAATACTGAAAGATTCCAAACTTAATTCGATTTTGCTGAAGATCACTCAAAGGCATAGAAGCCATTTAACTTGGTTGTATCAAGTTTTCTGCGGAATTTCGGTAGCCCAAATCAAGACATCATTTAAATTTGTGAAAAAACTATGAAAAATGTGGTACAATTTTTAAAACGATTTTGTTTTTATTTATTTTTTTAAATTTTCATTCATTTTTATGTATTACTTAAAATGGCTTAATTATGTCTTTCTGCACTAAAATAAGTAAAGCAATTCAACAGTTTTAAGCCATTTTTAATATTTATTGTTACTAACATATAGCTTTGTATATTTGTTGTGTTTTTTTATTCGACAAAAATTCAAAAAGTGGGATAATTGAATTAATCTTCTGTAACTTTATCATGTTTTCACCGATCTAGATGCCATTAGATGCAAAATGTTTGTATTAAAAAAACTAACGAAGGGATGGGCAATTTGAAAAAATATATCGATATATATCGAATCGATATTTTTTAAGAGTATCGATATTTATTATTTCAAAAATATCGATGTATGTTGCTGCAACTATTACCAAATATAAAAAAAATACACAAATTTTATTATTATTCCGAATATATATACCCAGTTAAAAATGGTGCTTACTGGTAAGCAGGTTTGTAAGGGAGAGAAGCACAATTCCCCCTTACAAACCTGCTTACAAGAGGCATGATTTTTATATGGCGAATTCCCACTTGGAAGCACTACTTTTTTGTAAAATCACTGCGTTTTTCATGGCTTACATTATTCCGTGAAGGAATAGCTTCCAAAAACCGCAGCTTTCATACCTTTGATTAATTGCTTCTATACTGTATACAAGAAGCGCAACACAAAAACTTATGCAATAGAACAAAAAAAAAAAACACACAACACAGTTAATATGTAATTTTTAAAATAGAACGAAACTGTACGCAAATTAAAAAGAAAACAACAACAAATCTAGTAATTGACCACACAAAAATTTGCTTGCGTCCTCTCTGCTCAAAAACAATTTGCTGACTGATTGCGTAATAAAAAAGAAGTAATTTTAAGCATCTCTTGTTTTCGATTACATGTCGGGAATAATCGTAAACACATTTTGAAATCATTGCAATACAACGTGCTTCCATGTAAGGGATTAACAGAAGCACTTTGAACTTTGGTCGTAAATTTTTTCTTTTAAATAATCATTTCAACTACTCCCTTACAACCTGCTTACTTATAAGGGATTATGCGAAGCTATTAAATAATTTTCATTTACTTATATTAAAAATTGACTTCAATGGTTTTCGCTTCCCTGTTGCTTCTTAGTAGTATGTAATAGCCAGCGCATATATCAGCGCTCTTGTACTTTTCTTGCTTCCGAAAACCTTAATATTTTTTACTGGGTAGGCACATAATTGTTCCAAAACCGCATAAAATAAATCTTTTCAAGTTCGTTTGACTTTAACTTTTTTAATAAGAAATCTTTCTTTATTCTTCATCTTATATAGGGTAGCCCAAAATTACCGAAGGGTTTTGAATTGTTTATAACATTTTTATTATAATTTTTTCTTTCTTTTCCTTTCAGTATTTTGTAAAGAAGACTTGAGGAATTTAAAATGGAGCGGTACTCATTTGAATTTTTCAAATCAACGATCATAATTTTATTCATAATTTAATTATGAGCGCCGAAACCCATTTCCACTTAAGCAAAAATGCCGCTCCGGTTGTGAAACAGAAAGCGGCCAATGAACCCAATTAAGTGGGTTCGTTAATAAGCAAAAATGCCGCTCCGGTTGTGAAACAGAAAGCGGCCAATGAACCAAATTAAGTGTGTTTGTTAATACGGAAAATCCGAGAGCAGTTCAACAGCGAGAATTACACCCACCTAAGTGTACGGTTTGGTGCGGTGTTTCATCGGAAAGGATAATTGGTCCTTATGTTTTTGAAGTTTTGCGAAAGGTTATGGAAAATGTGTTGGAAAGAGCACGAATTTGCGAAGCAGAAAATGGGCACCACTTGCGAGATATTATTTTTCATAACTAAACTTTATTTATATACTGTATTAAAAAAAAACAAAAAAAGTTAATAATTATTTCTTAAATAAAAATTTATAACGAATTCAAACCCCTTCGTTAATTTTGGGCCACTCTGTACATGCACTACTAATATGATGTTAGTGTTAAGTATAGACTCATCATGCACGCAAAGAAAAAACATGGTTGTGGTAAACATATTCTAAGAGCAACATATTATGATAAGATTCATGATTGTAGTCACCATATTTAGATTATTATAGAATCATATAATGGCTAAATATGTTCGTAATATTACATCATAATATTTTTCCCTTAATCATATTATTATTCTGTTAATCATAATAAGTTAAGAAGCAATCGAATTATTTATGTTAATCATAATAAATTAAGAAGCAATCATATTATGATACAGCTCCTTTAATAACTGTCATAACAATACAAAATAAATTGAAAATTTTTTGTGTAACGATTTTTTATTTTGTGACTTTTTACTATTTTTCTTGATGTAAATAAAATAGCGGAGTTTAATATTTGTTGTTGGATTTTACTACGATATTTTGCGCTATTAATTAATTTAATTTCTTTAAATTTATTATTTTTTATGGTAATTTATCTTGTTTAACCGCTCACATATAAAACAAACGACACAACTGATACAAATGGCGCTAGCATAATATTATTAGGGTAAAAATAGTTTGATTGCATCTTAAACTTAATATGATAAATATATAGAAAGTTATCATATTATAGCTATTAAATATTATGATATGGTTATGGGTAACATAATATGTTTTGAAAGTTATCGTAATTTAGTTGTTAGAAAAATAAATATTTTTCGGTCAACAATACTCAAATTTATAATTGCGATAAACATTGATATGTTTACAGTACCTATAAAATTGTTGATATTAAATAAAAATAACAATTATTTTGTTTGCTTTAATAAAAATTTTAATCTTAAATAAAGTAAATAGTAAATTTTTTACGTTCACATAAGAAAGGCAGACGCTTAAGAAGTAGCGGGTCAAATGCCAGTTTTACACAAAGAAAACAAATTTGTTTCGAATTTTTAAGCATTAAATTTAAAATCGACAGGGTATCACTAATTGTGTGCACGTAGCTGTATATACTAGTCCGTAAATACTTGTAACCAAGGTTACCAAACAAACTACTCATGTATTGTACTTACTAACTTACAATTACAATTTGTAACTTTGCTTTAAGTTGTATAGCCAACATTGCAAAAAACCATATTATTGACCTCTATTGAGCCAATTATTACTAAACATCTACATACCCACATAAAAATTCAATAATCTAGTAAATCGTAAACATTGAAAGTAAATATACAATAAGACATACGTATTTACATATGTAAAGTATATATAGACATATTTACAATTACATAATATTTATTTTTACATCCACAAAATATTTTCTGAAAAAAACAAACTTTCCTACTATAAAGTTTAGCAATTATTTATGCCAAAATATGTATTGTATGTACTAATACACATTGAAAATAGCAAAATTTTTTCCTATAATTGCTTGTCTGTTACGAGTACTTTATTAAATGTTTATTACCTTGGTAATATATTGAAAAAATAAGAATACAGTTAAATATTTATATGTTGTTAGAAACAATTGTGGAATGTATAAGAAATAACTTAAGGTGAAAATTATTTGCAAATGTGGAAAAGAATTCAAGAGTTTTTCTTTGTATGAATAACAATATAAAAGTAATGTGAATTTTTTATTATATGTTATTAATAACTATTGGTGAATATTTTAAGAAAGGTAATATTGATCTTATGGCAATTATAAGATGTGTGTAGTAAATGTGTTTTTGCATAGTATTTAAGTCAGAATTCATAACATTATTTTGAATTTAACTAAGGATTGCAAAATAACACAGAAAAAAATAAAGCGATTCTGACAAATGGTTGTGGTTGAGGAGATTAAAATGTATACGTGTGTCGCGTTTTAAACAATAAAATCGCAATTTTATTGTAGGTGGGGTTAAATGTTATGCCTTTTAGGCTGTTCGTGCACCATAACTGTTCTTTTTACATCTGAGGTACGAGGTATATTCAACAACATTGAAGAAAACAATAACGCAAATATTTTTGTGGAACACATTAATCTTTTCTAACAAATCGTAAGAAACGCCACTAGGATTGGCAAGGGCGGGAACGATGTATTCCACAAAAATTTTAAAATTTTAAATAAAAAACCAACGCCAAAAACCTAACAAAAATAGGCAAACACAAGAGTAAATAAAAATACCACAATCGGTTGGGTTTTACTTTATGCTCATTTCATTCATTAAGCCCAAAATGCACAGTGGGGAAGTAGGCGTATACTTTATCACAGTTTAGGGAATTTAATTTCAAGAAACTGAAATAATTTTTAATAACTAATTGAAAAAATTTGTACGAACAAGTACGAACAATTTGTTGTTGGACTTTTTAGGAAACTGGTCTACGATAAAAATTAAAAATGTTCACATGGAATGACGAACTACAAATGTATACCATCAATTACTAGTAAAGGATTGTCCAACCCCAACGCACGATGTTAATTGTAAATAAAACAAAAAAGTTTTCAGAGAATTATCTGAATATTTTTTATTATGACAGAAGGACCTATGACAATAATGAAATAATGAATAATGAAATATGAAAAAAAATATCGGTCAAATGCTTGCAACGGCTTCGGTGGCATACCTCTATCCGATAGTCCATATTCTCAATAACTATGAGACATAATTGAGATTCAATATCGTTAATGTACTGAATTATCCCATCCTGCAGCTCTTGAATTGTTTTTGACTTATTGACATACACTTTTTCTTTTACATATTTCCAAAGAAAGAAGTCCAACGGTATCGTTGCGGCCAATTGACATCAGAACAACGTGGAACACGACCGTTGAATTTCTCGCGCAAAATATCCTTTATTTCGCTGGCTGTGAGGCAAGTGGCACAATCCGGATGGAATCATATATCGCCCAGGTCCATATCCTAAATTTTTGGCCGAAAGAAGTCCATTATCATCTCGGGATAGCGAACACTACTTACGGTAACTGCTTGGCCGACCACATTTTCGAACAAGTATGGCCCAATAACACCGCCAGCCCATTAAACTCATCATATAGTCACTCTTCGCGGATTTTATTTCCTACGGACATAGTTTTCAAAGATTTACGCAAAATTCTCTTGATTGTAGACTCATTTGGTCGATTATGCTGACCAAAAAACTCACGAAGTGAACGAAATGCCTTAAATGTAAAAGGTTTGAAAAAACTTAACGCGCTGCTCAATCGTCTACCTCTACATTGTTGAATTTGTCTAATCGTACATTATGGTTGGACCACGCTAAAGTGTTGGAGGGTATTTAAAAGGGGTATGTGCTTAAATTGAAATTTTGAAAATTATTAAGAAATTGATTATTTTAATTAATTGTAAGAACTATATTTAAATATTTTTTTAATGTTTATCGTTAATCAAGAACTGGAATTTGCATTTATTCAGCATAGCAAAAGTTGTTTCAAATAAGCAAAATAACTTTCCTTTTCATAAAAGTAATTTTTTACGCATTTTCATTATAATTTTTGCACGGAAAAGTTGAAAAAAATTTTTTTTGTAAAAGCAAATTTAAAAAAGTAAAAAAAAAATTGTTACATCATTCCCAAAATCATCGATTTAAAAAAAACTTATTTAAAAGTTTTTTGATTAACATTTCATTACAAACGCTTATTACTAACAACTATCCAACGAAAACTTTGGGTCCTTGAATTGTACAACTTCAAATTTATAAACAAATCGAAACTCCTAAATTGGATTTAATATTTAACAATATTTTAACATAGCCTTTAATGCCTTTATAGATTTTACAACTTTGTAGTTGCATTGTTCTAATTTGTAAAACAGTGAGTTTCATTGTTCAAGGCTTCATTGTCAAAACATTGCAAAACACTAACATACACATGTACTCATGTATGTACATATGAAAAGAACAAGTTTAGCAATACAAAAGAAATTTTTAAAGGAAATTGTAAGTCAAAAATTACAAATGATTTGTTTTTTGATTTCAAAAAAGTTTTAGAACTTTTTTTTTAATTTTTGAACAATTGCAATATAACACAACGTATGATTAATTTTTATTTATTATGCAACAACTTTCTATATACAAATATTACTTATACGTCTAAATTAAATAGAAAATAATTTGTATGTTCATGGGGGGCCGTTTTTTTTTTTTTTTTTTTTTTTTATTTCTTATATTCTCTCCCCCCAAATCGGTTCAGTTTTATGTAAAAAACAATAAGAAAAAATTTCGTAGCGATAAGTTGTGTTTTAGGGGGCGTCCGCCCTCAAAGTTTGCCTTCAAGCCATTTATTCAAATGTAATTGGTTTGCATATGACTATCCCTCAAAACCAACATTTTACAAGAATATGATATATGGCAATATTTTTGCTCTTCTAGACAACAACATTAGTCTCGAAGAAAGTTATTTGCTAAAATTAATATTTTAGAAAATAATTAAGAAAAAAACAACAAAATACCAAACATTTTATATACGTTTTATATATACATATAAAAGGAGGTTTTAAAGTCAAGTTACCCAATTTTTGAATTGATGTCTTTGGATTTGGATGAAATTTACACCAAGGTTAGTCCTATTGGATAGTAGCATTAAACACAAATTCTCAACCAGATCGGTCAAATGTTTCTGAGTTGGAGGGGGTCATTTTGACATTTTGGCCATACAGGTGTTCTTTCTCATCCATGTAACATATTACCTATTGGTGTAAGCAAATTTGTCCCAAGTAGCATAGATAGCTATTTAATCAATCTTTTTAAAATAATTTTTTGATGTTTTTTTTTAGTTTTTAAATTTAAACCTTAAAAAAAAAAAAAAAGTTTTAAATTAAAAAAAGAAAATGCAAAAAAAAAATTTTTAAATTGATTGATTAAATAGCTATCTAAAGGTGTTATGATACTTGCTATTTTTTTTATTGGATTTTTTTAGGATTGACTAAATGAAACAACAAATGCGAGAAAGAACAAGAAATACAATTTGATAAACAAACCCTTTTTTCTGATTGACATTTCTTATGTTTATTTTTTTCTTTGACTAAAACAAAAAATAAATGGTAAAAGCTTGGGCAGATGAAACTATTTTGTTTTTGATAAGTGAAATAAAGCAGGTGTCCTTCATATGGGATTTCAATCATAAATTTTCAATTAAGGAATATACCCCGATGTAATTCGTAAAATTTTACATTATTTGCATTAAATTTTATTGTATTTAAAATAAAAATTTTTTGTGATTCCAAAATAAAATGTAAACAAAACAAACAATATTGCCCACGTTTTTTTCCACAAAAACCCGTCAAAAAAGCTAATAATCGCAACAAAAAAAGTTAAAACCCGCTACTTTTGATCAAAAACTAAAAAGA
The DNA here is from genome assembly GCA_930367215.1 of Pollenia angustigena. NCBI lineage: Eukaryota > Metazoa > Arthropoda > Insecta > Diptera > Polleniidae > Pollenia > Pollenia angustigena. The sequence goes on along the minus strand of OV884059.1, from coordinate 172,061,704 downwards.
TTGGCAACAATTAATCTGGAAATGTCAATTTTAAGTTAAAAATTTTTATATTTTTTTTGACAGTCTTAGATTATTTATCGATAACACATGTATATTTGTTTAACATTTCAAGATTTTTTTATGATATTATCATACTCTTTACACTTAGTCAGTTTTCCTATGCAAATATACTCGCACTGTTCTCCATATAGAAAAAATACAAAAAATAGCAAGTATCATAACAGCTTAAGCTACTTGGGAAAAATTTTGCTAACACGAATAGATAATAAATTACATGCATGAGAAAGAACACCTGTATGGCAGTCTTTGACCACCTCTAACCCTGAAACTTGTTGTCCGATCTTGTGATCAGAAGACATCGATTTTAAAATTGGGTCACTTGACTTTTAATCCCATTTATTTATATAAAACGTAAATAAAATGTTTGGTATTTTGTTGTTATTTTCTTAATTATTTTCTAAAATATTAATTGTATCAAAAAACTTGTAAAATGTTGTTTTTAAGGGATAGTCATATGCAAACAAATTACATTTGAATAAATGGCTTGAAGGCAAACTTTGAGGAGCGGACGCCCCCATAAAACACAACTTATCGCTACGAAATTTTTTTGTATTTTTTTTTTACAAAAAACTGAACTGATTCGGGCGGGGAGAATATAAGAAATCAAAAAAAAAAAAAAAAATTCCATACAACTAACGGCCACGGTAATGTACATACCGCCCTTGATCATAAAGAAGGTGTTAACTCAAAACTTAAAAATTTTTATTAGAAGCAAAACTATTTTTTATTTAATATTAAAGGTACATATGGGCAGTTCCAGCGAAAAGCCTACTTTTTGTCACGGGACGCCAGAAGTAATTTTAATTGTTTCTCAAACAATTTTATATGTATAGTTTACTTTTTTATATTTTTGTGTAAAGCGCAACTAGCTCTGCATTAAGTAACAACATGGTCCTAAAATACAACCTTATTTTCATTCTGGCGTTACATTAAAAAAGTAGACTTTTCGCTGAAAATGCCCATATGTTCCTTTAAAGAGCAAAGATTTTTAAATTTGGTAGCTTGAAAAATAAATCTATATAGGTTCAAATGCTACTAGAAAAGGTTTTATACAAAACGCCTTGCTCAATTCGCAGTCTTATTCAGTTTTGTAATGCAAGTCAAAATACACTTCCGTTTTTTTAACGTCACGCCAGCGTTTGAGTCTTCTTTATGATCGAGTGCGATATCTATACTTTTTCAAGCTTTAACCCAGCTGTCATTCGAATAATATTTTTTTGTAATCGCTGAAAAAAGTATTTTTTGAGTTCTATTGATGACTTAAAACCACTTGAACGTGCTTCGCGTGTATAACGCATATAAGAGCTTTATTTTTAAAAAATATACTGGCCAAATAGGCGATGAAAAATTGATTGTTGTGTTTATTTATTTATTTATTTATTAATATATGTCTATGGAATTTTATTCCTTACAGACAATTTAAAAAATAATTGATTACAAAATGATACATATAAAAATATTATACATAATTAACAAGAAAAATTATTAAGTGTTGAGAAATGTGATTATTGCCCTTTTTATAGCATTAGGATTTGATGAAAAGTCGATAAATCTATAAAAGTTGTTAAATGCATTGCTCATTCTCCTGAGAGGGTCAGCATTAGCATAATTAGCTCTAACAAATGCAACTGACAATGGTATGTAATTCCGGGATGGACGTTGAGGAATGTTGAGAGAAATATCATTATTCAAAAATCCACAGCAGATGTCACCATTAATAACATTGAATAAAAATGACACATTCAGCATAGTTCTACGACTTTTTAATGTAGGAAGTTTAATAAGAGCAAGTCGAGCAGCATATGAAGGCAAGTTTAAGGGGTTAAAACGTAATCCACGAAGACAAAACAACAGGAATTGTTTTTGAACCGACTCGATGGCATTGGAATGGATTTCGTAAATAGGGTCCCATATTATCGATCAATATTCAAGAATAGGTCGAACTAGTGCCATGAATAATGTTTTACCAATATACGGATCATTAAACTCTTTAGCCCAACGTTTTATATAACACAGTGAGCCCCTTGCTCTATTTATTATAAATGTTATATGCAGAGTAAAAAATTTAGGATCAAATAATATACCAAGATCTTGGAAGCTGTCAACTAATTCCACTTTATAATCACCCAGAAAAAAATCAGCAACAATCGGGTTCTTACAAAGCGCATTGTTTTACATTTCTTTAAATTCAGCTCCATAAAGTTGATGTTGCACCATTCATAAAATGAGTTTAAGTCCTTTTGAAGTCGATGGTGGTCTAAAAGTTGGTTATAGGTTAGATAAACTTTGACATCATCAGCATACATTAAAATATTCGAGAATTTTATTACATTAGGCAAGTCATTAATAAACAATGAGAAAAGCAGCGGTCCAAGGTGGCTTCCTTGAGGTACTCCAGAAAGAACATTAATATTTTTAGAATAACTGCTTTTAAAGCAAACGGTTTGCGTCCTATCTGATAAATATGAGTATATCCATTTTTTGCAATGCTTCGTAAAACCAATTAATTGTAGTTTCTTTACAAGAAGCAAATGATTCACTTTATCGAATGCTTTGCTAAAATCAGTGTAAATGACATCGGGTCGATTTTTTTTGAAGAAATCCGCGGTTAACAGCGATAGTAAATTGTAAGAGATTTGTTATTTTATAATTATTGTAAGTATTTGCAAATACTGTTTCAATTTTTTTTAAAGAATAATTGTCTTAAGGCATGTTCAGACTTATGGCAAACAAATTAGTAAATTGATCAAACTTTATATTCACATTCAACAATTTTTATTGATCTACTAAACTTTATTTGTAAAAAGATAATTGTATGATGTAATTTAGAAGCTGTAAAATTATGTTTGATCTAGCCAAAGGATTTGCAAAAGAAAACAATTTTTTAATAAAACTACACTGAAAAAATCAATCCATCCGTGCTTAAATCAAATCGAAGCGGTATCAAAAGTACGGTCAGTACGGCTATTCTTAAATCAAGTACGGAAATATAGATTCAAGTACGTATTATTCGTACGTCGTAGGAACGTAGTACGTAGCGCCATAAAATGTTAGAAACACGCTTCACTTTACCACAATACCGTCGTAAACGTATTTTGTTTTCTTTTGAAAATAATTTAAAAAAATTACAAATTTATTCATTTTATTTTTTATTTTTCTATACTTTTATTTTGTTACCAAATATTGAATTGAAAACAAAAACATTATTTTATTTTACCGTAGGAACACAATTGCACCGTATGAACGTAGTTACGACGTAGATGCGTTGTCAAACTAAAACGAAAAATATATTTTGTACAAAAGCACACAAAAGATGGCTTAAACGTAAAAGCGTATCTACGTCGTACGTCGACTTAGATCTAATTCTATATCGTACGCCGACTTCGACCGTATTGTTGTTAACAAATTAAGAAATGAAGATCAAAATATCTTCCTCGGTAGGTACTATGAGAGCGAAGGTTAAAGTAAGTATTAGGGTATTCATTCGGTTAACCGTCAACCGGTTAACCGATTTATTACTACCCGATTAACTGATCGGTTAATTTCAAATTGGTTTTTTTCGATTAACGATTAAACCGGTTAATTTCAGTCGATTAACCGAAGTAAAAAATTTTTAAATATTTTGTAGTATTATAACATATTTTTTTTTGTGTTTTTATTTATTTGTTTCGTCTCATATACAAAATGTATTTGTTTAGTAATTATTTTTTCATACAAACAAAGAAGGTGTTCAGTTATCTTAATTTTAACCCATTTTCCGCCGACCGATGACTAAAATTACAATGTTTTTTTATCTTCATCATCGATCAACAGGAATGTGGCGAAAAATGGGTTAAATATTTGATTGCCAACACCCTTTTTTTTTCACGTACTTTTTATATGTATGTGTTTAGTTATTTGTTTCTTCTCATATCAGTCTTTTAACAGAATTAACCGAAACAATTAGAGGGTTAAAAATTTAAAACAACTTTAATGGCATAATGGAGTATTTTATATGTTAAGAGAAATCCTGGAAAAGGACTGAGAAATTAGAAATTCATCTTCGATAAGTGAAATAATATTTTCCAAGTAAAATTTTGTTAAACTAAAGAAAACAGTCGCTTTAATCCTAAACATTTAAAATAAATAACTTTTCTTAAAGATCATTTTATAAGATCTCCTTTAACGATTGAAATAACTAATAAAATTATCTCAGTTTATTTTTGTATAAATATGTAAATATTTGGGGGATTGACAAGGTAGTCATAAAGTCTTATGTCTTAAAATAATTACAGGAAATATATATCGTCGGTATAATATGCCAACCGGCTAAATCCACTTTTTATATAAATTGAGATTTTGATGCCGTGTGGTAGAGAAAAATACGCCTCGTCGACCAGCATGTAGTTTTTCTTCTAAAGGGTGGTTAAATTGTAAGGGCCGATGTTGAATGTGAACCACACCTAAACGCCAAGTTTTTTTTCGAATTTGACATTTCTATATCTCAGACTTACTCAATTTGAACCATGGAGAGATACACAATCCAACAACGTGTTAAAGTTATCCAGACTTATTATAAAAATGGACGTTCAATTCAAAATGCATATCGTGCACTTCGTGATTTTTTTGGTCAATTTGATCGTCCAAATGTGCGTACAATCGCAAAAATCGTGGAAATATTCGAGCAAACCGGGTCTGTAGAAGATGTGAGAACACCAGTGCATGCTCCTACAGCTCGTACTGCAGGAAATATTGCTGCTGTTCGCGATAGTGTGGCTGAAGAGCCGTCCACCTCAACTCGTCGTCGTGCCCAACAATTGCACCTATCACGCTCGTCGTTGATGAACATTATGCATAAAGACTTGCATTTACACGCTTACAAGGTGCAATGGGCTCAAGAACTAAAGCCTCTTGACCATTACAAACGTCGTGAATGGGCAGAATGGTGGCAAGAAATGGCAACAGTGGATGATCAATTTTCGAAGAAAATCATCTTCAGTGATGAGGCACATTTTCACCTCAGTGGATGCGTCAATAAACAGATTTGCCGCATTTGGGCGAATGAGAATCCAAGAGTGATTGTCGAAAAATCAATGCACCCACAAATAGTGACTGTTTGGTGCGGTTTATGGGCTGGCGGCATCATCGGGCCGTATTTTTTCCAAAATGAGGCCGGTCAGGCAGTTACTGTGAATGGTGTTCGCTATCGTGAAATGATAACGAACTTTTTATGGCCCGAATTGGAAGATATGGATGTGGGCGATATGTGGTTTCAGCAGGACGGTGCCACTTGCCACACAGCTAACGAAACAATGGCTCTTTTGCGCAACAAATTCAATGGCCGTGTTATCTCACGTAATGGCGATGTCAATTGGCCGCCAAGATCATGTGATTTGACACCGTTGTACTTTTTTCTTTGGGGTTATTTGAAAGAAAAGGTGTACGTCGATGAGCCAGCAACAATTCAAGAGCTAAAGGATGAGATAATTCGGCACATTAACGGCATAGAACCTCCATTATGCCTCAGGGTCATCGAAAATTTGGACCATCGGATGGAAGTGTGCCGCCGTGGTCGCGGCGCCCATTTGGCCGATGTTTTGTTCCATACATAATTGAGTAATACCAATATATCATAATAAAATAAAATTACAATAATTTCCTAAATAGTTTGTGTTTTATTCAAAATCAACATCGGCCCTTGAAATTTAACCACCCTTTATTTAAGTCTTGAAGTGTGTAAAACTGACTGTAATTTTAATTTTCTATCAAGCTTCAAATAGGAAAAATAAAAAGTTTATTTTCTTTCCTGTAAAATGTGCTGAAAGTGAGTTAGCAGGTTTGCATATAAAGCCAACGATATGACAGTTGTAAGCTACAGCTTATAATTTAGTTTTCTACTATACAGTTATGACGAATCAATGAACGCAGCATTACAATTTTTATTTTGTTTGAAACACAACAATATTTACTTTAAACAATTTTAAATTTTATTTAGGATATTATGACAATATGACTTTATACAACACCTTGTGCATTGATTGGAAAATGCATATTACATATTTATGAATTGTTTTTTTTTTTGCTTGCTCGTTTTAGTTCAAGAATTGTTATGTTTGGTATGTTATTGTTTTTTTTTTTGCTTATAAACTCCATATAATAAGCAATTAATGCATTTTTATATATTAAAATTACTAAATTTATAAAAAAAACTTTATTAATCGGTTAACCGATCAAAAACTAAATTAACTGATTATTAACCGGTTAAACCAAAACCTCGGTTAATTACTCGAGCGATTAACCGATTAAAGCAAAAGGTCGATTAAATGAATACCCTAGTAAGTATGTATTAAAAAACTAAATCTATGAATTTATGTTTTTCTTTCTGTGAAGTGGTACACGTAACCACTTCAAATATTTGATAGGTATAAACATAGCAGAAGGATCAAAATAGAGTTTGCAACGAAATTAAATTTTGCTATGTTTTGAAAAAAATGCGCAATGTTTAAAAATGTGAATTGTTTGTTTATTAATCTTATATATAAATACGGAACCAATTTTTTTGTGGTTGATTTTTAAGTATCTTATCGCCCACCGATTTTAATGAAGCATATATCGTTTGAAAGGAATTTGAATTAAAGTATTTGAAAAGCGTTTTAATTTATCTTACAGACAAACGTACAAAGTTGGGTGAATAGTGCACTTTTGCCGTTCTCTTAAAATGTGAACGTGTCAAGTGGTCGAATTTCGGCAAACGGGCGATCTAGTATTAATAAAATCTTCAAGAGCAGCTCACATGCAATGAAAAAAAATTTAAATAAAAAAAAAACAGACAAACTTTTTTCTTATTTTTGATAATTTATCTATTGAAGCTTCATATATTAAAATATATAAAATTGTAACGTTACTGACTGATTCATCATCGTACAGCCTAAGCGCCTGCTAAAAGCAAAAAACTTGAAATTTTAATAGGAAGTGGGTTTCTCCCCAAATCGATCCACTAAGACGGGACATTTTTTTTTTTTGGACATTCGAATGTTTAGGGGGTAAAAAACGGTAAATTCGATAACCTTATTTCTTCAAAACTAAAATAGATACAAAAAACTGTAATACTTATCGTTGTTCTTTAGAAAAATAAGCGAACAGGTGTCTGGCACTTTTTTGAAATTCGGCTCTTTTAGAGAGAAAACGGGTAAAACCCAAATTTTGGTACTTTTTTGTCACCCCATCTATCTTCTGAACCAATAAAGCTAGAAAATAAGTTTATACCACATTCGAAACGGGAAATTTAATATCTTTCTTTAGCTTTTTGGTTATATCGGGTAATTTTTTAGCTATTATCTTTTGTTTCACTGTCAAACATCTACAGTTTGGTCTATAATTTAACCATGAATCGTCTTACAAACGAACAACGCTTGCAAATTATTGATTTTTTTTTTTATCAAAATGCGTGCTCTGTTCAGAGAGTTCATCGCGAGCTTCTTGTGTTCAGCGACGAAGCTCATTTCTGGCTCAATGGGTACGTTAATAAGCAGAATTTTCCATTTTGGAGTGAAGATTAGCCAGAAGCATTGCAAGAGCTACCAATGCATCCAGAAAAAGTCACAGTTTGGTGCGGTTTATGGGCTGCTGGCATCATTGGACCGCACCTCTTCAAAGATGATGCGAATCGTAACGTAACTGTGAATGGTGCGCGCTACCGTGAGATGATATCCAACTTTTTTTTGCCCAAAATGCAAGAGCTTGACTTGACTTGACTCGTGGTTTCAACAAGACTGTACCACATGCCACACTGCACGCTTAACAATGGACTTATTGAGAGGCGAGTTCGGTGAACATTTTATTTCACGTTCGGGACCGGTCAATTGGCCGTGCGATTTAACACCTTTAGACTATTTTTTGTGGGGCTATGTTAAAGCTCATGTCTATACACACATGCCCGCTTCAATTGACGCATTGGAAGACAACATTGAAGCATTTATTCATGAGATACCGGCCGAAATGTTGGAAAGAGTATGCCAAAATTGGACTAAGCGGATAGACCATTTGAGGCGTAGTCACGGTCAACATTTGCATGAAATCATCTTCAAACATTAAATTATATGGACCGTACTATCGATTCAAATAAAGATTTCATGCATTTTTCTGAATTTTATGTGTTTTTTTTTTAACTTTCCTATATTTCTTAAAAAATAACCCATTACAACTGGTATTTTCTTAATTATCGTTAATATTGGACCTTAAAACATAAAAGTTAACATGCAATATCCTGAGTGGATACGAATCTATGAGGGAACTTTTTAGTACTTTTTTTTCTTTAACTGTTACTTTTTGTATTTCCGTAAGTATTGGACCTAAAAACTTAAAATTCAAGATGCTTTTGTGTTCTACAAAAGGTACACTTTGAACTCAAAAACACAAAATTATAGGTGAATATCGACATATGAGATGAAAATGAAAGAAATGGCCCGATTACAAAGCAGCGGATTAGATGCAAGAATTTAAACAAGCTAAAACCTAGAAAAATAAACTTTAGCATACAAATATGTCCACGAAGAAAAAGGAGACGCTAACGAAGTAGCGGGTTAAATGCTAGTTAAAATATAACCTAAAAATAACACATCACAATAAAATTAAGCTTTTTTAAATATCGGAAATAAAAATAACTGGTCCTTATGTATTTTAATCTGAAGATTACTAGGGCGTTTATTTTTTTCCCTTATTATTTGCATAATTTGCACCATTTTTTGTATAATTTTGTCAGTGTTTCTCGAACGGTTCTCCAAACCTTTAAATACTTTCTGAATTATTAATCTAACCAAAAATCTCTTTCAGTGTAGTAGAGACACATAATTGAATGTATCGGATATCTTGATTGATGCTTCATAGCGATTTTTGTTGATGCTTGGAAAAGCTGTTGGATTAAAAAACTTTGATGCTTCGGTAAAGATGTTAGTTGTCGAATCTGTAGTCTAAGGCAAATATAATAGAGGTCCTTAATTGCTTCCCTGTTGGACTCCAAAATTAGTGGATTCAGAAGAACTTTAAAAATTAATTTCTGAATAATAAATTGTCGAATAATCAAATAGAACTCCAACAGTTTTTGATTATTTATGGGTGGTTTTTTTTTAACAAATTTTATGTTGTTTTTATTTCGCTTGTATCAGTCAAAAAAATGTGCATTTGCGCATTAAAGTTTCTTTATTTTATAGGAAGACAATTTACACAATTTACACAATTTACACAATTTTGAATTTTATATAATTACAAAATATTAACAGAGCAACGAGTTCACCTCATGAATGTGCCCTAGAATATTTTTCACTTTTTCCCAATTTTCACACAATAACTCAATTGTTTATTCTTTGTAAGTTTTTTAACTTAATTTTTTATCCGTGATGGAGACGGAATAAAGGGTGAACAGCGTTTTATTTGATATTTCTAGGTCCAATATTATGGGAAATTAAAATAGTTCCAAAACGCCCCTCTTACAGATTCTCATTCACTCAGGACATTGTATGTTTAATTTTGTCTTTCTAGGTTCAATACCCTGCAAATAAAAGGACCAGTCCAAGCACGCGTGTAAAGAGTAGCCCACAAGGGACCAGACTTGTCCAAAAGTAACCCAAACGTATGGAAAAAACATAACGATGTCCTAGGGTAGGACCATATAACCCACCTTTGGACTACTGAGGAGTAGTGTACATGGTGTATACAAGAGAATTAGTTTTGAAGTGGCTTAAAAACGAAAGCATGTCGTTAAAAAACGAAGACATGTCGTCTCACTACAAACACTTTTTTGCAATGACATGGTCCATAAATTAATGGTCCATCCCAACTACCTCGCTCGGGATCTAATAAAGTTCGAAGGTCATCGGAGGCTGAAAATATCCGACACTTTGAGCATAGCAGCCTTTTTTGACACTTGAATAAATTAGCGGTTACATTGGTAACGGCTAACAAATACAAATAAGAATAAGGATTAAGCTTTGAATACATATTGTAATTTTCGACAAGAAAGATTCAATTTAAAAAAAAAATGGTCCATGCTGGCATTACATCGGACCAGTCCATGGAGTAGTCCATTTTATCAAAATGGATCAGGTGGTCCAATATTATTTGCAGGGTACAAACGGAAATTGAAAAGTACCAGTTAAAGATCAAAGAAGTACCAAAAAGTTCCCCCCATAAAGTCTTATCACTAAGGATATTTATAATGCTAGGTCCAATATTAGGGGCAATTGAAAATAGTATCAGTTGTAGAACCGAAAACCTAAAGAAAGAAATTAAATTTTTCGTATATCCCCTTTTGGTATTTTTTCTCGTCATTGAGGTATCAAAAATTTTAATATTGTAGTGTGAGCCGATTTAATACGTGTATGCTTAAGAATGGAGAAAAATACTTTGTAAAAAAAAGTACCAAAAATAGTAGCGAGTTTCACCCCTTAAACGATCGAATTTCTAAAAAGTACCAAATTTGTATTTTTTAGATAAGTTTCGAATGGGATATAATTAAAAATGTGATATAGTTTTGAAGACATGAGTGAGTTTAGAATAGGAGGCTTAGCGCACCAGGTCCTTTACCTTACCACTTTAGTAGATCCCTATAAAGCCTTTGTCCGTTAGGCTGTTCCATTCTTCATTTTCTTGAAGAAATTTTTACAGACACACAAACGTAGAAACATACATATGTACTTTTCAGTTTTATATACAGGGGTGTTCTGGAAATCGAAAACGCAAAACGCAAGAATTTGTTAGTTGTTTTTAACACACTTTTAATCTAATTTTTTTAATTTTTGTTATAAAATTCCATTTAATTTGTATTATATTTGTCATAAAATTCTTTTATGAAAAAAAAAAAAAATAAAATAAAAGCAATGAGCTGGGTCGCCTTGGAACAAAAATATGTATATATTTAACATTCCATCGAAATAAGCAATTAACTATAACTTTTTTAGTTTTGCAAAAAGTTCAGAAATGGCTTTCATTCCTTAGATGCTGACTGGAAATAAATATAAGTATGTTGTTATTATTTTCATATCAAACTTTAACATTTATATCTATAAAATGCTCAAAGTCTAGGTTTCCATTTCTAAAAAATAAAAATTAAATATGTTTCTATGTGTGAATATGCAGTTTTCTAATACGAAAATATTACAAAATTAAGTTGCTTTCCATGGATACCAATGTAAATATATAGAATGATTACTTTCACTTTTTAAAACCTTTTAAGGACTTTTCTTACCAAATGCTACTTCAGTGCCGACTAAATAAATTAATCTATAGTCGACATACTTGTGTGTACGTGGGCTAAAATGTATGTATGTAATGTGTGAAGCATTTTTGTTTTGTAGAGTGGGCAAAATATGTTGTTCAATACTATTTCTGGTTCATATGTACTTAGTTCATTTTGGCAGATTGATTGATTTTGAAACATTCATAGATAATCCCTTTATTGTTTTGAAGATTACACATAACATGAATTTTGTGTTGGATTGTGTTATTTTGTATGTTCTAACGTAGCAGATTTTTGTTTGAATAGAAATATTAAAGCTTGCTTTAGAATATTTTTTTTGAAAATAATTATTTGATAACAGACTGTGCTTAGCGAATTTAACCAATTGTGTAATGAAAAAAAAAAACATAAGCACTTGAGCCAAAGTATAATACTACATAAAAATAAAAGCAGATTTAAAAAAAAGTATATATATATATAAATATATACAGATATGAAGATATATTAAGATATCTTATTTCTTTAAATATTATAACATAATTTTAATGCGATTTGCAAAATATTTTACGTCTGTATATAGAAAGAATCTATAAAATAAATCGAAGTTGTGATCAAAATGTACCTAATAAGAATTGAGGTGTTCGATTTAGGACACTGGTAAATAATCCCACAAACCTGTCAATGCTGGCGTACGTAGAGAACATTTTCTTTCCGGCAGACTCAGCTGAAAATCAACAACAAAACCTAAATATTATAGTGACAAAAAAGCGCACTTAGAACATACATTGGGAAAACTGAGACAGTGCAAGAGTGCGAATCTCATAAAACTTATATTGGAACGTCACCCCTGAGACAAACTCTATATTTTAAATACCTGGGGGCTGTTATCAGCGAAGACGGTAAATCAGATAAGGATATTAATATAAAAACAAAATAAGAAGTGAACTCTGCTGCGCTGTAAAGAAGAATTCAATAGAAAACTGAGTAGTATCAAGGAAAACTCAATTATCAATTATTATTATCTTACCCACGGCTGTGAATCCCGGTAAAAACAAGAAAGGGATAGACTCAAAAATTATAACACTAAAAACAATCTGGAAGGTTTTGCACTCTGTAAACGAATAAATAAATTTAATTATGATGGTTTTGACATGTAATGATGATGAAAGGAGGCTCAGGAATTCCAAAAAATTTGTTCCAGCGGAGAAAGCCAAAGATGACGATGTTATGACAGATACCCCTATAAAACATGGTATAAGTCATAGCAATGTAAAAACCTAATAGCTCAGAATATAAGCTACTGGCGAAGTCTTTGTAATACTTCTTCACTGCAGGGTAAAAGAGGTCAGGAATATGTATGTAAGTAAGAATTGGGATACGTATCGTCACCGAAGCCTTACAAAAATTTGAAGACTTTTTTTTAATTAAATATCGTTTGTTTCATAAGACATGTTCATTAATAACTTAAAATCCAACGAATAATAAATAAGTCACCAAACTAAACGTAAACTTAAACAACTAATGCAAAGAAAACTTTATTAATATTGATTTAATAGTAAGGTTTTTTCATTTTCCTGTAAAATATATAAAAGTGTAGTCACGCCCGTTTACATTTAACATGACGATATATATGTGTGTATTTGACCTGACTATATTAAGAATTTGTATCTACTTTCTGTGGACAAAACTAGTTGATTATTGTTGACAATTAACAGAAAAACAGCCAAAAGATCTAAAGCTTCTTATAATGTGTGCGATTTGGAGGTGTTGTCAAATGAATGAATGAAATGAAAAGTGGAAGTTCAAAATTATGTATTTTGAGGTAAGTCCTGAAAACTTTGAAAATCCAATTCCCCCCCCTGAAATTCATTAAAAGTGTCCTGAAATTTTTAGAAACTAGAATCTATGAACAGGCTGCTTATCTTATTTTCTACATGTTTTAAATATTACAAAAGAATAACAATCGCCATGATAGTTGCGGGGCTCCCGACAGATCATAGTTGTCGTAAATTTTAGAGTGGTTCTTTTCCCACTTCATCACTGCGTCAAACAGTAGTTAGCACCCATTATTTGTCTTTATTGAAAATATTAATTTTAAAATATTTGCTATATGTAGCTTGCACGAAGTCTAAAGGTTTGATATAATTCAGGATTTTGATTTTGATGTGCTATCTACTACATTGTCTGTATGTAAAAATTAGATATTCATACATGAGAAGAGAAGATACCCACCAAAAGTACCAAAAAACGTTATAGCTTGAAAGTTAAAAAAAATATAACAAAACATATGGGTTTACTTTACATACCTTAATTGAATTAAGTTTATGACCATAACATAACAATTTTTTGTGAGAAAAAAATATGTATATCTGCTCAACATTTTTCAAATTTAATTGAATTAAGTTTATGACCATAACATAACAATTTTTTGTGAGAAAAAAATATGTATATCTGCTCAACATTTTTCACAATTTGTTATTTTTTTTTTTTTTTTTTTGCTTTAAAAATCTTAAACTTTGTGTCAACTGATCAATATTCGGGGGAATTTTTCATTAATTTCCTTAATTTAAAGAAAGAGTAGGGGAAGTGTGAAGCCCAGTTAAAGCCGCCGAATATTCGTGAGACCGTGTTAAAGGCTAGTTTACACTATCACACAAGTCTTACGTATTCCATAATACTTTGTGAGATAGAAATCTAATGAGTTTTGTTGCGACTGTCGAAAAATCTTTTTTAACATAACAGTTTGTGTTCACACCATCACACAAAGTATAAACACTAACATATGAAATTAAATGCAGCCCTGATCCAATGAAAAGTGTTATTGTTTAGAAAGTTTTCAAAAAACGATGAAGTCGTATGGGAGTCAACTTTTTTTTATAATACTTGCCATTTTTATCACACATGCATTCACACTATCAGACTTTAACAAATTACTTGAGTTTTTTACATGCATTCATACAAAGTATAATAGTGTAAACTAGCCTTACTCCTTTCTACTTGCTGGGCCAAAAAAAGGTCCAATTTGCTTTAATGCCACAAGCATAATTGATTCGTCCTAAGCGCCGTCACCAAATATGGAACTAAACACGAATCCCTAATATTCAATTATGACAACGCTTTTTTACAATACGCAAAACTATTAAAATAACTATTTATCAAATAATGGTTAATAAGACTTGGAGTCAAGATCTTGCTCCATCCCACTGTTATTTCGTTTGATCGATACAAAAAGCACTCAATGAAATACACCCTGTTCCGAACAGGGTAAACAAGCTTGATTCGTTCTAAACCATTACACAATGAGCGATTATTTTGGAGCGAAATTCATAATTACTAGAAAAGCCTAGAACTCTGACCAACATTTCAGGTGAAATGCTGTTCAAACGCATATGAAAAAACTTGTGCGGAATATCTATGAAATAATATTGATAGAGTTGTACTATGTTCAAATTGTGAAAAATTTCCGAAATGTTTCTGGCACCATTTTTTTACAACTGCGCAATAATGTAAGCTGCGCTTATTTCGCGTGGAATTTTAAGCAACAGAAAATATTAAATAAGATACTTAAAATTTAAATAACTTAACTGGTAACAGTTTTTCATCTATATTTACTTTCTTTTTTTAAATTATTTATTAAAAAAAATAATTTTTAGTAAAAAACCCAGTGAAAACTTCGCCTACAAAATAATGTGTTTAGTAATCAAGAAAAACTAAAAGCACTACCCAGCAAAAACTTACATTGCAAAGTAATGAGTTAAAAAGCTAATATAACGACTCTTCACTACTTATACATTGGCATTTTAACTCATTATTTTAACACGGTGATGTCATTGGAGGCAAGTACTTACCACCCTCGCTTACAAATAGGGAGATAAATAAGTCATTACCACATTCGCTTACAAATAGGGACTTAAATAAGTTATTACTCCGATGTCACCAAAATTACAACTAACATGTCATGACTTAAAAAATTTTTTTATTTATTATTTTTTTTTAATTATTTTTTTTCTATTTTTTCTTATTTTATTTTACTTTACTTTATGTTTTTTTTTCTATTTTTTCTTATTTTATTTCATTTTACTTTGTTTTTTTTTTTTATTTTTCTGTCTCTGGCGGGATTCGATCGCGCAACCTCGGTGCTCATAGACTAGCTCACTACCAGCTAGTCTACCGGGGCAGTGTAGTTTTTGTATAAAAAAAACTATGTTTTTTACTCAATTAAGAGCGTAAATATGAGATTAAATTATTGGAGGCAGCTACTTACCACCCTCGCTTACAAATAGGGAGTTAAATAAGTCATTACCACATTCGCTTACAAATAGGGACTTAAATAACTTATTACTCCGATGTCACCAAAATTACAACTAACATGTCATGACCAGAGAATCTCAAAATTCACTATTTTTGTTGATTTATTCATACGCTAAAATTTACATTCATTCTTTGCTTGCAAAACAAAGTTCAACGTTGGTAATTTTTACATCCTTTCGTACACATTTTATTTTTGCATTTATTCGTTTTTT
Organism: Pollenia angustigena; assembly: GCA_930367215.1. Taxonomy (NCBI): domain Eukaryota; kingdom Metazoa; phylum Arthropoda; class Insecta; order Diptera; family Polleniidae; genus Pollenia; species Pollenia angustigena. The sequence goes on along the minus strand of OV884059.1, from coordinate 172,045,909 downwards.
ATTGAAAGTGCTTTATTTGCATTTTTGTTGCTTACGCAATATAACACAACTAAGTAAATTCAAAAGAACACATTCTTATACTTTTGTTTACATTAACAACAACAATAAACCACTCGATGAGACGCTTTTTCCAAATTAACAACAATAAAAACAACAATAACAAGAATACATTGTACATACCTACTACAACTACTACTGTACTTTTTAAAATGAAAAAAAAGTCTGTTTCTATGGAAATTGTGTGAACCTACATATGTATGTGTGTTTAGTTTGATTTCAATTTTTTTTCTTGTACTACATAGTTAATGCTGAATAAATCCATGAGTAAGATTGCTTGATTTCTGGCTTTTTTGTTTGTATTTTTTTTTTTCTGTACCAAAACAATCATTTTCGAACCGAACAAAAAAACATCTTTATTAAAAAAAGAAGCTAACGATTGTATAAATAACAAAGCACGATGTGCGTTATTTGAATGACTGCAAACCAGCAGCGAATATTTGCGGTTGAGGAAATTTCTTTGTATGACCGCAAGCGAGTGTATTTGTTGCTGTTGATTAAATGGGATTTTTTTCAATTGCATAAAGCTGTGCTCTGGTCATGACTATAAAATTTCAGTACAGCATAATTTTTCATATTCAAATTTACTACAAATTGTTTTTTATTTATAATAAAAAAAGAACAAATTATAAGAACAAATATTTTAAATCAATTTGTATTAGATTTGAAAAAACTTCAACCGTAGATGCATTTTATTACGAATGAATTATAAATTTCGTTAATCAACTCATACACAAGTACTTAGGTATCAGATTATATGTCAGCCATTACCAAACTACTTCTATGTAATGCAGATGGTATGAAGTAGTCATTGAAAAGTAAGTTGTTCAGTAATGGCAAGTCATTACCAAGTTTTTGCTGGGTACTTACAATTCTTCTGAAAGAACCGATGAATTTTACAAGGGATGTTCCAAAATGAACGCATTTATATGTAAGTCATTATTGTTTTACCTACATATATCCAGAAAAAGTAGTTATAGAATTTTTTGTTGCATAGTTAGTAAAGGAAGCTATTCATTTCGAAAAAGTAAGCGAAGTTTTAACTGGGTACATGTGAGGTTTGTTTACATACGCAAAACAATGTCGCATATTTAGAAGGAATAAACACGTCAAATTGTGCAAGCTCGCAAGATAGCAAACATTGATACAAGTTGCCCAAAATTTTTCACAAGTATAAACAGTGTACCAAGCTAAAGGTAGAACAAGTTTGCAATTGTGTAGCATTGGGCATCATGCTTCCAAAGTCCTTAGCAGTATTAAGTCCGAATTTCCGGGCATTAACCGTCACAAAATGTCTTATTAAAAGGTAACAGAAAGGTTTATGGGGCAGGTAAATGCTTACAATCTATCTGTAATACCCTACATTTTTATTATATACAATATATAAGGTTATTTAGTTAAAACGATTTATTTTGGGACGACGTTTGTATAATTAACCTATACTGGAAGTATACATGTATGTATGTTCACTTCCTTACTTCATTGAAAAATATTTCATTTAAAAATATTCACCCTTCCTAAGACATCTGCTTTTTCAAGTTCGAAAAGTTACACTTGCCCTCCGGCCTAATATCATGACGGTTTTACCCATTGGGTGTCAAACAATGCGTTTACCAATAGCCCCTGTGTGTGAGCGCCATCTACACACAATTTTAATGGTATCGGGTGATTTTTTACCTATTATCTTTTTGACAACACTGGTTTAAACAGCTGACGCACGTGTCGTGTTTTGTTTCACTGTCAAACATCTTCAGTTTGGTCTATAATTTAAGCATGAATCGTCTTACAAACGAACAACCCTTGCAAATAATAGAATTTTATTATCAAAATGCCTTCTCTGTTAAGAAAGTTCATCGCGCGCTTCTTCCATTTTATGGTCAGCTCAGTTTTGGCTCAATGGGTACGTTAATAAGCAGAATTGTCGATTTTGGAGTGAAGATCAGCCAGAAGCATTGCAATAGCTCCCAATGCACCCAGAAAAAGTCACAGTTTGGTTCGGTTTATGGGCTGGTGGCATCATTGGACCGTACTTCTTCAAAGATGATGCGAATCGTAACGTAACTGTGAATGGTGAGCGCTACCGTGAGATGATATCCACCTTTTTACCCAAAATGCAAGAGCTTGACTTGCATGCCATGTGGTTTTAACAAGACGATGCCGCATGCCACACAGCACGCTTAACAATGGACTTATTAAGAGGCGAGTTCGGTGAACATTTTATTTCACGTTCGGGACCGTTCAATTGACCGCCTAGATCGTGCGATTAAACGCTTTTAGACTATATTTTGTAGGGCTATGTTAAAGCTCATGTCTATACACACATGCCCGCTTCAATTGACGCATTGGAAGACAACATTGAAGCATTTATTCATAAGATACCGGCCGAAATGTTGGAAAGATTATGCCAAAATTGGACTAAGCGGATGGACCATATGAGGCGCAGTCATGGTCAACATTTGCATGAAATAATCTTCAAACATTAAATTATATGGACCGTACTATCGATTATACAATTCGGCAATTGTCGTTTTAATTCAACTTCTGAATAAAATTAAAAATAGAATAAAGAATGTTGTGTTTTGTGTGTTTTGTTGTTGGAGTTAAGAAAAGAGCAATAATATTTTGCAAGACTAACACTGAACTCCGCTTTAATTAATTTTATAAATAAAAAGTTGCAAAACTATTTAGAAATTATCAAATTGGTTGTAAACTTTAAAAATAACACATGTCTAAGATTATAAACCCACTCCACAAACAGAAAAGAAGAAAGAAATTCTAATTATCTGCTGTATAGCAGAAAAGTTTCAAACAGTATTTTGAAGAGAATATTTATTATTTGCTGACATCGAAAAACCGAATAAAAGCAAAACCACAATTTATAATTTATGTATTAAAGTCTTTTTTTAAAGAACTCCATTTGAACAAAACGAATAAATTGCTGACAACTTTTTTTACATTTGTAACAATACATTCATTTTAAGTTCACAAACATGGCATCCGTTTCATTTCCGGCGCTTTTAAGTCATTTTGAGTTCATAACTTGTTTAAATAAAAACTTATGTATGTGTGGATATGTCAAAAAGTAAGAAGAGAAATGGGGTGTGCATATAACGGTTGTAGGAGGTGTTTTAACAGATTTTTTTTAATGTATTTTAAGTGCTTAAAATGGGTGTGTTTGTATTACGCGCCACTTTTACAGAAAATATAAAACTGCCGACAGTAATTTTTATTATTTTTTGGTATTCTATTACTTTTTTGCTGTTTTTGCTTTTTTTCCTTATTTGCAATATTTTGTAAAAATTTGTTGGTGCTGCTGATTTTCATATTTCCACATTTACATACTCATACTCATCAAAAAAGAGTCGTCGGAAACAAGTCTGTGTATGTGGTTTTGAGCTCTAAATGCAATTTGTGTTGTGGTAGGCACATAAAGTTGTATTATTTTCTAAATGATTGTTGTAGTGAATTTATAAGTGTGAGTGTCCTTGTATTCCACTCCATGTAGATTCTACAAAAGCGCATATGGTAATAGTCAAGCTTGAATAGCATAATGTTACTAAAATAGTAGCTGCAACAGCAACTGCTACTTTAAATATATTTGCTACTTGTTTGCTTACTACCACCATCTACAATACTTTATTTCATATACGAGCTGTTATTGCAAGAGTTTTAGAAGTTGTAGTAGTTACTCATGGCAGTTCTCCTAGTGTGTACCAGTGGTGTTGGTAACATTTGTTGTAATAAAAAATGCATTGACCTTTCAGGAAGCGTGTCGACTGTTTTAATGGATTTTATGTGGTCCTCTTTAGTTTGTGCTCTTGTTTGTTTGTGGTAAGTACGTATGTGTTTGTGTGACTACTATTGAAACTTTTTCAATTTTACTTATAATATTCTAGCCAAAAAAAAATGTGCATGTGGAAAAATAAAAAAAAAGAATCCACAAGTACAACTCAGTTGCACTTATGTGAAAAAGCTAGACCAGTCCACTCCTTTTCAATTTTGTACAGTCCATTTGTATTGCACGTTATTAAGCCGATGAAGCACAAAACTCTTATGGATGAACTTTTTTTGTGAATTTTTTATCACAACATTTTTAGGAGGTTTTCAAAAGAAATGTTATTTTATTTTCAAACCTCCAGTGCAGTTTTGTGACTGACGAAATTTTCTGACAATAGCATTTTTCGTTACGGTTTTAGACGTATTAAAGTGATTTTCGAGAGTGGGCTTTATATAGGGCCGTTGGTAAATTATGGATCGATCGTTGCTGGATCGCAATCACGATATGCTTAGGATAACTACATATAATTTGACACTTATTTGCTCTTTTCATTGGAGTTTTTCGAAAGTAAGCGTATTTTCAACAGACAGAAAGACGGTCACACGGACATGACTGAATCGACTTAAAGCTTCTCAAGGACCCAAAGTAAATATATATACTTTATGGGGCTTTACTACACAGAAAAATAGAAAATCTTCTTAAATTAAACAATTCCTACAGACAATTAAATTATTTACAAATTTTGCCCCTGCCAATTAACGGATCTGTATATTCGATTCGTGATACACAAATGTAGTCAATTAAAAAAAATTAATTGCATAAACTAAAAAATACAAAACAAATGCAAAAACATTTAAATTTGTGTGTTTTGACTAAAACGCTTAATTGCAACTGACAAAAAATTCATTGAAAAATTTAATGTACATCAATTAATTATTTAATGGAACAATTTTTGGCAAAAAATTTTGCTGTGTAGATAAATATTAAAAAAGTTTCACCACTATTGGTGGAGATTATAAAAACCAGTTTCTTTGCAGTCGAAGTTTTCGTACTAAGGAATTATTTGAAGGGTAACAATAAGCCTGCTGCTAGAAATACATTTGGGACGAACGACTAATTATATGCAAATAATATTCGTCACCAGAAATAGAACACATTGGTGTATATGAAAGTACACACAATCATTGCGATAGGTTTATTTCTATTTCTTACGCAGACGAACGACGAATAATTTTTGAAAGGGACAGCGCATCATGATAGCAAAGTCTAATATTTATTAAAAATCGTGAAAGTTATAACGAATCACAGGGACAAATCGCTTCTTTTGCGAACTTTGCTAAAATTCGCGAAAAATTGCAAACTTTTAAACAAACACTAAACTTTGTTTGAAATCGCTAAATGAGTCAAAAAAATCATGTCGGATAATAATAAAAAAAAAATGGCGCAAAATCGCGAAAATTTTTAATATTTCAAACAAACCATGAAATTGATTAAAAGTCCCTTAAACTATAAGGAATGGCAAAAATTCGGTAAAGATTGGTAAATAAGCGGAAAATCACACAAATTTGCTAACAGCGGCATAATTGCAAAGTCTACTATTTATTATAAATCTTTAAAGCTGTAAAGAATCAGAAAACTTACAGTAACAAATCGCTTTTATCGCAAACATGGCTGAAATAAGCGAAAAAAGTTTAAAACAAACCTAAAAACTAATTTGAGATCGCTAGATCGAAATGCAGATCACTAAAACTGCTGAATTAATCCACTTTCGAGTGGATTCGGCTTCTAGAGCACACTAGTGCTGGGATACTATCGATATTTTCTACTATCGATATTTATCGATAGTTAAGATTTCACTATCGATATATCGATATTACTATCGACTGAATGTTTGTACTTGTGCGGGGAAACTTAAATTATTTCTTTATTATGCTTTAAACACATTCGAGACAGCAAGCTACCGACTTCAATATGTCAAAAATAGAATACAAGTGTACATATGAAATTGATTATTTTCACGACGACACAGCTACATGGCTGCAGGTTGTTGTCTGTGCTTATTTTGTCGTTGTAGTCAAATTAAACTAATTTCTATTTTTGTCCACTACAAAACAGAAAAAGTGTTGCTAATAAAAAAAAATATTTAAAGAATGAGTGCTTAAAATTTTTTTTTTTGTTTAACAGAAAAGAACCGGCTTGATACAAGAATATTAACTCGGCTCAACACCAAATTGATATTTATATAATTTTTTAGTATTCTTGAAAGAAGTTCTATAGGAACATGTTTTTCACGCTAACGCTCCTAGTTAAGCAGTTATAGGTCGTAAAAGTTGCAAGATACTTTTTCCATATCTACTTAGGTGAAAAATGAACCTATAAATTATGGGAATCAGTGGAAAATGCTTCAAAATGTGTTTTACATGGCATTTAAAGCATACCGATTTACGAATTAAGAGGTAATATTATATATTCATACTACGTGGCTGCCATTTTTTTTTAACAAAATTGGCTTTATCTTTAAATTATGTCGATATTTATTTATTTAACCCTAGATATTTGCTAAATAAACTTTTTTCATAATTTAATTAAACATAATGTGTATAAATTATATTAATAATTAATATTAGCGACAAATAATACAATATTATATATATATATATATATAATATTAAAATATTAAAACTATTTATAAATTGCCTACTTTTTCTTTTTTGTGGGTTTTCGGCCTTGCGGAACACTTAATTAATTATGTTCATATTACAATAATTAAATATGTAACAAGTACATAAATTGTTACTACATATATATTTATATATTTTTACACAAACTAATAAATAAATTGAGAAATTTTCCAAAATAAAATTTTTTAAAGCTTAATAAATATAAAATTCAATATGATGGAGTTACTAAAAATATGGTTTATAAAAGCTTGAAGTATTTTTCCCTATATATATTCAAACTTGTTTTATTTTTTATGAATGCGGCAGATTATGTTTTAATAAATATACTAACAAAATTTTAAGTTTTGTAGAAAAATCTTTCAAGAAATATTTAATTTGGAAATTTGCTCTTAAAGGAATTTATAACACATCATGTGAAAGATATTTCGAAGTAGTTTCTAATAATACTAGTACTTCTTTGATTCAATTTTTACTTAAAATGCAGTTGTTGGGCATCACTTGCGCAGAAGTAAAGTTTAATGATCGAAAAACATCACCTTAAAGAAACTTGACATGACTTTTATGTGTCAAAATTTTTTTTTTATGCAGCAAATTATGGCAATTATTGCTGCAGTTAATTTTCTGAAGCAATAGCTTTTGACATAAAAGAAATCGTTTTATTTTTTTTTTTTTTTTGTAATGCTTTTTCTTGTCATTTATAAGAAAACTGTCACTTGTTGGTTCAATATTTGTAAAGAAATTTGACATCGTTATTGTTGGTAACATTTTTATTATTATTTTATCTTTGCTTATAAAACTTTTGAAATTCAAACTTTGCACAGCTGTTGTGCAGTAAAAAAGTATCAGCATCACAACTGCAACTGGTAATTACGAATCAGAAACATCATTTTGCATCACTGCAGCATTGATGAACAGTTTTCATGCATTAACGTACGTACCCAAAGTGTTCTGAAACTTTTACGTCCTATACCACGCTCGTTGACGGAATTTTTTTTTTTTATTTTTAATGCAGTTTATATGTATTTATTTATTTAATCTGCCATTACGATTATATTGTTTTTTACTTCCAAAAACAACAAAATTATAATATTAAATATGTTTTATAAAACGTTATAAAATATATTATAAAAAAGTATTTTTATATTTATAATCTTAAATTAAGGTTGTATAAAAGTCTGCAATTATGCATGTTTTTCATTTTATAAAACTAAAAAGTGATAGTGGCACCACTGAAATATAAACACACAGTAAAAAAACAGCTGTTTATATATTTTTAATTGTAGCTGCCGTGTTCAACATAATTCAGTAGCTCACTACACGACTATAATTTCACCCAGCAGCATTTGTGGTCGTGTGTTCGTGTATCCTGCTGTGGTGAATGTGTTTAATGCATTAGGCTACAGTTTGTTGTTTTTATCATTTTATTGAATGTATGAGACGTATGTATATACGCACGTTTTTTTAGATGACTGTTTTTTACAAATTGATAAGTACCTTTCTGAAGGAACCGAAGTAACAGGGACTATAAAACATTCCATTGCAACTTTAAAAAATTTTTTATATTATAAACCCAAAAAGGTAATCAATCTAGCGGACTTATCTTCTAATGGTCGTTCATTGTTTTGTCCTATGCTCGCAATTGCATTTGAGTTTACAACCTTACAAAAATATTTGACATTTCAGTCCCTATATAAACATGTAAAAATTTCGACTTAAAGGCCTTTAAATAGCAGTTAAAAGCATGCTAAGCAATCCATACCACTTGCCATTCTTGTTGCTTGTATTCATTGCTGTAATTAAGCGTGAATTAATAATATCAATTAAAAATTTGCGGCAAAAAACTGTGTGTGTATAGCTGCTGTTAGATGTCTTCATAGCTGTATTTTTAATAATAAAAATATCGATATTTATAATTTTCCTATCGATAGTCTTAAAACTATTGAATGTACAAACTTTTTACTAAATTACTTAATTATCGTATAATTCAGAAACAATTCGGGATACCCGATTTTAACACATATTATAAAAATACCCTATAAGACACTTCAGCACTTGTATTTTCAGTGTATAAACTACGTAAACAGTATGTTGGTGTGCAATTTTATTTATTTTTTTTTTTCAAACTAAAAAGAGTTCATATAAAAGTTTTCAATATATTTTAAAATGTAGATAGAAAATGGGCAGTCCATAAAAAATAAGTAATATTAAAACTTGCAGACAGAAAACATAAACATTTTGCTTGTTTGTTTAAAAATATATTATGCAACATGTGTTTTATTGAAAATAAATATTACTTTTTACAATTTTATTAGCAAATTTTAACTATTAAACAAAATAATTACTTAAATGTTGTGAAAAGATTTTATTAAACATCTAAATATGATTTAAAATTAAGAGCTGTTAAAGGATTGCAAGATTAATTGGAAGTTTATTAAGTTACAAACAACTTTGGGATATAGATATTAACAGAATATGGATATCGCTCCTTTATTGCAACATATATATCTCAAAAAAAAAAAAAAAAAAAAAAAATCAAACTTGGCAAAATGCTATTGAAGTTTTCAAAATGCACCTTTATAAACAGATTTAATAAAATATATTTTGCTATAACATCGGCTCAGTTTGAGATATAATACTAAAGAAGGTATCATTGAACACTTTTGCTTATTAAAATATGACTATGTTGCAATAAAGGAACGATATATACCAAAAGTGTCAGCACGGATTCCTTCATGACGACCATAACGAAAAAAAAAATATCATACAGTTGTAGCAGCCATTGAAAGCAGCGTCTTGTCACAAGTCAATTATATTGTTCTAAATCCACTTGTGAATAACATGTACGACACATTAAAGGCTCGGCTCTTGAGACATTATGCTGTCTCAGAGCAAAAATGCATAAAAAAGCTTTTACAGGATTAATAACTTGGCGACATGCGTCCAGTCGAATTGCTTCGCGAGATGTGAGATTTAGCCGGCAACGAAATCGAAAACAACATGCTCAAATCTTTCTGGATGAGCCGGCTAACACCAAATGTGCGTACCGTCATTACATTAAGCAGGGATCCGCTTGACAAAATTTTTGTAGTTAGCGATTCACTACACGTCAATGCAGTTTCTGTACCATAAAACGTATCTTCAGCACAATTAACTTACTTGTCAAAGAGGTTGCTGAGTTAAAACCATAGTTTTTTTAACGTCCACATAGTAGTCCCAGCTCCCGTGACGCCGATCCAAATGATGGTACCATCGCAAATACGGCCACAAAGCAAAAAAGTGTTTGAAGAAAACAACATTCCAACAGCAGAACCACCTCTCGAGCAAAAGATACTTTAACTGAATTAGCAAAGCAAACCTTGTCAATGTAAAAGCAATTAATCAACAAAAATTAAACAGTGGTTCAGCCAGACCAAGCGTAATTTTTCTTGTGGTAGGATTCAAATGATTCCAAATTTGTTTTATTCAATTGAGGACAACTAACTTGTAGAATTAATAATCTTCGTTTTTTAAAACTTTCGCTACAAAAAAATCTTCCTTGTAATCCAGATTCAAACTCTCTCTCGCAAGTTCGACAGCCACCTCATTTCCATCAACCATGCAGCGTTCAGGTACCCAACACAGCCTTACATTGAATACCTTCATGAGTTCCCTCAGATCATTCATACACCGAGCGACCAGGCACGACCGCACCGTATAATTTGTCAATGCCCTAAGTGCCACCTGACTATCGACGAAAATTGTAACCACAGATCCACCCACGATGTGATTCAGTTTCACTTCCGTTGCCTTCCAGAACGCTAGGATCTCAGCCATGAAGAGACTGCACTCATCAGAAAGATATGCTAGACTTACTAAAGAGTTTTTAGTGCCTTAACGGACATTCCGTTCTCGGCAACACAACAGGCTTATATTTCACCCAAAGATTAATTTGTGGCTTCATATTTAAGCAAAGTATTTTTTGCAGTCTGTTAAGAACTACTTGGAACAGCGCCAAGTTTTACTTGACGTATACATTTGTATGTCAAGCTTGTGGTCTAATAAGTCGTGACGTTGCAGAACCTTTGCGTCTTATAATTTAAGGCCCTTTAAGCACCTTTGCCTTTTAAATCAGTTCGAAGTATCACCAGAGATGACATCTTTAAAAAAAAGAATATATACTATATTTAGAATACTCTAAAATTGCTAATTACTTTTTAAGCGGAACATTTTTTTTGAGTATTTTGATTTGTTTTTGGTTTTTGTCACAAGAACACGCGCTTATATAAGAGATTTGTATTTGCATTGCTCACAATGTTTTTTGACTTTTGTTACATTTTGTTTTGACATTCTTCATTAAAAGTTTAAGTTTGCCCAATATTCAATTAGAAAAATACTTAAAATTACGGGTACATTTATAACAAAAGTAACTTTAACTTACATAAATTACGTTTAACTAAAATAACCGGTTTATTTAAACAAAATAGCCGGTTTATATGATATTCGAAAAATGGACATTTTAAAATATCCGACTTGGGTAAAACTAAAATAACCGGTCAAAACTGGTCGAATACTAACCGTTCGATCTCCCAAGTAAGAACAGAATTACACATAGAATTCAGTTTATTTGGGGACCGATCCCTGCAGCTTTTTGCATAAATTGTGCTTACAACATGAATAATAATAAACTGCTTTGCTATGCAGCAGCCTAACGTGACCTTTGGTCTAGAGGAAGAAAGAAAAACAAGCCGATTAACTAACTTGTGAAAAAAAATAAATTGAATTTAATTTTATTAAACCATTAAAATGTTATAAAAAAAATTTTATTTATGGAAATTCTTTTGTTATGCATTAAAGATTACTAGCAAGTTTGTTTTAAAGACAAAATACAGCAAAAGTAATCCACCAAATATTTCCATAAAAATGTCTTTGTTATTCCTGTAAAAATAAACAGCTTTTATTTACAAATCTTCAACACGAATTAAACAGCAACAATTTGTCATATAAGGCAATTTTTTTTAAGCTATTTTTAGAAAAATATTTAAGACATTTTTCAAAACGGCTTAATATCTTAAAATTAATGTCATTTATTAATTGTACAGAAGTACTTAACGAGAAAAGCCATTGAATGACTACTTCGAGTATAGAATCAAGACTCTTATATAACTCAAGTCCTGTCGTAATAACAAAAAATATAACGAATAAACCCTTAGCAAATACCGCCAACATGAAACTAAAAATAAAATTGAAAGAAAAGTAGAAGGAATAATAAATCCCACACAAAATGGAATATTGAAAAAATACCGCTTTAACACCCACTACAAATATGTTGCCACGAACAAAAAGAAGCATTACAAAAAAAGAAAAGGCATGTAATAAGAACAAAAAAAAAAAAAAAACAAAAACAAAAACAACAAAAATATCATAAAAACTGATTGCTACATAGAACAACAAGAAAACTGTTGAATCATTGCGTTTGAAATTGTGTTGCTGGTGTTTAAGTAAAGGAAACAACGTAAAATATCAATATCAGCGAGCAACGCAGTTAAGGGACATAAAGACAAACGCATCAATTGCTTTGCTTTTCAACAGTTTGTATGCTAGGACAGGATAACTAACACTAAACAAGGAGCCAAAACTGTTGTAGGTGTTTGAATGACACCTACGACGAGAACCAAAGAGAAAATAATCAGCATTCCAAACATTCTCTAACATTGCGCAGGCGTTGGAAATTCATTCAAGAAAATTGTACAAAAATATATTGTTTTTGTTTTTGTAAAAAAACTTTCACAAAAATATTTCTCTGTTGACATTACAAAATAACATAAATTTGTATTTGTGTGAGTGAGCGAGTATGGCTGCGTGTAAGTCCTGTTAGTGTTCGTTCATACAAGTGTTAGCCATAGAGTAAAACAATAATAAAAACAAGAGAAAATATATCCATAAAGATATAAAAAAAATTGTTCAAGAATAAATTGGAAGGATATACAAAACAGCGGCTATTCTTTAGTGCATTACTCTACACAACTTGGCACAGCTCAACTCAATTGAATTCAACTCATACATGTACACTGTTCATCAGTCCACACGGCACAACACACACTATACTCATTTGTATATATTAATAATGTTATGGAAGGTTTTAAAGTTAGTTGGTATTTAAACACGGTTATAGAATGAGCTAAAGGAAAAATAAAAAATCTGTAACGCCAGGAAATAAATTAAAAAAAAAATAAATAAATAAATATATTTCAAAAGTGTTAATAGAAATAATAAAAAAAAATATACTGAATAAAGTCTTAAAAAAAAACTACTAATAATTATAATCTCTATTAATAACAAAGAAATATTAAACTAAAAATCATTATAAAACTAAAGTTTTAGTTTACAAAATAAATTATCTAATAAATAAGTGTAAGAGAATCAGTTTCGTAAAAATATTAAACTTCAAAATTCAAAAATTTATTAAAAAATAAACAAAATTACTTGAAATATTTTTAGTGTGTATTTTAAAAATTACAAAAGAAACATAATAATGATGTTTAAAATCTTCTAAACCTCTAAGAAAGTGAAAAATCACGTCCATTTATGTAAATAAAGCAATTTTTTATTATTCATACGCCATGAAGGCCCTCTGCAATTTAATATTTTTTGTTCCTTAATTTTTTTTTTTTTTTTTAAATATTACTTTAGTTACTAAAAGTTATACATTTGTGTCAATATACTGAGGAAAAAAATAAATATAAAATATTATTTTAAAATTGAATGTCACGTTGCACAGTGGCTCGCAAATCATGAAATGTAAACGAAAAGAAATTGTATAATAAAAAATGAAAAAAGGATGTAAATAAAACAAAGAAACTGTGTTAATAAAACGTTCTTAATTTTGTATTTTCTTAATTAATACATAAAAAACACGTGATTAGATAAATATTTGTTTAAATATATTAAAAATGAATTTATGAAAAAAAAACCAGTTGTGTTGGTAACTGGTGATCTTTGTAAACAGATGTTCTTTCTTAAAAGCTCTCGTGAAAGGTTATACCAATACCAATATTGCTATGTGTAAATAGTCTTTTTTATATGATTTGGTTCATAAGTAGAAGGCATTTAAATTAACATGCCAGTATTTGTTCTTATATGGTGTGCTTGTATTTGGAGAAGTATTTGCAATAAAACGCCCAAAGAGATAAGCCGATGTTTATGAAATTTGGTATCAAGATAGAATATTGTGGTGAAATTACACATATTTACAAATTACCATAAACTTTTTCATTTGCTTGAAATGAGAGCTGTTTCTTTAGTATTTTGAACGCCGAACGAGAATCTGCACTCCGTATTTTTAATCTCTGCCCCAGTAAAAACTTCGCCTACAAAATAATGTGTTGAGTTATCAGAAAAAAACTTTAAGACTACTTACAATTCTAGCTAAGTCCCAAAAAGTACGCATTCAGATTCATTTCTTTATAAAAATGCATCCGGAAAGTATGTTCATAGTAATAAGAAGTCTAAAAAATAAAAATTGTTACATACTTGGCGAAAATACATTTTCATTCATGCGATATAGTAGCATAATTATAATTAGTATTGTGGTTATTTTGTTGAACTATTTATGGTTTTTAATCCAAATTTTTTTTTTATTTTTTTTTAATATTTTTAATTAGGCTTAAGTTCATGAAATTTAATTTTCATTAAATTATTCTAATGAAGAAAGGAATTTAACAACATGAAAATTAATTAAAATTGTTATTGATAATCCTTCATTCTTGACGTGGCTCGGGCTCGAACCCTGGCCGGCAGGTTACCATGACATCTTTCGATCGCAACCACTCGATCTCCTCAGATGGATTTGCCGTCTTACATATAATAAAGCTTCGGCGAACAGTAACCATTCAGGCTTAGTATGCTCAGTAGTTTCAGAGATATAATTAAAGTTTGACCAAAAAATAAAATAGATATACTATGAGACAGTTTTGCGAATGAGCTTCTATGAGTCAAATTTCAATTTATAAAGCTATCCATTTTGTCCGATATTGTGTTTTGATAACCAAGATGCTTGTACCTAACTTGGAAACTTTGGCTCTTGCCGTTCTCCAACTATACATACAAATTATATACATAACAACAACAGCAAGGGAATTTTGGGTAAAATTAGAGGCAGTCATGTTTTTTTGCTCATATCCCAGCCATTTGTGGACCGATCAGGCTTTTACAAGCAAACAATTCCGGACTATGCGAGACATAAATATATAGCTACGAAGTCCCTGTCACATCTGGGGCCTTCTGAAAACCCATTTTAACGAACAGACAGACGGACACCATTAAATAAACTTTGTAGGGTCTAACATTACAAACGGAATGACAAGCTAATATATACCCTTTTACCTTCGATAAAGGGGATAAAAATAGTAAAGATAAGATTTCCAGTAAACTTTTCTATCGAGTTAACAGAAAATAATTATAAATTGTAATTGGTAGTGAATAACTCATCAATTCATAAAGGATAATTTACAATAAGCGGTTATTTAGCCAAATTATTTTTACCACAATTATATTGTGATTAACCTTTATGTCCACAGCTTACTACTTAATAAAGGTGTTATATACCATATCCCTATACTTAAGTGACATTGGTCAAGTTGGCCCAAAGGGCAGGACAATTTCAATTTGTACCCCTTATGTCAACAGCTGCATATCTGTGTATATATAGACAAATGCAAAAAAATAAATTTAATTTTCCATGCGTATTGCATAAAATTTAAGTTTAAAATTAACCAGTTGTAAATAATTAAACATTTGTAACTACAACTCTTGCATTGCAGCATATCAGAAGAATGAACTGCACACACAGTTTTTTTGCATAATATGCAGACCTTCATTTTTGAATGAGGTTATTATTATTTAGCATTATAAATATTACCGTTGTTGCTGCCGCTTTGTCGGTTTGCTTACGTTGCTCGCGTGTATTCCCATTGTGAGAACTAATGAAGCTACTTGTTGCCTAGAAGCTCATAGAATTATTCTGCTGTCTCACGAATAAAGGCCAAACCAGAATGTGAATAACGTGGCTTAAGCAACTGATCGAATACATGTCAATCATATGTGTAAAACCATGTTGAACTTAAGGGAATTTTTTGTTAAATTTTATGAAACTGTAATTTGCTTAACAAAGTGCGAAACTAATCGCACATTCCGTACGGAATCAAATGTTTTTTATTTTGTTTTTGTTTTTTAAAATGTATTTGTATTGTATTTCGTTTATTTTTGACAGTAGCTTAAGTTTGTTTATGCACATTCTGGTTGGGCCTTAACTACGTCGCAAATTTCATCGGTCGCTATCAAACTGAATAGAAAGACTTTGTGTACTTCTTACTGGTCTATAGTCTGGCAGACCTAATTATCTTTGCTTGTAAAGTAGTCTCCACTTTGACACTGCTTATCAGAAAATTCATCACAGTTTTAAGTTTCGTCATCTATTTTGTATTCTGGCAGTACAGATTTTTTAAACTTTTTATTAATCTTCGGAAATGGGGTCTATATCACAGAATACTAACAGAACTGTCACGAGACGGAATATTTTGCGTTTTTTTGTCTCTTTCTAAGAAAGTTGCCCTTTTGCATTTCTCTTTTCATCATCTTCCATGCCGCAATACAATGACCACAAATGTATGTAGTTAAGATTTATTTGCAAAACTGTTGTCAAAATAAACTTTAAAGTTCACCACAGCACGAGTAAATAATATTTAAGTAAGTAAATAACATTATAAAACAAAAAAAATATTACTAAATAAATTTTTTTTACACAAAAACAACGTTTGTTGAACTAATGCATTTGTTTAACGTGGTTTGTGTTTTGTTATATTTGATCACGCCATTTGTGTTGATTGCTGCGGCCTGTTTTTACACCTTGCCACTTCGCTATCAAAAAAGCTTTCTGTCTCTTTCTTCAAAAGCTGCGAGATTTGGGCCTTTTTCACACGTTACTTTTTAAAGTTCTGTTAGTATTTTGTGGTCTATATGGAAGCTATATCATAGCAAAATGTTTCGTTATATTAAAGTTTTTTTTTAATAATTCTGTGGCAATAAGGAAAAAATGCGGATGTCTAAAAGTTTTTAAGTTAAGTGTTCCCTCGCAAAAAACTTAACAATTTAAAACGTTTTAAGTGATTTTTAAAATTTACTTCTACCGTAATTAAATCATCGCATTGCACATTTTAAAAAGATAAGCAGAAAGTCATTTGCTATAATTTCCTAACAAATGCGTACAAAATTAATGAAACTTTGCCCATGTGTACTTTTGGACGTAGAGATTACAAACGTGCCATTAACACACTAAACTTAAGCATTTATTTATATTTGCCACAAAAATTATTAAAAGTACTTACTAACATTTAAAAAAATTTATACCTTTTGAAAACTTTTTTGGAAGATTATAATTTACAAAAAAAAAAAAAAAAAAAAAAAAAATTTGTCAATTTTCTTACAAATTATATTGATTCCGGGTCACATCTTTTATTCAAAAACGCTCAAGAAATTTTCATCTTTAAATTAAGTTTTTTTTTTACAAAAAAAAATTAAAAAATTTCTACATTTTTAAATTTAGTTTTTTTTTTACAAAAAAAAAAATTAAAAAATTTCTTAATTTCATGAGTGGTTTAACTTATTTTAAAGTTTTATTTGTTTTTCAAAACTGTTTTAAAAATAACACTTTTCTTTCGAGACACTGTGCAAAGATGATATTTATATGTCTTGTTGAAATATTTAAATGACAATTTAAATTGTTAATTTAGCAAGACTTCATTGTTAAAAATAAAAATAACACAAAGAGAAACAAAAAATACAAGAATTGTAAATTGCGACAATATACTTGAATATATAATTACTTTTGCAAAAACAAACAAAAAAAAAAAAAAAACATAAAAAGAAAATAATAAAAAGTACAAGAACCAGACATTTTTTTAGCAAAAAAGAATTGGCAGGTGCTGAAATCCCAAACGAGAATTTATACAGACACCAAACAAGCTTACAAATACATCATTATTAATTAAATTTCTCCTGAAATACGTTGCAAAACGCCAATAGAGAAACAAAAATAAGATTATTTGTACAATTCACTTATCACACTCAATATATCTACAAAGTTTTCGTGTTCGTGTCTGGGTTGTTGAACAATAAATTTCAATTAAAATTAAAACGTGTCACTGTCAGTACAGCTTGTTCGTCTTATTGTGGTAAATTCAATCATTTATTTATTTATTTATTCATACAGACCGAGTCATATAGTCAGATAATCCTAAGTGGTTAATTCTCTTAAAGTTAAAATTATTACAAGTTAGTGTATTTGGTATGTGTGAGTGAGTGTGTCATAATAACATCCTCATGTCAACTTTTCTTTTTTGTATTTCAAAAGCAATTTCACCTCGCTGATTAATAAATATAAAAATAGTATAAAAAAAAACATAAAGTATAAATAAGCAAAATAAAAATAAAAAAGCTAAAATAAAAAATATAAATTGTAATTTTTAATTTGACACGTGTCATTGTGCGTTGTGAAATGGACAATGTGTGACATTAACTGCATATGGTTGTTTAATCTACTTGTGGCAGTTGTCTTGATAATACTACAACAACAGCAACATGTTGTTGGTAGTAAACATGAACAAGAGCATCAGCATTACCAACAGCAACTGCAGCAATATAAATATAACTCGCCATATGATGGCATATCATCATATGGTGCTGCCGCAGCGGCAAACTATCTGCGACATTCCACCATGCCACACAATATAGTGAAACGTGAGATAAAGAAGGAAAAAACTACTGATTTCATTTCATATTTAAATGGTAAGTAAAACAAAAAAATAGTTTTCATTAAAATAAATTTAGGGTTTGCATTCAATCGTAAAAGTTGTATAATCGCGGATGGAATTAAAATGTTGTCCCTTAATTGCAATTTACGATAAATCGCGTTTGTACAAAATACGATATATTTTGCTATTACCAGATGAAATAAAAGTCCCTTTAGAAAGCATTAAATAATAAAAGCTTTGCTCATTAAAATACATATCGCACTGGTTCCCTTAAAGAAAGTCAACTCAAAATTTACACATTTTTACTTTTTTCTGGAAAACGATAAACAGTGGTCATATCTACCCACTGTAAAAGTTTTAGGTAAATTTTTCTAGGATTTTGCCAAGAAAAAAAAACATAGAATTGTTTCCTTCTTTGTGATATAAGAGTACATAGATATAAAAAAAAGTTTTGTGGCTCTAGTGAAAATTTATAAATTATGAGTTAACCTTTTTAGAGAAACCGTTGCGATTGTGAATAAAACTGGTTACTTTTTCTTTAGAAAAGATTTAGGAAACACAAGATAAACAAGAAATAGCGCTATATTCGGCTCTGGCGAGTTTTTGAGTTCGAATATTTCAGAAACGGGCTAAAAGTCAAATTAAACATATGGGAAAATCCCAAAAACAGTCCACCAACCAAAAATTTTTCAAATACATTTTTTTTTAATGGAATATAAGACTAGTATTTCATTTTTATACTAAAAAATATGTATTTCGATGATCATTAATACAATAATGTTTACCAAATCCTGATCTTTTTGAGTTGTATTTTTTCAACTTTTTTTTGCTAGTTTAAGCGGCCAACTGTCAAAATACACATGTTTAAAATAAAGAACTTTTGCAAAAATATAAACAAAAAAAAAAAAAAAAAAACAATTTAAAACATTGCTTAGCACTTTTATATAATTTTTCCATTCTATATTTTTTCTTTAATATATTTTTCATTTAAACAAAAAATTTCTACCTTGTTAAACAATATTAAATTCGCGCATTTTCTTCTTCTTCTTCTTCTTTGAAAGCATCCATATTGATTGATAAAAAGTTTACATTTGCAAAAAAATGTTGCCATTTATTTGTGCTGAGTATGGTAGCGCTGCTACATGGTTTAAGCCACGACCCAAAAATTTCAAATTCAATTGATACTAGATTAACTTAATTCTCAGATAAGCTAATTATAGAATTAAATTAACTTTAATCTCAAACCCAAAAAGTGGCTCTTATTGTTATACGTGAATTTAGCATTATTTTAGGTGACTTTTGTGCTTAAAATAGCACTTACAGCAGACTCATTAAATACATATTCATTAGTTAAGAAATAAGTTTAAGAAATGCAATTCATAAAAATATAATTTGTTTTGTTAAAATATAATAATAAAATACTACTGGAAAAGCTATAGCGTACGTTGTGAGGCGTGCATGACAAAGGGTTCACAGCTTTTGTTAAAAAAATTACAACAATTTTTTGCTGCGAATAAGTGATTTTAGAATTCTCTTATAGTCATCTTTCTTTAAGGAATTAAATTTTGTATACCTTATGATGCAAAATTCGCTTAAAATTAGGAAAACACACTGCGACCTTTGAAGTTACTGCCATTTTTGTAACGTGCGTGACAAAACTTTGTGATCAATTATTTCGCAACAAATACTTAATAAGAAGTTATGATATATACCATTCGTAAGTACATATTAATGCCACTAAATACTATATATGTATATGTTGAAGCTATCTTTTTCGAAAGGCAAAAAAATGTTTATATTTCAATCAGAAAACTCGTGTGGTTGTAGTGTTCGTCACGCAGGATTTGCCCATATGGCATTATTATCGAAAGCAGCCAAAGCTCAGTAGTTTTGCCACAAAACTTCAGTTGCGGCTTAATGGAGTATTAAATTGGAATTCAATATAAATTTGTTCAGTGGTTTCAACAATTAAAGGACATGTTAAAACATCAGTGCCCATGTTCTGTAACTCTCGCGTCAGTAAACTTTTCGATTGAAATGTGTGAAATGAAACAGAAATGCCATAAATTGAAACAAACAGCTGTTTTTCTCACTAAACTGTATCTGCAACTTTTTTTGGCGAGTACTAGCTGTCACGTAAGGAAATTACTCGCCAAATTTCAGAAAAAGTGTGTCTGTAACATTTTTGTGCGAAAAGTTTCCGCTTTGAACTGTCAAATAAACTCACGTATAAAAACGGGGCGAGAAAAACTTGTAACACCAAAAAACACTTAAAAATGCAAAATACAAAGAATAATAATAATAATATTTTGTTCTTGGCACATTTTTTTATTGTTTAATTATTTTGCTTTTAACATTTATATAAAATATACGAATGTTTTTAAATCGTTTGCAAACAACAAACATTAAAGTCGCACTTTACATTATTTGGTAAAGCTGACGGTTCTAATTTCGCCGCCGTCGTTGAAAAATTTTCAATTTTAGTAAATTTTGGTCGCCGTCAACGTTATTTGTTACTGGCGTTTTCAATGTCTGCAATGTCACATCGGCTTCGAGTGCAATGTTATGACATTTATAACGTAACGACGTAATCTCTTTTGATAGTTTTCGACATGAGTTACAGACACACTTTTTCCTCACTTTTCGAGAAACGATGGAATATTTTGTGTCACATCTTTTCGACGCGAGAAGTTCTCACTATAGTTACAGAACATGGGTACAGGTAAAGAAACGAGGGCTATTAATAAAATGCTTCTTCTTGCTTTCATTTAAAAATAGTAAGCTTGCAATACTTGCAGTTTCCACTTAAACTCATTGATTTTATAAACTGATTGTAAAGTTTAATTTAAGTTCTTAATCATCTTTTTGTATTTAATCATTTCATTCAGTGTAAAATAATAATACTTTCATACTTAAATGATATAATTTATATGCAGAACATAGTAGCTGCTTATAAATTATAACATTTACTTTTATATGTCTGTGCCAACATGGAAAAGTAGATTATGTCGAATATAGTAGGTTTGCAGATATACTCAGTTTTATTGAAGTTGAAGAGTTTTTTGCTTTAAGCTTTTATGTAAATTTATTAGTTACAACTTTAAAGAAAATACAGTGAACTCTCGGTAATGTAAACTTCCAATATAGTGAATTATCCAGTAATGTGAACACCTACTTTTTTATATAAGCGCTCTAAATCATGAACAAAGTTAAATGGCTCTTAAAAGTGAACAAACATTTTGGCGGTTTTTGTTTATTTTCTAATTTTTTGGAATTTTGGGAAACATTAATACATACTTTGAGATTTGTTAATGAAGGTCATTTGTCTTTCGTTAAGCATAGAAATCGCTTTATATTTATATTTTTTCGTACACACCTGTGTATTAAAAAAAAATCTTTATACAAGTGGTTTGTTAAGATGAGAAATAAAAACTTTCCGAGAAATTGATTGATGCTGAAGGGAAAAGCAAAACAGCTTCATCCAATTTAAATGAAAATGGACAAGACTTCAATGCCAGTGATGGGTGACTTCAAAAATTAAAACAGAGATACTGATTCCGACTTTTAGAGAAAAGATTTCAGCGCAAACTCATCTGGTAGATCGTTTAAAATTGAAGCTAAGAGTAAAGATAGATAAACTCGGCTTATCAAATAATCAGCCTAACAATGCAGATGAGTTATGCTTATTTTGGAAAATTCTTCCTCAAAAGGCGTGTGTAACATCATTAAGAAAACGAAGATTGAGAGGCAAAGAGTTACATTTCTTTGCTGTGCATATGCATCTGGATCCCATAAGACCAAACTTCTTGACATGAGTTGAAATATTTAATTTTATTTTTTTATGTAAATATTTAATAAAAAGAGAAAATTTTAAATAACAAATCGTTAAGTTTTCAATAAATTATACGTTATGTTTCAAATGCCAAGAGTTTCCATACTCTCTAGACTTTTTTAAAGTAAAAAAAAAACAGTATGGCGCTTCAAATTTTTACCATCGAAAATGTGAACGAAATCGATAATGATAACTACCTTGGTTTTTATTAGTTCACATTATCGCGAGTTCACTGTATTAATAAAAGTAAATATAAAAGATTTTCCACATTTTATAATTGTACCAGTGTTGCCACTTCGTGGGAAGTAGAGAGTGGGTAATTTCGTTTAGGCGTAAATCAGGTGTGTGCATACGTTCTATTTAAACAAAGTGACTGATTATTTTTAAGAAAAGAGTTTCTTCGCTTAATATTGCAAAAGCTTTATAATGAATGGCATCAGCATAGGCTCTAAAATGAACTGAAATTGTATTATAAAATAATCGAAAATTCAGCTAAAACCCGGTCGACTTATTTTTCAGTTATTTTCAACGAAAAGTTCATTTATTTTTTTGTTTTAAATGTAATTTTCTATGCGAACTTTAACGAGTAATATCGTGGGCCTGGCTGTAAATTTTTACTGCCAAAAATTCAGCCCCATGTTCCGTAAAAACGAATGAATTTTCAGTTTTTTTTTATTTAATAAGCTATCGAAAAATTAACTACATATTCCGTAAAAAAACAAGGGAATATTCAGTTATTTTATATAAATTAACTATAAAATAATGAACTAAATATTCCGTAAAAAGAAAGGAAAATTCAGTTATTTTATTAAATTCAGGAATTTTCGTTTGCTCCACAAAAGAACCGAATTTTTAAAAAAATACCAGACAGACACCTGTCCGCTTGCTTTTCTAATAAGAGAGAGAGAGAGAGAATATTATTATTTACTTTACGCACATTTGTTTAACTTTTGTTGTACTGACCACGTTGTTTACAGAAGAACTCTCAATGATTAAACTCCATCAGCTGACCGATATGGTTTCGAAATTATTTGATGTATTTGTTTCTACGGAATTCGCGGTTGAATTTTTGACAGTAAAAATTAAATAAACTTTTCATTATTTTAGATTACATTTTCGTTTAATTTTACATAAAAAAAGAATTTAACTTAATCAACGGTAAATATTAACTGCAAATGAAATCCGTATTAATATCAGGGTTTAAAAGCATCCATCAGCTGGCTGCTTTTTATTTTTGCTTTTGCCACTGCTTTTGAAATTTTTAATTTTTTTCCAATAGCCAATGTTTTGTTTTTCGCTTGTGCAAAAAAGCAAATCTCCTATTTTGAATATTTTTATTTTCTGACAACTGCTTTTTTACCAGCCAGCGACAAAAATGGACAACCACATAAAAAGCAAAAGCTAAAAAAAAATTATTTCGCCTTTTGCTTTTTTACTTTTTCCTGAAAGAAGAGCTAGTTAAAAAAGACAAACCAAAAAAAAAATCTAAAATTCAAAAAACAAAAATTCTTCTCTGGCTGGTAATAACAAAAAGCCGCTGAAGTGTGTGCTAAAAGCAGTCTGAGCAGAGGTATTAGCTCTGCAAAAAGGCAGATTACAACGAAAAAATACTGATCAGTGTACAGGCAACATGTTTTTTTTCATGGTGGTGAGGAAAAATAAATGTTTGCCTTTCTTCAGTAATGTTGTAGTAATGTTGTTGTTGCTCGACAGTTTGCATGACTATAGCACGAAATGTGTGTGTGTGTATTTTGGTTTTTTTTTTAATATTTTTAGTAAAGGTAACCAGCCAAAGTGTCTGTTGGATTTTGTATTGTATAGAAACAAAAACAAATTCTTGTTGTATTTGTTTTGCATGAAAAATATCACTTGTCTTCGTCGATCATGTGCCTTTGCGCTGCTTTTATCTCCTATACCACTGCATGCTAATAGCCGCATTAGCATGCAGTGGTTTTTGATTTGGCGGCTGTTTGACAGAATCTTTTTGTTTCATTATCTTTCCTACATATTTTCTCCTACAACAGAAAAGTTATTGCCGTTGCTTTTTGAGTTCCATCAAATAAGAAATTTTTGCTATTGTTAAAAAAGCAATAGTTGGAAAAAGCAGTGTCCATTAAAAGGTTACTTTTCAAAAACAGTGTGTTTATTTTGCTGCTGCTTTTGAAAAGTGTGGGCTTTTTTAGCAGTGGAACTTGTCGGCTTTTTATTTTTGATTTTTTTTTAAATAGGAAAAAGGCAAAATTTGGCTGCTTTTGCTAATATGGCGATAGCATTTTAAACCCTGATTAATATGCACTTTGTTTTTTGAAAAAAGGTTGCACAGAAAAAATTATTTTTCAAATTCAAACAAAAAATTTGTAGAATCAAAAAATTTTTTGTCTTAAATCGGTCCTACAAACAAATTCGCATATTCAAACAATTTATTTGCATTTTGTTTATTGAAAAAAAACGCCAATTTTTTCAAACAAATAATTTTACAGAATCAAACAAAAAGTTTACTGAAATTCATATAAATTTCAAACAAATAATTTTGCTGAATCAAACAAAAAAGTTTTGGCACGAGCGCAATGACGCGCACACAAGCAAGCACTGTTGGCGAAGATGAAGCAGAGCGGCCGGCTGGCTTTGAGACACATTTTTTTGTTGGAATCATTTTTGAACGAAGTCATATTTATACTCACAGTGTTTTTCTTCATCACTCACTGTTGCTTTATCCTTTCCTTTGCTAATGAAGAAGAAATGTAACCAAAAACGGCGGCAGACCGTCTCGATATGTTTTCCGCCATCATTCTATTTTTGTATTTGATGTATTTAAACAAACTATTTGAAAAATTGAATACGGGATTTTGTTTTTTTTTTACCAACTTTGAAACCAACCAAAAATTTATTTTGTTTCTTATAATGTGTTTTTTCTGTTGTTTAAAAAAAATGAAACGTTTTTTTTTACCTGCTATTGTTTTTGTTGTTTTTTTACTACAAACCTCGTCACGCTTTTTTATCATTTTTCTTATTGCTGTACTTTGTTAAAGCGTCCAAAAATAGACTGCATGTGTTTTTTGTTGTAGTTCTTATATTTCACATAAAGAAGTGTTGCTTACAATCAATAAAAAAATGCAAAAAGACGACAACAACAAAGAGCGTTAAATATTTCATACAAAATTATGAAAACTTCAAACCAAAAGCGCGCTTATTAAATTTTTGAAGAGTTGTCCACATTTTTGTTGGTTAAATAAAAATCAAACAAAAATATTGATTGAATCAGTAAAAAAATTTGTAGAAATCAAAAAAATTTTCAAACAAGCGTTTGTTTGAAAATAATTCTGCAATTATTTTTTCTGTGTAGAATTAGTTAAAAATAAATTTGCTTGGAATTTTAAATGTTTATTTATAAAAAAATGACTGAACGGAAAACTTCTTCAATAAACTACAGTCTGTTACCACCCTGCAGGAAATGTCACTAGTGAATCTGCACTGATTCACTATTGGCACAGTCACCAGTACTAGTGACTTATTATACCCCAGGCTATGTTATTTACAATAGACATTTAACATGTGCGTGTCATTGGAAATCTACTACTGACGTTGGTACTACTGATTACGTACTGACTAGGTAGTTCCTTTGGGAAAACATGTAGACATTGGAGCCAGAGAATCGCTAGTACATTTTAGTAAAAGAAGTCTACACTTTTTGTAAGAATACGAAATCATAACAATCTTTTTGTATTATTTCTTCAACTTTTATAGGAATTGTACTTCTCAGTTGTTATTGATAAAATCTTTTTCGTATTCAAGCAAAATATAGTGGCAAATGTAATGTAGTGTAGACACTTCGTTGACAATGTCGCCAATATTGTCGACAAAACTGGTGACTTGGAGACACTTGCACCCAGGTTTCCTTCAGGGTATAATAATATTGCGAGTGTAGTCTCTTTCCTATATTCTTTCCTATTTTTGGCTTTTTGTTGTCTGTTACAAAAACCTAAAGATTTACGTCTCCGGATTCCTTCCATCAAATTCTTGACCGTCCATTCCATTAAGCATGTGATGTCGTAGTTTAGCAGCGTCTTCTGCGTTCTCCGGTCAGGCCCCATGCGCAGTCCAACTAAAAATTTGGAACTTTTTATGTTTCCTAGATGTATGCAACGAAATCTGGCTATAAAACTTATAATTAACTTTTTTATATTTTATTT
Source organism: Pollenia angustigena (assembly GCA_930367215.1). Lineage (NCBI taxonomy): Eukaryota > Metazoa > Arthropoda > Insecta > Diptera > Polleniidae > Pollenia > Pollenia angustigena. The sequence goes on along the minus strand of OV884059.1, from coordinate 172,019,585 downwards.
ATTTAATTTCAATTTTAAATTTTAAAGGTTTTTTTTGGTATTCTTTGAACTTAACTATACTGCCGTGGTAAGTAAAGTGTAAAACATGAATATCAGAAAACACTGAAATCTAAATTTTAATTGTATTTTGTAATCAAGGCGAATTCCTTACAGGATATCTTGGTACTACAACAAGTACAACTCGTACATTAACCACAAGCAATTTGTTTTTGTAAAAACATTGTAAAATGTCATAAACAGGAACAAAACGAAACAGAAACAAAGATGATTAAGAAAATTTTGACAGCCAACAATTATAATGTTAAAAAATATAACGTCAGGGCTTTTAAGACCATCTGTAATGAATTCGCCTTGTTAATTATTAAATAAATATTTTAAATATCTGACAAACTTTAAACTTTGAAATTACATTTCTGTGGCATTTTGACAAAACATCTTAAGTTGAATTTAAAAAGTTGAAAAAATGCTGTTAATCATACGGATTTTCATTTCAAATACATTTTTGTCAACGTTTTAAAAATTTTGTATTATAAACGGAATTTTTCTTTAATTTTGGTTTATTTTATTATTTAATTAAAGTGATTGCTTCGCCGAGCTTTTTTAAAAAACTTTTTTGCTATCTTATCTCGACTTATAATTTATTTTATAATTAATGAGTAGAAAATTATTTAAGGAGTTAATTAGCATCAAAATTAAAAAAGGCAGTAAAGACAAAAATCTAAATAGTGTGATGAATGTTGTTCTCCTTTAAATTAACCTTTTTGTGTTTTTCTATTTTGTAAAACAAAACCAGCGTTTAAAAATTCCAGTCAAAGTAGAAAAACGAAAATTTCTTTCACTTCTTCATTTGTCATTGGCCAAAAAAACCGTTGGTTTTACTTCTAATTCATTAAATGTAAACAGTCGCGAAAAGTTCTACACAAATTTTCTTTTTTCGACTGTAGTCAAAACCACGCATATTATTTGCTATAAGTTGCAAATTCATTTAAATTGAGTAATTTTGCTTAATCTTATGTGTAATTTTTTTTGAGGCCCTATGTTCCACCTAGGAACTACGGGAAATTAATAAAAAAATGTGTAATTTTAAATTTGACTTTTGGTAACACTGACTTGTAATAACTCAATTTTGCCTATATAGACTTAAGCTACTCTTCCATATAACCGCAGATTTATAAAGGATGATTATTGTTGCCATTGCCTTAAGTGTTAATTATTTGTAACAATCTTATTTATAATTCATGTAAAGAACTACTTTATTGCATGAGTAAAATAATTAATTCTCAAGAAAAATTCATTTATTACAAACAAAAGCAAATTGTTGTAATTAAGCCTGGCATTGTGTGTATTTTGTATCTTCTTGGAATATTAAGAACGTTGTGAATGTGTGTAAGTTTTTGCTTATGTGTGTACGAAATATTAACAAAAAATGTATCACATTTTCTTAAAATACATTTATTATTTTATCTTTAATTTAAAATAAATTATGTAATTATAAATTTAAATAGGATTTAAAATTTGGTTAAAATGGACAAAAGGAGATGTTTTTAAAATATTGTTAAATCAATAAAATAAAAATTGTATTAAATTATTACGGCGTATTAGATAAAAATTAATTGTAATTGACCTCAGTCGTAGTGATTGTAAGTTTAATAAAATTAATTGTATTTTAAATGTATATCTAATAGTAAATATGTGCATAAATTATAAAAATATAAAAATATATATGGGCAGTTCCACCCAAAAGTCTACTTTTCGTAACGTAACGCCAGAAGTAATTTAAATTGCTTCTCAAAAAATATTATATGTATAGTTTACTTTTTTATATTTTGGTGTAGACCACAACTAGCTGTATATTATGTAGCAAAAGGGATAATGATTGAACAAAATGGTCCTAATATACAACTACTTCTAGCTGATAATGCCCACATGTACCTTAAAACAAGCAAATATTTTTAAATTTGATACCTTGATAAATAAATCTATACAATAGGGTGTCCCAAAATTTTTTTTTTGTAAGAGGCTCAAGCATAATTTGAAAGCTTATAGGGTAAAGTATTTTTGATTTTTTTTTAGAATTTTCGGAATAGGTTTAGAGGTCGCGCAAATGGAGTTTTCATAAAAAAACGGAGTTTTCGGCCATATATTTAACTTTACTCATAACTTGGTTAATACCACGAGTTTCTTCACTTTTGAGGAAACAGTTTTAAAGAAAAGTATCCAAGCTTTATTCCGGTGTGAAAAAAATTATAAGTTTTGGTGTTGAGTGTACTCATTTAGATACCCTTAATTACAATTTTTCGTAATTTATTAACAAATTCTGTAAATAACGGTTTATTACTTTTCAAATTTATATGAAAGGTATTAAAACTAGGGACGCGATTTTGAAAACCGATAAGTTCTAAACAATTAAGAAAAAAAGTGATGGTCTCACTCTTCTCTACTCTGGAAAGCCAAGTGGTGAAATACCGCGATCGAGTGGTGTTGGAATACTATTATCAAAAGAAGCCAAGAAATCCCTAATCGATTGGAAGCCATTTTCTGACAGAATTATTATTGCAAGACTGCGAACCAGAGCCCGTAATCTTACAATCATACAATGCTACGCTCCAACGGAAACATCCGAAAAAGAAAAAAGGTAGAATTTTACAATCTCCTAGATAGTGTTTTGGCAACTGTTCATCGTGGAGATATCATAATAATGATGGGATATTTTAATGCCCAAATGGGAGACAACAATACGAATGTCGAAAACACAATGGGTACACATGGGCTAGGTCGTCTGACAGAGAATGGAGAGATGCTGTTGGATACATGTAGGACGAACAACCTTGTTATTGGTGGCACACTATTCCCCCATCCAAGGATACACAAAGTCACTTGGGTATCCCAAGATAATAACACCGAAAACCAAATTGATCACATCGCCATCAGCAAAAAATGGCGTGGCTCACTACTGGATGTGCGCAACAAAAGAGGGGCTGACATCGCAAGCGATCATCACCTGGTCCTGGCAACTCTCCGTTTAAAAATTGCGGCTACTAAGAACAACAACCTAGCCCCAGGAAGGAAATTTAATGTAAAGAAACTAAAAAACCAAGAAGTCTCAAATTGTTTTACCGAAGCACTTAAAACGTCACTTACTAATAGAAATGAAAACCGAAGTTGGGCTGAAACCAAAAAAGTATTCATTAAAGCAGCAGAACAACATGTCGGCTATAATAATAATGTCCGTAAAGAGTGGATTAGCGAGGAAACCTGGAAACTCAATTCCAGCAGAACACGATCTGAAAAATCAAGATATCAACAACTACATAGCGACCTTAATCGCAAAGTAAAACGAAGCGCACGACGAGATAAACGGAATTGGGCCAACAACATAGCTAAAGAAGCACAAGCGGCCGCTGAAACAAATCGGGCTAGAGACCTATATCGCGCTGCAAGGAAATTAACCAAAAATACAATTTCCATCGGTAAACCCTTAAAAGACGACTCTGGACAACTTGTTACATCCAAGGAACAACACCTGAATCTCTGGGAAACATTTTATTCCAATATGCTTTCCACGCCCCAACCCACGCTTCAAACCTCGCACAGTACGATATGCAACTGCGCCACACATACTCCGAACCCAAATATCACCATCGACAGCCCTGGTATCACAGAAATTTCCGAGGCAATAAAACTATTAAAAAACAATAAAGCTCCAGTCTCAGATAATATTTCCCCAGAGCTGCTTTCAATTGACCCAATAACTAGTGCTCAGCTACTGGCTCCCATTATAACAAACTTCTGGCTGACTGAAACTCTTCCAGAGGAGCTCGTGGAAGGCGTGATTATCAATCTTCCTAAAAAAGGGGATCTAACCGCCCGCAAAAATTGGAGAGGCATAACACTTCTGAATATGGCCAATAAAGTTATTGCAAACATAATAAGCAATAGACTATCTACAACTGTTCACCCTGAGCTCAGAAAAGAACAAGCCGGCTTTCGTGCGCACAAATCATGCATAGACCATGTAAATAGCTTAAGGATTATTGTGGAACAGTCAGTAGAATGGAGGTCACCACTATACCTAACATTTATAGATTTTGAAAAGGCATTCGACACCATAAATCACACTTCTATATGGAAAGCACTAGCGTGTAAAGGAGTTCCCAATAAACTAATAGATCTCATCAAGGGCCTTTACGCCAATGCCACCTGTCGCATACTACATGAGAGACTACTAAGTAAAAAAATTTCTGTAGAAAATGGAGTTCGCCAAGGCTGCGTTTTATCACCACTGCTTTTTAATTGTGTCCTCGATATAGTAATGAAAAAGGCCACAAGTCATAGACGAGGCATAACGTGGGGTCTGCAAGGACGCTTAGAGGATCTGGATTACGCAGATGACATCTGTTTGCTGACACATTCATTTTCTGATATGCAGTCAAAGCTAACAACTATCTATGAAACCGCACTATCCGTAGGCCTAAAGATAAACATGGGCAAAACAAAAACAATGCGCATGAATGTTAACAACGAGCAAAGGTTTACTATACAATCCCATCAACTTGATGATGTGGAATCTTTCTGCTACCTTGGTAGCATATTCGACAGGAGTGGTGGCTCTGGCGCAGATATCTCCAGCCGAATAAATAAAGCTCGTCAATCATTTGGGCAACTAAATCCTGTGTGGAACTCGTCATACATGTCACGTCGTACAAAGCTAAGCCTGTTTAATTCAAATGTAAAATCCACCTTGTTATATGGATGCGAGACGTGGAATGCAGCAACTCGAGACATACAAGCCATACAAGTTTTCATAAATAAATGTCTACGCAAGATTCTGCGGGTATACTGGCCCTCAACAATTTCCAACACTCGACTGTGGTCAGAAACCAACCAACAACCGATTCAAAATGAAATCCGCAAGCGAAAATGGTCCTGGATAGGTCACACTTTGCGAAAACCACCAGAAGATATAGCAAAACAAGCTTTAGAGTGGAACCCACAAGGCAGTCGCCGTTCAGGACGTCCATCGCATACCTGGAAACGCCAGATAACAATTGAGATGTCCAAACTAAACCTAAATTGGAATGAACTTAAACATCGAGCATCGGATCGAGAATATTGGAAGCAACTTGTTTTGGCCCTATGCTCCTTGTAGGAGTTTAAAGGAACTAATATATAAGAAAAAAAAATGGAATTTTGTCCTACAGTTTCCGAGTTACACTATTTTTATAGTTTGTACCTTAAAAATGGTGATACTTTTTTCGTTATAATTATTGTATATTTCCATAAATTTTTATAGTTAGGTTTTAACTGTCATTAACTTCTGACATTTATTGATCTGAATCGTTACACGCTGTCATTTTCACTTTCTATTTTATGTGTGCTCCAGGGGCTATCAATCGGGCTCGCTGAATGATGAAAATTATATATTCTTTGAAAATATGCATTTTCCGAAACCAGTTGCAATCTTATATTGACAAATGAACAGTTGATGCCTTGCTTGAATTTAGTTATTTATTTTAAGAATATATATCAAATATTGGTACCTCTGCCAGTGCCCTCGATACGATCCTCTCAATAATCTGAGCCTATTTAAGGAATTGGATAGTTATAAAATTATAAATAAAGCAGTCGCAAAAGATTCGCTTAAAACTTTTCTAGGTCATCAATGGTATTTAACTTGAACTTGATGAACGTATCGACACCACAACTTTGCACTTAATGACAAAAAAAACTTGCAGATACTCCATGCAGCGATTATTTAGTAGCAAATGTAACTTTAACAGAAGAAAACTTTAGAAATAAAGAAATTTAACAATTCATTTCAAAAGCCAGTCTAACTTTTTGTAAGCTTGCAATATTTTAAAAAATAGATCCAGAGAATTGGAAAGCCAACAAGTCATTTCAAGAGGCAAAGAAAAAAGTTCAACAATTACAAGTGGTAAATGATGTGCCAGAAAGAGGTGTGGCTTTGGCTTAATGTCACAACTTCTGAAACTTATTACCAGAATTTATTGCAAGGTATAGAACTACATCGCAAGAACCTCAATAAATGATTTTTACAGAGCAAAAGAAAAGTTTTTTTTTTGTTGATTGGGTAAGATTGGTGAACTGGCAAACAGCTTATAATAACATATACTGGGTATAAAGATAAAAACGGGTATAACTCAGGAACGGTAAGAACAAATTTAAAACTTGTTTATTGATATTAATGAGAATTAATTTGTCTTTCAAACTGCATCATTAGTTTTTTTCGTATTTATTTAAACTTAAAAAGTTGTAAAGCGTTATTACAATTTTTTTTTTAAAAAATTACGAAAAATTTTAATTAATGGTACCTAAATGAGTTAACTCATCACCAAAACTCATAACTTTTTCACACAGGAATAAAGCTTGGATACTTTTCTTTAAAACTGTTTCCTCAGGAGTGAAGAAACTCGTGGTATTAACCAAATTCTGAGTAAAGTTAAAAAAAGGCCGAAAACTTCGTTTTTTTATGAAAACTCCATTTGCGCAACCTCTAAACCTATTCCGTAAATTCTAAAAAAAAATCAAAAATACTTCACCCTATAAGCTTTTAAATTTTAGTTGAGCACCTATGAAAATCACAAATAAAAAAAAAATTTTGGGACACCCTACTATACAATTCCAAAGGTTCTTAAAAAGGTTTTATACCAAACGTCTTGCTCAATTCGCAGTCCTATGCAGTTTTGTAATGTAAGTCAAAATCCACTTCCGTTATTTTAAAGTCACGCCAGCGCATATTTTTGATTACATCTGCAAATTCTTAGCGTCGATTGCTGTATTTTTTTTTCTTAATATAGTGCTACCTCATTACTTTGTATATATAAAAACCCTTTTTATAAATTTGAATTCTTCATTTAATTATTTTACATTTTGTGGTACAAATATCAAAACACGTCAAGGTGGAAATGCCCATATATAAAAAAAGAATAATGGAATAAATAGTTGATATTTAATTAAATACTTTATAAAATTATGGTCAGTTGCAGAATTATGAACTTTGTAAAATATAAAATTGGTAATTATTCTTGTTTTTTTTTTTTTTTTTTTTTTTTTTATCTATATACAGTGAAAACTCTTTACCGTGGGCAGAGAAATTGAAATTTGTCTTCAGAAAATGGAATTTTTTTTTAGTTTATTTAATAGCAAACAATATCGAGATATCATTTCCATTAGTGTCTGTCATACGGGGTTTTCCGGGGCAAAAATGCCGGCATCCCGCACATTTTTCAGGACAAAAATCTTAATTAGAATACGCTGCATCCAGTGGTGCTAACCGTTTTTAAACTTTTGTTTTCAATATATGCCGTTATTTTGAAAATAGAGAAGGTTGCACAGCATATATTCGCATAACTAAAAAGCAGTTTATTTTATTAAAAAAAAAAAAACCTTATATGCATGAAAAACTTCGTAAAGATCTGAAAAAAACTTGTTGTTTAGCAATTTTAAAATTTAAAACTATCAGAGGCCTTTTTAAGAAAATTATTATGTTTCTTATGGGTACTTTACACTATTAGACAAGTCATACGTGTTTTGAAGAAAAGGCTTCCCTGATCGAATTATTGGTTAAACATTTGCAAAAAACAATAACAACTTATCATGATGGGCTTGTATTTTTCTCAAAATAGCTAAGACTTGTGTTATAGTGTTAACCCGAATTGTTCCAGAAATTTTTTTTTATGTTTTGGTTGGTGCCATGTCATAGTGTCTACGGACATAATGTCCATGGACATTATGTCGCACCAAAGAACCTATGCCGCCTATGCAGAGAAGCTGTAGTTTGCGATGCCGGTTTTTGTTATACCATAGAGGAGTAAATCTATGCGCCCGACCGTAGGCCGGCTATGCAGAGAAGCTTTAGTTAGCGAAGCCGGTTTTTGTTATACCATAGAGGAGAAAATCCATGCGCTCGGCCGAAGGCCGGCTATGCAGAGAAGCTTTAGTTAGCGAAGCTGGGTTTTGTTATACCATAGAGGAGAAAATCCTTGCACCCAAAAGTGTTTTCGTTATATATTTAATATATACACCCAGAGAAAAAGCAGCAAAACTATTTTTAAAAAGACATAATGTCCATATTAAAAACGACTTAATGTCCGCGGGCATTATGTCGTTTTCCAAAACGATATAATGTCCATGGACTTTATGTCGCATCGAAGGGCGTCATAATGTCCACTGACATTATGTCCGTGGACACTATGACATGCCACCGTTTTGGTTGACATATAAATGTAACTAGGTTCAGATTTAAAAAAAAAAAAAAAAAATGTTTACACAATATTTGATTGCAGAATTGCAGGTGACCACAACAATCAAAACATAATGTCTCTTGACTGTTCTTTCGTGATTCTATTCACTGATTCACGTTGTGGCTTTTCTCTAAATTTGGCAATATAATCCCTGCAAAAACTGATGCTTCCAGGGAAGCAGTAATGTAAGGGAGAATTCGGAGTGAAGCACTTATACTTCTATGAAATATTACATGATTTTCGTTGGGAATTCCTCGAGTAGAAGCTCTGTTGTAGAGATCTAAGGAATGTTTATTTAACGCTTTGAAAACTGACATGATTTACGTGTATAAAGTATTTGAAATAATTAGGCATTGAAAAAAATTATTATTTCAGCGTTTAAAAATTTGTTTATAAAAAAAGTGTTATAGTTTTATAACAATTATGTATAATTTTTGTAAAATTAAGTTAAAATTGTTTATTTTTTATCAACAAAAAAATGCACCAAGAAAGCAGTAGAAAATGTAATCTTTAAAAAAACCAATAAACAGCGATTCTCTTCTACATAGTATTTAGCATCCCATTTTAGAATTGTATGCCTTATCTTACAGCAGTAGAGTAAGGCAGAAATTTTTAAAGCGAAAAGGAAGCGGTTGGTATGCAGTATACGTGATTATTGCTTCTAAATATTAAAACATTTTTGCTGGGATATATTTATGTTTTTTTCGACTCAGTTTGTGACATATGGGGTTTTTTCTCGGGATATCAACAAGCGTTTTGAACGGTATTATCCATCAGCCATGTAAAAATTAATTGCCCCCATTTAATTCCTCTGTATGATGTTCTATAAACGGATACATTTTGATCTATTCAATTAACACCGCGCATATATTTGTTATAGTTTTTTTATTGAGGAAGAATCGTGCAAGAAGCTTGACAGTTGTGCATCGCATTTATTGTGGATGGCCTAGGTCTACTTCTTAGTAAGATTTCACAATTAGCTTTTAGTTGTTTTGGGCATACATCATCTATAATACCTTGTAGTTGCTTCAATTTTTATTTTAGCTTTATCTTCTCCACAAAAATAACTTTTATTTTCTGGAGGCACTTACGAATGGTATGCACATTGTTTTCGCCACCTTCATCTACACTTTCTAACTTTTCAATAAAGTGCAAACCAATTTCTTTCTATCGTCAAATTGCTTTTAAGTCGTTCAAAAATAAGTAAAATAAAGCAGAAAATATATATTTTGTTGAAAATTTATTTTTTTTTGTACCCATATGGACACAACTATAAAATTCTTTTAAAATATACGTCATAACAACAAAATTTTTAAAAAGTCACTGCTCTGTTTTAACCCTCTAACTGTTTTATTCATCAAAACTTTTAAGATTAAAAATAATGTATAAACAAATATTAAACAATACTTATTTCTTCATCTCAAATATCCTGATTTTTGCTGTTTTTTAATTAACACACTTTTATTGCCGCGCTGCTTTTCTCAAACATTAACCAATTGAACTGAAACTTCGCCATAATGAACGTTGATGCTTAACAACTCAACAATAGGTGCTACCGATATTCTAAACAAATTTGTTTACATTATCTGACTATTTTAGCAAAAGCTTATTTTTGTTTCGATATGGACACACGGTGTGGTGTCAATTCGGGTTAAGTAACCTTTATTAGTACTTTTCCTATGTTTTGTATATTGTGCATTACACGGATATTGTAATAACAAGTTTGGTTAAAACTTCAAAGTAATCGTTACTTAAATTGTGTTAACTTTTTGCAATTTTTAAAATATTTTACCGAAAACATGCAATTTCTAGCATTAATTACATGTAATTGGCAGTAACCCATTACATATAATTTGCAATAACAAATTTCCAGTTGGATATAACTGGTATTGAGCAACAGCCAGCTAACAGTTAAAGATAACAGTACCTGTAATTAACCGCAAAATGTAATTGGTTACGCCCAAATTAGTCTGACCTTCAACATTGAAACAACTTAAAATACCAAAAAAGCACTTTTAATTAAAAAATTTCATCACTTTTCGAAGCCACCCTACTGTTATCATAGTTATTGATTAATAAAGTAAAAACAAAGAGATAAATAACTTTAAAATATTGACATTTTGCCAAGCCCTTTTCTTTTGTACATTTTTTTCTACTTTTCCTTACTTATACATTCATTGTGAGGCAGGTAAGTGTTTCCAAATGTGAAAGTGTGTGTGTTTTATATTTTGTAACATAGACTTCCATTACTATTTACTATGTTAAACAATACTAAGTAAATATTTGCTTTATGATATATCGTATTTTAATGGCTTTTTGAAAGACGAAATAAAACAAAAACAAATATTGATTATAACTCGTAAATTTACACACACACATAAACTTTTATATTTAATTTAATTTCCAATGTTTGAAAATTATGTAATAATGAACAAAAATTTTAAAATTGTATTTTTTTTTTTGTAATAAGGAAATTACTTAAGGATAAACAAATTATAAGAAATTAAATTATAAAAAATAGATAGACAAACAAAAAATAAATGAGACTTTCTTGCACAAGTTAAAAGTTGAGCTGCAAATACACATGTGTATGTGAAATTCTCTTAGTGTTTGTATATATATGACATGTAATATTATTATTTAGGAGAACTTAAAATAAGTAATTTCCTCTAAGTTTAATTTGTTTTAATTTGTTCGTAGCAAAGTATTTCAAAATTTTGTTATTCCCTGTTGTAACATCTTTAGGAAATATAATTAATTTTACAAATCTTCTAATATATGTACAGTTGTTTTCGGTTAATTGAGACCCGCTTAATTGAGTTTCCCGTTTTATTGCACTAAAAATCATGGAACCAAATCATTCAGTATAACTGTCCAAGTAAAAATACCCGTTTAGTTGAGTTCCGTTTAAATGTTTCACACGCTTAGTTATTTCGCAAAATAAGACCGTATTGTGGAAAACAAGAGCAAATGTTTCGGTTAATTGAATCCTTCTACATGGGGTTTTGCTCTACAAACGTAAAAAAAAATATTTTGCGGCAAGACAGATTGTACGATGAACGTACCTGATTTTTATTTTGTTTTAAAAAGCCTAAACCATTTTTTAACTTAATATATAAAGAAATGAGTTTTATTTTCTATCTACACAAGGGTGTTTCGCTTTATTGCACATCTTGCTCAATTGAGCGATTTTCGTTTTAATTGCGTCGGCGATTCAATTAACCGAGTACTGCTTAATTGCGTCAAAAGTCGTGCATTTTTAGAAACTCAATTAATGTGTTAAATTTTATATTTGTGTTTTATTGTGTTATGTGCGGCCAATCCGCTAACCCGATCGTGAGGAAGGTTAAATGGTTTATTTTTTTATTTTGAACTTTTCAGTCGGCGTGGCACCTAACATAAAAAGACAATATTTATTACACAGCCCGAAAAAATTAAAAAATATTTTTGCTTCTTTGAATTTATCAACTGATTCTAGTTAATTTGGGTGCGCTGAATTCAAAACTGTAATCAGTTTGTCTCTATCAGCTCTAGTTTTCATGATATATCTTTTTATACCCTCCACTTATGACCTCCAATTACACCAATTACCCAAATTTTTTTATCAAAATTTTTTATTTACTGTTATAGTTATGCAAAAAAAAAAAAAAACTCCCAAATTTTTTTAAGTATTTAGAAAGTAAAACTTTTCCATAGGAATTTAAAAAAATAAAAAGAAGTAAAACTGTTTCATACAGATTTATTAAAATAAAAAAAAATACTTAAAAAAATTTGGGAGTTTTTTTTTTGGCAATAACTATAACAGTAAATAAAAAATTTTGATAAAAAGAAAAAAAAATTTGGGTAATTGGTGTAATTTGAGGTCATAAGTGGAGGGTATATAAAGTTATATCATGAAAACTAGAGCTGATAGAGACAAACTGATTACAGTTTTGAATTCAGCACACCCAAATTAACTAGAATCAGTTGATAAATTCAAAGAAGCAAATTGAGTGTTGGCCTGTGTTATCTATATCTGGAGCACAGCAAGAGGGATAGTTTCCAACTTATTTGTTGTGTAATTATAACCAAAATATCATCACATATCACAACGTTCTATAACATATAGGAGTGGCAGCTGCAATACAAATACAAAATATATTTCTGTAAGTCTAGAGAATCTTAACAGAAAAAGTTTCCAAATTTGTTACAAATAGCTTCGATGTCAATGCTTGTCATCTGGCAAAAAGTGGCCGAGGTGTGAAAAGTGTGCGGTATTGGAAAATATAAATGCCTGAAGGCTGAATTTCACAAGTACCTCCCATACAAAAACAATATAAATTTATTTTTCTCTTAAAAACGGTTACAAAAGAATTACCGAATTTGGTTCAGATAACTTCACTTTTAAACGAGATCTGTATGTTACTCATTTTATTTAATTAAAAAAAAAATAAAAAAATTTGGAACAAATCTAATTTACCGACGCAGCTCCAAATAAAAAAAAGGTACCTAGAGTGATAGAAAATTGAAAAAAAAACTAAATAAAAAAATTGGCGCAAACACTTAGTTTTCGAGTTAGGGACGTTTTTAGTTTCATAGAAATTTGTAGTTTTCCTCTACATTTCTAAAGGTATATGGCCAATATTCTAATCATATTGAAGGTTTTGACTAGATCTTTCTGGATATATAGAATTTATTTAAAAAACTTTAAGTCTTAAGCTTACATTACAGTTTTTATGTACTAAGTGTATAGTTTATTTAAATAAACGTTTAATACAAATTTTATAAAATAACAAACACCAATGTCGCAAACAAAAACTTCATGCTTAGCCGGCAATTGGCCGGAAGCAACGATTTTCTTCTCTTTGGTATAACAAACACCGGCTTCACTTACTAAAGCTTTTCTGCATAGGCGGCCTTTGGCCGGGATTTTCTCCTCTATCCCTTTCCGGCCGTGGCTATACAAACTTGTAGGTTAATTTTACGTTTTTTGAAGAGAGAAGTTTATATATAAATATCTAACTTTTCTTACTTCTTTTAGTCTCAACATGTTATGTGTTATCTCTTAATCGTTGTCTTATATTTTTTTGCGAGATTTATTTTAGTATTTGGTGGACGCGTGCAAAAAAGATGATCATATTTCGCAGTGCGAAAGACAAGATATGTAATTATCAGTATTTTGTCAGCCAAACTACATATTTCTATGATAACTAAAAACGTCCATAACTCGAATTGTTCCAGAAATTTTTTTTTATGTTTTGGTTGGTGCCATGTCATAGTGTCTACGGACATAATGTCCATGGACATTATGTCGCACCAAAGAACCTATGCCGCCTATGCAGAGAAGCTGTAGTTTGCGATGCCGGTTTTTGTTATACCATAGAGGAGTAAATCTATGCGCCCGACCGTAGGCCGGCTATGCAGAGAAGCTTTAGTTAGCGAAGCCGGTTTTTGTTATACCATAGAGGAGAAAATCCATGCGCTCGGCCGAAGGCCGGCTATGCAGAGAAGCTTTAGTTAGCGAAGCTGGGTTTTGTTATACCATAGAGGAGAAAATCCTTGCACCCAAAAGTGTTTTCGTTATATATTTAATATATACACCCAGAGAAAAAGCAGCAAAACTATTTTTAAAAAGACATAATGTCCATATTAAAAACGACTTAATGTCCGCGGGCATTATGTCGTTTTCCAAAACGATATAATGTCCATGGACTTTATGTCGCATCGAAGGGCGTCATAATGTCCACTGACATTATGTCCGTGGACACTATGACATGCCACCGTTTTGGTTGACATATAAATGTAACTAGGTTCAGATTTAAAAAAAAAAAAAAAAAATGTTTACACAATATTTGATTGCAGAATTGCAGGTGACCACAACAATCAAAACATAATGTCTCTTGACTGTTCTTTCGTGATTCTATTCACTGATTCACGTTGTGGCTTTTCTCTAAATTTGGCAATATAATCCCTGCAAAAACTGATGCTTCCAGGGAAGCAGTAATGTAAGGGAGAATTCGGAGTGAAGCACTTATACTTCTATGAAATATTACATGATTTTCGTTGGGAATTCCTCGAGTAGAAGCTCTGTTGTAGAGATCTAAGGAATGTTTATTTAACGCTTTGAAAACTGACATGATTTACGTGTATAAAGTATTTGAAATAATTAGGCATTGAAAAAAATTATTATTTCAGCGTTTAAAAATTTGTTTATAAAAAAAGTGTTATAGTTTTATAACAATTATGTATAATTTTTGTAAAATTAAGTTAAAATTGTTTATTTTTTATCAACAAAAAAATGCACCAAGAAAGCAGTAGAAAATGTAATCTTTAAAAAAACCAATAAACAGCGATTCTCTTCTACATAGTATTTAGCATCCCATTTTAGAATTGTATGCCTTATCTTACAGCAGTAGAGTAAGGCAGAAATTTTTAAAGCGAAAAGGAAGCGGTTGGTATGCAGTATACGTGATTATTGCTTCTAAATATTAAAACATTTTTGCTGGGATATATTTATGTTTTTTTCGACTCAGTTTGTGACATATGGGGTTTTTTCTCGGGATATCAACAAGCGTTTTGAACGGTATTATCCATCAGCCATGTAAAAATTAATTGCCCCCATTTAATTCCTCTGTATGATGTTCTATAAACGGATACATTTTGATCTATTCAATTAACACCGCGCATATATTTGTTATAGTTTTTTTATTGAGGAAGAATCGTGCAAGAAGCTTGACAGTTGTGCATCGCATTTATTGTGGATGGCCTAGGTCTACTTCTTAGTAAGATTTCACAATTAGCTTTTAGTTGTTTTGGGCATACATCATCTATAATACCTTGTAGTTGCTTCAATTTTTATTTTAGCTTTATCTTCTCCACAAAAATAACTTTTATTTTCTGGAGGCACTTACGAATGGTATGCACATTGTTTTCGCCACCTTCATCTACACTTTCTAACTTTTCAATAAAGTGCAAACCAATTTCTTTCTATCGTCAAATTGCTTTTAAGTCGTTCAAAAATAAGTAAAATAAAGCAGAAAATATATATTTTGTTGAAAATTTATTTTTTTTTGTACCCATATGGACACAACTATAAAATTCTTTTAAAATATACGTCATAACAACAAAATTTTTAAAAAGTCACTGCTCTGTTTTATTTCGTAACCCTCTAACTGTTTTATTCATCAAAACTTTTAAGATTAAAAATAATGTATAAACAAATATTAAACAATACTTATTTCTTCATCTCAAATATCCTGATTTTTGCTGTTTTTTAATTAACACACTTTTATTGCCGCGCTGCTTTTCTCAAACATTAACCAATTGAACTGAAACTTCGCCATAATGAACGTTGATGCTTAACAACTCAACAATAGGTGCTACCGATATTCTAAACAAATTTGTTTACATTATCTGACTATTTTAGCAAAAGCTTATTTTTGTTTCGATATGGACACACGGTGTGGTGTCAATTCGGGTTAAGTAACCTTTATTAGTACTTTTCCTATGTTTTGTATATTGTGCATTACACGGATATTGTAATAACAAGTTTGGTTAAAACTTCAAAGTAATCGTTACTTAAATTGTGTTAACTTTTTGCAATTTTTAAAATATTTTACCGAAAACATGCAATTTCTAGCATTAATTACATGTAATTGGCAGTAACCCATTACATATAATTTGCAATAACAAATTTCCAGTTGGATATAACTGGTATTGAGCAACAGCCAGCTAACAGTTAAAGATAACAGTACCTGTAATTAACCGCAAAATGTAATTGGTTACGCCCAAATTAGTCTGACCTTCAACATTGAAACAACTTAAAATACCAAAAAAGCACTTTTAATTAAAAAATTTCATCACTTTTCGAAGCCACCCTACTGTTATCATAGTTATTGATTAATAAAGTAAAAACAAAGAGATAAATAACTTTAAAATATTGACATTTTGCCAAGCCCTTTTCTTTTGTACATTTTTTTCTACTTTTCCTTACTTATACATTCATTGTGAGGCAGGTAAGTGTTTCCAAATGTGAAAGTGTGTGTGTTTTATATTTTGTAACATAGACTTCCATTACTATTTACTATGTTAAACAATACTAAGTAAATATTTGCTTTATGATATATCGTATTTTAATGGCTTTTTGAAAGACGAAATAAAACAAAAACAAATATTGATTATAACTCGTAAATTTACACACACACATAAACTTTTATATTTAATTTAATTTCCAATGTTTGAAAATTATGTAATAATGAACAAAAATTTTAAAATTGTATTTTTTTTTTTGTAATAAGGAAATTACTTAAGGATAAACAAATTATAAGAAATTAAATTATAAAAAATAGATAGACAAACAAAAAATAAATGAGACTTTCTTGCACAAGTTAAAAGTTGAGCTGCAAATACACATGTGTATGTGAAATTCTCTTAGTGTTTGTATATATATGACATGTAATATTATTATTTAGGAGAACTTAAAATAAGTAATTTCCTCTAAGTTTAATTTGTTTTAATTTGTTCGTAGCAAAGTATTTCAAAATTTTGTTATTCCCTGTTGTAACATCTTTAGGAAATATAATTAATTTTACAAATCTTCTAATATATGTACAGTTGTTTTCGGTTAATTGAGACCCGCTTAATTGAGTTTCCCGTTTTATTGCACTAAAAATCATGGAACCAAATCATTCAGTATAACTGTCCAAGTAAAAATACCCGTTTAGTTGAGTTCCGTTTAAATGTTTCACACGCTTAGTTATTTCGCAAAATAAGACCGTATTGTGGAAAACAAGAGCAAATGTTTCGGTTAATTGAATCCTTCTACATGGGGTTTTGCTCTACAAACGTAAAAAAAAATATTTTGCGGCAAGACAGATTGTACGATGAACGTACCTGATTTTTATTTTGTTTTAAAAAGCCTAAACCATTTTTTAACTTAATATATAAAGAAATGAGTTTTATTTTCTATCTACACAAGGGTGTTTCGCTTTATTGCACATCTTGCTCAATTGAGCGATTTTCGTTTTAATTGCGTCGGCGATTCAATTAACCGAGTACTGCTTAATTGCGTCAAAAGTCGTGCATTTTTAGAAACTCAATTAATGTGTTAAATTTTATATTTGTGTTTTATTGTGTTATGTGCGGCCAATCCGCTAACCCGATCGTGAGGAAGGTTAAATGGTTTATTTTTTTATTTTGAACTTTTCAGTCGGCGTGGCACCTAACATAAAAAGACAATATTTATTACACAGCCCGAAAAAATTAAAAAATATTTTTGCTTCTTTGAATTTATCAACTGATTCTAGTTAATTTGGGTGCGCTGAATTCAAAACTGTAATCAGTTTGTCTCTATCAGCTCTAGTTTTCATGATATATCTTTTTATACCCTCCACTTATGACCTCCAATTACACCAATTACCCAAATTTTTTTATCAAAATTTTTTATTTACTGTTATAGTTATGCAAAAAAAAAAAAAAACTCCCAAATTTTTTTAAGTATTTAGAAAGTAAAACTTTTCCATAGGAATTTAAAAAAATAAAAAGAAGTAAAACTGTTTCATACAGATTTATTAAAATAAAAAAAAATACTTAAAAAAATTTGGGAGTTTTTTTTTTGGCAATAACTATAACAGTAAATAAAAAATTTTGATAAAAAGAAAAAAAAATTTGGAAAAAAAATTTGGGTAATTGGTGTAATTGGAGGTCATAAGTGGAGGGTATATAAAGTTATATCATGAAAACTAGAGCTGATAGAGACAAACTGATTACAGTTTTGAATTCAGCACACCCAAATTAACTAGAATCAGTTGATAAATTCAAAGAAGCAAATTGAGTGTTGGCCTGTGTTATCTATATCTGGAGCACAGCAAGAGGGATAGTTTCCAACTTATTTGTTGTGTAATTATAACCAAAATATCATCACATATCACAACGTTCTATAACATATAGGAGTGGCAGCTGCAATACAAATACAAAATATATTTCTGTAAGTCTAGAGAATCTTAACAGAAAAAGTTTCCAAATTTGTTACAAATAGCTTCGATGTCAATGCTTGTCATCTGGCAAAAAGTGGCCGAGGTGTGAAAAGTGTGCGGTATTGGAAAATATAAATGCCTGAAGGCTGAATTTCACAAGTACCTCCCATACAAAAACAATATAAATTTATTTTTCTCTTAAAAACGGTTACAAAAGAATTACCGAATTTGGTTCAGATAACTTCACTTTTAAACGAGATCTGTATGTTACTCATTTTATTTAATTAAAAAAAAAATAAAAAAATTTGGAACAAATCTAATTTACCGACGCAGCTCCAAATAAAAAAAAGGTACCTAGAGTGATAGAAAATTGAAAAAAAAACTAAATAAAAAAATTGGCGCAAACACTTAGTTTTCGAGTTAGGGACGTTTTTAGTTTCATAGAAATTTGTAGTTTTCCTCTACATTTCTAAAGGTATATGGCCAATATTCTAATCATATTGAAGGTTTTGACTAGATCTTTCTGGATATATAGAATTTATTTGAAAAACTTTAAGTCTTAAGCTTACATTACAGTTTTTATGTACTAAGTGTATAGTTTATTTAAATAAACGTTTAATACAAATTTTATAAAATAACAAACACCAATGTCGCAAACAAAAACTTCATGCTTAGCCGGCAATTGGCCGGAAGCAACGATTTTCTTCTCTTTGGTATAACAAACACCGGCTTCACTTACTAAAGCTTTTCTGCATAGGCGGCCTTTGGCCGGGATTTTCTCCTCTATCCCTTTCCGGCCGTGGCTATACAAACTTGTAGGTTAATTTTACGTTTTTTGAAGAGAGAAGTTTATATATAAATATCTAACTTTTCTTACTTCTTTTAGTCTCAACATGTTATGTGTTATCTCTTAATCGTTGTCTTATATTTTTTTGCGAGATTTATTTTAGTATTTGGTGGACGCGTGCAAAAAAGATGATCATATTTCGCAGTGCGAAAGACAAGATATGTAATTATCAGTATTTTGTCAGCCAAACTACATATTTCTATGATAACTAAAAACGTCCATAACTCGAAAACTAAGCGCTTACGCCAATTTTTTTATTTAAGTTTTTCTTCTTATTTTTCAATTTTCTGTCACCCTATTTCCCTTTTTTTATTTGGAGCTGCGTCGGTTAACTAGATTTAAGCCAAAAATTTTTATCCGAAGAAAATATTTAGATTCTGTGTTAATTTTTAGTTACTAAATGTCTGTAACTCAAAGAAATATTGCTCTTGTTTTTTCTTGTTTCACTTATTCTCAAAAACTTACTGGGATTATCTTTCCAAGTTTCCACTTGAACTTTTAATTTTATACCTGTGTTACACTTATCAATTACTGTTGATAATTTCTTTCGTATCAACAACGTTGCGGCTCCTGACAGATTTTTTGCAGTTTAACGGCACATAATTTTGCATGATTTAATATTTGAGCATGGTATAAATGAAATTTTTAACGAAAAACCCAGGATATTAATTGCTTTTTCATCACATTTTTAGACTTTTCACAGTTTTAAATATCTTGGCTTTAAGATTGTATTTAAAAAAAAGTATTTTAAATGTTTTTGTTTAATTAGGATTATCATTAAAGGCTTGTTTACGCGGTAATAAAATGTATTACGACATGATGTAGAATGATACAAATCATATAATGTTAAAGCAAAATGTATTGAGTAAGAGAGAATACGGATACAAAATTTGACAAGCGCTCGGTAAACCATTTTAGAAACTAATGTTTTCTCATCTCACCAGAGGTGTATGTTAACAGTATATATTGAAGGTGGCCACATTTTTATGCAATTACAAAAACAACCAAAATTAGCCCAGGAAATTTTCATGTTGTTTTTGTTAATATTGTAAAACTTCAAATATCTGTTTTTTTTTTTTGGTATTAAATCAGCTGTTTAATATTTTTACTTTGGTTTTAGAGAATTTCATAATATTTTGATTCTACAAAGTTGTAATACATTGAATACATTGGGAGCAAGCCCTCCACATTTCCTTTAATAACAACTTCGATCCCTTCCCAAGGAAGGGAGTAAGGAAGGTCACTTAAAATAAAAAGTAAGTAAAACTGAACTGTTAATTAATTTTTTGAATCCAAAGAAAAACTTATAACTAATTTGCATGTGGAAGTGTAAATAAAACCGAACTGGCAAGGTAAAGTAATGTAATTCGTTTCTATTTTTGTTTTTTCTATACCCACATTAAGAGTTTACAAAAAACAACAAATTGTAGTCGGGACTGTAAGAAAACACAAACTGATTGTTTTTGCAGTTGTTTCTGCTTAAGCTTTGATATATTTACAAGTAAAACTACCCAGCAAAAACTTGGTAATGACTTGCCATTACTGAACAACTTACTTTTCAATGACTTCTTCATACCATCTGTATTACATAGAAGTAGTTTGGTAATGGCTGACATATAATCTGATACCTAAGTACTTGTGTATGAGTTGATTAACGAAATTTATAATTCATTCGTAATAAAATGCATCTACGGTTGGAGTTTTTTCAAATCTAATACAAATTGATTTAGAATATTTGTTCTTACAATTTGTTTTTTTTATTATAAATAAAAAACAATTTGTAATAAATTTGAATATGAAAAATTATGCTGTACTGAAATTTTATAGTCATGACATGTTAGTTGTAATTTTGGTGACATCGGAGTAATAAGTTATTTAAGTCCCTATTTGTAAGCGAATGTGTAATGACTTATTTAACTCCCTATTTGTAAGCGAATGTGGTAATGACTTATTTAACTACCTATTTGTAAGCGAGGGTGGTAAGTAGTTGCCTCCAATAATTTAATCTCATATTTACGCTCTTAATTGAGTAAAAAACATCGTTTTTTTATACAAAAACTACACTGCCCCGGTAGACTAGCTGGTAGTAAGCTATCGAATCCCGCCAGAGACAGAAAAAAAATAAAAAATAAAACAAAGTAAAATAAAATAAGAATAAATAGAAAAAAAACATAAAGTAAAGTAAAATAAAATAAGAAAAAATAGAAAAAAAATAATTAAAAAAAAATAATAAAAAAAAAAATTTTTTTAAAGTCATGACATGTTAGTTGTAATTTTGGTGACATCGGAGTAATAACTTATTTAAGTCCCTATTTGTAAGCGAATGTGGTAATGACTTATTTAACTCCCTATTTGTAAGCGAGGGTGGTAAGTACTTGCCCCCAATGACATCACCGTGTTAAAATAATGAGTTAAAATGCCAATGTATAAGTAGTGAAGAGTCGTTATATTAGCTTTTTAACTCATTACTTTGCAATGTAAGTTTTTGCTGGGTATTGCTTATAATTCTTATTCGCTTAATAGTTTTATTTGTATAATATCTTAAGTTTTTCTAAAATCTTTGGTTGAATTTTCCTGATGATCTGGCCTAAGCAACCAATGAAATGCGCATAGGAATACCTTATCCCATCAACAATAAATTTCAGTTTATCAATAGTATGAAATAGGATTTTGGCACATTTAAACGAAACCTTGTTAATTTTTTGAATCCCAAGAAAAACTTTGATACCATCTTTCTTTCTCCCTTCTTAAAGAAGAAAGTAGCTAATGTTTACTGCATATTTTAGAAGGTTTTTCAAAAAAAAGTTTGTTCCATCTAGAAGGCATACTTCTGAAGGATATCCTGCCTACGAAGCGAATCTTTTCGAAAGGAGTATAGAGGCCTTCAAAAAAACCTGCGACTTGCGGTCCTTTCAATGTTTACCATATACAAACCAAAACTACAAACACATACATATAGCATAAATTTAATATTCTACCTTAGTTTGATATTATTTTAAGATTGTTTTTGTGTCAGATTATAAACAAATTTTATATTATATAAATAAAAAATTGTTTTTAATATTTAATAAATATTTCGTGAAGTCTTAAATTTTACTGATAATATTAAACAGCAATCAATCAAACTTGTTCTTCTTGATAATGCAGACACATTTGTTTTCCTCGGAAATTTAACAAAATACAAAGAACGATTCTATAAATTGAAACCGTATGACACACTACACCACAGTATTTAAAAACTTATTTTCGAGAGTATACCTTATATGGTACCCATGCGTATGACACACTACACCATAGTATTTAAAAACTAATTTTCGAGAGTATGCCTTATATGGGACCCATGCGTAGTCATTGACCCGCGCGAACAAATTTATATTGCGAGGTTAAGATTTATGTAAAAGTTTTTTGTGTTGAATATTATTTCGATATTATCATTTACATATATGCGATTTGTTTGCCCTTAAGAGATTTTAGGAATGGGGTTTATATAGGACTTATGGTTAAATTTGGACCTACCTTAAAATGTCATCAAATTATTGTCAAAATTGCGACGTGTACTTCGGATGGAAGGACATCGTTAGTTCGATTCAAAAATTTATCCAAAGTCGATCGGTATACTTAAAGGTGTGTCTAGGACCAACATTTTAAGGTGTTAGAAACATCAGCACCAACGCTTTATACCCTCTCCACTATGGTGGCGTGGGTGTAACAAGAATACTGGTGCCACGACCATCGAACAAAAAGGAAAATAAATATTATATAACCAATTAAAACTAAATTTGTAATACCTAAATTAAATAAATTGATCCACCTTACTGCACAGTAGTATCTGCGCATCTTCACAAAAATTTTAATAAAATATTAAATATTGAAACTTTTTTACTCGAAAATATAAATTCATTATAAAATGTTCTTTTGCGTATTCTCGTATGTGTTGAAAATTCTGTCATGTGTATTTCATCACACGTGCTAATATTTTATTTGTTGGCAAAAAAAAAAAAACGAATTTAATTCAACATTTGCAAATGTGAAGCAAAGTTTTCCACATATTAAAGGCTTGTAAATGTATAATATAGATGTATTTTTTTTTTCAACATTAAATAATACGTAATACGATCTGTGAGGTATGCATAAGGTATTAAAAATTTTTCATATTAATAAAATTAAAAAAAAAAACGAATTAGAATGCTATATTCGGCTGTGCGAAATCTTTGATAACCTCCACCGACAGGTCGAACAATTCAGGAGTGGGCTCTATAAGATATCATAATATTATTAATTAGTTTTTATAACAACGGACGAAAGCATTACAATTGGTTGCGGCTTATAGTGTTTGTATAGTAAAATATTAAAAAAAATTACGTTTCCCTGTTTGTCATCTTTCGAACACATAAAATAATATTGTTTTTATCCAACTCAACAAAAGATGTGAACATTTGATTCCGTCCGGTTAAAAAAAAAAAAACAGAAACTTCATTGTGTTCGGTTCAGCTCATTAATGTTCGTCCCTTTTGTCTGGTAAAAAAAAGACAAAAAAATTTTGTTTGTACATTTCTTTATCAATATAAAAAAAGAAACATTATAAAATATTAACATATAATGCTTGTCTACATTATCACTAAAATTTTTCTGTTTTTTAACGGTTCTTTCTTGAAAATAATAACGACCATTATTAAGTGTTGTGTTCGTCTATACAATCATTAAAAAATAAATATCGTTCTTTGGTGTGTGAGCCGAACGCTTAATAATGTTCTGTTTACTTATATGTATTAAAGTGAATTTCAGAAGGTGGCTTAATATGGGATCCAAGGTAAATTATGGATATCACAAAATTGCATGATATTTTTTCTGAACATATGAAGCTTAAATGGAACAAACTTTAATGCAATATCTATATCTGCTACGGTTTTAGGCATATATAATTAATTTCCGGGAGTAGGGCTTACACTGAGCCTATAGTAATATATGGACCGATCTGCACAAAGTTTTACAGTGTCATTCCTAGTCCTATAAAACGGTGACATATCGAATTTTATTATGATATCATTATTTATTATGGTTTTAGGCGTACTAAACTGTTTTCCGGGAGTAGGCTTTATAAGTGGCCATGGTAAATTATGGACCGATCTTTGCGATATTGTACACTATGATTTCAAGTTTAATAAAACGAATGTCTGCAAAATTGTTTGCCATTTCGTGTTTTATTTCATTATTTATGCAAGTTTTGTAACAAAATTATCAATTTTTTACGATGGTGGCTCCACATTTTGATTCAAAGCTCTGCTACCAAACTGCTTAGGATAGCTACAAGTAATTTGAGACCAAGATTGTTCTTTTCTGTTGAGTTTTTCGAAAGTGAGCGTGTTTTCAACAGACGCACAGGCAGACGGACATGGTTGAATCGACTTAGAATAACTCAAGGAGCCAGAATATATATTTATACTTTATGGGGATTTAGATGTATAAAAAAAAGTTTCACGCGGAATTACAAACTTAGTATACCCTCATTCACCACTAGTGGTGGTGAAGGGTATAAAAATACGATACTTAAATCTGCTTTACCTTTTGTAAAAAGAATATTTAAAATAAATAACAAACAACTTAAAAATATTTAATTTAAATACCTTTTATATCCTACGGTTTAAATGGAAAACTTTAAGGTCATTATTTCAAAACTATTATTTACTATGAATTTTTTATATTTTTTTTAAATGCATGCAGAATAAATACTTTCATATACATATGTATGTGGGCATGTAAAAAAGTTAAAAACGTTAACATATTTTTCCATATTTATGAATTTTTTTACGCTGTAAGCCTAAAGAGTAGTTTTTATAATAATTGATTTTGTATTGCATGAGTTTATTTTTGTGCCTGCCATCATATATCATCATTTATTGACGTTTTGCTCTATTGAGCACTTGTTTTATACCAAAATGTTTGCTGAACGTTTGTAACTATATCCTGTTTCGTTTTGCAAATATTTAAATAGAACGTGTTTTATTACCAACAATATTACATTTTTGTTGGTTTTCACTACATCCAGGCGCAGTAAGTTCGATAATATAAAATATTGGGTTATATTTTTACAACAATATGGTGTTTAACTAACAAGCAGAACAATGTTAAAATAGACGTGTTCGAAGTCATTTTAAAAATCTACTAAAAATTTTGGAAATAAAAACATTTTCTAAATTAACTTTCACCAGTAATAATATTGTAAAAAGTCCTCAAATTATTTTTTAATTTGTTGAATTTTGAAGCCAATAGTTCATCATATCAATTTGAGGTTGAATTACGTATTCACTCTTCGCACTTCGACTATTATAATGAAGGCAGCACATAAACGGAATTAGTTGACAAAATGAACGCAATAAGCCGCTTCCAGTGAGTTTAAATAATTTTGTTATAACTTCCTCATCTAGTACTGTTGTTAATTGATACATTTGATTTATAGTTTAATTTGTCAGGCATTGTTTTAGATTTGTAATTATACAGGATCCTTAAACACCATTATGCGATCAAAAACCGGGATTAGATGGATGCATTATTCTACGTTAATGACTCTGCAAAATAACTACTCAGTATTTTTTGGTCGATATTTTACGATATTACCTTTTTTTAAGCTAATGGCAGACGTTGAAGTGCATGAAACTGGTTCCATACAAACAAACCGTTTGCGCAAACTTATTTCGGAAGATGGCAAATGTATGAAAAGAGGAGAGTCTGATTAAAATGTTAGAGCAGTTAAAAAAATCTTTGTGGTCAAATGAAGGAAAAACTAATCAGTTAAACTTTATTACATAGCATATGGTCAGGATCCAGAGGATGTCGTGAAAAAATTAATAAGGGGCGGAGATGTCGCACAGAAATGACTTACGATTAAATGTGAGGGTAAAAGAACCTGAATGGAACAGCTGTTTTAGGTTTTTGTTTACAAAGCAAACTTTTGAAAACGTATAACAAAATACTATTCATAATTTGTAAATTAAATATGATACAGAAACATAATATTATATATAATACTGGAACAATTTTTTTGTGGTGGATTTTTAAGTATCTTATCGCCCACCGATTTTAATGAAACATATATCGTTTTAAAGGAATTTGTGTGTAGATATTTTTTGAATTAAAGTGTTTGAAAAGCGTTTTAATTTATCTTACAGACATACGTACAAAGTTGGGTAAATTTTTGCCGTTCTCTTAAAATGTGTACGTTTTTGTTGTATAACGCACAGGTTTTCTCGGCTACCGGGCGATCCTAGTATATATAATTTGCTTGACTTCAATTAATGAAATCAGAATTTCCTATATTTCAGCTGGATACAGTCAATGTGCTCAACTGGCTAGTTTTGCTAGCGTTCATTTTTTACTTTTTTAATTTTTTGAGTAATTAGGAAAAAATGTTGTAAATTTTAAATTTATTTTCTCGTTCCAAGTTTCTGTTAGTAAATGCACACACCTACAAAACATTTAGAAAAAAGTATCTAATTTTCATATCTTACATCATAAGACAACTTTCTGGATCTTATCATTTTTAAAAAGCATTAGGATATATAAAAATAAAGAAAAACCTAAAAAAAATTTTACTATGTACACCATTTTTCATTGAAATTGAGAAAATTCCAAATGAAATTGAGAATTAAATTTTGAAATAGAGAAATTCTATTTGAAATTGACAAAATTACAATTGAAATTAACTGCCTGTTTTTAGAAAACGTAAGCAAGTGAGTGAGTGAGAAAATATATTGAAAACAACAATAAGAAACGAAAATTTGTTTTTGTTTTCAATATAATTTCTCACTCACTCACTTGCTTACGTTTTCTAAAAACAGGCAGTAAAAATTTTACTTTGAAATTGAGAAAATTTCAAATGAAATTGAGAAATTACCAAATGAAATTGAGATTTTCAATTTGAAATTGAGGGAACTCCACATGAAATTGGGAAATATTAATTTGAAATTGAGAAAACTTCAATTGAAGTTGTGAAATTTGAAATTGAGAAAATTCCAAATAAAATTGAGATATTTTAATTTTTAATTGATAAAATATAATTATGTGCATACATGTCTCTTCTAAAAAGGCAAGCCTCTGCTCTCCTACATTGGTAGGAAGTACGTTCGATACATTCGTCTTTGTTTTCATCGTACTTTTTATTTTAATTAATTAATTAATTTCAATGGAGTTAAGCATCGGTGAATAGGTACTCAATCGCAAGAGTGCAGCTGGAGAGTTGTCAAAAATAATTTGTAGCCGACTGTGTATAAAGCCTGTTGTACTTATTGCACCAACTAGTGCATGTTTGGACCACGGGATGTAGGAATTGACTGCACTGCATGTAGGAGAGCAGCGGCTTGCCTTTATAGAAAAGATGCTTCTTAGACATGTATAAATACTGGAGATTGCAGTATAGCCATAACACATAATAACAACGTTTTACCAAACTGCTCTGGATGTGGAAGATATGCCTGTTGGTCAATGATACTGCGATTTGTATTTACTTAAATTTGTTTGATCATTATGTTTGTTGTTTATGTTTGTTTGTTATGTGAATATAACAAGAATTATAGAATTCAATTTTATTAATTTTAATTTATTAATTTTAATTTAAAATATCTCAATTTTATTTGAAATTTTCTCAATATCAAATTTAAATTCTCAATATCAATTGGAATTTTCTTAATTTAAAATTAAAATTCTCAATTTCTTCAGGAATTTTCTCATTTTCAGTGCAAAATGGTGTAGAACATATCCCTTTTTTTTTAAAAGTTATATTTCCTAGCAGAACAAAAAATACGATATCGCTATCAACTAAATATTACCAAAACTTCCATATATATAAAACTGTATCCATGTAAGCAATACATTGCAAAATATTTATTGTATTTTTACATCCAGCAGGAACAGTGAAATTCAATATAAAGCTCACACACCTTATGCCGGAAATATGGAATAAAATAAGATGGATGTCAGATTTAAGGAAATGAAAATGTCCTAACAACGTAAAAAGCCTTAAAGTAAGGATTGAATTGCAATATTGCAGCTAAGAAATGGCGAAATACAAGTGTTTAAACCTTTATAAAAAGATTTTACTGTTTAACAAATATATATTTGTGTATAATTTTTTATTTTTTACAGATAAATAAACAAATATTTAACATTTGACCACAAATGCCATCATTGATGTTGCAGTTTCACTGCTACTAAACAAATCTATGTTGGTTGTCATGTTGTGTTACGTTTTATTTAGCTAAAGGATATCTATGCAATTTCTAAAAATAACAAAACTGAAAGAGGAAGAACAAAAACATTAGAATTACAAATCCATGTACATATGTGACATATACATATGTATTCTCTCAGATTTAGTTGTTTGTGTTTGTTAGAATTATTAAACACGTACATGTGCACTAACTACATTTACATACATACAGAATTTTTTGAATATAGATTTCATTTTATGTTTGTCTATGTTAAGCCAATCTGCTAGCAATATGTTCGATAATATTTATGTGGATTTATGTCGAATATTGTTGTGCCAGAGAAATGCATTTTGACATGGCGTTTTAAATTCCCAGCACAAAACAAAAAATGTGTTAAAATTTTATTTTATTCTAAAACGAATATCAGTTAATCTTAACAGCACTCAACGCGACACTGTTCATAATACATCCGTTTAAATTTTTAGATATTTGGATAATTTAAATGATGCATTATGCAAATGTTTTAGGTTGCAAAATTTTCATAAATTGTTTGGAAAATTAAATAAATATTAAATTTGTACAGTCATAAAACTATTTAATCAACAATTAACTAAATATATATTTGGATTATTATTAATATTCATATAGAGAGTTTTTTTAATAGAATTAAAGAAAAGTTTTACCCCCATATTTATAAACGATTATTAAATTTAACAAACGTTTATTAAGGAGAATTTTCATACAAAATTTGTTTTGTAAACCTTTAATAAATTTAAATTTTTTTTATAAATACAGGCGTTATTGCTTAAAATATTATCAGTGATAATAATTTAACTAAAAAAAAGTTTAAGCACTAAAATTCATTAAGAAAACGATTTATTGGGGGATTCACATGGTGTCAAAAAGTCATATGTCTAAATACGTTGACTGCCACCGGTGGGTCACATGTTTTTTACTATGAGGCCATGTGTACCACCGGTGGTGCACACGTATTAATCATCAAATAATTTTCGGCCTGGTGATAAAAGATAAAAGTTGTATGCAGTGGCACCCTGGTAAAACTATATTCTTTTTACTGTATACAATATTTTTAGGGCTCTGCTCACACAAGTCGAATTTTAAACATTGATTTTACTTAATTTTTTTTTTTCATTTAATTTAACTATTTATTATTTTTAATTCCTTTTTGGACATTCTTAACTTAAAATTAAATGCATAAGAAAGAAAAAATATAAAAAAATGCAGAAAAGTCCCAATATTTATGATTTTTTTGAAGCACTACAGGCATAAGCCAGGTTCACCATTGCATTGACCACAATATGTTGTTACGTTTTTAGACTTTTTTAATGCAGCTCTTCTTCCAACAATAATAAAACTAAAAACCTCAATACATGTGTGACCACCGTTGGTACACATGCTATTACTTTAAAACACTTATGAGTAAAGTGCCATGTGAACGGTGGTTCACAGGCTAAAGACACTCACCAATCGTTAGAAATTACTAAAGACAAGGTAAGAACACGAAATAACTCAATAACAATCACCGTGAAACTGTTATTAAAAAATTATTAGAATGATTTTTTTTTATATGGTGGTAGCCAACGTGTTAAAACAACAACATGAAAAAATACGACTGTGTTGAACAACCCCTCATAATTCAGTGTGCTATTTTCAATTTAAAGAAGCTGATTTAAATCATATATAAAAAATAAATATTAACCTACAATAAAAATATTTTTTTTTTTCTTCTAATCCATGAATTAATAAATTAAATTAGATCTTACCTGACTATTTTTCATTTTTCAGGCGCAAATCAAAAATAAATTTTATTTTGTTTGTTTACCAAACAGCAGAGTCCTTAGCCGATCGAATTTGACGCCGCAAGTTATTTGCTGCAAAACTTGCTAGCCACAGGTTAAATTCGGATGTTAGCCGGATAAAATTTTACCATCAACGGCGACGGCTTACAAAAACTAATGCGGCTCGGATCAGCCGTTCAGCGCACTTCTCTTCGGATTAATTACGACAGCACAGTAAACATAGCAAGCAAAATTCTATTTATTTAAGACACTTTTTGTTTACAAAGCAACAACAATATTTTTAAAGCATTGTAAAATGTTAGGAGATTATGACAATTAAAGATGATAGCCCACCGTGTGAATACCCCAAATATGTATAATTCTTTATGAGAAAGTTAACATCGATTATGATTTTTGTCACATCATTTTTTGTATAGAAAAATATCCTCAGTGGAATGTTTTTTTATGTTTGCTATATTTAATTAAATTAATTAATTGAATTAATTAAATAAATTAATTTAATTAAATATAACAAAATATTTAATTACAAAATTGCCCTTACGATACCCATACAACATTTTGGTTTATTTTTAAGTGCTTAGGAGTTATTCAGATATAAGTGGCAATATTTTTTTTTTTCATGCAAAAACTAGACGTGATAAAATTAATTGGTTCACAGAGATGGATTCAGCACGCTAAGGTCGATTAAAATCACGAAATAAAGTTCTTGATCCCGACTTTGTTTTATTTTGCTGGCTTGTGTAACCGAACTTGAAAAACTGAAAGATATGTACGTATACGTATCTGATCAGTTTGATCATGGGTGAGGTCAAAAGTTGAAATTTGTTGAAACAATGTAATTTATAATAATAAAATAATAATATAACTAAAAGTTTTTTCATCTTTTTATCAATGATAATTTTCATCAGTACAAATGTTGATCTTCACGATATCTTGCGATTGCGGCTGCCCAGAGATCCTATCTGGTGCCAAGGAATTTAGTAGCTCCCGGTAACACGGCACCGGACTGACTATTGATTGAGGCCCCCATTAGTATTAATTTCGCCAGAAATGATTTTTGTCTTTTAGGAAGATTTTCTAAGCGGAAGCTTCGCTTTTCCGTTGATACTTATGGGGTTCAAGTGGTGGTTGTGGTTATATCCTCAAGTCACGAGAATGGGTATACTAAAAACAACACTAAAGAACTGACTTTTTACCGCTTGTGGGAGAGTTTGGCCTGAAAGAGAATCATGCCTAGGTGCTGTTGCTGCTTTAATTTTCCCAAAAGCAGTGGAGGTTGAAAAGCTCTAGCTCCTAAACAAAGGGCAAGTTTATAATCTTGCCGGATTATGCACTCAAATTCCTATCTGATAGTCCTGGTTGATCTTACATTCGGGTTCGGTTAGCAAACACATTGTATGTCACCCTGTGGTTAAGATCTTCCATGGAGTAGCCCCTAGGGCAGGTATCCATGTAAATCATTTCCACAGCTCTGTACTTTTTTTGTTTTTTGATTCAACAACAAAGCTACCATATTTTGCACTTGCTTTTTCGTTTTGGCATTTGTACAATCGTTTTTGAAAAGTTTTTGTTAAAAATAAGGTTAATTACAGTAGGAATTTCCAGATAAACTTTTTGTTGGTATCCACAGCATTTGCTATAAAAATCCATTAACTCAGTAATTTGATTTATAAAAGTAAAAATAAAAATAAATAAAAACATAAAATAGCAATTTTCTTTCGTCCCTTTTTTTTAAAAAGGCACTCAAAAATAAATATTCAAAAGTATAAATTGATTTCTTATTAACGTCAGCGTTTATTTGTCTGCCAACCAGCCAAACTTAACAATTTTCAATGAACTTTTAAATAAGTTTCTTCTTCTGATGACCGCACTACGACACCACTCTACAATTACACAGCAACAATTTCAATTCAATGTTTACAATATTATCAGTTGAAGTAGAAGTACGTATACAATATCGAAAAGGAAAAGAAAGATTGTAAAGTAACATTATCGTTATTATACAAATTGGGTCAATCACAGGCTGTTTGCAGTTAATTAAATTATGCAAATTACTTTACAAAGAATTTATGCTTTTAAAAAAGAGATACCAAAAAATAGAAACTCGAACAACAACATTATGGTCTTTTTCCATTTATCCATCCATTATTCTATCTTATAACCAAGTTAATAGTATAATTTATGTGGTAATAGCACAGTAGTCTAACAAGGAGTAATAATGGCAGTCCGCGTATTTCATGGCAGACGCTCGAGTATTTGAAGTGAAGAGTCAGTATTGGTAAGTATAACTTGTTAATAATAAAATAGAGAGCCTTACTGGCTCGTAGGCAAAGTGTTTTCATAAATTAGTTAATAGACCATAAATATGATGATGTGATGTAAAAAGATATAATAAGAGTATTTGTAAACCACACTGTGGGAATAGAAGAAGGCAAAAGAAGGGACCAGAACACAACTGGAAAATAAATAAAATTACAAGGTAAATATGCTGTATTCTTTGCCACATGCAAAATGGGGATAAGTTTTAAGTGTTTTTAACAAAAACGTTTCTTAAGAAATAATTTAAAGGCATTAAGTTATTTAGGTTAAAAAAAACAAATAAAAATGATGTTTTCGACTTCACAATGGTGCGATAAGAACAGAAAGTTATATGAATACCGTTATTTAGATTTAAATAAATATATTTAGTGCTACGCCCACTTTTTCCAAAGCCGCCAACATTTTGTGGGATGTTGTTAATTGATAACGAAGATGTTTGTATTTAATTTGAAAACCTTAGCTCTTGCCGTTCTCCAGATATACAGAAATCTATAATGTCTTTGTACAGGAGTTGCAACCCCCACTTTTCCACTCCCACCTATTTTTTTATAGAGATTTTGTGTATTGGTAACCCAGCTTTGTAAACCAAACTTTTACAATTTTTTCTAACCGTTCGTTGGATATGAATAAATCGGTTTCGTGCCACGCCCACTTCACTTTGGCCCATGTTGTTCTTCAGATATACATAAAAAATAACAACAACAGCAAGGGATTTAAAGTTAAAATTAGAGGTAGCCAAGGTTTTTTGCTCATATGTCAGCCGTTTGTGTTCCGATCAAGCCGAATTCAAATAGCAAATAATATCGTACAATATATAACATAACTATGTAAAAACCTAGCCCCCATCATATCTGGGGTCTTCGGATAACCCACTTAAACGGTCAGACGCACAGATGGACATCGTTAAATACACTTCGCTACTCTTATGGACCCAGAATATTTGTTTATACTTTATAGGGTCTAAGATCAAAATTCCTGAAATTACAAACGGAATGACAAAGCTATATGCATATACCGTTTTCACCTGTATTGAAAAATATAAAAACCAGCAAATTATGTTTAAGCACAAAATTCGAATTTAATTCAAGTTAATATTCTAGAAACATAAATTTTATTTTATTTATTCTTATGATGTTTTTTTGTTTTAATTAACTTGCTTGTTATTTGCTCGAAGAAAATTTAATATAATATTTTCACCAGAAATGCGCTTAGAGTAATTTGTTAAGTCTTATTTTGAATTTGTTGTAAAACTTTATAGACATTAGCCGAGTTCAAAGTTCTGTGTATTTTATTAGATTAAATAAAAGAGCTGAAATATTTTGCATTTTCTTATTCGTAAAACCGCTTGCCCAAATCTCTAAACTCCGCTCGCTATTGTGAAATCAATGTTTAAGTTTAAGTTTAATACATTAACTAAAAATTATTTTTGCCTTTTAAGGTAACAACTTTGTCAAGAATTCAATTATCATTAATAAAAAACAAATAACTTTTCCTATAAAGTTTTAAAACTTTCCAAAATATTAAGAGATTCAAAATACACAAAATTATTACTTTTAAGTTGATTATGTTGAATGTAAAAAAACAAATGATTATGAGGAGTTGCAAAGTTGTAGTATCCTATTTTTTTTTTTTTTTTGTGTTTGTTTATTAAGTATGACATTTTATCCTTATTTTAATGAGGAAAAAACGGAAACAGAAAAAAGAGTATAAAAAGTGTGGTTCAAATGCTTGTGTTGGGATAAGAGGATGATGTTGATGGTTGTGGTGGAATGGTATTGGTTTATGTACAGTTGGCATTTATCTTGGTTTATTTTTATTATTTATTTTTTATTTTTGGTTATTTTTAAGAGAGTTTATTTTCCATTTATTGTCTGCCATTCAGCAGAACAAGTGAAGTGATAAAGTGCCAATGGTTAATGGCATTTATTGAGCAGAAAAATCTACTTAAACCCTACAATAAAAACCCAGTACATACATACATATATTCGAATATTTATTATAAATACAAAAAAATTAACAAAACAGGGCAGATTATTGAATAAGAAAACACTTTAATGTCAGCAAAAAGCTTAAGTGTATAAAAACATGCAGAAAATAAATAGTTGAAAAAAGCGTATAAAAACGGATATAAATTCTACGATTAATAATGAGATTTAAGCATTTTTTAATGTGTACAATGAACATTCATATATGAAAAACTTATAAACAGAAAATGCTTATAACAACAATGGAAAAAACTGTTAAAGCAAAAAAAAAAAACTTACTTTACCTTACCATTTCATTAACCCTTATAGAAAAACTCCACAACAAAACAACAGCTTTAGCTTACAAGCCCCTTAATATTCCTCTTGACTTTCTAAACATTAAATATTATTTGTTTTTGATGTTACTGCCTCTGCCTGTAGTACCCAGCTAGCATTTGGGTGATATTTTGACGTAAAAATCAGATAAATGATTCTTTTCAGATCACTTTTGATAATTAAGAACTGATTTATCACATAAGCGATTGAAAAAGGATTCATATGAAATTCATTCATATGTTGAAATATTGATTTCTTGTTTTTAATATCCCAGCTAGCAGTTGGGTGTAATTTTTTAAAAAAATCGCCTACATGAGGCTTATAAGATCACTTTTGATGATTAAAACCCCATTTTCACTTAAGAGATTGAAAAAGGATTCACATATGATTCATTCATATGTTCAAATAAGGATTTCTAAATTCACATATGATTAAGAATTCACATATGATAAATTCATATACTCAAAAACCAATCAGAAAATTGTATCATAATGATTCTCTGAGGTGATTCATCGTAAGGGTACCATTTTCTAACAGCGAGAGTGTCATTTAAGATCGAAAAATTAGCTCATATTCGGTTATTTTGCTAGTGAAGATGATTTGCAAAAGATTCAATTATGATGGAAAATTCTGCCTGGATTTTTCATAAACAAGGTTATTTAACTTTAAGTTAATTTATTTATGGCAAGACACACCTATTTAATAACCTCACCAACAAATTAACAACCCACTATACAAACCACCAAACATTGAATACCCAAACCATCAATGACATGAATGAAGTATTCGTTAAAAAGCCATCCCAGCGGTAACTAGAATGTGTAAAGAGGCCTAATAGAAGGCCTTATTTAGCAGTCACAAGCAGTCAGAAGCCCTTCTCGCCCCATTCCATACTTATTTTTTTTTTTACACAGGTTGTCATTGGGCGCAAGGCCTTCCACACTTCCTTTAAAAACAACTTCGATCCCTTCCCAAAGAAAGGAGTAAGGAACATTAACAAAAATAAAAAGTAAATAAAACTGAACACCTTCCTTTCTCCCTTCTCAAAGAAGGGATTAGCGAATGCGTACTGAATATTTCAGAAGGTCTTTTAAAGAGAAGTTTATACCTTCTAGAAGGCATACTTCTGAAGGCAGGATATCATGCAAAGCGAATCTTTTAGAAAGGAGTAAAAAGGCCTTCAAAAAGGCCTGCCACTTGCGGTGCTTTCAATATTTACCGCTGGGATGTTGTATTAACTAACTATGCAATACAAAATTCATAGATACACACAAGCCCAGGAACCTGTAGACACAAACCTACGTATAGAAATACTCACACAAAAGCAGTCTCCAATTTGCCATGATAACAAACATTAATTTCAAACATAACTGACCTTGAAGCCATTAGAATATAGAAGGTTAAAATGTCAACATGCAAAGGTTATATCAAACAAAAAACTATCAACAACAACAAATCAAAATAAAAAAATGAAAGTTTTTTATTGTTTTTAATATGAAAGTTGTGAAACAAATGAAAAAAAAAACTTTTTAATTTTTATAGTTCTCTATAGAGAAGAGGGTGTCTCTAATTTGTTTTCAAGGTCGTTACTTAAAATATATTTTTTAATTAAAGTGAAAGGAAAATACTTTAGTTTATTGCAAAAAAAAAAAAAAAACTCTTTAAATTTTCTATTTTAATCTAAAATTTTAATTTAAATTTTTTGTTTTCTTTTGCGGGTAAAACATGTTTAATGTTTGTAGAATCTTTAGCTGAAAACAATCCAAATAATTAAACAAATACAATACTAAGGACAAGGCTTGCTCAGAACTTAAATGTTCAATGACATAAACATTGTTTGGAATTTATTTGGAATACTTACAGAAACTTGGCTTAAGATTTACGCCAGTGTTGCGCGATGAAAAATGTTGCTACATAAATTACTACCAATTGTTTAAGAAAATTCACAAATAATTAGTATTGTGGTTATTTTGTTGAACTATTTACGGTTTTTAATCCAAATTTTTAATATTTTCGATTAGGCTTAAGTCCATCAAATTTAATTTTCATTAAAATATTTTTATGAAGAAAAGAACTTTACAACATCAAAATTAATTAATATTGTTATTGATAATCTTTCATTCTTGACCGGAGCTCGAACCCGAACTATTATCGAAAAATTTAAAATAATTAAGCTCGATTTAACCATGCGTTCCGAACAATATTTTTGTCCGGACAAAATTTTTTAATATTGAGTTCTGAGAGAGAGAAAAATTATTTTATTTGGCAGGTTTTTTTTGAAATGGTTTAATTTTAATTTTTGTTGCCACTTATTTTCAATTTGTACATAAAAATTGAAATGATTGCTTTTTTGCTGAATAATTATATGAAAAAAATATAATACAATTAAAAATAATAAATCACTCTCCTTTTTCATCCCTTTTCTTTAACACACTTTTAGAAAACAATTCAAAATAAGTGGTTTGCTAGTTTTGCAGCCATTTGGTATAATTGTTTAAATCTGTAAACCAGATTGCAGAACACTTTCAGTAAAAAAATTATTCTTCGGGCAAAAATATTGTTCAGAACGCATGGATGAATCCACCTTTATTAAACTTAATTTTTCACGTTTTCCTCTTACAATATTTATTTTTTCATCGAACATTTTTGATTTGATTTCCTAAGTTACCTATAGACAGGCTACGATTATAAGGAATTGTTTTTATTATTGGTCTGGCAACATTAAATAAATATAAAAAGA
Organism: Pollenia angustigena; assembly: GCA_930367215.1. NCBI lineage: Eukaryota > Metazoa > Arthropoda > Insecta > Diptera > Polleniidae > Pollenia > Pollenia angustigena. The sequence goes on along the minus strand of OV884059.1, from coordinate 171,982,139 downwards.
AAACATATTCTTATTACATCGATTTTCAGATTTTTGGAAATCTATATATATAAAATAGGATGTGTGTATGTATGTATTATGTAACGTATGGACTCCAAAACGGCTGGGGCGATTTTGATGAAATTTTCAGCTAATCAGAATATTCAGGCAGGTGACACTGTGAAGTCTGATTTTTGATTTTCGGTCTGCGGGCGGAGGGGCGTTGCAAAATCTAATTTTCATATTGCACCACCAATGACATCTATATAATTTGGACGATTTTTTCTTTAAAATGATCGCCATGGTCCAACTTAGATTTATAAGAAAATAAAATTTTGCCCCGTTTTCTTTCAAATGTTTGTAATAATCCATTTTAAGTTTTCATCGAAAGAAAAATTTACCACGCCTACTCTTACGCCCACTTTTTCTATTAAGCGCAAAACTTGAGAACGGCTTGACCGATTTGGACGATTTTGTCTATAAAATCACCGCCATGGTCCAACTTCGGTTTTTACAGAAAGAAAATTTTGCACCGCCCACTTTTTCTCGATTTGACTAATTTTTCTTTCAAATGTTCGTATCTTTTTAACGGATTTTAAAAATCGAAAGCAAACATTTTTCCTAATTTGGACAGGACAACGTCTGTCGGGTCAGCTAGTTTAAAACAAGGACTTAATAGTTATTACTTTTATTCGATAAAAATTGCGAATAATAATTACGAATAAATTTATATTTTATTTATTGAGAATAATTATTATTTCCAATTTTTATTTTTAAAAATTGATGATAACTATTATGGATATCAAATAAAAGTATTTATCAAACATAACTATTACTATTCGATAGATATATTACTAATTATTTTTAATAGTTATGAATATGAAATAACATAACAGTTATAACTAATTTTAATGTATATATGCAAATTACAGCGACTCACCCAAAAAATTGCTCGATGTACCCTCCTAAAAATGAACCTTGGACTTTTTTAAGATGACATTTTAAATATGTCGGCTCCAGCTTTGACCTCTCGTGAGCTGGACCAGTTTGAAAAAGGGTCTATTTTTGCATGTTTTTTTAATTTGTGAATCTGTTCCCTTGCCGACATATACAAATTGGGTATCGTAAGAAAGGGTTTCCTTTAGGCGCGTCCAACTGTATACACAATTTGTCCAAGGACGATCATCCATGTCCTTTTTTTAAGGATTTTCTGTAAAAGTAACGTTTTTTGAATTTGTTGTGCCAATTTAACGTGTGTTAATCATTAGTCGATTTAAATAAATACGTGTCTCAGCTTTTTTTGAAATTTGTGCTAGTTCGCGTTCGGATTTAGTTGCTTGACCATATATGGATGAAAATCGGACTAAAGCAAGTAAAAAAGAAAGGATCCACGACTTTAAGGCGGCATATATTTTTTCGCAAATTAAAAAAAAAATCTAGTCCTGGATCCTTTCTTTTTTGCTTTTTTTAGTCCCATTTTCATTCATACATGGTCTAGAAACTAAATCCGCTATCATATTAGCGTTACCACAAAATTGCATTTATATATATTCCAGAGCACCGCGTAAAATGCATCTAATTTGCAAAAATCTAAATTATTTACATAAAAAGATAATGTACTTGGCAAAAGAAAAAATTTGATATCCAGATTGTCCTATATAAAACGAAGGGTTACCACCCCATTGCATTTTTGTCAAAAAGCAAACTAGCACGAATTTCAAAAAAAGCTGAGACACGTATTTAATTTAATCGACTAAAGATTAAAATATGTTAATTTAACGTTTTTATTTCAAACAAACCCGAACAAAAAATTCAAACCCGTTTTTTTTACAGAAATTCCTTAAAAAAGGACACGGATGATCGTCCTTGGACAAATTGTATATACAGTTGGACGCACCTTAAAAAAAACTTTCTTACGATACTCAAGTTGTATATGTTGGTAAGGGAACAGATTCACAAATTAACAAAACAAGCAAAAATATACCCTTTTTCAAACTGGTGCAGCTCACGAGAGGTCAAAGCTGGAGCCGACATATTTCAAATGTCATCTTAAAAAAGTCCAAGGTTCATTTTTAGGAGGGTACATCGATCACCAATTTTGCTTACATACAACTTGAGTCGCTCTAATGCACATGCATAGTCTGCAAAAATAAAACAATTAATATCAAGAAAATATTCAAAATAATTATTATCATAAAAAAAACAAATAAAAATCTTTAGTAAAAGTTATCTGTAAGAGAAATAAATAATTATCGACCATAATAGTTATGAGCCAATGTAAAAAGATATTAATTGGATTTAATAGTTATGTTAAGTAAATATTTATTTTCATTATACATAATAATTATGAGCAATTTTTTAGAATATTGCTAAAAGTGGTAAATTTTTTGGTACCTGAAAAATGAGCATAATTATTATTTAGGGTCATTGGTTTAAAATAAAAATTAAGCAAGATTTTATATATTTGATATATTATACATTTACGTATGATAATTTAATAAAAGTACCTACAATTTTAAGAGCTTACAAATATGGGTATAACTCTCCATACAATTACTTTTTAAGTGACGAAAAACCTACTAGTACGGATTATTCTTTTGATAGCACTGATTGAAGCTTTGACCAATTATAATTTTTTTGGCGATTTAAAAAAAATGTTTTTCTACTTTATTGAATACACTCCCTGCGGGAAATTTGTGTCAATTGGTCCCACAGACTGGTCCTGGGAGTTGTGAAAATAGAACAGGTACAAAAAGAAAGAACTCATGACCAGTGAAAGGAGAACCAATCATGTTACTGGTTTATGGAGAACAAAACGGTAGAAAAAGTTATGAATTACAGTACAGGGGGCAAATCGCGACAATCGATATCGATCGAAATTGCAATACAATTAACATGGGAATTTCGATCGATATCGAATGTCGCGATTTGCCCCCTGTCTTCACCGGTGGTGTGATACATTTTTTTGGGACTTTCTGAAATTTGGCTCTTGAATTTAATTCTAGTACTTGTTTTATTGAAATAATACTACATCGTAATGAAAAAATACTACATTTTAGTAACTGTCACTAAACACGTCCATTGAGAATAGATTTGTGACTGGTCAAATGGTGTCAATTGACCCCCTCCAATGACAACCCCATGTAAAAGTGATAGGTCTTATTCATAGAAAGTGTTAAAACTAGAACCGGTCTCTACCACCTAAGACCTATCACAGGACTACTTTGGTGTCAGTTCGCTCCCCTCTAGGGCTGTTCTAGTTGCAAATTATAATAAGCTTATTGTTCGTAGTATTCTCAATTTAAAATTTTGAAGAAGCTGTAAACTTTTTTTTGCATAATTTTATTCGCAAAATTTTGATCATTCTGTATTTGGGTGTTTCCAAAGTAACGGTCGTTACGATTTCCGGAGATGTTTTAAATAAAATTCCAACCTACCCAAATATGTCATTTTGGACTTATAAAAGTTCAAGCAACGGTAGCAACCGAAAGAATTCATAAAAATTGTAATTTCAATACTTTTTTTGACCGTTAAAAAAGTAACTGTCGTTACTTTATAAATGTGTTGTTTTCAAATGTCAGAAACAAACATCATGTATTGTAAAATTTTGCACAGGATATGTCAAGTAAAATATCTGATTAATTTCTTTAAAATATTTTGTTTAAGGAATGGATTTATTTTCAAACTAAAGAAATTAGTTACCAAAACAAATTTTATTTTTTAAAGTAACGGTCGTTACATTATAAAAAATTAAAAGTTTTTTGTGTCTGAATTCATTAATTATGGGTAACAAAAAAAATATATTTTTGTTAGTACATATAAAGAAAATTAAAGTTAATCTTTCCGAAAATGACACGATACATTTATTTTGTATAATAGTAAAAAAATTAATTCAAAATAAAAATTTAATTTTTAAGCTATAAGGGGTCATGTTCTGTTGAAACACCCATTTGCAATTAATTCAATATCAATAACAATATTTGTCAAAAAACTTTCTGCAAATAAATACTACAATGTTATTTTATTTTAAATAAATTAGGGCGTTCAATTAATCGGGTTTTATTTTTGTACGATTAAACGATTAATCGATAATTTGCATTTTTAACTTATTTGAATAAACGAATAAAATTTTAAAACTAATTGATTAATCGAATAATTCTAAACATAGAAATTTTATATATTACGAATTTTTTTTCGATAATTTTATAAAAAATTCGTACTTATTAAAAAAATTAAATTAAAGTATCAAAAATTACTTTTTGGGAATACAAAACTTTAAAATTTCGTGCTTGATTCCCAATTTTTATTCTTGATAAAAACACTTGAAATTTATTGTTGATGGGATAAACTATTCCTATGCGCATTTCACTGGTTGCTTAGGTCAGATCGTCAGGAAACTTCATCCATAAAGACTAAAGAAAAACTAAAGATATTCAACTAAATAAAACTGTTAAACGTAAGAATTATAAGCAACAGTTCTACTTGTAACAATAAATTAGTTTAAACAAAAACATCAACAATAAATAAATAAATTAAAAAAAATCTTCATTTAACAGAAATACTGTATAATATTATTATTAGATTAATCGGTATAAATGTTTCGATTAATATTTTAATCGAAATTAGCAATTTAAAATTATTCGAACAAATAATTGTCTAAAACTGTTCAATTGGACTTATAAAAAGATTCAATAAATTTAAGAAATAAAATTTTTTCAATTAAGCGAACGTATCTTCATACGAAGTCAATGAACAGGCCGTTCAGAATTTTCAAATTATCTTCAAAATTACGACCTGTACTTTGCGCACAAGGTAACATGGGCAGCCAGCCAGCTAGCCGGACAGATGGATATCGTTACATCGACTTAGATACACTTTCCGAATGATGCTGAATCGATCGGTAGACTTTAAGGTGGGGTAGGACCACCTGGAGAGAGTTGGGTTGATTTAAATTGTACAATGATCCAAAAAGTACCAAAAAATCGTTTTTTGGTACTTTAGTATTAAAATTTTTAAAAGCAATATCGCGAATACGAGCGTTAAAATTAAAAAATGGCTATCACCATTAAATTGAGCGTACTCGAATTGGCTTTACCAGAAGGGTGCCCAGCTTGCACAGTTTGACTAATACGTAATATTGTTCGGGGCGTAGTTTACAAATCGTTTATCTTTTAAAAACTAACGCGTTTACAAATCGAATTGCTGCAAACAATGTGAATACCCGATGAAATACCGATACCGATACCGCTTTATGCTTCTTCTTTACATGCAATATATACCAAATGAAGCTTTTAACCTTCATATGCATTTTTTTCATTTCTTGGGTCAATATGACCCTTTTTACTTTTTACATTTTAATTTTGAAGACACAGTATCGACATAAGATTTTATTTTAGGCTAAAGAGGAATGAAAATAACTATTTTGCAGCAATATAGAGTAAAAAAGTTTTTTTGTTTTGTAGTATTGTTAGGTCAATGTAACTTAGTTGAATTTTTTTTAGTTAATTTTATTTGTTTCTTATTCTGCTTTATACTCATATGGCAACCTCAAATAGACTGATGTTGATGTGGCATTATCAATTATATAAGATTAAACAGTAATAAACAAATGTGAATCTACCCCTTGTAGCGCAAATGAAATTTGAGCTACATTGTATTGTAACGTATTGTTATCAGAGTGAGAATAGTAGTTTTGAAAGCACAAGTTAGCAAATTTTTTTGTATATTTTTTAAAATGACCTTAAGAAGAAAAGCAAATTAAGTGATATTTCATACAAACATATCGTTTCTTTCATTTAGCAACGAGGTGTCTAAAATATATTTATGCAAAGTTTTCGAATTATAAGCAATACAGCAATACAGTTCTAAAACTATGGCATAAGTTGGTCATTCCGTTTGTAATTTCTGGGCCCTAATGAGTAGCAAAGTTGATTCAACGATGTTCGTCTGCCTATTGAAATGGATTTTTCGAAGGCCTCAGATAAAATATATATATATATATATATATATATATATATATTCCTATTACATCTGCTCCTGATGATTTTTCTATTGAAATTCAGCCAGATTCGTCCATAAATGGCTTAGATATATGAGCAACACGACTGCCTCTAACTTTTTTAATCAAATCCCATGTTGTTGCTATTTTTTTATACTCATCACCGATAGTAACAACCCTAGAGGGAAGCGAACTGACACCAAAGTAGTCCCGTGATAGGTCTTTGGTGGTAGGGACTGGTTCTAGTTTTAACACTTTCTATGAATTAGACCTATCACTTTTACATGGGGTTGTCATTGGAGGGGGTCAATTGACACCATTTGACCAGTCACACATCTTTTCATAATGGACGTGCTTAGTGACAGTTACTACAATGTAGTTTTATTTCAACGCAATGTAGTATTATTTCAATAATACAAGACGTAGAATTAAATTCAAGAAACAAATTTTAGAAAGACCAAAAAAATTTGTCACACCACCAGTGAAGACTGTTCTGTAATTCAATCCTTTTTCTACCTTTTTGTTCTGCATAAACCAGTTACATGATTGGTTCTCATAAGTTCTTTCTTTTTGTATCTGTTCTATTTTCACAACTCCCAGGACCAGTCTGTGGGACCAATTGACACAAATTTCCCGCAGGGAAGGTACTATATATCTCGTCTAAGTGGATTTTTTTATTTTTTGAATGTATTTTTCTGCGTTTTTTACACATAACAAATACAAACATGACGATTTAGCTATGACGGAAACGCGTCTTTTTTTCTATATATTCGGAGAACTCTACGTTCTCTACGAACAAAAGTTTCCAAATAAGCTACAAGTATATTGGTTATCAATACAGTAGAATCTTACAAATTCGAACTGTCACAAATTCGAACCTTCCAGAAATTAGAACTGGCCATTTCAATGTATTGGACGTTATTAAGTAAAAACTGTTTTGAGTAAAAAAAAAGTTTACACAACTATTCATTATCTATTACTATTCTAATTTTATCATTTTCTGTAAAAAAAATGTCCAGAAATTCGAACTTTTCAGAAATTCGCACTGCCCGGTGCACAAGGTGGTTCTAATTTGTGAGAATCTACTGTACACAACATCCGAGTGGACGTTATTGGAGAAGTGGGCGTGTTACAACATAGATTTATTTATACGTAAAAACCAGTATTTATACAATTTTTTGTTTTTATCGTGAAGGGCATATAAGACTCGTCGCAGCGGAATAGCACTGCTATTTTTTGTAACAATTTTTATGTCTCTAACTTAAAAAAAATTGTATATGTTAGATACGTCTTTTTAAAATTAAAGTTACCTTAAGTATGTACAAAATTCGATTTTCATAAATTTTAACTGAGAGATTTAAAGCAATAGTTGAGACAAATTAACCCACAATGTGAAAAGTAAGTACTGGAATGAAGATGGGTTAAAGAGAATTTAATTGTGCATTTGTGTTTTGTCGTTTCTGTTTTTAAATAGATTATTTTACCATTAAGATTTTTATTTGTATTATTTTTTTTTTTTTTTAATTATATTCTTCAGATAAAGAGATACTATTTAACTTATAATAACATACATTTTTAACTAAAGCTACACTTTATGAGAAGTAATCATTTACAAAATGGAAGCCTTTTAAAATTTTAAAAAAGCGTTTAAAAAAGTAAAATAAAAAACTAAACAAATTTATAAGTTAAAACAACCCTAAAAAGCAATTTTAAAATGTTTCTAGAATAAATATATATGAACCATTTTTTATTTGCTTCGACATAAACCTGCTATTAAAAAAAAAACTATTAAACAAAAATGCATAAAAAAGTCTATTAAAAAATCGGGTTATCCTTTTTCAAAACGATTTTATGGCATGTTCAAGCCGTTCTTGACCTACAAGCAAAAAAATTAATTGGCTACTACATTAACTTTCTAAATTACCTTTGCATTTTTTTGTTTTTTTAACAGCAGGTAATAATTTGTGATAGCTAATATTTTATAATTCATACTTTTATTCTACTTTATAGTGGGTCGTTAGCTATTTTGTTGTTATTTTTTTTTATTGCACATTTTCTTTGTAATAATGTAAATTTTCAGTACTTAATGTATTTTTTAGACCATTAATTATATCAATGTATGTGTTTTGTAGTTTTATACAGACATACGAATATACAGTTTTATGGCACGTGTCCTACATTAAGTACACAAACTCTTCGTTTGCCAGTAAGTAAATAGGAGGACGTATAAACAGGTTTATAAAATACAAATTTAATTTAGTAAAAACACAAGGTTAAATTGGTGTGTTTGTTTAAAACCTTAAATAAACATTTATTTTATTTTACGTAATTTAAGTAAAACAGTCACAAAAAAACTTAATAAGTCCAACAATTATAAAGTTTTAAGGTTATTGAAAACATTAAAAAAATATTTAATGGCATAAAAAATTCGATTTAAAATAAATTAAAATTATTTTTATTGTTTTTAAGGTGATTTAATGTTATTAAAATTGTTAAATAAATATTTTTATTGGAAAATTTATAATAATCCGATAATGGCAAAATTTGGCATTAAACTTTATCAAAATTTAAAAAAATTAGAAAAAAATTCTCCTTAAAATTAAATCATTAAATCATTTTGATTTCTTTTTTGCAAGTCCAGTAGACGCTTAGAAATTCGAACTCTCAGAAATTCGAATTTCTAGAAATTCGAATCAGTAATTTCATTACATTTGGTGCTCTAAAATTAGAATTCAAAATTCGAATTTCGGAGCAGTTTTTTTCTTTTTAATGTAAACACTACAATTTTGACAATTTAGTTTTACCAAATACAAAGTAAAAAGGGTCATTTTAAACGCAGTTTTTTGGTTTTTGTATTACACAACTAAATAACGTCAAATGAAGTGAATTGTTATTTTTTGTTATATTTCGTTAAGTATTTATAGTTTTTATGTTAAATAAACTAAAATTAAAAAAAATCATAGTTTTTTATATCTTTATGGTCAAATGTACCTAAATTTTTGTAAAAAAAAACCGTCAAAATTCGAATAATTCGGAGATTCGAATCGCCCTAAAAACAAAGTGGTTCGAATTTCCAAGCGTGTACTGTCTTAGGTAAGTTATTTCAAGTGTCAATTGTATCTAGCTCTTCTGAGCGGTATGGGAGAGTTATGGACCCGATTGTGAATAAACCTCCCTTAAAATTATATATGAAGCACAGCCGCGAATAACGTTGTAAAAGCCACTTTTTGCAAAAACTGTTTGAAGATTACCGTTAACATTTCTCTCTTACACTGATTAAACATCAAATCACCCAAAATTATGCACCTTAATCACTTCAAAATGGCATACAAAGAGTCAGCCAGCGGAAGAAGGTTGTAAGTTACTAACAAAATGATACAATCGAAATGGTTTTGCAAAGTGGAATAACGTTTTAAAAGCCTTTTGCATAAAAGTTTTTATTATTACTATTTTTGATAATCTAAAAACCAAAATTAATAAGTAAATAATCCTGCCTGTTAAAAACGTTTTTTTTGCACTACTGAAAAATAATTATTTTGTAACTTAAAACGTTATTCGCGGCTGTGCTTCATATGTAGTCTGTTTACCTAGAATTAACTATTGAGAACTAACACTAAGTTTCTCTTTTTAACGCATTAGCTATAACGATATATTGAAACAAGAGAATTTATTAAAATTATTAACGCGATAAAATACCAAAAACGAAGTTATTATTATCTAGGAAATGCACCGATTGTTATTAAATTAAGCAAGAACTCGTTTTATTTTACCAGAAATATTATTAAAAGCTTTTGTTATGAGCGGTTCATAATTTGCCACAAGTTCCATGTAAAGTCATCATCCGGAAAATCAGATTCTTGTTTGGTTTGGTTAATTAAAATGTAAAACCTATATATCTATACCGGTATAAAAATTTTCGTACCGGCATACCGATACCAATATACACAAAAAAACAAGTTTTCAAGCCCCAAGTATGGAACTCGGATAAAACTAAAAACTATGGTTACAACGAATCTTTTTGTATATCTTAAAATTTTGATCTTAACATATGAACAACGAACCTATAGCTATAACGAGCTTCTTCAGATTCGTTGTATCAAAGTTTCACTGTTAGTAAATAAATAATACATATTATAATGCATGTAAATTTGTAAGGACAGTTGTAATCGTGTGAAACCTTTACGTTTATAAAGAAAAGTGTGAAATGTTCGATCGTGTTTTAGCATGAAACATTTATTTAATCTGCAGTTTCTCGAAGTTTTTCATACGGCCTGTACCCGATTGTATCTTCTTGATGGAGGACTAATTAATTAATTTAGTTGTTTCCGGTGACAGTAATATGGTTAAATTAACCATAAAGTTTCAAAATTTTCGTCAAAAATAGTTTTGTTGGAGGTGACCATATTAAAAAATGTTTTTTCTCTGGGTGTATAAACCTCTCTTTGTTCAAGTGGGAGACAGCTCGAGGAAAGGTTATTTTTGTTATGAAGAATTTGTCATCTTTATATGGAACCTTTTGTTTTAAGAGTTTGTATATATATCACCTACATAAGTACATTTGTTTATAAATTTATTTGTTTGCTTTGGATTTTCTTTAAATTTTCGTTGCTTTTGGCATCGTTTTTAAAATACCCTTTAACCTTTAATTAGGCGCATTAAGAAAATCACACAATTAATCGCATGGGGTCTCACGTGATTATTTAGAAAATCCCGAGCAGCACCGGGACCAATCAGCTAGTTATGTATAAAAAAAAACAAAAACAGCATTTTTTTCATTTAAAAACATAAAATCTAAATAAAATTCAGTACTGGTTTCTTTCAACTATTTTACAAGTTGACTCATCTTCATATAAAAAAAAAAGTTACACTATTAGTCGCATGGGGTCAACAAGAATTAGTCAAGCGACACGTGTGTACGCTTTAACGATATAATCGCAACTTATTTTTGTTCTCTTTTTAAATGAATAAAGCTATAGAAAAAACCAGTTCGCTCCGAACATTTTAACGTATACATTTTTCAATTTTAATTTCTCCTGACCCCATGCGCCTAATTAAAGGTTAAATCTTTTAATAATCTTAAAAACTTACTTAACCATTATTCCAAAAGATTTATATTTCTCGTGTTATTGACATTTTTGGCATCAATTTGTTGAGAAAATTTTTAAATTAAATAAAAGTAAATCCTTAATATAAAATCCAACTACAAAATGTAAAGTGTCGAAAAAAAATTTTTAAGCCATTAAGGACACTTTTACATTTCTCTTAATCCTGTTTTCCTTTGTTTCTTTTATGTCAAAATACAATACTGACAGGTACGTCAAAATAGTTAAAGAAAAATGATTAAATTCCAAGGTTGGCAACCGAAACGAATTTCTGTATTGCCTTTAAAATATTTGTTATTTCGGTATCGGTTTTTTAATTATATCGGTATCGGTATCGGTACAAAAACTTTTATAACGGAAAAGGTATATCGGTTTTACAATTCAATTGACTTAACTAAACTAAACAAGAATGTTAAACAAAAATATTGAAGAGGTCTAAATGACTTAGATGACTCAGTTTTTACATGGTGGCTTCTTTTCAAATGAAGTTTTTTTTTTAATATTTGGGGTACTCACAAGGTGTACTATTTAGTCATATCGTCATAATGTCATAAATAATATTTTACAATTGTTTAAGAAAAATACGATTTTATTTCAAACAAAATAAAAATGAGTTTATTGATTCGTCATAACTGTACAGTAGTAATCTAAATTATAAGCGGTTGTCCACAGCAGTCATATATATTTCTTCTAATTATTAAAAGTCATATGACTTTACTAATTTACGATTCCCTTGTGAATCCCCCAATTTTAAAACTGTATTACTCTGCAATTTTTATATATTTTTTTTTTTGGCAGAGAAGAAACAAATTTAAATTTCAACAATTGTGCTAATGAAAAATATGTTTGCTAAAAACCGAAACGAATTTTTGTATCGTTATCAATATCGGTATTAATCAATTTGCTATTTTGGTATCGGTATCATTAACGGAATTTAATTTTAGAATGTGTTTTAGCTGTATCGGTATTAATAACGGTATCGGTTACCAACTTTGTTAAATTCTAAAAGAAAATATTTTCGATTTGTGGGGTTTTTTGTTAACTTTGACTTTCTTACTTTTGAATAATGTGCGAAAATAAGGGATTTTAAAACAATAAAGTTTTTGTTTTAAATATAACAAAACAACAAATTGAAAATAAAATATTAAATTTGCAAAACTTTTGTTTCATCTCTCTACTAACATTTTTGATCTTATACATATTTTTCTTTTGCTTACAAACCAAATATCAAAAGTATATTATAAAATTTATAAACTTAAAAAAATGCGAATTTTAGTGAGATGATTAAGTTACTTTGCAATCATGTATGTACGTCTTATCTAATTTTAAATTACTTAAGTAACTTTTTCAGACAATTTTATTAAAAGAAATTACAATTATTACAAATAAGCGTGTTTAATTGAATATGGATTGGATATTATTTTACAATCCATTAAAATTTATAAAAAAGTTATTTTTCTGTTAAAAAGTGGGCTGTATTGAGGCCCAACCATAATGTGCTTAAGATGGCTTAAGCAAATGTACGAATGTAAATCATATGAGGCAGACAATAACGAACTTAAGGAAACTTTTTGTTAAATTTTATGAAACTGTCATTTGCTTAAGCAAAGTCCGAAACTGATCGCACATTCCGCGCATTAATAAAAGCACGTTTAAATAATGCTTATAAAAATAAATGAAAAAATTTCCCCAAAAATGTGCCAATATGATTAACTCGGTAACTTTATTTGGTTTTCTGGTACTTTTTTTTTAGTTTGAGAAGTAAACAAACTTGCTCAAGTTGACGCTTCTACGACATTTTGAAAATGAACTCGCAGTGGCATGTGTAATGCCAATGGCATGAGGTTCGACTATTTCGAACAAATTTTCTTTGATAATATGTATACAGTGGCGGCATGCCACTACTTGCATGTGTAAAGGCAGGGTAAAATACATTTGAGAAACTTTTTGTTATTTTTTGACAGTAGGTTAAGCAAGGCTATGCATATTATGGTCGGCCCTTTGTTCTGTATAGGGGTAAAACTAATGTGGTAAATTAAAAATAAACATTTACTAGATTTTATTAAATAAATTTAATTTTGTTTAAAACTTCATTAATTTGTTTCGCTAATAAATATTAAGATTTTCACCGCTTTATTTATTTATAAACAATATTTCCGAATTATAAAACCAGTAATTTAAAATTACCGACTGTTGTGTAGCAGATCCCCTACACTAACTGACTTTCTAGCCTTCGTTCATAACGTCTAATTTTCTTATGTCTCCCTCAAGTGTGTTTAAGCTATAAAAATAAATTGCTTAGAAAGGTTAGCATATTTGCAAACCCTCTAACTGATAAAATGGTCAAATCTTTTGTGATCGTTTAAATATTTGATGATTTTTTTTTATTTTCTATTAAAACTGTATCCCTTAAAAATATAATCATATTCTGAAATACGTTAAAGATAACACAAGGGAACAAGGTTTTTGTTGATTAAGAACTGAATGTTGCTTTTAAAGAAATGTCGACCGCTGAATCCAAATACCTTAATTTTTTTTCTATTAGCTCAACTTTCAGTAAAAAAAATTCAAAAATCGTTCACGATATTCTCTTTAAGACGCGCTTACATTTGTTTTTAATTTTCCCAGTAGTTTCAGAGATATCTTTGAAGTTTGGAAAAAAAAAGGAAATATTAAAAAAAAATAAAATTTATGTTCTTTAAAAATGCATTTAAAATAAAATGCGATAAAAAATTAAAATTTGGTGTAAACACTTAACATATTTCAATTCAAAAACTTGCAATAAGCTGATGATGGCTTCTTGTAAATCGTACAAATTTTAATTGAGTGCTTAATTAGACAGCTAGTGTTAAGCAAGGCTGCTAGTTTTCAATTCATCACTCTTTGCAATAATTTTGCACGATCACTGTGTGAGTTGAATCTGCTGACCAGTATAACATTTCTAGGTTAAAATAAAGTGCACATTTGTTAGTTTTTCAGATATAAGAAATTTAAATCCCTCGAGACAGAGACTGCAAAAGCAGGTTAGACTGGGGAAGAGTTAGATAATAGTTGTAACACCGTATATAAAAGCAGGTTCCGTAAAGAACTGGAGGAAGTCATATCATTTTGCTACTTGGGAAGCATCCTTACAAATACGGGTGGTTCAATCAAGGATGTAGCTTATCGTCTTTGAAAATCTAATGGAAATCTTCTGCCATATTCAAAATACACAGATTGCCATATTTAACTCTTGTGTTAAGTCTGTGCTCCTATATGCATGTTAGACTTGGAATATAACAGAATACGATGTAAATTTACTACAAGTTTTTGATTAAAGATGTCTTCGAAGACTCCACAAAGTTTTTTGGCCAACACCATGCTTAATACAAAGATCTAAAGACAAACAAATCAACGACCAATCCACATCCAAATATTAAAACGCAAATGGCGTTGGATTGATTACAGGGTTCGCCCCGTCATCTAAATGAAGAAGTTAGCGGCATTGATAAAAGCTATCGAGAAGTCAAACAAATATAGTCAAACCGGACCGAAAGGAATCGATTCGTTGTGGCCCTTTGCTCCCAATGGGAACCACAGGACATTATGTATGCTAATTTTCCTGCAAAATATGTATATTACTAGTAGATCTCTTTACAAAAATCAAATATTCACAACAACTTCCTATATTTATTTAAAACATTTTAAATACGTTTCAGTTAAACTTTCCATAAAAGAAAATCTTGCAAATTTCCATTTACTAGCAATTTTTTGCAATATTCCAAAAACAAATTTTAAAAATATATGTGTGGCCAAATATATGTGTGGGAGGCAATAGGCTCCTTGACCCAGAGGGTCTTTTGTAAAATTCTTCTTATAACTAGAAAATTTTAGAAAACTAGAAATGGAATTTCTAGCAAATATTTTGAGTCATAAATTTTTTTTTTAATATTCTTTCCAAGGCGAATTCATGTAAATGGTGGTGTCGATACTACAACAATTAACAACACCAAAAACACAACAATGTATTTTGTTGCTGCTTTCGTTGGCGGATAAGTCAAAAACACAAGTAACTTTTGACATTCCTCTCTCTAATTAAAAAAAAGTAGCACAGCTGTGCTTTCAATGCAACCTGAAAATGAATTCGCCTTGATTCTTTCTTTTCATTGAACCAATTTTTTTTTTTTTTTTTGGAGAGAAAGCCGACTTACGACAACAGCCACTATGAACTCATCAGATATTGATTAATTTTTGTTTTGTGTTTTTATAAATTAATTTAATATTTTAATACAGGTGGCGGCGAAAAGACAGCCGGGTATTTTTTTTTGGTCATGCCAGAAATGTCAAAAGTTTTGTTTACATGCGCTTTTTAAAATTGTGTTTTTTAATAAACATTTTGTTTTACATTTTATTAATGAAAAAATAAAACAATAAAGAGATGATTAATGAAACTGTGTATAAAAATTAAGTACAAATCGTTTTTAGATTACTAAAACTAATTTTAACCTTTATCTCTATATCTAAAATATATTTTTATGTGTATGTGCAGTTTTTATATTAAAATGCAAACGCTGCACGCGGAAAAAACAGTTTAGATTATTTTTAATACAACTTTTAATTGAACCGAATTTGCAATTTAATGCTCACCAAATTTTCACAAGTTTATGTTATGAAAAAGGGTTTTTTTTTCTTAATTTTAAAAATTATTAAATTTTTTTTTTATTTTTTTACTCAAATGTTTTTATTAATAACACTTTGCTAGTTGAAAAAACAGACAAGCCGGGCACATGGCGTTTTCACATAATTCGGGGACGCTGAATCCAGTGGTGGCCGCGGTTTTTTCAGATTGGCTCTGGTTTTCGAGATATACCGTTATTTCGAAAATGGAGGAGGTTGCACAACATATGTTCGCGTAACTCAAAAACGGTTTAGTTTATTGAAATTACTAAAAAAATCGAAATTCCGCAATAAAATTTACTTTAAGAACGCTAAAACTCTTTTTCTAATATGAGTAGTCGTTATTGAAACATAATTTTTTTTTTTAAAAAAAAATTAATTTTTTTATCAAAATTTCGAAATTCAGCTAGGCTTCTAATTTTTTGCAGACTTATAAAAAACGAAGCTACAAACTAAACAAGTCATAAATGATTAAAATCTGTTTGCAACTTTTGATTTTATTCACAAAAGTCGACAAATTTTAATTAATTTAAAAATTTCATAAAACGCAATATTTGTATGGGAGCCCCCTAAGGGATGGTGATAAACGGAAAGTACAATTTGAGAAAATGTTAAGAACAAAAAACTAATGGAGGCCATTCATACATTTTATACCACTAGGAGTGACTCCTAGGCAGTTTTGGAACCTTTTCTTCAATATATATGAAGAATATAATTTATTTGGAGTCTAAAATTATATAATTATATATATTTGTTACAAATTACGTATAATTAATATTTAATTATAATTAATAAGTATACGTATTTGCCATTGCAAACAATTTAGAAATTAAATTTTATATTTAAAATCACCTATAAAACTATGTAAAAAATTATTTTAAAATCAAACATTTTAATGACTAACGAAAATGATATACGAAATTATATAAGTACAGAAATACTACAAAAATTAACTATGTTAAATGAAAAATAATATATCTGACGTTATCTTCAACTTTCCCCAAGTTATTAAAGTTATGTAATTGAAAAACTTTTCGAATGAAATAATTTAATATAAACTGACAACGTCAAATATGTTTGCATATTTCCATCTAACAAAATTTTGTGTGAATTTATTTCATCTATTATGAAAAAATTAAAAGTTGTAGACAGACTTTAATCACTTATAGCTTATTTTATTTGGAACTTTGTTTTTTATATGCGTATAACCCTAGCCTTAAATTTGGCCCCTGCAGCGCCTAGGATGCCCCTAGATGGATCAAATGTATGACCAACCCCACTTTATTTTTCATCTCAATCATTTATTTCTAACATACCCACCCGCTATCTCCATTCCTTAAAGGGGCTTCTATACAAAATGTTCAATGCAGACTAGAAATACATTCAAGAAAAAGTCCCATCAATGCCCAGGAGTTGCCCCTAGGATGATAAAGTGTATGACTGGCCTCCATTAGTTTTTTGTTCTTAACATTTTCTCAAATTATACTTTCCCTTTATCACCATCCCTTAGGGGGCTCCCATACAAATATTGCGTTTTATGAAATTTTTAAATTAATTAAAATTTGTCGACTTTTGTGAATAAAATCAAAAGTTGCAAACAGATTTTAATCATTTATGACTTGTTTAGTTTGTAGCTTCGTTTTTTATAAGTCTGCAAAAAATTAGAAGCCTAGCTGAATTTCGAAATTTTGATAAAAAAATTAATTTTTTTTTCAAAAAAAAAATTATGTTTCAATAACGACTACTCATATTAGAAAAAGAGTTTTAGCGTTCTTAAAGTAAATTTTATTGCGGAGTTTCGATTTTTTTAGTAATTTCAATAAACTAAACCGTTTTTGAGTTACGCGAACATATGTTGTGCAACCTCCTCCATTTTTGAAATAACGGTATATCTCGAAAACCAGAGCCAATCTGAAAAAACCGCGGGCACCACTGGATTCAGCGTCCTCGAATTATGTTAAAACGGCATGTGCCCGGCTTGTCACGAAAAAAAAGTGTAAATTTCATGCACAGTGTAATTAGTACTGTGATTAATTTGTTGAACTATTTATGGTTTTTTAATCCAAATTTTTTAATATTTTTAATTAGGCTTAAGTTCATCAAATTTTATTTTCATTAAATTATTTTTATGAAGAAAGGAATTTTACAACATGAAAATTAATTAAAATTGTTATTGATAATCTTTCATTCGTGACCGTGGCTGTGGCTCGAACCCTGGCCGGCAGGTTACCATGACATGTTTCGATCGCAACCACTAGATCTCCTCAGATGAATTTGCCGTCTTACACTCGCAGCCATCGACGACTGCTGACGTCAATAGTCAAACATCAATCCTTAAACCAAATTGTATTTAAACCTTTGGTAGATCGAAATTAGCTTTTTCTGAATGATTATCCATTTTAATTTATTTTACATGTTTTTTCCTTACTTCTGATTTTCTCGTACTTTGGTCAAGAATTCTTCTTGAAGTCCAAAGTACATTTTTTGTTTTTTCATTTTTGTATTTCTCTTTTCTGTTGACCTTTTTCAGCACAACTTAAAGGACAAATGTACACATAGAGCTCGTGCCTTAGCTTTAAAAATAACACTACGTGACAATTTTTTGACCAAATGAATTTGACACCTAATCTTTATGTAAAATTGCTCGGTGAATCCGAATATGAAGTCAGAGTTTTCAAAAGTAGAACAGCTTTCGAGATATTCCAAAATAACCGTTATTTGTGTTTTTAAGAAAGATGCTGTGACTGAAATGCAAATATCCAAAAAATAAAATTTTAGCCTATTTCACTACGAACATTTTGCCAAATAGGAACCAGATCGGTGCAAAAATGACAAAGTTACAGAAGATTAATTGAATTAACCCACGGCAAATAAATATACAAAGCTTACAGCCTGTTCATGGATTTCGAACGTCATCGTTCGCATAGAAAATTACATTTAAAACAAAAAAAAAATTCGAATATTGCTCGAAGTTTGTTTTTTGTTTTAAATGTAATTTTCTATGCGAACGATGACGTTCGATATCGTTAAACAGGCAGTTAATCTTTAGTAACAATAGATAATAAAAATTGCTTCAAACTATTGAATTTCTATGTGGGTTAATTTACAAAATCTTCTGTAGCTTTGTCAGTTTTGTTCCAGTATATGTCTTGTTGGGCGCAAAATGTTCATATTAAAATAATCTAATGTCGCATGCAATAAAACATTAGGATTTTTAAATCATTGGTTTAAAAAAAATAAGTTGAAAAGAGCAAAATTGAACAAAATCATAAAATTTTCAATGAAGCTTGAACTTTTGTCCCCTGTAACTCTGGTTATTTTAGAAATTTTAGAAATACATAATCCGTTTACAATTTTTGAAAATATTTGCATATCAGTCACATCAAACTGTTCTACTTTTGACAATTCTGACTTCATATTCGGATTCAGCGGAAAATTTTACATAAAGATTAGCTGCCAGATTCATTTGGTCACGACTTTGTTGAAATTTTGTCACGTAGTGTAATTAGTATTGTAGTTATTTTGTTGAACTATTTATGGTTTTTTAATCCAAATTTTTTAATGTTTTTAATGTTCATCAAGTTTAATTTTCATTAAATTATTTTTATGAAGCCCCAGTCAAGAATGAAAGATTTCATTGCTTTACAAATTTTTAATTTGGAAAAGTACCAAGAACGCCACATGCCTAGATAAGTCAATTGGGACCTCCTGAAAACGAAAAACGCTGTAAATTTTTTTTCCTGAGTACCGTTTTTTAGACAACGGTACTTTTGGGTTTTTCGGTGTATGGTCCCACTCGTGTTCAGGAGGTCCCAATTAACTTATGTAGGCATGTTGTGTTCTTGGCATTTTTTGGCTGTAAACCAGTGTTATCAACAACAGTTTTAATTAATATTCATGTTGTAAAATTCCTTTCTTCCTAAAAATAACTTAATACAAATTTTATTTGTTTTTATTAATTTTAGTCTAGGGATGCCAGATATTTTTTTTCAATCCCAAATTTAAAATAAAAATTTCCTATAATATCCCCTCCAAAAATAAAAAGCACACAAATGCATTATTTTTAAGAAATTATTTAGTTTTTAAAAAAACATATTACATATTATAAATTTGTATTTGAAATTTATATAAGTATAGATAAGTACACTAAAAAAATAATGTCATTTTACCAATTTTGCAATTTGCTAATAATCATCAAAATAATTTTTGGGAATACAAAATTTTAATTTTAAAAGATTTTGTTATTCGTGCTTAATTCCCAATTTTTA
The DNA here is from genome assembly GCA_930367215.1 of Pollenia angustigena. Lineage (NCBI taxonomy): Eukaryota > Metazoa > Arthropoda > Insecta > Diptera > Polleniidae > Pollenia > Pollenia angustigena. Next base: position 171,962,136 of record OV884059.1, on the reverse strand, counting down.
TTATTGATAAAAACACTGACATTTATTATTGGGATAAGCTATTCCTATGCGCATTTCTCTGGTTGCTTAGGTCAGACCGTCAGGAAACTTCATCCATAAAGATTTTAGAAAAACTAAAGATTTTAAACCAAATAACACTGTTAAACGTATAAGCAACAGTTCTACTTGTAACAATATAAAAGTTTAAACAAAAACATCAACAATAAACAGTGAGTTTATCTCATCTTACATTCCCCACTTATAATTATCTTTCAAATTCTGACCAAAAATCTACGTTATTAAGGGAGAGGGAAAGTTGATCATTCAGTTAATCTAAAATATAATTATTACATTTTTAATTTCTTGTATGACTACTGGTTAATATATAATACTTGAAGCATCATGTGCATACTAGCAAACACTCTTTTAGCACTAATGGAGTCAGACTGAAAATTCCCGCTTAACCATTTAATATCGTTTACGAACATTTGAAGTTGTGACATTTTAAATATGGAGAATTCGGGTTATAATAACAACTCCACAAACACATCAATTCAACGCGTAAAATATCCATTGGCTTAGCCATTATATTGGTGGACATACGCGTGAAAGTATTTGTACTTCTTAGAGTATTAACAGGTCAACCTAAACAAAAGGAGAAAACGTTTTTTATATAAGAAAAATTCTGCTGATTACACATTTTAAATAAAAAACTAATATGGCGTTCAGTAAATCCGATTTTTTAGCCGTTCGGTATTGAAATTGCTCTATAATTGAACATGAAAACACTTACAGTTCTTATGTATGTTGGCCTGTAAAAGAAACAAAACGATCAATAATTTTCCCAAAGAGAAAAATAGTTTATTTAAATTTAAGCCCGAAATTAATTTTTGTTATCTAATTTGAGATAAGAACCCCAAATCTGGTAGTCCTGCTTTAGTCAACTGTTTTATACAAGGCGAATTAATATATATATTAATTCGCTTTGTTTTTGACAATACATGACCGAAAAATAAAAACAAAATGCATGTTGTTTTTTGTGTTGTTGACTTGTTGTAGTCTCGCCGCCCCCTGAAGTAAATTCGCCTTGATTATATTTTATTTTAATTGAATTTGTTTTTTAATGTTTACTTTGTTAAACTTTCTTTTTAAAAGTACTATTTTCGTAACCCTGGAACATATCTTTACATTGTTTTCTATAGAAAAGCTTAATTCACTATGCGTCATTTGAGTTTGCTTCGCGCTTTTTTGAACGTAACCACGACGCAAAGTGAGGTATTGGTGTATAGTTAACTGCCTACTTTTAGCAATAATTCATATAAATATATTTAATTGGAAAATATCGAAGAAAACGCCCTTCAAAAAAATAAAATTTTTGGGGAACATGCCAAAAAATACTAAATTTTGGAGAAAATTTTAATTTTTTTATATTTAAGCTGAATAAATTAATGTTACGACCTAGCAAATATTTCACAAAAAAAAAATAAATACAAAAAAAGCGTGGATTTACTAGCCGCAACAACAAACTTTATTTGTAAGAAGATAATCGTATAATGTAAATTACAAACTGTTAAATGATGTCTAGCAAACGTTGTGCAAAACAAATAATTTTTTAATTAAGCTAGTGGTTACGCGAAGGACGGCAAAAATTTGATAGGTGTGAACATAGCTTCATTAATGAATAATTTAAGTTAAATAATCTTTTTGCTTATTACAATCTAAAATCTGCAAATAAAAAATTATAATTAGGCAAAGAAAATTTTAGCATTTTTGTCTCATTAATTAATGTCGACAGACACAAACAAATTTCATTTTTATTTAACATATTTACGGTCTATGCAACCAGACACAAAGCGAAAGATTTTGTTTTTGTTAAAAAATTACTAAGCAAATTAAGTTGTGTGTAAAATGTTTTAGTATATAATTTGAATATAAACAAAAGGACATGAAATGTTTTGATTTAATAGTTTCATTTATATAAAACTGAAATAAAAATACCTAATTTTTTTTTTTTTAATTCTGTTCATGTATTTAATCATACACTTGGAATCAACTAATTTACATTTTGTTTAATGTACAAGGAGTATAAAACACAGTTATGAAGAAAAAAGAAAAATTTGTTTACAAACTATAAAAACTATAGCAGAAAAAGTTTAAAAAATCAGGTTGAATATTGTTCGTGTAGACAAACACTCATACTTATGTGCATACATTTGTACAACTTATGTGTTATAATGATGTATACCGCAACATAGACACACATACACAAACACATACATACATCTATCAACTTTACATTAAAATTAAATGTGCATACAAAACTTATCAAGTACATGTATGTGAGTGAGTGAGTGAATATGTGTTTGGAAAATTTTGTGTGATTACCCTGTAAATAGCGAATATCTTAATATATTCCTATAAATAGCTAAAATAACCACAATACTAATTAAATAGCTAATTTTTGTACAATTTTCGGTAAATCGAAAACTTTTTAAACAATTTCCTATAAAAAACCAGATTTTTTTAAAAGTTTCCTATTTATAGCATATTGCTAAAAAAATTCCTATAAAAAGCTAATTTTTTTTTAAATTTCCTATAAATAGCAAATATTTTGAAAAATTTTCCTATAAGTAGCCGAAAAATATTTGCTCTAAATAGCTAATTTTTTGAAAAATTTCCTATTATAAATTAGTATTGGAGTTATTTTGTTAAACTGTTTATGGTTTTTAATGACGCGATTGAAGCGTTTCAAATGAAGGGTAACCTGTCCGTGAAAGCCAGGGTTCGATTCCCGCGGCAGTCAAGAATGGAAAATTATCAAAAAATTTTAATTAATTTCATGTTATAAAATTCCTTTCTTCATTAAATTAATTTAATGAGAATGGTGAAACGTGAGGAGCTATAACTCCTTTATTGTGGTCAATGTAAATTTTAATTAAACATTCCCTGATGATGATATTCAAAGAATATCGAAATATCGGAAACAAATAAACAAAAATTTTACATACAACTGGCCTCGAGCTTAATCATTTTAACTTACTATTTGGGTGATTTTTTAGCTATTATCTTTTTGGCAACACTGGTTTAAACAGCTGAAGCACGTTTCGTGTTTTGTTTCACTGTCAAACATCTTCAGTTTGGTCTATAATTAAACCATGAATCGTCTTACAAACGAACAACGCTTGCAAATTATTTAATTTTATTATCAAAATGCGTGCTCTGTTCTTCCATTTTATGGTCAGCTCATTGTTGGCTCAATGGGTACGTTAATAAGCAGAATTGTCGATTTTGGAGTGAAGATTAGCCAGAAGCATTGCAAGAGCTACCAATGCATCCAGAAAAAGTTACAGTTTTGTGCGGTTTATGGGCTGGTGGCATCATTGGACCGTACTTCTTCAAAGATGATGCGAATCGTAACGTAACTGTGAATGGTGAGCGCTACCGTGAGATGATATCCAACTTTTTTTTGCCCAAAATGCAAGAGCTTGACTTGCATGACATGTGGGTTCAACACGACGGTGCCACATGCCACATAGCACGCTTAACAATGGCCTTATTGAGAGGCGAGTTCGGTGAACATTTAATTTCACGTTCGGGACCGGTTAATTGGCCGCCTAGATCGTGCGATTTAACGCCTTTAGACTATTTTTTGTGGTGCTATGTTAAAGCTCATACCTATACACACATGCCCGCTTCAATTGACGCATTGGAAGACTACATTGAATCATTTATTCATGAGATACCGGCCGAAATGTTGGAAAGAGTATGCCAAAATTGGACTAAGCGGATGGACCATTTGAGGCGCAGTCACGGTCAACATTTGCATGAAATAATCTTCAAACATTAAATTAAAGAAAGATTTCATGCATTTTTCTGAATTGTATGTGTTTTTTTTTTAACTTTCCTATAGCTCTTAAAAAAGTAGCCGAAACATATTTGCTATGAATAGCACATTTTTTTAAATTTTTTTTAAAAAATTTCTTATTAATTTTTTTTTTTTTAATAGTTAATTGCTTGAAAAATTCCTTCAAATTTTTGACAATTTTCTTTAACTTGGAAATTTTTTAAAAAAATCTTTTATAAGTAGCAAATGTTTTGATATAGCAAACTTTTTAAAAAAATTTCTTTAAATAGCGAATTTTTTTAAAAATTTCCTATGAATAGTAAATAAATAGCAAACTTAATGAAAAATTTCCTATAAATTACAAATTTTTCTTTAAATTGGATTTTTTTTGGTTTCCTATAAATATTTTCTATAAATAGCATATTTTTAAAAAATATTGTTTAAATAGCAGAAACCTTACGAACTTCAAGGTACCTGCCAGACACTTATTTTCTAGAGCATATGAGGATGTATGTTTTTTCGAGACCCATAAACACAAGAAAAAGCACATACAGAAAATTCATATTTATATTTCTAAATATGCACGTAGAAATATTTGTTTGTAAATTTCTGCTTTTTTTGTTGCACGAAAGAACGAAAACAGCAACAAAGATGAAACATGTACATACTATTTCTATACTTTACACTAAATTTATGCAGGTATATGTGGAAAAATTTTAGACATTTTGTTTATAGACATATGCATGTGTATGTATGGCATGAACATACTTGTAGTCGGATGTTTAAAGTCTGCATATGTCTGACATACATTTTCTAAGTAGCTGTTGCAACATGGGCTTTACCTTAATTTATTCCTCAGTAAATAGTAGTTTCTAAGCATACACTACAACTCTATGTCAAAATTAAAAAAAAAAAAAACAAAATAAAATCTCTACAAAATTTACTTAAAATTAATAAGCCTGTTTCTTTCTGGGTTAAAAATGAAAGAAAAGAGGAAAAAATAGGAATTATTTGAATATTTTAGATAGTGATTTTTTCAAGCAGGTTTTTAGATTTTAGGTAAAACTTTTAATATCCAACAAAGGGAAAAGAAGAAGAAAATTAATCAATTTTAGTTTTATCCAAATTAGAAGTTTACGTCAAGTATTCAATAAAGTTGTTAAAAAGTATATTTTATTATTATTTCAAAAGAACACAATGTCCCTGCAATTTTTGTTTTAAAACTTTTTTAAAAACACTTTTGTCACTATTGAGAAACATAAAAACAAAAGTGAAAAAAATAACTGTTGAAACTTTTTGCACAGCACAAACCATAACTTTTCTTGTACTTTCTTCTACAGCAAATAGTCAACGAATATAAATCTTATAAAAAAAAAAAAAAAAAAAACATAAATATATAGAGTGCGAAGTAAAAGATATGAAAATTTTAGTACTAAAAGAGAAAACTTGATGAAAATAAAGAACAAAAATATAACACGATTAATGGAAATCTTTCATTCTTTCTAACAATGTATTTAAGCCAAATTTTCAGAGTAGGAGGAAAAAGAATAATAAAAAAAACTTTTATGTGGTTTTAAAAAAAAAATCCTTTTTGCACTTTTAACAAGTTTCATTTTTGTGTATTCGTTCGCTGGTACATTTTTTCAAATTTCAGCATTAACAGCAAATAATATATAACTTTATTAGATTCCAGTTACATAAAAATTTCTATTTTGTTTCTTCTGGCTTAAAAAAAAAATGTTAAACAAACAAAAGAAAAAGTTTGCTTACAAAATTGTACAAGAAATAATGAAACTTTGACAGCAAAAACTTAAAACAAAAAAACATTATGTTTTCTGTTAAAACTGCTAGCTAATGTTATTGTTATAAGTAAACTTAAGCCTTGAAACCATTTTAAATAATTCCCCAGAGAATTAATACCAATTTAAGCGGAACCCACCATCAAAAATTCTACAAGTTAAGGCAGCTTAAATATTTCACATTTAACTTTTTTTTTTTTTTAACACACGCTCTGTTTTTTCCTCCCGAAAATGTTTTAAATATTGCATACTGGCGTAACGATTACACCACAATTGTGATTATTACTCTTACTTTAACTTTGAATGTTGTTCATACAATTTGAAAAACTCGCAAAATATAAAAAAATTAAATTTTACTGTTGCACCTAGCACCTAAATATGAGGAATATTTTCTTTATATTTGTTTTTACTTCTTTTTCGTTTTGGCGTAAATTTTATTCTCAAAAAAGTGTTTTTAAGTGAGGAAAATAGAAATAAAATAACTATAGAAACTGTATTACTGTCTCGTTGGCGCATGCATGTACGACCTTAAATCAGAACCTTTCACCTTATTTTTCTCTTTTTAGATATATTTTGATAGCTCGAAATATGTCAATTTGTATATCGAGGGTTATTTTTCAAATAGTGCTATCAGCAAAATCACAATTTTACAGGAGAGCGAAAAACTGATTTTTTCGATAACTATAAGAGTATTAACTAAACTTTATTTTACAATGTTTTTATGAATGGTGTAAAGCAAACTTAATGGAGCTTAATTTAAAGAAGTGTAAACTAATGCGTTTTTTCAAGAAATAATCCAGCTATAGTATATTACTTCCTAGGCGGTATTCAAGTTGATGCAGTTGTAAATTTCTTTGATCGTGGAATACTACTTGACCCTTAACTTAGCTTTAATTCGCATATTACGTTTATGATAAATAAAGCTAGAGGAACACTTGGATACATAAAACGCTGGGCAAGAGAGTTCGATGATACGTATCCCTGCGGGAAATTTGTGTCAATTGGTCCAACAGACTCGTCCTGTGATTTGTGAAAATGGAACAAGTACAAAAAGAAAGGACTCATGACCAGTGAAAAAATAACCAATCTTTTAACTGGTTTATGAAGAACAAAAGGGTAGAAAAAGTAATGAATTACAGTACAGTCTTCACCGGTGCTGTGACACATTTTTTGGTACTTTCTAAAATTTGGTTCTTGAATTTAATACTAGGACTTGTTTTATTGAAATAGTACTACATTGTATTGAAATTCTGCTACATTTTAGTAACTGACACTAAGCACGTTCATTGAGAATAGATCTGTGACTGGTGAAATGGTGTCAATTGACCCCCTCCAATGACAACCCCATGTAAAAGTGATGGGTCGTATTCATATAAAGTGTTAAAACTAGAACCGGTCTCTACCACCAAAGACCTATCACGGGACTACTTTAGTGTCAGTTCGCTTCCCTCTAGGGATATTACAAAGACCTTATATATGGCACTTGTAAGGCCGATTCTTGAATATGGATCGATTATATGGGACCCCATTTACCAAACTTATTCAAATTCCGCTCTTTTGTCTTCGCGGATTACACTTTAACCCACTAAATTTACCCTCATACACATCTCGACTGGCTCTGATAAAGCTCCCTACTTTAAAAAGTCGTAGAACAAAGCTGACTGTATCGCTTATTCTGAACATTATTAATGGTGATATCTGCGCTGGATTTTTAATTAATGAGATTTCATTTAATATTTCATACCATATTTCATACCATTATCCATTAAATTCTTTAGAGCTAATTATGGTGATGATGACCCTCTTAGAAGGATGTTTACCGCTTTCAATCAATTATATAGATTTATTGATTATTCGTTGGATCCAAAGTCAATAAATAGGTTAATAATTACTTTTCTTAAATGATGATACAATTTGTGTAATGTAATCGAATGTTAGTTATAGTATATTATATTTAAGTGTAATTATAAATGTCTAAAATGTCTGTAAGGATTAATCCATAGACAATAAACAAATATATATAAGTTATTAAAAAACAACATCTAAATCATACATATATTAATTCCATATATTCGCGCTTATATGTCTGATATCACTATTTACAATTTAAAATTTTATCGATTTGAACATTGAAATAAGCAGATAGCACTATTTGAACAAAAATGAAAATGAGCTGTAATGAAAGCTATTTGAGACTTAAGTTTAAGTTACACGAATTTTTATTAAAATAGTTAGTAAAATTTAAAGAAACGCGTAGTCATGTTAACAGAACTCGAACATAACTTTATTGAAAAGTATTTAGTAATTAAACTTTATCCGCATATTTTTAATTATCATAAAAATAATGATATTCTTGCAAAACAACAGGCCCCAATGCTTTGTAAATGCTTACATTTGCTTAGTTGATAGGAGATATCCCAGGGGTGGAAATAAAGGGCAAGTATGTTTTGAAAAATGTTAAGTTCAAAAAACTAATTGGGGTCAGTCATACTTTATACTCCTCTAGGGGGACTCCCATGCAGTAATTGGACTCTTTTCAATATATTATTAATAGAGTTTTTAACTGTATGACCGACTTCCATTAGTTGTTTGTCCTAAACATTTTCTTAAGCATACTTGCTTCTTATATCTACCTAAATGTTAAAATGTTCACTTCCGATTTCGCAGTGCGGCAACCATGGACAGTGTTTTACGTATCTTTTAAACTAATGCATATTCCAGTTTAAAACGTTTACAATATTACAGGTATACAATAAGCTAAATTCGGATTAAAAAAAAAAGATAAAAAAATGGGTCTAAGTTAAAAAATTGAAATTTAAAATGATCACTTCCGGTTTTGAAGTGCTATCTCTATACCCATCTCTAGAAATTTGCATAACTCTTAAACTTATGGATATTATATACTCAAACTTTTATAGTATAATAGCGTCACCCTAAGCTAATTTTACTTAAAAAACTTCAAGAAAAAAATGGGCAAAGTTACAAGAAGTTTAATTTAAATTGGCCATTTCCGGTTTTGCAGATGAAAAACTGTTTTTTTATATTGTGTTTTCTTTTAAATAAAATAACAATTTTTTTTTAATTTTTGTATACACCATAACTCGTTAAATTAGCATCATGCATAATTACGAACTTGGAGTTCTTGATTGGCTTTAATTAAATTTTCTTCTTCTAGTACAACTGACTCTAATCGTTATCATCTGCTCTTTAGGGAAAAAGTCTACGAAATACACCAAATAAATGTTTTTCAATTTAACATTACGTAAAGCTTCAGTTTCTGAAATAAGAACTTTTTGTCTAGCGTAAAAAAATTTAAAAAAATTTCTGAAAAATATTTTTTATATCTCCCCTGCGCTAATAATGCCGCATCTGTATCGCAGGTGATTTTATTTAACTACTAAGGCGTATGAGGAGCATACAATTTATTCTTATTAAATCCATACGCCACAGTAAACTAGAAAAAATTACTAAACAGTCAATATAATCAGCAAAAGTGATGTATAGGGATGTGATTTTCATGCAATAAAAAATCGAAAATATGCGCATAAAATATGCACTAAAAACTCCAAGATATGCATTAAAAAAATTTAAAATATGCACTATAAACTTGAACATTATCAATAAACAAACAAGAAAACATATACAAAATTCAGTCAGTTGTTATTCAAAGGTACAATATTTTTAATACATTATTAAAAGCACTAATTTAAACGTGTTTGCATAAACAAATAAATACTTTTTTATATTATCAAAAGTAACCTGTTCGGACGCAAAAATCTTTTGTACATGGCAAATAATCTCTCAACGTCAACCTAAGTTATATGAGCATCTTGAAGGATACCAATTCATTTGGAGAATATATATTTTCTAATTCAGATTCAACGTTTGATTCCAGATATAAAATGGTTGAAATTCGTTTTATTTTTTGAACACCTATATTTTATGCGCTATTCTTCCTTCCACATTGTAAATATTACTTTCTGCAATATCAATTAATTTGAGCTGATTATTAAGTGAACAAAGTCCAATTTAGTTATTATGCATAAGCATCGGTAGTAACAAATTCTTTAATAACATTCTTAAATTTCTCAAAGTTTTTTGAATAGTATTCCACAGCATCTAGCCAGGTTCCCCATCTTGTTAATACTGGCTTCGGTAGTAAGGGTACCAAAAGATACTTTTCATTAAAAATTGCAACTCGTGAATGAGCCTTTATATTTTTTTCCCCGTATGAAACCAATAAATCAATATAATCGAATTAGATTCGAATTTCCTCTGCAACTCGGTAGAACTCATGTGCCAAGTAAGTAACAGTTTTGAATAAAATATTTTAAGTCTTAGCCATGTAAGGTGCTGCATTGGTTTAAAATAGAGGGATATTTTGTCAAAATCTTGTATTTTAAGCAGAGCTCCAAAAAATATTATTTATTGATTTTAAAAAATTTTTTTTGTTTACATGGAAATTTTTTGAAGAACTTTTTTATAATATGTTAAATAAAAAAAATATATCACTCAAAAATTTTAAAATATGCAAAAATATGCATTTAAAACCAAAATATGCAAAAATATGCATTTTAACTAAAATATGCAACAATAGGCAAAAACAAATCGATGCCATTTTAACTCAAATTTAATGATTCGGAAAGATAATCAGTCGACATCGATCTTAGACTGTCAACAAAAAACATGCATTTGCATGGAAATCGCATCCCTAGTGATGTATAACCAAGAGACTGCCATGCACGATATAAGAATCTTTTTTTGCCAGTCTTTAAATTAAAAACTTCATTTTCTTATCTTTAATATGAAACGATTCTTATAACTACCAAAAATTATCGCTTCTTATTTCAAACTAAGAAATCTACTTAATTTAATAACACAGTGTAGAACCCTTACGTAAAATAAATAATTTCTTATGAAAAAGAGCACAAAGACAAATTCATACTTCTATGGAAGATCGCATCAACCAAAGAAACCAAAGAAACCAACTAGAACTGAAATAAATGGGAAACTCCTATTCCAATGGCAAAAAATAACTAGAAACCTAACTCTGTGATTGTGCGAGTTATAAAGCTTAAAGTTTCTTGTTGTAACTTTAGACGGGCGAAATTTAAAGGAATTTTTTTATTCCTTTGATAGAGTTTCAATCCTGGTCATTTTCCTAAAACATTAACTAGAATTAAAAGAAAAGGGAAAAAAACTTCTAACTCTATAATTGTATTAGTAAGAAATGTGCTTATTTAGTTGTTGTAACTTCACACGTACGGAATTTCAACAGATAAAGACTAATTTTGTTTCGAAAAAGCTTTTTCGGTTCTAGTCAATTTTCTGTGGCATAAACCCTGTACTCAAGAACTCTCAAAAAAACATATTATGTTGCTTTGTATATTTTTTTTACTTTTTCAGCATAAATTCGAGTATATTTTCAAGTATTAAAAAAAACTAAAAAATGTTCTTTGCTTGTTTTTCAATCACACATTTGTATGTTGCACCAAAACCAAAGAGAACAATGTAAAGAAAATAAAGTATGAAAAAATGTTTGCCTGTCTAAGATTGATGTAGTAAATTTGAGCATGTGTGAGTATGTTTCAAACATACAGCTATTTCCGGCATTTTTCACAGTTTTACAATGAGTGTAAATAGGGTTTTTTAGGCAAGAGGTTAAAAACGTTTAAACATGAAAGTGCATTGGCTAAGTTTTAATAGGGTTGTAGGTGAAGGAAGAGATTTTTTAAGTTGCTAAAACTTAAAAGTATAAAAGCAGGGTGAGAGAACATAACTATATTACAATTAAGATTTTGTTTCCAGTTCGTACTTTTAATGTTTTATTGCTTTTTTCTCCGAAGTACCCTTAAAAAAAATATATTATCTCTACAAAGAGCAATTGTATTTTCTCAATTTTTTTTTTTGCTTTAAGCTCGATAAAGAATTCAGTTACATTGAACAGAAACTATTTTTATGTATGTATTCTAAAAATTTAGGTTAATGAGATTAAGAAAATTTAAATCGAATATAAGAAAAATAAAAAATCTTTTAGAATCACCCTTTTAGAAGTAATTTTTAAAAAATTAAGAAAAAAATATTACATTTCAAGAGCCACGGCATTCTAATACTACGAAGCAGGAATGTTAGGGAGCATATTTAAGAATAACGGTAACAACAAGAAATTCAGTGTGTAAAGCTGATCGTTACATTCAACAATTTTTATATATCTAGGATTATTTTTAAATAGTGCTATCTGCAGTTTTTCAAAAATGTGTTTTTTATAGAAACGAGTTCTCTAACTGAAGGTTCATCTGTCATTAAAATTTGGAAAAAAAATTTCCCAAAAGGTTTTTTTTCATAAATATTATTTGTGCTATCTAACACACACGTGTTTTTTTTTTAATGATAAAAATTGTTATTACAAAGTTGACATATATTATACATCAAAGGGTTAGGAATTGTGCCTAGATTTCATAAACTAATAAGGGTATTCATTTCAAAATTTTTTTGGTTGGAAAAATGAAAAAAAGGAAAATTACACCTTATTGACGTGAACGGTATTTTTTTTAGTTAAAGGTACAAAACTGTCAAAAACAAAAATCTGTCATATAATTCTTGGAAGTAATTGATATTTTTCAAGATGCCAAATAAAAGAGTTAAAATTGTATTAATTGATTATTTAAGTGTCAGGTCATTTTTAAGTTCTTTTTTATATTTTTTTGTATAGAATTCATTTTTAATTTAGTTTTGAAAAACGACGTTTAAAAAAAGGAAAATTTGATTTAATAAAAATGGAGTTTAAAGAATCATAGTTGATTATCTTAAAAAGAGATGTAAATTTTAGTGCTTTTTGTGAAAAATAACTACATTTTTAATATGGTGGCAACCACACTCAATTGGACGTTTGTGAATTGCCAACTCTTTAAAAATTGTAAAATTGTAGTTTTCCAATCTGATTTTTTTACACTTGGTTAAAGCTTGTTTAAATTGCAACTTTCGGTGGAAAAGTTTTTCCTTGTGTTTGTTGTAACAAAAATTACATTTTTCCACTTTTCCATTTTTCCAACAAATAAAAAAACTGAAATGAATACCCTTAATATAACTTTAAAATTCGTTGCAGAAATTTTGCAAAATAACTGCAAAAAATTAGTTTGTGAGTTTTTGTAAACAATATAAATTTTAATTTATGCAATAAAATCTTTGTTAGCTAAAATTATTTGATGAAATTTTACAAGTTAATACATTTCTGTGGCATTTTGACAAAACATCTTAAGTAAAATTTAAAAAATTTAAAATATGTTCATTAAATTAGATTTTATTTTGGCTAATACGGCCTAAAGTTCGCTTTGTAATTAAAAATGCATTTAATCTATATTTTCGCAACTTTTCGTGAATGTTATGTTCACTTTATCAAGGGATTCGTAATAAGAAAAATTAATTTTTTATTACATTGAACAATAACACTACGTGACAAAATTTCAACAAAGTCGTGACCAAATGAATCTGACAGCCGATCTTTATGTAGAATTTTCCGCTGAATACGAATATGAAGTCAAAAGTAGAACAGTTTTTGAGATATTCCAAAATAACCGTTATTTGTGTTTTTAAAAAAGATGATGTGACTGAAATGCAAATATCTTCAAAAATTTTAAACGGGGTATGTAATTCTTTCTTTCTAGTGAAAAGTTATAAAATTTCGAAAATAACCATGGATTGCTTGTGAAGATTGGAGTTACAGGGGACAAAAGCTCAAGCTTCATTGAAAATTTTATGATTTTGTTCAATTTTGCTCTTTTCAAGTTATTTTTTTTAAACCAATGATTTAAAAATCCTTACGTTTTATTGCATGCGACATTAGATTATTTTAATATGAACATTTTGTGCCCAACAAGACATAGATTGGTACAAAAATGACAAAGCTACAGAAGATTTTGTAAATTAACCCACATAAAAATTCAATACTTTTAAGCAATTTTTAATATTTATTGTTACTAAAAATTTAGCTTTGTATATTAATTAGTTGTACCCGAGATATCCTAATTTGGGAACCTATAGCACCTCTTCTGCTAAGTCTTTAGAGCTCAAATACAAGACTTCAACTCGGCAATAAATTTTTAATTGTCACCTCAAACTGCATCCAATCGAACCAACCGTTTATAAAATATAGAATTATATCCATTTTTTTCCAAATTTCCCACACTGTGCAGCGATCATATAAATTGAAGTGAAACCCTTACAATCTGGCCCACGTTCTTTTCAACTAAGCAAACGGATGCATTTCCAAAGCATGGAAGTCTCTTATTTCGCAAGAATATCATTAATTTTATGATAATTTAAAATATGTGGAAAAAGTTTATTTACACTACGTGCCAATTGTTTGACCAAATGAATTTGACACATAATCTGTATGTAAAATTTTCCGCTGAGTCCGAATATGAAGTCAGAATTGTCAAAAGGTTATAAAATGTCTAAAATAACCATGGCTTGTTTGTGAAGATGAGTCAATAAATGGCAGAGTTATAGTGGACAAAACAAGGTACCCGGGTATCTATATGGATATAATACTGGAAACTTAAATTTTTTGCCAAAAATAGGTACATAATCACTAAAAATAACTCTGAGACTTACAATAGAAGTTCATTTTTAGTTAGATTTCAATATCTTGTAAGCGCCTTGGGTTGTGCAACGTATTACTGCTAAGATACGCAAGGTTGAAATTTAGCGTTAACATTTCTCTATGCATAACAAAGTTAGCAAATGTGAAACAAAAAATTGTAAATATTATTCCCATGATTTCGCTTATTGCAAAGATACACAAGTTGAGCTTTTTATGTGAAATAAAATTTGAGTAATTTTGTGAAGAAGAATTAAACGCTTTATTGGGATTCTTATCCAGGCTGGCGTCCACAAAACAAATAGAGAACACATAACAGAGTTGCGGAAAACTACTCAACTACTCATTGTCTGCAGATTCAAAATGATGCTACTGTTCAAAAGTTTTGAAAATGTTTAAACCCGCATATTACGAACAGAACTTACAGAACATAAGTTTTTTTTTCGAGATTGACCAAAATGTTGAATGAGAATTTACGTCAAATATATAAACCATCTTTGGCTTGCGATGCAATGAACTCTTACCCTTTGCATGGAAAGTTGTAAAGTACAACCAGCAGAAAGCCTAATGTAGAATCTACTTTTGCTGCTAAACCTGAAAGTTTTACATTTTACAATAAAACAAAAGGAGGAATTGAAAATATGGGCAAACTGTTAGGCGAATATTCCTGCAAACGCAAAGCAAATCGATTTTATGTAACAATATATGTAGCGGCATTATCATCTTCATCATATATATATGGAAAACCAGAAATTTTTAAAGTGATAATATTTTAAGTGTGTGAGTAAAATATTCAACAACGCATCAAAAATCCAAAAGTTATCGCTGTCAAATCTGCAAAACCGAATTTGCTGGGAAAAGATTTTCATGTATCCACGTCAAACATTTTCGGTTTGCAAAATAAATAATAAAAGCGAACGTACTCCGTAGTAGGGAATTGTCGCGTGTGCTCGCAACTACGTATGAAGCACATAAAAACAAGCAAAGGTTTCACAAAATGTTCCAAGCCAATTTGAAATGAGCATTGAATTCAACAAACTGTCCAATATGAACAAATCGTTCGCGAAGCGATCAATGAAAATTTATTTGTATTTAAGTGTTAATTTCTGGTTATTTTTTATTTATCTATGTATGATTTTTTTAGTTTGTTTTTCTTTTACAAAATAAAAGTTTTAATCTAAAATATTCATAACGACTTCCTTTAATTTTATTTTAGCAACACTTCACTAAAAATATACTTGCAATAATCGTTTTTTTTTGATACTAAATGTATGAAGGTACCCGGGTAAATTGCCATACCGTTAAGGGTGCAAGATGAAATTTGGTACACCAAGCCCTTTCAAAATTAAGTTTAAGCTATATAAGAGCAAAATTGAACCAAATCATCAAATTTTTTATGAAGTTTGAAATTTTGTCCACTGTTACTCTTTCATTTGTAAAATTATCTTCACCAACGACCCATGGTTATTTTAGAAATGCCATAGCCTTTCACCAACAAGAAAGAAAAACATAATCCGTTTAAAATGTTTGAAGATATTTGCATTTCAGTCACATCATTTTTTTTTTAAACACAAATAACGGTTATTTTGAAATATCTCAAAACTGCACAGAAGAAATTATTGCGGAATTATTTTCAAACAAACGCTTGTTTGAAAATTTTTTTGATTTCTACAAATTTTTTTACTGATTCAATCAATATTTTTGTTTGATTTTTATTTAACCAACAAAAATGTGGACAACTCTTCAAAAATTTAATAAATGAGCTATTGGTTTGAAGTATTCATAATTTTGTATGAAATATTTAATGTTGTCGTCTTTTTGCATTTTTTTTATTGATTGTAAGCAACACTTCTTTATGATAAATATTAGAACTACAACAAAAAACACATGCAGCCTATTTTTGAACGCTTTAAAAAAGTACAGCAATAAGAAAAATGATAAAACAGCGTGACGAGGTTTGTAGTAAAAAAAACAACAAAAACAATAGCAGGTAAAAAAAAAACGTTTCATTTTTTTTTAACAACAGAAAAAACACATTATCAGAAACAAAATAAACTTTTGGTTGGTTTTAAAGTTGGTAAAAAAAAAAAAACAAAATCCCGTATTAAATTTTTTCAAACAGTTTGTTTAAATACATCAAATACAAAAATAGAATGATGGCGGAAAACATATCGAGTCGGTCTGCCGACTCATTAGCAAAGGAAAGGATAAAGCAAAAGTGAGTGATGAAGAAAAACACTGTGAGTAGAAATATGACTTCGTTCAAAAATTATTTCAACAAAAAAATGTGTCTCAAAGCCAGCCGGCCGCTCTGCTCTGCTTCATCTTCGCCAACAGTGCTTGCTTGTGTGCGCGCCATTGCTTCTGCCAAAACTTTTTTGTTTGATTCAGCAAAATTATTTGTTTGAAATTTATATGAATTTTAGTAAACTTTTTGTTTGATTCTGTAAAATTATTTGTTTGAAAAAATCGGCGTTTTTTTTCAATAAACAAAATGCAAATAAATTGTTTGAATATGCGAATTTGTTTGTAGGACCGATTTTAGACAAAAAATTGTTTGATTCTACAAATTTTTTGTTTGAATTAGAAAAATAAGTTTTTCTGTGTGTTCTACTTTTGACAATTCTGACTTCATATTCGGACTCAGCGGACAGTTTTACATCAAGATTAGCTGTCAGATTCATTTGGTCACGACTTTGTTGAAATTTTGTCACGTAGTGTTATTTATTGATTTTCAATAAACTTTAGTGTAAAATTTGAACTAAATTTCGAGTTCTGTTAACATGATTACGCGTTTCTTTAAATTTTACTAATTATTTTAATAAAAATTCGTGTAACTTAAACTTAAGTCTCAAATAGGTTTTATTACAGCTCATTTTCATTTTTGTTCAATAAGTTCTATCCGCTTATTCCAATGTTGAAATCGATAACATTTTAATTTGTAAAAAGTGCTATCAGACATATAAGCGCGAATATAAGAAAAAAATTAACATATGTATGCTTTAGATGTTGTTTTTTAATAACATTGTAAAATAAAGTTTAGTTATTACTCTTCGAGTTATCAAAAAAGTCAGTTTTTTCGCTCTCCTGTAAAATTGTGATTTTGCTGATAGCACTTTTTGAAAAATAACCCTAGATATGCTGAATAAAGCACTCTATGTGTCGAAAATGTATTGCTTCAAAGTGCGAACTCGCCATGTAAAATTCATGTTTTCCGTAAGCGATATGGATAACGAAAGTTTCTCCCTCATAAGCCTGCTGCGCTGGAAACTCTAAATTTAATTTAAAAACTTCAATAAAAACACATTTTTCCATTTTGTTGAATAGATTTGTCGACAATTTTCAAAAGAAAAAAAAAAAAATTATTCATTTGAAAAGAAAATTTAAAGAATTCTATAAACTTTTGAATGGTGGTTTGGATTTAAATTAAATAAGTTTGGATTAAATTTAATCTAACTACCCATATAATAATATGGCACCGCCACTTTCAATAGGCTTGGTTCTTGTACCAATTAGAACCCATATACCAAATTTTCATCGAATTTTCCCTTAATTTGCGACCTGTACTTTTCACAGAAAGTTTACATGGACGAACCATCCAGCTGGCCAGCCATACAGACGGACTTACATCCGATCGACTCAGAGTAAATTTCTGACTCCATCGGTATATTTTAAGGACCATTATGTTTCAAACATCACCACAAACACATAATACTCTATCCACAAGAAAATTAAGAATATATGAAATGTTCAACTCACTGTTTATTGTTGGTATTTCGTCTTATCTTTGATATCGTTGCAGATGGTGAAATAGATTCTCATTCAATTCACCATTTTATTTTCATATCTAAAGCGGCCCATACACTTGCAATATTATTGTGTATGACATTCGCCATATTATTTTCATTTTGTCCTATATTATGCAATAAGCCGCACATTGGCTAAATTCATTCAACAAAAAGGCAAACATAACCTATAGGAATAACATAAACTGCATTGTACAATGTTGCCAAAACATTTCACTTTCTTTTCGTTGTGCAATAAAAATCAAAAGACTTTTGATTGTTGCCAATACATTATGCCACCTTCGAATATCAGATACACATTGGCGATATAATTATATAATACGTAAAATTGAACAATTTTATTGCAAGTGTATGAGCCGCTTAATAAATATGGTTTTTCTAGAGTTTTTTTGGAAAAGATTTCCTGATAATTTGGCCTCAACAATTAGTGAAATGCGCATAGGAACTTGCGTATCCTCTAACAATAATTCTGTTATTGGTCCTAGTCCCACCTTTAAGTGTACCGATCGACTCAAAATCACTTTCTGAGCCGAACTAACTATGTCCGTCCGGCTGGCTGGCTGTCCATGTAACCTTGTGCGCAAAGTACAGGTCGCAACTTTGAAGACAATTTGATAAAATTTGGGTCATAGCTTTTTATTGGCACAAAGACCAGACGTATTGAAGATGGGCCGAATCGTAGGACCACGGGAAAGATAGGAGACAATTTCATCCTCTCAGAAACTATCAAACCGATTTTAATGAAATTAAAAACATTCTATCTATGTTTCTATGTGTCTATATGGACACAAAAGGTATGCATTTTTTAAATAATAGGACCACGAGGGGATATTGGGGCAATTTCTGCCCCTCAAACCGATTTTAATGAAATTTAAAACACAGATAGGTCCATTTCTATGTGGACGCATAAGCTATACAGTTTTTCAAAAATAGAACCACAAGGGCAGGTAGGGGTCAATTTCTACCTCTCACTAACTTTCAAACTGATTTTCGTGAAGTTTATAAACATAGATAAATCCATATTTATATGGACACATAAGCATGATGAGTTTTTAAATACTCCGGTGTAGGGTATTATATGTAGAATATTCAGGGAATATTAAAAATGCCCTTATTATCTAATTTAAGACTTTTTTTACAAAAAACTGATTATATAACGAAAAGCGATCTAGTCTGTCGTCATAATATTAAAAGCAAGAATTGCCTTTTTATTGCTGACATGGATAACATTTTTGTCAGTATACAAAAATATATTCAAATACATATAATTTTTTTGCACAAAAGTGATTTAAAAGCATACACAATTTAAGCAATTGTTTGGTAAGAGTATGTCGTATTATTGATAAATAAAAATCATCAAAATAGCTTTGCGAATTTTATTAACCAAAATTACAGTTTTTTGCGACTTAACGTTTAAAAATTTCTATTAGTAAAGCTGTTATGATACTTGCTATTTTTTGTATTTTTTCTATATTGGAAAAAAGTGCAAATATCTTTGCATAGGAAAACTGACTAAGTGTAAAGAGTATGATTATATCATAAAAAATCTTGAAATGTCAAACAAATATACATGTGTTATCGATAAATAATCTAAGACTGTCAAAAAAAATATAAAAATGTTTAACTTAAAATTGACAATTCCAGATTAATTGTTAGTTAGCACTGTTGCCAATTTTTTTAGTTTTTGATCGAAAGTAGCGGTTTTTAACTTTTTTTTGCGTTTTTTTAGCTTTTTTGACGGGTTTTTGTGGGAAAAAAACGTGGGCAGTATTGTTTGTTTTGTTTACATTTTATTTTGGAATCACAAACAATTTTTTTTTTTTTTAACAATAAAATTTAATGCAAATAATGTAAAATATTACGAATTACATCGGGGTATATTCTTTAATTTAATATTTATGATTTGAAATCCTATATGAAGGGTACCTGCTTCATTTCACATATCAAAAACAAAATAGTTTAATCTGCCCAAGTTTTTACCATTTTTTTTTTTGTTTTAGCCAAAGAAAAAAATAAACATGAGAAATGTCGATCAGAAAAAAGGGGATGTTTATCAAATATTATTTCTTGTTCTTTCTCGCATTTGTTGTTTCATTCAGTCAATCTTAAAAAATCCAATACAAAAAATAGCAAGTATCATAACACCTTAACCCTGTAAAATAGTTGTGTTTTGGCATGGCAATGCTTTTATTAAAATTAATTGATATCACGTACTCATATCAACAACAGCTGTATATGTGGCTCAGAGGTCGAATGGTCTAGACGGTGGTTCATAGCAACTTTGTATTTATTTACGGATTCGAGTCCCACTCATTACATTTTTTTTTTGGTTTTAAAACTTTTTTATCTAAAAAGAAATTGAACAGTTTTAAACTTTTTTAAATTGTTTAACTGCCTGTTTAACGATGTCGAACGTCAACGTTCGCATAGAAAACTACATTTAAAACAAAAACAAATTTTCGAATATTGTTTTTGTTTTACATATAATTTTCTATGCGAACGTTAACGTTCGAAATCGATGAACTGGATGTAAATATAGTTATTAGAGCGACTCACCAAAAAAAGTGCTCGATGTACCCTTCTAAAAATAAACCTTGGACTTTTTTAAGATGACATTTTAAATATTTCGGCTCCAGCTTTGACCTCTCGTGAGCTGGACCAGTTTGAAAAAGGGTCTATTTTTGTATGTTTTGTTAATTTGTGAATCTGTTCCTTTACCAACATATACAAATTGGGTATCGTAAGAAAGGTTTTTTTAAGGCGCGCCCAACTGTATATACAATTTGTCCAAGGACGATCATCCATGTCCTTTTTTTTAAGGATTTTCTGTAAAAATAACGGTTTTTGAATTTTTTTGTTCGGGGTTGTTTGTAATAAAAGTGCCAAATTAACATATTTTATTCTTAAGTCGATTTAATTAAATACGTGTCTCAGCTTTTTTTGAAATTCGTGCTAGTTCGCGTTTTGACAAAAATGCAATGGGGTGGTAACCCTTCGTTTTATAAAGGGCAATATGGGTATCAAATTTTTTCTTTTGCCAAGTACATCATCTTTGTATGTAAATAATTTAGATTTTTGCAAATTAGATGCATTTTACACGGTGCTCTGGAATATATATAAATGCAATTTTGTAGTAACTCTAACATGATAGCGAATTTAGTTTCTAGATCATGTATGGATGAAAATAGGACTAAAGAAAGAAAAAACGAATTGAATTTTTTTTATTTTCAAAAAAAAAAATATGCCGCCAAGAAGTCGTGGATCATTTCTTTTTTTCTTTCTTTAGTCCCATTTTTATTCATACATGGTCTAGAAACTAAATTTGCTATCATATAAGCGTTACTACAAAATTACAATTATATATATTCCAGAGCACCGTGTAAAATGCATCTAATTTGCAAAAATCTAAAATATTTACATACAAAGATGATATACTTGCCAAAAGATAAAATTTGATACCCATATTGCCCTATATAAAACGAAGGGTTACCACCCCATTGCATTTTTGTCAAAACGCGAACTAGCACGAATTTCAAAAAAAGCTGAGACACGTATTTAATTAAATCGACTAACGGCCATTTTCACCAAGTTCGGTTATAATTAACTATTGGTAACCGGAACTTTAATTGAAAGTTAGTTTTAACCGAACTTGGTGAAAATGGGGGTAAAGAATAAAATATGTTAATTTGGCACTTTTATTACAAACAACCCCGAACAAAAAATTCAAAAACCGTTATTTTTACAGAAAATCCTTAAAAAAAAGGACATGGATGATCGTCCTTGGACAAATTGTATATACAGTTGGGCGCGCCTTAAAAAAACCTTTCTTACGATACCCAATTTGTATATGTTGGTAAGGGAACAGATTCACAAATTAACAAAACATACAAAAATATACCCTTTTTCAAACTGGTCCAGCTCACGAGATGTCAAAGCTGGAGCCGAAATATTTAAAATGTCATCTTAAAAAAGTCCAAGGTTCATTTTTAGGAGGGTACATCGAGCACGAATTTTGCTTCCATACAACTTGAGTCGCTCTAATATTTATAGATTTTATCGACTTCTAATACCGTAAATATGTTATATTTTTGTCTGCAATGGACCCCTGTAAAATAGTATTAATTTATTTTTAGTGTAACAGCCCGCACTTTGACCTTAAATTTTATTAAATACATTAACAATAGCATTGTTTTGCAGAAAAGCATATTACTGTATTTTATCGACTTTAAAGTTCGTGAAAATAGTATTAGAAGCATCCATGACTCTATTAAATAAAAAAATTATGTCTTATTCAAGACGAGAGATGCCTAGATTTTACAGTAAACAAGATTTTGTGACCAAAAAATGATTTTATTGTTTTTTGTTGTATAAAACCAAAGTTTTATTTTTTGTTTAAGTTAAATTCAAAATGTTTTCAGTTTTAATTAATAATAATTGATAGTAAATAAAATATTTAAATTTAAAAAATTTAATTTTCTTACATATACTTAATTTTTGGGAGCTCTTGCGCGGGCTGAAAATTTTACTTTTTTTGCAGTTTTTATTTGTTTTGACGTAAGACAAAAAAATATTGCTATTATAACATGATTCGAGAACTTTTATTTTTTCTCATACATCAGTGAAGCCCTTATGACACTACATTTTTTATTCATTAATTGATATATAATTGATAGAAAGAAACAGTAAATGCTAAAAAGAGCAAACTATAAAAAATATAAACAAAGTTTTTTGGTTTTTTTCTCTTGTTATGGTTTTGTTTCAGGGATGGCGTTGAGAATTGTACCAACAACCTTTAAAAATTGTACCTAATTGTACTAAAAGATTTTTTAGTTGAAATTAATTTTATTTATGTTCTTAAAAAACAGAATCTTATCAATTAAATTAAAAATTATTTATTACAAACGGAAGTAAAAACTTATAAGCTCTTTCCACCTGTGGTGAAGGCTATAAATATTGATTTTATAATGTAAAGCAATAGATAGCATTTTTGGATTATAGTCTGAGCACAAAAGAGTTAAAATGGCTTTAAAATATTTTCAACACTTGAATCTCAAGCAAATTCAAGAAATAAAATGCAAAATCTTTTTTAAACTTGTAATCTCTTTTGTAACTTAAACTAGAATATAAAAACGTAAGCTATTTCAAACTCTACAGAAATTTATATGTCATAAGAGAAAATAAAATACAATGTATTTTATTAGAACTGTAACATATGAGACTGTAAAAATATGAAGAAAAAATCCTATTTTTAGAATGCAAAATGTAAAAGAAAATTTTGACAACGTTGTTTTACTGGCAAATTGCATTTTTTACTGCGTAAAATTATGCTGACATTACAACAAAAACGGCATGCAAGGAAGTTAATATAAATAAAAAAAACAGAATTAAAAAGAAATTGCTTTGAAACCAATATGTGACTTTTGGGAATTTTCTTGTGATATTTTAATTAAAAGCTGCATCAAGTTTTATTTTGTTTTTTTATTTTAATTAAACTTACATAAAGAAAGCTAGAATCTTGAATTTAAGTTAAAAATATTATTTTTAAAGGAGTTTAGGTAAAGAAATTTACAAAACAGTGAAGATAATTGAATATAGAAAGTAAGTTTAGGAAGAGAAGTAATTTAGCTTAAGGCATTTTCTAAGCTCTTAATGAGAAAAAAGAGCTTTTTTGGAAATGCATCACTGGTCTGTTTCCGGTGCTCATCTGTGATTTGTTTGCGAGGATGATGCAGTTTTCTTGCATTTATGACACAATATGTATCAGTAATTTTTTATGCTGCTTGTTTTATACCATGTTCACACTTGGGTTTTTAAACGCGTTTTACTCCTGTATTAATACCCAACTTTATCCACATTGCTTAGCACCCGGGGTACCCGGGTACCCATATATGTACCAATAATCCATATTTTTATGAAATAAAATTCAATTTTTAAACTTTTTAAAAGCGTATTAAATTATAAGTGTCAAATCACATGATCTTGGTGGCCAGTTGATGTCGCCACGACGAGAAATTACACGGCCAGGAAATGTATCTTGCAATAAAGCCAAATTCGCTCGAGTTGTGTGGCATGCGGCACCGTTGTTGAAACCACTTATTCTTCAAGTCGAATTCTTTAAAAGCAGGCAAAAAAGTCGGTTATCATACGACCATACAGTCCTTATTTCTGAGAACGACGAGGAATCGACACATTCGGGTCTTCGCAACACTTTCACTTACAATATCTGTAACCGCTCCAGTCTCTTCAAAGTAGTTGGACGATTATGTAAACCATAATCTCCTTTAAAGCATGATATGTGGCTATGCCAGAATCAATATTTTTGTAGTATGCTTGCAACACTTCGCGTGGCGGTCATTTAAATGATATAGTGTTTCACACATAATGTCAACGTTCAAACTTTATAATAGAAAATAAATATCATGAAAAAAAAAATATTATATGTGTTTTATTTACGTTTACTTTTGAAACCGCAAAATGGATAACCCGTTATAACAGTTAAACATGTTTGGTCATACATGATATGTAAGTGAGATTTCAGCGTATTATAGTACTAACGCTTTGGAAACTAAACTATGATACAGAGTTAAGTTTTTTGAATTGTTTGAGCAGTTCAAACGTGTTTTTGTTATCCCATAAAGTGTATTGTGTTTTATTGGGTACCATATACACATATATATAATATAATATGGTTGAAGTTTAAGCAAATTTTTTTGAATATTAAAGGAGCAAAAAAAATAAATCTAGAATCTGAATTCGCTTTCTTTGAAGTTAAATAACGACGATCCAGAAGCTTGTTTAAAAATTGTAATTCTTAATACATTTTGTTCATGTTAATAAACGTAGGTGGGTACCATGGTACACGGGTATTAACACAAAATCGAGATGATTACCCATACATTGAAGTGATTTGTTATTTACTTCAAATTGAAATGATTACAGCTAAATCGTTTCATTAATCACATAGATTCTTCCGAACATACCTCAAACTGTATATAACTTAGAATCGGCCACCATTAATGGACCCCTTAGGTGTACAACCGGCCACGATTTCTTCTTAATGTTTTAATTTTGTCATTAAATAATTCATAAATTTTCACAATTTCATCATGAATATGTTAAAAATAATCTTCTGATAACTTTTTTAAAGTATTTTTATACATTTTTAATACTTTAAAGAAATATAAATTTGTATGTTGTGCTATTTCTTTATCAACTGTCATCTTAATCATCTCAAATGTAATGTGAACGGCTTAAATAACCTAAATCACCATTTTGCTTAAACGCGTTTAAAAAAACAAGTGTGAACATAGCGTTAGATTTGTTTGCTTATCACCTGCTTTTGTAACGATTTTCGACCATCTGGCATTTGCAGTTATGCTTTTATAAAAGCGCTGCGCATCAGATGCAGTGCCATTATGAATTTTCGAACGGTCACATACTCTGCTGATAAATTCAT
Source organism: Pollenia angustigena (assembly GCA_930367215.1). Classification (NCBI taxonomy): domain Eukaryota; kingdom Metazoa; phylum Arthropoda; class Insecta; order Diptera; family Polleniidae; genus Pollenia; species Pollenia angustigena. Next base: position 171,936,653 of record OV884059.1, on the reverse strand, counting down.
CTTTATTTGCAGAAAGACATATGTGCACCAGTGATGGAAAATTCAGTACTATGGTACTATTTTCAGTACTTTTTCCTTTCAAAAATACCACGGTACCCCCACGTCCGTTTAAGTACTCTTTTTTTGGTATGCTTCTTTGTTTAGAAATTTAGCGTTGATATTTTTTTAACATTGACAACCAGGGCTGTGGTACTAACTATGACTCCAACCGCTGAAATTCCAACTACGACTTTTAATTTAACAATGTTTTAAATATTGCATCTCCAATTTCGAAGTATTTTTATTTTGAAAATTATTACAAGTTTTTGTGGGTACTTCCACTCCGACTCCGGTTCAAAAACCTCGAACTCCGTTGCCTACACAAAATGTATTCTTATCAAAAGTTTATATCGATGGCTTAACATAAAAAAGGTGCAACTCGATTTTTTGTTTGTTTACAGGGGAAGAAAAAACCTTATGATATCAGAAAAATTTAAGATATAAAAAAGTTTAATTGCGATTATTAATAAAAAGCCCTCTAAAATTTAAAAGCATTTGTCTACCAGAATAAAAACAATTTTTTTTTTTTTATATTGAGTTGGTATATTTTAATGTCAGTTATCCTCGTCAGAATTTTGCTGTTGAAATTTAGCCAGCTCAGTTCATAAATGGCTGAGATATGAACAAAAGAAAATGATGTGCTTTAGTTTTTATTCTTAAATTTATTTTCCAAAAAAAAAGTACCATAATGTTGAAAAAGTACTTTTTTGCTTTGTGGTCAGTACCATCTAAATTTTTCAATTTTCCATCACTGATGTGCACCTTTTTTATCTAATATATTTTCTACTAACTGTAGTTAGCTTGCAATATTGCTTTTAAGAAGAGTCACACAGAAAAAGTTAAATTAAAAAATTTGTGATTTGAATTAAAAAATTTATTAAATTAAAAGGATTTTGTTTGTCGTGATTAATTCCCAATTTTTATTGTTGATAAAAACACTGAAATTACTTTGATAATAAACTGGCAAGTGCACGGCTTAAAAAAACTTAAACTGGCAACATGCTTTTTCAAGTTGTTTTTGTTTTCATTTTGTTTTTTCTTAACCAATCAATTGTGGTGGGGAATGTAAGAAAGGATAAACTCACTGTTTATTGTTGATGCTTTTGTTTAAACTTTGATATTGTTACAAATAGAACTGTTGCTTATAAGTCTTATACGTTTAACAGTTTTATTTGGTTTAATATCTTTAGTTTTTCTATCTTTTGGATGAAGTTTCCTGACGATCTGGCCTAAGCTTATAGCTTATCCCATCAACAATAAATTTCAGTGTTTTATCAAGAATAAAAATTGGGAATTAAGCACGAATAACAAAATCTTTTAAATTTAAATTTTGTATTCCCAAAAAATTACTTTGGTTAATTTAATTTTGAAAATCTTTAACTTTACGTGAATTAAGTTTTGTTTATTATGAATAAAGTTTCGTTTATTTTGCAAAAAGGTTTCGTTTAATTTGAAACCTTTTTTGAATCTTATATTTTCTTATAGTATAGTGGCTAGTTTGACGTAAAATAAAATTGTGCTTGCAAATCTCTTTTTTGAGTTTGCTTTAAGTTTCAAGAATGTTTACTTTAAAAATTCAAAAGCATGCCTTTTGTTTTAAGAATCAAGTCAAAATTAAATTTCACCCTTATAAAAGAAACCACAATTTTTCTTAATTTAAAATAAAAAAGTATTTTTCTTCTTAAATTTTATTAAAACCTTATAGTAAACATATTACATAAAACAATATTTGTTTTTCTTTTTATACATACAAAAGAAAACACAAAGATTTATTATATGGATTTCTAAAAAATATACTACAAATAAAATTTAATAAAATAATGGTCTCTAGGAGAAATGTACTCATGGTAACGTACGAAACTGGAAGCTTTTGCCGCCAGGTACAACAGCACACGCCATACCAAGAAATAAACACGGAACATGCCGAGTAACAAACCAAATTACAATTCGTTGTTCCACAATATATTTTTTTTCTTTTGTTCACCCACTTTCTGCAAAAGTGTTAAGCTGCTTAATACAGTTATACAACAGTGGTCATGATGTTTGTTTTATGGTAGAAAAAAACACAAAAACTTTTAAAGTTCTACTAAGAGGAAAAGGAAACAAAAATTATGAGAAAAGAATGCAACACAACAAAATTGTAGACTAATTTGAAGCAATAACAATAAATTAAAATAACCAACACTAAACAACATAAATAACACAGAAAAAAAATCAAGGAAGTTCGAAAAAATCGTATAAAAATCACAGTTGCGGTTGGTAAATTTGAACAGGAGAAGAATAATAAAAATAAAAAACCAAACTAAATAGTATAAAGTAGTGGTTAAGTAAAAAGTAAAACTTTGTTATAAGTTCTAAAACAGTAAATTATAAATTGACCTAAATTTAAAATTGAAATGAAACTTGAACGCTTGTTAAAAACAAAAATAAATTTTTGATTTGGCAGTGGCGAATATTGTAATACTATCCAAAGAAGCTTTTTACTAAAGGAATTCTTTAAATGAATTTTAAAGGAAGAAACTACTAATTTGCTTCTCATATTTCAAGGAAATCAAGGACAGAAATAGTCTATTTGACTTTTATTACATACCCACAACACAATAGTAGAGAGCGTATTATGCGTTTGTACTGAAGTTTGCAACACCTTAAAATATTAATCCTAGATCCAACTTTTAGTATAGCATTGGTCTTGTAATCACTTTTTGAATCGATTTAACGATGCCAGTTCGTTCGATTGGCTAGCTGTCCATGTAAACCTTGTGCGCAAAGTACTGGAATTTTAGAGATAATTGAATGATATTTGGTAAATAGGTTTTAAAACAAGGATCAAGTTTTTTTAAAATGATGAAAATCGATGCATCTTTCTTTACACACTTAAGCCCACACTCAAGCTTCTTTCCGGAATAAAGTCTTTGTGTCCATAAATCATTTTATTATGTTGATATTTGGGTTAAATTTGAAATTTGCTTCAAACTTATTTAATTCCAATCTTTATTATTCTAACAACTTAAAGTGGAATCGGTCTATACTTAACCATAGCTCCCAAATAAATACTACTTCCACAAATAATTTCTAGTGCCATAACTTCCTTATCAATATTTGCACTTAAATACAATTAGCAACAATAACTTCTACGATAGCTTCTAAATAGTTAAGGCTCAGTTAGGCGAACGTTGCTGTACCCGTAATGTACCGCACCTTGGTGCACTTATAGAATGTTTAAAAACGTCTCATATGTCTTCCCATACATAAACAAAAAGCACGAGTATACATAAAACAAAACACACAGTGATGGGAATCAAAAATGTTCAAATGGTTACCGTTGTGCAGAAAAGGTACCACGTGATTTAAATGGTATTAAAACAGTATTTTGTGTATGTAAAAAATTTTAATAATATAATATTTTTTTTATAGATTTACAATAAATAAATTTGTATTTTAGCATATATAAATTTTTAGCATACATATATTGTAAATGTGCATACACCAAACAAGGTTTTGATACCATTTTAAAGTATTTTATATGTTTCACATTTCCATTGTATGTGTATATGCATTTGTTTATTTTAAACATCTAAACATATGTATATTTGGAAATATATTGTATTGTAAGTTGTTTTGTCGCAATTCCATAGATATACTGAAAAAAGTACCAACAAAAAAGAGAAAAATTACCCGCATTCAATGTAATATACAAGCCGCCCATAACTGCCTTACAAATGTCACGTAACAACGGCATGAAATTCTATTTTATACAGATTGGTACGTTGCAACTACGGTACATTGCATTTCGGTAAGCTTTTGTATTGGTTTTCATATAACAAAAAGCGAACAGCTGATGGATACAGTACAGATACGGTACAGCAACGTTCGCCTAACTGAGCTTTTAGTCCAAAATAAACCATAGGTCTCACATATGCCACTTAAAGGCAAACAAATCTCATATAGATGAATATATCTAAATAATAATTTTGTGCTGGCGTGTCCATGATTGCCTATGGGTACCAAATAGGGTACACTCTCTAAAACTGGTTCTTAAATACTGTAATGTAGGGTATCCTACGGTCGGGCAGGGCCAAGTATACGTTCTTACTTAATTTATTTATAGTTATTCAACAATGAAGTTATTACAAAAGAGGTATTGCCTCAGAGCCCACGGGACACAAATTCCCCTTAACTGAAATTTAATGAGCCCAGCAAAATGCTTAAAAAACTGGCCCTGATAAGATCTCTAAACCGGCTCTAAGTAGTAAATTGAGTACTGTTTCTACCCTGCGGGAAATTTGTGTCAATTGGTCCAACAGACTGGTCCTGGGAGTTGTGAAAATAGAACAGGTACAAAAAGAAAGGACTCATGACCAGTGAAAGTAGAACCAATCATGTAACTGGTTTATGAAGAACAAAAAGGTAGAAAAAGTAATGAATTAAAGTACAGCCTTCACTGCTGGTTGGACACATTTTTTGGGACTTTCTAAAATTTGGTCCTTGAATTAATTTCTAGGACTTGTTTAATTGAAATAGTACTACATTGTATTGAAATAATACTACATTGTAGTAACTGTCACTAAACACGTCCATTGAGAATAGATGTGTGACTTGTCAAATGGTATCAATTGACCCCCTGCAATGACAACCCCATGTAAAAGTGATAGGTCTTATTCATATAAAGTGTTAGAACTAGAATCGGTCTCTACCACCAAATACCTATCACAGGACTACTTTGGTGTCAGTTCGTTTCCCTCTAGGGTATTTTATGGTAACCAATGGCAGAATTGTTTTATTTTCTTGAATTTTTCCTTTTATTGCAAGGAAAGTGTAGAAGCCAAGCAATTTACAAATCCCGGAAAATGTTTCTCAAAATTTTAAAACATATATCAAATTATGTAAGTGCCAAATGTTCATATATCAAGTATACAGTGCTAAAAAATATTGAAAACTTAAAAAATCAATATTTTAATATGCCACAATCCTCTTTTCGCCAGTAGTAGAGTGCATAGATCCATGAACTAGTTCAAAAGGTTTTCCAAGTTGTGATGTTGGTGCAGTTGTTGCTAATGCAACACCTTAAATAATTAATACACGTAATAAATAAATGTTTTATTTAATGTGGCAACTAGCAACAACACGGCAATAATAATTACCCTTTTATTAAATAAAATGAAACTATAAAAAATTAAATTAAAAAAAACAAGAAAATGTCAATAATGAGTTGAATTAATAATCAAAAGGCTGAGGGAGTATGAATGTAGCATGTATCGTTTACAGTTGACTGATTCGAAAAGCAACATCTCATTTTAAGACAATTTTGTATAAAGAATGTGTGTTGTAATTTCAAAAGGAATTAATAGCGTAGATGTGATTGAAATGATATGACACGATGTGGCAATCAAGTTGAGATAAAAAATAAAAAAAAATTGATTTCACATAGACAGTAAAGATATATAGATGAAGAAAAATCTATAATTTATGCAGAGTTCAAAGGTTACAGTAAAAGTTATTTTTCCAACATGCAAGGCTGTGAGATTTTTTGAAGGATGTAGACAAAAAAAAACTTAACCCAAATATTGCTAATGATTTGAGAAATCGTAGTCATCTCAATTGAGAGAGGTCGCAATTTCAACAAGTAAGTAAGTATAGTAGGCTAAGCCCGACCACATAATACCCTTAACAGTATATAATAAAATTTTTGGTAGTGTACAGTTTTTGGAGCAAATGGACAATCATGGACCCCCAAGAACAAAATTATGTTGGGAGGTCAAAATACACGTAAAAAAGCTTTCTTTATCTTAATGCAATTTGATTGCCTTTAAGTGATTTTAGAAAGGTGGCTCATGTGGGACCTATGGTTAATTTTGGACCTACCAGCGCAACATTTTGCCATGTCGTAGTAGCTATCGTAAAAATCATTGTTTTTATGTAAATACCAACGATTATTAAGAAGTCGTGGCATTAGTTATGGAAAAAGATGGACCGATTCCAAAAAAATTTTGTAAGACGATTTTGATTGCAATACAATTAGTTTGGACCAAATTTAATCTTAATACCAACATAACAGGATAGTGTATGGGCACACAGACCATATTCCGGAGCTACGTGAAATGTTGGACCGATTCGCCCTGTTTTCAATGGTCCTTGTGCTAATTAGAGCCTATGTGCAAAATTTTATCAAACTGTCTTCAAAATTGCGACCTGTACATTGCGAAAAAAATTAACATGGACAGTCAGCCAGCCAGGTGGACGGACATTAGAACGACTCAGAAAATTATTCTGAGCTGTTCAATTAAGATGTATTCGTTTCTTATTCTAAGCACACGCGCACACACATGGGTGAAACAAGTGCTTTCTGTTGTGTTCGTTTTTGTTTGTAACCAGCGGGAAAACTCAGAAGACCTTCTTACTTCAGGCCTTTTAAAGGTCTTCCTAAAATTTTGTTTTAATTAAAATAATATTCTTATCTAACTGTTAAATAATGCCTCATAGAAGGCATCGGCATCCACATTTGCTTCTATGAGAATTGAGTAGAGAAAAAATAGAATTTCTATAGTTTTTTTGCACAAGCAAAAGCAAATATGTATTTTTTTTTTATCCCATTTCCATTATTATGTACCTGCTAAAGAAGCGAGAGCGGAAGGCCAACTCTGCAATGACAACGTGTGAAAAAAAGTAACGAGTATGGGATGGTGCGAGCAGGCCTTGTATAACCAAAAGGCCTTCTAGAAGGCATCCGTACTCCTTCTTTTGCCGCTGGGTTGTTGCAACAGCACATGTATAAACGTACAAAGGTCTCTGTATTATTTTTTTATTGGTTCTCTTAAAATGTGCTGTTAAACTGAGGTTGTTGGATGTAGTCATCTACTTTAAATAATTGATGATGAATTACAATGATTTTATGATTTTATTGCGAAATAAAAGTAACAAGTAAAAGGAACTGTAAGAAAAATTCTTCTGCTGCCAAAATTCACTGTATATATTGAATTTGAATTCCGCAAAAACAAATTCTGATGATACGTGTAAGAGTTGATCATAAGTTCCAAAAAGAGTTCTTCCAAAAAATCACTAAAAGTCAAAAAAATGTTATATAGACATCGACATAAGGTTAGGCACAAACAATTCTTATGTAAATCTAACCTCATAACAAAACTTTGTTATGGTAGGTCCATTATTGATAACAAGTCCCTACTAAAATCTACTCTCCAACAATATTCTGCTCAGGTTTTAAAAAACTGCAGTCGAAACCAAAAACTTTCGAACAAAAAACCAAAATTTGTGTTTTTGTAACATTGCTATACATTTTTTATGTTGGTAGTTCCACATTTAGATTCATAAATCTTACCTTTCCGAGCAGATTTTGCTAAATTTCAACCCCAAACTGCTTGGGATAACTAGAAAATATTTGACCTAATAACGTAGGCGGAATGAAATATGGACTGATTTTCAACCATCAGTGCAAAAATAAAACAAGATGTAATATAAAAACTAGAGTTTGCTAAAAACCGTAAAAATGTGAAACCGCGGTTTCGGTTTAAAAATGATTAAAACCGGTCGGTTTCGGTTCGGTTTCGGTTTTGAAAATGTCAAAGTTAAACTTCATACATAAAAATATATATTTTTTTTATTTGTTTCAATGCAGGTACTTTTATTAACCCTTGTATACCTGGGCCTGGTCAGGATTTTTTTTGACTTTTTTCCAGTTTTTTTTTTATAAATTTTATTAAGTATATCAAAACGAAACATTATGTTTTCTCAGTCAAAGTGTTTTTACAAGAAAATGAGAAAAAAAGTGTAAACACCGTGGGCGTCGCAATTGGCCAAATGAAAATTTTGTTCATATTGTGCCCTATTATATATGTACATACTGTAGTTTATAAAATCAAAATGAAACGTATCAAAAAGCATACGCAACACATAAGAATTCTTTCTATATTGTTTTTTCGAAGAATTATTCCACTTTCCGACAAAATTTTCCGGCTATAGCCATAAAACTCCATACATATAAAAGTAGTCCCAGCCTTGCCCAGGGGTTCGTTAGTGTGAGTTTTTTCTATAGCCACAATAACTCCATACAAAATACTATTGGTCCCAGCTAGGCCCAGGTAGTAGTTTGTGCCACACAAATTAGGCGTCTACTTAAGAGTTAAAAAGGTAACATTTGGTTTTATTAGTAATTAATTTGAATTTTAAGAATTTTGAAATACCTTGCCATTGTTGCAAGCTGTTATGTATAAAGTTTTTGTATATGAAGTTCCAGTATTATGTATATAATTTTCAATTTCTTTAAGCATAAATATATTGTTAAAGCAAATCTTAAAACCGAGGTTTTTTTGTCGGTTTTCGATTTCGGTTTTTAGGCATTTAAAACCGCGGTTTCGATTTTGGTTAAAACCGAACAGCAATCCCTAATAAAAACAAAATATAGGAAAAGTAACGACACTTTCCCCATAACTATTTGGCTAGAGATCAGTTCAATAAATGGATAATTAGTAGAAAAAATATCATAGAACGAATAAGAAGGTCGTAAGTTGATTTGTAAATTTTATGAAAATAATCCTCATTAAAGAAAATTTGAATTTTTTTGTCACTTTTCTGAAATCCAATTTGAAAAATCTTTTATTTATAAGACAGTAAGAGCTTTCGAAAGTAAAAAAGTTTAATAGAAAACGACAATACGGTAAAAATGATACAATGCAACCAAACCAGAGCTATGTTGAAGGTAGAAATTGCCGGATATAATTTAAAACCGTTTGGCAAAAAATAAGAGTTAAAAATTAGAAGTTCGTATCACATATCAGAGTAGTCAAATATGCAAAGAAAACCGTTCAAGCAGTACCAAAAAAGAGTCAGTTATCATCAAAAATCTAATACGGGCTTTGTTACAAAATTATTTTGCTGCAGGCTGGCCATGAATCGTATCATGGATGATGGGAGCTTCTTCACAATGAACGCCAATTCAAACTTTTAAGGCGAATTTGAAAAGAAATTCCTACAAATAGGGATAGGAACCAAGAAACCTAGACTGTTTTAGTGACATAATTAATTAAATGGACAAAGGTGATTCAAGAGGCTATCCGTAGGGTGCCTCAAAATATGAAAAAAAGCCCATCGATGTGGCTAGAATTATTTTTGTAAAATAAGTTTAAGTTGTGTATTTTAACAATTAACTTCGATTTTGTAATACCTGATATTAATTTGTTATTACTGCGAATGTGTCAGTCCATATTTTATTCCGTATACAACGGACGAACATGGCTAAATCTACTTAAACTTACTCAAACACCCAGAATATATTTATGTAGTTTATTAGGTCTTATATGAATAATAAAAAGGTTTCACATAGAATGACAAACTTAGTATACCTTCTTCACAACTAGTTGTGAACGGTATAAAAATTCTTGATACGTCCATATGAAAACAAAAATTAAACAGAAATTAAATTTTTTTCTTAAAAAAGGAAAAAAGTTACCTAAATACTTAACGCTTGAGTGCCTTTTCAGTTTATAAGCATTATTATGAGAAAATTGTTGCAAAAGCAAAGAAGAGTGTGCTAAAAAATATTGTATTCTTTTGCAAGTACTTTATTAAAATGGCCATAAAAAATGCGAAAACAACATAAAAGTCTCAAGTAGGAGTATAAAAATCCACCTCATGTTTTTCTCTGGATTTTCGCTTTTCATAAAACTTTATAAAAGTATGAAGCAGACAAAGCTGACAGTTAGCAATGTTTTTTTTTTTTTATATCGTGACAAAAGTAATAATAATGGCGGACGAATAGGAAATAAGCGAATTGGTGATATTCGTGCCAAAACCTAATTTGGACAATTAGGCGTATGAGTAATATGTAATTTATAGCAGTAATGAAAATAAGCAACTTAATAAATGAAAAGGCCAAAAGTATCGAGAGATGTTCTTCTTCAAACTGATTGTGTCTATATTAACAAATCAAAAAAACTAACTATCAAATACTTTTTTCATTAATATCGGTATATTTTATATTTGCACCTTTTGATTATATATTAAGCAATAATATTAATCTTTTCGAAAAACAAGCCCTTTGGTAATTTCTTGGCTTGCGTGATAAGACACAGTGTTGTCAGATAAGAGGATTTTTTGGAGAAGAATTTTTGGGATTTTTGTTATATATGAGGATACTAAATTTTCTAAATATAAAAACATGCAAATTTTAAAACTAAAGTTTTGTATTGAATTTGAATTTGGTTGGATTGTTTTTTTAATATTTTTAGGATGTCAAATAAATTCCTTTCTTTTTGTACAGTTTTTACATAGAGCACTGCTATGACCGCGATACAGTAACGCGATGTTTATTGGGCATGTAGAATGCAGTATTGACGGATCCATATCGCAGAATAGCTTTATTTTATGCGATCCATTAACCCATTAAAAAAAGGTCGCGATCCAAATAACATAATATATATTGAACGTGTAGAAGTGAAACTTTAAACAATCCATGTCGAAGCTTTCTTAATATTATCTTCCAAACACACCCACAATTATTAAAACCTGGTTACTTAGCGAAGTCAGGCACACAGATAAATTGGTTAAAACATATAGAAAATATTCCAGTACCCATAGCAGGGATAATAAACCGTTTGGTACACCGGAGAAGGTGGATCTCTCTTTAGCTAATTTTGACAGGCATCTTAAACTAGCAACAACTAACAACATTCCATTAGAGTTCGGGAATGTTGGCGGTTGCACAACTTAATAATTTTTTAAAAGAGTGTATAAAAATGCTTAGAAAGTTTCTGCAGTCCAGAAAACGGCAGCCATGGAAAAATATTTTAAAGAGCTTAAAGCATCTCCGAAATCAAACTACTCATTATGGCGTGCTACAAACAATCTTAAAAGACCAGTTGTCTCTAAAACCCATTAAGAAATTTGAAAGGAAGTTGATAAAAAAATTATATTCAATGAGAAAATCTGTTTGTTAAACATTTGAAAAAAGTTTTAACCCCAAATATAGCTCACGATTTAGCAGTATAGTTACCACCTCTAGGATGTCAATGTGGCATTACTAAAAACTATGATCACGAAATATTCGGTAAGATATCTAAAAAGGCTTGAACGCCACCCAAAGCCTCTAGCTTGAAATATGGTAGGTAATGGTGGCCACAGCCGTCTAATGAGAAGAGATAACAAAGGTCTCATCCGAAAAGAAGAGCGCTAAGCATCTCCATATTCCAATAGAAACAGTGATAGGAAAAATGTTTGTCCGGCACTGCCAGGATAAAAAGAAGATATATGGAAAAAAATCTTCCCCTTTATCGTAACGTTTTCTATTGAAATTTGTTTTCTTGCACGCGTCGGTTAATGGGTTAAGACCTCAGAAAAAGTTGCGAACAACCTTCTGAAATAATGCTCAAACACTAGAGTTTTTTTGGAAAAACGTTTTTGATATTTGAACAGTGCCTTTCAATTTCAAACTTTTTCAACTAAATCTCATTCTGGGTTCAATTGTTTTTAAACAAGAACATTTCATCCATATAATTTATTATTTGAATATAAATTTTTTGTAAACTTTATCAAAAGAAAACGATACAAAAAAGTGACCACAATCTTTTTTACCAAAGATCGCTGGTTTTGTTTTCAAAAAATCGATTTGCTATGAGGAAATAAGTTGAAATAGAACTATATGGACAATAACAATGATCACAGCGATAGCTTTTGTATTGCCACAAACTATAATGTAAATTTTTTATATGGAAACTAGAAGCTAATAAAGAAATAAATCGAATTATAATTTAACGATGTGGATTTTTAGAGACTCTAAGCTTTAAGCTAGAAACACAACTGGGACGAACGAATATGAAAATACACAGGTTTATTTCTACTGCTTATGCAGACGAACGACGAATAAATTGGAATAGGGTGACCACTTTTTATTAGAATTTAGAAGTGTTTAAGTATATAATGTTAATTTTTCATTAAAATAGTTTTATTTTTAATATATGTATAGAAATTTAATGACCCCTTTTTTTAATTATAGTGATAAACAGGGAAACCAAAGATATGCAATTGCATGTTTTTCCTTGTGCGATCAATGAAGGCAGAAACCACATATTTATCCGCTTTAGAGCTTTTTATGAATTTTGGCATCGATTTGTTAGTGCATATATTTGCATATTTTACCGGTTCCAGCATTTTTTAGGCTTATAGCGCATATTTTGCCTTTTTAAGGCATATTTTGGTATATATTTTTTAGATGCCTGCCATAGCTTTCGCAGCAAATAAAAAAAAATTTTTCGAAAAGCTGTTACATTTCGACATCTACAATTAATTTTTACTCTTAAATTGTAAGACAAAGCAGGTTGCCATTAAGCATTAATGTTATGCGATTTGCATCTATACCAATCTTTTAATATTCCGATTGACTCAAAATTAATTTTTAAAGTGATCTAACGATGTCCACCGCCCGACTGGCTGATTGTCTGTCCATGTTAGCCTTGTGCGCAAAGTACAAGTTCCAATTTTGTAGATAATTTGATTAAATATGGACGATGGTACATATTTAAATTAATTTCGTCCCAAAAATGTTTAACTGCAAATTAAGTAATTTACGAATCAGTTCACATTTGCTCAAAGCTCACATCCTTTAATAGCTTTAGCTTCCTTTTAAATGTTAACATTTGTTAACAATTTTGCGACCGTACCTAAAATCCCTTTGAGACAAAAACCCATATGGATGTTAATTTCTTGATAATATTCGGCAAACATCTCTTATATGCATTTTAACCTAATATGGGCTTAAGCGATAATATTTTTAAGTTTTTTTTTTTAAATTTTGTTATTAAATCGTTGAATAGGCGGCATGAAATAACCCCCCAAAATAGTTCCTCCCAAAAAAATAATGAAATAACCCCCCAAAGGTTTGTACAGAGAACAACAAAAACGGTTTTTGGGGGGTTATTTCATTTTGTTTGGGGTGTTATTTCAATTTTTTAATTGGGGTATTATTTGTTATGAAATTATCCCCCAAGAAATCATTATGAAACAAAGCCCCAATATAATTTCATTTTCAAATTTATAATGAAAAAATTTTTGGGCGCAAGGATTTATCCACTTTGGTATACAGAACACCGGCTTCGATAAATAAAGCTGCCCTGCATAACCAGCCTTTGGCAGGGCGCAATGGTTTTCTTCTATATGGTATACCAAACATCGGCTTCGCTAACTAAAGCTAATTTTTATACTATAGAGGAGAAAATCCTGGCGCTATGCAGAGAAGCTTTAGTAAGCGAAGCCGGTGTTTGTTATACCATAGAGAAAAAAGTCATTGCGACCGGCCGAAAGCCGGCTATGCAGAAAAGCCTTAGTTGGCGAAGCTTGTGTTTGGTATATCAAAAATGATATCTATCGCGTGATTCTTTGAAGCAAAACTGTATAATTAATTGTATTACATATATTGGGCTCTTATTTAATTTCCCCAAAAGTTAGGGAATTATTTCATTTATGTTTAGGGCGTTATTTTATTTCGTTGGGGGGGTTATTTAATTTTTAAAATTGGGGCTTTCTTGCATATGAAATAAGGCCCCACGCTTTTGGGGGTTATTTCATATTTTTTGGGGGGTTATATTTTGGAGGATTATTTCATGCCGCCTGTTGAATATTGTGTCTTCAAATGAGCAATTTTAATATACGCCTTTTTTAGAGCATATTTCTGGTTTCCCTGGTTATATATAATATTGGCTTAAAACAATGTATGTATTCCTTTTTTTAATACTTGTTTTTTATCTTTTTTTTTTCTTTTTGTTGTTGAAATGACCATAATAAATGTAAATAAACAAATAGTTAATAAATAATTTACAAAAAAAAGAAATTAATAAAATTGTTTGCTAGTTAAAAAAGATGAAAATGGATGCTGTAAAATAACACTGTGATAGTTTTTGACCCGAAAAAAAAATGAACTTCGATGAATCCTTTTCGAACTATAAGGAAGTGTCAGATTGGCTAAAGTTTTTTAGAAATCGGTATATATCCATTTTTCATGGATATAGCTATCACAGTGTAATTTAATAAGTTATGAATGATAAATGTTAATATATACTGGTGTCCAGGGTATTTATTAGGGTATTCATTCGGTTAACCGTTAATCGGTTAACCGATTAATTACTACCCGATTAACCGACGTAAAAAAATTTTAAATTTTTTGTAGTATTAAACCATATTTTCATACAATATAATTCCTTCTAAAAAATACATTAACATAAATTAAGAAATTCGGATATTAACATTTTTGCAGAATGTTCGGTGCTGAGCATTGCCAGGATGAGTTAGATGATGACCTGACAACAGAAGAAACTTTCGATAGTAACACAACAACAGAATAAACCGAAACAATTAGAAGTTTAAAAATTTTAAAACTTAAAACAGGACTCTAATGGCATAATGGAAGATTTTATATGTTTAGAGAAATCCAGGAAAAGGACTGAGAATTTAGATATTCTGTATTATGGGTTGTTTTCGATTTCTCCAACATAGTGAAGAAATTTTTTCCAACGCAAGTTTCATCAAAACTAAAGAAAAGCATAGCTTAAATCCTAAACATTTTAACCAGATAATTTTTCTAAAAGATTATTTTATAAGATCTCCTTAAACTATTTAAATTACTAATAAAAATTTTGTTTGCTCGTTTTACTTCAAGAATTCTTATGTTATTGTGATTTTTTTAACTAATAAACTCCAAAGAATAAACAATTTTTCAAGTTTATATACTGAAATTACTTAATTTATTAAAAAAAACTTTATTAATCGGTTAACCGATCAATAACAAAATTAACCGATTATTAACCGATTAAACCAGAACCTCGATTAATTAATCGAGCGATTAACCGATTAAAGTAAAAGCCCGATTAAATGAATACCCTAGTATTTATTGTTATAAATTAAAAAAAAATTTAAGTGACATTAATACCGCGTATTTACGCACTTATTGTGTTTCATTTGAAGAATTTATGCAACGAATTCTTACCGACAAATTCGTCGTACTATGCGCAGTTCTTCATTTGTACCAGTTGCGTTTACAGCATTTAACTGATAATATTTGCCAACATTTTTCTGGAAACAAGATTTTGCTTGTGTGACGCGTCGCGATGATTTTAACTTAAACAATAGTTTTGTTAAAGAAACAAACAAATCAACAGAGTGTTGCTTTACTGTTCTTTCTACAAAGCAGACATTCCACAACACTAAAAACTCAAGCATACAACTTAACTCGTATTATGCGTATTGTACACGACTGGTTTAGATCCAAATTCTTGAACATTTTGCATTCAAAAATTCTTAAAAATTAAGCTTTGTTTAACTTTAATGTGTTTCTTTAATCAGTCAAGTATAAATTAAAGTCGGCGAATAAAAGGGCGTGTTTGAAAATGTGCTTAACACTTACACAAACACAATCACCAACAGCAATTTAGTGCATTGGTATACATATGAGCAGGGCTGACAGGCAATTTTTATTTTAAATAAAATCTACAAAATCGTCAAGACTTAAGAAAAAAATCGCCAAAAAAATTAACTCACAGAAAATTATTTTCTGTTTTTAACACAATAGTATTTTTTATTAATAATTGAACCATAAATTTCGAAAAGGGACCAGGTATAATGTTTTAGAATTTCAAAGAGAGCTCATCTTCATATACATTTAGGATATTTATTATAACATATTAAAAATCGCAGATTATAAAATTAAATTAAAGTTTTTAAGCCGTCTGTGACATTCTTGGTAGAGTTTTACAAATTTGGATTTGGAAAGCGAATTTTTATAAATGCCTTAATTATATATCTGGGAATAAAATGATGGCATTTGTTTTGTATGTACGTATCCCGCACATCGATGGGAAGTTTGACAAATGTAAAAACACTTGACCGCACTGGGATAAGAGGAATCATTTTGAACTGGTTTAAAAATCACCTGGAATGTAGATCGTATTATTTTAATAAAATACATATAACAAATTAAGCATCATAATACCGTACGACTATGGAGAGTCTCCCAAGGGTCAAAACTTCGTCCAACTTTATATATAATATACGCGAATAATATGCTTAAATGCCTTAATAAAAGTGCAACTTTCGCATTTATCGATGACACGGCCATAATATATAAAAAAATATAAATGATATATAATTCCCCTCGATCATATAAGAAGTATAGGGCCATAAAAGTTGCTAACAAGAACTTAAAGAGTGCAGTAGACAATGGTCTCATAATAAATGCAAATAAACATAAGTGATGCACATTCAACCACCTCACCTTGCAAATTCGCAGATGTTTTTAAAAATTTCACAATATGGAGTGCCAACACAATCAATCTTCAAATATAGCCAACTCAAACGACTCTTGCTCATCCTTCATTGAAACAGTTGAATTTTTTAAGTATTTAGGAGTATATGTATTTAGCAGCTTTAATGGGAAATGTCGAATGCAGCACTACCTTACAAAAAAACACAGGATCAACTGTTGAAATTGTTATGAAAAAAGTAACAACTTACAACAAGTAGAAGAAGAAGAAATATAATATTGAGCCAAATAATAGCATCACTGCAACAAACATAATTCAGCAAACAAACACTTTCAACTTCAACAGCGAATCAAATAGTTCTCACAAACAACAATAACTTCGAACAAAACAACACATCCTCAAGTTACACACGTATTAAACACAACAGCAACAACACACAAAATAATAGCACCACTGCAACAAGCACAACTCAGCAAATAAACATTAAAATTACTAGTGGTATGCAAAAATAATCTAGCATTAACCACAATAACTTCGAAAACAGAAACACATTCTTAAGTAAGACACGTATTATACACAAAAACACACATGGACAAAATAATAGCATAACTGCAACAAAACTAGCTCAGCAAATAAATCCTACTGTGGAAACATCCTTAAACATTAACAACAATTATTTCGAAAACAACAACATATGCTCGAATAACAGACGTATTATACACAATAACATCAACACAAAAGGTGATTAAAATATTGTACTAAAAAATTTAATAATATTTAATTATAAAAATTAATTGTTAAACCTAATACATAAATAAAAAAATAAAGAACAATCCTTCTCAGATTTACATGCACTTATTTTAAAGAGTATGTATCACACAACAATATCAAGAGAATTTTATAGAGATTCAAGATATCTGCAATATATTGATCACGCTCAAAACACCAGAAGACGTCTGCAAGGATGATATAAATTATACAAAGGATTTAGAAATAAATATAAAGAAACACCCTATCAGTATCTTTCCAACTATATAAAATAAAATACCTTCCAATATCATTAATATTAAAAATAAACATAGAAGAAAAATATTTACACTCAATTTACATGAGGGCTTTTACGACGTGGTTTTTTCTTCATTCCCTTTTGAAACAACTTCCGAAATCCCTTTGCGTTTTTACGATGGTTTTTGGTTGCATGTCTTTTTTTATTTACAGTAGGGCCTTGATTATCCGTAATTCGATTAATCGGCCGCATCAATTAACCGGCATTACCTCTGTTATCCGAAATTAAAAACAAATTAACATTTTTCTCGTTAACTTTTGAACAATAAAAAAAAATTAAGTAAACAAAGAAAGAGAATTTCCCAACGTACTAGAAACATGTTCTGCCAAAATTACTTTTTCCTCGTATTTAAATATTTACTTAAAATGTGTGATTTTTAAAGAGATATAGGAAAGTTAAAAAAACACATAAAATTCAGAAAAATCTTTATTTGAATCGATAGTACGGTCCATACAATTTAATGTTTGAAGATTATTTCATGCAAATGTTGGCCGTAACTGCGCCTCAAATGGTCCATCCGCTTAATCCAATTTTGGCATACTCTTTCCAACATTTCGGCCCGTATCCCATGAATAAATGCTTCAATGTTGTCTTTCAATGCGTCAATTGAAGCGGGCATGTGTGTATAGACATGAGCTTTAACATAGCCCCACAAAAAATATTCTAAAGGCGTTAAATTGCACAATCTAGGCAGCCAATTGACCGGTCCCGAACGTAAAATAAAATGTTAACCGAACTCGCCTCTTAATAAGTCCATTGTCAAGCGTGCCGTGTGGCATGTGGCACCGTCTTGTTGAAACCACATCTCATGCAAGTCAAGCTCTTGCATTTTGGGCATTTTGGATATCATCTCACGGTAGCGCTCACCATTCACAGTAACGTTACGATTCGCATCATCTTTGAAAAAGTACGGTCCAATGATGCCACCCGCCCATAAACCGCACCAAACTGTGACTTTTTTTGGATGCATTGGTATTTCTTGCAATGCTTCTGGCTGATCTTCACTCCAAAATCGACAATTCTGTTTACTAACGTACCCATTGAGCCAACAATGAGCTTCGTCGCTGAACACAAGAAGCGCGCGATGAACTTTCTTAGCAGAGCACGCATTTTGATAATAAAATTCAATAATTTGCAAGCGTTGTTCGTTTGTAAGACGATTCATGGTTAAATTATAGACCAAACTGAAGATGTTTGACAGTCAGCTGTTTAAACCAGTGTTGCCAAAAAGATAATAGCGTAGAAATCACACGATAGCTGCTTTACACTATCACACAAGTCTAACGTATTTTGAAAATTGTTAAACAATAATTAGATCAGGGAAGCATTTTCGAAAATACTTAATCCTTTGTGGGATAGTGTTTAACGGCCTTAAATAATACATTTTATAATATTGTTACGAAAGTTAAATTATCTAAGTATTATTTATAGTTATAGTTATAAGTTATCTTGTAAGTTATAGTTTTATGTTACTTAAAATTGTCATGTATAATTTTCAACACAACTGTTATTTTTAAGTAATTCCTATATAAATTTCCCAGTCATTTCTAGAAATGGTTATAGAACATAATAAATAGTTTTTACGGGAAGGTTCAGGAAAAATCTAGAAATATTTATGAAATATAAAAAGGGGTGACTCATGTAAAATTACTGCCAGTTTAACGATATCGAACGTCATCGTTCGCATAGAAAATTACATTTAAAACAAAAACAAAATTCGGACATTGTTCGAAGTTTGTTTTTGTTTTTAATGTAATTTTCTATGCGAACGATGACGTTCGAAATCCATGAACTGGCTGTTAGTTTAGTTTGTTTTGAGAAACGGTTCTGTTCGTAACTATCAATTGTGAACAAAATAATAAAGTTTGTTAAGTTGAATAAGTGTGTGTATTTATTTTTATTTGCAATTAAAAGAACTCAACGGTTTATTATAAACCGAACACGTTTATTACAGGAAAAACGTAACAATATAAATTTTCATTTTAATCGAATGTACATACCAAGTCAAACCACAATTTATTCTGGTAAAGCTTCTATACTTTAATAGTCTTATTCCTTTCATATTTTCCAGGAAAATTTTCTATTAAAGTATGAAAGCTTTATAAATTGTAATTTGCCTTAGAATACACATTCGATTAATATGAAAATTAATGTAATAAATGTTACTCACCATGTGAAATAAATTCCCAGATTCTATTTCAATAAATTTTATATTTACATAAAATAAGAAACACACAAAAAAAAATTTGATTACCAAGAATGCTCCCGATCCCGTCTGTTATCGATAATCGAGGTCTCACTGTATTTTCAACCTCACACTTCAAAGTAGAAAAAATAATAAAACGTAAAGCTAAGTCTAGACGATATGTTGAATCAGCAAATGTATGCTTATACTCATATGCTTAAAAATAATAACAAATGTCTCTATCAGCATATGCAATATGCTAGGTGTCTAGACGATATGCTGAAAATACTAAATTTTTGAAATTCATCATATGCTAGCAAATGATATTTCAACAAATAAGTAAGCATACAATTTTTGTGTCTACACGATATGTTGAATTTCGTATGTTGTTATGTATGCTGAGTAAAGAGAACATTTGTTTAAAAATTAAAAATTCATTTGACAATTCTCTTTTTTTATTATTTTATTTAAAAGTTGTTATCAATTATCGCCTTTATTGCAAAAATGAATAGGTTTAGTGTAATTAACACTTAAAAATTAAGAGTGCTTTATTGGACTTGGTCAAATCCGCAAACAATTAAAATATTTAAAGACTGGGTTGATCTTAAAATTATTAGTAAAGTCTCAAAGTTACTTAATCTATTACAGTTCTACCCCTATGGTAAATTATGTGCCGACCAGCAGAATGTTTTATGGATTTATTTGATACCCACACCACTATAGTGTCTGTAACACCTTAAAATATTGGTCCTATAACCATCGTTTAGTATACCGATCGACTCAATCGCTATCTAAGTCGATATAAGGATGTCCGTCCGGCCGACTGGCTGGCTGTCCACTTTGTAGTGCGCAAAGTACTTGTCGCAATAATTTGATTGGTTTAATTATTTATTGTTATTAAACGATGATTGTAATATCTCAAAGATCTCATAAAAACTTCCTTCCCAATAAGAGTTTTTGCGCTCATAAACCATGTTCTATGTTGGTATTAAGACTAAATCTTGGTCAAAAAGTTTTATTGTAAATCTATTGTTCCCATACAAATACCACTCCCAAAAATATTACCAATACCATAACGTCCTTAAAAATGTCGATCGATTGAGTAATTTTTAGTATTAAAAACATAAATAAGACCAAATTTCAATACAAAACACTTGTATGTTTCAACCGTTTTAAAGTACCGCTTTCTACGGGAGCTATAGTGATTTTTTTTTGCCGATTATCACAAAATTGTATCGTGTTATCTCTAGACACTTAAAGCTTAATTGGACTATATTTTTCCACATTTAAATGATTTCCCAGAGTGGGCTTTATACGGAGCCTATGGTAAATTGTGGGCCGATCTTCTCCAAATTTAGTTGTGTGATTTCTAGTTTTATAAAAATATGACCGACCAAATTTTACTATAATAGCGTTATTCAGTACATCTTAGGCATAATTAAGTATTTCCGAGAATGGGTTTAACATGGGGCCTATGGTTAATTATGGAACGATCATCTTAGTGTAATATCTAGTCATAGAAAGTTCTTGCAAAATTAAATAGCAATCGGTTCATACTGTCATGTTAACAGAAATATAAATTTTTAAGGGTGTTGGGGTTCTGGTTTAAAAGAAGAAAATTTACTCAGCTGAGCGAAGTCGTTGCTTGATATACCATTAATTAAGAACCCTTATGTCCAGTAGAAGACCGGCAATAAGGAAAAAATTTATTAAGCGAAGCTGATGTTTATCATACCATATAGTTAATACCTATATTGAAGCAATTACATAAAGTATATTAAATATTACCACATGTGTACTCAAACCTAATATATTAAACAAAAAGATTTATTAGAATATAAATGGTTAACTTTCATAGCTTCAGAATTTTATACGCTACTGTACCATGCATTATGTTTTATGAAAGCTTGAAGATTTCTCTAGAAAATATTATATGTAATAAAAATACCTTAATATCGACAAAATTTTGAAATAAGAGCCATTTTGACAAATTACATTAGTAACTGAAAATATTTTTGAAATTGGTTCTTAATGGGTTAATAATTCGGCATGTTTTATATACCACGTGAAAGGTATTTGGAAACACGCTTCAGCGCTACCCATATTGCTGAGATCAAATTTATACTTCAAGAGATATTGGTTAAGAATTTTTAACTTTTATGATCTATATCTCTAAAACAAAGTTCGTTGACCAACATTTTTATTTTCAAAGCACTTCTAAATGAAATTTTTTGTTTGCCGATGAGCAAAAAATCTTGATAAATTCCGGGGTTATATACAAAATTAAACAAGTAATTGAACGAATACCAATTTTTATCTTTTTTATATGCTACCAAATTTGCCGTATGCTGAAAAGCTTGCATACGACTTTCAACAAATAACATATTTGTCAACATGCGTAGAAAATTTGTTTAAAAGTAAAAATATTGTGTCTAGACGATATGCTAAAATTGTGAACAAACGTTTGCTGACTTCGTTAACAAATGCCTGTCATATGTTGGTAAGCAAACGTTTGTTGAAAAAATTTGGTGTCTACACGATATGTTGGCGCTGAAAGCAAAATTTTCAACATAAATTTGCTGATTCAACATATCGTGTAGACTAAGCTTAAGAACAAAAAGTTTAAAGAGAAATATAAAAAACAACATGAAAAACACGAACCGAGTCTTTTTGTTTACACCTCTTTCTCTCTACACCATTTGCCCACAAACAAAAAGAGACGCCGTAAAAGCCCTCATGTAATTTGAGTGTTATAAAACAATTTTTAATAAGTTTGCAACAAATAAATTTTAAAAGTTAAATTCTTAAAATTATAAGCAATGAATTTTCTTTAATTTTCATTGTTATTAATGAAATTTTTTAGTTATGTATGTATCAATGACTGCAGACAAGCTAAAAAGCTATATTGGGCTTTGGAAGAAAATGTATATACAAATGTTAAATTCAATTTAAAAAAAAACATTCATCTATCCTTCAGGTTCCAATGCAATAAAATGTTGTTGTAAGATGTCTGTAATTTGCGGTAAAAGATATCGTAAAACACGGAAGACGTGCTCGAAATTAAGTGATCCGGTATAAAAAGTCTGTGATGTAAAGCGTATTAAGACATAATATCTCTTTTGTTTTCAATGGTACATACAATATGTTTAATATAAAATACATAGTGTTACAGCTGTTCCAAGGATGTCAGGGGAAGGGTTGTAAGGAAGTGTTAATAATTTTGTTATCGAAAGCAAATTTCTTTTAAGCTGGTTATACAATTATATATATGTACATCAAAAATGGTATACAATTCATAAGGGTTTTGCTAGCAAATTTCAGTAAGAACTCTTCTCTAAAAACAATTTAATTTAAATTTTCTCAAAAGAAAATATTTTGACATTGGCCCTTTTAGCACCAAGCCACAGATATGTTGTGCAACCTCCTCCATTTTCGAAATAACGGTATATCTTGAAAACCAGAGCCAATCTAAAAAGAACCGAGAGCACCGCTGGATTCAGCGTACCCGAATTATGTAAAAACGCCATGTGCCCTGCTTGTCTGTTTTTTCAACTTGCAAAGTGTTATCAATAAATTTATTGCAAATTCCACCATTAATTGTATTTTCTTTTCTTTAACATATACACCAAGATAAACTTCTTCTCTTTTGCAAAAATTTTTATGGTCATGAAAATCAATTTGATCTTCGTAAAATATAAATTTGTCTATACGCTGAGTAACTGTTGACATAAAATTTGTGATGTCAACAAATCGTCAAAGAATAAGCGTCACTCGACAAAAATCGTCATTCGCCACTTTTCAGAAATAGCTCTGAAAAAATCGTCAAAATGACTTAAAATCGTCACGTGTGGCACCCCTGGACTGTATGAGCGTGATTAAAAGAAATAAGTATAAAATAAAAGAAACAACAACTACAAAAAAACGACACCAGCAAAACAAGTAAAAGCTCATTTGGGTGCTTTATGGCCTTATAAAAATTTAAATTCATTTTAAAAGCCATAATTTTCCTGTTTTATATTTCTTTTGCAGATTTTATTCGCTTAATCCATTTTTTCTTTTAGTTGTTGCTTTTCTTTTTCTACAAATACTCTCATATAATCTACAATTTATAGCTTGTTATAAAACGGCACCACACACTGAGACCTAAAAAAAATTGCAAGAAGAAAATTGCTTTTTCATATCTTTTTTTCTACACCTTTTTTTTCATTTTGTTTGTGTTCTTATTTAATTTAACAAATTATTTCCTTTAAAGATTCTGTTTTAGGGATAGCAAATCTAAAGTTAAAAGAAACATCTACTTTTTTTTCTTTTTTGGTGGCTGTTGATTCTTATCGATTTTAATGTACTTCCTCTTCTACTTTGAAAAGTAATTTAAGGTGATTTTCATTTTTTAAGGAACTTCTTATTGGTGTTTAATGTTTTTATTTTATTTAAGTATGTCTTAAATTTCATGAGGAAAATTATAAGGGTTTCCAGTACAAAAAAAAATGCAATAATCGGGATTTTTAAAATTTTGTAAGAAGTAGCTTTTAAAAACAAATATAATGTGCCTCCGAATGTTGGTGAGGGTTACGGATACGATTCCCGCCAGAAACTGCTTTTTTGTATTAGATTATTTTACTACAGCGGGCTTAAGTTTTGCGTTACTTTTGCTCGGTTAATTAAGGTAGAATATAATTTGTAGATTTTTTCAGAAGAAATAGAGTTTTAAGTAAAGACTGATTTAAATAATTTTCATATGATTTTTAATAATAAATATTTAAAAAAAGTTTATAAAACCTCCAAAAATCTATAAAAAAATTCTTATGATTTTCTTTAAAAGGGTAAATTTAGATCGCACCCCGTTTGTAAATAACCACGGCCGGCACTCGATGTTTATAGAAATTACAATTCATAATTCATAAGGAAATTTAAATCGGCATTACTGCCGCAATTTAATCTTAATGACTGAAAAATTAGTTTTTTTTTAATCAAAAACTTTCATCAAAAAACTAAAAATATGTTTTTGTGTGAACTCGAGTTTTTTTATGAAAACAAAGTTTTTTTAGCGATACGTGAGTGCTCTTTGCAAACCTGGGAATCAGAAAAACACAAACGAAGCTGTAGTCCAGCTGCTGTCGATGACAGATATTTATTTTTACACTTATAGCCGTGCGGCCTTTGGCCGTAGATTCCCTATCCTTGCACGCATACACGCAAAGAAAATACATGGTTGATGCAATCACAATCGCAAACCATCATTAATGTTTGTAGTAATAATTGTGTCAAACACTTCTTAAGTAACAATATATGTTCAGACATAATGTTAATAGCTAACTATTGTCTTAAACATATTATTATGGTCAGATTCCTAACACCATGCAAAATGTCTGTTTAAACATGTTAAATGATTCTCACAAATAAAACCCATATGAATATAATTTCAAACATTTATTTTTTTATTTAAATTACATGTACATATAATGTCATATATTAAAAAAAGTAAATTAAATTAATACATTTATACATATATATACATACATGTGTTATATACGTACATAAGTATAAATATAATCACTTACTTGTGTTGAAGGAAGTTATTCTGTTTGATATTAAATGTCATGCAAAAAAATCGCATTAAATGAACAGCAACAAATACATCCACTTGCGGTCATACAATCAAACTTGCGCAACCGCAAACATTCGCTGCTGGTTTGCAGTCATTCAAATAATGCACATCGTGCTTTGTTATTTATACCATCGTTAGCTTCGTTTTTTAATAAAGATGTTTTTGTGTTCGGTGCGACAACCCAGCGGGAACAAGGCTTGCTCGCTCCATGCCGTACTCATATCTTTTTTACACGCGTTGTCATTGCGGAGAAAGCTTTCCGCTTTCCTTTCTTTTGCCAGACCTTCTTAAAGGCATTCAAATAAATGGCTTTTAGAAGGCTTTCCAGAGAATGACTGTCAAAAAGCCTTAGAAAAAAGATTATCTTGAAGGGTTTTTAAGAGAGGTATGTTAAAAGGCCTTTCAATTAATGGCTCTTAAAAGGCCTTTCAGACCATCCTTCTACTAATGGTTTTGATTCAAGGTCATATTGAAGGGATATTAGTCTTAAAGATTAAGGAATATTTCCGGCGCCCCATAGTTTATGACCAACATTCAATTTCATTGGGATCTAAGAGTACCATTTATTTTAAGTGAAATAAACAGATTTAGTTCTAAATACGTAAATAGACTAACCAACCACCAAAACCCATTGGCGATTTCTTTATTAGTCTGTGTTCGGCTCATGTCTTATTGACAAGATTGCTACGTTATAGGCGAGAGGGACGAGGGGAAAAGAAACGAGTACACAGATGCATGTACTGTCTTTACGTTTTGCTTTCTTATTCGGTGTTGAAGTTTGTTTTTGTTTTCAATAGCAAAAAGCATACATGCATACGCTCGTCGTCAACATGACATGAATTATTTAAACGACAACTCATGTTCAAGGAAGAAAAAGGAAGAATCTTGTCAATTAAACATGAGCCGTATGAACTCAGACTTAGATGAAACAAATGAAATTAGAAGACTGAATAGGTTTCATGTATTAGATCTCCAATATAGAAAATAAAACAACAATTAACTTGTTATGTATATTTAACAAACGTATGTTTATAAAGTTAATGAAACTTATTGTAGTTTAATAACACATGTGATATTTTTTATTGAAATAATCAAATTTGCTAAATATTGTAAAATAGATTGTAAATAAAAGTATATAATAAAAAAAACTTTTAAGCACAAGTACCTATGTATCTTCCTAAATGAACAAAACTCAACTAAAATGATTTACATTATTGTTTTTATTTTGTATTTTAATATGTACCTACTATGTTACTTTGTTTTTATAACGGGATCTGAATTCTTTCGTTTTGGCGAAAAAAACAAAACAAAAAATGTTACTTTTTCTCTTTTCAACTTCAACTAAAATGATTTACAACATATGTTACTTTGTTTTTGAAAAGGGATCTGAATTATATTGCTTGTGCAAAAAAAACAAAACAACAAATGTTACTCCTTCTTTTCTCGCTTCTCATAGAAGCGAATGTGGAGGGTGTATCTTATCTTTTATAACAAAGAGCCGAGGCCTTCTATAAGGCATTCTTTAGCAGTTACATAAGAATAGTAATTAAATCAAAAAATTTTTTAAGCAGGCCTTTAAAAAGGCCTGAGTAAGAAGGTCTTCTGAGTTTTCCCGCTAGGAATGATTGTTTTGGTAAAGAAAACAAAATACAAACAAAAAAGCCAGAAATCAAGCAATCATTACTCATGTATTCATTCAGCAGTTGCTATGTAGTACAAGAAAAAAAATGCGAAATGAAACTAAACGCACATACATATGTATGTAGGTACAAACTATTTCCATAGAAACAGAATACTTTTTTTTATCATCTTAAAATGTAGAGAAGTTCTGTATTCTTGTTATTGTTGTTAATTTTAACAAAGCGTCTCATCGAGTGGACAATGACTACTTGAATGAAAGAGTATAATAATGTGTTCCTTTTGAATTTACACAGTTGCGTTATATTGCGTGCGCAACAAAAATGCAAACAAAGCACATTCAATAAAAAACGAATACATGCAAAAATAAAATGTGTACGAAACGATGTAAAAATAACCAACGTTGAACTTTGTTTTGCAAGCAAAGAGTGAATGTAAATTTGAGCGTATGAATAAATCAAGAAAAATAGTGATTTTGCAGTTCTCTGGTCTGCATACAAAACGTCTCCCGCAACAATCTCATATAGTTGTTAAAAGTCTCTTCCTAAAAAAGTTCTTTGTCATCTGCTGGTGGAATTTCTACGAATTACCACAACGCATCAGCTGCTTTTTATACGTTTGGTTTTTATATTTATTTGGGCTAATGACAAAACTTTATGACAACATTTATATGCCAGTTTCAATATTGTAGGTTTATTTTTTGGGCTGCAAGAACGACAACGTTATTTTATATTTATATTTATAACTATACATAAATAAATAACTTACCTATTTCAACACACGTGTAGTAATTTATTTCGTAAATTTACAAGGCAGCATGGACTTTTAAATTTGTTTGTTATCATTAGTGTAACTATAGCTCGCGGACGGAAATAACGTGGGAGATAATTTGATTATCTTTATAAACACACGCTGCTTGTTTTGACAATAAATGTTTGCTCATTTAGAGAATTTCACACATTTCACATAATTTAATATGTTTAGCTAGATCAGAGTAACTTTTTAGATGTTTAACACCATATAATATTATTATAGTGAATTAAAAAATGTTAACGACAAAAAATATGTTTTCAAGTTACATGAGGACTATAAAAAATGTATTATGGTTAACATATTTGCCAAATATAAATAAAACTGGTCGTAGTGACCACTCATTAAACTTATTTTTTCTCTGCGTGTAGACAAAACACGCCATTTTTAAAAAAATCTTTAAAATTTTGGCCCGTATTTATAAAAATTTTTAACATTTAACAAAGGTTTACATAACAAATTTTGTATGAAAGTTTGCCTTAATAAACGTTTGTTAAATTTAATAATCGTTTATAAATACGGGGGTTTATGTTTAATATAACCATATTCTTGTCAACGACAACCATATTATGGTTAAATTTGCTCTCCATCAAAAGACCACAACCATATCTCAATAGTATTTTCCTCTTTTCCAAGAGCAACATGCTATGGTTGAAACCCAACCATGCTCTTATAGGTGCTAAACATATTTCACTAATTTTTAACCATGTCCAGAGGCAACCATAACATCGTTGTGGCATGTTGATGCAGGACTAATTTAACCATAACATGGTTGTCGGTGACAATATTATGGTTTAATTAAACATAATATATTGAAATTTTTTCTTAAATATTGTGTTGTTGGTGGTGACCATATTTAAACATGTTTTTTCTCTGGGTGTGAGAACCAGAACAAAAATTGACTACGGCTTATCTCTAAATGACATGGCTGAGCAGTTTGATGTCATATGGGTCCCAGGACACAGGGATATACTGGGAAACATTAGGGCGAATGTGGTAGTTACACTCTTTTTTCCACTGGATTTCGAAGGTGTTGTGGTATGTCTGCTCTTCTGCAAACTGGAATTTCGGATATCGGCTATCGATATTGACAGAAAGGCCGTGAATACTGGATGCTGGATAGCAAGGTAATTATGGCCCCGCTTAGATTACCATGTATCCACTATCGATGACCAAAAGGGACGTATCACTTTTGGTATCTTTTGCCATGTGATACTGGAAATAGTTCAGCATGCACAACTTCTGGTAACTGGACACTATGATTTATTCTGCAGCTGTGATGCTTGAAATGAGCAGAAGGACACAGACTACCTTCTCTGTCAATGCCCTGCTCTGGCGAGAAGGCGACTAGCCGGCGTTGAACTGGAGCGCATTTTAAACAGTGTTCGAAAATAAACACTAAAACTCGCTCCTCAGTGTTCAGTTCGGCAAATTTGTGGAAAACACAAACGCTTAAAGTGTTTGTGTAGTAAATCATTAAAAAAATAACGTTTCCCTGTTTTTTTTTTTTTCTTTTGAACCAAAAAAAATAATACTGTACTTATCCAACTCAACAAAAAGATGGGTAAATTTAATTCCGTTCGGTTTTTTTTAATCACAAACTGCATTGCGTTCGGTTCAGCTCATGAATGCTCGTTCGTTGTTATGCATAGCGGCTTTTTGGCTGGTAAAAAAAAAACCAAACCTTTTTTACAAAAACAAAATAAACATACGAGAAAAACAAAATGCCTGCAAAATAATATATATAATAAAATAATAATACACACGGAATCTGTTCGTCCTGCGGTCGTTGCTAAAATTTGTTGGTTGTTCATTTCTTCATCAATGTAAAAAAGTAACATTATAGAACATTATAATATAATGTTTGTTTACAGTACCACTTCAATTGCTCTGTTTTTTAAGGAAGAACAGAACACTATATAATGTTCAGCTCTTTCTTGAAAATAGTTAAAAACGGTTGTATTCGTCTAAAAACACTAAAAAAATAAATATCGTTCCTGGGTGTGTGAGCCGAACGCTAAATAATGTTCGGTTTATTTTCGGAAACTGATTTTTAATTTCATTTAAAGTTTGGGTCTCTTTTGCGTTGGGAGTTCTGTTAATTGGAAATCCATGGTAACACAATGGATCATTTAGTATAAGTTTGTCAGATGAGTACTCACTGCCAATTCTTTCAAATCTATCTGCATTTGAACATAAACTCTTTATGATTTAAGCAATTACTTTTGACGTCTGCTTTAACTTCTGCCAACACAGTAAAATTCCTTTAAACACGAATTTTCCAGTATGATTCAACGAAACAAATTTTATTATGGCATATTAAAGTTAATGACCACACAAGGCACAGCAGTTGAAATTCAATAAATTGCAATCCGTACACTAAAGCAAATTATGAGTGCAAAACCTTTTTTGTCTTTCATAAATAAAGTTGCCTGAGAGTTGTTAAATTTTATTAACAAAATATCAAAAGACTTTAACAATCAAATCAATTTGTGAACCCTATAAAAAATACAATTTCTTACAGAGTCTATAGAAAGTTAAATAAAGTTTTTTTTTTACTTTCTTTCATAATACTTGTTCAGTCTTTCATTCATTTTTTAAAATATTATGGAAACCAAAAGTATTTTATATATTTTCCATCCACTCATTTCAACATACAATTTGATTTGATGCAATAAAAGTGAATCGATATTTTACAATGTCTACTATGTAAAACAAGACTTTTTGCAATTTCAAAAAATAACAAGCATTAAGAATTTTAGCGTTGTAAAAAAACTGTTAAAGAAAAAGTTTTTAATATTTTTATTTCCTTTAATGGGTTTTAATTTTCCCACTTACTGTAAGTTGCCTTTTAAAAAGCAACGACTGCGTACATAAAAAGTAATTATGATATTATTTAGTTTATTTTTCTAGTTTGTTTCATTTGTATGATCATAAAAAACCACTGTAGCTTAGTTTTTGCAATTATTTTGTTGAACAAAAAAATAATTTCTAAAGTGGCAGATTTAATTATATAATATTGCGGATTTTTTTGTATATGATTGCAGATTTAAATTTTAAATTAAATAGTTAATCAGCCTGTGACACACAGCCTGTGTTCTTTAATCTTTTACAAAAAACGACACTGTCGATGACGACAACGGCAGCCGGAATAAGGCTTAATATGTATAGGGCATTCCACGTCAAATCGGATGGTTAAGATATTTTTTTGAATCTCCCCAATTTTTTTTTTTATTCTTAAAATTTAAAAAAAAAAACTAATTTAGATACCGATTTTTGAATTTATAACAAGTCAAAAAAACAATTATGGAAGGCCCACTAGCGGAAAGGGTTTAAAAGTTGTTGGGTTGATAGAAGTTTAAAATTATACATTTTTAAAAAAATCGAAGGATACACTAATTTTCCAAAACATTGGGCACATTCATAGTATGAAGCGCAACCGTTCCGTCTTATATGCCCACTATTTTAAATTTCAAATCCAAAAATTTTAATAAAAAAAACTTGGAATATTTGTATACCCTCCACCACAATTAGTTGTGAACAGGGTTACATAGTTTGTCAGTCCATGTGAAACTTTTTTATTATTCATCTCAGACCCCATAAAGTACATATATTCTGGCTCCTTGAGTAATTCTAAGTCGATTTAGCCATGTCCGTCTGTTGAAAACACGCAAAATTTCGAAAAACTCAAAAGAAATAAAAAAACTTGGTGTCAAATTGCTTGCAGTTATCCGAAGCAGTTTGGGATTGAAATCCAGCAAAATCGGTTCGGTAGGATCAGAACTGTGAATCAAAATGTGGAACCACCACCTAAAAAAATTGATAATTTTGTTACAAAAAGTAGCATAAATGGTGGAAAAATGCACGGAATGATATGAGATTTGGCAAAAATTCGTTCCATTCGACTGGAAATCACGCTGTAAAATTTCGCGAAGATCTGTCCATAATTTACCTTAGGCCCCATATAAGCCCCACTCCCGGAAAACAGTATATAACGTCTAAACCCCTAATTAATAACGCTATCATTACAGATTTTTACATTTCACAGTTTTATGGGACTAGAAATAAAACAGTAAAATTTCGTGAAGATCGGTCCATAATTTACCTTAGGCCCCATATAAGCCCTACTTCCGGAAAAGAGTTTGGTACTCCTAAAATCATAATTAATAATGCTGTCATAACAAAATTTGGTACATTACAGTTTAATAGGACTAGAAACAAGTCTGTAAAATTTTGTGAAGATCGGTTCATAATTTACCCTAATAAACCCTACTATCAGCAAACAGTTTAGTGCGCCTAAAATTATAATTAATAATGCTATCATAACAAGATTTGGTATATCACAGTTTTAGAGGACTAGAAACAAGTTTGTAAAATTTCGTGGTGATCGGTATAAGTCCCATATAAAGCCCACTCTGGTAAATTAATTAAATACGCCTAAAACCGCAGCAGATATATTTTTTGTGGTAGAATTTCCTCCAACTTAGTTTCATATGGCCAGCACAAATAATTTACCTTAGATTCCATATTAAGCAGCCCTCTGAAATTCACTGTAAACGCTAAAACTAATTTCACCGCTGTGTCGAAATTTATGTTTTTAATACCAGAAATCATTATGCAGAATTTTGGGATGATTGGTCCATAGCTTACCATGGCTCCAATATAAATTCCCCTCCTGAAAATCATTACAGTTCAGATTTAACTATTACGTAACCTGATAGTTTGCTCAAGCTAGTTTAAATTGCTTAAAAAAAAGCATAAAACTTTATAATTGTCGGTCAATAATTTTATATGTTGTCTAAACCGCAGCCAATTTTAATGCTGCTGTCTGTTTTTATAAAGATAAATTAATAATAAATATAAATCATATAGATAGGTCATATAGATAAAGATCGGTGGAGGGTATCAAAAATTCGGCACAGCCGAATATAGCACTCTACCTTGTTTTTTCTATTTTTTGCTGTAAAAACATCTCAAAACAAATATTTCATAAAAAAAAGTTCCAATTCTGACCATTATTAGGAAAATTATGTACAAAAAAAAACCGGTTTCTAATAATCGGTTTTTCGGTTTTTTTCATTATTTATTTGATAAAAATATAAAACAGAACAAGCAATCTGTAATGCTTGTTAGGTAAATTACCACATAAAATGTAAGTTAGTTGTAAATAGAGATCCGTTTAATAGAATAAAAAAATTTGTTGTTTTTATACTCACACCATTATGAGTTTGTTCTGTAGTGCGATTCTGTAATTAATTTTAACAATAGTTGTCATTGTTAAAAAAATTAACAAGCAAATTAACGATTTTGCTATTCTGTAGCATTTTAAACAGCACTTGTTATCGTTAAGTCAGCTGCTTGTGTTAAGTAAACGACAACTTTTTTAGTGTTGTTTATTTATTGTTAAATGTTGCAAAAATAAAAAAATATTTAGTTAAAAGAAATAATATAACTTGAAAATGGCAATTAAATAATTTGCATTTAATTTAATAGAAAAATGTTTGACTTATCTTCTTAAAAAAAAACAAAAAACTAAAAGAAATTCTGTTTAGTTTTAATCATTTTATTTGTTTTTTTTTTATTCCTCTTTGTGTTTTTCGTTATTTTACCCTTTTTTTGACAGTGATGCCACTTGACGTTAATTTTTATCTATGTTTTTAACAACAATTTACAGAATCACATAATCGTTAGTGCAAACAACAAAACATGTTGACAATTATAACAACTGTTGTTATTGTTAAAAGTTACAGAATCCCACTACTGATGTGTTTAACATTAAAAAATGTTGGTCCTAGACCCACCTCTTAGCATGACGATCGGCTTGTTGTCAGTCCATGTAAAGTACAGGTCGCAATTTTGAAATGGTGACTTGTTTCCGGAATAGCCTCTGTGCCCATAAACTATCTTACTTTGTTGGTAATTAGATTAAAGTTGTCTCAATAATATTTTATTGCAACATAAATCGTCTTCAATAATTTGGGGGACACGTTCACTTATCGTTGCGATTGGGTAAGTTGTCAGTAATGCCATGTAAAGCAGATGTAATTTGGAAGACATTTT
Source organism: Pollenia angustigena (assembly GCA_930367215.1). Taxonomy (NCBI): domain Eukaryota; kingdom Metazoa; phylum Arthropoda; class Insecta; order Diptera; family Polleniidae; genus Pollenia; species Pollenia angustigena. The sequence continues at coordinate 171,902,991 of OV884059.1, read as the reverse complement.
AGAAAATTTATCTCTGTAGTCAAAATCCTCTTTAAAGTCCCTGTTATTAATTTATTTTGATCTTTTAGCTGGGCTTTGAATTTTTTTAAGGTAGCGTTAAGTGGTTTTTCTATTACGGTTTGCAACTTAACTCTAGTTCAGTAGACATTTGCAGTTTTTGTATTATGGGCGATTCTATTCTGACGGGTGCAACATTTAGACGCTTTAAACGTCTTTTACCAATAGAAAGAAACACATTAGCAATTAAGTTATTTCTAGAAGGGGTAACATTTTTTTTATAAACTATTGTTATCTATTTACAAGAATTTATATGAAACGATCAAATAGCCACGAGCGAGCTTTAAAGTGCATGACGGGTGCAACCAAATCGGCCCACTTTCATAAGATCATACCACAAAAACACAAAACTCTGTTAATTTTTAAACTGTTTTTGTATTATTCTTTTTTATTGTGAAAGATGAGATATCAGACGATGATTATCAAATCAAACATCGTAGAGAAATATAATCCAAGAATAAGAAATTTGCTCTTTAAGCCATGACGGGTGCAACATGCAATGCATTTTCTGTTCGCGCCAAATCTATGAATCTTAATGATTCGAAGTGCGCAACAAATTTATATATAAGCTAACGTCTAAAAAAATTATGTTATTATAAAATATAGATATTTTACTTTAAATTGGCATCAAAAAAGTATCAAATAGTGTGATTTGAAAAATGATATTAAAAGTTGTCTAGAATAGAATCGCCCTTATGGTTTAGAACTGTTTTTTAGTTCGGTTTACAAGAACATTAAAATTTACAACTTATCACTAGCAGTTGTTTTAATGTACATCAGAAACCAAAGCCAAAGTCAGAACAGTCGCTTAACTCATACTGCTGACAATTATAAAAAAAAGTTGTGTTGTAGAATTGTTCTGCAAGTTCAATAGCTTGGTACTGTGATGAATATCTTATGCATGGTGACAATTAAAATACCGTTGTGATTATCGAAAGTGGTTACTAAAAAATGTCTTCGAATGCAAGATAATTAAAAAATTAATCATAAGAAATAGACGATTATTCGAGACCAAAAACCCGATTTCTCGAATACTTCGAAACCCGGCCTTTTTAAAAAACCGAAAAAATAGATTTTTCGAATACTTCGGAAATCGGTTTCGACATCTTTAACAAATAACTAAAAAATAGTCCTTTAGAGGAGTAATCAAAAATATGTCAAAATTTACCAGATAGGCCCTTTTGAAGTGTACCAAAATATATCACAAAATGGGAGAAATAAAAAAAAAAAAAACAATATTAAATTTTGGCATGGAATGCCCAATAGATATATATTTTAATATATTATTTATATCTGAAGATAAATTTTTTTTACTTTCATTTTTATATTTTATTACATAATCAAATGAAAACTAAATTCATATTTTAATTCTTTTCAGGTATGTCAAACAATATTTAAAAATTTTTTTTTAAATTCAGATCAAATTAAGGTAAATATTAAAAATTAATGAGTTTTTTATTATATTTGTAGTAAATTTAATAATTGATTCAGTGACAATATTAGCAATATAAGCGTAACATTAGAGTTAAATAGTCTAAATTTCGTCTTCAACGACATTGTTGTGGACTTCCATACAGTGTTTATAAACCCAAATGCCTGTCAAGCTTTATTAATGCGGCTTAGTTTATTTTGCTTAGATCAACCTGTTTTGTCCATAAGACTTTCGAAGAAGAAGAATAATTCAACATCTTTGACCAGTTGGATTTGTATACAGAATCGCTCACGGTCCTCGACGTTTGGTAGCATTTATTTGATATTTTTGACGTTTACTAGGATACTCAAACGATTAAGCGTTGTTCGATTAATCGAATAATTATTTGGCGCTTAACTGTCCGAATAATTTAAAATGGCTTTTTTCGATTAACGAATAATTCGAATAATTTATTTCAATTGATCGATAAATCGGAAATTTCTTTTTTTTAAGTACTCGAGACTTTTATCATAATGTTTTAGATGAAGAAGATGATTTTTTGAGACGAATGAAAACAACCTTCCACCAGACTTTAACAAGACTATTCAAATTATTAAAATTCATCAAGTGGTATAATGGAAGCCTACCAATTTTTAGAAAAGACAAGAAAAAGAACAAAGAAATTGGATATTGGAATTGAAACATAAACATTTAAACAGTTTACTCTTTTCGAAAGATATTTTTTCGATTAACCGAATAATATTAATTGTTCGATTATTATTCGATTCAAGGTTTAGCTCGAATAAATATTCGCGCGATTAATCGATTAATACAAAACATCGATTAAATGAATAACATAATGTTTACCTTTAGGCTCGCACTTCTCACCGGGTGGGTTAGCAGCCAGATATCGTCTGCATTATCAAGGAGATCTAGTCTTCCCTTCAGTCCCAAGCGATGCCTCTTCTGTGTCTTGAAGTTCTTATGAATACACTTACAATAAATTTGTGACTAAAATCAAAAAAATAGATCCAGAAATGCCATTCATTGATTTAATTAATAAAATTTTCATAACCACTGCTTTCACATAATTGCCAATATCGTAAAGCTTTATTTAGAAACTCTAAGAAAAAACCGAAATAATAGAAGATTGAATTTAATAGAGAAGATGCCTTAAGCACACGTACAAAATGAACCAAAACACCAATGTGACACAGACACACTCCCACTCACAAACAAATTAATAGCCAACATTAATTTAGAATCTCTATGAAAGATTAACTTTTTTTAAACAAACAATCAGTCTAACAGTCATCCATCCATCCAGTCATCCATCTAGCCATCCGTCCAGCCATTCATTTGTCCATCAATTTGTGCCATTGTTTGTAGTTTTTTTCTTTCATACTTACCTTCTCTTACTCTACCTGCTGCCTACGATATAGTCTGTCGTACAGTTCAATTCAGTTATACTCTTGTTATAAAGATGTCTGTATGACAGGTACCATCAAAAAATTACAACGTTAACTTAACACACCAGAAAGGAGCTTGATAAAGCAAAAACTTGAACAAAAAAGTTAAAGCTCTTTCATAATTTTAATAACTTAATAGTAGTCCTGTCAGTTTTTAACGACATAGAAAATACTAACGCAAAAAATTGTTCTCGCTGTTCAACAACGACGCATACATACACACTCACAAGGTAGATTATACGCAGTATGAGAGAAAAATAACTCTGAAGAAATTTGTTCGGAAAACAAAGGCAAAATAGAAAAATTACATTTATTGCTGCTGCTGCTACTGTTAGCGGTGTTGTTGTCGTTGTCTGTGGTGGTGTTGTTGTCGGCGTTGGTGTTGTTAGTGTAGTAAAACATTTGAATCGTTGGTATTTGTTCAACATTTTTCTCACATTCCTGTTTAAAACAATTTTCCTTTAGAATATTATTGATTAATCGTATTTTTTAGTGTTTAAGTGTGGTTGTGTGTGTGTGAGAGAGATTGCGTGTGACTTGTATATAACATTTCCAACGTTGCTTATATTTTTTATTACTGTATACACAACATGTGTTTGCGGTGGAAATGGTTTTGTTTTTGCAGGGTCGTGACAATTAAGAAATATATTGATTAGTAAAAAAAATAGGAGGAATAATAAATTTAAAAAATGCGCAAATACACTGAAACAATTTGCTTCGCATATCCAATGGATTTTGACATTAATACAATGAAAAGTTGGAATGATGAAAAATGTTTTATTAGCCCCCCGTCATTGAAATGTTTTATAAAATATTGCAAAGCTAAATTTTACAAAATACTTATGCAAGAAATTTTGTTAAGACTTTGACTATTTATCATCACATTAACTAAACATTTCGTTGACATAATATGTATGTCATTATTATAAAAATGAACTAACGATGTCCGTCCAGCTGGCTGCCAGGCTGGCTGGCTGGCTGGATGTCCATGTAACCTTGTGCGCAAAGTACAGGTCGCAATTTTGGAGATAATTTGATAAAATTTGCGACATAGGTTCTTATTGACACAAGGACCAAGCCTATTGAAAATGGGCGAAATCGTAGGACCACGAGGGAAGATAGGGGGAAATTTCTTCCTCTCAGAAACTATCAAACCGATTTTAATGAAATTTAAAACTTACATAAAACCATATCTTCATGGACGCAAAAGGGATGTATATTTTAAAAAATAGGACCACGAGGGGAGATAGGGCCAATTTCTGTCTCTCAAACCGATTTTAATGAAATTCAAAACATAGATAGAACCATATCTATATGGACACAAAATGTATAAATTTTTAAAAAAATCGGACCACGAGGGGCGATAGGGGCAATTTCTGCCTCTCAAACCGATTTTAATGAAATTTAAAACATAGATAGATCCATATCTATATGGACACATAAGCTATACAGTTTTTCAAAAATAGGACCACAAGAGGAGGTAGGGGGCAATCTCTGCCCCTCACAATCTTTTAACCCGATTTTAATGAGTTTTATAAACATAGATAAATCTATATTTATATGGACATATAAGCATGATGTGTTTTTTAATACTGTGGTGTAGGGTATCATATGGTCGGGCTTGACCGACTATACTTTCTTACTTGTTTTTGTTGTTTTAATGATAATGTTTTATTATTTCAAGGAAATTTTTAACTTGTTAAAATACGATAAACTCCTTTAATTAAAATCTAAATTTTGTAATTTAAATGAAAGTTGTTTATTATTTTCCTAACAAACACGAAGTCAAACCTTTGATATGAATGTCTTAATCAGTTGACATCAGACACAATTCTCAAACGTTTTCCAATGTTTGATTTTAACATTTTAACTCAAATTGATAATGATTTGAAAATAAACATTTGACATCAAATGTTTTATCAATTTGATTTCAAATGTTAAATTCAAATCAAAAATAAATTTGGCAATGCTAAAGCGAAAAATAAATGTAAACATTAAAAATGGTGAATTAAGTCGATTTGTTCTTGTAAAAAATAAAAATTTTTTGTGAGTAGTTACAATATAAAAAATAAAACGGAAAAGTGAAGAAATTTTAAAAGGAAGCCAAGTATTTCGTCTTTCAAAGAATTACAGGACGAAAATAACATTATTTCATCTTTTAGCTATGATGCCGAATGTTTTTCTCACAGTTTATTTAAATAAAAAATCAATTTAAATTAAAAAAATAAAATTCTTTTATGTATAAATTATGTATTTTATTCGACCTTTTTTATTTTAAATTTTAATATATTTTCGAGCCTTTTTTTATAAAAAACTTTTAACTTTTATTTAAAAACCAAAATTTCGGCACTTCCTTGAGTGCCTTCTTCAGGGTTATTTTTTTCTTTCCTTATTTTATAAATTTTTAAGAAATTTAACAATAAGTGACAAATTAAAAAAATGTTTAATTCAAAAACAAAATAAAATATTTTTCAAATCAAACTTGATCTATTACAATATAAATAAATTTTTAACTTCCGTTTCTATTTTTATAAATTAAGTGTCTATAATTTTGTGCTACATTTTCAGTGTATGACTTAAAATTAATTCTCGAAATTGACGGAACCTTTATAATTTGTAACATTTCTAACATAAATCTACGTTTGTAATTATTTTCTGTATTTAAAACAGTTGTATTTTCAAAATCTGGATAATGCTTTAGATTAGCACAATGAGTTGATAAAGCTGTTTTTTGTGATGAAACATTTCTATATTTTTGATCTGATTTATGTCCTGCTATCCTAGTTTTTAGTTTATTTTTTGTTGTACCTATATATACTTTACTACACTGTCCTCTATCATTACCCTTACATGGTATTTTATAAACTATATTTGACATATCCATCCTCTTTGCTTTGTCTTTCATTTTAGTAAATAGTTTACCTACTGTGTTAAAAGATTTATGGGCTATTTTGTATATTTTGCTATCATATATATCTGGTTTTTCTAATCTTTCTAAACATTTTGGTATATATGTTACCGACTTAAAAATCCTCTGTTCTGTAATACTATTTCGGTTATTTAATCTACAATTATTAAGTTGTATTAATAAATCTGTTATTAATTGTTTAGGAAAGCTATTATCAGATAAAAAACCTGAAATCTTCCTTTTATTATCTCTATGAAATTCTGAATCACTTGTTTCTTGAACTCTTTCTATAAAATTTTTAGCTGTATTAATAATTTTTCTCTTTGGATGTTTCGAGAAATAATTAATATTTCTGCCAGAAGATGTTGGTTTTTGATACCAATCTATTAATATCCTATTTCTTCTTCTAATTATCAAGGTGTCTAAATATGGTATTCTTGAATTAGATTCCCTTGCAATTGTAAATTTAATGTTTGAATGAAATGAGTTAATAATATCTAACATTTGTTCTATTCCTGATTCAGAAATTATACAAAATAAATCATCCACATATTTTGTTAAGATCTTCGGTTTTATAATTAATTTTTCAACACATATATCTAATAACCTTTCCATAACTATATCTGCTACAATCGGAGAAGCTGGCGAACCCATAGGAAGTCCTTTCATTTGATTATATATATGATTATTTAATTAAAAATATCTACTATCTATTATACAAAATTTAAGAATACGTAAGAATAAGTCCTTCTCCATATTCGTATGTTCCCTTATTATATTCCATTTTTCCCACTACTATATTTATAGCTAAGTCTATTGGAATGCTAGGAAAATATGAAACTACATTAAGAGAAATTAACCTCTCATTATTATCTGATGTAATATTCCTAATTCTGTCTTTAAATTGAAGAGAATTCTTAACATTATATTTAGAATTTTCAGTAATTTTTTTAAGAATTCCTGTTATATATTTACATAGTTCATATGATGGAGAATTTATCATTGAACATATTGGCCTTAATGGAAAATTCATTTTATGAATTTTTGGAAGACCGTGTAGCCTAGGTGCTATTGGTGTATTAGTTTTAAGTTTATTCCTTTCTGCGATTGTAATTGTATCATTATTAAAAAGTTCCTGAACTAAATTATTATTTATCTTTTCTAGTTTGCTAGTAGGGTCCTTATCCAATCTCTTATAATTTGAATCAACCCTCACAATATCATTTATTCTTAACTCATAATCAACTCTATTCATTGCAATCGTTGTATTCCCTTTGTCTGCATTTAAGATAAAAATGTCCCTATTAGATCAACAAAAGGTCTCTCCATACAAGATAACTCTCCGGCATCTGTTAATGTAGGTGATAACAACTATGCCATTATCAACGAATTTTGTTATTTGGGTAGCATGATTACCGCTGATGTAGGTACTGAGATTGACGTGGAGGCAAAAATCAGTAGAGCTAGAGCAGCATTTGGAATTCTAGCACCAATATGGCAAAACAACAACATTAGTCTTCGAACAAAACTGCGAATTTTTGAATCCAATGTAAAATCTGTTCTTTTGTACGGATGCACAACATGGAAGGTGACCAGTTTAATTACAAGTCATTTGCAAATTTTCTTCAATCGCTGCCTCAGACGAATGCTTCGAATCTTTTGGCCAAATGTTATATCGAATATTGAGCTACTTCGTAAATCAAATCAGATAGATGTGGCTACTGAGATTCGAAAACGAAAATGGCAATGGATTTGTCACACACTTCGACGTCCAGATGAGAATATCGCCAAGCATGCGTTACGTTGGAACCCTTTTCATCAAGCAGGACGAAGAGTTGGAAGGCCTAAAATTACTTGGAGACGTTCCACCGAAGCCGAAATGAGATCTGTGGGTTTAACATGGAACGAAGCTAGAAATGTAGCCCAAAACCGAGTACGGTGGAGAACGACTATTGTTGGCGCCCTATGCTCCAGTGGGAGTTAAAGGAACATATATATATATATATAAGTTAACACAAATTATGTTTAAAATCTATTTTTTTGGAAATAACTAAATAAGACACAAAATAAGTTCACAAGCTGACGTTGCGTATTTTGCAATACAACAACGCAGCTTATTTCACAATAATTCCATTGCACATGCCAATGGTTGATATCCGATACCCACATGGGGTGACTGCCAACAGCCAGGAATACTGCAACTCAACAAATTCCCATCAACAACATTGCACAACGATAGCAACAACATCGCACGCGCCGTCTGCTGATACCAAATACTCGAATGGCGTGATCAACAAAACCTGTTAATAAGTAGGGTAGTTTTTAAGAATATTGTTACTTTTAGTTTTTATACCAAATAAAGAACATTGTTGTGTCGCCATCAGCGCACAACAATTAATTTTTTTATTAAAAAATTCTATCCAGGATTTAATTGGCGCCCGAGCAGGGACCCAAGGATAAAAGGTCCCCCGGTATCGAAAAAAACAAAAGTCAAGCCTTGCCAAGCCCCTCAGTAATCCGTAAACGATAAACAGGAGTGACGTGAAGTCACAGCTTGGTAAGCCCGTGCCCCGCGGATTAACTAGATAATAGAAATTATAAATAAGGAAAAGTGAAACAAAAAAATTTTAAAAAATTAATAAAAATAAAAATAGTGACATTAAAACAAAATTTTAAAGGAAAAATTTTAAATAAAAAATTAATTCTGAAAAAAACAGTGATGACAAAGTTTAAAGGAAAATTTTTAAATGAAAAAATTATAAAAAAATAGTAACATTAAAACAAAATTTTAAAGGAAAAATTTTAAATAAAAAATTAATTCTGAAAAAAAACAGTGACAACAAAGTTTAAAAGAAAATTTTTAAATGAAAATTAATATAGAAAAATTATAAAAAAATAGTGACAAATTTTAAATAAAAATTAATGCTGAAAAAAAACAGTGACGACAAAGTTTAAAAGGAAATGTTTAAATGAGAAAAAATTATAAAAAAATAGTAACATTAAAACAAAATTTTAAAGGAAAAATTTTAAATAAAAAATTAATTCTGAAAAAAAAACAGTGACAACAAAGTTTAAAAGAAAATTTTTAAATGAAAATTAATATAGGAAAAATTATAAAAAAATAGTGACAAATTTTAAATAAAAATTAATGCTGAAAAAAAAACAGTGACGACAAAGGAAATGTTTAAATGAGAAAAAATTATAAAAAAATATAGTAACATTAAAACAAAATTTTAAAAATTTTAAATAAAAATTAATATCGAAAATTTTGAAAAAAAAACAGTGACATTAAAAGAAGAGTGAAACGAAGGAAAAACAATTCTTTTTTTTATATAAAATTTTTTTGGAAACAGTGACACAAGAATTAGAGGGAAAACTAAGGAAGTAAATAGAAAATTAAAATAAATAACCATTAAGAATACATAAAAATAAGTGCAATTTCGAAAAAAAACTCTTCCTAAAAAGGTGCAAATAGCAAAAGCATTAGAAAATTTGTAATAAATAAAAATTATTAGTATTGTGATTAAATTGTGAACTTGGAAATAACGTCAGCTATAACAAACAATATCAACAACACCAGCTACTCATCAGTCATCAAGTGCCTCAAAATCATCCAGGAGAGCAGTATGGTTCTTAGATTAATGTAAGATTATTCCTTTTTTTTTATTATTATTATTTTTTTTCATATTTAAGTATTCAAGAATCCGATTGTTAAAAGAAAAAAAAGTGAAACTTTTATTATTTCATCTGTTAACATAAAATATTTCCGAAAACAATGTCAGAAGACGAGACTATAGAGCAACTGACAGACAGATTAAATAGAACATTAAATATGAGTTTAAATGGATCATCCGTCCATAACAGTGGCTCCTCGGGGCTTAATAACACTCAGAGAGAACAGATAAGGGAGATTCTGAACGAAGTTCTGGGATCACAAAGTCCTCACTTGGAGGAGGAAATAGATCAACCCATCGGAACTGTAACGAAATTAGAGGAATTAGACAAAGTACCGGACATTGTACGGACGCTACGTGAATTTTCTGGGCAACCGGGGGAATTTAACTCCTGGCGTAAATCGGTGGATAGGGTAATGGAACTCTTTAAGTCCCTCCAGGGGACAGGACGATATTATGCAATTTTGCACACCATTAGAACCAAGATAACTGGTGATGCAGATACTGCATTAGAGTCATACAGAACACCTTTGGATTGGCCCAGGATGAAGAAATGTCTGATGATGCACTATTCCGATAAAAGAGATATCGGAACTTTGGAGTATCAAATGACAGTTCTGTGCCAAGGCAATAGGCCTATAACTGAGTTTTATCAAGCTGTTTATCAGCATCTTTCACTGATACTTGACAAAGTATCATGTTTGAATCTAGATGAGGGAAGCCTTCGATCAATGACGAACACCTATAGGGATAAAGCCTTGGACACGTTCGTTAGGGGTCTAAACGGCGATCTTCCACGGTTGTTAAGCGTCCGTGAACCTGCTTCCTTGCCTGAGGCACTACACATCTGCTTAAAGTTAGACAACATGGCATTTCGCATGAACTATGCACATGGACAAATATCAAAGGGGAACATACAGAGGGACAGAATTGGAATTACCAATCCGTTCACGGGAAATAGACAAAAATTCTTTCCCGAGCTTGCTTATGTTGGCGGTACGGTACATAGAAGACCACCATTGCCACCCCGTAATACTCCTGTACCGAACTATAACCCAAATTACAGTCCCAACCAGAACTTTCGACCAATCGGTTACCAACAATTCGGCCCAAGACCACAGTTTAATCAAGGAAACCCAAATGGTTTCCAGAACTATTATAACAGACCCCAATATTCAACCCCGAATTATCCTACACCGGCACCTAAAGTAGAACCTATGGAGGTAGATAGATCCATACAATCCAGACAGGTTAATTACATGAATAGACCACACGATACAGCCTTCAAGAGGGCACCTACTTCATCCATACAGGCCCCTCAGAAAAAGATGCAAAGGAATTTCCACGTTGTAACGAACAACGAAAGTAGAATTCAACAACCATCCCATGATGTCAATAATTACTACCAGGAAGAGGGCGCAGTTGGTGGAATGAATGAAATTGACGAATATTATAGGCAATTTGCCAATAGCGGGCTGGAGATGGCTGAGTATCCGCCTGAAATTTCGGAAATTGGGGAGAATGACCCCAGAACAACTGACTATCCACAGGAAGATTTAATCAATGACCTGAATTTTTTTGGTTAAATAGTTCCTCGCTCCCATACTTTCGAGTTAGAACGAGGAACGGCCAAACTCTCAAATTCCTTTTAGATACGGGTAGTAATAAGAATTATGTAAAGCCAAGTTTAGTTACTAATCATATACCTAACCAGGAGAAATTTAGCGCAAAATCGATTACGGGAGATGTGGAAATAACACATCATGCACTTTTGAAAATGTTTGGCATCAATGATGTTCCCATAAAATTTTTCATATTACCAGGGCTACGAACCTTTGATGGAATATTGGGCAACGATAGTTTGAAAGAATTATCAGCCGTGATTTATACATCAAAGAATTATTTTACTGTAAAAGGAGGGATAAAAATCCCGATATTCCAATATATTTCCCAAGACGCACTCTCTAGGCCTCCAGAGACAGGCATAAATTCCCTGTCAGGTACAGTGCACAGTAGTGACAGTTCTCCACAGGACCTTATTCCAAGCATAGAAACACCAATAAACGTGTTCAAAAATCAAATCTTTCTCACCATAGGCGAACCATCCACGTACCAATTTAAAATTATATTTCCAGGGTTTCATCGACATCTGATAAACGAACCTAACTATGACGAACAAAAACTGACAGAAATTCTGAAAAGGTACTTGAATCCGTCCGTTATTAATGGCATAAAAACTCCTGAACCGATAATGGGGAAAATTCAGACAATCTATCCGAATCATTTTTCAAGCTACAAATGTCGATTTACACAACTGGTGGTCGACGATATAACGTCAGAAAACGACCAGGAAAATATAATCGTGGAGACACACAATAGAGCCCATCGTAATGAAAAGGAAAATAGGTTACAAATTATGGAAAAGTTTTACTTTCCGGGAATGGCAAACAAGATTAAAAGGGTCATAAAATTATGTTCCACTTGTAAGAGAAATAAGTATGAAAGGCATCCCAATACGCCTGAATTAAAAGAGACACCTATACCAACTCATCCTGGTCACACGGTCCACCTTGACATTTTTTCCACAGACAAAAAATTGATACTAACGTCAATTGACAAATTTTCAAAGTATGCCCAGACCAAATTACTAAAAGGGCGATCGATAGAAGATGTTAGGGGACCTCTTAGAGAGATTTTATTTTTTTACGGGGTACCAAAGAATATTGTCATGGATAACGAACCTTCTTTAAATTCAGCCTCAATCCTATTCATGATGAGGGACGATTTGAAAATAAACGTCTTTACCACCCCATCCTATAGAAGCGAAGCGAATGGACAAATAGAACGGTTCCATTCCACTTTAGCGTAGATAATGAGATGTTTAAAGAGTGATGGCACATCTAGGAACTTAAAGGGACTGTTGGAAAGATCTGTGAATGAATACAACCATACCATTCATTCGACGATCAAGAAGAGACCTGTAGATCTCTACTTTGGTCGAACAGTAGACTTCCCACCTCAAGATTTGGAGATAACCAGATTATCCAACGTTGACCGACTGAAGCGCAAACAGGAAAATGACTTGACATTCCATAATAAAAATAGGAAACCAGTAAAGGAATACGTACCGGGTCAATTGGTCTACGTTAAGACAAATAAAAGACTAGGGACAAAACTTTCTGGCCGGTTTAAAGAGGAGATAGTGAAGGAAAACCGTAATACAACTATAGTTACGGAAAGTGGGCGAGTTATCCACAAGAGTCACATCAGAAATTGATAAATTTCTACATCTTATTCCTCACCTTTTTTTTTTCCTTTTTTTTCAGTTTACTAATTACTAGCGTCCTTGCGGATTTTAACATTCTTGACTACTCTAATGCGAGACTGATAACCATCCAGAACGGAATCGCAAGAAAACAGAACGGCACCTTTAAAGTTATACATTCCATTGACCTAGAACAATATCGAGTTTTGTCACAAGATATCGAATCCACATTGAACAGTAATATTACATATAGTCATCCGCTCCGTCCGTTTTTAAGACAACAAGTGTCCGATATTAATGGACTCCTCAAACGATTAAGCCCGAAAATGAGGAAAAGATCTATCGATATTATTGGTAGTGCATGGAAATGGGTTGCTGGAACTCCAGACAGCCACGATTTTGAAATCTTAAATCAGAAAATTAAAAATTTATTGGAGAATAACAATAGACAAATGATTATAAACGAACTGACAACTAGCAGAATACAAGACATTTCAAATATTACAAATGAAATATTAAAAGTAAAACGGGAAGATTTTAATAATGAACTGGCAAATACATTAGAACACAAATTAACGTTAATTGAAAAAGAATTACAAAACATTGAATATGCAATCCAATGGGCTAAAGTAAGCATCGTAAATTCATTTATTTTGTCAAAAACTGAAATTGAAAATTTAAATCATGTTTTAGAAAATTACAATATTCCCATTTTTAATGTAGATGAATTGTTATCTTTTGGAAGTGTAAAAATTGTAACAAATAATAAAGAAATTTTATATATTTTAAGTATTCCCATTGCCCAAAATGATATTTGTAAAATTTTCTTAGCAAAGCCAGTAAAGATTGGAAATACAATTGATAAAATAGAATATGAAAAAATATTGGATTGTAATAATAATTTATTCGCTATCAAGGATAGCTGCAAAAGCTACAATGAATTAACTATATGTAATAGAGATAAGCTCGTACAATTAAATGATAACTTTTGTATAACTAGTTTATTTAGAAATAAAATAGGAAGCTGCACACAGGTTAACAACGAACACGTACCCGCCATAGAGGAAATCGGAAGCGACTTACTACTACTGAATCAATATATTGGGAAAATTACAGTGAACAAAGAAGAGATAAAATTGAATGGAACTTATTTAGTGAAATACTTTAACACAACAGTCAACATCGATGGTCGAGAATATTACTCGAAAGAAATAAGCGGCAATAAACCTCTTCCAGCCTCTCTACAACCAAAAGCATGGAATAGCAAAACTGAAGAAATTCTCTCATTACAGAGACTACAAAAACTTAATGTGGGAAACATCAGAAGAATTGAAGTATTAGAAAACAAAAATAAATTTCTAATGACATCAAGCATCATTATCGTTATATCCGTTTGTGCCACTATCATTTGGATCGCTAAGAAGAAGAAAACGAAACAATAGAAATGGAAGTAACTCAACCGGAATCTCCAATTACTATAAAACCCACAGAAAGGAAAACTGGGAAAAAGAACTCCACCATTTACGACATCCATACATTTTAAGCAATCGGGACGATCGCATTTAAGGAGGGAGGAGTTAACACAAATTATGTTTAAAATCTATTTTTTTGGAAATAACTAAATAAGACACAAAATAAGTTCACAAGCTGACGTTGCGTATTTTGCAATACAACAACGCAGCTTATTTCACAATAATTCCATTGCACATGCCAATGGTTGATATCCGATACCCACATGGGGTGACTGCCAACAGCCAGGAATACTGCAACTCAACAAATTCCCATCAACAACATTGCACAACGATAGCAACAACATCGCACGCGCCGTCTGCTGATACCAAATACTCGAATGGCGTGATCAACAAAACCTGTTAATAAGTAGGGTAGTTTTTAAGAATATTGTTACTTTTAGTTTTTATACCAAATAAAGAACATTGTTGTGTCGCCATCAGCGCACAACAATTAATTTTTTTATTAAAAAATTCTATCCAGGATTTAATTTATATATATATATATATATATATATATATATATTAGATCTCTATCTATCTATCTGTTTCCTTTACTTTGTCCAATATAAACTTATCCCTATTCGTTAGTCACATTTTATTAATGTGGTTGTCTATATTTGTAGTCAGTTTTGTTCTTGCTATTTCCTGTTCCTCTTTTTCCCTAAGTGTCTGTACTAAATCCTCTCCTTCAGTTATAATTTTCAAAACTGGAAAATGTTTCCTTTCCGTCGGTAGCATGTGTTTATGACCTAATGAGAAAACCCATTGTGCATCAATTGGTATATTTATGTTAGATTTGTTAACAAACCATTTGTTATTAAATTTTATACCTAGTTCCCTTCTTTAAAAATTAACAAGGTCTTGAAATTTCTGTCTATGTCTATACTTGATGTTCTCATTTAAATTTTTCGCTAATTTATATTCATATTCTAAGAAACTTGCATATTGCACCTCACCAAAATAATTCTGTAGCTGGTCTTCTATTATCCTACATTCCTTCTTTACTTCTTTTAGTTGCTCATGCTTATACCTTATTCTTATATTTAAAATCTTGTTTTAAAATTCTTGAACATAATTTAATGTTTTTTGTCGGTATGACGGCAAATTATCATTTTCATGAAAAAGATTAGAAACGTTTTTAGTAGCATTTTTAATAAATTTTGGAATAATACCTGCATTGCGACACCGAATCAAAAAAGTAATAGTTGCCTTTATTTTAATTAATTTATCCCTTATCGTTTTATACCTATTCATGCATCTTCTGATTCTTTGGTTGTTCTTGTATGGAAACCAGAGAAACTCAAAATCAACAATTTCTGTTGATTATTCATACCCTAAAATTTACATTTATTCTAAGCTTGCAAAACAAAGTTCAACGTTGGTAATTTTTTTTTTCCTTTCGTACACATTTGATATTTTCATTTATTCGTTTTTTATTGAAAGTGCTTTATTTGCATTTTTGTTGCTCACGCAATATAACACAACTGAGTAAATTCTCTATACTTTTGTTTACATTAACAACAACAACAATAAACAACGATGAGACGCTTTTTCAAAATTAACAACAATAAAAACAACAATAACAAAAATACATTGTACCTACTACTACTTCTACTGTACTTTTTGTTTCTATGGAAATTGTGTGTACCTACATAAGTATGTGTGTTTAGTTTCATTTAAATTTTTTTTTTCTTGTACTACATAGTTAATGCTGAATAAATACATGAGTAATGATTGTTTGATTTCTGGCTCTTTCGTTTGTATTTTTTGTTTCTTTACCAAACAATCATTTGCGCTCAGAACACTTAGAATCTGTATAAAAAAAAACGAAGGTAACGATTGTATAAATAACAAAGCACGATGTGCGTTATTTGAATGACTGCAAACCAGCAGCGAATATTTGCGGTTGCGCGAGTTTGACTGTATGACCGTAAGCGTGTGTATTTGTTGTCGTTAATTAAATGCGATTTTTTTTCAATTGCAAAAAGCTATTCTCTGATGGAAACTGATTTTAGACGTGCTCATCTTTTTATGTATAACTTATGTATTTTATTCACCTGTAGGTGAATTCGCCTTGGTCCTCATAAATAAAAAAAATAACTCAATTTCGATATAAAAAAAACCGCGTAGAAATTGTATTGAAATAATTAATACGCGGTTACTCTAACTTTTTGTTCTTAATATACTAATCAAGTGATTAGTTCTTCTTTAACTGGTCATGAGTGCTTTCGTTTTGTCTTAACTCTATTTTCACGAAATCCAAGACCAGTTCTGCTGAAGCAACTAATTAAAATTTTCCATGGGTTGGTGATCTTATTTAAAGCAAACTTATTACCGATTAAACTTATTTCAACGACTTTATTCCTTAAAATAAACATCTAGGCAAAGCATATCATTAACGAAAAATAATTTTCGTTTCGTTTTTTTTTTAATTTTAAAAAATATCGCTAATGATACTTATCAAAAATAGAAAAACTGTTTATAAAAAAAAACAAAATATTCCAATAAAAAAGTACATTTGTCTAAAATCTTTAGTTTTAGAGATGCCTTGAAATCCTCTAAGCCGACCTTAAAACAATAGGTTATGCAACTTATACCAGACCATTTTTGATTTATCAATACACGGTTTAAGTTTTATGGACATAAATTTCATCAAAATTGCATTGTACATTACAATCGCTGCTTTGAAAAGTTTTGCAATATAAAATAAATTTTCCATTAAAGTAAAGAAATTGCTGTCGACAAATTAGTTTAGGAAAAGAGAAATTACAATTCAAAAGTCACACAACCACAAAAAGACCAACGCACTCATAAAATTCTTATTTCGCTTGCTCCAATTTTCCCCCTTTCTGAATCCTTTTATTATTGTTACTTTGTAACAACATGTTTTCTACGTATTGAAAAACAACTGTGACAGAGCAACAAAAAACATGCATTGTTGAAAAGGTTCGGGTATGTAGTCTGTGATGAAAGTAGTATTAGAAGTAATTTTAGAAAATAAATGAAAAGTTGGTGCAGTAGCCCAGCAGTTACGATGAAAGCGATTCAATTAACCTCTGCAATTACAAGAAATGAGCTCAGGCTTTGAAGTTGTGCACAAGTAATCTATAAAAAAAGTAATTAAAATTTTTTATATAGACTGATTTCGGTTTTCTTATTAACTTTCTAGAAATTCAGCCACACATTTATAAATGTTTATAGATAAGTAACTAGCATAGTAGCCAGTAGTATTTCAAAAACTTTGTGCGGGTACTTCCTCAGAATTACACGGTATTCTTGCAGATAGATATCTTTGTATATGTTCATGATTGTCTCGTGCATATTATTACCTTGAACTACACTTTAGTCGTTATTTTATACTCTTGTACAACAGATATGGAAAGCTCGTTACTATTGTACTTTTTTCAGTAATTTTTAAGATAGAAAATACAGCAGATATATTTAAGAGGAAATTGAAGTCATTGAAGGTAATATTAAATGCAGGGACCTTAAGTAACGGTAATCCAGAAAATGTAGACTCAAAAACTCTTTTCATTAGAGTAAAAGGACCCCTAAGCTGTCATATAGCAATAGATTCGTTTTGAAGTTCTTTTCTAGAATCTATGGAGATCTTAAAAAATTAACTCAACTTCACAGTAAATAGTTAAATTTCAATAAAAAAAAAAAATAAAAGTTTGAATGAAACTTTAAAATAGACAGTTTCATTTCGCTATCATGAAATGGAACTCTTTTGAGGAGTTTAATATTTTCGGTCAACAATAAAACTCATATTGTTTATTAACTTCTTTTTTTAACGACAATTTATTTAATTCAATGCAAGAATACAGCTTTGGGTGTTAATTTACATGAAATGAGTTTTACTTTCTGAAGGAAAAATAAAACTAATCAAGTGAGTTTTAATAAATGACAGCTAAATAAACCCCTTTTTAAGTTTAAGTCAACCTTTTATTTTGTACATTAAAAAAGAACTGTTTATGATGGATAATTTTTTAAATTCACAAAATAACTGTTATAATAGAACACCCTAATTAAATATGTATAGTTTGAAGCCTATCAGCCATGTCACAGAGTACAATTCCGTTTGGAACCAAGTTTTTAAGTTTTAAAGCCATTCAGATACAGAAAACTCCCATTCCGTTCATGAAAACAAAAATGGTTTAATTAAAAAATATTTTTTGTCATTTTCTGAAGTACCAAAATACGGAATGAATTCCGATTCCGAACGGAATTGTTCTCTGTGACATGGCTGTGTATCAGATATTATCGGGCAAGGAAATTCTGTCTGACTTTAAGGTGAGAAGGAGAAAAAGCAAAAATTGTTTTACTTAACCAAGCCTGAAAACATTATTGAAGACTTTCGGGATTCATGTTTTTTTTTTTAAGTTTTAAACAATGTTTTACCGAAAACTACAATATATCTGTGGCATTTTGACAAAGCATCTTAAGTCGAGATAAGATAGCAAAAAAGTTTTAAAAAAACATTTTTATTAAATACCCAGTAAAAACTTCGCCTACAAAATAATGTGTTGAGTAATCAGAAAAATAAGAAGGCACTACTTACAATTCTACTGAAAGAACCAATGAATTTTACAAGGGATGTCCCAAAATGAACGCATTAAAAAGTAAGTCATTATTTTTTTTTACCTGCATACATCCAGAAAAAAGTAGTTATGGAAGTTGTTTTAGATGTATTTATAGAAGAAAGCTACAATATAATGAGTTAAAGAAGTCATTCATTTTGAAAAAGTAGGCGAAGTTTTTACTGGGTAATTAAATAAGCTAAACTTAAAAAAAAAAAATACAACATTTTTAAAACGCAAACAAAAAAGTTTTTGTCGTACTCAAAAATTCAAGTACGAATAATAAGATATACTGTAAGATCTCCTGTAGAAAATTCGGACCTTCGGCCAATAAGTATACACTCAAAATATTATGTACCCAGTAAAAACTTCGCCTACTTTTTCAAAATTAATAGCTTCTTTAACTCATTATTTTGTAGCTTTGTTCTATAACTACATCTAAAACAACTTCTATAACTACTTTTTTCTGGATGTATGCAGGTAAAAAAATAATGACTTACTTTTTAATGCGTTCATTTTGGGACATCCCTTATAAAATTCATTGGTTCTTTCAGTAGAATTGTAAGTAGTGCTCTTATGTTTTTCTGATTACTCAACACATTATTTTGTAGGCGAAGTTTTTACTGGGTAGTTAAATTCAAACGAAAATTCATTTCAAACTACTTAAAATTCATTTGAAAAACGGATCATTAACATTTCATTTAAAACAAATGATTTTTACATTAATTTTTAAATTTTTTATTTATTAAACAGCATATTCCGTAAAATTGAATAGTTTTTACTTTTAAAAAATATATTTTTACCGACAAAAATCAAACTAAATAACAAAATATATACGGAAAAACATTTTTTTTTTTTTTGGTAGTTTGGTTTTCAAATAACAAACATCAATGTTAAAAAATAAAATTATTAATAAAATAACTATATTTTTATTCAATTTTAACAGTACGGAAAACGAATTTAATAAAACACAATCAGTTACTGTAAAAATTTTATAAGTGTATTGAATGCCAGTTCTAAAGTACTAGGAATCTTAATGAAAAAACACATGCTGGAATATATAAGTGGTCGAAATCTGATAAACCCATTTCAATCTGGGTTCAGAAGTGGTTACAACACTACGGGCTTAGTACTGGATATTTCTGAGAATATACGTGCTAATTTAGACAAGTCCTTGAGTTCATTGTTAATTTTCCTAGATTTAAGTAAAGCATTTGACTCAATAAATCACAGACTGTTATTTGTCAAACTTCAAAATAACTTTAACTTTGAGTCGTCTTCATGTCTTTTAGTGTGGTCATTTCTTCATGGCCGACTTGAATATGTTGAGTCTGGAGGTAGAAAATCATCTGTTCGGGAAGTTGTAAGATATATTTTAGGACCTCTTTTATTTACAATATATTTGGAAGATATTTATAATATTATAAAGTTTTGCAGGTGTTATACATACGCGGATGATATTCAACTACTGGCTAATGATTCTACCCTTGGGACAAATTTCCTGGAGGCGAATGTTAATAATAACTTAAAACTCATTACAGAATGGGCAAAAATTAACTATTTAAATCTTAATCCGAATAAGACTAAAGCCATGTACTTTTCTAGCAATGTAGTTCTGCCTACTATTCATATAACTGATACAAATATTCAGTTTGTATCTCATCACAAGACTTTGGGTATTTATATAAACACACAGTTGGATTTTTCCTATCAAATCAATTATATAATATCGAAAATATCGTTTACTTAAAAAAAAAACTTTCCCAGCGGTAACTAGAATGAGTAAAGAGGCCTAATAGAAGGCCTTATTTAGCAGTCACAAGCAGTCAGAAGCCCTTCTCGCCGCATTCCATACTTATTTATTTTTTACACAGGTTGTCATTGGGCGCAAGGCCTTCCACACTTCCTTTGAAAATAACTTCGATCCCTTCCTAAAGAAGGGAGTAAGGAAGGTCACTAAAAATAAAAATTAAATAAAACTGAACACCTTCCTTTCTCCCTTCTCAAAGAAGGGAGTAGCGAATGTGTACAGAATATTTCAGAAGGTCTTTTAAAAAGAAGTTTATGCCTTCTAGAAGGCATACTTCTGAAGGCAGGATATCATGCGAAGCGAATCTTTTAGAAAGGAGTATAGAGGCCTACAAAAAGGCCTGCCACTTGCGGTCCTTTCAATATTTACCGCTGGGTTATTGCGTGGGCTTATACCTTCCAATACAGATAAGGAAAAGGGTGGCATTGTCTTTATGTCTCCCTTTGTTTCTTTATGGGCTGGAGGTTTTTTAGGGAATTTCCCAACATAATTTTACGAAACTTACAGCCAGTTCATGGATTTCGAACGTCATCGTTCGCATAAAAAATTACATTAAAAACAAAAACAAAATTCGGACATTGTAATAATTCTATGCGAACGATGACGTTCGATATCGTGAAACAGGCAGTTAAGCTGTGTTTTAATCGTGCAGTTAGATACATTTGTCGTCTAGGGTATAGAGAACACATATCTGGTCATGTGTTTATTATATTAGGTTCTGATTTTCAGAGTTTTATTAATTTACGTTTAATGCTTCAATTTTATAAAATAGTAAAGTATGGCAAGCCTTCCTATCTTTTTGAAAAATTTAGTTTTGGTAGGTCTTCTAGAACCAAAAGTCTTATTTGTCCAAAACACTCTACATTGTATATGACAAGGTCCTTCCTAGTTAGGGTTGCAAGGATATGGAACAACTGCCTTCCAAATAATGAGAGGCAGTTTACTAAATCTATTAAGGTATTTAAGAAGACCGTAAAGCAATATTTGTAACTTTTTATTAGCTGTTACTAGTACACCAAAGTACTGTAAATTATACAAACCATTTATAACATATGAATTAACTTAACTTCAATTGTTGTGCAAAAGGGGGGAAATATGTGCATAGTGGAAGTTGTGATTTAATTAGTATAATTATATTTTTTTTAATGAATTTATTATATAAAATTTATAATGTATAGTATATTTTTGTTAGGCCTTTTTTGTTTGGCTTGTAATCAATTTGAATATTTTAAATAAATAAATAAATAAATAAAATAACACTAAAACGTACTCAAAACAATCCTAAATGGGATTACTTTCGAAAACCAATCCCTGAAGATCTTGAAATAAGTATAAAATTCTTAAATCAAGTAAAAAAATTATTAAACTAAAACAACAGAACAAGAAGAAAAACAAATATTATCTTCTTGCTTAACCCTCCGGCTGACGCATTTTTTGATGTTCTATATAAATTGAAAAGTAAATTTGAGCTCTTGCTTCTAATTCAGTTTATATTTTAAGTTAAATATGTACTTATACATAAGATTTTTAAAGTCAAGGTGTAAAACGGGTAAGCAAAGCAATCATAATAAGGTCCTCTTTCTAATTTCTTTTTTGGTTTTTCAAGCACGAAGTCGGGATTTAATCATTTCGAGATTGATTTAATCTTAGTTTTACTTATATCATCTCATTTTCGGATTATTTCAAGTACGAATTCGGGATTGAATATGGATAATTTAAGTATTTTGCGATCGAAAATCCGTACTTGAATCAATATTTCTGTACTTTATTCTAGAAAATGCGTACTCACCGTATTATTAATACCGCTTCGGAATGATTTAAAACATTTTTTTCAACTTTTTTAATTCGACTTTAGATGTTTTGTCAAAATGCCACGGATATGATCTTGAATGCAGTGTTACCACCAGCAAAATTCAAAATTACACTTGAGATGAAGAAAAATAACCCGATTTAAAAAAAATTTAAACCTGATATTAAATTATGTAAATTTACTTTCAATTTTTTAGCGCAGATATTCGTCTATCTGAACAGGCTTGATAATGAATAAACCGCCGCATATGGCGCAAGACTAATTCACAAGACTCCATTACAACTAGAAAAATGCACCGTTTGTTTGGGCAGTTAACACGATGGTGGCATCATCAGGCATAATTTTTTAAAAAAGTTCCAAAAGATTGATTTCGAGAAAAGGACATGTCAATTAGCCTCCAAGGTTGTGCGTTTCGGCACCACTCGGTTATTTCCTGTGGGGCAACGTGAAGGCACTGGTTTGTATTGATAAACTGGCAATTTGAAGGCCAGCATTGTTTGTGTAATTGGTGACATACGGTCAGAAATGCTCGAAACAGTGGCGCAAAATTGGAAGTCCAAAATGAGTTTCGTCAAGAACAGCCGCGGTGCCAATATGCCCGAAAACATTTTCAAATGTTAATTGTTTTTAAAATTAATTAAAATTAAAAATTAATTGTTTTCAGTAGAGGCAAAAAACTGGTTTTTTTAATTTTATTTGGAATGAAAGTGGAAAACAGTTATGGCATTGTAAAGAAATACGAGTAAGAAATATACAAGTAGCGGTTTTTGCAATTTTTTTTATGGATTATCGTTGTTGCCCTCTATGCGAAATTTGTACATAATTTCATAAATAAATATAGAACCAGAACAAAATATAACAGCACAATAAACTTACCTATAACAACTAAAAAGAAACAACACAAAAAAGAACATCATCAAAGCAAGCAATTGTGTTATATACACTAGCACAACTTAAAATATTTCTCTTTAGTTGAAACAAAACTGATATGAATTCTGCGTACATTTGGGGACAACTCAAAATATTTCTTTTTAGTAGAAACC
Organism: Pollenia angustigena; assembly: GCA_930367215.1. Classification (NCBI taxonomy): domain Eukaryota; kingdom Metazoa; phylum Arthropoda; class Insecta; order Diptera; family Polleniidae; genus Pollenia; species Pollenia angustigena. The sequence goes on along the minus strand of OV884059.1, from coordinate 171,879,453 downwards.
AGTTTTATATCGAGAAGAGGGATACAATTGTAATTTTTTGCCGAAAGAGAAGAGAAAATGATGCAAGGTTTTTTTAAATTATTTGTTTTAAAACTAATGAATTTCAAATTACACCTGAAATACACTAATAAGAAAGTACCCACGACAGTGAAAATTACACCCAATTCGGGTAATTGCCCACAAAGTAGCAACACTGCTTGAATGTCTCTAAAGAATGAAAATGGTCTAAATTAATTAAAATGTATAAACATTTAGTTTTTTCTAACTAAACACATTTTATTGGTTTAAACTTAAATTAATTCTCAAAAATATCGTAAGTCTTATATATCGGATTTTATTGTTCTTACCCTGCCTTTATACATGCAAGTAGTGTCATGCCACTACTGTATACATATTATCAAAGAAAATTTGTTCGAAATAGTGGAATCTCATGCCATTGGCTTTTGTGTTTACACATGCCACTGCGAGTTCATTTTCAAAATATCGTAGAAGCGTCAACTTGAGCAAGTTTGTTTACTTCTCAAACTATAAAAGTACCAGAAAACTAGGTTAACGACAAATTCTTAATCTCTATACTTGTGCAGAAATAAAAGAGTGATTAACATCGAATATTATCTGAAATAACCCGGTGGTGAACGTCATAGTGATTCAGCGTGACAAACGCTGACAATATTAAGGCCCTAAATTTGTAAAACGCAAAAGCAACGCCAAAAATTATATTGAAAGCAAAAACAAAATCGACAATATTTCATAATTTTGTTGTTGTTTTCTATAGAAATGAATATTGAATTTTTAAATTTTAAACGCTGCATATCTTGTGGCGTTGATAATTTTTAAACGCAATATGTATTTCTGTAGAAAGCAAAAACAAAATTTTGAAAAATTTTTGACATTGTTTTTTTGCTTTCAATGTTATTTTTGGGATTGCGTTGCGTTTTACAAATTCAGGGCCTAAATCATCGATGCCAAGTGTTAATTTTACTTTGGTGTAATATATGAATTTTTAAAGTATTTGTCCAAACTGTCATACACAGAAAAAATTATTGCCGAATTATTTTCAAACAAACGCTTGTTTGAAAATTTTTTTAATTTCTACAATTTTTTTTACTGATTCAATTAATATTTTTGTTTGATTTTTATTTAATCAACAAAAATGTTGACAACTATTCAAAAATATAATATACGCGTTACTGGTTTCAAGTTTTCATAATTTTGTATCAAATATTTAACCCTCCTTTGCATTTTTTAATTGATCGTAAGCAACACTTCTTTATGTGAAATATAAGAACTACAACAAGAAACACATAAAGTCTATTTTTGGACACTTTAAAAAGTACAACAATTAGAAAGATGATAAAAAAAGCCTGACGAGGTTTGTAGTAAAAAACAACAAAAACAACAACAGGTAAAAAAGCGTTTCACTCTTCTTAAGCAACAGAAACAACAACATTATAAGAAACAAAATAAATTTTTGGTTGGTTTCAAAGTTGGTAAAAAAAAACGAAATCCCGTATTCAATTTTTTCAAAGTGTTTGGTTAAATACATCAAATACAAAATTAGAATCATGACGAAAAATATATCGAGTCGGTCTGCCGCCGTTATTGTTTACATCTCTTCTTCTTCTTTAGCAAAGGAAAGGATACAGCAACATTGAGTGATGAAAAAAAAAACGTTGTGTGTATAAATAAGACTTCGTTCAAAAACTATTCCAACAAAAAAATGTGTCTCAAAGCCAGCCGGCCGGCCGATCTGCTCTGCTTCATCTTCTCCAACAGTGCCTGCTTGTGTCATTGCTTGTGAAAGACTTTTTTGTTTGATTCAGCAAAATTATTTGTTTGAAATTTAAATGAATTTCAGTAAACTTTTTGTTTGACTCAGTTAAATTATTTGTTTGAAAAAATCGCTGTTTTTTCAATAAACAAAATGCAAATAAATTGTTTGAATATGCGAATTTGTTTATAGGACCGATTTCAGACAAAAAATTGTTTGATTCTACAAATTTTTTGTTTGAATTGGAAAAATAATTTGTTCTGTGTAGATGACCAATGTTGATTTTGTCTTGTTTGTGAGTCCTAATAGACAATATCATCAAATTTCAATAGTAAATTTTTTCAGGTAGAGTGACAAGGAAAACACAGAATAAACTCAAGTAATAAACGGAACAGAACAAACAGAAAAAGGCGCTTAGTTTTTCCTTTTAAGGGAACAGTGACATTAAAAAGCCGTTGTCATGCATAACTCCCTAAATATCAACATGTTACTGACTCCGGTGCGATTATTCATCGATGAAAATGTCATGATGAGAATGTCGCTCATAAACGCCACCGGGAATGTAAATCAGTCTCTTCAATATTTTGTTTATTCTTATAGGACGTAGACTTTATATTGACCGATCTCACGTAATTTGACTACATAAAAGTCATAGCCTGTGAATAAATTAAAGTGATTTTTCTAGTCGAGCTCTAATTTAGAAGTCATGGCTGAATATGCACTATTAATCTGAAATGTTGTTACATTTTTATACCCACTCCACAATAGAAGAGAGGGTATTTTGAGTTTGTGCTAATGTTTTTAGCACCTTAAAACATTGGTCCTAAGTATTGATGGCTAATGAAAATGGCGAGAGTCAGGCCATAATAATTTTAGACCAGAATGTGATTCCAAAGGAGCAGGGTTTTACAATGAAAATGCAAAATAAGTGCATGATTTTTTTATATAGGGAGTTCCGGGTTTGAAGGACTACTTTCTGCTGACAAGTGCTTTTTATTAACCTAATAAAACATGGGATTTGGCTACTTTTTATTATTTAAGAATTCATGTGCTTGCTTATAAAAATATAATTACCGAGAAGGGATCGATGATATTCGCCTTGTAATTTGCTTTCGTTGTCATAGGTTTGTATGGGTATAAAATATTTGTAAATTTTTCGCTTTAAAACCTTCTTATCACCACGAAAAATGCAGCTTTCTCTATAATTGTGCTCAGAAGCATTCACTGCACCATAATATTTTTTTTGGACCGCACTATTGTGCGTTTTTTCTATTGATCTCTTCAAAAAAGAAGAATCTTTAAACGGGTTCACACAAGCTTCTTTCCGAAAAAGAGTCTTTGTGACCATAAACATCTTATTATGTTGGTATCAAGACTAAATTTGGACCAAACTTATTTTATTGCAATTTAACACATCTTATCTAGTTATGGAATCGGTTTATATTTCACCATGGCTCCCGTACAAATCTACTCCCGAAAATAGCTTTTAATGGAAATATAATATTAAAATAATACATCCAAACTGGGGACAAATTTTGCGATAGCTTCTATGTGATGACAAAATTTTGTGCTGGTAGGTAGTCCCAATATAAAACCCTGTCATTAAATTATTGAATGATAAATAATCTCATATAGATACAGGTGTCAAAATAATATACGTTCCAAATAACTTTTACTTAAATCTTAACTTCATAACATTACTTTTTTCTGGTGGGTCCATGATTGATAGGAGTTAAGTTTTATTTAAAAATTTTAGTTGTCCATCCCTGGCTTACAATATAAAATATTTACGGTCGAACAGTTAAAATACATTACATACATACATTTGTTTACAAAATATTAGACAAAGCACAGAATACTTGACAAAAGCACTTATTCACGATTCGTTTAAGCGCTGAAAGGAATGCTAAAAAAATTTCAACTTGTCGTTGGGTAAATGGCTTTAAGTCTAGCACTCAAAACGATACATGCACTTTAATGTTCATTTATGATATTTTTGTCAATCAAAGTTTTTAATATTTTTTTGGCTTTAAGCTGATGATAATTTTTATCGAAAATTTATTAGTGATAGCAATTGCCTAACAAAAAACTAATTGCTGTGATATTTTACTGAAAATTACTTTTTATCAAAAACATATCAGTGATGATAATTTTCTGTCAAAAATGTAACAACGACAATAATTTCCTTTTATAAAAATTTATCACTGATGATTATCACCGATAGCAATATTATAGAAATATACCCACAAATAATAGTTTAAAAAAACTTATCTCTCTTAAAAATTGTCTGTATAAAACAGCTGATAATTTTCCTATTTGTCAAAAGTATAATGCTGATGTTTTTTTAAACCTATTTCCTTATTTGTTTCCTTGTTTTTCTACAAACTTGTAACTTTTTTTCTATTGACAAAGGCAAGACGTTTTTTGAATATTACAAAATAAATGACGTACTGAATTATTAAAGACGCAACACCCATGATTTTCTCAAACCAAAAAAAAAAAAAAAACAAAAGAGAAAAATACTCAAGATAAAAATTAAGAAAACAAAAAATTGACAAATTATTTTTAAGGTAAATCAGGAAACAAAAAGAAACAATAGTAACAAAAAACTCAAGTTAAATGTCAACTGCTTGTTACTGTTGACATGTGCTTTCTATACCCTCCACCACAATTGGTTGTGAAGAGGGTATAAGTTAACAAACTCTTAATTATAATTTTGGTTTTTTATATTAATATTGGACGGTTGCAATTCTTAGAATTGCGACCGAAAAATAATGAAATGAGTTTGCTGTTACATTTTTAATTCAGCTTAAAATGCATTTTACAATTTTTGCTTGCTTCTTAATTATTTTAAAAAGAACCAAATAAATGCTGACTATGCGTCTGCATTTATTTGTTTAATTCTTGGGTGTGGTTTCCTCCGTCATAGCTAACAATATTAAAATCAGTTTTTAACAGGTCTTCGTATGAAGACAAGCTCATCTAAATATAAGTAAAATAAACAATAAAACATTTTATCAAAAGTAAAAAGAAACAAAAAAAATCTTACAAGTGTTTTTATTTTAACCGGATAAAAAAATTAGTAAGTGGCGCCCAACGTAAAAGGACAAATTAATTATAAAAAAAATCCTTATAGTGAGGATCAAATTAATTGCCCAACAAAAAAGGACAAATTAATTATAAAAAAAATCCTTATAGAGAGGATAAAATTAATTGCCCAACGAAAAAGGACAAATTAATAATAAAAAAAAATCCTTATAACGAGGATAAAATTATTTGCCCAACATAAAAAAACATAATTAAAATATCCTAATAATAAGGATTAAGAAAAACGTATTTAAAAACTAAAAGTGTATTAAGAATAAATTAATGATAAAAAATATAAAGGAAAGTTTATAAATACTTTGTTTTTTGAAAAAAAAGGAAAACTAAAATACTGTGCTTTTAAAAAAATTTTTTTTTATAAACTTATTTACATAATTACTAAAATCTATGAAAATTTGTTAAAAATTTGTTTAAAATAAGAGAAAACTAAAATATTATGCTGTAGAAATTTTATAAATTTGGTTACATACAGAAAACAAAAACTAAAATATTGTGCTGTAAAAATTTCATAAATTTGTTTACATAATTACTAAAATTTATGTAAAAATTTGTTTAAAAGAAAAGAAAAACTAAAATATTGTGCTGCAAAATTTTTATAAATTTGATTTTACATTAACACTGAAATTTATTTAAAAATTGGTTTAAAAGAAATGATAAACCAAAAACTTTAAAAGAAAAACTGTGCAAAGAAAAACGAATAAACTGTGTGTGAGAAAAACAAGCTTAGTAAGAACAGTGGAAGATTCAACTTTTAAGCCTTGAGGAGCATCCATCTGAAGGACGACAATGAAGACGTTTATCTACCTGTAAGCCAACAATTATTTTAAGATATTGCAATTACTTATAATCCATTTAATAAAGTATTAATTAGTAAATAAAATCAGAAAAGAGAAAAAGAACAATAAAATTTTTTTTCATAGTATTCATAAATCTTTAGATTCTTTACAAAATTTTATTAAAAAAAGAAAAATTGTAAGAGAGAAAGGAAAGATGGCAAACCAAAACAATTTAGTCCGACCTGCTGTCTTAAACCAGCTACCTGCATCAGCAGGAATAAGCCAGGCTCAATTTGACCAATTACAAAGTAATTTATTAGGGTCTTTAAAACAATTATTTTTAACCGAGGGTAGGACATTAGTTAATAACGTTATCAATCCGACGGAAGAATTCGCTAACTTACCCGACCAAGCAATAGATGAAAGGTACAATAATAATTTAGAAGATTTAGAAAAGGTACCCGACATAGTGAAAAGTTTAAGGGAATTTTCAGGAAAACATACAGAATTTAGTTCTTGGAAAAAGAGTGTGGAGAGGGTACTATCAATATACGATAGTTCCAGAGGCACTCCCAAATATTACGCCATTATTATGACAATTAGGAATAAGATAATAGGAGAGGCTGACGCAGCTTTAGAGGCATACAACACGCCACTCGAATGGCGTTCAATAGCAGCATGCTTAACCCATCACTACGGTGACCAGCGTGACCTAAAGACATTAGAGTATCAATTACTGTCATTAGTACAGGGCAACTCATCGGTCAATGACTTTTATCAAGCAGTTTATGCTCACCTCACCTTAATCCTTAATAAAATTTCATGCATGGAGGCAAGCAATGAGTCAATCAAATTGCTGACACAAACGTACAGAGAGAAAGCCCTAGACACATTTATTAGGGGGCTTAAAGGGGATCTACCAAGACTACTGGGTGTCCGAGAACCCAAGGATCTCCCTCACGCATTGTACCTTTGCCAGAAATTGGACAACCAGTCAAACAGAAATAGTTTAGCAGGAAATTACATAAGAAATCAGGGACAGCCGATGTCACTACCCAGAAGAAATACAATTCAGCAAACACCAAAACACCTTGCGTCTTATTTAACATACTACCCTCAATATTCCCAAAAACCTCAATTTACACCTAATTATATGCAAAGACAGCAAATGAACTCACACCAAGGGAACTACCAGCAACATGGTCATGTATTGCCTCCACGACCACCAAAACCTGCACCACGACCGGAACCCATGGAAGTAGACGAGAGCTTGAGAACAAGACAGGTTAACTACATGAATAGGCCTGTCGAAAATAGGAAATGGAGAATACCCCAACAGCAACAACAACCAAACCAATACGGACCACCAAATAAAATGCAACGTAACTACCACATCAGAACACAACCCATGGATTATACACCACAACAAGACACGAACGAAAATTCGGGTAACTACCAGGTAGAAGAGGACACATCAACGGAGGACAACTACCAATTCCCTGAAGAATGCGGAAGCAACATGGCAACAATAGATTCCGAAGACGACGTAGTAACAAACCTTAGCGATATTCATTTTTTAGAATGAGGAGTTCCTCATTGCCATATCTAGAGTGCCGAATGAGGAACGGGAAGTTATTAAAAATACTAATAGATACAGGGTCCAATAAGAATTACATAAAAACTGGAATTATAGCAAAACCAATAGAAAATAAAAACTCATTCACCGCTAACTCCGTCGCGGGCGATATCGAAATTACACACCATACAAATGCTAACCTTTTCGGTCTTAATAAAACAATTATATTTTACATTCTCCCGTCACTCTCATCTTTCGATGCGATTCTAGGTAACGATACGCTTAAAGAGCTATCGGCCGTAATAGACACAGAAAACAATATTTTGAGGATCAAAAACCTCAAATTTCGGTTAAAACAATTTCAGTCTCAAGACATAAATAAAATAAGTATTCAAACACAGCACCTTGATTTACAAACTACACAAGAATTGTCAAATATAATAAGGCAATTTAAAGACCTCTTCACAGAACCAAATGAAAAATTAACCTATACATCTAAAGTAATAGGAGAAATCCGTACGGCCTCCGATACGCCGGTTTACAGTAAGTCATACCCTTACCCTATGCACCTCAAAGACGAAATAAATTCACAAATAGAAAAATTACTTACTGATGGTATTATAAGACCTTCACGATCTCCATACAACTCCCCTGTATGGGTCGTCCCAAAAAAAATAGATCAATCAAATGAAAGGAAATTCAGAATGGTAATAGATTACCGCAAACTAAATTCAGTAACCATCGCGGATACATACCCAATACCTGAAATCAATGAGGTCTTGTCACAATTAGGGAAGAATAAATACTTTTCAATCTTAGACCTGAAAAGCGGTTTTCATCAGATTCCTCTGAAGGAATCTGACATTGAAAAGACTGCTTTCTCAGTCAACAATGGTAAATACGAGTTTACTCGTTTACCATTCGGACTCAAAAACGCACCTTCTATCTTCCAACGAACATTGGATGATATTTTAAGGGACCATATCGGCAGGCGATGCTTCGTCTACATAGATGATATCATCATTTTTAGCAAAGACAAACGGAGTCACCTACAGGACATAGAAACTATTTTCAAAACTCTTCGCGATGCTAACATGAAAGTGCAAGTCGATAAATGCGAATTTTTAAAAAACCATGTAGAATTCCTTGGCTTTATCGTGTCTGAAAACGGTATAAAAACCAATCCAGCAAAAGTAGAGACCATCACAAATTTCCCTGCACCAAAAACATTAAAGGACTTAAGATCCTTTCTTGGACTTTCAGGGTATTATAGACGTTTTGTCAAGGATTACGCCAAATTAGCGAAACCCTTGACAACCCTTTTAAGGGGGGAAGGGGGACAAGCGTCCAAAAACATCTCGAAGAAAACGCCAATAAAACTCAATAATGACGCAAAGGAGGCTTTGGATAAAATAAAAGCAGCACTCACTGAAGAAGTGATACTTCATTACCCTGATTTCACTAAGGAATTCCAGTTGGCAACGGACGCATCGGAGTACGCCATAGGAGCTGTACTGTCTCAAAACGATCGACCGATAACGTTCATATCCAGGACTCTTAGTAAAGCAGAAGAGCATTATGCCACCAATGAGAAGGAGATGCTGGCAATCATCTGGGCACTCAACTCATTAAGAAGCTATCTCTATGGTTCAGCAAAGGTTAAAATAGTTACGGACCATCAACCTCTAACGTACGCGCTAAGCAGCAAAAATAATAACAACAAAATGAAGCGCTGGAAAGCTATTTTGGAAGAGCATAACTACGAACTGCACTATAAACCTGGACGGACAAACCTTGTTGCTGACGCTTTATCGCGACCTCCTCAAATAAACTCGATGACTACTACAGTCCATAGCGATAATACTTCGTCACATCACCTTATACCAATAGCTGACGAACCAATTAACGTTTTTAAAAATCAAATTTTTTTGGGACTGGGACAGAATCCCTCATATAAATTTCAGATAATATTTCCCACTTATCACCGGCACATAATCTATGAAACGGATTACACAGAACAGAAATTAATAACCATTCTTAAAAAATACCTTAATCCCTCAGTCATAAATGGGCTGAACACCACTGAATCCATCCTTGGAAAGATACAGGAAATATACCCCGAACATTTTTATAATTACCGTACCAGATTCACTAGGAAAATTGTAACAGACGTAACAGATGAAGGAGACCAGGAAAAGGAAATACTGAACGAACATCAACGCGCACACCGTAATGCTACCGAAAACAAGAACCAATTAATCGAAAGAGTTTATTTCCCAAAAATGGCCGCTAAAATCAGAAAAATAGTCAATCAATGTAAAATTTGTAAAGAACAAAAATATGAACGACATCCACAGAAACCATTACTTAGTGAAACGCCTATTCCCGAATACCCTGGACAGATAGTTCACCTTGACATCTATCTTACTAACCAAACTGCAGTCTTAACAGCCATAGATAAGTTTTCTAAGTATGTAACGGCGAAGATCATCAACTCCAGATCAACACAAGATATTAAGGAACCTCTGCGTGAAATCTTAGTAAACTTAGGACCTCCCGAATGGATAATTATAGACAACGAAAAATCACTCGGATCTGCACCGATAAAGCATATGCTGGAAGATAAATTTGGAATCAAAATATTTAAAGCTCCGCCTTACACTAGTACTGTTAATGGACAAATTGAAAGATTCCATTCGACACTTTCCGAAATAATGCGGTGCGTGAGGGCAGAAAAAATACATGATTCTTTTAAGGAACTGCTCGAAATTTCTATTAGCAGGTACAACTATTCAATCCATTCTACCACCGGGAAAAGACCAGTGGATACGTTTTTTGGAAGAGTAAAGCCAGACAAACTCATGGAAGAAAGGAAGAACAACATACAAAAACTAAAGGAAAAACAGGAAACAGATTTAGCCTTTCACAACAAAAATAGAACACCTCCTAAGCAATACTCCCCTGGAGACATAGTCTATGTAAAAACCAATAAAAGAATAGGGACTAAACTATCACCTAGATATAAGCAAGAAAAAGTAGCAGAAAATCTCAATAGCACAATTAAAACTGTAGCCGGTCGAATAGTCCACAAAAGCTTGATAAGAACATAATATTCTTTTCATTTACAGGTTCCTTTTGCAAATCATAAAAGCCGACATACAGATTCTCGACTACACTAACTCTGAAATAGTGACATTTCAAACGGGTCGAGCGTTAATACAAAACGGAACATTCAACTTAATACACATAATCGACATCGGAACGTATGAACGAGAACTAAAACTTATGAGTGAGCATATCAATTTCAAAATAAAGAAATCCAACCCCCTCATGCCATTCCTCCAACTCGAAATAGAGGAGCTGAACAACTTGATAAGTCGAATCAAGCCCCTCAAAAAGTATAAAAGATCAATTAACGAAATTGGCACCGTATGGAAGTGGATAGCGGGCTCACCGGATCGGACAGATTTTAGCATTTTGGCAGATAAAATAAATGATAACTTACGACAAACGGAGAACCAAATTATTATAAACAGACTCTTTGAACGGAAACTTAACGAACTGACAAACTTGACGAACCAGATAACCAGGAACATTCAAACTAACGATATAGAAAACAACTCCGCACTTAAATTTAAATTTGAATTACAAATACTTAAAGAAGAAGTATCTAACATTGAACAGGCATTATTATGGTCTAAAGCAGGTATTATAAATTCTTTCCTATTCTCTCATAACGAAATGGAAATCTTAAGCGAATTAATTGTAGAACAAAATTTTCCTTATAATAATTTAGAACAATGCTTAAAATTTGCGAATATTAAAGTAGCCTCAAATAATTCCATTTTATTATATGTAATAACCTTGCCTAAAGTAAAAAAACTTCATTGTGAAACTATGCTAATTAAACCTATTAAAACAGGAAACACCATTATAAAATTAGAATATGAAACTATAATGTCTTGTCAAAATCAAATATTTGAAATAAGAAACCCATGTCAAAGCTATGACGAACTAAATCTATGCCAAAAAGAAAATATAGAAGAAATAACTAACACAAGTTGCATACCCAATCTGCTTAAAAGTAGCCCCTCCACGTGTAAAAAAAGCAATAATCTTGACGTCTCTTCCTTGGAAGTCATTCAAGATGGTATTCTATTATTTAACCAATATAATGGTACAATACTAGTGAATGGCAACCATGTCGATATGCATGGGACATTCGTAGTCCAATATCAAAATGCCACTATTACTGTCGGTAATGTTTCGTTCTCCCACTATGAAAAGGAGACATATAGACCACTACCTGCTATCCTAAGCTCATTAAATTCAACACACTATTTTGAAGAAACTTTGTCCCTCCAACTTATCAAACAATTACATTTAAATAATAGTCATACGATTCAATTGATCGATAGGAAAAATACTATTAATCTGTGGGAAAGTTCATTTGCTCTATTAATATGCGTGATAATTGTAATTGTCATTGTTTTCAAATGCGCAACAAACGGAAGATACGAATTTAAATCCACCCAACCTGGCATTTCTCCGATTTATTCAGAAATACAAAAAAGGGCTAACACCTTAGAATACAATAGTGTAGAAATCGGTCAACCAATTCCCCTTACAAACGAGGACGTTTGCATCTAAGGGGGGAAGAGTTAACAAACTCTTAATTATAATTTTGGTTTTTTATATTAATATTGGACGGTTGCAATTCTTAGAATTGCGACCGAAAAATAATGAAATGAGTTTGCTGTTACATTTTTAATTCAGCTTAAAATGCATTTTACAATTTTTGCTTGCTTCTTAATTATTTTAAAAAGAACCAAATAAATGCTGACTATGCGTCTGCATTTATTTGTTTAATTCTTGGGTGTGGTTTCCTCCGTCATAGCTAACAATATTAAAATCAGTTTTTAACAGGTCTTCGTATGAAGACAAGCTCATCTAAATATAAGTAAAATAAACAATAAAACATTTTATCAAAAGTAAAAAGAAACAAAAAAAATCTTACAAGTGTTTTTATTTTAACCGGATAAAAAAATTAGTAAGTTATATTAAGTTTGTCATTCCGTGTGAAACTTTTTTATTATTCATCTCAGACCCCATAAAGTATATATATTCTGGGTCCTTGAGTAATTCTAAGTCGATTTAGCCATGTCCGTCTGTCTGTCCGTCTGTCCGTCTGTTGAAAACACGCTCACTTTCGAACAACTCAAAAGAAATGAACAACCTTGGTGCCAAATTGCTTGTAGTTATCCTAAGCAGTTTGGGATTGAAATCCAGCAAAATCGGTTCAGTAGGACCAGCGCTATGAATCAAAATGTGGAACCACCACCTAAAAAAATTGATAATTTTGTTACAAAAAAAACATAAATGCTGGAACAAGGCACGGCATGAGATCAGATTTTGGAAAAATTTGTTTTATTTGACTGGAAATCACGCTGTTAAATTTCGTGAAGATCCTTCCATAATTTACCCTAAGCCCCATATAAACACTACTCCCGGAAAAGAGTTAAGTACGCCTAAAACCGTAAAAAATAACTCTAGCGTAACAAAATTTGGTACGTCACAGTTTTTTAGGACTAGAAATAACACTGTGAAATTTCGTGACGATCGGTCCATAATTTACCCTAGGCCCCATATAAACCCTACTACCGGAAAACAGTTTAGTACGCCTAAAACCGTAAAAAATAATGCAATCATAATCATTTTGGCTCGTCACAGTTTTATAGGACTATAAATGATACTGTGAAATTTCGTGACGATCGGTCCATAATTTACCTTAGGCCCCATAGAAACCCTACTCCCGGAAACAGTTTAGTACACCTAAAACCAAATTTAATAATGCTATCATAACAGAAATTGATACGTCACAGTTTTAAAGGACTAAAAATGACGTTGTGAAATTTCGTGATGATCGGTCCATAATTTACCCTAGGCCCCATATAAACCCTACTACCGGAAAACAGTTTAGTCGCCTAAAACCATAATTAATAACAAATCGTCACAGTTTAAGATAATAATAACATCATACAGATATTACTCCTTAAACATTCGAACTGTTGGTGGAGGGTATCAAAGATTCGGCACAGCCGAATATAGCACTCTTACTTGTTTTCCTTGACTTTCATTGTTTTCGACATTTTCGGTACGTGTGCTTTGTTACTTTTGCCCCTAAAGCTCAAATGTCCCGTGATCTTAGCTAACGCCCAAAAAAAAATAAATTTGTACAAAAACACTTAAATTCATGTACGTGTGTGAATTTGATAGTCTGCCTGCAGGTTTTATTGTTTTTTCTTTATGGAGGACTTTTCTTTTCCATTTTTAACTACTACATAGTTTAATAAAAATAAAGTTTATTTTGTTTTTTGATTAATGCACAAAGTTTCTTGTCATTTTAGATGAGTTTTTTATTTGTTAATTTTATTTCCCTAATAATGTATCGCTTTTATTCCTGCTGTCGCCCATGAATATTCTACGGCCTGCTCTTTTGAGTGGTAAAAGCGGTAATGTTAATTTGTTATCGTTAAATACAAAATTTAAAAGTCCTCACAGTCGTTTTAACTTTTTATATTGTATTTATTTTTTACACACCCACATACAAACATATTTCTAAAGTAAATAAATTATAAAACAATTTTCAGTAGCCCTAATTATGGGTTCCTTTTTCGGTTGTGAATTTTTAATGATGAAATTTGTATGGTTTTTAATAATTTGTTGGTAACATTTAATGGAATGAATGAAAAATGGAAAATTGTGTCTTGAGCATTATAAACTTGAGTTTATTAAACTTTATTATTACGAAATGGGGATGAACAAAAAATTTGCTGTTAAAAGTGATAATTTAAGTGTTGTTAATAGCAATTCCATGCCATTAATTATGGAATATTAATTAAAAAATGTTTAAAAGTGCTACACTTAACTGTGGTAAATTGAATTTATATAAAACTTGCTTTGCCCGGTGCGCTTCGCTTCCTCCATTAAAATAAAAAAGTAAAATTCTTTAAAACAGATCTTGTGTATCCATATTGAAGCAAAAGTAACAAGTTTAGATTCTTTTATTATTACGATTCTACTGATATACAGAAACCTATATCCAATCCAGCCAACTTTTGACAGATATTTTGTAAAGAAAAGCAAACTATTTATTGCAAATTTACATACTGTGACCATTCTCCAGATAAAAAGAAATCTAAATTGTCGTTGTATTAGAGGTACCACTAATTCTCCAATCTAGCAAACAGAGAAAAAATTCTCCAAAATTGTTCGCCAATTAAAGCATTAATCAAAAATAAAATCAATTTTAATTAAAAATTTAATCAAGTGAATTAAACGTTTGATCAATTGAATTAAACGCTTAATCAAATGAATTAAACGTTTAATTGATACTATTAATTTGTTTACTGGTGCAAATTGAATTAATTTTTTAATTAATATCACAATTTTTTAATTGAAATCAATTTTTATTTTTTTCTGTGCACTTTTTGATAAATATTGTGTATTGATAACCAAGCTAAGTATTTGCACAAAACCGTTCCCCGGTTCACTTTTATTTACACTATCTTTGTAATGGAGAAACCTCTCCACTTCTCCAATTTAGCCCACTTTTTGGCAGATGTTGTGTTTTGATAACAAAGTTATTCGTTTTAACCATTATCAGATATGGAGTTATTCATACTGTCTTTTTTTGGAGGTGCCACGCCTACTTGAAATTTTACAAACATTTATAGCCTAAATTAAGACTATTAGCCTGTTTACCACTCTAAATATTTACATTTTCAAATATCTCTTTTGTGTGGATTTTTTCCGTTGGGAGTCTTATTCACGGTCCCAATTTCATGTCTCTAACCTAAGCCGATTGGGCTGAACTTTACCTAGTCATCATTTTGATTGAACAGCTGCGCCCTAAGAGGGTACTGACCCCCCGCCCCTATCGACAAAATAATTAGTCTATTTTATTTTTGGGGCTCACAGGATGCTTAGTAAAAATATATTGCTCCCCCTGAACCTACCCGCTTGATTTTTATTTTGAAAGGTGAAGTTTACCATAAGAGTGGGCCCTTGAAATCTTGAAGGCTTTTGTCTTCAGATATGCAGTACCTAATGTTTTCGTTCTTTGGGAGGTAGACCTCCACTTCCGTCTACCCGGCCCTTTTTTATTTTGAAATTTATTGTAAACCATAATAGTTGCCTTAAACACGTTTGACACTCGCTATAATAGTACTTCAGTTACACGATATGGTTGGTATTGCTCACCATGCGCCTACCCCTTTTATTTTCATTTTCAAAGGCGTAGTACTGTAAGAGTGACTCTTGCCAAGTTTGAAAATTCTCACTATAACAGTTCTTAAGATATGTGATATTTAACATTGACGTCCTATGGGGGTACCACTTCCCCTACTGCTATCTTATTTCAATTTCGTGGTTTAAAAGATGCTACTGCGAAAAGTTCAAGAAAATTGGTACAGTGGCTGTTAAAATATGCGATACTTAATATTGGTCTCCTATGGCGGGTACCCCTGCGCCTGCCCCTATCGAAGAAATAAGTAGCCCATTCAATTTTTGTGGCACACTGGGTGTTACTGTAATATTTCAGGAAAATCGGTGCAGTTGTTTAGGAGTCTATAAGCCAACAAACGAACAGATAAACGTTTTCCATTTTTATGTACATATAGAGAAATTTGTGATGACTTAATGCAGTAAAGGTTGATCTGCAGTTTCAGTTAGTTTTCAATATGATTTGCAACAAGGTTTGCAACATGAGGATTCCAAGTTGGAAGTTCGTCTTTTGCTTTAGCTCCGTACTCCGTACGTAAAACATATAAAGTTTTAATAAAGAAAACATATAAATATACTCCGACTTATCGGTCATTTGCTCAAGTTTTTATAATTATCAATTCTTAGAAGTGATGGACTTCAAAATAAAAAAACGTAAACAATATTACAAATACGGAACCACTATTTCGTCTGGAATTAGAACCTCGCTACATAAACCTCAAGACAAATTTAACGCAACCTTTTTATAATTGAGGATATATAAATTATACAGGCAAATTACGAAAGAGGTGCTGTCCAAAAAAAAATATTTCCATTCAATGCCAAAATTACCAAGAATTTTGTCACACTAAGGCATACTGCAAATTACCCCCCGTGTGAGTTGTTTGTGGAGAACTAAACTTCATAGCCCAATGTACTACAATAACTGTGGCGGTTATCACACTGCAAACTATAGACGATGCCCTGTATATTCTATCGTCGAGAGAGAGATCAGGTGGGTAGAAATTAATTTCCCCCTCAAATGCAGGAAACAAATCAACCTTTTTACAGGAGACGCAAAAAGTCTCTACGTTGAAAAATTAAATTCTTTTTTTTAAATTTTAGAAAATAAAAAATTTTAACAGATGACCTCTGTTGAACTTGCTATTAATTAAGAAAAAAAAACTTTATTTTTTTGTGTTTATTATTTATTATTTATCGAAAACCTCTTCCCTAAGGGCTTAAATAATTTTGTTGATTAATTCTTTTTATATTTATATTTTATAATTTAAACTGAAGGAGTGTAAAATTTTTAAGAAACATTTATTTTGATATGGCATGATAATAGATCAATAAGTCGATTTTGAAATTTTTGTAACTTAACAATAGTAACACCAATTTCGAGATAGGATTTAACTTGCGTATGGAGATTAAAAATAGTTTTGCGGACGTCTAACGAAATTTCTGACCGATTGCTAATTTTTCTGTTTTCGCCTGAAATAACATATCGAAAAAAAATTTTTGGCATTTTAAACTCGGCTAATATGCATTGAACTTGTGCAGAAAGACAAATAAACACATGTCAAAGTGAAAAATTACCGTTATGAAAGCCAAAATATCAAATATACAGTATGTGTTAAAGGTTTTTTGATATGAAATTCCTTGTTTATAAGCAGGGCAAGGAAGTTCATGCACTTAAAATCGCAAAATATGCGCATAAAACATGCACTAAAAATCGCAAAATATGCAAAAATAAAATTAAAAAATATGCATTAAAAATATATTTATTTAACAATATTTATAAAGATAACGTTTTGTTTATATAAATAAATAATTTTTTTTTAAGTTATCAAATGTAAAACTCATTCTATTTGGTCTTAAAATAGTTTTAAACATTAAAAATTTTCGTTCGACATCAACGGATATAAAAGGTGCATATTAAAAGTGTTCAACTCCTTTTTAGAATATGTATTAATTTTCTGCAATATTTTCTTTACTGGAAGCCAAATTAAAAATATTACCAATTTAAATTTCAAAAGATTTTGTTATTCGTGCTTAATTCCCAGTTTTTATTATTGATAAAAACACTTGAAATTTATTGTTGATGGGATAAGCTATTCCTATGCATTTCACTGGTTGCTTAGGCCAGATCATCAGGAAACTTCATCCATAAAGGTTTTAGACAAACTAAAGATATTAAACCAAATAAAACTGTTAAACGTATAAGAATTATAGCAACAGTTCTACTTGTAACAATATCAAAGTTTAAACAAAACACATCAACAATAAACAACAATTACCAATTTCTTTAACTATTTTAAAACTGCATAAAGTTTGGCTTGTATTTTTCGCCGATTTGACCTTCTACTTTTCTTATTTTAATGACAGCGTCATCACCGTGTTCAACCGAGGTGTTCAATGATTTAAACCCCTGGAGTTCGGTTATTGTCTCGACCAGAAACCCATTGTTTAAGTGAATAAATTCTAATTGAGCCTTTATATTAGGTACGTTTAAAATATTGTTTACTTTTTATAGCGACTGCATTATTTTCGTTCAAATTATTTACCACATCCTTAAATTCTTAAAAATTTTTGGCATAATACTCAACTGCCTGCAACCAGGTCCCCATCTTGTTATACATGCTTGAAACGCGAAGGTGACTTTAAAAACTTGCATGTATGGCATGAGCTTAGCATGTGACATGTTACATTTTTGGGTAAGATACCTTTAAAAAATGTCAAGTGGAGCAACATTTTATTTTTATTAAAGTCTTCTAAAAGAGAAATTGAGTCTTTGAAAGTTCGAGCTAATGAAGCATGATTCACCTTTTCCAACTTTACAATATTAAACAAAAATTTGTTGTTACTCTGTTCTTCTTCGGCATTGAAGATCCCAACAATTACGTAGACCACGAAATGTCCTTCAGTGTTCATTGTTTCGTCAATAGACAGCCACAAATTATGTGGCTTAATCCTTTCAACAGTGTCACATAGTTGTATAGTATACAACTTGACAAGATA
The DNA here is from genome assembly GCA_930367215.1 of Pollenia angustigena. Taxonomy (NCBI): domain Eukaryota; kingdom Metazoa; phylum Arthropoda; class Insecta; order Diptera; family Polleniidae; genus Pollenia; species Pollenia angustigena. Next base: position 171,860,942 of record OV884059.1, on the reverse strand, counting down.
AGTTTTTCTAAGGGTTGTTTCCGTAGGATTCGTTTCGTTGGTATATTTGTTCAAAGAAATTCTAAAATTTTGGTTGATAAGCTTATATAAAGGTATATCTGCAGACACCAGAGCATCACACAATTCCAAACTAATTTTACTAGTTTTATCCTCAGAAGTTGATTTTCTTGAAATTGAAGTTTGCGAAACCTTTTGCATAAATCATAAATCTGTGTGTTTCTGGCTTTGAAGGTGCTGATTTACTAAACATTTTTAAATGAAACACCTTTTTGTAAACTTTGCAAAAAAGTACTTTTCCATCTATTTTGAAGACTCAAAAACACACGTATTTAAAATATTATTTTTTGATATTTTTTCTTTTGGCATTTTTTTTCCTTAAAAACAATTTGCTTTATCAATACTTTTTGGATTTTATGTCATACTTACAGCGTAAATCCAAAATATTCTGTTTAATTCTTTTTTCTCTTCGCCGAACGTTATTTTTATTTGAGGCTTTTTCAAGTAAAAAAAACCGTAAACAAAATTGAATGTCAAAAAATTTTTATTGTTACTTCTACAATTATGTACACAATTATACAAATTGTATAATTTTTAAAATTTGTTAAACATGGCTACAAAAGGTGCTACTTTTTAAAAGTAAAAGAAACAAGGTGAATTTATAATAAAATGTAGGTAATTCAGTACCAAACACCAACATGTTGTTGCTTTTGCTCCTTGAAAATGTCAGAGTTAGCAGATATTCCCATACTTTTTTGACTGTTTGATAGCTTCAGGGCTGAAACAACTATAACTAGCTGATCCACTGACTACACCTTATAATGAATTCGCCTTGAGCAGGAAGATATTTCTTAACAAAAAACTAAGAAGAGAGCAATTTTTTTTTATAAATATTACAAAATATGAAGAAAAATTTGAATTTATAACAAAATATCCCAAAATATGACGAAAAATATGCATTTATAACAAAATATGTAAAAACATGCATTTAAAGCAAAATATGCAAAAATATGCACCAACAAATTGATGCCATTTTACTGGAAACATTGTGATTCGCAAAGATATTAACTTTAGGTGGGTCTCAAAGTAAAGACAACAAACATGCATTTGCATGAAGTCCCTTGCCCTGTTTATAAGTTTTCAAAGCGTTGTTTCTTTGAAATGATACAACATGAAATATTTTTTTGCGTTGAATTAACAGTAAAACGATCAGTGTATAAAAAGATATCAAATACATTTTTTCAAGCTTAGCGGATCTCGTTTGAGTCATGTTGTGCCTCAACTTTATTGAGCAATTGTATGTGTATAAGCATAAAATTAACCAAAATAATTTGTTTTCCAATATCCAATCTTCCAAATTTGTTACCCAGAAAAGCTCAGTGCACTCATATTTTCAGAGGGACAACTTATGTTTCCAGCGTTCGCACTTAAATCCAAATTTTATCCATTTTAACTGGGAGTTTAGAAGTAAACAATTTGTTTGAAAAAAACCTTAAAAACTAAATATTTTATATGTTTGCATTTAATATACTCTCTCATTCAAATGTTTAAACATGAATATGCTTGCCGTTTTCCTTAGTCCAAATTTACATTATACGATTTATGTCGTTGCGATTATTGTCGTTTCTTCCTTGAAGTCGGTCTGATATTTACATTGTTCGATTCTTGTCGTTGTCAAATGTGAGAACAATAAGAGAACGAATGAGCGAACAAAACGAATCGAAGAGTACACTCGCTTGCGTACCCCTTTTAATTCCTCTCTCCCCTCTTGCCTTTAAGATAAGTATCGCAACGACAAAAAACGTATAATGTAAATGGGGACTTACTGATTTTTATATTATCCATAATCATTTTTTTGCAAATTATACATTTTTTTTTTGAAATTAATAATGTTGTACATCTTGCATTTTCTTAAATTTCTTTCAGTGAATCGTTAACTCTTTATAACTTTAATTAAAATGAACAGAACAAACACAGAAATTATAGATTTATGCTCAAATGATAACCAAAAAAGCCCTGTACTAATTTGCATTATCACTTTTTGGAATATTTATTTTTGGCATTTGAGACTTTGTTTTTGTTGCTGCTAGTTTTGCCCAAACACTAACCACATCCCAGTAATACTTATTACAAAATTTAAACGTTCATTTACAAATTACTAGATGACTATTACAACATACAATCCATTACAATGCACATAGACGAGAAGATATTTATGCAATACACACTTCCGATAACATCTATCTACCAGACGAAAAACAAATACAGACAGCGGTAAATGTGCTGCAGAGCCACAGGTCTGTACGAGACTTAAACCACACTAACACAAACATAAAAAATACACTTGCTAAATAAAAGTGTTGCCTGTGCTTAACGAATAAAATTGGCTTAAAGTTAAACATAAAAGCGTTCTTCAAATCCGTAATATAATTCGGCTTTCCTGTATTTTTTCCATTTCATCAAGCCATCTTGACATTGGTTTGCCGCTTGCTCTTGTTCTATATGGGTTGGCATTCTGGCTACGCACCCTGCCCAGCTTCAATTTCGGGCCTTTATAAATTTCACCATATCTTTACCTTCGATTATATTCTCGAACTCTAGCTTGTTTCTTCTTAGGTTGCCTCCTTTTTTATTGCGTTTTGGGGCTCTATTCTTTTTATAAATTTCCTTTCAAAAATTCTAAGTTTTTCTTCATCTGCCACAGTCAAAGCCCATGCGTCACAGCTGTATTTTAAAACTGGCAGCACAACTGTCTTGTATAACCTTATTTTGAGTCCGCGTGGTATCATCTGTTACTTAAATAGGACAAAAACGCTTTCTGTCAGCTCTCGAACACTATGCGCTGTTAGATCTATATTGTCTGTATATGCGCACATTATTTTCGACCGTGAAAAAAGTTGACATCCGTTATCTAAAGGTGATATTACATGATTGAGACATAAATTAATGATTGTTGTTGATAGGGAAGCTAACACTATCATTCTCGTTAACTTTATTGGTATTTCAATGCTTACAAATATTGGATCTTGTATTTTTCTGTTTATAGAGTCAAAAGCCTATTTGAAGTCAATCATAAGCATGCGTTAATCTTTTCTGTACTTATACTTCTCCATAGTCTGTCCTAACAGAAAAATTGGATCAACAGTGCACAAGGGTCAATTCCGGCCAAAAATCCATAACTTCTTTCTTTCTTTGCGTAAATGGCTGAAATTTGGTATTTAACTTAAGAATAGCATGTTTGATCCCTAGGTATATACAGGGGTTGGCCAGTAATCATTGACGACCTAAAAGTATCGAACAAAATTAAAAAAGGGCGATTATATAAATAGTGTGTGGAATATCTATGTAATCTTATCTCCTGTCCCCATCTTTTTGCCTACCTGAGCAAATAAAAGTATGTAGATATGACTTATGTGATTATATACATAAACATATGTATATGGGTGAGGAGGGGATTGTTTAGGAACCTTCAACTGAAAAAAACCATTTTGCACAATTTTTTTTAGAAAGACCATAGAACATATCGAGCCTTTGGTGCAAGATCGTAGTAACTCAAAATTTGAAAATTTGGGTATGCATAAATGATCTTTGGGAAAATATCTATCTATAGAAAAAAAGATTATGGTTCTACCTCTAACTGTTCAGATTTTACAGCTAAAAATTTTTTTATTGCCTCTAGCTATTTTCAACCATATTTATATTAATATAAAAAAAATATTGAATATTATTAATAATTTTTCACCTTTTTTTAATTACAAAACATTCCTCTTTATTAAAAAACTTGTAAAAAATAACTTTAGTAAACGGAACTACTATTAAAAAGATGGCTGAAAACTTCAAATGCATTTTTCTCAGTTCACGATTTTTTGAATTACTACGGTATTGCACCAAAGGCTCGATATGTTTCGAAGTGTTCGCTATATGTGTCATAAATTTTATTAAAATTAAAAAAAAATTTGGCCGGCATTGTCCAGTGTGCAGTGGACCCATTCGGCCTAAATCCCCACTAATATTCACTTATGATATCCTTTGATACGTTTTAAGTTTGACAGGATTTTGTATGGAGTGTTCAGCAGTGTTATACCTCTGTTATTTTCTCAGTTAATTTTGTTACCCTTTTTTGTGTATGGGAATAAATATATCGCGTTGCCAATCGTAAAGGATAATTTCTATTTCCCAATTGTGCATATAAATTTGTGGAACTGGGACCGGAAAACATTCACGATTCTCCTTTCCAACTTATTTCAGCAGTTAAATCGATCGCTTTCTCTGGTACGTTTAGTAGAGCCGTAAAATCTTCTCACCTTTAAGTATTGCACTGTCTTCACTCAGCATGTTTCTATATTTGACAATTGCTTAGCTTCGGATGAAACACATTGTTAAAAAAATACCACTTCATGACTCACAAATAGCTAAGTAAAAAAAACTTATTTAATTTATTTTAACCATACAAATAAAAATAAGAGATGATGGCATTCACGAATTCGTGTTAATATCCAAAAATTTAAATTCCTGATAGAACTAGTTTTTTTGCTAGATAATTAGTAAAAAAAGAATGCCAAATATATAAATTACTTTTAATGGTTAAACAAGTTCAATCAAGCCTCAAAATAGCTAAAGTGGCAACACTGGTTACACATAACATACATTTGAAAACGATTTACGGAACATGCAACTGAAACGTACGCAGAGATACAGAAATGAATTTACAAAACTATTTGAGATGGTGCTTTCATTATCGACTCTGTGTTTTAAAAATATTGTTGCCGGTTGCTAAACACCAGTTTAATAAAAAGCACAGTGGCAGTTGTTAGAGCCAATTTTCAAAATATATTTTTTTTAATATTATAAATTTAAAAACAAAGTTGTAGAAAGTGTGGAATTTTTTATATAAAAAAACAGTTTTTACACATATGTAATCAACTTTTAACAAAAGCACCACTGTGCATAGCTTTACAAAGTAACGCATTTATTGCAATATGCTTAATATTCATATGGATACAAAAGGTTTTCCTAAAAAAGCAAAAAAAAAAAATCTGAAAAGCAGCAAAACGTCCAAAACAAACATTTACGGAGAAAACTTTAACAAAATACTTGATAGGAGCAACATACTGCACGTAAAAATCACATAAATTGTACTCGAATATTTTGTTGTAAAAGGTGGTAGTAACCGGCACTCGAGCTCTTGCTATTTTGGTGTTTTTATTACTGCTCAGTACAATAGACTATGGCCTATTAAATCGTTGTTATGTTATTTCCTCAGACAATGACCATAATATCCGTATAACAAACATTTTTTCGACATAAAAGAAAATGAGTCCTGGTCTCGGTGGAAATACTAACAACAATAGTCTCGTACATGTATCGAACCAAAACCACAAACAGCAGAAACAACGACATTAAACTACAATACATTTTCATTGTTCCCCAAACTAAAGCAAAAGGCCAAAAACACATAAACTCGTGCTTAAACACAAACTCATTCTACAACAATATTCAATATACGACACGCATACTGAACTGAACTCAGCATTGGAAGAGGGAACACAGAAAATGTATAGAGAAATTTTTGCATTCATTTGTATTTTAAAGGTAAGCGCACAATGTTGTTGAACGAACAATGAGAAGTCTAAAACATGGTTTTTACGAGGCACTTGTAAATGACACAACATTAAGTATCTTGTTGTTTGTTGTCTTTAGCTTTTTGATATATTTCTAGATATCCCAATATTACACATTATGCCTGGTGGCCAATTTTCCTCTAAATTCTTTTCTTTTTGTCATTTTATAGAGTCATAGTTTCCGTCCTTATGTTTGTTTTCTGCCTGTGGAATTTTTATTAGTTTTAGAACTAAAACTTTTGTTTCTGTTTATTGAACAGTCAGCTTCTGAAAATTGCTTGAGGTTGTTTTGTTTTTATTTTATGTATTGGTATTTTATTTCCAGGTCTATTTTTATGTAGTCATTATCACTACTATAATTCGGCACTTTATATTCTACGTTTTTTACCTTATTCAAGAGGGAGAAATGTAAAGTAAATTATCACAAAATTTAATTTAATTTACCTTGACACTAACTGCCTGTTTTTGAAACGTTTCGGTTAGAAATTTATATTGAAAACAAAAACAAATTCGAGTTTTTTTATTGTTGTTTTAAATAAATTCCCAAGCGAAAATATTTATTTTATTTTGAAAAGAAGGCAGTAAGACTACTTTTAACAAAATAAAAAAATCGTTTAACCCTTACGGATACATTGTTAATATATGCATATTTTAAGGTCATTAGTATTTTCAAGACAAAGTTCCCCAACATGCACTTTCAGAAAAATACAACTTCTTAATCTACTTTAAAGGAAATGTTACAACGACGGCTTTCTTGGGTTCTTATAGCGGTCACGTAGTAACACGCTGAGCAAGTGATAAGTGTTAAGCTTGACAACTCCATAAACATCACTGCAGTCTTCAACCGTTAAGATTTTTTGCTGAAAGGAAAGTCACTCAAAATGCCTTATCCTAATATCCCTGAGAACAGGTCATTGGCAGGGAAAGTAAAACACCGTGTCTTTTTTCTCCTCATTCTAACAACTTCTACTGTAGTCATTGTAATCAGCACCAGTTTAATTGATGACCGCTATCACTGTACTAATTTGGTGTCTATCAAACCTAAAAAGTACTTGCGTCTTCCCCGTGTCATAACTAGCTAGCCCATGAAATTTTTCAACCTGCCGCCACGACTAAGCCTCCCTGTACACCTCACGTTTAATAAGAGCCCTGACGTAAGCTATTGAAATGCCAATAAGGCCGTCAACGAACATGTTGTGCAAGAGGCAACCCTGTGTGGCAAGGCCGTCTGCCTTGTTATCGATACCAGTGTTACTTTAGAATGTCTCTCCATCTGACGTCTCGCAGTTAACTTTGATATCGTGAAGGCACCCGCTGAAACAGCAATAGCAGGTTTGCTGTCCGTAAATATATATATATATATATATCCCTGGATATAATTTAATACCTCAGCTAATTTTCATCCGAATTATGGCGGGGATTAAACTGATTTAAAAAGGTACTTTTATAAGAACCAGCTTAAGTCTTATATAAATTGGAACTTTAAACAAAGCTTAAACATGTTGGCCCATTATCATAGCCAAAAATAAAGTCGACTTTTTCTTAATTATACTTTAGAACAATGGCGTTCACATGCATTTCAAGCCGGCTTAAGTTTAAAGTTAAGATTATTTTGACTACGAGATGTGTCCTTGAGCATACTTTAGCAATTTGAGGTCGCCAAACTTTATGCGATTGCAATTTACAAAACTCCTATTATGCAATTTAAAGTCCGAATCACAAAATTTTTTATTTATTTCAAAAAAATACCTTTTGTATTGTTCAAGATATTTAATTAAGGGTGCTTAAAACGCCTTTTATAACAAACTACCATTTAGAGGACCTTTAAAGAACATTCATTTAAGTTAATGAAAAAGTACCTTAAGCTATGTTCATAGCTTTTAAATATTTTACGTCCTACACATAACCACTTATTTAACCCTTCGTTGCATGCCATTGCATATATGCAATGTTAACTTTTTGTTTATCTGGCAACTTTTCAGTTATATATTTTACAGTTATTTTTTTAGTTGTTTCTTTTACTTTTAAACTTTAAATTCGTGGTGCAATTTGCTTACTAACACCAAAAATATTTCTTAAAAAAGCAATACAAAATAATTTTTGTCCGTTGAAAAATTGAATAGTTTTCCTTTAACATTTAGAAATATTGAGAAGGTTTAAACAAATTTAAGTATATTTTAAAAAGTTTACAATATTATTAATGAAATAAATGTAAAATTTTTATGATGCATAGAGATGTATTATATCACATGTGCAAATTTATGCACTATCGTCAATATGGACTAGCATTGCTTAGTGAGGAAGAGGTGGCTAATACAGACGAAGAAATAATTATTTATTATGTGCGATCTTTTCAAGACATACACGATAAAGTTTTATGGAAATTTAAAGAATTTGATGCTAATTAAGATACTAGTTTTAAGAGCAGCGAGGAATTGCCTGAGCATTTTTTGAAATTTAGTGGAGCGTGCAGTTATTTCATGAACTTTCCTTCTGACAATCTAACGAAGTCTATTGTTTACCAGTCCAACTTATATGCTTGCCAGAAAAATCCGGTCCTTATTTTGACCGCATTTTTAAAATAAGGCCTCTTGTGAATCATTTTGTTAAAAAATTCAAGTCGGTACCATATAAAAATTGCCTTTCCGTAGACGAGCAACTATGCTCCACAAAATGCAAGTCATATCCGAAACAATACCTTCCAATGAAACCACAGAAATGGGGATTCAAGCTTTACGTGTTGGCCGGGATCTCTGGATATAACTATTACTTTGAAATATACACTGGTCAAGAGAACAATCACGCCTATATGCTGCCTGAAGAAGCAGTGCATCTCAGAAAAATTTAAAAGTATTTTATGACATTAATGTTAACATTAGCTAACCGTGGAATTTATTCGCTGGGATCAGTCCGGCGGAATAGAATTCCAAACTTCAAGTTTGTCGAGGAAAAAATAATGTTTAAAAACCCAGAGACTAATGAATATGTTGCAACGGTTGATAATTTTTATATCTCTGTTGTTTCCTGGAGAGACAACAAAATTGTGAACTTAATGTCAAACTACTGTGGGAAGAACCCTGAACAAACAGATGAAAAATTTGACAAACATTTTGGGCGAAAAGTAAATATTACCTGCCCCAGCATTGTTTAAGAATATAATAAATTTATGGGTGGGGTTGACTTACTGGACTCATTTATCGGACGTTACAAAATCAAAATCCGCTCTAAATAAAGGTACTTGCGCCTTTTCTACCACTTGATAGACACATCCTTGGTCAATGCTTGGCTTTTACATAAACCTGCCGAAGCACAAAAAGGCAATGTCGTCAAGGAAAGTTTGGCGGACTTTCGTTTAAAAGTTGAAGAAACGTTTGCAAAATGGTAAAAATATCAACACCACGGGGTAGGCCTTCGGACGTAACAAAAAATCTTGCTCTGAAGGTATAGCAAAAATATAAATTTACTGAAATATACATATATATATATATATGCATAAATAATTTTTTCCTATACATATTTTAAGCTGGGATCACACGATTGCCGCAAATGCACCAATATGGCACAATTTTAATTGTGCTTTATTGACGCACAATAAAGAAATTGCACCAATCAAATATTCTGAAATCACACGGTTGCCCTGTTTTATACAAATTTAATTGCCGCTAGTTGGTACAAAGTGAAATGGGTACAATAATTGCCGCAGCACATTCACACGATTGTTATTACTTGACAACTGCGAAAACAGCTGTTGTGGTAGCTTTTTTATTTGTTTGGAAGTTCTTGTTGGTATGTTTATTAAAAACGAAAAATTTGTTCATAGGTACTCTACAATTTTTTGTTGAATAGTTTTGTTTAAAATATAAAATAAAAAAATTTATGAAATTCCAAAAATTGTTGAACTAATTTTATATTTCGAATGTTAACGTTTGCATAGAAAATTTTTATGAAATAATAAAATTTAAATAATATTATTTAAATATCAGTAACTTAATTCTGTAAATTTATTAATTGAACTACCGATATCGTTTATTAAAGAGAAATCTCGGCTACTTTAACAAATTTTTTACTCTCGCTTTCAAGGTAACAAACATTTTCTTTAAAAAATATCTACGACATATTTAGCAGCTACATACATAGTATGCTTGTGAACATATGTACATACATATTTGTTAATAACAAAAATTAAAACGCATAATAAATAAATACATATTTATCTTCATTACTTGCTAAAGGAAACACAAAAACGTAAAATTTATTTAAAAAAAAGGCAAATATTGGCGCGTATTGTGTTGTTTGATTGCCGCACAAGATGGCAATAAATATTGGTGCATTTTTGTTATTTTTATTGACGCACGGTTGCATAGCAAACAGTCACACGATTGCCGCACCAGGGTTGCATTTGATTGGTAAAAGTAAGCACAATATTGTCCTCGATTGGTACAAGAGCTAATTGGTTGTGCAGTCACACGATTGGTGTATTAAAAAGTGTGAAAATTGGTGCATTGCGGCAATCGTGTGATCCCAGCTTTAGAGAAAACATCAGAGAAGCCTGCCAATTCCGCAAAATGAGGTTCGACTTTTATATATATATAAAAAACTAATACGTGTTACTTTTTTCGGATTTCCTGCATAAACATGCATATATGCAATATTTCTTAACTTAAATAATAAAATAATTATTTGCTTTTACAAAACGTTTGGCTTGATCGAACGTCATTTAACACAATTGAAGCACAGCCGCGAAAAACGTTTTAAGTTACAAAATAATATTTTTTCAGGAGAGCCAATAAACGTTTTTTACAGGCAGGATTATTTGTTTGAAAAAAATTTTTTTTCTATTATTAAAAATAATGATAATAAAAACTTTTATGCAGAAGGTTTTTAAAACATTTTTCCGCACTGCAAAACCATTTCGGTTTCATCATTTTGCTAGTATCTTACAATATTCTTGCACTGGCTGACTCTTGCATGTCATTTTGAAGGAGTTTATTTGCATAATTTTGGTTGATCTGATGTTTAAACTGTGTAAGAGAGTAAGATTAACGGTTATCTGCAAAAAAAACAGTTTTTGCAAAATGTGGCTTTTGCAACGTTATTCGCGGCTGTGCTTCAATTATCGTCTTACAAATAAATCTAAGTTAATCAATAGAAATTGTTTAGAATAAAGCTTAAGTTGGATCAATTTACTGCAGTTGGATAGATAAAAATTAGCGTCAAGTGACATACATCACTGTCAAAAAAATGAAAACCACAAAAAAAAATATCAAAAACAAATCAAATTATTAAAACTAAACAATTTTTTTTTCAATTTTTTTTGGCTTTTTTAAGAAGGTTAGTAGAACATTAAAATATTATATTAAATGCAAAATATTCAATGGCCGTTTTCAAGTAATTTTTTTCTTTAAAACAAATATTTTTTTTCGATATTAAACATTAAATAAACAACACTTGACAAGTTGTTGTTAACTTACCACAAACAGTTGGCTTTAAGAAAACAAGTGTTGTTTAAAATGTTACAGAATGGCAACATCTACTTGTCACACTTTATTTGGAAACTTTTATAAAAATAAAGTTCCTTTATGAGTAATTTAAGAAAAAGCTATCATCAAGAAACTGGGTAGAGGTTTCTTACAAATGTCAAAAGAACGTCTTTTTATTACGTTTAATATCATGCCGATTGCCAAAGAACCATCAAATTCAGAAGATTTTCACGTTTTTTTCCCCCCTTGAATATCAAATTTAACAACTTTTTTATTGCCAAATTCGGTGCAAAACTGTAAAAGTGAGTTCTATTGGCCAGGGAAAATGTTATAAGAATAAAAAGGTACTACCATATTATTTTATGTTCTATTCACTTTAGATGTTTGCATTTGTATTTATCAAGGTTAAGTGTTGAGAATAATGTTAAACATAAATAATGTGTTTTTGGTTTTACACCCAAATAAATTAAATTTACAACAGAGAAGCCATAAAATTATAATTATTTGATGTTTTTCTTTATTTCTTCCTATTCGTAGAATAATGTTTCGCTTTCTTGTTCACTTTTAGTTTTATTATAACTTTCTTAAGTTGTGAACAACTTTTATTTTTTTAATGGAAATTGGTTCTACTATGGGTGAAGAATTATGAAATAAATTAAAGATTTCTTTTATCTTCTATTTTATTTAAAAAGTTTTTTTTTATCAAACTTTGAGAGAATATATGTATCAAACTAAAGTTGTTCTTAACAATGCAAGTTTGTTAATCAAATGTAGCAGATTTACTTAAAATAGAAACTATAACTTTATATTGTGTCAAAGAGTTACGTTCTTTTCAACTCATATTTTCTTCAACAAAAGCACGTAACTAAAATGTTGAATAAGACTGGTCTACAAATTTAAAAAAATTGACTGCAGATACGAAGCATGTATTTTAACTTATCTGGGTGTGATGAATTCGAATCTGGCATCAAAATTTGGCTATCACGCATGCTGGCAATACTCTAAAACAGTCTATACTGACACTACAATTTCACAATTATTTTTTTTGACAAAAGCCCACATTCGTTCTAAATCTTTATAATAGTATCGTTTAAGCATGTCAGGGAGATCATGTAAAAACGCCGATACGTCTTGTAAAGGTCCGGACGAAACGCCAATACGTTTCGTCGAGTGTGGACTGTATATATGGGTGGATTTGGGCTTCAGCTCCAAAATACCAGCCAAGGATCCAAACACCTTGGTATATTCCCCGAGAGAACGCCGATTGCGTGGTCCGGGCGAAACGCCGATACGTTTCGTGGAGTGTATAGGGTGGCTTTGGGATTCAGCGCTAAAATATCCACCAAGTATCCAAGCAACTTCGTGATATTAAAAAGGCTGGAAAGAGAGCTAAAAAAGGCACAGATATCTAAAACGAAAGAAAAGCACTTCTAACAATATAACACTTTCCTTGTTTTCCGAAACGTTATAAAGGTTCCATTTATTTAATGCAAAAATACAAAATTTATTATAGTATATAAATCTTCTAAACAATTTAAATAATTTAAGTTAAAAACGCGAGTATAAAAAAACCAGCCGTCCAGTATGGCTTTTTAACAACGATTCGACTTCAGTTACATAAATAAAAAACTAACAATAAAAAAATACAAATTAAAAGAAAAAAAAATATAATAGATGATGACAGTGCCGCCTCAAGTTGTCAATACGTCTTAGGGCACATCATCATTCAAAATAGAAACCAGGGATGGGAAATCCGCTACCTTCGGTTCAGACGTGAACATCATGTGTTACTGATTCAAGTTATTTCTGCTTTGGGTGTGGTAAATATTTGGTTGGAAAAACGATATCCAATATCAGAATCATTAAAATATGAATATTTACAGTATTTTGGTTTTGCAGTCAGAATCTTCGACAAACCGTGCACACCGACAATGTTTTGCATATTTGACATTCGTATTAGATTTTTTTTCCATAAAAGCTACGTGCAGTGAACGCGAACAAGGGGAGCGTGCTCACCAAGATTAAATGAACGTTGAAAGATGTTATCAAGGATTTTAAGAAAAAGCATTGCTGGACTCTAATACGTTACAAATTACATACATTTTTTTGTATCTCGAAAACCTGAAATGATAGAGAAACCCCATTCGAATTGGCTAATGTGATTTAGAACGTATTTTGGTTTTTATTTAATAGATTATTTTTTATTTTTTTTTTTTATACAAATAATATACAAATATACAAATATAAGATAATTGTGCATAATTATGCACAATTAACATTTACAACCATAGAAAAATACAACTTCTTAAATCGAATTGTAAAAAAATAATAATCCGGTGGAAGAAATAGTTTAACCTTTTTATGTCAATAGCTACATACCCGGGTATGTTTTGTATATACAAAATGCTGTATCTCTGAAAGAGGGTATTATGAAGTTTGAATCAAATTAATCAAATCGGACAATGGAGGTGGTAATTTTGTCTTTCCTACCTTATGTATATGAAAACAAATGAAAATATAACAATATTGCATGTTTATTTCATAAGATGTAAGAGTTTTACAAGCAAAATACAAATAAAACTGAAATATCCCTAGAGGGAAGCGAACTGACACCAAAGTAGTCCCGTGATAGGTCTTTGGTGGTAGAGACCGGTTCTAGTTCTAACAGTTTATATGAACTAGGATCGCCCGGTGGCCGAAATTCCACCACTTGAAATTTACTTTCGAGAAAACCTTTGCGTTATACAACAAAAACGTGCAAATTTTAAGTGAACGGCAAAATGCACTATTCACCCATCTTTGTACGTATGTCTGTAAGATAAATTAAAACGATTTTTAAACACTTTAATTTAAAAAATTAGAAATATATTGTGCATATCTACTAGACCGGTCCTTATTTATTTTTTTTTTTTTTAATTTGTATCACGGCAAGCACAAAAAACATTTTATTTTGTCTCAAAAAAACACACAAAAGATTTGAGCACGATAGCACAATTTTTAGTTCTGCCTTCAAGCACTTTTTATTTTCACTTGGATTGATTTGCAATTATTGAGTTAAATAATTCTTATGGTCTTTCATTTAGTCGTTAATGAAACAGCGACGATCCCACATGTTTCATGAATGCCTAAATAATTTTTTTCCAACTTTACACTAATACAACTGCAATACAATTTTATCCATCTTACAAGTATTCAAAGGTGTCAGTCAGGGTTTAAAAGCACTCATCAGCTGGTTGCGTTTTATTTTTGCTTTTGCCACTGCTATTGAAATTTTAAATTTTTTCCAATGGTCAATGTTTTGTTTTTCGTTTGTGTAAAAAAGCACATTTACTACTTTGTATATTTTTATTTTTTTAAAAATGGCTTTTTTACCAGCCAGCGACAAAAATGGTCAACCACCTAAAAAGCAAAAGCTTAAAGAAAATTATTTCGCGTTTTGCTTTTTTACTTTTTCCTAAAAGAACAGCAAGGTAAAAAAGACAAACCAAAACTCATAAAGTAGACGCGATTACAAAGAATTATTAAAATTAGTTATTAATTTTCTTGGCGGTACGGTGCCGAATTTTACCAGCTTTCGAATACCTGGTGCAACTTCTCATGCTAGATGGATGTCAAAATCTAATTATACACTTAAAATGTATTTGTTCCGTAATCAATTTAATATAAAAAAAAAGATCTGAACGGTATGCGTAGTGTCTGTCTTTTCATAGTTCGTATTTATGTAAAAGCCTGGTTTGGATGCACCAAAGCAATTGAAGCACCAAATCAAGAACTAAATTTAATAAAAAATATAATTGCTTATCCTGAACAAGATAAAGCTTTTGCTTTGTTACAAAAAGTAAGCAATCACTTATTGTATTTGTCCGTAGAAGCAGTTGGTCTTTCATTCTTCGATCCTAATGTTAGTGTTGATATTAAGAGAAAAATGGTTAAAGCAATTATGTTCAAGAAAATAAAGAGAAATGCAAGCGGATCATAGCTAATCCAATAAATATCCTTCAAACATATTCACAAAAAGATTTAAGCGATTTTGTAAATTCAAACACACACGCGTTCTTTGATCGCTTAGATATTTCAAAAGTCGATCCAACGGATTGGAATGAAAGATTTGACTATGCTCAAGCATCTCAAATTTGTCAAAACTTTTCTGTAGTAAACGATGCTGCTGAAAGAGGTGCCAAATTCATTACAGATTATAATAATAAATTAACACACAATGAAGAAGAGAAACAATTCCTTTTTCAAGTGGTCAAAGAATATAATATGAATTATCCCACTTTAAAAAAGACTTCACTATTACAATAAATTTATATTAATATGTTATACATAGAAATATTTTAATGTTAATTTTTCACATAATTTTTAATAAAATATTAAAAAATAAATGTTTTTGTCTTATTTCTAATAATAAATACAAATAGTTGCTTGAGGCAGAGCTAAAAATTATCCAATCGTGGTAAATTTTTTTTTCGTGCTTTTTAATACTAAATGAAATATTTTTAGCGCTTGCCCCGATATTAATTCGAGAAAATAAATTTCTTTATATATATATATAAGGACCGGTCTAATATCTACACACAAATACCTTTTAAACGATATATGTTTCATTAAAATCGGTGGATAATACTTTTTGGGCATTTTATGCGTTTATAAATTCAAGTTACATGCAATGCGTTTTATGCGCCAAATTTGTTATTTTGTATCAGCTGTTGTGCTAATATGTTTAAAAATTAAAACCAATTTACCAAAAAATGGAGAGTGTAATTGATATTTTAATAGAATTCATAGAAGAGTAAGCTTTTATTATACAAATATTCGTAATATTTCACGGTATCAATAAGTTTCCAGTTCATGGCATTTGTTAAAAAAATAATACACCCAACAAAGATGACACTCAGAAGATAAAAGTAATCGATCCCAGCAAAAACTTACATTGCAAAGTAATGAGTTAAAAAGCTAATATAACGACTCTTCACTACTTATACATTGGCATTTTAACTCATTATTTTAACACGGTGATGTCATTGGAGGCAAGTACTTACCACCCTCGCTTACAAATAGGGAGTTAAATAAGTCATTACCACATTCGCTTACAAATAGGGACTTAAATAACTTATTAGTCCGATGTCACCACAATTACAACTACATAACATGTAATAACTTTAAAAAAAAATTTTCTTTTATTATTTTTTTCTATTTTTTCTTATTTTATTTTACTTTATTTTACTTTTTTTTTTTGTTTTTTCTTATTTTATTTTAGTTTGTTTTATTTTTTATTTTTTTTCTGTCTCTGGTGGGATTCGATCGCGCAACCTCGGTGCTGATAGACTAGCTCACTACCAGCTTGTCTACTGGGGCAGTGTAGTTTTTCCACAAAAAAACTATGTTTTTTACTCAATTAAGAGCGTAAATATGAGATTAAATTGTCCATAATAACAATAAAAACGTTGATTGAAAGTGGATTGAAACTTTTTGTTTCATAACTATAATGACATTTTTATTGTCATAATGAAAATTTAAATTTATGTAGGCAATTATTGAAATATGTTGCTTTTATAAAAAAAAATTTTTAATTCATAAAATTAATGGCATACATGTAACATTAGATGTATGAAATTATTAAATCTTACTTTTTTTAATTAACAATTAAACATTTTTTTTAAGGAAACTATAATTTTGTATTAATTTATGAATATATTTATGTTCCCAATTAAAATTTTTTGTTTAACTTGGACAAACTTAAGTTTTCATATATCCAATGAAAATTTTTAACGTAATTACGAAATCCAATGAAGCGATTTTAACGAAAATACTTCATAATAACTATGAAATTCCATTTAGACAATGAAAATTTTCATTTACCCAAGGAATATTTTTTTATGAAAATGATTCATTAAATATATGAAGCATTTTTCTTTCAGTGTAATAAAAAAAAAAAACAAATTGTAAGAATAAATATTTAAAACCAATTTGCATTAGATTTGAAAATAATTAAACCGTAGATGCATTTTATTATGAATGAATCATAAATTTAGTTAATCAACTCATACACAAGTACTAAGGTATCAGATTATATGTCAGCCATTACTAAACTACTTCTATGTAATGCAGATGGTATGAAGTACTCATTGAAAAGTAAGTTGTTCAGTAATGGCAAGTCATTACCAAGTTTTTGCTGGGATAATTAGAATGGCAAATTTTGTTCGTGGTAAAATTGTGCTAAAAATTAATTTTTATGTATTTTATTCTTTAAAGTTTATACAATCTTTATTACGGAAGGTTTTTCTCTTTTTAAAAACCTTTTTTAATGCAAAAAAAATAGTAAAAAGTAATTCACCACACAAACATATTTATCGATAACATTGAAAATAAAGTATGATTTTGTCATCCATGGCCATCAATAACAACTGATATTTTACACCACACATGCGACGGATACAAAAGAAGAAAGTAAACATACTTTCATGCGTTGATGCGTGTATGCATTCTTTGCATTTTGGTGTGTAACTTGTTATATACAATTACACTGATTCAACTTTTTTGTCAAATGCATAAAAAGGACAGACGCAAAAACGCATGGCGTGGACCTGTAGCCTTATTGTCAGTTACTACAATGTAGTATTATTTCAATAAAAGATTAAATTCAGAAAACAAATTTTAGAAAGTCCAAAAAAATGTGTCACACCACCGATGAAGACTGTACTGTAATTCATTACTTTTTGTATATTTTAGTTCTTCATAAACAGTTAAATGATTGGTTCTCCTTTCACTGGTCGAAGGGATACTTAGCAACGTGTAAATTAGCATATAAAATGTGCTTGCATACCCGCACAGAAAAAAATCTCCAAAAATTTTCACTAGTTAAAAGAATAATCAAAAATAAAATCAGTTCTAATTAAAAATTTAATCAAGTGAATTAAAAGTTTAATCAAGTGAATTAAACGTTTAATCAATTGAATTAAACGTTTAATTGATACTAATAATTTGTTTACTGGTGCACATTCAATTAATATCACAAATTTTTTAACAAAAACCTATTTTTATTGTTTTCTGTGCGGGTAAGCTTGCTGTTGACGTAAGTATCGGTTTTTTCTACAAGTATTTTGTTTTTTAATTGTGGCAACACCAACAACATGATAGTTTTAACGTATTCGTAGTATATGCATTTCAATTTCGATCAAAAATTGCATTAAAATAATTAAAATCCGCTATGAAAAGGGTTGTTCTGGTAAAGATACTTGCACAAAGCCAATGAAACAATCAATTAATTGCAAACCGAATTTACCGATCGCTGCCAGATCGTGTGATTTAACCTCATTGGATTATTTTTTGTGGGGCTATGTTAAAGACTGAGTCAATACGGAGCCAATCAAATCTATTGCAGCCTTAAAACTAAAAATCCTAGATGTGATTAACGAAAAAGACTCGCTCGTGGTTGACATTTGCCAGATATCATTTTTCATTCATAATTGCCAAACTTTTCCCATCGTAATACAATAAAAATTTTAATCACCTTCATCTAAATGTTTTGTTACCTTTTGTTTTAGAAAACAAAGTTCTCGTTGAAAACCCCATTATTGTTTTTGCTGCTGTTGGCATAAAGATTAAGGTTCTTCAGGTGTAACCATTTCAAAATTACAACTTTAATTCTTTGTAAATGCAACTTTAAAGATTTAAAAGTTGTTAAATTTTTCCAATTCTTTGCGGAAGTTTCTTATACTCATTTGTTATATTTTAAAATAAAATATTCTACGAATCATATTGACAGTGAGACTCCAACATTTTAACCGATAGAAAAAAATGTTTTTACAAGTCTTTATTAGGAACAATTTAAGTATTGGTCACAAGTTTCAAAAGGAAATGGTGGAATTGTTTGATAAGAAATGCATTATAAAAGTTCAGAACATACTATGAATATTAAGATTCATTGGAAATAAAAATACGTTAGTGACTATTTTTAAGAAACCAGTATGTAGTAACGTGCTTTTGGTTTAAAAAGATCTTGCTTATAAAATCTCTTATTTTCATTATTTAAAAGTAAAATTGAAGTGGACATGGAGGATGTTTATATGCACCATAATAAATAAAAAACCCGATTTAGCATTATTTGTTAGTAACGAAGTTTTGCTTTTCAGCTAACCATATATTTAAACATGGAATTTTAAGGAAGCTGTTTATTTTTTGAAATTAATCCTTCATAAAAATTAGTTTTAGAGAAACTTAAATAAAAAAAAATATTTTTTAAGTGATTTTCAATAAATCCTAAAGTAATAAAGTATTTTTAAAGAACTTCTTCAAGAATGTTAAAAAATAAACATTACGCAATAAAAAATTGTGCTTCAAACGAAGTGTGTTTGTAAGGCGGACATTTAAGAGTTTCGTTTACCATCTCGCTTACTGAAGGCATGAATTTTATTTTGAGAGTTTTCACTTTGAAGCAATAAATTTTTGACACAAAATGCGCTTTATTCGACGCATGTAAAAACTGGTAAGTGTGGATATCAGATTTACCCACTGAATGTTTTGTTTCAGTTATTTTTAAGTATTCTCCCTGCTTCGAAGTAAGGGAATACCGTGGCATATGAAATATTATAAGTTTTATACAAATTGTTATGGCCTGTTCGTCGAATTCGAATGAAGACTTCGTTCGCTTAACTTACATGTAAAAAAAAACAATATTTTTATAATTTGTTTTTGTTTTAAATGTAAATTCGAAATCGAAATCGACGAACCCGCCCTTACTTTCCTGCATCTCTGTATGTCTTGTGGCGTTGCGCATAATTGTGCGCTTTTTTCTAAATGTGTCATTAGTGCTTCGCATAATGATAACATTTTTTATTTGGTAATGTTTTTTTTTTTTTTTTTTTTGTAAAAAAAATGTGCGGTAATAAAAAAAAATAAAATGTTTTTTAAAACATTTTCCTTAATAGGAAATTCGAATATAAAAAAAACTTTAAAGATGTTTTTATAAAAGTGAACGCTTAAAGTATCCCAAAAGGTGCCTGAACAGAAAAGCTGACCGTCGACAAAAGTACCTTAAAAGTTTCTGTGCAGAAACGTAAATTACTTTACGAGATGCTTATTTAAACATACCTTAAAAAGGGCTTAAATAATAGCCCAAGAGATAAAATACAGAATGATACCTTAAATATAGATTTAGTAGAAAAGTATGTAAAAAAGTGTGAGAAATTGAAGCACAGCCGCGAATAACGTTTTAAGTTACAAAATAATAATTGTTCAGGGGAGCAGAAAAACGATTTTTTGACAGGCAGAATTATTTGTTTAAACAATTTTTTTTTCTACTATTAAAAATAATGATAATAAAAACTTTAATGCAAAAGGCTTTTAAAACATTATTTCGCACTGTAAAACCATTTCGGTTTCATCATTTTGTTAGTAACTTGCAATGTTCTTCCACTGGCTGCCACTTTGTACGCCATTTTAAAGGCGTTAAGGTGCATAGTTTTGGTTGATTTGATTTTTAAACTGTGTAAGAGAGTAAGGTCAACCGTTATCTGCAAAAAAACAGTTTTTGCAAAATGTGGCGTTTACAACGTTATTCGCGGCTGTGCTTCAATTAATAAAAGAAAAACACTCAAAAAGTACTTTCTAATAAAAAACATGACAATGGAAAGGGTTTTTGTATATACATCATATGCCACAAGAAAAAAAATAAATAAAGATAAACTTCAATGTTAAGAAACATATTAAAAACAAGGTCTTAAAAGTCACTTATCCTTTAAATCTGAAACTTAATGAACAATTGCTGAAATCTTTTAAGAGGATGTTGCGAGGGTTAACAATATTTAATATTGATTAACTAACTTAACTATTTCAAAAAAAATATTGTTATCATTAAATACGTATTTAACAACATACAATGTTTGTTTTATAAGTTTTTGCTTAACTTATCTAAAACAAAAAAAAAACTAACGGCAGTCAAAACTTTTAATAAATAAAATAAATAGCAAACTACAAAAAAATTCCACAACACAAAAACAACAAAATATTCAGGAATTAGGATGAGTATAAAAAATACATTTGGGTTATAATTTGTTTGTTAAAAAAAAAACATTCATGCATACAAAAATAAATTATAAAATTTTATATTTACGAGTATAATAACAAAATGTCACAGTCATTTGTTGACAGGACATAAAATCTGATAAAAACATGTGTATTTTATGTGCTCAGCTTCTGTTTGCTTTTTTATTAAAGTATTATTTGTTTTTTTTTTTTTTTTTTTTTTTTTTTACTCCTGTCTATTTTAGTTTTAATAACCAAATGTCAACAATTTAATGATCCCAGTATAAAATTTTACATTTGGACCCTGCAACGACAGAAAGCTTGATAAGCTTTTCAAAAGACTAAACAAATTTATTTTAAATGTTTCAATATTTACACGAAATACTTACAATATTCCACAATAATACTGAAATTTATTTTGTAAGCAAAATAAATTTAGAACAAATCACATTATTAAGAGTTCTATACAAGACCTTTTGCAAGCGCACATGCGATATTTAAGTTGTATCCCTGAGAAAATTTCATTTTTCATATACGTACTTTATAAAACCTCAAATATATGTATAACATTGTTTAAAACTCTTCCCAGCAAACATTGAAATGCATCATGTATATTGCCAAACGTATTCTCTGGATGAATAATAGTACTGCGGAAAAATTCGATTTCTTTTTTTTTTTTTTTTTTTTTAATAATTTATTTTTATTATTGAATCTTTCTTATCGAAATTTACAATATGTATTCAAATCTTAATTCTACTTGTTGTTTATTAGTTGTTACCTGTGTAACCACTAACTGCTGTATTCAAATTTTTAAGACTGTCTTCTAGTAAGGCTCAAAGTATCGGTTCTTTTTAGCCTCTGGTGACCTTCAAACTGAAGCAAACCCCGAGCGAGGTAGTTAGGGTGAACCATTAGTTTATCGATGTAGCTTATTGAATATTTTTTAATTTCCTCCTGGATAGTGGGGACGTTGAGATCTCTGTGGATAATATCATTACGTATATACCATGGGGCGCAGACAATTTGTCGTAATATTCTAGACTGTCTTCTTTGAAGCTTTTGGATGTTAGATGCGCATGCAGTACCCCATAATTGGATGCCATATGTCCATATTGGTTTTATGATGGACTTGTATAGAAGAACTTTGTAGTCTAAAGACAAGTTTGAGTTTCTACCGAGAAGCCAATGTAGTTGAGCTGCTTTAAGTTTCATAGCCGTTATTTTCGCTTCGATATGACGAGACCAGGTCAAACGTCTATCTATATGAACTCCCAAGTACTTTACATGGTTTTCTACCGGAACAGTGATGTTATTTATTTTTACTGCTGGGCACGTTTGTCTTCTGAGCGTGAAAGTTAAGTGAGCACATTTAGCCGGGTTAACCTTTATTCTCCATTTTTCTAGCCATGCCTCTAGTTCATTGATGTGGGACTGCAGATTTTGCGATGCGACTTTTGGGTCATGGTTAACGCTAATAAATGCTGTGTCGTCTGCAAATGTAGAGGTATGCGTGCTCAGGTTTGTTGGCATATCCGCTGTGTATATTATATATAGAAGCGGTCCTAATATGCTGCCTTGGGGAACACCAGCAGTAATTTTCTTGAGGGGGGAGTATTTATCTTGCGACCTTACTATGAATGTTCTGCCTGTTAGATAGCTCTCCAGAAGCTTGTGAGTGTTTTGAGGAAGCATTCGTGTTATTTTGATGAGTAGCCCATCATGCCAAACTTTGTCAAATGCTTGGGAAATGTCTATAAACAGGGCTGAGCAGTATTGCTTTTTCTCAAACGCCGATCTAATAAGGGTGACAATTCTATGCACTTGCTCTATTGTACCATGTTTCGCTCTGAATCCGAACTGGTGATCCGGGATGATGTCGTGTTCATTTAGATGAGGAGTTATACTTAAAATGAATATTTTTTCGAAAAGCTTTGATAGGATTGATAATAAGCTTATCGGTCTGTACGACGCAACCTGGCTAGCATCTTTTCCTGGCTTGGGAATCATAACAATTATAGACTTCTTCCATGAGGATGGGAAGTATCCGACTCTTAATATAGCGTTAAAAATGAACAGCAAGATTCTGGAAGCAGACGAAGGTAAGTTTCTTATCATTGACCCTGTGATACGGTCAAGTCCGGGAGATTTTCTAATATTCACTTTTTCTATTGCAGATTTTACTTGAGTAATGTTAAATTTTAATGGATGGTTTACCTTATCAGGAATGGTTGGACGACAGGAACAAGTATGTGTATCATGTGGCGTGAAAACTTTCTCAAGATGGCCCGCGAAAGCGTTTAATTTTTCATCTGTGTTTTTCGCCCAAGTGCGGTTTTCCAGTCTTAATGGAGATTCTTGGGTTATAGGGCATTTCATATGCCGTACAGCCTTCCATAAGCTATAATTGGAGTTTTTTGTGGCATCTAGGCTGTTTAGATAGCCTTCTATTGCAGACTCGTGGTTCTGTCTCAATTTGTTGCGAAGAGTTGTCAGGCATAATTGTAGTTGGGCCTTAGTGGTTGGGGAACGACTGTTTTGCCATTGTCTTCTTAACTTCCTTTTTTCTCTGATAAGGGTCTCTATATCCGTCGATGTATTGTAAGGAGCACGTTTAATTGTCCGCTTGATTGGGGTTGCATTTCTTGCTGCAGCATCCAAGACTTCTGTAAATCGGTCGACAGCTATTTGGATGTCAGATGAATTTTTTAGGGGAATGCACTGTGATAGGTGAGAGCTCACATACATTTTATACTTTAACCAATTTGTGTTTCTGTTTGGATAGGAAAACCAGTTTGCAGCTGCGGCGTCAGAGTTACATTTTAAAATGAGGATTGAAGGTGAATGATCAGACGAAAGATCATAGGAGGAACTAACTAGTACCTGATCGCGCTTGATGTTTTTGATTACAGCAAAGTCAATAAGGTCTGGTAGCTTGTTGAAGTCGGTTGGCCAATAGGTAGGCTCACCACTCGATACCACATCAAAGTTATTTGCAGTTACGGTATTATATAGCTGATTACCTCTAGGACTAATAAGTCTGGAGCCCCAATATGTATGTTTAGCGTTGTAGTCGCCAGCAGCAATGAATTTCTGGCCCAATGTGGAGAAGAAGTTGAGAAATTTATCGTGTAGAATTTTGTGCCTCGGGGGACAATAAACGGATGTTAACGTTAGTTTGAAATCAGTCAGATTTATAGATGTGGCCTGGATACAATCTTCTTCGAACTCTGGCAATGGTAAGTGTCTGATGTGTTTGTGCACAATTATGGCTGTGCCACCACAAGCTCGTCCGCTGGGATGTTTTGTGTCATACGTAAGGTAACCATTTACCCTAAAGCAGTTTTAATGAGTAAAGTGTGTTTCAGAGACAAGAAGTACGTCGATTTCATGCCTATGAAGAAAGTTTGCAACTTCGTGTTTATGTTGGGATAACCCGTTTGCATTCCAGAAACATATTTTTAACTGGTTCATTTTTTGTTGAGTAGAACTTGCAGGAGCATGTTCTGGTTTCGCATCATTTCCTGAAACATGCTCTGCATAGTGGCCATGAAGTTATTCATAGTTTGAATTAAATTTTCAATTGAGGTAGGCATTTGTAGACCTTCCCTAGGAACATTAGCGTATGGAGGTTGCTTTGCGTTGGAAGTACTCGGGGGATTTTTCGCATTAGGGTTTCCTTTTAGGACTTGGGCATATGATTGGTTTTGTTTGTTTGTTTGTGTAGTACTAGCAATAGAGCCAGCGGCTTGGCTGGGCGCATGTGATGGACCATATTGGGAGTGAGTATATTTTTGAACTAAAGCTGGTTTTTTTAAATGCAAGAAGACTTTACAACCCCTATAGTTTGCCGTGTGATTTTCGCCACAGTTGCTGCATTTCTTGACATTTGGGTCAACTTTAGAACGATTACATTCGGCGGTTTTATGAGCGTCGCCACAAACCACACATACGTGAGGCAATTTACAATATGATTTTGTATGCCCATATTCCTGACAGTTTGTGCATTGGGAGGGACCCTTTCGTTTTATTGGCTCCTCAACAGTTATTCTTCTGTTGAGTAGGTAGCGCAAGTTGTATATGGGATGAACTGAATTTTTGGTTTTGAGAACCGATGAATCAAACGATATCTCAATGCGGTGCAGTGGTTGGGGAACTTTGTTCCTGTTCAAAATGTTATGAACCGATTTTACCTCGTACCCCTCTTGCTCTACGGCAGATTTTATTTCATCTGTAGGAACGGAACTATCTATGCCTTTTATGACAATAATCAATCCCTTAGCACTTTTTAATTGGTATGTATAGTAGCTTTTATTTTCTGCGTCCAGGTGTCTTGATATAATACGAAAGTTCGTTTCTGTGTTGGCTTGAATTTTGGTCTCTTGAATTTGTCCGCGTCGTATAGAAACGACGTAGAAATTGTTCTTACCTACAAGTTGAGTCAACATGTTGACTATGCTATTTGATGTTTGCTCCCGCAGATAGATAGGTGGCGGTTTAACTTCTTTAGTGGCTGTCCCATTAGCTAATTCTGCTTCTTCATCGTCAGGTATGGATAGTACAGAGAATCTGTTACCATTTGTTGGCAAAGAGACTACGTTAGAGCCTTTGTATTGTTTGGCCACGCGTTCCTGTTGTGTGGACCTAGGGCTAGCCTTTCTCTTAGTTATTGTTATATATCTGTCCATGCCTGTTTGCACTTTAGTACTTTTTGGTACAGCTCCTGTATTTGTTAATGCAAATCGTGATGTTCCAGGTTTTTCGTTATTATTCTTCTGGTCAGACGGCTTCACACTTTGAACCACATTTACGGTCGGATCAACACACTTGCTCAGGTTGGGCACACTTGAACTTAAATTTCTGTATGGAAAACCAGTTGCGCTGGCAATTTTTGCACTTAAAAGATGTTTGTTTAATTCAGGGTATCGAATGTTTTCATTGCTCACGCTCGGGGAGCTTACCACAATATACGCATTTCTGCTATTTGTGCTGGGCCTACTCTCCTTATTGGGAGTATTTGTGAGGCTCATTCACAAATCTCTT
Source organism: Pollenia angustigena (assembly GCA_930367215.1). NCBI lineage: Eukaryota > Metazoa > Arthropoda > Insecta > Diptera > Polleniidae > Pollenia > Pollenia angustigena. The sequence continues at coordinate 171,834,778 of OV884059.1, read as the reverse complement.
CGGGCACACTAGTTATTGTTTTTTTTTTTTCACCTATTACAAATATTTTTTTTTCACCTACGGTAAATATTTTTTCACTTTTTTTTTTTTTTTATTATATTATTTTTTTTTTTTTTTTTTTGTATTTTTGTTACTCACTGATACACGTCCGTACTCGTCAAGAGCTAGTTCGATTTCGTTTGGAGAAAGATTCTTCCTTTGGGTGGGTACGTGTCTCCATGGTAATACTCTGAATACAAAAGCGATTCTGCTAGAAGATAAAACAGCAATATCGCAAGATAACCTTATTAGAAAATATTTAGGTATCAAAAAAAATATAAATAAGATTTACGGTTAAAATCTACTGTAAGCCGGACGAACATTGTTATAGAACAATGGTTACATTAGAAAAAGAGTTATGGAACCAGATGTTAAACAACCTTCCAAAAAAAATCGATATTTCTGTTACAAAAACTAACATAAAATGGTAGCGGAAAGGTTGTGTCTAAATTTTGTACAAACTCGATTTTTATGACTAGAAATCATACTGCCAAATTTCGTGAAGATCGGTTTATAATTGACAGCAGGTTCACTGCCGGAAACACTTTCACAGAAAAAATTTTTTTCACCAATTAAAGCATTAATCAAAAATAAAATCAGTTTTAATTAAAAATATAATCAAATGAATTAAACGTTTAATCAAGTGAATTAAAGTTCAATTAAGTGAATTTGAGAATTTGTTTACTGGTGCAAATTAATTGTATTAATTAAACGTTTAATTCACTTGACTATATTTTTAATTAAAACTGATTTAATTTTCGATTAATGCTTTGATTAGTGAAAATTTTTTATCTGTGTTATAACGTCCAAAACCTTAACGAATAATGCTTAAATGGTGAAACATGGTAGAGTTTAGTTTCATAAGATCGGAAATTACTTTGGCAAATTTCGTGATGATCTGTCCATAATTTTTAATAGGTTCAATATAAATTTCACTCCTTACAATTACTTTTGTTGAAAATTTTTATATTACTAGAAATAAAATAATAAAGCTTTGTGATAGTCGACTTATAATTTATCACACATTTGTATATGTAAGTAGGATCCATATAAGCGTACTCACGAAATTCAACTTAATACGTACCTTTACAAACACGTTTGTTCTGTTTGTAGGCAATCGAGTTAGATAAGAAAGAGGGGTAACCATACAGACCCGAAATGTGTTTTCACGTTTATTAATATGATTTTTCATATTCTTAATATGTATATAAAGAAGGCTAGATAATTAGACAAGAAAACAGACAAGTTTGGAAAGGCATTGTGGAAATGCAAACGGGTTTTGGTAGTATGTTCAAAAGATATTGAATAACACAGACATGTCTGTAAAGACATCATATAAATGCCGCACAAATTGTGTTATTTTTTCAAAAACTTTAAAAAAAGAAAACAAATTACCTTGATTATTTTCTTCTAGATGACAATTTTGCGATATTGCTAAACTATTGCCTTAGGGGATATATTTAATTTGTTTGCAGGGATAAATACATACACAGTGAGGAAAAAAATAATATGGAAACATTAAGCTATTAATAGCTTCTTAAAATTTATTTAGTTTTTCATAAATCCTATTTATATATAATTTTACCTAGCTTTTGCCACACTACCTGTTTATTTGTCGATTTATACAAAGTTCAATTAAAATTTTTCAACAACATTTTATTTGGAAGGAAGATATCGTCCCTTATATTCTTTCCCACTGTATATCTATTATATATTCATAAATAAATATACATACATATCGCACACAAAGTTCAAAAGTGACTTAACTTAAATATATCAGTGTTTTTTGTTGTTGTTAACCGTTACACTGATACTTTTTTAAAGAAACTCAAGTGTATTGTGTCTAGTTTAAGCATAAAACTCGAAAATGAAATTTTGAGTTAAGTCACTTTTGAACTGGCTGTGCGATTTATTATATATATGTAGTATTTTTTAACATAAATCATAGAGGAAATAAGCTGAATATTATTACAATAAAAACTAAAAATACCATGGCAAATATACATACACTGTGTCGCACTTGTGAACAAATATGCGACACATACTTACTTATGCATATATACCCAGCGGGAAAACTCAGAAGACCTTCTTACTTCAGGCCTTTTAAAGGCCTGCATAAAAAATTTTTTGATTTAATTACAATTCTTACGTAACTTCTAAAGAATGCCTCATAGAAGGCCTCGGCTCTTTGGTATGAGAATCGAGAAAAGAAGGAGTAACATTTTTTATTTTGTTTTTTTTTTTTTTTTGCACAAGCAAAAGAATTCAGATCCCTTTACAGAAACAAAGTTACATATGTTGTAAATGATTTTAGTTGAAGTGGAAAAGAGAAAGAGTAAAATTTTTTGTTTTGTTTTTTTCAGATCCCATTATAAAAACAAAGTAACAAAGTAGGTGCATATTAAAATACAAAATAAAAACAATAATGTAAATCATTTTAGTTGAGTTTTGTCCATTAAGGAAGATGGTTCTTGTGCTTAAAAGTTTTTTTTTTATTATAGGTATACTTTTTTTTACAATCTATTTAACAATGTTTAGCAAATTTGATTATTTCAATAAAAAAAATAAGTATCACATGTGTAATTAAACCACAATAAGTTTAATAAAATATTTAAACATACGTTTGTAAAATAGGTATACATATATAGAAGGTTAAGTGTTGTTTCATTTTCTATATTGGAGATCTGATATGTACATGAAGCCTATTCAGTCTTCTAATTTCATTTGTAAGAAAATATTCCTAAATGTTTTAGACTGATAGCCCTTCAATATGACCTTTAATGCATTTGTATAAGGATGGTCTGAAAGGCCTTTTAAGAGCCATTAATTGAAAGGCCTTTTGACATACCTTTTTTAAAAACCCTTCAAGATAACCTTTTTGCTAAGGCCTTTTGAAAGTCATTCTCTGGAAAGCCTTCTAAGAGCCATTTATTTGAAGGCCTTTAAGAAGCTCTGGGGAAGAAGGGAAAGCGGGAGGCCTTCTCCGCAATGACAACGCGTGTAAAAAAGATATGAGTATTGAATGGAGCGAGAAGGCCTTGTTTATCCAAAAGAAGGGGTACAGAGGCCTTCTGGAAGGCATCCGCACTCCTTCTTTTTCCCGCTGGGTATATTTATGTATGATCTATTATACAAGTGTGTATAGAACCATGGCAGTCTTTGACGTTAAAAAAAATTATGTGTTCATATTAATCTCTAATACAAATTTTTTAATACAAATTTTTAAATCAGGCTTATGTTCATTAAATTAAATTTTCATTTAAATATTTTCAATGAAGAAAAGAATTTTACATCATGAAATGAATTTAAATTTTGTTTTTAATTATTTTCATTGTTGACTGAACCAGGGAACCACTGCGACGGCTGTCAGACTTTAGTCAAACATTACAATGAAATTATATTTAAAACAAAAACAAAATTCTAAAACAATGGTATTATCAAAATAATTCTGACTTACTTTTAAAAAAGCAATTTTTTACGAAAAGAGTTAAGTTTAGTGAGTAATTACATACCCAACATCACAATAGGTGGTTCTTATGTTTGTGGCTCCAGGTGAAACTAGGACCTTAAGTATACCGGTTGACTCTTATGGCTAATAAATCATAGCAAGTTGCACTCTCTTTTTGGTTTAAAATATGATTAAACCAACAAATCCATAAATCAGTAAACATATAAACCATCTTTAACCTCTTCAGACCATGGGTACACATATGTGCACCTTAAAATATTACAAGTTTTAAAGACTAGCGACATCGTGTGACCAATAGAAACAGTTTATTTACTTGCTATAAGCTACTGCGCTTCAAAACAATATCAAAAGATGGCAGGGTTTAGAAGTTTTAGCCATTATTTTTACATCTGAATTTAACTGTTTGAAAAAACCATTCTGTTGGGATATTTTTCCTCAATAACTAATCGCTAAGACCTGAAGTACACATATGTGCACCTCTTTTTCTACCAGTTTAAATAAAAAAAAATTTAAAAAATAATAAAAACCGAAATTTAAATTACACCTCATAAGATAAAACAAATAGTTAATAAGCCCTTTACTTAATCGGTTCAGTTCTGATCTTAAGAAATTAAGAATTTACGTTGCAATTTTTCATATTTTAAGACCTGAGGTACACATATGTGCCCCCTTAATTTATAAGAATTCAAATAAAATTTAAAAAAAAAAAATATACAGTTTTCTTATTTCCTCCCCAAAAGGTGTAAACAATATATAAGAAATGTAAAAATTCAATGGGTTAATGCTTGGTTAATGCATTTATCGTAGTGCTGCCACATGTTCTTTTTTGAACTACATACACGCAGAGGAAAAATATGGTTTGGCATGGTTACGGCAACAACACTATGTTTAATGTAACAATATATTGTTGTCGTACACAAATAATTGTTGTTTTTATTTAATATCAACAATATTATAGTTACTGTAAACATATCAATGTTTATCGCAATTATGAATTTGAGTATTGTTGACCGAAAAATAATTATTTTTCTAACAACTTAATTATGATAACTTTCTAAACATATTATATTTCTCACAACCATATCATGATATTTAATAGCCATAACATGATCACTTTCTATATATTTATCAAATTATGTTAAAGATGCAATCAAACTATTTTTACTCTAATCATATTATGTTAGCGCCATTTGTAAAATAATTTTGAAGCTGTTGTGTCGGTTTTTTTATTTGTGAGCGGTTAAACAATTAAAAGATAAAAAAAATAAGTTTAAAGAAATTAAAAAATTAAAATATTAGCGGAGTTCATTCAAGTATTAGTGATGTAATAGTGCAAATGCAAAATATCATAGTTTTTTTGTAAAATCCAACAACAAAACACATAGAGATTTCGTTATATTTTATAAAAGTGTTACGATATTTCATCAACATCTTAAAATCGAAAAAATGGACACACGCGGTTGCCCATGAAAACCACAGGGTTTTCATTTGCTCTTTTGCAAGCCTTAAAAATTGTAAAAAGCCACAAAATAAAAAATCGATGCAAATTAATTTTAATTTATTTTGTATTTTTATGACAGCTATGAAAGGTGCTGTATCATAATATGATTGCTTCTTAATTTATTATGATTGACATGATGATAATATGATTACTTCTTAGCTTATTATGATTAACATGACAATACTATGATTAATTTCTTAGCTTATTATGATTAACATGACAATAATTTGATTACTTCTTAACTTAGTATGATTAGCAGAATAATAATATGATTAAGGGAAAAATATTATGATGGCATATTACGAGTATATTTAGTCATAATATGATTCAATAATAATCTTAATATGGTTAATACAATCATAATTCTTATCATAATATGTTGCTCTTAGAATATGTTTACCACAACCATGTTTTTTCTTTGCGTGTATAATTACGGATGCAAGCGATACTTCGATGTTTAGAAAACATCGATGTTTTGATGGACGATATATCGCTGATACATCGGCATCAAAAGTAAAAAACAAAATTTAAAAATTTTTTTAATAATATTTTTACCATATTTAATTTTCATTTCTTCAACTAAACCCTTATTTTAAAAATATAAAAAGCGTTTTTTTAAAGCATAGCAGTACAAAGTAGGTACGTAGATATGTACATGCATACTATGCATTGCATAACTATATGTAATAACCCCTTGTATAATCTGAAGAAATGTTAAAACACTTTTGGAGATTGTGCTTAAGTTGGCTTAAGCCACTGTATAATATATATGTAAATCATATTGTACTTAAGAAAACTCAAGTTTTATGAATCTGTTATTTTCTTAAGCAAAGTGTGAAACTGATTGCACTTTCTGTACGGAATCAAATGTTTTTTTTTTTATTTTTTTTTTTAAATGCATTTGACAGGTTTTTTTTTAATTTTTATTAGAAGCTTAAGCAAGCTTATGCATATTATATTTGGGCCTTAAGATTTTCAGTAGCAAAGAAGAATTTGAGCAGTCCGTAAGTATTACTGCAAAGTAGTTTATAGTATCGATGTTGAAACATGAATATAATACAAATTTAAAGGTTTTTTTATTTTTGCCCAGATAGTTTATAGGATATGATTTTTATTAAATTTTACGTAAAAATTTATAGTAGAACTTTTATAAATATTTCTAAGTTTTTATTTTAAAAATCTTATATTTTTTAACTTAGCATTGACACAAGAAGTTAAATGCCTGAAAGTCTCAATACACTCACAATTCTACACTAACACGCTTATATTTTTGTTAATTTCATTAAACTTCAGCTCACTTTCAATGAAAACTTCAACAAAGCAAATGACAAAAGGCTTATGTGTGTTGCCGATTGAAATTATTTACACGAAATTTTCGGATTATACAAAACAGCAATAACAAAAACCACTTGTAATGTTCATCTTAATATTTAGAACACTGTTATTACTGTAAGTTTGTATAAATACAATGAAAATAAATAATTAGTTTAATGAATCCCTAAAGAGCGACGTGATTAATTGCCTTGGTAACTATGAAATAAAAAATAAACTCAAGAAGTAAACAATTAATAATAGAAGTTTTTGTTTGGCGACATTTTCAAAATGAAATTTCACTTCCATGTAAAATTTCATAAAATTTTATTATTTAATTTAATTTTATTATTATTTTCGTTGACATTTTTTTTTTTTTTGATAATCTGTAAATGAAAATTTCAGGAAATTACTTTTATATTTAAATGCAGTGAAACCACAAAGTCTCTTTTAAAAAATTAAAAAAATTGAGTATGATAAAGGCCTAATCTAATTTAATAATACTTACAATAATTTCCATTCTCGTATTCCTAAAATATTAACTCGAACTATATTGAATGCAGTAAGGTAAGTGAACAAACTTTTAAAAAATTTTATAAAAAAAAAAATACATTAACGGGCAAAAGTGCTGTTTCGTAGACAGGAAAACCCACAACGGAAGTTCCTAATGATAAGTTACAAAAGTATTTTTAGGCGGCATGAAATAACCCCCCAATATATTAACCCCCAAAAAATTAAAGAAATAACCCCCCAAAAGTTTGAACAGAGAACAACAAAAACGATTTTTGGGGTGTTATTTCATTTTTTTAATTGGGGTAATATTTCGAATGAAATTATCCCCCAAAAAATTATTATGATATAAAGCCCCAATATATTTTTTGGGGAATTATTTAATTTTAAAATGTATAATGAAAACGTTTTTGGGCGCAATGACTTTCTCCTCTACGGTATACCAAACACCGGCTTCGCTTACTAAAGATTCTCTGCGTAGCCGGGTCTAGTTGGTATTTTAATACTATAGAGGAGAAAATCCTGGCGCTATGCAGATAAGCTTTAGTTAGCGAAGCCGGTGTTTGTCATACATACCATAGAGGAAAAAGTCATTGCGACCGACCGAAGGCCGGCTATGCAGAAAAGCCTTAGTTGGCGAAGCTTGTGTTTGGTATATCATATCATGATATCTATCGCGTGATTCTTTAAAGCAAAACTGTATTATTAATTGTATCACATATATTGGGCTCTTATTTCATTTCAGAAATTGGGGTTTTATTTCATATGAAATAAGCCCCCAAAAATTAGGGAATTATTTCATTTATGTTTGGGGAGTTATTTCACTTCGTTGGGGATAATTTTATTTTACAAAATTGGTGCTTATTGCATATGAAATAAGGCCCCACGCTTTGGGTGGTTATTTCATTATATTTTTGGGGGGTTGTTTCATGCCGCCGTATTTTTATATTATTGAAAAATATACAATATATTGGCAAATGAAAATTAACCTGAATAAATACGAAACAATACTTTTCCACCCATCTGTGGCAAAATGCAACAACAACATTAAACATTTTTGGAAATTTTTTTAATGTGAAGTTCACAAATAACACTGTTAAAATGCGTTTTTTATGTATAAAAAATATTATTCTATTCAAAATTTCTGAATTCGAGTTTTAATTCAATTGTGTGTCAGGCCTTAATAAGACCGAAACTTACGTATGGTTGCCAAGTTTGGTATAATATTCCCCCATCTTATATGAAAAAAATTAGACTTTTTGAAAGAAAATGTCTTAGACGCTGTACCTCACTTTAGATATCTGCAAATACCAATTATAAAAAAAAAAAATTAAATCAAATCAAATCAAAGATTGTACAATGAAGCACAAGTTAGCAGAATTGACATTTTTATAATCCATTAAATAAGAAACCAAATTTTAAAAAGTACAGAGTGTAACGAAAAAAACTTAATCTTAGCCTCCTATGACGCTAGTGATGATTACATATCAAAAAGCCTACAAGAGGGATACGTCCCACCAGAAGCCCACATTTTTCACGATAGACATGGAACATGGACGACGACTGAATTGTGTACTCTCGTAGACCAAATGAAAGAGCGTAAGAATGCGTGTGAAGGATATGTGTGAATTAATTTCCACAATTGTGGTATGGGACATCAATGTATTAACTTAATAATTTAAACAAATAGAAAATGGGAATTTTTTACACAAAACAACCAAATCGTTTTTAATAGATAACTTAACATTCATATTTTTAAGTTAATTTTTCGATAGTTAAATTATATAAAATAACTGAAAGTTCATTTATTTTTACGGAATTCGAGGTTGAATTTTTGACAGTAAAAATAATATGAACTTTTTGTTATTTTAAATAACATTTTCATTTCATTTTTCATACGGAAGACTTTAACGTAATCAACGGACAATATTAACTGCTACTGAAAGTCCGTATTAATTTGCTCGGAATTTTAAATGTTTAGTTATTTAAAAATTACTGAACGGCATACTTCTTGAATAAACTACAGTCTGTTACTGTAATAATATTGTTAGTGTGTTGACAACCAAAAGAGAGAATCACCCCATTTTTATACATATTTTTAGAGGTAAAAATACAGTTTTAACGCAGCATTCCCTTACCGAAATCAGGTTTTTTAGTAATTTAAAAAATAACTGTAAGAACTAAAAAATTCAGTGTTAACACTGATCGTTTTACTCTTTTTGAAATATATTGTTTCAAGGTGGGAACTCGCCATATAAACTACATGCGTTCCTAGGCCGGATGGTTATCTTAATTTTTACATTTCCTCCTTAGAAATCTGCCTGTAGCTCTAACGTCTTTTTTTTGTAAGATGCTTCTATCTTCTTGTTATTCCCACCACTGCTTTTTGGAAAATCCCAACAACATTTTACAAATTACTTATACAACGACAAAATCTTATTTAATTGTTTTTACTAAAAATTTTAGTATGCTTTTTATTGTTAAAGATTTAAGTTTTGTACTTAAAGCATCTTTTTAATACATCCTTCTTTTTATAATATTTCACATTTTTGTAAAAATTCTTATTAACCAATTCGCTATTTGCAATAAAATATAATTGTTATATCATAATATGTGTAAAGGATTATTGAAGTGTAACATTTAATCATGAGCAATTTTATCATAAAATTACATTTTTTGTTTTTCTTTGATGCGAGTAATGCGATGATTAGAAGTTACAACAAAAGGATTAATTAATATTTTGATATCAAAATAGATAAAAAAAAATACATAAATAAATTGATGAAAAAGATGAATACTTATCGTATTTGTGTCTCTGAATAGAAATAAATATTAGTTTCTTGGAAACGACATATCAAACTTTTGTATTCGTAAATAAAAAGAAATATGTCATAATAATGATTTGCACAAAATCATTGACAGTAAAGATTTTGTCTACAGCGTTGCCGCTGTGATACTAAAGTATCAATGTGACCCTTTTCGACTTTAATTACCCTTTTGTTAGAACTATTGTATGAAGTCAACACGTTCATGTCATGCTTTCCTAAAATGGCAAATTTTAGCCTTTTTTGAGGTCCTTGCCACTTTGTGCAATTTTAAATAAACTAATGTTTTTTGATTGCTAAAACCCGAATTTATAAAATCAAAACAAGATATTTTTTATATTAAAATTGTTTCCGAATTATTTTGTCAACGAATTTTAAGTTAAAGAAAGTGTAGCAAGTACTCTTATCTTAAAAATACTGGGTAAAAACATAATTTTGTAAAAATGTAGCATTGGTTTTAAAAATAAGTTTTTTGTAAGAAAAATAGAAAAAATAAACTATATAAAATAGTTCTTGGATGAATTTAAAACAGTATAACATAATTTTTCATAAAAGTAAGATAAATAAAATAACGTATTAAACCAAATAGGAAAACTTTGAAGTTAAAAATCTAAAAATAGATTTAACGAAGAGATTAACTCAAATTAAAATAAATTCGTTGCATTTAATTTTCTTTACCTAAAAGTAATGCCTAAGTTTTACAAGAGATTTCGAAATCAACTTTCGACCAGACTTAAAGTACACTCACAATATTCTGTACGTAAAATTAACTGAAATTGTAATATAAAATAAATGAAAATTAAATTAAATCCGTACCTCAATTCTGTAACTTTTTGAATTTAACTACCGATATCGGTAATTAATGAGAAATCCCGGTTACTTTAACGAATTTGTTATTCTGTATTTTAAATAAACAAATATTTTTGTTTAGAAATATTGACGACAAATATCGGTAAAAATATAAGAACGTCAAAGTAAACATTTTTTTAAATTAATAAAAAATACAAAATAAATTTGCTTTATTGCATTTATTTTAACAAGACATGAATGAAAACGTGTAAATATTGATTATATTTCAAAACAAATATATTGGTGTTAAATCTTTTTATACAAAGGGGAAAACTTTCCAGGTGACTGAGCCACTGTAGCACAACATTCTGCTCTTACTTTTTATACCTACACTACTGTATGTTAAGAGGATATAATGTGTTTGTACGAATGTGTGTAACACATTTAAATAACGGTTCTGGGCCTGCCTTTTAGTATGTCGATTAACTCAGAATCAATGTCAGAATCCATTTAACGAAGCCCGTCCTTCTATCAGGATGGCTGGTTGTCTGTACAAGATAATCTTGTGCGCAAATTACAGGTCGCAATTTTAAAAATAATTTTATAAAATTTGGCACATATGCGTTTATTGTCACAAGGTCGAAGCCTTTTTATAATGGTGAGAAGCATTTATTTAATTTTAAGCCCACATGAAAACTTCTTTCCGGAATAGGGTTTTGTGCCTATTAATAGCCATCTTGGTTTATAGACATTTGAGTTGAATACGATCCAGAAATATTTTGTCGTAACCTACATAAATCACCAGAACAAATTTTTTTAGAATCGGTCCATATTTGACCACAGCTCCCATACGAAAACACTAATAATGGTAGTAGTTACTTAGATAATATTTGGCACAAAAATGTCTTATGTGAATATTAACCTCACAACATGCTCTTTTTGGCGGAAACATGATCGCCCAAATACTGCAATGTAGAGTCGGACTTGATCGACTATACTTTCTTACTTTTTTTGTGTAAAAAACTGGCTACTTTCTCTATATTTTTAATCTGTTAACAGTACATTTATTGTCGTTTTTATTTAACAAGAACTTTTTTTGTGTCGTTAGCTACCGACATTTTTTGCCGATAAAAATTGTTAAAATTTCATTACAGAATAGCTCTTAACGACAATTTTCGTTAGCTAACGAATTTAGACTACTTAACGACAATTTTTTGTCGTTAAAAAGTTACAGAATTTCAGTACCGGTCTACTTATTTTTCATTTATTTTAAATAAAAAGTTCATTTAATTTTTATTGTCAAAAATTCAACACCATATTCAGTAAAAACAATTAAATATTCAGTTATTTTATTAAATTCAGTAATTTTCGTTTACTACACAAAAGATCCGAATTTCTTAAAAATACCAGACAGACACCTGTCCGCTTGTTCTTCTTATAAGCGAGAGAGGGAGAATATTATTATTTACTTACCCTGTTACACACGTTTGTTTTACTTTTGTTGGACTGACCACGTTGTTTACAGAAGAACTCTCAAGTATAAGACACCAGCAGCATGACCGATATGGCTTCGCAATTATTTTCTTTTAAAATTTGATGTATTTAACTAAATTATATTAACAAATAGAAAATGGGAACTACTTACACAAAACAAGCAATTCATTTTTTATAGATAAGTAAAAATTTATTTTTGGTAGTTAAATTATATAAAATAACTGATTATTTCGTCCCCTGAATATAACAATAGCGTATACTTTTTTTGGGGTTTTGAGAAAATCGTGTTTAAAGTTTTTGTCAAATCGTGTGTCTATTAAAACCTCAATATCTCGGTAAATAAATATTCTTCATAATGCCGTTTCTTGTCTTTAAATTGACCAATTTTGTTATTCTACGCATCCTTTTAGACCATAATTATGTCACTCAAAGTGCAAGTCCTCCATATAGGCTATTTTATTTTTTAAGGAGTTCGTATGATGTATCTGATGCACTATTTTATTTTGTATGGTATACGCTGTTTTATTCAATAATTTTACGGTATTTTTATTCAAATATTTGATCTCAAAAATATCAATTTGTTACATTATAAAACAGTGATTAATTTATGGTTAAATTAATTCAGTGGCTCATATTCATTACTTTCCAATTTTGGTTATTATAAACAAAAAATTATGAAAAATTAAGGTATACATTGCGTAAATCAAAAATAGCTAGAAATTCATTCATCTTCTTTCTCTTCCTCTGCTACATCTGGCTCATCTAAACAATTTCGCTTCTTTCCACCTTGTAAGGTAAAAAAAAATGACTGCGAGCCACGAGGAATTTTATTTTTCTTGCACAAATTTTGGAGATCATGCAGTTTTCGATTACATATTGGCAGCTCTTTATTGTTTTTTCCAGTAAACGAAAAGTTCTCTCTTTTGTTTTTCGCGTTCCTCCAATATCAATTACTTTCAAGTCTTCATCCCATTCCTCCTTGTATAATAATTGTTTTCGTTGATTTTTGTTCACTTGGAGGATCTTAAGATTAAGCCAATTAACCAAATCATCTTTTATATTTTTCTTAAGGCTATGGCCTTACCTCGAAAACATGGCTTTGAGATCAATCATATCACTGTATTGAAGCCTCTCTACAGCATAGGGGTTTTTCCGTCATGCCAGTCTCATTATAGTTGGCCATTCTTCCGGCGAATATACGCATATACTCCTCTTCGCACGTTCTATTGCAGAGTGCATCGAATCTGCCTCCATTTGTGTGTGTCTACTTTGGATATACTTAATTGTTATCGAATTTAGCTTCAAAGTATTGTTGATATAAATCAGTAGTGTAGCAATGAACCTGTTTCTGTTCTGTCCCCCACAGCAGTCTGAGTAGAGAATAACATCGGTTACCGATTCGTCTAACGAGTTCATCATTTTCCATATTGTGGTCCCAATTTCGTCCGATCCTCGTTGACCCTGATTTTCATCCCATAGAAAACAGTAACCTTCTCCACTGGCAATATCGTAAAATGTGTTATTGTACGTCGCGAACTTTCGACTGTAATACATCGTGCTTACGTTGCTACAAGGAGTCGTTAACACTGACTGGAGCTCAAAAGTAAACACTTTTTAATTACTGTTACTTTTAGCTGATTCCTTGTCAGTTTGCTTCTTAGTTCTTGCCTTTGTCTTATTTAAAATGTGTTTATCATAGGATTTCTAAATGGAGTGTTTGTCCTCAGCGTTTTTGTACCTCTCGTATGTTAAGCAGGTGTCCTTTTTTGGACGGTGGTGGAGTTCTTTGAATAAATCGTACATTTTTGATATTGTTAAATCGGAGGCAAGATAAAGTCGTTGACTTTTTCTCGAGTGTAATGGCTTTCGACGGCTGGAAATGACTCGATGTGCTTTTTGATAAGCGCAACTGTCTCTGCGTCTAATTTTCTCTGGTGGCCATGTTGACCCCTCTTATCAGTGAGTTCATTTTGACACATCTTCTTGGCTAACACAGATATTGCGCCGTCAGACAAATTCAAAGTATTTAAAAAAAACTTCCTGCATACATGAGAGTATAATTAAATGTGTTCGCCCGCCGAACAGTCGCTGCTTCGAATAGTCGCCTAAATTCCAATAATCTGCATTGATCTCCATGCGCTCTTCTTCTGAGAAGTTTTCTGGGCAATTATGGCGGCACTTACAGTCAACGGGTTTCGGAACACGTTCTTCAACTCTTTTGCCACTCTTAGTGACATACGGGTTCCCTTTGTTTCGATGATACTTCCTATTTTTCTGCACCCATTTCTGACTTTCAATCTATTGATCGGAAATAATTCTCAGTTAGACGTGGCTAGACCCAAACAATATTTCTCAAAAGCTGTTTGCTGTACTCACCTTTCTCTTTCGCGTAAGTATATTTCTAGCATTTTCATTCTTGTTATTGATATAAGTATCAGCACAGTCTGCGATTTCTTCTAAAACTACATCTGCTGTCTTTATCACAGAATTTTCTAATTCATCTGCCAAAGCCTGTGCATCATCATCCGAATCGGGGCATACTCCTCCAACGATCCTGCAAAGATGTCTGTACATTTCTTATCATCAGCTCCAGGTATCTCTATGTCCGACGATCCAACAGCGAAATCAGACTCATTAGTCTTTGGATCAATTTCCAAAACTACTGGTGGTCTCGTGTCACAGCCTGTTGATATTTACCTTACTCACTTCACTTACATTATATTATAATAGAAGATACTCACTCAGACGTTTCAAATCCATATTTTTAACGAACTGAATTTGCAAACTGAAATTTCAAGTGACTACAATATTTCCTTGGCATTCATGTTGTCAAAATAACGTTAACATCGCATAGGCTACTATTCTTGTCTTGTTGATAAAACCTTCGAATTTGTATTGAAAATAAAACAGCTTATGTGGGGTATAGAAATGGTCGGACTGAAACTATTTCTCAAACAGTAGTGTATATTATTATAAGCTATTTTATGAGTTAAAGTTTTCATAAATTGTATTTTTTTCTACAGGCTAAAATGGAGTACAATGCGTATACACTATTATTCTTTTAACAACTTTGGAGTGGCAATTTCAAGTAAAATAGCGCACGAGCTTACACACTTATTGAAGGAAAATGTTGAACAAGAAATTATTACTATTTTTTCCAACGACATTTTGACCCACTTTTTGGAAGTAGAATTTGAAGAAATTTTCACCAGACATAAAATCAATGATGGAGATTCTAAATATGCAATAAAAAATAATAGCGTATGAGCACATACGTTATTGTTATATTGAGGGGACGATTTAATTGTTTTTGCTGAATATGGTGTTGAATTTTTGACAGTAAAATTTTATAAAATAACTGCACATTTATTTGTTTTAACGGAATATGTAGTTAATTTTTTGACAATTAATTTTTATAAGATAACTGAATATTCATTTGTTTTTACGGAATTCGCGGTTGAATTTTTGACAGTAAAAATTAAATGAACTTTTCGTTGCTTTAAATTACATTTTTATTTAATTTAACATAAAGAACATTTTAACTCAATCAACGGACAATATTAACTGCAACTGAAAATCCATATTAATATGCACTTAGTTTTTTGAATAACTATTAGAATCAGTTAAAAAAAAATTTGCTAGGAATTTTAAATGTTTATTTATTTAAAAATGACTGAACGGAATATTTCTTAAATAAACTACAGTCCGTTACTGTAATAATATTGTGAGTGTATAAACTTGCAATTCGAACCTTTCGTTTCTTTATGACGTTAAGTTGTACAATGTACTGCGTAAAAAGTTCAAACCTTTGTTACGACTTCTTAACTCTTAAGTAGACACCTACTTTGTGTGACATAAACTGCCAGCTGGCTAGCTGGGACCACTTGTTTTTTATGGAGTTATTTGTGGCTATAAAAAAAAAACTAACACTAACGAAACCCTGGGTCTGGCTGGGTCTTCTTTTATATGTATGCAGTTTTATGGCTAAAGAAAAAGTTCTTATGTGCTGCGTATGCTTTTTGTTACGTTTCGGTTTGATCTTATTGAGTACAGTACATATAAAATAAAAAAAAATCCATAGAATTGACTAGAACTTTGATTTTGACATCGAACAACTTTTTTTGTAGAGCGTTTAATTTGCTACAAGAATTATCATGTGTCGATATGATCCGTTCAATTGTGCATAACGTACAAAATTCTAAAATGATAACAGAACTTGTTCCATGTTAATCCCACTTAAAACTTTGATTGTCGTTGGGCCGGCTTTCAAAATTAAGAACTGCAATTTGGTACGATTTTTTTTTATATATTTAGAATCTATTTAGAACAATTGTAAAGAAAAATTCGAACATTTCCTAAATAAGAAGTCCCTAATATACATATTTTTTTGTTTTTAATACACATATGTATATCTTTTTGACTTACTAAAAATAATAACCCCTTATTAATAAAAAAAAATTTGGTAAATACTGCTTATACAAAACGTGACCTTGTTTAACTTTTAAATACGGTTTTTGTGACCCTTTTTGGAAAACCCCCATTATATGACCCTTTTAGAAAATTTTCAACGGCAACGCTGGTTGTCATGCTAAGTTACACTCAGGCGAATGATTAATATTGAATACACTGGTGCTAAGTAAATAAAATTACTCATACGCAACAATGCACAATTCTTTTACGTTTTTATTGCTTGAGAAAAATAAAAACTACCTTTTTTGAATAACACTATGGAACATTTTTGGGATTATTGTCTGGGGGGTGAGAAATTCCAAGTCAGGGTGATGGTACGGGTTAGTATAGTAAAACCCTCAAAGGGTTTGGCGTTCGTATGTGTCAGTTTTTTTTTTATGACATTTTAAATTTTTTCCTTATCTTGATGTTTTTTTGTTTAACATAACTAGAGAACCACTTGTCCGATTTTGCTAAAACAAACTCAAAAAAAATTTAGAATTACAATTTCTTTAATCCGTTCATATAACGTTTTTCTTTATAATCAACAGTTTTGCCGGTAAAAATAAATTTGTGGAGAAAAAAAAATATTTTTTTGCCTAAAAATTAAAAATTTTTTTTTTAAGTTCATAAAAAATCCAAAACGGAAAAAAGGATCAAGTGTTATTAATTTCATGTAAAGTCACATAACCTATAAACAAAATGCGACATAGATCTTAGAAATCGACTAACGCGTTCTGCTTTTATTTACAATGAAGTGAAGGTATCCCGTTTTGAATATTGATATTTGTTTTTATTCAAAAAAGTGTCATTTATCGCCTTTTTTATAAATTTTCCCCAATAACTCCAGACTTCTGGCCATAAACTACTAAAAAAATTAAGTAAACATTTTTATAATTTTTTATTTTTATTTCATTTATTTATTTTAAAAAATATTGCCTAGACTTTTTCGATGGTGGTTGTTCGGGACTAGTGGCATCGTATTCATCGCTATCATCAGTTTCTGAACCACACATAATTTCAATGTGTGACTCCACGGTTGGCCCTTCTGCATCTCCTGAAAATTGTCTATCATCAAGATCATCCTTGTCTTGCCACACAAGCTTACTCCACCAGCAAATTTCCGCAATTATTGCACTCGGCGACTTTTTGCCTCTATATCTGTAAGTTTTTGTTTTATTAAAATGAGTTTGAAAAAATAAAATCAGTATTACATCATTTCAAATGGCATAGCAACTTGATGATAGCGTTCACCTTGTTCATCAGATTCATATGGGGGATCATCACGTGCATGATATGTCGGAGCAGTCGTAGAAGAGAAAATATCTGGGCTAGAAGCTTTTGGCACAGGAATGTGGTCCAAAGAGGCAATGGTGTTGCGGCACTTGCAACACCAACGTAATTATACGATTTTCTTATCCTTTTTGCGGCTCCTTTATTCGCACATGCATAGCAATTCAATGGATTGTGACCTTCGCCAGGATTAGTCCAAGTCATTGGGATACCGAATGGCAATCTTTCACGTCTTCTATTTTTCCAATCCAATAGACGGTTGTAGCAGCTTTTACACACTATATTTGGTACCCAATTTTCGTTCACTATAACATTTTGGTTGAAGTACATCTCGTATGTTTGAACAAAATCAGTACTGAAATTTCCCCTTTTTTTATGTGTTGAGACATAATGACCACAGCAGTAGCAAAAGCTTTTTATATCTGCCTTGCACAGTTCCATATTCTGTTCTCTTTTGTTTACTTTAAAAAAACTGGAGAAAAATCACTTCAACTGTTCGCGTTCGTCGGCACTTGTTGAATGACAAAAATCACAGAACCAGTGTGAGAAAGAGAAGAAGTATAATGACAATGCATGTTTTATGTGAACATTACAGAACCAGTGTTGCCACATCAATATTTATCTTTTAGTACAGTAAAAAAATATGAGAGAGTTCGGCTTGTGAGTGTCAATGTTTTCTCCAAATAATGTTGTGCATATCTGGAGCAAATTTTTGAAATTCATACATTTACCTAATTGTGAATAAATGAGAAACGCGTGCATCGATTTTCATGATCTATGCCTTTTTTTGCTCATGAGTTATGTGACTTTACGCGAAAGTAATTAGTTTTGGCACTTTTTTCCATTTTGGATTTTTTATGAATTTTAAAAAAAAATATTTAAATTTTTAGGCAAAAAATACTTTTTTTCCTTCATACATTCATTTTTAACTTCGAAAGTGTTGCACATATAGGAAAACGGTATAAAAACGGATTAGAGAAATTGTAATTCTTAATTTTTCTAAATTTGTTTCATCAAAATCGGACAAGTGGTTTTCGAGTTATGTTAAACTACGTTTTTGCCAAAATGTTACAACTAAGCGAAAAAACATCAATATAAGGAAAAAATTTTAAATGTCATAAAAAAAACTGACACATACGAACGCCAAACCCTTTGAGGGTTTTACTATACTGACCTAGTACCATCACCCTGACTTGTGTAATTATTCAAAAAAAAATACACTTGAAATAATCCAATGAGTACGAAACTTATTGGGTGATTTTGAAACCTTTGCTTTTTTTGTTAGTTTTGTCGAATTTATGTTACAAGATACAGACAATATATCCATTAATTTTTTTCTTAATTTCCTTTCATTTCAACTTTTACAATATGAAGCTGCTATTTTAGAAAATTTTGAATCAAATCTGATTTACGGTACAACGTTTTTCAATTATATTCTTATGGTATAAACCAACGATCATCACACTATGCCCCCGGGGACCGAGCACTTTTCGTGAATTTCACACACACACAACACGAAGGTTAACGAAACAATTGTAAAAAGCCATAATTAAAAAAAAAACAAGAACAAAACACATAGTTAATGTCTCAAACGAGAAAATTTATTTTCCTCTCTTGGCACTCACTTACTATATAAACGTAAGAAACAAAAACTAAATTAGTCATTTTGTCTACAGCAAAATTTGCACACCCATATTAATCTAATTTTTTAATTTTTTGCTTTATCGTATGTCTGCGGTCTATACGGGTTTTTTTTTTTGTGAAGAAAGAAAAAATTATACACATTTCTGTAGATTTTCAAATGTGTAGTAAGTCGTATAATATGGGTTGTACGCCAAGAAATCAGAAAAGTTAAGGCTAGGATAGGTTAGTCTCATCAACAAGACTGCTTACTTGGGTCCTTCTGTTATAGCCAATAGGTGCTACTGCGTACTCTCACAAACTTTGTCAATAAATACTGTTGTGAAGAGTGTCATGTGGTATGATTTGATGATTTCTGTAAATTTATTGCACTATCAGATTTAAATGGGAATTTTATTTAAATTTTTCTTCGATTCCCAAAAGTCTTAAATGCTTGAGATATTGCTCAATTATATATATTTTCTTGAGTTTTCTTTAAACCAAAAAATAAAGTTAAAAACAAAAATGGTGCGCAAAATTCGATTTGTTTTTTTTTTGTCATTCTTCAAAATGAAAATATGTATTTGCATTTTTATAAACAATATTTTATTCACGTCTCCATATACAAATACGATAAATATTTTTTACTTTATTATTTTTTTCATATCGTTTTTTTATGAAACAACAACAAAAAATGGCTCAAGGCCAAATGTGTATTTATGCATAATAAGTAGGAGCAGGCAAAATAAAAAGTAAAATGAATAAAAAACCAATAAGAGCGTTATATTCGGCATCGGTGAAACTTGTATACCCTGCACTAATGCAGCTTCAGTGAGTTCTGTAAGTCATATTTGAGATTTAGAAATTCGATTGCTATGATTCTTTCTCTTTTTTTTTTTGGTCGTATATGTCAAAAACCTGTATTTTAAAGAAGACATTTGTGTGTGGAGTAGGTAAAGTAAAAAAAGTCGTACCCAGTAAAAACTTTGCCTAAAAAATGTTGTGTTCAGTAATCAAAAACAAATAAAAACAATTTTACTGAAATAACCAATTAATTTTAAAAGGATAACCCAAAATGAACGCATTTACAAGTAAGTCATTATTTCTATACCTACCCTGCAAATAATAGGACCAGTCCAAACACACGTGTAAAGAGTAGTTCACAAGGGACCAGGACTAGTCCAAAACTAACCCAAACGTATGGAAAAAACCTGGTCTATTTAACATTACGATGTCCTAGGAGAGGACCATATAACCCACCTTTGGACCACTAAGGAGTAGTTTTAAAACTACTCCATGGTGTACACAAGATGATTAGTTTTGAAGTCGTTTAAAAACGAAAGTATGTCGTTAAAAAACGAAGACATGTCGTCTCACTACAAACACTTTTTAACAATGACATGGTCCATGCTTGCATTACATCGGACCAGTCCATGGAGTAGTCCATTTTATAAAAATGGATCAGGTGGTCCAATTTTATTTGCAGGGTACATACATATTTACATCCAGAAACTAAGCTGTCATAGAAGTAGTCTTTCAAGAAAACTTCTAAATAATGAGTGAAAAAAGCTCTTGAAAAAGTAAGTGAAATTAAAAAAAAAACTAACAAAGTTTAATTTGTTTCCAACATACACATTAAACAATGTCTTTTTTATGGAAATCGCAATTTTAATTCAGTTTTCTCATTAAATTGTGAACAAAATCAAAATTTGTGCATCAATTGCAATGAAGTAAAGCTCATTACATTCGTAATATATTTACTAAATATTTTTAAACCAAAACTGTGAATTTTGTCACATTTTTATTTTTATACCCACACCACAATAGTGGAGAGGGTATTATGCATTTATGCTTAAAATAGTGGTCCTAGACCCACCTTTAAGTATATCGATCTACTCAGAATCACTTTCTGAGTCGAACTAACGATGTCCGTCCGGCTGGCTGGCTATCCATGTAACCTTGTGCGCAAACTACAGGTCGCAATTTTGGAGATAATTTGATAAAATTTGGGTCATAGGTTCTTATTAGCACAACGACCAAGCCTATTGAATCGTAGGACCACGAGGGAAGATAAGGGGAAATCCTCTCAGAAACTATCAAACCGATTTTAATAAAATTTAAAACATAGATAGAACCATATCTACAGGGACACATTAGCTTTACAGTTTTTAAAAAATAGGACCACAAGCGGAGGCAGGGGGCAATTTCTGCCTCTCAGAAACTTTCAAACCGATTTTCATGAAGTTCATAAACATAGATAAATCCATATTTACATGGACACATAAGCATTATGTGTTTTTAAATACTGTGGTGTAGGTCGGGCTTGGCCGACTATACTTTCTTACTTGTTTTTTTTTAATTTTTAAAGACCAAAAAACAACCACGACAAACTAAATCTTGTAAATTAAAAATTTTGTATTCCCAAAAATTACTTTGATAATAACTGGCAAGTGCACGGCTTAAAAGAAGGAAACTTTCAACATGCTTTATTTTTTTAAAAAGCAATAAAGCAGGTTGTTTTTGTTTTTATTTTGTTTTTTCTTAACCTACTTACAACTACAATTAGTGTTGGAAGAATTCCAATCAATTGTAGTGGGGAATGTAAGATGAGATAAACTCACTGTTTATTGTTGACGTTTTTGTTTATTCTTTGATATTGTTACAAGTGGAACTGTTGCTTTTAATTCTTTTACGCTTAAAAGTTTTATTTGGCTTAATACCTTTAGTTTTTCTTAAAGCTTTCCTGACGATCTGGCCCAAGCATCCAATGAAATGCGCATATGAATAGCTTATCCCATCAACAATAAATTTCAGTGTTTTTATCAATAATAAAAATTGGGAATTAAGCAAGACAAACCAAATCTTGTTATTTTTTAAATTTGATCCATAACTCTGTAACTACTGTGCAAAAACAATGTAAGCACGTCTTAAAGATAATATTGTTACCGAGTTTCGGAATTGAACCGTTTTCAAGTTATTCACTTTGTGTAGTGAAAGTGCCCAAATTTTGGACATAACGGTATATCTCGAAAAGATGAGCTTTAGAGAAAATGGGAGAATTGATTTGAAATCAGCGACTTCAAACTAGTAAAAATTTGAGATAAAGAATTTTCCTCTTTTCCAAGAGCTAAAAAACAGCAATACATGTTGAACATATTGTTCACCATAACATACTCGAGGGCAACCATAATATGGCTGTGGCTTCTTAAAAGGGGATTAATTTATCCTAAATATAGTTATCGCCAACAGTAATATAGTTAAAATAACCATAATATGTTTAAAAATTTTTAATTAAAAAGGTAAAGTGTACCCATCAGCTGGCTGCTTTTTATTTTTGCTTTTGCCACTGCTTTTGAAATTTTTAATTTTTTTTCCAATAGCCAATGTTTTGTTTTTCGTTTGTGCAAAAAAGCAAATCTCCTATTTTGAATATTTTTTTTTTCTGACAACTGCTTTTTTACCAGCCAGCGACAAAAATGGACAACCACATAAAAAGCAAAAGCTAAAAAAAATTATTTCGCCTTTTGCTTTTTTACTTTTTCCTGAAAGAAGAGCTAGTTAAAAAAGACAAACCAAAAAAAATCTAAAGTTCAAAGAACAAAGATTTTTCTCTGGCTGGTAATAACAAAAAGCCGCTGAAGTGTGTGCTAAAAGTAGTCTGAGCAGAGCTATTAGCTCTGCAAAAGGCAGATTACAACGAAAAAATACTGATCAGTGTACAAGCAACATGGTTTTTTTTCATGGTGGTGAGGAAAAATAAATTTTTGTTTTTCTTCAGTAATGTTGTTGTTGCTCGACAGTTTGCATGACTATAGCACGAAATGCGTGTGTGTGTATTTTGGTTTTTTCAAATATTTTTAGTAAAGGCAACCAGCCAAAGTGTCTGTTGGATTTTTTATTGTATAGAAACAAAAACAAATTTTTGTTGTATTTGTTTTGCATGAAAAATATCACTTGTCTTCGTCGATCATGTGCCTTTCAGCAACCTTTGCGCTGCTTTTATTTCCTATTTTGCGGCTATTAGCATGCAGTGGTTTTTGATTTGGCGGCTGTTTGACAGAATCTTTTTGTTTCATTCTCTTTCCTACATATTTTATCCTACAACAGAAAAGTTATTGCCGTTGCTTTTTGAGTTCCATCAAATAAGAAATTTTTGCTATTGTTAAAAAAGCAATAGTTGGAAAAAGCAGTGTCTATTAAAAGGTTACTTTTCAAAAACAGTGTGTTTATTTTGCTGCTGCTTTTGAAAAGTGTGGGCTTTTTAGCAGTGGAACTTGTCGGCTTTTTATTTCTGATTTTTTTTTAATAGGAAAAATGCAAAATTTGGCTGCTTTTGCTAATAGGGCGATAGCATTTTAAACCCTGGTTTAAACGCCCAATTTTATGCGTTTAAATATGCTTTATATGTTTAGTGAATTATAGATTTGTTGGTTTAAACCCATTTTAAACCAAAAAGAGAGTTTAACTTCCTCTGATTTTTATTTATTTATATATTTTTATTAATTATCAGACAATCTAGGCCAAATACTTTTCAAAATAAAAATAATTGTTTTTTTTTGCCAATTTCCAACTGATTTTGATATTTTTGGACTTATTTTATTTCATACAAATTACACCTTTTAGAAAATAAAAAATAGTGGGGTTTTAAACAAAGTGTTGCCAGAAAAAGCTAACAAAGTGGAAAAAATTTTATCAAAAAAATTCCAAATTGTTCGACTTAAGTATACCCACAACCTAAACTAGGTGCAAAAGTATCTTGTATCTTGATATTTTTTCGATTTTGTCACATAGTGTAGTTTTTGCTAACAACAATAAACGAATATCTCAACCAATCTGCCTGAATTTATATATATATATCAAACTTATCCCATCGTATCTGTGATCTGCGCTAAGCTGACTTCTACCACACACGGACAGTCGGACATCGTAAAATCAGTTCTCTTATGCATTAGAATCGAAAGTATATATATTAAAAATTTTTTATGTTTAATACTTACATTATTGAAAATACAAGCAGAATGAAAAACTTATATATCTATATAATTTCTACCTGTGGTGAAGGGTATAACAAACACAGCATAAAATAAAAAATAAAATTTATAAATAAAAAGTCAACACAAGCTTATACTCATTCATTCATCAGAAGAATAAAAACAACAAGAACACCAAAAAAAAAGACAACGTTTCGTGTGTGTTTTTGTATAGAGTAACACTTACACATACTTAAAAAATAACTTAACAAACTTACACACACACACGCATTTGTCTATAGACGTGTTAAGCAGCCACTACTACATACAAGGTATGATGAAGGTAAAAGTGTATTTACTCTAATATACTTACACAGAGTATTCTTACATTCATAATGTGTGTTTGTAAATATCTTTGTAAAAAAAAATTATACAAACATTTATTAAGTGGCTCTAGTCTAACAAAGTTTTGAAGGTGTAAGAGAAAGAAAAAAACTAAAATTTTATTTAAGCCTATATACTTTGTTGTTGGCGAAAGTGGCATGTTCGTTATTGTTTGGTTGTAAGCGTATGTAGTGACACCTTTACGCATGGCATAATAAACAACAAGTGAAAAATAAAGCGTGTAGTGGCTATAAAATGAATATATGTTTCTGTTTTCAAATGCTTTAATTCTCTTTTTATACCTTACGCCACTAGCGAAGAGTGAATACTTAGTTTCTTATTCCGTATGGATCTTTTTAAGTTTTCATCTTGGACCCCACAGGTCAGGTTGGGTTCCATTGTTAGCCGTATTCAATTACAGCTTTCGTCAATTTATTAATTTGTTTCCATTTTGTAACCATTTCACACCGTCTCCCAAGGGTCCTTTGCTACCTGACAGCTAATTTTCTCACTCATCCACCCAGTCGATTCAATAGGGGAGTGACTCAATATAAGAGAGACAGGTTTTGTCTATAAGGGTTCTTCGATCAAACAGTTCAAGTCTTAGATCTCCGCATGCCGGACAATGACAGAGATGTTCCGTTGACACTTCCTTCTCCTCGTTTCCGCAACTTCTACATAGGTCATTGTAAGGTAGCCCCAGCCTTTGCGCGTGTTATAACCGCAATAAAGGCTGCTGATGTGAGGTCGTTTTCACAATATCGATCTGTCCGTCCGGCTCGTTGATATATGTTTAACATGATCAGAAACAAATTTATGAGCCTTTGTTATAATCGGTCTTTAATTGACAATGGTGTCCCATATAAAGCGTATTCTCTAAATAGACAGGAAAGAGTTATAATACTGTGAGCTCAGGTCTTGTAAAGATTGGTTTATATAATTATAGATTACATGTAAAGCTCACTCCTGAAACAGTCTTACACTCGGTGGAGGGTATTGAAAATTCGACACAGCTGAATATATGAATAGTTTTAATATAAAGTGGTGATGTTTTTCCAACATGCAAGTGTAATGGAAATTTTTCAGAAGAAAGAAAGAGTAGATTTAAAGTTTATTATTTTCGCATTTACCCGTATTCCTTAATTACTACAAATTGGTTCGTACCAATAAACTATCGGATTTTTGAACAAGAATTTTATAAAACAAAATAAAACGAAAAATTAACATGAAGATGATTCAAATTTTTATGGTAAAGGGTGGTTAAATTTTAAGGGCCGATGTTCATTTTGAACAAAATTATTATGATAAGTCGTAGTAGTAGAAGTATTCCTTATTTTTTTTTTTTTCTAAAAACATTACAATAGTTCATCTTAATTGTACTATTATTTAAAACTAAACAAATAAATTTACAGCTTGGTTTTATACAAGGCCCATTGAATACGTCCGCGCAAGAAGCCTGATGTTCATTGTTTATGTTCTTTTTAGTTGTCAAAAGTTGTTTACATTTTGCTTACATGTGCACACAGAAAAAATTCTCCAAAATTTTTCACCAATTAAAGCATTAATCAGAAATAAAATAAGTTTTAATTAAAAATTTAATCAAGTGAATTAAAGTTTAATCAAGTAAATTAAACGTTTAATTAACACTATTAACTGGTTTAATTGATACTATTAATTTGTTTACTGGTGCAAATTTAATTAATTTTTTGATTAATATCACAAATTTTTTAATTCAAATCAATTTTTTTTCTGTGCATGTATATGTTTGTTTACGTTTATTGTTTTTTCCCACACATATGATTATGGTATGCCACACACACACGTTTTTTCCTTTTGCTTTGCATATGTGGTAGTAAGTTTTTGACAACTAAAAAGAAATTTTACACAAACAAAATACATGTCGAGTACACAATATGTAACAATAATTCATAAATTTAATTTTTCAAATAAAATAATATAATTTAAACACACTATAAAATGGTTTTTTGTCTTTTATTTTGATATAAACTGGTGTGGCACAAACGTATCCCGGGTGTGTGTTTACGTAGGTGTCTACTTTGGAAGCTCGTAGCTCCTGAACGACTGATCCGAAATGCATCAAATAACCTTTAAACAATTAGAAATTACTTATGTTTCCTAGATCCGAAATCTCTATTCCTTAAGTTAGGCCGTTCCTGAGTTACAGCACTGCAAAGTTGCAAGTGGATACATTTGTACCCGGGTGTGTGTTCTATGGTTAATTGAGACATCTTTTTTGCCTGTAAAATTTTTCCAGGTTACATTTAGACAAGATTTTGCAGCATCAGGTTTTTGATTTATGTGCTTTGTGAACGACATTGTTGATGTGAGCAACATTCCAAGGTATTTACACTCATTTACTATTCTTTATGATGATATGGTATGGTTCAATTATGTATGGAATAAAATACCGGCCAAATAGCCGCCGCGACCTCGTCAGCACACCTCTATCCGATAGTCCAAATTTTCGATGATGCTGAGGCAAAATTTGAGGTTCTACACCGTTAATGTGCCGAATTATCTTATCCTTTAGCTCTTGAATTGTTGCTGGCTTATCGACGTACACCTTTTCTTTCAAAAACCTTAAAGAATGAAGTCCAACGGTTTCTAATCACATGATCCTTGGCGACATCGCCATCACTTCAGATAACACGGCCATTAAATTTGTCGCGCAAAAGAGCCATTGTGTCGATAGCTATGTTGCAAGTGGCAACGTCCTGTTGAAACCACATATCGTCCACATCCATATCTTCCAATTCGGGCCATAAAAAGCTCGTTATCATCTCACGATAGCGAACACCATTCACAGTAACTGCCTGACCGGACTCATTTTGGAAAAAATACGGCCCGATGATGCCGCCAGGCAATAAAACGCACCAAACAGTCAATCTTTGTGGGTGCATTGGTTTTTCGACAATCAGTCTTGGGTTACCATTCGCCCAAATGCGTCAATTATGCTTATTGACGAATCTACTGAGGTGAAAACGTGCCTCATCACTGAAGATGATTTTCTTCGAAAACTTATCATCCACTGTTGCCATTTCTTGCCACCATTCTGACCATTAACGACGTTTGGAATGATCAAGAGGGTTTAGTTCTAGTCAATTGCACCTTGTAAGCGTTTAAATGCAAGTCTTTATGCATAAAGGTCATCAACGACGAGCGTGAGAGGTGCAATTGTTGGGCACGTCGACGAGTTGACGTGGGTGGCTCTTTAGCCACACTATTGCGAACAGCAGCAATATTTTCTGCAGTACGAGCATGCACTAGTGTTTTCACATCTCCTAAAGACCCGGTTTGCTCAAATTTTTTGCACGATTTTTCCGATTGTACGCACATTTGGACGATTAAATTTACCGAAAAAATCACGAAGTGCACGATATGCATTTTGATTTGAACGCCCATTTGCATAATAAGCCTGAATAACTATAACACGTTGCTCGATTGTGTATCTTTCCATGGTTCAAATTGAGTTAGTCTTAAATTGAGAAATGTCAAATGAAATGCAGAAAAAACTTAGCGTTTAGGTGTGGCTTACATTCAACATCGGCTCTTAAAATTTAACCACGATTTTAATCACGTTTTGGCAAAATGCCGGGCCTATTTCGGTAATCACGTTACGAATTTGAGTTTGAAGGCTGCAATCGATTCGATTGGCTCCGATAGTTTCATTAGAGACATAGACATTGCCCCACAAAAAATAATAGAGTGGTGTTAAATCACACGATCTGGCTGGCCACTTATCAGCTGATGTTCGTGAAATTATGCGATCAGAAAATTTGATTTGCAATAAATTGATCGTTTCATTGTCTGTGTGAATGTAACTTTAACACCATTTTCATAGTGGATTTGAATGCGATTTTCGAGCGAAATTAATTGTCAATGCATCTACTACGAATACGTCAAAAAACAAAATGTCGAATCTATCATGTTGTTGGTGTTGCCACAATTAAAAAACAAAGTTCTTGTTGAAAAACCCTTTATGTATGCAGTTCCAAAATAAACCCAAATTTTGTTTTTCATTTACATACACATTAGTGGCATTAACTAAAGGAACTCACTATTGAGATTAACTAGCTTTTATAACGACAATCATATCGTTAAAATAAATAAAATTTATCGAATATGCTTTTCAGTAAAACGATATTGGCTGTCGATTGAATTAAGCTGTAAATTTAAGCATTTTTGTTTACGTTATTTTACCGACAATCATTTAAATTGTGCTTGTTTAATCGATAAAGTGTATTTTATATGTGAGGCCTGACTTCATGCATACATACATACATACATACATGCATACATACATAAGTATATGTGTAAACAAAATTCCTTATTCAAGATTTACAAAAAAAGCAATTTAAAATTTACAAAAATAAATAAATATAAAAACTTCAAATTAAGCAAAATTTTATTTGTCTATATTTTATTCTCTTTTGTGCTTTTCGTTTATTTAAACATTTTGTAGACAGTGATGTCACAAAAATACAGCTGTATACTTCAAAAGAAATCACACTATCGTTAGTGAAAGCGAATATATACATATGTATGTCGACAAATATTACGACTGTCTGTTCGTTTAGATGACTTTATTATTTTAGTATAATTTCTTATTATGGTAAATGAAACTTGACAAATTTTTAGCGGAACAAGGAACTAAGGATTCCTATAAGCCAAATAGCCGAGAAACTTATGATTTTGTTCACAATCTGACAACACGTATTTGAACAGACGTGTGTACTTAAATTAGCCACAGAGCATAACCTAAATAAAAAGTAATATGCGAGAAGAAATTTGAGTGATAGCTTGAAGAAATGCTGTAGAAAACGTATTTTTTTTGCGTGTTGTTCTTTTACACGTTAAAGTTAACTTAATTGTCCTTAAATGTAAAAAATGGAAGAAACATTAAATAGAAAGATTTAAGACTACCTGAAACTTGTACTCAGTTAGAAGTATAGCTACTAAAAAATCTATTTCGAAAATCTTGGTACGAAGCAAGACAATCATTGTTCCCTACTTAATTGAAATAATAATGGAGATAATGTTACAGTCAATATCAATAATTTGATTCCATATTCGGGTGTGTTCTAGAATCCGAATCCACTCGAAAGTGGATTACTTTAGCATTTTTAGTGTTCTGCATTTCACATCCACAAGTTTTTATTCGTTTTCAATTAGAGTAGAAATGGGTTGGTGAAAGTTAAACGAATCGGTTTTTATTCTAATATTTGATAACATTTTTAACAAAAAAATTAATTTTGTTTTTAGCTTAAAATCTTCTTTATCCAATTTAATCAGAAATATATCGTTATCTAAAATGCAAAAGTCCCTAACTTACCCTAAATTTAAAATCGACTTTTTCATTATTTTGGTGTAATTACAGCTTATTTTTTTAAAGATTTTTATATTATTTTCAGACAATTTGTTTTTTTAATCGATTTAGCGATCTCAAATTAGTTGTTTTGTTTATTTAAAATTTTGCGATTTTTCGCGAATTTTAGCAATGTTCGCGAAAGAAGCGATTTGTTTCAGTAAGTTTTCTGATTCTTTACAGCTTTTACGATTTATAATAAATAGTAGACTTTGCTATCATGCCGATGTTAGCAAATTTTTGCGAATTTCCGCGAATTTAGCAAATTTTACCTACTTTTTGCCAATCCTTGTAGCTTAGGGACTTTTAATCAATTATATGGCTGGTTGGAAATATTAAAAATTTACGCGATTTTTCGCTATTTTTGCAATTTTTATACCCTCCACCACAATTAGTTGTGAAGAGGGTATATTAAGTTTGCCATTTCGTGTGAAACTTTTTTATTATTCATCTCAGACCCCATAAAGTATATATATTCTGGGTCCTTGAGTAATTTTAAGTCGATTTAGCCATGTCCGTCTGTCTGTCCGTATGTCCGTCTGTTGAAAACACGCTCACTTTCGAACAACTCAAAAGAAATGAACAAACTTGGTGCCAAATTGATTGTAATTATCCTAAGCAGTTTGGGATTGAAATCCAGCAAAATCGGTTAAGTAGGACCAGAGCTGTGAATCAAAATGTGGAACCACCACCTAAAAAAATTGATAATTTTGTTACAAAAAATAACATAAATGCTGGAACAAGGCACGGAATGAGATAAGATTTTGGAAAAATTTGTTTTATTTTACTGGAAATCACACTGTTAAATTTCGTGAAGATCCGTCCATAATTTACTCTAAGCCCCATATAAACACTACTCCCGGAAAACAGTTTAGTACGCCTAAAACCGTAAAAAATAACGCTAGCGTAACAAAATTTGGTACGTCACAGTTCTTTAGAACTAGAAATAAAACTGTGAAATTTCGTGACGATTGGTCCATAATTTACCATAGGCCCCATATAAACCCTACTACCGGAAAACACTTTAGTCGCCTAAAACCATAATTAATAACAAATCGTCACAGTTTAAGATAATAATAACATCATACAGATATTTCTCCTTAAACATTCGAACTGTCGGTGGAGGGTATCAAAAATTCGGCACAGCCGAATATAGCACTCTAACTTGTTTTTTTTTTTTTTTTGTTATTTTCGGACATTTTGTTTTTTACCGATTTAGCGATTTCAAATAAATTTTAGTGTTTGTTTAAAAGTGTGCAATTTTTCGCGAATTTTAGACATGCTCGCGAAAGAAGCTATTTTTCCCTGTGATTCTTTACAGCTTTCACGATTTCAAAAAAATATAAAACATTGCTATCATGCTGCGGTTAGCAAATTAGCGATCTTTAGTCCAAAAAAAGTTTTTTCGAACAAAAACTTCGACTACACAAAAACATGCGGATTTGAGAACATAAATTTATGAATTATGCGGATTTAAAAAATTTTTCGTTTTCAATTCGAGTCGAAACCTAGAACATACCTGATTATCTGGTTTTTCTTTTTGCCAACAACACTTTGCCCCTTGTAATAAAACGTATCAAACAATATGCTTATTAAACGAAATAAAGCTATCGGTTTGTATCTCGCAATCGATTCAGTAAATTTACCATCTTGATTGTGAGTAGTTTTATTCATCGTATAGAGTTGTGGGTCTTTCATCATGCGCTTCCTCAGGTAAAGATTAGAAAGTGGTGTACATATAAAGTGTGCTTAGCTTATGAGTAATGACAGTTTTTAAAAAGAAGGGTTTGCCACAGATCTACTGTAACATGTTCCATATATTTAAACTCACAAAATGTTCCCGCTATTACTGTTCCTGTTTACGATTAACTTGCAGTGCCGACTAATAAAATTATAAGTTTAATTCGTAAATTATTTTGTTCCTTTGTTGCCAAGCATGTAGAGTGGGTGGAACTTATGCTTAAAATACTGCCGTTAAATTTTATCGTAATATTAAACACTTATTCCAACAGTTCTTTGATTACTCAGGCCACCAAATTTGTAACTCATAGACAAGACTATAATTTGCTTATCTCGCAGTAGATGTGCAGAGCCTCTAAAGAGGCGTAGTTAAATCTTGAGGACTCCTCCTATTGATGTTACGTCCTCAAGGTAAAATGTTTTCTGCTTTGGTTATATAGTTTATCTTAGCGCTTGAATTTTCTGGCATTTTTCGGAATCTAATACATTTTAAAAACATGTGAATGCAACCTTGAACACTTTGGAGTTGAATGGAATTCAATGAGTTCGATGCTGTACTTCAGTGCCTGTTCAAGCCGTTTCGGGTGTCGGGTTACACGGCACCGATCCGACTGTTATTGAGGTCTTCTTTAGTATGCTTCTTGCCAAAAATGCTTCCAGTCTTTCAGCATGATTGCCTTTACGGAAACCTTGCTTTTCTATGAAAAAATACTATCGAAGACCAAGTCGTGGCTGTGGCTTAAACCCAAAGTCACAGAAAAGGTGAAGTCCAGATGGAGAACTGATCTTTCTCCTGCAGTAAAATTCGCTTCCTGGATGCATCTATATGTGATGTAGCTATTCAAAAGCAGCTGCTGGAATAATGAATAGAAGTTGAGGTTAAATAGCACCGACTTCTAAACATCGGTTGTATAATTGTTGATGGATTATGTACTAGAATTGCTACCTATGTGTGCAAATGATCCTTCACTCTAACAGATGTAATTTGTATCACGTACGTAAATCAAAATCACAGTTATACTTTTCTTAGGTTAGGAATTCCGCTTAATTTGAATTTGCAATCGGAATTCCTCCATCACATCAGGCTTGGAGATATCTTAGCATTGAGTAAAAACCCCTGTTCTCGCCATATTTGAGACTGCATTAAAAATAAATGTTAACCTTGGTTCCTTTGAGATATCTTTATTTTAATGGTGTTTTCTTTTCTGACAAAAATGCTCCATGTATGCTTCCATTAGCGCGGGTTTTTGTTCTATTCTAGAAATATATTTTTAAAAATGTTAAAAGTTGTCGTTTTCCTTTCTAAATATGTTGCAACAATAAATGGCAAATCTGTTCCATTTCATACCCGCAGTTATAATTGAGTGTGAGATAACACCCTTTTTTGCATCTGCACGCAAAGAAAAAACATGGTTGTGGAAAACATATTCTAAGAGCAACATATTATGATAAGATTCATGATTGTAGTCACCATATTAAGATTATTATTGAATCATATAATGGTTTAATATATTTAATATATATTTTTCCCTTTATCATATTATTATTCTGTTAATCATAATAAGTTAAGAAAGAATCATATTATTGTCATTTTAATCATAATAAGATAAGAAGTGATCATATTATCATCATGTTAATCATAATAAATTTTAGTTGTTAGAAAAATAAATATTTTTCAGTCAACAATACTCATATTTATTTTTGCGATAAACATTGATATGTTTACAGTAACTATAATATTGTTGATATTATCTGGGAATTTATTTCTCATGGTGAGTTACATTTTATTATATAAATTTTTCATATTATTCGAATGTGTATTCTATGTCAAATACAATCCTCAAAAGCTTTTATACTTTAATAGTCTCATTCCTTTAATATTTCACAGGAATATTTTCAATGCATTATCAGAATTTTTGTTTGTATATTTCTGTTACGAAGTTTACCTTAGCTATCCTTTGGTTAGCAATGAAGTAAATTGTAAAGAAAATTTATACAACTATTAGATACCAGCAGAATGTAATGCATTTTCTGGCCCGCTACGGCCTTCGTCAGCATTCTTTGTATCTTATAACTGGATAGTGCCTATTGTAAATTTTATGTATTTAACTTAATTATTTTAACAAATAGAATCTGGGAATTTATTTCTCATGGTGAGTTACATTTTATTATATAAATTTTTCATATTATTCGAATGTGTATTCTATGTCAAATACAATC
The DNA here is from genome assembly GCA_930367215.1 of Pollenia angustigena. Taxonomy (NCBI): domain Eukaryota; kingdom Metazoa; phylum Arthropoda; class Insecta; order Diptera; family Polleniidae; genus Pollenia; species Pollenia angustigena. The sequence continues at coordinate 171,800,778 of OV884059.1, read as the reverse complement.
CTCAAAAGCTTTTATACTTTAATAGTCTCATTCCTTTAATATTTCACAGGAATATTTTCAATGCACTATCAGAATTTTTGTTTGTATATTTCTGTTACGAAGTTTACCTTAGCTATCCTTTGGTTAGCAATGAAGTAAATTGTAAAGAAAATTTATACAACTATTAGATACCAGCAGAATGTAATGCATTTTCTGGCCCGCTACGGCTTTCGTCAGCATTCTTTGTATCTTATAACTGGATAGTGCCTATTGTAAATTTTATGTATTTAACTTAATTATTTTAACAAATAGAATCTGGGAATTTATTTCTCATGGTGAGTTACATTTTATTATATAAATTTTTCATATTATTCGAATGTGTATTCTATGTCAAATACAATCCTCAAAAGCTTTTATACTTTAATAGTCTCATTCCTTTAATATTTCACAGGAATATTTTCAATGCACTATCAGAATTTTTGTTTGTATATTTCTGTTACGAAGTTTACCTTAGCTATCCTTTGGTTAGCAATGAAGTAAATTGTAAAGAAAATTTATACAACTATTAGATACCAGCAGAATGTAATGCATTTTCTGGCCCGCTACGGCCTTCGTCAGCATTCTTTGTATCTTATAACTGGATAGTGCCTATTGTAAATTTTATGTATTTAACTTAATTATTTTAACAAATAGAATCTGGGAATTTATTTCTCATGGTGAGTTACATTTTATTATATAAATTTTTCATATTATTCGAATGTGTATTCTATGTCAAATACAATCCTCAAAAGCTTTTATACTTTAATAGTCTCATTCCTTTAATATTTCACAGGAATATTTTCAATGCACTATCAGAATTTTTGTTTGTATATTTCTGTTACGAAGTTTACCTTAGCTATCCTTTGGTTAGCAATGAAGTAAATTGTAAAGAAAATTTATACAACTATTAGATACCAGCAGAATGTAATGCATTTTCTGGCCCGCTACGGCCTTCGTCAGCATTCTTTGTATCTTATAACTGGATAGTGCCTATTGTAAATTTTATGTATTTAACTTAATTATTTTAACAAATAGAATCTGGGAATTTATTTCTCATGGTGAGTTACATTTTATTATATAAATTTTTCATATTATTCGAATGTGTATTCTATGTCAAATACAATCCTCAAAAGCTTTTATACTTTAATAGTCTCATTCCTTTAATATTTCACAGGAATATTTTCAATGCACTATCAGAATTTTTGTTTGTATATTTCTGTTACGAAGTTTACCTTAGCTATCCTTTGGTTAGCAATGAAGTAAATTGTAAAGAAAATTTATACAACTATTAGATACCAGCAGAATGTAATGCATTTTCTGGCCCGCTACGGCCTTCGTCAGCATTCTTTGTATCTTATAACTGGATAGTGCCTATTGTAAATTTTATGTATTTAACTTAATTATTTTAACAAATAGAATCTGGGAATTTATTTCTCATGGTGAGTTACATTTTATTATATAAATTTTTCATATTATTCGAATGTGTATTCTATGTCAAATACAATCCTCAAAAGCTTTTATACTTTAATAGTCTCATTCCTTTAATATTTCAATAGGCACTATCCAGTTATAAGATACAAAGAATGCTGACGAAGGCCGTAGCGGGCCAGAAAATGCATTACATTCTGCTGGTATCTAATAGTTGTATAAATTTTCTTTACAATTTACTTCATTGCTAACCAAAGGATAGCTAAGGTAAACTTCGTAACAGAAATATACAAACAAAAATTCTGATAGTGCATTGAAAATATTCCTGTGAAATATTAAAGGAATGAGACTATTAAAGTATAAAAGCTTTTGAGGATTGTATTTGACATAGAATACACATTCGAATAATATGAAAAATTTATATAATAAAATGTAACTCACCATGAGAAATAAATTCCCAGATTCTATTTGTTAAAATAATTAAGTTAAATACATAAAATTTACAATAGGCACTATCCAGTTATAAGATACAAAGAATGCTGACGAAGGCCGTAGCGGGCCAGAAAATGCATTACATTCTGCTGGTATCTAATAGTTGTATAAATTTTCTTTACAATTTACTTCATTGCTAACCAAAGGATAGCTAAGGTAAACTTCGTAACAGAAATATACAAACAAAAATTCTGATAGTGCATTGAAAATATTCCTGTGAAATATTAAAGGAATGAGACTATTAAAGTATAAAAGCTTTTGAGGATTGTATTTGACATAGAATACACATTCGAATAATATGAAAAATTTATTGTTGATATTAAATAAAAATAACATTTATTTGTGTACGACAACAATATATTGTTACAATAAACATAGTGTTGTTGCCGTAACCATGCCCAACCATATTTTTTCTCTGCGTGTGCGTACTTTTGATTAAAGTATTTGAAGATATCTGATGATCCCAAATAATTGACATTGTTATCTTGCAAAATTATTAATGATTTTATTTTACCATATCTTTATCTTTATTAGTTTTATGAAATGTTAATACTATCACTTTATAATTTATAATTCAAATTTCATAAACTAATAAACATTTATATGATTTGCCTTTTGTGAGATAAAATATTATAGAGAAAAACTTTAAACCCTTTTTTTGGACAAGCACCTCAGAAAAGGGAATGTGCTTTTCAGCACATACTTATACTTTCGCACACATTTTCATCAAGGATTATAAGCTAAGGAGTAAATAAGATTTGCCATTCACATGTTGTATAAAACCTTTACAGAAATTCTGTTAAAGTGGTGTGTATGTTTACTATACACAATATTGTGGTCAGGTCATGTTTATCTAGATTATGAAATGTTTCCTTACCACAAAAAAATCTATCTACAAAAGAAACAAATATCCACTTACATACCCACATACATACAGGGTGGCACATAATAAATATTATAATTTAATAATCAAACAAATTTTTTGTTTACTTTTTTTTACAATTATCTTTGAAAATCTTGGGTAATTTATGATGGAAAGATTCAGCACAGAACAAAGAACCATAGTTGGTTAATTTAATTTAAAAGATCGTATCGAATAACGAGCTATGAGGCCCGCTTTTACCTCAATAAAAATACAGGGCATCCAAAATCTAAGAATAATTGTTGAACATCAAATCAACCCACTTAGATGAATAATATGATATGGAATTATTTCGGAAAAGACCATTGACCTTATTTTTTTGAAAACGAAGAACAAGTTGCGGTTAATTAAAAAACGGGAAGAGTTTGAACATTTTTTAAGGCCCGAAGTGGAGAACAATTGTTATTCCAACAAAAAGGAGATACAGCTCACTTAGCTCGTTCAAATATGGCTCTTTTTTGGCGATTGTAACGCAACTTATGCGGCACCGTATAAGTATAAACACATGCATGTAACGTAGACATTTAAATAAAAGTATACACAAGTTTGACCGGTTGTTTAAAAGTGCTGTACAATTCGTATAGTTCTGGCGACCGTTTTCTAGTAAAACATTCTGTTGGTTTTAAAATATTTTAACTGATAACAAAGCTTTTATACGATGTTGGAAAATGTAATCAATTGGCTACTTTACATATTCTAGGTAATCTATATATAATCCATGTAATGCATTAAAATGAAGCCATCTATATTTGGGTAAATCCAAAGTGTTGAACGTGACCGTCGTACGCATCAAAAATGCAATAACATTTTAAACCACAAATATTTTTACGTTCTCTTAACCCTTAAATTATAGCACTTAGAAAGCACTGTTATCCATGCTAAAGTTTACGGAGGGCGCGATTCTAGGTCTAAGATAATGGCAAAAAAAGTAGCGGATCGAACGTGAAAAAAATAGAAGAAGTGTTTGTGGCCATGTATAAAAAGGCGTAATTCAGTCCACAGTGTAAACAAAAACATTTCTTTCGAATATTTATGTTGAAAACAAAAACAAGTCTTAGCTTTTTATTATTGTTTTCTATATAAAAATACAAAAGAAATGTTCTTGTCGATATTCTGGGCCAGGCAGTTGATTTAAAAATATGATAAAGTTTATTCGCTTTCGTATTCGCTAAAATTTAATTTCATTATTCCCATTCGCTGAACGTTTTTAAATTCACTTGCACCCATAGTGCAAATAATGGCTTACTTTACTTGAAGCAGTCAATTGTTAACTCTTCCAGTTTCAACGTAATTGATAAACGAGTTCATTGATGTCCTGAAACAAGCTAACAGGAACAAGCAAAGTAACCAGACCAAGCAAAATAGTATCACAAAGGAATTCTGCATTGCCTGTTTTAAAACTGTCGGGTTGTTTTATCTTTCCTTTTTCTCATAAAAATAAAAAAAAGTAAACATATAAAGCACTCACACTTACATGCACTTATGTCAGGTCCTTTTATATGTATAACCTGTTGTATCATTTTGTTTATTTTGTCTGTTGTATTTTGTAACAATGTTGTTTCCCCCTTTTTTTGTTATAATACGTTTATTAAAAATAAAAATATTAAAGAATATTTTCTTTTTATCTTTTTTATATTGTTAGTAGAAAATGTATGACTTTATTTTTCGTATGCTTTTTAGCTCTTCTTTCGTGCCTTTTTTTATATTTTTTGTAAATTTATATGTATTAAAATTTTTCGGTAGCATGAACAAAAAAAGGGTCATACTTTCTACATAATTCTTGCTTTTGTTTAAGTTTATATATTTCGAAAGGAAAAGGAACCCTTTTATGTGAAAATGTTTTAATTAGGATGTTGTAAAAAAAATTATTTTCTAATGAGGTCCTTTTACGCAAAATAAATAAAAAATAAACACCAGAAATCTGGTTATTTTTTTTATGTACATTATCTTATATTTAGTGAGAATTTGCACACCGCAGTAATACAGCATAAGTGTGAGCGATATTTATGGGCATTATTATTATTAATCATACGCTAAGTGGAACACATATTTAAGATAAATCGTTTAATTTTTTATGTTGATGCAACAAAATTGTTTTAAATGGAAACAAATTATTAACGATTATAAAATTAAAAAATACGAGAATATTTTTATAGAAATTTTGTTTGTTAACCTTTATTAAATTTAAAATATGAATACAGACATAAATGCTTTTTTATTATTTTAGCCATGGCCTTAGTAGGTCTGCTCTAAACACCTGCCGATTTTTTTGCAGAGTTGTGTTTTTAATAATAATACATAGATAGGCATAAATCGGCAAAATGTCAAAAGATGTTAACATTTTTCAACCCCATTGTGTTTATTTAAAAATGGTTTACTTTTTTAATATGATTTTTGATTTCAAAAAAAAAAATACTTTTCGTATTGTGAAAAAAAAATGTAATAATTGTGAACAAAAATTTTAACAGCCAGGCCCACGATGTCACACGTTAACGTTCGCATCGAAAATTGCATTTAAAACAAAAACAATTTCTAAAATTTGTTTTTGTTTTAAATGTAATTTTCTATGCGAACGTTAACGTGTGACATCGTGGGCCTGGCTGTAAATAATTATAATAAAAAAAATAGAAGTAAAAAACAAAAAACTAAAAGACGGAAACAATGGAGAACATTAACGTCTCCTTCCTATTGATGATACAGCAGCGCCAATGTGTTAATCATTTGATGCCGAAAGTGTCATGTCCAAAGCATGTTACAAACTCTATTTGGTATAAAGGACTCAATAAACAAAAATTAATCTGGAGATAATCATTTGAACAGCACATTAAAGACTGCTTTCTTTCCTCCGCCGCCTGCATATGGCTGGGAAGAAAACAACATCAGTGTCTACATTTGTTTTTCAATAACAGAAGAGTAATTTCAACAGACGAACATGTTGACCAAGGGGATACTTCTTCTATATCTGGTAAAGCATTACCGTTGTTTTTCTCACAACCATACACAGGCGGAGGAGGAAAGTAAGCAGTCTTTAATGTGCTGTCCAAATGATTAACTTCAGATTAATTTTTGTTTGTAACATGCTTTGGACATGGCACATTCAGCAACAAAGGATATATACATTGGCGCTGCTGCATTATCACTGGGGAGGATATGAAAAATGTTTTCCATTCTATCCGCCTTTTAGTTTTTTATTTATTATTTATAATTTTTTATAAAATGTTTAAACATAAACAGCAAATACTGGTAGTATTTTGCAAAATGTAAAACTGCATTTAATTTATGTATACATATTGGCCCATAAGCATAGTCAAAAATAAAGCCGACATTTTCTAAAGTATACTTTAAAACAGTGATAAGCAAGCCACGAACTAACCAAGCCCCGAACGCACGCACACAAAGATATTATGTGCTTGTGTGCGGTTGCAGAGACTGATGATAGTCTGATGTTTTGAAACGAACAAATTTGTTGTATACATGTGAATTGCCGACCGTGTCTGTGCGAAAAATACGAATATTGACTGCCTCGCAAGGCTATGGAGTGGCTATCACTGCTTTAAAACAATGATGTTCACATGCATTTAAAGCCGGTTTTAGTTAAAAGTATAATTTATTTTGACTATGAGTATGGGACATTGTTTCTTCACATAAAATATAGAAAAAATCTTCCCACTGTCCTTTCGTTTTTATTTTCTTTATCGTCCAATTAGTTCTAAGCTTATTCTAACAAAATTTCGAATGAAAATTTTTCATTTAACCAAATAAATACGTACATGATAAATACAAAACAAATATTTCTTGACAGCTGGCAACTTTTTGACATTTTTACCATTTGACATTTTTACCATTTGCATTGTTGTAGTTGTGCGCAGTCCTACTAATTGGGCCATGATTTTAGCTTAAATACAAATTAATTTTTGATATTTTTAGTTAGGCTTGAGTTCATTAAATATAATTTTCATTAAATTATTTTCATTAAAATACTAAAAATCACAATTGTTCTTAAAATAGCTATGGCACAAGCTCTAATGTTTACATTTCTACTTCAAGGTGTACAAATAAAATGTCGACGAAAGTGGACAAAAAACATAATAAACAAATGTATTCAGGTTTTCAAGCCAAAGTATTGACAGAAAGAATACGAAAAAACTGAGAAAAGGAGGCAACATGTAATTTGAATTTTAATGATAATAACAGCAAAGTTCGAACCACCAGTACTATTCGTTAAAGGATTAATGTTTGACTGTTGGCTGGCGGGCACCGCAGTGGTGCAATGGTTAGAACTCAAAGATTTTCTGAGGATAGAATGTGGCGATTCTTGAAACAAGTAAAAATCAACCCGGCTTCAAATCTCGGCACAGCCAAAGGGAAAATTATCAATAAAATTTTAATAAATTCTAAGTTGTAAAATTCCTTCCTCAGTGAAAATAATTTAATAAAAATTAGATGAACTCAAGCCTAATTAAAGAATATCAAAAATTAAAAATTAACAGTTCAACTAAAAATCACAATTGTTCTTAAATACAAATTTTTAGGGAAATTAATAATTAATTAAAAAACAATAAAACAAAAATTAAAATTTTCAACGTATTAAAATAATATTGCGTTATTTCTAGAACGGCCCATCCATTTACAATATTGTTGTTTATGTTATTCGCCACACTATTTCTATATTGGCCTATATTATTCAATAAGTGGGACAATTCTTTTAATTTAATTATGGCGCGACACTTATAAAATAAAAAACCTAGCCTTTAAAACAAAACAGCATCACACATTGTTGCCAACACATTTCACAGTATATTGCACTTTTTTTCGTTATGCAATCAAAATAAAAAGTATTTTAATTCTTGCCAATATATTGTGCCACCTACGAGTATCACATACATACACATTTGCGATATAATTGTACAATGCGAAAAACTGAACAATTATATATGCCAACTAACTAATACATTTAAACAACAGCTGATTGATATCATTTTATAATTTATTTCAAAAGTACAACATTTTTGAAGTGGTTATAAAAAAATAAATGGAAAAAATTATAAGAGATATTCAAATAATTCACCCTTATTCTGTTTGGCGTATTAAAAATACGCCTCCGACTGTTTGGTAATATATTAAAGAGAACGTGAACTTTTGTCCTTTAATCTATTACCAAACAGTACTTTAAATACGCCAAACGCAATAAAGGTGAATATCAGATAAAAACATGGCAGAAAACTATTAAGACGTATAAAACACGCTGCAATCCATTTGAAATGCATTTCTACTACATCCAAAAAATATTAATACAAAACAAAATAAACTAGAGATGTGTTCTTAGTCGATAAAATGCTATTGAATATTTTTATTATTACAAGTCCTTATTTTAATTGATTTATATACTATTATAACCAAAAAGTAACCTATTTAGAATTTGTATTAATTCTTTAAATAACAAAAAATGGGGTTTTAATAGTTTGATAAGCTTTTTAATTAACTACAAAGTATATCGTTAAAATATTATCGACATTTAATTTTCTCTACATGCCAATATGCATAGTTACATTTCTTCTATCAGCTGAGAGCTGCTACTACGTTAGTTATGAATTATGAATAAGATCTATAACTATCTTTGAACTATTTTTTAGTTTCTGTTTTGTTAGTTACAACTTTAGTTATGATTTCTAAATATGCGCCCATATTATTTCTAGTCATTTAAAAATAATTCGTGCTAAATCATATATCAATCCGTTCATTATACCACCATTTATGTTAGCTACAAAACTATTAATTTTTAAGGTTGGTGGTGCCACATTTGCACTCATGACGCTCATAACTACTGAACCGATTTTGCTGGATTTCAACCCCAAAACATCTTAGGATAAATAGAAGCAATTTGACATCAATATTGTTCTTTTCTCTTTAGTTTTTCAAAAGTGAGCGTGTTTTCAACAGATGGACGGACATGGCTTAATCGACTTAGATTTAGTCAAGCGTCTGAGACAAATCATTTACGACTAGTGGTGGTGGAGGGTATAAAAAAAACCAAAGACATTTTGTAAGCAAAATCCAAAAAAAAAATAGTCAAGCAAAATAAAAAATAAATAAAATAAATAAAAGCGAGTTTGCAATCTCTAAATGGTTAAAGAGTTGCGCTGCATACATAAATTTTATTAAAATTCTCAAACGTCTGCAATAGTTTTAAAACAAATAAAGAGCAAAAATGTTAACTGAAACACCCAAAATCTTAAAATATCACCAAATTAAACATAAACAAGTAAGAAAGTATAGTCGGTCAAGCCCGACCATATGATACCCTACACCACCGTATTAAAAAACACATCATGCTTATATGTCCATATAAATATGGATTTATCTATGCTTATAAAATTTATTAAAATCGGGTTAAAAGTTTGTGAGGGGCAGAAATTGCCCCCTACCTCTCCTTGTGGTCCTATTTTTGAAAAACTGTACAGCTTATGTGTCTATATAGATATGGATCTATCTATTTTTGAATTTCATTAAAATCGGTTTGAGAGGCAGAAATTGGCCCTATCTCCCCTCGTGGTCCTATTTTTTAAAAAATACATCCGTTTTGTGTCCATGAAGATATGGTTCTATGTTAGTTTTAAATTTTATTAAAATCGGTTTGATAGTTTCTGAGAGGAAGAAATTTCCCCCTACCTTCCCTCGTGGTCCTACGATTTGGCCCATTTTCAATAAGAACCTATGACCCAAATTTGATCAAATTATCTCCAAAATTGCGACCTGTACTGTGCGCACAAGGTTACATGGACATCCAGCCATCCAGCCAGCCTGCCAGCCAGCCAGCCGGACGGACATCGTTAGTTCGACTCAGAACGTGATTCTGAGTCGATCGGTATACTTTAAGGTGGGGGTAGGACCAATATTTTAAGGCGTTACATACATCAGCACAAATGCATAATACCCTCTCCACTATTGTGGTGTGGGTATAAAAATAATTATACGAAAATCGCAGACAAATCCTTAAATAGGAAAAACTCCAATAGTTAGATATGTTGTATTAAAATATGTTTTACAAAAATGAAAAAAAGAAAATACTTAAAAAATCGTTTTTTTTAAATTGTTAAAATTTAAGAAACGCAATAAATTAATAACCATAATTCCATTGAAATAAATGACTAGAAAATATTTTTATACAATTGTGTCATGTGATTGCAAGAAAATAGATTTTGGCCAATTTTAATTCATGGGAGCTTTGTGCACTCATTTTCATTTAATGTTCAATTAGTTCCGTCCTTATGACAATTTAAACTTATAAACCAAATTTCACAACTCTATCCCAAAGCCTATCTAGAGCAACGGTATTCAACTATGAGGCACTGCTTCCAAGGCCCCAAAATAAACTTCTTCGAATATGCAGTAAAATATTTAAAAGGGCTCGAACTACATTCAAATCCACAAGCTCGAAACATTTTAAATCATGGCGGCCACACTCGGTTAAGGAGAAGAGACAGTGCATCATTTAAACAATCAGAAGAGCGATAAGCACCCTCATTTGTACACAGAAAACGTGATGACAAAATTTTGTGTCTAGCACTGGCAGTATATCAAATAAAGTATTAGGATAAGCTTTGATTAATTATTGTTAGTTCATATTTATGAGGATTCAATAAATAAATATGGAGAAATAAATACCAAATTTCAAAAAATTATCTTAAAAGTTGAGACATGAACTTCGCTTACAAGGTCTACAGGATCAACCCGCCAGCCAGCCATGCGAAAACCCGTCGTTTGATCGAATCAAAAAGTGATAATAAGTCGATCGGCATACTAAAAAATTCCCTAGCATCAATGCAACCACATTATTCCCCTCATCATATGGTGGTGTGGGTATAAGCACCTTCTAAAATAGACTCCGGGAAAACTACTGCACCATGCTTTTTTCTCTTTTGATCTCGCAACTACGTCCATGCATATCTTGATTAAAACCAATCAATCTGGCTAAAGCTTTCACACAAGACTGTTGTGTTATCGCTTTTCCAATAAAACTTTTGTAAAATGGTCTTAATTAGTGTATTTTTAATTTAGGAGATTTTGGTATAAAAGCAGAATTGCTTTTGCAGACCTTGTGCATGCATTTTTAATTTGCTATGTATACACCATCTACAATACTTAAAAAAATATATATGCATTTGGTTGTTGTCGTGCTTAAAATCAAAATTTACCAGTCCCACAGGATGAACAAGGTCTGAAATAGCAAACCGGTAATTCCGCTAATATTTAAATAAATTTATATAATTTTAAAAGCGTTTTGGTAAAACTTCTTACACTGCCCAACAAACAAGAAGTCAAACATGTGATATGAAATAACTTTATCACTTGGCATCAAACACAATTTTGAAACGTTTTGCAGTTGTTCGATTTGAACATTTAAATTCAAATTGATATTGATTTGAAAATAAACATTTGACATTAAATGTTCAATCAATTTGATGGCAAATTGGTATCAAATGTTAAATTTAAATCAAAAATAAGCTTGGCAATACTAAAGCGAAAAATAAATGTAAACATAAAAAATGGTGATTAAAGTTCAATTTTTACATCGTGGTTAAATGAATAAAAAAAATAAAACGAGAATTTGAAAAAAAATATAAGTTTGTTGTATGACCGCGGTGCTACAATCCTCAAAATAAAAGGGAGCCAAGTATTTCGTCTTTCCAAGAATGAGAGGACGGAAGAAACATTATTTCATATTTTAGCTATGACGCCGAATGCTTTTCTCACAGCTTATTAAAATATATAATCAATTTAAGCTCAAAAATAAAATACTTTCATTTATGTTCCACATTGTATTATAATCCACATTTGAATAACATTTAAGAATTACGTTTGAAAACAAGTTGAAAATAATGAAACTTTTTAATTTGAAAATAATTTCCCCTTTTTGTTGAGAATGCTGTGATTTTTTAATCATTATAAAGCGTTTGTCGTTTGAGAAAACGTTTGATTTCAAATCATTTTCAATTTGAAATCAAACCTCCGTGTTTGTTGGGTGGTTTCCATACTCACTTATACAATGTTCACATTTGGGTTTTTAAACGCGTTTAAGCAAAATGTTGATTAAGTTAATCAAAGCCGTTCACACTACATTTGAGATGATTAAGATGACAGATGATTAAGAAAAGAAACAAATTTATATTTATTTTAAGTATTAAAAATGGATAAAAATGCTTTTATAAAGTTATCAGAAGATTATTTTAATCATTTAAATAATTAAATTGTGAAAATTTATGAATTATTCAATGAAAAAAATAAAAACATTAAGCAGAAATCGTGGCCGGTTGTACACGATCATGTTGGCGATTTAACATTACACTCAGTTTGAGGTATGTTCAGTGGATTCTATGTGGTTTATGAAGTGATTTAGTTGTAATCATGTCAATTTGAAGTGATTAACAAATCACTTCAATGTATGGGTAATCAACTCGATTTTGAAGTGATTAGAGCTTAATCACGTTCGAGCTGCTTAAACGCGTTTATGAACCCAAGTGTGAACATAGTATTATACTACAAAAATTGTTTCAATACATGTGTTTGCCGGGTCTGCTTAAAAAATACTTTTATATTCGTCACTTTTTATTTATTTGTTTACTGCTTTGACGCAATGTGCATCTTTTGTTTAGTCATTTAAAAATCAGTATTCTGTTGACTTGTAAATATTTTTAATATTTTAAACACATTACAAAATTACAAAAATATTTCCAAAAACCCAATTTTCCTAAAATTTATTCTAATTTTATCCTTTCAAACTTTTAACAAGCATGCTTGTTACTACTTTTGTAACAGCATTTAAGGAATTTTAAAAACTTTTACAACACAAGAGGAAAATACATACAAACATTCATACATACTTAACTTAATAGGTTTAACAACACATAAACTTTTAAACACAAACACATACTCATATATGCATAAATACCCTAGCGGGAAAAATTGCAAGCACTTTCTCTTCTTAGGCCTTTAATAAAAGAAAGTCTACAAGCGCATTCTTAATAAACATTTACTCATTCTAGTCTGTCTTCTTTGAAAGGTCTTTAAAATTTAAAAAATATTTTACAAATTGGAATATCCGTTCTATAATAAATAAGGCCTGTGAAATCGACCTCTTAGAAATTAGATGGGAATGTGTAAGAAATACTTCTTAAATTGTTCTTATATTAAAAGCAACAATAATTTTTTTGAGAAAAAGCTTGATTTTTACTTGAAGACCTTTAGAAGCCCTTAAAGTGGATGCGACAAGGTAAGATCTTAGTCTTCTTAGTCTTAGCGGCCGGTAGATCTTATGTATGCAAAAAAAAAAATTACTTCATCTATGAGTCTGAAAGCAAGATTATTTTTCTATGTTCTTTACTTTTCTTAAAAGAAAAATATAAAATGCAATCACAAACTATATATAAAATTTTTAACTAATGTCACGTGCTGTAAACCCAATATTCAAATAAGTGAATTTTTAACAGCCATATGATATACATAAAGTTATTAAAGGCCGTTTTACACTTTCCCACAAAGTCTTTAGTAATTTACGAAAATGCAACCCTGTCATGATAAGTTGTTATTGTTTTTTAAAAATGTTCAAAGAATAATTAGAACAGGGAAGCATTTTTGAAAAATACGTAAGACTTTGTGGGATAGTGTGTAACGGCCATAAGAAGCTGATAGGCCTTTCTTTTTATTTTAATTGTTAGAAGAAATTATTGTAATTCCATTCCTCATTTCTCCTTCTAGCATCTGCCTTGGCAGGAGAATCCCTCAAAAATGCTCTTATTTTATCAAATTCGATTTACTGATTCAGTATTGCCCCCCTGTAACAGTAAAATCTTGCTTAAACGTAACTAATCCAAATCAATGTCTAACCTGTTGCAATCTAATTAACTGCTTTGAATTGCTGCCTATTTCCTAGCCACAGAATGAAGACATCCAACAGCCTTTAAGTCGAAATTTATACATGTTTATATAGGGACTAGAGTTGTCAATTATTCGCCTTTCAACTTTGTTCGAATAATTCAAATAATTGTTTTTGTTCGATCGATCAAACGATTAAATCTAAAAAATTATTCGATTAATCGATGAGAATAACGAATAAAAAAATTATTTGTACAAAAAAATTACTATGGAAAATCTTCCATTCCATCCACTATGAATTCTTCTTTTTTTGATGCATTACATTTTTCATCTTAACTCCACATCGTTGTATTACTTAAAGGCATCGATAAACCCTAATTCCTTTATACATAATCCGATATTACTCTGGATTTTCGAAAGGCGTTGGCAGACCTACCATCTTAAGCCAAATTTCTGTCTACAAGTTCTTCTATTGAACAGCCGCTGTCTCTCTTAATGTATTTTTCCATCGAACCAAGTTCGACATTTCTTAATGTCGTTGGATAATCTTCCAAAAAAAAATTTAATACAATAACAACATTTTCTACTTTCAAGATATGATTCATATAAATCAATTCTTTATTTTTAAGCTTTTTGTTTATTTATAAATTTTTCACCCGAAATTGAGAATTTTTTAACGTTTGATTTAAAAATAAAACAGCGGACACAATTGAGAAGGTGAGTTGCAAAACTCGTTTGTTGCAAAATTAAAAATACGAGGTGGCAAATGATTCTTTCAGTTTTTTTTGCGCTTTATTAGACGAAATATTCTGATTGCATCAATGCATGTCCGTGCTAAAATCACGAAAGGGGACATGCATTATTGATACAATTATTATATTTCTTCTCATTAAGCGCCAAAAGAACTATTAAAATCAATTGTCATCTTGTATTTTTAATTTTGTAACGAGCGAGTTTTGCAACTCACCTACTCAATTGTTTGTTAAGATTTGTTTAATAAGATTCATAAAATACAACACGGTTTTTGCTTACTAAACATTGAGATTATTTACAACCAGGGCTATGGCAAGAATATTTTTAAACTTTCCTACATTTTGTATAAAATCACTAAAATCTTAGGAGAATAAACAAAATTCTAAGCTTTTATATAATTTATTTTATAATAAAAAAAAAATTCGATTAATCGACATTAATTAATCGATTTATTCGTTATTCGAAAATCGTCGTTTTGAAATTGTTCGAACAAGAGTTTGGTTTTGTTTGATCGATTAATCGAATTATTCTTAATCGGTTGACAACTCTAATAGGGACTGAAATGTTAAATATTTTTGTAATGTTGTAAAAAAAAATGCAAATCCAAATGCAATTGCAAGCATAGGACAAAAGAATGAACGACCATTAGAGGATAATTCCGCTAGATTAATTACCTTTTTGGGTTTAGAATTAAGAAAATTTTTTAAAGTTGCAATGGAATATCTTATAGTCCCTGTTACTTCGGTTCCTTCAGAAAGGTACTTATCAATTTGTAAAAAACTGCCATCTAAAATAACGTGCTATATACATACGTCTCATACATTCAATAAAGTTATGAAAACAACGGACTGTAGCCTTATAAAAAAATAATCAAAGTTTTCCTGCACAAGTACAAACATTCAGTCGATAGTAATATCGATATATCGATAGTGAAATCTGAACTATCGATTAATATCGATAGTGGAAAATATCGATAGTATCCAAGAACTAAGTCATAGTCCACCGCTTAATGTCCCCCTTCCTTATGCCATCTCTTTTTAGTGTCAATAAAAATCAAAGTCAAAAAACAATGTGAATATTTAAGTTTCAAAATATTTTTTAGGTTTGGATAAAAGCCGTGTTGAAGATACTTTTTACGTTTTCTATCTTTAAAGATGCTAAAACAAAATTACAATTGTACTGGATTTTCCATGTCTGGTGTATACAAATGTTTACACTTTTGCTATTCAAATTGGTATTTTATAATTGGTTATGTGTTACATGTGCAAGTATAACTACATATACGTATATGTATTTGCATATGTGGTTCTTAAATGTCTTAGGATTATGCAAAATTTTGTATACCATTTAGAGAATGCATAATCAAAGTACTCAAAATTATGGAAGATACACACCCAAATACTCCAATTGTTCTAACATACGTTAAAGATTGAAAGGTGAAAAAATTTATTTTAAAAGTATGGAAGACAAAAGAGAATTTCGAATTGCGAAATTTAGTTCCTTCGTAAAGGGGTTGTTAATCTTACATCTTATTTGCATACAATTTTAAAGATTCTTAGAAATTGTTACATGTATTTCTTGGCAATGCAACTAAGTCAAGAAAAATACGACAAGCTTTTAAATTTTATTAAAAACAAGTTGTTTTTAAATGCACGCAATTTTTTTTAGACGAATTTTCTTATAAAAAAAGTACTTCTTCAAAAAATTCTTCTTTTTTTAAATAAATTTTTTAAATGATTTTTTTGTTAAAACACAAAGAAGTCTAACAACAGTACTGTGGTAAGTAGGTACTTTCTTTGATAAATGGTTATAGCTAAAATTGGCATTTTTAAAAAAGGTACTTTTTTCTTAAGTAGGTACTACCTTCTAAACAGGAAATATTCTTAAAAATAAAAAACTATTTTTTAAGGTTATCTACTTTTCTTCCTAAAGAAAAAAACTTTCATTTAGTTAAAAGACAGTCTTTAAGACTCGGTTAAGGAAAATGCACAAAATGCGTTTTTAAAACGGTAAATCTTTCGCTTTAAAAAAACAATACGTTTTGTAAAAAACACCTTTTATTAAAGGTGGTCCGGACCATTTTGTTATGGCAAGTCAATGATTGCCAATGGGTTTCAAAAGGGGATTACCCTCGAAATTTGTTTTCTAAATTCTGTGCTGTAGGGTATCATATGTTCGGATTTGACATACCATACCTTCTTTACTTGTTTTTTTTATAAAACAGTTTAATTAAAATTAACCAAAAAATCATTCTTACATATTTAATTAAGTTAATACCCACAAGTAAATAGATAATACCAATTAACAAAAAAGCAAAACACTAACAGAAAAGGGTTAAAAGGAGATTAAAACATTATAATGTCATCAAAACATCCATCTCGTACATAATAACGGTTAAAGAAATGTTAAAAAAGCAATGAGGGGATAAGTAGTAAAATTTTCTATACATTGACTTTTCATATAATTGTTTTTATGGATATCTTAAACCAAAAAAAAATCTACCACCAATTTCAACACCAAGGGACTCTACTCACACTTGAGTTGGAGTTTAGACTGTCGTAAGTGAACGGATGTAATAATCAGATTTACACATTTTGCTTTGTTCTCTTTGGGGATTCTTAACGCAAACACGCTTATATCCTTCACTCCAATGTTGTTACAAAAAAGAAAAATAGAAAATAAATATATTTTTATAAAACACTAGAGACTTAACAATGCTTTCATATAGTAAGTGTAATTCTTAAATGGGTAAATGTATTCTCTACACAATATGGCGCATAAAATTATAGAAGAGTTTTTGATTTAAGAATATAATTTTATGTTGGTTTTTAACCTTAAATATAAACACGTGAGAATGTAAAGTCAGTCAAACCAAGCCATTTGATACCCTACGGCACAGTTTATACAGAACATTTTTCGAGATTGTATCATATCAGACATCGGCCCGGAAAAACAAAATTACGTTATTAGTTTTAAATACATATAAGAGTTCTTTGTGCCGAATAGTCCAAATATCTACATCCAAATGAAATTGGTTCGCCTTAAAGCGAGTTTAGAGAGTTGGTTTAAACGGGTCCTATGGGTAATTTTGGACTTACCAGCAATAAATGTTGCCATTAAATAGTAGCTTTTATAAGAGATATATATATATATTTAATCCTAGGGTTCCATGGAGGAACATAGGGCCACAACAAATTTCTTCCATTCTGATCTGTCTTCTGCCAAATTTTTTATTTCACGCCAACTTTTTCGAGTTCACTTTCAAGCATCCTTCTCCAAGTATGAGATGGCCTTCCTGGTCGCCTACTGCCTTGTGGATTCCAGTCAATTGCCATTCGCGCAATATCTTCTTGTGGTCTTCTTAAGATATGACCCAACCAATTCCATTTTCTCTTGAGGATTTCACTTTGAACAGGTATCTGGTTTGTCCTTCTCCACAGCTCAGTGTTTGATATTGTTTCTGGCCAAAAAATGTGAAGGATTCTTCTTAGGGATTTATTGACAAAAACCTGCAGGCTGTTAATCTGGCGTTGAGAAGTGTTCCAGGATTCACAACCATATAGAAGGGTGGATGTTACATTTGAGGAAAAAAGCCGTAATTTTGTTTTTATTGAGTACTGAGAGGATCTCCATACGGGTTGAAGAGCTCCAAATGCCTGCTTAGCCTTGTTTATACGACTTTTGATATCGTCATCAGATCCTCCAGAGGTAGAAATTATGCTTCCTAAGTAACAAAAGCTGCTTACATCTTCTAATTCATTTTCATTTATTTTGAGCTTTGTTGTATTGTTGATGTTAATTCGCATTACTTTTGTTTTTGCAAAGTTGATCTTTAAACCAACTTTCATTCCCAGTTCATGAATCATGTTGAGTTTGGTCGACATATCCTCAAAGTTATGTGAGAGTAAGCATATGTCGTCTGCAAAGTCCAAATCCTCTAATCTACCCTGTAAGCCCCACGTAATACCTCTTCTCATAGTCGTTACCTGCCGCATCACTGTGTCTAGAACGATATTAAATAGGAGTGGTGATAAAATGCAGCCTTGTCGTACACCAACGTTTATGGGAAGATTTTCACCCAGTTGACCTTCGTGCAAGACTCGACAACAGGCAGTATTATAAAGCTCTTTGATGAGTTCAATTATCTTTTCCGGCACACCTCTACACTTAAGTATTTTCCATATAGCATGATGGTTAAGGGTGTCAAAGGCTTTTTCAAAATCTATGAAGGCTAAGTATAGTGGTGAGCGCCATTCAACAGATTGCTCTACGATTACCCGGAGTTTTATAAGAGATATCGTGGCTTAATTTTGTTACAATACCAACGTTTACAAGAAAGCATTTAAAGCTATTCCGGTAATAGTTTTTGTTAAGGAACTTTGGTCTAATATGGACCGCATATATGTGGGAATAAAAATTTTTTTCTTAATTTCAATGGGCACAAAAACTCTATTCCAGAAATAAATTTGCATGGGTGCGATCTCAAATCATGGACCGATTCTCATGGTTTTTAATAGACTTCGTCCTTATTACTTTTCAAATCTCGAGCGTTACCAGCCGCACAAAATTACATGGACAGAAAACAAGCTAGCCAATCGATGAGGCAGCTAGACGGACGGACAGCAATAGTTCGACTCAGAAAGTGATTTTGAGTCTATCGGGATACTAAAAATTGGGTCAAGGACCAAACGGCTTTCACGCATAATACCCTCTCCACTATTGTGTTGTGGGTACAAAAATATGTCCCGTGCGACCCGGCTAATAGAGACTCAACTACATTTTGTTTGTATTGATTACATAACAACTTTATTTTATAGGAATTTCTGCGTGAAATGAGAATAAAAATAAACCAAAATTATTTTTATAAAATATTTAACCTTAAATAAAAGCTATAAAAATAAATATTTGTGATCAAAATTATACTTTTCATTACATTTGAATTAACTTGCAATTACTTTGTGCTATTTTATTTTTCACAACTACACATTATAGGAATTTCTATATAAAATGCGTACGTATTGTCTGCACATTCTAATGGGAATTTTATTATAATATGTTTCCTTTACATGCATATGAGAATTTTTTACTTCCATTATGTTTTTTAATATTTTTATTTCCGTTTTTGTTTTTTTCTGTTCATCAAATACCCTTAAGGATAATTACTGAAATCATTTTCATTTATAAATATATAAAATTGTGTATGGTGAAATTATTTCTACTGTTGTAGGTTTCATTTTTTAATTTATTTTTAAAGTGTTTGTAAATTGAAAAAAAAAAATTACATAACATTAAATGGTTTTCCTTTTTGTTTTGCATGTGTTTTTTTTAAATCTCTAGACAATTATTTAAAGTCACTTGGAATTACAACAAGAATACAATTAAAGTAATTTGAACAAAATAAAAATTACTTAAACAAAAAGTAATAACAATATAAAATCACTTTGTAGGAGTAAATTGCTTTTAAGGAATATGTTTTTACAAATGCAGATGTTGGCTTAAAATTTAAATGTTTTAAAAAAGTGTGTTCCACTTTAAATTTCTTTTATATTTAAAAACAAGTAAGAGAGTACAGTCGGTCAAGCCCGACCATATGATACCCTACACCACAGTATTTAAAAACACATCATGCTTATGTGTCCATATAAATATGGATTTATCTATGTTTATAAACTTCATGAAAATTGGTTTGAAAGTTTGTGAGAGGCAGAAATTGCCCCCTACCCCCGCCCCCCTTGTGGTCCTATTTTTGAAAAACTGTATAGCTAATGTGTCCCTATAGAAATGGATCTATCTATGTTTTAAATTTCATTAAAATCGGTTTGAGAGGCAGAAATTGCCCCTATCTCCCCTCGTGGTCCTATTTTTTAAAAAATGCATACATTTTGTGTCTATATAGATATGGTTCTATCTATGTTTTAAATTTCATTGAAATCGGTTTGATAGTTTCTGAGAGGAAGAAATTTCCCCCTATCTTCCCTCGTGGTCCTACGATTCGGCCCATTTACAAAAGGCTTGGTCCTTGTGCCTATAAAAACCTATGACCGAAATTTCATCAAATTATCTCCAAAATTGCGACCTGTACTTTGCGCACAAGGTTACATGGACAGCCAGCCAGCCGGACGGACATCGTTAGTTCGACTTAGAAAGTGATCCTAAGACGATCGGTATACTTTAAGGTGGGTCTAGGGTCAATATTTTAAGGCATTACATACGTCAGCACAAATGCATAATAATACCCTCTCCACTATTGTGGTGTGGGTATAATTATTAAGGTGTGATTTATAAAAACTAATTTTGTTTTGTAAAAGCTTTATAAAATGAATTTTCTATATGAAAATATGTATGTTTAATAAAAGTTTTCAAATCTAAAATATTAAAAAAGAACAATCCTTTTATAAAAGGAATTTTTGAAAACAGTGCCTTTGAAAAAAATTTCCCGAGCTGGATAATGCTCTAGTTCCCATTAGCTTCATGAAATAAAAATTTATCTTAGCTTATCGTAGATACTTCAGATAAGTCGACGAGTTTATGCTAGCCGAGAAGTCTATATCGATTTATGGCTGGAACTATCTCGTTTTCCTATTAAACGGGGGCCTCTCCAATGGACACATTTCAATCGAAAAGTTTATTGACGCGGTAGGCACAGATTGCAATACAGAAGTGTAATTTGTGTGTAAGTGTAATTTGAGGTGCTTTAAAAGAGGCTAGAGGAAAAACGGTTAATTATTGACCGATTATCAAAAAATTGCACGATGGTATTTCTGGCCACATACACCTCAAATAGAGCAAATTTTACCACAAAATCTATATTTGCTACGGTTTTAGGCGTTTTTAAATTTTATTCCAATAGCATAATTCGTTAAAATTTAACGAGTACTAATTAATTTGTAACCTCTGGCAAATTGTGGACCGATCTTTACAATAGTGATTTGGTATTTGCAGTTTTATAAAATTGTAACGGACAAATTTTATTACAATTACATTTGGGGTATTCACAAAGTGTGCTATTATGTTATATTGTCATAATGTTCTAAAATTTTACAATGGTTTAAAAATATTGTTGTTGCTTTGTAAAGAAAAAGTGTCTTAAATTAATAGAACTGTGCTTGCTATGTTTATTGTGTTGAGCCGATCCGCATTAGTTTTTGTAGCCGTCGCCGTTGATGGTATAGTTTCAGCCGGCTAATATGCGAATTGCGGCTAGCAATTTTTGCAACACAACACTTGCGGCGTGAAATTATATCGGCATAGGACTCTGATGTTTGGTGAGAGGGGAAGAGAACAGGCTATTCTTCTCTCCCCTCTCACCCATAAACTCAAACTTTCTGAAAGAAAACTATCATCGTGTAAACGGAGACTAAACAAGCAAAATAAAATTTATTTGTGATTGCGTCTAAAAAATGGTTAATAGTCAGGTAAGATCTAATTTAATTTATTAATTCATGAATTAGAATTAAAAAGTATTTTTATAATAGGTGAATATTAATTTTTTATATTTGTTTTAAATCAGCTGATTTAAATTCAAAATAGCACACTGAATTATTAGGAGTTGTTCACAACAGTCGTATATTTTCATGTTATTATTTTAAGACTTATAACTTTATGACACCTTGTGAATCCCTCAAATATGTGTTACAGTTTTTTGCGTACTAAACTCTTTTCCGAGAGTAGGCTTTTAATAGGGCATATTGTAAATTACGGACCCATGTTCACGAAATTAAGTATTTTAATTTCTAGTTTTATAAAACGAATTTGTACAAAATTTTATATTAATCCGTGCATTTCACTACCATTAATCAACAAAATTATCAATTTTTTATGGTGTTTATTCTACATTTGGGTTAATAACTCTTATCCTGCTGTACTAGATTTTGCTAGATTTCAATTCCAAACTTATTTTGAGAAGCAGAAACAATACGACTTCAATATTGCTTATTTCTAAGAACAATTTTTGATTTTTAGTTGAACTGTTAATTTTTAATTTTTGATATTCTTTAATTAGGCTTGAGTTCATCAAATTTAATTTTCATTAAATTATTTTCACTGAGGGAAGGCAATTTACAACTTGGAATTTTTATTAAAATTTATTGATCATTTTTCTTGGCTGAGCTGGGATTTGAACCCGGGTTGATCTTTACATGTTTCAAGAAACACCACTTTCTATCGTCAGAAGATCTTTGTGTTCTACCCACTGCACCACTGTGGTGCCCGTTAGCCAACAGTCAAACATCAATCTTTAAGCAGTAGTACTGGTGGTTCGAAATTTGCTGTTATTATCACTTAAATTTCAAATTACATGTTGCCTCCTTTTTCCTCTGTTTTTTCGTATTCTTTCTGTCAAGACTTTGTCTTGAAAACCTGAATACATTTGTTTATTATGTTTTGTTGTCCACTATCGTCGACATTTTATTTATACAAATTAAAGAACAAATGTAAACATTAGAACTTGTGCCATAGCTATTTCTAAGAACAATTTTTGATTTTTAGTTGAACTGTTAATTTTTTTTTTTTTAAGTTGTTCAAAAGTGAGCACGTTTTCAACAGATGGTTTGAAATACGGACATGTCTAAATCGACTTGGAATTACTCAAGGACCCAGAATATATAGATATACTTCATGGGAAATTCACAAGGAATGACAAACTTAAGCTTTGTTCACATAATGTGTATTTTTTATGTAGATTGTCAATTTTTCAGGTGTAAAATCTGTACCTATCTTCTGAACCCCTTCAAATAAGAGCATGTGTTATGTCTCTGTGTACAGTCCATATGACATTTTTGATTAAGAACGTGTTCTATTTTCAATTGTAAAAGCATCTGACATCAGCTGTTTTTTGTAAACAAAATTGTTTGTGGCGGCATAAATTAATTGAAATCTTAACAAATATAAATTATTAATAGTAAACACATAAATAACAACACAAAAGATAAAAATAAACAAATTTATTATTGAAAATTGTAGGCATGTCAAATGTAATTTATATTCCAATATGTGAACATGTAAATTATAAACCTTATGTAAAATTTAAATTTGACATACACAAGAAATTACATGTGGGTGGAAAGTGACACTACACATGACAAATATACCTAATGTGAACATAGCTTTAGTATACCCTCATTCACTACTAGTGGTGTAGTGTACAAAAACCCCAAGTCCTTAAAAAATTGATTTTTTTAAATAATAGTTGCTTTGGTAAATAAATTATGAAAAATTATGCGTTTCATTTTACATCAAACTTGAAAAATATTTTTGGAATGTTTTTAAAAGATCTTAAAACAAATGTTGGTGAACTGTAATGGATAATGTCAAAAGTTATTTTTTCATGACTTTAAGAAGATTTCAAATTTGTAAATCTAGCCTAGGGATGGGAAAATTGAAAAAATATATCGATATATCTCGAATCTATATTTTTTAAGAGTATCGATATTTATTATTTCAAATATATCGATATATCGAACGTATTTTGCTAAAACTATTAACAAATTAAAAAATTGTATATACATATATACACAAATCTTATTATTATTCCAAATATATAAAGGCACATATATTAAGGTTATTCACTTTACAAGTTGCACCCTTGCAAAAAAGCAAAAGTGAAAAAATATAACAACAACCACACAGACAGTAAGTTGTGCTTAAATAATTGTCTGGCTCCACGAAAATCCCCCCAATGAAATAACGCCCAGGAAATAACCCCCAATGAAATAAACCCCAAAAAATAGGAAATAACACCAAAAATCAGTGAATGAAATAACATCGAAAAATAAATGAAATAAGCCCCAAAACGAAAATGAAACAACCCCTAATATTTGGAAGTTATTTCATATGAAATAACACCCAATGATGAAAATGAAATAACCCCCAATGAAATAAACCCCATCAGCAACAAAAATGAAACAATGCCCAAAATTCATAAAAGAGTAAGTTTCATCAAGGATTTCATGAAGCCAATATGGACCAACAGCAAAGTCGCGAAATTATTGAAATGAATCGTGTGGAGGCCCGCAGGTGTCTTCTTCATAATAAGGATATATTCGGTTCAAAAATATTGCCCTGCTCTATTTTTGCAGTTCGGAAGACAATTTGCCTTTTACGTTTGGCCTTTACACAACTTCCTCCACCCCCAAAAACAAACAGCCTTAAAAATGACATAACTCCCGAATAAAAAGTGAAATAACACCCAAATTAAAGACGCTATGAAACAAGCCCAAAATTTTAAAAATTTGTTGGGGGTTATTTCATTGGAGATTATTTCATAATTTCAAAACCCCAAATGAGGAATGAAATAATTGCCAAAAAAAATGAAAAAAGGCCCAAAAAATTGGGATTTATTTCATATGAAATAACACCCAAAAATGTATGGAAAAAAATTGGGGAATATTTCATTTCTCGTTTGGGAAGTTATTTCATTGGGGGGCTTTTCGTGGAGCCTAATTGTCTTTGTGGTTGTTGTTATGTTTTTGCACTTTTGCTTTTTTTCAAGGGTGCAACTTGTGACGTGAATACCCTACTTGTTCCAAAACCGCATAAAATAAATATTTTCAAGTTCGTTTGGCTTAACTGTTTTATTTAGAAATCTGCAATGTGAAAATCCCGCTCTTTTCTTAATTCTTCTTCTTATAAATGCCAATCAATTAGATCTTCATATTAGTTTAAAAAAAACATATGATGCATGCAGTGATGCCAATTCCCAAAAAAAAAAAAAAAATTGTTTGAAAAACGGCTAAAATTTTGAGTTTTTAATGAATTCGATAGTCGTATTTCAATATCGATACATCGGTATTTTGAATATCGGCGATATATATGATATATCGATATTTTTTCCCATTCCTAATCTAGCCGCTTAATCGCAAAATTGACAAACAACACTTAAGTCTAATTATAACAAAATTATAAATATTCATGAGAACAAATGTTTCATGAGCAGAGCTAAGTCTGACCGACGTATGACAGCTGCATTCTTGTCGAATAAAAAATGCTTTTTCTTTACGACCGAAAATTTCTATTTATATATGTATTGTATCAGTCAAGAATGAATGATTATCAATTTTAATTAATTTTCATGTTGTAAAAATTCCTTTCTTCATAAAAATAATTTAATAAAAATTAAATTTGATGAACTTAAGCCTGATTAAAAATATTGAAAATTTGGATTAAAAACCATAAATAGTTCAAAGAAATAACCACAATATTTAAATTTTTTTAAGCAAATTTGAACAATGCCTATTTTATTTTATAAGTATCCTTTTGTTTATAGAACTCCTTTAATTTCAAAACCAACTTGAAATTTATTTAACAATAATACTATTTTACTTTAAAATATGCAATATTTACTTGAAAATTAACTTTTTGTAATTTGGAAAAAATCTGTTTTTTTTTTGGGCCTCCATTTTATTTATATTCTCTAGTTAGCTTGAAATGTTTAACAAAGGATTCAAAAAACAAAAAACCAATTTATTTTATACACAGTATGCCAATTCAAAAAAATCAATATATGTAATAAAAATTTCTTTTACATTTTTGGTTTTTAGTTGCAATAAAAACATAAAACAATTGAAGCATTTACACTTCAATAGATACAAATTTCAAATGCTACGCACTCATACTCAAACGTTTTACAATTTCTAGGACAACGGCACACATGTACATAGAAACCATTAAAACAAATACATATTTTTAAGTGAATTGTTATTAAATTCAAAATTTAATATTAAACAAAAACCTAAAAATAAAAATAAGAAATTTAAATGTTTGTTAAATTGTAGGTCGGTTTTCTATACAATTTCATTTTATAAAACTCACACAAATACAAACCTGAACAAACAAACTAGCCAATTCAAACAGACAAACAAAAAATGTAGTAGTTATTTTTTGCTTAAATATTTACCAACTCTTTTGTTGTTATTGTATTATTGCAGATTTCAATATGCAAGATGAGACCTCAATACCTGAGGACATTATTGACCAACAACATCTACAAGAAATAATAGATAAGCAACAACAAGTTATTCAACAACAGCAACAACTACAGCAAAAGTTGCAACAAAAGTATGTTGGGGATAGTGCAGCAGGTACAAGTGTCCTGAATAGAGATGGTGATATTATTGATGTTAACTTGCCTTATGATGATTCTACAGATACAGATTCAGATGCTGATATTGTAAGTATTATAAGGTCATTTCATTTAGTTTAAATTCAAACACATGCATACATATACAAACTTATGTGGACAGGGACATAATAGAGATTTACACGCAAGCATACGAGGGATAGTTAAAAACAATATTTGCATAAGCATTTAATAATAATTTTTGTGCAAAAAATATGTGACTCACAAGCAAATAATAAAAATCCTACAACTCCCAAAAAATAATTTTAAAAATTCCTTAAAGTTAGTGTTTTTTGTCATAAATGCATGTATGTATGTTAGTGCTGGGATACTATCGATATTTTCTACTATCGATATTTATCGATAGGTCTGATTTCACTATCGATATATCGATATTACTATCGACTGAATGTTTGTACTTGTGCAGGAAAATTTTAATTATTTTTTTATAAGGCTACAGTCCGTTGTTTTCATCACTTTATTGAATGTATGAGACGTATGTATATACGAACGTTATTTTAGATGGCAGTTTTTTCAAAAATTGATAAGTACCTTTCTGAAGGAACCGAAGTAACAGGGACTATCAGATATTCCATTGCAACTTTAAAAAATGCTCTAAATTCAAAACCCAAAAAGGTAATCAATCTAGCGGACTTATCCTCTAAAGGTCGTTCATTGTTTTGTCCTATGCTTGCAATTGCAGTTGGATTTGCATTTTTTTTTTTTTACAACATTACAAAAATATTTGACATTTGAGTCCCTATATAAACATGTACAAATTTCGACTTAATAAGCCTTTAATTAGCAGTAAAAAGCACTGCTAAGCAATCCATTCCACTTGCCAATCTTGTTGTTTGTATTCATTGCTGTAATTCAGCGCGAATTAATAATAGCAAGTAAAAATTTGCGGCAAAAAACTGTGTGTGAATAGCTGTTGTTAGATATCTTTATATCTGTATTTTAAAAAATAAAAATATCGATATTTACATTTTTCCTATCGATATTTTAAGACTATCGATAATATCGATAGTCTATCGATAGTTTCCCAGCACAAATGTATATGTCGTTTATTATACATACATATAAAAGAATTGTGATTGGGAAAATATAGTGTACATTTTAAAATTATATAAAAGTGGTTGCAGCATTAAAAATTTTAAATTGTATTTTTTTAATTTGCCATTGAAGGTATCGAATTAATACAAATTTTTACTTGCCCAAGGTACATACGAGTATTTAAATAATTTTTTTTTATTTTTAATGGAAAAAAATAAAATTTAATAACACATACCTTATTAAATTTTATTTTATTTAACGATGTTGAAAACAAAACGATTTCAAACAAATAATATCGACTTCAGAGTATCTTTGAAAATTAATTTCTTATGCCGGCTATAAATTTCGCAAGCTCAGTACTCAATTTGTACTGTGCAATTGTGTGGTGTATGCTGGTGTTTTGCCATTTGCGCATTGAACTGAGTAAAATTCAAAATGGTTCCGATATTAGCTTTAGTTTTTAAAACTGGACAGTGAACTTGTGTAGTGTATGTTAAAAATTTTCAAGGGGTTTTTAGGAGGGCTCCTAGAATTATGAAAATAATCACCTAAATTAAAGCGCATTAAAAGCAGAAATAGACTTATGAAATTCGAATCCTTCCAATAATGTGTTTAGGGTGATTCACCCTTATTGTGTTTGGCGCATTTAATATGCGTTCTCTTTAATATATTACCAAACAGTCGTAGGCGTATTTTGAATACGCCAAACACAATAAGGGTGAATAAAAAAGGCGTTTAGGCGTGTTGCCTTAATCTCTTATAAATTAAAAATAAAATATTGCATAGTTTACTTCTATAGTGAGTGTCACAAGTTGCGTTTACGCAGTGCCAGACGTGAGGCATAATAAATTTTCGTTTAGTTTTCAGTCTATATTCTTTTAAATTTTAAGATAAAGCCGATAATCGATGAATGGATTTAAAATTCGCTTGAAATTCATCACGCGTGCTAAAAAAGTTCGGTCTGAAATACACCGGAATGTATACAAAACGATTTTCCCTTTTTCTTTGTGCAAAAAAATGGCCCGCTGCAAGACTCTCACTAGACAAGAGTCGTACAGAAGCGCTTAGGGGAGATGGTAGGGGGAGCACACCTGCTTGATGGCCGAACTCTATGGCCTGGCAATGGCGTACTGCGCGTACTACTCGGCCTTGGCAGGTACCGGATGAGGACAGTGATATCGGTCATCACGGGTCACTGGGTGATAGGGACTCATGCTAGGAGGATGGGTCTTGCGTACGATGATTACTGTAGGAGTTGTCATGATGAGGAGCAGACGGTGTTTCACTTTCTCTGCCAATGCCCCGGTCTAGGGAGCATTAGATCTAGGCATTTTGGGAGACCAAAATTGCCATGTCTGGACGATTTGTCCAATGTGGGTCTGAAATCGATCTCCCTGTTCTGCAGGGTGTCGGGGTGGTTCGAGGCTTCAGTGACCTCTGGGGAATAGTCTGGAGGATACTGGCTGACTCTTGTCACTGGCTAGGGGTATCACCAAGGGACCGTCGTCGTCGTGACGGCTTCCCATTTAACCTTACCTAACCTTGTGCAAAATTTCTAAAAATTATGAAAAATTATCTAAAAAAAATCAAACAGTAGAATTTGTTTTTCTAAAACTAAGAAAATAAAAGTTTTTTTAAACTTGATATTGATTTCATAAACATTCGATCTCATATCGAATAAAGAGATTCCACACGCAGAGAAAAAATATGGTTGGGCATGGTTACGGCAACAACACTATGTTTAATGTAACAATATATTGTTGTCGTACACAAATAATTGTTATTTTTATTTAATATCAACAATATTATAGTTACTGTAAACATATCAATGTTTATCGCAATTATAAATTTGAGTATTGTTGACCGAAAAATAATTATTTTTCTAACAACTTTATTATGATAACTTTCTAAACATATTATATTTCTCATAACCATATCATGATATTTAATAGCCATAACATGATAACTTTCTATACATTTATCATATTATGTTAAAGATGCAATCAAACTATTTTTACTCTAATCATATTATGTTAGAGCCATTTGTAAAATAATTTTAAAGCAGTTGTGTCGTTAAAAGAAAGCTCAAAATTATATCGTATGACGCCATCAAAACTTTGTTTAAATTCTAAAATATTTTGCTATGTCTGGTACTCCCGAAAAAATTTCGAACATGTACAAAAATTTTGGTAGGCATAGAGATAGGGCAACTTGTTCCCTTACTTAATGAGATAAATACATTCCGATGTCCTACAATTTTCTAATAATAAAGGGCAACCTGTTTGTGAAAACCTGGGTTCGATTCCCCGTTCAGTCAAAAATGAAAAATTATCAACAAATTTTAATTATTTGCGTGTTGTAAAATTCCTTTCTACATAATAATAATTAAATGAAAATTAAATATGATGAAATTTAGTCTGATTAAAATTTGGATTAAACCCTATTAACAGTTCAATTAAGTAACCACAATATTAATTATTGTTAACAGCTAAGCTCTATGCTTATATTTGTCCTTCAAGCTGTGCTGAAAAAGATCAGCTAGAAAAACAAAGACGAAATACATTTAAACAGATATATGTACTTTGGATTTTAAGAAGAATTCTCGAAAAAAAGTACGAAAAACAGAATTAATTAATCATTCAAAATCATTAAAAAAAAAATTCGATTTACCAGGGTTAAAATACCATTTGGTTAAAAGATTGATGTTTGACTATTGACTGCCAGCCGTCGTCAATGGCGGTGAGTGAAACATGTCAAGAAACCAAAAACTTTCAAACAAAAAACGAAAATTTGAGTACAACTTTTCGCCTTTTGAGTTGGTTTGACAGCGACTGTTTACATTCAATGAACCAGAAGAAAAAGCAACAGTTTTTTTTGTGCCAATGACAAATGAAGATGTAGAAGAAATAGCAGTTTTTCTACATTAACTGCAGTTTTTTAAACGCCGTTAGAAGCAAAATTATAGATTTAACTAAAAAAAATTCCTTAAGCTACGTTTACACCCATTTAATACACGTTTGCAAAACGTTTTAATAGATCAAACATCATTTAATAGTTCCTTAATTACAAAATATAATTATGTTCATATAAATAAATGTTAGTATATCAAATGAAATTATTATGAAATAAAGCTAAATCTTCTTTGAATTTGGACATAAGATTAGCAAACTTGGGCACATGGAAAAAGTTTCAATTATATTGTGTTGATTATCTCTTTTCATTTTGCAATTATATTTTGGAAAAAAGCTAAAGCTTACTCCCGATCAGTGACATCTCGAATATTTACGAATACAAATTAAAAAAACTTAATAGAATTAGATTTGGTTTTCAAAAGTCACCTTCAACAATCTGAAATTACTCTTCTACATTTTCCTTATTACCACAGATTAACAGTCTATAAAATAGTCGTATTTCGTTTTTTTTCTCTTGATATATTCACTGAACGTAAGATTCGAACTCGAACCATTTTTTCTAGTCATAATCTGTGATTTTTCAAGCGAAACTGACAAAAATATCACTTTATTAAACCAAAAATTTATAAAATGTCTAAAATAAAAACTTTTCAACCTCCTCTCGTTTCTTCGAACATGCACTTTGTTCATATGTTTAGCCTTTAAATCCAACACATGTTTTCTTCCACTAACCAAGTCAGTCTGTCGAGACTGGTTGTGTAAGTGTGTGCGTTCGAATATCTCTATTATAAATTCATTTTTTTTTCCTATTTTCAATTGACAAAACCGGGTTAACAATTCTTTTGAAATTATTTGTATTGTGCCATAAAAGACACTTGCTGGTAGCTCTTGATTATCTTATGCTTTCATTCTCTAATACTATTCAATTCCATTATTTATCCCATACATCTGTTCTTTATCATTTTATTAAATCTATGTACTAGGAACATATACGGTATTATTTTTTTTATTCACTTTAGTAAATATAGAAAATATAAAAGAATATGTGTCTTACATGTGTATGGACGTATGTGTATTATTCACTTTGTGTCCTTTTATAATACAAAAAATAAGTCATAAAAGTATGAAAACAATTTTTTATAAATCATAAATATTAATGCTGAAGTAGAGAAATCCTTTAGGGACTCTCAAGCAAACCAACTGTGGTCAGTTTGCTTGTAGGAGATATTTTTTGGATAAGACATTTATAAGAACTATTTTATAAAATATAGTGATTTACTATAATTAAAAAATTGTGTAAGCTTAAACACTTTTTAAGGCCGTTATACACTATTCCACAAAGTCTTAACCCTTAAACACCCAAGAGCGCCTCATCAGAAAAAATAAGTATTGAACAAAACCTATTTACTTCACGCTGTTACGATTAAAAATTTTAAATAGGTATAAAATTCTTAGTATAACGGTATCAATTGAATTGAATGATTGCGATAGTGTGGAAGAAGAAATCATGCTAGCCAGAACTTTGATGAGAAAAGACAAATAAATTGCAAACTAATGGCTGATTGTTTAAGAGCTACAGGAAAGTTTAAAAAAAAAACACATAAAATACAGAAAAATGCATGAAATCTTTATTTGAATCGATAGTACGGTCCATATAATTTAATGTTTGAAGATTATTTCATGCAAATATTGATCGTGACTGCGCCTCAAATGGTCCATCCGCTTAGTTAAATTTTGGCATACTCTTTCCAACATTTCGGCCGGTATCTCATAAATAAATGGTTCAATGTTGTCTTCCAATGCGTCAATTGAAGCGGGCATGTGTGTATCGACATGAGCTTTAACATAGCCCCACAAAAAATAGTCTAAAGGCGTTAAATCGCACGATCTAGGCGGCAAATTTACCGGTCCCGAACGTCAAATAAAATATTCACCGAACTCGCCTCTCAATAAGTCCATTGTTAAGCGTGGTGTGTGGCATGTGGCACCGTCTTGTTGAAACCACGTGTCATGCAAGTCAAGCTCTTGCATTTTGGGCAAAAAAAGTTGGATATCATCTCACGGTAGCGCTCACCATGAACAGTTACGTTACGATTCGCATCATCTTTGAAGAAGTACGGTCCAATTCTGCTTATTAACGTACCAATTGTCGCTGAACACAAGAAGCGCGCGATGAACTTTCTTAATAGAGCACGCATTTTGATAATAAAATTCAATAATTTGCAAGCGTTGCTCGGTTGTAAGACGATTCATGGTTAAATTATAGACTAAACTGAAGATGTTTGACAGTGAAACAAAACACGAAACGCGCGTCAGCTATTTAAACTAGTGTTGCCAAAAAGATAATAGCTAAAAAAATTACCCATTACATATTTAAATTTCAGATGTTTAAGGGTTATGTATTTTACGAAAATGCTTTACTGATCAAATTATTGTTTGAAAATTTTCAAAAAACAATAACAACTTATCATGACAGGTTTGTACTTCTTTTTTTTTTTAAATACGTAAGACTTGTGTAAAAGTGTAAATCAGCTATTGGAGGGTTCTTTTAAAGCACTTTACTTCGCGTTGTGAAATTTTCAATTTGAAATTTAAAAAATTTTTTTATAAAAAAATTTCTTAAGTGAGTTGAAGTATGAACTGTTTTGATATTCCAAAAATATTTATATAATCAATATTAACAAAAAATACGATCTTCGTTGTTTCAATTAATTCTAGAGATCTCATTATGTACAATTCGGTTTGGGTGTTATAGAAAATATAATTTTTTTAGTAGTACAAAATTAGTATAAAATTTAACCTCAGTAATAAAAATGTCAGAGCTTTAAAAATATTTTGCTTTAATTTTAAAGCAGACATTAAAATAAAAAAAAAACAGCAGTTAAGAAAGTGCAGACCATATCGACCTCTTTGCGCGAAATTATCGTGTATGCCAATTTTTTTTGAAATTAAATTTCTGAGGCAATCTTGTTCTACATTCAAAGAGACGTCAGCTGACAAAATATTGTAGGCGAATTCCACTTCGTTGCACCAAAAATTGAATGTATATTTTTATTTTGATATTGCAAGCGAAAGCAGAGAAAAGTAGAAAAATGGCTGTCCTGTAAAATTTGGTTTTTGTAACATACGATAATTTCGCGCAAAGGGGTCGATATGATACTCACACCACCTAGTGAATATGTACAAAACGATTTTCAAAAGAGAGCCTTATTATTAGTTTGTTTTTTCTAAGAATTCATTTAAAAAACAGTTTTACTCTGACCGAAAGTCATTAGAGTTTTCGGAATTGTCGTACCATTTTTTTCAATCACCTAAAATATGTTGACTTAATAATATATCAATACAAAGTTTATTTTGATATAGAGGCCATATGCACCTTTTGAATTATTTTAGCTTTTTAACAAACACGAATTAATTTACTCCCCACATTTATTGATTTATGCCTGTATTAAAAAAAAATACATTTAATAAAGGTTTAAAGAACAATTTATTATGAAAGTTATCCTTAATAAACGTTTGTTAAAATTAATAACCGTTTATGAATACGGAAATTACTCCCCATATTGATATTTTTAAGTAGAAATAAAACACAGCTTTTGGTTTTTTATTAATGAATTCTTATTTAAGGCTCTTTTACACTATAATTCTTAAGCCTAAAGTACACGGGATGTGAAAAGCCGCATGTTTATTATTTAAGCTTAAATTAAGGAATTTGTTTTGTTCAACATTTTTTATTTTTCGAATTTATTCTATGAGCTAAATTTCAGTTAATAATAGTAATAGTCCTATTTCTTCACTTTTTCAAAAAAGGATTTATACACTACCAGACTATTATATTGTATTTTCTTGTTAGTGTATAAAGTTATTTCTGAAAAATTGAAGGAATAGGACTATTACATGAATATAATATAAAGTAACCTTCGAAAGGAAATAATTCCCAGTTTCTATTTGTTAAAATTGTTAAGTTAAATACATTCAATTTATAATGTATCACTATCCAGTGTCACACAAAGAATGTTGACGAAGGCCGTAGCGGGCCAGAAAATGCATTACATTCTGCTAGTGTCTAATAATTGTAAATTTTTCTGTATATACAATATACCTCATTGCTGTCCAAAGGAAGGCTAAGGTAAAAATGTAATAAGAAAATAAAATATAATAGTCTGGTAGTGTATAAAGTCATTTCTGAAAAATTCAAGGAATAGCACTATTACAAAAAAGCTTTATAAAATACATAACTGAAATTTAGCTCATAGAATAAATTCGAAAATTAAAAAAATGTTGAATATAATAAAAAGTAACCTTCGAAAGGAAATAATTCCCAGTTTCTAGTTGGAATTTGTTTTGCTAAGAATCTGTTCAGACATTAGAGTTCAACAGAAATGTATCATCTTTTGTTCTCAAATTATTACATCATTGGTAAATCTAGAATAATTAAGTGCACATTCATTTGGATTTGGCAATGATGCTAAAAATCCGTAGACCAAGATTAAACAAAATATCGCTATAGAAAATAAGGAAATAAAACCTGAGAAAATCGATTTCAAATCTTACACTATTTGATATTTGATATATATTTGATAAATTCTAAAAACATTAGTTCTAAAAGTTTAAAATATGATGTCCACTACTGCTTTATAACGTTTATAAATTTTGGACGTTTTTGCTTCGCTTCAATTTATCTTTTTTCTATTTTAAACTTTATTTATTATTTTTTATTATTTTTTTTAAATCTTTATTTTTTGAAAATTAAATATTAATAAAATTCTTTTCATTTTCGGTTGCTTGAGTATTTTAATATAAACATTGATTTGTTGGATATAACACACTTTTTACTTTAGCTTTTACTATGGATTATTTTTTATAAAGTTTGTAATCCTGGTTAGTAGCAAAAGAAGTTTTAGATAAAATATATGGAATAAAAAGAACCTGCGCACCAAGAGACTGGGTATACTTTGGGCAGTTTTCTGTTTAGTAGAGTTGTCCTTTCTTGTTTGGTACGAATTTTTACCTTCCACTACTTTTTATTTTTTCTATTCTGTTATTTTCTAATTCGTATTCTATCACTTGCTATGGCGAATGAATCATATTGGTCTCTGGGTGCGGGTGTGAAGTTGACTTCGAACCAGCCTTCTTACCTAACCTTACTTTGGCCACCTTAACCTAAACCTATGGGTATGACTTATATTTCGTCCGAAATAAGGCAAATTTGTCCGATTTAGATAAAATTACTAGCAGACGATTTGGAATTAAATTCTCTTTAATTCATCTTATCTAAATTTTTTTTACAGTTTTTGAGATATGGGCAAATCCCAGAAACAGTCCACCAACCAAAAATTTTTCAAATGAATTTTTTTTTAATGAAATATAAGACTAGATGTTTAATTTCATTTTTATATTAAAAAACATGTATTTTAATGATAATTAATGCAATAATTTTTACCAAATCCTACCCCACTGCTGATTTCTTAATGTTATACGTGAATTTAGCATTATTTTAGGTGATTTTTGTGCTTAAAATAGCACTTTCTGCAGACTTATCAAAATATAAATTTCGTTAAAAAAAAGTTGATATTCATTAGTTAAGAAATTAGTTTAAGAAATGCAATTCATAAAAATATTATTTGTTTTGTTAAAATAAATAAAATATAATAATAAAATACTACTGGAAAATCTTTTTTTGTCGACCAGTTTAATTAGCATAATTAACGTTCAGTTAACAAAAACTAAAAATAATTTTTTTACCTGAACATAAATTGACAGAATAACAAAAATTCCTAATTAGAAAACATATTCAATTTCGACGAAACATGGTTTTTTCTTCTCCCTTTTTAACTTCAATTGAAAAAATAATTGAAATCTGTTATATTGTGAAAAATATTTTAAATTTTCGAACGAACACCTAGAGCAAAAATGTTATACTCTATTGATATTAAATAACCACTTGTTTTCCCGCTCACCGTCAAAACAGAAAATTTTTCGCGCTGGCCACATAAAAACCGAATTACGGTAAAACCGTCAAATTGGCAACAGTGGTTGGCTTGGATGTGGTTGTATTGATCATCGCCCAGACTTGCAAATTTAATTACGGGAATTCATGAGTTTATTTGTGAGATAGGTGAGAAAATTGGGGAGGTGTACTAAGATCTATCAATGCCTATAAATATATATTTTATATTTATATTTATTTATAGTCTTTGGTTTCATGAACTCTGCATTTCTGTTTTGTTTTTTAGTTCTCACACATTTCAACTTGAAATTGGCAGTAGGCGTGTCTGTCTTTATATATAATATATAAGAAGAATAGGAAAGAAATGAAAAAATACAAAAACTGCAAGGCTATCATTTAAATAATTTTCCAGCAATTATTGGAAGGATGTGAGAAAAAGTGTTTCTGTAACAATATTTTGCGAAAAGTTTCTTACAAGAACTGTCAAAAAAAGTCACATTGGAAATTGGTGCGAGAAGGAAGGAAAAGAAAAAAACATGTAAAATCAATTAAAATGGATAATCATTCAGGAAAGCAAATTTCGATCTACCAAATGTTAAAATACAATTTGGTTTAAGGATTGATGTTTGACTAGTGACGTCAGCAGTCGTCGATGGCTGCGAGTGTAAGACGGCAAATCCATCTGAGGAGATCGGAGGTTGCGATCGAAACATGTCATGGTAACCTGCCGGCCAGGGTTCGAGCCCGAGCCACGTCAAGAATGAAAGATTATCAATAACAATTTTAATTAATTTTCATGTTGTAAAATTCCTTTCTTCATAAGAATAATTTAATGAAAAATTAAATTTCATGAACTTAAGCCTAATTAAAAATATTAAAAAATTTGGATTAAAAACCATAAATAGTTCAACAAAATAACCACAATACTAATTACTGTGTGCTGAAAAAGTTCAACAGGAAAGAAAAAGACAAAATGAAAAAACAAAAAAATGTACTTGGACTTCAAAAAAAATTCTTGACGAAAGTACGAAAAAACAGAAGTAAAGGAAAAAAACATGTAAAATCAATTAAAATGGATAATCATTCAGGAAAGCAAATTTCGATCTACCAAATGTTAAAATACAATTTGGTTTAAGGATTGATGTTTGACTAGTGACGTCAGCAGTCGTCGATGGCTGCGAGTGTAAGACGGCAAATCCATCTGAGGAGATCGAGTGGTTGCGATCGAAACATGTCATGGTAACCTGCCGGCCAGGGTTCGAGCCCGAGCCACGTCAAGAATGAAAGATTATCAATAACAATTTTAATTGATTTTCATGTTGTAAAATTCCTTTCTTCATAAAAATAATTTAATAAAAATTTAATTTCATGAACTTAAGCCTAATTAAAAATATTAAAAATTAAAATTAATTTTAAACAAATTTTGTTCGATTTTTATTATAACATAATCAAACAAAAGCATAGTTAAGGTTCATGGGTATTTAATAATTTCTTAAAATTTATTTTTATTTTGTTAAGCTCGAGGATTATTTATTTTCTTTAATCCGATAACAATTTAAAATTGTTGTTCTTTCCTGTAGCTTGAGAAAATATCATATTAAACTAAAAATAAAATAAAAAATTTTACAAAAGCAAAAAGAAGCCAAGCTTAATAAAATAAACATACATACTTTTTTAAAATAGATATGTACAAATACCGAGATCAAAATGGAAAATTTTTAAATTAAATCAGCTTTGATAACTGTATTATAAATATTCAGGGTTTTTACTTTGCGAAAAACCTAGAAGTGATATTGACAACGTTGTTTTATATTTATATCGTATGTAGTCCGAAATAGTATATTATTGAAAGTTAGCCAACAATTTCATTAAAAGCAAAAACAAAATCAAAAATATTTTATAAATTTGTTGTTGCTTTTTACAGACATTTATATTGTTTTTTTTTTTCAATTTTCAACGCCACAAAATACAAGTGTTTGAAATTTAAAAATTCAATATGAATTTCTTTACAAAGTAAGAACAAAATTATAAAATATATTTAAAAAAATCATCAAAACGTCATTTTGTTAATTTCGGAACAAAAAAATATCAAAATGACGATAACTCGACAAATCTGGTAGCCCTGTTCTTATTATATATATTTCTTTTGTTGACGTTTCGCTTTTATTTGACACTTAATTACTGGAAATATTCCAGTTAAAACAGAATCTGTGTTGTCTGTTTTCGCATTCAAATACAGAAACACTGTTTTCCCACAAATCTAGAAACGATGAAATTTTTTGTTTCACACTTCATGTAAGAAATTTTACGATGCGAGAAATACAGAAACGAGCTACTGGACGATGACCTGCAGTAGGAACGACACTATGGTATACATATAATGATTGTAAAACTACATACAGTCAACAAATTATTTTTGTTGTAATAATGAGGTAACCTTAAGTAAATACTACATGTATAAATTCAAAAATGCTAGTAAAACAGTGGTAGCGTACGAAATTCAAAAATGTTAGTGCATTGTCAAATTAAAACGTATAATATTTTATACAAAGGCACACAATAGCCGGCGCAAATCTAAAAGAGTATCTACGTTATACGTTTAGATCTAAGTCCCTTCGTACACCCATTTAATTTATCCATATAATTGTTACCTGCAGCCATGTTATGCCTTAAAACGTCCTTCCTCGAGCAGCTACAATCGTATTAAAGTTTCCTTCAAAAATGTATTTAACAAAAGTATGGGTAACACTTATAACAGCATGGTTGTTTTTCAGCCGTAGCATGTTGCTTTTGCAAAAGAAAAAAATACTATTGTCAATTTAAAACGTGTAAACAAATGCTTGGCATAATTAACCATAACGTGCTTAGAGTTAATCATAATATGAATGTGGATTCTTATTGGAGGACTTAGTTAACAATTATGATGCTAAATTATCATAATAATAGGTTTTTACATTTTTCGATGGATAGTTTTGTTGGAGGTGTTTATGGTGGAATATCTTTTTTCACTGCGTATTCGCCGGTTGCGACCGTTTTGTTATAAAAAATACTTATTAAAATATAATATGAGAATATCGTCACCTAAAACGCAAAAGACCCGATTTAACATTTTGAAAATTTTACAGGAGAAGCAAAAAATATTTAAAATAACAAATTGTTAAATTGCCTTAAACTGTTTATAGTTTATTTTTGTTGTGAAACTAACTAGCTATTTTGACAGTTGATAATGTTTCATATTATGTAAACTATTACTTTGGCCTTTTAGCGTTTACCATATAAACTTGTAATTCCGTTTTTTTCTAACAAAATCGAAAATTTTGGTCAAAAGATTCCAACATTTTTTGTGGATATTTGTGACAATAAACATATTTGTGCCAATAAAAAAAAAAAAAAAATTGATTTTCTTATTGTAAGTCATAATTAATTGTTGAAAAATGTTTGTTGTAATAATATTGTTATATATACTTTCTTTAATTTAAATAGACGAATCCCTTGATAAAGTGAACATAACATTCACGAAACGTTGGGAAAATATGGATTAAGTGCATTTTTAATTACATAAAAAAACTTTAGGCCGTATTAGCTAAAATAAAATCTAATTTAACTCCATTTTTAATTTTGGT
This sequence comes from Pollenia angustigena, assembly GCA_930367215.1. Lineage (NCBI taxonomy): Eukaryota > Metazoa > Arthropoda > Insecta > Diptera > Polleniidae > Pollenia > Pollenia angustigena. The sequence goes on along the minus strand of OV884059.1, from coordinate 171,760,637 downwards.
TATGGCCTTTTGCGTTTCAGGTAACGATATGTTTGTGTTTGAAAAAATATATCAAATCAAATTAGAAGAAGAAAACATGACAAGCAATTTCAATAAATTGGATGTTTTAATTGTTATTTAAAAAAAAAAGCAGGATACATTTGCGACGGAATTTGGTGTTAATAGACCATACGTTAAGGAATTTGCAGCGTTACCGCTTACGTTCTTCCGATATACGAACCACCATTTGGATCGCTCAACGATAAATTCAAGCATGAAAATAAATGAAAAGCCAACTGTTTCGTTTGCACATTTAATCATTAAAAAAGTAATTGTTTGGCTTTTGTAAAGTGATTATTTTTTTAATACACTGTTCGCAATCGCCTTATTGCTGTAAGCTTAACGAAAAACTTAGCTACAAAAATTTTTTATTTTTTTATTTTTTGTTTGTTATTCTTTTTTGTTTTGTTTTAGTCATAAATCCCTAATATTGAAGTAGTTTAAGTTTTCTTTTTTTTTAGTTTTCTAGTTATAAGAAAAATTATAAGAATGTGCATATAAAATCAATGATTCTTATGACTTCCTTTTGAGTTTAGAAAACAAACTTTATTTTCTATGAACAACATAATAAAGTTTTAATCTATGTGAGTTGTGTGTATAATATTGATTTGTTGAAAAGGGCTTAAATACAGCTTTTAATTAACTGGAATTAAAGTTTAATCAACTCAATATTATAAAAAGTTCTGGAAATTTCTCAAGTACAAGATTCGTTTAAGAAGAGTTCATAAAAATAGCTAACGTAAATTTTATAATCAATGAAAAATGTTTTAAAATAAGAATAATTGGAAAGAGCAGTATTTGGAACCACTTTTAATGTGAAGCTTATATTCTTGGGCTTCTTTTGTGTGTCTTTAACAAATATTTAAACTACTGTTCTGTAGTTTGGCTTAAAAAATATTGTCACCGTATAAATAAACGTCTTTTTAGTATTTTTTTTTTTTTTTAATACAGTATATTTTTTACCAATTTCAAAAAACAAATAAATTTAAGCCCTTTTTCACCAAAACAAACTCAACAAGGACAAATAAAACTTTATTTTTTGACTCAGTCGCTCTTTTTTTGTGTTCACTTTCAGATACTTGAGTCACAAAGGTCCAGTGAACGAAGTGATGACAACAAAACTAGCAACAGCAGCAGCAGCAGCACAAATGACAGCGAAGAAAATGAGATGGTGTCTGAAGAAAAACTTGAAATAGATAAAAACAGGAAAAACTTAAAGAAAACGAGTAATAAAAAGGATGTGCTTAAAGAAAGAAAAACATTTAATAACAACAATGACAATATAAATAAGGACAAAAAGAAGCAACAAATTAAATTCAAACACAATATTGACTATTCAAGTCAATACAAAAAGTATGGAAATGTGGGGGGGAAAGCTTTAAAAGACAATAACAACGACAAAGACAATGATGAAGATGAGGACGAATTTGAGTTGGATGAAGACGATGATGATGACGGAAGTGCTGAATATGAAAGATTTAAAAGTATGCGTGAACAAAAACAAAAGGAGCAACAACAAAAAGAACAGATGATGTCCACACAAAAGACAATAATAAATGATGGGACATTTAATAACCAATATTCGGATGAGAAAATGGTCAATAATCGTGATAATGACAAAATTAAGCACATGGTCGATTATACCGATGACAATAATAAAAATAAAAATATTAACGATTATGAAATTTTCCATAAGCATTTAATGGAGCAAAGGCAAAAGCTACTCGAGCAACATCAACAACAGCAACAAAATCAACAGCAAACACAATTCAAACAGGATGCTATTGGTGATATTGAGGATAATGAACAACCAAATATTTTGAAAGCATCAGCAAGCAATACGAACACGTATAACAACAAAAATGACAATGAAAATAAAAATAATTTTGCAAATATTTTTATACCACGTAAAATGAAAAGACACAATGGTGCAGCACGTTTAGATGATGCCACCAATAGATACACCAGACTTAAACAAGAACAGCAACTTCAGCAACAACAACAGCAGATACAGCTACAGGAACAACTTAAATCCCAAATTAACACTGATGGAAGTCATCCGGATGCAGTGGCAAAAGTATCATCGCAAGAAGAAAATTTCAAGAAAAAATATTATGACATTTTAAAAGAAAATTCAACAGCAGATCAACATCCCCAGCATCATCACCATCTCTCATCAGGAGAATCGAACCCCAAGGATTTTAGTTTTTATGATGATAATAATGAAAAAGGTTAGTGGAAGTTTTCTACTTATTAAGTATTATTTCTTCTTTACGTAGAAAATCTTTAAAAAAGTTTATTAAAGAAATATTATTTTTATTTATTTATTTATTTATTTGGCTGTTTTCATATTTTATTAATATATTGTTATGACTTTTGGATTTTGTTGCTGAGAAGTTAAGAAGTATCTAAAAGCCATATAAATTATTGTTATTGTTTTTTAAAAAACATATTTTGTTTTTATCTATAAATATCAATCATCATAAGTAAATCCCAGAGATAATTTCAGCATTTCATTTTATTTTGATTATTTATAGTGGTTTTGCTTTAATATTTTGGTTGTACGAACAGAAGCGCCACAAAATGTTATAATACTTGGAAAGACAAGAGAATAGTGAGCATCTTAAATGCTACAAAAAAACTTCAAAATGGGATCTTTGCTGCCTAACAGTAGTTTAATTAATTATGCACCACACAAATATACATATTTAGATGGTCCGTTTGTATTGAAGTTTGTAACGGATAACAATTTTGGTTATTATTCAAAATTTAAGTAAACCAATCGACTCGGAACTACTTTCTAAGACCGTCTGCTGTTATCTCTTCTTCTAAAACCAAACCCAAACATTCTTAATATGTGTGTATTCAGATCCAAATCTGCCCAAAAATATCTAATTGCAAAATCAATCAAGTTTTAAAATTTTGTGGAAACAGGGACATATTTGACCATAGTTTTTTTAAAAGGGCCAAATCCAAGAGCTACTTTCTTTACCAAATCCTCCTTTAACATTTTTTATTTTCTGGTAAAGGTTGCTTTTCAGTTAGTTATGCACCATCCGATGGGGAACTGCGTTTTTCATATCGAAAGTAACCCTTTGATAATGGTTTACTTTCAGGGATCACGTGGTAGCTATGGTTTATAACTAAAACCGCGAGAAATGATAGTATTGATGGAGCACTTACCCTAGGTGCTGTTTTTATTCAACAGAAGCTGCTCGATTTAACATAGCAATGGAGTTATTGACTCTGGTCCTCTAACAAGGGGCTAGTGTATATTTTTGACGGATTAAACACTCAAAACTGCTCCTTGTGTGTGAAGTTCTATTAACAAACGGGGACGGTTGTCAAGCGCATAGTTTGACACCAACGTGAATTATTCACTTGCCCAATGCTTAGGACCCGAAGCTATCTAACCTCTGTGGTTTTAGAATTAGCCAACAGCATATGTTTAATAGCAACAGCACCTAGGGAGATCCGTCAACACAAGTGGTAAAATTCATCCCTTTTTAAGATCTCCATTCCCGCGACTTTGGGTATAAACCACAACCACCACGTGGTCCTCGAAGCTAACAGTCAAACCTAATACTGACTCCCATGGTGCTAAATATGATCTCTGGTCAGCCGCACCAGAAGGCGGAAATCTTATTTATGTTTCCCTACATACCCCTGGGCGCCAAAATCCTTCTTTGTGATATAAACGTTTACACTAAAAAAAACATTTTTTTTTAATTCTACTGCAAACTTATAAATTAAGAGTGCAGTTTAGATGTGACGAATAACGGTACATACTTTCTTAGTTTTACTTTTTCAAAATCGAATTCTTAGACTTACCGAAAAAAAAAGCTTTATAAAATACATAACTGAAATTTAGCTCATAGAATAAATTCGAAAATTTAAAAATGTTGTTTATGTTAAATATTTCTTTTATTATTAAAAACTATAGAAAATGCAATTGACAAAAATTAAAAACTACGCTCCTGTTTAATTTTTTCCAATCACATTAAACACAATTCTAACACTTAAGTCACGCACTTAACCAAAAAACATAAAATTTACTTGACGTACCTAAAACAAAAATCTTTAGTACCAAAAACTAAACTGGTTTACTTGACTCAAATAATACCCTGCAAATAAAATTGGACCACCTGATCCATTTTGATGAAATGGACTACTCCATGGACTAGTCCGATGTAATGCAAGCATGTTCCATGTCATTGTTAAAAAGTGTTTGTAGTGACGACATGTCTTCGTTTTTTAACGACATGCTTTCGTTTTTAAACGACTTCAAAACTAATCCTCTTGAGCAAACCATGGAGTAGTTTTAAAACTACTCCTTAGTGGTCCAAAGGTGGGTTGTATGGTCCTCTCTTAGGACATCGTAATGTTAAATAGACCAGGTTTTTCCCATACGTTTGGGTTACTTTTGGACTAGTCCTGGTACCTTGTCGACTACTCTTTACACGCGTGTTTGGACTGGCCCTATTATTTACAGGGTATGGACTCTTAAGGCCACAAATACAGTAAAGCAAATTTACTAATACAATGGCAAATACAAAATCCCAGCGAACGTGCAGTTTTGAATTTTAACCTCAAAGGTTTAAGGAGAAATTTTAGATTAACAGCTTTACTATCAAAGCGGAGATTGTTTCCCTTAATTAAAGAACACGCTTGGTAACGAATTCTCAAGTCAACGCCAATTTAAAAAATAAAAACTATTTAATAATTTTAAAAAGCTTTTTTCAAGTTTAAAAATTTCTCTTGCATTAAATTTACAAACCATATTTTTGCTTTCTTCAAGATATTACGTTTAATAGTGATTTATTAAGGACAAATTGAAATAATTTTCAAAATTAATTTATATGTAAAATATGTTCGCTGGGAAGCAGTTAGAATATACAATGTTAAATAAACCAAACACGTTTTCTGTTTGTCTGTTATTCTTGGTTGTTAAAACCACTACATGTAACAATAAGATACCAAGACTAAAACACTTATTTATATAAAGCCAAATGTAATATTTATTTTTAAATAAAACCCTTTAAATTAAGGTAGTAAAACAAACAAAAAACAAGCCGGTAACCACCAGTATTTTATAGGGCAAAATTAAACGTTGCTGCTACGAAATTGAGCTATATTTATTGAAAATGGTCAATAATAACATTGAAAAAGTGCGTATTTCTCATCAGAGTCATTAAAGGATATTTGCTCGAAAATTCAGTGAAATAACAATATTTCACTGAATTTTCTAATGTTTCGTCAATTTTTTATAAAAAAAACCAATATTTTAACTGACTAACGAAACAAAAAGAATTTTAAATGTAATTTGATTTTGAACTTTTTATGAATCTTATCGGAAAGTTCTTTCATGCTTCATACAAAGAGAAAAACACCAGAAGAGAAAGAGAAATCACCAAAAACAACTCCGCTGTAAAAAACCCAACTCTAAAACTGTATTGGTATTTTTTCTCCACTACCCCCCTTTGGAAGCATATGGCTTTCGCAAAGCATCTTCATTAGGGTGGTCGTTAACTGTATGGATCAAATTTTTTTTCTATTTTTCCATGCTCTAATCCCCAATTCGGTGGGTATTGATAAAAAAACAAATCAAACAAATTTTTAGGATGATCCGCGAAGGCTAAGCCGTCCCTCAAGCCCGCCAAAGTTTGAGAAAAATCGTTAAGTCCGACTTGTATGACTTATATTTAGGAAAATATTAATTTTACATAAAAATCGTTTTCTAAGAAGTTGTTGTTAGTAAAGTTTCCAACAACTTTTGCCTTAACAAGTTTTCTCTAAAACTCATATTGAACAAAACCTAATTAAAATAAAAAGTAAACAGCAGCATTGATGCGAATTGTTTCTTTAGAACTGTTTTTTCTTACACACGTCAATTCAGCTTTAATATTTGTGTTTGTGTGCGTTTGCTTAAAAGAAAAAAATAGTCAAACGAATATCATTTGTTTCTAACGTACCACGGTTGATAAAGTTGGTGCAATTGTACTTTTTTGATACAATTCAAAGCCAAAAAGTACGGTGGTACCCTAGGGCGACCGTTAAAATCAAAAGTTGGATTTATTTAGGTCTCACTCGCCAATTTGGCGGGTATTGATAAAAAAACAACTCAAAAATTTTTTTAGGACGATCGGCCCACCAAAGAGTTTGAGAAAAATTATAATTTTACATGAAATCTGACTTTTATGTTTAATAACTTAGAAAATATTAATTTTGTAGAAAATTTGTTAACAACTTTTTCTTTATCTCTTATTAAACAAAATAAACTGAAAATATCGAATAAGCCACTAAAAAATCTAATTTTTAATTCATTAAAGAAACGCATTTTCTATGAATTAGTTTTGTTGAAAAACATTTTTATTATTTATTTAAAAAAAAAAACCGACCAGCCGGGCACCTGGCGTTTTACCCTAATTCGAGTACGCTGAATTCAGTGGTGCTAACCGTTTTTTAGGTTAGCTCTTGTTTTCAAAATTTCGAAAACGGAGGAGGTGGCACAGCGTAACTCAAAAACGGTTTAGTTTATAAAATAAACTAAAAAAAAAAGAAATTCCACAATAATATTACCTTTAACAATTGTTATAGGTTTTTCTAATATGCGTAGTCGTTTTAGAAACCAAATTTTTTTTTGGCAATGGGGATAAAAAAAATTATGTGATGTTGGTCATACATTTGACCCAACTAAGGGCAATCTTGGCGCTGCAGTGGCCAAATTTAAGAATTATATTAAACTTGCATATTTGTATGGGAGCCCTTCCAAAGGGTGGTGATATAAGGCAAGTATGTTTTAAGAAAATGTTAAGCACAAAAAACTAATGAAGGTCCGTCATATATTAAATCCCCCTTGGGGCGATTCCTTGGCAGTTCTGGGGCTTTTTCTTCAGTATATTTATAGTCTGTGTTGACAATTTTATATGAGAGCCCCCTTAAAGAATAAAGAAAGCGTGCAGGTATGTTACAGGGATGATAAATGAGAAAACCAATATCGTACTTACGAACTTCTAAAATCGTACTTTTTCGACCACAATAGTAATAAATACTTTTGTTTCGATTACACTTGAAACTATTGGTACATACGGTCTATTTCGTTCCTTTGTTTTTATAATATTATGGCATGAAGGCTTATATGCTGCCGCTGATACTTGATTTATAATGTGGCATATGCAATCGTCCAATGATCAAGTGCAAAAATCTATTCACAATAGCGAAGTATAGTGTTTGTTGCAAATGGTCTTGCAAAGAGCAAATGCGAAATATCATAGCTCTTTTGTTAAATCCAACAACAAAATACACAGAGTTTCCTTAAGATTTCATAAAAACGCTACGATATTTTGCATTTGCACTTTGGCAAAACCATTTGCACCAAACACTGAAATCCGTTTATATTCATTGGACAGTAAATACGAGTTGCCATTTTATATCAATTATAAATATTAACGTTTGAAAAATGTGGAAATAGTACCAAATGAGTCACGGGGGTACCACCGTACTTTTTGGCTTTGAATTGTATCAAAAAAGTACCATTGCACCAACTTTATCAACCGTGGTACGTTAGAAACAAATGATATGCGTTTGACTATATTTTTTTAAGCAAACGCACACAAACACAAATATTAAAGCTGAATTGACGTGTGTAAGAAAAAACAGTTCTAAAGAAAAAATTCGAATCAATGCTGATGTTTACTTTTTATTTTAATTAGGTTTTGTTCAATATGAGTTTTAGAGAAAACTTGTGGAGGCAAAAGTTGTTGGAAACTTTGTTAACAACAACTTCTTAGAAAACGATTTTTATGTAAAATTAATATTTTCCTAAATATAAGTCATACAATTCGGACTTTACGATTTTTCTCAAACTTTGGCGGGCTTGAGGGACGGCTTAGCCTTCGCCGATCGTCCTAAAAAATTTTTTGAGTTGTTTTTTTATCAATACCCACCAAATCGGCGAGTGAGACCTAAATAAATCCAACTTTTGATTTTAACGGTCACCCTAATCTTCATCTTACACGATTTTCCCATGTAAGATTTTACTGTCCTTGTTCTTGGAGTATAAATCTATTCAGTTTTGTTATGTTGCCTTCTATCAGTTTTGTTAAGATAAGTAGGTGATTGATAATGGGGCTGCCATCTGACGTTGTCTAGACACAACGCCCTCCGTGTATTTGGTGTAGTTCTGGAGAAACCTTGCTAACTTTTGATTCCTACTTACCAGAGGTGTTGGCTGGCTTACCTTTGCCATTATGTTATCCTATTTTCCAGGGACAATGAGCTTCTTGGATATTTGGAGGGTAGTTGTAGCCAATAAATTTTTATAACTCGAAAACCATGATGAAAATTTTCCGTCCTCTACCAGGGATCGAACCTGTGGTGCTTGGTTTTGAAGGCAAGCACCTAAACTACTACACCACGCCGCCACCTGTTGTATTAGTATAGAAGAAATTAAAATAAATAAGTCGCCGTCTTAAAGTTTCTAAGCTGCATAAGGGACGGTAACAGAAAAATTTTCGGGATTGAAAGATATATTTTGCGAACAAGGTTTACTAAGACGGACAGCCAGACGGTCGAACATCGTTAAATCGATTTAGAAGAAGATTCTGAGTTAATCGGTTTACTAAATAATGGGTCTAAAGGCCATCTGTGGTATTGTGAGGCTTACTTATAAAGCAATGCTAATCATTTAAGATGGGATTGGTAACACCCATCCCTAAATGGCAAAGAACACGGTATTTGTTTAGCAACCAGTTAAGCAAAGAGGATCTATTTTATGTTAAAAGAAGAAGCAGTTTGAAATTCAAACAAACCTGTTATTTATAAATTTATGTAAAGAAATCCCATAGGAGACGGAATTATACCCCAGCTTTAAACCCAGAGTAACTCTAGGCGCCTTTTAATGTGACTGCTGATTAATATGTATTCCGAAAACTGCGAGCGGTATAAATAAATCAATATCTTGGAAATCTTATTAAAGTATGGCTTTACACTATGAACGTTTTCTTTCAAAAAGTCTGTGTTTATTGTAGAGAGGGGAAGAGAACATGACACTCTTTTCTCTACTCTCACCATAAAACTCATATTTTCGAAAAGAAACCCAGACAAAAGGCATATTCACTTATAATTAAACAGTATCAAACAAATGGCCTTACAAAGAGAAAGATCCACAGAAATTGCCAGCAAGGCCTTGCGTTTAAACACTTTTTGATATTTTTTTCTGGTATTACGTTAAGTCATTGGTTTATAAAAACAACCCAACAATTTAAAAGGACTTGAAAAATAACATTGTATCGATTTTGGAGGCATCACACCGCTTAAGGCTGTATTATGACTTTGTTGAATCAATCTATTATGAAATTCATGTTTACACGGATGGTAAACATGAGTTAATAACAAAATAGCAGATAAATAACAGTTTTACAATATTTACAAAATGAACAAGAAAATTTCCTGAGTTGATTTTCGTTGTTTTTGAAAATATATAAAAATGTTACCACCTTTAATATACATACAAAACACCCCTTTTAAGAACCTTAGGGATAAATAAATGCCTAAGTATATCTTAGCTAGTAGTTAGAAATATTCCTTAAATAAAAAACGGAAAATAAAGACATGGTTTAAATGTTTAAGGAAAATTAATTATTTTTTGCTCAACCCATCAACGTAGTTAAATGGTAAATTCTTCAATCTATTAAAATCACTTGACGTTATTAAAACTCTGGCTTATAATCATTGTATTTATAATCCGCTTCCTGCGAAATAAAATGAAACGACAATAAAAAACAAAACACAAACATGATAAACAATAATTGCTGCAACTAGGCTGCTTAAGGCGTTATACGACAACAAAAGTACATACATACAGATAATATAAAATACACAACAATGAAATAACAAATGACATATAAACCTTTATTGTCAACGACAATAAAATGTCAACTGCTGCCATAAAATACTCGTAGATTGGTAGTGGCAGTTCGAAGAACAACAGATATCTAGAACCCCAAAACACTTTACAAAATGGTGTTCACAGATACAGAAGAGGATCATTGCTCTCCCTTCATATGGTAGATTGTGAATATTAAATAGAATCTGGTGTAATCAGCATAAAATGACAATAATATACAAAAATACATTTGAAATAGGGAATAACGACATACAAAGAATTATATACATATCTATGTACATATGTATGTACATTGCAATAGGGAAAACAGTAAGTGTATAAAAAGAAAGCAACATTTAAGAGAAACACAAAAACTGACACCATGTAAACAACATTTGTGACTTCCTACTTTATATGGGGACTAAATGACACTCAAACAAATAGACTTTTAGACAATTTCAACAAACGAATGGATGTTTAAACGACTACAATGACAAAAAAGTAATTTAATTTGTGACATTTAAAGCAAAAATTAACACAGAATTAGGCTTAATTGGATTTTGTGCAAAAGTAAAAAGAATAAATACTAAGAAAGAAACTAAAAGTTTAATGGACATAAAACTTTCAGATTAAGATTAGAGTAAGTTTGAATACTTAATCACACTAGAGGAATATTTGAAGTAATAGAGATGACTTAAAGTGATATTTATGTACTCTTTAATTTTACAAACAAGTAATTTTATTAAATTTAATTAGTTTTTACAAAAGGCTTGTTTGTTAGAATCTTGACTACTAGTAAGCTGAATTATAAGTTCTTACAATTTACTTACCAGAAGCCAAAAAAAAAACACTAGTTAATAGACCTAATAAGTAGTTATTGAGCACGTTACCAGTAAATAAATATTCAGTACTGAGAACAACACAAATAATAAGTAGTTATTGAGTTGATTACACTACGTGACAATTTTTTGACCAAATGAATTTGACAACTTTTCTTTATGTAAAATTGAATCCGAATATGAAGTCAGAATTGTCAAAAGTAGAACAGTTTTCGAGATATTCCAAAATAACCGTTATTTGTGTTTTTTAAAAAGATGCTGTGCCTGAAATGCAAATATCCAAAAAATAAAATTTTAGCCTATTTCAATACGAACATTTTGTGCCCAATAGGAACCAGATCGGTGCAAAAATGACAAAGTTACAGAAGATTAATTGCATTAACCCACAACAAATAAATGTACAAAGCTTAATTTTTAGTAACAATAAATATTAAAAATTGCTTGAAACTATTGAATTTCTATGTGGGTTAACTTACTAAATCTTCTATAGCTTTGTCATTTTTGTACCAGTCTGTGTCTTGTTGGGCTCAAAATGTTCATATTAAAATAATCTAACGTCGCATGCAATAAAACATTAGGATTGGTTTAAAAAAAGGACAATATTGAACAAAATCATAAAATTTTCAATGAAGCTTGAACTTTTGTCCCCTGCAACTCTGTCATTTCTTGACTAATCTTCACAAGCAATCCATGGTTATTTTAGAAATTGTATAACCTACATAATCCGTTTAAAATTTTTGAAGATATTTGCATTTCAGTCACATCACCTTTTTTTAAAAAACACAAATAACGGTTATTTTGGAATATCTGTTCTTTTTTTTGACTTCATAGTCGGATTCAGCGGTCAATTTTACATAAACATTAGCTGCCAGATTCATTTGGTCACGACTTTGTTGAAATTTTGTCACGTAGTGTTATTAGTAGGCAAATATTCAGTAGTGAAAAAAATAGAAGTAATAAGTAGTTGCTGAAGTCATTACTAGTGAGTACTTATTGAAGTTTTCAGAATAATATCAATTTTAATGACAACTACTTACCAGGTAACGTATGAAATAACTACCATCAATAACTTAAAATCAAAGTTTTTCCTGGGAAGGTAACAAGAAAGCATGAAGTTTTAATTTAACGATTAAATTAAATTTAAATTCCAAAGCAAAGTTTACTGGTTAATCAAATAAAATCATAATTAAGAAATCTTAATCGGTTCAACAATTATTCCAGAACTTTTTAAGAGAGGTTCTTTAAATTCCCCTCGGTAAAGCGATAACTTAGAAAGGAATTTAATTATTTTTCTAACTGTATTAAACTAATAATGTCTCTAATATCACCAGGCAAACTGAATTTGTATGGGTTCAAGAACATTAAGGTATTAAAGAAAACGTATTAGCAGACGAATTTCCAAGGAACAACTTGTATTTTCGCATGTCACGAAGAGTATATGTATAACTTTAATGGCGTTATCAAACGCTGTGAGACGAATTGAACTACGATTATGACATCCATAAAGTTTTACCAAAATTGGTCACTAAAAATATGAAACTTAAAATTGCGACGGATAAAAATCCAATCACAAGGATCTTAGGACCTAAGCCCCTTGTTAATCATGCATTGCCTGCTTTTATACTTATACGGTTTATAACTTCTTCAACAGTGATTTTAGACCATATAAAGTATTTATCGCTTTTTTGCTGCAACGTTGTCATAACTCAAAAAAATACATTTCGAAAAAAACCTGTCTAAAGTTTTTGATTTGCTTGCACCATTTAAAAGAAACAACGACACGTTTTCTTGAAACGAGAAAAGTATAAAGGATAAATATGAAGGAAAACATAGCAAACAATTTTGCATCACTAACACCCCAAATTTTCATATTCTGTATCCTTATGTACGTGTGTTGGTTAAAATGGGTAACGCAAAGATCGCAGATATTATTAGGAACCGAAAAAGCTTTTTTCATGGAAATCCAGCTATATCGGTCGACAAATGGCAACGTCTGTCACTAGTTTTTGCCCACAAAACTCTAACTTTTACCCAGAAACATTCACTTTTTAAAGTCTTCTTATAATTTTTTATTTTGTTTTTTTACTTCATAAACGACCAAATTATAGAAAAATAACTCTGTTTTCCGTTCTGGAGAACCAAATTTTGCGTATATATGGGGTTTTCAACAAGGACTTTGTTTTCAATTGTGGCAACACCAACAACATGACAGTTTTGACAATTATGTGTTGTTTCCAGGTGACAAGCAATTGATTGTGTAAAAAAATGTTCATGAAAATCATTCAGTTTTTTGAGTGCTGGAAACAGCACATTAGCTTTTTATCGTGTTCGTAGTAAATGCATTGGCAATTGTTACAATGAATTCAATTTCGCTCGAAAATCGCATTAATATAATTAAAATCCACTATGAAAATGGGCGTTCTGTTAAAGTTTCATTTCGTAAAATTCGTGATGTTTTCGGACAGAAGAATTTGGTCGTTAAATTTTAGTCAAAAGGCTCGATACAAAATGTGCCAACACCAACAGGACGGTGTGACATGTCACACAGCCAATGAAACGATCAATTTATTGCAAACCAAATTTCCCGATCGCGTAATCTGACGAACATCAGTTGTTAAGTGGCCAGCCAGATCGTGTAATTTAACACCACTGAATTATTTTTTGTAAGGCAATGTTAAAGACAGAGTCTTAACGGGTCCAATCAAATCCATTGCAGCGTTTAAACTCAAAATTCGTAATGTGATTAACGAAATAGACCCGCCATTTTGCCAAAAAGTAATTAAAAACTTTGGTTTTTCATTTATAATTGCCGAACTTTTCTCTTCCTAATACAACAAAAATTTTTATCATCTTCATCAAAATTTTTTGTTTGTATTTCTTTTTAGAAAACAAAGTTCTTGTAAAAAAAACTTTTATTTTATAAAAATAAGGAGGATTTAATGTACAAAACATTTTATTTAAGAATAAAATGTTAACCTCCCCTGCAACTTCAGCTCGAGTGCCCCGGTAGACTAGCTGGTAGTGAGCTAGTCTATCAGCGCCGGGGTTGCGGGTTTGATTCCCGCCATAGACTCTGGATTCTTTCCGGCAGACAAGCATAGAGCTTCGCGGGATTAACTTAGGGAATTAAAAAAAGATATGTTTAAATTTAACAATAAACCATTTCAACAAAATTTAGGTACAAGCATATAATTATCATTGGCAACCATATTATGGTTAAATAAGTCCATCCAAAAGCCGCAACTATATTATGGTTGTCTTCAAAGATTTTATAGTTAAGAATATCAATAATATATTTGAAATTATAATATTTTTAATTGTTCAAAGTAACAAAATTATGGTTGTTTTTACTGGCTTGGCTTGCTTAAAATTCTCACAATCACTTTTCTTTTAATTAATGATTTAATAAATAATTAAATGATTTACGTAGTAGAACGAGCCAGTCAAATAGAAAAAATGCTGCTGAAGGTCGTCGCGGGCTAGAAAATTTTAAAAGGTCCTCGCGAAACTTGTTACTGTATAAAAACTACTTTGTTTGTTACTTACAATGAGCCTTACAATGCAATTATTCTCCAAAATAGCGTTTGCTTTATTTTTTCAATAAACTGACTTTCAGGAGTAGCTCTATAACTTACTTAAGAAATTTGTATATGATAGAATGGAAAGTTTGTTAGTTTTATTTTAGAAAAACTGTTCAAAAATTATTGAGTTATAAAAAAAAATACCAAACCATGAAAAACTTTAAGCACAAAACCTAAAAGTTATAAAAAAGTGAAATTTTTAAGGCATATACATAAATTACAGAACATTTGCTTAACCCTTAGTAAATTAGCTTCTTTTAGTATTACGTTATTCACAAGCACCAAATGTTATGATTATTTACGCATATGGGCATTTCCTGGGGTCACGAACGTACGTTCGTACGCTTTTGATGTGCAAATAATATAGAATCAAAACTTTTCCTAGCATTTTTTGCGATTCGATAGCATTTGGGTAGCTCTATGTTTAGTACAAAAGATGGATTTCATCGAGTTTAAGTTTTTATAATAAGAGTTATAAACGTGAGGTCACGAACGTACGCAAAATAGAAGTCAACTTCGGTTGACAGTAGTGAAATGTAAAAGTCTGCGTAATAAAACGGAATTTTCAAAAGTGATTAATTTATTTTAAAAGTGTATTAATGTAGATCCCCATCCAGAATTTACAAAACAAAAGTGGCATGTCATAACGTCGAGTGTCATAGTGTCCATTGACGTTATGACGCTTTCAAAAGTGTCATAGTGTCCATGGGCACTATGGCACTTTGCAAATGGACATTATGACACTTTCAAAAGTGTCATTAGGTCCATAATTACTAAAGAAGTTAAATACAAAAAAATGATCTGCAAACACCCAGAGAATAACATGTTTCATTATGGTCCCAACCAACAAAACTATTTTTAAAGAAACTAATTTAACCATAATATGGTTGTCGGTGACAATGATTTGGTTAAATGAAACATAATATGGTAAAAAACAAATTTTAAAAATGGTTTTGCTGCTTTTTCTCTGGGTGTATATATTAAATATAAAACGAAAACACTTTTGGGCGCAAGGATTTTCTCCTCTATGGTATAACAAATACCGGCTTCGCTAACTAAATCTTCTCTGCACAGCCGGCCTTTGGCCAGGCGCAAGGATTTTCTCCTCTATGGCATAACAAACACTGGCTTCGCTAACTAAAGCTTCTCTGCACAGCCGGCCTTTGGCCAGGCGCAAGGATTTTCTCCTCTATGGTATAACAAACACCAGTTCCGCTAACTAAAGCTTCTCTGCACAGCCGGCCTTTGGTCGGACGCAAGGATTTTCTTCTCTATGGTATAACAAATACCGGCTTCGCTAACTAAAGCTTCTCTGCACAGCCGCCCCTTGGCCGGTCGCAACGACTTTCTTCTCTATGGTATAATAAATACCGGCTTCGCTAACTAAAGCTTCTCTGCACAGCCGGCTTTCGGCCGGGCGCAAGGATTTTCTCCTCTATGGTATAACAAACACCGGCTTCGCTAACTAAAGCTTCTCTGCATAGTCTGCTTTCGTTCGGAAACAAGTCAGATTTTAGAAGCTTTACTTAGCGAAGCCGGTGTTTGTTATACCATAAAGGAGAAAATCCTTGCGCCCGGCCGAAGGCCGCCTGTGCATAGAAGCTTAAGTTTGCGAAACCGGTATTTGTTATACCATAGATAAGAAAATCCTTGCGCCCGGCCAAAGGCCGGCTATGATCCCAAATTTGTTTACATTCTTGCTTGCAAGGATTTTTGGCATTATACTTACTTATTTTAATATTTCAAAACAAATTTTACACATTTTAATATTTTTCATTATAAGTTAAGTTGTGGACATTATGACACTTTGCAAAGTGTCATAATGTCCGCGGACGCTATGACATTTCTTTGATGGACGTTATGACACTTTTAAAAGTGTCATAAGTCCATGTACACTATGACACTTTCAAAAGTGTCATAACATCCATGGACACCATGACACTGGACGTTATGACATGCCACCAAAATAAAATATATCTTTCTTGGTTTTTATTTAATGGCGAACGTACGATTTTTTCATATGTTTTTTTATTATTATCACCATGCATTTTACCATAAATGTCTTCAAATTTCCTTAAATAAAAAACGTAATACTCCTTTAACAACTGATTGTAATGGAGAGATTATGAAGAAAGAGTTTAAACATAACATATTTTTTGCATGTAAAATAAGTATATAAAAATGTCTTTAGAAGTAGAAAATACAGGAAATTATAAAATTTTCCAGTTTCCAGCCCAATTTCCTCAAGTAAAACAGCTCAGATTCTTTTATAAGAACATAGACTTTTTTCTAATAATAAACAATAAAAGACGATGATAATCAACATTTAAGTTTTTCATCCTGGTAGACCATTCTGGGGATATGCCCATATGTGACTTTCTCCGAGTCAAAAAACGGGTTCTTGAGAAAAATCGATAAACATGAGAAAAACATTAAAATTTCTTTTTTTTCAAAACTTAATTTTCACACACTAGGTCCCTTTTCTCGGAAAAGGTCACATTTGTGGCCTGTTCATCGATTTTAGAACATAAAAAATATTTTATAAATTTTTTTAATGTAAGTTAAGCGAACGAAGTTTTCGTTCGGAAATAGATGAACAGGCAAAAATGTATTTTAATTCACAGATTTTTTAATTTATCTTAATTGGTCCTTCGACCTTAAGAAACACAAGTTATGAATATTTAATCTAAAATGGTTTGTTTTTAACTCACATAGCAACGTGACCCGTGTTCTGCAGGAAGAAAAGCTATATCGCAAGGCTTTGCTGAAAAGCGTTATTCTTCTTGAATTTTTGATGGAAGTCTGAAGCAAATATTTGTTTTTTGTAGTCCGTTTATTTTATGGTGACTTAGCACACCAAAACAACTCTCATTACGGTTTCTTAGAAAAAAACTGTTTCCAATTTAAAAGTTTCCGCCTAAACAAAATAAACATCTGATATTTTTAGCAGCTCTGAAGTAGAAGTTTTCGATGATGATAAGTTAAAACTACCCGCTAGCCCGGTAGGTTGATAGCTGGTAGTGAGCTAGTCTATCAGCGCCGGGGCTGCGGGTTCGATTCCGACCAGATACTTTGGTGTTTTTCCTGCAGACAAGCGTAGAGCTTCGTGGGAATAGCTTAGAGAATTTAAAAAAAAATATGTATGTATTCAAAAAAACATAGCAGGAAATACGTTTTCTTCAACATATGAAATCTGCCAGGAAATTTAGACTAATAAATCTTGTAGGAGTCTACCTCATAAGCAAGTAACATACCAAGAAAATAGGTTGAAAAACTTTTTTTAAAGGAACTTGCAGTAAATGCGAATTCCAAATTACTTTGCTTTATTTACATCTTTAAATATTAGAATCGCAAAAGAAAAGTAATTTTATTTTCTTATAATTTATTTTAAAACTTTATCCTTAGCAATAACAAATCCTATTAAAACTCAGTCAATACATTTAATTTTAATTTCTTTTTTATTTGACTTTTATAGTTTTGTTAGAATTTATTTAAAGACTTTAATCAAAATGTAATATAAAAAAAGTTAAGGTATAAACTTTTAACTAACTTGTACATAAACCTCATATTTCATTTTCCTTTTAACTTTTTTATTCGTACATGTTCAACTTTAATTGCAACACGAACGACAATGCCACAAAAATATAAAACAAACTTCAACACCCAATGGCTACAAATATACAACAACAATTGAAAACCCAGAATCAACACATGAAGCTAAAAAGCAAACATCATTTGAAAAGGAAAAATCTCTAAGACGCAACAATAAACGTTACGGCCATAAAAGCCATAAAAAGAAATACAAAGATTATCTACGCTATTCACAGATAATGATGATGAC
This sequence comes from Pollenia angustigena, assembly GCA_930367215.1. Classification (NCBI taxonomy): domain Eukaryota; kingdom Metazoa; phylum Arthropoda; class Insecta; order Diptera; family Polleniidae; genus Pollenia; species Pollenia angustigena. Next base: position 171,742,451 of record OV884059.1, on the reverse strand, counting down.
AACCACCACCACCCCAAGCAGCACTTCCCTCCAGGAACAACATCCAACAAAAACTGCAATAATCTTGGCTCGAGACAAACATGATCATTTGGGATTGAGTGAAGATGATGTGGCTGATTTAGATGTTTTAAAGGATAAACATATTAAGAAATTGGAATTGGAGAAAATAAAATCTTTAGTACCACCAGCTCCTATATTTGTTTTAAAAGCGCGTGAAGAGGAAGAAAATAAAGAGAAAGAGTTGGCGAAATTAGAAGAACCTACCACCAAACCATTTTATGAAGGTCAAATTAATTATTTTCTAGAAACACCTGACGATGATAGTGAAAGAGCTAATGAAGTTAGATTTATAACCAAAGGTGAGAGAATGGATACAAATGATTGGTATAGAAAACTAAGTCCCGTCTTAAGAAATGGCAACAAGAAAATGGCTCCAGCTGCCGAAGAGCGCAGTGCTATAGGAGTAGGTCGCTCTCGAGGAGGTTATACCCCTTATCACCATTACAGACCACAACACCATGCCCAGCAACATCATGGTCAAACTCGTAATCATTATTATCATCAGCAACATCACCATCAACAGCAGCAGCAGCATAGACCCGGCCATCACCACCAAGTACTAAAGCACTCGCGTCATCATGCCTACCAACGCAAACTCATACCCAAACGCCTTGCCACTACTACCACGCCCATGCCTCCACCTTCAAGGAAGCAATTGGTGAGTGGCAATGGCTTAGGAGAAATGGGCCATCAGATTACAGACATTAAGGATCTTGAACGATATTACGCTAAATGGCCTCATTTAGCCAGGGTCCAGTCCCAGTTGCACGAAGAACAAATGCGTGAACAACAATCGGAAAACTATCCAGACTATGAATACGACAGCGATGATTATTTAGAAAATGAGAACGACAATAAAGATGATAATCTACCGCCCTATATACGTAAATTTAATAGACGTAACAAGCAATTGCTGGACTTGTTGGAAGGCACTATAGCACCGCCCACCAAATCTCCCCAGCAATTGAGATGGTCTGGCTCTAAGCTGCAACCTGGACCGCGGGACTCTAGTGTAGGTAGTATGTCGGTGCACATAGACGATGATTATCTAAAAGAAAAACGCAAACGTTATCATCAACGCCAACGTCAAATACACGATTTATTTTCCCAACAAAGAACTTCCACAACTACAAAACCACCACCTCCATATTCATATGTCAATTCTAATACGGATGAAGATGAAATGACGGCCCGACAATATACACACACAGAAAACCATTTACCTGATGAAGATGTTAGTATTTCATTGGAATCTAATGAACAGGAGAGTGAATTTAACGGCATTAGCAAGGGTGGAGGTAGCAGCAGTAACGGTAATAATGATGATGGTGATGTTAATAATGACTCCAAGTCAGAACAAGAAATTTGGCAAAAGGAAATTGAAACTAAATCAGCAAATGTGGCAGCAGGAAATTTACAAATAGCAAATTGGCAAATGGAAAAATTAATAACATCAGCACCACCAGCATCTGCAAATGGAACTGGAGCTGCAGCAATAACAAAAAAATCAGCAATACATAAATTACCCTCATACCCATCTATAGCAGGTGGTTATATGAATCGTCCCAGATCACGCAGTGCACAATTTGCACCCAGCTCTGGCTCCGATTACCGAAGGGTACCAATGCCATATCTAAATAATTTAAATAACAACAATGACAATATCAACAAAAACAATAACAATTTTATAAATGCTGGAGGCTTTGTGGCTTATAATAAAGCTCCGGTGGCAAGTAAAATAATAAATGGCCGCTTTTTAGCCAATATACCAAATGATTACAACACTAAACAACAGCAATCAGTATCAAATACAACCACAACCTCAGAAGATGCAGCAAATACTCAAAGCAGCAGCAGCATCAGTAGCAGCAGCAACAATCATTTAAATCCTCCTTCATCCCCCGCCTCGGCTACGTCTTCATCTTCGGTTACAAACTCTTTCATCTATCATCGTGTAGTCGATGCCTCGCCCCGCTTAGTGGGCGCTGGCTTTATACCGGGCCGCAAACAGCGTTTGCCATTTGTAGCCATCACCGATAGACGTTTGGAGACTTCAAAGAAATCCTTAACGGATCATCAAAAAGACTTTGAACAAAATCACTATCCGTTGCCTTAAACTTGACAAAATTAAAAACAAAAAACATTTTTAACAAAACAACAACCAAACCCCTCCCCCTAAAACAATAAAAATCAATTATGGAATAAAACAATAATTTTTTATTTTATGCCGCTTAATATTTTCTATTTGTAATTTAAAAAAAAAATCTCAAATCTTAAAAATCTAAAAAGAATATATATAAATGAGTTTTTAAAATCGTTTGGTGGTATGCTGTGGTATGGTGTATTACGTAATTTTCTTTTTAGTAGAACAAAAAAAAGTGTAAAATAAATCAATTAATAAATTATATAAAAAAAAGTAATAAGTAAATTAATAAAAATTTCTTTGTAAGTATACATTTATAACAATAAATATAATCACTTTAAAATGTACACAAAACTAAAATTAGATTTAATGATGAAATGATTTAATTAAATCTTATTTAGGCGTTAATTAAATATCGATCTCTGTCTGCTTAGATGTTAATTAAATTTATGCATAAGTTTGTATGATATATAACTAAACATATATTTAATGAAAAATTTAAAAAAAAGAAATTAAACCAATTAATAGAAATCCCAACAATTACACACAATCACAACAAGACACAGATAATAATTTTAATAAATACTAAATTTAATTGAAATATTTTAAGTTAATTAAAAAGTTTAATAAGAGATAACCATAATAGAAAATTATACACTTTCCAAATGATCACAAACACAGCCGAATTTCAATTGACACTCATCAATTACGTTATCATTTTATGATCTACGTTAACTGATTTCTTTTTCAATAATTCCTAATGATTTTGTGCTTAGTTAGTAAGAACGGAATCGCATGGCTTATTTGCAACATGTTTCTTTGATAAAAGTCAAAAAGTCGATTAGCTTGCACTCTTCTGAAAAATTCTTTGCATCATCATCAAATCTCTTACAGCATTACAAACATTTCAAAGAACAAATCAGGGCTGTGATGTCGTCAAAAAATAGTTCTAACTCCGACTCAGGCTCCAAACGCTGAAATTTTTTAAGTCCGATTCCGGCTACAACAGCGAATTCAACACCGACTCCAATTCTGAACTTGAAGCTAAATGTATATTATGCTAGGAACACAACTGGGACGAACGACGAATTTCGCCCTACACGACGAATTTTTTAGAAAAAAATTCGCTGAGTAAATTCGTCATATGAAACACAATAAAGACGAATAACTTATTGAGAACGTTGCTTTCTGTTTGTGTAAAGAGAGAGAAATAGTGTGACTATATGAAAAAAAATTTACTTAAAAACACACAAACATTAACAAAAACACAATTAAAAACTATTCTTATAGTTATCTACTTTGTATATTTATTTTAAATGCGATAAAATAATAAAAAACAATTATTAAAGTAAAAAACTAACTTTATACACTAAAATACTTGAAAACTATAATCCAACATGGTTACCTGGTACTGACTTGTTCGTCGTTCGCCGGCGTATGAAATAGAAATAAATCTATTGCAAAGTCGCCGCGTGTGACGAATTTCGGCCGACGCCTTGATTGTGTGTATTTTCATATACAAAAATATGTTTTATTTTTGTCGACAAATATTCGCGGCCAAAAATTCTTCCTGTTCCTTTTTTGACTTTAAAAAATTTTTTTAATGCAGTCCTATTTAAATGGTTAAATAAAGCAAGAAAATGATTCTGTCAAAAATTTCAAATCGATATGTTAATCCTTACAAATGACGCATTGAGCTTTAATATAGTTTGTTACATATGTAAAGCAGACTGGTCCTTATTTTCTGAGTTTAAAAATTTTAAAGCTCACCATCTCAAATTTTTTTTTTTTAGAAAATTTTATAAATTGTTCATGCCAAAAAATTTTGGTGTCGCAGTCGCGAGTTTTTGTGGGAACCTCGACTCCAAGCCCGACTCCGGTACAAAAACCTCAACTCTGACTCTTCAAATGCGACTCCACAGCCCTGAGCAAATCGTGTTAAGAAAAGAGGTTAAATTTTTATGAATAACATTAGGGCTGGAGTTTTAGGCACTTGCTTTAAATTAGATATTTGACATTTTTGTTTTACTATATCGTTACCTAAAAACAAAAAGGCTGTATCTTACCTTTTGAAAATTCTAGAGTAAAAGCAAAAAACCATAAAAAATTATTGTCTTAAACTCTTTATATATGTTTCTACTATTTTTTTTATAAAACTAACCAGTTGTTTTGACAATTTACAATGTGGAATACGTATTATGCAAGCTGTTAGTAAGGTCTTTTAGCACCTATCATATGATTATTTGTAGATAGCGTTTTTGTTAATAAAACCGCTAATTTCAGTCAAAAGATTACATAAGAATTAATAAAAAAAAAGTCGATTGTAAATGGTTAGTTAGGGCTTTTTACGTTTTAGGTAACGATATATCTATTTCATAATAGAAAAGTATTGCTTTTTCAAATAATTTTTACTAGCAAGAATGATAAAAATTAAGATTTTACGCCTTGCGCATTTTTTACCGTTTGATGGCGTAGTAGTTGCCTTGTTAAGATAACCAAGTCTCTTTTATTTGTGAAAATCGCAATTTCTTACAAAAATTGTATGTATTATGTGATAGTTGGAAACCCTGCAATTAATTTACTCAGAGAGTTCAAAAAAAAATATTATATTATGTATTAATTGTCAAAAAACTAAGAATTTTGCTTAATATTTTATATTAAAAATATTATTACAATAAATAAAATTCTTAAAAAGTGTTCAAACGTGTGTTAAAAGTATCATAATTAAGAAAAATAAAATCTAAATAAAAATAGAAGAGAGCAGAAAAGAGAACAAACATAAAGTGTGCAATGGGCAAATGCCAACAAATTAGCCGCAAAAAAAAAACAAATGGGGAAATTGTGCGAAAAACTAACGTGATGCGTCCTTTTAATTAAATGTCTATACTTTTAACTATAGCTAATATATATTAATGTAAGTTAAAAATAAAATTATGAAGAAAAAAGGAACTTCTTATTTAAAATTTTCAGTTTTCAAATAATTTAAATAGAAAAATAAAAAATTGTTCCATGTCATGTTTACACATAAACAAAGTTACAAATTATTAGCCAATGAGAACGAAGGTTGTGTGACGTCACAGTTCCTACATGCGCAGTAAAAACTTTTTATATCTACCTGTTGTCGTAATCTTTATTTCTATCATTCTTGGTTACTAGTAAGTGTTCACTTATTCAAAAAACTTGCAACGAGAGAGTGAAAATAGAGCATACAAGTTTGAGAGACAAAAAATTTGTTGAATATTTCTCATCGCAAAATTTTTTGTTAGCAAGAATTATAATAATAAAATTATAATTATTAACACGCCTGTTTCAAAATTTTTAAATTTAAATTTTTTCAAAGTAATTTTTGTGGGATTACGAAATTTTTAATTTACAAGATTTTGTTTGTCGTGATTAATTTCCAATTATTATACTTGATAAAAACACTGAAATTTATTGTTGAAGGGATAAGCTAATCCTATACGCATTTCACTGGTTGCTTAGGCCAGATCTTCAGAAAACTTCACTCAAAGATTTTAGAAAAACTAAAGATATTAAACAAATAGAACTGTTAAGCGAATAAGAATTATAAGCAACAGTTTTACTTGTAACAATATCAAAGTTTTAACAAAAACAGAAATAATTAAAAGTGAGTTTATCTTTCCCACTACAATTGGTTGGAATTCTTCCAACATAAGTGCTTTATTCCCAATTAATATTCTTAAGGGATAAGCTATTCCTATGCGCATTTCATTTCAATGATGTAGAAACCCCTCCCGCTCCAAATGCAATTACTAAAAATGTACACATAATTTTTTTTTAATGCATTAGCGGTGTTCGAAAGTTCTTCTGTTAAATCTTACAACAAAACACAAAGAGTTTCCGTTAGATTTCGTTAAAGAGCTACACGATATTCTTAAGCCATTTAAAATTGCGACAATGGTAAATTTAATAGTTTATTTTTTAACATCGAACAAATTTTAAATCGTTTGGTACGGAAACTTTTTTTAAAGCAGAGAAAAAGAAAGATGGCGTTGGTATTTATTTTTTCTTATTGACATTTTGGATACGGCTTGTTTAATTTGATATTTGCAAATAATTGAACGCAAATGAATTAAGGAAGACAGAATCTCGTAACTGACGGCTGGATACTATAAATATGTAAAGCGTTCATTTACTTCTTCTTTTTTTTGAGTTTCTAATAATACGCCGACAGCTTTTGTAAATGTTCACCTTTCTTTCTTGTTGCAAGTGTCTGCTAGTAAAGTTAGTAAACACACCAAAAGTCGTTGATAAAGTTTTACGATTTTTGCTAAAACTAGACATTTTTAGACAGTTTAACAAAATTATGGGGGTTTTATCAACAATTTCTTAATTTCGATTGTTTTTGTTTATTTTTCTAGTACCTCAAAAAAGTAGTCCGAAGCCAATAAGTCGAATTGGCGATATCTGTTGCGAAAAATAACATAACATAACTCGATATCAAGATTCGTGACAATAAGCTTTAAAATGGTATAATATCACCAGCCCAAAATATTTCTACTAAAAAATATGTGATATTTTTGCACCAGTAAATCATAAGTAGTATAAATTAAACGTTTAATACACTTGATTAAACTTTTAATTCACTTGATTGAAAGTTTAATTCACTTGTTTAAATTTTTAATTAAAACTGATTTTATTATTCACTAATGCTTTAATTGTTTAATAGTTTTAGATAATTTTTTCTGTGTACTGACAAATTTTATGAACATCAATTCTTATACATACAGTGATGATAATTTCAGTCATGGAGAACAAAAAGTACTTCCAAATATTATTTAAATTTTTAAAAATTTGTTTTTACTTCCCAGCAAAACGTTCGCTTATAAAATAATCAGAAAAATAGTGAGAACTTGACTAGAAGACTACTTATTTTTCTACTAGAAAAAGTACTTACCCAGTAAAAAATGTGCCACAAAAGGAGAAGGGTTTTCGTATGAATTCATACCTCAAATCGCTTCAAACCTGCTGAAAGGATGCCTGATTTTTGTACGGGGTATTCCCGGTTTGGAGGACTACTTTCTGCTGGCAATAAGCGCTTCTTTTAACATGCAAACAATGCGCTCCAAGAGTGCTTTTTTAAGGGCTACCTAAATTAACATATTCATTAATATTTTGCTTTTACTTGTTTAAATACCTTTTTTCAATCATTTTCGTAAACCATAATATATTTTAATTTTTTTCGCCTTAAAACTTCTTCGTTGTTAGCACTAGAATATCAGGTTTTTTGTATGTTTTATTCTTTAACATTTTCTACTTCATAAGAGCTCTCTAATTGAAGCGCTTGATTATGCGCTTTTTCTCTGTAGTGCTTCAAAAAACCTAAATTTTTTTTACTAGGTATTTTTGTTCGCGATTTCCGAAAAATTATCCTTTAATATTTGGCCTTGACCCTTAAAAGGGTTATACAAATATGTAGTTACAAAAAGAGGCAAAAAATAAGTTATTGTAAATTAATTCAAAAAGGTTAAAACACACTAATTAAATTGCTATTATATGCATGAGAAAACTTCTGAAATTTTTGTTGGAAAAGTGTATGCAATAATAAATTTTTCGATATGTAAGAAAACATTTAATAGTGTGTTGGCTGCACAAAATCATTTATAGCTACAACACTGTAATACAAATGCGTGTAATGAATGTTAATGTTATGTTGTTTGAAAAACATTGCTTACATTTGATCGATATTAATACTAGTGTTCTTCTAACTAAAATATACTGTGGGGTAATTTTGGAACATATTTATATATATATATTATATATAATATAACTATATATATATATATATACTAAACTATGATTATCTAATGATCAAAGACTTTTTAACTCCTAATCAATTGCTGTAAATTGGCTATTTCTGTCAATTGAATTTAACTAAAACAGAGATGTACAAATTTTTCTTAATCAGACGATTTAAAAGTGTTTTGAATAAACTCTTGACTAAACGGTGATTACGCTTAATTAACATTTTAGTTGCTCACTCGATGAGCGGAGTATAGTCGGAGTGTACAAATTTTCGTTTTGAATACGGTTGTTAGTATCCATTCAAAGTAACGTTTTAAAATATATAAAATAACCAGGGACCGTAAATAACAATTATTTCTGAAAATGTGACCCCAAAAACTCTCCATGTTAGAGTCGAGGAACACCTATAGTGTCATATACCAACAGATTCGTATTGACGAGCTCATTAAGAATCTTTTGTGATCTTAGTTAAGACTTATTTTTCAACGTAAAAATAAAATTTGGAATGAAACTTTTAAAAAGAGAGTTTTATTTTTCCGTTAAAAATAAACTGTTAAAAAATTAACATATCACTTTTAGAAGATAAGGGAACATATCACGCATGTATATTGAAAATTAATAATGTTTACTTTCGGAGCCACAAAAATATATGGATTTCTTGTCTTTTTTCAAATTTAAAAGAAACTTTTAAAATATATATGTATGTGGCCAATAACTAAAAATATTTGTTCATGACTAAACAAGGCTTAGTAGATTTAATGACCTCTCTAACACTAATGCCGATATAGAGGAAAACGAAACAAAAACTAACCTCTAAAAATTGTAACAAAACTTATTTGGAATCAAAAAAGTGTTTTTAAAAACGAATTATACTAAATCTAAAACCACTTTTGAAAATTCCATTAAAACATTTATACATTTCATAGCCATTTAATTAAAACAACTTTATCAAATTTTCTAAAAACTTTTAAAGTTAAATGTTTTTTCATTATATTGTCCTGCAAGTGACAACTCTGCTGTTAAATTCATAATATAAATAGAAATTTTGCAAAATCCATTTCAATTAAAATGTAGTGACAGTAGCAGAGTTTATTCATCACATTATGCTCATAATGAGTTTTGAAACCAAATATTAAGAAAATATTAATTGGAAACATTGACTCATATCACAAAGCCTTTTGGTATGCTACAGTAAACAACATTATTTTTAATGAGTTTAACTTGAATTTTTTCAAAAAAAATACGTACAAAAATGTGGTTAAAATGTATATACATAAGTTAAAAAGTTAAAAAAAGATGTTTAAAGGCAATTTGTTTTTCAATTAAAAGAAATACAATGACAAAAACGTTAATAGGCTTATAAACATATTTAATGTTAAAGGTTTCATTCATGGAAAAAAGCTAAAGATGAGTAACAAAATAAAAGTACTAGCAAGAAAAAACAAATAACAATAAAAAAATAATTGAAATACAAATACTCATACAAAAATATTAAGTTGTAACAATAAAAACATCTTTGTATACAACAGATATGAACATTCTTATTTATATATACCCACCACCACACAAACACATTTAACAGTAATACCGAGCGCGGAAAAAAGGAGTACGTTACCTTCTAAAAGGCCTCTGTACTAATTCTTTTGGATGCAGATGGCCTTCTTGCTCCATTCCATATTCATAATTTTTTACACACGTTTTCATTGCCGGGTAAGCCTTCCGTTCCCGCTTTTTTTAGCAGTTACATAAGAATGGTAACGAGATCAAATAATAATTATTTTTATTTTGCTTGTGCAAAACACCAGTAAAAAAAATATGTTACTCGTTCTCTACTCCCTTTCATAGAAGCGAATGTGCCTTATCTTTTATACGAAAGAGCCGAGACCTTCTATGAGGCATTCTTAGTAATTGAATCAAAAAAAATTTTAAGCAGTCCTTTAAAAAGGCCTGAAGAAAGAAGGTCTTCTGAGTTTTCCCGCTGTGTACTAGCCCACAAACACACATATATATATATATTTAAATATATCAATGTATGTATGTAAAAATATTCGAAAAGAAAAGCTGATTTGCAAAACAATTAATTTAATTTTTTTTTTTTTGCTATTTTTTACTTTAAGTATTGGCAAAATATAAAAATGACAACATTTTTATACGAAACACATTTAAAAAAAGGCAAAAATCTATAAAAAAAAACAAGTAAGAGTGCTATATTCCGCTGTGCCGAATCTTATATACCCTTCACCATTGTGCGAGTAGAATAGAGAGCAACTAAATAATTTTTACATATACATATACATACATATTTACAATACTTACAACTTCATTATAAATGAAATTTAAAACGCGATAACTGGTAAATATTTTTTGTTATGAAATAATAAAGAAGGGTGATAACGAAAATCATATTGGGCATCATGCTAGTATATGTAAACAAATACGAAGGGGGCGGGGGGGAGGGGGTGAGGGGATAGGAAGAAGAAACGACAACCGGATTTGAACTTCGCTTTGCATAAGGACCCAGAATATATATACTTTATAGGGTGTAGGACCTTCGGTGAAGGGTATAAAAAACAATCTTAATTATAAAAAAGAGTAATTTTTGGGATTTCAGTATTTTGGTCATAACTCTGCTATTTCTTAACCGATTTGACAGATTTATATACCGACGTGTTAAAGAAGAAATTTGCCAGTTATCCTGGCTATAAAACGTGGACTCGGGAAGATCTATGGTTCCTGAAAATGGGTATTTTTCAAAAAAAAATTAATATTTTGGTCATAACTTTTTCGTATCTCAACCGATTTCAGATATTTTCTATTAAAAATTTCCGATCTTCTGATATATAAGGCGTAACCATAGGTCATATTACAGTCAAAAAATTCAGGTTTTTATAAAATTTTTAATACTTTTTGTATGAGAGGTACCAGGCCTACTTCTCCAATCCCGCCCACATTTTGTAGGATGGTGTATATTTATAACCTAAATGTTTGTACCTAATTTTAAAGCTTTGGCTCTTGTTGTTCTCCAAATATACAGAAAAAAGTAATACAAATACAACAACCACAAGGGATTTTTTGGAAAAATTAGAGGCAGTCGTGGTTTTTTGGTCATATCTCAGCCATTGTTGGACCGATCTGGCTGAATTTCAATAGCAAGAAATGGTGGACTATATGTGGCATAAATGTAAAACAACGTAGCCGCTATCATGTCTGGAGTCTCCGGAAAACACATATCAAACATAAGACGGACAGACGGACGGATGGACGGACGGACGGACGGATATCATTAAATCAACTTCTCTCCTCATAAGGACCCAGAATATATATACTTTATAGGGTCTAAGATCAATATTGTAGAAATTACAAACGGAATGACAAACTTATATATACCCTTTTCCACCTGTGGTGAAGGGTATAAAAAAAACAAAAAAAATCGTAAACATTAATGACTATATAAAAGGACTAATATATAAGATTTAAGAACATTTTAAAACAATACACAGAAAAATTTATCAGCCGTTTTTTATAAATTAACAAAATTGTTTAAAAAGTATTTCAATATAATTAATGTGATAATTGAATTAATTATTTATTTTTATGTTGAAAGAAAATAAAAAATATAATTTTGATTTAATAAACATTTTAGTTGTTTTCAAATAAAATTTTATTTAAAATATTAATATTAATTAAATAACAAAAAATCTTAATTTATTTTTTAGTTTAAAACCTGTAGAATTGTTGTTGGAATTTTTGAACACCTGAGCTATATTTAATTAAATCAATTAACACATTGTTTAAAACGGCAAAGTTTTAATTTTTTCTTTAATTAATATTAAAAATATCATTTATTGAAAAAATAATATTCACAGTTTAACATTTTTACAATTTTTGGTAATCTAAATAACCATTTTGGTAATGGGTGCAAAATCAACAAATGGGTTGCTTGATTCTGTGATTTTGGTGATTTAATTAAATTTTTAATTTTTTCTGAGTTCATTACAGTAAATTCATATTTTTTGCTTTTGGATATTTTTGAAACAGAAGACTAAATTTTTATACCATTTAAAGTGTAACGTTTTAACTCTAAAATAACAAAATCGACAATTGTTCTTAGACTTTTTCATTTAAAAATTTCCTTAACATCATCTTGTCACTAAATACATAAAAGTTCGCTAAAATAAATAGACCAGTAGTGGGAACTTATAAACTGCATTCGAGCGAATGCACTAACAGCTTTATCTCTTGCTTAAAATCGTATTTCATCATAGCAAACCCAACAAACACGGAGGTTTGATTTCAACTTTAAAATGATTTAAAATCAAACGTTTTCTCAAACGACAATGATTTGATAATGATTTGAATTTCATAGCGTTCGCAACAAAAAGGGGAAATTATTTTCAAATTGAAAAATGCCTTTATTTTCAACTTGCTTTCAAACGTAATTCTCAAATGTTTTTCAAATGTGGATTATAACACAATGTGGAATATAAATAAAAATATTTTATTTTTTTTTAATTTAAATTTATTTAAATAAACTGTGAGATAAACATTCGGCACCATAGCTAAAAGATGAAATAATGTTCTTTCCGTCCTCTAATTCTTGGAAAGACAAACTATTTGGCTTCCTTTTATTTTGAGGATTTAAGCACCGCGAACGTTCAACAAACTTTCTTCTATTTCCCGTTTTATTTTCGTTTTTTCGTATTTTTAATGAAATTACTCACAAATAATTTTTATTTTTCACAAGAAATAAGCTGTTCACTTTTTATTAAAATTTATTTTTAATAGTAAAACACATGTAACCAAAAAGTGAAATATTTAACTTTAATCGCCATTATTAATGGTTACATTTATTTTTCGCTTTAGTATTGCCAAGTTTATTTTTGATTGAATTTAACATTTGACAAACATTTGACATCAAATTGATTAAACATTTAATATCAAATGTTTATTTTCAAATCAATATCAATTTGAATTTAAATTCAAAATCAAACAATTGAAAAACGTTTGAGAATTGTGTTTGATGTCAAATGATAAAGTCATTTCATATCAAAGGTTTGACTTCGTGTTTGTTGGGAATCTAAATAGTGCGATAGTATGTGTATATCCCACCACTGTCATATAACACAAGGGAACAAGGCCTAAGCAACCAGTGAAATGCACATAGGAATAGCTTATCCCATCAACAATAAATTGCAAGTGTTTTTATCAAGACTAAAAACTGGGAATTAAGCACGAATAACAAAATCTTTTAAAATTAAAATTTTGTATTCCCAAAAATTATTTTGATAATAAACTGGCAGTGCATGGCCTGAAAAACTTATTGGCAACATGCATTTGAAATTTGCTTTTGTTTTTCTGAACCTACTTACAACTACAATTAATGTTGGGAGAATTGCAAACAATTGTAGTGGGGAATGTAAGATGAGATAAACTCACTGTCTATTATTGATGTTTTTGTTTAAAATTTGATATTGTTACAAGTAGAACTGTTGCTTATACGTTTAACAGTTTTATTTGGTTTAATATCTTTAGTTTTTCTAAAATCTTTATGGATGAAGTTTCCTGATGATTTGGCCTAAGCAACCAGTGAAATGCGCATAGGAATAGCTTATCCCATCAACAATAAATTGCAAGTGTTTTTATCAAGAATAAAAACTGGGAATTAAGCACGAATAACAAAATCTTTTAAAATTAAAATTTTGTATTCCCAAAATTTATTTTGATAACAAGGGAACAAAATTTAAATTTGTTTGTGTTGATTGGAAGTTTGATGCAATTTTTACCAATTTGAGGTTGCTGATTTCAAATCTAATCTCTGTTTCTGTCCATTAGCTCGCATTTTCATGTTCCAGTTACTTATCGTATTTTTGACTTTTTTCCTGAAATTAAAAGCTTAAAAAATCAAAACTTTTTTTTTTCATTAATTGTTAGATTTGAATACCAATCAAAGTTTTAAAAATCAACATAAAAATGGTTCTTTTACTGAGCCATTTTGCTTACGTAAAATAGAGTAATAAAAAAAATTAATTAAAATTTTGTATTTATAAAAATTATGGAAAATCCAAAACAGGAAAACAATAAAGTCTAATTATTTTAGCGTAAAATAACAAAACCTATGAATATAATACCATATAGCTCATGAATATCGATGCACGCGTTATGCTTTTATTGTCAAAAAAGGAAAAAAAAACGTCCATAAATAGAGCAGCAGAATACACGCACACATTAAAAAATGTTATTTTTGTATGGAAATCGCTATTTTTATCAATTCGGTTATTTCAGTACATTGTGAATAAAATCAAAACTTGTGCACCGCTAACAAAAAAATGCAACTCATTTGATTCGACATATGTTTGTAAACCAAAACTATGACTTATGGCGCATTTTAATTTTTTGTGAATTATTAAAAACAAAAATTTTATATTTTTTTATAGTTCTTTTTTTTCAACACTTCAACGATATCTCTGAAACAACAGGACTAATTAAAACCAATGTAAGCACGACTTAAAGATTATATTACAGAGAGAATTCGTTTTTTTTCCCGGACTGTTCGTATGTGGAATAACCTTCCTGCAGAAGTCTTCCCTCTCACTTACAACATGATTAAGTTCAAATCGAATGTTCACAAACACTACTCCCTCTATCCTCCTTCCCATAACCTATTTTCCTAGTTCCAACACAATGCAATGCATTAGTAGGGGTCATCCCCTGAGTGCTGGTCCTAACAGTAAAAAAAAATATTTGTCAAATTTTGAATTTGTTTTTAGCTGAATATGGTGCACCGTTTTCAAGTTTTTCCAATGAATGTACCGGAAGTGCCATAATTTAGGACACAACGGCATATCTCGATAAGTCAAGCTGATAGAAAAAGCTAAGTGCAGATTTAAATTCAGCGTCCCAAATTACCCCAAAAACAACTTTCAGCTCTTAATCAACAAAAGAATTGTTCCTTTGTGTAATTTAAGAGAAGCTAAAACGGACCTTTTATGCTTTAAGCAAAAAAATACAAAATTTTAACAGGTATAAACACGCTTCCACTGCAATGAAGCAAAAGACAACAAAATTTTTTATACTAGAAGTCTAAACTTCCTTTAGTAGCTAATTCGCTTTCAAAATCAAGAGGAGCAGTATCGCTTGCTCAAAACAAAGTACACTAATTAAAGCAAAAACGGAAAATCGGCAAATTAAGCATGCGACAACAAGTCACTCATAAACGTTCCACTAACTATCGACTTATTGGTCGTCAAACATAACGTTTGTAACATAGAGGGAGTTTACACGGAGTCTTTTCAGACATGTCTGTTTTTGACATTCTCTTTTGAACACGCTTCGAAAAACCTATTGTCTTTTCACGATGTCTTTCCAAACATGTCTGTTTTCATGTATAATAGTCTAATATACATACACATACAAATTAAAAACATTGAAATTCATATAAACAAACATGAAAACTCATTTCATGTCTGTTTGGCAACCCTTCTTTCTTCTCTACCCCGATCGCCTACAAACAAAACAAACGTGTTTGTTAGACATGTCTGAATAGACACCGTGTAAACTCCCTCATATTCCTTTAATCATTGTTAAATAACTGTATTGCCATATCAACTATTTCGCAAATTAGACTCTAGTTTGAAAATAAAAATCGGTAAAACATGTAAATTAAGCCATACAAATACAGCTCTTTGCTACAAATGACAACAAAGCAGTAAACAAAAATATTTATTTTCAGCAATAACATTTTGTGAAATATATTTATTTTTAAACAAAAAAACTTGGTAAGTGATGTTGTTCAAAATATACTATACTATTACTTTAAAACAAGTGAGAGTGCTTTATTCGGCTGTGGCGAATGTTTTATACGCTCCACCGACAGTTTTAATATTTCAGGAATAGGCTCTATATGGGATACAAATTTTTAACCAATCTTTATAAAAACTAAAAAAAATAGCATAATGTAATTTCTGGCCAAATAAAGCAAATAACACCAAATGTTACCACAGTATCTACACACAGAAAAAATATCAATGCTAAATTAACATTGCGCAATGTTGATTAAAAATCATAGTAAATTTCGGACATTATTTACAATTTTCATTATTTCATATTAATGTTAAACGCAAAATGTTAAAATAACATTGTTCAATACTGAATCCATAAAATCCTGTTTTGTATAGAAACAATAACAACACTTTAAAGAGAAAAACAACAATTTCTTTATTTTCATATTTAAAATTATTTTTAAAAAGAAAAAAATTCCCGTATTCCTTTTGTTAAAATTATTTCGTACTATTTAGTACATCAAATTTTCAAATTAGAATGAGGACGAAAACCATATCGGGCCATTCTGCTGGTGTCTTTTAATTGTGAGTGCTTTTTTAAACAAAAGGGGAAAACAAAAAAAAAATGAAACATGTGTTACAGGAATATAAATAATTATATTCTTTATCTCTCTCTGGTTCCGGGTAAGTGTTTGGAATGTTTCTTAAATTAACGCATATGGTGTCTCTTAAGCTTCTTCTCACTGTTATTTCAAACTCAAAACAATTCGATTGTACATGAAATTCACGTTGTTTCAACATGAAATAACTTTCATTCAACGTGATTCGAAGTGTTGTTTCAATAGGAATGTAATTATCCTTTAACTTTAAGGGAATATTCAATTAACATGAATTATAGTTATTTTAAAAGAAAATAATGTTGTTCGCAAGTTATTGTAAAATCATGATAAATTTACATGAAGTAACTATGAAACAAAATCACTACCGAAAAATGTAAAATCAACCTTGCCTTCGAGGATTTTACATTGGTTTTTTCTGTGTGTATATTGGCTTAAGAGATATTTAAATGATTTCTCAGAGTGGGCTTTATATGAGACCTATATATGGAGGGCTCAGAGCTGAACCGAACCAAGTCATAAAATATATCACGTATATGTATTTCAAATCTGGTGCGAAAATCTCCGCAAAATTTAACTCAAGCCAGCTATGTAATGGGGTAAGTCAAAAACAGTTTCGTTCCTAAGGTAACGCTAATAAACCCAAGTCACTGGCACCAGTAAATAATGGCAATTTACTTACTCAAACTCAATATATTTTCGAAATTTCTTTTTTGACTTGGTTCTCTTCAGCTCTGAGCCCTCCATATATAAAGTAATAGATAAAGTTAACCATAATTTTCTTAAAGCGTTTAGAAATATTTTGTCTTTCTTTGGATTTTGCAATAGTTACTATTAGCAAAAGTACGTAGATTTTATAGACTTAAACTCAAAAGAAAAATTTTTGCTATATAGACTACCAAACACATTTCATTTAATGTCATGGAAAGGACAATTCAAGCGAAAACCAGTTAATAAAAATGCAAAAAATTACGATTTTTTTCGATGATTTTGCAAAATTAATGTACAATCAACTATGAAAATTGCAACTAAATGTAAAGTTAACTCTTCAAATTCCATTGAATTTAATTGTTCCAGAAGGGTCTGCTAAAAAAACTTAAGAGAAATATAAAAAAAGATATTAATTTTTTTTTCGTTGTAATACAATGACAATGAACTATTTATTGAATGAACAAATACAAAATAAATATAAAAATTAATTTAATTAAAAACGAACACGCACAGGTTAATGTTGAGTTTTAACACGAAAAACACACAATATCGAAAAAAAAATTTAAATATTTAAACAAACAAAAATTCAATTTACAATAAACCAAAAAAAATAAGTAATAAAATAAATAAGCAAGCATCAATAACAATAAACAACTACAAACTATAGCAAAACTTTAAACAACTAAACCACACTTATTCTAACACATACAAACAAACAAATAAATAAATGAAACTCATATAAAAAAAAAGCTTAATTTACAAAATACTCATTGAAGTAATGAATTATATATAAATAAAAATGTATATGTAGTAAAAATTTAAATTTATAACAATAATTAAACATAACAGTAATTTTTTTTTTTTTTTTTATTTTATTTTAAAAAGTATAATAATTACAACAAATTTCAAAAAAAACACATACACTTACATGAAAATAGTGATTAAAACTGATAAAAATTAAATAAGTTATTAACATTTTCATTAACATAATCTCATGACTCAACTTTGTTTATGTTTATTAAATGAATACTAATTACATGGAATATATTCACTCTTTTACAAGTACGTTAACACACATTAAAAAAAACGAAGCATATCTTTTAATCTTTTTCCTCTACCTGTATAGCTTTCTCTCACTCTCTCAGTTTGTTTACTTACACTCCTAACAACTAACAAAAATACTTTTATACAACAATGCAGAGGATAAAAGTAACAATTTTCACACTTACAAAACCCCACTAAATACCCCGTCATTTTAAGTTTTGTCTTTGTAAAATTTTTGTTTTGTTTGTAAAAGCAGTTTAATGTATGTATGTATTTGTATCCGTTTTTTAAGTTTTAATAATAAAAAAAAACACTCACACCAACATATTTGAACATACAATTATGCTGATAAACACCTAATTGTTATGAAATTTTCAAACAAAACAAAAAAACACACACATATCAAGTGAATGAAAGATGAATTAAATAAAGAAATATATTGAATAAAAAATAACAAACAAAAATGCGTGTAATTTTTTTTATTTGCAGTTGAATTGTGTTACTTTTCTTAATGGCTCTATATTGTTTAAAAGTCAAAAAAAAAAAATTAGCGTAAGATTGTGTAGGCCTCCAAAAATTTATTAATTTTACTCGGGTTACATCAAGGCGAATTAATTTTTCGGGTGGCTTTGAAAACACAGCTGTGCTACTTTTTTTTCTAAATTAGAGAAAGGAATGTGAAAAGTTACATGTGTTTTTTTACACATCTACCAACGAAAGTAACAAATAAAATACAATAGCGGAGTTCAGTGTTCGATGCGAATGGTTTGCGAAAGTGCAAATGCAAAATATTGTATGCACTCCAACAACAAATACACAGAATTGCAATTGTCACATCACTGCTTTTGCGTTTTTTTTGCTACATGTATTGTGTTTACGTAGCTGATACTCACACAGCTGACATTTGTAAACAATAGTTTAGAATCGTGAAACAAAATTTAAGACATGGAGCCGACAACTCTAAATAAAAAATTTAAAAGAGAAAACCCCAACAAAAAGTGGACGGCAGCAGAGAACGGCTTTGTGCAATTGCAAAAAAATCGCATTAAATGAACAGCAACAAATACACTCGCTTGCGGTCATACAATCAAACTTGCGCAACCGCAAATATTCGCTGCTGGTATGCAGTCATTCAAATAATGCACATCGTGCTTTGTTGTTTGTGTGTTCGGTGCGACAATGATTGTTTTGGTAAAGAAAACAAAATACAAACGAAAAAGCCAGAAATCAAGCAATCATTACTCATGTACCCATTCAGCAGTTACTATGTAGTACACGAAAAAAAAAAATTTAAATGAAACTAAACGCACATAAGTATGTAGGTACAAACAATTTCCATAGAAACAGAATACTTTTTTTGTCATCTTAAAAAGTACAGTAGATCTGTATGTAGGTACAATGTATATTGTTATTGTTGTTTTTATTGTTGTTAATTTTAACAAAGCGTCTCATCGAATGGTTTATTATTGTTAATGTTAACAAAGCGTCTCATCGAGTAGACAATGACTACTTAAATGCAAAAGTATAAAAATGTGTTCCTTTTGAATTTACACAGTTGTGTTATATTGCGTGCGCAACAAAAATGCAAATAAAGCACTTTCAATAAAAAAACGAATACATGCAAAAATCAAATGTATACGAAACGATGTAAAAATTACCAACGTTGAACTTTGTTTTGCAAGCAAAGATTGAATGTAAATTTGAGCGTATGAATAAATCAAGCAAAATAGTGATTTTGCAGTTCTCTGGACGGCAGATGGAATAAAAACTGTCTTGGATTATTTGGAGTAGTCAGAAAACATAGAGGTTAGTATTTAAGAGCAGTCCGTAATTTTACAAAAGCAATTTCTTTATTATTTTTATTATTTAGACACCAACAGCTCAAATTTTTTATAAAAAATTTATTGAAAAAAGCGGTATCGATGCAACCTGGGATATTATAAGGTGGAAGCTACGATACCTTCAGGCATCTTATATGGCGTAGTTCTACTAATGCTGCGAAAATATTTTCTTTTGCACTGCTTCGTGGCATTTAAAAAAATTTAACAAAATAATCAAACACCTTTTTGTAAATTTTCACGACCAATAATTCCGTAAAACAGCTGTTATCTAATTTGCATCTAGCATTGCAAAGTTGCTTAAAATACCGCTCACTGTCAATGATAAAATTATTGCACTACCAAACCGTTGCAACCTAAAGCGCACCAAACATTTAATACCGCTAATGTTGTGTTGTTGGTGTTGTTACTTGTTGTAGTATCGCCACCACCCTATAAATGAATTCGCCTTGGGTTATATTATTTTTTTTTGCTTGACAGCATTGTTGCTTTTGACTAAATTAATTAATAATTTTGACTTTTCCCTTATTTATTTAATTTAATTTTTTTAAATTATTCTCTTTGCGTTTTATTTGCTTTTAATTGGAAATTTTAACAAAAATTATATTAAAATAAAGTAGAGAGGAGTTCCATAACAAAACAGGTCAATGCCGCTTATTTTAATTTAATTTTTTCTTTAATTCGCAACACCTAACATTTAGGAGGGGTTAATTGATTTATGTCTTTCCATTTCCATTCTAAGTAATATCCAATCATCTGTCTGCGCGAATAAACAATTGATTGTTTAGACAGAGGAAATCTGGGTTAAATAACACGGTTCAAAAATTTTAAGCCTTTTGAAATAACCTCAACGCTGAACACGAATATGGCACTCATTTATTTTTCTCAATAAGCTTTTTCGAGATATTCGCGAAAATCGTGTTTTTCTGCAGTTTTTTTTTAGCTTTTTTTGAAAAAACTCAAGGATTGGGCATCTGAATTATACATTATTTAAGCTGTTGAATAAATGTCTCTTTCCTATTTCAATACAATACTTTGATGATCGGATAAAAATTCTCTGAGTTACAGGCCTTTCGATTGGTAAAAATTTCGCGAATTTCTCGAAAACGCTTCTTTGCCGCCCCAATTTAGCTTAAAAAAATCAAATTTTTAAGTCTCATTTTTTTTTTGTGGCGTAATGTAATTTGTTGTTGTTAAAAGTGTTCTTAATCGGGCCATTATTTTTTGGAACGGCTGTTCGTGTTGGACTAATGTAAGAAAACTTGTCATGAATACTTCTTTTTTACAAAAAATGTTTTGTTATCAAAAAGTAATTTAAATTTTTGGGAATACAAAATTTTAATTTCAAAAGATTTTGCTATTCGTGCTTAATTCCCAGTTTTTATTCTTGACAAAAACACTTGAAATTTATTGTTGATGGGATAAGCTATTCCTATGCATTTCACTGGTTGCTTAGGCCAGATCATCAGGAAACTTCATCCATAAAGATTTTAGACAAACTAAAGATATTAAACCAAATAAAACTGTTAAACGTATAAGAATTACAGCAACAGTTCTACTTGTAACAATATCAAAACTTGAACAAAACACATCAACAATAAACAACAGTGGGTTTATCTCATCTTACATTCCCCACTTATACGTTTAACAGTTTTATTTGGTTTAATATCTTTAGTTTGTCTTAAATCTTTATGGATGAAGTTTCCTGATGATCTGGCCTAAGCAACCAGTGAAATGCGCAAAGGAATAGCTTATCCCATCAACAATAAATTTCAAGTGTTTTTATCAAAAATAAAAACTGGGAATTAAGCACGAATAGCAAAATCTTTTGAAATTAAAAATGTTTTGTATTAAACATTTTTTGATAATCTTGTTTTTTTTATATTAAGATCATATATTTGACAACATTTTTAATTTGAAATTTCTAGAGTGTGTTTTTCACCCTTTTTTAAACAATATAACAAGTATAATTTGTTTTTCATAACAGGCAAACAATTTTCATTTAGTTTAGATCTGCTTGTAAAACTAAAATTGGAAATTTTTATGTTTTTTTTTTGGGAATTCAAGGATTTGTGATATGGATTCTATAATAATTTTTCCATTTTTGAATATTTTAAGTATATTTCTACATATTTGCTCCATAATAATATATTCTTAATTTTTACAAAATGACAATTGTCACAAAATAATATAAACAAAATTGTCCTCTTTTTTATACCCTCCACCACCACGAGTGATGAATAAAGGTATACTGAGTTTGTTATGCCGTTTGAAACTTTTTTATTTTTCATCTCAGAGCCCATTAAGTATACACATATATTCTAGCTCCTTGATTAATTCTAAGTCGATTTAGCCATGACCGTCTGTCTGTCCGTCTGTTGAAAAAGCGTTCACTTTTGAAAAACTCAAAAGAAAAGGTCAAAGTTGGTCTTAAATGATTCAAGTTACCCTAAACCGTTTGGGATTGAAATCCAGCAAAATCGGTTCAATATGATGAGAGTTATGAGTTATCCTAAAAAAAAGTAGTATATTAAAAAAGGTCAACAAGAAAAAGAAAGACAAAACATCAAAAAACAAAAATGTACTTTGGACTTCAAGAAGAATTCTTGACAAAAAGTACGAAAAAACAGAGGTAAAGGAAAAACATGTAAAATCAATTAAAAATGGATAATCAAAAGAAAAAAAAGCAAATTTCGATCTACCAAAGGTTAAAATACAATTTGGTTTAAGGATTGATGTTCGACTATTGACGTCAGCAGTCGTCAATGGCTGCGAATGTAAGACGGCAAATCCCTCTGAAGAGATCGAGTGGTAGCGATCGAAACATGTCAGGTTAACCAGCCGCCTG
Organism: Pollenia angustigena; assembly: GCA_930367215.1. Classification (NCBI taxonomy): domain Eukaryota; kingdom Metazoa; phylum Arthropoda; class Insecta; order Diptera; family Polleniidae; genus Pollenia; species Pollenia angustigena. The sequence goes on along the minus strand of OV884059.1, from coordinate 171,719,646 downwards.
GGTTCGAATCTCAGGTCAGTCAAGAATGAAAAATTATCAATAACAATTTTAATTAATTTTCATGTTGTAAAATTCCTTTCTTCATAAAAATAATTTAATGAAAATTGAATTTGATGAACTTAAGCCTGATTAAAAAATATTGAAAATTTGGATTAAAAAAAACCATGAATAGTTCCACAAAAATTACCATAATACTAATGAAATTATTATTTTGTTACAAAACCAACATAAATGGTGGCATAATGCACGGATTGATAAAATATTTCGCACAAATTCGTTCTATATGACAATAAATCTTATAGTTAAACTAGCTTAACCCGTGCGCTTCGCTACACTGCTTTAACCACTTCTTCAGTTGAGAGATACTTAATATATGCATCCTATGGGAGGTATTTCCCCCTGTGCCTACCGGCTTTATTTTTATTTTCAAAAGTGTAGCATACCATAAGAGTGACTTTTACAAAGTTTGAACATTCTCACTTAACAGTTCTTAAGATATGCGATATTAAACATTGGTGTCCCATGGGGGGTAACACTTCCCCCGCTGCTATTTTATTTCAGTTTTGGGGCTCTGAAGATCCTACTATCAAAAGTTCAACAAAATCCGTGCAGTGGCTCTTAATTATATTTCTATCTTTGAGGGGTACTGCTCCTTCTCTGTCAACCCCGCCCATTTTTATATTGAAATTTAAAGTTAACCATAATAGTAGCTGTAACCACGTTTGAAGACTCTCCCTTTAATAGTTCTTCAGTTGAGTGATATTTAATATATGCATCCTATGGGAGGTATTTCCCCCCCTGCGCCTACCCGCTTTATTTTTATTTTCAATAGTGTAGTATACCATAAGAGTGACTTCTACAAAGTTTGAACATTCTCACTATAACAGTTCTTAAGATATGCGATATTAAACATTGGTGTCCTTTTGGGGGTAACACTTCCCCCGCTACTATTTTATTTCAGTTTTGGGGCTCTGAAGATCCTACTATCAAAAGTTCAACAAAATGCATGCAGCGGCTCTTAATTATATTTCTATCTATGAGGGGTACTGCTCCTCCCCTGTCAACCCCGCCCATTTTTATATTGAAATTTTCATTTTACCATAATAGTAGCTTTAACCACGTTTGAAGGCTGTCCCTTAAATAGTTCTTCAGTTGAGCTATATTTAATATATGCATCCTATGGGAGGTATTTCCCCCCTGCGCCTACCGCTTTATTTTTATTCTCAATAGAGTAGTATACCATAAGAGTGACTTCTACAAAGTTTGAACATTCTCACTGTAACAGTTCTTAAGATATGCTATATTAAACATTGGCGTCCTATGGGGGGAACCACTTCCCCCGCTACTGTTTTATTTAAATTTTGGGGCTTAGAAGATCCTACTACCAAAAGTTCAACAAAATGCGTGCAGCGGGTCTTAAGATATGCGATATTAAATATTGGCATCCTATGGGGGGTACCAATTCCCCTGCCCCGATTTTGGATTTCAAAATCAACTAACCATCATCACTCCTCCCTGTACCTTCCCTAAAAATTTTATGGCAATCGGTCGAGCCGTTCTCGAGTTATGGAGTGACAATCAAAATGTACACTTCTTTTTATATATATAGATTTCGTGTATATCGGTTCATAATTTAGCATAAGCCCCATAAAAATCATACGCTCGGAAAACAGTTTAGAACGCCTTAGCAAATGATGCTATTGTAATAAAGTTTGTCATGATTTTTAATGACTAATGTTTATTGTCGTAAAGATCGGTATATAGTTCTCGGAAAAGCGTATTTAAAGCCTAGAACCATAAATATTAAAGCTACTATCGTCACAGCTTTATAGGACTAAAAATCACACTAAAAGATTTCGTGAAGAACGATCCATAATTTCAAAAGTAGAAATTTAGCTTCATATGGCCAGATATAATACCATGCAATTTTATAATAATCGGTTTATAATTAACCAAAGATCTCACATTAAGCAGCCTCCGGAAAGAAATTGAAAACTATAAAATGCAGTAATGAAGTGTACTTCTATATATACATTTTGTCTAATGTAGGTTTTTTAATACCAGAAATTCTTCTGCAGAGTTTACCATGGGTCCATTAAAAGTACCCCACTTGAAAATAATTCTCGTTCGGCTTAAACTACTACAAATCATGATATTCTACTCAAACTTGTTCAAATTAAGTTAAATATGACTAGAAATAAAAGCATAAAGCTTTCTGATTGTCGAGCAATAACGCTAGCCAACAAGGTTTTGGACTGGAGCAACCAATTATCTTTCCTAGGGTAATTTAGTGGGCTGAATTCGTATCTGTAATTGGTTTTTCTCTATCACCTCAGGTTTTTATTCGTTTTTTACATAAAAAATCACTAGTTTATTTAAAAATCAATGCATTTTCAAAAGTGAATGTCATGATGTTTTGTTGCTTCGGTTTCACGTATTAGAGTCCAGCAATAGTCTCCCGGTATGCTTTTTCTCAAAATCCTTGATAAATTCTTTAAATTTTCATTAAATCTTGGTGCGCACACTACCCTTGCTCGCGCTCACTGCACCTAGCTTTTTTTTGGAAACAAATCTAAATGCGAATGAAGAATATGCAAAACATTGTCGTTATCCACGGTTAATCCAAGTTTCTGACTGCAAAACCAAAATAATGTAAATATGCATATTTTAATGATTCTGATATTGCATATCTTTTTTTTTTCAACCAAAAATTCACCACACACAAAGCAAAAATAGCTTGAATCAGTAACACACGATCTCCCTGACTTGCTTAAACGCTACTATTATGTAGATTTATAATGAATGTGGGCTTCTGTCAAATAAATAACCGTCAGGTTTTACAGTATTGCCACCATGAACAAGACGCGATAGCCCATTTTTGATTCGAATTCAGCGGACCCAGATTAGTTAAAAAACATGCTTCGTTCTTGCAGTCAATTAGATTTCCAAATTTGCAGACCAGTGTAATTTAACATATGGGGGTCTTAGCCGCAACCTGTTTTAATACTGACGTCTGCTTTTATAAAGATAAATTAATAACACAGTGCAGCACTAAAATCTTGAACCAATTGAGACCCTCAAAATCTGAAAGCTTAGGATGGTAAGCTAAGGTTTTTGTTTAATTCATGTTTGAAATTTTCGACTGGAGTGGATTTTAGTACAATTTTTAAAAAACATGTACTGGTTCTTAAGTCTTTATCTCGTGAACAATTCGAGATATAGAAGAAATTCTACCATCCTAAGCTTTCAGATTTTGGGGTTCTCAATTGGTTCAAGATTATGAAGTTAAAAAATGTGCTACTGTGAAATTTAAAGCTCGCGATAGAAAGTACTCTTAATTGTTTTAATTAAAATTAAAAAAATAATTAATTGAAAAATAAAGTCACAATTATTAAAATTTTTTGTAATCAATATAATCATTTTGGTAATAGGTGCGAATTAATTTTTTGCTTGATTCTATGAATTTCGTGATTAGAAGCAATTTTGAATTTTATCTGTGAACATCATTATTACTTTTTTTATTGTTTTTGCAAATTTCCGACTTTTTGTGCAAGAACGCCGTTATATTTATAGGACTTTTACCGATTTTTTTTAATATATTTTTTAAAAGCTTTAAATCCTCGAAAGCTTTAATTTTCGCTTTCAAAGAAAGCGATTTTTCTTTATTGCTGACAATAGATTAAGAATTTAAGAAAAACTAAAAAGAGATTGCAGGCGCCTACTTGATGCCGCAAAGACACAAAGCTTTTTCATCGAAAATTTACTGAATCTGCATTTACCAGATTCAGTGCATACAATGACGAGTAAAATAAAGTACCAAAAAAAAAGTATTAATGTATTAATTAAAACAACAACAATAGCAAATATAATAAGCTTATAAGGGAGGCGCTAACCTGATGACGGGCATCATAAAACTTATTAAACAAATATTGTATTAAAAAATGTATAAATAACAAAATAATTTTTGGGAATACAAAATTTTAATTTCAAAAGATTTTTGTTATTCGTGCTTAATTCCCAGTTTTTATTATTGATAAAAACACTTGAAATCTATTGTTGATGGGATAAGCTATTCCTATGCGCATTTCACTGGTTGCTTAGGCCAGATCATCAGGAAACTTCATCCATAAAGATTTTAGAAAAACTAAAGATATTAAACCAAATAAAACTGTTAAACGTATAAGACTTATAAGCAACAGTTCTACGTAACAATATCAAAGTTTAAACAAAAACATCAACAATAATAATCAGTGAGTTTATCTTATCTTACATTCCCCACTACAATTGATTGGAATTCTCCCAACATTAATTGTAGTTGTAAGTAGGTTAAGAAAAACAAAATGAAAACAAAAACAAATTTCAATTGCTGTTGCCAAGTTTTTTTAAGGCCGTGCACTGCCTGTTTAGAACTATAAGAGGTGAAGGAAAGGTCCTACATTTCTTATAGTTCTAAAAATATGCATTAGCTTTTTTCAATATTCTTTTTTACCAAGTTTTGTGTCTTCAACTAAAAAATGCTACGCTTTTTCTAATGAAAATTAATTTTACGAGTTTGCATACAATTAAAAGAATTTATTTAAAAAAAGGTAAAAAACTTCATTCATAAAAAAATTAACACTGATCTTAAAGAATGCCTTTTTAAAATGATATAGAGCCTAAAGTAAAATCTATTTTTGTAAAAAAAAACACTTATAAATACCTAAGTTTTCAATATAACTCATTCATATATTTTGAATTGAATAGTGTAAATGAGAGTATATTTTTTATTTCGTATATCTAATTAAATCTATTGTTTTACATATTAAATTCCAATTAAAATTTAATTAACATACAAAATGTGAAAAACATCCGTGAAAGGATTTTACATATACATAAGCATACAATATAATAAAAGAAGAGACACATATTCTTTTCTATAAAAAGTTAAATCATAATTGACCACAGAAAATACAAATATTGAAATAAACAAAATACAGAAATATGTATAAGCAAAAGTAAAAATTCAACAAGATAAAAGAAAAAATCAACGTGATTGTATTTTTAAAACTCTAAATGAAAACATACATATGTAAAAAGTAAATATATTGATTTTTTTTTTTTCTTTTTTATTTTCAATAATACTTTTTATGCTAATTTTAAAAGCATTTTATTTTTATTTAATAAAATGGTTTGAATAAAAAAAAACTGTACAAAAAAAGGAAGTATAAAAACGTGCATTTTAAACAATTTATTTCAATTATTTCATGGTGAGTAAATTTGTTATTTTGTAAGATTATCAAATTGATTTTTTTTTTTCATTTCAAAACGTTATTTTCAAAAAAAAAAAAACTTCATGTGGATTCACTTAAAGGTAATTATAAAACAATGCATCTATTTTATTTTTAAAATTATTTATAGATTTTTTATGGTATATGGACAAATCCTGCGTGACGAACGCTACTTTCGCACGCGTTTTCTGGTTGAAATATTAAAATTTTTTGGTCTGTCAAAAAATATAGCTTCAACTTATATATATAGTTTTTAGTGACATTAATATGTACTTACGAATGGCATATATCATAATTTCTTATCAAGTATTTGTTGCGAAATAATTGATCACAAAGTTTTGTGACGCATGCTACAAAAGGTAGAAGTAACTTCAAAGGTTAAAGTACGTTTTCCTAATTTTTTGCGAATTTGGCATGATAAGGTATACAAAATCTAATTCCTCAAAGAAAGATGACTATGAGAGAATTATTCGCACTTATTTGCAGCCAAAAAATATTGTGATTTTTTGACAAAAGCCGTGAACCCTTTGTGACGCACGCTACAGTTTTTCCACTAGTATTTTATTATTATATTTTATATATTTTAACAAAAAAAATATTATTCTTATGAATTGCATTTCTTAAACTTATTTCTTAACTAATGAATATTAACTTTTTTGTAAAAAAAATCACCTAAAATAATGCTAAATTCACGTATAACATTACGAAATCAGCAGTGGGGTAGGATTTGGTAAAAATTATTGCATTAATGATCATTGAAATACATATTTTTTAATATAAAAATGAAATTATACATCTAGTCTTATATTCCACTAAAAAAAAATTCATTTGAAAAATTTTTGGTTGGTGGATTGTTTCTGGGATTTGCCCATATGTATGATGTTGACAATTTTTGTATACTTTATTTTTCTTTTGAGTTAATTAATATTTATCATACGCATCAGGAAATATTTTTAAGAGGTTATTTTTTGATTATCTTTTTTTTTTTTTTTTGACAAAGAATTAAAAATTAATTCGGTCTATTATACACCAAAGACTAAGAACAAGTGACTTTAAACATTTAATTTTTTTATACAGTTACAATTTATTATCGAAAAATTTAAATTGTTTTCATTTATAATTCTTTCACTCAGAACTATTAACCATGCAGAAAATATGGTAACACAGGTTACAAAAAAGAATGAAACAGAAATACCTGAGATGTGATCATTTTTTTCTAGTAGGTCTTGTCGAGCACAACAAGACTCTGTCCTAGAAATTTTCAAAACACCTCCAAAATCTCGAGTTACAGGTAAAAACCCGGGATTTTCGTACCTTTTGCACTTAAATGCCAGTAACTTTGTTGGATGTCAACCGATTCTAAATTTCAGCTGATACTAGAAAAAGGCTTTCGCAACTAGCGTTGCCAGACGGCCTGGAATGGCCTGGATTGTCCAGTTTTTTTTTTTGTGTTGTCCAGGTTCCAGCTAAAATGCAATTTTTCCAGTTAAAAAACTCTATTTAATTTTGAAAAATTATTTATTTTATTAATTATATTTATTATTGTTTAGAACAAAATCATATACAGTGAAACTTCGATATAACGGATCTAGAGGGGATCGAAAAATGCTTCGTTATAGCTATTGATTCGTTATACATATTCATTGTGAAACCTTGGTATAACGAAATTTAAAGAAATACGAAAAAAATTCGTTATAACTACAGTTTTTTTTTTGTCCAAATTCTATTTTACACGAAAATACTATGTACATAATAAAAATTCAATATCTAAGAGGTAAATAAAAAATTATGTTTTTATTTGGCAAAGAACCAAAACCGAACTGACTACATTTGTGGCGCTTTCCAGATGCAAAGGCATTTATGAACCTTCCCCGTTTTGTTTAAAATTTAATTTTGCTTTATTCTAACTTCGTTGTATGGGGGCTATAGTTCAAGACTTCGTTATGTAGAAGCTTTTGATAACGGGATTTTAATGACTTACACCTTAAAATGTTATATGTATGCATTTCTCCATTATAATTTCCTTATATAGAGGCTTCTGAAAAAATACTTCGCTATATAGAGGCTTTATAGCTCAGAATTTCTACGTTATAGATATAGGGCATTTTTGTATGAAAAACTTTGCAATAAAAAGGTTTTTTTCAAGGGACTCAGCTAAAAATTCGTTACATTGAGTTTTTCGTTATAACGAAGTTCGTAATATCTAAGTTTCACTGTACTAAGAAAAAATTGTAAGGAAAAAATTTCTAATTTTCCGACTTGCATTAAAATTAATAAGATAGAGAGAGAGTTTTTCAAAAATGTGATAAAAATAACGTACAAAACTTATATAAATTTATCTCGTTTGTTAAGGCCCAGTTAAACTCGTAATGTACCGCACCGTACTGTAAGCACGTGGGTGCGCTTGTACAACATTTAAAAAAGTGTCATATGTTTTTCCCATACATAAAAAAAGAGCAATAGATCTTGACGTTCCGTCAACGTGACATTTAAATTCAGTAAGCATTTGCATTGTTTGCAATTAACAAAACGAACCAGACGTTCCGTTAGGGGACGTGGACGTTCGGCTACCTCTGCCTTTAGTCATGCGAACCAGCAATACTTTTTGTGCAAGGACTTAAGGTATTTCTGATAATCTTTATTCACAAGAATCCATTAATATGACTAAATTTTGATGAAAGTTGCAAAATGTTTCTAAATTGTTGCTTACAACTAAAGTAATAGAGTTATTAAATTGTTCAAATAACAATACAAACATATATATATATATATATATATATATATATATATATATGTGGCTTAATAAAATGTTATTAGCCATGTTCGGGAAATCGAACAAACTTTAAAAACAATCCAGTGTTTAAAGTACATTAAATAATTTTGTTTTATATACATACTTCCTACTATGAGTACAGATTATATTCATTAGATATCTTAAAATAAAAAAACGGCGGTAATTTAAACAAAAAATTTAACTGGAAATCTCCATTGATTTAAACTTCACTCGATCCATAACATGGCTGTTTAAGAACTTTTTTATTTGATTTAATTTAATATACACCAACTTGAATTTTTATATACGGTGGCAACAAAACAAAAACCACAGAAACAGCAGATGTTTACGGCTAGAAATATCAACTTTTTATAAATAAAATATTATGACACCAAAACAAGTTGATTCGAACTGTCAAAGTCAGCAGGCTTTTCGCTGCCACTTGTAGTGTATTCGCCCTGATTATAATTTTGAAATATGATATAAGACTGAATTGTAAGTGTTACGTTTCCTTGCTTTTTAAATTTTTTTTTAATCCACAATAAAATCTGAAGTAAAATTTTATTTTTTTCTTATAGTTAAGTGCTTTTTAAACTGTCCAGTTACTTTTTAAAAATCCAGGTGAATTTTTTCTATTGTCCAGTTATTTGACTCTTGCTATCTGGCAACCCTAATCGCAACCAAGGTCAACAAGAGCTACTGCAACCGAGGTATTTTTTCCTGTCACTCTCTGTTATCATGGAGGTCTCTTTCATCAAGAAATAAATTGAAAGGAAACTTTTTTAGCTCAGAAGAAAAACAAACATGAAAACAAATTTCTAAAAGTCATTATTAGAAATAGTTTAAGCTCGAATTACTGAATTCCTAACACCGACTTGGTCTTGCAAACTATATCCAGAGCGACTGTCATTAGTAGGGAAACTAAATTTCCTATAAATAACAATGTGCAAAGCAAGTTATCTCTAACGATTTATTAAAATTAACCCAAAAACAAGCCACCCCTGAATAGGTTTCGAAAGGTTTCATCAACTTTGGCTCATGAAATGACAAATCATAAATTCTATGGGGAATTATGGGCCGATGCAAAATCGTTGTATTCTTTTGAACCATTGTTTGTAAGTGAGCACGTTTTTAACAGACAGATAGATGGCTAGATAGAAAGACATTACAAATTGGTTTAGAATTACTCAAGGAAATGCAATATATCTACCTTTTGTGAATCCAATGAATCTTTATTGGTATAACAAACGAAACAACTGGCCTTATATACCCTTAGAAACACACTGGTGGAGGAAGGTATAAAAATTCAATTTCTACAAAGTTTCCAAATTTATATAAAGTAACACTTCTCTTACAAAATTCAGAGTCATGCCTATTTGCTACCAAAAAGTTTTTATAAAAGTCATGCCTTACCACCGGACCACAAGTCTTGATGAAAGTCCAACCTTACCCCCAGACCACACGGCAATTGTTAGAATTCATTGCTGAGCAATTATAGTTTAACACAGGTTGTCAAATTCAATGGCCATTTACTTAAGAGTTGTTTTTGTTTTTAATGGTACATAAACATCAACAATTAGGATAAAACTTAATAATGTATTTTCTTAACAATACAAATAAATTAAACTGAATAAATTCTAAATAGTTTATATTGTTTCCTATATGCAGGCTTTCAAGGTCATTTATTTAATGTCAAAAAAAATATTTATTTCATTCTTAGTAAAATCCGACGTTTCGTTGGTATTCTTTCAAACTTCTTTAGGGATTAAGTTTTTATTAAAATCTGGCAACATTGTGAAAATACAAAGTAGTCGACATTAACAATAATTATAATTTCATTGCTAACAAATTAACTCACAATAATCTTTTTCGTCAGTTTACATCATTTATAAATTACATCACAGTATTTTGTATGGGTGGACAACACAACACAAAACTTAAAATATTAAAATAAATGTATGTTTATTTAAAAATTATCACAGAGAATTTGTCCTTTTTTGATCACAGTTGTTATTATTATTAAGGTATTGCAATGGTGTAGTTTGCATTTGTATTGTCTTTGTCTTCTTTTGTGTTTATTGAACCTGTCGATTTTTGATGCATTCTTAAGCTCTACAGCGTATGTTTCTTACTTAACTTGTTCTCTTTATCCAAAATGCTCACTTTTTCAAAGTTTGACTTGTGTCCGTTTTCAATGCAGCGTTGTGCAAGTGCAGTTGCTTGTTTTCCTCGTTTTAAACCAGCTTTATGTTCGTCTTTTTTAACGCCTAAATTTGTCTTCGTTGTACCAATGTAGATTTTCCACACTCCTCATTATCACCGCCATCACATTAAATTTTATGAACAACATCACTTTGATCCCTACAATCAATCTTTGTGTTAGTTTGTGTAAATTAATTTTGTATTGTCTTGTTTTATAAACACTCAAAACTATACTTGTAACAATATCAAAGCTCAAACAAAACACCAACAATAAACAGTGAGTTTATCTTATATTATTGGAGTCTTGTTTTAGCTTTGATTATATTACAAAAATAGATTTGAGGGTTTTTAATTCTTATTAGCCTTACAGTTTTATTTGTATTTTTATTTTTGAGCTTTTCTAAAATTTTTGGAAAAAGGTTTCCTGATGATCCGGCCTAAGCAACCAGTGAAATGCGTATAGAAACTAGCTTTCCCTCAATAATAAATTTCAGTGTATTTATCAAAAATAAAAATTGGGAACTTAGCACGTCATAGAGAAATCTTATTAATTATTTAATATTTTTAATTTAGCGTTAGCTTTTTCTTCGCCATGAAACAGTTATTCTGCCTGAGTTATTGCTTGTGTTAAGAAATCACAAATTGCTGTTTTGGCCGTGGGGTTAAGACTGCAAGAGACCAACAGATAAAGTTATCTCTAAGATTAATTCAGATCGCAACGCATATTTTTGAAGTGACCTGGTTCATTAACATTCAACCACAAACACCAAAGATGTTGAAAGTTTTCAAATACGGAAGAAGAAAAAATCAAAGACATGCTTGGCTTTAATTTTCATAATTTTCATACCCTCCACCACAATTAGTTGTGAAGAGGGTATATTAAGTTTGTCATTCCGTGTGAAACTTTTTTATTGTTCATCTCAGACCCCATAAAGTATATATATTATCTGGGTCCTTGAGTAATTCTAAGTCGATTTAGCCATGTCAGTCTGTCTGTCCGTCTGTTGAAAACACGCTAACTTTCGAACAACTCAAAAGAAATGAACAAACTTTGTGCCAAATTGCTTGTAGTTATCCTAAGCAGTTTGGGATTGAAATCCAGCAAAATCGGCTTAGTAGGACCAGAGCTATGGATCAAAATGTGGAACCACCACCTAAAAAAATTTATAATTTTGTTACAAAAAATAACATAAATGCTGGAACAAGACACGAAATGAGATAAGATTTTGCCAAAGGTATTTATTTGACTGAAAATCACGTTGTTAAATTTCGTGAAGATCCGTCCATAATTTACCCTAAGCCCCATATAAACAATACTCCCGGACAACAGTTTAGTACGCCTAAACCCGTAAAAATTAACGCTAGCGTAACAAAATTTGGCAGTTATATAGGACTATAAATCATACCGTGAAATTTCGTGATGATCGGTCCATAATTTACCCTAGGCCCCATATAAACCCTACTACCGGAAAACAGTTTAGTCGCCTAAAACCATAATTAATAATGCTAGCATAACAGAAATTTGTACGTTACAGTTTTAAAGGACTAGAAATGACGCTGTGAAATTTCGTGATGATCGGTCCATAATTTACCCTAGGCCCCATATAAACCCTACTACCGGAAAACAGTTTAGTCGCCTAAAACCATAATTAATAACAAATCGTCACAGTTTAAGATAATAATAACATCATGCAGATATTACTCCTTAAACATTCGAACTGTCGGTAGAGGGTATCAAAGATTCGGCACAGCCGAATATAGCACTCTTACTTGTTAAGTTTAAAAGCCTCAATTCAATTTCAAAATTAAATAAGCGCAATAAAAATTCCAGAATTAATTTAAATTCTCTACAACAAACTGAGTTAATTTAAAAAACCACACTGATTTGTTTGCCTAAAAAAGGTTTAAATAAAAATTTAATTGTACCTTAACCACATACAATCAAATTATAAACTAATGCCAATTACAAAATGTTATAAAAAGCACAAAGCTGTTTAGCATATCAAAACGAGTAAAAAAACAATTAAAAATGAAACAAATTATACAAAAAACAGGAAAAAACATTGTATTAAATAATGAATTTTTTTGTAAGCAGCATTTATTTTAATTATAAAATATACAAATATTTTTATTAAAACAATCGCAATATTTTACAAAAACGTTTGTATAAAGTGGGGCAAAACATATTGTGAAATGAACAATAGAGTACATCGTTAAATAGTTTGGTACCATCTAAAATTACAGTTTACGAAAAGTACTGACTTAACTTAATCAATTAAAGTACTTAAAAATATTTGCTTCGCCAAAGAAGTTTAAGTACGATTAACAAAAGTATTTTACCGGTTTATTTAGATCCTCAAAAAAATATACGGCTTTATCTGAGTCCTTGATTAAGCTGTTTAAATAATTGTCCTACAAAGTTTGCTATTTAAAACATGTCTTTAAAGTCAAGATGTAATGCAATATTTAGTGCAGAACTGTAAAGTCGGCCACATCAAGGCCAACTATTCCCCATTGGTACATTTCATTATTTTCGTTTTACATTCCTTTTATATTTTAATATTGGATGGATGTGATGTTGAGCGGGTATACGTTTTATTTACATAAGTGCGTATCGGTTTGTGTGTGAATATCTACATGAATCTGTTACAATATTTGTTGAGGACCACAGCACGTATGAGTATTTTTAATTAAATTATTTGTGCTGTTTAATCAATTATATACACATGCTACTGCAAAATAGCACCATACATACAACGAACAATAGAGGTTTGCAACTTAAATTGTAAAATAAACATTAGGGCAAAACTAATTTTGGAAATTTTTCTTAGGCTCTAATTATATCGGGTGATTTTTTAAGAGCTATAGGAAAGTTTTAAAAGAAAAACCAAATACAATTCAGAAAATGCATGAAATATTTATTTGAATCGATAGTACGGTCCATATAATTTAATGTTTGAAGATTATTTCATGCAAATGTTGACCGTGACTGTGCCTCAAATGGTCCATCCGCCTCGTCCAATTTTGGCATACTCTTTCCAACATTTCGGCCGGTATCTCATAAATAAATGCTTCAATGTTGTCTTCCAATGCATCAATTGAAGCGGGCATGTGTGTATAGACATGAGCTTTAACATAACCCCACAAAATATAGTCTAAAGGCGTTAAATCGAACGATCTAGGCGGAAAATGAACGGTCCCGAACGTGAAATAAAATGTTCACCGAACTCGCCTAATAAGTCCATTGTTAAGCGTGCTGTGTGGCATGTGGCATCGTCTTGTTGAAACCACATGTCATGCAAGTCAAGCTCTTGCATTTTCGGCAAACAAAAGTTGGATATCATCTCACGGCAGCGCTCACCATTCACAGTTACGTTACGATTCGCATCATCTTTGCAGAAGTACGGTCCAATGATGCCACCAGCCCATAAACCGCACCAAACTGTGACTTTTGCTGGATGCATTGGTAGTTCTTGCAATGCTTCTGGCTGATTTTCACTCCAAAATCGACAATTCTGCTTATTAACGTACCCATTGAGCCAAAAATGAGCTTCGTCGCTGAACACAATTTTTCGATAAAAAAAGTGGATGAACTTTCTTTACAGAGCACGCATTTTGATAATAAAACTCAATAATTTGCAAGCGTTGTTGGTTTGTAAGTCGATTCATGGTTAAATTATAGACCAAACTGAAGATGTTTGACAGTGAAACAAAACACGAAACGTGCGTCAGCTGTTTAAACCAGTGCTGCCAAAAAGATAATAGCTAAAAAATCACCCGTTATAAAACGCAATGCAACGCCACAGAATTACATTGAAAGCAAAAACAAAGTCATAAATATTTTGTGACTTTGCTGTTGCTCTCTACAGAAATTCACATTGCCTTCTAAAATCTCAAACTCCTCATTACTTGTGGCGTTGAAAACAACGAAGTTGTTGTTGCTTTCAAAAAGCAATTCTTTGGCGTTGCAATGCGTTTTATATAATTAGGGCCTTAATAACTTCGCTAAATTTGTTAAATTCGGCTAAGTGATCATTAATATTCTAAACAAAAAAAAAATTATTTTTATAAGAAAATTTAAAAAATAACTAATTCGTTTGTAATTCTGTTGAAACGCATATAATCGGAAAAATAGCTTAATCAGATAATCTTAAAATGTGATCACTCATATCCAGACGATCAATTGAGTGTTAACATTAAAACACCAAAAAAAATTTAATCGTTAATAATGCTGCTAAAACATGTTAAATCGATCTTCTTTATCATCTTCGATCACAATCACGATTTCTGAAAAGCAAAAACAATCTTTGGTACGTTGATCACTCAAAGTGAGAAAAGATGAGCATATTCACCCTTCAAAATGCCGTAGAAATTATAAAAGTAAAAGTCATGTGTTTAACATCCTTCGGCTGTTATGAATTTTGCATTTTTAATTTAAGCATAACTTAAGACATGAAAAAAAGCTTACAAAATATTTTGAAAAGCTTCCGATTTAGAATCTCAACCACGACTCAAAAAATTAAAGCGTTTGAAACTTTTTTCAAATATAGTAGAAAGGAAAAAAACATCCTAACTTTACTTTCCAAAGGTACTAATAGCTTATTACAATTTTTAAAAAGCAAAAATAAAAGCTTAAGCTGACTTTCTCTAACTGCAATCAACATTTTGAAATTGTCTGCTGATTAAATACAGATACTGGCTACATTCGAATTATAATTTAAAATTAATGTTTTAACAGCAATGAACAAGATCCATAAGGAAAGACCAAATTTATAGTTCGATTTGCGGTATATTTTTTGGTTTTGGTTTGGTTTGGTTTGGCTTTTAATGCCAATACATTCTTCATATGTTGGTATTTACATAAAAATTGGCGACAATGACTTTTACGATAGGTACCAGAGAACAGCAAAATCACTATTTTTCTTGAATTATTCATAAGCTCAAATTTACATTCACTCTTTGCTTGCAAAACAAAGTTCAACGTTGGTAATTTTTATTTCGTTTCGTACACATTTGATTTTTGCATGTATTCGTTTTTTATTGAAAGAGCTTTTTTGCATTTTTGTTGCGCACGCAATATAAGACAATTGTGTAAATTCAAAAGGCACAGATTCTTATACTTTTGCATTCAAGTAGTCATTGTCCACTCGATGAAACGCTTTGTTAACAATAACAACAATAAACGATTCGATTAGACGCTTTTAACAACAATAAAAACAACAATAACAAGAATACATTGTACCTACATACAGAACTACTGTACTTTTCAAGATGAAAAATAGTCTGTTTCTATGGAAATTATTTGTTTTATTTAAATTTGTTTTTTCTTGTACCACATAGTTACTGCTGAATAAATACATGAGTAATGATTGGTTGATTTCTGGCTTTTTTGTTTGTATTTTTTTTTTTTTTTTCTTTACCAAAACAATCATTGTCGCACCGAACACACAAACATCTTTATTAAAAAACGAAGCTGACGGTGGTATAAATAACAAAGCACGATGTGCATTATTTGAATGACTGCAAACCAGCAGCGAATGTTTGCGGTTGCGCAAGTTTGATTGTATGACCGCAAGCGAGTGTATTTGTTGCTGTTCATTTAATGCGATTTTTTGCAATTGCACAAAGCCGTTCTCTGATTGGTACCATGCCATGACAAAATGTTGTTCTGGTAAGTCCAAAATTAACCAATTAGATCATTCTTAACCTCATAGCATAATTCTGTTCTGGCGACCTTGATTGGCCATGGGTCCCATATAGGGTACACTCTCAAAAATTTTTTTTAAATATAATGGTAGTAGTTTGTTCTAATGGTGTAGGGTATCATATGGTCGGGCTCCACCAACTATTATTTCTTATTTGTTTATTTTGAGTTTAAATATATATATATATATATATATATATATATATATACACGCAAAAGAAAAATCAATCCAAGCGTACTTAAATCAATCCGAAGAGGTATTGATAGTACGGTGAGTACGGATTTTCTTGAATCAAGTACAGAAAGATTGATTCAAGTACGGATTTTCAATCGCAAAATAATTAAATTATCCATATTCAATCCCGATTTCGTACTTGAAATAATCCGAAATTGAGATTGATTTAAATAAAACTACGATTGAATCAATCTCAAAATGAGCTTGATTCAAGTATTATAAAGTTGATTTCATCACCTATTCGTGCTTGAATAAAACCAAAAAAGAAATTGGAAAGAAAAAATTTTTATGATTGATTTACTTACCCGCTTAACACCTTAAAGAATGATAAAACACCAACATCATGCCCGATATGGTTTTTACTTTAAAAATCTTATGTACATATTTAACTAAAAATATAAACTAAATGAGAATCAAGATTTCAAATTTACTTTTTAACCCTTCGTGGTACACATGAATCTGGCCAGACCTTTGTTTAATGTGTATAGATAAAAAAAACATGCGTTAGCCGGAGGGTTAAGCCTGGTACACTGTTTCACATTTCACGTGAAATGCTGTCAAAACGCATATAAAAAAAACTTGTGCGGAATATCTATGAAATAATGTTGATAGAGTTGTACTCTGTTCATTTTGTAAAAAAGTTCCGAAATGTTTCTGGCAATTTTTTTTTTACAACTGCGAAATAATGTAAGCAAAAGCAAAAAAGTATGTACTGATTATTAAATACGAAATAAAAAATTAAAATAACACAACCGGTAACAGTTTCTTATCCATATTTACTTTCTCTTTTATTAAATTTTTTATTAAAAAAAAATTATTTTTAGTAAAAAACATGTGGCGTTTGTTTACATACGCAAAACAATGTCGCATACTTTGCTGGAATAAAATCGTCAAATTATACAAACTCGCATGATAGGTAACATTGATACATGTCAAAATTTTCGTGTGAAATAATTAATGTTGCTCAACATTTTTCACAAATTTGAACAGAGTACTAGGCTTTAAACATGAAAATAATACATACAAATAATTGTTTTTCAATTACGGATTATAAAGGAAAAATATGTAGTTTTATGTAAAAAAATTAAAAAAAGAAGAAAAACCTTCCACAAAAAAAAGGAAAAATTAAATTAATTTAATTAATTTTCGTATTTTTTTCATTCATCCCAAAATAACTTCCGTTTTATGTCACGTACGATATGCACTTATTTGGCTCGATATTTTGGAAAACAAGGTTTCGGATTTTTTTTATTTTATTTTATTATGTAGTACCCCTTAAAAAACAAAATGATATAAAATGTTTCCAGTTACTACTATTTTTGCAAAATCTCTATCTCTCTGAAGGCGTACAAATACCACGTAAGATGATATGGAAATGCCCATATGTATGTTCCTGTGTCTCCCTAATGTTAAATCGCATAACTTTCAATCAATTTAAAATACACTAAACCTTTGCGCTTTTCTAAAATTACTTAGATTTATAAATTATTATTAAATACACTACTATCTCGAATACAATACATCAAAAGTGAACACATTCTCAACTTTTTAGTTTTTCAATACATAAAATAATAACGAATTTATTTTTATACACTTATCCGTCAGTTTGAGTGATAACACTACACTGTACAACGATTTCGGTATTTTTCCAAAAAAAAACCGGGTTCTGCCAGTGGAGTCTGGTCGAGGAGAAAAAATAATATAATATATATATAGATAATATCCTTCAACTTAATTAAACATTTACGAAAATATATTTGTGGAACATAAACCCTCTAACTCCCCATCATAACGGTAATTTTTGGCCCTATTCTAACAAATCGTAAAAAATACCCCTACCATGGACGAGGGGGGGGATGAAATGTTCTACAAAAATATTGGCCATGAAATTTTCTTAGAAATGCCAGAGCAAACCAATGCACAAAACTCAAGACCGCCCTTTAACACATATGTTTATTGCACTGACATTGTACAGTGAGAGATTTTGGAAAAAAATGGATATAATTCTGGAAGTTGTAATCAGTATGTCTGATTGGAATAAAATTTGAGGTGGCAATCAAGCACTTGTATTCGAGTTAAGGTTTTTCATCTAGCCATCAGAAGGGCAAAGGTTCCCAATGTAGGGCACCTCCAGTATTACAAAATTAAAATCGATCCAGAATTCTTAATTTTAGCCCGAAATTAAACACTTTTATGGGCGGCGACATGCATATCTTAACACTTATTGTTTAGGAATTATCCGAATTTGAAAATTTAAATTTGCTATTTTTGATCAACCTTGGTCCAGAATTTTGCAAGTATTGAATGTAAATGTACCATGATTTTTTCGAAATATCTTTTTTGAATTAACAAAATTATCAAAGTAATTTTTGGGAATACACAATTTTAATTTAAAAAAAACTTAACTGGCAACATGCTTTTGCAAGTTGTTTTTGTTTTCATTTTGTTTTTTCTTAACCCACTTACAACTACAATTAATGTTGGAAGAATTCCAATCAATTGTAGTGGTAGATGTAAGAAGAGATAAGATCACTGTTTATTTTTGATGTTTTTGCTTTAACATTGATATTGTTACAAGTAGAACTGTTGCTTATAATTCTTATACGCTCAACAGTTTTATGTGGTTTAATATCTTTAGTTTTTCTAAAATCTTTTTGGATGAAGTTTCCTGACAACTAAGCAACCAGTGAAATGCTCATAGGATGAGCTTATCCCTTCAACAATAAATTTCAGTGTTTTTATCAAGAATAATAATTGGGAATTAAGCACGGATAACAAAATCTTTTACATTACCAAAATTGTTTGGTGATTTGAATATGTATATATTGTTTACACTTGTTTTAAAGGCTACATCAAAAATGTTAATTCTTCTTAAATTTTTATTTTAAATCGCATTTTTTCGAATCATAAAGCTAGAATCTAAAATTTTGAGGTGAAAATATTTCCAGAAAATTAAAAAAAAAACAAATTTTTGGGTGTTTTCGGAAGTTTTTTGCGAGTTGTGGGATTCTTTTTGAAACTTTTAAAGAATTTTTATTTATAAATATTTGTTCCTTTTACTCCTCTGGGGAGCATAAGGACTTTTTGTTTGGCTTATATTCAGCATCTTAAAATCTTTTTAGGGAAAAAATTTCATTAAAAATCATTTATAAATAAGACATTTATTGCATTAAATTAAATTCTTTTAAAACGAAGACACGCGTAATTTTTTTCGGCCTCCTCTACCAGATTTTATTGTCAGAACCCAGTTAATTTTTGTTGTTGTACAGTGTAATGAGATTAAGAAATATTTATTTATTTAAATAAATGGAGCTGATAATCTCCAAGTAATTGCTCAATTAAGATAAAGCGGATTATGTAGAAAATCTCAAAGAAATTATTAAATTGTTATTAAGCAAAATTCTGGGATATTTTCCGATCCCATCTTCCTTATCATAACATACAAATGTTTGTGAAATTGGGGATTTCTTAGTTTGTGAGCTTGTAGCGAAATCATGGGAAAATTGCTTAATGGATTTAGATGAAAAATGTTAGACGGAGCATATGGCCCAGATTAAAATATTGGGTGCTTTGAAAGGGGTAAAAAACCAGCAAAGTTGGTACAGATTAAGAGGTTAAAGCGGGAATAAAATTGGTACATTGAGTACTTATTTTTTTTTTTTTTTTTTTTTTTTTGATAAATTTGGTATACAGATTGCTTACGGTTTTATTGATTGGATTGCTTTTTAGTTAAAAACATATTTGAATAAATTTTGCTCAGTTTACGCAATCGTAAGCTCGTAGTTAAAACGAGATATACATTTACTAAACTAAATCTTGATTAAAAAAAACTGGCCATCTTGAATATGTAGTCTTCCGTACCATTTCTATTAAAGAAATATTAAGACCAAGCTCTAGAACCTTAGCTTACCCCCTATGTCCGCTTTAGTGTAAAAAGACATTTTTGCATAGAAATTATGTGAAAAATTTACCAATTTGAATTATTTTCCATTTTAAACTTTGCAACCATAATATGGTTGTGGCTTCTTGATTGAGGACCAATTTAACCATAATATGATATAGTTAAAAAAACATAATATGTTTACAATTTTCTTTTAAAATAATTTTGTTGGAGGTGACCATATTTAAACATGTTTTTTTTTCAAGCACAACGTACTTACTATAGTGAGGGGTCACGAGACTATTAAATTTTTCATGTCTCTTTTCTATCTTTCATTTCTCTTTGCACCATATTTTATCCCAGGGATGATAAATGAGAAAACCAATTTGTACTAACAAACTTTTAAAATAGTACTTTTTCGGCCCCAATAGTACTAAATCATTTTTTTTATTTTATTTAAAAAAAAAAACATTTTACACAACTAAAACAAAAGGTACTTAAAATTAATTTGTATATGTAAAGTATAGTTAGCAAAAAATACATGATCATTAATTATACATAATAATAGGGTGGGAAACATTTTTTCGCGTCAAAAGCACATCGCGATTCTTGTTCTATAAGTCATTCCAAGAAACTTTGCCAAAAAAAAAACCATAGGTAAAAAATTAATTTCAGGCTCCAGATTTTTCAAAATAGTTAGTTTTCCAAATTATTAAAGAATAGAGGCAAGCAAATTGTGCTTGATCTAGCCAGACCTGTATCGTACGGTTTTAAGGGTCAAGAAATCCATTTATTTTAATTTTTGATGGCCGCCAGGGAGTGTTATCATTCCTTTTTAATATATCGACCCCTTTGCACGAAATTATCGTATGTTACAAAAACCAAATTTTACAGCAGAGCCATTTTTATACTTTTCTCTGCTATCGCTTGCAATATAAATATGAAAATATACATTCAATTTTTGGAGCAACGAAGTGGAATTCGCCTACAATATTTTGACGTCTCTTTGAATGTAGAACAAGATTGCATCAAAAACTCAATTTCAAAAAAATTGGCATATACGATAATTTCGCGCAAATGGGTCGATATATCGTCTTTTTGTGGAAAATTTACGAATATTTCTCAAAATGCAATAATTCGGAGTAAAATAATAATGGAGTGGGTTCCCACTGTTCCAAAATTCTGTTGATTACATGTTGACGAATATTTGAAAATATTATGAATTCGTTCCAAAATAATCTTGAATTGAGATTAAGTCGTTCAATGAACAAGTGCAAAAATCTATTCGCAATAGCGGAGTTCAGTGTTTGGTGCAAATGGTCTAGCAAAAGAGAAAATGCAAAATATCATAGCTGTTTTGTTAAATCCAACAACAAAAAATAGAGTTTCCCTTAGATTTCATAAAAAAAGCTACGACATTTTGCATTTTCGCAAGACTTTTTGCACCAAACACTAAACTCCGCTTATATTCATTGGACAGTAAATACGAGTTGCCATTTTTATCAATTATAAATATGGAGGTTTGAAAAATTTGGAAATAGTACCAAATGAGTCATGGGGGTACCAGCGAACTTTTAAGTTTTGAATTGTACCAAAAAAAGTACAATTGTACCAACTTTATCAACCCTGTTTTATCCCTCAAAACAATGAATCAAATTTACTTAGTTGAGATTTATTTGCAAAACTTATGTATAAATTTACTTTAAGTTTATCCCAACACGAGCTAAAAATATTTAAGTAAGTAAATAAACCTTACAAAACAAAACAATATTACAACATATGTTTTTTTTTTTTTTTTTTGGACAAAACAAAACTTTTGTTGAACTAATGCATTTGTTTAACGTGGTTTGTATTTTGTTATTTTTATTTTGAACACGCAATTTGAGTTGATTTTAGCGGTCTGTTTTTACACATTGTCACTTTACTACCAAAAAGCGCTTTCTGCCTTTTCTTTGAAAGCTGCCTTTCAAACTGATTTTGACTTTTTCACACGTCACTCCGCTAGAACGGATTTCTTTAGAATAAGTTCTACTAGAATCGGTTGTTTTTTAGACAAAAAAAAAATAATGTTTATTTTGTTTGAACGGACGGATGTTTATTTTATATTTTACTTAAAATAACAATAAAAGCAAATTTTAATTCTTGGAAGTTGCCAAAAAGTTCATAGGTAAAAAAATCATTTTGGGTTTTGTTAGATTTAGCTCAATTTTTTTTAATCTTTCGTGAAATCACTAACTTAAGTGTAGCACAACTGCATTCAATCGTAATCGTTTAGAAATAATTCAATTAAATTAGGCAATTAAATGATTTTTTTTTAATACTACAAAAATCTATAATGCAGCCGTAATGGAGGCATTTTTCTAATTATAATATTGGGTAAACTTAAACTTTTTATGAAGAATGTCAAAACAAAATGTAACAAAAGGCAAAAACATTATGAACGATGTAAATACAAATTGCTTATAAAATCGTGTGCTCTTGTAAAAAACAAACACTTAAAACAAGTAAAAATTGACTACAAAAAAGAAATGTTTAGTTAAAATGGTAAATACAAATTTGCATGAGAGTATTCTGGTATAACGGGATTTTAAAAAAAGATACTTCAAGTGCCCTTGAATGATAAGTTGCAAAGGTTCTTCGACGTCACGACATATTAATCATTTTTAATTAGCCCACAAATTTGACATAAATGTGCTCCAAATAAAACTTGACTCCGTTCCAAGTAATTCTTAAGAGACGGCAAATAATACATTACTATAATACACTGCCACAAATAAATCATTGAGTAAAATATTAGCCCGTTGTATTGCCGAAGACGTCATGTAGATGATTAAATCATTACGCTGGAATCAACGATATGGGAAAAATTCAGTTTTATTTTTTTTTTTTTAACACCAGGAACTAAAAGCAAAACTGATGAAATCAAACAATGTTATGGAAGGCTTAAAATTGTGTTCGACGAATGGACATATATTTCATACAAAAAACATCTTCATATTACTATTCGTTTCAATAATGCTAAGAGGTTATGCTTGTAACTTTTCAAAATTGTGGTTAAAGTCATGAATCAGGAGACATGCTTAGCCACCAACAAATTAAAACAAATTTAAAATAAAATTGGGAGAATATATCAAATTATAAATTTATTAAATTTCAACATTTTCCATTTTTCGAATTTATTCTATTAGCTAAATTTCAGTTATGATTTCATAAAGCTTTTTTGTAATAGTTCTATTCCTTAAATTTTTCAGAAATGTCTTTATACACTACCAGACTATTATATTGTATTTTTCATTTCTGAAAAATTGAAGGAATAGAACTATTACAAAAAAGCTTTATAAAATACATAACTGAAATTTAGTTCATTGAATTAATTCGAAAAATGAAAAATTTTGAATATAATATAAAGTAACCTTCGGAAGGAAATAATTCCCAGTTTCTATTTATTAAATTTCTTTAATATTTTAAGAAAAAAGCTCCTCAAAAATCTACCTATTTTGTTGGTTCCTTAACTTTGTTTGTTTAAGTCAAATTAACTTTTTATTTAAAAAACTAATTTGGTTTTTGTGTTTGTATTAATTCGAATAAAAACCGGTTAACCGGTTAACCGGTTATTTTTTAAATTCTTAACCGAAACCCGCTTTTATAAAAATAGCAACTATTCGGAGTATTCTAAAACCGGTTTCGGGAAAAAAAGAATAATCGAACTCCCTATAATTTACCTCACGACCAACATAAAACGTAATCCCGGAAAGTAGTTTAGTACGCCTAAGCCCGTAACTAATAATGCTATCATAATAAAGTTTATTACTTCACAGTTTTATAGGACTAGAAATGACACTAGTAAATTTTGTGATGATCGGTCC
The DNA here is from genome assembly GCA_930367215.1 of Pollenia angustigena. Taxonomy (NCBI): domain Eukaryota; kingdom Metazoa; phylum Arthropoda; class Insecta; order Diptera; family Polleniidae; genus Pollenia; species Pollenia angustigena. The sequence continues at coordinate 171,695,719 of OV884059.1, read as the reverse complement.
ATAATTAACTATAGGCCCCATATAAAGTCCACTCTTGTTAATTAATTAAATACGCCTAAAACCGTAGCAGATATAGATATTGCAATAAAATGTCTCTATAATCTCCATAATTTACCTTAGATTGATATCTACAGAGGGCCATAACCATAAAGACATAGGGCAGATGCTCCGTCGTCTCGTCGTCAATCCCACAAAATCTGCATGTTTTGGTATCAACATTACCCAATATGAACTGATGGTATCTAAGACCACAGTGCCCCGTAAATAGTCCAACAAGTAGCTTAATTCCCCTGAGTGCCCCGGTAGGCTAGCTGGTAGCGAGCCAGTCTATAAGCGCCGAGGCTGCGGGTTCGATTCCCGCCAGAGACTCTGGTTTCTTTCCTGCAGACAAGCATAGAGCTTCGCGGGATTAGCTTAGGAAATTTAAAAAAAAAACAAACAGATGTAGTTTCCCAAGCAAAAGTAGGGATTGCTGTTCGGTTTTAACCGAAACCGAAACCGCGGTTTTAAATGCCTAAAAACTGAAACCGAAAACCGACAAAAAAAACCGCGGTTTCAGCTTTTACTTTAACAATGTATTTATGCTTGAAGAAATTGCAAATTAAACATCATACTCGTACTTCATATATTTATTTAAGTTTAATGGCTATAGCAGGAACATTTTGCTGGGAAATAAAATAATTTTTCGAAAAAAACAGAACAAAAAGAATTCTTGTGTGTTAAGTATGCTTTTTGAAACGTTTCATTTTGATTTTATTAACTGCAGTACATATATTATAGGGAGGGGCCTGACCAGGCCCATGTGGATACAATATGCACAAAATTTTCATTTGGCCAATTGCTGAATAAAGGAATACATAAAGTTTCGTTCTAATATACTTAATAATTATATAAAAAAAACTGGAAAAAAGTCTTAAAAATGCCTGGCCAGACCCAGGCATACACTTAAGGGCGAATAAAAGTACCTGAATTGAAACAAATAAAAAAATTGTATTACATGCAAAAAAATTTAATAAATTGTTTGAATTTAACTTCAAAACCGAAAACCGAACCGAAACCGACCGGTTTTAGTCATTTTAAAACCGAAACTGCGGTTTCACATTTTTACGGTTTTTAGCAAACTCTAAGCAAAAGAACCATTCAAGAAGGCTACCGGTAATTTTACTAGTTATATGATTGGTAGTGTTGAACGAAATATTGGTTAAAGTTGTATTAGTTTATTATGAACAAAATTAAAAAACTAACCGAAACTCTTGTGTAGATGTTATTTTGCATCTCTCTCTCTCTCTCTCTAACTAATATATTCCACTCGACTACGGAACATATATCTGTACTGCTTTCTCTGCTGAGTTTTTAGTAAACCTAAATAATGGTTACCGCTTACTTGTTAGTGTAACGTAAATATTGGTTAGCACTAACGAGTTATTCATATTGTAAATATTGGTTAGCACTAACCTTTAAAAATTATTTATTTTTTTTTCATTTTAAATTAATCTTATTCATACATTACAAAGTCAGGAAATTAGACTTCAGAAAAGTAAACACCACGTACCATTATTTCTGTGGAAGCTCTATAACGTTCCACTTCTTGCATGGGTCTGGAAATGGAGGTAAACGTACGTGTGACCAAAAATTTAATTGTAGATCATTTTATTTTGTTGACAACTTGTGTCCAAAAAAGCAAATACAAACTTGAAAAGTCATCAGGATTAATTTCAAAAGATTTTGTTATTCGTGCTTAATTCCCAGTTTTTATTCTTGATAAAAACACTTGAAATTTATTGTTGAAGGGATAAGCTATTCCTATGCATTTCACTGGTTGCTTAGGCCAGATCATCAGGAAACTTCATCCATAAAGATTTTAGAAAAACTAAAGATATTAAACCAAATAAAACTGTTAAACGTATAAGACTTATAGCAACAGTTTTACTTGTAACAATATCAAAGCTTTAACAAAACACATCAACAATAAAAAAAGTGGGTTTATTTCATCTTACATTCCCCACTACAATTAGTTGAAATTCTCGCAACATTAATTGTAGTTGTAAGTAGGTTAAGAAAAACAAAATAAAAAACAAACAACAACTTATAAAAGATGTTGTCAATTAAGTGTTTTTTTAGGCCGTGCACTTGCCTGTTTATTATCAAAAAGTAATTTAAATTTTTGGGAATACAAAATTTTAATTTCAAAAGATTTTGTTATTCGTGCTTAATTCCCAGTTTTTATTCTTGATAAAAACACTTGAAATTTATTGTTGATGGGATAAGCTATTCCTATGCATTTCACTGGTTGCTCAGGATTTTTAATATTATTATTGATTCCTTTATTATCACCACCAAATCTTTAGCTATTATCCTGGCCAAAGCCACCCAACGCATGACCGCTACCTATTGAGCGAACACTCCTTTCAAAATGACCGATTCGCACAAGACCTCTGTTATTTCCTGAGAATCCACCACCCCTTGCTTTGAAGCTGTCATCTGTCAGCCTTCCTTTACCACTAGCATTTTGATTACCGCTTTTTGGCGGTGCCACTGTTTCTTTTATAAATGTTTTACACCTTCTACTTTAGTTACAAATTATATAATTAAATTAAATTTCAAAAGATTTTGTTATTCGTGCTTAATTCCCAGTTTTTGTATTCCCAAAAATTGAAATTACTTTTTGATAATAAACAGGCAAGTGCACGGCCTAAAAAAACACATAATTGACAACATCTTTTGTAAGTTGTTGTTTGTTTTTTATTTTGTTTTTCTTAACCTACTTACAACTACAATTAATGTTGAGAGAATTTCAACTAATTGTAGTGGGGAATGTAAGATGAGATAAACCCACTTTTGTTTATTGTTGATGTATTTTGTTCAAGCTTTGATATTGTTACAAGTAGAACTGTTGCTATAATTCTTATACGTTTAACAGTTTTATTTGGTTTAATATCTTTAGTTTGTCTAAAATCTTTATGGATGAAGTTTCCTGATGATCTGGCCTAAGCAACCAGTGAAATGCATAGGAATAGTTTATCCCATCAACAATAAATTTCAAGTGTTTTTATCAAGAATAAAAACTGGGAATTAAGCACGAATAACAAAATCTTTTGAAATTAAAATTTTGTATTCCCAAAAATTGAAATTACTTTTTGATATTAAATTATATGTTTTTTTTTTTTTTTTCTTTAATACCAATGGCATATATTAAAATTAAGAAATTCACAAATTTGTACATGAGTATGACAAAAATATATTAAAAAATTGGCATTATTTAGGAAATGTTTGTTTTACCATTCTTAAAAATATGTTTGAGTGAAACAACTTATGTAGAATTATTGCAAGTATGTTAGTAACATTTTTCTTCCTTTTTAGTTGTTGTTATGTATTTCTTGTAGGGAAGCCTACTGCCCCACCACGGGATAGGGTAACAAATCTCCTGGACTTTCTCAATGCAGAAACTTACGTCCATGAATGAAGGAATTCACATTCGGAACATGTCCAGTTTGTCTCCCCAATATGACCCGCAGGGACACCGAAGAAAGGCTCAGGGCAGATCCCATATTTAGCAGCTTTTGAAATTCACTGTAAATGCTAAAACTAATTTCCCCGCTGTATTGAATTTTGTTTTTTAATACCATAAATCATATGGGTTCATAACTTACCAGGGCTCAAACCAAATTCCCTTTCTGAAAATCATTTAAGTCCGGCATAAACTGTTACGAATCATGATATTTTACTCAAGCTAAAATATAGGTCTAAGCCGAAAACAATTTTAATGCTGATGTCTGTTTTTATAAAGATAAATTAATAATAAATAGATATCATATATTAAGAATCCACTCCTGAAATATTCGAACTGCCGGTGGAGAGTATCAAAGATTCGGCACAGCCGAATATAGCACTCTTACTGGTTTTTATTTATGTTTCATATGTTCCAGTTTTTTATTTTTTCCTTAAATTTTTATTTATAACAACAATGCATAATATTTAATTTAGCCAGAGATTTGCTTCTTATACTTAAATAAGTTCAAAGATTTGGCTTAAATTTTTATTTTTTATATTTTTCATTAGCTTAAAGAATATTTTTGTATATCTTTCAATTATTTGCAAAATGTTTTCCTCTTGTTTTTTGATAAATTATTTATTTATAAGTTGGTGTTGTTGTTGTTGTTCGTTTTTTTTTTTTATTATTAAATTTTTTTAAATTTTTTCTTTGTTTAAGTTTTGTATACTTGAAAATTCAACACCATAATACAATTGTATAAAATTACATGGAAATTCCATTATACTTGTCTTTATACGAGAACGAGCAACTCGTTCTTTTTTTTATTTATTTTCCTGCTTGCTTAAGAAAGTTTTGCAGTATGTGTTACTATTGAATTTTTTCTTTATTTTTAGTTTTTTTGCTTTTTTTGTTATTAAAAGTTAACATCTTACATGAATGTGTGTGATGGCGTATTCATGCCCTGTGCTCATTTTTGTAAGACGGGTTGCTTTTTTTAAACGAGCAGCAAGAAGTTTTTCTTAACTTTTTCTTAAACACAGTGGGGTTCATAAGAGCATTTTTATTAAAAAATATATATCAATTTGACTTTTTATACCCCTCCACCTATACTAGTGAACAAGGGTGAGGTTTGTCATTATGTGTGAAACTTTTGTAATATTCATCTAAGACCCCATTAAGTAGATTAATTCTAGATCCTTGAGAAATTCTAAGTCTATTATAAGTTAATGCCGTTAACACTGCTTATTATATTAAACTTGTATGTTAACAAGCAGACTCTTGATCCAACTTGGGCTAACACTGCGGTTGCTGCGAGAGTTTTGAATATATTTTTCTCGTTTCCGAGAAAAACCAGATAAGAATGCAGACTTTATTCACAACTCAATAATAAGAGGATTTGAATAAGGATTTTGGCTATGGAGATGGAGAATAAAATGACAGTTTATTTGCGACAATTACACGCACTTAGTACGGTACATCGTCCGAAAGGCTTAATAGCCCTAATTATTTTAAAATGACATCGGACGATAGCCAGTAGGCCAGCTGTGGAAAAATGTTAGCCTTTTTAAAAGCTTTTATTTAACTTACAACACATGTATGTATGTATGTATGTATGTATGTTTGTTCGGGTGAAATCTTGCTACTCAATTTTGAAGCAGTTATCTTCAACCGATTGAGCTGCTATTTTGTATACACGTTTAGTTTGGATGACAATGCTTGGTCAACTGTGTGATGTTATTCTAAATCTGCCATCGGCAAAATCAGGGCGCCGCGTTTTCTCTTTTCTCTATTTTTCTTTTTTATAGAAGAGAATTTTACAACATTAACAACAACATATGTAAAATTCATACAGCGCATACAATCGCAAAATGTAATAGTATAGGTTACCGATCGCAGTTCTAAATTCAATATGGCGGCCACGCACAACACGGCGGACTACTAGCATATTTTTAATGCACTTCTACAATATGGGTATTAGAGTTGTCAACCGATTACGAATAATTCGATTAATCGATCAAACAAAACCAAACTCTTGTTCGAATAATTTATAAACGACAATTTTCGAATAACGAATAAATCGATTAATGTCGATTAATCGAATAATTTTTTTATTAAAAAAAAAATTAAATAGAAGCTTAGAATTTAGTTTATTCTCGTACTTTTTTATACAAAATGTAGGAAAGTTAAAAAATATTGTTGCCATAGCCCTGGTTGTAATTAATCTCAATGTTTAGTAAGCAAAAACCGTGTTGTGTACTCATTGTATTTCAAAAATGTATTTTATGTTCTTATTAAACAAATCTTAACAAACAATTGCAAAACTCGTTAAAAATAAAACAGCTGATACAATTGAGAAGGTAAGTTGCAAAACTCGTTTGTTACAAAATTAAAAATACGAGATGACAATTGCTTCTAATAGTTTTTTTTTTTCTTCCGCGATTTTAGCACGGACACGCATTGATGCAATCAGAATATTTTGTCTAATAAAGCGCCAAAACAACTAAAAGAATCATTTGCCATCTCGTATTTTAATTTTGCAACAAACGAGTTTTGCGACTTACCTTCTCAATTGTATCAGCTGTTTTATTTTCAAATTACACGTTAAAAAATTTTCAAGAAAGGGTATTTTTAAATTTCGGGTCAAACATTCAAAAAAAAAAACAAAAATGTTAAAAATAAAGAATTGATTTATATTGTTACGTTTTTCCTTTAATAAACGCGTTCGGTTTACTCCCTTTATAATAAACCGTTGAGTTCTTTTAATTGCAAATAAAAATAAATACACACACTTATTCAACTTTACAAACTTTATTATTTTGTTCACAATTGTTAGTTACGAACAGAACCGTTTCACAAAACAGACTAAACTAATTTTACATGAGTCACCCCTTTTTATATTTCATAATGATTTCTAGATTTTTCCTGAACCTTCCCGTAAAAACTATTTATTATGTTCTATAACCATTTCTAGAAATTACTGGGAAATTTATATAGGAATTATTTTAAAATAACAGTTGTGTTGAAAATTATACATGACAATTTTAAGTACCATAAAACTATAACTTACAAGATAACTTATAATTATAACTATAAATAATTCTTAGATAATTTAACTTTCGTAACAATATAAATCATATCTTGAAAGTAGAAAATGTTGTTATTGTATTATATTTTTTTTTAAAACTTTATATGTATGTATATCTTTTCAATTTGCGTAAGTGTCACAATATTACCATTGAAAACGATGTAGTCTAGTGTAGTGGAGAAATACATTAAGAGAGACAGCGGCTGTTCTATAAAAGAAATCAAAAATCCAGTGTAATATCGGATTATTAAGAAATTAAGGGTTTAACGATGCCTTTAAGTAATACAACGATATAGAGTTAAGATGAAAAATGTTGTGCATCAAAAAAAGTAGAAGCCATAGCGGATGGAATGGAAGATTTTCCATAGTAATTTTTTTGTAAAAATAATTCTTTTATTCGTTACTCTCCTCGATTAATCGAATAATTTTTTACATTTAATCGTTTGATCGAACGAACAAAAGCAATTATTTGAATTATTCGAACAAAGTTGAAAGGCGAATAATTGACAACTTCAATGGGTATCAAATGAAAAGGCTTGCTTAGAATAACTCCAAAAAAAAGTGACATCACTCTAGATACAATATGGCTGATTAAGTGTTTAATGCTTGCTGAGAATACGAATGCGAGTTTTAAAAAAATTAAGAGTTAAAAATCTTTTTTAAAAAGGATCTTGTATATAAATGCGCTAAAAAGTAAAAAATAATTTTTTTCTTTCAAACTTTTTTTATCAACTTCAACGTTCTTATACAATTTATATGATATAAAAGCTTGTCGCGAGATTTACTAGTGCAGAAAAACAAGTAAATTAATAACTTGATTTTAACTATTAACATTTCAAACTAAGAAAATACAAGGACTTAAATCTTTCGACAAGCTTTTGTATCATATAAATTGTGTAATGACGTTGTAAGTTGATAGTAAAAGTTTTAAAGCAAAAAAAGGACCGTTACGAAATAAGAGCAAAAGCAATATCAAACGAAACACTAGACTTGAAGCAAAAATATTTAAAACAAAACCTTCTCCTGTAAATTTTTTTTTTTTTTTTTTATTGGTTAAATCATTTTTACTATAAGGGCTCGATATTCCTTCCCGCGGCTATGGGTAGTAAACCACAATCACCAAGTAATCCCCGAAAGTATCGTTTCAACGAAAATGCAATACTTCTGCAAACGCAATCTTCCTGAAAGACAGCAGCATACTAATGGAGGCCTCTACCGATAGTCAGTCAGGTGCGATGCCACCTGGGGCTACTGACTCCCGTTATATATATATAGGGATTAATATCGTAAAAGGATTCCAGAAACTATATAATCTTCAACAAGGGAAAATTAAATGAATTTTCTAAGTTTTTTTTTGCGATGCAAATAAAATAAATATTCTTTTCAATGGTCCACTGTTTGAAAAAGTTTTAGAAAAAAATATGTAAATTGTTCTCTATTCTATTATAATGTCATCATAATATAAATTTTAAATTTAAGTTTTAGCAGCAAATATCTTCATACGTGCACTCACACATCCTTATAAACTCCAACAAACACACGCAATTGCACACATAAGAGTAGATTAGTACAAAAATAAACGACAACAAACATGAGTTTTACCATCTCCAGGAATCTTTTTTCTTCTCTGAAACATGAACAAAAGGTGAAAGTGTTTGTACTTGTAGGGGCAACGAAAAAAAAAGATAAAAAGAAAAACTTACGGGTTTCATTTTACTTAAACACCATCCTATAAACACACTAACAAACACCTTTAAACGCGTATGCTTAATGCAGTTAAGTTTATGAATGAGTATTTAAATTAACACCTTTATAAGATTCTCACACACACAATATCTACATTTACACCATCATCTTCACGTCATCATTTTGTGGTTAAATGGATGTGGCTAAAATTGGATTTCTTCGATGAATAAGTGTATGATTAAACAAAATACAAAGCAACAAAGTATTTTTGTAATGAATTATTTTTCAATTTAATTTTATTATCAATTATTCATTTAAGTTCCTTTTGCCAAAAAATCCAATTATTTTTATTTTATTAAATTGTGTATTTTTGGTCTTTTAAATATTCATGAAATTAGTTGAAACGTTTTTAATGAATATCTCTATGCCATAATTTTACCACAATTTAAATTTTTAGTTTTAATGCATTTAAAATGTTTTGGTGATTATCTGTTCGATTTAAATCTGCAACTAATATGCTTTTAATTATAGACACAAACGGGCACACACTTCATTAATTAACACTTTCATTGACAGATGCTGGGGAAAATATTTAAATATAATAATTTTGGATATTCAATTTATTTATCTATACATAATGTATTTAATTACACAGGCCTACGAAATTATGGTTTTTGGAAGTTTTTTTCTCAAAAAATTATTATTTTTGGTTATTGTACTAAAAGAAACGGGAGACGATATTTATATAATTCGTGGCACGTCCCAATTGGGAGATAAAGGTACATATGTATGTGTTTTCCGATGAATACTTCTCTTTCAGGCGCCATCCACAGTGAAATGAAATTAACGAATACCGAATAAGTATCAGTATCGGCAATATTTCACTGTCGATACGACAATACATTTTTTATAGTTGTTTTGAAGAAAAAAAAATAGTTTATTTTGGATGCTTATTTTTTGCATAAAGCAGAGCAAATCATCAAACAGAATAATAAATGGTTTCTTTTAACTCTTAAGCTGGAGGCCCACACGATGCGTTCTATGCGTATGTTTCCTTATTTGACCCTTTTTAAGACGAATGCTAAAGTGAAAGTAGTCCTACTTCTTGCATTCCATTCTTTTAAACATTCTACGCGTTTGCTGTGTAATTTGTCAAGACGATTTGACACTTCTGCTTTTTAGACAAATGCATTAACGCATTGAACGCATGGTGTAGACCGGTTTTTTTGCTTTGCACCATAATATGAATAAAAATTGTTATCATTTTGCAAAGCACTAATGGTACATTAAAAAAAAACAAGCGCACTTTTATGTGCTAAGCAATAAGACATAAGCAAGTTTAAAAAAAAATAACAAATCGAGTGCCACGCCATTCCTTTACTATGAAACGGGTTCGTCAGGTAGAATACTTAAATATAAAATCCAAAACATTCAGTGTGTAAAGCTTATATTAATGAACGATTTGAGACACAATCCTCGAAAATTTCAGAAATAGTAGATTGAAAAAACGTCTTGTTAACATGACTCTGTATTCCGAAAGAGTTGTAGACACGGTCACCCCCACACCTAGTAAAAGTTCTTATAAGTCTACAAGAACTGAAATTTTTAGCGTTTGTGGAAATGTTATGAGAAAATTTCGAAAAATTTCAGTTAAAGCAGACATCTAAAGATACCGTAGATTTTCTTCTTTTTCTCGAGAGGCATTTCCGCAATGAAATGTTTTACACAACATTTAAGAACATGGCGCAGAAATGAGTTCTGTCGCATCGGAGAGACTATTTTGCACTGCAGGTCTACTTCAAACGGATTTGCAACGGACAAAAATCTGATTTAAATTAATTTTAAATAATAATCTCTTCCTAATTCGAATATAGTTCGTTGTTTCAAAATCTTGTTAATATCAATTTTAAATATTATAATCTCTTCAACAGTAATTTTGTATAATAAAAAAATAACTCTACTTGAGTTTTCTTAGTTTTACCTTAAAGCAAAATTTTACATTCGTATCGATATGGGTATTGGTATCGCCGATATTTCCTTTTAAGTATCGGTATCAGGGTCGTATCGGCAAAAAGGCGGCGGCATGAAATAACCCCCCAAAATAGAACCCCCCAAAAGTTTGTACAGAGAACAACAAAAACGATTTTTGGGGGATTATTTCATTTTGTTTGGGGTGTTATTTCATTTTTTTAATTGGGGTATTATTTCATATGAAATTATCCCCCAAAAAATCATTATGAAATAAAGCCCCAATATATTTTTTGGGGGATTATTTCATTTTCAAATTTATAATGAAAACGTTTTTGGGCGCAAGAATTTATCCACTTTGGTATACAGAACACCGGCTTCGATAAATAAAGCTGCCCTGCATAGCCGGCCTTCGGACGGGCGCAATGGTTTTCTTCTATATGGTAAACCAAACACCGGCTTCGCTTACTAAAGCTTCTCTGCGTATCCGGGTCGATTCGGTATTTTTGTACTATAGAGGAGAAAATCGTGGCGCTATGCAGAGAAGCTTTAGTTAGCGAAGCTGGTGTTTGGTATACCATAGAGGAAGAAGTCATTGCGCCCGGCCGAAGGCCGGCTATGAAGAAAAGCCTTAGTTGGCGAAGCTTGTGTTTGGTATATCATACCATGATATCTATTGCGTGATTCTTTAAAGCAAAAGTGTATAATTGATTGTATTAAATATACTGGGCTCTTATTTCATTTCGGAAATTGGGGTTTTATTTCATATGAAATAAGCCCCCAAAAATTAGGGAATTATTTCATTTATGTTTGGGGCGTTATTTCATTTCGTTGAGGGTTAATTTCATTTTCAAAATTGGGGCTTTATTGCATATGAAATAAGACCCCACGCTTTGGGGGGTTATTTCATTACTTTTTTGGGGGGTTATTTCATGCCGCCCAAAAAGGCGTATGGTTACACCCATAAATTTAACATTCCAGGAAGGTAAGAGCAAAATGGCATTGTTATTGAATGAAAGTAATTTCAAGTTGAAAAATGTGAATTTCATGTACTGGGTGATTTTTTAAGAGCTATAGGAAAGTTTTAAAAAAATCACATAAAGTTCAGAAAAATGCATGAAATCGTTATTTGAATCGATAGTACGGTCCATATAATTTAATGTTTGAAGATTATTTCATGCAAATGTTGACCGTGACTGCACCTCAAATGGTCCATCCGCTTTACTCTTTCCAACATTTCGGCCGGTATCTAATGAATAAATGCTTCAATATTGTCTTCCAATGCGTCAATTGAAGCGGGCATGTGTGTATAGACATGAGCTTTAACATAGCCCCACAACAAATAGTCTAAAGGCGTTAAATCGCACCATCTAGGCTGCAAATTTACCGGTCCCGAACGTCAAATAAAATGTTAACCAAACTCGCCTCTCAATAAGTCTATTGTTAAGCGTGCTGTGTGGCATGTGGCACCGTCTTGTTGAAACCGCATGTCATGCAAGTCAAGCTCTTGCATTTTGGGCAAAAAAAGTTGGATATCATCTCACGGTAGCGCTCACCATTCACATTTACGTTACGATTCGCATCATCTTTGAAGAAGTACGGTCCAATGATGCCACCAGCCCATAAACCGCACCAAACTGTGACTTTTTCTGGATGCATTAGTAGCTCTTGCAATACTTCTGGCTGATCTTTACTCCAAAATCGACAATTCTGCTTATCAACGTACCCATTGAGCCAAAAATTATCTTCGTGGCTGAACACAAGAAGCTCGTGATGAACTTTCTTAACAGAGCACGCATTTTGATAATAAAATTCAATAATTTGCAAGCGTTGCTCGTTTGTAAGACGATTCATGGTTAAATTATAGACCAAACTGAAGATGTTTGACACTGAAACAAAACACGAAACGTGCGTCAGCTGTTTAAATCAGTGGAGCCAAAAAAATCACCCATTAGAATCAAGTGAGAAGAAGCTCCAGAGACAACAAATGTATTTATTGCAGAATAACTCTGAACACTTACCATCGGAACCAAAGAAAGACAATATTATAATTTATTTTCCTGAATTGAATGTTTAATTATATTTTTTTGTATTCCCCTTTGTTTACAAAAATACGCAATTAAAAGACACAAGCAATATGGTTTTCGTCATCATCTACTTTAAAAATTTTATGTATTTAACTAAGTTATTTAAACAAAAAGAATACGGGAATTTTTCTTCTTTCTATAAATTATTTTAAGCATGAAGATTAATAATGTGTATGTTTCTTCTATTTTTTTCTGTGTGTAAGTCATAGTTGATGAAATCTAGGATTTTATGCAAATTTTAAAGTTTTTTACCAATTGTGTTATTTCGGAAGATGGGTTTTACCACAAATAATATTAAAAAAAAAAGCAGTTTTATAATTTTATTGTATAGTCCATTAGATTGCAATAATTTGCACCCATAACGGAACTGAATCATATAACAAAAACATGAAAACACCATCATCTTAATTTGCTAGGATTGACTGCCATACGCTTACATTTCTGTTTTTTTTTTTTTTTTTTTTTATTTTTAATAAAAGATATCAAGTTTTTATCCGATTTCGGTTTATTACGGCGTAAAATCCAGGAGGAAATTAAAAAATATTCAATAAGCTACATAGATAAACTAATGGCCCACCATAACTACCTCGCTCGGGGTCTGCTTCAGTTCGAAGGTCACCAGAGGCTAAAAAGAACCGATACTTTGAGCCTAACTAGAAGACATTTTTAAATTTTGAATACAGCAGTTAGTGGTTACATTGGTAACAACTAATAAACAACAAGTAAAATTAAGATTTGAATACTTAATTGGGGGATTCACAAGGTGTCATAAAGTCATATGTCTTCACGACTGTGGTGAACAACCCCTCATAATTTTGTATGCTATTTTGAATTTAAATCAGCTGAATTAAAACAAATATAAAAAATAAATAATTACCTAACATCAAAATATTTTTTAATTCTTTTCCATGAATTAATAAATTAAATTAGATTTTACCTGACTATTTTTCATTTTGCAGACGCAAATCTGAAATAAATTTTATTTTGTTTGTTTACCAAACAGCAGAGTCATAAGCCGATCTTATTTGACGCCGCAAGTGATTTGTTGCAAAAATTGCTAGCCGCAGGTCAAATTTTGATGTCAACCGGATAAAATTATACCATCAACGGCGACGGCTACAAGAGCTAACGCGGTACGGCTCAGCCGCTCAGCTCTGGTCTCTTCTGATTAATTACCACAGCCCAATAAACATAGCAAGCAACGTTCTATTAAGTTAAGACACTTTTTGTTTACAAAGCAACAACAATATTTTTAAACCATTGTAAAATGTTAGAACATTATGACAATATAACATGATAGCACGCCTTGTGAATACCCCAAATGTAAATTTCGATAAGAAAGATTCAATAATAAAACAATAAATTACAAAAAAAAAAAAAAAATATATACATTTTTGTAATCAAATAGCACTATAGATGTTGTTATTAATTGCTTTAAAAAATATCTTTCGAAATGACCAAATTGGTGAAAAACGTTATACATCCACGAAATTTAGTAGCCTATCAAACTAGATATAACTCATTTCTCCTTAAATAGCAAATGTGACGTGGTACATTTAAACGAAGTTTATATTTGTAATATATGGTACATTTAAACGAAGTTTATATTACCAAGTCATAAAATATATCACGTATATGTATTTGAATCTGGTGCGAAAATCTCCGCAAAATATAACTCAATCCAGTTCTGTAATGGGGTAAATCAAAGATCGTTTCGTTCCTAAGGTAACGGTAATAAACCCAAGTCAGTGGCTCCAGTAATTAATGGCAATTTACTTACTCAAACTCAATATTTTTTCGAAATTTCTTTTTTTACTTGGTTCGCTTCAGCTCTGAGCTCTCCATTTTTTATATGAAATTATTTAAAAAACTTTTTCATCGCAGACCTGTGTAACAAATATTTTTGTGCGATTCAGTGTAAATATTAATATCGTTATGACACCTTCAAAGCTCAATAATTGTTGGTCATTAGAAGAGATGGAATTGTATGCATTTATAAAAAAAAAATCACGCCCTTAATCATACCGGTAGTAATTCAAAATATGCTTTAAAAATTCTTTAATAATGCAAATATTTATTAAAGAAAAACGGACAATATTTTACAATCATTTTTTTTTAATTACACTGTGTATAATTTTTTAAGTCATGGAAAAATAACCATATACGGATATCACTATGTAATAAAAGGCCAAAAAAAAAAGAACCGTGTCTCCCAGATTTGCCCAAAGTCATGCACTTTTTCTTTTATGGGCCCCCAAAGATTTGGGGCCTCGGTTTCATTTTTGCAAAAAATTATCATTTTCTCAGGCTCATATCTTGCAAACCGTTCGGAATTATGATTTACGCTCTGAGACAAAGTTGTAGCTCTTACCATAAAGAACAAAAACTGTGAACATATAAAATCAAAAAAAAACTTCATTTATTTTTTATTTTGTTTTTCTTAACCTACTTACAACTACAATTAATGTTGAGAGAATTTCAACTAATTGTAGTGGGGAATGTAAGATGAGATAAACCCACTGTTGTTTATTGTTGATGTGTTTTATTTAAGCTTTGATATTGTTACAAGTAGAACTGTTGCTATAATTCTTATACGTTTAACAGTTTTATTTGGTTTAATATCTTTTGTTTTTCTAAAATCTTTATGGATGAAGTTTCCTGATGATCTGGCCTAAGCAACCAGTGAAATACGCATAGGAATAGCTTATCCCATCAACAATAAATTGCAAGTGCTTTTGTCAAGAATAAAAACTGGGAATTAAGCACGAATAACAAAATCTTTTTAAATTAAAAAAACTTCATTTTCAAGATCAACATCGCAAAAAACTTTTTTTTATCTTTTTTCCCCTGTTCAGGTCCATAGGTAAGAAACCGTTCAAAATTCAAGGAAACAATCAGCTAGTGAAATTTACCTAAGCTCTCAATAAACAGCTCTCTAGAACATATGAACTTTCTAGGAATGATTTTAAGCACCGTTTAGGTAGCCGCAAAAGTGAAAAATTTCCAGAAAATTCGAGTCGAGATAAACTATTTTCGGGAAATTTTTCACTTTTGCGGCTACCTAAGCGTTTATATCCTCTAAAAGTTGTTTATTGAGATCTTAGGTATATTTTTGTAGTTGTTGTTGTTTTAAAACTTTTTGTGACTTTGTTCTTAAAGATTAAGTTTTTTGATTTTATATGTTTACAATTTTGTTTTTTATGGCAAGAGATACAACTTCGTCTTAGAGGGTAAATCAAAATTCCGAACAGTTTGCAAGTTATGAGCCTGAGAAAAGGATAATTGTTTGCAAAAATTATACCGAGGCCCCAAATCTTTGGGGGCCCATAAAAGAAAAAGTGCATGACTTTGGGCAAAACTGGAGACACGGGTCTTTTTTTTTTTTTTTGGTCTTTTATCACTTAGTGGTGTCCGCATGTGGTTATTTTTTTTCGTGTTGCACTGTGTTATTAGTGGCTTAATAAAAACTTTTGGAGCAGTCCGTTTTAAAAAAAAAAAGTTAAAAGTTAAAAAATGCTACAAAATTTCAAATTTTTCGGTAGTAACTTGTAAATATTGTGATCAATAATTTAAAAATAGTCGGTTAAATAAAGATCTTGCTTGGCCAAACACAAAAAAACAGTAAAATCATTAAATATGTCACAACGGAGTATATATTTTGAAAGACCAACTATCACATGGGAAGTGCAATAAACGAGCTTTTTTAATTTCACTGTATTCATTCATTGCCCTCAATTGTTCAATGCTGCTTATTGTGAACGAAGCTTAATTCAGATAAAAAAACAAAATAACGTAGTATTTAAGTGTTCAAGAAAAACATGCTTTTGCATATAGTTCCATCCTCCAGCCATTAGCATTCTACACAAATGCCATAATTATGTGATATTATGTATAAAAATCTTCATCGTTGATAAATAAATTATAATTATTTGCAATTTAGTAAAATTCCAAAATGATAAATATTGTAATCAAAACGGCGAGACTTTTGTTAGATTGTTTTATGTTGATTGTCATAATTTTAATTGGAATTTACCCTAACTTAAGCGTTTGTCTACAGTCAGAGAAAAGTGAAGAATATTAAAACTAAACTTTTAGTAGCGAAAATAAATTTTTGCGTTTAAATCTATTTTGTACAAAAAATTAAAAGTTAAAAAAAAAACACGTTAATACTATTCTTACGACGGAGGTCTGAAAATTACCTTTTTTGATGGTACATTTGTGTAATTCTAGGTTAGGACTAAGAGACAATAGCACATTGAAAATTCCTATCAGCTACTTAATTTCAGAATGGGGCGTGGCGCAAGAGTTAGAGCTCTTAAAAAAATTATTGTGCGTTGGTTTTTTATTGAAATGCCTCAACCAAATTTATATTTATTATATTAAAAGTATATTTACGAAGCTTTTTAATATAATCGAAGTTACACTGAAAGAAATTAAGCATTTTTTAAGAAACCGGAAATCTTTTTTTTTTTTAATTGAAGCTCTTCAACTAAATAGTTTCTAATAGGTTGGCTTAATAAGATTTTATTACAAAAACCTAAAATTTATTTAAGTAATGTGTAATTTATACAGTAAAGATACCTTTGTTGTAAATTTAAGTATTTTTCTAATTGTAAAATTGGACAAACTTCTTATGAAGAATGCCATAACAAATTGTAACAAAAGTCAAAAAACATTATGAGCAATGAAAAAGCAAATCGCTTATATAAGCTTCTTGATCTTGTAATATATTTTTATAAAAATGTCATCTCTGCTGATATTTCGAGCTGATTTAAAAGACAATGGTGCTGAAAGGGCCCTAAAATGATAAGTTGCAAAGGTTCTTCAACGACACGACTTATTAATCACCTTAAATTAGTCCACAAGCTTGACACAAATATACAGCAAGTAAAAGTTGACTCTGTTCCAAGTAGTTCTTAAGAGACTGCAAAAAATACTTTACTAAAATATACTGCCAAAAATTAATTAAACAAACTCTTCAGAATTTCTAGCATATCTTCATTCTTAAAGCTACAACATACCGGAGGAATCAACGATATGGGAAAATTCATCAGTTTTATTTATTAAATCACCAAGAACTTAAAACAAAATTAAAGGAATCAAACAATGTAATGGAAGGTTTTAAATTGTGATCGACGAATTGACAGATATTTCATAGAAAATGCATGTTCATATAAATAATTTGAAATATATAATCCTGGCTAAGAGTTTTGTTTGCAGCTTTTCAAAAATATAGTTGAAGTCTACTGATTTATATAGATATGCTTAACCACAAACAAATTAAGGTCCATTTTCACAACTTACCGATAGCTTAAGGTAGGATTTTATCGGCCGTATAAAAAGTGTTCTATTATTACAACTTTACTTTTACCTACCAGGTAGGATGAACCTTAATTTACTTTATCGCTCACTTAAGGCTAAAGTAAAATTTTAATAATAGAACACTTTTTATAAGGTCGGTTAAATTCTACTTTTAGCTATCGGTAAGTTGTGAAAACGGGCCTAAAACTCATTTAAAGAAAAATTTATGAGAATAGCTCAAATAATAAATTTATTAAATTCCTATGTTTTTTAAAACCAAAGTTTTTCATAAATTCTATTTAAATTTGATAAAATGAAATCACATTATGAAATAAAGCCCAAAAAAACGAAATTAGGCCCGATTTCCAAATTTTGCAATTTTATTGGGATTTATTTCATTTTTCTAATTGGGCGTTATTTCATCGGGTGGTATTTCGTGTCGCCCCCTTTAAAATTAAAATATTTCAATATTTGAAATGTTAAATGCAATTTTAATGATGTATAGAATAAGTCTCTAAAGCATTGGTGCTCAAAAATGTTTTGCATACGTATTGAGAGAGAATCTTAAAATACAGAGATAAGCAAAACTATGCGCACCAGATTTATTTAAATTTAATAGAGAGAAATTGTGTTGGTTGTAAAACATTTATAATAATGCAGTCAAAACTAAATTTTCTAATTTTTTTTGGCTTTTAAAATTGTGACATTTAAAAATTTTAAAAAACAGTAAGAATTGGAAGTTTTCCAATGTTACTATAAAAAAAAATTAAGTGTGAACTGCGAGCATGTTTGTATATTAAAAGTAAGAATTATATCTAAAAAAACTGCACTAAAATCTTGTAAATTTATGCTTTTATGAAAGTTTCGTAAATGCATTAAAAATTTTTTTTAAAGTTTATTACTTATCCTACACACTGTATTTGAAACGGCGCCATGCAATAACTCCCAGGTGACATAAGTCTCAAGAAAAAAATGAAATTAGACCCAAAAATGTTTCATACAAATGTGGGAGTAATTTCATTATGAAATAGCTCCCAGCCCTCTCGGTTTTATTTCATTTTTTTTGAAGTTATTTCATTTTTTGCCTGGGAGTTATTTCATAATGAAATAAAATCCAAATGAAATAAGTCCCCGCAAAAAATTAACGTGGAAGTTATTTCATTTTATTTTGGTTTTCGGTGTTATTTCAGTTGCTGTGGGAGTTATTTCATTTTTTGTGGGAGTTTTTTCATTTTCAATTATTTGCAATTTTTGAAGACAATGACTTAAGTTTATCAAAGAAGAAAATTTTGCTAATTGTAATTGCAGTGTCTTATGGTTACCGGCTATGCAGTGAATGGTTACCGGCTAGTTAGCGAAGCCGGTGTTTGTTATACCATAGAGGAGAAAATCCTTGCGCCCGGCCGAAGGCCGGCTATGCAGAGAAGCTTTAGTTAGCGAAGCCGGTGTTTGTTTACCATAGAGGAGAAAATCCTTGCGGCTGGCCGAAGGCTGGCTATGCAGAAAAGCTTTAGTTAGCGAAGCCGGTGTTTGTTATACCATAGAGTATAAAATACTTGCGCCCTGCCGAAGGCCGGCTATGCAGAGAAGCTTTAGTTAGCGAAGCCGGTGTTTGCTTTAGTTAGCGAAGCCGATGTTTGTTATACCATAGAGGAGGTAATCCTTGTACCCGGCGTGCTTAAACTGCAGGAAGTTGACATTGCAGGAGGTCAGGATATAATAAAATGCCCTATTTGTTGTGAAAATGTCGAGGACTTAACGTCAGTTTTTTGGTAACCTGATATGTAAATATTCAAGTAAAACGAATATATAATAAATTTCTTTGGAAGTTGTTTCATTTTTTTGGGTCTTATTTCATTTCTTTTCGATGGACTGTTTTTGGAAGTTATTTCATAATGAAAAAATGAATAAGTTGGGGTTTGTTTCACTTAAGACTTGGAAATTATTTAATTTTTTTGGGGTTTATTTCTTTTTTCCAGTTTGGGACTTATTTCATTTATTTTTGGGATTTAATTCATTGGGAGTTATTGCACTGGGATTTATTGCACCTGGGAGTTATTTCACGGAGACTTTGAAACAAGATCAACTCATCTTCCGTACATGTGCAACTAAATTAATGAGCGTAAAAAACAAAGGGGTTGGGCTTCTAAACAATTGTTTGCCTGATTGAGCATCACTGCTCTAAAGATATTAATTGGGTTTTATTTCATAAACAAAATTTGGGGACTTACTTCATATGAAGCAATTCCCCATTTCAAAATTTAAAATTATAAAAAAAACTCCCTTAAAGTAGTTGTTGTTATTTTCTGAATAAAAAATTGGGGAATTTGTTAATTTTTGCTTTCGGAACTTTGTTTATTGGGGACTTTGTTCGTATCTCAAAATAAGAAATATGAGAGTAGTGGTGTCGGTTCAAAGTACTTAATTGCAACTTAGGCCAATCCTACAACCATTTTTTTCCTTTAAAAACATGAAAACCAACGCATAATAACTTTTTCCCGTTCGTCTACCGTTAGTTTATTTACAATGAGAAAATCAACTCTAAAAGCGAATAATATTAAGCAATCATAACTAGCTTTTTGTGACTTAAATCTAATGAAAATAAATCGATTTACTTCAAAAACAAATATTTTTCAATGAATTATTTCTCGAAATGGTTAAGACAATCAATCACCAAGACCATAGGATTTAACACTCATTTACATTTTTCTGGATTATATGTATGTATGCATTGGTTCATATGAACAAGCGACTTAAGGGATACGGGCAATTTATGTTTTAAATAGACCGCTTTCAATATCTTGCATTTTATAATTTGTCTAGAAACTCGTTTTTTACATCGAATTTTAGTTGGACAAAGTTACTTTTAAAGAGTGTCTCGGTAAGAGTGCACTCTTAAAATTTACAGCCAATCCCACGATGTCACACGTTAACGTTCGCATAGAAAATAACATTTGAAACAAAAACAAATTTAAGAAATTGCGTATTTCACATTTTCAATATCTTCCATGCGTCCCTGCGAAATGTATGCAAGTGTACAAAGGGTATTACTGAATTCCATTCTACATATTTCGATTTTTTTACTGACATAGCAAAAAAGTGGTAATAAATTATTTTATTACTGTGGCATCACTGACAAAATTCCATTTGTTGTAAAAGCAGCGTTAGCATTTTTACTTTTTATATTTTAAAACAATATGATTTTTAAGTCCGCGTTGAGGTTTTCCTTTAATATTTCAACACTTTTGTAGAAAAAAAATAAAAAAAAAATTCTTTTTTCAGACTTGGTGACATTTCTGAGTGATTGTAGTGTAGAGTGTTAGATTTTGCAAGTGTGAATGCATAATTTACATTTTTAACATCTTCCATGCGTTCTTCCGAAATGAAAGTGTAAAAAGACAAGCACAAAGAAAAAAATCAATGCAAGACCCTCGAAATCAAGGTTGATTTAACCGTTTTCGGTAGTGAGTTTGCCTCTTTGGTACTTGATGTAAATTCAACATGATTTTACAATAACTTGCGAACAACATTTTTTTCTTTTAAAATAACTATAATTCAAGTTTATTTAACATTGCAGTAAAGTTAGAGCAAAATGACATTCATATTGAAATAACACTCCGAATCACGTTGAATGATAGTTATTTCAAGTTGAAACAACGTGAATTTCATGTAGAATCGAATCGGTTTGAGTTAAAAATAACAGTGAGAAAAAGCTTCAGAGACAACATATGCGTTAATTTAAGAAACATTCTAAACACTTAGCAGCGGAACCAGAGAGAGAGAGAGAGAGAGAGAGAGAGAGAATTATTTATTTTCCTTTAACATATGTTTAACTATTTTGTTTTCCGCTTTGTTTACAGAAGCACTCACAATTAAAAGACACCAGCAGAATGGCCCAAAATAGTTTTCGTTATCATTCTACTTTGAAAATTTGATGTACTACTTACCTTAATAATTTTTACAAAAAGAATACGGGTATTTTTTTTTTTTTTTTTTTCTTTTTATAAATAGTTTTAAACATGAAAATAAAAAAAATTTTTGTTTATCTTTCTTTTATGGATTCAATATTGGACAATGGTTTTTAAACATTTTTCGTTTAAAATTAATATGAAAGAATAATAATTTTAAATAATATCCATGCTTTTGCAGAAATTTACCATGATTTTTAATCAACATTGCGCGATGTTAATTCAACATTGATATTTTTCCTGTGTGAGTAATAGTATTAATAGATTAAAAACCACTTTGGGAACAATGATGTCTTCTAAAAAAATTTCAATAAAAATTTCTACGAAATACATATTTCATTTAGTACTTGTCTAAAAAACTTCAGAGAAAACAAGTGCAACGGTTTGATTTAATATAACTATACATATTTGTATATGCTCGCACTAGCTCTTAAAAAGGATACACCATTCAATGACTATCTTTGCCTAAAAACTACGATTATTGAAACAGAAATAGTAAAGCTATTGAAAAATGCTAAAGTCACTAGTACAAGTAACCCATCAAACATTGATACCGAAAGGTACAATTTAAACACAAACATATTAATTTTCCCAATAAATAATTAACAATGTTAGTTGGGTTATATAAAGAACACAAACAGTTTTAAATTTATTAGTTTCTTTTGAAAGTATTGTGCAAACGACAGATTGAAATATATTCTAAGCTTCAATATACAATTACAATAAAACACTGGTATATAAAAAAAATGTTTTAGAATTTTTCAATGTATATAAAAAACAAATTGAATAAAAGAGCCAGATATTGAAACTAGAACAAATATGTGTCCAGTCATCAGTATCAGCAACAACGTCATCGTCATTGACGCCATCACCAGCCATACAACTATTTATTACCATAAACTTACATGCGTTCATTTTTACAGATTATTTTAAGTACTTTTAAGTGTAAAGGCAGAATTAGTCTTTACTTTCTGTTTCTGTTCTGTCCCGTGCCGTTTTTATACGAAATTGTAATAGTTACTTTTTCTGTAGTAACTTATCAGCCATTTACGACAAATTAATTAGTTTAAATTTAAATCAAAAAAAAGTTTATTTCAATATAAATATGAATTTTTTATTATTTATTTTGCTGTCACTTACAATTACTTAACAAGTTTTTGATTTAACTGAACCGCAACAGAACAAAACAACTAATCAATTTCATAGGTTTTGTAATAACAAAAACAAATCAGCTGATTCGTAACAGAACAGAAAGTAAAGCCTAATTCTGCCTTTACACTTAAAAGTACTTAAAATAATCTAAATACTTTCGAAAACCAATATGCGTACGTGCGCGTGTGTTTATAAAAGTTTGTTGTAGATATAACAACAACACTATAAGAAGAAATATTAAGATTATTTTCATGTTTAAAAAGAAAAAAAATAATAATTCTCATTTTCTATTTTTTTAAATAATTTAGTTAAATACATCAAACAAAAGTAGAATGATTACGGCAAAAATATCGGGCATGCTGCTGGTGTCTTATAATTGAGAATTCTTCGGTAAACAAAGGGCTAAATACAACAAAAGTGAAATAAACATGTGTAACGTAAAACAATAATATTCTCTCTGGTTCTCTGGGGTAAGTGATTAGGTAAGAATCAATATAATCTTAGAAATTCTTGAATCAAGGACAGTTTGAGATTAATTTTACATCACTTTTAATTAAGTCAATCTTGTTTTTGGATTATTTTAAGTCCGAATTCAGAATTTAATATGGATAAGTTAAGTATTTCGCAGTTGAATAATCAGTACTTGAATCAAGCGTTCTGTACTTGATTAAGGGAAATCCGTGCCATTGATTCGGCTTGATTAATGCGCGGATAGATTAGTTTGTTTTTTTCAGGATACAAAAGGAGATGTGAGACATTTAAAATTTTTTCTTTCAACATTTAAAAGACTTATCGATGGTTTTTTAAAACATATATGTTACATATATGGGCATTTCCTGGGGTCACGAACGTACGTTCGTACGCTTTTGATGTGAAAATAATATAGAAAACAAAACTTTTCATAGCATTTTTTAGCGATTCGATAGCATTTGGGGAGCCTTATGTTTAGTACAAAAGATGGATAACATCGAGTTTAAGTTTTCATAATAAGAGTTATAAACATGTGGTCACGAACGTACGCAAAATAGAAGTCAACTTGGGCTGACAGAAGTGAAATGTAAAAATCTGCGTAATGAAACGGAATTTTCAAAAATGAATAATTTATTTTCAAAGTGTATTAATGTAGGGGTCTATCCAGTATTTAAAAAATAAAATATCTCTCTTGGTTTTTATTTAATTAGCTTATGTTCCAGTCGCGAACGTACGGATCGCGAACGTACGATTTGTCCATTTGTTTTTTTTTTATTATTATCACCATGCATTTTACCATAAATGTCTTCAAATTTCCTTAACAAAAAAACTTAATACTCTTTTTACAATTGACTGTAATGGAGAGATTATGAAGAATAATCTAATGATAAACAATAAAAAACGATGATAATCAACATTTTATTTTTTCATCCTGGTAGAACATTCTGGGGAAATGCCCATATACCTAAAACATGACCGTAGGCAACCATTATATAATTGTGGTTACGGTGTGTGAATTATATGGTCGAAGTAACAATACAAATTTTTCCATAAAAATATTTTATTTATCCGTGACTATATTAAAAGGAGTTATGAGACATTTTTTTTTTTTTGTTTCTTCTAGCATATAGTTAGTTATTTATTAAATTTCGTGCATCCGCTGGTTATAAAGTTTTTTAGAAAGTTATATAATGTTTTCTAGTTTTTGTAAAAACCTTATGTTATATGTTTCTCCCGAAAAGTGACATAGCACTTTTAGCACGCCCAGGGACAAAGGTACCAATAGAAACCAATACGCACAAACATACCCAAAAATATATATAAGATTAAATGTGTGTCTATGTTTTTCTATTGATATTGGATTGAATGTAAAACTATATTTGCAAAAATATGGCCTTCGTTGGCACAAAAATAACTTTTTATCATAGATAAATTTGTATGAAAAAGCCATATTTTGCATTGATTTTAATACAAATCTATACGCAGTAGGGATGCATTCAAGTAGAACTCTTTCACACGTACTCACATGTATCATCCATTGTGTAGGCATGCGAGCACATCATCAACTAGCTTTTTATTTTCACATTAAAAAAACTTAAAGCCGTTCATCCAGGGCTGCCAGATTTGACGATTTTTTGTTCCGAAAAGTGCCAATTTGCTGATTGTTTTTAAAAAAAGTGACGGTTTTTTCAGTCTCCACAGTCTGAATAAAATATAACATTTTCTGACAATTTCGTTTTTAATCTTGGAATATTTGACAGCCCTACCTTAACAAGATCGGGAGGTGGATCGTTTTCTTTCGCTTAGCTTTTACGCTCATATGCCATACCAAAGCCAGAGCGTCAACGTTGTGTAACGAACAGTGGTGATAGCTTTCTTGTTTAATAAAACCCACAAACAAATCTAAATAAAAAAAAAAAACGCTAGATTGACCAAAATAATAGCTAAATTGCCATTATTAATTAACAATAGCGGCAAACTTTATCCAATTGCAAAGCGCTTAGGCCGCTCTATTCAAAAACTAGGAAACGCGTGCCGCTTTTTTTAGGTACGGCTGTAATATTAAGAAAATCTTGGATTATTTTCAGAGTACAAAAACAACAATGTTACACATTGTTTATCTTTCGTCAAACCATCATCGAATGAACCTTTAACGACTCTGTGTATAAATCATATTTTCAACAATTATACAAAGAGCATTTCACGAGTTGTAAAAGAATATCTTCATGAGTCTCACACGATTCTTGACATGAAAGCCTAGTTAGATTATCTTTACCCATGTTACAGTTTTTCCCGTGTGAGAAATCTTCTACGGTTAACAAATACGGTCATCGACGATCAAAGACACTCTTCATGAGACTCCCAGTAGCTCTTACAGGATTGCAAATGCTAGCTGGGTATGAAGTAGTAATGTTTTTTATTGAATTGTTAAAAAAAAAAACAAAATTTAAAATTGGCCCATTTTTTCACGATATTTCAAACGATAAAGACGATTTTTTTATTTTTTCTCAGGAAACTGACGATTTCCTCACAAATTTATCTGGCAGCCCTGCTTTCATCAGAAAAACAAACAATATTTTTAGTAAAAATAGAAATTCAATTGATATTATTGTATGCATGTATGTAAATGTATTCATGTGTTGATAACTGTGTAGAGCGATTAATGTGTCTGAAGTTTTTTAGAAGCTTCGAAGTTCATACGTACAAAAACTCACATATACATGAACGTTATTCCAATATTTGCCTAAAACTTAATAACAAACAGTTTTCTCCATATTCAATCAGTTTTTTTGTTTCAAAAAAAAAAAATATTTATGTACAGTAGACTCGCGATAATTTAAAATTCCAGGCACCAGAGAAAAAGTTCAAATAAACTGGAGTTCATCCCAATTACACAGAAAGAAAAACACTCGGGATAAATCAAGTTTTTTATGATTACTTTGAGTACGAGCCGTACTAAAAAATTCAAGTACATATAACACTACAACGTACTCAAACAATCCTAAATGGGATTACTTTCGAAAATCGATCCCGGAATTTCTTGAAATAAGTATAAAATTATTAACTCAAGTAAAAAAAGATTAAACTTTTCGGGCTTACGCATGTTTTGATTTTTTATACACATTAAAAAAGGTCTGGCCAGGCTCATGTGTACCACGAAGGGTTAAAAAGTAAATTTGAACTCTTGTTTTGCATGTTTTTGGTTAAATGTACATAAGATTTTTAAAGTAAAAACCAAATCGGGTAAGTGAATCAATCATAATAATTTTTTCTTTCTACTTTTTTTTGGTTTTTTTCAAGCACGAATTCGGGATAGAATAAACTTTAAAATACTCTAATCAAGCGCATTTTGAGACTGATTAAATCTTAGTTTTACTTAAATCAATCTCATTTTCGGATTTTTTCAAGTACGAAATGGGTATTGAATATGGATAATTTAAGTATTTTGCGATTGAAAATCCGTACTTGAATCAGTATTTTTGTATTTGAAAAAAATCCGTTCTCAGCGCTTCATATTAATTTGAGTACGGATGGATTGATTTTTCTTTTGAGTGTAGAGTTTTGGGTTCAATAACAGGAACACATTTACATTACCAGTTCAAATTATTGAGTGTAAAAACCTAAACTTCAAATTATAAAGCGTTTGGAAGATGGAATTTATCAGCCGTTTTCATAATGAAAATTTGGCATTAAGTTAGCACAAAATTTATTCATAATACACTTAACAAACACTCGCTTGCGCTTTGCTTAGCTCTTGTTAATAAGCTGCCAACCGTTTGCCAACTTGTGAAAAACAGCCGTTTAATGTCAAATGTTTCTTATTTACAGGTTTTTTTTTTTAATTTGCTATTTTATACCCTCCACCACAATTAGTTGTGAAGTATATTAAGTTTGTCATTCATCTCAGACCCCATAAAGTATATATATTCTGGGTCCTTGAGTAATTCTAAGTCGATTTAGCCATGTCCGTCTGTCTGTCCGTCGGTTGAAAACACGCTCACTTTCGAACAACTCAAAAGAAATGAACAAAATTGAGGCCAAATTCCTTGTAGTTATCCTAAGCAGTTTGGGATTGAAGTCCAGCAAAATCGGTTCAGTAGGACCAGAGCTATGAATCAAAATGTGGAACCACAACCTTAAAAAAATTGATAATTTTGTTACAAAAAATAACATAAATGCTGGAACAAGGTACGGAATGAGATAAGATTTTGCACAAATTTGTTTTATTTGACTCGAAATCACGCTGTTAAATTTCGTGAAGATCCGTCCATAATTTACCCTAAGCCCCATATAAACACTACTCACGGAAAACAGTTTAGTACGCCTAAAACCGTAAAAAATAATGCAATCATAACAAATTTTGGCTCGTCACGACTATAAATGATACCGTGAAATTTCGTGAAGATCGGTACATAATTTACCCTAGGTCCCACAGAAACCCTACTCCGGAAAATTAATTAATAATGCTAT
The DNA here is from genome assembly GCA_930367215.1 of Pollenia angustigena. NCBI lineage: Eukaryota > Metazoa > Arthropoda > Insecta > Diptera > Polleniidae > Pollenia > Pollenia angustigena. Next base: position 171,668,038 of record OV884059.1, on the reverse strand, counting down.
CATAACAGAAATTGGTGCGTCACAGTTTCGTGATGATCGGTCCATAATTTACCCTAGGCCCCATATAAACCCTACTACCGGAAAACAGTTTAGTACACCTAAAACCATAATTAATAATGCTATCATAACAGAAATTGGTACGTCACAGTTTTAAAGGACTAGAAATGACGCTGTGAAATTTCGTGATGATCGGTCCATAATTTACCCTAGGCCCCATATAAACCCTACTACCGGAAAACAGTTTAGTACACCTAAAACCATAATTAATAATGCTATCATAACAGAAATTGGTACGTCACGGTTTTAAAGGACTAGAAATGACGCTGTGAAATTTCGTGATGATCGGTCCATAATTTACCCTAGGCCCCATATAAACCCTACTACCGGAAAACAGTTTAGTCGCCTAAAACCATAATAAATAACAAATCGTCACAGTTTATGATAATAATAACATCATACTCCTTAAACATTCGAATTGTCGGTGGAGGGTATTAAAGATTATAGTATATATATATAATATAGCACTCTAACTTGTTTTAAATTAATTTATATTTTAAAAACTTTTTGAAATAAGATTTTATTTGTAGTGCTTAATTCCCAAATTGTATTCTTGATAAATATACTGAAATTTATTGTTGGAGGATAAGCTAGTTTCTATGTGAATTTCTCTGGTCTTGTGTCTGGAAGTTTGGAAAAAAAAGCATGAGACAAAAAACGAAGGAGGTGGGTGGTTTGTGTCGAGTGTTTGCTCATCGAGGTACGAGTTAAAGGAAAAGGTGAAATAATGGTGGCATGTCATACCGTCCAGTTTTATAGTGTCTGTGGACACTTTGACACTCCAAAAAGTTTCACAGTGTCCATGGACTTTATGACACTTTTCAAAGTGTCATAATGTCCATCAGAGCCGTCCGTGGACGTTATGACACTTAGTAGAGTGTCATAATATCCACAACAAGCCTTTGGCCGGTCGCAAGGATTTTCTCCTCTATGATAAAACAAGTACCAGCTTCGCTAACTAAAGCTTCTCTGCACAGCCGGCCTTTGGCTGGGCGCAAGGCTTTTCTCCTCTATGGCATAACAAACACTGGCTTCGCTAACTAAAGCTTCTCTGTATAGCCCGCATTCGGCCGGGTGCAAGGATTTTCTCCTCTTTTGTATTACAAATACTGGCTTCGCTAACTAAAGCTTCTCTGCGAAGTCGGCCTTCGTTCGGAAACAATTCAGATTTTAGAAGCTTTACTTAGCGAAACCGGTACTTGTTATACCATAAAGGCAAAAATTAGTAAGCGAAGTAGTTAGTAAGCGCAGCCGGTATTTGGTTCATCATAGGGGAGAAATTCTTGCACCCATAAGTGTTTTCGTTATATATTTAATATATGCACCCAGAGCAAAAACAACAAAACCATTTTTAAAATATGTTAACCATATTATTGGTTGTAACCATAATAAAACATGTTTTTCTCTGCGTGTATGTAGATCTTTTTTTGTATATTACTTTTTTAGTAATTATGGACCTTATGTCATTTTTAAAAATGTCCATTTGCAAAGTATCTTTACGCCCACGGACATTATTATACTGGACGTTATAACTTGCCACCGAAATAATCCACAAAATGTTCCATAACTGCCGCGGAAATATGCTCTAGAGGAATGAAATGTGCGACCACCCCCCATTAATTTTTTGTACCCAATATTTTCCCAAACATACCTACTTTTATTCACTCCTTAAGGGAGATCCCATATAAAGTTTAAAATTTTGTTTCACATCCCCAAACATTTGTTTCTAACATATCGAGCCCTAATAGCAAAAATGATGTAACCAACAACATTTTAGATATTTGTTTTTTGATGAAAATCGACAATTTTTGATCATTTGCATCATCTCTAAAAATCTCATATCTCTGGGAAGTACCAAATAAGAGCAAAAGCAATTTCAAACGAAACCCTACACTTGAAGCAAAAATATTAAAAAAAAAACTTCTCCTGTAAAATTTTATTTTTGTTGGTTACATCATTTTTGCTATAAGGGCTGGATATCTTCTTGCTATCTCCTACCTTAAAGGGGCTATTATGCAAAATTTTCAATACAGACTAGAAAAATATAGCTGCCAAGGAGTTTGTGCCATTAGTCTTTTGTCCTTAACATTTTCTTAAATAATTAGTATTGTGGTTAATAAAAAATAATTTAATAATTTAATAAAAAATTAAATTTCATGAACTTAAGCCTAATTAAAAATATTAAAAATTTGGATTAAAAACCATAAATAGTTCAACAAAATAACCACAATACTAATTATTGTTAAAGCTAAGGCACGAGCTCTATGTGTACATTTGTCCTTCAAGTTGTGCTGAAAAAGGTCAACAGAAAAGAGAAAGACAAAGTGAAAAAACAAAAAAATGTACTTGGACTTCAAGAAAAATTCTTGACGAAAGTACGAAAAAACAGAAGTAAAGGAAAAAAACATCGATCTACCAAATGTTAAAATACAATTTGGTTTAAGGATTGATGTTTGACTAGTGACGTCAGCAGTCGTCGATGGCTGCGAGTGAAAGACGGCAAATCCATCTGAGGAGATCGAGTGGTTGCGATCGAAACATGTCATGGTAACCTGCCGGCCAGGGTTCGAGCCCGAGCCACGTCAAGAATGAAAGATTATCAATAACAATTTTAATTGATTTTCATGTTGTAAAATTCCTTTCTTCATAAAAATAATTTAATAAAAAATTAAATTTCATGAACTTAAGCCTAATTAAAAATATTAAAAATTTTCTTAAATGCTTAAACTTGTTTTCTATTAGGGGCATTGTATGACCGACCCCACTTTGTTATTCATTTATTTTTAAGGGGTGCTTTCATAAAATATAACCATTTTTTACATAGTTTTCTTTACAATTGCTGATTGCCAAAATGCTCTGATTGACCGCATATTTTCTGATGTTACGACACAATACAAAAATCGTGCGTGGGTGGCAGAAACAGTCAACAATTCAAACTTCAAAATACAACAGTCGTTGTCAGGCAACTTCGTATCATACAAATCGTTTCATACAGTTTGTTATGCCAAAAAAGCTTTAAATTTTCCAAAAAAAAGTTTTTGAGCTCACTGGATTTTCCAGACATCTCACCACACCTTCTACGACTGAAAGTAGGATCTCCGGCTATTTTACTTCGGAATTTCAACACACTACGGCTGTACCATGGTATGCGACTGTTCATTAAAAAAAATTGATAAAAAATGTTATTGAAGCCACAATTTTAAATGGTAAATTTTTTAAAATGTTTTGCTGCCACCAATTCTTATGATTCTCACAGAAATGCCAATTAAATTCAAACGCGTTCAATTGTCCATTAGATTGGCATTCGAAATGACAATCAATAAGTCGCAAGGTCACACGATGTCTGTTTGCGGCTTAGATTTGGGCACACCATGTTATTGACACGTACAATTATACGTGGCATGTTGTCGCGTGGTTGTGTTGGCTAAAGACGGACTAACAAAAAATATTACACTCAATTGCTTTGCGAAATTAATATTTATTTTATTTATTTCATTTTCCTATTTAAGGACAAAAAAAATACTTATAAGAGATCAAACAATGCGTATGTCTGTTACGTTAACAAAATACGTTCAATTAAAAATAGAAGTGTTCGATATTTTAAATTGAACAACCAAAATATTCCCTAGAAATAATTTTTATGACAGAACAACGTTTGCCGGGACAGCTTGTATGTATGTATGTATGTATGTATGTATATAAAAAATATTAAATAATTATATTCAACATTTTTCATTTTTCGAATTTATTCTATGAGCTAAATTTCAGTTATGTATTTTATAAAGCTTTTTTGTAATAGTTCTATTCCTACAATTTTTCAGAAATGAAATTTAGCTCATAGAATAAATTCGAAAAATGAAAAATGTTGAATATAATATAAAGTTACCTTCGGAAGGAAATAATTCCCAGTTTCTAATATTAAATAATCTTATATAATAACAAGTTAGAGTGCTTTATTCGGCTGTGCCGAATCTTTGATACCCTCCACCGACAGTTCGAATGTTTAAGGAGTAATATCTGTATGATGTTATTATTATCTTAAACTGTGACGATTTGTTATTAATTATGGTTTAAGGCGACTAAACTGTTTTCCGGTAGTAGGGTTTATTTCAATTCCTAAAAAACTGTGACGTTCCAAATTCTGTTACGCTAGCGTTATTTTTTACGGTTTTAGGCGTACTAAACTGTTTTCCGGAAGTAGTGTTTATATGGTTCTTAGGGTAAATTATAGACGGATCTTCACGAAATTTTACAGCGTGGTTTCCAGTCAATTAAAACAAATTTTTAAAAAATCATATCTTATTCCGTGCCTTGTTCCAGCATTTATGTTATTTTTTGTAACAAAATTATCAATTTTTTTAGGTGGTGGTTCCACATTTTGATTCATAGCTCTGGTCCTACTGAACCGATTTTGCTGAATTCAATCCCAAACTGCTTAGGATAACTACAAGCAATTTGGCAGCAAGTTTGTTCATTTCTTTTGAGTTGTTCGAAAGTGAGCGTGTTTTCAACAGACGGACAGACAGACAGACAGACCGACATGGCTAAATCGACTTAGAATTACTCAAGGACCCAGAATATATATAATGTATGGGGTCTGCGATGAATAATAAAAAAGTTTCACACGGAATGACGGATGAGACAAATCGGTACGCATCACAAAGGAAAGGGGACTTTCGCGTGAATATATCCGAAATTAAATGCTTTCTTGGAGTAATTTTGCTTAGTGGATTCGTTCCTCTGCCTAGAAGAAGAATAAATTTGGAACGCGCGAAAGGCTCCAATAACGAACTAGTTTCCCAAGTGATAGCGAAAAACAAACTTGAGTTTATTTTATCCAATATTGTCAAGATAATAACTTCCTAGATCCCTCTGATAAGTTCGGCAAAGTCAGGCCACTCTTCGCGTATTTGAATAAAAAGTTCATGGAAAATGCTTTTGTTGAAGAGGAACACAGCGTAGATGAAGCCATGGTTCCATACACAGGAAGACATAATTGCAAGCAGCATATTCATGGCAAGCCAATTCGTTATGGCTTCAAGCTATGGGTAGGTACGACTCGACAAGGCTATATAAACTGGTTCGAGCCTTACCAAGGTGCTTCTACAAATATCAGTGAAACTTACAAGGACCTGGGTGTTGAAACATCTGTCGTACTTGAATACGCTGACGCCTTGCGGTCAAAATGGAAGGACCAAAAATGTCATATGTTCTTTGATAACTTTTTTTCTTCCATCGCTTTGTTGGAAAATCTGGAAAAAAGCATATGCACGGCACTGGAACAATTAGAGAAAACCGCATTCCTGGAAGTACTTTGCGTGAATCTAAGGCGATGAAAAAAACTATTCGCGGAAGGTATGATTTCATCAAAATTATGAATAGCAATATAATTTTTATAAAATGGAATGATAACAGTATTGTTACATTTTGTTCTAATGCAATCGGAGTGAATCTCCTAGGATCTGCTAAGCGGTACTCTCAAAAAGAAAAGAAGAAATTTATTCAAGTCGAACAGCCCCGAATTGTGAAATATTATAATAGGAGCATGGGTGGAGGCGATCGTTCTGATCATAAGCTTATACCGCACTGCTATAAGAGGAAAAAAATGATATTTCCCCATAAAAGCACACTGTGTGGATATGGCGGTACATAATGCCTGGCAGATTCACAAGCATAATGGGGGAACTTTAGATCAATTGTCTTTTAGGAGAAGTATCGCCAGTACTCTACTGGTTCAAAATAAAAAAGTTCCGGTTCACCAAATGGATCATCAATCGTTAAGTCTAATAAGGAATTGCGTTATGATCGATTGGACCATTGGGTAATTTTACAGGAAAAACAAACAAGATGTGCAGCCTGTCATGAAAAAAAATTAATAAGATGCCAAAAATGTGACATAGGATTACATGTAAAATGTTTTGTATCGTATCAATCTATCGAGTTAAAAACGTACTTTAAGAGTTTTGACGTTATTACCAGTGGAGTCCGCATTGGACGTCCTAACAAAATGGTGCCAGGGATGTGGACTGGATGTAAATCCTGCCAAAACGGAACTGGTACTTTTAACAAGGAGATACAAAATTCCCGAATTTGATACCCCAAGGATAAAGGGGATCTCCCTGGAACTATCTGACAGCGCCAAGTATCTTGGGCTAATATTGGACAGCAAACTGAACTGGAGGATGAACACCATTTCCAGGACTAATAAGGCGGCAACTGCGTTATATTGCTGCAAAAGGGCCATTGGCCTAAACTGGGGAATTAACCCGAGAAATGTATGTTGGCTATACGAATGTGTCATTAAACCATTGATGTTCAAAAATGTTTTGCATATGTATTATGAGAGAATTTCAAAATACAGAGATACGCAAAACTAATCGCACAAATTTTATTTAAATTTAATAGAAATAAATTGTTTTGATTGTAAAATATTTATAATAATACCGTCCAACTAAATTTTCTATTTTTTAAATTGACTTTTAAAATTTTAACCTTTAAAAATTTTTAACCAACAGTAAGAATTGGAAATTTTTAAATATTACCATTAAAAAAATTCAATGTTTAGAAATTAAAATTAAGAATTATATCTAAAAAAAACTCCACTAAATTCTTCTACATTTATGCTTTTATGACAATTTCGTAAAAACATTCAAAAATCCCTGGAGAATGTGTTCATCACATCGAGAATGCCGGATATCTCTGGAGGAGATAGCGAGACATTCACTGGTCACCCTTTATTGGGTCCCCGGACACAGGGACATACCGGGGAACTGCATTGCGGATTCGTTGGCGTATGCAGGCACCACCTTGAATCGATACGGTTCAACATTATAATGTAGGTGTTTCACTCCCAAGGAGTAAGCAACTCATGGCGCACAAGTTTCATATTATCGCCAGTCGGAGGTGGCACGTTGAAACTACCTGTGGGGAAACCAGAAGAAAAAAGGACACGGCGGGCATTACAGCTGTCCAGACATCATCTTAGGAACCTGATTGCGGTTATAACTGGCCACTGGCCCATTGGGAGGCACGCCCAGAGGCTGGGGCTCCCTTACAATGACTTATGTGGAAGTTGCGGCGAGGAGGAGGAGGAAGAGTCAACGGAACATATTCTCTGTAATTGCCCGGCATTCGGAGATCTAAGACTCAAAATGTTTGGTCGAAGAGCCCTTGGGGACAAAACTTGTCTCTCTGATGTTGATGTAAATAGGATCCACTCCTTTACTGAATCGACCGGATGGTTGCGTGGGAACACTAGCAGCCAGATAACATAGGACCCATGGGAAACGGTGTGACATGGTACCACAACGGGAACTAATTAATGGACCACGTGAGCTGTGCTTGATCACGGCTGCCAATGGAACCTAACCTAACCTACCAGTGTTGTCAGGGGAAGAGTTAAAGAAAAATTACACTTTTCTCTCAAAAAAGTTAAGTTTTTCGTCACAAGTTACATTTTTAAATATTCCTTTTATAAAAAGTATATTTTTGTAATTTAATAATTAGTATTGTGGTTATTTTTGTTGAACTGTTTATGGTTTAAAATCCAAATTTTGATATTTTATTTAGGCTAAAATTCATCAAATTTAATTTTCATTAAATTATTTTTATGTAGAAAGGAATTTTACAACATGTTATTAATTAAAATTGATTGATATTTTTCATTCTTGGCTGCCGCGGGAATGAACTATTTGCCTTTTTAACTGAACGTTTTTTTGTGGTGTTTTAATTTTGTTTTAGTTTTTTTTACAAGAATAAGCAATTTGTATTTAAATCGTCCATAATGTCTTTTAACTTTAGCTACATTTTGTTTTGACATTCTTCATAAAAGTATTCGATATTCGAAAAATGGGCATTTAAAAATAACCGGGTTGGGCAAAACTAAAACTGGCCTTATATTAAAATCGTTCGATCTCCCTAGTATCCTCGTCAGCCACTTTCAAAAAGTTTTCATTTTCGAAAACAAAATTAAACGAATACCACAAAATTAACAAAATCGCCAAAAAATCACTTACGATATTTTCCATGTTTAATTTTAGTCTCATAAACTTAATCCTTTAGTAAATAGATTTTCATTAAGGCAAACTCTAATTTTTAAAAATTTAACCAAAGAACAAATTTAACAGCAATAATTGAAAATATTGTTTTGCCAAAGTGTCATTTACCAGACAGTCGTGGTTAAGTCAAATTCAAAATTTTTCTTTTTAAAGCTATAATCACTTAAATACAATAGAACAAAAACAACACAACAACGATAAAGACATAAACATTTCCAAAAACCCATATATGCCTTATTGTCATTATGAAATTTATATGGTTTGTTGTTAGTGAGATGTAGTAAATAAATTTCCTCATAGATAAACAGTACACAGATAGTTCACAATAGAATTTTGTCTGCATGTGATATGAAGTCCTGTATAATAAAATCTTTTTCACATCCATACACTGATAGTCTCTTACTCAAACAACATTTTGGTGTATGTGTGTAGTTAAGGAAAAACAAACGGTTAGTGGCAATAACAATTCATTTAAACATGCCCATGTTCAATGTATGTAAGTGTGTTTGGTGTAAGTGTAGCCATCCCTATAGGGATCCATTAAATAACTGACACTAATTAAAGTTTGTAAGCAATATAATTTTAAACTGCAAGATTCAATTTAATTCACTTAAAATCTCTATTATTTAACCTATACTTTTTAAAATGTTCAACAACGATAACAAACAGTTGCTTACGAACAAACTAACAAAATTAGCAATACCCAAAATATGTTGGCTGTAACGAAGTTTGTGCATGTGTGTGTGTGAATTTTAAAACCCCATAAACGCAAGACTTATTTCTATATAAAGCTAATATGGACACTATTCGATTAATATCTTTGTCATCGTCCAGACTTGCAATTTTTGCTGCAGCTATTTTTAAGTTTATTGGTGAGAGAGGTGAGCAGATTGGAAAGGGGTACTCAGCAGTGATGCAAAAGTTGGCACTTTTGAACGTTTGATGGCCCTGTAGAAATCTATTTTGGCCCTTTCAGGTCAAAATTAAACTAGCTAGTAGGTAGCTAGTCAATCAGTGCCGGAGTCGCTGGTTCGATTCCCGCCAGAGACTATGGCCTCCTGCAGACAAGCGTAGAGCTTCGCGGCAATACTTTTATTTACGAAATTGTTTTATTTGTACAGGACCAAATAAACCACACAAGCGGTTGTTTGCATTAAAATCAAAAATTTTAAATATTAATAAAAACATCCTGTTGTTTTTGTCAAACCAATTGTTTTGTATACTTGGCCCTTTAAAGTAAGAACTGTTCCTTTTATGTGCAAATCAGTCTTGCTTTAAATTAAAATAATTTTAAGTAGGTAAATATCAAAAAATCAAAGTAGACCGTCAAATGATAAAAATGATTCAACATATATTAAAATTTGTGTTGTAAAATAAAATTTCATGTTGCTCTTGAGCAATGGTATTTGTGAAACATAAAAGCGGAGTTCAGTGTTTGATGCGAATGGTCTTGCGAAAGTGCAAATGCAAAATATTGTAGCTTTTGTTTGCAATCCAACAAGAAAATATACAGAATTGCAATTGTCACATCATTGCTTTTGCGCTACATGTTAAATTTTTTGCTACATGTATTGCGTTTACATAACTTATACTCGAACAGCTGACATTTGTAAACAATAATTTAGAATCGTGAAACAAAATTTAAGATATGGAGCCGACAACTCTAACAAAAAAAATTTTCAAGAGAAAAACCCAACAAAAATTGGACGGCAGATGAAATAAAAACTGTCTTGGATTATTTGGAGCAGTCAGAAAACATAGAGGTTAGTATTTAAGAGAAATCCGTAATTGTTCAAAAGCAATTTCTTTATTTTTATTATTATGAAACCAACAGCTTAAATGTTTTATACAAAATTTATAGAAAAAGCGTTATCAATGCAACCTGGGATATTATAAGGTGGAAGGTACGATACTTTGAGGCATCTTAAAAAAGGCCAACGATTGGCGTAGTTCTACTAATGCTGCGATAATATTTTCTTTTGCACTGCTTCGTGGTATTTTAAAACAATTTAACAAAATAATCAAACACCTTTTTGTAAATTTTCACGACCAATAATTCCGTAAAACAGCTGTTATCTTATTTGCATCTATCATTGCAAATTTGCTTAAAATACCGCTCACTGTCAAACCGTTGCAACCTAAAACGCACCAAACATTGAATACTGCTAAATTACTTAATATTAAAGTAAAACAAAAATGGATAAATGGACAATGTTTTACTATTGGTTTTATTAAAATATATAAAGAAATTGTTTGGCTCTTTCAAAGGTATTTTGGCCCTTTTAAATCGCCAAGTTGGCCCAAAACAAAAAAAAAACTCAAAATGCATAACTGGTACTCAGTTTCATGTACTTTGAAATAATGTTTTGTTTTGTAATTCTCACACTTTTCAACTTGAAGTTAGCTGTAGGCGTATTTGTAGGAAAACCAAGATTAAATTACGAAAAGTGCAAGACTAGAATCTCATAATATGGAAACTAATGCAATTTCAAGGCATAATTTTAAAAAATTGCCTCAATAAATATTGCAAGTCTGGACGATGACTTATATGGGCATTTTATGAAATTATGTATATTCAAACATTAAATTTACTCTACAAAAATTACAACCAATAAGATGTAAGGAAATGATTACAAAAGCAGTGCACACTGGTAAATTCTGGCCAAATAGGATTTTTTTTTCTAAATTCAATAAAATATTGATGGCAGATTATATCTTTCACTTCGAAACATACAACTCATTTCTATGTTACTGTTAATACCAGGGCTGTGGAGTCGGAGTCGGAGTTGAAGAGTCGGAGTTGAGGTTTTTGTACCGGAGTCGGAGTCGGAGTCGAAGTACCCACAAACACTAATGACTCCGACTCCGACTTTTTGGCATTAAAATTTTTTCTAATATTTTTCAAAATAAAAAAATTTTAATGACCAATTTCAGCAATTCTTTTAAAATATCAATTCATATTTAAATATAATTTTTCATATAATTTTATTTTTATTCCACATAAAAATAAACGATTTTTAAACATAAATTGATGTTTAAATAAATTGGTGGAATTGGCAATAAGAGGGTATACTTTTTGAATTTGTGAAGTCAGAAGATAATGACCAGTATACTTTTCATATGAGTAGGGGAGTTAGAAAAATTGAGATAACATCTTATTTTGACAGTTCTTTTAGCAATTTATGAGAAATATATAGATTGTATCGAAGCATGTCCTTTTCTATGTTTTTATGTGACCTAAAATTTATGTAACAAAACTCGCTGGTTCACTGTTTGAATTTCGCCAAGATATACCTAATGAAATAGAGCCGAATTAAGGAAGTTAAAAATTTGTTGTTTTTTATTTATCGTATATTAAAAAATATTTTTGTAGCCATGTTCCGATATATGACTTGAAATCTGCTATAGCTCCTGTGGTGAAAGCATTAAGTAAACTAAATTTTAAGTTCTAACCGTCAAGGTGAGAATTATAATGAAAAAAAGGAAAAGGAGCTCGGAAAAATACATGACATTGTTCTAAATATAATTCCCATCAATCTGGGGGTAAACCCGAAAAATGATTTGAGAATTCTTTTATCTACTCAATTTAGGAAAAAATTGGAGAGATAATAAAGACTTGCAATTTCAAATTTCGGTCTTTGACAATAATAATATTGAACTTGGAACGGAAAAAAGCAATGGTGTACTGAAGAAAACGATTTCAATTTAGTGGTTTAAAAATTCATATTTTTTTAACTCTGCAAGCCACATTTTGAAACACGTTGAAAATCGCAAATGATGCTATTTCTGTATTAAAAATTTGCCTTTGTCCGAATATTTTAATGATCCGAATATTTTAATGATCCCAGAAATAATAGAACTTTTTACGGTAATGTGTTATAAAAATTGTAAAAGTAACAACTGAAGGCGCATCTGCATGTTTTAATAAAAATATATTTAATTTTCCTGAGAATAATTAAAAAAGTTGGTCTAAATATTTGACTTAATAAATAAAACAAGACCAAAACGGCAGTGTTTGAATTTATGTATATTAAAAACAAAAGACCTCACTTCACAATTACAAAAAAGAACTTATGATGTTCTTTGTCTCTACAAATTCTGTGGTAAACAATACTTATTACACTTGGTGCCCTTAACGTCTTAGCAAATTGGACTTGGCATTGTTTTCAACTTTTCTATCTCGAAAGCTGCATTAGATAGAACTTATGGAAATTCACACATCCATAAATTCCAACAGATGTGAATTGGTGTAGTTTATCTCTTCCCTACACAACTATTGTTACATTTTTTAGCACTGTTTGCATATATTTAATAAATAAATATAACTTTTAAAATATACTAAAGTTTAATGATCCCATACGGTTTGAATCAAAACTCATATCTTTCGAAAGTTCGTAACAAAACTCGGTGGTTCCAAAATTAAATCCATTATTTTTCTATATTACAGTTGGCTTAAAATGTTCAACTGTTGAGTTATTAGTCAAGAACGACATAACACTGTAGAATCAAAAAAGTAGAGCTCAGTTGGTCTATTTAATCGGGTGCTATATGTTTTTCGAGCTTTCCTCCTCATATGTTAAAGCTCAATGGGGCACGTTAGAATTAAAATATCGATTTGAAAGTTTTACAGAATAATTTTCTTGCTATATTTAACCATTTAAAAAGTACTGAATTAAAAAACAAATTAAAAGAGTTTAAAGTCAAATAAGAACTAGTCTCATAAATAATGAAAGGTTAGAGTAGGAGTCGGAGTCGGAGTTGGAGTCGGAGTTGGAGTCGGAGTTGGAGTCGTACTTAAAAAATTACAGCAAAAGGAGTCGGAGTCGGAGTTATAACTATTTCTTGACGACTCCACAGCCCTGGTTAATACTGGAGCAAAGTGAAAACATTTTAAATTCGTAGGCATTTAAAGTTTATTTTTATACTTTGAAATTAAAATTAGCTTTAATTTTTCCTTCAAAGTTTCTTTGTAAATAAACACGTTATTTTTAGACTGTGCTAGTAATTAATCATTCCAAGTGATAATTGGGATTTTGTGGGCTTAATTTTCTCTTTCGATTTTCAGATTTTCCTTCGTTTTAACAAGAAATTTTATTTCAAAGAATAAAATAAGGTTTTATGCGTATTTTATTAATTTACCAGGGCTTTATATGGGGCCTATGGTAAATTTTGGGCCGATCATTACGAAATTTGACCATGTGATTTATTTGTTTTTTTTAATTACAATTGTATTATTTATCACGGTTTTAGGCGTACTAAACTTTTTTCAAGAATAGGAATTATATGGGGCCTAGGGAAAGTATGGACGGATCTACAGCGTGATTTCTAGTCGAATAAAACGAATTTTTGTCCACTATTAATGTCAGTTTTTGTTACAAAATTATCAATTTTTTAGGGTGGTGGTTCCACATTTTGATTCATAGCTCTGAGCCTACTGAACCGATTTTGCTCGATGGCAAAATCAACTTAGAATTACTCAAGGACCCGTAATATATATATACTGTAAGGGGTCCTTAGGCCCAACTATAATATGCTTAAGTTGTCTTACGCAATTGTGCGAATACATGTGATTCATATGTGTCGAACCATATTGAACTTATAAAACTGTTTGTTAAACTTTTTTAAACTGTCATTTGCTTAAGCAAAGTGCGAAACAGATCGCACTTTCCGTACGGAATCAAATATTTTTCGATTTGTTTTTTTTAAATGTTTTTGAGAGCCTTTTTGTTAACTTTTAACAGTAACTTAAGCAAGCTTATGCATACTTTAGTTGGGTCTTTTGATGTATAAAAAAAAGATTCACATGGAATAACAAACTAAGTATACCCTCATTCACCGCCAGTAGTGGTGGAGGGTGTAAAAACAAAATAGGTTAATAAAAGGTTTATTAAACAAACTTTCATACAAAATACGTTTCATAAACCCTTTATTAGCCTGTTTTATTTATTATAAATAAGAAAGATACTCTTTACAAAAAATCATATGATATTAAACCTCCAATATCCGTTTTTTAATTTTGTTTAATACTTTGGGGTCGTCAATTCCTACTTGGCCAGCCCCTGTATGTATATGTCCAAAAGCAAATATGCTTTTCTTAAGTTGTGTACCAAATTTTAGCTATTTACTTAAAGACCACCGCACTGTGGCTGAAAATTGAATTTCATCGGCCAAAAGTCCAATTTTTTGTCATCGCTGATTTCAAAAATTTTAATGTCATTCGATAGCAAACATATTAGAACTAAGGTATCCAAAAAACTAGATTAAAATATTGATAATTGTGGCTGTGGCATGCTGCTGGAAACAAATATTTTATGTTGTTTTAGAAAAAAAATAATTTTTGTAAATTTGATCAGAACTAAATTATGATTTCTCGCAAACCGTTATCAATAATGGGTCGAAATTTTTTTTGTTATATTAGTAGTAGTCTTTAAAAAGTGTTTCATTACATCACTGTATCATTTATACCTGATGTGTTATTAAATGTTTCCCCACACTGAAAAAATTTTCTTCACAGATCCAATGAAATTTACATTAAAATTCAACCTATGTAACCTTTCATTGGATTAATGAAATGTTTCATAAAATCAATGAAAATTTTGCATTAGTTTAATGACAAACGTATATTTTATCCATTTTTTCAATGAGCATTCATAAAATCAATGAACATTTTGTCATTGATTTTATTAATCCTTCATTAATCCAATGAAAGGTTACATAGGTTGAATTTTAATGTAAATTTCATTGGTTCTGTGAAGAAAATTTTTTCAGTGCAGGTTCTATATTTTAGTTAAATCCGAATTTTAGAGGAGTAGAACTTGTTAGGGTCAAAATGGGTTAAAGAGATGTTAGTACCATCAGAAAGCTGAAAGTGTCTTTTAACCCCATATATACTTGTTCAACTGTTTGGAACTGTCTGTTGAACACTTTTTTCATTTTAATGAAATTACTCGCAACATTTTTTTTTTGCTATTTTTATTTAAGCTGCTCATATGACTGAAATATAACACAAGGGTTTACGAACGTTTTGTTTTGAAAAATTATTTTGCTTCTTATGCACGGCTGAACATATTTGAATGAAATTTTAAACTGTCATAGCCGGATAGCTTTTGAGTTGAATCGAAAGAATGGAGGTCGGGAGTGTGACTTGCGGACCTCTAAAATTGGTAACCTCGGAAATTCAAACCAAAAATATTTTATGGATTTCAAAAAAAATTAAATTTAAGGTGTGCTACAAAAAATATGCTTAAATTTTTAGGTTATCTCCTTTGCCTTTGGAGATATTCGGATAAAACGGATTTTTTGGCTTGATTTAATAACGGTTTTTCTAGTTTTTTAATCGGATGGATTATGTTTTATGTCAAACTCTTATCAATAGTGGGTTCAACATTTTTTATATTGGTAGTAAAGCAGTCTTAAAACAATGTTATGTTGTATTACTGTACCGATTATACCTGCTGTGTTA
Organism: Pollenia angustigena; assembly: GCA_930367215.1. NCBI lineage: Eukaryota > Metazoa > Arthropoda > Insecta > Diptera > Polleniidae > Pollenia > Pollenia angustigena. The sequence continues at coordinate 171,652,462 of OV884059.1, read as the reverse complement.
TTAAATATTTTTCAGGTTCTATATTGTAGTCAAATTGAAATTCAGAAGTATAGAATTTATAGAAATTGCAACACTACGGCCATTAGAATTAGAAATAGATGGCCATATAATTGAAGTTAACTATCAATAAGTGTTAACGATGATAGACGGAAAAGTAGGCCAGGCTTTGACTGACACAAAGGCTTCATCCAGCTGCATTATATGCCAAACCACATCAAGCAAATTAAACCAAGTCCCGGAAAAATCATTAGATAATACTAATGCATATGAATTTGGAGTATCGCCGCTACATACAAGAATACGAATTATGGAGCACATACTAAAAATCAGTTATGATTTGGATTTTGGACCTACAGGATCAATAAGAAACAATGAAACCAACAAGGATTTAAGAAGTATAAAAAAGAAGCATGTTCAGGATGAATTTCCCAAATGTGGCTTGATTATAGACCAACCAAAACAAGGTTCAGGCAATACGAATGATGGGAATACAGCAAGAAGGTTCTTTTCTGATCCCAAAAAAGCATCTGAAATAACAGGTGTTGATATAAGTCTTATATCAAGATTTAAAAAAATCATTGATGTACTTTAGACTGGCCCACGCTTGTATGGAAAAGTAAAAGTATAGTCCAATACTTTCTCCACAAGCTTGATTTTGTTTCTTTTACTAAAATATATGTAATACCAAAAATTGGATCAATACGACAATATTTGAGAGGTCGCGATGAATGGCGACTTTTATGTTTCACAGCTTATACCTATTACAAGCATTTACTTTTTTTCGCTTATTATTATTGTACTTGTTTATGTATTGGAGATACTTTTTCACACTTTTCTTTTATCTTTACTAGATTTACATTTGTTAAAATTCAAGTATATTCATCCCTCTACATAATTATTTTACTTACATATTTTGAATGCAGAATTACAAGAAACGAGTTTAGAAGGATAATGTTGAAATTTCTAACAGTGAATCAATGTAAGAATAAACAGTTGTTTTTTATATTAGACTGCTTACTATATTTTGAAATATTTTCATCGCACTACGAAGTTAAGTTTCGCAAAAAACAAAATACAACTTAACCAATAAAAATGAAAACTGTTTTTAAAACGACTTTATTGGATCTATTGACCGTGTAAGGCCCGTTTTCACAACTTGCCGATAGCTAAAAGTAGACTTTAAACGGCCTTATTAAAAATGTTCCATTATTAAAACTTAACTTTAACCTAAAGTTTACGATAATGTAGATTAAGGTTCATCCTACCTGGTAGGTTAAAATAAAGTTGTAACAATGGAACACCTTTTACACGGCCGATAAAATCCTACCTTTAGCTATCGGTAAGTTGTGAAAACGGGCCTTAGTCTATCTAACCCCGAAAAATCATTTAACTATCGCAACCTCTGTCTGTTGGACGACATGTTCGTCGACGGCCTGATTGGCACTTCAATGGCCCGCTGCAGGACTCTCATCAGACGGGAGTCGTACAGAAGGGCTCAGGGGAGATGGCAGGGCGAGCATACCTGTTTGATGGCCAGGACTCTAGGGCCTGGCTATGACGCGGCGAGAACGCGCGTACTACTCGGTCTCGGCAGGGACCGGATAAGGACAGTGATATCGGTTATCACGGGTCACTGGGTGATAGGGACTCATGCTAGGAGGAGACGGTGTTTCACTTCCTCTGCCAATGCCCCGGTCTGGCGGGCGTTAGGGTGAGGCATTTTGGGAGACCGGAATTGCCATGTCTGGACGATTTGTCCAATGCGGGACTGAAATCGATCTCCCTGTTCTGCAGGGAATCGGGGTGGTTCGAGACTGCGGTGACCTCTGGGGAATAGTCTGGTGGATACTGGCTGACCCTTGTCACTGGCTAGGGGTATCACAAAGGGACCGCTATAAGGACCCAAGTGAGTCGTCTTCGTGACGACTACCCATTTAACCTAACCTATCGCAACCTCTAAATATTGACCGATTGTGCTCAAATTTGGATTGAACATTTTTAAGCACTATTCGAATAGGATCAGCGTTGTGGAGCGCGAATATTCGATACTTTTGTATTTGGGCCACCCTAATGTACTTGCATGCAGTGAACAAATTGATTATAGAAAATTTGGGGATTATGCCAAAGAATCAGCTTGAATATATACTATCAAATATCCATGGAGAAATATGTCTGCAACGGTTCATAAAATCCTTTATCATGCAGAGGATGTCATTAGGCATCATTTAGTACCACTAGGAGATCTGTCAGAAGAAGCCCAGGAAAAAAAGAATAAAGATTACAGATTTTATAGGGAGCACAATACCAGAAAAATGTCACGAGATTTTACGAACGAAGATCTGTTTAATATATTGTTGGCAACGTCAGATCCGCTCATCTCTAGCATTAGAAGTCAATGGAAAGTAGAACATCGGGACTTAGATGAAGAAGCAAAAGGGCTGCTACAGGACAAAGATAATACAAAACCAAATATGGAATATTTGTAGGCAATTTTCCAACCGAATCAATAGTAAATATAATAAATTTTATTGTTATTTAAGCAAAAAATATGTTTTTGTCCTTATTGTTATTTAAATAAAAAAAGAAAAAAAATTTTAAAATTTACACTTATTTATTTTTTTAATCTAAAAAGTTTTCTAGTGGAACTGGTTCCAGTTGAACCTGTTGTAGAGTTGATAATGTAGAAACCTATTCACAAAATGATCATAGGTATTATTACATGCCTATACATTTTTTTTAAAGGTATAGTGGCATATACGAGGCGAAAGTATATGCATATAAAGGTAATATGAATACGAATTTCTCCAGAAATATATAAAAATGTTTATATTTTTCAAAAGAAAACATTAAGTGTATGCTTGTAGAAGCAATTTATAGTCAGTTTGACATTTTTACTCCCATATGCCCTATTCCAAATCAAATTTTTCAAACAAAAAAAAAAAATTATTTGAGTAAAAAATTCTAATAATTCAGCACACCGATTTTTATACATTTAGAACAGTAATGTTTTCTAATATGTCCATTATTTTCTAGAAAATTCTGAGCAATATCGAATGGTAAATTATATTGCCTTTATTGAACAAAAAAAAATTTAAAGCCGTTTTCCGGGATTGGGAATTTGGGTATTTGTTTATCAAAAATGGGGATGTTTTTCAGTCCACTGTTTTAAGAACTTTTTAATCTACATAACTGCCAAAATTCATTATGATACCTTTATTCATGTTAGATTTATAGAATGTTAAACATTAAAATTATTAAAATATAGTGTAAATAAATAAAAGGGCTTTCAATATGAGTAAAAAATAATATTTTTAAGGTTTGACATTCCATAAATCTGACGTGAACAAAGATATGCTAACGAAATTCGGCAGTTATGTAGATTAAAAAGTTCGTAAAACAGTGGGCTGAAAAAAATCCCACTTTTTTAATAAAAAAATACCATAGTTCTCAATCTCAATCATTAGCATTTTCATACTAAATGCTAAAAAACATCAAAAGTTCAACTTTGACCTTAAATTTCTCAACAACTACTGAACGGATTTTAACAAAATTAAAACTGTAAAAAAGTTCAAGAAGTCTTCTCTCCTGCAAAAAAAAATTGCAAAATTATCTCTATCGGTTCAAAAGTTACAGATTTTTGGCCGATGAAAAACGATTTTCAGCCACTGTGCACCGTGCAGTAATGCTAAAAATAACGCTTTTTCTGTAAGTGGTTTAAATTGCATTTAAAAATCTACAAATACTTAATGTATTTTACATAAAAAGGGTGTGTGTAAAACGGTAGCAAAGTACTCATGGAAGTTAATCTTTGACACTGTTGAGGTGAATAAAATGTCATTAGCCCTGGGGCTAGAAGAAATTTTGACATTAGTGTAGACATTTTTGACAATTTTAATTCACCATATAACTTTGCTACCGTTTCACACACACCCAAAGCATATAAAATCTGAAACCAGTAACCATGTTCTGTAACTCGCATCGAAAAGATGTGAAACAAAATATTCCATCGTTTCTCGAAAAGTGAGAAAAAAGTGTGTCTTTAACTCATGTCGAAAACTATTAAAAGAGATTAAGTAGCTACGTTATAAATGTCATAACATTGCACTCGAAGCCGATGTGACATTGCAGACGTTGAGAACGGCAGTAACACATATCGTTGACGGCGCACTGTGGCGCCTTTTCCCAAAAACCGTGGCAAAAATACAAAATGTGATGACAAAATTTTGTAAAATGAATGAACACATCGTATAAAGACCATTTTACTGATCAGAACTCAAAAACGTTTTTCTTAATTGGAGAAGTATTATAGCTGGTGGAGCTGCTTAAAGTCGACAGTTTTTTAGAAATTCCAACAAAAGGTGATTTTGAGAAAAAAAAAGACATTTTAGAATTGAAGTGTCAGAAATATTGCCATGTGATCACCACTTTTTTGGTATTGTTTTAAAGGTATATTTATTATTTATTAAAAAAAGTAAGAAAATGTCCACCAGATATCCTACTTTTTTGGCAGTTGCCGTTTTTCAGACACCCTATATTTAGATACTTTTTACAAATCAAATAGAGAATATCTAAAAATGGGCAAAAATGGTCACGCCCATATTTTGTTAGCATATTTACTACACAGTACTTTAAATAATTTAGCTAAATTGGGCCACAAAAAATGACAGGTTTTCTTGAAATTTGAAAAAGATGTTACAATCTTATAGACAGCGTTGCCACAGCCAAAAGCTACCAAAATTTTAATATTTTTTATATTTTATGTTATCTAACAGCACAAAAATGTAAATATAAGTGGAACTGACTGACATATTTCTGTTAATGTATGCATATGTGCCTACTTATAAATATGTATGTAGCCTTATTTATAAACAATATTTTGCTGTGCCAATCAGGTAGGCATAATTATTATAATTTGTTTATTTAATTAAATTTAAGAACACATTATGAAAATAGGCAGGTAGTTTTAAAACTTGGTTTTTATACTAAGTAAAATAAAAACTGCAGTTGTATATAATCCAGTTAATTGTGGCCTAGATTTATGTTTCGCAAATCAGGTAGCTTGAACCTTTTTATTTTTGGGTATAAATTAATCTGCAATTGTGTAATGCAATCAGTTAAGTGTTAAGTGATCAGTACCAGAACTCATAATGTCATTTCAAAATTCGGAATTGTTCGAGTTATTTAGAAAATCACATAATGAAAATGTATTTAATTTGGCTATTGTGGAAAAATTGCACAGTTTAACAGGGAAAGGATGTTAAAAACAAAATTCACTTCGTTTTCTTGGATATTCGTAGAAAATGGCTTGCCTCAAACCGTACGACAAAAACCTTTATGGAAAAGTACTCAGACTGGCTTAATGGAGTAACAACTTTTGAAAACATCGAAGAACCGCATACATCTTTGGACAGCAGAAAAGGAAGACCTGCTAAAACTATAAACGAGTGTTCGGAGTACACAATAAAACGTAAACTTAAAAATGCTACAAAAGATATATCTACATCGAATCTGTCAGAAGCATTATGTCTTAAGTACGTAAAAGATAAAGATAAATCAAAGTCTGATATTACAAAAGCTGTAGAGCTTGCTAGCCCAGATCGACTGCGAAGGATTAAAGAAAGTATTCCAACTCCTCCGAATGCATTACCCACAAAGTATAGCATAGAAGAAGCCTTAGCGTTATTGATGGACTTGGGATTGTCAAAGGAGAAATATAACATTTTACGAAGCTCTTTAAAGAATCATAATGTGAATGTTCTTCCTGGATATAAAAAGGTTACCTCTGCCAAAAAAGAAGCAGTACCATCTAATGTAAAAGTTACTGAAGTATCAGCAGAAGTTGAACTGCAAGACTTAATGGATCATACATCTAAACGCTTAGTTCAAAGTTTTCCTGAAAATGAAAGAGCATTACTTCCAGATAGGCTTCCATTGATAAGCAACTGGGGATGTGATGGATCATCTGGTCAAAGTGCTTACAAGCAAACAATATCGACAACTGACATAACTATTACAGATGCAAATATGTTTATGGCTTCTATAGTTCCTTTACGACTTAGAAGTGAAATCTCTGAGCATTGGAAAAATCCTCGCCCAACGTCAGTCCATTTTTGCCGTCCGATATTTTTTAAATATGCAAAGGAATGGAAAAAAGGTTTTGATTAATTATGAATTTTGTCTTACAAAGATTGATGGCAAAGCCTTAAATGTAATAACAGATACTTCTTCAACTTTGAAGTGTGCAATTTGCAAAAAGTCACAGAAGGACTTTCAAAATTTGAATGATTCAAGTGATGAGCAAAACTATGAATATGGAATTTCTCCGTTACATGCCAGAATTAGGTGCATGGAGTTTATTTTAAAATTAGCGTATACAATTCCGAGAGAAGGAGAAAGTTTTCATGAGAATGCAACATCAAAAGAAAAACTAATTGCTCGAAAAAATATTATACAAAATGAATTTCTTAAGAACCTTGGACTAAAAATAGACTTCCCAAAGCAGGGATATGGAAATACTAACGATACTAACATGTCCAGATCGTTTTTTGAAAATGATGAGGTAACAGCCCAAATTACTGGTGTCGACAACCATATTATAAAAGGTTGGCAGTTATTCTAAATGTTATAAACTCTAGAGAAATGGTAAATGGCCCAAAGTTTCAGGATTATGCATCAAAAACTGCCCAGCTTTTGGCTCAAAAGTACTCTGAGAAGGAACTTACTAATACGGTCCATAAGATTTTGGCTCATGGCCAAAATGTAATTGAATATCAATGCTTACCAATTGGAGAGTTATCAGAAGAAGCCCAGGAATGCAAAAACAAAGATTACAAGCACTTTAGATATACGAATACTTTCAAAATTTCACGGAGACATGTAAGATCTCGAAAGGATTTGGAAGAATATAATTAAAGCTCCGATATGTTAAGTATATTACAAATCGCGCAAAATGTTAATGACTATTTTGAAGAATACTATCTATTAAAAAAATTAATAAAAATAACTCAATATCATATTATAATATATCATACTATAAAATAATATTATAAATTAACATAAGTATTTAAAATATTTCAATAATTTTTATCTGTAATATAAATAAAAAGAGTTATATTAATATAACATGTTATATAAGAGTAGCATTTTTTCTAGACTTCCCTATGAGAATGTCATTTAAAGCACAAAAAAATGTGTTTTAAATGTTTGAGAAATTTTAAAAATAACATTTCTTCAAAATATATGATTTTTGCGACAAGAAAGGTCAAAGGTGTCATCGTGTCCAATGCCTATTACAATAAGGGAGCACTTATTTTGATCCTAAGAGATTTAAAAATCAAGTGTTTTTCCCCATTACAAATTTCTTGGTAACTTCAAAAATTATGATGTTTTCAACAAAAAAAAACCACTGTGCACAGTGCCTCCACAAAGCTATGGCCAATAATGATACTAATTTTTAAGTTATGATGTTTGTAAAAAAAACAGTCGAAAGCAGACACTGTGCACAGTGCCGCTCCTAACCTATGACCTTGCAAATCATGTATATTAAAGATAAAGGAGTTTTCTTTAAAATGCTTTTTAAAATTTTTTAATATCTTTATCAGTTCAAAAGTTATGATTTTTGCAACGAAAAAAGTCAGAAGGCCCCACTGTGCTTCGACCAGAATTTACTTATATTGAAAATGTTTCAACGACGGCAGTGAAAATACAACCGTCGCACAGAGGAGTATTTGGCCTGAAAAGCTGGCCAAAAAGGCAAAACTGAATTTTAAGAAATCTTAAGAACTAAGTACGCAACTCGACAGACAACAATATTTTACATTATATTGTAAATTTTTAAGACTTTTAGTTGCGATTTGTAGCTCTGAGACGCTGCTAAAGTCAGGAAAGTGAATAAAATTATATGAGATTTAAATGTTTTTTTCGGTTTCTGGATGTTTATTTTTTTTTTGCGACTAAACGAATAAAGGTTTAACAAAGATTATTTTTTTCGCTGAAAGGTTTGATCAAAAGTTATTTAAAAAATTAAAAAAAATTTTAAATATTTGGAATATTCTTGTTGAAACAATTCGTTCAAAAGCTAAAAAAAACAAATTATACACCTTTTTTTTGCAAAAAAGGAAAAAAAGAGGTTATTAAAAGTGAGGTTAGCATGTCTACGTATTATGTTTGATACCAAAATAAAATTTGGAATCTCTTATTTTAGAAACCAAAAAAAAAAGTGTGCGCAAGTTTACGCCATTATTTTTGACGATTTTTTTTAAATTTTCACATTTCTTCTATTTTTGCTCATCGGGCACTTTTTCTTATACCTTTATATCGTCAAAAACTTTTATGTATTTCGAATTATTATTATTATTGATTTCAACTGTTATTCATATCACTTTTAACACTTCACAATATTATTACCTGCCTATATGTAATTATAAATTGCAAAAATTCTTAATTATCCGTAATAGTTTTAAGGGAATGTCCCACACATCCCCATAAAAGATATTTTTATATACCTGCTCTACAAAACATTATTTGTTAAAAAAGCGGACACCGAATTAATATTGAGAAATTTGATGAATATGCACATAAAACTGCCGAAATATATGTGCAATTTTAGAACTGGCACCCCATGAGTCCTACGATGCACCAGATTCTTATTCATGGCGGTAGTGCTATAAAGCAAGCAATCTTGCCAATTGGACAATTGTCAGAAGAAGCTGCCGAAGCCAGAAACAAGCACTTACGATGATATCGCACGAATTATTCGAGGAAATTCAGCAGAAGCGATACAAATCGAGATGTCTTGAATAGGTTATTTCTGAGCAGTGACCCTTTTATTAGCTGCAGTACGCAAAGAAAACGGAATAATAAAAAAGCTTTTTCATCACAAACCATCACACTTCTTCTTCCTGACACCGATAATGCAGCTAATGAGGATACACATACGACATAATAATTAGTAAGGATTTTTTATTAGTTTAACTTTTCCGTTTATAAAGTATTAAATAATATAACATAAATATAATAAAGCCTTTGTTCATAAAAAAATACTGTTTTATAAGAGCCTTACAATTTTCAAATTTTTTTTTTTTTTAATAAGACTGTAAATCATATGTATGTATATGTACATACAGTCTGTCAAGAATGAGTTTAAACCTTTAAAATCAACATTTGTTAATTGAGTTTTGCGATTTATACCAACTTGTATTCCTTAGGAATGTGGCTTTTGGAAAAATCTTAAAAATTTAAACTTTTTGGTTCTTAAATTTTCTTATTGCATTTTGAAAACAAAAAATTTGACGCATTTTGCATGTAAATTTTTTATTTTTTTTTTTTTCATTAAATTTTTAATAACTCCAAAATAGTAACAGATAAAAAATAAATGTGTATCTTCTGATCCTCCTGCTATTAAAATCGGAGAACACGTTTTCAAGTTATGGTAAAATATATAAGGCAACCCAACGATTTAGGGGATGAAGTATGCCACGCCTTTAAATGAAAATCCTTACGTACTAGAGAAAAACGTAAAACAGATATGAATTAAGGGCATCAAAATCCATATAGTCCACATACTTTTATTTCTAGGGTAGAGAAAATTTTTTTGTTGCGCAGTGTACTTTTGTTGCGCATTGTAATTTTTTCAAAATCTGCCACTAGACTTTTTATATCATACTACGCCTAAAACTATCAAAAAACTAAAACATTTAATTCAAAAAACACGTTTAATAATTTTGGCCAGGTTTTTAGGCCAAATACTCCTCTGTGCGTCGCACAGTAGCGCCCGTAGAGCAAACGAGGTTGCAAAAATCAAAATTTTCATGAGCACCGACGAAGTTTTGAATAAACTCATGTTATAGGAAACTTTTCAACGATTTCAAATCTGCCACTCTTAATAATATCACATTTTTAGTTTAGAAGATATAGCCGTTCAAAGTTGACCGACTTTCGGTTTTCAAAAAAACACACAATTTTTAGTAAATTTGTTGCGATTTCAGGTGTAATATCACGAAAAATAGGTAACGAATCGCCTTATTTTTTGTTTGTATTGATTGATGCATTTATTAAATGTGTAATGATAAAAAAAAAATGAACTGTTTGCTTTGTGTTTCTCCTGGTAAATCACTATTTAAAAACTATCCGTTTTTTCACTATTTTTCAACTTTGACGGAAAATAACAAAAATCTATATTTTTCTATATTTGCCATATTTGCAAAATCTGTTCTTTGATTATTTCTTTACATAATTCAAAAATTTTATCTGCCCGTACGTGCCCGTTTGGCTTCTAGAGGTAAAAAAGGTTAAAAAGACATGGTTGCCATACTAATATTGCGGTTTAATAAAATTCTTTAATTTGGCCCCTACAGCGCGTAGGATGCTCCTAGATGGGTCAAATGTATGACCAACCCCACTTTATTATTTATTGCCGAATTTCGGTTTTTTTAGTTATTTCAATAAACTAAACCATTTTTGAGTTACGCGAATATATGCTGTGCAGCGCCTTACATTTTCGAAATAACGGTATATCTTGAAAACAAGAGCTAATTTAAAAAAACGGTTAGCACCACTGAATTCAGCGTCCCCAATTAGGGTGAAATGCCAGGTGCGCGGCTGGTCTGTTTTTTGCAACTTGCACAGTGTACTTATTGCTCAAAATTACAATATTAAAATTCTATTTTAATATTATTTTTTTAAAGGTTGCGAAAGGAAAAAAATCATATCTTAAAAAAAAAAAAAACACCTCCTTCAAAGTTTCAGAATTTTTAAAGAACAGTTTGAGGTATTATACAAAAAAAAATCAGCCAAATAAAAAAATAGGTTTTTGACTTAGTCCGTTTTTAAAATTTAACATTTTGCAGATATTACATTTTTCAAAAAAAAATTTATTTTTTCAATATATGGTTTGTAGCCCCAAGTATTCTCTTTAAAATGACATTAAAATCATCTTCGTATGTCAAGTAGTTTTCGAGTTATTGAAGAAATAAGCTCAACACATTCGGCTAATTCGGCGAAATTATGACATTTTGAGTATGACATAACTTTTGAAAAAAAAATTTTAAAATTTTTTTTCGTTCATATATGTTCCTTATAAGATAAAAGGAACATTCTCACCAAATTTCATTAAAATCGGAAGGGGTCGTGTCCCACTCTTGGTCGTTTTGACATGGAATTACCCATATACCGAAAATACAGAAAATTGAAAAAATAAATTTAAAAAAAAAAAATTTTTTTTTTTAATTTGTTGGGTAATAATTTAGAACCCTAAAGAAAAAAAAAATAAAAACAATCTAAAAATGTAAAAATAATTTTTTTTTAGGTACCATAAAATTGATTTTTCTACTAATTTTAACTTTGATAACCCATAAGTAGGCCCCTACACAGCGTAGCACCCTTTTCAAATGCACATTTCATAGGCTGAACAGTTATCTATCATATGCTGTTTAAACTGTTCAATTACCTTATTCGGTTCAAAAGATATGATTTTTGCAACGAAAAAACTCAAATGGCGCCACTGTGCGTCGGCTATACCAAATAATGTAAAGTGCGACTTTAATTTTTGTTGTTTGCAGCCGAGCTTTGAAAACATTCTTATATTATATAAAAATGTTAAAAGAAAAATAATTAACAATTAAATTGGTCCAAGAACAAAATATTATTATTATTCTTTGTATTTTGTATTTTGCATTTTTAATTGTTTTTAGTGTTGAAATTTGTTCTAGCCCCATTTTTATTCGTGAGTTTATTTGAGAGTTCAAAGGATGGAACTTTTCTCACAAAATGTAACAAACACACCTTTTCTATAAATTGGCGAGTTATTTCCTAGTACTCGCCAAAAAAAGTTACAGATACAGTTTAGTGAAAAAAATAGCTGTTTGTTTCAATAAATGGCATTTTTGTTTAATTTCACACATTTACAGAACATGGTCACAGATTTGAATTTAGCGCGTTAAAATCTTTACAGCCCACATATTCTTGTTTAAAGGCAAGAAAATTTGTTGTTTTTCCCCGTTTTTTTCAAATTCGCGATTATTTTTATTTTCGGTTAAATGCAAGCCCTAATGTAAACCTTGTGCGCAAAGTACAGGTCGCTATATTAGAGATCATTTTACGAGATTGATGAGTGTTCGCATGTTAATTCTCATAAGGACCAAGCCTTTTAAAAGTTGTGACAATCGGTCTACAATTTTACATAATTCCCATACAAACTTCTTCATGTAATAGAGTCTTTGTGTCCATAAACTGTCTAATAATATTGGTATTTATATAAAATTTGGTTTGAACATATTAAATTGCAACCTAATACATTTAACTAACTTACTGTATTTAAAATAGCTCTTATACAAATACCACTGCCTAAAAAAATCTTTTAATGTCATAACTTCCTCTTAAATGTTGGTATTGAAGTACAATTTTGCGACAAGAACTTTAACGATAGCTGCTAACTGTATCATGGCAAAACGGATGGTATGTCCAAAGTTGTCCATAGGACGTATGCAAACGCCCTCCCTAAAATAATTGAACGGCATATATAATATTCAATACAAAGAACTCTTATATAAAGCTTAAGCTCATAGCATAGTTTTTTTCTGAAGCTTTAAAGATGTCCCATGTGTTAAAAATTGTGTCCATCCTCGAAAATTTGTCTCTAAATACTGTAATGCAGGGAATCATATGGCTGAGCTTTGCAGACTATATTTTCTTACATGTGTTTTATTAAATAATTTTTATAACCTGAAAATTTAAATTTCATCGTTTCTACAACCCGTTTGTTTTTTTTTCTCGTACTTTTATGAGCGCTAAAAGCCATTGAAGGAAAAAATTGTACTCACTTAATTTATGACAACTTTGGATTGTATGCAGATGTTTATGATTTAGTTTAAGTAACTTAGCAACTACGTAGAAATTTTAGTTTACTCTACTCATAAAATATGCAAAAACAGCAAGGCATATAAAGAAGATAAGCAAATAATCTGTATTAATTCATAGGAAATTGTTTAGAAAAAAAAGATAAGTACTTTCATAAATATGTAAATATTTTTAAAAGGACATATTTAAAGCAAGGATTATTTAATTTAAACTAACTTAAAAGAGGGTTAACGAATGATATGTTTTTATAAACTTTATTTTATTTAATTAGGATTATTTGAAATTCTAGGTAAATATGTTTACATTTTATTGAAACAAGTATGTATATTATTGGAATTAAGTCTTTTGTGAGCTGCCACAGCTATTTGAAACAAGTCAGTTGTAATCTTTCACAGAATATATGCTTTCAGATGGAATTGAAAACCTGCACGTAGAGAAAAATAATTTTTCAATATGGTCGCCTCCAATGCCAGTGTTGTTTTTTTTTCTAGAATGCTAGAATTTGTATAACATTTTGCATCAGATCAAGGCTTTCTTAAAAAAGAGGCTTCGAGCTTTTTTATAAGCAGGCATAGCCCCTTCATTATGTTAAGAATTTCGACTTTAAATATTATTCTATGTTTGTATTTACATTTTAAATAATCATAAATACCTTCCATGTTATTTTCCTTTAATCGAATACTCACTTATAAAAATTTGCAATTTTTGTTTTTTATGATGCAAACACAAAAGTTGTCAGTTTAAAAACATATGCTTGCACGCTATATAAAATGACAACAGGCCATTGTCTATTTGACAATATGTAGTTGTCAATTTGACAGCAATTGTATTTAACACATAAGTTCATTTGACAACGGATTGTTAAAAATTTGACAACAGAAGTTGTCAAAATATTGACAAAACTTTGTCGTCGTTTTGTTACCATTGATTGACGATTTTTGAAGCGAAGGATAGCTATCTCTTCGTTTACAAAAAAAAATATAACACCTTATAATTATATTTACCGTTAAAGGCCAGTTTACACGGTAATACAATGTATTACGACTTTGTAAAATCAAAATATTATGAAATTCTCTCCGTGTTTAAAAGAAAAAAATAAAAGTCTGTTGAGAGTATACTTTATGTTTACACGGATGGTATAAGTAAAATCAAAAATAATAACAAAAAAGCAGATGGTTGCAGTTTTAAAATTTTTACAAAAACAACATGAAAATTTCCTGAGTTGTTTTTGTAATTGTATAAAAATGCTACCACCGTCAATATACTCCGTTAAAATGCACCTCTGGTGTGATGAAAATACATAAGCTTCTAAAATGGTTTAGAAAAAAACCATTTAGCGACCGCTTGTCAGATTTTGTACTCGTATTCTCTCTTACTCAATGCATTTTGCTTTTACATGATAAGATTTCTCTCGTTCTACATTATGTCGTAATACAATGTATCACCGTGTAAACTGGCCTTAACTGGTCACTTGGGATTAAGTTAGTAAATCAATAATATTATTTATTTTAGTCCTTAAATGCTTAAGTGCTCTGTAAGTACTATGTTTTTTTTTTGTTTTTTGCTTTTTGTAAATGTTGCACTATAACAATTATGTCAAAAGAATATAAAAAGATGCAAAAAACAGACAGATGAGATTGATGTGAAGGGAATTATGATTTCAAGCAACAAAAAAACATGCAAAATGTAATAAAGAAAAAATTATTTATATTTCACCTTAACATACAATAGATTGTAGGTGTTTTAACCTACATTTAATGTTGTTAAAGAAACATTTCCATCGTAAGTACTTAGCAATCTTTACATAACAGCAAATAAATAAACAAACAAACATACATATGTACATACAAATTGTCCACATATATGTACATTCCTACACACGTAGCTAGATGAATTTGCACAGAACTATACATGTAGTTGCAAGTTTGTGTACGTCCCAACAAACACGGAGGTTTGATTTCAAATTGAAAATGATTTGAAATCAAACGTTTTCTCAAACGACAAACGTTTGATAATGATTTGAAAATCATAGCTTTCTCAACAAAAAGGGGAAATTTTCTAATTGAAAAATGCCTTTATTTTCAACTTGCTTTCAAACATATTTTTCAAATGTTTTTCAAATGTGGAATATAATACAATGTGTAATATAAATAAAAATATTTTATTTTTTTTAATTTAAATTTATTATTTATTTAAATAAACTGTGAGATAAACATTCGGCACCGTAGCTTAAAGATTCTGGGAAAGATAAGCTACTCGGCTCCCTTTTATTTTGAAGATTGTAGCACCGCGATCGTTCAACAAGCTTTCTTCCATTTCCGGTTTTATTTTCCTTTTTTTTTGTATTTTTAATCATTGTAATTACTTTTCACAACAAATAAGCTGGTCACTTTATATTAAAATTTATTTTTAATAGTAAAACACATGTAACCACAAAGTAAAAAATGTAACTCTAATCGCCATTTTTAATGATTACATTTTTTTCGTTTTAGTATTGCCAAGTTTATTTTGATTTGAACTTAACATTTGGCATCAAATTGATAAAACATTTGATATCAAATGTTAATTTTCAAATTATTATCAATTTGAATTTAAATGTTAAATCAAACAATTGAAAAACGTTTGAGAATTGTGTTTGATGTCAAATGATAAAGTCATTTCATATCAAAGGTTTGACTTCGTGTTTGTTGGGGTACAACTACAACTGCACTAACACAGACTAACATGCATATAAACATTGATAAACTAATTTACGAAAACTAGGTATTAGGTAGATATTTTTAATTAGTTTATCATTCACAGCACAAAATCACTGAATATTCAAGGCTATTTGTTGTAATACTGAAAGAAGGATAACCATCGATCTGTTTAAATAGAGGATGGTTTTTTTAACCAAATTAAAATTTACGAAAGAACGATCTGTCAAACCAACTAAAATTCTGAGTTCACTTTTTTATATTTTTGTCAGTATGCTCTGGCAATCCATTAAAATTAGATACACGCTAGAAAATCGCTACCGAGTTATACGAATTTACTTAAAATATCCGCCATTGATTCGGTTAACTTATAGACGACTTCGTGTTTTTTAAGGCGCACAAAAATTAGATATTTTTAAGCTTAACACAAATATGGACTCAAGAAGCGTTTTCGAGATATTCGCGAATTAGATTTCCCCAAAAAGGGAGAACTGTTCATCTGAATTGTACAAGCTTTTAAATATTGCATAAATATCCTCTTTCAGTCCATATTTAAATTGTATTGTTTGGATAAAAATTCAAAAAAATTCAAAAAATTCATTGATGGAGAGACTGAAATTGTTCAATATTGAAAGGCCTGTAACTCAATGAATTTTTATCCGATCAACACAATATGAATATGTGCTGAATGAGGATATTTATGCAATAGTTTAAAGTTTGTACAATTCTTGAGATTTTTCTTAATATCAAAAACAACTGCAGAAAAACACGAGTATCGCGAATATCTCGAAAAAGATTCTTGATAGAAATAAATGATTTCCATATTCGTGTTAGAAAACATCTCATTTTGCGGTTAGGGCAAAATTTAAAATATGCCAGCCAATGTAATCAGTTATCTGTACAAGCCATTCTTAAAACTTTCGATAGATTTCAAACCCATACCTTCTAAATGATGTTATATAACTAATATGCCGAACGAATGTGCATACTGCAGGGAATATTGCCGCCAGTGGCTCGTCAGAAATAAATTTCATTGGCCAATAGTCCAATTTTTTGTAATCACAGATTTACAAAATTTTTATGTTAGTCAATAGCAAAAATTTTTAAACTAAGGTAGTCATATTATTAGGTTTAAAGATATTAAAAACAAATCTATATAAATTAAATTCTCGTGTGACGATATTTGTAATTTTCAGGGCGTAAAATAGGGCGAAAATGGTAAAAGCTCTTCCTTCCTATATCTTTTTAAATTATCAACCAGTTTTCTTAAAATTTGGCATGCAGACACCGTAACATCTAAAAATAAATAGGGAATAGAGCGTGAAATAGGGCTCCTCCTGCCTATATATCCTTAATTTACCAATTGGTTTCTTAAAATTTGGCATGGAGACAACTGTTACATCTGAAAGGAAATAGGGCGGGAAATAGGGCAAGAAGGGTAAAAGCTCCCGCTCCATATCCCTTTCCGACCCAAGCAATTTCAAAGTTGGCGGATTTCAATGAAATTTTCAGTATATGATAATTCGCCCTAAGATAACGTAAAAATGTACATGTCCTTGATATTTCACTTGGACAAAATATAAGCATTTTTTTGCAAAAGAGTAGTTTACAGGCACACTTATAAAAAATTGGAACACCTCCGGAAATAAAAAAAAACAAAACAAAATTACAATTTAAGGGGGCTGGGCCCCCTGAATCCAAAAAAAGGCCCCGCCCACTTAGTGTGATGTATACACTTATAAAATTATTACAGTAACTGATTGTGGGTTATTAAATTCGTTTTCCGTAGTGTTAAAATTTAATAAAAATATAGTTATTTTTCGAATAATTTTATTTTTTAACATTTATCGTCCCCTTAATAAAACAATAGTGTATAATTTTTTTGGGGTTTTGAGAAAATCGTGTTTAAAGTTTTTGTCAAATCGGATGTCTATTTAAACCTCATTATCGCGGTAAATAAAAATTCTTTATACTGGATTTTTCGACGAATACATAATACCGTTTCTTGTCTTTAAATTGACCAATTTTTTTATTCTACGCATCCTTTAAGACCATAATTATGTCATTCAAAGTGCAAGTCCTCCATATAGGCTATTTTATTTTTTATATGTATATTTTTTTTTTTTTTATTTTGTATGGTATACGCTGTTTTATTCAATAATTTTACGGCATTTTTATTAAAATATTTGATCTCAAAAATTTAAATTTGTAACATTATAAAACAGTGATTAATTCATAGATTCAATGGCACATATTCATTACATTCCAATTTGGGTTAATTTAAAAAAAAAATTATGAGAAATTAAGGTATACATGGCGTAAATCAAAAATAACTAGAAGTTCATTCGTCTTCTTTCTCTTCCTCTGCTACATCTGGCTCATCTAAACAATTTCGCTTCTTTCCACCTTGTAAGTTAAAGAAAAATGACTGCGAGCCACGAGGAATTACATTCTTCTGGCACAAATTTTGGAGATCATGCAGCTTTCGATGTTCGGAATGAAACTATTTCTCAAACAATAGTGTATATTATTATAAGCTATTTTATGAGTTAAAGTTTTCATAAATTGAATTTTTTTTCTACAGACTAAAATGGAGTATAATGCGTATACACTATTATTCTTTTAGCAATTTTGGAGTGGCAATTTCAAGTAAAATAGCGCATATGAGCTTACACACTTATTGAAGGAAAATGTTGAACAAGAAATTATTACTATTTTTTCCAACGACATTTTGACACACTTTTTGGAAGTAGAATTTGAAGAAATTTTGATCAGACATAAAATCAATGATGGAGATTCTAAATATGCAATAAAAAAATAATGGTATACATGCGTATACACTATTGTTTTATTGAGGGGACGTTATGTTTGTTGTTCAAAAAACAAACTACCAAAAAATAAGGTTTTATCGTATTTATTTTATTATGTAGTTTGATTTTTGTCGTTTTAAATATATTTTTTTTTAGTAAAAATCATTAAATTTTAAGGAATATGCGTTCAAAAAATAAAAAATTTAAAAATGAATGTAAAAATCATTTGTTTTAAATGAAATGTAAATGATCCGTTTATTAAGTGAATTTTAAGTTGTTTAAAATGAATTTTCGTTTGCATTTAACTACATAATATTTTGAGTGTAGGTACTGGAATTAAAGGTAATTTTACAAGAAAAAAACATTTAGAGTGGGCGGGACTTTTGGAGCCCCCTGGTGCAAAGAAGTGCCCGTCCAGTTATGTATATCTATATTAGGGTACTTAAATTAAAGGTAATGTTCTCACGATTGTAAATATTTTGATTTAATTTGGTTTTTTTTAATGTTTTTGGACTATTTTTTCAAAAAATGTTCCTTCTTTTTGTTTGCGAAAATTACTTGTTAGTTTAGGGGCAAACGATTTGTTTGTATTATGCCAGTTCCATTATTAAGGGCGGGAAATAGGTCTCTTCTTCAAAATTCAACCGGTTTTCTTAAGCTTTGGCATGCAGACACTGTAACATCTTAAAGAAAAAAGTTATATGGCAAAACAACGTTTGCCGTATCAGCTCGTATTTGATCAGAATTTAATTCAAATTATGGAAATCGGTGATATCATAAAATTGGACTTTTGGTCTACTAAATTAATTTTTGAGCCACCGTGCGCCATAAACCATATGTTTAGTTATTTATTAATTAATTTATTTTTTATTTATTTATTTAATTTTTTATTTAATTAATTAAATATTCAATTTAATAATATAAAATTTTTTATATTATTAATGCATTTTCATGTTTGAACTTGAAATAATATTGCGTTTAATAACATCAATATTCAGAAAAAAATCTATAAAGTTTAACATTTCATTAAAACAACAACACAATTTCCTTAACGGATCTGCTTTCTCGTAGTTTGTTTGAAAAGTTTATAGTGGGTTAATGAATCGTAATGTGCGTTGAGGAATATTCAGTGATATTTTACTTAAAAGAAAATCTGATAAAACATTTCCGTTTAAAAGATTAATAAGAAATGAAAAACTAGGCATAATTCTTCGGCTTTTTAATGTTGGCAATCGAACTAAATCGGTAAGCATCTCTTAAACAAAAAAGTAAAAATTGTTTCTAAACTGATTCGATAAGATTAATGTAAACGTCATAATAGGGGTCCCATACAATTGAGCGATACTCTTAAATCGGTCTTGCAAGTGGCGTGAATTAAATTTTGGTGATGAAGGGGTCCTTAAATTCTTTTGCCCATCGTTTGATGAAAGCCAAGTTTCCTCGAGCTTTATTAACAGCCATCATGATTCGTTGTATAAAGTTTAATTTTCCATCTAACAAAATACCAAGATCTATAATAACGTTTACTGACTCCAGCATATGACCACTGATCTAAAAGGGATCACGAGCGTCACACCTTCCGAAAAAGTCATGTGTTTAAAAATTATCCAAGTCTTTTGAAGAAAACTATGGTCTGTTGAATGTTATTTTTGTCAAGCTAATTACAATAGGTCTGTCTGCGTACACATATTTTGCGCAAAATGTTGCAAAATCTTGCAAAATGTTGTCTGCGTACTCCAAATCTCTTGCAGCGAGAGAGCCAAAAAGAGAATTTTTTGCCAGTTGGAAGTTAGAGAACTTGCAAAATGTTACTGGATAAATTTCCGCTTGCAAGATTTTGCAAATAGTCAGTTAAACCTCGATTAACCGGGCCTCTATTAATCGGTTACATCTACTAACCGGCATGCGTTCCTTTTTATTTTTTCCCTCTATTATCCGTGCTTTACCTCTATTATCAGTGCTTTAGATTTAAACCTCTATTAACCGTGCTTTACGTCTATTATCCGTGCCGCATTCATACATATTTTTTTTATGATGTAAATCCTTATCCGATGTTTCCCCTTTTTAAGTTCATTTGACCACACATAAGAACATATTTGCGTTTTTATTCATTTAGTAAGTGAATTTGATCTGCTAACACCTGTTGTGGAATAGTAAATAACCAAAAATTACTTTGATTCATGACTACGACAAAAACATATCTGCTGTCTGAAAACTTTGGAGTTGGTAAGCAAATTCGATTGTGCAAAAACTTTTATGTGCAGGTAACAGAGATGAATTCGTTAAATTAATAAATATAAAAATAGCGATATGGGTAGCAGCTGTTTCTTGGGATGCTGTATCCGGGCAGGTCTTAAATAACGTTTGGTCTAATTTACTAGCTTTTGAAGATGCAGTAAGTGATCGTCCTATAATACAATCAGATATAGCAATACCCTTTGTTGTTCCCCTGATGATATATCAGAGTGGATTGAATGCAATACAGATGTCGTACCGTTTAAAATCGAGCTGAGCAAAATGAGATTGAAATAGAAACTCCAACGTTGGCACAGGCGATAGAGGCATGTAATGTTATGTTAAAGTTTGCAGAAAATTCTCCAGTTATATCAGAAGCAGATAAAATACAGATGCATCTTATTCAAAACCAATTATTGAGAGAATAATTAAAAGCAAAGAGGCAAAGTACTATAAAAGAATATTTAAAATAAACACATTCAATAAATGCAAAAACAAATATCACTCTTTGTAAGTTTACAGCATTATCAGTAAAAATCCCAATTTTAATGTTTTTTTTACATTCTCTATGACGATTTTTATGTGGTATATTTGAATCTGTACATAAATCGAATGTTTAAATAAAAATAAAAATAATAAATAAATTTCCGTATATTTTAATATAACCTTTTTTAACCGTGTATTTCGATTATCCGTGCTGGTGCTGGTCCCACGAGAGCCGGATAATCGAGGTTTAACTGTAGTTTGAACAGCTGTTTGAATGAAATAATTTTTGGGAAATGAAAATAAAAATTTAAATTTAACAATGGCAGAAGTAAGTAGTTAGAATTGTGTTGATTTTTAACGTTTATAATAAATTATAATAAACAAAACATTTTACTTCATGCTAGAACCCAGTAAAAAAAATTTGGGTTTTTTGAAGCACTACAGAGAAAAAGCGCATACTCAAGCGCTTCAATTAGAGAGCTCTTATAAAGCAGTAAATGATAACGAATAAAACATACAAAAAAGCTGCTATTTTAGTGCTGACAACGAAGAGAGTTTTTAAGCGAAAATAAAATATATTATGGCTTACGAAAATGATTGAAAAAAGGCATTTAAACAAGTAAAACCAAACATTCATGAATATGTTAATATAGTTAGCCCTTAAAAAAGTACTCTAGGAGCGCTTTGTTTGCATGTTAAAAGAAGCGCTTATTGTCAGCAGAAAATAGTCCTCCAAACCGGGAACACCCCATACAAAAATCAGGCATCCCATCAGCAGGTTTGAAGCGATTTGAGGTATGAATTCATACAAAAAACCTGCTCTTTTTGGAGCACGTTTTTCACTGGGAAACATCCAAATATACCGTGCGACCGTGGCGTAAGTGGAGTGGAGATGGCAGAACCGATAGAACCAGCCGAACTTTGTGGGACAAACTTTGCAATTGAAGAGGCGAGTATTTGGAATTGTGTTCCTGGCGAGCACTTCACATCCAAATTATTTTTCTCCGTTGTCAAGCTGTTCGAGGGCACTGTATTGGGCATTTCATTCTTTTTTTCCATTGTAAGCCGGCTCTATGTTGGGCAATGTAAGCAAAAGAAGTTTTATAAAAAACCTGACAAATAAAACTAAAAACTAAGAAGAAATTGAATTTACCAAACTAATAACAGTGTAATAAACAAGTTATTTAATTTACAACACTTTTTAAGCTTCACTTTAATTAATAATTTTTTAATTTACCTCGAGAATTCAATTTTGCGTACACATATGCTAAAATTCTTTTGCTTTGTTATTTCAATTGTTTACACACCGATCAGCTGTTTTCTTGCAAAATTTCACTGGATACTGTCTGCGTACTTTTTGAGATTTTTTCAGCCTATAGAGTAATATTGGTCTTACTCTCCCAAAAAAATTTACTGAGTATTTGCTACTGGAAAAGTACCCAGACAGACCTAATATTCTGTCTCCGAAGTTTCGTCGATTGTTTGTCGACTTTTTAAAGGGATTGTAATATGAAATTTAATCACATTAAAAAGTTTTAGATGTACTCAGGAGCATACAAATATAAAACATAATTTTAATAATTAAATACAAATTACTTTCAACTTTAAATATATCACAGCTCAAGCAATGGCAACAATATAACTGAATGTCTGAGACTTAAAAATATTTTAACATCGTCTGCGAACATTAGTATACTTTAGAAATTTTTATTACTTCAGGCAAATCGTTGACAAAAAGTAAAAATAAAATTGGGCCAGGTGATTTCCCTGCAGAAACCCGGATTTTACCACAATATTTCTTGAATTTGCAGAATTAAATTTAACGGACTGTGTTCCATGGTGGAATAAGCAGGTGGCATCGTTACGGCAACAAATACAATATTAGAACAAAAATGGAAATTATATCACTGTTTACGTCAAAAAATACTTTAAGCCAATTTTTATTTAATAATGGTCAACATCTTATTTATTTTAATTTAAAATTATTTAAAACTTTAATAAAATACAATAATCACAGCACAAAACGTGGACTTTTTGTAAACATAAACAAAACTTTGACATAAACCTAGACAAACAATGCAAGAGCAAAAAATCGTCATCTGGCGTAGTGCTGCCACCTGTTTATTTCACCATGCTGTGTTCTGCATAACAAATATGACTTTAACCAGCTTAAAAAGGTCTTATTGAAACCCTTTTTTCCAATTTTTTAGCAGAAGTTTGTGATTAACTTTGTCAAAGGCTTTACTGAAGTCAGTATAAATGAAATCAGTTGGTTGACCAATGGTAAATCCTTCATTAACCAAAGTTGTTAAATGTAGAATGTTAGTCATAGCCAAAGATCCCTTACGAAAACCGTGTTGATACGGCGTAAGTAAAGGAGATAATTATAATTTATTATATATGAGATATTGCCAGATTTAAATAAAGAAATGAGAAACGATTCTTTCTAAATTTTAGAGAAGTAACCACATTTTAGGGAAGTATTAAATATAATTGATAAAGGTGTTGCAGTAGCTGGCGCACAATTTTTCAAAAGACAACCTGGTGTGCCATCTAGACCACACGACTGTGAGGATTTGAAGTTTTTTTTTTAAATTTGTGTAGTGTCAAGTAATGGGAATGACATTGTTTGAATAGAGTGTACATTAAATGGATAAGTTTCATCATCATCATATTCGGCGTAAGAGTAAGTAGATGCAACAAATTCAGCGAATAAGTTGCAAATCTCCGATTCAATGCTTAAATATTTCTTAACTCTTTGGGTGCAATAGTTCATTCTTTTTGAGTTATTAAACGTAAAGAACGATCTCGAATTATGATTAATACAACGTTTAATTTTGGTAAAAAAGTTTTTGTGTTCAGCGACTAGCCTCATTATTGCCTTAACGAGTTTGTAAATAAACAAAAGCCGTATATGAAGGGATACCCATATACAACATACTCTAAAAATTCCATTTCATTTAGAAAAATTTACCGTTTGGTGCGGTCACACGCTGGGATTATATTTCTTGAAAGATGAAGCAGGAGCTCACGCTACTGCTTTTGACCCGGAAGATCAACATGTTGGGTTACTTTCGATACGGTGACCGTAACCAAAAACTTAATGAAATCTAAAGTTGGAAATAATTGGATTTCGTCGTGTGATTTTATACTTCTCGATTATTTCCTGTGAGGCAAAGTAAAACCAATGGGATACGGCCAAAATTGGATGTCCAAAGTGCGCTTCGTCATGATCAGCTGCAGTGCTCATATGCCCGAAATAATTTTCAAATAAAAAAATTTTTGTAATCTGAACTAAAGTTTTTGTACTATTTTCTCAATTTTAATTTTTATCGGCGTTAAAAAAACACCCTTTACATGTGTGGGAACTGTTGAAAATATCTTGTGTCTATGTACTGGCAACCATATTAGGATTTAAGATTAAATATATTTTAGTATGTGAAAGAAGCTTAAAATTTAATTTAGTACGTTAAGGGTAATATTATAGTTCATTCTTCTGTCTCTTCTTGGTCTTTTGGAGTATTTTATCTACAAATAATATACAAATTTTGTGTGGGCTTTTAGTTTAATCTTATAAATTTGTAATAAAATAATTTAAACAAATTAAGAGCTCCTAAATAATACAATTTTAATTCATACATACATACGTATGCCATAAGGAGTTGAAAATAGTCCTAGAGACTGAGAAAGAAAAGTGTAATATTTTTATTTTTTTATTTTATAATTTCCTTTATTCAATTTACCTGTTTTAAGAGTTACGTAAAGTTTAAGAAATTTAACATTAGTATTACAAGAACTTTGACATTTACATATGTATTTAAAAATATCACAAAAAAAATTTTATTAATTATTTTAAATAATACTGTTATTATAGTTTAAATCAAATAAAATATTTTGATTAGAAAGTAGCCAAGGCGAATTCAACAAGGTAAAGGTAGAACTACATAACACGCGTTAGTGTGCGCGCGCTCTGTAGTCTTCTGTCAAAGAAAGTTAAACTAGTGTATTTTCATAGAAAAAGCTACATGCAAAATATTTTGACGCGTTTGCGCCAGAAAGTTGGTTAACTTTGAACTTTTTGACGCGTTGTGTATTTTTGACAAGTAATCAGCTGACAATAAAAAGAATAATTTAACAAATTTGTGAATCATGAAAGAAAAACTTATTGAAGAGCTTAAAACACATAAAATATTTATATATAAAGAATAAATTCAATAAAATAATAAAATATTGATATACTTTCGAACCCGTTTTCAATGCATAAATAAGTAAACAAATAAAAAACAGCTGACAGGAATGGCTTTTGTAACGCGTGTTGTGTAACTTGCAATTTTTTACGCGCTAAAGTTTTTAAACGCACGATACTCGGCGACGAACAAACGCGTGCTATGTACTTCCGCCTTAAACTCGTCGCTACAACAATTACAACTCTAACAAAAATAACGGGCATTTTGTTAGTGTAACATATCCGGGTTGTCAAAATAGTTGTTTACAAAAAGTGTGAATAAAAAGTAAACGATAAAATTTTTTATTGATTTTTTTATATTTAAAGTTGTGTGTTTATGAACCGATCTAAACAATATTTAATGTATTCTGTGTTTTTGAAGATTAAATGTTAAGGGTGCATTCTGCCATGCATTTATATTAGTTTTTTTTAATCAAAGTGTGTATAAATTTTTAAGGCACGATGTTTCACATTGGGTTTTTTGACCCATTTCCAACTAAACCAATTGTGTTGGAGTTCAATTCAGAAATGCTTAGGAGAAGTGGAAAGAATTTTACACCAATATTGTTCTTTCATTTTGAGTTTTTTCGAAAGTGAGAGTGTTTTGAACAGACGGACACGGCTAAATAGACTAAAAATTGCTCAAGGACCCAGCATATGCTAACAATTTAGAAACAAATGTAGCTTACCAACGCAGCTCCAACAAAAAAGGACATAGAGGAATAGAAAATTGAAAAATAAGAAGAACAAATTTAATGGTAAAATTCTACAAAACACATAGTTTCAGAGTAATGGACTTCTGAAGTTTTCATATGAATTTGCGATTTTCCACTACATTTGTAAACGTATGTGGCCATTATTAGTGTCTTTTGAAAGGTTTTTAACAGATCTTTCCGAAAATGTAAAATTTATTGTAAACTTTTTAACTCTTTACCTCCTAATACAGTTTTTACAAAAATGTATATCAAAACGTCACGGAAGTGCACTAGGAATCAAAAATTTAATCAAATAAACCCCAGCTTTGCTTAATAAACCTTCTCCACATAGCCGGCCTTCGGTTGGGCGCAAAGATTTTCTCATCTATGGTATAACAAACACCGACTTTGCAAAATAAAGGTTCTTCGCATAGCAATGGATATGCTTACTATAATATTTTCGCAAACTCATCGCCGCTCCTTTATGGATTAAGCATTTTTAAATAAAAGCTCTTAAATTATACCAATATAAGCTATATACGTTCATATATCTGGGAAACCGCAAATTTATATGAAGACTTAAGAGATCTATGGCTCGGAAACTAAGCGTTTCCGAGAATTGTGCCATTTTATTTTTTCTTGCTATTTTTTCATTTTCTATTCCCCTTTGTTTTTTTTACTTGGAACTGCGTTGGTTAACTAGAATTAAGCCGCAATTATTTTTTTGACATAAAATTTCACAAATTAACACAATCACAATTTTTTTAAATGAAAAACAAAAATAATTAAAAAATACAATTTATTGACAACTCGGATAATACAGCTGACGAACAGATGTTCTAAAGAGTTTACCTTGTTGAATTCGCCTTGAAAGTAACAGAATATTTTTGAAATGCACAAGGCAAAGTATGTATATTTATTAGGGTATCGGTTAACCGATTAATTACTACCCGATCAAATGATCGGTTAATTTAAAATTGGCTTTTTTCGATTAACGATTACACCGGTTAATTTCAGTCGATTAACCGATTAACCGTTGTAACAAAAATTATAATTTTTGTAGTATTAAACCATATTTTTTTGTGTTTTAAACAATGGGTGAGTTCCAAAAAGTCGGTTGCAAAGCAACTCGCTTTTTAAAATACATTCTACAGTGCAACCATTAACAATTTTACATCGTTATCCGTACCAAAACTCAACAAAAAAGTTCCCAAAGTGCACCAAAAAAGTTGTGTTTAGAATTATTTTTTTATACAATATAATTCCTTCTATAAATACATTTTTAAATAAAATACAGTACAAAAACAGAAATTAAGGAATTCGGAAATTAACTTTTTTGCAGAATGTTCGGTGCTGACTTTTGCCAGTATGAGTTAGATGCTGACCCCTGACAACAGAAGAAACTTACGATAATAACGCAACAACAAAATTAATCCAAACAATTAAAATTGTTAACAATTTTAAAAAATAAAACAGGATTTAAATGGTATAATGGAATTTTTATATGCTTAAAGAAATCCAGAACAAAGACTGAGAATTTAGATATTCTGTATTATGGGTTGCTTTCGATTTCTCCAACATCTACGATAAGTGAAAAAAAAAAATTTTTCAAAGTCAAAATTTATCAAAACTAAAGAAAGAAGTCGCTTAAATCCAATACATTTTAACCAAATTATTTATCTAAAAGATTATTTTGTAAGATCTTCGTAAACTATTAAAATTACTTATAAATTGATCTCAAAGTTTATTTTTTAATAAATACATAATCGGTCTTTTTCTGGAAATCGAAATCACGTAAAATTGAAAACAAACAAGTTTTGAATTTTATCATGTGTTTAAAAATGATAAAATTATTTCTTTTTCATTACCTCATACTTTGAGGACCACATATCTTTACCAAAACTACTTTTGAAATCAGAAAAGCTACGTTTATTTAAAAAAATGTAACTTAAAATCTCCATCGATTTCAATTTCACGTGATTTTGACTTACAGAACGTGGACGAATATGTATTAATTAAAAAATATGTATTTCAGAGTTATGAATTACTTTTTTTGCTCGTTTTAGTTCACGTAATGTTATGTTATTGTTTTTTTTACTACTAAACTGCAAATAATAAATAATTTTTCATTTTTATTTATTGAAATTACCTTATTTATAAAAAATACTTTATTAATCGGTTAACCGATCAATTACAAAACAAACCGATTATTAACCGATTAAATCAAAAGCCCGTTTAAATGAATACCCTAATATTTATACAAGTAAATGCAACAACAGGCATTTTGTTTGTGTAAAAAATCATGAGCTTGTCAAATACAAATGAATACATACACATCAGGGATGATAAAGTCAGTACAATTGTAAATTTTTCAGTTCTATTGAGGTGGACGTACATAACACGCGTTAGTTCGTCGACGAGTATCGTGCGTTTAAAAACTTTAGCGCGTAAAAAATTGCAAGTTACACAACACGCGTTACAAAAGCCATTCCTGTCAGCTGTTTTACTTATTTGTGCATTAAAACGGGTTCGAAAGTTTATCAAGATTTTGTGATTTTATTGAATTTATTCTTTTTTATAAATATTGTATGTTTTTAAAGCTCTTCAAGTTTTTAAGTTTTTCTTTCATGATTCACAAATTTGTTAAATTATTCTTTTTATTGTCAGCTGATTACTTGTCAAAAATACACAACGCGTTAAAAAGTTCAAAGTTAACCAACTTTCTGGTGCAAACGCGTCAAAATATTTTGCATGTAGCTTGTTCTATGAAAATACACTAGTTTAACTTTTTTTGACAGAAGACGACAGAGCGCGCGCGCACTAACGCGTGTTATGTACTTCTACCTTTAGCATTGCAAAAGTACTAAAAAACTACAAACATTTTGCGGTAGAGTTAGATAATTAAAAAATTAAATTAACGAACTAATGTTTCCAGATATCAGAGAATCGAAAGTCATAGTTTCTATTTCATATTAGCCAACGATCAGATATTTTCATACCAAAATATGATAAAAATAAATTAGCTTAGCGAGATACCAAATCCAAAAAAAATTAACATTCTTAGATAATATCTTTTGGACTTTTAACGCGGTTGAACGTATTTTTCCCTGTTCCACTATCAACTCTAAAAAAAAACAAGTCAAAAAGTGTTCGTCTAAATTCCTTATTACATGTGTGTATATTTACTTATTTTTGTTTTTTGTGTGTTTTTTTTTTTTTTTTTTGTTAGTTGCCAAAGTATGTATATATTCCAATTTTGAAGCCAATTTTGACGTCAAAATTGGTATCATGGAAAAAAGTTTTTTAAGCAGCGTCCAATGGTATTTAAAACTTGACCACTTTTCGTTTCGGGTTTTCATACAAATTCTACGTATGTGGAAATAATTTCTGTTTTCCCAATTGAGTCTGTCTTAAAATATTTTTAATTTATGTTTATTTTTTTTGTAATTATTCCATAAAACGCGAAAATCGCGATATATTCTATATATTTTCATATATATGGGTATCAAATTTTTTAATTTTTCAATATATCAAAATGTGAAAAATACAATTTATAAAAATTTATAAAAAAAATCTTTTCGCGATCTTTGTATAAAGTTTGCACGATTCCATTTTGTTTGCAATATGACCTGGTCCTGGATTACTTCAATTTCAAAAGCAGAACATTCCTTATTTCCCCATACGTAGAATTTGTATGAAAACCCGAAACGATAATATGTATTTGGTTTAATATCTCAATTAGTAGGTAGCAAGTTTTAAATACCATTGGACGCTGCTTAAAAAACTCTTTTCAATGATACCAAATTTATTTATGTCGTCATGGAGCAAAGTACAAAAAAAACTGAAAAAAGACCTTTTCTAAAAATGGTCCAGCTCACGGATGGTCAACGCTAGAACCAAAATATTTTGGGAATCATCATAAAAAATGTCAAGCTTTATTTTCAGAGGGGTAACAAAATCACTTTTTTTGAGTCGCTCTTATGTACATACATGAAAATATTCGTTATAATTTATGGTAGCTTTTCAAATAATTTTGTAAATTTGTTTAAATTTTTTTTAAATTTTAGGTCAACTTTTAAGGCAAAAATTTCTTATACAATTATATTTTTAAATTCACACACCAAAATAAATTCGTAATACAAGTACGTAGACGTACTTTTGATATAAATTTGCACTTCAATGCCATAAACAAAAAATGTAAGTTTGTAAATGCTTTCAACCAGTTTTCGAAAATAAACAGTACATTATTTAACGTTCGCCTCAGACACCCAGGAACGATATCTATTTTTTTTAATGATTGTGTAGACATACACAACCCTTAATACCGTTCGTAACTATTTTCAAGAAAGAACCGAACATTAATTGTAGTGATACTGTACACAAACATAATATTTTAATGTTCTATTATGTTTTTTTCGTGTGTGTATTTTGTTTTTTTAAAAATGTTTTTTTACCAGCCAAAAGGGACGAACATTAACGAGCCGAACCGAACACATTTAAGTTTGTGGATTTTCAAAAAAAACCGAACGGAATTAAATGTTCACATCTTTTGTTGAGTTTGATAAAAACAGTAATATTTTTGTGTTCGAAAGATGACTAACAGGGAAACGTTATTTTTTTTCATGATTTTCTACACCAACACTATTAGCGTTTGTGTTTTCACAAATCTACCGAACCGAACATTAAAAAACGATATTTAGTGTTTATTTTCGAACACTGCTTTCAACACACTTTTAAATAATTATCTTTTCTTTAACCCTTATCCTGTATTCATGGGTCAAATTTACCCAAGCAAATGTATTTCAAGAATACAAAAAAAAAACAGAAGAAAGGGAGGCAACATGTAAATAAATTGAAAAATGATAATTACAGCAAATTCCGAACCACCAGTACCACTGGTTAAAGTATTTAAAATGTATTCAGGTTTTCAAAACAAAGTCTTGACAGAAAGAATTCAAAAAACAGAAGCAAAGCAGGCAACATGTACATAAATTGAAAAATGATACATAATTACAGCAAATTTCGAACCAACAGTACCACTTGTTAAAGGCTGATGTTTGACTTTTGGCTGGCAGGCACCGCAGTGGTGCAGAGGTTAGAACGCCTTAGAATTCTAATGAAAGAATGTGGTGATTCTTGAAACATGTAAATTCAACACAGGTTCGAATCCCAGCTCAGCCAAGAAAATTATCAAAAAATGTTAATAAAATAATAATAGTATTGTGGTTATTTTGTTGAACTATTAATGGTTTTTAATCCAAATTTTTTAATATTTTCAATTAGGCTTAAGTTCATCAAATTAAATTTTATTAAATTATTTTTATGATGAAAATTAAATAAAATTGTTATTGATAATCTTTCATTCTTGACCGTGGCCGAGGCTCGAACCCTGGCCGGCAGGTAACCATGACATGTTTTAATAAAATTTCATGTTGTTAACATTCCTTCCTTCAGTAAAAATAATTGAATGAAAATTAGATTTGATGAACTCAAGCCTAACTAAATATATCAAAAATTAACAGCTCAACAAAAATGACAATTGTTCATAAATTTTTTTTCGCAACCACACACAGTTTCAATTAAAAATCCATGTGCAAATTTTGCCAAGAACACTATTACGTATGCATTTTTTATTATTTTTTAAAACATTTTCATTCAAAACTAAATAAAATTATTATAAACGTCATTTGCTGAAGTAGAAGTAGTCTCAACTTTAAAAAAAAAAACTTTGTTACATTTCTGTTTGAAAAATTAAAAGGAAACATATGAAATACTTTGTGAAGAAATAAAATAAAAGATAAAAATAAATTGTTTCTCCCATTGTGAGCAAAACTTTACCTATTGCTGTGGCATTTTGACAAAACATCTTAAGTCGAGATAATATAGCAAAAAAGTTTTAAAAAAAACTGGGTGCAGGAATCATTATTATAGAAAAATCCAAAATTAAAGAAAAATTTCGTTTATAAAACAAAAAAGGCATTGTCAAAACCTGAGCTTTTTTTTTATTAAAAAAAAAGGTAAAAAGTTTTTAAATCATAGAAATTGCAAATAACATTTCCAGATTATAGAAGGTATAATTAGAACGGAAATAATATTTATCTTTATTATGCAATGTCCATTTTAGAACATATAATAAAATAAAATATCATAAGTTATTTCTGGCTTTGGAGAATTCCGAATCAATTATCACAAAAGCCTTTTTGTGTGATTTTTAGTCTCAGGAAACTAAATTGAACATTATTTACCACAACGTCAGAATTTATCACAATTGTTGACGTACTTAAGTCTTTTCCATGAGTGGGCTTTATATGGGATAGGCTTGCCAGATCGAAATCGACAAAAACTTGACATTCAAGAGAAAAAAAGCTTGATCTTTCTAGACAATTAAAAATTCGGTCAAATTAACAACAAACATAAATAAAATATATCATCACCTAAAAATATACCAAAACCTAAAAAGCAAGAGGCCCTATCTAACAATTTGAAAATTTTACAAGATATGCAAAAAATTATTTAAAATGTTAAATTAATAAATAACATTAAACTGTTTATAATTTATTTTTCTTCTATTATTCTTGTAAAACCTACCAGTTGTTTTGACAATTGAGAATGTTGCAAACTATGTCAACTGTTAGTAAGGCCTTTAAGCGTTTACCATATAATCGTTTGTTTTTTGCAAATGTTGGTCGAAAGATTCCAATTTTACGACATTGATCGTAGACCCTTAAAAATATATAGTCGTCTAGCCTGCAAGTAGTGCTATGTGAGTTTTAACAGGTTTTCAGGAGAGCGAAATAACTTATTTATGTAATCCTTTTATGATATTTTGTGGACATCATATGCCAAAATAATTCACGAGCTGAGTTTCTCAAAAGCTGCGTTAAAAAATTGGGTTATATAATCTGTTACAGAGCGGTGCGTAGTTTTTAAGAAAAACTACACATAACGCCTCTTTAAGGAGCCATTTTCAAAATATGTTCATACCACTTCAAACACATAACACTTTTTGCTCATAAAAGAAAGCTTTGTTTTAAGTTTTTTTTTATGGAAAATACGCTAAAACCAAGCAAATATAACAGAAACATAGAAAATGAACAATGAAAAAAAGATTGTTCATCTCTTGGCTGTTTAGTTTTGATCGCATCGTTCAATAATTCAATTATTTTATCTTTCTCTACCTCTTCTGCTGCTCAAGCACCATACCAGAGAACAGCTTTATGCGATTGAAAAAAATCGCATTTAATCAACAACAACAAATACACTCGCGCGTATGAATAAATCAAGAAAAATTGTGATTTTGCAGTTCTCTGCACTATACAAAGATTTACAGCTTTTGAAAAAACTGGATTCTTTTAAAAAAATTGATGCTGATATATCTCAAGTTCCGAATGTGTGGCATTAGCATTTTTTGATAACAGTGTTTCTTTTGAGTCCAAAAAAGAGATGGAAAAGGCATTGAGTCGTAAGGCTTTAGATGAAGGCGTAAAACGCGCCTCAATAAAATGTAAGTGTTATGCAGGCTGTCGAAGGCGGAATGGATCAGTTCATTTCTTCTGAGACAAATAATTTTTTTCTTGGCTTTAAAATCAAAAAAGCATTTTTGAAAAATTATCCAACTTCATGGCCTGCGGATAATAATTTTAAAACTGCTCTTCAAAATGGTAATGACATTAACGTGGTAAACGATACAGCTGAACGAGCGGTGAATATGATGCAAAACTTCAACCTAATGCTCACAAAAGACGAGGAACAAAAACAATATATATTGCAAGTAGTCAAAAACTCTTCAAAACAATTTCCTATGAGCACGAAGGAGATTTTATCACAAAACTTTTTTTAATTACACCATTTAATAAAACAAAGAATCACCAGGCAAAGAATGCGAAGATAAGTAGGTGACAATTTCACTGTTATTTTTTAAATTTGGTTTTTTCTGGATTAAATATTAATGTTAAAGAAAACTAATACAGAGCAACATTGTTCATAAGATATAGCCCTAGTGTGAATAAGGTTTTTCTCTAAAATAAATATTACTGAAGTTATGAACAATTAAAGCGAACCATAGTGAGAAAAATAGCATAACTATGCAAACGATCTAAAATTTTTTATATATTTTTTTCTCATTTGGAATCAAAGACTTAAGACCCCAGATATGAATGGGATCATGTTGTTGTATAAATATATCGCGTTAAGTCCGCAAAAGTTTGCAATTGAAATTCAGCCAGATCGGTCATTAATTTTTACATGTAAATCGCGAATCTTATTTAAATTCATACAGCAACTTTTAATTTTGTTTTATTTGATTTCAACTTAAACAAATTTGGTACATTTTTGAATATGTTACAGTATTTGAGGATATATTTTTAAAGCTTTACTACCATAAAAACATCCACAAAATACAAATATGGGCATTTCCATTACGTCGAACGTACACATTTAAAGTTAAAAATAAGTCAAATTTTTATTTTGGCAATAGATTCAAGTTATAGCTATTAATTAGCCCTATAATTGGTGCTATTATTCATTTTAATAAATTGTTTCGTTTTCAAGAAAATTGCAAAAAAAAACAAGGCATTTGCACGTGACGAAAACAGAAGTGGGTTTTTTTGGCCATTAATTCGAATGCCGATTTCAGCGAAACCTCAGGCAATATTTGAATGCGAAAAATTGTAGAATGTAATGCACTCATGTCACTTAAATATAGCTGTCATTTTAAATAAAAATAATCTTTACTTTTCTTTTATTTAGCTTTAATCGCTGTCGCACGTGATCTGACGCACAAGACATTTTTTCCATCACGATATATATGTTGATTAAAAAAAAAAAGTTGTACCAGTCACTTGTGCTGGGATACTATCGATATTTTCAACTATCGATATTTATCGATAGTTCAGATTTCAATATCGATATATCGATATTAGTATCGACTGAATGTTTGTACTTGTGCAGGAAAACTTTAGTTATTTTTTTTATAAGGCTACCGTTTGTTTTTATCACTTTATTGAATGTATTAGACGTATGTATATACGCACGTTATTTTAGATGGCAGTTCTTTAAAAAAATTGATAAGTACCTTTCTGAAGGAACCAAAGTAACAGGGACTATAAGATATTCCATTGCAACTTTAAAAATTTTCTAAATTCTAAACCCAAAAAGGTAATCAATCCAGCGGACTTATCCTCTAATGGGCGTTCATTGTTTTGTCTTATGCTTGCAATTGCAATTGCATTTGGATTTGAATTTTTTTAAAACATTACAAAAATATTTGCCATTTCAGTCCCTATATAATCATGTAAAAATTTCGACTTAAAGTCCTTTAATTAGCAGTAAAAAGCACTGCTAAACAATCCATACCACTTGCTATTCTTGTTGTTTGTATTCATTGCTGTAATTCAGCCCGAATTAATAATAGCAAGTAAAAATTTGCGGCAAAAAACCGTGTGTGTATAGCTGCTGTAACATGTCTTCATAACTGTATTTTTAATAATAATATCGATATTGATATTTTTCCTATCGATATTTTCGATATTTCAAAACTATCGATAATATCGATAGTCTTTCGATAGTTTCCCAGCACTACCAGTCACCCCTAGAATGAGAGATATGTCAATGAAGTTTCTAAAACAGGAAACAGTTTTTTTTGCCACGCCCCAAAATACAGCCCTTTTGGTTTTTTATATTTAGCGCTGCTATTTAAAGTCCGATCTCATCATATTGCATATCGTTGTTCATGGCTTGACAGTGGCTGCATTTCTGTCTTTGGTGACTTTTTAATCCGATCTCAAATTCTGGGCGCCACTTATGCCATCTCGGACCCTTCCCCCAAATGTCCAATTTTTTTACTTACCAAGAAAGTCCTTCTTAAACTACGTATGTATAGATTTTAATATGCCCACTTTTATGACACGCCTACAAATTAAGCCCCTTCTTTATTTTTCACACACACACTACCTTAAATCAGGTAGAAGCCAATACAAACAAAAATATTTTCATCAGTCACGCCCTTGAATAAAAGGTTTATTTATTAAGTTTGATAAACTTTAAAAAAATTGTTTTTGCCACGCCCTACACAGCCTTTTTTGTTTTATATACATATATAGCATCGTCATTTAAAATCTAATCTCATCGTATCGTATATCATTGTTAATGGCTAGAATATGGCTTTATTTTTGAACTTAGTACTTTTTTTTCTCACCAGATTTAAATGATTGAAATATATATATTAACATAAATAAATCATTTAAAGGGTGGTTAAATTGTAAGGGCCGATGTTGAATGTGAACCACACCTAAACGCCAAGTTTTTTTCCGAATTTTATTTGACATTTCTCTATTTCAGACTTACTCAATTTGAACCATGGAGAGATACACAATCCAACAACGTGTTAAAGTTATCCAGACTTATTATGAAAATGGGAGTTCAAATCAAAATGCATATCGTGCAAATTATCTTCAGTGATGAGGCAAATTTTAACCTCAGTGGATTCGTCAATAAACAGAATTGCCGCATTTGGGCGAATGAGAATCCAAGAGTGATTGTCGAAAAACTAATGCACCCACAAAGAGTGACTGTTTGGTGCGGTTTATGGGCTGGCGGCATCATCGGGCCGTATTTTTTCCAAAATGAGGCCGGTCAGGCAGTTACTGTGAATGGTGTTCGCTATCGTGAGATGATAACGAACTTTTTATGGCCCGAATTGGAAGATATGGATGTGGACGATATGTGGTTTCAGCAGGACGGTGCCACTTGCCACACAGCTAACGAAACAATGGCTCTTTTGCGCAACAAATTCAATGGCCGTGTTATCTCACGTAATGGCGATGTCAATTGGCCGCCAAGATCATGTGATTTGACACCGTTGGACTTTTCTCTTTGGGGTTATTTGAAAGAAAAGGTGTACGTCGATAAGCCAGCAACAATTCAAGAGCTAAAGGATGAGATAATTCGGCACATTAACGGCATAGAACCTCCATTATGCCTCAGGGTCATCGAAAATTTGGACCATCGGATGGAGGTGTGCCGCCGTGGTCGCGGCGCCCATTTGGCCGATATTTTGTTCCATACATAATTGAGTAATACCAATATATCATAATAAAATAAAATTACAATAATTTCCTAAATAGTTTGTTTTATTCAAAATCAACATCGGCCCTTGAAATTTAACCACCCTTTACATATATAAAAAAATAATTTTCAAATTTTTAATTTTCACACTTACGATGTCGCACGTGAACAACTTTATATAAGTACCAAGATCACAAATCTTGC
This sequence comes from Pollenia angustigena, assembly GCA_930367215.1. Taxonomy (NCBI): domain Eukaryota; kingdom Metazoa; phylum Arthropoda; class Insecta; order Diptera; family Polleniidae; genus Pollenia; species Pollenia angustigena. The sequence goes on along the minus strand of OV884059.1, from coordinate 171,615,192 downwards.
TATTTTACAGAAATTTTCTTTTCATTTTAATTTTATAAAAAATCTCCGTTTGGCCTGGTAATTTGATGATCTTTCTACTTTTACTTTCGACGCACTGATAGAAAATAATGTTTTTCAATGTCGCACATGACATCGAAATATGAGATAATACAAAGGGAAAATTTACTGTTATTTGTAATCGCATAGTTTCTTGCATGGTGGAATAAACAGGTGGCAGCACTACGCCAGATGACGATTTTTTGCTCTTGCATTGTTTTTCTAGGTTTGTGTCAAAGTTTTGTTTATGTTTACAAAAGGCCCACGTTTTGTGCTGTGATTATTGCATTTATTAAAGTTTTTTATAATCTTAAATTAAAATAAATAAGATATTGACCATAATTTAATAAAAATTGACTAAAAATTTATTTATTCCATCACGTTCAGCGGCACGCTTTGATTTTTGTTTAAATAATTTTTTGTTGTAATGTTGTATATGTTGCCGTAACGATGCCACCTGCTTATTCCACCATGGTTTCTTGTGCATTCTATTTTGACTCTTTGTACCTTCCGAAAGGTTTAAGAGAGAAAAAGTCAATGCATAATGTCTCTCTTTAAGAACTTTTATCATAGCAAAACGTACAATAGAAATATCCAAAAAAGAAAAGTTGCACTTGTTCGACTTTGCATTCATAAATCTCGAAATGGGTTATAAATAAATATAATTTTTTTTTACTTATATTAAATTTGATTGTTTTCCTGTTAAAATATGATAAAACAAAGTCTTTTCAAGAACTTATAATTTTTTTGTTGCGGTGGACCTTTCGGTGGAAATGCCCATATCATTTTTTAAGCTAAGATCCCACTATCGGCGCAATGTACCAATTTTTGGCGTATTTCATGTGCCGATATTGTGAACGGTCAAAATGTTTTAATATGCGACAATCTGTGCCGAAATTGTGCTGACTGTGGACAATCAAAATTAACCTAGATGCGCCGATAATGTGAACACTATTTTGCACAATGTGGAGCAATCAAATGGTTTAATATGTACCGATTTTTATCGGCCACTTGTGTGCCGATAACAGTCGCCAATCAGCGCCGATACAAGGGATGGCAAAACGAAATTTTTAAATTGCACAAACCGGCTACTAAAATTTTACTTTTTTGAGCTTAATTGTACCAAAATTACATTTGTTTTATCTATTATTTATGTATTGAAACGTTAAATAGTACATTTGTACTACTAAATGAAAGAAAACAATTCGCTTTAACCAAAACATTGCAGTTGTATCGATGTTGCCATCCCTGGTTTGTAAACATCTGTTTACAAAACAACAATTACAAAAAAAAAGAACAAGTGCAGTAAGTTTGAATGAAATTGAAAATATTTTTTATTATACATATAGGTATTAACATATTATTTAAAATTGTTAGGAAACATAATTTAATATTCGGACGGAGAATTTTGCGAATTTCTAAAGTAAAATTATGTCTGCCAACAAGTAAATAAACAAAAACATTTAAATTAATTTGCCCAAATAGCACGATCACGATAGTGTGACCGCATTGTACCGATTATTGTCGCAATTGAGTTTTGGCCGATATGAACCGAAAAAAATGTCACAATGTGCGACGATAATGGGACCACCTAAGAAAAAATTGTGCAAAGTTTTTTAATGTTTGCCGATATAGCACGATAAAAATCGTCACAGATTGTGCTATTTGAGCCGATAGTGGGATCTTAGCTTTAGACACAAATTTTTACTTTTAATGTTTTATATATAGTTTTATTTAAACTTTTTTAATGATATTTTGATTGTATATTTTTAATAAAACTCGGGGTCCAATTGATAGATAACATAATTTAAATATTAATTTATTCAATCATTTTAATATTCCGCTAACCGTTGCACAGTGGCGCCATTTGAGTTTTTTCGTTGCAAAAATCATATCTTTTGAACCGAATAAGGTAATTGAACAGTTTAAACAGCATATGATAGATAACTGTTCAGCCTATGAAATGTGCATTTGAAAAGGGTGCTACGCTGTGTAGGGGCCTACTTATGGGTTATCAAAGTTAAAATTAGTAGAAAAATCAATTTTATGGTACCTAAAAAAAAATTATTTTTACATTTTTAGATTGTTTTTATTTTTTTTTTCTTTAGGGTTCTAAATTATTACCCAACAAATTAAAAAAAAAAATTTTTTTTTTTTAAATTTATTTTTTCAATTTTCTGTATTTTCGGTATATGGGTAATTCCATGTCAAAACGACCAAGAGTGGGACACGACCCCTTCCGATTTTAATGAAATTTGGTGAGAATGTTCCTTTTATCTTATAAGGAACATATATGAACGAAAAAAAATTTTAAAATTTTTTTTTCAAAAGTTATGTCATACTCAAAATGTCATAATTTCGCCGAATTAGCCGAATGTGTTGAGCTTATTTCTTCAATAACTCGAAAACTACTTGACATACGAAGATGATTTTAATGTCATTTTAAAGAGAATACTTGGGGCTACAAACCATATATTGAAAAAATAAATTTTTTTTTGAAAAATGTAATATCTGCAAAATGTTAAATTTTAAAAACGGACTAAGGCGCTGCACAGCATATATTCGCGTAACTCAAAAATGGTTTAGTTTATTGAAATAACTAAAAAAACCGAAATTCGGCAATAAATAATAAAGTGGGGTTGGTCATACATTTGACCCATCTAGGAGCATCCTACGCGCTGTAGGGGCCAAATTAAAGAATTTTATTAAACCGCAATATTAGTATGGCAACCATGTCTTTTTAACCTTTTTTACCTCTAGAAGCCAAACGGGCACGTACGGGCAGATAAAATTTTTGAATTATGTAAAGAAATAATCAAAGAACAGATTTTGCAAATATGGCAAATATAGAAAAATATAGATTTTTGTTATTTTCCGTCAAAGTTGAAAAATAGTGAAAAAACGGATAGTTTTTAAATAGTGATTTACCAGGAGAAACACAAAGCAAACAGTTCATTTTTTTTTTATCATTACACATTTAATAAATGCATCAATCAATACAAACAAAAAATAAGGCGATTCGTTACCTATTTTTCGTGATATTACACCTGAAATCGCAACAAATTTACTAAAAATTGTGTGTTTTTTTGAAAACCGAAAGTCGGTCAACTTTGAACGGCTATATCTTCTAAACTAAAAATGTGATATTATTAAGAGTGGCAGATTTGAAATCGTTGAAAAGTTTCCTATAACATGAGTTTATTCAAAACTTCGTCGGTGCTCATGAAAATTTTGATTTTTGCAACCTCGTTTGCTCTACGGGCGCTACTGTGCGTTGGTTAGCATTTTTAAATTTCCTGAAGATTTCCGAAATACTGAAAATAATTCAATAAATATTTAAATTTCGTTTTCTATAAAAAACGACTTAGAGCTTTATTTTCATGTTTTATTTATATTTAATTTATAGGTATTTTTATGTTTACGTTTCTTACCAACTGACATTAATTGTTCAAAATTGCGCAAAGGTTTAAAAGAGGCTTCGCGAAACACGTCTCGCAAGTTTTTCCAATTGCAAAAATTACAATTATCAGAAATTTCATGAGGAACCTTATAATAACACTGTGCTAGTTGAAAAAACAGACAAGCTGGGCACCTGGTGTTTTAACCTAATTCAGGTACGCTGAATCCAGTGTGGAAGCCGTTTTTTAGGTTAGCTCTGGTTTTCGTTATTTCAAAAATGGAGGAGGTTGAACAAAATATGTTCGTGAAACTTAATATTTTCAAGGAATTCATTATTAAATTAGAATACTATAAACGTGTAGTTTATCTTTAAAGAAAGAAATTCAAGAGCATTTCAAAGACATTTCTTGAGATTGCAAAATGCTTTAATACTTAAGTAGAAAAAAAAAAAGATTTTTAGGGGAGGTTATTGTGTAAGCAATTGTAGTTTTTAGATTAATGTAATGTGGCAGTCAAAAAGTAAGCAGAATAAACATCAAAAAACTACACAGTACAGCAGCTTGTTTGAATGATAAATGTTGTCGAATCATTTGTGTCACTTGTCATTTTATTTAAGCGTCTTTGTCTGAGTGTAATTTTTTTCCTCGTAACGTTGTTAATAATAAAACTTATAGAGAAAATGTTTCCAGTCAACATATGTATGTGGCACAAAAATTGTTCGACAGTTTGTTGCTGGGTTTTGTTAACACCATTTCAAAGTTTCTAGCAAAAACTAACAATTCAATCTTTTTGAAAAGCCACAAATATATGAAAAATATAGCTGGTTTACCACAAGAAGCATACTTGGGCCTATTTTATATTCAATTTTAAAGTTTTATATAAGTCTTATAAAATGTAAAACTATTTTTTCTTTATTTCATTAGTTATATTTGTTGTTTTCATTAATTTAATTTAGTATAATTAATATAGTTAATAAATATGTAAATTATTGCTGTAACATATTTACTTATTCATATCGATTAAAGGGAAAGTTACACTGTGCTAGTTGAAGGTAGTTCTATTGCGGAGGTTCGTTTTTTTAGTTTATTCAATAAACTTAACAGTTTTTGAGTTATGCGAATATTTTTTACCTAAACTAATCCCGCGAAGCTCTACGCTTGTCTGAAGGAGACCAGAGTCTCTGGCGGGAATCGATCCTACAACCCCCGCACTGATAGAGTAGCTCACTACCAACTAGTCTACCGGGGTACTTAATGATAAATGTTGTACAACCTCCTCCATTTTCACCATAACGGTGTATCTCGAAAACAAGAACTATCAAAAAAAAATAGCACCACTGGATTAAGCGTACCCCAGTTAGGTTAAAACTCCAGGTGCCCCGCTTGTCATAAAAAAAGTGTCAAATTCTACCACAGAGTTATTAATAATTACCGCTTGTAAGTAAAATATAAAGAGTTTTTATACCCTACACATCAACTAGTTGTGAAGAGGGTACCCTAAGTTTGTCATTCCGTGTGAAAGTTTTTAAATATTATTGTAAGACCCTGAAGAACACAATTAATGTTTTTTATAAAAACGTTTTGATATTTATTCAATAAATGACAAATTAATAATAATAAAAATAATTTCAACAAACATTTCCGTAAATAATTAAAAAGTAAATGATATTGCGATTATTCAAAATTTAAAAAGTAGAATTTACAACAGGTAGGTCCCCACAATATCCCCCTCCAGTTTCAACCTTCATAGAAACGAACTTTCTTACTACTGCGTTTGTTGGGTTTTTGCTGTTTGCTTATGCCTGCTGGGGATTCCATATCTTGAAAATTTGTTAAAATGCTTGCAGGTTTAATACGATCTTTTGATACAACTTTTTCGGAATTATTAATTTTTATTGTAAATGTTTTGTCGTTTCGTTTAATGACCAGATAGGGCCCACTATAAGGTTGTTGTAATGGTTTGAGCACAGCATCATTTCTTAAAAATACATGGGTACATGTTTTTAGATTTTGTGGAATATAAATTGGCTTTGTTCCATGTCTCCTAACATCTTGCGTGTTAATATTTTGCATTTGTTCACAAAAATTAGAAACCCATTCATTGTTTGCTTTATATTCCTTCTCTGTTACAAATTGTCCTGGAATTCTCAAAGTACTTCCGTAGATCATTTCCGCAGGTGAATGTCCAATATCCGGATTAACAGAAGACCGTAACCCAAGCAGAACCAATGGTAGCGCGTCAACCCACTTTGTATCAGTATGGCATTTAATAGCGTTTTTCAAAAAACGATGCCATCGTTCAATCTGACCATTAGCCTGTGGGTGATAAGAAGTTGTGTGAATAACTTTTGCACCAATTACCTTAGAAAATTCTTGAAATAGAGATGACTCGAATTGCCTGCCTTGGTCGGTAGTTATTTGATTAGGAACACCAAACCTTGAAATCCAACCAAATAGAAATGCATTTGCTATAGTTGGAGCACTTATGTCTTCTATGGGTATCGCCTCTGCCCATCTAGTGAATCGATCAATACACGTTAAACAGTACCGGTAGCCTTTTGACATAGGTAAAGGTCCAACAATATCGATGCTGACCATTTGAAATCGCTCATCCGGTACTGGGAAATTTCCAATTTCCGTTTTTGTATGCCTAGTGACTTTAGATTTCTGACACATTATGCAGTTTCTCGCCCATAATGATATATTTGCCTTCATAGATGGCCAGACAAAACGTTCGGTCACTAATTTTACTGATGATCTAGAACCTGGATGTGATAAGTTATGCACCATATCAAAAACTTCCTTTCGAAATTTTTTTGTGATGAACGGGCGTATTATCTTTGTAGAAGAATCGCAGTATAATTCCAAGTTGGAAGCCGGTACTTTAAATTTTTTCAACATTAAACTATGGTTTGTTGATAACAAGAGTTGTTGCAGTTCTTGATCACTTTTTTGGTCTTTAGCTAATTCGTCATAATTTAGAGCTGAAGGCATTTGAATTACTTCCAGTCTAGATAAAACATCAGCTGTTATATTTTCTTGTCCCTTTATGAATCTTAAATCAGTAGTATGTTGACCAATATAATCTAATTGACGAAGCTGCCTAGGGGAAGCTTTTTCTGGGCGCTGTGAAAAAGCAAATGTAAGTTGGAAGTATTGGAAGTGTTTTAAACCAGAATATGCCGCTTGCAATTCACGGTCATAAGTGCTGTAACGGCGTTGAGTTTCCGTAAATTTTTTGGAGTAAAAACCCAGAGGTACCCACTGATCGTTTACCAATTGTTGAAGCACTGCACCCATACCGAAATTGGAAGCGTCCACATAAAGAGAAAGAGGAGCATCTTCAACGGGATATGCTAGTAAGCAAGCGTTTGATAATTGATTCTTACAGACTTCAAAAGCAGTTTTGAGTTCATCAGTCCATTCAATCCTTCGTTTATCTTTCTTTTTCTGACCTTTTTTAAGGTTATGAAGAACTGCCTGTGCTTCGGCAGCATTAGGAATAAATCGGCGATAAAAATTAATCATACCAAGAAACTGGCTTAGCTCATGAATAGTTTCGGGAAGCTTGTAGTTCTTAACTGCCTCAACGCGTTGAGGATTTGGAGATAGTCCATTTGATGCAACCAGGTATCCCAGAAAACAAAGTTTTGACTTGCCAAATTCACATTTTCCGACATTTATAGTCAGACCATAAGAACTCAATCTCTCAAACAACTGCCGAAGGTGAATTTTGTGTTCGTTCATGTCCCTTGAAGCAATAAGAATGTCGTCGATATACGCAAAGCAGAAATCAAATCCTTGAACCACTTCGTTGATAAATCGCTGAAAGGTTTGTGCAGCGCTGCATAAACCGAAAGTCATTCGCGTAAACTCAAAAAGGCCAATTGGTGTAATGATTGCTGTTTTTGGAATGTCTGCCTCTTCGACGGGGATTTGAAAGTATCCCTTTACCATATCTATTTTAGAAAATACTTTCCTACCATGAAGGTTAAATGCAAAATCATGTATATGAGGCACCGGGTATCTATCTGGTACAGTAATCCTGTTTAAAGATCGATAATCACCGCACGGTCTCCATTCATTATTACCTTTTAATACTAAATGAAGAGGACTTGACCAACTACTTTTAGAAGGACGGCAAATACCTAACTGCATCATATATTCGAACTCCTTTTTAACGATTTTAAGCTTTTCAGGCGGTAGCCTTCTTGGTTTGCAATGGACCGGTGGCCCTTTCGTTGTTATATGATGAGTAATTGAATGTTTTACTGGTGGCAATTTGTTAGAAGGTATCAAAATATCCTTGAATTGTGTTAGTAGGGAATAGAAAGGAGAACCTTGCGAAACCGATCGGCATTTAATATTACTCGGAAACTCTTCGTTAATAATAAATGTGGTTGAAAACAAATTAGTTTTCTTATCTATAAGACGGCGGTTTTTAACATCTACCAACAGGTCGTAGTGGTCAAGAAAATCAAAACCAACAATTGCTTGTGGAACATCTGCGATTAAGAACTTCCATACAAAATCTCTTCTTAATCCAAGGTCTAAATGAAGAACTTTTTCACCAAAAGTATTAATAATGGTATTGTTTGCAGCTTGAAGTACTAATGATCCAGGTTTATTACGTTTATTTTGTGCTGTTGCAGGTATGACTGAGACGTCGGCTCCTGTGTCGATCAAAAATCTATGATTAGAAATATTGTCTCGCAAGAACAGGCGACTTATTTTTAAGTCTCCCGCGTCCGTCACCTTAGACGAAGGAGTTTTTAGTTTTCCGACTGATGTGCACAAGGAGGGCGACATTTAGTTGCTTTTGAGCCAAATGTAAAATGATACCAACACAAATTTCTTGATATATTTCGGCCTCTGCTATTGCTTCTGTTACGGCTGCGATTTCGTTCGTGGGATAGAGGAGATTTAATTCCGTCAATACGTTGAATAAGTTCGCCTATTTGCTTTTCTAATTGTTCAAATGGAGTTTTGCTAGGCATACTAACTTGACAAATCGAGGAAGAATCTAGCTGATCGTTAATTTTGTCAGCCATGACTGCCAGTTTATCTAAACTATCCGAACTTATTGACAATACTGCTTTTAAAGTAGCTGGCAACCGTTGGAACCATAAAGATTTCAGCATCTCGTCAGACATCTTACCTGATGATAATTGCCGCATTTCACGCAACAGAGTAGAGGGACGTTTCTCACCTAACTGAATATTCTCTAACAATTGCTGCAGTCTTTTTTCTTCCGAATCTTGAAATTCATTAAGTAAGGCGGACTTGAGAGTTTCATACATGTTTTGTGTTGGAGGATTTTCAATTATGTGGCTTACTGCGTTAAGGACATCACTTTCAACGGATCCAACCAGTGCATGATATTTCGTGGCATCTTGGGAAATACCGGAATTAAAAAACTGACTTTCTATTTGACTAAACCACAATTTTGGATTAGTCTTCCAAAACGGAGGATTTTTGACCGAAACACGTGAAATCTCGAGTGTTGGTGTCGTTGGTGCTGATCTAAATTCTTCCTCTGATAACGACATATTGGAATAAAAACGTCGGGGTCACCAATGATGAACACAATTAATGTTTTTTATAAAAACGTTTTGATATTTATTCAATAAATGACAAATTAATAATAATAAAAATAATTTCAACAAACATTTCCGTAAATAACTAAAAAGTAAATGATATTGCGACTATTCAAAATTTAAAAAGTAGAATTTACAACAGGTAGGTCCCCACAACCCCATAAAGTGTATATGTTCTCTGGGTCCTTGAGGAATTCAAAGCTAATTTACCCGTGTCCATCTGTCTGTCCGCTCACTTTTTGGTGTCTAATTCTCCTTCGCAATTTAGGATTGAAATCAGAGATCAGCAATGAATCGCTTTTTCGCTACTCATACTGACTCATGCAATTGTAAGTATAAGTGCGTAGAAATCATTTAAACTAAACTACTCTGATTCACTCATACTCACAAGAGAAATATTTATGAGTGCGACGTCGACATTATACGCATACTCATAAATGACCTCAGCTTGATTTATAATTTCAAGAAAATACTTATAATACTCACAATGATTCAAATCATTTAGCTCTTCCATTTACCGTTTTAACACAACAGAGACAACACACAACTTAATAATCAGCGCTGCCAGATAAATTTGCCGAAAAATCGTCTACTTCGTACATGTTACTTTAGTAAACTGTAATTGCCAAATCGTCACTTTGCTAATTTGGGGACAAATCTGGCAGCCTCGCATTTTGCTTCGCCTATACACATTGACTTGAGTAGATTCTAAATCAAACACTACAAATGTTGGTAAGTATGAGTACGATGAATAAAATGAAACTTTTGAGTGAATATGAGTTTGAATCACATTGGAATAAGTATGAGTGCGTATAAGTACAAGAATTTATGAGTCATGATTTAGCTCTACTCACTTTTTCACTACTCATTGCTGATCTCTGATTGAAATCCAGGAAAATCGGCTCAGTAGGGAAATTGTTATGAATAAAAATTGACCACTTTTTTTACAAACCAACCAAAAATTATGGCGAAATTAACATATTGAACTAAGATTTTGCACAAGTTCGTCTTATATAAGATCGGTCCATAATTTACCACAGGCCCCATATAAAGCCGGCACTCGAAAAAGAATTTAGTATGCTTAAAACCATAACAAAAAATGCTTGTGTAATAAAATTTGGTCAACCATAGTTTTATAATACTTTAAATCACACAGTTAACTTTCGTGAACATCGGTCCATGAATTACAATAGGTCGCATATAAAGCCCACTTCGGAAATAATAACACTGTAGGTGGAGGGTTTCAAACATTTGGCACAGCTGCGTAAAGCACTCCTACTTGTTGTTATTATTAACCCATTAAGGCCCTGCGTTGCGTTTTCGCAACGTTCACTTTAACCTCCCCTCAGGCATATTGTTGTTACGTGATATTGTTATAAATCACAGCGAAATAAAATTTAACTTAATATCTAATCGACATGTTTTTGGATTTGTATCATACATAAGTTTTTTTTATAAAAATTTTTAATTTTTCCTGTTTTTTGGGTACTTTTGAAAAAAGTTAAAAAAAATAAAGTAATATATAATAAACCTATCTGAAACTTCTGAAGGAGGTAGCTTACATACGAACATTATTATTTCTACTGAAAAATCCAATCAATTGAAACTTTTTTTATGATTGGATATTAGACTGGTCGCATCTTGTATGGGTTTTTTTTTTTTTTTTAAATTTAAATGTTTGCGCTGCTTTAAATATGAGGTTTGGTGTAAGAAATCAAGTCCTAATTTTTCAGCTCAATCCGACGGTGCCTAGTCGTGCCAAGTGGGGCCCAAAGTTCCCCATATGATAAAAAAAACATCTATTCAATCAGATACTAGATGAAAAGCTGGCTTCGTTACGATCTTCCGCAGAGAAAATACTATAAGTATGCCAAATTTCAGCTTCCTATGTCATCAGATGGCTTCAGAAAGTTGCGGAAAGAATAGGACATACATGCAAACATCCTTACATACTAAGAAATTATATATTGTATAGATAGATTAACATATGTTCGCGCAACTCAAAAACGCTTTAGCTTATTGAAAAACTAAAAAAATCGAAATTCGGCAATAAAATTTACTTTAAGAAAGTTAAAACTTTTTTCCTCATATTGGCTCTGGTTTTCGAGATATACCGTTATTTCGAAAATTAGGGAGGTTGCACAACATATGTTCGCGTAACTCAAAAACGCTTTAGTTTATTAAAAAACAAAAAAAAACCGAAATTCCGCAATAAAATTTACTTTAATTTACTTAATCTTGATCGTGTTTTTGACGCTAGACTTAACAACAAGCAAATCGAAATCGTAACTTCTGTCAAAAACCTGGGAATTATATTTAACGACATTCTCTCCTGGACTAATCACGTCAACAGTGCTGTGGGACGAACATATGGAATGTTAAGAACACTCTGGGCCACTCAACATTGCACCCCTTTAAATATTAGAATGCTTCTTGCTAAAGCTTATTTAATACCATCTATGCTCTATGGGTGTGAAATTTTCTCGAATTGCGATGCTGTTAGTAAGCGTAAACTAAAATCCATCTACGGGAATATTGTGAGATATGTTTTTGGTATCAGAAGATATGGCTCAGTATCCATGTTTAACACAAAACTTTTTGGAATCTCATTTGAAAACCTTCTTAAACTACGAACTCTTTTGTGTTTGCACAAGATTGTTTATGAGAAAACACCAAAGTATCTATATGACTTACTTAGATTTGGGAGATCCAGTAGGAGTAAAAGAATTATCGCCATAAGATATAGAACGTTTGTATCTGAATGGCAATTTTTTATCAATGCCATACGCCTCTGGAACGAACTACCATATCACATCCAGCTATATAGTAACGCATCAAAATTTAAAATTGAAGTTCTAAAACTGTACGCTTAGCGTCTCGATTTATTGTTTAATGATTTGATGTTTATGATTTTGTTTTTATGATTTTGTTCTTATGATTTTTAATTGTTCAATCACTTTTAATATTATTTTTATGATAATTTATTTATAATTTTTGTTAAAATGTTTAAATTAGATATTTTTACTATTTATTATATGTAATTCTTTAAGTTAATTCTTATAAACAAATTAACCTGTTTAGCTTTATAAAATCCTATGCTGTAATTATAAGATTTAATCTTGTAGCATAGGACAGTCAATGAAATAAATAAATAAATAAATAAATAAATAAGAAAGTTAAAACTTTTTTCTTCATATTGGCTTTGGTTTTCGAGATATACGTTATTTCGAAAATTAAGGAGGTTGCACAACATATGTTCGCGTAACTCAAAAACGCTTTAGCTTATTGAAAAACTAAAAAAAACCGAAATTCCGCAATAAAATTTACTTTAAGAAAGGTAAAACGTTTTTCTTATGTCGTTTTAGAAACATAATTTTTTTTTCTGGAAAAAAAATAATTTTTTTATTAAAATTTCGGAATTTTTGTTTTTAAAAATTCATAAAAAATTGAAAAATGGAGCTATGCTTCTAATTTTATAGAGTCATATAAAAAACAATATTGCAAACAAAACAAGCTATAAATGATTAAAATCTGTTCACAACTTTTGATTTTATGTATTCACAAAAGACGAAAAATTTTAATTAATTTAAGAATTTTATTAAACCGCCATATGTGTATAATTGAAATTCTTATATTTGGCCCGTGTAGTGCCTAGGATGCCTCAAGAAGGGTCAAATGTATGACTGGAGTCATACATTTGACCAATTTTTCATTTCAATTTTTTATGAATTTTTTATCTGGGCTCCCACGTATCCGATTTGCCCAAAATTTGTTTTCTTTCATATTTAGGTATAAACAATAAAATTTTAAAAGTTTCATCATTATAACTCAATGGGATCATGGCTCGGGCCTAAATCGGTTAAAACTTTACAATTATACAGATGATTAATTCCCAATTTTTATTCTTGATAAAAACACTGAAATTTATTGTGTATGGGATAAGCTATTCCTATGCGCATTTTAATGGTTGCTTAGCCCAGATCATCAGGAGTCTTCATCCAAAGATTTTAAAAAAACTAAAGATATTAAGCAAATACGACGGTAAAGCGAATAAAAACTATAAGCAACAGTTTTACTTGTAACGATATCAGAGCTTAAACAAAAAAAAAAACAACAATAAACAGTGAGTTTATCTTTTTAATTCTTCCAACGTTAATTGTAGTTGTAAGTAGGTTAAGAAAAAACCAAATAAAAACAAAAACAACTTGCTTTATTGTTTTCGCAAAAAATAAGGCATGTTGCCAGTTTAGGTTTCTTAAGCCATGCACTTGCCAGTTTGTTATCAAAGTAATTTTCGTTAGTTTCTCTAAAATGTTTGGATGAAAATTCCTAACGAGCTGGCCTAAGCAACCAGTGAATTGCGCATAGGAATATCTTATCATATCAACAATAAATTTCAGTTTATCAATAGTATGAAATGCGAATTTTGCACATTTAAACGAAACTTTGCTAATTAACTTATTAATCCTAAGAAAAACTTTGGTAATTTTTAGGAATACAAAATTTTCAATTAAAAAGATTTTATTTGTCGTGCTTAATTCCCAATTTGTATTCTTGATTAAAATTGGCAATAAGCTATCGGCAAGTTTATTCTACCAGTAGTGCAATTCTGTAACTTTTAACGATTAACTTTTGAGTTAATTTTACCGGCACAATTTATTGCTTGTAGCAATACAGAAATTCAGTAACTCAATTTTTACAACATAGCTAAAATTTCAATCAGTTGTAATCTTTGTAAAGCAATTTGTCAAAATAACGAAAAGAACAAAACAAAATATTTACAAAAAAAATTCTTCGTTGGAGTCAAATATTTTTCTGGTAAGCCATTTTTTCAGGCTTAGAAACAGTCTCTCACGGCTAAAGCTGGTGAATAGGCAGATAAGGGAAAAATTAGTTCATGAATTTTCGCTAAAGAATACTTAATGAGCACACAAAATTTACTATTTCCAATTTCTCCTCAAATCACAAGGTAGTCAGTCTAGCTATCAATAGCTATCAATGGCTGTCAAACACACAAACTAAATGACGCGGCTTATTATTAAAATTTTGGAGAAGATGAAGCAGAGCAGAGCAGCCGGCTGGCTTTGAGACACATTTTTTTGTTGGAATAATTTTTGAACGAAGTCTTATTTATACACACAATGTTTTTTTCATCGCTCACTTTTGCTGTATCCTTTCGTTTGCTAAAGAAGAAATGTAACCAAAAACGGCGGCAGACCGACTCGATATGTTTTCGTCATCATTCTATTTTTGTATTTGATGTAAACGGTTTGAAAAAATTGAATACGGGATTTTTTTTACCAACTTTGAAACCAACCAAATATTTATTCTGTTTTTTATAATGTTGTTGTGTTTCTGGTGTTTAAAAAGAGTGAAACGTTTTTATAACCTGCTATTGTTTTTGTTGTTTTTTTATTACAAACCTCGTCACGCTATTTTATCATTTTTCTTATTGCTGTACTTTTTTAAAGCTTCCAAAAATAGACTGCATGTGTTTTTGTTGTAGTTCTTATATTTCACATAAAGAAGTGAAAAAACGACAACATTAAGGAGCGTTAAATATTTCATACAAAATTATGAAAAATTGAAACCAATAACGCGTATATTATATTTTTGAATATGTAGAATTGAGAAACGCACGCGTATAAGGATGAAATGGAACTGAGTTTTTATTTAACATTTTCTTATAACTATTATTTACAGAGATATTATATTAGGTAGTAAATGTAATAGTTGCAATATTTATGCATATTTAAAAATTAATGAATATGGAGTGGGTTTGAAAACAAAAGGATTAATTCAAATACATTACAGAATAGTTGTCAACATTTTTGTTGGTTAAATAAAAATCAAACAAAACAAGTAAGAAAGTATAGTCGGTCAAGCCCGACTATATGATACCCTACACCACAGTATTTAAAAACACATCATGCTTATGTGTCCATATAAATACATATTTATCTATGTTTATAAACTTCATGAAAATCGGTTTGAAAGTTTGTGAGAGGTAGAAACTGTCCCCTGCCTCCCCTTGTGGTCCTATTTTTTAAAAACTGTATAGCTAATGTGTCCCTATGGATATGGATCTATCTATGTTTTAAATTTCACTTAAATCGGTTTGAGAGGCAGAAATTGTCCCTATCTCCCCTCGTGGTCCTATTTTTTAAAAAATGCATACATTTTGTGTCCATATAGATATGGTTCTATCTATGTTTTAAATTTCATTGAAATCGGTTTGATAGTTTCTGAGAGGAAGAAATTTCCCCCTATCTTCCCTCGTGGTCCTACGATTCGGTCCATTTTCAATAGGCTTGGTCCTTGTGCCAATAAAACCTATGACCCAAATTTCATCAAATTATCTCCAAAATTGCGACCTGTACTTTGCGCACAAGGTTACATGGACAGCCAGCCAGCCGAACGGACGGACATCGTTAGTTCGTCTCAGAAAGTGATTCTAAGACGATCGGTTTACTTTAAGGTGGGTCTAGGACCAATATTTTAAGGCGATACACACATCAGCACAAATGCATAATACCCTCTCCACTATTGTGGTGTGGTTATAAATATTAACTTAATCAGTAAAAAAATTTGTAGAAATCAAAAAAATTTTCAAGCAAGCGTTTGTTTAAAAATATTTCGGCAATAATTTTTTCTGTGTACCGCCTTTTACACCTAGGAAACAGTGTTCATAATAGTTTGTTGTTTAGACAAAATAAAGAATTGTATTTGAACTTGTATAAAAGTCTATAGTTTTCGATTCGTGCAGATTTCTAGGAATTGTTGTTTTGAATTCCTGGTTATGTTGTTTCGAATGTGACAATAGCAAGTGAGAGTGACGTGAATAATTTAATAAAACTTTTTATCAAGTTTTGTATATGGATGTTTTGTAATCGTATTTATGTGTGCGTATACATATGTATGTGTTACTTAGTATTGTACAATACGTATTACACAATTGTTGTCTCATGTCTTTGATATAGTGCGTTAGCTTTCATGTTTGTTTTATGTTGTATTTGTATGCATTACATAACATTGTCGTATACTCTACTCAAATAAACACAAAATAAAATTTAAAATAATTTGTAAGTCACGTAAAACATGTGATTTTTTTATCATTCTTTAAGTTTATTTTTTGCAGACGTAACTATAGTACGAGGGATGCTTTCTATATTTTGAGCCTAGTTATAATCGAAAGTTGCTTTATTTGTTTTTTAATGATGAAAACATTACAGCATGCATAAGAACCAATTTCCATAAAACTCGTTCATCATTAAGGTGGTCCGATAAAAAGGAAAACCTCTAGAACTAAAGATTGGTTTAAATTTTTTTTTTTTTTTTTTTTTTTTTGTCACGAGCGTTTTTTATGTTGATCGAACTGGTTTAATGTTGCATACAAGTAAGAATATTCAAACCTAGACATTAAGTGGCGCCCAAGATTCGATGTCGAATTAAAAAGTCAACCAAGATAAAATAAAGTCATAGTGGAGCCACAAACAATGATTTGCGATACGGTGAAATCGGAATTAAACGGCGGCACTGTGAAAACTAAAAAGTGCAATGCAATATATACATACATATGTAAATAACTAATGGGCCTTATTGTGGAGCGTAGCATAAAATTGGTTTTCTGAGGCTTTTGTATGGAAAACTTCAACTGCGTTTTTCTTGGAAACTAGAAGAGCTAGAGCAAAAGCAACGAAAATCTATGATCACCTGTATTTTTATATAAAAATTGATTTTCCAATGATTTTTCTATGGAAAACTTTAAATCGTTTTTCTTGGAAACTAGAAGAGCTAGAGCAAAAACAACGAAAACCTGTGATCACTTGTATTTTCATATAAAAATTTATTTTCTTAAGATTTTTCTATGGAAAACTTTAAAGGTAGACGTTCGAAAATAAATACTAAATATCGTTTCTTAATGTTCGGTTCGGTAGATTTGTGGAAAACACAAACGCAAATAGTGTTTGTGTAGAAAATCATTAAAAAAAATAACGTTTCCCTGTTAGTCATCTGTCGAACACAAAAACATTACTGTTTTTATCAAACTCAACAAAAGATGTGAACATTTAATTCCGTTCGGTTTTTTTTTTTTTTTTTTTTTGAAAATCCACAAACTTCAATGTGTTCTGTTCGGCTCGTTAATGTTCGTCCCTTTTGGCTGGTAAAAAAAAAAACCAAAAATTTTTTACAAAAACAAAATACACATACGAAAAAAACATTATAGAATATTAAAATATAATGTTTGTCTACAGTATCACTACAATTGTTCTGTTTTTAACGAAGAACCGAACATTATATAATGTTCGGTTCTTTCTTGAAAATAGTTACGAACGGTATTAAGGGTTGTGTATGTCTACACAATCACTAAAAAAATAGATATCGTTCCTGGATATGTGAGCCGAACGTTAAATAATGTACTGTTTATTTTCGAACACTGGTTAAAAGTTTCTGAAGGGCCTTCTTACCACGTGCAAAAAATGTCACATTATGGGGGAAGGTACCAAGATGGCATAGGTGGCGCCCGGAATTTGATGTCGGATTAAAAATTGGGACGCAGTGTACAATAAACTAAAAGGAAGGAATCCAGAGAAAAAATTAAAAAAAATGTTTCTGAATTCAATGTGTTCGGTTCGGTTCGTCCCTTTTGGCTGGTAAAAAAAAAAACCAAAAATTTTTTACAAAAACAAAATACACATACGAAAAAAACATTATAGAATATTAAAATATAATGTTTGTCTACAGTATCACTACAATTGTTCTGTTTTTAACGAAGAACCGAACATTATATAATATAATACCGAACATTATCTTTCTTGAAAATAATTACGAACGGTATTAAGGGTTGCTTATGTCTACACAATCACTAAAAAAAATAGATATCGTTCCTGGGAGTGTGAGCCGAACGTTAAATCATGTACTGTTTATTTTCGAACACTGGTTCAAAGTTTCTGAAGGGCCTTCTTACAACGTGCAAAACGCTTGTTTTGATTTCTACAAATTTTTTTACTGATTCCATTAATATTTTTTTTTGGTTTGATTTTGATTCAAAAATATTATATGTATACGCGTTATTGGTTTCAAGTTTTCACAATTTTGTATAAAATATTTAACGCTCCTTAATGTTGTCGTTTTTTTTGCATTTTTTTATTTGATCGTAAGCAACACTTCTTTATGTGAAATATAAGAACTACTTGCATCATTATTATGCGCACAGCATTTATGTTTTCTTGTACAACAATCTATTTTGGATAACTTTCACGACTTTTGTCCTTCTACGGCCACGACTAAGCTCGTTTCACCAGCGTCTTACAATGGCCAAGGATGGGGATCTATCGCCAAAAGACAAAGTAAGGTCTGCCATGCACTCCTGTAAAAAATTATATCATGTAATAACTTTAATTCAGTTTTCCGCTGAGACATAATAAGTACTGGTTAAAAAATCAAACTGTTGATTCTAAACGTTAG
This sequence comes from Pollenia angustigena, assembly GCA_930367215.1. Lineage (NCBI taxonomy): Eukaryota > Metazoa > Arthropoda > Insecta > Diptera > Polleniidae > Pollenia > Pollenia angustigena. Next base: position 171,596,693 of record OV884059.1, on the reverse strand, counting down.
ATATTTAATAGGTGGTGCCATATGGCACCTTAAATACTAACTGCCGTATTCATAAAAAATAAAATAAGTTTGAACTGTGTTTTAAGGCGAAATTTTCATAAAAATTTTTCTTAAAATGCATTTCAAATTCATTTTAATTTTTTATGAATACGTCAGTAAGTATTGCCAAGGCTTGAAAAGCAAGAAGCAACCCTCGTAGTATTGAACGTGACATCGCAATAAGCATATAGTTCCCATATTGTGTATATTATTCATATAGTGTATGAAACACACTGATGCTCATAGAAACTATTTATTATTGAGCTTGTATTGGGGTTTCTAATTTCACCGACACTTTCTTTTCACGGAAACGTTTGTAAGTAGAAAATTCAAAAATGTTTATAAAATAAAACCTATTTTTTATTAAACTTTAAAATTTTTCTTCTGGAAATTCTTGTGGAATTTAAAATATATTTCCCCCATTTATTCCTTAAAAATTTTTTTAGAGTAGCAATCCCTAATTTATTGTATCCTAAACGCCAAAAAGGTTAGTTATTGTTGTTGTTGTCTACAAATGTTTGCATATCAACTCTGTAAGCTATAGCATCAATGTAAATCTGGGCTATAATTTTCTGTTCAAGTGCCGAAGAAGCAAAATAAAAAGTACACGTCATTTTAGAAATGTTGGCAATCAATCCAGAAATTTAGATTTGTAGTTTTAATTAGGAAAAAAGAAAGGTTTTTTAATAATTTAAGTAAAGGAAATTAATGTAGATTTACTTAATGAGTTTTCATATTACATGTGGGGGGCGGGGCATTATTTGTGAAGCGGACAACCAAATAAAAAAAATTTTGTTGGAATTCCTTTATATTTGGCATAACAATAGTTCTAGTTAATATGAATAAGTGTGGGAAATATTTTTCTCTGTGATGTTTTTTTGTCGAGTAACAATAAAAAAATGTTTTTTTAATTCATTTTTTCGAACCAAAAATTAATTAAACAAAAAAAAATTTAAGTGATTCTTATAAAAAAACGATTGATCTTTAAATAAAAAAAAAATTATTTGAAAAAAAAAATGTTCATCTACAAACCCGGAAATGACAAATTTAAATCAAAATTTTTCTAACTTACTCCTATTTTTTTCAAACGAAATTAGCCCATAGTGTGCTTATTATATTGTAAGAGTTTTATTGTGTGAATTCTATTAGCTGAAAAGTTATGCAAATTTCTTTACACTCGTACATGTGCTAATTGCAATGTTGTACCGTAAAATATAGAAAAAGAGTTTAAATTTTTATTTTTCTCAAACTTATTTTTGGGAGTACAAAATTTATTATTAAGAATATTTTTTTAAGTGCTTTATGGTATAAACACAATTGGGACGAACTACGAACTTCGCATAGCACTACGAATTTGTCGGCAAGAATTCTTTGCGTAAATTCGTCAAATGAGACACAATAAGTGCGTGAACCTAAAATTTTTTTAATTTATAAAAAACTATGAATCGGGTGTGGTCTAGAATCCGAATACACTCGAAATGGAAAACTTCAGCATTTTGTTGTTCTGCATTTCGATTTTGGGATCTCAAATTAGTTTTTGGGTTTATTTCAAATTTTGCAATTTTTCGCTAATTTCAGCCATCTTCGCGATTTGTTCCTGTAAGTTTTCTGATTCTTTACAGCTTTAACTAGGGATTGCTGTTCGGTTTTAACCGAAATCGAAACCGCGGTTTTAAGTGCTTCAAAACCGAAACCGAAAACCGACAAAAAAAACTCGGTTTTAGGTTTTACTTCAACAATAAATTTATGCTTGAAGAAATTGCAAATTATACATAATAATCGTACTTCGTTAAAAAAAAAGTTATAGATAACAGCCTGCAACAATGACAAGGTATTTCAAAGTTCTTAAAATTCAAAAAAAAGTACTAAGAAGAACAAATGTTACCTTTTTAACTCTTAAGTAGACACCAAATTTGAGTGGCACAAACTACCACCTGGGCCTGTCTAGGACCACTAGTATTTTGTATGGAGTTTTCGTGACAATAGAAAAAACTCACACTAACTTGCGCCTGGGCAAGGCTCCCAGCTAGCAAAATAATCCGACGTCGTTCAGATATCTGAGGGAAACGTCGGCAAAAAAGTCGGAATCGTATACGAATTCTGTCAGATTTCTGACCCAAAAACGTATGGTGTGGTTGACACGAATTCTGACAGACATGTCGTGGGAAATTTTGGTTTTTTATCGGCATTTCTGATAGATATCTTACAAAAATTTTATGAAAAAGGCATGGGAAGTTCTGATGTGTTACCCGAGATTGTTTTGCTTTCTAACTGATAACTGAAAGAAATAATTTTATTGTAAAATATGTACATTATTATAAATTTTACACGTACGTACTTTTTTATGCTTTTTATCTTGAACAAATAAAATAAAATTAAAATTATTTCCGACTGAATGACAATTGTCATTATTTTAAAAAAATAATAAGTCTCTTTAGACAAATCTGAATGAATTCCGTCGGAATTCTATTGGACATATCTGTACATAAATTTTCCCCCGATATATCCATGCGAAATCGATCAGAAATCGGCCAGACAGTAAGAATATTCAATGTCTGACAAAAATCTGAACGAAATCTCTAAGAATGAAGTCAGACATTTGCACGAAATGTCTGATTCCGACAATGTCGAAGAATTTTGCTGTTTGGGCTGGGACTACTTACATATGTATGGAGTTTTATGGCTACAGCAGGAACATTTTGTTTGGAAATAGAATAATCCTTCGAAAAAAAACAGAAAAGAAAGAATTCTTGTAATGTGTATGCTTTTTGATACGTTTCATTTTGATTTTATTTACTGCAGCACATTTATAATAGGCCTGGACATGGCCAGGCCAAGGTGGATACAACATTCACAAAATTTTCATTTGGGCAATTGCGACGCCCACGGTGTTTAAATTTACAGTTTTTTCTCATTTTCTTGTAAAAAACACTTTGATTGAGGAACAAATAAAGTTTCGTTCTAATATACTTAATAATTATATAAAAAAAGCACTGAAAAAATTATGTTTTTGTATGATGTTTAACTTTGATATTTCAAAACCGAAAACCGAACCGAAACCGACCGGTTTTAATCATTTTAAAACCGAAACCGCGGTTTCACATTTTTACGGTTTTAGCAAACTCTAGCTTTAACGATTTATAATAAATAGTAGACTTTGCTATCATGCCACTGTTAGCAAATTTTTGCGAATTTCCGCTAATTTTGTAATTTTTACCGATTTTTTGCCATTTCTTATAGTTTTATGGCTTTTTTGAAATATTGAAATTTTTTGCAAATGTTTGCCATTTCAGCAATTTTTTTTTTATTATTTTCCGACATTTTGTTTTTTTTCAATCACTTAGCGATTTCTAATAAATTTTAGTGTTTGTTTAAAAGTTCGCCATTGTTTCGAAATTTTTAGCCAAGCTCGCAATAGAAGCGAATTGTCCCTGTAATTCTTTATAGATTTCACGATTTTTCATAAATATTAGACTTAGCTTTCATGCTGCGCTGTCCCTTTCCCAATTTATTCGTCGTTCGTCTGCATAAGAAATAGAAATAAATCTATAGCAGAGTTCGTTACGCACGACGAATTTTGGTCTGCGCAATGATTGTGTGTACTTTTATATACACCAATGTGTTCTATTTCTAATGACGAATATTCCTTGCGAGTAATTCGTAGTTCGTCCCAGTTGTGTTTCTTGCATATTTCCCAAATTTTTTTTTTTTTTTTTTTTTTTTTGATAAAAACACTGAACTTTGTTGTTGATGGGATAAGTTTTTCCTATGCGTATTCATCCAAATATTCATTTCGTCTAATTGGGTAAGTGCTGCAGTGTCTCTTCTTCTTAAGCGAGTGTGGCCGCCATGATTTAAAATATTTCAAGCTAGTGGATTTGGGTGTTGTTCAAGCCGCTTTAAATATTTTACTGCATATTTTGTAATCATAGTTTTTACTAATGGCACATTGAGATCCTAATGAATGTTTGAGTTTTTAACGTACCAGGGAGCGGCTGTGATTATTCGAAGGAGTAAATCTTGGCGCCTTTGAATTTTTTCGATATTAGAGGCCGCGGCAGTGCCCCATAGCTGAATACCGTAGCACCACATAGGCTTTAAGATAGAGTTGTAAAGTAGAAGCTTGCAATCAAGACTAAGGACATAAATTCTACCAATAAGCCAATGAATTTTAATGGCTTTTAGTTTCATTTGAGTTAATTTTGCCTCTATATGGCATTTCCACGTTAATCGCCGATCCAGATGTATACCGAGATATTAAACATGCGAATGTTGAGGAATTATTTGATTATTAATTGTAATAGGAGGGGGGCAAGATTCCCGGCGCAAGGTGAATGTTATATGTACGCATATTTGCTCATTGACCATTATCCTCCATTGTCTTAACCATATTTCCAATTGAAATATATGATACTGTAAGTAAAGAGATGCTTCATAACGGTTTTTGTGAACGCTTAGAAAAGCTGTATCGTCTGCAAATGTTGAAGTTTGGGTGTAGTTGTTTCTTGGCATGTCCGAAGTATAAATCAAGTATAATGGAGGGCCAGGATGCTGCCTTGTGGGACTCCAGCGCCAATTGGCTGAGGTGAACTTAAGAAATTTCCTTCTTTAATAATAAATTGACGACCGACTAACTCGCTTTCTAACAGCTTGTGTGTGTTTGCTGGTAAATTTTGCTTCAATTTATGTAATAAGCCTTCATGCCAGACTTTATCAAAAGCTTGCGAAACATCGATGAAGAGTGCTGAGCAATATTTTTTTCCTTCAAATGCTTTTCTTATGATATTTACTATTCGATGAGTCTGTTTAATTATGCTGTGTTTTCTTCTAACTCCGAATTTATGGTTTCGAATACATAAATTTTCACTTAAAATCGGAGTTAATTTTGAAACAAAATTTTCAAATTTGTTTTTGTTTTAAATGTAAGTTGAACGGACTAGTTTTGCGCTCTATTATAAATCACACAAGAAAAAACAAAATAAAAACCAGAACAAGAAAATCATAAAATAAAGCAAGTTGCCAGTTTAGTTTTTTAGGCCATGCACTTGCCAATTTTTTTTCAAAGTAATTTTTGGGAATACAAAAGTTTTAACCAACAAGATTTCGTTTGTCGTGCTTAATTCCCAAATTTTATTCTTGATAAAAACACTAAAATTTATTTAAAACAATAAAGCAATTTTTTTTTTTTGTTTTTCCCTAACTTACTTACAAATACAATTAATGTTGGAAGAAACCTAACCAAGTGTAGTGGGGAATGTAAGAAAAGATAAACTCACTGTTTGTTGTTGTTGTTTTTGTTTAAGCTTTGATATTGTTACAAGTAAAACTGTTGCTTATAATTCTTATTCGCTTAACAGTTCTATTTGTTTAATATCTTTAGTTTTTCTAAAATCTTTGGATGAAGTTTCCTGACGATCTGGCCTAAGCAACCAGTGAAATGCGCATAGGAATAGCTTATCCCATCAACAATAAACTTCGGTTTGTCAATAGTATGAAATGGGAATTTAGCACATTATAAAGAAACATTGATAATAAATTTCAATGTTTTTTATCAAGAATTAAAATTGAGAATTAAGCACGACAAACGAAATCTTGTTAATTGAAAATTTTGTATCCCAAAAATTACTACAATTTTCCAATTTGTTTTTTAATTTTGTTTTTTATTTTTACCCACTTACAACTACAATTCGAGTCGGAAAGAACCCAACCAATTGTAGGGGGGGTGTAAGAAAAGATAAACTCACTGTTTATTGTTGGTGTTTTGTTTAAGCTTTGATATTGTTACAAGTAAGACTTTGAGTGTTTAAAATTCTTATTCGCATTAGGGTTTTATTTGTATAATATTTTTAGCTTTTCTAAAATCTTTGGAAATGGTTTCCTGATGATCTGGCCTAAGCAACCAGTGAAATGCGCATAGAAGCTAGCTTTCCCTCAACAATAAATTTCAGGATATTTATCAGATATGGAAAATTGGGAATTTAGCACGTCATACGAAAATCTTAATAAAAAATGTTGTATTCCCGTAAATAACTTTGATAAATTTATTTAAACTTGTAGAATTATTGTTGGAAATTGTCAAAAATTTCAAATATCATTTATTGGAAAAAAAAATATTGACAATTTAAAATTTTTACAATTTTTCATTCGGTAAAAGGTGCAAAAAATCAACAAATGGGTTGCTTGATTCTGTGAATTTGGTTTACATTTGGCGATTAGAGACATTTTTAAAGACAAAAACTAAAATAAAATAACAATTTAAAAAGAAAAAATGAAGAAAACGTTTTATAGAAAAACAATTTCATTTTTTTATTTATCTGTTTCATAATCGTCACCATCGGGCCATTAAAAATTTTTTAATGAAACACTTTGATCTTTCATAAGTTTGATTTAAATTAAATTTTAGGCAATTTATAATTGCAACAACAAAGTTTTTCTTATTTTAGACCGTATTTAATATGCAACAATACTGAGCTTAAAGTAACCCGATTTCTAATCTTTGTTGTAAAAAAATTCATTAAGCCAAATGTTCTATCGACTTCGTCATTGGAGTTTGGATATGAAGGCTTACGAATAATAAAGGAAGCTTGCCCTTGAAAAAGATTTTCCCAAAGAATTTTTAAGATTGTAGACTTCAATCCAAAATGCATCTGTTTTTTTTTTTCTCTATTCTTTATGGAAGTTTTCAACAAATATATACACCAACGAACATCAATAAATCAACTCTATTTTTATCTTTAGAAGTGCACTTGTTAAATTTGTTACTTTAGCGTTTTTTTAACCTTTTTAAAAACAATGAGTACAACACTCTTATTTCCTTTGTAGCTGATGTCTGGTACACTTAATTGAATTGATTTTGTTTTACGACTTTTTTATGCTTTTTTCAAAGGGTTTTCAAATGCCTTTTCCAGTTTTTATTTTACTATCCTGTTCTTTGTAGAAAAAACACACCTGTTTCATTTTTATTACAAAACAAAACTTCATCATAAACTTCTACGAGAATAACTTTTAAAATTTTTGGAAATAAAATAGAAATTTGATTGAATTTTACAGATGATTTTAGAGTTTTTGTCTGTGAGTTCTATTAATATGAGATCATTTAAACTAATTATCCTTAATGCAATTCAAGAGAACAGCCTACAAAATATGAAAACTCTTTGTTTTCATATGAACATAAAGTACTTAGTATAAACTGTTGTATAAAAATAAAAATATTAAAGCTGATCTAGAGACAGATTTTTAAGCATACATCACCACGACTAGTAGATTAAGCTTGACAGAAACTTTGATATATCATAAATTAAGTTCCGCCTATAAATGCCAAAAATATAAAGAAAAATATATAAAAAAGCGATCCGGCGGAAAAAAAAAAGAATTTATTTTAGGAGCTGTATGGCGCACTTTTTTTTCTTGTAAGGAGGAACGCTCTAACTGCCCGTCTATACCAGATACAAATATATCGACATTTTGCCAGCAATTTATGTTGCAATAATTGTTAGTCCATTTTCGTTGACAATAATTGCTAACATTAAACGTCAAATTTGTTTGTCAATTGAAAAAAAGGAGCAAAAACGAAATAAAAATAGAAGCAAATTGTGTGGTAAAGAAATTTAGTTTGTGAAATGGGGTAGCAAATTATAACTGTAGTAAAAAAATTAAATTAAAGAATTAAATAAACACTAAAATAAAATCAAAAATTATTTTTATTAATATAATATTTTTCTTATTCGATCTTTATTATGTAAATTTATATTAATTTGTTTAAGCATGAGTTCTTTTTTATATAAAAATATAAATAATTAGTATCGTGGTTATTTTGTTGAACTATTTATGGTTTTTAAACCAAATTTTTAATATTTTTAATTAGGCTTAAGTTCATCAAATTTAATTCTCATTAAATTATTTTCATGAAGAAAGGAATTTTACAACATGAAAATAAATAAAAATTGTTATTGATAATCTTTCATTCTTGGCCGTGGCCGGGGCTCGAACCCTGGCCGGTAGGTTACCATGACATGTTTCGATCGCAACCACTCGACCCCTTCAGATGGATTTGCTGTCTTACACTCGCAGCCATCGACGACTGCTGACGTCAATAGTCGAACATCAATCCTTAAACCAAATATTATTTTAACCTTTGGTAGATCGAAATTTGCTTTTCTGAATGATTATCAATTTTAATTGATTTTACATGTTTTGTCCTTACTTCTGTTGTCCCGTACTTTTTGTCAAGAATTCTTCTTGAAGACCAAAGTACATTTTTTGTTCTCATTCTTGTCCTTCCCTTTTCTGTTGAATTGAATTTGATGAACTTAAGCCTAATTAAAAATATTAAAAATTTGGATTAAAACTCATAAATAGTTCAACAAAATAACCATGATACTAATTATTGTTTAAGCTAGGGCACGGGCTCTATGTGTAGACTTGTCCTCCAAGTTGTGCTGAAAAAGGTCAACAGAAAAGGGAAGGACAAGAATGAGAACGAAAAATGTACTTTGGTCTTCAAGAAGAATTCTTGACAAAAAATACGGGAAAACAGAAGTAAGGAAAAAACATGTAAAATCAATTAAAATGGATAATCATTCAGAAAAGCAAATTTCGATCTACCAAAGGTTAAAATAATATTTGGTTTAAGGATTGATGTTCGACTATTGACGTCAGCAGTCGTCGATGGCTGCGAGTGTAAGACAGCAAATCCATCTGAAGGGCTCGAGTGGTTGCGATAGAAACATGTCATGGTAACCTACCGGCCAGGGTTCGAGCCCCGGCCACGGTCAAGAATGAAAGATTATCAATAACAATTTTAACTTATTTTCAGGTTGTAATATTCCTTTCTTCATGAAAATAATTTAATGAGAATTGAATTTGATGAACTTAAGCCTAATTAATATATAAAAAATATATAATTTATTTTAACAAAAAAAAATTTTATTGTAATTAATATTTTTATATAAAAAAGACCTCAAGCTTAAAGACATTAATCTACATTTAAATAATAAAGTCGAATAAGAAAGAATTTATATTAATAAAAATAATTTTTGCAAGATGGCGTCAGTTTTTACACTGCACCTTCTTCCATGATTTGTTTCAAATTATGAGTTAACATAAATATGTTTTCCGATGCTTTTAACATAAGCTGAGCAATACGAAATATTGATCTGTTATTCTGCCGACGTTATTGCCAACTTCCTGAGATATTTATTTTTAGTGCAGACCTAGGGTAATGAATACTTTCCCAAGCTATTTAAGGTATTCGTTGCAACACAAAGACCTTGATTTCTTGTATGAAATAAAACTAGCTTGACGAATATCTGTGGCGGAGTGGATTATTAATTTTATTATTATGGTATGATTAGAAACTATACTAACTACTATATGATGAGTGTGCCGTTGATGTTGGCAAAGCCCCATTATTAAGTTTTATAAGACTGGAAAACTACACAACAAAATTTTGCGATGATCGGTCCAAAATTTATCATAGATTCCATATAAAGTCCACTTAGGAATAATGATACGGTAATGGAATTTGGCATATACACTGGATTGGTATAAACAGTAACTCTAATGTCTGATTAAATAAGTATTGGTTCATTATTTATCGTAGATTGTTTATATAGGATTCACTTTATTTTTGTATTCAAAGTTCGGCATTCTGCAAATAATAGGACTAGTCCAAACACGCCTGTAAAATGTAGCCCAGAAGGGACTAGGACCAGTCCAAAAGTAACCCAAACGTATGGAAAAACATGGTCTATTTAACATAACGATGTGGCAGGACCATATAGCCCAGCTTTGGATGACAAGAATTAGTCTTCAAACTACTCCATGGTATACTCAAGAGGATTAGTTTTGAAGTCGTTTAAAAACGAAAGCATGTCGTTAAAAAACGATAACATGTCGTCTCACTACAAACACCTTTTAACAATGACATGGTCCATGCGTGCATTACATTCGACCATACCATGGAGTTATCAAAATGGAACAGGTAGTGCAATATTTTTTGCAAGGTTCATACTCACAAACACATATCCATCGTATGGCGTCAATAACACATATGAACTTGGGTGATTGTTGTTTTAACAGGATGGCGCAAAGTGAAATACAACGTTCGACACAATTGAACTTGTTAACGATAAAGTTTGGTGAGCGGGTTATATAACGCAACGGTGCTCGCAAGTCATAGCCACGTTTGAGGAATTTAATTCCATAAGACGATTTTCTCTTAAGTCTCATAAAATTTCTAGTCTATGCCAACAAGCCAAAATCGCACAGTGTGAGATTTTGAAAAAAAATGGAAATAATTCTGGATTGGAAGAAGCACAATAAAAGTCATTTCGATTGCACGTTCACCGGGGGCTACAGACTCACGTAGCACCATATAACAAGGTGCTCGAGGTACTCCGGCTTCCAGGCATTGATCACGCCTACTTTGCCCAGTGACAAAAAGTTAAGAATCCTCTAAATGGTTCACCTGAGCAGTGAAACACATCCCCTGGATTTAAAAGTTATTATACATTATTATAGGCTAGTTGGTAGTCTGTCAGTGCGAGTGTTGCCAGTTCTATTCTCGACTTCGATTCTAGTCTGTTTAACCATAACAGGCTGAAAGTTTTGGTTACTATTGTTTGGTAAATTAAGTTAGAATATAATTTCTAATTGTATTTTGAAACTCTTAATAAATAAACAAATGAAATAGAAATTATTATTTTCAGTGGCTAATTTCATTTAAACACAAGTTCGAGTATATAATTTGTTGTGTCCCTTTTTATTTCAATTGAATCTCAAATAATGGTAATACTAAGGTAAAAAGGGACAAACATATTTGATTGGACCACAGATTCAATTGCTATGAAGAATATTTCTCATATTGCTTAGTGTTGTATTTGTGCTGGATATGTTTTGATTTAGTTTTTTTTAGTTTTATTTTAAAATTGTTTTCTTTCAAAAATATATTTCCAGACAAATTGCTTACGCTTCATTTCTTGACTGTTTTTCGGTTTGAATTTTTTTTCTGTTCTGCTGGAAGCTGTGCTATTTGAGGACACTAGTGGCAAAAGTTACTTTGATACTAGACAATCTATTGCAATGTTTTTTTCTTCATATCCGTAGTTTGTTGTATCTGTTTGCTTTTTTTATAACTTTTTATTGCAGTATTTTAGAAATTTGGTAAAAAAAAGTCATGGAAAATAAAGAGAAAAAGCATTAAACCCGAACTAAAGCAAAGTAAGTTAAAGTGGAAAAAGCATACAAAAGGACATGCCACTGACTGTGTACAAATGTAGCTGTGTCACATATAAATGGAGTTTTTGGAACTGAAATCACTAAAAAGATATTTTTACCAGCAACTAAATGTTGTATACAAATAGTTTTGTTGTAGCAGTGGCAAAAGCGGCTAAAGTACAGATCTATGACTTTGTCACCGGATAAACACTACGGATTTGTTGAACTGGGAGATAAAAAAAAAAAAAATTTTCCCTGCATACATACGTATGTATATGTATATGTATTGTGTTTACTGAAAGGAAGAGCAAACATTTATGCAAACAATGAAATGTTTACTGTATGAAGCAGTTACTACTACAAAGTTGACTGTGGCATGAATCATCTAAATGCTTCAATGTTTTTTTTCTGCATAGTTAACAATTTTGAATGCTTTTAAATCGTTGGGAAATGCCTGATGTGGGAAACTAGCGCGAGAGAAAATTTTCAAAAAATTCTAACTCTTAGAAGCGATTATGAGAAACAAGTACCAAAGTACATTCATAATGTTTCTGCTTTTGAAAAAGTTATTCTGGCTATAATTTTTTTAAATATGAGGCGCTGAGATCCAAAACGCGTTATTTGCTTATTTTAAAAAATTTAAAAAAGCAATGACTTTTGAGAGATAACACTGCGCTGCTTTAGTATCTTAAGTGAAAAAGAAACAAAAGTCTTTCGTTGACCTTTGTAAATTACTTTAAAAATTAGAGTGAGTTCTAAAACTGTTTCTTTGCATTGTCTAGTGAGAAACAAAACTGCTTCCTTGCATGGAATAGAAATAACATACCGATTTAAATTTAATTTGACGCGTTTACAGAATTGATAAATAAAAGAGAGTTTAATCTCTTTGGGTTAAAACGACCTTAACTAAGCAGGATAATAGGAAGTTTTGAAAAAAAAGGAACTAATTGAATACTTCAGTGGAGATTAGTGGAGCATAAAGTGGCACCTTAAAAAGAAAATGCCCAGGTTTTTTCGACTATTATGGTATCAAAATTTTTTGTAAAGAATTCAAAATTTACTGTTATATTCATTATCGGATATCATGGCGAGGCAGAAGGCTCTTTGCTTGGCGATATGGTTGGATGCGGCGCAGAGCTGGTCGCCTCAAGTTTATGGCCCAGCCAGGATCCTCAATAACTCTGAAACCTTTCTTCGGTGCAAGGTAGCAGCACATTCCCCATACAGGAATGAGCTGTCTGTTGACATGTTTTCCTAGAATCTGGCGGTTCAAAGAAGGAAAGTAGGATTGGAGGGGTTTTCTACACAAACGAACTGGATATAAAGCTTTGCTTTCGTCTGCCGGTGTCCTGCAGGCGGATATCTTTGCTATAACGCGAGCAGCTTACTGCCTAAGATATTTTGTATATCTATTGATAGCAAAGCTGCGATTGCATCTCCAGCCGATGTCTATACGATATCGAGATCATATCTTTTGCTTTCCAATCACACACTGTATGTCAATTATTCAAAGCTAGTGTTCTATACCTTCCCCGTATAAAGGGCATAGTGGTCTGGCTATGATAAAGGGGGACATTCTGCTCACTGATGTTCAAAACGAATCAGGTTAGAACAGTGATCTCGCGATAACTGGGTCTTAAATTCAATGACTTCTGAAAAAGTTGTCATGATGGGGAGGAAGAGGGGACTATGTTCAATTTTCTGTGCCAATGTCCGGGAAATCAGGACGTACGGGAGAGATAGCTGGGAAAACTAGTATTTGTATAATCTATCTATTTAAGATTGAACTAAGGTTGCTACTCATTTTATTAGGGAGACTAGTTGATTGAATTCTGCAGTGTAGAATGGGCATTGGTGCTTGGTATCTTAATGAGGCCACTGAAAGCTGTCTTCTCAAGAGCTGCCAAAGGGACCTAACCCTAATTACCTTTTTATTCCACTAAAAGGTATATTTTTTATTATTTGTACAATAATCATTCAGAAACTTAGAATCAGAATATCTCACGCCCCACTTCTTGGACTTACCAATCTATATAGCTAGATGATACGGAAATAGAACTGCACAAATTTATATTGCTAACTTTATAAATATATCTAGTGATACTATTTTCGTTAATAATAAATAAAGTTACAAACTACAACAAAAAAATATAAAAATTTCCTAAAAAATTACATAATACTAAAATGTTATTTTAGGCTTAGCATAAGAAATACATGTGATTTGAAATAAACAGGAAAACAGCTTTTAACGTTTAATAAACATGTTGCAAACAAAAAATCCTTTTCCTCTATTCTTCTATTAAACAAACCCTGTGACACTGCATGGTCTGTTGGATTGTAACTCTTTAATTTTTTTGAAAAATTTACATGTCATCATTTAATAAAGTCATAGGAGTCAAACATGTTGTAACATTGTGTTTGTATTATTGTTGTTTCTACTGCTGCTGATGTTGCTGCTGTAATAGTTACCAGCACTCGAGTTTGTTGCATGCAACACTAATCATAGTAGATGTATTGGTAGCGCTAGTAATAGACGTGTCTATTACAAGTTAAGGCTGACAAAAAAAAAAAGAAACTGTCAACAGGAATAATAGTCACTACAATAAAATTTAAGCTGACTTCATCATTATTCTTGCACAAATGAATTGAACCCGTACAAGGGAATTGAACTCATCCTTTTAAAGCATACGTGTGTGCAAATGTGTATGTATTAAGAAACAGTTAAGAACGTTTACATACATTTGCATGTAGTAAAGGTTTTAGCTTAAAAAGTTCTGTGCATTATTCGTGTTAGCTTTTTATGCTTAATGGGACCAGATTTTACTTAAAAATCGACAGTTATTAAAGTATTAAATTCATTTTCAGTAAAATATATATGGGGTGAATTTAAACTCAATACGAACATCATAAAATTAACCAGATTTTATAAAATTATCTACAAATTTTAGAACGTTTACTTTTCGATCGGCATTCGAAAAGATGGGTCAAGAATTTTATGTATTACACACTTGGGAAGTGCGTCAGAAGTTGTTTGCGAATTTCAATTTCGAATAGCACTAAAACGTTGGATTTTACTCTCACATAAATAGGAAAATAAAAAAAAATTAGGACCTACTTTAAGCCCCCTACCGCAGCATTTGCGGACAAGTTCAAAGCTTTCCGGGTCTTGAATAAGATAAATTTTGTACACGAAATAAATAAATAAATCAAGATTTTAAATATAAGATCAAATCGATCGATTTGTGGAATATATTAAGATGCAACATTTTACCTCTAACACATTACAATCAAAATATCCACAATTCGTATGCATAAAAGGTCAAATTTCAGACAAACTTAAGATGAATTCCAAAGTTTTTATCATATATAAAAAAATATATAAAAAAAATTTATATTTGAGGTCGCTTAATATGAATCTGAAACTCAATTATTTTTCATAATTTTTAATTTTCCTTTCGCGAAAAATAATGGATTTTTTTCTTAAAAAATTTTCACACTATCAACCTTTCTATACCCGCGCTAATTTTGTAACATTTATACACGCGCGCGGTGTCACACACCGTAAGTTTGACCCCTGTTTTAAAGATTTTTATCCACTTTAATACTGAAACAAAAAAGCTTTAGTGAGCGAAGACGTTGTTTGTTTAACCATAGAGGAGAATATCCTTTCCCCGTATGATAGCAGGCTGTGCAAAAAAGATTTAGTTAGCGAAGCCGGTGTTTTTAAAAACAAGCACATTCTTCTCTACACTATTTAGCGTACCGAGAACGATATCTATATACCGTTCATAACTATGTTCACGAAAGTAGCGAACATTATATAGTGTAGTAAACATACATTTTATTACAATATTCTATACTGTTTCTTTTTTTTCATTGATAAAAAAATGCGTAAAACAAAATTTTTGACAACGACCACAGCTTGAGTAGCTTGTGTGTGTATTGTGCACATGTTTGGTTTGTTGTTTTTTAATGATCCCTGCAAATAATGCGACTAGTCCATACACGCATGTAAAATGTAGCCCATAACGGACTAGGACTAGTCCAAAGGTAACCCCAATGTATGGAAAAACATGGTCTATTTAACATTACGATGTCCTAGGGCAGGACCATATTACCCAGCTTTGCATTACAAAGGAGTAGTTTAAAAACTACTTCATGGTATACTGCAGAGCAGCGTTGCCAGAAGATTTGGAAGGAAAATCTTCTTTTGCCGAAAACAAAAATTTATTTTGAAGAGAAAAATCTTTAAATTTTTTATAAAAAAGGCAAAAAAGTAAAAATTATTAATTTTTTAAAAGAAACTACTTTTTATTATGGAAACTAAATATTTAAATTAAAATACGTAATTGCGGTATTTATACAAAATTAAATTGTAGGTTTAAAATTGTGTTTTAGTTATATTTTCTAAAAAAATTCATTTTTAATGCACTTAATTTCTATTAAATAAGAACGTAAAAAAGTCCATCTCTATAAAGAAACTTCATCGAAAGTAATTTAATTCTTATATTAGAGATGTATAAATTTTGGGCAAAAAAATTTTGGTTTGGGAGCTATGAAGCTCATACATCATATGAAATCTTGAGGGTTCTCAATTTAATATTATTTTTTTTGATACAATGGTTATATCGAAG
The DNA here is from genome assembly GCA_930367215.1 of Pollenia angustigena. Classification (NCBI taxonomy): domain Eukaryota; kingdom Metazoa; phylum Arthropoda; class Insecta; order Diptera; family Polleniidae; genus Pollenia; species Pollenia angustigena. The sequence continues at coordinate 171,580,803 of OV884059.1, read as the reverse complement.
GGATTTTGAGAAAATTGCATTTAAAAAAAGCTCACTGAAAACTATGGATTTTCCTAAATATATTCCTAATGAATTTTTATTAAAATAATCTTGGTACACGTTTAAACAGATATTCTCAAGCACTTATGTATAAATACTTTGTTTACAAATTATCATAGACATGGAATGTGGTATTTTCAAACCAAAAGCTTCATAACCCTTAACTGTAACTTTTTACCACTCATCTTGGTCTAGGCAGACCACAATTAGAACAGCTAAAAAACCCAACTAAATTAAAAGTTAATAAATATATTTTTTTTTAGAGAACGTATGTTATTTGCTAGGTTATACGAATTTATTATATATTTTTATTATTATCAAAAAGTAATTTCAATTTTTGGGAATACAAAATTTTAATTTCAAAAGATTTTGTTATTCGTGCCTAAGCAACCAGTGAAATGCGCATAGGAATGAATAGCTTATCCCATCAACAATAAATTTCAAGTGTTTTTATCAAGAATAAAAACTGGGAATTAAGCACGAATAACAAAATCTTTTCAAATTAAAATTTTGTATTCCCAAATTACCAAATTACTTTTTGATAATAAACAGGCAAGTGCACGGCCTAAAATAACACTTAATTGACAACATGCTTTTGTAAGTTGTTGTTGTTTTTTATTTTGAATATTTTTAATTAGTTTTTTAATTAGTAATTTTTATGAAGAAAGGAATTTTACTACATGAAAATTAACTAAAATTGTTATTGAAATTGTTATTGACAATCCTTCATTCTTGACGTGGCTGGGGCTCGAACCCCGGCCGGCAGGTTATAATGACATGTTTCGATTGCAACCACTCAATCTCCTCAGATGGATTTGCCGTCTTACACTCGCAGCCGTCTTACACGTCAATAGTCAAACATCAATCCTTAAACCAAATTGTATTCTAACATTTGGTAGATCGAAATTTGCTTTCCTGAATGATTATCCATTTCAATTGATTTTACATGTTTTTTCCTTACTTCTGTTTTTTTCGTACTTTTGTCAAGAATTTTTCTCGTCGATGGCTGCGAGTGTAAGACGGCAAATCCATCTGAGGAGATTGAGTGGTTGCAATCGAAACATGTCATGGTAACCTGCCGGCCGGGGTTCGAGCCCCAGCCACGTCAAGAATGAAGGATTGTCAATAACAATTTTAGTTAATTTTCATGTAGTAAAATTCCTTTCTTCATAAAAAATAATTTAATGAAAAATTAAATTTCATGAACTTAAGCCTAATTAAAAATATTAAAAATTTGGATTAAAAACCATAAATAGTTCAACAAAATAACCACAATACTAATTATTGTTGAAAAGCTAGGGCACGAGCTCTATGTGGTATGATGCATGTTAGTACAAAAGATCAAAAGTGTGTAAAACCAATAGACAACAAGCTGATATAAAACCTCATTGTTTTAAAAATTTACTGTTTAAAAAACTGTAAAAGAAAAGTATGTACATATGTTGTACAAGCTTAAAGTTAAAAATATTTATATCTAAAAATAAAAAATCTTAATTTGAGAAAAAAAATCTTTAAATCTTATTTTGTTAAAAAAATCTTGAAAAATAAGATAAAATCCTAATTCTGGCAACGCTGCTGCAGAGGATAAGCTTTGAAATCGTTTGAAAACGAAAACATGTCGTTAAAAAACGAAGACCTGTCGTTTCACTTTAAACCAGTGTTCGAAAATAAACAGTACATTACTTAACGTTCGGCTCACACACCCAAGAACGATATCTATTTTTTTAGTGATTGTGTAAACATACACAACCCTTAATACCGTTCGTAACTATTTTCAAGAAAAAACCGAACATTATATAATGTTCGGTTCTTCGTTAAAAAACAGAACAATTGTAGTGATACTGAAGACAAACATTATACTTTAATGTTCTATAATGTTTTTTTCGTGTGTGTATTTTGTTTTTGTAAACATGTTTTTTTTTTACCAGCCAAAAGAGACGAACATTAACGAGCCGAACCGAACACATTGAAGTTAGTGGATTTTCAAAAAAACCCGAACGGAATTAAATGTTCACATCTTTTGTTGAGTTTGATAAAAACAGTAATATTTTTGTGTTCGAAAGATGACTAACAGGGAAACGTTATTTTTTTAATGATTTTCTACACAAACACTATTAGCGTTTGTGTTTTCCACAAATCTACCGAACATTAAGAAACGGTATTTAGTGTTTATTTTCGAATACTGCTTTAAACTCTTTTTAACAATGGCATGGTCCATGCTTGCATTACATTGGACCAGTCCAAGGAGCAGTTCATTTGATCATAATAGAGCAGGTAGTCCAATATTATTTGCAGGGATTTGCTACAAAAACACTATTAGAGTTTGTGTTTTCCACACATCTACCGAACCAAGCAATAAGGAATTATATTTAATGCTTATTATCGGACACTGATAACAACATCGGCTTCGCTAACTAAAGCTTATTTGCATTGCCCGCCCTCGCCACATCTCCCACATTTCGCAGCTCCAAAATTTTTTACCCAACAAATAAAATTTAATGTAATATATCTGAGGGGCTTAAAGCAAAAGGGGTTCAAGTGACTTATATTAAAAAAACGAGAAAAAAGCTAAATTGCAATAACATATCTAAGATACTATCTAGAATATTACTTTTTAATTAATAGAGAACATGAGATTTAGTCTCAGTTTCACCTCTTGTGCTCTGAACTTCTCTGAACTTCACCTATTAATTTCATATGCTAGCTTAATTTTAGAAAATTAAGTAGGGGCAAACCCCTTTTACTTTTAGGCCCTCATATATATTTAGGGTTTTAATTCATTCCAAGAAATTGGTAAGTTATTTCATTATGAACTAACTAATTAATTTATTCCTCTTTTAAGGGTTAAAAAAAACCAATAAGTCCCTGATTATAGTGTTTTTTTTTTTTTTAATAAAAATTGAGAGACTCAGTTTTTTTTGGTTTTGGGGACTTAGTTCTTAATAAAAATTAAAAAAATAAGTTCATGTCGAAGAAATTTAAAAAAAAATTAGTTTGGATATAATTTGATCATTCTGGAAGTATTCGATATCTATTAGGCGACTTTTTCCCCTTCTACAATATGACACAAATATGTATAAACATTAGACTGCACTATGGGTAATTTATCCAATTTTTTTGGCCAAAATTGATAACAGGCGGCCAGAATTTTAGCAAATCTGGATATGAATTTTTTGATTAACTTTTTAACTTATTAACTCTAAAACTAAGAATAAACTTGTAATTTCTTATGAAAAGATACGCGTTAGAACAAAATTTTTAAAATTTCTTTTTGTCTACTTTTGGTATATCTTATTAATTTTCTAATTTAATATCATCCAAATCATTTGTGTAAATTGTGTATGTTAACATATTGACATCATTTGCGCACTCATCGCTTTCACTGGCGCTAAGATCCTCAGTGTTTTCAGAGCTTAAGCGAAATAGAGGTTGCCTGCAAAAAAAATGGGATATCTCAAAAAACGCAAAAAACGCAGCATGAAATTGATTATACAATCTCAAAATCAAATACTTATCAAGACCTTATTACTATTAGCTTTAAAACATTTTAAACTTTTTTTAAAAGTTTCTCCAAAGTTGTATAAAACTTTTATTTTTTTTTTAATTGAGTTAAGATCAAAAGATTGATTTTTTTCACCAATAAACTATTTTATTTTAAACAACGATTATGTATTTATTAAGCACTTACTATTAATATTGTTTTCCATATTTTATTGTATTTTTCATTTGTTTTTTATTAAAAACTAGTGTCAGGTATTGTAATAAAAAATAACACGAAGCGCGCCCCACTTAAACTGTTGATTGTATACATTGACTTTAAGAGACGGGCGATGAACGGGTTTTTGTTATTTATAAAATAAAAATTTACTTCTACATATTTGCTTTGAAGTATTCTTTATCACATTACAACAAAAAAAAACTACTTTTTCTAAAGTGCAGATTTTGAATTTTGGCCAAAAATATAGGCCAAATTACCTACTGTGGACTGGTCGCATCTTGTATGGGATAATTTTTTTTTAATTTAACTGTTTACGCTGCTTAAAATATAAGATTTGGTGTAAGAAATCATGTCCTAATTTTTCAGGTCAATCCGGCGGTGCCTAGTCGTGCCAAGTGGGGCCCAAAGTTCCCAATATTATAAAAAACCATCTATTCAATCAGATACTAGTTGAAAAGCCGGTCCCTAAGACCGAAAATCAAAAATCTGGCTTCGTTACGATCTTCCGCAGAGAAAGTACTTTAAGTATGCCAAATTTCATATATCATCAGATGGCTTCAGAAAGTTGCGGAAAGTATAGGACATATAACAAACATCCGGACATACTAAGAAATTATATATTGAATAGATAGATTAAAGTATTTGCTATTTAATATTTTAGTATGATACGAACGAAATTTTTTTAACTTAATTCGGTTACGCTGAATCCAGTGGTGCTAGCCGTTTTTTTAGGTTAGCTCTGGTTTTCGAGATATACCGTTATTTCGAAAATTAAGGAGGCTGCTCAACATATGTTCGCGTAACTCAAAAACGCTTTAGCTTATTGAAAAAACTAAAAAAAGCCGAAATTCCGCAATTAAATTAACTTTAAGAAAGGCAAAACTTTTTTCTTATATGCGCAGTCGTTTTAAAAACATAATTTTTTTGGAAAAAAAATTAATTTTTTTTAGGAAAATTTCGAAATTTTTGTTTTTTAAAAATTGGAAAATGCAGCTATGCTTTTAACTCTTTGCAGACATATAAAAAACGAAGTTGCAAATAAAACAAGCTATAAATGATTAAAATCTGTTAACAACTTTTGATTTTATGTATTCACAAAAGACGAAAAATTTTAATTACTTTAAGAATTTCATAAAATGCAATATTTGTATGAGAGCCCCCCTAAAAAGTAGGTAATGGGCAAGTATGTCTCAAAAATCTTAAGGACAAAAAACTAATTGAAGTCTGTCATACAATTGATTCCCCTAGGGGCGATTCCTTGGCAGTTATCGGGCTTTTTCTTCATTATATTTCTAGTCTGTATATAAAATTTTAAATGGGAGCGCCCTTAATGAATGGAGATAGCAGGTAGGTATGTTAGAAATAAATGATGTAGATGAAAAAAAAATAGTGGGGTTGGTAATACATTTGACCCTTCTAGGGGCATCCTAGGCATTGCAGGGGCCAAATTTAAGAATTTCAACCATACAAATAGGGCGGTTTAGTAATATTCTTAAATTTGGCCTCTGCAGCGCCTATGATGCCCCTAGATGGGTCAAATTTATTACCAACCCCACTATTTTTACTTTCTCTGCGGAAGATCGTACCGAAGCCAGATTTTTGATTTTCGGTCTTTGGGACCGGCTTTTCAACTAGTATCTAATTGAATAGATGGTTTTTTATAATATGGGGAACTTTGGACCCCACTTGGCACAACTAGGCACCGCCGGATTGAGCTAAAAAATTAGGACATGATCTCTTACACCAAGCCTCATATTTTAAGCAGATGCAACCAGTCTAATACACACACACATTTATGTATATGCTTTGAATATACTTTTTTACATTTTTTAAAAAAGGCTTCAATTGAAAAAATAATAGTTAAAAATTGCAAAAATATTATAAAAAAAAAATTAAATAAATGATAATATTAAATGGACGATGTCCATCAAAACATCCAAAAACACAGCAGCTCGTTTTAGGGAATGTCCTTTTCCACAACTGTTGAAAAAGCCGTTTTTCCAGTTGTCCCCCTTTAACTTAATGACTTAATACTATCCCAAGCAATACATACGATTTTGTTTTTTTCTGATTGAACAAATTACGTCGCATAAAATGGCTATTGATTGGTTATAATTGCTAATATGTCATTCTTTAAGGTGTTATGAAATTAGTTATTTTAGTTATTTTATGTAATTTATCTATTTTAGAGAACAGTGCAAATATATTTCGGACATGTTCTGCAAATCGAAATGGAAAATTGAAATCGAGCGAGATTTTAATTTCAATTATTTGCAAAATAACTGTAGTTTTGCTGTTTTTAAGACCTGTTCTTAAAAATATATATGGTACTCAATAGAAATAGAAAAAGGAATATTTTTATAAACCTTCTTTACAGGCTCATTTTCAAAATTTGTTAGGTTTTAATCTACTTCATTTCAATTTACAGAACAATCCCGTATATCTTGAAATGTCCAACAAATATACGTGTGTATTCGATAAACTTTGTAAGACTGTCAAAAAATTTACAAATTTACATTTCCAGAATACTTTATTAGTTTTTGCCCGAATGTAGGGGGCTTTAACTTTTTTTGCGATTTTTATCGTTTTTGACGATTTTTTGTGTGACCAAAACGTGGGCAGTACCTATTTAATGTTTTGTTTACATTGTTTGGCTTGTTTACATATTGTATTTCTAGTTCCCTCTCACAGTTGTTTTTTCAATCTATCCATCCTTGAAAAATCCAATACAAGTAATGGCAAGTATCATAAAAGGTGTTATAAAATATCACCGGGAATTCAAAGAATGAAAATATAGTTGGTTACATTATTAAAAAATGTAATTATTATCACTATTTAGTTGAAAGTTTTTAAGCCTATAAAAAACATAATTGTATTAAAGTCTTGACTGTTTTAATTTTGTAACTTAAGCTTTTCTATTATCATCAAAGACACATACACATGTACAATGCTTAAAAAAGTGTGTATGTGTGAATGTATGAGGATTTGTGTTGAAGTACCTCTACTGTATTTGCAATGTTTGTTGTTAACATTTGAGTGTACTCTAGAGTTGAGATGAATAATTCCCATATTTGCAACTTACTCAACACATTCTATGTTGTACATACAGTGAAAAGCGGCTATAATAAACACCGAATGTAACGAAATTATTCAAAATTAAGATAAAATTTAACAAAATATACATATGGGGGATTTCATATCAAGTGACCAAATTTTTAAATCGATGTCTTCCGATGAGGACGAAAATTGAGTCTTATTGGTAAGTAGCTTACACACAAGTTTTCAACCATATCGGTCAAAAAGTTTCTGAGTTGGAGAGGGGCAAAATTTGATATTTTGGCGATGCAGGTGTTCTTTCTCATCCATGTAACTTATTACCTATTGGTGTTAGCAAAATTTGGCCCAAGCAGCTTCGATAGCATTTGATCAATCTTTTGAAAAAAAAATTGTTTTTGTTTTCATCCAAATCGGAAGACATCGATTTAAAAATTGGGTCACTTGACACGAAATCCCCCATATGTATATATTTTTTGACAAATTATTAAAACAAGTGCTCGACTAATGGTCAAAATTCGACCATAAGTTTTGTTGTAAATATGAAGAAAACATATATGTACATACTATAGTTCATCTAAGTATACATATATGAATTTACATGTTTCTAGAATTTATTTTTTCCGTCTTAGTGGATCGATTTGGTGAGGGACCAACACTCGTTTTTAAAACTTTATCTTCTACGTGAGCTAATTTAATTTTGATAGTTTAGTATAAAAAATATCAGAAAATATCAATTGAATAACAAACAAGTTAGAGTGCTATATTCGGCTGTGCCGCCTCTTTGATACCATCCACTGACAGTTCGAATGTTTTAGGTGTAATATCTGTATGATGTCTATTTTTTATTATAATCTTTATAAAAACAGACATCTGCATTAAAATTGGTTGCGGTTCAAACCTATATTAATATGATTGACCGACAATCAGAGAGTGTTATGCTTTTTTTAGAAATTTTATCTAGCTTAAGTAAAATATCATGATTCGAAACAGTTTAAGCTGAACTTAAATGATTTTCAGGAGAACAAATTATATTGAAACCATGGTAAGCTATTAGCCAATCTTCCCAAAATTCTGCATAGTGATTTCTGATATTAAAAATCATAAACTTCAATACAGCGATGCAATTAGTTTTAGCGTTTGCAGTGAATTTCAGAAGGCTGCTAAAATGGGATCTTAGGTTAATTATGGATCGTATATCACAAAATTGCATGACATTTTTTCTGGCCATATGAAGCTATGCTGGAAGAAAGTTTACCGCAATACCTATATCTGATACGGTTTAAGGCGTATTTAATTATTCAACCAGAGTGGTCTTCGTATGGGGCCTAGGGTAAATTATGGACCGATCTTCACGAAATTTAACAGTGTCAATCTAGTCCTATAAAACTGTGACGTACTAAATTGTTTTCCGCTAGTAGGGTTTATATGGCGCCTATGGTAAATTATGGACCGTTCTTTACAAAATTTTACAGTGTCATTTTTCGTTCTATAAAACTTGATGTACCAAATTTTGTTATGATAGCATTATTTTCTACGGTTTTAAGCGCACTAAACTGTTTTCCGGAAGTAGGGTTTTAATGGGGCCTAGGGTAAATTATTAACTGATCTTCACGAAAATTCACAGTCCTTTTTCTAGTCCTATAAAACTTTGATGTACCAAATTTTGTTATGATAGCAGTAGATTTTACGGTTTTAGGTGCACTAAACTGTTTTCCGGGAGTAGGGTTTATATGGGGCCTAAGGTAAATTATGGACCGTTCTTCACAAAATTCCACATTGTCATTTCTCGTTCTATAAAACAGTGATGTACCAAATTTTGTTTTGAAAGCATATAAAGTAGGGTTTATATGGGACCTAGGTTAAATTATGGACCAATCTTCAGGAAATTTTACAGCGTGATTTCCAGTCGCATAAAACGATTTTTTGCGAAATCTTATATCATTCTGTGCATTATTCCACCATTTATGTTAGTTTGTGTATCATAACTATAAATTTTTTTAAGGTGGTGGTTCCACATCTTGATTCATAGCTCTGATCCTACTGAACCGATTTTGCTGGATTTCAATTCCAAACCACCAAGTTTGTTTATTTCTTTTGAGTTTTTCGAAAGTGAGCGTGTTTTCAACAGACGGACATGGCTAAATCGACTTTGAATTACTCAAGGACCCAGAATCTATATACTTTATGGGGTCTGAGATGAACAATAAAAAAGTTTCACACGGAATGGCAAACTTACTGCCTGTTTGTAGAACGCGAGCACAAAAGTGACTCGCTTAACTTACATTTAAAACAAAAACAAATTTTAAAATTTTGTTTTTGTTTTAAATGCAAGTTGAACGAGTCACTTTTGCGCTCGCGTTCTACAAACAGGCAGTTAGTATACCCTTTTCACAACTAATTGTGGTGGAGGCTATAAAAAGTCTCCTTTATAGATTTCCATCCACTCAGGATACTGCATGTTTAATTGTATGTTTCTATATCTAATATTAACGAAAATTAATTAACGTACCAGATGTAGAACGAAAAAGTACCAAAAAGCTCACTCTTACACATTCTTATTCACTCAGGACTATGCATGTTTATTTTTATCTTTGTAGATCGCATATAAACAAAAATAAATATGAGCCAGATGAAAAACAAAAAGTACCAACATTCTTCGTCTTATAGGTTCGCATTCAGTCAGTAAGCTGCACCTATAATATTATGTTTCTAAGTTCAATATTATTAGAAAATTTAAAAATTAACACATCAAGCACGAAAAAATAAGGAAAGAAACTGTTTTGCATGTGCCGATTTATACATAAGATTTATATAGTCTAAATATTCGAAAAATTTCGAATAATCGACCATCCTATTTTTTATTATTTGATAATTAAAAAAACAAATTCATTGTATTTGTGCTAATAGCAAATTTGAACGCTTATAAGTCTGAAATTATTGATTATTATTGAATTATAGATATAAAATATATATTTTGCACTTCTGTTCAGGGTTTAAGAAACTGCAGTCAAAACAAAACAATTGCGTTTTCTTCCACTTTTTGATTTTTCACTGGACAAAAATAAACTGTTGCTTTTACTTCTGATTCGTTAAATGAAAACAGTCGTAGTCCAGGCAAAAGCAAGAAACGAAAAGTTGTACACAACAAAGAACATCGGCAGTCGACATTTTCGGAAGTGTTTGGTTTGACAGACTAAATCTTTTAATAAATACCGAAGTTAACGAAGACTGTTTCTTTAAGTAAATACCTTTCAAATGGTGTACATATATTTTGTTCAAATTGGTTGGCATACAGAGGAGGAAAGTGTACTTAACTGTTTTGCCTTTGCCGATTTATATATAGATTTGTGAACTTTCTTCGTTACGGATATACCAAGTCTTGTTTGTAATGAACTTAAAGTATCGGTTCCTTTTAGTTCATTATAACCTTGTTCTACTGCACAAATGAACGTTTTACTTTGTAAGTATGTCGTAATAAATGTTTGAACACCACTACAGTGACTATAATGCATGGCAGTATACGCTGTATAAAGTTTATTTCAAATTTTTTCCCCCATTTTGTTTGTCAAACACATCATTATTAGAAAAGCTGGTATATAATAAGTATGTTGAGTATTCATATGAATGCAAACACTCACACTCTCACATTCACATCTGAATAAATATAAGTTTATGGAAAAGTATGTATTGACTTTAGCATCTCAAATATTTGTATAATGCAAGGACCTTGAGATTGTTTTCATTGTTGTCAACAAAGTTCGAGTCATCTAAGTACATACTTCTGTGAGACTCTGTACGTGTATCGGTGAATTATTTTTTTTTGTTGGTACAGAAATAATGCAGTTTGGGGTTTTGTAGTACATGGCTTCTCCTTACGATAATGTTACTTTTGATGGTATTTGTGAGTGGTAGCTGCAACTCATACGACAATTGTTGTAACTCACCCAGTCAGCCATTATTTGCGACTTGTAGACAATTTTGACTCATGTTGATATTTTAGTGCCATGTATTGGAGGAAATTAACACATGCACACACATATCCTTACAAATATTCTTGTGGTAAATTTAATGAACTTTTTCCTAATGAAGTTGCAGTTTTCGTTCAGATTTTTGTGTACAAAAGCCAAATAGTTTTTAATTGACAGCAACCAGAAGACTCTATTAAAATTTGTTAATTGAAAGAAAACGGTTAGTAAAAAAATAAAGATTTCAAAGCGTACAAATTGCTGATAAATTCGTTAAAAATTGATTTTTTTGTAAAGTTTTCAATGGAAAACTAAAAAAACATACATGTGATCACTCATATCTGATACTTAAAACCAACGTTTATTTAAATTTTCCGTTAAAATCAAAGATTGCATTTTATTAGGAAACTAAACGCGCTAGAGCGCAAGAATGAAAATCAGTGATCACTCATATTTTATAATCTAAATAGATTTCTTTAATGAATTTTTGATTAAAGTCTTAAAATGCATTTTATTAGGAAACTAACGGAGCTAGAAGAAAAACAATGAAAATCTTTGTCCACGCATAATTCATTCCAAAGATCGCTTTTTCGTCAATTTTCCATAAAAGATTAAAAATGCATTTTATACGTGAAATAAATAATCGATTTTTTCACGAATTTTTTTCTAAATAGTTAGAAATGCATTTTATTTATCAACTAAAGGCGTGAAAGCAAAAAGAATAAAAATTTGCTATTCCTCATATTTTGTAGCAAAAATCGTTTTTTCCGGAATTTTCGGAAACTAAAAGCGCTAGAGGATGAACATCTGTGATCGCTCACATTTCATATTAAAAGTCGAATTGTTAGGCAATTTTCCATAAAAAACTAAAAATGCATTTTATTAGGAAACTAAAGTCGCCAGACCACTACTATTTTATCTAACATTAGATTTTTTTGTGAAACCATAAATATGCAATTGCATGTTTTTCCTTGTGTGACGAATAAAGGCAAAAACAATATATTTATCCGTTTTAGAGCCTTTTATGAATTTTTGCATCGATTTGTTAGTGCATATTTTTGCATATTTTACCGTTTGCAGCATTTTTGCGCATAATTTAGTTAAGCGAGCATTTTTGCAGCATTTTTAAGTTTGAAGATCACATTTTGAGACGAGTTTAATTTTTTAGATGCCTACAAGAGCCTTTGCAGCAAATAAAAAAAATTTTTTTTTCGAAATTCTGGTTACCAGTTGGCTTTTCTGTTTTAAATATGTATTTGCATACCCAATTTAACTCGCCATCTACATTTAATTTTTACTCTTAAATTGTAAGACAAAGCAAGGTTGTCATTAAACATAAAAGTTATGCGATGTGTATAATATATATAACAATCGACCCAGAACCACTTTTTAAAGTGCTCTAACGATGTCCTTCTGCCCGTCAGCGCTAATTGTCTGTCCGTGTTAACCTTGTGCGCAGAGTACAAGCTCCAATTTTGTAAATAATTTGATCAAATATGGACGAAGTCAATGTAAATTGTGAGAATCAGTCTATAATTTTACATATTCTCCCTAAAAACTTGTTTGCAAATGAGACTCTTTGTGTCCGTAACCCATCTAATTATGTTGGTATTTAAATTAAATTTGCTCCAAAAATATTTTACTGCAAATGAAATTATTTTCGAATCAGTTCACATTTGCCCAGAGCCGCATCCTTAAACAGTTTAATCTTTCTTTTAAATGTTAACATTAATTAACAATTCAGCGACCGTACCTAAACACCCTTTAAGCTAAAAACCCTTATGGATGTTCATATCGATACCTTCCCATAAGAATGTATTAAGCAACATTTCTAAAATTGTGTAGGAAACGAAAATTTTAATCATATAAAAAGTTTTTGTCATTTAGTACATTTTCGTGGTCAAGACATTGGCGCTTGATACAATGGTAAATGGCGCATAAAACATTGACATGGACACAAAAAATAAAGGTTTGAAACAAATTGTGTCGTTTAATTCATTTTTTCTGTTTAACAATAAAATAAATAAAAATCCATAAAAAAAGTAACAAAACATTTATTTCAAAACAAAAATTCAAAAATTACCCTTAGGGCCATTATTATAACTTGGCGTTAGCTGTTATCCGACAGTTAACAGACGCTGTTTGACAGATAACACATTATTATCTGTCAATTTAATCTTAACTTTAGCTAACTTCAAGTTGTAATAATGGCCCTTAAAAATCAAACCGGAAATTTTAAGATTATTAATAATCATTTTGATTGTCAGACAAATCATCTTCTTCGTCTATCTCTGCCAATTCGTCTACTTTCTCACCAAATGTATTTTTTTTTATAATATCCTCGTTTTCTTGTATGTGTCATAATCTGGAGTTTTATAAGCGACAAAAATGGATCAAGTTCTAGTTGGAAGAGTGTGCTAAGCGACAATTTCGGTTAAACCAAGCGACATCTAACCAAATTTTTGTGTGGACCTTTTGCTTCTTACGACAATTACATTTTTAAAAATGTGGCTTAGTATAATTTCTTTGGCGGATAATACAAATTTCAGGGAGCAACATTATTACAGTGAGAAAACTTGACGATTGATACAATTTTATTTTCTCTCTAGTTTCCTTTGCATCCATGATAGGGCAGCAAACCCCTGGCCAAAAGTTTTTATATCATATAAATTGTGTAATGACGTTATAAGTTGAAAGTAAAAGTTTTAAAGCAAAATATTGTTTTTTTTTCTTTTAGCGCATTCAAATAAAAGCTTGTTTTTTAAAAAGGTTTTTTACTTTTAATTTATTTATTACAAATTTAATAAATAAAATAAAAAAATAAATTGTTGAATATTTTGTCCTCAAATGTGTGCTTTGCGCCCCATACACTTTTCAATTCAATTGTCAACTGAGTCTTTCAACTGAATTGATGCTTGGCCACACACTTCATCAACTGAGTTGAAAGACTTCAAATTAATTTTAAAATTTAATAATATAAAATACAATTTTTAAAATACTTAACTTTTTTTTGCAAAAGAAAACTACAAACATTAATTTTAACAGCTAATCAATAGACTCAAGCACACACAATACAATCGAATTAAAAGGCTTAGTAGCCAACTTGAAAAAATCAAAATCTTTTGATTTTTTCTTCAAGCAACTCGACAACCTTCAAAGTAGTTATTTGACAAAGCCATACACGCTTTGATTTTGGAGAACAACCGACTCTGTTGACAACTGAATTGAATCGTGTATGGGCTGCTTTATGAATACTTTATTAAAACGGTTTATTGTTAAATATTAAAAATAAAGTATACGCAACGTATTCTTGCCAGTTAAAATTTTCCTATTACGAATTCACCCTACGCCCTCCTTCATATTACTGATTTCATATATTAAACGATCGTTTTATTTTGTTGTTTTGTGGCATTTTTTTAAAATTCAAATATATTAACAATAAATATAATATGGGCTTTTCCTGGGGTCACGAACGTACGCTTTTGATGTACAAATAATATAGAAAACAAAACATTTCCTAGCATTTTTTTTCGATTCGATAGCATTTGGGTAGCTCTATGTTTAGTGCAAAAGAAGGATTTCATCAAGTTTAAGTTTTCATAATAAGAGTTATAAACATGTGGTCACGAACGTACGCAAAATAGAAGTCAACTTCGGCTGACAGTAGTAAAATGTAAAAATCTGCGTAATGAAACGGAATTTTCAAAAGTGATTAATTTATTTTAAAAGTGTATTAATAAAGGTCTCCATCCAGTATTTACAAAATAAAATATTTCTCTTGGTTTTTGTTTAATTGGCTTATTTACCGGTCGCGAAAGTACGATTTTTCCATTTTTTTTTATTATTATCACCATGAATTTTTCCATAAATGTATTCAAATTTCCTTAACAAAAAAACTTAATACTCCTTTTACAATTTATTGTAATGGAGAGATTATGAAGAAAGAGTGTAAACATAACATATTTTTTGGATGTAAAATAAGTATATAAATATGTCTTTAGAAGTAGAAAATACAGGAAATTATAAAATTTTCCAGTTACCAGCCGAATTTTCAATCATCATTAACTATTGTTCGAAATTATTTCACTAAATGGAAAATCGTCATTAATAGCTCTAAAACTCAAGCTATATTTTTTACAAGAAAAAGAAAAGACTGTTATATTCCTCAACATTCTTTACGTTTTGCAACAAGCAATATTTCTTGGGAGCCTAAAGTCAAATATTTAGGTGTTATCTTAGATTCAAAACTTAACTTTAAAGAACATGTTGCTTATGTCATCGATAAAATAAATATAGCCAAGAGAATACTTTTTCCTTTTATCAATAAAAAATCCAAACTAAGTCGAGAAAATAAAATTATTATGCTTAAGGTCATATTTCACTCAATAATGTTTTACGGGGCTCCACTTTGGGCAACCATAGCAAAATGTCATATAAAAAACTTACAAATCGCTCAAAATAAGATACTAAAAATGATGTATAACCTTCCATGGCATTTCTGTACTAGAAGATTGCATAATATAAACAGCATCGAAATGGTGGACGTGAAGATACAACGGCTTAAACTAAATTTTCACCAAAGATGTCAAATATCACAGTACCAGCATATTAGTAATATCATGTAATATAGACTAGTTTATTTTATCTTTACAAATTTTTTTTTTTTTTTTTTTTTCTTAAAGAGTTTTTTTATATAATTTTTCTCTTGATCTTAAACTGTTAATTATTTCTAATTAATTTAATCAAAAAATTATTATATTTTAGTAGAAAAGATCATGCATATCTAAACTCTCTACATTATTTAAAACACACTTATAAATTCCTGTACATATTATCATAAATAAACGAATTGAATTGAATTGAATTATAAAATTTTCCAGTTTCCCGCCCAATTTTCTCAAGTAAAACAGCTGAGATATGCTATGAAACCATTCTTTTATAAGAACATATAATAATAAGCAACATTCTTTTATAAGAACATATAATAATAAGCAATAAAAGACGATGATAATCAACATTTTATTTTTTTACTGGTAGACCATTCTGGGGAAATGCCCATATTTGAATTTTAACAAAATGCCACTCCACTAAACATTTAATTTAATACTAAGTTATCATTTCTATTAATTTGTAAATGATGATGACCACTAATTTAATAGTTAAACTAACAATTCCCTTTTTACTTATTCATAAAACAATATAACATAACGTGACAGTTTTTTGACCAAATATATCTGAAACCTAATCTTTATGTTAAATTGTCCGCTGAATCAGAACTGTCAAAAGGAGAACAGTTTTCGAGATATTCCAAAATAACCGTTTTTTGTGTTTTTAAAAAGTTGATGTGACTTAAATGCAAATATCTTCAAAAACATTAAACGGATTATGTATTTCTTTCTTTTATGTGAAGGTAATAAAATTACTTACTGCCTGTTTAACGATTTCGAACGTCATCGTTCGCATAGAAAATTATATTTAAAACAAAAACAAAATTCGAAAATTTGTTTTTGTTTTAAATGTAAATTTCTATGCGAACGTTAACGTTCGAAATCGATGAACTGGCTGTTAAATAAACGTGGGTTGTTTGTGAAGATTAGTCAAGAAATGACAGAGTTACAGTGGACAAAATTTCAAACTTCATGAAAAATTTGAAGATTTTTTGCAATTTTGCTCTTTTGGTAATTCTGATTCGGATTCAGCGGACAATTTTACATAAAGATTAGGATTCAGATTCTTTTGATCACGATTTTGTTGAAAATTTGTGACACAATGAAAGCAAAATGTTGCCATTAAATTTTATATTAATAATGAAATTTTGAATTCCATTTATTCTTTTAATTGCGAAGGGTGAAGAAGGGTATGAGTAGTTAAGTAGGTTTTATTTAATTAAGATAGTTTTTGGGCTGACAACCATCGTTTAATTCAGCACGGTGGGTGGGCATAGAACCAGTACAAAGACTTGAGCTACACTGAAGTTATCAACCAAACCTTCTTTCCATTAGTCTTCTATCAGTTCTTTGTTGGCCATTTATATTTCTACCTAAAGTAAATTTGTAGCTGGTTTTAACATCTTTTTTGCTATTTGAAACTTTTATTTGGGAACACTGCACATATAATGTTTTTTGATTTTTTAGTATTAGCACTTTTTGTGAGAGGGGCCAGCCAGTTATAAAAATATTTTTTAACCAATTTATAATTCCTGGAAATCAAAGAAAATTTAAATCGATGGAAATTCTGAGTTTAACTTTTTTAATAATCAACTAAGTTTTTCCGGATTTTAAGAGAAGTTAATCTAAGAACTAAATGTACACATATGTACTATATGTATTAATTTTTTAAAAGCGGATCTTTTTTAAAATAATTTTAATTCCAATTAAACTCGTATTTATTCGATTGCTGGAACATGACTGATAACTTATATTTTTTTTTTTTTTGTAATCCCCTTTTAATTTCCCTTTTTTAACTATTATTATTATTTAACTATTATTACTTTTTCGCACCAAAAATCCGAAACTTCGTTTTCAAATAAGGACACTTTGGTTTTTAACGAATCTAACGATATCTCATATGTAAAAAATCCAGGCGAATATTTCTACGAGGTAGTTAAGAAATGTACAGTCGAAAAATAGCAGGTAACCCATAATCTCACATTGCATGGTTTACATATTTATTCTCTCTTACGATAAATGTCAAACTTAATATGAAATATGTCAAACTAAATATGTATTTATTTACTTTTGTCTGAAAAAATAAAAATCAAAAATTAACTTTTATATCAAAATATAACTTCTATTCCTGCACACAGAAAAAAATTAATGTAAATTCGTTCAAAACAAGGTTGATTTTACACTTTTCAGTAGTGATTTTGTATAATTGTTGTTTCATGTTAATTTAACATGATTTTACAATAACTTGCGAACAACATTTTTTTCTTTTAAAATAACTATAATTCATGCTAATTTAACAGTGCTGTTAAGTTAGAGCAAAATGTTATTTATATTGAAATAACAACCCGAATCACGTTGAATTGAAGTTATTTCAAGGTGAAACAACATGAATTTCATGTTCAATCAAATTGGTCGGATAGTGATATAACAGTGTGAAGACAACGTATGCATTTATTTAATAATAATTCAACATATCACATGTTTCACTTATTTTGTATGTCCTTTGTTAACATAAGCATCAGCAGAATGGCCCGATATGGTTTTCGTCATTATTCTACTTTGAAAACTTGATGTACTATTTAACTAAATAATTTTAATTAAAAGAATACGGGAATTGTCTTCTTTTTATAACATATTTTAAACATAAAAATAAAAAAAATTTACATTCTTAAGTATGTATGCATGTTAATTTAACAAGATAAACTTTTGATTTTAATATAAAACTGGTTCTTATTGATTCAATATTGAACAATGTTATTTTAACAGTGAATAATATTAAATAAACGTGATTTAAGGTTATTTTAATATTTCTCATGTAAAATTAATATGAAATAATGATAAATTTAAATTAAGGGCATATTGCTAATGATATACCAAAACAGTTAAAATATTCAAGAATCCAGATGTATGCTGATGATATACAGCTCTACCTTGATAGCTGCAAAGCATCCATCTTCACAAGAGTTAAAGATCTTAACAGTGATTTAAATAATATTTTCCTCTGGGCAACTGCAAATGGTTTACGAATTAACCCGGAAAAGTCAAAATGTATTATAATTTGTAAAAACTAAGTCAAAATTGAGTCAAGAATTGATGTTTTCCTGGGTGGTAGCAAAATTGATATTGTTAAGTCTGCAAGAAATCTTGGTGTGGTTTTCAACAGTACACTCACTTGGTCAGATCACATCAACCATTCATGTGGAAGGGTGTATAGTATGTTAAGGTGTTTATGGGCAACACAGTATTGCACACCAATAAAAATAAGACTACTCCTGGCTAAAACATACTTACTACCAGCTTTGATGTATTCATCAGAAATTTTCTGCGGCTGTAACTCAAAAGACACTGCTAAACTAAACTCAAGGGTTAACAACATTGTACGTTACATATTCTCCTTGAGGAGATTTGATCATGTGTCTCAATACTCCAGTCGGATATTTAATGTCACCTTTATGAACTACTTAAAGATAAAAAACCTTATTTTCCTACATAAAATTGTAACATCGGAACAACCGAAATATCTTCATGATCGCTTAATATTTATGAGGTCTGCAAGGGGAAATGGTATCATGCAAATTCGACATCGGGACACGGCATCTGAAAGACACATTTATATTAACTATCCGTCTCTTGAACCAACTTCCCCCAAACTTTCGTACTATTGGCAACGCAAATAACTTTAAACAGTTACTTCAACATTTTTACCGAACTTAATCTGCTTCAAAACAGTAGTAACCTTTATGAACATCTCACAGTATTTTTTCTTATGTTTCTTTTTCATCTATTTTTATTTATTTTCAAAAGATTTTGCTATTCGTGCTTAATTCCCAGTTTTTATTCTTGACAAAAACACTTGAAATTTATTGCTGATGGGATAAGCTATTCCTATGCATTTCACTGGTTGCTTAGGCCAGATCATCAGGAAACTTCATCCATAAAGATTTTAGACAAACTAAAAGTGGGGAATATAAGATGAGATAAACCCACTGTTGTTTATTGTTGATGTGTTTTGTTCAAGCTTTGATATTGTTACAAGTAGAACTGTTGCTATAATTCTTATACGTTTAACAGTTTTATTTGGTTTAATATCTTTAGTTTGTCTAAAATCTTTATGGATGAAGTTTCCTGATGATCTGGCCTAAGCAACCAGTGAAATGCATAGGAATAGCTTATCCCATCAGCAATAAATTTCAAGTGTTTTTGTCAAGAATAAAAACTGGGAATTAAGCACGAATAGCAAAATCTTTTGAAATTAAAATGTTGTATTCCCAAAAATTGAAATTACTTTTTGATATTTTTATTTATTACTGTTTCTTTCTTCCCTCTATCTTAAATTATTAAATTTCATGTCATTATAATTTTTTATCAACATAATGTTTAAACCTACGAAATTTTTTATTGATATAACTTTCGGATTCTGATACTGTAAATTATAAGATAATATATCTTGTTGTATCCGAAATTGCAAACTTAATAAATAAATAAATAAAATAAAAATATTTTTGCAGAAATTTACCATGATTCTCAATCAACATTTCTCCATGTTATTTTAACATTGGTATTTTTTTCTGTGTGTGCTTGAACGAAAAAAAAACAAAATTTTTAAAGCAATATATTTTATCATAGGCTTGTTCACAAGGATCAATATGGTACTTGAATCACTTTTCCGACTTTTTCTTCTACATCCTATTTTTTAATTAACTGCTATTTTCGGCCCTGGTCCAAAATAAGCATTGAGGCATAATTAGTCTTTGCTTTCTGTTCTGTTACGAATCAGCTTGTTTGTTTTTAGTATTAAAAAACCTGTGAAATTGATTAGTTTTTCTGTTCTGTTGTGGTTCAATTTGTTAAAATCAAAAGCTTGTTATTGTAAGTGACAGCAAAATTCAAAATACATATGGGGGATTTCATGTCAAGTGACCCAATTTTTAAATCGATGTCTTCCGATTTGGGTGAAATTAGCACCAAGCTTAGTCCTATTAAATAGTAATTTAGGAAAAAATTTTCAACAAGATCGGTCAAAAAGTTTTTGAGATATAGTTTGGCATTTTGGCCACACATGTGTTCTTTCTCATCCATGTAACTTATTACATATTGGTGTTAGACAAATTTGTCCCAAGTAGCTAAAAAATTAATGAGTTTCATATAAATTTTTCTACACAATCAATTGCCTGTCACCTCGAAATAGCACATATATTTTAATCAATTCAAAATTAATAAGAAAATGTTAATTAATATATATAATCGACTTAAAAATCATATATATAAATAAATCAATTACTAGTTTAATCCCGGCATTTTTAGAAATCAATCCCGATTGGCATCCCTAATAAACACTAAATGAAATTATTTAATTACGTATTTATAACATACGTAAGTATGATAAACTAAACGCAAAAAACCACTTCAATCCAGACAAGTACAATAAGAGACAGAGTGGCAACCATCGAACCAACCAGGCATACCCACACACACACATACAGACTGTCAAACTGACGGAATAAGAGGAATATTTAGACGTATTTATCATTGAAAGCCAACGTCTTGATAGGACTTTACTCTTGCAAAGCAACACAAGCACTAGCAACTAAACTAAATAAACAAGTCAAAATGAAACGAATAAAATAGAGAACATTTTGTTGTTCTAAATCCTAATAATGATTTTACTCGACAAGCAGTAATGACAGTAAAATACGTACTTGGGAATAGAAGGAAAACAAAAAAAAAAAGTGTGGATAGGTCTGGATGAATGACTCCGCCAGACGGCTGACTGGTTGAATGTATGTTGTATATTCATGTACAGACAAGTGTAAGTACTTACTCGGATTTAGGAATAAAAGAAGTTGTAAAATAAAGGCAAACAAAAAAATTTTATAACAATAATGATGTTTACGTTGAGGTACTATGGATCGGGAAGTCAGAAAATTTAACAAAAAAATTTTGTCGGTACATTTTAAAAGAACTGCAAATAAAACGACGCGAAAGAAAAGCAAGTTCTTCTCACGTTTGGGAAGAATCTTGTTATGTTACACATTCTCGCCATAAGCTTCTATGGACAACCGAGCTACAGTTTTAATAAAGTTGAGAAAAACTAGTTATTGGTCTTTTTGACGTTTTGCAATGGATATTTTCAACCAAAACTCATTGTAAATTCTTTTAAAATAAACTGTTTTCAACACATGTTAATGTGATGTTATTGTGAAAAAATACGTTCAGGTTGGAAGAGATAAAGTTTTAAAAGCATGTCTAGTGTTGCCAATTTAGCCATTTAGTTTAGTCATTTTTATTAAAAAAAAAATAAATGTTTTTTTCAAATAACGAATTTAATTGTTTGTTTGTATTAACATTAAAACGTATCACCTTACAAGCAAAACCAGTGCTCCGCCACCCTCTAATATAAATTATTTTTGCAGTGCATTTTCGCAAAAAAACTTTTTTTTTGACGAAACTAGGGTTCGCCATTTAAAATTTTTTGTAATGTTTTTAGCATTGCCAGTCGGAACTGAAAGTATAATATATTTCTAAGTTTGTGTCCCGAGAATACCAATGTTTGGCTGTATGGGCTTTTGGCTCGTTTTAGTATTTTGTATGGCTTTAATATTCTAACATTAGGATGGTACTTAGGGATATAAAGGGTGGTCAAACCATAATGTTAACGTTCAAATCAAAATGCAAGGAGTGACTGTTTGGTGCGGTTTATGGACTGGCGGCGTCATCGGGCCGTACTTCTTCGAAAATGGGGTCGGCCAAGCAAAAGCCGTGAATGATGTTCGCTATCGCGAGAAGATAACGGACTTCTTGTGGCCAGAAATTGAGGATACGAACCTGGACGATAAGTGGCTCCAACAGAATGGTGCCACTTGCCACACAGCCAACGAAACAAAGGCTCCTTAGCGCGAGAAATTCAATGGCCGTGTTATTTCACGTCGCGACGCGTCGTTGCGATGTTAATTGGCAGTCACGATCATGTGATTTGACACCGTTTAACTTCTTTCTTTGGGGATATTTAAAAAAAAACTGTACATCAATAGGCCAAGAATAATTCAAGAGCCAAAGGATGAGGTAATTCTTCACATCTCAGGTCCTTGAAAATATTGACCATCGTAGAGGTATGCCACCGAAATCGTGATCAGCATTTGTTCGATATTTTGTTTTACACATAATTTTCATAGATTCTTCAATAATAATAAAAAATACAAAGATAATTCTCGAAAAACTTTATGTTTTATTTACAATTTACATCCCGCGTTTTGGTTGGACAACCCTTTAGAGTCCGAGATCTGGTGGACAAATACTAGAAGGGGAAACTTGAGATCAAACGCCCCAAGAACATTAATGTTCTTGAGACAAACACTTTGATGTATCATACAGACTGTACACAAAATTTTTCTTTCGAAACTTCCTTGCAAAAATACTATTAATTAGAGGGTGTATGGGGATTTCTTTTCAGGTACGGTCTAATGTACAAACATACATATTTATGTTTTTTATGGCTAAAAAAAACTACTAAAAACAGTTTTTTATTTATTGTTGGGTTTTTGTAATAAATAGGTCGATTATGGATAGCAACACAACTGAAGTTGAGTTGTCAGTAGCGAAATTAGGCAACGCCGCTCAAGTT
This sequence comes from Pollenia angustigena, assembly GCA_930367215.1. Classification (NCBI taxonomy): domain Eukaryota; kingdom Metazoa; phylum Arthropoda; class Insecta; order Diptera; family Polleniidae; genus Pollenia; species Pollenia angustigena. The sequence goes on along the minus strand of OV884059.1, from coordinate 171,557,736 downwards.
AAAAAATATTTTTTTTTAATTTTATATTTTAAAATGAGCGGCGTTGCCTGATTTCGCTGCTGGCAATTCAACTTCAGTTCAGTCGTCATCCGTAATCGACCTATAAAACTTTTTAAGGTATTTTTATTTAATATTTATTTTTTTAATTCATATTTGGACAAAAAGAGCTGCCAACACTGCATATTACCACATGAGGATCTTTTTCGAATATCTTGCAAAATCTTTTCTATGAAAATTGAAAAGTGACTGACATAAGCAGAAGATGAAAGAAAAAAAATGTAAATTTAATGCTCTAAAAATACGAAAGACGTTTTGTTAAAGTCAATAGCTTTAAAAAAAAAAAAGAACAATAGATCTTTTTATTAACCATAAACTTAAAATGAACATTTAAACATTCAAACAATACCCATAGTGCAACTTTAAAATTAAAATGAGCAACACTTGATGCGAACAAAAAAATTGACAAACGACAACGAACGCAAAACAAAACAAAATTGACACGAGTTTATAAATAATAATTTAGGCAGCCATTGTTAACAGCTTTTTTAAAAAAGAAAACTTGAATAAAAATCAAATTTAATTTGCATAAAACATTCAACAGTGGCAACACACAATTCTGATTTTAAATCATTTTAAAGATTATCACAAAATTAAATGCAAATATCATAAAAAAAACACACACACACAGAATTTTGGTTTTCTCAGAACATTAAAGAAATTTACAAATTATTTAAGTTTCTTTAAAAATTTTTCCAAGAGCCACAAAAATACTTGAAATTATTTGAATAAAAACAAGCACACGCACAACATATTCTAAACAATCAGGACACAGGTTAGGAAAAAAGAAAGGGATCTGGGCTGGTAGTACAAAAGCCAAAAAGTTGGTTTGTTTGTATTGTTGTCGAAAGTTAAAATACACGATACTTGACATAAAACAAAATACTGGCTGCGTCTTTGACAACAAACTGCAAATAGATAAATCTATTCCTTTTCCAATCCATTAGAGCGTACCAGAGCAGACACAAATTTTGTAGATACTCGTACAGATAAAGAAGATTAACTGATAAAAGACAAACAAATATAAAGCAAATCTCCTGTACTTAAGGAATATATTTTTTAAGGATATCAAATAACAAAAAACGTAATAAGAGAAAAGGAAAAATTATGTTTTTAATATAAATTAGAATTTATTTTTCTTAAGGTAAAATTTTACTCTTTAATATTCCTTAGAAACTGATTAATTCTTTAATATTTCATTAGCAAACTTGACATTATATTTTTTGTAGTGCCATCTTAAAGAAAATATTCTGAAGTATTTACTTTCTAGCCTCTTCCATATTAAATTCCTACCACTCGGCTTTAATTTTAGAAGGCAAATATTTATTGAAAAGAAACTCTCTTTTAACATTTATTTTAGATTTGTCAACATTTTCACTCTTAGATAATATTTAGCCTTCAAATGTAACTGCTGCATGCTGACTTGAAACGAAAACGAAAATGTTGGTAAAAAAAATTATATTTAACGAATAAACTTAATGAGCTCATAGTTAAACTAACACACTTTACATGAATTGCATACAAAATGCACAACTAAAACATTTGCACTAGAAGATGATTTCTCTCTTATCACGTTTTAGTTTTTTTTTCCTAGTCAAGGATACATTTAATGAAATCTAAACAAATCTATTTCTCTGTTAGTATGTGTGTCAGTCTAAATTTGTGTGGTTAAACCAAATAAATAAAAAAAAAGGTGGAAAATGGCACACATACTTACTTAGTTCTAAACCTACTAAATACTGAAAAGAAAAATATGGAACTTAACTACACTTTAACAGTGTTGCCATTGTGAAAATTTTTATAAAGATCCATCAATTATTTGCCGTTGACCCCAAATACAGTATAATCTCGTAAAGCACACCTAAAACCGCTCCTGAAAATCACTTTTATAGGTCAAAACTGAAACAAATCATGTTATTTTTAAAAATAAGGCTAACTTTAGTTTTGAATGCTGACAACACTGAAAAAGACAAACATTTTTACAGTGTAAAATACATACCTGGCTTGACGGATAATAGACACATATGGACAACAATTAAATCAGAACAAATAAACTTTGCATACAAACCAAATACAACTTTAAGTGCAATATTTTCAAGAGTTAAGGCGCCAATAGAAAAACCACAACAAAGTAATGTTGCTTACGAAGTAAAGTGTAACGGAAGGGACGATCAGAACTGTGACTTAATTCATACAGGAACAACAAAACGCTCACTTGAAAAGAGAGGAGAGAAATAAGTACATTATCGCAACACATGATTTCAAAAGCTCACTCCTTTGAAACAGAACAAGTGAGACTGTTGGATTTTGAACGAGGGGAGAGAAAGAGATATACAATAGGTTAGGTTAGGTTCCATGGGCAGCTATCAACCCTTTATTGGTCCCTTTGTGATACCCAGCGCCAATGCCCATCCTATAGAGCAGTTACTCAGACGGCGTCACTGCAGAATCCAGCCACTTCGTCCCCCTAATGAAGAGAATCAGCGATCTCAGTTCTATCCTGGATAGATCCTCTAGGCAGGCAAATACCGGTTTCCCCAGGCATTCCTCCCTAATACCCCGCAACCCAGGGCATTGACAGAGAAAGTGAAGCACAGTCTCCTCCTCCTCATCCTGACAACTTCTGCAGTAGTCATTTAATTCTAGACCCATTCTTTCAGCATGAGTCCCCACCAGCCAGTGCCCAGTCACAACCGATACAACTGTCCTAATCTGGTCCCTTTTGAACCAAAGTAAAGAGCTTGTTCTCCGTTCATCATAACCAGGCCATAATAGCCTGGATATTGAGCAGGTGGACTCACTAGTCCACCGCATCTGCGCAACTCTATAAGACTCGCGCCTGATAAGTAATTTACAGTGAGCCATTGGAAGACCAACAAATTGATCGATGAATATGGCATCCATGCGACCACCTTGCTTGGCCAGCCCATCTGCTACTAGATTACCCGGGCACTCCGAGTGACCCACTCCGAGTGGAATCCATATCAGCGTTACCCTTGAATGTTTCGCAATCTCATTTAAAGACATCCGACATTCTACAGTTAACCTAGAGGTCGTATAGACACCCGCTAGGGAAGCAAGGGCAGCCTTGCTGTCATATACGTATATATATCTCATATATCTCCCGATATCCGATGATACCTCAGCCAATTTTCCGCCCGCCTTATAGCCGAGATCTCCGCCTGCAGAACACAACATCCATCCGGCAGACGAAAGGAAATTCTCACATCCAGTTCCTCTATGTAGAAACCTCCGCCAGCTCTTTCACCCTTCCTCGAACCATCAGTATAAACCCCTAGGCTCAGTTCGTGGTGAGTACCTGACAGCGCATTGCCATGCGCCATCCATGTCACGAACCCCGCGCCAGTGAAAGGCACCGGGGTGCAATAGTCCACACTATCAGGGACAGTCGAACCTTTGGTTATCCCGGCGTGTCCAATAGTCCCGTGCCGACCAACAGAGCGCCGCATTTAACCGTGTCGCCGAGCAAAGAGCCATCTGTCTGGCCATGATGTCTACCGGGAGCCAGTTCAGTATCGTAAACAGCGCCCTCGTGGGAGTAGATCGCATTGATCCCGTGATCATCAACGCTACAAGTTCCTTCTCAAGCATTGCCCTGTGCCTGCTCTTATCCAACGCAGGCCACCATACAACGACCACGTAATACAGAGTCGGCTTTACTACAGCTTCAAAGATCCAATTGACACACCACGGGCCCATGCCCCAGTTTATGCCGATTGCACCCCTACACGCACATATGGCAACTATTGCCCTTTCCACTCTCATCAGGACATTTTTTCCCCATGACAGCTTACTATCCAGGACCCCGCCCAGATACTTGGCACTTCGAGAGATCTGAAGCTCGGTTCGATTAACCTCGGAACCCTAAAGTCCTCGGTCCTAAATTTCCTCGTAAAGAGTACCAGTTCCGTCTTGGACGGCTTAACACCCTGCCCGCATGATGCGCTCCAGGTGCTAAGTACCTTCAGAGCAGCCTCCATACACTGAGACATTATGTGCAGATGTCTCCCCGAGATGGCTACCGCATCAGCATACGCCACTGTTTTGATCCTCACGTTGTTCATCTTCGTCAACATGGTATTCATAGTCAGGTTCCACAATAATGGGGATAGAACCCCCCCCCCCCTCCCTGGGGAGTACCCCTGTTCACCAGTCTTTGAACACTGGTCTCACCTATCGTAGAGCAAATGACCCTATTCCTGAGTAGATTGTCCACAAATTTACATATGCCAATTTCGATCCCCAGGCTCTTCATGGATGACACAATAGAGTCCGGGTTGACATTGTTGAAGGCCCCCTCAATATCGAGAAAGGCCACAAGTGTGTACTCCTTAAATTCGAGCGATCTCTCAATAGTTCCCACCAGAGAGTGAAGAGCCGTCTCAACAGATCTACCCTTTGTGTAGGCATGTTCGGAGGCCGAGAGTAAACTTCTTGGGATGGTCATCCTAAGATGTATATCAATAACTCTTTCAAGAATCTTAAGAAAAAAGGATGCAAGACTAATCGGTCTGTAGTCCTTCGGTTCAGTGTGAGAAGCCTTACCCCCTTTGGGTATCCAACTTACCGGGAGACGCGAAAATCTGGCGCACCCCCTGTATATGGCCATCAGCCAGTGTATGATCAGGGTCGAATTCCTCTGCATGTCCGCCGGAATTATACCATCCATACCCGGAGATTTATATGGGCTGAAGCTATCGACAGCCCACTTGATGCTATCATAATCCAAAGGAATGGACATAGGAATGGGTGTAGACTCCCACACCCGATCCCGCAAACTCCCCTGGGAATTTCCAGGAAAGTGAGTGTCAATCAACACCTCAAGTGTTTCCCGACTATTTGTAGTCCAACAACCATCCGATTTCCGGACATAGGTTGGGACAACCGGGCTCGAAGCCATAATTTTACGTAATCGGTTCGTCTCAGAGGATCCCTCCACGCCGCTACAGAAGTTCCTCCAAGCGTTTGCCTATCTAACCAAGTTTCTGAACCTATTCAATGATGACTTGTAGTCCACCTAATTACCAAGGCGCTTAGCCACATTGAACAACCTACGACAGGCAATTCTTGCCTGCGCAATTTCAGGATCCCAACACGGTGGCCGATCCCTACTCCTGCGAATCATTGGCTTACACGCCAAGAAATTCGCCAATTGCAGTGAGTTCGAAAGCTGATCCACTGCCGCGTCGATCCCACTGATATCATTGACATCAGGAGGATCCGATAGAGTTCGATCTAGAGAGGAATATTGAATCCCCCAATTCGTACGTCTCCTGTTTACTGTGGCCATCGGTTCTGGAGACCTTAGCCCTAAATCAAATTCCACATAAATATGATCAGAGAGCGAACAGTCATTAGACACCATCCAATTCACAATCATATCAACGTGGTGTATACTAACCAGCGTGACATCAAAAACCTCAAACCTATTCGCAACAACAAACGTAGGCTCAAAGCCCCTATTAACTACTCCTAAATTATAATTAATAATAAAGGAGAATAGTGACTCACCTCTTACATTCGTGTCAGTACTACCCCAGATAATGTGGTGCGCATTAGCATCGGCACAGATTAAAATTGGCGTTGCAGTGCCCGCAGCCTATGTTACAGCATCACGGATGAGCCTATTGGGTGGGTCCTGTCCGTGATCGTGCGCCATATAGGCCGAGACTATTCCGTCTGGTGTCTCCAGAGCGACCGTTGTTGTGTCTTCATCACTGTAATCAGAAAGAATGAAGATATTCAACGAGTTTTTAGCTAGGACAAAAGACTTATGTTACCTGTACCTTTCGCATATAATAGCTTGTAGCCTTTGAGTTTTAGTCCGCAAACCAGATTCTTGTGAATCCATGGTTCTTGGAACATTACGAGCTCCTCCCCTCTTTCCGCCAGTCGGAGGGGCAGTGCAGCGGATGCTGCTTTAGAGTGGTGGAGGTTGATTTGTGTCACCCTCACCATGATCCATGTTGGCGAGTACTGTGACGTCGACGTCCTCATGGTCAGATTCCAGGAGTACGTCCTAGTCAACCATTTCAAAGTGATCAAAGAAGTCACCCACCAGTCCGGACACCGACTGAGTGTCATCTTTGTCGCTTGAGCTAACGGCATTACCACAAGCCATACTGTCATCAGTATTTGAAGCCTCATTGACCGAAGGAGCTGGATTGCCCTTGTTATCACTTCGGTAGACTCGGAGCAAGATCGTACTAAAACCATAATAGATCTTACCCTGTTTCTCCCTCAGTGGTTCCAAGGATTGCTGGTTTATTACCACAATCGCCGTCCTTGATGACCCTTTAATAGCTGAAACCTTCACTACCTTCCAATCCTGTGTGGGTAGTTGGGGATTGCAGCACTGAATGATCTTCAAGATCTCCTCAGGTTTCGATGGTTCGGCGGGAATGGTTGCAATCGACCTAGGCCTACGCGTTATCTCGCTCACCAACACCACATCGAGCCTTGCACCTTCCCAAACCTCTCCTATTGATTGGATAGCAAGCTTCATTAACGACGCTGAGCGCTCATCTACGCAAGCCATCAACTTCACATGGCCCTGATACCAGCCAGCATCATCACATTAAGGGGGAGGACCTGGATTCTCCTTAAGGATCGTCCAGAACACGCCCATCAATTTCTGTTTAACCAGATCCCACTTGGTATGGGAAATGGCACCGCACTAGGTGACCTTTGGCCACCTCACTGAAGGACTTGTTCATCGGCTTCGGTGCTAATTTAGGACGCTTAGTCCCTGGTTGCTGTTTTACGGCTGATGCTTCTTCCTCAGAACGTTGCCGTTTAGGCATTGTCACCTTTCCAGTGACAGGAGGTGAAACACTTTGCAGCCCAGCTATGTGGGCCTCAGCCCATTCCAATGTAGCTTTCTGCTCATTGGAAAGCTCTTCAGCTTTTTTGGAGCCAAGTAGCTCAATGAATCGCAAGGCGGCGCGCCTTGTATTTGATGCCCACTTGGTAGGCTTTTTATGCCTTGGGGACTTTTTACGGTCGCCGTATTTGGCGGGGGGAGGTGCAGATTTGGGATATGATGTTCTCATCACCATCCCTCCTTGCACAATGGGCACATGGGAAGCTGCATTGTTGGACGACTTTGTCATTCCCAACTTGGCAACACCCGAAGCAGGGGCTTTATCCGTTCCACCGACGGAAAGGGCTAGTGCGGCTTTGGAGGTACTTGTAGCGAAGAGCAGGGGTACCTCGCCGCCGTTTTTAGAGTAGCTGCCTTCTGATCGAGCTGCCTTACCACTTCCGATCAGCCTAGGCTGATCTTCAATGGTAGCCTGGACTGTTGCAGTCCCTGCCTTTTCGTCTCACAGTCAATCGTTGTCCTTATTCTCGCCTGTTCGTCATCAGTTCTAGTTATTTGTTTTCGTTTTTGTTGTTGTTGGTTTTTTGGAGTGTTCATTTTGCTAGTTGGTCCCACGAGTGTAGGGGAATTGAAAAGGTCCGCCTTGGCTTAGCCCCCATTAACGTGGTAAGGGCTTGGTTTATTTGCTGAGGTGCCCAGGTATCAGCAAAGCTCCGTGATAATACAGTCGGACACCCCTGACTGCAAACCAACCGACAGGCACGGGTCGCATAACACCCCGGTTTAGGGGATAGATAACCTTTAGTTGCCAAGGCCTTAAATTTCACTGCCTTCACCTCGGGAGTCACCAGTTGCTGGCAAAATACCCGGGCCAAAACACGAACCACAGCCAGGGCTTAAGCCACCACATCGCTTCAAGATTGTTATCCATAATAGTGGTGGAAAGAGATATACAATAGAAAGCTTGAGAATACAACAAAACATAATGAAAACAATGAACCACAATGGAGATGTTGACAACATTAGCGCTTGTTATAGAACCGTAATATAATTAATTCTGTGATAATAATTTTAATTTGTGCTTTACTGTTTTTTGTTAAATGTGTCGGTTTAATTTAATTTTATTAAAAACCTGTCGATGTTTTTAACGTAAAATAATATATATTTTTTGTAAGTTGTATTTGCTTGTTGTGAAAAATATCTTGTATTAATGTTGTTCTTTTATTTAAATAGACGACCCTTGAAAAAGTCACCAAAAAAGTGACGAAACGTCGGGTGAAATGTAATAAATTTGTTTTATTTACATCAACATCATTAGGTCTTATTAGCTTATAAAGAAAAATAAACTGAAAATTTATAATCAATTGGCCAAAGAAATAAATACAAATAGATTTTTATTACTTCTTGAAATATACTTTAATTCGCCTAAATCCGCGACTAGTTTTAATACCGTGAGGCTATTTTTTTCTTAGGTTGGTTCTCAATTAATAGATTCTGAACCAAACCAAATATTCGAACTCTCGGTGGAGGCTTTCAAAGATTCGACACAGCCGAATATAGTACACTATTTAACAAGTTTTTGCTTTAAATTAAGCATTTTTACGTGAAGAGTTAACAATACTTTTCGATGATTATGAGTTAACAAACAAACGATAGATACATATATAAAGCAAAACTAATAAGCGATACCACAAAATTACAAACATTTTATGTGTCCCACTTATAGTGTGAGTAGCTGTAAGTATATACTCTTGTATATGCATGATCTTAGACAACTAAGAAGTTGTATATTTGCCAGATCTTACGAGCATTCTATAACTTTCTTGGGATAAAAAAAAACTTACACAAAATCTTTTACACCTGAGAAAAGATATTTATCAAAGCTATAAGCCGTACTTAAACATTTAATTTGGTTTAAGTATCTTTCATAAGTAAACATTTTTACAGAACAAAACAATAAATGAATTCATAATTTATCAAAGGTTGCATTAAACATCCCATCCAGAAAAATGCGATTTCTAGGTCAAGTGCTTAAAAGATTCAGCAGAGTCCCTCCTCTTTTTTATTTAATAACCTATTCTAAAAATTTTACTCCATTTAACCAATGAAAAAAAAATAATAATCGAACAATAATATTGACTTGGGTTCATATTTGTTTCATAAAAATAATTCATTGTATGACTTAAATATTTAACCAATTCCATCAGACTTTTACTTTTATGACAACATGAACTTGAGATTGTAAATATTTTATATGTTTTCAAATAAAAATCTCCCTAAAAAAGAAAAAAAAGCAAGTTTTTTGTTCAAATTGAAACTTATGGGCGTAAAAATATGTGAAGATAATAAAACTTTGTATAAATAAAAAAAGGATAGTTTTTTTTTTTTGGTATAACTAATACATATTTATGTAATTGGGTTTTTATAGCCTGTTGTGAGTAAACACCAATACAAACACGGTTATATAAACATTTATATGTACACATGTATACTTGTTCTAGTTTAATATGAGAATTTATTTTCAAAAATTTTATTTTTTAAGCTGTTTTCAAAATGTATACATGTATATGAATATAGCCGAATATGCATATGGGGGATTTCATGTAAAGTGCCCCAATTTTTAAATCGATGTCTTCCGATTTGGATGCAAATTGCACCAAGGTTAGTCCTATTGGATAGTAGCTTAGACGCAAATTTTCAACAAGATCGGTCAAAAAGTTTCTAAATTAGAGGGGGCCAAAGTTTGACATTTTGGCCATACAGGTGTTCTTTATTACCCATGTAACTTATTACCTATTGGTGTTAGCAAAATTTGTCCAAAGTAGCTTCGATAGCTATTTGATCAATCTTTTGAAAAAACTTTTTTTTTTAAATTTTTTTTTAAATTTAAAACTTTTTTTCCCGGAACGTTTTTTTTTTTTTGCTCAAAAGAAAGCTTATTTGTTTTCATTTAAGTTAGTTCTGCTAAAAATTTAAAAACCCTCGTCTTGAGTTAGAAATTATTTTTTTATACATATCCCACTCGTATCCCAAAAAGCGACCAAAACTTCCTTCAAGGAAAAGGCATAAGCTTTCTTTTGCGCAAAAAGAAAAAAAACATTCCGGATAAAAAAAAATAAAAAAAATTTAAAAAAAAAAAACAAAAAAAAATTTTCAAAAGTTTGATCAAATATTTAATATTTTTAATTAGGCTTAAGTTCATTAAATTTAATTTTCATTAAATTATTTTTATGAAGAAAGGAATTTTACAACATGAAAATTAATTAAAATTTATTGATAATTTTTCATTCTTGACTCAATCTGACAAAAAAAATGAAAAAACAAAAATATGTACTTTGAACTTCAAGAAGAATTCTTGACAAAAGTGCGAAAAAACAGAAGTAAAGGAATAACATGTTAAAATAAATTAAAATAGATAATCATTCAAAGCAAATTTCGATCTACCAAAGGTTGAATACAATTTGGTTTAAGGATTGATGTTTGACTAATGACGTCAGCAGTCGTCGATGGCTGCGAGTGTTAAACGGCAAGCCCTCTGAGGAGATTGAGTGGTTGCAATCGAAACATGTCAGGGTAACCTGTCCGTAAACACCTGGGTTCGAGCCCAGATTCAGTCAAGAATAAAAAATTATTAATAAATTTTAATTAATTTTCATGTTGTAAAATTCCTTTCTTCATAAAAATAATTTAATGAAAATTAAATTTAATGAACTTAAGCCTAATTAAAAATATTAAAAATTTGGATTAAAAACCATAAATAGTTCAATAAAATAACCAAAATACTAATAATTGTTAAAGCTAAGGCACGAGCTCTATGTTTGCATTTGTCCTTCAAGTTGTGCTGAAAAGGTCAACAAGAATAAGAAAGACAAAAAAAATGAAAAAACAAAAATATGTACTTTGAACTTCAAGAAGAATTCTTGACAAAAGTGCGAAAAAACAGAAGTAAAGGAATAACATGTTAAAATAAATTAAAATAGATAATCATTCAAAGCAAATTTCGATCTACCAAAGGTTGAATACAATTTGGTTTAAGGATTGATGTTTGACTAATGACGTCAGCAGTCGTCGATGGCTGCGAGTGTTAAACGGCAAGCCCTCTGAGGAGATTGAGTGGTTGCAATCGAAACATGTCAGGGTAACCTGTCCGTAAACACCTGGGTTCGAGCCCAGATTGAGTCAAGAATGAAAAATTATCAATAAATTTTAATTAATTTTCATGTTGTAAAATTCCTTTCTTCATAAAAATAATTTAATGAAAATTAAATTTAATGAACTTAAGCCTAATTAAAAATATTAAAAATTTGGATTAAAAACCATAAATAGTTCAATAAAATAACCACAATACTAATAATTTGATCAAATAGCTATCGAAGCTACTTGGGACAAATTTTGCTAACACCAATAGGTAATAAGTTACATGGATGAGAAAGAACATCTGTTTGGCCAAAATGTCAAACTTTGACCCTCTCTAAGTCAGAAACTTTTTGATCATCGATCTTGTTGAAAATTTGTGTCTAAGCTGCTATCCAATAGGACTAACCTTAGTGCAATTTGCATCCAAATCGAAAAAAAAAAACGATTTAAAAATTGGGTCACTTGACATGAAATCCCCCATATGTATAAAATTATTATTTTTTTAGTGTAAGAAATATGAAAGACGAATAAAATTGCATTTAATGTCCTAGAAAGTTGTTTTTACCACAACAGACTGCATATGATATTTAGTAACAAAAATTTAAAAAAAATATAAATATTTTTCCTTAATGAAAAACTGAAAGATCCTTAAAATAAATGAATTTATATCCTGTAGATAGTTTAGAATATAATTATTATTTATTAAAAAAAAAAATTTGAAAATCTGTATAAGAGTATCTGTATGCCTTATAATGTATAAAGTTGTTACTAGCGTATTTATAAAAAAATAAAATTAGTTTGAAATGTGTTTAAGGCAACATTTTCATAAAATTTTTTCTTAAAATGCATTTCAAATCCATTTTAATTTTTTATGAATACGGCAGTTATTAACGTTTACAAAGTGTAACAAAATAATACCTTAATTTTCATGTGTAAAAAAAACTGTTGCGAAAAAACTGAGCTCATATTCCTCGTTAGTATGCCGAAAAACATAAGAATCATTTGGAATGATTAAAAAAACCTGTGTAATTTATTTTCCTATAGAACTTTAATGATGTTAAAATAAAATTCCAATTCTTAATTTCACTATTAACTTAAATTTTTCCGATTTAAGCGATCTAATAGATTAGTTCAGCGGCCCTCTGTCAATAAATATATTATATATATGAAAACTACTTAATCGTTATATGTTTACTTATTAAGAAATCCCAAGCAAAACAACTGGTACAGTAACAGAAAATCAATTTTGTCAAAGAGCTGCTTACTTTATTTTTTTTTAATATCGTGAGTAGATCGAGTTTTTAAGGAGAATTGACACTGAGCGTAAGCTTTAATCCAGATAGAGTAAGGTCAGGCCGCCCAAAGGGATGTGTACTCACACGACCAAAAATAAAAAAGAAGCTTACAATTAATTAAATGTACTTTATTATTAAACCACTGCTAGAATTGAATTAAAAATTACTCCTTACTTAATTTATTATTACACTTTTATTTCTGTGGGAAAATGCTTTTTAGTGCAAGACGCATTTCAACACGATCAGACTTTAATTATTCTGAGTTGCAATGTTATTTCACAACAATTATTATTGAACTTAAATTAGGTGTAAGCAAAATCGGATCATGTAACAACATGCACAGACATAAAATATGATGAGTTGCAGTATGGTTTCGCAAAAAGTGTCCTTAACCCATTAAATAAGTTGTTAACTTGTATATATTTCTTCCATTTCATGTCAGATAGAAATCTAATGAGTTTTGTTGCGACTGTCAAAAAATCTAATTAAACAGTTTGTGTTCACACCATTACACAAAGTATAATTACTCACACATTAAATAAAATGCAACCCTGATCCAATGAAAAGTATTATTGTTTAGAAAATTTTCAAAAAACGATGAAGTGGTTTGGGATGTCAAACTTTTTTTCATAATGCAATTTTCATCATACAATTTTCATTACATAAAACTTCAGTTTTTGATATGTATTAATACAAAGTACAATAGTCTTAACTAGCCATAAGTAGGGATGTGATTTCCACACAGAAAAAATTATTGCCGAATTATTTTCAAACAAATGCTTGTTTGAAAATTTTTTTAATTTCTATAAATTTTTTTACTGATTCAAACAATATTTTTGTTTGATTTTTATTTAACCAACAAAAATGTGGACAACTCTTCAAAAATATAATAAACGCGTTATTGGTGTCAAGTTTTCATAATTTTGTATGAAATATTTAACGCTCTTTAATGTTGTCGTCTCTTTGCATTTTTTTTATTGATCGTAAGCAACACTTCTTTATGTGAAATATAAGAACAACAACAAAAAACACACACAGTCTATTTTTGGACGCTTTAAAAAAGTGCAACTATAAGAAAAACAATATCAGAAACAACATTACAAGAAACAAAATCCCGTATTCAATTTTTTAAAACTGTTTGGTTAAATACATCAAATACAAAAATAGAATGATGACGAAAAACATATCGAGTCGGTCTGCTGCCGTTTTTGGTTACATTTATTCTTTAGAAAAGGAAAGATACAGCAACAGAGAGTGATAACGAAAAACATTGTCTTGTGTGTATAAATAAGACTTCGTTCAAAAATTATTCCAACAAAAAAAATGTGTCTCAAAGCCAGCCGGCGGCTCTGCTCTGCCGTCATCTTCTCAACAGTGCTTACTTGTGTGCGCGTCATCGCTTGTGCAAAAACTTTTTTTTTATTTTGAAATTTAGTATATGAATTTCAATAAACTTTTTGTTTGATTCAGTTAAATTATTTGTTTAAAAAAATCAGTGTTTTTTTCAATAAACAAAATGCAAATAAATTGTTTGAATATGCAAATTTGTTTATAGGACCGATTTCAGACAAAAAATTGTTTGATTCTACAAATTTTTTGTTTGAATTGGAAAAATAATTTTTTCTGTGCATGCAAATGCATGTTTTTTATCGATAGTCTAAGAACGATGTTATTGCAATTCTTAATGATTCCCCTTTCACCCCAGCCAGTTGTTAGAAGATGAGGGCCCGGTTAGATGCTTCGGAATACTATTCAAAAAACTTGTAGTAATTTAAGAATGTTAGATGAGCTTTTTGATACCGATGATTATGCAATTAAAAAAGTAAAAGAAATATTAAGTTTAAAGAACATCAGAAGTCAATTAGCATTTGTATTTTGTAATTACGGATATACTGGTGAAACAATAACTAATTTGGAGGGATTTCGTTCACTTAATACTCAAGTCAAATTAATTGATAATTGAAAGTAAAATTAACAATGTGGAAGGAAAAATAGCCCCACAAATTAACAAAAAAAAAAATCCAAATTGTTTTAAAAAACAGTACTTATTTATTTAAAAACACAAACATTTAAATTAGTTATTAAAGTTTTTTAAACATAATTTAATAACTAGAATCTGGGAATTTATTTTTCATGGTGAGTAACATTTATAATATAAATTTTCATGTTAATTCGAATGTGTATTCTAAGTCAACTTACAATTTTAAATGCTATTTATACTTTAATAGTCTTATTCCTTCGATATGTTCCAGGAATATTTTCTTTGCACTTCCAGAATTTTTGTTTGTATATTTCTAAGAATACACATTCGAATTAATAATAAAATTTCTGTAATACGCCCAGCCAGCAAAATACTCCGACATTGTCTGAATCAGACATTTCGTGCAATTGTCTGACTTCATTCTTAGAGACTTCGTTCAGATTTCTGTCTGTCTGGCCGATTTCTGATCGATTTCGCATGGATATATCGAGGGGAAATTATGTACAGAATTCCCATGGAATTCCTTCAGAATTGTCTTACGAGACTTATTATTTTTTTTAAATAATGACAATTGTCATTCAATTGAAAATAATTTTAATTTTATTTTATTTGTTCAAGATGAAAAGCATTAAAAAGGGAAGTACGTGTAAAATTTATAATTATGCATGTACTTTTACATATTTTGCAATATTATTTCCTTCAGCTATCAGTTGGAAAGCAGCAAGAATCTCGGCTAACACATCAGAACTTCCCATGCCTTTTTTATTAGATTTCTGTTAGATATCTATCAGAAATGCCGACAAAAAACAAGAATTTCCCACGACATGTCTGTCAGAATTCGTGTCAACCACTTCATACATTTTTGGGTCAGAAATCTGACCGAATTCGTATACGATTCCGACTTTTTTGCCGACGTTTCTCTCAGATATCTGAACGACGTCGGATTATTTTGCTGGCTGGGACTTTAATAACAATAGACTGAATTTTTTATATTTTTGGTTTTAGTAAAATTAAATCACGATTCTTTATGGTAATTTTTTAAGTTTTTAGTGTATATTTTAGATTTTGTAGTGCATATTTTAAGGGCATATTTTCAATTTGTTCGTGCATGAAAATCTTTTCCCTACACTGAAAGAATTTTCTTCGCAATACTAACGAATTTTGACATTAATCCCATGAAAAATTGCATTATAAAGGAACCTATGCAGCGCTTCGTTGGATCAATGAAACCTGTTTCATTAAAAGGACTTAATGAAACATTACATTAGGTCCATGAATATTATTCATTGGATGAATACTTTCAATAAAGTAAAATTTTTTTTTTTTTTTATTTTTTTTTTTATTTATTTTTTTTCTTTTTTCTTATTTTATTTTACTTTATTTTATTTTTTATTTTTTTTCTGTCTCTGGTGGGATTCGAACATGTAACCTCGGTGCTGATAGACTAGCTCACTACCAGCTAGTCTACCGGGGCAGTGTAGTTTTTGTATAAAAAAACTATGTTTTTTTCTCAATTAAGACCGTAAATATGAGATTAAATTGTCCATAATAACAATAACAACGTTGATTGAAAGTGGATTGAAAGTTTTTGTTTCATTACTATAATGACATTTTTATTGTCATAATGAAAATTTAAATTTATGAAGGCAATTATTGAAATATGTTGCTTTTATAAAAAAATTTTTTGATTTCATAAATTTAATGGCATACATGTAACATTAGATGTATGAAGTATTAAATCTTACATTTTGTAAATAACAATTAAACATTTTTTTAAGGAAACTATAATTTTGTATTAATTTATGAATATAGTTATGTTTGTATATTGTTTTTTTAAGTTCCCAATTCAAATTTTTTTTTAACTTGGACAACCTTAAGTTTTCATATATCCAATGAAAATTTTTAACGTAATAACGAAATCTAATGAAGCGATTTTAACGAAAATACTTCATCAAACCTATGAAATTCCATTTAGACAATGAAAATTTTCATTTACCCAAGGAAAACTTTTTTATGAAAATGATTCATTAAATATATGAAGCATTTTTCTTTCAGTGTAGTAATAAGCAAGTCGAATTCTCGTTTTTTTTACTTAGAAATGTCAAAAAATTCTTGTGTTTTTTTACATATCGTCGTTCCGGAGTTATCTTGTCGTATATCACAAAATCGAAAAAAATAAGATAAGACCGTTTCCGGTGGTTAATATAACAGATCTATCGATCTGCACAATCCTCACGTCTCTATATCTTATGGTTAATGAGATATTACGAAGCCAATTTGTTTTGTGTATTCACTTTTGCGAAAAATTTAATACGTTAATAATATCGTATGTAGCATAATTGTGGATATACGACATAAAACGTATGAAAACTTTCAATTAAAAAAATCTTGCGTTATCTTGTTGTATGTGAACAATGTATATTAGTCATGTTACAAAAAAGAGACTATATTATTAATATTACTGTTATTTTAAAATTTTTTGTTTTATATGTAAATATATTTTTCGGACGAAGTACACAACGGCTATTTATATTGATGGAATTATTGCTATATTGCCTAAATTCACTTTATTGTTAAGCAATTAAAGGTTGAATATGCAGGGTGGTCCAACCATAATGCACAATGTTAATTGTGAATTAAACAAAAATTTCTTAGAGAATTATCTGAATATTTTTTATTATTATAGAATGATCTATGACAACTATGTGTGAGACAAAATATCGGCCAAATGCTCGTGGCTTCTGTAGCATACCTCTGTCCTATGGTCCATATTTTCAATGGCTCTGAGACAAAATTGAGGTTCAATGTTATTAATGTATCAAATTATCTAATCCTTTAGCTCTTGAATTGTTCTTGGCTTATTGACGTACACTTTTTATTTTAAATATTACCAAAGAAAGAAGGCCAACGGTGTCAAATCATATGATCGTGATGGCCAGTTAACATGGCCATTGAATTTCTAGTGCAGAAGAGCCATGTTTCTTTGGCCGTGTGACACATTCTTTTGGAACTACTTATCGTCCACGTCCATATCCTCAATTTCTGGCAGAAAGAAATCCGTTATCAGTTCGCGATAGCAAATGCAAAACATCGTTGCAATTTACAGAAATCTAACGGAAACTCTACGATATTTTACATTTGCACTTTTGCAAGCCTAATACTGAACTCCGGTAATGTTATGTTTTTGGTTTTGTACTTGTTGTATTATTGCCACAACCGTTTATATGAATTTACTCAGGTGAATATTTTGTATCTCTAAAAATTTCCCTTAATTACTTAAAATAATATTCCTTGTAATTCTGCGAAAGGTATACCTGAAGTGTAGCCATAGTCTGTATTTTATGCAAAAAGCTTATTTTATTCTTGTTATTCCAGCTTATTTACTTAAACTTTCGAGTTTAATACTGACATTGTGGTGTTTGACAAGTAAAAGTACACAAATGTATTGAATCGTGTCTGACTTGATGAACATTTTATTATTGTTTGCATCTGCAGTGACGATACTGTAAATGTGTTTATAACGTGTCTGTGTCTCTGCACTTTTGTATATACTCTTTTTATACCCTCCACCACAATTAGTTGTGAAGAGGGTATATTAAGTTTGTCATTCCGTGTGAAACTTTTTTATTATTCATCTCAGACCCCATAAAGTATATATATTCTGGGTCCTTGAGTAATTCTAAGTCGATTTAGCCATGTCCGTCTGTCTGTCCGTCTGTCCATCTGTCCGTCTGTTGAAAACACGCTCACTTTCGAACAACTCAAAAGAAATGAACAGACTTGGTGCCAAATTGCTTTTAGTTATCCTAAGCAGTTTTGGATTGAAATCCAGCAAAATCGGTTCAGTAGGACCAGAGCTATGAATCAAAATGTGGAACCATCCCCTAAAAAAATTGATAATTTTGTTACAAAAAATAACATAAATGCTGGAACAAGGCACGGAATGAGATAAGATTTTGCAAAAAAAATTTGTTTTATTTGACTGGAAATTACGCTGTAAAATTTCGTGAAGATCCGTCCATAATTTACCCTAAGCCCCATAGAAACCCTACTCCCGGAAAACAGTTTACTACACCTAAAACCATAATTAATAATGCTATCATAATAGAAATTGGTATGTCACAGTTTTAAAGGACTAGAAATGACGCTGTGAAATTTCGTGATGATCGGTCCATAATTTACCCTAGGCCCCATAAAAACCCTACCACCGGAAAACAGTTAAGTATCCTAAAACCATAATTAATAACTCTAGCGTAACAAACTTTGGCTCGTCACAGTTGTATAGGACTAGAAATGACGCTGTGAAATTTCGTGATGATCGGTCCATAATTTACCTTAGGCCCCATATAAACCCTACCACCGGAAAACAGTTTAGTATCCTAAAACCATAATTAATAACAAATCGTCACAGTTTAAGATAATAATATCATACAGATATTACTCCTTAAACATTCGAACTGTCGGTGGAGGGTATCAAAGATTCGGCACAGCCGAATATAGCACTCTAACTTGTTTTTTTTAAATCCTTCTTAGCATTTTGTATATTGTATTATTTTTATTATTGTGATTTTTATTTACCCTGAAATGTCATCATTTTTTATCATGATGCTGATGGTTCTGTTTCCCAATGTTGACATTTATTCAGGCACAATTTGAGTTTTAAAGAGCTATTTGTTTGATTTGTATTTCATAGAATTGTTTATTCTCGAAATGCTTAAATATTTATGTTTAACATTTAAGGATTTATAAAATTAAATTCCAAGGAATAATGTGTTTTTAGGTGTTCTTTAGGTCTTACATATTTAAATGATAGTTTAAAATTGGTTTATGCTTGGATTATAATCAATATGGAAAACAAAAAAGCAATAAAAATTTAAAATTACTATATTTTTTTAAGGAAATACTTTGTAAAGAAACATTTTTTCTTAAATTTTTATTAAGAGAATTTGATTTATTTTCTTATGATTTTACACATTTCTTCCATAACAATTTAGTATGCAATAAAAGTTTTCCTTAAATGAAATTTGATATCCAAACCTTTTCTACTTTCAAAGTTTTGTCTTCCTTTTTCTTTATCTTTATCTATTTTTTTCTTTTTATTTTTTTTCATTAAGATATTTATCATTTGCTCAAAATGGCCAACTGATGTCAAGAAGATTAAGAAATTGTTAAATAATACAAACAAATTCTTAGAAAAGAAGTAGTAAAATTAATATAAAAATAAGGAACAAAAACTAAGACAATTTTTCAATCATTCCATAAATCGTCAGTAAGTCAACCAATCACTTACTCAAAGACAAATTATTAATAGTCGGCAGAAACGACTTTTTGTTAACTCACAAACATGAGAATGTTATTTCATAGGGTTTCTATTTGGGCAAATTTTCCCAAGAATTTCCATGAAAAATGTCTTTAGAGGCGATTCAACAGGTGAATGTTATCATTAAAAAATCAGTGTTGTCATTGAATGTTGAAAATCGCTTCAACCGTGGTAAATATCGCTTAATATTATGAACTTTCTATATATAAGCTGATAACAAATGCCAAAGCGTGTTTATGTCTTGGATGTCTTTTTATGCGTTGTACATTTTGCCAATATTTAGGTGAGATAAGGCATTTTTCAACCATTTTCTTATTTTTACTTTAATAGAAATTCTCAAGAATCCCCTAAATTTCTGTAAATGGGGGAATATTAAAACAAACTTTAGCTTTAAGCATTTTAATGAAAGCTCTTTGACCATTTCAGTATGAAGCATGCAAAAAACGATTTAAAAAGCTCTTAACGAATTTGCTACATTTGCATGTGCTTATGTGATAAAAAAAAATGCCTTCTCAATCCAAAACGTAATATATATTTTAAAGTGGGAATTGGTCATACAAATAATCGCCTCTCGTAAAGGCTTGTTTTGGCTAGCACACAGGTCTTAAGAATTCCATTATACTATGTGAGGTGGAAATCTAATGATTGTGAATGTCAAAAAATATTTATTTAAGATTTGTATTCACACATGAACACGTTTTTCTTAAAATGCAACCCTGATCAAATAAAAAGTATCATTGTTAAAAGCGGCCCATACACTTGCAATATTATTGTATTGATATTCGCCATTTTATTTCCATATTGTCCTATTTTATGCAATAAGTCGCACATTGGTTTCATTAATTCAATAAAAAAGTGAACATAACATAGGAATACAATAAACAGCATTGTACAATGTTGCCAACAAATTTTACTTTCTTTTCGAAGTGCAATAAAAATTAAAAGTCTTTTGAATGTTGACATTATATTGTGCCACCTTCGAATTTCACGTACATATTGACAATTTAATTGTAGAATACGTAAAATTACACAATTTTATTGCAAGTGAATGAGCCGCTTAGGATTTGATATTGTTACAAGTAAAACTGATGCTTATAATTCTTATTCGCTTAACAGTTTTATTTGTTTAATATCTTTAGTTTTTCTAAAATCTTTGGATGAAGTTTCCTGATGATCTGGTTTAAGCAACCAGTGAAATGCACATATAAATAGCTTATCCCATCAACAATCAATTTCCGTGTTTTTGTCAAGAATAAAAATTTAGAAATAAGCACCCGTTAATTAATTGTTTAGAAAATTTTAATTTTTTTCTGTATTACTTATTATTTTGAAATTCTTTTGATATTTAGTTAAGCTTGAGTTCATCAAATTGAATTTTTATTTAATTATTTTTACTGAAGGAAGGAATTTTACAACATGAAATTTTATTAAAATGTACTGATAATTTTTTTACTCTTGGCTTAGCTGGGGATCGAACTCGGGTTGAATTAACATGTTTCAAGAATAATCACATTCTCATCATTAGAATTCTTTGCGTTCTACCCACTGCACCACTACGGTGCTTGCCAGCCAACAGTCAAACATCAATCTTTAGCCAATGGTATTGGTGGTTCAAAATTTGCTGTTATTTATTATCATTTTTCAATTTTATTTACATACATGATTCTTTCTTTTCTTCTGTCTTTCCGTACTCTTTTTGTCAAGACATTGTCTTGAATACCTGAGAACATTTGTTTATTATATTTTAATCCACTTTCGTCTTGTTATTTTCATAACGCATTGCATTCACACTAACGCACTTTTACATAGTACTTGACGTATTCTGACGTATATTATTACAAAGTTCAATGGTGTAAACTAGCCTTTAACGATATGCCTCCTTTACAAACCTGTTATGTTCAAAGTTCCATTTTATTTTGTTATGTCACTTAGGGCTCTTTAAGACTGTAACACAGAGTATTACGACACTTTAAAAACACAAATTAATTCTAATTCTTTAATAATCTGAAAACAATTTGTTATGAAATGTCAAAAAATACGTAAAGAAATTTGATGGTCGTATGGCTATTAACATTTTTTGGAATTTTTCTAAACCATAAGATTTTTCATTTTATCAGCAGAGTTCTATTTTTAAAGTACCACAAGAAAAAAATAAGCGAGAGAAAATTTAAATTTTGTTCTTATATTTTTCCTACAATTTTGCTACTAAAAATATTAAATTTTTTTTTACTGAACATCTGTTTATTTTCTACAAAGAGTTTTCTGTTTATTTAAA
This sequence comes from Pollenia angustigena, assembly GCA_930367215.1. NCBI lineage: Eukaryota > Metazoa > Arthropoda > Insecta > Diptera > Polleniidae > Pollenia > Pollenia angustigena. The sequence continues at coordinate 171,535,827 of OV884059.1, read as the reverse complement.
AGTAAAGCCGCAAAATGTTATTAATTTTTTGACAATTAGACCAAAAGGCATTCCAAATTTGTACAAAAAAAAAAATACAGAAGAAAAAATTAAAAAGAAGACATATTAATGTCATATAAGCGTTTTTTGATACCATAGACAAAGGATAATTCCTTAATTATTGCAAATGTCACCCATAACAAATCGAACAGAATATGACCACCATCCCAAAAAGCTTACACCACCGAAACGCTGCCGTACACAGAAAAAAATGTTGCACCAGTAAACGCATTAATCAAAAATTTAATAATTTTTAATTTAAAAATTTACTCAAGTGAATTAAACGTTTAATCAAGTGAATTAAACGTTTAATCAAGTGTATTAAAATTTTAATTGACAATATTAATTTGCAAATTAATAATATCAATTAAACGTTTAATTCGTTTGATTAATTAAACGTTTAGTTCACTTGATTAAATTTTTAATTAAACTGATTTTATTTTTGATTAATGCGTTTACTTGGTGCAAATTTTTTTTCTGTGTAGTAGTAAAGAATTATGCTGAACAATTTCAAACATTAGCTGGAGACATTTTTTCGGTTTATGCTATTTTTTGCTTTCTATCACAAAATATTTTCAGTTTCTTGCTTGTTCCTTTTTTGAGGATTAAATTCCTTTTTTTTTAAATTCAAACCATAAAAATGTAACACTTTGATTCGTTGTATAAAATAAAGTTATTTGAATAAACAATATTTGTTTTTTATGTATGTATGTATGTACATACAAATCCCTTTTATCAGACGATGAATGGAAAAAGAAGGTAAAAAGAGCAAATGCTGGTCGTTGGGCCATTTTATAAAAAATGTTAAGTCCTTAATCTTTAAAGTTTTATTTCTTTTCCACAGAAATAAATAGCAAGGAAAATAATTCAAATAAATTATATTTGGCCTGTTGTGTTTTCAACTTTAAGTGTTTTTATAAGTATTTTTTATTGTTGATGTAAAAGGTAAAAAAGTCGAAATATTGAAACAGTTGTGGAGAAAATAGAAATGACCGGAAGGGAAATATCATGTGAATTAAAGCAGACGGTTAGGCATGATAACCTAAAATAGCTGCTTTAAATTGAAGCCCTTGATCGCGACTATATCTGATATCAACAGCCCACAAATGTATTTTCTTATTTCGAAAACAATTTCTTCAACATATGTCACACAATTATGGCAAATTTTTTACTTATTTTAATAGTTTGATAGTGTTCTTTAATTACACTATGCGACAGTCAAAATCGGGATGGGATGAAACCAACGGGAAATGTTATATCGGTAAAAAAAGAAAGTATACGTGTCACGGCGTTTCGCTGGGTCACGTCTAGGAATCGAGATATATCGATTTGAAAATTTAAATTTTAGGGCTGCTATACGTCCTATGGATATGACTTATATACCAAAATATCGGACATTTTTAGTAGAACATATTTTATAAAAAACTCGTTAAAATCGGTTCAGATACAAAAAAGTTATGACCAAATTAACATTTTTTTTTTTAAATACCCACTTTCGGGAACCATATTTCTCTCCGAGTCCAAGCTTTAGAACTCAAGTAAATGGTAAATTTCTTCTTAAACACGTCGGTATATAATGGCTGAGCTATAACCGAAATGCTGAATCCCCAAAAATTACTTATATATACCCTTTTTACCTTCGGTATTTCCGATATTTTGGTATATAAGTCATATCCATAGGACGTATGGCAGCCCATACGCTAGACGTGACCCGGTAAAATGCCGGGACACGTATAACTTCTTTTCTACCGATATAACTTTCCCCGGTAGTTTGAACCCTTCCCGATCACTGACCCCTACCATGGTAGAAATAGCTCATTATTTTTTGTTTTGCCTGTTATTTTTGTATTGTTGTGATATTGAGTCCACCTTGCTTAATAATACACAATGACAACCTAAACGTATTTTTAATGTAAATACCAGATTGGTGAACTAAATTTCATTTAAGTGTTAAGTACAAAACAGCAATAAAAATTTAAATGCTGATTTTAAATTCTTACTACAAATATAATTTCGAGTTCTTTTAATTGCAAATCAAACTAAATGCACACACTTATGGTGTTTTCTTTTCTACAAAAAAATGTGACATTTTATTTAAAAAAATGCAATTTGGTGTCTGTTTCTTCAAAATTTTACTCCCGAAAAGGGTGAGTTTTTTTAGAATAAAGCAAGCCACCCTTTACAGCAGCAAAATTTTTAAGAAACATACACCAAATTGCACTTTTTTTAAATAAAATGTCACATTTTTTGTAGAAAAGAAAACACCATTATTCAACTTAACAAACTTTATTAAAATTGATTTTAATGTTCACAAAATTGATCCTTTATTGTTAGTAACTAACTGAAACATTTAATGTCTCCAAACAAACTAAACTAAACATTTACTAGTTAGCCTGCACTTGTAGTTTACAACCACTCTTAGTAGATTCAAGAACCTTCTATTCGATTCAAAAACATTCTGTTCATATTATTTCAAATTAACTGTTATACATCTAAATGAAGCAAATAATCATGATTGCTTTTCTTTAAAACAAATTCTTTCTGAATCAATGAAAATTTAGTTAAAATAATGTAAAACACAAAAATATTAAGGGGGTAATTTTGTTGTTCACTTCACCTTGCGTTGAGAAAATGTTCATATAAAATTTTTTGAATTTTCAAAATTTCAAAAAATTTTATATGAAAATTTTCTCAACGCAAGGTGAAGTGAACAACAAAATTACCCCTTAAGAAACAGTAAGACAATCATGCAAATTAAGTCACTTGTAAAGGCCCAACTATAATATGCATAAGCTGGCTTGAGCAATTGTGAGAATACATGTTAGTCATAAGTATCAAACCATATTAAACGCTGTTTTCGAAAACAATTTAAATTAAATATGCAAGCAGTTGAGAACTTAAAACAAAAAATTTAGATCCTTAATTTTTGTTTAAACTTTATCAAGCTTGCTATGAATTTGTTAACTCAAGTTACCGTCCACAAAATACGTCTTATTTATGGCAATAAGTATTATATTAACTTAAATTCACCATTGTTGAATCCTTTTACCACATCTTTGAATTGCAAAATTTTCAGCATTATACATAATTGCTTTCAGCCACGTCCCCCATCTGGTTGTTATAGGCTGTAGAGGAAGACATTAACCCGGATAATTCTTTTTATATGCGGCAACACGCATAAATATCATCGAAGTTGTCTTTTATCTCTTCTGCGAAAGGGTGCATGGTAAAATATAGCAATTAAAGCAAGTTTTTTCAAAATATGCAATATAAGCAATTTATGCAAAAATATGCATTCAAAGCAAAATATGCAAAAATATGCACTAACAAACCGATGCCATTTTACTGCAAATTTCTTGATTCGCAAAGATATTTTGTATATGGTAATCCCCGACTGACAAGAACAAATATGCATTTGCATAAAAATTCGGGCCTTGATTATAAGTAATAAGTTGTTGGTTCGATTATTGTCAAGCTCTGGGGTTAAAAGATTAAAAAAAAATGCAAATTAATAATTTGGGATAGTATCAAAACCACGAATTTTTTCAATATCAAATTTCAGAATTCTGAATCTCGAACTTTATAATCCCGAATTTTAAACGTAACTTCCATTTCTTTCTTATCAGATATTTTTAAACACATCAATGATCTGAACCGTAAACTCCAAGGCAAAGGAAAGCTTGTATGGGAGCTCCTGACAGAAGTAAAAAGCTTTTTGCGAAAACTCGATCTTTCAACATTGATCTGGATAATTAACGACTGCAATGACAACGAGCTTGACGTCGGCCAATACAAGACGTTCATTGAGGATCTAAAATCGGAATTTGAAAACAGATTCGCAGATTTTAAGAAAATTAGGAATGTCGTCGATATCCTCAGTAACATTTACTCTCTGAATCCTGGGGATGAATGGAGTAATAAAGCTGCAAATATTTTCGGGAGTAATAAAGCTGGATAGAAGCTTGGAAATGATGGAAATGATGGATTTCCAAGAAAATACAGTTTTTAAACACAGGAAGTTTATTGTCAAGAGTTTTGGATAAAATTTGTTTGTGCTAATAAATACCCAGAATTTAAAAAAAATTGCCTTGAAACTTCTCACTTTGTTTGTTTCAACATGTCGTCGCATGAATTAAAGAACGCTGTAACTGACAAAAAAAACGAAAATACGTTTTTTTTGCATAATTTTTATCAGAAAAAAATACTGCGTCGATTGGTCCCAGTCCCATATTTGTATGATGAAAAAAAATTACGCAAAAAAAATGAAAAAAAATCGTTTGCTGTATGCCGCAGAATCACCGGGAATGATAGACTTGAGAGGAAATGTTTAGAGCCAATATATAAGGCAAGAAAAAATAAAAATTCGTTTTTAAAATCATGTTCCTTAGTTTTATAGTTTTTGTGATATGAACTTTTTTCTACTTTCTTTCATACAGATTTTTTGGTTCTGGTGAACATTTTATGTTTTAACAGTTACAGCGTTCTTTAATTCCTGCGACGATATGTTAATGAAGCAGCATTTTCTAAGATGAACTTCATTAAAAATAAATTGCGGAATAGACTTGCCGATGGACATCTCCAAGATTAATTGAGAATAGCCTGTACAAGCTTTACTTCAAACTTCAGACGGATAGTCCAAGACAAAAAATGTAATTTTTTTCATGAATATTGTAAAAACCCTTTGTACATACTTCATTTTATTCAAAGCATTTGTTTATTATTTAACGAAATAATGCACCGAAGCCCATTCATTTTATGTGGCCATTGATACAGTATCTAAACATATTATTAAAATATTTCAGTTTATCACGACGGTCGCGATTTTTTAAAAAACGGACCCCATATTTATGATGGCATGCAAACATTTCAAAACTTACTCCACCTATTTTAAAAATTTTAATATCAAATCAAAAAGAAAAACAAGTAAGAGTGCTATATTCGGCTGTGCCGAATCTTATATACCCTTCACCATTGTGCGAGCAGAATACAGAGCAACGAGACAAAAACTAAATAATTTTAACATATACATAAATATTTACAATACTTAAAACTTCATTATAAATAAAATTTAAAAAGCGAAAACTGGTAAATATTTTTTTTAAATCGTTTTTAGAACATAAAAAAAAAATTTTTGAAAAAAAAATGTTCTTTTTAAAAAACCAAGATTGAACCAGGGAACTCTCAGTTTCTAACTTAACACACCCCCAAAACAACTGAACCATGAAGGAACGTTAATCGAATATCGTTAAAATGAAACATGGCAGGTTTACTGTTCACAAAATTCAACACAATTGAGTTGTAATTACTTTTGATGTTTTTGTTCACCGCAATAGCAAAGTTGGGAAATATATTCACCAAAACAGTTTTTGCCATGTATGTGTGTTTTTTTGTTTTCTTTTATCTTTTTTGGCGAGTTTTTAAGTAACAAAAAAACACAAAAATTCCTAGTTTCTATTTGTTAAAATTATTTCGTTAAATATATGAAATAATAAAGAAGGGTGATAACGAAAATCATATTGGGCATTATGCTAGTATATGTAAACAATTGAAAGGGGGGGTAGAGGGACATCACATGGTTAAATCAAATTCTCTCCTCATAAGGACCGAGATGATATATTTTTTCGAGTTTTTCAGAAAATATTTTTTACTTAAGATTTCCGATCTTTTGATATGCAAGGGATATCCATAGGTCATATAACTGTCCAAAAAATCAGGTTTTTATACAATTTTTTATATTTTTGATCCCGCCCACATTTTGTGGGATGCTGTGTATTGATAACCTAAATGTGTGTATAGAAAAAAGAAACAACAAGGGATTTTTGGAAAAAATTAGAGGTAGTCGTGGTTTTTTGCTCATATCTCAGCCGTTTGTGGACCGATCTTTCTGAATTTCAATAGCAAACAATTCCGGACCCTATGTGATATAAATGTATAATAACCTGCCCGCCATCATATATGGGACATGGTTAAATCAAGTTCTCTCCTCATAAGGACCCAGAATATATATACTTTATAGGGTCTTAGATCAATATTGTAGAAATTACAAACGGAATGACAAACTTATATATACCCTTTTCCACCTGAGGTGAAGGGTATAAAAATAACGTTATTTCCTTTTGTTTAAAAAAAAATGGACATTGCGGCACATTTAGAAGTGAAATTACACCAAAAAGTGTCACAGGGTTAATGGACATTATGAAACTTTTTGGTGTGTCAATAGAAATTCACTCCTATCGTGAGTAACAAGTGGAATTTTTGTTCCCATGAAATTTTCATTCCCCTCGAAGGGAAAAAAGCAATAGTGAATCTCATGTGAAAAATTGTTCATGCTATCAGTTCCAGTGAATGTAAAAAAAGAAGAAAGATTAAAAAAAATTAAAAATCAATGAAATTTTTGTTCAAAAATATACACGTATGTATATATTTTAATGAAAAGTTAAAATAATAAAGCAAAATATTTAATATTAAAGGGAAAGTTTGACTAAAGTTATTTATTTGAACTTTTTAAATTTTATGTAGTAAAATATTTTCCGAAATTCTGCCACCACGTCTTTCGAAAGCTTCACAAATCCGCAGGCAATCGACCTGTCGTTTTGCATTTTGTTGACCAATGTATCGGTTTGTGCCTTATTAATGGATCTAGCCCTTAATATTCGATTGAAAGGAAGAACAACTTCCATACATGTTCTGTTCCCCAGAAAAAATAAAGTGAGAAAATCTAAGGGAAATGTGAACAAATTACGAGGGAAAAAATTTTTCACGATAAGGGTAATGTTTTCCCGTAAACATTTTTTCACATTTTTATTCTCCTTTGAATTACCTTTTTTTATGGGAGATTTTCATGATTTCAAATATGTGAAAAGGGTAAAAATTACGAGGGAAAAATTATTCACGATAGGGGTGATTATAACATGCCACCTTTATTATTTCGTTTTGGTCATCATAAGGTTAAGATCTTAGGTTTTTCAAAATAAAAGATACATTTTGGGTAAGTATGATATTTTGAGATTTTTTCGTTTTTAATAGTTCTGATAAAAAAATTTAAGCGTTTCTACTGAAAAATCGTATTTTTTTTAACTACGCCACTACACATTGAAGTATGTAAGTGAGCGATCTTTAGATTGATATACTCTTTAGAAATTCCGATGTACTGCTTCAATTGTCCTCACTTCTGTAACCCAACAATTACTCGTCTTATAACTGACATGGGTCAAGTTTAATTTAAGACGAATGAACATATTTAAGAATATACAAATTATACGAGGAAGTAGAAACCACCATTCCTTTCTATAAAATTTTCTTATTTTTCCTTTATGGTTTATTAAGGTTTACGCCCGTCAGAGTAAATAAACCTTTTTTACTTACATATTTACAACACACACACGCACACATTTTTTCAACCACTTATCTGTTGATATTTTATTTAAATTGAAATATATTTGTGTTTGTTAACTTTTCCATAAATTTTCATTTCACAATTGGCTTCCTTGACTTATTAAGGCTGTAGATTTTTGAATGTGTCAGAATCTCATTTTATTTTGTTTTGTTTAAAACGAATAAAATCATTTAAAACCCACTCATACATTCCAACAGAACAATTTGGAAAAATCATGCAGAATTAGTAAGTCACTGGGGAAACAAGAGCAACTTTTCTTATTTATTTTTTTTTTTTTTATTTTATTGTATTTAAAATCTAGTATATGAGACACAACTGCACACAGGGTGGTACATAAGTAATGTCGCACGAAATGTAAAAACAATCAGCAATTTGATGCTCCTCTTAAATAGTTTTCATAAAAAATTAAGTGGGAAGTGATGAAAATATAAGTTTGTTATAAGGTCGCGGTACCACGCCATGACAATCCTCGAAACAAAAAGGAGCCTAGTATTTCGTCCTTTGATTTTGATTTAAGGACGCAAATGAAGCTTTTACATAAATAAATAATAAATATAAATTAAATAAAAATAAATTTTTAAATAATCCACATTTGATAAATATTTGAGAATTACGTTTGAAATCACTATCAAACGTTTGTCGTTTAAGAAAATATTTGATTTGCAATCATTTTCAATTTAAAATCAAACCTCCGTTGTTTATAGGATGGCCTGAAACAGGTATAATATATTGATGACAATGTTAATGCTGCGGCAGAAATGATGGTAAATGTGATAAAACCTAAACATAAGTGCTGCTGCCGTATTCTGTAATTCGCTTAGCTTGAGCTAAATCTCGATCGCTAAAATTCCTTAGAGAAAACAAAATTAAAAATTTTTAGCGATGACACCAAAAGCTAAAATTGCGGCATATTAAATTTGTATTGCATTGCCAAATTTAGCAATGCACGTTACTGAATTACATTTGTAGCCAAAAATTGCTAAATCAACTTTATAGATTTTTAGCGATAGAGATTTAGCTTTAGCGAATTACGGAATACGGCTGCTGGTTTAATCAGACATGCAGGAATGCAGTCAGATTCAGAGAGGATACGTTCAACAACACAGCCAGACAAAATTAAAAAAGATTTTTGCTTCTTTGAATTTATCAACTGATTTTAGTTAATTTGGGTGCGCTGAACTCAAAACTGTAATCAGTTTGTCTCTATCAGCTTGAATTTATCAACTGATTTTAGTTAATTTGGGTGCGCTGAATTCAAAACTTATGACCTCCAATTACCAATTACTCAAAGCCAACCTTTTTGGTGGCCAACGTCCAGGCAATCCCAAAAAAGGGTGAGGCTACAAACCCCGAAAACTACCGACCAATAGCAATTTGCTCTATGCTCTCGAAGGTTATGGAGAGCATGATCAATCACCGCTTGGTAAATTGGATTCCAATTCACTTTTGTGTGATAGGCAGTATGGTTTTCGTAGAAATCGTTCTACAGGAGACCTGTTAGCGTTTCTTTCGGAACGTTGGAGTCGTTCTATTCCCCAATTTGGAGAAAGCAAAGTGGTTGCTCTGAATATTTCCAAAGCGTTTGATCGTGTGTGGCACGGTACACTCGTTTCAAAGCTTATAGCGTTAGGTGTAGGTAGTGATTTCTCTCGATTTATATCGAGCTTTCTCAGGGACCGCTCTATACGTGTTGTTATAGATGCGTTCTCATCGGAGGAGTTTCATTTAAATTCAGGTATGCCGCAAGGCTCTGTTCTTTCTCCTACAATTTTTCTTATTTTTCTTAATGACCTTCTGTGTTATGACAGCAGCATTTGTCATTAATTTTCCTTTGATCATAGACCAAGCCTCACTGAGGTTGAAACTATGAGACGGAATATGAATGACACACTCAATCTTGACCTTAAGACAATCTCCGAGTGGGGTCTTGCGAATAGGGTCGTTTAAAAGCCACCTGTTAACCTGAATTTCAAACAACAATTTTTTTTATTCACTGTGAAAGCATTTTTAGGCATCAAAATTTAATATGTATCAAAATTTGCTTAAAAAAAGGTGAAATGTGCACAAAAACCCTAAAAATGCTGCAAAAAAATAATTTAACTAAATTGTGCAAAAACATGCTGCATAGGGTAAAATATGCACTAATAAATAGGTGCCAAAATTCATAGAAAACTCTAAAACGGATAAATATACTGTTGATTCCCTAGAGCAGTGATAGCCACTCCGTAGCCTCGCGAGGCAGTCAATAATCGTATTTTTCACACAGACACATGTATACAACAACTTTGTTCGTTTCAAAACATCAGACTATCATCAGTCTCTGCGACAGCACACAAGCACATAATATCTTTGTGTGCGTGCGTTCGGGGCTTGGTTATCACTGCCCTAGAGGGAAGCGAACTGACACCAAAGTAGTCCCGTGATAAGAGTTTTGTGGTAGAGACCGGTTCTAGTTCTAACACTTCACATGAATAAGACCTATCATTACATGGAGTTGTCATTGGAGGGTGTCAATTAACACCATTTGACCAGTCAGACATCTGTTCTCAATGAACATGTTTAGTGTTAGAAACTACAATGTAGTTTTATTTCGATTAAACAGGTCCTAGGAATAAATTTAAGAACCAAATTAAAGAAAGTCCCAAAAAAATGTGTCACACAACCAGTGAAGACTGTACAGTAATTGATTACTTTTTCTACCGTTTTGTTCTTCGATATACCAGTTAAATGATTGGTTCTCCATCCACTGGTCATGAGTTCTTTCTTTTGGACACAAATTTCCCGCAGGGTTCAAACTTACCTTCATTGTTCGCATAAGGAAAAACATGCAATTGCATTTTTATGATTTCTCTGCTCATCACAGAAATATCAATTTATGTTCAAATTCTATTTGCACTTAGTGCTCGAAAATGTTCTGACTGTTATAGCTTTTTAGGCAACAAGTGGCTGTCTGAAGTTTTGTTCAATACTAAATGCACATCCTTAAAAGCCAAATAAACCATAAAAACGATAAAGATAACAAAAAAGTGTATGTGTCCCTTAAGGAACACACAGATACGTAGTTACATGATGAAAGTGAACTTTCGGGCATATAGAAGACTCCAGAATTGTGGTTCCAACAAAATAATTCCTTAGCTCGTTCAACTTCTGCGCAAAATTTTGGCAATCGAATCATATATCGTTATTCTTACTAAAACTGACTACTGCGATCGCCTGATTTGATAGTTTACGATTTTTTTCTTTGGCGTTACATTAAAGCGGTAAACCGTTTGTAATGTCCGAAAAACTCACAATTCAAAAACACAAGCATCTTTTGACATTCCTCTCTCTAAATACGAAAAAAGTAGCTCAGCTGTGCTTTCAACACCACCTGAAAAATGAATTCGCCTTATTACCATATTTCCAAACTATTATCTTAATTTAGATAAATAATAGTCTTAAATACCATATAAAAAAATTATGTATTATATTCGTCATAACTTTACTTATGCGCCACCCTGTATTTAAAATTTATATGCGCAGTAATTTCTTAAGTTTTAAATAGGTTTTTTTAACAAACTATACACCCGTATTCATAAAAAATAAAATAAGTTTGAAATGTGTTTTAAGGCAAAATTTTCATACAATTTTTTCTTAAAATACATTTTAAATCCATTTTAATTTTTTATGAATACGGCAGTTATTAAAGTTCAAGTTTGGAATGATTATTTTTTAATAATAGGTCTGTATAAAATAACTAATAACAAATTATATTCAACATTTTTTCATTTTTCGAATTTATTCTATGAGCTAAATTTCAGTTATGTATTTTATAAAGCTTTTTTGTAATAGTTCTATTCCTTCAATTTTTCAGAAATGACTTTATACACTACCAGACTATTATATTGTATTTTCTTTTGAATATAATATAAAGTAACCTTCGGAAGGAAATAATTCCCAGTTTCTATTAAATAACAAATTTTTAACAATTTTCCATTACATACAACTGTTCACTCACTTGAAATTATTGCAACGAGAAAGTGAATAAAATGCGCCAAAATTTAAGAAACGAAAAGTTATTTGAAAATAATTGCTAATTAAATATTTACTCATAAAAATTATTCAAACAGGAGTCTAATTAAGGCATTCGATATCGATAGAAATTACAATTCAGTTTTAAATTTTTAACGTTATCGAATGCCGCATTTCCCAGAGAAATGCCTAAAAAAATTAATTTTCGTAATTTTGAAGAAATAATAAGTTTTTAAAAAATAAAAACCAATGAGTAATACAAAATATTTTTTCCTTTGATTTAGGACAATATTAATGTAGAAAAAGTTAAAAACAATTCAATTAAGAAAAAAAGACAGCATCTCGTATCTTGCAGATGGATAATGTTGATATGCCTAACAGCCTAAACAAATGCTGAAGGCAGAAACGTTTTCTTCCGCTTAGCTTTTACGCTGATATTCCATATTTAAATAAGAGCGTCAACGTTGTGTTGCTAACAATAGCACTAACTTTCGTATGTTATAAAACACATAACACATAACAAAAATAAAAAATGGAGATAAACCGCTAGATTGACCAAGAAATAGCTAAATTGTCATTATTTATTAACAAAAGCGGCACACTTCACTATTAAACGCGCTATCAAAATCGGATTGTTCAATTGCAAAGCGTTGCCGCCGCGTTATTTAGGGATGATTCATACAAATTGTTTGGGTATGAGAGAGAATTCTTGACATCTATAAAAAACGCGTGCCCGCTTTCGTTTAAATATGGCTGTAACTAGCAAACTTTTTTCAAGTAAAGTGTTCATTTATTATTTGTTGTTTTTTTTTTTTTTTTAATAAATGGAAGCAAATGTTGTTGATTGTAGTTTTACTCTCTCGTTGCAAGTTTATGCTAGTTGAGTAAATGAAGAGACCTAATATATATTAATAAGAAATATTGTTTACGAAACTTGACATACTTTAAGGAGTTTGATAAAATAATGTTTACGAAACATGGCATGACTTAAGGAGTCTGATTTAATTTTATTATCAATTTTTATTAAAAGTTGTGTTGCTTAAATGTTTTAAAAGTGTTTTTGAGTTGCAAACAGAAATTTTGTTTAAACATTATAAAATAATAGAAGATTAAAAATAAGAATAGTTTGAAAATGTTTTGACAAAAATATATCGTCAGCTAAAATACAAAATAACGTAACAACAATTTGTATATGTTTACAGGTGAAGCAAAAAACCTTACAATATCAATAACAACTAGGTGTTCTTGGCGTTTCTTTTATAAAGTCGCCATTTTTGATCGCTCTACTACTCTTCAACTGCTTTTGGTAATTGGCTTTTTACATTGGTCACATCTAACATCCACCATCAAACAAAAACATCACCATTTTTGAAAAAAAAATGTTTTTAAAACAAAAAATGTTGATTTCTACAAAAGTGCCAAAATTTTAAAAGAAAACACAAAAATGTATTTGAAGCTCAATTTGTTTAAAAATATAAAAAATAATTAAGACAATAATATTGCAATAAAAAAGAAAACTTGACAAATGGTAACGCTGCTGTAAAAAAAAAAATTTTTTTTGTCGGTGATGCCACAATAATAATAGAACTTATTGCCACTTTTCTAGTGATGACACTAAAATAATCGAAAGATGTTGAATAGAATAAAATGAGATAGGAAAATCTTTTAAAAATCTTTTTAAAGATGTTGAAGGGCGGTAGGTGTTAGATGTGGATCTGTGTCAAAAGGCTTTAATGGACTATTTATACAGGCAAACTCATACAAGTTTAATTAAGTTTCTTAAACAACATTAAATGGTTCAGTTCGTTAATAATAATAGTGGATACATTTTGTGAACATTATAATTAATTTCAATAAAGTTTGTTAAGTTGAATAAGTGTGTTTATTTATTTTGATTTGCAAATCAAAGAACTCAAAGGTTTATAAAGGGAATAAACCGACACGCTTTTATTAAAGAAAAAACGTAACAAAATGAAATACCTCAGGAAGAAAAAAGATAGAAGAAAAAACGAATTAATTGCGCTCATTGTGCACGAAGTTTTTTACTAATTTATCATCTCCTAATACAACAGGCTGTTCACAACAGGGATATTTAGACTGAAATAGTACTTAACATCACTTTGCGTTAGCAACGTAATTAACCAAGATTCTTTTAAACGCGCCAGTAATGCATTTAGCCGAAATTCTTTGAAATGTGCTTTTTGCTTTAAAGAGTTTGGCTTAAGGCATTTTTCATGAAGGCATTTATCAGTTTATTCCTGTTTTAGATATTGGTCCATAAGTTTTCTGGCAAATTAAGTATTTTTTAATTTCCGCCTTCGGATTATAATGCACGATTCTTGCCTCAACAATTTATTAACATTTGTTTTTCACTAATAACAAATTCAGAAGAGTTAAAAGTTTTTATTAAACACAGACAAAAGCGCAGATTTTCTCAGCTGTGGCAATCATTGACTTTTTAAAATATTGAGGGATGTTTGTCCAACTAAAGGGAACATTTTATCGGCCGTATGCGGAATGAAATATGGACTGATTTTCAACCATCAGTGCAAAAATAAAACAAAATGATATATGAAAACTAAATATGGGAAAAGTAACGGCACTTTTCCTATAACTAGATCAGTTCAATAAATTGATAATAAGTAAAAAAAATATCATAAAACGAATTAGAAGGTCGTAAGTTGATTTGTAAATTTTCGTCACTTTTCTGAAATCCAAACTGAAATATCTTTTGTTTATAAGACAGTTAAAGCTTTCGAAAGTAAAAAACCGTTCAATAGAAAACGACGATCCGGTAAAAATATTTGATACAATGCAACCAAACTCGAGCTACATATGTTGAAGGTAGAATTTGCCGGATATTCTTCAAAATCTAACCATGCGTTGGCAAATAAATCAAGAGAAGTCAAATATGCAAAGAAACCCCCTCCAGCAGTCTCAGAAAAGAGTCAGTTATCATCAAACATCTAATACGGGCTTTGTTACAACATTTTTTTGCTGCAGGCTGGCCATTAATCGTATCATGGATGATGAGAGCTACTTACAATGGAAGCTCACGAAAACCCCCAATTCTAACTTTTTAGGTGAATTTGAAAGGAAATTTCTTTAAATAAGGATAGGAACCAAGAAACCCAGACTGTTTTATCACTCAAATAAAATGGACAAAGGAGGGAGGGTGCCTCAAAATATGAAAAGAGCACATCGATGTGGGCTTTTTAACTTTGATTTTTTAATACCTGATATACATTTTTTATAACTGCTAATGTGCCCATATTTTATTCCGCATACGCTAGTAAATGTTTTTCATTTCTTTTATAGCGCTCCTAATTAGTAGTTTCTAATTTTAAAACACTTCGCTGTTTTGTTTCGTAAATAGTTCAATTGGAAGTTCTGTTTTAAATAACTTAAGTTGTCATTTAAAATTTTTACTTTTCATCATAAAGAAGTTTACAGCTTTTTAATTCGAACCCCACAGATACAAATATTTTTAAAAAAATTTTGGAAATTATTACAAGGTTAAAACAAAATTTATTTTACATTTGGGGATTTATTTCATATTAAATTTTGTGTAAAATCATCTCGTGCGCCGCCAAAAACTATAAACAAAAATCCAAAATGAAATGAAAAAACTAAAATTGTATTCTATTTAAACTTTTGTATCATTAGTTTCAGCTTTAGAAAATAAATGAAATCTTGTATGAATTGTATGTGAAATAAATGTGGAACCCTTGAGACATGTTTTGTGTTGCCTTGTTGTTATTTTATTTTCCTACATTTCCATACAAGATTGAACATTGGATTTGTCCTTAAGCAACGGTAACAACAACTGCCATCTAACAACAAGAACAGCAGCACAAACCCACAAAATGTTGTGTTAAATTGGGGGGCAAACAAATGATGGTGACGAATGTCACCAAATGTTGTTGCTGCTGCTGCTACAACGACGTTTTTTGTGTTAAATAATAAAACTTTTATAAATTGCTTTTGCATTTTCATTCTAGCGAATTAATTGAGCAAACGAATTTAGATTTTAACGTTCTTTCTTTAAATTTGAGCGTGTGGGTGGAGAATAAGTAGGGGGGCGTATGCTTAATATAAAATAATTTGGGAACGTGTCAATGTTTCTTATTATACTTTGGGGAGGATTTTTGGTTGCTAATAGTACTTTTTGTTGGAAAAAGTACTTTAATCTAATAACAGCTGATATTTTTGGATATAATTTAAAAAGTAAAACATTTTAATTTAAATCTTGCTAAGAAATTGATGTTTGCGTTGCAAGCACTATTCTTTTACCTCAAATATCTTAACTTGTCTGTTTAATAACAGAAATAAAACTTCAACATTGCTTTTTTCTTAAAACCTTTTCTTTAGCTTCACTTCGGAAAATCAAATCCTGAAAAATAGCCAAAAAGTAAAAATTGTGATTTTAATTGGGGCCATTTTTCATTCCTTGGTATTGGGGTAATTTTTCATTCCACTTAAAATGCTAAAACACCCTTACGAAAAAATTAAAACTAACCCCAAAAAAAATTGCTTGTTGTTGTGTCTCATGTAAAATTTTGGAGCCGTTTTTTATTTTCCTTTTGGGGCCATATTTCCTGGGGTCATTTTGCGCACCACCTGCTGGTTTATTTGTGCCTATAATAATATTAGAACCGGGAAATCAAAATATTTCAATATTGGGGAGGTGCAGCATAAGAAAAAAAATTAGCATCGACTTTTGGTATTCAGAAAAGGGTAAGTTAAAATATTTAACACTTCCAATAAAAAAAACAAAAAATCATCTTATCCATTCCAAAAAAATCAGAGTAAAAAATCGTTGCGAATACAGACTTTCGCATGGTAACAGAACTATTTTTTCTAAAACTAAACAATGTTTTTAACATAAATAAGGTAATCATAATTAAAATCGTGTGGACTATTCCAGAGGAAGATAGAATTTATACACATGTATAAAATATCAAAAACAATTTCCATTTAGAAATTTAGGTACCTGAAAACTACGTTTGTGTTCAATATCATTAGGACATTTTAAAACTTCCACTTTGCATCTCTAATTCCTTAAATATTATGTGTATGTATGTGTATGCAGAGTTTTCGAATGTGGAGAGCATTTTATACAAACTTATCGTACATTTGTTTCAATTATGCATACGTATGTATGTTATTTTCCTAAACTCAAAGTTGTTAATTTTTCACTGCTGTGTTTTAGCAACGTTCATAAAATTTTAAACAGACATTGAAATTCACGCCTTTAACAGCTCAACAAATTGCTCCAGTGCACTTGTATTTTGTATGCATTTGGAAATAAGTGAATGCGAAGGTTCAACATATTTTCAACAAGTTTTTGTTGTTCTTTAACTTCTTCATCAGTAGAGTTTTGTTTTCCTGCAATTCCTTCCCCGGGTTTTAAGGGAAAATTGTTTGTTTTAAACTTCACGTTTTTTGGGAATAAAGTGTGGAATTCTCGAGAATTTTTTTTTTTAATTAAAAAAAAAAACTATGGAAAAAATCTCTATAGGCCAATTTCACCAATCTATATATATAAAACAGGATGTGTGTATGTATGTATGTAACGTATGGACTCCAAAACGGCTGGGCTGATTTTGATGAAATTTTCAGGGAATCTTCAGGATATTCAGGCGGGTAACCCTGTGAAGTCTAATTTTTGATTTTCGGTCTGCGGGCGGAGAGGCGTGGCAAAATAAAATTTTCATATTGCACCACCAATGACATAAACATATATATATTTTTTTCGCGAGATATCAAACTCTTAAATCAGTTATGTTGTTCCGAAGATATTTAAAAAAAACCTATGTTAATAATGATCCAATATCAAAATTTTTCAACTTTCGAAATCCACGAATTCAGATTTTCCAACGATTTACCATTCCAATTCATATTACCATCAGCAAAGTACAACGACAATTATTGGCTATTGCTGGCTTAAACGTACGCCAAAAAATGTATACGTTTTTACACCAAATAAAAAAACAAAAAACATTGTCTATCGGCTGTCCTTAAGATGAAGTAATAAATAAATATAATTTCCAATTTGCTTTAAATACATGTGTTTCTTTTTGATTGAGCCCATATCTACACCATATCGCTCATTTGCTGCAAGACCGGCATAACTCAAAAAAACCAATTTCGAGATAAACGCATTTAAAGTTTTTGATTTGCTCTAACTTGTACTTAGAAAAAAAGATGACAAATTCTCTTCAAACTGGGAAAGTATTAAAGATATAAAGATGAATATAAAGAAAAAGAAAGTGAACAATTCTGCATCCTTTACTCCAAAATTTCGTTTTTAGAGTTATGCCGGTCTTGCAGCAAATGAGCAATATGTAAGTTATTCTGTACAAAAAAACTTTATGATAGGTATTGCATGGATTTTTATTTTAAGGCCTTAAATTTCGTTAAAAGCTCCATTTAAATCGTGTGGTAATACAACACTAATGCTTAGGGCCAGCAACGCGGACGGGGTCAGCTAGTTTATTTAAATATCAATTTATGTTTAAAATTAATTTTTCATGTCAAATAAAAATAATTATATGAAAAACTATTTTAAAATATGAATTGATATTTAAATAGAATTGGGGAATTTGGCCATTAATCTCACTTGATTATTTTAAAGAAAGTATACTTTATTGCGAAAAATATGAAAAAAATAAACAATGATATAATTGATATTCCTAAATAACAATCCGAAGAGAGTTACGAGTTTTTAGTCGTTCTTATAAGGTCAGTAGGGTATTAACGAGTTTTGAATACATCCAGACAAAATATACAATTTAAAGCAAACATACTTGTGTGACAATACTTTATGTGTTTAAAAGAATCACTACACTATATCCTAAACAATTTTTAAACTTTCATCCAAAATGTAGATCTACATACATACATACATTTTTAAAATGATCAGCGTAAGTCGTTGATAGATTCATAGATCATATTTAGTTTTGCCTAACAAAATGTTGGCTCGTGTTCCTAATAGAAATTTTGAAGTCTCCAAAATATTGTCCATTTCAAAACATAACTTCCAAATTTTGTTCCCAATTTTTTAGTTAATAAAAAATTTGAGACAAAAATCTTATGCCTGTTTTCACAAAAATTTTTTAAATTTAAAAAAGGGTTAAAGAACAAATTTACTATGGAAATTATCCGTAATAAACGTTTGTTAAATTTAATAATCGTTTGTGAATACGGGGGTTAAACTTTATTTAACTTATCAATTTATACTTTTAATATCCTTCACCGAAATTAATAGGGTGAAAATTTTGTAGTATTCATCTTAGACTCTATATAGTATATCGTCGGCTTAATATGCAAAGCTGCTAACTCCCTTTCAGCACTTTTTACAGGAGAGACAAAAAACTTTTTATTTTTCATATTTGCAGCATCACACACTTCAAGACACTTCAAATTGAAAAAAACAATACATGCTGGTCGACGAGGTATAAACTTCTTTACCTCAGAGCATCAAATCTCAATTTACTTAAAAAGGTTTGCATATTAAGTCGACGATATACTTTCTGGGTCCTTATGAGAAGAAAAGTTGATTTAACGATGTTCGTCTGCCCGTGTGTATGTTGAAATGAGTTTTCTGAAGACCATAGAAAAAATGGTCTTGTTTTAAAGGCTGTGCGCAAAATGACCCCAGGAAATATGGCCCCAAAAGGAAAATAAAAAACGGTCCCAAAATTTTACATGAGACACAACAACACTCAATTTTAAGTGGAATGATAAATGACCTCAATATTAAGGAATGAAAAATGGGCAGAAATAAAAATCACAATTTTTACTTTGGGGCTATTTTTCGTCTACTAATAAAAAATGCAAATTTTAAGAAATGAAAAATCACCCCAAAAATTTTTACACAAATTATATAAAATTCTGTGTAAAATTTGCTAGGGATAGTATAAAAAACCCGAATTCTTATAGAGGAAATCCTGGCCGGTTATGCAGAGATGCTTTAGTTAGCGAACCGGTGTTTGTTATACCATAGAGGAAAAAAAAGCCGGCTATTAAGAGAAGCTTTACTGAGCGAAGCCAGAATTCGTTATACCAAAGAGAAAAAAATCCTTTCACCCGGCCTAAGGCCGGCTATATAGAGAAGCTTTAGTTAGCGATGTCAGTATTCGTTATACCATATATCTTTAACGTGAAGCTTTAGTAAGCAAAGCCAGTTTTCGTTATACCATAGAGAGAAAAATCCTTGCGCATGGCCGAAAGCCCAACCATGCTATCAATCGTACGATTTTTAAAACCAAAACTGTATAATTATCCGGATTTTGAAATCGGGATTCTAAATTTGTGATTTTTAGTTTCGGGCATATGAACTCCACCGAAAATGTTTCATGTAACTTTCTTTGTGTTCGTTCCTTTTTGGGTTAAAACTCATTATAAATTTTGAGATGATTTTTCATAATGAAGAGTAACCCCAAATTTAGGGTCATATTTCATTTTATTTTTAGGGTTATTTTTCATTTTTTTGGGGTAATTTTTCATTAAAAATATGGGGCCATATTGCATTATGAAAAATAGCCCCGAATTTGGGGTCAATTTGCATTTATTTTTTTGGGGCCATATTTCGCAGCGCCTATTGGTTATCAAGACACAGCCTCTCTAAAAATGGGTGGAATTGGAGAAGTGGGCGTGCCACTGAATTAAAGAAACGGAGCAGCGAAAAATGGGTTAAAACGTTGCTAAAAACCTAAGCAATTAACAGAAGTACAATAAATAGTTCTAAAGGCTTAAAACCCGGTAAAAAGTTTGCCTACTTTTTTAGAATGAATAGCTTTTTTCACTTATTATTAAATAGCTTTCTTCTACATAACTACTATAAATACATACTTCTGTAAATACTTATTTTTCAGATGTATGTAGGTCAAAAGAAATGACTTAAATATAAATGCGTTCATTTTGGGACATTAAAGTAATGGGAATTGAAAGTAATATTCTTACTTTTTCGTGGTTAATTAACACATTATTATTTTGCAGGCGAAGTTTTTACTGAAAAAAGAACATAAAAATAAAAAGTTCTACAAAAAGAAAATTTACATTCGACGTCTAAAACAGTCATAGAAATTACAGCTCACAATCGTGTTCAACTGTACAATTGTACAAAATTCTCTTACAAAAATTGATTATCAAATTAGAATCTTAAAATAATTTTCCATTTTTTTTTTTTTTTTTGTTAAATACCATAGATAATTTAACAAAATAAAATCTAATATTCCTACATTTTTTTAATATCTCCAAACCCCTCTCTGTCAAATCTGTCTCAAAATAAATGCTAAAATCCCCAATTTAGTAAACAATCTGGCAAAAAAAAATCATATTGCAACTTTAAAACTTTCGATTACATCTGAAGTTATCGACAAAAGGTTATTTCTCCAAATCCTCGCCTTGACAAATCTTTTCCCCAAGCTATTATTGAAATTCTAAATTTGGAGACTTAACCGGAAAAACTGATCATAATAAAACTTAAAAAATTTCGATAACTTTATCGAAATCTGAAGTTATCGGTCAAAGCCTATTTCTTAGGGGTTCAATGACGAAAACATTTTCAAATAAATCACTTCGTTGAATCACTTTAGTCTTTAAGAGAGTTAATGATTCCAATACTAGGATTAAAACTTATAAAGTTGTAATTATAAAACAATTTTCTAAGATTTCTTTAGAGCGGGGATTCCCGAGATCCAAGGAAAGTAAGAAACTTTGCTCGTAAAAAATGCAGAAATAACTGAAACCCCTATTTATCAGGCAATTAGTAATGTTTCTTCGTATCTTCAACAAATGGCGTTTATTAAACATTTTGTTGAGAATAAATTTGGATAAGAGCAAAAGTTGTGGTTGTTCGTATTGAAAGTATTTTCTACATAGTTCAAGAGTTAAGTTTTCGCGGTAATGGTTTCGCATATTAGTGTCCGACCGAACGCACATTGTAGACCGATGCCGAACGCAAACTTCGGTAGATTTTAGAGGCCGAATACGAAACCGAACTTTTTGTGTTGCATGAAAACAATTTTAACTTTTAACTAATGTGTCATGTCGAGCCCTTACCGTAAAAAAGCTTAAGCGACAAAAACACAATTTTATTATATTTCATAATAACTTTGTATGAAGGTTGGCGCTTAAGCTAAAAATGTTTTTGCTGTAAAATCGTAACAGTACCTTGTGAGATTATAACATTTTAGGAAATTATGCAATTGTGGCCAATAAATGTATATATTTATTAAAAAAAAACGAAAATTAAAAAAGAAGTCTCTTAAGCTATTTTTGCGGTAAGGACTCGATGTATTACTAAAAATAAACTTCGTACTTTTCTTGTTATAGAAAATTTTATATTTAAGTATTATAATGGTAGAAAAGTAATTTTTTCTGCATTTATGCCTTGTAGATTGGTTCTTTGGTCGAAGTGAAGTTACTTTTTTTGGTACTTTATAGAAAGAGAGGTGAGTTGCTGGTCCACGCTTTCTAGATTGGCAATAAGCCTGCTATCTGTGTGACCAATCTCATGTTGCTGTCATAATCTTACAATTATTTATAAATCGTTCACCTACTTGCCTGAGACGTCATGATGTACTTTGACAATTAAGGCTGCATAACTGTTTGCCTTCTTAATCTTGCTATCTTTTAACCGATAGCTGGAAAACCATTGCCAGGGAACTACTTAGTCTATGACCGGAAGTAGTGGTCTGCTTCGACAGTCAGTCTCTTCTACGTGAATGCGATTTAAAAACTTTCCGCACTACGTGCACCTCTGTAGAAACAACCAGTTCCTTACTACCCGTCTCCACTATCCATCAACTTGGTTAGAACAGCATGTCGCACATGATTTCTGCTAGTGTAGACTGTTCATGTTCATATTTCGTTCATGTGCTGCCATCGTTGCCTAAACATAGGTCTGAGTAACCATGTTCGCCATGCTGTTCGCCTTACAATGTCATTTTCTGCCTTCAACAACACAACCGAAAAAATAAACAAGCAAACACAAGCAAAAATCAAAACATGAACATCAACACGTATTCGCCACATATAAGAACATGTTCTTGTTATGTTCTTGTCTTGTTCAAATCGATAGCGCATGAAGACGCAGTGCTAAGGTTATTATTAATAAATTGATTAGAACTTAAGTGCTCATGTTGATATTTGAGTTTCTAAAACTTAAAGGTTTAGTAAAAAAAACCTTAGTCACCTTTCACACTCGGCAAGTTATTTGCGCAAGTCTCTTGTGCAACTCTTGATGTCAGCGGTAAGTTCAGATAAGGAAAAAAAATGTGTACAGACTTTGTTGTACTCGGCAAGAAACTTGCTCAACTAACTTGCCGAATCTGAAAGGGGTATTATTTTTTCACATTCTTTTCGATCCTTTAAATATCGTGCTTAACCTTTTATGCACGATCTTTTTCATTTATTTGTACGATTTTCTTTCTCTTCGGCTGTTTCCAAAACAATAAAGTTATAATTAGGATATTTATTTTAATTAAAATTAAGACAAAAATGTAACACGCAGCAAACCGTTTACCACCCATGACTCGTACAAAGTATTTTGTTACAAAGTTCGGTGTTTGGCGAAAAATTTACCGAATGACACAGCTTTTTGCTAAACTTCGAAAACGAATCCGAACGTTCAATCGGTCTCTCGTATAGATGGGCTAAGCAAACAGCTAATCCATATTAAAAAAAATGAGATTTTAAGTTCTCTTTTTAACAAACAAACTTTTTCTCCTGCACAATAATTGAAAGTTTCTTTGGTAAAACTGTGTACTTAATGCGTTGGTGTACAACAAAAAAAAGAGTATAAGAAGTTTAACTTGTATTGTTTGTAGTATTTAGTTAAAGAAAACTAAAAGTTCTTTTCTGTTTAGCATAGTTTTAAAATTTTTGTTTTCTTGCTACAAAAATGTATTCCTTCGTTATAAATAATGTTCATTTCAAAATAGTTTTCTACTCTTTTTAAAACAAAAATACAGCTTCTTTGCTGCTTGTGAAATATTTAAAAGGCAGTAGTTGTTGGATTCTGTGTGCACTTTTGTATGTAGGAGTTTTAATAAATTCTTTTGTGAGTAGGGTTGTAAGAGCGTGATTAAGTTAGTGAGTGTATGAGTGGGTTGTTAGTTGGTTTTGCTAGAAAGTAATAATATTTAATTTTGTTGGATGCTTGTACATACATATCTACTTCCAAAACAAAATTTCTTTCCATTCAAAATATTCTTCAACGCATATGCAATTTCTAACACCCACACACTTAAGCAATTGAGCATATACATACACACCTATACATATACTTAAGTTTATATGTATGTGAGATGTGCGTACAACTCAACTTCTCTATTTGGGTCTCTTGAGTAAAATTATGCAATTCACTGGCCATGAACATCATTTGTTTTCAAACTGTTTGCATTTTGTTAGCGCTTGATATTAGCCACTCTAAAAATACTAAAAAAGCGGGTGTGCGTGTATGAGCTGATGCGTAAGTTAATGTCTATATACGCTTTAGTGTAGTAGTAGTGTTTCTACTCCCGTTTTAAGTTTTACATGCAGTAATCGCAGCAGAGTAACAGCAGTTGTTTTAATATTTAATACGCACTTGTTTGCATTTTTTGTTCGCAGTTTATTTGCTAAATTCACTAAAATGTTATCTGCATTTTTAAAGATTTAAATTGTGTTAAAGTCATGGTTGTTTAAAGTACTCTAAAATTCATTTGAATTTTATTTGCACTTTTAATTTGATTTAACTAAAATCAACAACTCAGAGCAGTAAAAATAAGACAATATTTTAGTGGCACAATATACATATGGGCTAATCCTGCTTGACAAACGCTACATTATTATACATACATACACACATTTTTTTATATATAGTGTTAAGTGACAATAATATTTATTTTCGTATGGCATAAAACATGATTTCTTAACAGGTATTTGTTGCGATATAATTGACCACAAAATTTTGTGAGACATGGTACAAAAAGTGAACGTACCTTTTAAAGTTGAAGTGTGTTTTCGAATTTTTGAAAAAATTTTGCATTATTTAGTACACAAAATCTAATTAAAAAAGGAAAGGTGAAACCCGGAGAATTCAACAAGTAAGAGTGCTACATTCAGCTATGCCGAATCTAATATACCTTTCACCATGGTGCAAAAATAACAGAAAGTTATATACAGGTATCCCTTGATTTACACGGTACTTCATTTACGCGATTTAGATATAACACGGATCAATAATAGTAACCCTTTTTTTGAAATACGCGCTTTTTTTACGCGTTTTAATAAAACACGCTCAAAAAATGATGGCAATTTTTCAGCTACCAGTAAATTTTTACTGTTTACTAAAAAAATTACAGCATTCAGCCAACTTTTAAAAGTTACTGAAATAATGCAGTACTAAGCTAATTTCCCTTTTCTGAAACATATGCAAACAAATATATTTTACCTGAAAAAGTCTAAAAATTAATAGACAATGCTTACAATATAACTTTTTTTTATTGAAATTCTTTTAAAAAGTGAATACTGATTTTTTAAAAAAAATAAAAATTTTCTGAATATTGCCATTATTTTAGTAACCAGTAAAATTTTACTGGTTTTTAATTCAATTTGTCTTGGTTTAGTTTGTTTTTGACTATTTTACCATTTTCATCATTTTCTTATATTTTTGATTTTAAATATTCAACTACATATGGGCAAATCCTGCGTGACGAATGCTACATTCGCACGCGTTTTCTGATTGAAATATAAACATTTTTTGGCCTTTCAAAAAAAGATAGCTTCATCTTATATATAGTATTTACTGACATTAATATGTACTTACGAATTGCATATATCATATTTTCTTAGCAAGTATTTGTTGCGAAATAAATGATCACAAAGTTTTGTAACGCACGCTACAAAAAGTGGAAGTAACTTCAAAGCTTGAAGTGCATTTTCCTAGTTTTTAGCGAATTTGGCATGATAAGGTATACAAAATCTAATTTCTAAAAGAAAGATGACTATAAGAGGATTCTAAACGCACTTATTCGCAGCCAAAAAATATTGTGATTTTTTGACAAAAGCCGTGAACCCTTTGTGACGCACGCTACGTAACGCACGCAGTTTTTCCAGTAGTATTTTATTATTATATTTTATTTATTTTAAGAAAACAAACTATATTTTTACGAATTGCATTTCTTAAACTAATTTCTTAACTAATGAATATCAACTTTTTAACGAAATTTATATTTTGATAAGTCTGCTGTAAGTGCTATTTTAAGCATAAAAATCACCTAAAATAATGCTAAATTCACGTATTAAATTAAGAAATCATCAGTGGGGTAGGATTTGATAAAAATTATTGCATTAATGATCATTGAAATACATATTTTTTAATAAAAAAATGAAATTAAACATCTAGTCTTATATTCCATTAAAAAAAAAATTCATTTGAAAAATTTTTGGTTGGTGGACTGTTTCTGGGATTTGCCCATATGTATGTTTCAATTATTTTTTTTTATTCTTTTTTAATTCAATTATTTTATAAAGATATAACAACAAAGCTTTATACATATCGTTATAAAGAAATATCCTTTAATTTTTTAAAAGTAAAATATATACAGTTCTATGTTCTTGATTTAACACGGTTTTAGGACCCCAAAATGAAATTTTGTTTGTATCTCCTATAAACGGAATTTGTACCAGTCCTGATCCTTGTTTTACGCGAATTAGATTTACACGTGCTTTCTTCGGTCCCAACAGACCGCGTAAATCGAGGGTTACCTGTAAATACTGTTCTTAATATATATATATATATATATGTATATATATAATTCAACTTTGTTCCACGGCCACTTGTCCAATCCCGTCGGATGTTGTGAATTGATAACCAAGATTCTTGTACCTAATTTGGAAACTTTGCTCCTCCCGTTCTCCAGATATATATAAAATAAAAAACAACAACAACAATAATAACAACAAGGGATTTTTGGGTAAAATAAGAGGCAGTCGTGGTTTTTTGCTCATATCTCAGCTATTTGTGGACCCATAATTCCCTTATAAATGTTGGTAACAAAAATTTGGTGACAAGCTTTATCGACAGATACTATGCCATGCACAGAAAAAATTATTGCCGAATTATTTTCAAACAAACGCTTGTTTGAAAATTTTTTCAATTTCTAAAAATTTTTTTACTGATTCAATTAAAATTTTTGTTTGATTTTTATTTAACCAAGAAAAATGTTGACAACCATTCAAAAATATAATACACGCCTTATTGCTTTCATGTTTTCATAATTTTGTATGAAATATTTAACGCTTTTTAATGTTGTCGTCTTTTTGCATTTTTTTATTTGATCGTAAGCAACACTTCCTAACACATATAGTCTATTTTTGGACACTTTAAAAAAGTACAACAATAAGAAAGATGAAGAGGTTTGAAGTAAAAAAAAAAAAACAAAAAAATAGCAGGTAAAAAAACGTTTCACTCTTTTTAAACAACAGAAACAACAACAACATTATAGGAAACAAAATTAATTTTTTGTTGGTTTCAAAGTTGGTTAAAACAAAACAAAATCCCGTATTCAATTTTTTCAAACTGTTTACTTAAATACATCAAATACAAAAATATAATGATGACAAAAAACATATCGAGTCGGTCTGTCGCCGTTTTTGGGTTACATTTCTTCTTCATTAGCAAAGGAAAGGATACAGCAACAGTGAGTGATGACGAAAAACATTGTGTGTATAAAAAAAGACTTCGTTCAAAAATTATTTCAACAAAAAAATGTGTCTCAAAGCCAGCCGGCCGGCCTTTAATACAGTGCCTGCTTGTGTGCGCATCATTGCTTGTGCAAAAACTTTTTTTTTTTTTTGATTTTGAAATTTAGTATATGAATTTCAGTAAACTTTTTGTTTGATTCAGTTAAGTTATTTGTTTGAAAAAATCAGTGTTTTTTTTCAATAAACGAAATGCAAATAAATTGTTCGAATATGCGAATTTGTTTATAGGACCAATTTCAGACAAAAAATTGTTTGATTCTACAAATTTTTTGTTTGAATTGGAAAAATAATTTTTTCTGTGTGGCAACATGTTGTGCCGGTAGGTCCTTCTCCCTTAAATAACTTAAGGTCGAAAAAGTCTCATATAGATATATTTATCTATACAATATTCAAAACAAATGACTCTTATATGAATCTTAAGCCCATAACATAAATTTGTTGTGGTGGGTCCATAATTGCCTCTGGGTCATGGTTGGTTGGTGAAGGGTATCATATGGTCGGGCTTGACCAACTATACTTTCTTACTGGTTTTCAAAAATCTACTGCTTACATATAAAACATATATGCTATTTATATGATTTTTTGCAAAAATCGTGGACGTTATTAAGTATAGGATTTTTAGCATATAACCTGTTCCAAATTTTTATCTTCACAACAGCTCTTATTCTGAAGAATAGCAATAAGAAGCGAAGATGTAAGAAAACAAGGTAACTATTGAAAAGGTTTTTAATGCAACTTTGAGTAGAACTCAAGTCGTGAAGCACAATACGGATATTAATATGCTAAATTTGTATACCCAAACTAGTTGTGAAGTTACTAAGTTTGTCATTCTGTTTGAAACTTTTTTATTATTCATCTCAGACCCTTTAAAGTATATATATATATTCTGACTCCTTGAGTAATTCTAATTCGATTTAACCATGTCCGTATGTCTGTCCGTCTGTTATAAGCACGCTCACTTTCGAAAAACTTAAAAGAAAAGAACAAACTTGGTCACAAATTGTAGCTATCATAAGCCGTTTGGGATTAAAATCCAGCAAAATCGGTTCAGTAGGATCAGAGCTATAAACCAAAATGTGAAACCACCACAATAAAAAATTTATAATTTTGTTACAAAAATAATATAAATAATGCACGGAATGATGTAAGATTCTGTACAAATTCGTTAAATACGACTGCAAATCATACTGTAAAATTTCGTGAAGATCGATCCATAATTTACTATAGGCCACAAATTAACCATACTCCCGGAAAATAGTTTATTACGCCTAAAACAGTAATAAATAATGCTATCGTAATAAAATTAAATACTTCACAGTTTTAAAGGACTAGAAATCACACTAAAAAATTTCGTGATCAGTCCATAATTTACCATAGCCCACTCTGGGAAATTCATTAAATACGTCTAAAACCGTAGCAGATATAGATATTGCGGTAAAATTTGTTCCAACTTAGCTTTATTTAGCCAGAAAAAATGTCATGCAATTTTGTGATATACGGTCCACTAAACGCTAAATCTAGTCTCACCGCTGTATTGAAATTTATTGAAATTTATGTTTTTTAATGCCAGTATTCACTCTGCAGAACTATGGGATGATTGGTTTATAATTTACCATAGATCCAATATAAATAACCCTCGCGAAAATCATTTAAGTTCGCCTAAAACTGTAACGAATCATGATATTTTATTCAAGCTAGTTCAAATTTCTAAAAAGAAAAGCATAAAGCTTTCTGATTGTTGGTCAATAATTTAACATATAAAGGTCTAAACCAAAATCTTTTTTAATGCTGACCTCCGTTTTTATAAATATTAATAAATAATATATAGTTATGTTAGAGGCCGCACTCCTAAAATATTCGAACTGTCGGTGGAGGGTACCAAATATTCAGCACAGCCGTATATAGCACTCTACCTTGTTTTAAGGTAAATTTTTGAAACTCTCTGTTGTGTGTTTTAATTAAGAAATCAGAATGACTTTTTTCTTTATTGTTCTTCTTAACTTAACGAAGGCAGTGATGGCACTATAGCACTATAGGCAGTGATGGCACTATAGCACTATATGCAACATCTCCCTTTTAATATACAAAACATTTAATTCAGATAATAGTGTAATACTATAGATAAGGATGCATATTATAAATTTTATACTATTATACAAAAGTAAATTATAAAAGAATATTTTGTATTTAATTATTAATTAAATATAAGTTACAAAATATATTTTATATAAAACAAATAAGTTATTATTATAAGGCTTACAAATTCAATTTAAATAAATTAAATATAAGTTACAAAATGTATTTTATATAAAACAAATAAGTTATTATTATAAGATTTACAAATTCAATTTCTTAGGTTGTTTTATAGTTCTACCCTTTTTTGTTACATAGTTTTTATTTTCATAATTTTCAGTTTCTTTTTCTTTAATTTCATTTTCAATTGCCCCTTCAATACGTGATTGAATGGTTTCCTGTGTGATTCTATCATGGATTTCATTTGTTTTATTTTCCGGTGTTTTTCGTATATGATCTTGATTTCGCCTGTAAATAGTTCCATTGTTATCTTTTACTACAAATGATCTTGGTTCTTTACAAGTTTCTATAATTTGCCCTTGAAGCCAACAACTTGTGGGTGTTTTCTTAAACATTACGATATCGCCCTCATTAACTGGATCTACCCTTTTCGCAGTTTTGTTATAATAATCTGAATATTTTCTTATTTTTGAGTTTAAGTTATCCCTATACTCAGTCGCATTAATAACTTTTGGTTTATAATTATCTGTGATAGAAGGGATGTTGGTTCTTAAGGACCGTGACATAAGCAATTGAGCCGGACTGGGTAAATTACCCTTGGGCGTTGACCTATATTGAAGTAAAGCCAAATAGGGATCGGAATTGCTTTCCTCACATTTTATCAATATCTTTTTAATTGTCTGTATGGATCTTTCAGCTAATCCGTTAGACCTCGGCACATATGGGCTTGATGTTTTATGATCAATATCCCAATTTTTACAAAACTCTTTAAATTCTTGAGAATTAAATGGAGGACCATTGTCTGTTATTAGAATAGATGGAATTCCATGTCTCGAAAAATTTGACTTTAATTTACGTATGACTTGTGAGCTATTATAACCCGAGTTAAGCAACTCAATTTCAATATATTTTGAATAATAGTCAACGACGAGAAGATACATTTTCTTTTTATATTCGAATAAATCACAACCAAGTTTGAACCATGGCAAATCAACAATTTCATGCGATAAAATCTCAGACTTTGTATTTGAATTTTGGTATCGCATACAGATTTCGCAGTTTGAAACTACATTTTCAATATCATTGTAGATATTTGGCCAATAAATAGTCTGACGAGCCAAGTCCTTACACCTTTGCATTCCCATATGCCCTTCATGAATCTTATTTAAAATAGTTTTACGTAAATCTTTTGGAATTAATATTTGATGATTTTTTAATAAAATGTCATCTAAAATTGAAATTTCATCCTTAATTTTGAAATAAGGCATTACATTTTCATCAATATTTTTCTTGTTTTTCGGCCACCCGTTCTTAACATACTCAAAAATTTTATTAAAAATTATATCATTTTTAGTGGATTCCTTTAAAACATCCATATTCGAAAATGGAAGCTCTAAATGAGAAGCTACAAAATTGCAATGAAGAGATTGTTCCTTATCCATATCAGTCAACGCTGTTTCCAATAAGGGGGCTCTTGACAGAGTATCGGCAATTTGTAAATATTTTCCAGGCTTGTACATGACCGAAAGATTATACGATTGTAAACGCAACATAAATCGTTGAAGTCTAGCTGGAATTTTGTAAAGTGGTTTGTTAAATAAACTGACTAAGGGTTTATGGTCAGTTTCGACCAAAATTTTTGAGCCATAGACAAATTGGTGAAATCTTGTGCAACCGAAAAGTATCGCAAATAATTCTTTTTCTATTTGTGCATAATTTCTTTGTGTTTCTGTCAAAGAAACTGACGCATATGCAATTGGTCGTTTGTCGTGCATAATTGTTGCACCTAGTGCAAATTTAGAAGCATCAACAGACAACGTTAATTGCTTATTTGGGTCAAAATATGTTAATACGGGAGATTTAGTTATCTCCATTTTAAGACTCTCAAATTCTTTTTCATGACTTGACGACCAGTGCCACTCTATTTCTTTTTTTAACAATTCCCTTAAACTTTTATTCTTTGAAGCCAAATTCTCTATAAAGGAACCTAGATAGTTTACCATGCCTAAGAATCTTTGTAATTCTTTCACATTATTTGGTTTTGGCATATTAACAATCGACTTTATTTTGTCATCATCCGGTTTAACCCCAAAATTACTAAATACATGACCTAAAAATTTAATCTCAGTCTGTAATATTTTGCATTTGGATTTGTTGAATTTTAATCCAACATCCTTAGCCCTTTGAAAAACCGATTCTAAAATTTTAATATGCTCCTCCATTGAAGATGAATATATTAAAAAATCATCAATATAAATGATTAACCCTGGTATGTCACCAAATAGCTTTACCATTTCAGCATGAAAAATTTCTGGTGCTGCGTTTATACCAAAGGGAAGCCTCAAGAACCGATATCGACCAAATGGTGTATTGAAAGTACATAATTTCGAAGATTGTTCACTTAAAGGAATCATCCAGAAGCCACTGTTAGCGTCCAGTGAAGTAAAATATTTTGATCCACTCAATTTAGCCTTGCAATCCTCCACATTTGGGAAAGGATAATGTGGCCTTAGGATAGCCTGATTTAAATTTCTTGGATCCAAACAAAGTCTAAGACTTCCATTAGGTTTAGTAACGAGGACAATAGAGCTCACCCACTCTGTTGGTTCACTAACTTTTTTAATAACGTTCAAATCAATCATTCTATTTAATTCAACTTTCAATTTATCATATAGTTTAAATGGAATTTTTCGTGGTGGATCAACCACAGGAGAAACTTCGTCCCTTACCTTCAAATCACATTCACCATGTAAAAGACCAAGACCACCAAAAACATCTGAATATTTTTCAATCATATTATTTACTGAAATAGCATTTACATTTTTAACTAAATTCATTTTTATAGCTGACTGAAGGCCAATAATATTTTTACAATCAATATTTACTACAAAAAATTTCAAAATAAAAACTTGATTATAAAAAAAAACTTTTAAATCTACCGATCCTAAGACCTGCAACTTTTCGCCACTAAATGTAAAAATTTTTACGTTAGTTTGTTTCAAGTTCTCTCTTTCATTTAACAACACCGCTGTTTTTAAAGATATTATATTGGCTTGTGCCCCTGTGTCTATTTGAAGAATCAGTTTGTTGTTGTTGATTTTTACCTCAATATTCCATTCTGCTGCTGCTGTTGTTGTTGTTTTTGAGAGCGCCCCTATGAACAAATTCTCCTCTTCTTCTTCACCATCACTATCTTCTTCTTCCTTAGCTAGCACGTTTTTTACCATTCGTTTCTTCATATAGCATAATTTTGCAAAATGGCCGACTTTTCCACAATTGTGGCATTTAGAGCTTTCTGCCGGACATTTATTTCGATGAATTTGACCACAACGACTGCAGTTTACTTGTGGTTTATAATTCACTGTACGATTAGATTTAAATTTGTTTTTTCTTAACGTGTTGATCATTGGTTCAGATTCATTGGAGTCTTCAAGCTTTGAAGCATTTTCCTTTGCCATTGCCATAGCATTTGCAATACCAACAGCCTTGTCCAATGAAATACCACCCTCAGCCAACAATTTTTCCCGAACATTTCCCATCTTAATAGATAAGCCGCAAGTGAAAATATCTCTTACCAAATCCTCACGTAACATCCCAAACTCACAGGTTAAACTTAAATTTTTTAACAAAGTCACGTACTCATCAATGGTTTGTCCTGGTTGCTGTTTGCAGACAAAAAATTTATGCCTTTCCATAGCAATATTCACTTTTGGTATGAAATAACCATCAAATTTTTTTATTAAATCCGCATATTTAATAGTGTCCACATCTTCGTCAAAAGAATTGAAAATTTCCAACGACTCTGGACCAAGATGGTGAAGCAGTAATGCTACTTTACGGCGGTCAGACTGGGACTCCAAACTGGATGCTGTTAAAAATATTTTAAATTGTGTGAACCATGACTTCCATTCCTTGGCTAAGTTGGTAGACTTTAGGTTGATTGGCTGTAGTGACGTTGCGAAAAATTGATTGCCTTGAATTTTCATTTGAGTTCCTGTTGTTGGCTTTTCTTCAGTTTCCGGCATTGTTAGGTTATGTTGAATATATTTTTCTAAGTTAACAAATAACTCGACTTTATTATTATATATTTTCTTTTTTTTTTTTTTTTTTTTTTTTTAATAGACCCTTTATTGAAAGACTTTTTTCCAATAGACGACTTGTTTTTTTTTTTTTTTTTTAACTACAATTTAATTTCAATTTTTAAGTTTTCACTTCTGACACCATGTTGTGTGTTTTAATTAAGAAATCAGAATGACTTTTTTCTTTATTGTTCTTCTTAACTTAACGAAGGCAGTGATGGCACTATAGCACTATAGGCAGTGATGGCACTATAGCACTATATGCAACACTCTCGTGGAGATGCTTTGAATTTAATTTCTTAGAGCAATAAATAGATAATTTGCTAAAGATGGGAATCAAAAAGTTTTGGTTTAAAGTAACCATTTTAATGAAAATTTTATTTTACTCTTTAGTCAGAATAAGCTATCTTTGATTTATCACTGCCAATTGGCAAAACACAGAGCGAAAGGTTTTTTTCTGTCATCGATGTTAATTTGTGGGCTTCTTTTTTGGACAATGTTTAAATTTGTTTGAAAATAAATCATATATGAATCCTTTTTGAGACGCTCAAGTGATAAATCAATTTTAAATCACCAGAAGTGATCTGAGAAGCAGTGCTGCCAATTTAGCCATTTAGTGGCTAGATTTAGCCATTTTTCATCCTGTTTAGCCATTAAAAAATTAATTTAGCCATTAGCCATTTTTCAACTTATTTCGCCATAATATTTTTTTTGCCGTTTTGCTTTTAAAATAATAATTTTCAATTTCTTATAAAAATGTATTAAAGGAAAATAAACATTTTTATCAATTGAAACTCATTTCATTTAAATCACAACTTTAACAAATGTTGGAAATCGCTTAAACTATGATGATGAAACATCTTTCAAAATAAAGCAATAGTAGTCCAATATTAAATTTATAAAATGGATCAACACAAACATCGGTGTTTCTTTCTGGTTGCAAGTATTTCAACAAAGAGATGCAGGCGGCAAAAAAATTTTTTCAGACATTTCAGAATGGCCTATATAGTTGGTATCAGTTGCATGGTCTAATGATGAAGTAGAGACGGTATTTACCCAAGTAAACATCGTGTAAAGTAATTCGAGAAAAAGGATACATTAATCAACCGTTAATTCGATTTTATCAATAAAACGTTTATACCAGCACCACAATAGTGGAGAGAGTACGATGCGTTTGTGCTGATGTTTGCAACACCTTTAAATAACAGTTCTAAGCCCACCTTTACGTATACCGATTGACTCAGAATCATTTTCTGAGTCGAATTAACGATGTTTGTCCTGCTGGCTGGCTGGCTGTTATTTGATAAAATTTGGTACATAGATTCCAATGTGGTGTTGACCGACTATACTTTCTTACTTGTTTTTTATTGTAGATCTGGACTGAAAAGGTTGGGGAAATGTTGTCGTTATTGTGGTTTACCTTTTAATTATTAAAAACTAATAGGCCCGAGTGATTCCTATGAGATGAACAATAACGACATCGAATTTATCGATGATTTAATTTTTTAAATATCTATCAAAATGTTAATTTAAGTTTATTCTTATTTAACAAATTAATCTTAACTTACAATTTCATCGTAAACCACTTTAAATGAATTATTTCTGTTTTGTTATTGAATTTTAATGTGTTTTTTTTTTAAAAAAAAAAAGCTTTTAGCCATTTTTCCGTAAATTTAGCCATTTTTGGTCACCCAGTTTTGGCAACACTGCTGAGAAGACTCATTTGAGTGATTTTTATAAAAAATTGTCACCCAAATGCTTGCTAGGAACAAATTTAAATAAAATTTACATATAAATCACACTAAGTTAACAAGAGGGTAATGACTCAAAATTTTCAGTAAAAGCATTTTACATTAAAGGCATATGACAAAGAATTATTTAACCAACCTTTGCATTTCCAAAAAGTAGAAAGGAGACAAAAAAGCATGATATTTTGCCAGCGAATAGGTATGAATTTTACGTATCGATTTCTTCCAAAAAGTGAAAAAATAAAAATTTTTAACAATACTAAACATTTATACAAATGGTTATATTTGTATTGATATACAGATCTGTGGCCACAAGTCATAACAGCCTACATACGTCTGTATTTCAATATTTTCAGTACAGCAGTTTAAGTTCAGAATCTTTACTGAAAATCAGGAGACGGGTTTTTTTTTGAAAACTTTGCTACAGATTCAAAAGAAACGAAATTCTTTACTTAGTTGTTAAAAAAAAAATAGTTGTTTAGATATTTCCGAAAAAGACACTTAAGCTCGATTCACCCATGCGTTCCGAACAAAATTTTTGTCCGGACAAAATTTTTTTTATATTGAGTTTGACGTTTTACTTTTGAGAGAGAGAGCAATGAATTTGTTCGGAACGTTTTTTCTTGAATTGGTTTAATTTTAATTCTTGTGCCGAACAAAATGAACTGAGATGCCACTATTTTTTTTAATTTGTACATAAAAGTTGAATTGAGCTGCCATATATTAAATTTTTAGTTTTGTGCTGAATAATTAAAAAAAAAAATTAAACAAAAAATGGATGTTAAAGAAAATATTGCCCTGAAACTTATTGAGGAAATAAAAAAACCAGGAAGAGAATGTATTTTTAATATGGGAAATCATTCATATAAAAATACTTACTTAAAACAAAATATATGGACGTAAATAGAAAAATCTATTGGAACTGGTCGTAAGTAAATTTTAATATTTTTTAACATAATGTTTACCAATTATTGTAGGAAGTGAATGTTAGTTATTTATAAAAGATTCCACGTTATGGCGCATCGCAGGAACAAGTGTGTGGAAAACACCGTTTGTCCTTCTTTTCTGTAATATTTTTCTAACTGCTATTATTTTTACTTTCTTCTTTCGTCCATTTTTACACACTTCTATAAAAAAACTAATAGCTTGCTAACTGTGCTGCCACTTTGTATAATCGTTTACATTTGTAAACCATATGGTAGCTTTGTTTGTCCGGACAAATTTTCCGATATGGGTGAATCGTTTTGCAGAACACTCTCTGTAAAAAAATTATTGTCCGGTCAAAAATATTGTTCGGGACGCAGGGGTGAATCGAGCTTTAGGCCCGTATGAATTGTTTAACGAAAGAAAGTCAAAAAGTTAAAGTTGAGTTAGGCTATTA
Organism: Pollenia angustigena; assembly: GCA_930367215.1. Taxonomy (NCBI): domain Eukaryota; kingdom Metazoa; phylum Arthropoda; class Insecta; order Diptera; family Polleniidae; genus Pollenia; species Pollenia angustigena. The sequence goes on along the minus strand of OV884059.1, from coordinate 171,499,161 downwards.
TTCCAGATAAAATAAAAAACTTTCAGCGCGCCTAATTTTTCAGATTCGATCTCTCATGTTGAGTTAGGTTGTTATTTCTATATAATAATTCATAAAGTTTAAAGAAAAATGACTTAAGTTGATTTAGGCAATAAAGAAAAAATAATGTTTATATATGTTGTAATCCTGAATTGACTTAGGCGCAGTGTTGCCAAAACTTAGTGACCAAACATGGCTAAACTTGCGGAAAAAAATGGGCTAAAAAATAAAAACACATTAAAATTCATAACAAGTTTTTTACAATGAAATTGTAAGTTAAGATCAATTTCTTAAATAAGAATAAACGTAAATTAAAATTTTGATAGATATTTTAAAAATTAAATCATCGATATCGTGCCCTTTATAGGCAAAGTAAATCATAATCACGACAGCATTTACCCAACCTTTTGAGTCTAGATCTACAATAAAAAACAAGTAAGAAATGATAGTCGGTCAACCCCGACTATATGATAGCCTACACCACTTTAGAACCCATGTATCAAATTTTATTAAATTATCTGCAAATTTGCGACCTGTACTTTGCGCAAAAGGTTTACATGGACAGCCAACCAGCCGGACAAACATTGTTAATTCGACTCAGAAAGTGATTCTGATTCAATTGATAGATATACGTTAAGGTGGGCTTAGGACCAATCTTTTAAGGTGTTACAAACGAGCACAAATGCATAGTACCCTCTCCACTGTTGTGGTGTTGGTATACACATTTTATTGTTATGGTAAAAATATTTACCTAATTGATATCGAATTAACGGTTGCTAAATGTAACCTAGTTTTTCAATTACTTTTAACGGTGTTTACTTGGCAAAATACCCTCTCTAGTTCAGCATTAGACCATGGAAGTGAGAGCAACTTTATAGACAATTCTGAAATTTCTAAAAAAAATTTGTTGCCGCCTGCATCTCTTTATTGAAATATTTGCAACCAGAACGAAACAGCGATGTTTGTGTTGATCCATTTTTTAAATTTAATATTGGAATACTGTTCCTTAATTTTGAAAGATGTTTCAGCGTCATAGTTGTGATTTAAATTAATGGCTTTTAATGGCTAAACAGGGCTAAAAATGGCTAAATCTAGCCACTAAATGGCTAAATTGGCAACACTGCTTAGGAGGTTACGCCAAAACTGTCATATAGAAAAATAACTTAAGCTTTTAGGTTTTTTAGGGAAAAAATTTTTTTTTTCGGGCTACGTTAGGACTTTTTAAAGTATTTATGTAACATCAATGGCTTTACCTCTGAATAAAATTTTAATTTGCCAAGTCAAACAAACCTCAAAACAACCAAAAACTGTCAAATCATCTATCGCAGAAGACAGTGCTGCCAAAATTAAGTTTTTCACCTTGAAAAAAAACACCCGATAGATGTTACCAAATTTAAAAAATTAAAAACTTCTAGGCCGGCATTTTCCATCGGCCTAAATATTTTTACAAGATTTTTATTTACAAAAAAAAATCCTTTCCTTTCAACATACAATTAACAGTTAAAATATTTATACACATTAAAAACATTTTTATATTACTCTCTGCATTAACCATAACATATCAAATTGGTTATTAACAGTTCAGTTACATAAAGGTTTTATAAACAATAAAGTACATATTTTTAATAATTTATGGCTCATAATTTCGTTATTAAAATTTTATATGCTATCTGCATTTTAATGTTTTATTACTTTTATTAAATGTTTTTGCTCGAAACCACATCATATCATTTACAAGGTAATTGTACTTACTTGTTAAACCAATAAATAATATTAATAAATATACTTATACATATATGTATATGTATATATGGATTAATTAACAATAATATAATACATACTGTGAATTCAATAAATTGCAAATGATAAAAATAATTTGTTTTTTATTAATATTTTCATTAAAGATAAACTATTTTTATACCCACACCACAATAGTGGAGAGGGTATTATGCATTTGTGCTGATGTGTGTAACGCCTAAAAATATTGGTCCTAGACCAACCATAAGTTATACCGATCGACTCAGAATCACTTTCTGAGTCGAACTAACGATGTCCGTCCAGCTGGCTGGCTGGCTGGCTTGCAGGCGCAAAGTACAGGTCGCAATTTTGAAGACAATTTGATAAAATTTGGGACATAGGTTCTTATTGGCACAAGCACCAAGCCTTTTACAAATGGGCCGAATCGTAGGGCCACGAGGGAGATAGGGGAAATTTCTTTCTCTCAGAAACTATCAAACCGATTTTAATGAAATTTGAAACATACAGTGAGTCTCATAAATATTTTGAATATTTTTTTACTCCATAAAGATTAAATACATTCCTCAAAATGAAGTACAATTTGTTTAATTTTTGAGAACATGGTCCATTTATTACGTAGGTGATATGTGTTACAACGTAAATATGATAACAATATTACAAAAACTTGTAATTTCATGGCCTTTTTTTGACATTAAAACTATTTTGACCCTAATTTAATACTCTTAAAAGTATTTTGCTTTTTAAAAAAAATCATCTTATCCTTGCAAATATTGTTATAAGTTATCAAAGTAATTTTTATAACTTTTTACATTTTATATGGGCTTGCTTCGTTCATACGTTTCAATCATATTTTCGTACGAATAAGATAATATTTTCAAGGTATTTTGCTATTATTTATCAAATTAAAATGCCGAAAGGAAAGCAACTAAGTTTCGCCGAGAGGAAAATCATCTTGCACATTCATGACCAAGGTAAAACAGTTTTTTTATATCGCAAATGTTTAAGAGGTATCGTCAAACTATAGAAAATATAGTTAAGCGTGCAAAAGAACGTGGAAATATTGAAAATTTGGCACGACATGGCCGTCCAAAATTCTTATCAGCCAGAAAGGAAAGGAACATACATACTTAAAAAAATTCAAAATATCAAGCAGACAGTAAAACATGGATGAGGTTCTGTTATGGCTTGGGGCTGTATGTCAGCCTCTGGAGTTGGAATAGATGGAATTATGGACAGACATGTGTATCTGTCAATTCTTAAAGAAAACCTTAACGCGAGTGTTGATAAAATGGGACTTCTAGCAAGTGGTTTTTATTTCCAACAGGACAACGATCCCAAACAAACAGCCTTAGATGTTAAACTGTGAATTCTTTATAACACCAAACATTTGCCAATGCCTCCTCAAAGCCCGGGCTTAAACCCAATAGAAAATTTATGGGCGTATTTGGAGGAAAAGGTTCGTCAATGCCTCGTATCTTCGAAAACTACGTTGAAACAAGTTTTGCTAAAAGAATGTGGAAAAATACCTCAAGAAAAGTGCCAAAATTTGGTGGAATCTATACCACGACGATTAGCTGGAGTTTATAAAAACAACAGATATGCCACAAAGTATTAACTGTGACATATTCATTGTTATACGGTAAAAAGACGTGATTTTTTTTAAAAGCAAAATACTTTTGTGACCTTAAAAATGCACTATATTCTTCTAAAATCTCGTATAAAGAGTATAATAATTAAGATGTTCTAATTTTTTTTTTATAATTTAATTCTTTGTCTTTCTCCTAACACGTTAAAAAAAGAAAATTCCTGTTTAATATTGTTACGTTTTTCCTTTAATAAACGCGTTCGGTTTACTCCCTTTACAATAAACCGTTGAGTTCTTTTAATTGCAAATAAAAATAAATACACGCACTTATTCAACTTTACAAACTTTATTGAAATTAATTATTTTGTTCACAATTGTTAGTTATGAACAGAACCGTTTTTCAAAACAGACTAAACTAATTTTACATGAGTCACCCCTTTTATATTTCATAATTATTTCTAGATTTTTCCTGAACCTTCCCGTAAAAACTATTTATTATGTTCTATAACCATTTCTAGAAATGACTGGGAAATTTATATAGAAATTATTTTTAAATAACAGTTGTGTTGAAAATTATACATGACAATTTTAAGTAACATAAAACTATAACTTACAATATAACTTATAATTATAACTATAAATAATTCTTAGATAATTTAACTTTCGTAACAATATAATAAATAAATGGATGTCAATCAAGTTTCTTCTAAAAAGTTTATTTTTCTTATATACAAACTATTTATGAGACCATATCTATATAGACACATAAGCTATACAGTTTTTCAAAATAGGACCACAAGGGGAGGTAGGGGCAATTTTGCCTCTCACATACTTTCAAAACGATTTTAATGAATTTTATAAACATAGATAAATCCATATTAATATGGACACATAAGCACACACAAAGAAAAAACATGGTTGTGGTAAACATATTCTAAGAGCAACATATTATGATAAGATTCATGATTGTAGTCACCATATTAAGATTATTATTGAATCATATTATAACTAAATATACTCGTACTATTACATCATAATATTTTTCCCTTAATCAAATTATTGTCATGCTTATCATAATAAGCTAAGAAGTAATCATATTATCATCATGTTAATCATAATAAATTTAGAAGCAATCATACTATGTACAGCACCTTTCATAGCTGTCATAAAAATACAAATTAAATTAAAATTTTTTTGCATCGATTTTTTTTATTTTGTGGCTTTTTACAATTTTTCTTAATGTTAATCAAATAGCGGAGTTCAATATAAGGCTTGCAAAAGAGCAAATGCAAAATCTGTGGTTTTCATAGGCAACCGCGTATGTCCATTTTTTAGATTTTTTTGAAAAATGATGGATCCATTCCGATTTTTTAACGTAATGAAGAAGTTTAAAAAGTGCAATACCTAGCCCAAAGGTTGATCTAGAGTGGTTTTTCAGCTTTCCTGAAAAATTTTATTTTAAGACATACGCGCCTGCCCATGAAAACCACAGACATATCGTAGCACTTTTATAAAATATTGTTGGATTTTACAAAAAAAAATACGATATTTTCATTTTGCACTATTACTTCACTAATACTGAATGAACTCCGCTTATATTTTAATTTTTTGAATTTCTTTAAACTTATTTTTTTATGGGAATTTATCTTTAAATTGTTTAACCGCTCACATATAAAATAAACGACACAACTGATTCAAAATTATTTAACAAATGGAAACATAATATTATTACTATATTAGTAAAAATAGTTTAATTACATCTTTAACATAATATGATAAATGTATAGAAAGTTATCAGGTTATGGCTATTAAATATCATGATATGGTTGTGAGTAATATAATATGTTAAGAAAGTTATCATAAATAAGTTGTTAGAAAAATAATTTTTTTTCGGTCAACAATACTCAAATTTATAATTGCGATAAACATTGATATGTTTACAGTTACTCTAATATTGTTGATATTAAATAAAAATAACAATTATTTGTGTACGACAACAATATATTGTTACATTAAACATAGTGTTGTTGCCGTAACCATGCCCAACCAAATTTTTTTTCTGCGTGCAGGATGTGTTTTTAAATACTGTGGTGTGGGTTACTTGTTTATTATTTTTCTTCATGCAATTTTAAGTTGAATGTTAATGTGTTCATTTACTTTACTAGCAGAAACTTGCAACGAGAGAGTAAATGAAAAAGATACGAAATTAAACATGAACACTTCCGAGTGAAAATTGTTACAAATTTGTAACAGTTTTTAGCAAATGAACACACTTAATATTTGAAGCTCTTTACTAATAATACAGTTTTCCCATGTTTTGTTATTTATTAACGCAAAATGATTGCGAAAATTGTTTTAAGTTTTAATTTAATCATCATTAAAACAAAATTAAAACTGCCGAAGGCTTGAGTTTAAATACATTAGACATTTAAAGCAAATTGCTTTAAAAAATATATGTATACATACACCAATCTACAAAACTATTTGCACGATTTCAAATTCCCATCCCAAAACTATTCACTGTGTTATGTGTGTTATTTGAAAAACTTAATTTTTAATTTATTATTTCCAAAGATTAAATATTAATAGCGAACGTTTCGAATTAATTAAAACCTTGTCAGTTGTGCAAAAGTCAGCCAGCCAGTTTAAGCAGAAAGGGTTTAAGGGTATTTAACTATTGCAGATATTTATGCTGTAGTCGGTTAAAGAGGCTTTGTTAACCGCACTTTTAGTTGTTATAGTTGTTCACATTGTACACATGTTGTTCACCGTTTAACCTACCACTCACGCGGTTAAAAGTAAAAACAATATGAACTTGTAAACTTTTGACTGTATATGAAAAAGCTTAACTAATTTATTTATACATTCATTATGTTGCGGTTAAAAAGAACATAGGTAAATAGTTTTAAAACAAATCAAGTAAAATTGACATTAAGAGCCTATTTCACCAATTCTATTAAATATCAATTTATCAGCCATGTCACAGAGTACAATTCCGTTCGGAAACGGAATTCATTCCGTATTTTGGTGCTTCAGAAAATGACCGTAAAAAATTTCGGAATGAAACCATTTTTGTTTTCATGCACGGAATGGGAGTTTTCTGTATCTGAAAGGCCAAAAAACTATCAAAATACACATTCTATCAATAAACAAATATGTTTTCTTCAATTCCGAACGGAATTGTACTCTGTGACATGGCTGTATATTTAAATATAGTTTTTCATATAATTTTAATTTTTCCTCAAGATGAAAAGAGAATTTTAAACATTTTTTTTTTCATGTATTTTTATTTGCAATCTATTTTACACGAATTATTAAGCAAAATTATTAATAATTAAATATAACTTATTATATCGAGTTCGACTGAACTCAATAAAAACAAAAGTAATACAATTTGCATTAGTGTTAATTTACTTATAACTACTACTTCCTAAAAGGCAAGTCAAGCACATGGTGCCTTTTTAGTCTTCGAATCTCATTACTGTCATTTAATAGGTTAATCGCTAATATATTAGAATGATAACTAAGCCTTTGCAAGTACCTTTCACTATAACAATTAATTTCTTTTTTTACTAATGAGATACCAAGATCGATATGAATACACCTGTTTTTTAAAAACCATGGAGCATTTGATATTAATCGCAATGTTTTTGACTGATACCTTTGTAATATTTCAATGTTCGAATTACTAGTAGTTCCCCATAGTTGAACACCGTAAGTCCATACTGGTTTTAGAATTGTTTGTATATAATGACTTTGTTCTCTAAGCTTAATTCTGACTAAGGACCTAGAAGCCAATACATTTTCTTGGTTTTTATATCTAAAAGTTTTCTTTTCGCTTTCACATGTTCATTCCATGTGAGTCTTCTATCTAAATGAAGGCCTAAGTACTTTGCACTATTAGATTTCGGAATAACAGTTCCGTTTAACTTTACTTCCGGGCAAATATTTTTTCTCAATGTAAACGTTACATTTTTTTTCTGCATTAACTTTTATATTCCATTTCTGTAATCAATTTCCAATCATATCAAGCTGTCTTTGTACCGTAGCTGATGCTTCATTTGGGGATTTATTAGAAAACAGTATGGCAGTATCATCAGCATACGTTGCCGTGGTCAAACCATCGATAGTGGGCATATCTGAAGTAAAAATTGTATACAGGACTGGACCCATAACACTTTCCTGTGGAACTCCAGATTTAATACTTCCAAAATTCGAATCTTCATCATTAACATTTACATAAAAGGACTTTTTTTGAAGATAAGATTTGATTAAATTGTAAACATAAATTTATAGTTTAATAGAATTGGTAAAATAGCCCCTTACAAAGGGCCGGTTCGGAAATGCAACGCTGCATAGAAAAAATAGTTTTCATATATGAAAACGAACAAATGTTTACGTGATTTGTTAAAATAAATTGTTGAAAATTTAAAAAAAAAACGCATATAAAATGTTTGTCCAATTTTTATTTATTGTTTCATTAATTATGATGTTCTAAATTCCCAATTTTTATTCTTTGACACTTTAACAAACCAAAGACTTTGGAAAAACTAAAGATATTATAAAAATAAAACTGTTAAGTGAATGAGAATTACAAACACTCAATTCTTACTTGCAACGAAATGAAAGCTATTAAAAAATGTATAAGAGTTGTAAAAATACTGTCTTTACTTTCATTCAAATTTTTTTATTGAATATGAAGAAATATTTTATTATTTTCAGTTGCTTAATAAATTTCAACAAAGCAGGATTGTTGCGCATGTTGTTATTTTGGCAAATTTTGCAATTTCGTAGTGGTACACTGACAATATATTTATTGTATTGTGATCAAGTTGTGCTTATGTATGTTTTTTTCAGCTTGTTTTAAAAACGTTTCAGCAATCATGTGGGATGATGAATTATATAATAACAAGTTTTTTTATTGAATTCCTTTTTTTTTTTTGCATATTTACATAAAAATAGTACACATTTTGAAGATTTTGCTCACGGTCTTTTCGATTTCAGGTGACAATATGCATATATATATTTTACCGTTAATGAAAACTTGATGAATTATATAATAATAATATTTTTACTGAACTTTTTTTTGTTTTGCATATTTACATATAGTTTGAACAACTTTTCAAAAATTTCTCTTAGTGTAAATCAACTGATTTACTCTCTTTTATTCAATGTTCTCTATCTGCCCTTCGCTGGTTTATATAGTAAAAGCAAAAAAAATTAAAGATTCTAGAAACTTGTGATAGAGTTAAAACACATCAAATATGTCATTGCGAGTCTGTAGTAATTCCGATCAGGCTTGCCAGCTTAGCACTTTTTGTGCAAGAATTAGCACATTTTTTCTGATTTAGCACTAAGAATTTCAAAAAAAAGTGCTAAGTGCTAGTTTTACACATTTTATAATTATTTAGCATTTTAAGCACTTTTTTAGTAACTAAATCAACTTAAAAACTCCCATAATCGATTCAAGTAAAGTATAAATTCTTTGAGTGTATTCAAACATATACACATTAGACTGGTCGCATCTTGTATGGGATTTTTTTTTTAATTTAATTGTTTGCGCTGCTTAAAATATGAGGTTTGGTGTAAGAAATCATGATCTAATTTTTCAGGTCAATCCGACGGTGCCTAGCCGTGCCGGGTGGGGCCCAAAGTTCCCCATATTATAAAAAAAACATATTTTCTATAAGATCTTTATAGTTATACCAGTTGAAAAGCCGAAAATCAAAAATATGGCTTCGTTCTTCCGCAGAGAAAGTACTTCAAGTGTGCCAAATTTCAGCTTCCTATGTCATCAGATGGCTTCAGAAAGTTGCGGAAAGAATAGGACATACATGCAAACATCCTGACATACTAAGAAATATATTGTATAGATAGATTAAAGTATTTGCTGTCTAATATTTTAGTATGATACGAACGAAAGATTTTTAACCTAATTCGGGGTCGCTGAATCCAGTGGTGCTAGTCGTTTTTTACGTTAGCTTTGGTTTTCGAGATATACCGTTATTTCGAAAATTAAGGATGTTGCACAACATATGTTTTCGTAAATCAAAAACGCTTTAGCTTATTGAAAAACTAAAAAAAAACCGAAATTCCGAATTAAAACTTACTTTAAGAAAGTTAAAACTTTTTTCTTTATGTTAGCTTTGGTTTTCGAGATATACCGTTATTTCGAAAATTAAGAAGGTTGCACAACATATATTCGCGTAATTCAAAAACGCTTTAGCTTATTGTAAAACTAAAAAAACCGAAATTCCGCAATAAAATTTACTTTAAGAAAGTTAAAACTTTTTTCTTTATGTTAGCTTTGGTTTTCGAGATATACCGTTATTTCGAAAATTAAGGAGGTTGCACAACATATATTCGCGTAATTCAAAAACGCTTTAGCTTATTGAAAAACTAAGAAAACCCGAAATTCCGCAATAAAATTTGCTTTAAGAAAGGTAAAACGTTTTTCTTATATGCGCTTTTAGAAACATAATTTTTTTTTTTTTTTGGAAAACAAATAATTTTTTTAAATTAAAATAGTTTATTGGGCTTAACAAAAACTAAACTCAAGGCGAATTGAGTAGAAGGTGAGGTCAAAAAAATTTCTTGTATAAAAAAGGTTTGTTTACGTAGAAAACTAGTTTGTATACAAACTTTGACAAGTCAACCACTGAAAAAAAACGCCATATGAAAACAGGGAGCAAATTATGACAGCTGCGATCGAATACTTTTAAGATTCGAAAGCAATGTTATTTCAGGCGATACTGAATGAATCGTATTTATTCAGGGGATTTAAAACACTGTCAAATTAAAACTACAAAAAAGTTGATACGTCAACTAGTTTATGAAAATATGACAAGCAGTGAGGACTTTTTTGTAGTTTTAATTTGACAGTGTTTAAATCCCCTGAAGATGACCATCGATGTATGGTCGAAATATCGGAAAAAATAAAAAAATAAAGTTAGAAATACAAACATTTTTGGATTTTTTATTTATAATTTTAATATATGACCTTAAGCCAAACAAAAAACAACAACATAGATAATCGACACAGGTCAACAATAAATATTGAACAAAATGAATATTTAAAGAAATTTAAACAATCTTAATTAAAATTGTAAAGTTTTATAATATTCATAAAAATCAATGTTTAAAAGCTAGCACTTTTGTTTTTAACTGTAGAACAATTTAGCACTTTTTTTTGTCGATTTAGCACTTTTAATTTGAATTCTTCTGGCAAGCCTGGTTCCGATATTGTTGTGAAAGTGCCTAAGTGTAAATTATTAAGCTTTCAAAACCTTGAACGGAAAAAGTGTTTTTCATTGCGTTTCTTATTTTTATAAAAGTAGCAAGAAAAGATCTATAGAGGTTTTTGCTAAAGAAAGTTAGTGAAAAGGCATTAACGTAACAATATATTTCAAAACTACCATTAATCAGTAAGAGTGCTTTATACGGATATGCCGAAACTCCTATACCCTTCACCATTTTGCGATTAAAACAGAAAGTTATAAATAAATCTTTAGATATAAATAAATTGATAACCAAGTTTCTAGTACCTGATTTGATAACTGTGGCTTTTGCTGTCTCTAAACACACGGAAATCTATAATGTCTTTGTACGGGAACTACCACGACTACTTCTCCAATCCCGCGCAATTAGTATGCGTTGTGTTAATTAGTCCTGCACCACTAAACATTCGCTCGCTCAGAACGCCCGTTGGTAGTGTCACTATATAATGTAAAATACATTTGGTAGCATGACAGTTTTTTTTTTTGCAGTTTATTGTTATCGGCGCAAAAGGGAGATTTTTTCAATCTAATTTAAAGTATCAAGTGGCGCTATATTACAAACTGGTTATGTAATCGTATTCGGCGAACATTAACGCACATATTCCTATTCTTGAAGGCTCCACGAAAAGCCCCCCAATGAAATAACGCCCAGGAAATAAATGAACTAAACCCCAAAACGAAAACGAAACAACCCCCAATATTTTGATGTTATTTCATATGAAATAACAACACCCAATGATGAAAATGAAATAACCCCCAATGAAATTAACCCCATCAGCAACAAAAATGAAATTATGCCCAAAATTCAAAAAAGAGTCAGTTTCACCAAGGATTTCATGAAGTCAATATGGACCAACAGCAAAGTCGCAAAATTATTGAAATGAATCGTGTGGAGGCCCGCAGGCGTCTTCTTAATAATAAGGATATATTCGGTTAAAAAATATTGCTGTAGTTATTTTACCCGCCCGTAGATCCTTGTAGCCCTGCTCTATTTTTGCAGTTCGGTAGACAATTTGCCTTCTACGTTTGGCCTTTACACGGGGGGGGGGGGGGGGGCGCTTTTTAACCATGGGAGGTAAGGCCATAATGGCTTTATTGCTCAATTGAATGGGAGATAAAGCCGTTATGGTCTTATCGCCCAATCATTGAGAGGTAAGGTCATATTTAAAATTTTGCGAAATGAGAGATATAGCCATATTTTTTCGCAAATGAGAGACAAAGCCATACTTTTCCAGAATAGTGTGCGCATGGTGTCAACATTCTGTAAAAGGGAAAATCCTTAGTTATCATTGAAAAACATTTTTTTATTCTTGTGACGCACGCAGGAAAACTTCATTCAGCGAAGCCACCTGCCGTGTCCTACTGGAGGAAAAAATCCCTAAGCACGGCCGCAGGCCGTCACGCAGAAAAACTTTAGTATGCGAAGCCAGATTTCAATACTTAACTTTGGTGTTAAAAATTAAATAACCTCCGAATTAAAAATGAAATAACACCCAAATTAAACACGCTATGAAACAAGCCCCGAATTTTAAAAATTTGTTGGGTGTTATTTCATTGGAGATTATTTCATAATTTGAAAACCCCAAATGAAGAATGAAATAATTCCCAAAAAAAATGAAAAACGGCCCAAAAAAATTGGGGAATATTTCATTTCTCGTTTGGGCGTTATTTCATTGGGGGCTTTTCGTGGAGCCTTCTTGAATATTAAAAACTGATTTCGTAACATCACTCGTACTTTTTTTTTATTATATTAAGTGACAACTCGAAAATAAAATGAAACATAATGTAATATAAAACCAAAATATGGAAAAAGTAACGGCAATTTTCCTATAACTATTTTGCTATAGATGATTTCAATAAATAGATAATAAGTAGAAAAAATATCATAAAACGAATTAGACGGTCTTAAGTTGATTTATAAATTTTGTGAAAATTATCCTCATTAAAGCAAATTTAACTGCCAGTTCAAGGATTTCGAACGTTATCGTTCGCTTAAAAAATTTATATGAAACACTCAGTTTTAAAAATATTTTCCATACAAAATTCTATGCGAACGTCTACGTTCGAAATCGTAGAACAGGCAGTTAATTTATTCGTCACTTTTCTGAAATCCAAATTGAAAAATCCTTTGTTTATAAGACAGTAAAAGCTTTCGAAAGTAAAAAACCGTTCAATATAAAACGACGATCCGGTAAAATTTTTGATACAATGCAACCAAACTCGAGCTACATATGTTGAAGGTAGAATTTGCCGGATATTCTTCAAAATCTAACCATGCGTTGGCAAATAAATAAAGAGTTTAAACTTAGAAGTACGTAGCACATATCAGGGAAGTCAAATATGCAAAGAAACCCGTTCCAGCAGTCTCAAAAAAAGAGTCAGTTATCATCAAACATCTAATACGGGCTTTGTTACAACGTTAAAATTGAGTCACACAAATATGTTAATAGATTCTCTTCACATTATTTTGTGAAATTATTTTTAGAATTTGCTTCTCAATAGTACCGTTATCAGCATGTGTTAATTGTTAATTCTTTGTAATCTTTCCTACAATCGAGACACAACTGCATACAACGACCCCAAACACTACAATCTCATACACACCTTCTCGCGTTGTACCAACGGTCAGCGTTGTCAACTTTGAAATTTCAATCCGCACCAAAACCGAGAAAAAAACGCGCCAACTTTTTTATTTAAAATCTTAACACACAAAGCCTTAACAATAAAATTGACCAATTAAGACTTGTTTTCGAAAACTCTTCAATTGATATTATCTGCGTTTCTGAGACTTGGCTTAAAAAACGAACTCCTGATAGCATAGTAAACCTTAATGGCTATAAACTTTATAGGGCGGATCGTAATATTCGTGCTAAAAAAACTCGTGCTGGTGGTGTGGCAATATATATTAGGGAAACAATTAAATCAAATCTTGTATGTCAATTTGGTGATGGTGAGGAAATTGAGTACTTGTTTGTGAATATATTAACTGAAGGATAGAAATTAATGGTTGGTTGTGTATATCGTTATAATAAATATGTAGATTACTCCACTTTCTTGGAAATTATTGAGAAATTAACAACATCTTGTACTGATTTAATAATTGCTGGTGATTTCAACTCTGATTTATTTGAAATCGCTGATCTGTCTGATTCAATGAATGTTGCAGTTTGGTCTTTCATCTGTTAATTGTAGCTTACCTACTCATTTCACAAGCACTACGTGTACTCTACTTAATATCTTCTTTGTTAATGATGTTTCCAAAGCGCTTTTCTAGACATGACTTAATTTTAATAACTAATGACTTTCATTTAAAACATAAAGTCGAAACTTTTTCTTATCGTGATTTTAAAAATATTAGTTATCAATTTTTTTTTTTGTATTTTTTTATTATTGAATCTTTCTTATCGAAATTTACTTTATGTATTCAAATTCTACTTGTTGTTTATTAGTTGTTACCAATGTGACCACTAACTGCTGTATTCAAATATCGGTTCTTTTTAGCCTCTGGTGACCTTCGAACTGAAGCAGACCCCGAGCGAGGTAGTTAGGGTGGGCCATTTGTTTATCTATGTAGCTTATTGAATATTTTTTAATTTCCACCTGAGTTTCGACCGATTAGCCAATGTAGTTGAGCTGCTTTAAGTTTCATAGCCGTTATTTTTGCTTCAATATGACTAGACCAGGTCAATCGTCTGGTTTTCTACCGGAACAGTGATGTTATTTATTTTTACAGCTGGGCACGTTTGTCTTCTGAGCGTGAAAGTTAAGTGAGCACATTTAGCCGGGTTAACCTTTATTTTCCATTTTTCTAGCCAGGCAGTAGTTCATTGATGTGGGACTGTAGATTTTGCGAGGCGACTTTTGGGTTTTGCAAATGTACAGGTATTCGTGCTCAGATTTGTTTGCATATCCGCTGTGTATATTATATATAGTAGCGGTCCTAATATGCTGCCTTGGGGGACAGCGGCAGTAATTTTCTTGAGGGGGGAGTATTTATCTTGCGACCTTACTATGAATGTTCTGCCTGTTAGATAGCTCTCCAGAAGCTTGTGAGTGTTTTGAGGAAGTATTCGTGTTATTTTGATGAGTAGCCCATCATGCCAAACTTTGTCAAATGCTTGGGAAATGTCTATTAACAGGGCTGAGCAGTATTGCTTTTTCTCAAACGCCGATCTAATTAGGGTGACAATTCTATGCACTTGTTCTATTGTACCATGTTTCGCTCGTAATCCGAACTGGTGATCCGGGATGATGTCGTGTTCATTTAGATGAGGAGTTTTACTTAAAACGAATATTTTTTCGAAAAGCTTCGATAGGATTGATAATAAGCTTATCGGTCTATACGATGCAACCTGTCTAGCATCTTTTTCTGGCTTGGTAATCATAACAATTATAGACCTCTTCCATAAGGATGGGAAGTATCCCAATCTTAATATCGCGTTAAAAATGAGCAGCAAGATTCTAGAAGCAGACGATGGTAAGTTACTTATCATTGACCCTGTGATGCGGTCAGGTCCGGGAGATTTTCTAATTTTCACGTTTTCTATTGCAGATTTTACTTGAGTTATGTTAAATTTTATTGGATGGTTTACCTTATCAGGAATGATTGGACGACAGGAACAAGTATGTGCATCATGTGGCGTGAACACCTTCTCAATGTGGCCCGCGAAGGCGTTTAATTTTTCATTTGTGTTATCGGCCCAAGTGCGGTTTTCCAGTCTTAATGGGGATTCTTGGGCATTTCATATGCCGTACAGCTTTCCATAAGTTTTTTGTGGCATCAAGGCTGTTTAGATAGCCTTCTACTGCAGACTCGTGGTTCTGTCTCAATTCGTTGCGAAGAGTTGTTAGGCATAATTGTAGTTGGGCCTTAGTGGTTGGGGAACGACTGTTTTGCCATTGTCTTCTTAACTTCCTTTTTTCTCTGATAAGGGTCTCTATATCTGTCGATGTATTGTAAGGAGCACGTTTAATTGTCCGCTTAAGGCTTCTGTAAATCGGTCGACAGCTATTTGGATGTCAGATGAATTTTTTAGGGGAATGCACTGTGATAGGTGAGAGCTCTAATACATTTTATACTTTAACCAATTTGTGTTTCTGTTTGGATAGGAAATAAAGTTTGCAGCTGCGGCGTCAGAGTTGCCTTTTAAAATGAGGATTGATAGTGAATGATCAGACGGATAGATCATAGGAGGAACTAATAAGTACCTGATCGCGCTTGATGTTTTTAATTACAGCAAAGTCAATAAGGTCTGGTAGCTTGTTGAAGTCGGTTGGCCAATAGGTATGCTCACCAATTGATACGACATCAAAATTATTTGCAGTTGCGGTATTGTATAGCTGATTACCTCTAGGACTAATAAGTCTGGAGCCCCAATATGTATATTTAGCTTTGTAATCGCCAGCAGCAATGAATTTCTGGCCCAATGTGGAGAAGAAGTTGAGAAATTCATCGTGTACAATTTTGTGCCTCGGGGGACAATAAACGGATGACATCGTTAGTTTGATATCAGAAAAATTTGTTAATGAAATTTTTCATAATATTGACTGGGATTCTATATTTTACATGTTGTCTGTTAATGACCAGCTGAGCTTTTTGGAAAATAATCTTTTAAAAAAATAAATATAAATATTTTTGATAAGTCATAATTAGTTTGTATTATTTTTAAATGTTGTTATTTTTAAATGTTGTTATTTTTAATTTGAATTTAATTTTATTCCAATTTTTTTTTTCCTTTTTAAGTTTTTGATCCTTAAAATTTTATAATTTACTAGCATTCAACCCGCTACTTCGTTAGCGTCTCCTTTTTCTTCGTGGACATCTGTATGCCAAAGATTATTTTTCTAGGTTTTAAGTTGTTTAAATTCCAGAAATTCAACAAGTACCAGTTAATATACAAAAAAGTACCAAAAAGTTCCCTCATAGATTCGTATCCACTCAGGACATTGCATGTTGAATTTTATGTTTTAAGGTCCAATATTAACGATTATCAAAAAAATACCAGTTGTAGAACCAAAGAGCTGAAGAAAGATATTATGTTGCCCGTATTTTCCATTTTGGTACTATTCCCCCCCCCCCCCCATTAAAGTATCAAAAATTTGCAGTATTGTAGGGGGGCATATAATTTAGTACGAATATGAATGAAGCAAAAGGTTTTGTAAAAAAGTACCAAAAATAGTTACGATCTTCATCCCTCAAACGTTCGAATTTCGAAAAAGACCCAAACTTGTATTCGTATTTTTTTTTATAAGTTTCGAATGTGGTATAAACTTTATTTCTAGGTTTATTGGTTCAAAAGATAGTTGGGGTGACAAAAAATTACCAAAATTCAGGGTTTACCCATTTTCTCCCTTATTTTTTAAAGATCAACGATAAGTATTACAGTTTTTTGTATCTCTTAGTTTCGAAGATATACGATTATCGAATTTGCCCGTTTTTACACTTTTTTACCCCCTAAACATTCGAATTTCCAAAAATTACGTATTATTGGATCGATTTGGGGAGAGCCCCACCTCGATTACGAATTTCAAGTTTTTAGCTCCAGGCGTTTAGGCTGTGCGATGATGAATCAGTCAGTAACGTTACAGTTTTATATATATAGATCATACTTCTTTTTAAATTAAATTGTATTAAGTTGTATTACCATAACTTCTTCTAGTTCCATACTATAACACAGGGGAACAAATTTGAACTTTTTTTGTGCGGCCTGGAATTTGATTGCAAATTTTTACTTATTTGAGGTCGCTGATATAATCTCCATTTTTCTCTATCAGCTCTAGTTTTCGAGATATACCGTTATGTCCAAAATTAAGGCACTTTCACTACATATATTGGAATAACTTGAAAAGATGGACCATATTCAGTTAACAAAAAAAAAACAGTATTATCTTTATGCCGTGCTAATATTGTTTTAAAATTTGCCCTTCAGTTTCAGAGATATGGTTGAATTTTTGAAAACAAAAAGGAAAATTTTGAAAAAAAACCAAATTTTTTTTTCTTTAAAAATTCATAAAAAATTAAATTGAGATAAAAATCACGGTTTTGGGTTTAAAACATTTATCTTAACAAAATTTCGAGTGAAATGAGGTTTATTTCATTGTATTCGATGCACTGTAGACACTCCGTTGACAATGTCACCAAGATAGTCGACAAAACTGGTGACTTGGAGACACTTGCACCCAGGTTTCCTTCAGGGCAGTTATCTCAATAAATTGTTAATCAAATCAAAAGTTGTGCACCGATTACAATGATACAAACCTCATTTCATTTGAAATTATGTTAAGCTAAATGTGTTTAGACCAAACCTGTGATTTTTGTCGCGTTTTTATTTTTTTTTTGGAATTTTTAGAGATCAAAAATTTTTTTTTTTAAAAACCCAATTTTCCTATTTTTTTCTTCAAAAATTCAACGATATCTCTGAAACTACAGGGAAAATTTCGCATTTTTTTTAACTGAAGATTGTCAACCGTTTTCAAGTTATTCCAATATATGTAGTGAAAGTGCCTTAATTTTGGACATAACGGTATATCTCGAAAACTAGAGCTGATAGCGAAAAATGGAGATTAGATTTGGAATCAGCGACCTCAAATTAGTAAAAATTTGCAATCAAATTCCAGGCCGCAAACTAACTGTTCCGCAGTGTAATTATACGATGTATGTCTTGTTGTATGGAAAAATAGTTAAATAAATAACTAAAAAAAATTTATGTATATTAGGTTAATTTAGCAAAAAAAGTATAATTTTTGTATTGAAAATACACATAATAATAAAACAGTATTTTACAGTACGTACAGGGTTTTGAGAAAAAAAGAAAAAAATTATCAATTCATTTGAAGTTGAGATAATTCCTAATGAAAGTTAGAATCAGAGTACGAAAACAAACAAAACGAAACGTTTGCTTTGGTGCTACCAAAAATTAAAAAAGCGCACCACGCACCAACAAAGGCATTTTCGCACACAAAATTTAAAAACGCAACAAACATGGTGCGGAACGCACTGAGTTGATAACGCTGCATACGTTCGCAAAGTGTGTGACTTGCTTTAGAAAAAATAACGACACATTCTCTTCCAACGGGGAAAATTTTAAAGATATTAAGATGAATTTTATACGCAATATAAAGAAAATCATAGCGAACAATTATGCATCACTTACTCCACACAATCCAAATGTTTTTACATTTGTTAAACAATTTAAATCAGAAATTAAATAGAAAACAATGTTGCTCACACACAAAAATCGAAAACAAGCAACGTGATTTTAATGCGTCTTATAAATATAAATTTTCTTTTTATTTCGCAATTTATTTTCTTTTGTAATGCGCAGAAAAAATATAATTAACCACAATTGTTTTGTGAATCAATTATATATAATGCACATAATAATGAAAAGAAATTGTTGAACTCAAAAAAAATATGTATGTATGTATTTATCAGTAACTGACCTTATACAACAAGTAAATAGGGACCCTGTAGGGAATGTCAATAGAAAAAATGTACGTATCACTATTGAATTCGTCACCAGTACTACTAGCCTACTGTTAACTAGAGAATGCTGTGCTTAAGATTCGATATCGAGTAAACTATCGTATCGAGTAAAATATCGTATTTTTCTGCATACGATCAGGGTTGTCAGATGTGGCGATTTCTCGCCAAACGTGGCGATTTTAAAACTTGTTTGGCGACCTAATTTTTGATTTAGCGACATGGCGATTTTTTGGCGATTTCACAAAAAAGTTGGCGATTTTGTTGGCTATTTTTGATGAGCTACGCATTTGTTTTGAAAATCGTTAAATTCAATACTGAGAAATAATATTAATTTTATTATACTTATATTATTTTTATGTATGAAGTTTGAGGCATTCATATGTATGGTCAGTATTTGAAAGTTCAAATGGCTGATGAAGATAATGAATATCTTCGAGAAAATAGTTTTTCATATTTAAAAGTGCTCTTGAAAGAATCAATAAATAGAAATTAACATAAATATATTTAATGTCTATGAACATTTTTTCATTATATGTATGTGGCAATTTTTTATCCCAGATACAATACGTTGTTGTCAGTGATATTTAAAAGATTTTTATGAACTCTTACATACCTTTGGACATTTTTGAAACCCAATGAAAAAATTAGCGTTGGTTAATTGCAAAGATAAATAAGTGTATGCCAAAACTTTTAAGCTGCAACGAAACGGCAGGTACGTACAATTTCAAGGAACTTACTTTGACTGTTCTTTATATGTTCTTTATATTATTATAAGTAATGCCTGTGTTTAAGCTATGAACTCCACTACAACTCGCCTTTGAAATAGAATGCAATACGAACTTCTAGACGCGTTGTTACGAGTTATAAGTTGCACTTCTTTTGTACCATCGTTGAATAAATGAAAACCCCTTACAATGTATTCCAAAAAAGAAGACAAATAGGTAGCTTTGCCGGTGAAGCGTTTTAGATATATAATAAAACTGCAACTACATACATATATATAAAAATTTAAATATATCCAATATTTGTTTAATACGAGCCGCAAAAAAACTTTTTTTGTAGTAAACATCGTACCATTTTTGTGTTCACTAGCTATTTTTACTTTTTTCTAAATAAAAATTAAGCAAAATATATACCATGGCGACTTTTTTGAATTTTTGGCGTATTTTAGCGATACGGAACAAATAAATTATTTTAGAATTTATAAAGAATATTTTTAATAAATTAAAAATATGTATTTTACTGCCAAAAACTTGGAAATAAAGGATTTGGCGATTTTGGCGATTTTTGACATTGAATTTGGCGAAAAAGGTCAAAATCAATCTGACAACCCTGCATACGATAGACACCGGCGTATCGAATGAAAACTCGAGTGATCTAATGGGTTTGGATACTCGTTATCGTTTAATTTGACCGTAGGGGCTAATGAGCTATTGAATTAATAAACAAATATACATTAATAGATATCGAATGCTATCATCTTACATTACGATAAATTTCATTCGATATCGAGTGTCATGATACCAAATTAAAAAATTTCTATCAATTTTGCTCGATGTCGTATGCGGTGATTATACCCCAGTACTACTGACCCTTTGTTGACCAGACAAGGCTTTGTGCTTTAGACATTAAGCAGTTGCTTGCCATCAAAAATGCCAGACATTGCTTTGTGTTTTATAGTGCATTTACACTTGTAATTTTCAAACTAGTTTACGATCGTAAACTACTTTCATAAACTATACCGTTTACATCAGTGTTTTTGACAGTTTAGTTGTTTATCTTTGACAAGTTCTGAGCCCCAATAATAAAAAAAAAAAAGTTGATGCACATACATACGAACATATGTATAAACAAATCTTTTATTTCCGTTGTCCATCTAAAAGAAAATGTGTAAAAAAACTAACATTTCTTATAAATTTGGAATTTTTTTAAACATTTTATTTGTTTATTTTATTTTACTTACTATTGTTTTGGCTTTTTTTTACAGATAAAAGTAAATTCTTTTTTACTTGATTTTTTTTTATTTTTGAGGAAATGTCAAATATCACTAGCATTGGCAGAACAAAATTTGAAAAACAGAGTTTCATTTACAAAAACTGGTTGTTGGTAACTAGTTTATCTCAAAAGCTAGTTATAAACGTGTTTATAATTTGTATGGATAAACAAGTTTCTCAAACTAGTTTATCATCATAAACAACTTATAGCCTGTTTATGGCGTAGGTGTAAAAGCACTATTAGACATTTAGCAGTTGCTTGCCATCAAAAATCTACCGACCTTAAAATTATTGAGTAATTAGCTTGCATTTCCATCTCTGAAAATGTTGTACTATCTGTAAATATCAAGTGTCAAATTTACCCAAACTTCGTGTAAATTCCAAACCGAAGTTTCATCTTACTTCAATTCAAATAAAATGGACACTTGCTATTCATATCTCCAGACATATACTGCCAGTTAATTTTCAAACCAAATCAATCCTAATTTTTAACAGTGCAGAAATTTTAAATTATACTTCAAATGAAATTTGTATGAAATACTCTTTTATGTATACCTACCTACGCATACTGGGCCAAGATCCCTTTTTTCGAGGATAAATTCATAGCTCCTCAGCTACAATAGTGAGGCACACTAAAGTTGATGTGGCTAACTCTTAGATCAAACTTCATGTTCTATCTTGGGGGTATAAGAGGGAGGATACGGGTACCCCCGAAGTAGGTAGTGACTCACTACAAAAGCATTTTACATTTATTTTCTTGCCTACTGATGCAGAATTTTGTGCACTTTAGCCGAGTACTTTTAGTTTTCACGGTACTTGAACTTTTTTAATTAATCCGTGAAATCACTGCCTTTGGACCCTGTGTGCTACGTTTAGAACATATCTGTTAAAATAAATAAAAAAAACCTACATATTATATTAAAGATCTACTTACCGGTTTCCTTTTTTTAAGCGTACCTTAGAAAAAAAGGTAAGAATATTAGCTACAAGTCCCTTACAAAAGAAAGTTTAACAACGCTTTTTTCTTTGTCTTACCCATGATTTTAATTACTTGTTGTAAGTAATTATAATCAACATCTTCTTTATATATTGGCTCAATAATTTAACACAACCATCACCCCTCAGCCAAATTATAAGGAGATTTGTAAATGATTTACTTATCCCTAGTAAAATCAGTTCACAGCTGTCAATTTCTCTTGTTTTCTTCAAGGAGACAGTGACAGTGTCACTTTAAAATCACTAAATAAAAATCGACTTATATGACGATTTGTAGACACTTGATCCCAGATTTCCTGCAGGGTAAGTTTGTGTGTAAGTATGTATTAAATTTTGTTACCCAGTTGGCCAGATTGCCGTTAACGATATCGTCATCAATGATGTTTGCACGACTTGCCTCCTATCGTTTAAGTTTTCTAGAAGACAATTTTGGGGAAATCGCCGGATACGTCAGTATGAGCGACATTGTCTAATGAGTTGTCTTAGATCAAACTCTATGTGGGAGAGTATGAGTGACATTGTCTTATAAGTAGCCTTTTATCACAGTATGACTGACATTGTCTTATAAGTTGTCTTCTGTCAAACTCTGTCTGGATAGTATTAGTGACCTTGTCTTGTAGAAAAAGCCATTGACGACAAAGTTTTCTTCTGACTTGGTATGCACTTGGTTTGGTTTGCTTAAAATTCTTAAATTTTTTTTTAATTTTGAATTTAAATAACTACAAACAGTTTACGAATTACCACACCCCAGTTAAGCCGAAAAAATGATAGTGACGGTAGTCGCGGGCTGGAAAATAGATAACATTCAGTTTATACTTCACTGTCAACTAATTTAAATTCTGCACAGTCTATTTGAAATTTGCACTTATTTATTAAGAGGGATTCTAACCCTGCCTTTACACATGCAAGTAGTGGCATGCCACTGTTGTATACATATTATCAAAGAAAATTTGTTCGAAATAGTCGAATCTCATGCCATTAACTTTTGTGATTACACATGCCACTGCGAGTTCATTTTCAAAATGTCGTAAAAGCGTCAACTTGAGCAATTTTGTTTACTTCTCAAATTAAAAAACAAGTAAGAAAGTATAGTCGGTCAAGCCCGACCATATGATACCCTACACCACAGTATTAAAAAACACATCATGCTTATATGTCCATATAAATATGGATTTATCTATGTTTATAAAACTTATTAAAATCGGGTTAAAAGTTTGTGAGGGCCAGAAATTGCCTCCTACCTCCCCTTGTGGTTCTATTTTTGAAAAACTGTACAGCTTATGTGTCTATATAGATATGGATCTATCTATGTTTTGAATTTCATTAAAATCGGTTTGAGAGGCAGAAATTGGCCCTATCTCCCCTCGTGGTCCTATTTTTTAAAAAATACACCCCCTTTGTGTCCGTAAGATATGGTGCTATGCTAGTTTTAAATTTTATTAAAATCGGTTTGATAGTTTCTGAGAGGAAGAAATTTCCCTCTATCTTCCCTCGTCGTCCTACGATTTGGCCCATTTTTAATAGGCTTGGTCCTTGAGTCAATATCAAATTATCTCCAAAATTGCAACCTGTACTTTGCGCACAAGGTTACATGGACATCCAGCCAGCCAGCCAGCCTGGCAGCCAGAAGTATCAGAAAATAAAATTGAGTTACCGAGTTAATCATAATTGCAAATTTTTTGGGAAATTTTTTCATTTATTTATATTAGCATTATTTTAACGATATTAATGCTCTATTATTAACAAACTTGCTTTTATTTATGCGCGTTTTTAAAACATTAATCATAATAATTCTTTATTAAGTTAAAACTTCAATAACAATTTGACAACAATCCAGTAAATGTGAATTAAATTTTGAACAGGGTAACATTGCTTATCGTTTTGACATTTAGTGGCATGCAAGTGCCAAATTTCCACTCGCATGCAATTTTTGCTGCCACTGGAGTAAAAAAGTGTGAGTGTATTGAGTTTTTCGAACTGGCATTGGCATGTGTAAATGCTAGGTTAAGTAACCATTTTTAATTGGGACTTTTCGATAATCCAAACAATTTTAGCAATTGAAAGTAATCTTTTTGTTGGCGCTCTAAAGGACCCCAGATTCAAACAAAATGTTACACGCTTCATTATATTTTTACCTCCAAAATGTTTCATCTACATTTTATCCACTGCTGTATCATGTTTTCTCCACTTCTCAGCCAATCAAAATGTAAAATTTTTCTAAACACTGCAGCCCACTTATTTAAATCGTCAATACAGAATACTACCTGCCAACTATGTATGCCAAATTTTAATAACCAGGGAAACCAGAAATATACAATTGTATGTTTTTCCTTGAGCGACTAATGAAGGCAGAAACAATATATTTATCCGTTTAAGAGCTTTTTATGAATTTTTGGCATCGATTTGTAAGTGCATATTATTGCATATTTTACCGTTTGCAGCATTTTTTGGCATATTTTAGTTAAAAGATACTTTTTGCAGCATTTTTTAGTTTTGTAGCGCATATTTTGCATTTTTAATGCATATTTTGATACATATTCAAATTTTTTAGATGCCTACAACAGCTTTCTCAGCAAATAAAAAAAATTTTTTTCGAAAATCTGTTACTTCAATTTCGACATCTACATTTATTTTTACTCTAAAATTGTAAGACAAAGCAGGTTGTCATTAAGGATAAATGTTATGCGATTTGTATTTAAACCAATCTTTTAGTATTCCGATCGACGCAGAATCACTTTTTAAAGTGATCTAACGATGTCCATCCATCCGCATGGTTGGTTGTCTGTCCATGTTAGCCTTGTGCGCAGAGTACAAGTTCCAATTTTGTAGATAATTTGATCAAATATGGACGAAGTCTATGCAAATGGTGAGAATCGGTCTATAATTTCACATCTAAATTAGACTCTTTGTGTAAGCAAGCTATCTGATTACGATGGTATTTAAATTAAATTCGTGCTAAAAATAACTTCAAATTAAATAATTTTCGTATCGGTTCACATTTGCTCAAAGCTCCCATTTATTTAAATTACTTTTAAATATTAACATTTGTTAACAATTTAGCGACCGTACCTAAAATCCCTTTAAGACAAAAACCCATACGGATGTTAATATCTAGATAATATTCGGCGCAAACATCTCTTATATGAATTTTAATCTTTTTTAGGTTTTTTTTAATTTTGTTATTAAATTGTTGAATATTGTGTCTTCAAATGAGCAATTTTTAATTTTTAGGGCATATTTTTAACATTTTTCAGGGCATATTTTCCAGTTTTTACTGCATATTTAATGCGCATAAAACGTGTTTTTTAGAGCATATTTCTGGTTTCCCTGTTAATAACCAATGGTAAAAGCACATTTTCTTTGCAATTTATTTTAATATAAAGTCCTTTGGCTTGGCTATGTGCCAAAAGTTACCACAATTCGGCACATGGATCATCAAAATTATTTTTCCAATGTCATCGCTCTCCTTTGTTGAGAGAGAAAATATTCTTTCAATGGAACAACCCGTTTTACAATTCGATTTAAAGCTGGCATTTTGTAAACCAGCGTGTTTTGCTGTATAAATGATAAAATTTTGGGATTTGGGAAAATAAAACTTATAGAAGCTAGCTTTCCCTCAGCAATAAATTTTAGTGTATTTATCAAATATGAAAAACTGGGAATTTAGCACGTCATACGGAAATCGTATTAATAATAAACTTTGTATTCCCGAAAATAACTTTGATAATATAATTGCATGTGCCCGTGCATAAAACTGAATTGGCAAATTGGTTTTTATACCCTCCACCACAATTAGTTGTGAAGAGGGTATATTCAGTTTGTCATTCCGTGTGAAACTTTTTTACTATTCATCTCAGACCCTATAAAGTATATATATTCTGGGTCCTTGAGTAATTTTAAGTCGATTTAGCCATGTCCGTCTGTCTGTCCGTCTGTCCGTCTGTCCGTCTGTTGAAAACACGCTTACTTTCGAAAGACTCAAAAGAAATCAACAAACTTGGTGTCAAATTGCTTGTAGTTATCCTAAGCAGTTGGGGATTGAAATTCAGCAAAATCGGTTTAATAGGATCTGAGCTATGAATCAAAATGTGGAACCACCACCTAAAAAAAATTGATAATTTTGTTACAAAAACTAACATAAATGGTGGAAAAATGCACAGAATGATATAAGACTTCGCAACAATTCGTTTTATTCAACTGGAAATCACGCTGTGAAATTTCGTGAAGATCCGTCAATAATTTACCCTAGGCCCCATATAAGCCCTACTCCCGCAAAACAGTATATAAAGCCTAAAACCCTAACTAACAATGCTATCATTACAAATTTTGGCAAGTCACAGTTACATAGGACTAGAAATTAAACTGTTAAGTTTCGTGAAGATCGGTCCATAATTTACCATAGGTCCCATATAAAACCTACTCCCGGAAAACAACTTAGTACGCCTAAAAACGTAAAAAATAATGCTATCATAACAAAATTTGGTACATCAAAGTTTTATTGGACAAGAAATAAAATTGTGTTATTTCGTGAAGATCGGTCCATAACTTACCCTGGGCCCCATATAAACCTTACTCCCGGAAAACAGTTTATTACGCCTAAATCCGTAAAAAATAATGCTATCATAACAAAATTTGGTACGTCACAGTTTTTTAGGACAAGAAATAACACTGTGAAATTTCGTGACGATCGGTCCATAATTTACCTTGGGCTCCATATAAACTCTACTACCGGAAAACAGTTTAGTACGCCTAAAACCGTAAAAAATAATGCAATCATAACAAGGACTATAATGATACTGTGAAATTTCGTGATGATCGGTCCATAATTTACCCTAGGCCCCATATAAACCCTTCTATCGGAAAACAGTTTGGTTGCCTTAAACCATAATTATTAACAAATCGTCACAGTTTAAGATTATAATAACATCATACAGATATTACTCCTTAAACATTCGAACTTTCGGTGGAGGGTATCAAAGATTCGGCACAGCCGAATATAGCACTCTAACTTGTTTTTCGTTGTTTTCTTACAAAGACAATAGAATGAAGCGGTTTGTTTTTCAATTCACTAAAAAAAGTGACAATCTACTGTCCTTTTTTTTGAAAAAATCTTAAAGGAAATTCTATCAAACTGGACTGTCCTCTTAAAAAAAAGACGAATTGTTACCGTAAGTATAGAATGCATTGTATAGAAAATATAGTCTTGTATATATTCGTAGACGAAATTATTTAATATATTGTCACTCATCTCGGCTTAACCTCTCTGCCGTTATATGAAAATTTCGTCGATGATTTGTATTGAGATGTCCTCACTTTGTCTTCTACGACTATCTGTTGTCTTGTATCCTTCGTAAAAGATGTCTTAAAGACGTGGCCAACTGTGTTTAAATTAAATTTATTAATCAAATGTGTTTAAATTTAAAAGTTTTTTTTTTTGCCTTCTAAAAGTGTGTGATGTTTGTTGTTACTATTGTTGTTGCGAAAAAAAAAATAAAAGCAACAACAACAATTTGCACAAACTACAAGAACAAAAGTTAAACAAATATTTAGCAGTTTTTTGTTTACATTTACAAATTTGCTGTTGTTATTACTTTGTTATTTATTTGTATTCTTTTTGCTAAAATTGTTATCAATGAATAAGTTCGTTGTTTTTTAATATCTGCTGTTATTGTTATAGATTTTTATGACTTTGTTATTGTTGTTGACTTTTTAAAGTGTTTGTGTTAAATTTACATACACACATATAGATTTATGTATGTAAATAAATACAACTAGTACGATAACGATAACAGGCTCATATTACGTGGAGGAATTATATGCATTAATTATTGGAATATATGCGCATTTAACATTCTTGGTAAATTAAAAAAAATACATACATACTATGAAAACCATGGGACTTAGAAAATCGTCCGCCTTTGGGAACTGACCGGATAGAAGAACCTTCGTAAACACAGAAATAAGCAAAATAGGACTTTTCATACAACTTTGAAAAATTATGCATACCCTAATTTTGAATAAACGACTTAGTTGCTTACTAACATGTCAGGTCATTACATATTGGCTTAGCGCATATGCCAAAAAGTCGGAGTACAGAAAAACGACAAAGTAAATTTATATGTAGTTTTCTCAAAATAAACTCGATAATTTTTAATATATTTTAACACAATTTAAATTTTTGTGAACTTTTATGAAGATGGAAGTTTTAAATTTTTTACTGAAAGTGATAAATATTGTAATTCAGTTTTAAAAAAAAAGAGACCTGGAGCTTAAAATTAAAAATAATCAAAAAAAAAAAAAAAAAGTGATAAATATTGTTTTGTGCCGCATACGCCACTGAATTGAGTAACTTGTAAACAAGCAGAATTGCCGTTTTTAGAGAGACCACAATCCTCATGAGAATTCATTACATCGCGAAAAAATCACTGGTGTGGTTTGCATGCAGAAAGCGTCAGCAACATTACCGTGAATGGCGAAATTTGCAGTCTAATGGTTCGTGATTTTTTTATTCCTTTAACATTCCAAATCAATTGGTAAAGAAATGTTTCCAACAAGACGGCGCAACACGCCAAACTAAACGTTTGATGAAAGAATTATTTCTAAAAATGAACCTAGTACGTGTGATTTGAGACCTTTGGATCAATTTTTTTGGGGCTTCGTTCAATCCCTGGTCTATTCTGATAAACCATTGATATTTTAAGGCCAGGATTCACTTTCCTACACAATCGTACGATTTATTCACACGAAAATCTGACGGAACTCTATCCGACATAAAAAATAATCGAAACAAGTCAAGTTTACCAACGCAGCTCCAAATAAAAAAAAGTGCATAGGGTAATAGAAAAATAAGAAGAAAAAATTATATGACAAAACGCATAGTTTCCGAGTTATGGACCTCTGAAGTTTTCATATAAATTAATGATTTCCCTCTACATTTCTGAACGTATATGGCCAATATTGGTATTATTTGAAAGCATTTGAACATATATTTCTATAATGCAAAATTTATTTAAAACTTTTTAACTCTTAAGCTCCTAATACAGTTTTTACAAAATTTATATCAAAATGTTACGGAAGTGCACAAGGTAATAAAAATGTAATCAAATAAACCCCAGCTTCTCTAAATAAAGATTCTCTGCATAGCCGGTATTCGGCCGGGCGCAAAGGTATTATCTCCTATGGTATAACAAACACCGGCTTCGCTAAATAAAGCCTCTCCGCATAGCCGGCCTTCGGGCGGACGCATGGATTTTCTCCTCTATGGTATGACAAACACCGGCTTCGCTAAATAAGGCTTCTCCGCAAAGCCGGCTCCTTAATCCTTAATGGATTAATAATTTTTAAATAAAATGTTTATACATATCTAGAAAAATTTATTCAAAAGCTTTTAAATGATACCAATATTAGCGTTCAAAATTATACGTTCAAAAATTTAGTGGGAAATCGCAAATTTATATGAAAACTTCAGAGGTCCATAGCTATGCGTTTCCGAGAATTTTGTAATTTTATTTTTTCTTCTTATTTTTCAATTTTCTATAACCCTATGTACTTTTTTTTTTTTGAGCTGCGTTGGTAAACTGGACTTAAGCCAAAAAATCTGCAAAATCGGCTGTCAATGATGGCAAAAATTATGCAAACTTAAATGACTCAGCTATTTTACAAGAAAAGCTCTGATCGCATGGAAACTATCATTTTATGAAAATTTTCATAAACATTTGCAAGTCGGACAGACTTGTCAAAAAAATCTGTCAGTCAATTAATTTTTAAGCCACACTTTCCTACTTTATGAGCACACACGATTTGTTTGACAAATCATACAACTGAATGGGATAGTGTATCGCCGGCTTTAGAAGCAATATACACGCGGAGCAAAATAAGGTCAACTCCAACAAAACTATTTTTAAAGAAAATTTTAAGCATATTGTGTTTAATTTAACCATATCACCGACAACCATATTATAAATAAATTTGTCCTCCATCAAGAAGAAACAACCATATTATGGTTGTCTCTAAGCATTTTATGGTTAAATATGACAATAATTTGTTTTTAAATTAGCAATAGTATTTTCTTCTTTTCCAAGAGCAACATGCTATGGTTGAAAACCAACCATGCTTTTATAAATGTTAAGCATATTTTAGTTATTATTAACCATAACATGTTCGGCGGCAAACATAATATGGTTGTGGCCTTTTGATATAATAATATAATTTAATTAAACGTAACATGTTAAAAAATTTCTTCTACAATAGTGTTGTTGGAGGTGACCATATTTAAACAAGTTTTTTCTCTGGGTGAAGATGATATAAGACCGGATATGCTTGAATAAGTAATTGGACCAACAGGATAGCAAATCCTGCGTGACGAACGCTACATCTCACTCGTTTTCTGATTGAAATATAAACATTTTTTGGTCTCTCAAAATAGATAGCTTCAACTAATATATAGTATTTAGTGACATTATTATGTACTTACAAATGGCATATATCATAATTTCTTAGCAAGTATTTGTTGCGCAATAATTGATCACAAAGTTTTGTGACGCACGCTACAAAAAGTGGAAGTAATTTCAAAGGTTGAAATGCGTTTTCCTAATTTTTAGCGAATTTGGCATAAGGTATACAAAATCTAATTTCTAAAAGAAAGATGACTATAAGAGAATTCTAAACGTACTTATTCGCAGCCAAAAAATGTTGTGATTTTTTGACAAAAGCCGTGAACCCTTTGTGACGCACGCTATGTAACGCACGCAGTTTTTCCAGTAGTATTTTATTATTATATTTTATTTATTTTAACAAAACAAATTTTATTTTTATGAATTGCATTTTTTAAACTAATTTCCTAACTAATGAATGTCAACTTTTTTTTAACGAAATTTATATTTTGATAATTCTGCTGTAAGTGCTATTGTAAGCACAAAAATCACCTAAAATAATGCTAAATTCACGTATAACATTAAGAAATCGGCAGTGGGGTAGGATTTGGTAAAAATTATTGCATTAATGATCATTGAAATACATATTTTTTAATATAAAAATAAAATTATTCATCTAGTCTTATATTCCATTAAAAAAAAATTCATTTGAAAAATTTCTGGTTGGTGGACTGTTTCTGGGATTTGCCCATATGTCAGCATTAATGAGAAAATGTTAGGGACAAAAAACTAATGAAAGTCAGTCATTAATTTTGCCCTACTAGGGGGGACTCTAAGGCAGTTATGGAAATTTTTCTTAAATATATTTCTAGTCTGTATTGAACATTTTGTATTGGAGCCCCCTTAAGGAATTGCGATAGGAGGAAGTAAGTATATTCGGCGTGCCAGCCGCCTGGGTTCGAATCTCAGGTCAGTCAAGAATGAAAAATTATCAATAACAATTTTAATTAATTTTCATGTTGTAAAATTCCTTTCTTCATAAAAATAATTTAATGAAAAATTATATTTGATGAACTTAAGCCTGATTAAAAATATTAAAATTTGGATTAAGAAACCATAAATAGTTCGACAAAATAACCATAATACTAATTTTTGTTAAAAGCTAAGGCATTTGTACATTTGTCCTTTAAGTTGTGCTGAAAAAGGTCAACAAGAAAAAGAAAGACAAAATGGAAAAAACAAAAATGTACTTTGGACTTCAAGAGGAATTCTTGACAATAAGTACGAAAAAACAGAAGTAAGGAAGAACATGAAAAATCAATTAAAATTATTAAAATATATTAAAATATGATTAAAAATATTAAAATTTGGATTAAAAAACCATAAATAGTTCGACAAAATAACCACAATACTGACTGCCTGTTTAACGATGTCGAACGTCAACGTTCGCATAGAAAACTACATTTAAAACAAAAACAAATTTTCGAATATTGCTTTTGTTTTACATATAATTTTCTATGCGAACGTTAACGTTCGAAATCGATGAACTGGGTGTAATTATATTCGAGAAAATTAAGGAGAGCTTTGAGCTCGATGAGCCTCCACTTCTTCTCGATCTAACTAACTTTATTCAAAACTCAAAGAATTTCAATTACGTTTTTGTATAATTAAAACAACATATGAATTGACATTATATTTTTTTTATATATTAATTTATTTAATTAATTAGTTTATAATTTATATCACTTTGCCTTTATGTTTGCCATAAAACTTATTATGGTATGTATGTATTTATGCATTTTTTATGTATGTATGAAAATTAAAATGTTGTTCAGATTAAAAATGGTTTTTGACATTAAAAATATGCACATAAAAATGTAGTTTATGCAATTCGTTAACTAAGTTTTTATTTCTATGATTTAAATATAATTTGATTGTATGTATTTTGTGTATATGTATGTATATAGTTTATTTTTATGACATTAATGATGTATATAATAATGTATGTATATAATATATAATATTATCTAAAATTTGAAAAATAATTAAAATCTAAAATTAAAAGGTATAAATACAATCATGTGTAAAATGTAAGAATAATTATGAATGTTTTGTATAATTTATGTATTTTGTAGGTTTCTTTTTAGACGAATTTTTCATGTATGTATTTAATTTTGTTTTTTTTGTAATTTGTAATTTTTGTTTTTTTTTTTTATTGTTTTTAATTAAAGTATGAATGAAGTGGGTTTTGTTGATTGGTAGGTTGCACTTGTTGTTTGTTGTGTTAAAGGTTAATGGGTTGATTTTTCTTTCATTATTATTTAATACTAAAATATATGTGTATTTTTAGAGGGTTTTTTTAATTCTTTAATATATGTAGAAATATTTATTTGTTTATTTAAAGTTAAATTTTTTGTGGTTAATATTTTGTTTCAGCGTAGAGAAAATAGACATTTTATTTTTAATATTTTTCTTTTCTTTTTTAATTTCAAAATAAATATATTTCATTTTCAAAGACAGTTTATTATTTTTTATTTTTTTTTAATTTAAACATACATATATGTATGCATGTATGTATATATCTATTAAAATTTGCTTAAATGGTAAATAAAAAAGGATAAAGGATAGTTGAAATCGTTTGTTTTTTTTCATAACTTATTTTTTAAAACGAAACTGCATTTGTATGCTTAGAATACTTTTACAATTTTAAGGATTTATAGTTTATTTACTATATACATATGTATGTATACAGAAACAGCTAGTCACACTATAAGTGGGACACCTCATAAAAATACTTAGGCCCTAAATTTGTAAAACGCAACGCAATGTTTAAAATAACATTGAAAGCAAAAACAATTTCAAAAATTTTTCAAAATTTTGTTGTTGCTTTCTATAGAAATACATATTGCGTTTTAAAATTATCAACGCCACAAGATATGCAGCGTTTAAAATTTAAAAATTCAATATACATTTCTATAGAAAACAACAACAAAATTATGAAATATTTTCGATTTTGTTTTTGCTTTCAATATAATTTTTTGCGTTGCGTTTGCGTTTTACAAATTTAGGGCCTTAGTTTACATACTAATTTTTGTATGTAGGTTGAATTAAATTGGAATACCTCAATTCATATTAAGTGAAGTATGTTTATTTACTGAAAATTCTTAAATTAAACTAAGGATTTTATTTTTAGTTCCAAACATAGCAACATAAGATTTTTTTTTTGTGTGTGCCATTTAAAGTGTGAGGAGCTGTATATAATTTTTTTCTTTAAAGTTCTAAAACAATTCAAAACTGTATTTATAAATTATTTGAAGTATTGTTTATGGATATTATTTTAGATTAACGTTTAATAAACAATGAGGAATGTTTTGAATTCGGGGTTATATTGATATAAATATTTTGAATTGGTTTAAAATTTTAATTCTTTTTTTAACTATTAAATTTCACAGACGTTTATTCAAAAATGTATTTTTCACTAAAATTAAGTTGTTGAAAAATTTCGTTTAAAATTTAATTTATAATTTCTTGCTTTTATTTGTAAATATTTTTCTCTATTTAAATTATTAAATTTATTAAGATTGTGTATTGTTTTAATTACTAGATGATATTTTTTACCATTTCATTTGTAGTAAAAGAAGTGCAATCAATTTTAACTTTTAAGTAAAGATTTAAATAAACAGACAGGAAACAGCTACAAGTTTTTATAAGGGGAAAAACTAAAAAATTATATTTAAAGGAAAATGTTCGTTCTCTTAAAGCAAAATAATATACCAAAAGATTTAACGGTTTTACCACAACTAGTTTTTCTGCGGGGGAACCTGGTTAAATATTGGCAACTCAGCGACAGATGTCGCAATCGGATTTGTTGCCAGTAAATAATTTTTGACAGCAATCATGCAGTCACCACAACAATTAATCAAATCGAAAATATGTAATTATATTCAAATAGATTTTGATATTGTGAATTCTTATTCAAAAGAAAACATTTAAATTTAAAAGAATTTTTAATACAAATTTTTCGAACTGATGTGACAAATACACATCCCGAGAGTTTTTTTTTTTTTTAATTTTTAATAGCAATTTTTTAATATTACATACATATTTTAAATATAAAACTTCTTCATATATTAGCAGCTCTTTGCTATTATAAATATTATCTCGATTAAAGATATCGCACACCTAATTCAAAAGTGACTCAACTCAAAAAACTTGAGTTTTTAGGAATTGAAAGAAACTTTTTTGGACCTTAAAATTAGAACCGATTTGGACCATTTAGAAGAAAATCCATACAGATTATGTTCTTAAAAATTTTTTTAATATTTATACACTAGATAATGACCAATTTTTAGTTGGGTAATTTTTGAAGATGTATTATTTGCACAAGTTACCGAATTATTTTAAGTTATGTCACTTTAGCTGAAATCTTTTCAACTTTGGCAACTTTTTTCTAAATTTAACTGACACAAGTCTAACTGCTGAGTAAGAAATTATATTGAAAACAACAATAAGAAACGAAAATTTGTTTTTGTTTTCAATATAACTTCTCACTCACTCACTTGTTTACGTTTTCTAAAAACAGGCAGTAATTAATATAAACTCCAACAAAGATTTTTTTTATCAAATTCGAATTAAGACTTTGCAGTAGGTATCTAGTACCGTAATAATTTCTGACACAACTAAAAATAAGTCGCTTTAATAAATACCAAGTGAAACACGAAGAGAGACATAACGGTCTTTTGGCAACAGTTAACAACAACAAAATACACGGATATTTTTTTGTAGATAAACAAGTTTATTGGGCATAGCTTAAGCCTAAAGGCACGAAAGATTAAAATTTTTATTTGAGTCACTTTTGAACCAGGTATGCGATATAAAGAGCCTTTTTAGGTGTGTATTTTGATGGCATTCAGCCATGTTCTTACAAACAAATAAATAAAAATCTAAAAAAAAATATTTTTTTTTTCATTTGTTTTAAGAGTAGTTTTGGTAAAGATAATTTGAAGTTAAAGCATCAAGTGAAATATTTTTATGAACTTTGAAAAAATTTTTCGATTTTTATTTCACTCAAATTCGATTTGCAGTACATGGCCGATTGTCTTACAATTTATATGTTTTTATATCAATTGACTCAAGCAAAACGTAGTCCTTAGTACTTTAAGGGAGCCCAAATAAAAAAAAGATGTTTGAAAAGGTAAAACGCAACGCAACGCCAAATACCTTTGTTTTTGCTTTCAATGAAATTTTTGCCTTTGCGTTGCTTTTTCCACAATTAGGATCTTATATTTTTTTATACATTTGGCATATTCGTCAAATGTGCACACATTTAGCACATTTACCCATTCAAAAATTGAAAAATTATATAAAAAACCATTTTAAAAATACAAAAATTTTAGCGCTCCAGGAAACTGAAAATCTCTTAAACTCTATTGTGAAGATAAGACTTGGCAAACATCTGTTATAAAGTGTTATCGACTGATTACTTCCCTTGTAAAATATTTGCATTATTTTATATGTCTGTCTATTTTTGTTTTACATGCAGTTTTTAATTAATATTATGTATCTTGCATATTCATTCAGTATTTTTGTATTTTACACCTTTGGGCAGTGTGTTCTATTATTAATATTAATTTATGTAAAAATAATTTGTTTTATTAAATTTTAAAACGCCTGTTAGGTTTAAATTTAAAAAAAAATAATTGGTAACTAAAATTTGTTATTACATTTTTCAAATATTATTTTTGCTGAATTAACATTTTTATTTTTTTTTTTTCTTTGCTGGAAAAAATTTATATTTTGATTTTGATAACAGTTTTTGTTGTAATAAGTCGTTTTAATTTTTTTTTTTTTTTTTTTTTGTTAAGCTCGTGTGATTTTATTTATAGCAAAAACAACAAAAACGATTAATTACAAACTTTGTAGTAAAAAAAATACAATAATTATCATATAATCAATTTGCAACATTAATGGGTTCTTGGTTAAAAGTTGCTGATTTAATTGCACGTTCTATTTTTATAAATATGAAATTTTTTTATATGGTCTAGTATTAATTAGTTTTTTGCTTTCTTTAAATAATTAATTTTTTTAATATTTAACTAACATTTAGAGAACATTAAACAGTTTAAAGTTCTTGGCAGTTATAATGCTTTTTTAAATAAGAATTTTTTTTTTTTTTTTTTGTTTTGCTTTAATTTTATTAATTTTTTTTAGTTTAAAAGTTTATATTTTTTTTTAATAATTCAAGGCTAAAACTATAATAAGCAGTTGAAATAAATTTTTTACCAAAGTCATACTCATCAAAACAAATTAATAAAGAAATATATACAGGTATGTGATGGAAATCGATTTTAAAAACGAAACGATTTGAAACCGAAAATATCGTTTTTAGTATCTTTTAAAATGGATTTTAAATAGATCTTCCTTTTATTTTCAGTCTTTATTCTTTAAAATTTTATATTATATGCGTTAACTGAAGTGTATTCCGAATGAAAATTTAAGACTATAATTCAGAAATGGATTTTTAAATCCCTCGAAATTCATCACACCTTTTAAAAACGTTCGTAAAGTTAAGTAAATTTTAATTTCAATCAAATAATTTTTACAAAAATGTCTCTCTAAATTTCTTTGTTTCGTTTCTTTTGAAGCAAACAATATGAGTTGTACAAAATAGTCAACCCAAAATAAATTGTCAATAAGAAGCCAGTAGGATTTATAAGTAAAGGACTCTAAATTTAAATATTTACTCAAAAAGGTCATTAAAAATTTCTTCATATTACTAAAAAAAAAAGAATATTTTGTAAAATATAATGAAGCAAATATAAAACCTCCGGATTTAATCGAAAACATTAAATATTATTATAATATCCATGTTGGCATATTGAAAGGGCCGCAAGTGGCAGGCCTTTTTAAAGTCCTCTATACTCCTTTCTCAAAGATTTGCTTCGTATTTATTTTATTTAGACCAAGTCTCTTTAACAGCATTGGGAAAATATTGTTAATAAATACATATGTACATTAGGGGTATAACCAATTTTTTGGCATAGTACCATGAGGTCAACCATGTCCTAGTAACCACGAAAATTATAATCTTTTGTAATTTTTCTCAAAAAAGTTCACGCACCAATTGGTTTTTGTAAACCAATGCAATATTGAATTTTCATGATTATATACGGTGTTTTTTTATTAATTTTTTATTTTTTTTCGTTAAGAAGGTTAAAGATAGGGTACGTTCGTAAATGCAGTTGCTGCGCATCAGTTGCGCATTAGTAAAGTTGAATGTTCGTAAATGCATCACTTGTAAGAAACTTGGCATTACTTTCATATGCCAAATGTTTTTTTATGCAGTGATGCCGCAGTTCTGCAGCAAATATTGGCAATTATTGCATCAGTTAATTTTCTGATGCAATAACTTTTAACATAAAAGAAATAGTTTTATTTTTCTTTTTCGATGCTTTTTCTTGTAGTTTATAAGAAAACTATTACTTTTTGGTTAAATAGTTTTAATAAAATTTGCCATCGCTATTGTTGATAACATTTTTTTTTATTATTTTATGTTCGCTCATAAAACTTTTAAAATTTAGCTCTTGCTCAAAAATTCAAACTTTGCACAGCTGTTGTGCAGTAAAAAAGCATCAGCATCACAAGCGCAACTGGTGATCACGCATCAGCAACAATATTTTGCATCACTGCAGCAGTGAAGCACAGTTTTGATGCATTTACGAACGTACCCATACCTTTTGGTTTGCAGAAAAATCCCTTACCATCTCTAAATATTAATGAATTTTCATACTTGAGCTATTTTTTTTTTAAATAAACATATTATTAATTTTTCTTAACCAAAAATAAAATTCAAAATTTTCAAAACTTCATCACGGTTGGTGTGTGAACTTCTTTGACCTTAGCGACAAAAAAAATATAGGTTCACTTATAGTTTTTTATGCTCTATCGGACTGTGCTATGCCAATTTTGATATTTTAAAAAGTTATATCCCTAATGTGCATACATACCCAGGCAGGGGGGTACTATCAACATCAATACAACGTACTGTTTACCAAATTTACAATGTTGTCGCAATATTAAAATGATAACGCCAAATGTGCGTCTTCCGACTCACCTTTTTGGTGTTGTCACAGTACTGTAAATCTAAATTTACAGCCTAGTCACAACCGTCTTCCGACTCTTATTTTCAATATTGTTACAAATATAAATTCGCTAAATAAACAAGCAAAAATGTGTATATTTTCTAACCTAAAATAGTTTTTGTGTTTTCATTTCAAAAGACAATATTAAATTACAGTATAACCCGGTTAATTACCCCACGCTTAAATGCCTTTCACGCTTATTTACCTCGAGTTTTAAATCCCCGTTTTTTTTCTTCCATTTTTTAAACAAAAATCCACGTTTAATTGCCATACGCTTAATTACCCGATTCGGATAATTGCCTTAAAAATTTAACTCCCAAAACAAAATTATACCTAAATTTCATTCGTTTAATTGCCCCAGTACTATTTGACTAAATTTTTTTTTAAAAAATATGCCTAAAAAACAATATATGGCTTGATTAAAAGCAAAATATTCAACAAATTAATATTTTTTTTTTAATTCCCTATGCCAATCCCCGCGAAGCTTGACGCTTGTCTGCAGGAAAGCAACCAGAGTCTCTGGCAGGAATCGTACCCGAAACCCCGGGGTTTATAGACAAGCTCACTACTAGATAGCCTACCGTGGCACTCATTTGCATTAAAAGTTATGTTATGAGGTCACGAATCATATAAGAGTTATATATTATCTAGATACACCAAATTTATGAGATATTTTGTCTTAAAGAGATTAAAGTTTGAAGTTTGCATGGGGACTATCTGATATTATAGACCGATTCTTACAATTTACATAGGTTTCGTTCTTATGACAATTAAACGTATTTTATCAAATAATCTAAAAACTGCTGCATGGACATACAACCAGCAAGATGGACGAACGGACATGAAAAGATTACTTAAAAAAGTGTTTCTGATTCGATCGTTTACTAAACGATGCGTCTAGATTTCTATGTTATAAGTTGCGAAAAACATTTATCTTCAACAAAAACTTGCTTTGGCTTAAAATTGTACAGTGAAAATTTAATGTAGGTGGCGAAATTAAAGCAACAGAAAATTCATCTGTTAACCAGAATTTTAAGCAATTTTTTTATTTCCTTAATATGTATTAAAATATGCTTTAAAAACTTAAAATATGTGTGCAATAAAAATGCAACAATGGCTAAAATATGGAAATTATATCCAAACAAATCGATACCAAAATTCATTAAAAGCTCTAACGCTTAAATATATTGTTTCTGCATTAATTGGTCGCAAGAAAAACCATGAAATGGCATATTTACGGCTTCCATGAGTAGTAGTAGGATATGACAGGACATCTCAAAAAGCACTACAGATAAAATTTAAGACAACAAATCCCATTGTTTTTTATTGCTATCTCTTAAGATTTAGCTGATACAAGTAAAAATTCCTATATCAAATTTTTTCATATATCACAGTTAAGTTATCTTGTAAAAAAATACGTCTAATTACCTCACTGAGGTATTTAAACGAATTCGCTTAATTACCTCAATGAGGTAGTTAAACGTATTCTTATTATTACCTCAACGAGATAGTTAAGCGTATTCGTTTAAATGCTTACCCCGCATAATTACCCAAAAATATTGGCATTTTTGTCGAGGTAATTATCCGTGGAATACTGTAATAAGACTTAATTTTTGTATATACAGCGTTGTAGCGTTAAAGAATTATTATAAACACGGTATTAGGATAAAGGTTTAATTCTTGTATATCGATGGTTTTCTTCCGCAACCACGTAACTCAATTTTTTCAGATTTTTTGTTTTAACTTGAAAAGTTAAATCAGTAAATACCGCCTTACAATTTTGCAATTTTTTTTGTTTGGCGGAACATGGGAATTTTTTCCTAATTCTTGGATTATAAAGGAATATATAGCAAAAAGTTTCAAATATTTGGTAAAAAAAAAGAGTATTTTGTCTCTCCTGAAAAGTAGTTGTTTTTGAGTTACGAGGTTGTGGAAGAAAACCATCGATATACAGTGTTGTAGCGGTATAGTTTTATGATAAATACGACTTTAAAAACTAAAGTCGTATATTTCTATTAAGGGTGTTGTACCGGTGTTGAATCTTATTTAAAAATTGTATTAAAAAACTAAGGTTGTAATTTTGTATATACAGTGTTGTTATGGTACCATATTTTTGGTAGAGTCACAATTTTGTATTTACAGGGTTGTGGCGGTACACAATATTTAGAAGAGTCGTACTTTCTGCCTGGGTAGTTTCGTATGATATCCTGCCTTCTATTAATTTCTTTTTGAAAGACCTTCCAAAATTTTACTATGATTAGTTTATACATCACAAGACCTCTCAGAGAATTATAACAAGAATTGAAATCGGGGGAACCATTTCATATTTTGTTTCGAAAGGAAATTGAAAAATCATGATATTGAAAGTTTTTTTTTTTTTTTTAATTTAATGTTATAAATATAAAATTCTATTTAATAAAGATATCTTTGGATAATATTTGTCATACAATTCTTTTATTGCAGATATATTATTAAAAAACTACTTTTAAAATTCTTGCGTTTTACGTTTTCGATTTGCAGCAAACTCCTGATTAACAAAACTTCTCCTGAATTTTGCATACTTACCCCCAATTTCACCAAGTTCAGTTAAAACTAACTATAACTTTAACTTCCAGTTAACAATATGTTTTGACAGTAATAACTGATTAAGAACTGAACTAAGGGAAATTGGTGGTTAGAGTTATAATATTGTTTGTTTAAGATTAAAAAAAATATAATTAAGGAAAACTATTTTTTGATTTTTTTTTTATTGTTTCAAAAATTTTCTTAACGAACTGCTTTAAAACGGTTTCAGCCTTTTGAACCCAAGCTAGTAGAGCCTGTTAGAATTTTTTTTTTTTTTTTTTATTTTCTAAAAATTTATTTTAAAGTTTAAGGTTAAACACAAAATTTTGTAAAAAAAAAAAATTATATATAAAAATTAAATGAGATCGAAAAATAATTTTGTTACTAAAATAATATAAACATCCAATTACATATTATTATTATTTCATATTAATGTTATTATGAGTTTTTAATTTCATACAGTTTTATTGAGATATTTAGAAATACTTTATGACTAAAAAAAATTTTTATAAGGAAACGTTCACCTTTAAAAAAAAAACATTTTAGGTCTGGCTTAGAATATGGAACGAACACGTTCCTATGTATCAAATTTTTTGTTTTTTATGAAAACACACTCACATACATATTCGAACATTCGCAATCGCTGGGACTTTATAGTGGATTATATTCGAATTGTATTGTATTCGAACATTCGCAATCGCTGGGACTTGTAGTGGATTATATAGTAAGTTATAGTTTTTTTTGGAAATATTTTAAATTTTTTCCCAAACTTTACTAGTCTGATTTACTAGTTAGTCAAATATGATCGGAAAAAATTTTCGAATTCACAATTTCCATACGGATTGTAAATGAATTAATACTGACTATTTCTTACAAAAAAAAAAAACTTGTGAATCAAATCGCTTGTTAAGCGGTGCTTCTATATATCGAGCACTTACCGCAAAAATAGTTTAAGCGACACCATTATCAATTTTCGTTGTTTTTAATAAATGAATTCATTGGCAGCACTTGCATCATCTCTTAAAATGTCATGGTCACATAAGGTACCGTTGCGATTTTGTAGCAAAAACAATTTTAGCTTAAGCGACAATTTTCATATAAAATTTTTATGAAATAAAATAAAAGAATCCTTCTCCCGTAAAATTCTGATTTTGCCGCTAAAGCTTTTTTGGGGTATTTTGACCTTTGACTTCTAACAAAACTGAAAAGTTTAAAAGTTTAGAAATAAAAGTTAAATTAGTTAATTACAATTTTAGTCAAGTTATTTTATTCCGAAGGGTAATACTGCTTCACGATTTTGAATCTTATAGAAATAAACCGTTAATGTTTTTGTATCCCTCGCCACAGGTGAAAGGGTATATCGTTTGTCTCATGTAGAAAGGCCTTAGCTCACAGAATTGCAACTTTACAGGAGAAGGTAAAAACCTTATCACTCTTATCGTGGTTGGCGAATTTAAAATACGCCTACGACTGTTTGGTACTAGAATAAAGAGAATGTGAACTTATTTCCTTTAATCTATTACGAAACAGTCACAGGCGTATTTTAAATTCGCCAACCAGGGTGAATAGAAACTGTATGTATTACTTTTATTGTAAAATTGTGTGTACAATTGCTCGTAAAATCGTTATTTTTAATACTCCACAAAATTAATAGTCACACAATAAAAAAAATTATAATGATTTTTTTCGGCTTTAAAAAAAGTTTGGTTTTCTGATGCAGCGCAGTGATGCATTTACGAACGCACCCTGTTT
The DNA here is from genome assembly GCA_930367215.1 of Pollenia angustigena. Classification (NCBI taxonomy): domain Eukaryota; kingdom Metazoa; phylum Arthropoda; class Insecta; order Diptera; family Polleniidae; genus Pollenia; species Pollenia angustigena. The sequence goes on along the minus strand of OV884059.1, from coordinate 171,456,218 downwards.
TAAATCACTTAAAAATTCAATTTCGAAAAAAAATCGAATTAGAGCCTTTCTACATGAGACTAACGATATTTAAGTTTTGCATTTAATTTGTAATTTATAAATGTTAATCTTGGATTATATTAAACGATTTCTTTGCGAATTATCAATCCCTTTATTCTTCTAATACAGATTTTTTCCTTAAGTTAATTCGCAAGACTTACAAGTAAAACACTTGCAAAATTCAAATATTTTAATTGATTTCGGGCCCCTTTTTTAAAGCATACGTCTAAAAAAGCAAGTTTGTTTGTTAGTATTGTGGCCTTGTAACGTGTAGTTTTAAGAAATGGGCTACCCGTATGTTAAAAAAAATCCCCAGATTAAAAATGTAAATTAAAGTGTTAATAAGATATTTAATTTAAAATTACTCGTTAGGGTTTAATTATTGTAACCATTTCTGTTTTTTTTTTTAATATATCGCACTTGTTCAACAGTACTGTATTAACTCAAAATTTCAAAATTTTCAGCATAAGCAAAACACTTTTTAATGAAGTATTAAAAGCATATGAAAAATAACTTTTTAGCCAACCGTTTCATGACCAAAAAGTAGACAAAATTACACGATGTTTTTACAGCGGCAAGATAGTAACATCACGTGTCGATTTCTTCAAAAAATTGAAAAAATAAAAATTTTGAGTTAATAACTATTGTTGAACAAGTGCGATATGTAATGCAAAGTTTTAAAATCTTTCAATATTAATTTTGAATCTCAATTTCCACAACAAGACTAAAAACAAAATCTTTGAAAATAACCTAAAAATAATCACACTATTTTACAAATCAATTATGAATTCAATTAATTTGCTACGTGATTTTAATTTTTTTTTTTTTGCCATCGTTTATTCAAATACATGTTTATTTTTTAACCTTAAACTTTAATTTCATTTATTTATAAATTTTTTCTTATGGTTTCAATACCAATTATATCATTAACATTACAGTTTTTTTTATCGTTTTTATAACCGCCGCGCAAGCAGTTTTTATTTAAAATTTAGCATTTTGTATTTTTTGCATTCTTTGCCATTATTTTGTATAAGAAATACTTTGTTGTTGTTTTTTCTTACAATAAAAGAAGTAGTACAATTTTTACTTTCAATTTTCTTCACATTCATTTCTATTTATTCGAAATATTTGATTTAATATTAAGCAAACAAACTGATTGCAAATTGTTTAATATTTTTTTTTTTTTAAAAAAGGGAATTCTATTTAGTAATACAATATTTTTTTTTTTTTGTTATTTTAATTCGTTTTAACTAATTTCTTATAGTTTTAATTTTATTACATTACATTTATAAATAAATTACTAAATTCCTTGTTTAAATAGCTAATGGTTTTTGAGTTTTGTATATTGAAATGTATTGATTGTATGTGTCTTCATAGAGATATTAAGAGGGTTAGAAAGAGAGTGTTTGGGTGGGGAATGATTTTTGCAAAGAAAAAAAAGCAAATCTTCCAGATAGTACTAATTTTCAGAAATCTATTCAACTTAACAATTTGTTGCTTTCATTAAGTCCTGTAACATTTTCGATTCGAAATAGTTTTTATTTCGTATTTTCCAGTCAATTCAACTTTGAATACTGAATACAAATTTTTCACTTTTTGTGAAAATAAATTACGAAATATGTGACAGATCATCAGATTATGACATTCTATCAACGTTTTAATCATTTTTGTTTCCTAAAAGTTGAAAACCAAAAAAAAAAAAAATTAAAATAATTGTACTTGACATTAAGAAACCAAAATCTAGATTTTTCTAAATTGAAACTATTTGAAACAAAGGAAAAGTTTCACTCACAATTTCAATTACTTATAGTTTTGATAAGAAATTTGATTGCTTCTTTAATAATCAATAAAAGTTATAATAAGATAAAATTATCATAAATTCAGTTCTTAAAATATTCAGTATTCAAGTGCAAATAAAACCGGAAAATGTTCAAATTGAACTCTTTTTCATAGCGGATATTTTCCGGTACGACTGTTAAACCAATTTTAAATGAATTCAAACAAAAACAATGTTTGATTTAAAAATTTTAATTGGAATTAAGTGATAAAAATTTTTTTTATTTTGTAAAAAATAATTTTTTTTTTTTTTTAATGATAAAAAATTTATTTTTTTAAATAATAAAAAAAAAAATATTTTTTTTAACCGGAATCGGTGTTTTTTTTAGTAAATGGAAGAATTTTGCTTTATTTTAATATAATCAGGCTTTTAACAGCGTGAATTAAAAAAAATGTTGAAATTTTTTACAAATTAAAGTTTTTGTTTGAATTTTCAATTCTCTGTTCTCAAAAATTTCCCAATTTTAATATCAGTTAAAAATTTTATATAAATTTTGGACATCAATTGAAATATTGAAGTGAGCAAATATTTATTAACAATATTTTTTTTTTTTTTTTTTTTTTTTGCAAAAATCATAAATTAACTGGAATTAACAACAAAAAAAAAAAAATAATAACAAAAACCCAATTTAATTACAAGAAATATTGATTTAATAAATCAAAGCAGAATAAAAATTTAACAAAAAGTCGAGTATTTGAAGAAAATGTGAAAGTGAAAAATTGTGTATTTAAAAATGTATTTCATTTTTATGACAGGGATAGCCGCTTTCTTAATGTACCATAAAATTCAAAATTTCTTTCCCAGACTTTTGTATTTTAAAGAAAGTAAAAGCTTTTAAAAGCCAAGCATTTTTCTCTTCGAATTATAAAAAAATATTCAATTTTTTAATATATTTGCCATCTAGTTTTTTAATTTTTTTTTTTTAGATTTTGGTCCAAAAATTTTTAAAAACATGATGTTTTCAAAAAAGGAAGATTTAGGGACACAGCGTTTAGTATAAAAACAAAATTTCAAATTATAGAATTTTTTTGAAAATGTTTTATGTTTTTTTTTTAAGGTGGGTGATGTTGTAAAATTGGTGTGATTTTAGGTTACAATTTGTTTAATGCTCATTCACTATTAATTAAAAATTAATATGAATTTTTAATAAATCATTAAAATTATTTGCTACTTATAAAATACTTGTACATATGTACTTATGCATACAAAGTAGTAAAACACACACTTAAATCAAACCTTTTTTTCAATAAACTTTTTTTCTTTTCTGGCCAAAAACCAAATGATGCATTTGAGCTTCCTTCACTCTCCAACTGATCAGACTTATGAGTCCCATGCATGATTTGTGTTGTTATATAGTACGTAGATATTTGATTGAAACATTGTTTGGATGTTGTGTATTGATGTTGTTTTAAATTATTAACTAAACTCCCAGCCACTACTTCTTCCTTAGGACCGGCTCAACAAAAAAAATATATATTATTTAGTACTTTCTTGCTGTTTTCTTTTAAAAATTTTATCACGACTCAGCAGCTCAGTAGTAGTAGTTTATGTTCATTTAATGAAAGTATCAAACTTTGCTAGACTACTCTGTTCAATCCCAGCCATTTTCTTTAATCATATGAGCTAATTCTATAATGTATTTACCCTCTTTATATTTTTGACTCGATTCATAGGCATGTTCATATTTCCAACCCAACGGTGTTTTACAGCATTCACAATAGATATCGGCTACAGCGTGAAGTCCCGTTAGCAGAACTCTTTCTTCTGTCTGACCACAGGCCACATTAACGACAGAATTAAAGAGATAGGCAGGGCCTTGACTGCCCTGAAATGATTTTGAGATAAGCTCGTCGTGTGAGGCCAAATGAGCTCGACAGTGAACACATGAGTAGGTCCGATTGGTGGACGGTAAATAAGATTGAAATGTCTTAACCATTTTTGTTGATGTTTTTGTTGTGGTTCTCGGTTTGGTTTAAAGCTGTAACAAAAGGGATAGTGTGGAATGAGTTAGTAAATTATAATGATAAAATAAATCTAGATTTCAAACACTATTTATAACTTTTTCAGGTTTAATTTTTTAAAAATGTCAAAAAAATAATTTTTAAATTATCGCCTAATTTTGTTATTAAAGATTATAAAATGAATCTTTGCTAAGGAAAAAGATTCGGTAGTTGGGAGAATTCCAACCAATTGTAGTGGGGAATATAAGAAAACATAAACTCACTGCTATTGTTGTTGTTTTTGTATAAGCTTTGATATTGTTACAAGTGAAACTGATGCTTATAATTCTTATTCGCTTAACCATTTTAAGTGTATAATCACTCTTATTGTGTTTGGCGTATTTAAAGTACGCCTCCGAATGGTTGGTAATAGATTAAAGGAAATAAGTTCACGTTCTCTTTAATCTATTACCAAACAGTCGTAGGCGTATTTAAAATACGCCAAACACAATAAGGGTGAATATCGTTAGTTTTTCTAAAATCTATGGATGCAGTTTCCTGATGCAACCAGTTAAATGCGCATAGGAATTGCTTATCCCATCAACAATAAATTTCAGTGTTTTTATCAAGAATGAATATTGGGAGTTAAGCCGGACAAACAAAATCTTGTTAATTAAAATTTTTTATTCCTTATAGTTGGTAAGATAATAATAATTTCGGTGGACCGTATCAAAACCCCAAATTGTATGGGGCCAGGCTCATATAGAACGGGCGCTATTGTGTCAAAGGAAAGAAATATCCTGAATATTTCACTAAAGGGCTAAATTTTCACCACTTGTGTAATAGTTCGGCCTGAGGGAGGATTATCCTGAGGTACGCCATAAGTTACACAAGGTAGACTCATTTATGAGTGTAGACATAAAATATCCGACTTGTCAAAATTGTCTTCATATGATACAAAAACAATTTAACAGGGACATAACTGTTATAACCAATATTTGAAAAAATCCTGAAATATTAATTTATCAAGAATTTTTAAAACCTGCTCTCTGAATAACTGCTACAAATAACCAATATTTTTTTGGTCTTTGATAACCGTTATAGTTTGTATTTGTTTTTTTGCTCTTCCGTAACCATTACAAAAGATTTTTATATTTTTCGGTCTTCCTGTATTCCAAAAAATTTTCTTTTCATTTTTTCGTTTCTGTTATTAGGGAATTATCTTCATTTCATTACTGAATTTCTTCAAAAGTTTTATGAAAATTGTTGGAGTTCAGCCACTGACACTCCTAAAAAAATCTATGAAACAGGTTTCGTTACAGTCAATGTTTATGAAAAGCTTCATAGAATTAATCACCCTTATTGTGTTTGGCGTATTTAAAATACGCCTACGACTGTTTGGTAATAGATTAAAGGAAAAAGTTCACGTTCTCTGTAATCTATTACCAAACAGTCGGAGGCGTATTTTAAATACGCCAAACACAATAAGGGTGAATGAAACGCAATAAATCGTCAGGTATTGAAGCATTTTATAGAATCTATGAAACAGTTTCATAAAAGTCATTCCTAAAAAGAGCTTTATTAAATTATCATTTTTATTAATATTTGTATTACTAGCAATATTTGCATTTGTTGCGGTTTTTGTTTAAAATTTCTTCACCCTCACTTTAAAATCGATGAGATTTCCATAAATTTTAAGCGCTTGTTTAGTATTTTCAGTATTTTTGGCTGTTATAAAATCAATGAAGGTAAGAATCATTGTCTGCTATATTTAGATGAGCTAAATTTTATCTATAGTTTCATACAGTTTGTTACGATTCAATTTGTCAATTTGGTTACTTATAATCAGGTATGTGATGAAAATCGATCGATTTCAAAACGAACGTTTTTAAAAAGTGTGATTAATTTCGAAGGATTTTAAAATCTATTTCTGAATTATAGTCTTAAATTTTCGTTCAGAATACACTTCAGTTAACGTATATAATATAAAATTTGAAAGAATAAACACTGAAAATAAAAGGAATATGCATTTAAAATCCATTTTAAAAGAAACTGAAAACGATATTTTCGGTTTCAAATCGTATCGTTTTTAAAATCGATTTCCATCACATACCTGAATGACCATGTAAGAAAAAAAACAATAATAATAATAATAATAAGTAAGAAAGTAAAAGTCGGTTAAGACCGACCACATAATATCCTGCACCTATTTGGGTCCGAAATTTTTATGGTTCCGAACTTGACTTGGGTTAAAATAGTCGAACAAGCCTACTTAATGGTATTTTCGGTAGACACTGAATGTCCGTTGCGATAATACTGCGCTTCCACTCATGCGTAATTAGGTGTGTTGCATATTCTAAGAATACATGAAGAGACCTACAGTTCAATGCTGAATCCGAACGGCAAGAGTTGAAGTGCTTTAGAACAGAAATTACTTTCATTGGTTTGCTCAAGCCAACCGAAAGTTGAGGATGTTAAGAAATAATGATTTCTTTTTGAAAATTTTTTTTTTTTTTTTTGGTCGCTCGAGCCAGCAATCGAATCCGGGTCCTATCGGTTTCTCTACACTACAGCACTCACTACTCAATGGTATGTAAATACAATTTTAGTGCGAAATTTCATGTATTTAAAAAAAAATCGGAAAAAATGCCTAAAACTGGAGCGATTTTATTTAAACTCAGCACCATGATTGTGTGGCATAATTTGTTTCTATTTACCAAATATGAGAAAGTTTAAAAAAAAAATTGCAGATCCTCACCAAAATCAATAAAAAAAAGTTCGTCCTTGTGCAAATATAAGACAGTGTGAGAAATTTTATAAAAAAAATCTTAAGATTCGCAAACTGTAGCGTGGTTATAGAAGACAGAGAAAAAAAAAAATCTTTTATGATGGTTTAAGAAGACCAATAAGAATAAAAATCTTTCATAATGGTTACCAAAGACCAAAAAAATTAATAATCTTTCATAACGGTTATCAAAGACCAAATAAATAATAATATTTCATAATGTTTATGGCAGAACTATAATTTTCTGGGTAATTTATAATTATTATTACAGGACCAATTTTTTCAGTTATTTTTTCCATAACCTAATGGATATTTAAAAAATAATAACAGTTATTTCGAGTCCCTGCAATTAAACGAACACATGTACAAATTTTGGCTCATACATACGAATTTGACAATTTTGGTTTATGTCTGTCCGCTATCGATTCAACCTTGTGTAGATGTACCTTGCATACATCCTTTCCACCTGTGGTGAAGGGTATAAAGATCAAGAATTTAAAGTCATATTTTTAAAATTTTTTAAAATAATATCATTTAAATTAATAAAAACTAATGTTAAAAAAATACCAAAAAAGTCTAACAGGGGTGTGATGGAAATCGAAAACGTAAAACGCAAAAATTTGGAAGTTGTTTTTAATACACTTTTAATCTAATTTTTATAATTTTTGATATAAAATTCTGTTCAACAGAGAATTATTTGTACTAGTGTTCGCCTAATGGTCAAAATTCGACCATACATTTTCATGTTCATAAGAAGAAAACATAGTACATCTATGTATCTATGAATTAACATGTTTCGTTAATTTTTTCCATCTTTGTGGATCGCTTTGGCGAGGGACCAACCTCCGTTTCATATTTTAACTTCCACGAGAGTTAATTTTATTTTATAAGTTCAATATCATCAAAATTGATAAAACCAAGTAGTATCAAACAATATCCTTAATAGATTGTCAATCAGGACATTGCAAGTTTAATTTTATTTTTTAATCTCTAATATTAACGAAAATTAATCAATGTACCAGATCTTGAACGAAAAAGTACCAAAAAGCTCCCCTTACATGTTCTTATTACCCCAGGACCATGCATTTTTAATTTTATCTTTAAAGGTCGAATATTAACAAAAATTCAAAACATACCAAAGAAAAAATAAAAAGTACCAACATTTTTAAACTCATAGGGTTTCATTCACTCAAGACCATGCACCTATAACATAACGTTTCAAAGTTCACTATTATAGAAAATTAAAAAATGATCACATTCCATTTTCCGACTTTATATAGTCGAAATATTCGAAAACCGGTTTCTAAAAATAATATCGAATAATCGACAACCCTATTTTTTATTATTTGATAATTGAAAAAAAACAAATTTTTTGTATTTGTGTTAGTAGCAAATTTGAACGCCTATAACTCTGAAATTATTGAACAGATTTTAATAAAATATATATTGTGCACTTCTGTAAGTAAATATCTTTCAAATGGTGTATATTTTGTTCAAATCGGTTGACATACAGAGGAGGAAAGTGTTCTTAACTGTTTTGCCTTAGCCGATTTATATATAGATAATATTTGTGTTAAATTACAAAATTTATTCTATCGCCCATGTTTTGAAAATCGAATTCGATTGAAAAAACCGATTAAATTTTATAATTGATCATTCAAAGTTAATTTTGGTATCTTTACTAGGAGAAAACTAAAAATATCTAAAAAGAATTTAACTTTTTTTAAATTTAAATTTTTAAAATTTTCTCTTAAAATACTCGAAAATTCTACCAAAAATTTTTTTTTTAATTAGAGAAAAAGAAAAGATATTTCCTTATACTTGTCGATCTCTACAATTTTATTTAAATATGAATTTTTTCCACCAAATCCCATTTTTAAATTTTTTTTTTAATAAAATGAAGCAATTTCTATAAAAAAAACAACGCAATTTTTGTATTTCTTTTAGTTATTTTGTATAGAAATTTAAATTAAGCATTAAATCGTCAAAGAAATTTGTTTATAAATAATTTACAACTGTAAACACTTTGCATTAAAACAAAAAATAAATAAATAAATTATACTCACTCTTTGTTAGATCAAGGAAATTATTTTTACACTTGCAAATATATTTTGTAGCACTTCAAAATTTGAAAATCTAAAATAAAGTAAAAAATTGTTGAAAACATACTAAATTTCTAAAATTTCACAAAGTATTTAAAAAAAAAAAAAAAAGATTTAATTACAGCACTCACATTTTGTTTTTAACATCAATTTTAAGTGGAAAATTCAATAAAAATTTATGTATTTAGCACTCGAACTACTTTTTCTTATTGAAACAATTTAAAAGTTTTTTTCGTTTTTCTTGACAAATTGTTGTAAAGAAAATAATTAAACAAAAACTAGTCTTCCGCGCAAAAATAATTAGAGCAAAAACCAATCAACCACTGGAAATTTTAAACATACAAATTTAAATATAATTATAAAAATCCGCACGAGAATAAAAGAAACTGAAGATAAATACAAAAAAAGGTTGTTGTATTTTTCAAATTGTTTTTTTTTCGTTTTTTTTTTTTTTTTTTTTTTTTTTTTTTTTGTAACAACGATCACTTTTCCTTTAGCGTTCAGTTCAGTTTGCAGACTTCGAAACGACTCGTAACAAACTTAATAACGCAAACTCAGATGGTAGACTAAACTCTTTTTGTTGTTTTGGTTTTAGGTGAGTGAATTGCAAGCAGTAAATCGTATATATACCAGCTAACAGCAGCAGTAGTAGTAGCAGCAGCAGCAAAAGTCAATTCAGTTCAGTTACTTAGACAGATTGTTGTAGATAGAATAGGCAGAGTGGCACTCGATTCGAGTCGTTCACACAACTACACACGGTTCACATACAAAATATTGAATTCTCTATATTTGTTCGTGTAGTTCGTACGTCTGTTTGTGTACTTTATAGAAGAGATCTTTAATGAAAGTTTATTGGGTTTGTATTTACATATATTTGTATGCAGATACTATTTACTTAAGACTCCATACACGCGCCCCAAGTGTTGCGACAGCAGCAACGTTGTCGGTGTTGTAGCGATGAAAACAGCAACAGCTGTTTCTAGCACGTTTTTATTATTTATTTTTGCTTTTTTACGTTAAAATGTTGTTTTTTGAATAATAATCTCTTTGTTGTGGTAGTTGTTGTCGTTGTTACTATTTCTTTGTTCTGGACTTTTGTATAGCAGCAAAGTGTTGTTGTTGTTGTTTTGCTGTCTATATTACTCACAATCAGTTGGAGATATTTTTATGTTGTTGTTGTTGTTGTTGTCGTTTAATATCTTTTCTAGTTAAAATGCAATACAAAGAATAAACAAATTGCTGATTATTGTTGTTGAAAATTTTTGTTAGTCTGGTGTGCCCTAAACTGCACCCACTCTTTGCTATTCTATTAAATTGTTTTTTGTTGCTGTTTTAACTTCAAGTTTATTCACTTTGTCCAGCAGCAACTGCAACTATTTTTCTGTCTGATGAAAATTGATCCATAAATTTTAACAAGAATTTTGTAAAACAATTCTGTTAAACCAGCAACCACCAGGTTTGGCTTGTGTATTTGTGATTTTCCATTAAACGGAGAACTAAAAGTATAAAAAAAGAAGTAACTTTTTATTTACCTCCTGCAATGTACTGTTAATAAAATTTTATATATTTTGTAATACATATTTCTTTAAATTTTTACACCATGGTGCAGTTTACAATGAAAATGGCTAGAAACGAAAGTTTAAGTTGGTATTCTAAAGCTATGTTCACATCTATTAAATATTTGGCGTCCTGCACGTAACCACTAGTTTTATTAAAATATGTATTTGCTTTTGTAAAGCGATTGGCTAGATCAAACATCATTTAACAGTTTCTAGATTACATAATGCAATAATCTTCATACAAAAAAAGTTTAGTAAATCAATAGAAATTGTTAAAACTAAAGCTAAAGTGTGATCTATTAACTGGTCACGCTTTTTTGGATTTTTCCGTCAAATATTTGTTAGGTTGAAGATCGCCTAACACTTTTCATTATTTGAAATAAAAAAAAAAAATTTCACTATTTTAAATACTTGTTTACATGGGTCCAAATGTTTATGGACTCATTTTGATTTTTTTACTAAAAAGCCATGTCACATGCGGGATTTTTGGAAAATGTTTAGCGTTTATTGTAAAACATTGTACAATATAAATTAACTCAATGTATTGGCGATTGTTAGTTATGAGTTCATAACGTAACGTATAGATTACGCGCCAAAGATGAAGAGCAAATCAAGCTAGTATCAAACAACCCCTTTTAAAGTAAAGTGCAAATGAATATCGAACGAGACAAGATCTGGAATTTATCTGAAATTTTGGAAACCTAATTATTTCGAAAGATATTATATATATTAAAGGACTTTTTACGATCAACAACACAATTAATAAAAAAAAAATCTATTCTTCCTTCTTAAGAAATGTTTAATGGTAACAAAGGATTTTGAAACTAATGAAGTTAAAGTAAAAGAAATAAGATTTGCTTAAGGCTTTCAAACATTAAAATTTGCCCTTTTCAATTAAATTAAATTGAAAAATTTTTTTCTCTAGAATTACAAATACAACGTGTTTTTTGATGATGAGCGCAAAACTTACATTAAAAACAAAACCAAATTTCAAAATTTTTATACGCTTATGTTTTGAAAATTAAACTAGAGTGAATTTGGGTTTTATAAATGATTTTTCACAGTGATAAGGCCTTCTTACGTTGTGGATAAGCTTTTCCGTTTTCTTATGGCGATTTCTTTTCTGAGAAAAATGTTGCAATAATGTTACATGTTCTATATTTTTGTGTTCGTTTGTACAAAAAATACAACTGTGGGAAAAATTTCCAAGTTCTTTTGTGAATATGTTGATAAAAAACGTGCAAAACATGTTGCATGTTTTACCCTTACTTTTACTTAAGGTGTTCATACTGCCCTGTCTTACAATTTTGGTACTTACTACTTTGTTTGTACAACCAATGTTTTATTTTGTTTGTCATAATTCATACAGCTCATAATTTTGTAAAAAAATTATTTTAAAACAAAATATAAATATATTTACACATTAAAATAAAAAAAAAGTCTATTTATATGAAAATCATTTAAATTTTTTAAGCCATTAGTGATGTCAATATTTGTTTCCAAGCCATAATTGCGTGCAGAAACCGCTTAAATAGATTTAAAAATCGCTCATGAAGTACATTAATGATGAAAGTGTAATAGTTGTAAATAAAAGCAGCTAATTGTGTTCTATTGAAATTGCACAACATGTAACACTTCCAGTGATTATAGGTAACATTAGAAAATGTTACATGTACATACTGTAACATATTTTTTTCAGAAAAGAAATCGCCATTATGCTAATGTATAAATAGGTACTCTTACGTAAACGTGACGTTGCGGATGAACCTGATCGAATTGAAGGCCTTACCATAACGTACATAAGCTGACTTGAATCAATCAATTAAGCAATCGAATCATATACATATTTCAAACCATATTGAACTTAAGAAAACTTTTTGTTGTGTTTACGAAAATGTCATTTGCCTAAGCAAAGTGCGAAACTGTTTGTACATCAAATTTTTTTTTTTGGATTTTGTTTTGTTTAATGCATTTTAGACACTTTTCGTTAACATTTGACAGTAGCTTAAGCTAGCTCATGCATACTATAGTTGGGCCTTTACAGTTACAGTAGAATCCCGATAATTCGTAATTGCAAGGGACCGGAAACTTCTTACGAATTATAGGGGTTTTCGATTTAGCGGGGTTTCGATTTACCGGGGTTAAAATAAAATTAATACTTATAAGTTATATGTATATATATATATAAGTTATATATATATATTAATATATTAACGGGGATTTTCAATTTACTTACTAATACAATAAAAAAAAGGGGGGGGGGGTGCTTTAAAACCAAGGTAGATAAGGCCATGATGGCATTATTGCTCAATTGAATGGGAGATAAAGCCATAATGGCCTTATTGCCCAATCATTAAGAGGTAAGGTCATATTTAAAATTTTGCGAAATGAGAGATAAAACCATATTTTTTTAGAAAATTGTTATGCATGGTGTAAATATTCTGTAAAGGGGAAAATCCTTAGTTATTATTGAAAAACATATTTTTATTCTTTTGACGCACGAGTGTGTCAAATTTCAGCTTCCTATGTCATCAGATGGCTTCAGAAAGTTGCGGAAAGGATAGGACAAACATGGAAACATCCTGACATACTAAGAAATTATATATTGTATATATAGATTAACATATGTTCGCGCAACTCAAAAACGCTTTAGCTTATTGAAAAACTAAAAAAAAACCGAAACTACGCAATAAAATTTACTTTAAGAAAGGTACAATGTTTTTCTTATATGCGCAGTCGTTTTAGAAACATAATTTTTTTTTTTTTTCTGGAAAAAAAAATAGTTTTTTTATTAAAATTTCGGAACTTTTGTTTTTAAAAATTCATAAAAAATTTAAAAATGCAGCTATGCTTCTAAATTTATACAGTCATATAAAAAACAACATTGCAAACAAAACAAGCTATAAATGATTAAAATCTGTTAACAACTTTTGATTTTATGTATATACAAAATACGAAAAATGTATATGGCGGTTTAATAAAATTCTTAATTTAATTAAAATTAATTTAATTTAATTTAATTAATTAATTTAAAAAAAAGTTGTTAACAAATTTTAATCATTTATAGCTTGTTTTTTAGTTTTTCAATAAGCTTAAGCGTTTTTGAGTTACGCGAATGTATGTTGTGCAACGTCCTTAATTTTCGAAATAACGGCATATCTCGAAAACCAAAGCCAAGATAAAGAAAAAAGTTTTAACTTTCTTAAAGTAAATTTTATTGCGGAATTTCGGTTTTTTTTTTTTTTTTTTGTTTTTCAATGAGCTAAAGCGTTTTTGAGTTGCGCGAACATATGTTGTGCAACATCCTTAATTTTCGAAATAACGGTATATCTCGAAAACCAAAGCTAACCTAAAACAAGTTAGAGTGCTATATTCGGCTGTGCCGAATCTTTGATACCCTCCACCGACACTTCGAATGTTTTAGGAGTAATATCTGTATGATGTCTATTTATTATTATAATCTTTGTAAAAACAGACATCTGCATTAAAATTTGTTGCGGTTTAGACCTACATATATAAAATTATTGATCGACAATCAGAATCAATTTTAAAAAGTTTGAGTAGAATATCAGTTTAAGATGAACTTAAATGATTTTCAAGAGAACAAATTATATAAAAGCCATGGTAAGCTATAAACCAATCATCCCAAATTCTGCAGAACGATTTCTGGTATTAAAAAACATAAATTTCAATACAGCGGTGCAATTAGTTTAAGCGTTTGCAGTAAATTTCAGAAGGCTGCTAAAATGGAATCTAAGGAAAATTATGGACCGTATATCACAAAATTGCATTTTCTGGCCATATGAAGCTAAACTGGAAGAAAGTTTACCGCGTATTTAATTATTTTACCAGAGTGGGCTTTATATGAGGCCTATGGTAAGTTATGCACCGATCTTCACCAAATTTCACAGTGTCATTTCTAGTTCTATAAAACTGTGATGTATCAAATTTTGTTATGATAGCGTTAGTTTTTACGTTTTTAGGCGTACTTAGCTGTTTTCCGGGAGTAAGGTTTATATGGGGCCTAGGGTAAATTATGAACTGATCTTCACAGTCTTATTTCTAGTCCTGTAAAACTTATATGTTCCAAATTTTGTTATGATAGCATTATTTTTTACGTATTTAGGCGTACTAAGCTCTTTTCCGGGCGTAAGGTTTATATGGGGCCTATGTTAAATTATGGACCGATCTTCACGAAATTTCACAGTCTTATTTTTAGTTCTAAAAAATTTTGATGTACCAAATTTTGTTATGATAGCATTATTGTTTACGGATTTAGGCGTACTAAACTGTTTTCTGGAAGTAGGTTTTATACGGGGTCTATGGTAAATTATGGACCGATCTTCACGAAACTTATTAGTTTCATTTTTAGTCCTATTTAACTGTGACGTGCCAAAATTTGTTATGATAGCATTGTTAGTTAGGGTTTTAGGCTTACTATACTGTTTTCCGGGAGTAGGGCTTATATGGGGCCTAGGGTAAATCATGGACGTATCTTCAAGAAATTTTACAGCGTGATTTCCAGTTAAATAAAACGAACTATTGCGAAATCTTATATCATTCTGTGCATTTTTCCACCATTTATGTTAGTTTTTGTAACAAAATTATCAATTTTTTTTAGGTGGTGGTTCTACATTTTGATTCATAGCTCAGATCCTATTAAGCCGATTTTGATGGATTTCAATCCCAAACTGCTTAGGATAACTACAAGCAATTTGACACAAAGTTTGTTTATTTCTTTGAGTTTTTCGAAAGTGAACGTGTTTTCAACAGACGGACAGACAGACGGACAGACAGACGGACATGGCTAAATCGACTTAAAATTACTCATGGACCCAGAATATATATACTTTATAGGGTCTGAGATGAATAATAAAAAAGTTTCACACGGAATGACAAACTTAATATACCCTCTTCACAACTAATTGTGGTGGAGGGTATAAAAACGGCTAGCACCACTGGATTCAGCGACCCCGAATTAGGTTTAAAATCCTTCGTTCGCATCATACTAAAATATTAAACAGCAAATACTTTAATCTATCTATACAATATATAATTTCTTTGTATGTCAGGATGTTTGCATGTTTGCATGTATGTCCTATTCTTTCCGCAACTTTCTGAAGCCATCTGATGACATAGGAAGCTGAAATTTGGCACACTTTAAGTACTTTCTCTGCGGAAGATCGTAACGAAGCCATATTTTTGATTTTAGGCTTTTCAACTAGTATAACCATAAAGATCTGATAGAAAATATGTTTTTTTTTATAATATGGGGAACTTTGGGCCCCACCCGGCACGGCTAGGCACCGTCGGATTGACCTGCAAAATTAGATCATGATTTTTTACACCAAACCTCATATTTTAAGCAGCGCAAACAATTAAATTTAAAAAAAAAAACAAATTGCGAACAGTCTACTATACACCCTTTAAAGAACGCCTTTAATACGACTTCTATCACCTACCCATCGTTGGACATCATCAAAACATAGCGGAAATCGCTGTTTAAAAAATGGCTGTGGCTTATGATGTTACTGCATACAATTTTTGTAAGATTATGACGGCATTTACATTATGCAATTAACGCCGCAACTTGCCGCAACTTTCACATGCAACTTTTTGTTTGTTAGCAAGAGGTCTAGGGAAGAAAACGGGGTTGAAAAAGTTGAAAAAATGCTTGAATAAAATGTTAATGTAAATGTGAAAAAAGTTTCGTTGCAACAACTTTAAAAGAAAATAGAAAAAAAACTCGGCGTTAATTGCATAGATGTAAATGCCGTCTATTTTAGATTTTTATTTTAAGTTAATGCAGAAAAATTTTTGGTTTTTTTCCAAACTTAAAAATTTCATGTATTTATCATATAAATAAAGTTAATAGTTTTTTTGTGCAATAACCTCATAAGCTAAAATTAAAAAAAAAATCATATCTCGCGGGTTTTTAAGATTTAATTATCGTACTTTCACAAAACGACTTTGCCATACCCACATATTCATGCGTGATTAAAAAAAATCATGACTTTTATACAGAACTTTTTCGAAATTCAACATTTAGTTTTAAGCTATAAAAACTTGGCGTGGCTTATGATGTTATTGTTATTCTCTATATCAGAAACTAATTGGAAATACCTAAGCTTGAATCTCTAAGGGAATGTTGGCTAATGATAACAACATTTATTTTTACTTTAATTTCACACAAATTTATAATTGTAATAGAAAATTTTTAAAACAATAATGAAAATGGTGTAGATAGCAGACAATAATATTGTCTTTGTCGTAAACTTACCAAGTTTTTTAATTTTGCTGACAGAGTCTGCAATTTTTTTTATTACTTTAAAGATCGTTTCATTTTTCTGGTTGTTTTATTTCTTCGTTTTTATTTTGTTAAAGGGTAAAAAACCGTATGCTGCTGGTTTTGAAATAATACAAAATTATAATTTTGTTCTAGAGCTCTGTTGATGTTGGTAATGGTAGTTGTTAGTTCGTTGGTTTAAAATTGTATCTGGTTAAAATGTGTATGGGTATGTTGTTCGGAGTAGAAATGGCGTTGTAATCTACTCCTTCAATAAATAAAAACACCATCAAAAAACTGTTGTTGTAAATTTTTCTAGGGTCGTATTGCACCTTAAAAATGGTGCAATACACAAAAACTGATTATTTGTCTTTATTATTTTACTCACTTTGATTTTAAAATAAAAATTGTCTCTACTCTTTTTTTCGTCTCTCCTTTACTGTTTAAATATTGAATTTCCTGAAACGTAGCAGAAAAAAAGAATTATTATACAAAAACCCAAGACAAAGAGATTACAATGTGAAAATAATAATAACGTTATTGTTGTTATAATCAATATATGGCAAAGGCAATATAAAAAACAAAACAACAACAATAAAGTTTTACACGAGTGTGTGCATTTTTAATGCCGGCCTGCATTTATTCATTAGTCTGTATACTTTTACAGACGCAAATAAGTCTGTCTATCGGTCGGTCTTACGTCTCGGTATATATAGATTTTTTTTATAATTTGGTTTTTACACTTAGTGCATGTATAGAGTATATTCGCGTACAACACAACAACAATAATCAGTTGATGATTAAAAATGCAATTGTTGCATCTGTTTTCTTTGTTTCCATAAATGTTACAGAGAACGACGGACGGACGGAATGTACATGCATACATATGTAAATGTATGTGCAGCGTTGTTAAGGATGAACGATTTAATTCACAGCAGATTGAATTTGTGATTGTTCGATGTTAATGTTGTAAAAAAGTTATCATCGAAGTTATTAACGATGTCACAGTTTTAACTTTTACACGCTTTAATAGTCATGAACTACGTCTGACGATAAGAACTCAAACATATTTTTAGTTAAAATTTTATAAAAAACTTTGTAAAACTATGTTTATTAATTTAGAGATTCAATAAATAGTATATTGAACATACAAAATTATGATTATTCATCTTATTTTCTTAAACACTTCACCTCACTTTAAAAACTCAACAAATTTTATATAACATATTTGCGATTAATTGGTGAATCGAATTTTAATTAATCAGAATGATGATTAATCCCTTAATATTAAATTAAATATTTTAAATTTTGGTTAATCAAAAATTTTTAAATTTAAGAACTTATTAAAATTATGTAGGTAAAATAAAAATATTGCGCTAAGCTAAATAACGTTAAAGCAATGAAAACCAATGTGAATCTGATGTAAGCTGGCCCTTACATCAGATTGGAATTCGAATTCGATTTAAACTTAAAGCAAACAAATTTTGAAAGCGACTCTGCTTTGAAAGTTACTAAAAATATTTCTTTTTATATACATATGTACATTAGGGATATAACTTTTTTTACAATTATTTAAAATATCAAAATTGGCATAGCTCAGTCCGATAGAGCATAAACAACTAAAAGGGAACGTATATTTATTTTTTCGCTAAGGTCAAAAAAGTTCACGCACCAACCGCGATGAAGTTTTTAAAATTTTTAATTTTCGTTTTGATTAAGAAAAATTAATAATATATTTATTTAAAACAAAAAAATAGCGCAAGTACGAAATTTCATTAATATTTAGAGATGGTAAGAGATTTTTTCGCAAACTAAACGTATCTTTAACCTTTTTTAACAAAAAAAAAATTAAAATAGAATAAAAAACACCGTATAAAATTATGAATATTCAATATTGCATTGGTTTAGAAAAACCAATTGGTGCGTGAACTTTTTTGAGAAAAATAACAAAAGATTATAATTTTCGTGGCTACTAGGACATGGTTGACCTCATGGTACTATGCCAAAAAAGTGGTTATATCCCTAATGTACATTAGACTGTACCTCAAAAAAAAGTTTCCCCGAACACCCTTTAATATAAAGTATTTTTGCAAGGCCATTTAAAAAAAAATTTTTTTTTTTTTTTTGCCGAACGTATTTACATATTTCGTTATATCTTAAGCTACAGTCACACTTATTAAATATTTGACCAAATAAGCATAACCACTACTTTTGTTATTAGTTAGTGAGATTTAAATTGGCGTTAATATCACAAAATGAACTAATTATACTAATAGACATAGCAAAAACCCGTTTTTTGTAAAATGTGGTGTTAAAATCATCATAAATATTGGAACTAAAGGAAATAATTATTTAGTTTGCTTGTTGGTCCCGTTTTTTTCGTCAAATATTTGACTAGTGTGACCGTAGCTTTAGGCATTTACATTCCGATTTCAAAGTATGTAATATCAATGTTTTTGTCTCGTGAATACCAATGTTTTGCCCTTAGGAGCTATTGACCTCGAGTATCCCGTTCTAGTATTTATCCACCAGATATATGTTCGTACCATCCTAATGTCATAAAATTAAAGCTCACAAGAAACTATTAAACTTTTGCAAAGGGCGTAATTCAATAAATCCAGCAAATACATTTTTAAATTTAATTAGAAAATTGAAGCTCGCAAATAAATTATTATAGTTTTGCTAAAGAAGTATTTCTATAATTCCTGCAGAACAGTCGGCAGTCTGGCATTTTTTCAGAGGCGGTACAAACCATAAATTATTTAAATCAGTCTACAACTTTTGATTTTATTCACAAAAGATGAAAAATTTTAATGAAACTTAAAAATTGTATAAAACACCATATTTGTATGGGAACCGCCTAATGAGTGGCGATAAAGGGCAAGTTTGTTTTGAGAAAATGTTAAGGACAACAAACTAACTGTTCGAAATAAGTGATGAAAATAAAAAAGAAAGTGGGATTGGTCATACATTTGACCCATCTAGGATCATCCATCCTACGAGCTGCAGGGGCCGAATTTAAGAATTTCAACTATACAAATATTTGGGTGTAATAAAATTCTTAAATTTGGTCGCTGCGGCGCGTAGGATACTCCTAGGCGGATCAAATGCATGACCAACGGATATTAACCATTACGAAGAATTTAATTTGGGCTGTTATAATCACATTCTAAATTTGTTTTTACAAATTCCCCTAACAAATCATACATTTCCAGGCCTGGTATGAATTCCAAATTTTTCAAAATACAATAAAATCAATCCTATAATGAGACAACACTTTTGCACTAAAATTACCAACAACAAAAATACAATATTGTATAATTATACGATAATACAACGAATACGACGGTACAACGACCTTGTGAATTGGACCATTGTTAAAGTTTTCATTCAAAACTTTTAAAAATTACCAAAACGGCGTTACTGAACAATATTGGATGTTTTGTTTTTCATATTTTTTTGTTATTGAATCTGTATATATTAAATAATAATAACTAGCAATTTGTGTTTTTTCACATGTGTTCAAACTAGCATAAAGTGTTGCTAAATTGTATCCTTATTACTTGTACTTTTTATTATTGTATTACTTATTAAATTACTTTGCTCTTAAACTTAAATTACATATATCCGTCCAGTAAATGAATTTCCTTATTAGTAATTATACAGTTTGAAAGCCACTGAATTGTAAGCCCTAACAAACTTTAAACTAATGTTATTACGTGGATAAAAAAAAGCATTTACAATTCGTCGGTTGATTATTTAATTGTCGTATGTGGATACAAATTACATACGACAATTAAATAATCAACTGACGAATTGTCATTTTTGCCGCCTCGTAAGATAGCCATCTTTTTTTCTCTACCCAACCTTCGTGGTTGGATAACCTTGAAATTAAAAACACTTATTGTTCAATCATCTTAGCATACACATCGTTTCTAAAAACTTACTTTGCACATCCGTTTGTAGATCATTAGTTTTACTGAAGATTAATTTTAAATAAAATGTATACTTTTATTGGAAACTTATTTGACTATATTTCCGGATCTTTTGAGTTTGTCATTCCTGCGAGCAGCTTTCACAGATTCGTCTATTGGAATCCTTGGAAACCTGCCTTTCCTGCACTTCTATCCAGTGGTCCCTCTTGGAATTGCTACCCAGTTTGAGTCTGTCTCATCATCCTCATTTTGGCATATACACGTACATACAGTCCACTTATTTATGCCTGGTCTCCTCACCAGTCTCTTAATATTTATTATAATACTCATAATTACATTCCCTTTCATATTCATCTACATTGCAACACATCTACATATATCCCATACTCTTATTCATGGTAATATCAGCATGCATATTTTTAAGTTTTTTTCGTTATTTTTGCATGCATATTTAATCTTGCCATGGTTATAAGAAAAAAAATTCCTATACGAAATTATTACACAAAAGAAAAACTCGCTCATAAGAAACATTTTCGTGAAATTCGGTATCCTCAACTCGGTATAGTATCAAAATTCCAAGTTTCAATTTTTTTTTAAATGCCGATTTTTTATTAAAGCCCGAATTTCAGAATTCTCAAGATCCCGAACTTCATAATCTCGAATTCTAAAATCCAAATTTAAAAATCCCGATATTAAAACCTTCCTGAAGTAGTTCTCTTTGGTACGTCCAGCATGGCAAATAAAGCTAATTATCTGATATTTTTGAATCCAAAAAATATTATTGGGGTATTCACAAGGTGTGCTATCATGTTATATTGTCATAATGTTTAAGCATTTTACAATGGTTTAAAAGTTGCTTTGTAAACAAAAAGTGACTTAAATTAATGTTTATTGTGCTAATTAGAAGAGACCTACGCTGAGCGGCTGAGAAGAGCCGCATTAGTTTTTGTAAGCCGTCACCCTTGATGGTATGTTTAATCCGGCTAACATCCGAATTTGATCTGCGGCTAACAATTTCTGCAACAAAACACTTGCGGCGTCAAAAATATCGGCTTAGAACTCTGATGTTTGGTAAACAAACAAAATAAAATTTATTTGTGATTTGCGTCTTAAAAATGGAAAATTGTCAGGTAAGATCTAATTTAATTTATTAATTCATGGATAAGAATTAAAAAATATTTTGATGTTAGGTAAATATTTATTGTTTAAGAGTCTGAACACAATGTAACGATAATTTATTGCGGTGCGGTTTTTCATACGATTTTGAAGTTAAAAACCGCAGTGCGGAACGGCATAAAATTAAAATCGATTTTATTTTAATTGCGGACTTTCTTTCTCTGTCAACAAAGCGAATTTAATTCGCCTTGTCTCTCAATTTTTGATGCTCGTTCTCTTTCTGATGTTGCCATAGTTTTTGAATAATTGGCTGTGTTCACAACATTATTGAAAACAAACAACATGATAAAAATGTGTGCACAAATAAATTAATAAAAATTTAAACAAAACATTACAACTATTTCCGTCGCCGTCTTCCGTTGTATTATGTTTATTTTTCTCTCCCGCAACGAGAAATCGCACCGCACCGCAAACATTGTGTTTAGACTCTATATTTTTTTTAAATCAGCTGATTTAAATTCAAAATAGCACAATAAACTACAAGGGGCTGTTCACAACAATCGTATTTTTTCATGTTATTATTTTAATGGCCATTTTTCAATGTATCGACAAACTGTCTGTTACTTAATGCCAATATAAATTTATTAGACCGATAAACTGTCCGTTAAAGATTTTGGGTTTCTCAATATACCGACAAAAAACATTGTTTTCAGTTGGCAACACCACTCAAAATACATATAAAAGTTGGGAGTCAGCTGATTCAATTTATCTGTACGGCAAATAAAAGGAAACTAAATAATTGGCAGATGAGTGCTGGTTAGTTTTGCGACCGAATAGAATCAAATGAGACATTGAGAAAACCAAATTTCCTTAATGTGCAGTTTTTCGTTGGGTAAAAAGATAATTGCCTAATGATAAAACGGCCATAAGACTTATGACAACTTGTGAATCCCCCATATGTATTTAAATAAAACTAATGCAATACAAGGTAATACGCTTTTTAACCTCAATAACCTGAAGAAATACCTGCGTGCGCGGTGTTTATCTACCGTTTTAAATAATAGAGATCCGTATTACTGAAAACTAAAGCAATTCAGTTTTCCAGGGTATTTCGGCGTTTGTAAAAAACACTAGTTTTGTGAAGAAATTTATTATGACTTTAAACACCGTTTAATTTTTTTTTTTTTTTTTTTTTTTTTTTCAATAATAATGCATTGTTACCTCAATCCAAAATATGTATGCCTTGCATAAACTATAAAGGCAGTCAGTCTAAAGTGCAATTTGTTTAATCGGATTTTATTCTAAAATCTCTTACATATGTATGTGCATAATTGATTACCCTAGTCTAAATTTATATGCTGTCAATGTTAATTCGATTGTATAAACACTTCAAATAAATAAGAAACTCATTCGTTTTGTATGAGAATAAAACTAAGAATAATAGCAGTAGTACAACACAATGAATTACAATAGTAATTGTTGAGGAGAAAAAAACCTATTGAACATTGAAATATCAAGAGCCATTTTTGCATTTTAAACATGTCCAACGTACATAAATGGAAAACAACAGTCAACAGTCAGTAGAGCAACTGCAGCCAGCACACACGACCAAATATGAAACGACAAAGAAAAACACTTAAGAAAATTTATGAATACAATAAAGAATAAAAAACAGATCATACGTTTGTCGAACCCATTCGAAAATAGAACAAACAGCAAAATGTGAATAAAAAAAAAAACAATTTTTAAATTTATTAAAATAAATTAAAAATTATAGCATGAAACGAAATCCACCAAACCCCTTAACGAAACGCAATGTTTGATGACCAATTAGGCCAGATCAGAGAAATCCTTAATAGTAAATTGTCCTTAAATTACAAAATGATTATCCTGTGACCAGTGAGTGCAAACCACCACAAGACACTTATCTGTTATTAATGTTTAGTAGTTTTCTTTTATACTTCGTACATTAAAACATTTAAATGAATTTAAAAGTTAAAGCAAAATAAAAGGAAAACGAAACACAAAGAGAAGTTATAAAGTTCCGAATTGCATTTATTGAACAATCATTTAAAAAAAAATAGGAAAAAAATTAAAGGATGCCTGCCCATGGTTGGGTTTAAGTTCTTAAGATGTCAGCCTAAGACATACGCCACCAGAGACTGAAGAATATTTATATGTATAAAACCAAATGTTTAAATAAACTTTTGCAAAAGTATCGGTTGCAACAGACAAACAGAAAAAAGCCATAAAATTGATGATGCACATTTTGTTTCAAGTGACGAACGATATTGAGATGGTGTGATGTGGTCTGTTGGAAGTTGTTCATGTTATGTGGTTTGTGTAAATATTTTAACCACATCATTTGCTATTGAAAGTGCCAAAGAAATCGATAGAGAGACAAAGAAGTTATAAGACAAACCAACCGATAACCACAAAACTTGTTTTTTTTATGGAAAACCAAAGGAAAATTTTAAGTTTAAATTTAATTTAAATTTTAGAAAATTTCTATAAAGTTGTCAGGAAGTTTATTTTACATATACATATGTATGTATAAAGACATATGTTCCTCTAACTCGCACTCTAGTCTAGGCCGATGTGATTGGAAGTACAAGTATATTCTGAAACAAATGCGTTGAAAAAGCATCAAAAATAAAAACAATGCACAAACTTCGCAATCGTTGTACAGGGAATCGTGCAATAATGAACTCAAGGAATTGTCTACAGAAAAGTTGTGGAGTTTATGAAGCTATTGCTTTTCCCATATAGAAGTTTTAATTGTCTCTTCCTTTTTCCGATATTGCTGCTAGCTTGTTTATCTGTGTTGGAAACAATATAATTTTCCAAAAACCGAAATTGGAAAAGTTGGTAGTCGATTTTGTTGCATGTATTTTAAACATTTGCATATAATGGTATTCAAAAAGGTCGGACTTAAGCAAAATTCTGCCATAATAATGCCGACCACTGATTATTAGCTGATTGGCAATTTTTGGCCGATTTTTTAAGTAGAAAGTTTTTGTTAAAAAAAATCAATTTGGACTGAGCTGAGATTTAAACCCAGGCTTCAGACTTCGAATAGCGTAAGTACTTATATATCGGGTGTTGCTTTAGCTGCATGGAAATGTCAAACTGTGTTGCCTTTTCTGCTCTGCAAGGTTTGGCAAGTCGCCATGAATCGTTTACCGCTAAAAAAAACGCTTTTAAACTGTAAAAAAATAAATCTATTCCCGTAACGGTGGATGGCGAGCGTGGTGACTGAATTTTCATATCCAAAAATTAATCAGCTAAAACATCAACGAAATTTGATTCCATTAAGACGGCGCGGCGCAACTTGGTTAGCAATTGATTTATTGCAAAATAAATTTGGTGACAATTTTATTTCCAGTAGTGGTCCTGCTCACTGGTCCCTTCGTTCGTGCGATTTATCGACTCTGGATTACTTTTTATGGGGCTATGTTGAGTCATTGGTATATGCCGACAAACCAGGAACTCCTAAAGCATTGGAAGCCAATATTAAAATTTAAAAAACAAAATTTCTGTCCAATTAAAATTTGAACTTGTGGGTTATACTCTCTGTTGATTTGTTTAGCTTTACACTCTTGGTAGCGGAGCTTCGTCCATATGCGAATTTCGAAATACTAATAACGAAAAAATAGTTTATAAATTGGAATAATGGAATACTGCGAGCTGCGATTAGGTATGAAAGATAATCTAAGAAGAGTTTCTGTATGGTAGTTTAGTTTTACAAACGTCGTAGATTTTAATATTTTTGACAAATTTTGCCGATGTTTACACGAATTGACCCAAGAACGAACATCTAATAGCCAATAGTTTTTGATCCAATTTTTACCAGTGAAATATCAGTAATTTTGGTTCAATTCAATTATACCACGATTAAATAAGATTCTAAGTAACTGACAGATGAAAAAAACATTGCAGCAAAAAAGGGTAAGAAGAGTGCTGGTAATTATAATCAGCGAAAAATGGGTTAAAATGTTAACAATAATTCTTCGGAGTTGGCAGTTTATAAGAAAGAAGAAAATACTGTTATAAATTTAATTGTTATTAGATCAAATATTTTCTCAAGCAAAAACTTTATTGTATCATTATTTCAGCTGGATTTCCTTTATATAAAAGCAATAAATATATTCCCATATATGTATAACTAATTCAATTAATTAATAATGAAAGAATTTTGAAATTTATAATATGTATTGGTAAGCGCACAAAATTTATTTAAATAACAAAAATGTTAAGTCTTAAATAAACATATTTCACGTCTAACTTGAAATACAACAAATGTGTATTTAGCAAATACCTTATTTTGGAAAAAAAAAAAAAAAATTATAGAAAAGATATAACAGAACAAGATTATTTAAAATTTTTCTTTTTTTTAATTTGCAACTTTTGCAAAAATTTCTGAATTTGCTATTATACAGACTGTGGTGGCGTCTATACACAACAACAACAAAAACTAAAATAAACAAACGAATTGCATTAACAGATTGCAAGCAGACATAATGGCGGAAAACAAATAGAAAAAATAAACGAAGTACATATAAGAAAAATATTATACAAATATTTTTGCAAGAATAAAACGTAAACCAAAAAATTTAAATGTTCGTGAAGATAGATAGGTATAGAAAAGGTAAAAATACAAGAAAATAAAACTGACAACAAAGAATGTAAACATAAACTCTGTAAGTGTAGCTGCATATGAATGTACAGATAGATCCCTAAGAAAGTTGTTCAAATTAAAAAAAAAGAAAATACTGAGTGAGTAATAATGTTGTTTTTTTCTACAAAAAAAATGTGACATTTTATTTATAAAATGCATTTTGGTGTTCGTTTCTAAAAATGTTTTTCTCTCTAAAAGGGTAGCATATTTTATTCTAAAAAATTCACCTTGACTAATGGTATTCGCCCAGTGCCCTGTAAAGTAGATGTCTTCGGTTTACATATGGAGTTATTTTTATAACGGCGACGATTGCCTCAAAGATCAACAAAGATGCGAGAAAATTGCAAAAATTCGGTCAAGTTTGCAAAAATAGCGATAATTTTTAGAAGAATTCTTGACAAAAGTACGAAAAAACAGAAGTAAGGAAAAACATGTAAAATCAATTAAAATAGATAATCATTCAAAGCAAATTTCGATCTACCAAAAATTAAATACAATTTGGTTTAAGGATTGACTATTGAAGTCAGCAGTCGTCGATGGCTGTGAGTGTTAAACGGCAAACCCCTCTGAAGAGATTGAGTGGTTGCAAACGAAACATGTAAGGGTAACCTGTCCGTAAAAGCCTGGGTTCGAGCCTCAGCTGCAGTCAAGAATGAAAAATTATCATAACAATTTAAATTAATTTTCATGTTGTAAAATTCCTTTCTTCATAAAAATAATTCATTGAAAATTAAATTTGATGAACTTTAGCCTAATTAAAATATTAAAAATTGGATTAAAAACCATAAATAGTCCAAAAAAATAACCACAATACTAATTATTGATAATTTTTAATTTGTATGGCCCTAAAACTATTAGGAATGGCAAAAGTTCGGTAAAAGTTGTTAACTTAGCGGAAAAAATTTCTTATTGAAATTTGAAAATACATCCTTAACTTTATGTTTTTTAAGATTTTTCGATACCGATTTTTGTTTTTTTTTATACCCTTCACCACAGGTGGATCTTAGACCCTATAAAGTATATATATTCCGGGTCCTTATGAGGAGAGAAGTTGATTTAACGATATCCGTTCGTCTTACGTTTGATACATATGTGTTTTCCGGAGACTCCAGACATGATAGCGGCTACGTTGTTTTACATTTATGTCACATATAGTCCACCATTTCTTGCTATTGAAATTCAGCCAGATCGGTCCAACAATGGCTCAGATATGACCAAAAAACCACGACTGCCTCTAATTTTTCCAAAAAAAATCCCTTGTGGTTGTTGTATTTTTATTACTTTTTTCTGTATATCTGAGAACGGCAAGAGCCAAAGTTTTCAAATTAGGTACAAACATTTAGGTTATAAATACACACCATCCCACAAAACGTGGGAGGGATTGGAGAAGTGGGCGCGGTACCTCCCATACAAAAAGTATTAAAAATTGTATAAAAATCTGAATTTTTTGACTGTAATATATATATATATGGTTACGCCTTATATATCAAAAGATCGGAAATTTTTAATAGAAAATATTTTCTGAAAAACTCGGGAAAATCGGTTCAGATACGAAAAAGTTATGACCAAAATATAAATTTTTTTTTTTTAAAAAGACCCATTTTTTGGAACCATAGATCTTCCCGAGTTCAAGTTTTATAACCAAAATAACTGGCAAATTTCTTCTTTAACCCGTCGGTATAGAAATCTGTCAAATCGATTAAGAAATAGCAGAGTTATGACCAAAATACTGAAATCCCAAAAATTACCCTTTTTATAATTAAGTTTGTTTTTTATACCCTTCACCGAAGGTCCTACACGCTATTAAGTATATATATTCTGGGTCCTTATGAAAAGCCAAGTTCAAATCCGGTTGTCGTGTCTTCTTCCCATGAAACGTTCATTCCCCTCGAAGGGAAAAAAGCAATCGTGAATCTCATGTGACAAATATTATACGCTATCAGTTTCAGTGAATGTAAAAAAAAGAAAGATTAGAAAACAATTAAAAATCAATGAAACTTTTGTTCAAAAATATACACGTATATATTTTAAAGAAAAGTTAAAATAATAAAGCAAAATATTTAGTATATGAGGGATAGTTTGATTACAACGTTAGTTTTTTGCACTTTTTCAATATTATTTAGTAAAATATTTTCCAAAAATGTGCCCCCACGTCTTTCGAAAGCTTCACAAACCCGCAGGCAATCGACCTATTGTTCTGCATTTTGTTAACCAATATATCGGTTTGTGCCCTTAATATTTGATTTATAGGAGGAACTACTTACATACATATTGTGTGCCCTAGCAAAAATAAAGTGAGAAAATTTAAGGGAAACGTGAACAAATTACGAGGGAAAAAACTTGTCACGATAAGGGAAATTTTTCCCGTGAACATTTTGTCACGTTATTATTCTCCTTTGAATTACTTTTTTTTTCATGGGAGTGATT
Organism: Pollenia angustigena; assembly: GCA_930367215.1. NCBI lineage: Eukaryota > Metazoa > Arthropoda > Insecta > Diptera > Polleniidae > Pollenia > Pollenia angustigena. The sequence goes on along the minus strand of OV884059.1, from coordinate 171,427,514 downwards.
CATGATCGGAAATATGGGCATTTCCATGAGATTGTCAACCACGACTCAAAAAATTAAAACGCTTGAAACTTTTCTCAAATATGGTATAAAGGAAAAAAACATCCAAACTTTACTATGCCGAGGTACTTATAGCTTATTACAATTTTTAAAAAGCAAAAAATAATAGTTTTAACTCACTTTCTCATTGATTCATTTTTGGTAACTGCAATTTACAATTTTTAATATTCTGCCGATTAAATACAGATACTGCCAACCCTGGAATTTTGCTTTAAAATTAATGTTACAACAACACTGAACAAGATCCATGACGAAAGAACAAATTTATAGTTCGATTAGCGGTATATTTTTGTGTTTGTTTTGGATGATATTCTAATGTCACGTACGTGGTGCGAAAACATCATTTATCTTTGTCATATGAAATTGGTCAGTCTTAGGTATTTCAAAATAAAAGTTCAAAGCAAGATATTTGCTGCAAAAAAATATTGATCGGATTTTTTTTTTAAATTAGTATAATAAAAAATTTAGAAGCTTTTAAAGCTCGTCACGTACGATATTGTAAGTACTAAAATGCACCTAAATGCATCATCTTATTATGTTGGTATTTAGTTTAAATTTTTTCAAACCTTATTTTATTACAATCAAAATCATCTTAAAAATTTTTTTGGAATCGGTCCATATTTGACTATAGCTCCCAAACAAGTGCTACTCCTTAAAATAGCTTTAAGTGCCATAACTTCCTTATAAATGTTGCTATTTACATAAAAATTTCCGACAATGACTTTACGATAGGTACTAAGTCATGACAAAATGTTGTGTGGGTAGGTCCAAAATTAACCATAGGTCCCATATTAACCCCCATCCTTAAATCGGCTAGAGGCAAACAAATCTCATATTGATGGAGATAACTAAATAATATTCGGCACAAATAACTTTTATATAATTCTTAATCTCATAGCATAATTCTTGATTTCCCACGGGCCCCAATTAGGATACACTCTCAAAAAAAAAATTTTTTTAATGATTATAGTGTAGAGTATCATATGGTCGGGCTTGACCGACTATACTTTCTTACTTATTTGTTTTAAGTTTTTATATACATATATTTACACAATATATATTTCATGGCATGTAAATACTATAAGAGGAAAATCGATCACGTACGGTATGTCAAGAACGATATTACATTTTGTTCATTATAAAACCATCCAAAAAAAATTTTTTTTTCAATTACGGATTATAAAAAAATATATGGTTTAATGTAAAAAAAAATTAAAAAAAGAAGAAAAACCTCCCACAATTCGCAGATGTTCGTATTTTTTACATTCACCACAAACTTACTTCCGTTTTATGTCACGTACGATATGCACTTATTTTGCTCGACATTTTTGACAACAAGGTTCCCAATTTAATAATTTTTTTTCATATATAGTACCCTCTAAATGAAAAATAATGATAAAAAAAATTTTCCAGTTAATACTATTTTTGCAAAACTTCTATCTCTCTTAAGGAGTACAAATGTCACGTACGATGACATGGAAATGCCCATATGTGAAATGGGGAAAAATAACGAGGGAAAAATTATTCACGATAGGGGTGGATAGGAACGCGTAATCATTTTCTAAAAATATTTAAATATGTTTATTTTAATTCCTTCGAAAATTTTTGCTTTGTTTATTAAAATATAAATTTAATAATCTTGATATAACTAAAGAATTTAAACAAATAAAAACCTTTTAAAGCATAATTTTTGTTGTTCCCAACAAAATGTAAATACACATTTCCGTTTGCATGAAAAATGCTTTTTTAAATTTTTAAAAAAGCTACCGCAACCGTTAGTAATAGGGTAAGTTCCTTTTTGGAACTTCCAAAATGTCAGTTGCAAGGCAACTTGTCTTTTTAAATGCATTTTACAACGCAAACGTGTAAAATTTTACATACTTATGTCCCAAAGCAAACTGTGCATCATTAAACTTGATGATGTATTTTTGACTTTGTCTGCAAATCATGACTGTGAAGCCGGAGTTGAGTTCTTGTACCTGGGTCGGAGTCGAAGTATCCATAAAATCTCGCGACTCGGACTGCGAATTTTTCGACTTTGCATATGTAAATACCAATATTAAAGCTCAATGCGGCACATGTTAGAAATTAAATATCTATTTGAAATGTTGACAGAATCATTTTCTTGACATTTTCAGAACGCCAAAAGTGAACTTCAGAAACATAATGGAAAAAATAAAAGTTTATTTCTGCAAAAAAAAAAAAAACAATCAGAAAATAATTATGTACATTTGTCTGCCAAAAAAAAAAAAAAAATTAATATAAAAAAATGTTTAAATAAAAAAATAAAAATATAAGAACATAAAAACTTTTCCTAAAAAAATAAAATTAATAAGATTTATTGTTAGTGCGATAAGCTATTCCTATGCGCATTTCACTGTTTGCTTAGGCCAGATCATCAGGAAACTTCATCCAAAGATTTTAGAAAAGCTAAAAATATTATTCAAATAAAACTGTTAAGCGAATAGGAATAATAAATACTCAAAGCTTAAACGAAACACCAACAACAGAGTTAATCTTTTCTTACAATCGCGACTACAAAAAATAAAGACCAGAAAAAAATATAATGAGAATAATTATATTGTGATTTTTAAGATAAATGTCATAAGTATTCCCGTAAAAAACTTTGATAATATACTTGCATGTGCCCGTGCAGAAAACTGAATTGCCAAATTGGTATTTTTTGTTGTTTTCTTGCGAAGACAATAGAATGAAACAATTTGTTTTTTAATTTTGTTTTTTCTTTTTACCCACTTACAACTACAATTCGAGTCGGAAAGAACCCAACCAATTGTAGGGGGATGTAAGAAAAGATGAACTCACTGTTTATTGTTGGTGTTTTGTTTAAGCTTTGATATTGTTACAAGTAAAGGCTCAACCATTATATGCATAGTCTTGCTTAACCTACTGTCAAAAATTAACAAAAAGTTTCTCAAATGTATTTAGGAAAACAAAAACAAAATAAAAAAACATTTGATTCCGTACGGAATGTGCGATTAGATTCGCACCTTGCTTAAGCAAATTCAGTTTCATTAAACTTAGCAAAAAGTTTCCTTAAGTTTAATATGGTTTGCCTCATATAATTTACATGTATTCGCTCATTCGCTTAAGCCAACTTAAGCACATTGTGGTTGGGCCTTAAATACTTTGAGTGTTTAAAATTCTTATTCGCTTTAGGGTTTTATTTGTATAATATTTTTAGCTTTTCTAAAATCTTTGGAAAAGGTTTCCTGATGATCCGGCCTAAGCAACCAGTGAAATGCGCATAGAGGCTAGCTTTCCCTCACCAATAAATTTCAGTGTATTTATCAAATATGAAAAATTGGGAATTTAGCACGTCATACAAAAATCTTAATAATAAATTGTGTATTCCCGTAAAAAACTTTGATAATATACTTGCATGTGCCCGTGCAGAAAACTGAATTGCCAAATTGGTTTTTTTTTGTTGTTTTCTTGCGAAGACAATAGAATGAAACAATTTGTTTTTTAATTTTGTTTTTTCTTTTTACCCACTTACAACTACAATTCGAGTCGGAAAGAACCCAACCAATTGTAGGGGGATGTAAGAAAAGATAAACTCACTGTTTATTGTTGGTGTTTTGTTTAAGCTTTGATATTGTTACAAGTAAGACTTTGAGTGCTTAAAATTCTTATTCGCTTTAGGGTTTTATTTGTATAATATTTTTAGCTTTTCTAAAATCTTTGGAAAAGGTTTCCTGATGATCCGGCCTAAAGGAGCATATAGACGACATGTTTTTGTCATCTGACATGTCAAATTTCCTAATGCAAAACACATACATGTCGTGTGTTACCTTTTTAACTTTTCTTCTGTAAAAGTCAGACGCAAAGTCATCTGACAAAATTTCAATTAGAGCGTGCTCTATTTTCTTCTGACAAACCATCTGACATCAGAAATCTATACCGGGAAGAAACTGGCAGCGGCGTCAACTATTGACGGAATCATTAGCCGGCTGAAGTTAATATTTTACAATACCAAGATATGTATGCTCATCTCACCATTGAATAGAATTTATGTAAATATATACATAAAAACCGTTTAATTATAAAATTCTAAATTGGTATCTTTAAAATAAAAGAAAAAATGTTAAGATGGCTAAATTATTTTACGGCGCAAATAAATATGTTCGTGGCGGCAGCCAGGGTTGTCAGATTGATTTTGACCTTTTTCGCCAAATTCAATATCAAAAATCGCCAAAATCGCCAAAGCCTTTGTTTACAAGTTTTTGACAATAAAATACATATTTTTTAAATTATTAAAAATATTTTTTATAAATCCTAAAAACCAAATTAGTTCCGTATCGCTTAAATACGCCAAAAATTCAAAAAAAGTCGCCATAATATATATTTTGCTTAATTTTTATTTAGAGCGAAATAAAAATAATTAGTGAACACAAAAAAGGTACGATGTTTACTATAAAATAATTTATAGTAGTCTACTTAAAGCAACAAAAAAAGATTTTTTGCGGCTAGTACTTAACAAACATTAGAAATGCACTACATATATACAATAGTTGCAGTTTCATTATATATCTAAAACGCTTCACCGTCAAGACTCGCTATTTTTCTTCTAATTTGGAATACATTGTGAGGGTATTACATTTATTCAACGAAAGTACAAAAGAAGTGCAACATGTACTATTCCCATTCATATAACTTATCAGGCATGTTGTGAAAATCACTTTTTGTGAAAGTGAATTGAAATCATAAAAAAGGTGTTCAGGACAAAAAGCTTTTTTCATAATTGTGATTTTAAGCCAGTCAGCTAAGTGGCCGCCGATTTTTTTTACTTGCTTATTTGTTTCCACCGTTTTTAACTAAGTTAAAACTTTTGTGGTTTTCAAAACACCCATTAATCACAATTGTGATTTGAAATCTTTTGATTTACAGAGCATGCCTGTATAACTCCTAATAACGAGTCTAGAAGCTCGTATTGCATTCTAATTCGAAGGCGAGTTTAAGTGGAGTTCATAGTTTCACAGGCATTACTAGTTGTAATAACCACATTTTAAGGACAGCCAAAATAAAGTCCTTAAAATTTTACGTACCTGCCGTATCCTTGTAGCTTTTAAATGTTGGCCTAAACTTATTTAGCTATGTTTCCAATTAACCAACGCTTATTTTTTCCATTGTGTTTCATAAACGTCCAAAGGTATGATAGGATTCATAAAAATCTTTAAAATATCACTAACAACGACGTATTTTATCTGTGACAATAAATTGCCACATATGTACATATAAGTATAATGTGAAAATGTTTATAGACTTAAAATATATTAGTGTTTTAAGGAATTCTATTTATTGATTTTTTCAAGAGCAATTTTATATATGTATAAGAAACACTTTTCTAGAAGATTTTCATTAACTTCATCAGCCATTTGAACATACCTTCAAATACCTATCAAACATATGATTGCCTGAAATTTCATTCATAAAAATACGAGAATTAAAATAATATTATTTCTAAGTATTGAATTTAACGAATTTCAAAACAAATTCATAGGTCATAAAAAATAGCCAGTTGGCGATTTTAACTATTGTTAAAATCGCCAAAAAATCGCCATGTCGCCAAGTCAAAAATTAGGTCGCCAAACATGGTAGAAAATCGCCACGTTTGGCGAGAAATCGCCACATCTGACAACCCTGGCGGCAGCAAGCAATTTTGAAACCGAGAACTACTTTGGTTTCTGCAATAACAATGCGAAAAAAACAGAGACAATGTCAGAAGCAAATTACATGTACGTTTGTGACCGAATATTAGAAACTTTATGTAAAACAGCAATTTTGACAGACATGAACAATTACATGTGACTTGAAAATTTGACATGTCAGATGACAAATACATGTCGTGTACGGGCGCCTTAAGCAACCAGTGAAATGCGCATAGAGGCTAGCTTTCCCTCAACAATAAATTGCAGTGTATTTATCAAATATGAAAAATTGGGAATTTAGCACGTCATACAAAAATCTTAATAAGAATTGGTTTTCATTAAACCTAAAGAAATAAAAAACAATAGGTTTTCCATGTAATAAATATTTTAGTGTACTTTTGATGCATGCACCAATTTTCTTTTACTATTTTTTTTAAGTAAGTAAAAAAATTAGTAATTAATGCGATCCCCGTTTTTTTAAATTTTAGAAAAGAAACTTTTTATCAGGGTAAGTTTTTAAAATTACGAAAAAATTAAAATGTTTAAGCAAAAATACTGAAAAACAAAGAAGTATGCAAAAAAATTTTTATTCCAGATTTCTTTGCTATCGGAGCATAAATGGCTGTGATATGAACAAAAAACCACTACTGTCTCTTATTTTAGTTGTTTTTCTTTTTCTGTATTGCTATCTTGATTTATTTACAATATTTGTAGAAAATGTTAATATTTGTTTTATAAAATTCCTTTAATTTAAAAATTAATATGGGTTTTGTGCAAATATTTTTGTTTAATCATATAAAAATTTAAAATACATACCTACATAGATGTAAATGTGTCCTTAGTTTTGTTGGAAACTGAATACTCTTTCCACCTGAGGTAAAGGGTATACAAATTACGTTGATTTGATGAAAACACATACATACATACATAGGTACATATTTCACAAAAAAACCCATGAGTTTTCTTTTATTTACATACTTATGAAAAACAAAACAAATATTTTTCGTGAAACAGAATAAGGAAATCAAAACAAAACAACAAAGCAAAGCCAAAGACAAACCCCCACAATATTTTTGTATGTATGCACATGCATACATATTTGTTATTTGGTTTTAATAAAACAACAAAAGCAAAATACATACATACCTACACATTACAAACAGACAAGTTTAATTTGTTTTTTTTTCTGTTTTTGCAAAACAGCTGTTGCTTTTTGTTATGATTTCGAAATGGTTGTTTGGTAGGTTGGCTGACTGGCTGGTTGGTTGGTTGCCTTTTACAGCGACAACAAACGTTTAATGAACTTTTGTATGAGTTAGTAAATACATACATCCATACATACATTCTTATGTATAAATTTGTATACTTTCAATCAGGCAGGCAACTATACAAGAATATTTTGTATGTTGAAATGTAAACAAAAATAAAAAAGGTTTTATAATCACAGAGAAAAAAGTTTGTATGTCCAAATAGGTGGTATGTAACATTGATTTTAGCATACTTAATATTATTTATGCATTAATATTTTTTTTTCTTAAAAGAAATTGTTCATGCTTTTTAAATTCATACAAAATGAAGAAGGTTTTAATACGGCCATGTTCATAAAACCGAAGTCGATGAAGATTTTTAGAACAATTTTTTTTTAAATGCCACTAGGTTTCCTGACTTTCAGAGCAGTTCTGATATTTATAAATACATTTTTTTAAAAGTTAGCGAAACCGGTGTTTGTAAAGGCCCAAATATGTACATTGATCAAAATACTCATCAAGCATTGTGATAGTATTAGTGAAAATGTGTTTGGATTTGTCACACCGACGATGCTGGATGGAAAATCAAAAAAATTTAGATATGACGGCGAATATAACGTCCAGCACACGTACACGATGAATTCGCCTGCTGGACAAGCATTTGACAAGTGTATATGACCCTTTATCGCTACCACAGAGGAGAAAACTGTTGCGCCCGGCCGATGGCCGTTAAGGTAAAGAAGCTTTAGTTGGCGAAGCCGTTTGAAATAGAGGAGATGAGAAACCTGGACCCAAGGTTTTGGTTTAATAATCGGTTAATTATTTTTTTTTGATAAGTTTAATGATGTTTTTTTATAAATAAAGTAATTTCAATAAATTAAAATTCATAAACCAGGGGGTTCTAAAAACCGAATACACAAAACGCAAGAATTTTAAACGTCGTTTTTTAATAAGATTTCTGTAATAAAAGAATTTTATAACAAATATTTCTCTATTAAACGGAATTTTATAACAAACATTTAAACAAGTTCTGAATTCTTGCCTTTTCGATTTCCAAAACATCCCTTATAATTTATTATTTGGAGTTTTTAGTAAAAAAAAAACGATAACATAACAAGAATATATCGAGCCCTAATAGCAAAAATGATGTAACCAACAACTCTAAAAATCTCAAATCTCTGGGAAGTACCGTTGCGAAATAAGTGCAAAAGCAATTTCAAACGAAACCCTTGACTTGAAGCAAAATTATTTTAAAAAAACCTTCTCCTGTAAAATTTTATTTTTGTTGGTTACATCATTTTTGCTATAAAGGCTCGATATAGTTTAAGGATATTTGATAACATAATTTTTTGGAAAAATAATTTGGTTTAAATCAGTGTTCGAAAAATAAACAGTACATTATTTAACGTTCGGCTTACACACCCAGGAACGATATCTATTTTTTTAGTGGTTGTGTAGACATACACAACCCTTGATACCGTTCGTTAGTATTTTCAAGAATGACAGAACAATTGTAGTGATACTGTAGACAAACATTATATTTTAATGTTCTATAATGTTTTTTTCGTGTGTGTATTTTGTTTTTGTAAAAAATGTTTGGTTTTTTAGCAGCCAAAAGGGACGAACATTAATGTGCCGAACCGAACACATTGAAGTTTGTGGATTTTCAAAATAAAACCGAACGGAATTAAATGTTCACATCTTTTGTTGAGTTTGATAAAAACAGTAATATTTTTGCGTTCGAAAGATGACTAACAGCGAAACGTTATTTTTTTAATGATTTTCTACACAAACACTATAAGCGTTTGTGTTTGCCACAAATCTACCGAACCGAACATTAAGAAACGATATTTAGTGTTTATTTTCGAACACAGGTTTAAATATTTAGTAATCCTAAGCGATTCTTTTCATTAGTTTTGACAAAACCTTTTCCTGGATTTCTCTAAACATATAAAATCTTCCATTATGCCATTAGAGTCATGTTTTAATTTTTAACACTTTTAATTGTTTCGGTTAATTCTGTAAAAAAAAATTGTTTTTGTTACTATCGAGAGTTTCTTCTGGTTTTGTACTGTATTTTAAGAATGTATTGCTAGAAGGAAATATATTGTATGAAAAAATATTTTCTAAACACAAACCTTTTGTATATGAGACGAAACAAGTATGTAATTAAAAACACAAAAAATATGTTATAATACTACAAAAATTAAAAAATTATGTTACATCGGTTAATCGACTGAAATTAACTGGTTTCATCAATAGACGAAAATAGACAATTTTAAATAAACCGATCAGTTAATCCGGTAGTAGTTATTTCGTTAACCGATTAACTGTTAACCGAATGAATACCCTAACCCCAATACTAAGGTGCTATTTCATTTCTATTAAGGCGTTATTTCATTTGATTTCAAAATTAGGAATTTATTTTATTTGAAATAAGACACCAAAAATAATTAAATAAGTCCCCTATAATTAATTTTTTTTTTTTTACTTATTTCGTGAGGACTTATTTCATGGCGCCATTAGAAACACATATCGAGCCTTTGCTGCAATAGAGTCATAACTCAAAAACACAGATTTTTAAGCTATTGAGAAGTTCATAGCAAACATTAAAATAGTTTGTATGTATAGGTATATAAAACTTTTAAAGTTTAATTTAATTTGTATTTATAAAAAAAAAATTGATTCTATTAATATACATATTATTTTGTTAAGTGTATCAATATGTATTTTGCATTATTTGTATGTATTTGTATGTATGAATTATATTTTGTGATGGTTTTATTATATACGGAAAAAGAATTTATAATGGCACAACAAAGAAGATGTCAGGGTTTGGATTAAGGAAAAATGTTCGCTAAACAAAAATTGATAAGAAGAATAACTTCAAGTAAAAAATACATGCAATCACTATTGAACAACTTTTACCATTAAGAATAATTTGAATAAGAATTTAATATACAGCTCCAACATTTCAATTTCCAAATTGAATGCTGAACTGCTTTTATTTTATTTTTATTCATTAATAATTCTTTTTAGTTGATGAGAAAAACTTTATATTCCGTATCTTTTTCGTATAGTTAGGGTTGTTGCCTCATTAATAATTTAAAGGTTAATGCATTTTAAGATTTAATAAAGGTTTACAATATAAATTTTCTATGAACATTTTCTTTAATAAACGTTTGTTAAATAGAACAATCGTTTATGAATACGGGGACAAATTTTTAATGCTTTAGAACTGTTCCCAAAAAATCTTTCTACTAAAAAAATACTTTCAGCTGAAATCTTAATCAGCCCAATTATGAATAAAAATGCCCCGGGAGAAGGGAGAAAACTCACGGGGAATTTTTATTCATAATTAGGCTGAATATTTAAAAAAAAATATACCCTTTAAGCTGTTATGATACTTGCTATTTTTTGTATTTTTTCTATATTGGAGAACAGTGCAAATATATTTGCATAGGAAAACTGACTAAGTGTAAAGAGTATGATTATATCATAAAACATCTTGAAATGTCAAACAAATATACATGTGTTATCGATAAATAATCTAAGACTGTCAAAAAAAATATAAAATTTTTTAGCTTAAAATTGACATTTCCAGATTAATTGTTAGCACTGTTGCCAATTTTTTTAGTTTTTGATCGGTTTGACGGTTTTTAACTTTTTTTTTTGCGATTTTTAGCTTTTATGACGGTTTTTTGTGGGGAAAAACGTGGGCAGTATTGTTTGTTTTGTTTACATTTTATCAAATTGTATTTCTTGTTCTTTCTCGCATTTGTTGTTTCATTCAGTCAATCCTAAAAAATTCCAATACAAAAAATAGCAAGTATCATAACACCTTTAACCTATCTTTATTTCTTTTTTTTTAATTAGTTAGCTTCAAAAATTTAAGGGCTTAAATCCACCAGTTTTACAAATAAAATAATGTGTGCAAATATTGAAAACAGGTTCGTTGAACTAAAAAGTAACTTGTTATTAATGTAGCAACGAATAATCTAGGTCTGAAATGATGGCAGCGATGATGAATTGCTGAGGAAGAATGTTGGTTGCTGCTTTCTAAGTAAACACTAAAGATGATAATGGTTGTTGTAATTGTAATGATAAATAAAAAAAATATGAAAAATAAACAAGAAATGAAAATAAAAGGAAACCCGACAATGACCGCGCAAAAAACGAAGAAATCTACAAAGTTCTTTGACATTTTGCCAAAAAGCAACAAACTGTAGAAATCAAAATATTTAAAAAAAAACACACATAAACAAAAGCAAATAAATACAAAACCAAGTAAGAAAGTATAGTCGGTCAAGACCGACCATTTGATACCTTGTACCACAGTATTACAGACAATTTTTCCAAATATATTTTGAAGCCATGGGCAACCATGGACCCGGCAAAGCAAAATTATGTTATGAGCTACAGATTCATAGAAGAGTTCTTTGTGCCGAATATTATCTAAAAATCAGCATATATGTATATAAGATTTGTTCGTCTTAAAGCGATCTTCGAGAGGGAATATATATATAGTCAGTTCTGGAGCTACCAGTACAAATTTTTAAAATTACAAAAAAGCTAAATATTATATTAATACCATTATAAGAAAGCATTAATAAAAAAAATATGCTAACACGATTTATGTTGCAATGAGAAATGTTTGCACTGAATTTCATTTAAGCACAAAAACTCTATTCTGAAAATTATTTTGTATGGGCCCAATGGAAATTATAGATCGATTTTTACTATTTTCAATAAGCCTCGTCTCTATGACAATTGAATCGTATGTATGTACCTACCAAATTTTATAAAATTAACTATAATATAGCGAACTCTACTTTGAGCACAATGTTACATTGCTAAACCAGCCGGACGGACGATAAGATCAATTAAAAAAATGATTATGAGACGAACGGTATTGTATAAGGTGGGTCTAAGACTAACATTTTTCACTGTCACATACATCAGCACAAACGCATAATACCCTCTCCACTATTGTGGTATGTGTATAAAAAGGAAGGAAAATAAAAACAAGAAAAGAAGATTAATTTTTCATTTGGACAACTTTAACAGACACAAACACATACAAGGAAATAAAAGCTAAAAAAGATTAATAAATTTAAATATTTATTCTTACACAGGTTATTAAATGTTCGGTCGTATTTAAAAATCGTCAAACCAACAAAACAAAGAATAATTTTTAAGAATTAATAAAAAAAAAAGAACAATTTAAAAAATTAGCAGCAGTCAACGGGAATTAATTGTAACTCAATTGTATGTAGGTTTTGTGAAATAGCCAAGTAATTTAAATTTAATTACCTTTTTTTAAAAAAAAATTTTACACATTTAATGTCAGAATGTATGAAATGAACAAATCGCTACAACGTTTATAGAAAATAAACTTAATTTAAAAAAGCCACACGTACGTAGGTATTTCAGGCAAATTTTTATTACATTAAATAAAAAGAAAATTTCCGTGAGTTGCACTACAATTTAAAAAAAAATTAAGTATTAACAATATCAACTGCACTCTAGAACGGCTTAACTTGTACTGTTTAGCTTACAATTGTTGACTGGTTGGTTGCTTGGCTGGTTTTTCATTTCATATACGTACATACATATAAATTTTTTTTCTTATTTTTTCAGTATTTTTCTGTATGAATTGTTTTGGAAAAGTTGTTGGTTTTTACAGTCAATATCACAATGTTGTTGTGAATGCTTTACACAGTGGGTGAAATTACGGAATAAAGATGGAATTTGTAAACTACATGCATACATATTTTTAAAAGAAGTGCAGAAAGTACCTATCGAAATGATGATTATCGTAAGTATATTTGGTGTTTAGTTAACCCAATGGTGCTTTTCACACTAAGTGACTAACGTGAAACCCACACACAGACGGTAAATTTAGCACAGTATCATAAATTTATCCCATGCTTAAGAGAAATATCTATCTTAGCCGCACAGCAAAGCAAGTTCTGTTGCATAACAGCAACACACTGGGGCATTCACCAACAGACCGAACTTTTCACAACTAAAAGCTAAAATCTAGCAATAACAGGCTTTTTAAAACACAACCTGCACGAAGGTCTTTCATTAATAATCTTGCTGATCTTAGAGGCTACTGATTGCCGATGTCCTATTTCGCGCGATCTTGAGAGAACTGCCCGTTTTGAGCCCTTAAAGCTCGGTCTAAGAACCGTTACTTTGAAACACTAAGTCTAGTGGCGTGCTTAGGCTCAAAGTATCATTAGAAAGTTCCTATTATAGGCTTCGCGGACGATGGCGCCACAGGCTACCAATGAATTGAAATCATTGACCAGTATTTTGACTCATTAAAGAGGCCATTAGCAAAGTCCTAAAATACTACTCTCAAGGTTTTAAAATACGACTCTCGATATTTTCAGGATTATGTAAAAGAAGACATCTGTTGAAAGAGGTTTACACGAATTCCGTCAACATCCACAACTATACAGTAACTACACAATAGGACAGGCCGAGAATTTTTTTATCTTTGTTTCCAATTAAGCGCGATGCTTTGGATAAGATAAAAAATGAGCCTCTGGCTTTATTTATACGTGTTTTGATATATAAGACGTCGGCTCCTTAATGATACTACCGAGGCACTGGAATACGTGAAACAATTTTCTTTTCATATTCTTTTAGAGGTCGTTCAATGTCGGAATTTATTCTTATCTCCCTTGTTTAACCCATACTGAAGCTTAATCCAACTTTTTTGCCTTATGTTTTACATTGCAGGTCGGAAAGTTAATGCAATATTGAACATAAATATCGCTCATTTGCTGCAAGACCGGCATAACTCAAAAAAATCCATTTCGAGATAAACGCATTTAAAGTTTTTGATTTGCTCTAACTACTTAGAAAAAAAGAAGACACATTCTCTTCAAACTGGGAAATTATAAAAGATATAAAGATGAATTTCTGCATCTCTAACTCCAAAATTTCATTTTTTGAGTTATGCCGGTCTTGCAGCAAATTATATCATAATCTGCCCAATTAAAATTTTTATCATTTTACGAAGCACTAATGGTACATTTAAAATTCTGCGCTACGCAATAAGACATACAGAGATGCAGTAAAGTAATTTAATGAGCTCTTAACAAGTTTCATTAAAAGACAAAATTATATTTCAAGTGCCACGGCATTCCCATACTATGAAGCAGGTTTATAAGGGAGAACATCAAAAATAACTGTAAAAAAATCATTAAGTGTGTAAAGCTGATGGCACCAGGGTTTGCTATGCGTTGAATAAAGCGCTTTTTGTGTTTTTGTGGAACTCGCCATATAAAATGCATGTCTTTCGTAAGCGGTATGGTAAGCGAAACTCTTACATTTCTACCTTACAAACCTGCTTCGTTTTAAGAACAAATTTTTATTGGGTAACGACTCTTTAGATAGTGTTGGGCTTAACGGGTCCCGTATAATTCCTCTCGTCTCTCGTAGCGCGGACCGCAACAGCATCCATTACTGTTAAGAAAATCAAGGGTGATCATGCAAAACAGAGCATTCAAAGGCATCATTTCCTTTGCTGATAAGAGAGATTATCTTTGCTGGGGTGCCCACGTTTCGCATTTCAGACAAAATACAAGATCTATCTATGGAATCAAATTCCTTTCAAAAATCTATGAACAACATTTACAATGGTGAGCGTTATTCTTGCTCAATAATTCTGAAACCGGCTTGTTCATGTCTCAGTTTTTGTGTACGAAACCATTAAGCGATCAAGATTACTTTCATAAGTATTTTAAGGGCATCTAAGAGTATAGTAAATACCGTCCATCATGTCCGCAGGATACTTTACGGGTGTGTGCAACATCGATTACTGTAGGTATATAATTATAATAAACTGTATAAAAAGGATTTCATATAAAAGAGAAATATTCGGATTGATCTAACAAAGACAGAGTACAAAATTTTCCTAGCAAAAAGGTTTTAGAATTCCTATTTCTTTTTTACAACAACAAAGTAAAGAAACCAATTTTGGATAATAAAATCCAAGTGGTTGGTGAAAGTTAATTTATCATCAAACAGTCTATCCAAATCCATCACGAAATTTTCCTGATGCAGAATATAGAATGGTGAGAATTATACCTAATGGAAGTTCCGTAGAGTATGATATTTACAATAAAGATGGTTTTCATCGTTAGGTTCCATGGACAGCCGTCACGACGACGCCTAAGGGTCGTTAAAGCGGTC
This sequence comes from Pollenia angustigena, assembly GCA_930367215.1. Classification (NCBI taxonomy): domain Eukaryota; kingdom Metazoa; phylum Arthropoda; class Insecta; order Diptera; family Polleniidae; genus Pollenia; species Pollenia angustigena. The sequence continues at coordinate 171,412,330 of OV884059.1, read as the reverse complement.
CATTTGTGATACTCTTAGCAAGTGACAAGAGTCAGTCAGTGTCAACAAGACTATTCCCCAGAGGTCACTGCAGCCTCGAACCACCCCGATTCCCTGCAGAACAGAGAGATCGATTTCAATCCCACATTAGACACATCGTCCAGACATGGCAATTCCGGTCTCCCAAAATGCCTAAACCTAACTTCCCCCAGACCGGGGTATTGGCAGAGAAAGTGAAACACCGTCTCCTTTTCCTCCTCATCATGACAACTTCTTCAGTAGTCATTGTAATCAAGACCCATCCTCCTAGCATGAGTCCCCAGCACCCAGTGACCCGTAATGACCGATATCACCGTCCTCATCTGGTCAATACCGAGACCAAATAGCACGCGCTTTTTCGCCGCGTCATAGCCAGGCCATAGAGACCTGACCATCGTTAAAAATGTAACATTGCCGGAGGCAACTGGCTCCTACTCTAAAATTCTGCAAGAAAATACAAACAATTACAATAACAGTTTAGATATTTTCATGATAGTTAACTACTCTTCGTTATTTCCACTGTGTTATTTCTGTAGTACTGTAATACATATTTTAGTTAAATAAAATATATACAACAAGAAATTTAAATAAAATCAACAAGAAACAAAGCAACCAACAACATGGCAGCAGCAACCATTCAACAAACTATTACATACACCATCCAACTAATACAAGATTTATGTATGAAGACTTAAAAAAAGAACTCTCAAAAAGTTGTCAGCGATAGCAACGCAAAACAAAGCTAGACCAATATCAACATCTGCAAAGAAAGAAACAGTTGAAGAAGGAGTTAATTTCCTACAGTGTTCGTTCCTCAGTGTATAAGTTGTACATCAACGTCGTCTCGTCATTAACACCACCACATCGTTTGTAATGAGTTGTTTTTTAAGTTGGTTATTTTTCTTTATTGTTGTATGGTTAGAAAGAAAATCTAATTTTGTATTTGAAAACATTATTATGCTGTCGAAAAATCTTTTCACCCTACTGTAAGCATTTATAATGCACAGTAGAGTAGGTTGACTCAGAAATTGCTGCAGAGAAGGAATTATGAACAAAGTATGTATATACCAATTGTTTCGTTCGTAAAAACAAATCGCTGTAAGGAAAGAAGAATAATAATGGTAACATATGCAAAGAATATTTTTAAGGACTTCGCATTAACATAACATCTTTTTTTCGTTCAAAATCGACTTGAAGGAAGTATGGAACCTTTGAACAAAATATAGCTAAATATTGAGAGAAGTGTGTTCTTTAGCTCATATAGTTCTCTAATGATCTGTTGTGAATATTTCCAAATACGTGTTAACGTTGGCAAAGAACAAGTAAAACTAAATCTATTATATCAGCTGTAGAGTACCCCAACAAAAACACAACAATGCAATAATAAAATCTAGTATTTCTTCATTTAAATTTCTTTGCTTGTCTGGGAGTCAGTCTTCGTAAAAAGACACAAATGTTAATGATCTGCCTGCCATCACACGAATATTACACAAACGACGATGGAGTATGTACTGCAAGAGCACAACACAATATATTTGATTAAGAATTATTTATATAGACAATGTTTTATTTAGCCTGCCATCATAGTCATCGCTGTAATCAGTCATACTGGTTTGCATTCAACATCTATAAATTCATTGTTGGTTTTTATTTGTTAAGCAAGACAAATAATAAATGTTACAATAATATACGAGTTAAGAACATGTCCGGTTGTATAAGGTCATGGTGAACAAAGAAAACAAGAGGTCCTTTATATATGTATTTACAGTTTGAAATACATATTCATTAGTGGTGAAAATTTAATGTATTTCATTCCAAAGAGATATAAAAACATATGCACTTGAACATGTGCCATAATATAAATTTCTTCTTTGTTTGTTTGAGGTTAAATGTTCATGTCTAGAGTGCTGAAATTTATAGTGGTAATTTACTTTTCCTTTCTTTGGGCTGTTGTAATCAGTCTAAGCTTCGTTGGAGAGTTTAATTTTACACATAATTAAACTTTGTAGTTGTTCTCTTAAAAAAATAACTTTTCTTGATAGACTGATAATATTAAATCCATCCATAAGACGTTCAAAAAATACAACAAATCGTCGGCTTAATTTGTATACCTGCTAAATACACTTTTTAAGTAAATTGAGATTTTAATGCCGTGTGGTAGAAGAAGATACGCCTCTATACTATATTTTTGTTTTCCTTTCAATCATATAAATAAAAGATTCCAATTTACCAAATCTAAATATGAAAATTACATATGGTCACAGAAAATTCAGAGGCAAAAATATATAGTTAAACCTATCGCTTTGTCGCAATTTACACTATGGACATTTCTTGCCGGACAGAAAAAGTTTTTTGGCGAGAGAGGCAGGAAGTAAACAGTGTCAAGCATTCAGCGTCGCCCCCTTACCAACAAACTTTTTCTGTCCATAGTGTAAATTGCGACTTTCGAGTTCTGGTCATTTAATATCTCAAGGTGATGCATCATGATTCGAATTATATAAAAAGTTTTTTGTCTCTCCTGTAAATTGTGCTGAAAGGGAATTAGCAGGTTTGCATATTAAGCCCACGATATCACATAAAGGTCTTTGCATATTTTAAATAAATGGAGGGCTCAGAACTGAAGCGAACCAAGTCAAAAAAGAAAATTCGAAAATATTATGGGTTTAAGTTATTGAACTATCATTAATTTATGCAGCCATTGTCTTGGGTTTATAACCTTTACCTTAGGAACGAAATAAATTGTTGATCTAGTCCATTATATAACCTTTGCGGAGAATTTCGCACCAGTTTTGAAATATGATATTTTATGACTTGGCTCGGTTCAGCTCTTAACCTTTCATATTTTTCAATTTCTACTCAATTTTTAGTTATCTCTTATAATAATTCATAAAAAAAACTTAAAAACTAGAAAGAAGGTACACTTATAAAATTATTACAGTAACTGATTGTGGGTTAATAAATTCGTTTTCCGTACTGTTAAAATTTAATAAAAATATAGTTATTTTACAAATAATTTTATTTTTTAACATTTATGTTTGTTATTCAAAAAACAAACTAACAAGAAATAATGTTTTTTCGTTTTTATTTTTTTATAAGTTTGATTTTTGTCGGTTAAAATATATTTTTTAAAAGTTAAAACTATTCAATTTCAAAGAATATGCTGTTTAATAAATAAAAAATTTAAAAATTACTGTAAAAATCATTTGTTTTAAATGAAATGTAAATGATCCGTTTTTTAAATGAATTTTAATTTGTTTAAAATTAATTTTCGTTTGAATTTAACTACATAATATTTTTAGTGTATCAAAAATTTCTTCTAAAACATCTGTTAAACCTTCAAAATTTATGTTGCGAAAGTTTGTCTCTTATAAGCTTAGAATGTTATCAAACATTTAAATTTTATATTTTACGATAACAACGGAAGATAAGTTCTTCAATGTTAAGTTTGTTTCTTTGTTCAGAATTGTCTTTAACAAAAGTTTGTGAAAATTTGTATCCCAAAAAAAATATTCTTTTCCCCAAAAAGGTTATTAGCCGTCTAAAAAACTCATATACATACGTACATATTTACACTACATCAATAAAGAATATGTAGGTATAAGCATCCGCTTACAGACAACAGTATACGTCAAAAGACAATGGAAATACATGCAAACGTGCAAAAAATATAAAGAATTATTTCCTGTATACTCACGGTCAGAGATGGAAAAGTTAGTAAGTTTTAAAAAAGTATTAAAATCATCCTGAATGCCATAAATGTACGATAATTTAAAATTTTTAATTAAAAAAAATAGAATTTAAGAATTATTCCTTTTCATAAATAACTTTTTGGCAATATTCAACATTTTTATTTTTCGAATGTAATAGTCCTATTTCTTCAATATCCCACATACTTTTTATTACCAAAGAAACCCTGTGGTTAACATTGAAGCTATAGGCATAATCATATACTTAGGAATTATTTTTATGTTTTTAATTTATATTTTTACCTCATTGAATACATTCGAAAAATAAAAATGTTGAATATTATTAAAATAGAAATACTAAAACCGACAAAATCTATAATTTGAAAAAAAAAATACAAAAAATTATAAAATCACGTGATTTCAAATCACGTGTTTTTGAAATCACACGTGTGATTTTGTGGAGTTCTGATAGTCATGCCGTTTTTGTGTTTCTCAGTGTGCTTTCGGCAGTTGAAGATCACACCAAAACACACAAAAGCGGGACACTAAAATATCACACGTGTGATTTTAGTAGGCACATGTGATTTGAAATAACGTGATTTGAGTAAAAGTGATTTGCAGAACAAGCCTGATAATCCAGTAAAAATGTTAAAATGCAGAAAACTAACTTGAGTAAAGTTGATTTTTAGAAGAGGGACAATATTGGAGATAAGATAAGTCCCACTTGTAAAGACCGCTATGTTAATAAAACATTTTTTTAGAAAATCGATCAAAATTCTTGTTCTGAAATACAGTTATAAAAATGTATATATTACATAATTTAAAGTACATACATACTTTTGAAACATATCGCACTTGATTAACAATTTATGTTAAGGCATTTTAAAAAGGATTCTTAAATGAACCGTTTCATTACTAAGCAGACAAAATAGCACGATATTTTAACAGCGGGTAGATATGAATATTACTTATCGATCTTTTCCAAAAAATAAATGTTTTAAGTTAATACCCACCTGTTGATCAAGTCCAATGGTAGTATAATTCATTTTTATAAATCATTTCAGGACTTTAAGCGATTTTCTAAGCATTTCGTTCGATAAGTCATAAGTCCTTAAGGGGTCTTCCTTCGTTATAGGCTTACATAAAAAAAGGGGACCAGCGTGTCTTAGATATAAAAAATTATGATTCCCCTATAATTTTAATAAAACAAATTGACCTACTGCATGTTTAACAATTTCGAACGTAAACGTTTGATTAAATTTAATATGAAAACTATCTTTTAAACTGAGTTTATACTTCCTTTCATTTGTATTTCTATGTAGTTTATTTTCATATTTTTTTCTTTTTTTTACAAATTTGTTGTACGTATGAATATATCTAAAACTTAAAAATTGATAAGAATACCAATAGTAGATAAATGAATATGATACCCTACACCTCAGTATTTAAATATAAAATTTCAAATGTATACTCTATTTGAGATCCCTAGCTAATCATGGACCCGACAGAAAAATATTATGTTATGTTAAATTTTTCACGATAAGGGGAATTTTTTCCCGTGAACATTTTTTCACGTTATGATTCTCCTTTGAATTACCTTTTTTCATGGGAGTTGTTCATGATCGCAAATATGTGAAAAGAGGAAAAATTATTCACGATATGGGTGAATATTTTGCCTTGACATAGTAGCTATCGCAAAAGTTATATTATTATCATAATAAGATGGTTTATGGGCACAAGGGCTCTATTCAGGGAAGAAGCTTGTATGGGAGATATGTGAAATTATAAGCCGATTCTTAATATAGTCAATAGGCTTGTACCAAATTTCATCAAATTATGGTCAAAATGGCGACCAGCGTACATGGTTTATCTATATACAGCAAGCCGGACGAACATCGTTAGATCAACTAAGAAAGTAATTTTGTGTCGATCGGTATACTTATAGGTGGAAAAAATCTTTGAAAGTATTAGAAACATGAGTACAAATGCATGATACGTGTGCGTCCAATATTGCGGTGTGCGTATAAAAATTAAGATAAAAAAATCTATTTGCAGAAATCTTTGACCTATAATAATTGACAAAGAGATTTTATTGTACAATGAAATTTCTGTTTTTATTCTTTGTACAATTTTAAACCGAAAAGAGTATTTTTTTTAAATTCCTTTAACGTTTCCAGGTCTGAATAATCTATCCTACCTATATAAAAAGATTTTTTGTATTTCCAGGTCTGACTTATCTATTGTATAAAAAATGGTATTTTGTGGTAAATCGCAAATGTTATACATATACAAACTTACGAAATACAACAAAAAAATTGCAAAAAATAACTGAAACAAAAAAACATGAAAACGGAAAAATAATCCCGTGAAGAACGGCTATAATATAACTGTCTAACAATGGATGACAAAAAAAAACGAAAATTTTTTGCAAAGTGAGATGTAAAACTTTTGGTTTTAAGCACATGCATTGGAATATTTAAGTAGCATAAGTGGGAAAAGAAATCAATGAAGGCAGTGTAGCCGAAAGACTTTTATTGTAATATGTACTTAATTGGTAGAAAATTCTTCAAAAATAGTTTAATCGAAATCGAATATTTTTATAAAAATATATAAAAACAGCACAATATTACAACATTGAATGCAAGCAACAAGCAATATTCCAACCTTTCTGGTGTGAAAGTTCAAGAGGCTGACTGGTTTTTTTAATAAGAGATTTAAAGAGAAAAAAAACACGGTGTAGAAGTTTTGCCGATCTCCTGTTTAAAATATTAAACAAAGCATGGTCGAATATCAGACCTAACAGAACTACAGCAATGCAACAATAGAAAAAAACAAAACGCATTTTGTTTCTGTAAAACATGATAATGAAGTCAAATAGAATTACTTCAAAAACAATTGCACAAAAGAACACAAACTCTGCAAAAAATCAGCAGCCGTTTTGCATAGAGCTAATGATTAAACCATGAAACAAAGAAACCAACAAAACTCTAGTTGTTCCCACACTTTTTATTTGCATGTGTGTTTTTTTTTATTTAAAATTCCGGGTTCAAGTATGAAAAATACCTGCATTCTAGAAAGCTTAAGATAATAGACAAAACACAGACTGAGGTTTGTAGATAGCAATTTTTGTATACATACCTATACTAAATAGAAAAATATTGCTTAACTTGTTTTACAATCTATAATAGTAAACTTATCTGCACGTTTGCCTTTGTTTGATCTGAGGTGTGTGTACAATAAAGAACAATGACCTTGTGAGATATTGGATTTGTTAGAATATTTTTACCAAACTTGCAAGTGGATAGCAGTAATAACTTCGAATGTGATGCCATCTTCATCATTTAATATCGTCCAAGCATTTCGTTACATTAACTTTAATTGGTATGATTGCCCTAAAAAGTGTCACTTCTTGAAAAAGCGAATTTCAATAAAAAAATTTTTAATCTGACATCTTATTTTAGTTCATACTAAAAAGCCACAGAGAAATTTCACATTATTCGAAGCAAACTGTGAACGCAAATTTGCGCACACGTTTCGCATTGCGAAATGTTTTAAAAGCCAAATATAAAATGAGGTTAGGAATATAAACAAAAAATAATAAAAAGCAAAAACAACCAGTACCTATAATAAATTATTTACATATTTTAAAAATCACTTTGCCATTAAAATGTCAATACACTCAATAACTGAATCAAAACAAAATCAATTGAATACGAGCTAACGTGCAAACGATAGATAATTCGTTAAAAAAATAAAAATCTACACCAAATTTTTATTTATTTTTGATATAAAATTATCTCCTTATTTATAACTAAATGTAAATTGATATCTATACTTATTATTTTTCTCAGTTTCAAAATAAAATTATTAGCAAAAATGCTAAACAAAATTTAAAAAAAAACCTAAGAACGAAGTAAGCGTATGTGTGAGTGTAAACACCGCACCACTTTGCGTTTGTTTGATTATGTGCGTAGGTACGTTATTACGAACATCTTTAACTTGATAAAAACAAAAAAAATAAATAAAGAGGGGAAAGAGTTTTACCATTAAGTTGTATTGCGCTTCTGTGTGCTTATAGTTTTTTTAATATTTTTTTTTTTTTTTGCTGTTTTTTAATTCTGACCAGCGCAATAATTTTTTTTTGATCAAATTAAAAAACTACTTACAATATTATCAGGAAAAAGCAAACTTGTAGTTCAATCAGTGTTGCCAACTTACGAAAATATTTTAAATTTTTTCCGATTTTCAGAACTTTTCGATACTAGTAACTCCCGTATTACACGGGAGATACGTTCTATAAAATAGTCGTACATGCGAACCCGTGTCGTAAGAACTAAATAACGGCCTGCAATAATGCATACAAACTACAAAATAAAACATACAACAAAAATCGCGTGTCACAAATACTACGCGTTACTTTTCGTGAAAGAGTACATGAAACTGAGCAACTCTCCACAATCTTCTCATCCCTCTTTGAAAAAAACATGGTCTATTTAACATTACGATGTCCAAGGGCTGGACCATATAACCCAGCTTTGCATTACAATTGATTTGTCTTTAGCCACTCCATGTTCATTCGTGCTCCCAGTGGATTAGTATTGAAACTACTCCATGGTATAATCCAGAGGATTAGTTTTGAAAAAAAACGAAGACATGTTGTTTCAAAACGAAAACATGTCGTTTTACTTTAAACTATTTTTAAACAACGACATGGTCCATGATTGCATTACTTTGGACCATGTTGTAAGTAGTCCCTTTTATCTAAAATGGATCAAGTCCATGATTGCATTACTTTGGACCATGTTGTAAGTAATCCCTTTTATCTTAAATGGATCAAGTAGTCCTATATTATTTGCAGGGTCAATATTATCAAAGAAATTAACAAACAAAACGTTTAGTACACATACATATGTATATCCCATAATCATATGATAAAAATAAAGGATGTGTGTAGTTTTTGTTCCAAATCTCATTGGGTTGTGTATTTTTCATTCACTTTAGGCCCCTATTACAGGTTACAACTCAACTCAGTTGAGTTGTAATAAATACAACTGGTTGTGATCATTGTAATTTTTGCTATGTTTTTGTTCACCGCAATTTCGCAAAGTTGTAAACCATAATACAAAAATTAAGAAATTACAACTCAACTCAGTAATAGGGGCCTTTAATAATTTTTTTTATTATAGTGAAAGATTAGTTTTTTGCTTCAACATTTACGCACTTACGTAAATTGGTCGTCTACACTTCTCTTCATGATTTGTTTGTGACAGCGACACTACAGTATAGAGTTTGAAAATGTTTCAATGATTTACATAAATGTGTATTCAAATGGAAATGTGCAGTTTTACGGTGTTACGTCTTACGTTCTTCCGACGTAAGATCCAATTGTGTTCCTGGCATTAAGTCACTCTTGCGTCGATGATTTTTTTCCAATTTCGTTGAATTGTTATGTGTGTGAAGATAAATTCGAATTTATAAACCCAAGACAAAAACCCACGTCTTTAACATACAATGATTTCAAAGCTAACATTGCACTGTTACATACTTAACAGAGCTATGTTAACATTAAATAAATTGTAAAAATTAAAAAAATACACCAAATTTAATAAAATATCGCTATCCCACTACATGGAATCGATGGGCAGGACAATGGTCTATCGAACTATGGTAGCGGTAGTTCTCAAATAATTTCAGAACTTACGAAATTTTATAAAAAAAAATTACAAATTCTAATTTTGTACGTTCTTAAGAGGGATGAGTGGTCACTCTGGAGTCCACGGAAATACTACCACTATCCCACTACATGGAATCGATGGGCAGGACAATGGTCTATCGAACGATGGTAGCGGTAGTTCTCAAATAATTTCAGAACTTAAGAAATTTTATAAAAAAAAATTACAAATTCTAAACATGAATTGCTTTTTAAAAAACTTAATTGCAGTTTCATGAGTGTAACACGATTCAATATCCTTAAAGGCTATTCTCATTAAATGCACATTGCATATTTGAAGAACAACTATATTGCATTTGGTTTCTTTCTTGCTACAAATAATAAAACAGGCAGATAAATATTGCTCAAGAGTATGAATTTTATTTTGTTTATTAAAGACTCTGTTAATGGAATTAATAGAAGCCCAACTCCAATCTAAGCAAATTCTTTTAGCAATCGGCCATATTATGTTGTTTTTTATGCAAAACGTCCGCAGAAAAATTAAAAATCTTTCAATGTCATCCGAGAAATGACTGGATAATAAGGCTTCAGCCACTGGTAAAAGAATACCTCTTTTATCACCTTGACGCGCATGTGCTACTAAAGAATACAGAAAAACTCTTTTTGAATCTTCATCAAATTTTTTTATCACACTACCAGTAGCATCAAAAAACAATGTATTGCGGCTTAATTTTAATATTTTCTTTTTTTTTTGCTTGTGTTATGCTTAATTGTTTTTTCATAAATAGATATATTTCTTGTGGAATAGAAATTTGTTGTATAAATTTTTTCCAACTTTTATCCTTTCGCATTAAATATGTGTCTAAAAAAATGTCTTTATTTCTTTCGAGACTTTTCTGTTGTTCTGACTTCATTTTTCGTGTTGCGTCTTTGCTGGGTATTTCTTGCGTATTTCCCATTTTTCTAAGACGTTTTTCTTGTTTATATAACTTTATATTTCTCCAATTCGACGCTTTTTCATTTGCAAGCTCTTTCTTAAATATTCTTCTTCGAACTGCTCTTATTTGCGTATTTTTACATTTTGCTGGGTGACAAATCACATTTCCTGTAGAATTTATCACTACGCTAATAAAATTTGTATTGAAACTGAGAGTAATTTTGTACCTCCCACAGCCATTATTAAAGTATAGGCATCTTGCGTAAAGCAGGAGCTTATCGGAACTTCTGATCCAGCGATGACTTGTATAGTTTATAGGACAAGTTTTATTAAAACTTTTGAATTTTTGTCTGACAAAATCTTCTAAAAAGGCAACAGCTTCCTTAAAATATCGATTTTTTAAAAACCTTCTATTTATATAAAGAAAGTTTTCATTTTTTATTTTAAAAGTTTGAACAATATTTTTATAGATAACATTTAATTTTGTATTTTTTTCATCAACCTTATATGCTTGACTTTTGTCTTTTGAAATTTTTTAACTTAATACGGAATATTCTTCTATTGATGAAGAGGTATAATTTGAAACGTCTATAATAGATATACTACCATCGTTCGATAGACCATTGTCCTGCCCATCGATTCCATGTAGTGGGATAGTGGTAGTATTTCCGTGGACTCCAGAGTGACCACTCATCCCTCTTAAGAACGTACAAAATTAGAATTTGTAATTTTTTTTTATAAAATTTCTTAAGTTCTGAAATTATTTGAGAACTACCGCTACCATCGTTCGATAGACCATTGTCCTGCCCATCGATTCCATGTAGTGGGATAGTGGTAGTATTTCCGTGGACTCCAGAGTGACCACTCATCCCTCTTAAGAACGTACAAAATTAGAATTTGTAATTTTTTTTTATAAAATTTCTTAAGTTCTGAAATTATTTGAGAACTACCGCTACCATAGTTCGATAGACCATTGTCCTGCCCATCGATTCCATGTAGTGGGATAGCGATATTTTATTAAATTTGGTGTATTTTTTTAATTTTTACAATTTATTTAATGTTAACATAGCTCTGTTAAGTATGTAACAGTGCAATGTTAGCTTTGAAATCATTGAATGTTAAAGACGTGGGTTTTTGTATTGGGTTTATAAATTCGAATTTATCTTCACACACATTGAATTGTTTAATATTTGTAACAAAAGTGGTCAAAGTATTTTTATAAAGTTCTACTCTTTATGGCTAACAAAATTTTCGATTTTATCCAATTACTATATTAAGCAAGTATGTATTTTCTTTTGGATGTTTTTGCCTTACTAAGTTTAGTAATATTGCCAGGCTACCACACGATTTGTTTGGAGCGTCATTCACAAGTCCTCGATCGACATATACCTTCGTATAGCAAGGCGAAGATCAACCAGAATCCGCTCCAGAGTTAATTGGTCTCCACCAGTAAAACGTCTTGATATTTTTAAAGTGCCCCACCAGTCACTCCTCAGTTTTTTTTCTCTTGTGTCTCCACCAGATAAAACACGTTAAAATTTCTTGGTTAAAAACGATTGCATAGGTTAATGCTGAAACCGCAAGATCTGTTACTCGGTACAGTTACACGACAACACGCCACTAACCAATGCGGGGTGAAACGTTAAACAAACGGAAAGCAAACAAACACGGCCTGTGTGTCTTTAAAATATAACGACAAAGACGCGCGAGCTGCTTTCCTGCCCATAGCAGTTTTACGAAACAACAAGTACATTTTTGAAAAAATATTGTAAAATGTAAAAACATAATGACAGGTTAATTTTTGTTTAACTCATTTAAAAAATAGTTATAAGAACTTCACGGAAAAATATATCGTGAGCTTATTCAAAGAGTGCACTATACCATGGTATCTGCAATTTTACGAAAATGTGTTTTTTTTATGGAAACGAGTCAGTGACAGTCAGTGACTGAATCTGAATATGATTTAAATTAAAAAAAAAATATTTCCCAAAACCTTTTTTTTTCATAAGTATCTAACTCAGACGTTTTGTTTTTGTAAAAATAAGTGCGATCTAGATAAAACATATTAGTGTTTATAACCTACATATATAAAACAGGATGTGTGTATATATGTAACGTGTGGACTCAAAAATGGCTGGGCCGATTTTGATGAAATTTGTACAGTTACATCACATGAGCCCCAAAAATAAAATAGGCTGCTTATTTTTTGATAAGGGCAGGGGAATTGGTACCCCTATATGATGCCAATATTAAATATCGCATATCTTAAGAGCCGCTGCACGCATTTTGTTGAACTTTTGGTAGTAGGATCTTCTGAGCCCCAAAATTGAAATAAAATAGCAGCGGGAGAAGTGGTACCCCCCATTGGACGCCAATGTTTAATATCGCATATCTTAAGAACTTTTATAGTGAGAATGTTCAAACTTTGTAGAAATCACTCTTATAGTATACTACGCTTTTGAAAATAAAAATAAAGCGGGTAGGCGCAGTGGGAGAAATACCTCCCATAGGATGCATATAGTAAATATCGCTCACCTGAAGAGCTATTAAAGGGAGAGTCTTTAAACGTGGTTAAAGCTACTATTGTGGTAAAAAATTTCGGAATGCCATTTTTGTTAGCTTGAATGGAATGGGACTTTTCAGTATCTGAAATGCCAAAAAACTATTAAAATACACATTCTATCAATAAACAAATATGTTTTCTTCGGTCCCGAACGCAATTGTACTCTATGATAAGCCTGTATGAGTTTTTGTCAAAAACCTACATTTTTATTTACGCAATAAAATCTTTACGAAATTTTACAATAAAATAGATTTTTTATTGCCTAATACAACCCATTTTTTAAGCTAAAAAAAACGATACCCATAATTTCCAAAAACAGCTGAAAATCCCCAAAAAATGGGTATTTTCATAAGTGGAAATTTGAAAAAAAAAAATATGTCTATTTCGGAAGAGTCTTGCATAGCAACATTATACATGAAGAAGCCGTACAAAAAAGTATAAATAATATACATATGTATATGTCGCTGCTTTACACTATCTCACAAGTCTTACGTATTTTGACATGCAAACCTGTCATGATAAGTTGTTATTGTTTTTTTAAAAAATTTTAAACAATAATTAGATCCGAGATGCATTTTCGTCAAAATACGTAAGACTTTTGTGATAGTGTTAAAATTACTTTGATAATGAACTGGCAAGTGCACGACTAAAAAACTAATTCCTAATGCATCATGCCTTCTTTTTTGTGAAAACAATAAAGCAAGTTGTTTTTGTTTTCATTTTGTTTTTTCTTAAACTACCTACAACTACAATTAATGTTGGAAGAATTCCAACCAATTGTAGTAGGGAATGTAAGAAAAGATAAACTCACTGTTTATTGTTGTTGTTTTTGTTTAAGCTTTGATATTGTTACAAGTAAAACTGTTGCTTATAATTCCTATTCGATTAACAGTTTTATTTGTTTAATATCTTTAATTTTTCTAAAATATTTGGATGAAGTTTCCTAAGCAACCAGTAAAATGCGCACAGGAACAGCTTCAAATCCCTTCAACAATAAATTTCAGTGTTTTTATCAAAAATAAAAATTGGGAATTCAGCACGACAAACAAAATCTTGTAAGTTAGAAATTTTGTATTCCACAAAATTACTTTGATAGTGTAAAACGGCCTAAACAATTTTTTTCTATAAATAAAGAAGATAATTTTTTTTAGATAAAAATTGCAAAAAATCCACTATTTATTTTATTCATTAATTTTAACTCTTACTTGATTAAAAAAGATTTCTTTTTACAGTTTGCAAAATGTAGAATATTAATTGATTTGCTGGTAATTCACAAAAAAATATTTCCAAGTTTTAAATTTGAAAGTCCGATATTTCCTAAACTTTTAGAGATAAATTATGAAGAACTCTTCATGCGCATTTTACTAAAAAATAATTTTTAACATCGAGCAAATTATGATTTAAGGATTGTTTTAAGTTTTTGTAATACCCGAGGTGTCCCACTTTGGGAAGCTATGGCGCCTCTCCCGATAAGTCAAATCCAAACTGCATTCCATTCGGACCAACAAACCGTTAACAAAATATGGAATTACAGTGGTATCCCGGTTTAACGAATTATATATTGTCAGGCCCTTTCGTTATATCGAAAAATTCGTTAAAACACGAAGTTTTTTTAATACATTTTTAATAATAAAACGAAAATATTTTAATAAAACAAAGTAAATTCGTTTATTTCCATTCATAACACAAACAAAAAATAAATACTTCATATCATTTTCAATTAAATGAGTACAAATGAGGGCTTTTGCTTTTAATAAAGGACCACTTAAGGAATGTTCGCCTTCCTCTTGTTTTAAAACCAATTAAACAATTCTGTTTCCATTCTTGGAAACTCACCTGTTTTTAAGGCTCTTCTATTCTTTGATCCGAAACTAGTCTTTTCCATTTCGCTCAAAAGTTTCCGTTTTTATTTTATAACTGTGCATATTGATGACTTTGGCTGCTGATATTTATTAGATTAAGCACTTAGTCGCAGGCCCTTTTCATAGTCGTCAATAATGTTTAATTTTTCTTAAAGAATTTAACGTTTTCTTTTGGGCATTTTGATGTCAACTGTACAAAAACTTCACAAAAATTACGTAAATTTTAAAACAGAAAACAAACATTTGTTTTGTAAACAAAAGTAAGTTTGTAAGAAAAGAAAATACTTCTCTTAACTCGTTGTTTTCAGTAAAATCGCTATTAAAATATGGTTATGTATACAAAATATAAATATGTTATGTATACAAAAACGAAAGAGAATGGACGCAAATATGTTTGCATTCATTATATTTTGTTTTTTCAAATTTTTTTTGTAAAAATTCGTTGTATAGAGTACAAAAATGTGCTGTTTGTTCGTAATATAAGGTACTCAATGGAAAAAATATGATAATACATAAAATAGTACATATATGGTTTTGTTAAAAAAAAATAATTATTTTTATAAAAACTCGTGTTTTTAAAACTAAAGTCTCAAATAGTTTTCACTACAGATCATTATTATTTTTGTTCAAATTGTGCTATCCAAGGTTTAAAAAACTGCAGTCGAAATTAAAAACTGTCGATCAAAAAACGAAAATTTGTGTACAACTTTTCACTTCTTGGGTTGGTTTGACAGCGAGTATTTACATTAAAAAATTCAATTTTCAGACATATAAGCTCGAATATCTGGATCGTGTTTCTTCAAAATACAAGTTACAAATCTACAAGTTAAAGAGAATCAGAGCTCTGGAATTAAAAAAATATTAACAAAATTTATGATTTAGACGTTTTAAATAACGTATTAAATAACATTGTAAAATAAAGTTTAATTACAGTGAAACTTCGATATAACGAATCTAGAGGGGATCCAAAAATACTTTGTTATAGCTATTTATTCGTTATACATAGGCATTGTGAAACCTTGGTATAACGAAATTTAAAAAAATACGAACAAAATTCGTTATAACTACAGTTTTTTTTTTATGTACCTTTCGTTGTTTTTTCCCCGTTTTACTTAAAATTTAATTTTGCTTTATTCTAACTTCGTTGTATGGAGGCTTTAGTTCAAGACTTCGTTATGTAGAGGCTTTTAATAACGGGATTTGAATGACTTACACACTTAAAATGTTATGTGTATGTATTTCTCAATTATAATTTCGTTGTTTAGAGGCTTCTGAAAAATACTTCGCTATATAGAGGCTTTATAGCTCAGAAATTCTTCGTTACAGCTATAGAGATTTTTTGTATGAAAAACTTTGCAATAAAAAGGTTTTTTCAAGGGACTCAGCTAAAAATTCGTTATCGTCGAGTTATCGTAAAAATCTGTTTTTTGCGCTCCTATATAAGCCGAATATAAGCCGTCGATTTCTGAAATAATAAGAAAACTGAGAAAAATTCAATTTAAATTATCTTTAAATACATACCAATAAATTGTAATTAACATTATGTGTAATAATTTCAAAAGATTTTGTTATTCGTGCTTAATTCCCAGTTTTTATTATTGATAAAAACACTTGAAATTTATTGTTGATGGGATAAGCTATTCCTATGCATTTCACTGGTTGCTTAGGCCAGATCATCAGGAAACTTCATCCATAAAGGTTTTAGACAAACTAAAGATATTAAACCAAATAAAACTGTTAAACGTATAAGAATTATAGCAACAGTTCTACTTGTAACAATATCAAAGTTTAAACAAATCACATCAACAATAAACAACAGTGGGTTCATCTCATCTTACATTTCCCCCCTACAATTAGTTGAAATTCTCTCAACATTAATTGTAGTTGTAAGTAGGTTAAGAAAAACAAAATGAAAAAAACAACAACTTACAAAAGATGTTGTCAATTAAGTGTTTTTTAGGCCGTGCACTGCCTGTTTATTATCAAAAAGTAATTTCAATTATTGGGAATACAAAATTTTAATTTCAAAAGATTTTGTTATTCGTGCTTAATTCCCAGTTTTTATTATTGATAAAAACACTTGAAATTTATTGTTGATGGGATAAGCTATTCCTATGCATTTCACTGGTTGCTTAGGCCAGATCATCAGGAAACTTCATCCATAAAGGTTTTAGACAAACTAAAGATATTAAACCAAATAAAACTGTTAAACGTATAAGAATTATAGCAACAGTTCTACTTGTAACAATATCAAAGTTTAAACAAAACACATCAACAATAAACAACAGTGGGTTCATCTCATCTTAAGCACGAATAACAAAATCTTTTGAAATTAAAATTTTGTATTCCCAATAATTGAAATTACTTTTTGATTATGTGTAATATTCAACAAACTTGATAACAGTTAGCCTGGGTTTGCATTATGAAAGCTTTCTTTCAGAAAGTCTGAGCTTATTGGTGAGAAGGGAAAGAACAAAAGAAAATGTTGTTTCCTTATGATGTATACATTTCTTTCAAAGAATGTTTACTTTTTATTTATTTGGTTATTTGGTAACACCTTTTATATTGAAATTTTTTCTCTCTCACTTTTTGTGTGTTTTCCCTTTTTGCTTTTTGTTTTTTGCATGGTAGATTGTTTTTTTTAGTATTTTTGAGATTAAATAAAGCAAATGCACACAAACATATTTTGTAAATAAAAAATGTTTTTGTTTTGATAATTTTAACAAACCATAAAAAACCTTTTACGTTTCTAACAGTGTTGCCACTTTGTGGGTAATTACCTGAATTTGGTATAATTTTTACTGTTGTAGGTAGAGCGTGGGTAATTTCTCTTAGGTGTAATTCGAGTGTAATTTGAAATTCTTACTTAAGATACCCAAATAAAACCCAGATTCGATTTCAGTGATGATATTTATTTCTTTATAAATACAGTTGCTTAAAAATGCACAGTCTTCTGAACAAAAGTCTCGGTTTCTTTTAAAGTTTAGTAATGAATGTCGCAAGATGGACCGTTAGATTTGGATAAAGATGCCTATCATAGTGATTAAGAACCTGAAGTTTATAGAAAAAGTTATTCAAACTAAAAACAACCATGGGGAAAGATATGTTTCCAATATTGCAACACATAATTTATTTTATTTTTATCTTGCAATTTTTTAATGCTTTAGTTTGAAGAATATTTAACGCCCTTTACAGTTGCAAAACTGAATTACGAAAGGGAAAATTAATTTTGATCGCAGATTGATACACGGCATTACCATTTGAAACTGATTTTAAACAATTAGGCACCGCGCTTGTCCTTGACGAAACGTTTTGCAGATGTCCAATTTTGTTTCTCTTCTTCGAGCATTGCTGGCTGCATGTCACGAATAAAATGATGAATGCCCTAAAGTCTAATTGACAGTTTATTTCCTCTAAGTCAACACATTGCCATCATTTGTGAAAAAATAAGCTGCGTCAGTTTAATCACGAACTCGCTTATAAGCTGCGAAAATCGATTTCTGAATTTCAAAACAAATTTGGATAATTTGGCGGAGTTGTTCAAGCATGAATCTATTCATGATGATGTGCCTGAGCAAAAAGTGAAAGCAGTATGATAATTCGTTTGACAGCTAAACTTTCGTAAGGTCTATGTAGCTAAAAAACACTTATTATAAAGGACTTGCAATGATCATATTCATAGATACATATATGCAACCAAATATGGAAGTTAAACTCATTATTTTAGAAGTTTCATTTTATGTTTTATTAATTGTTTTAAGTCTTTAATGTTAATTTTGTGAATTTATTTAAAATTACAATAAGAATCTTAACAGTTTGACTAAAATTGATCTTCTTTCAATAAGTTTATTGTGTTTTTGCTTCTTTGTAAATGTCTTTTTATTAAATAAAACTTCAATTGTATATCAGGTGTAATTTTATTTAAATCGGGTAATTTTGCTTCATCTCAAGTGGAATTTTGAATTTTGCTGGTGGTAACACTGGTTTCTAATGGGGGGATGGATGGATGGATCATCAAATAATGCATGCACACACACGCACACACACACACTCACACATATAACATTTGTTTTGGTTGGCTCTTATCATTATTTTGTCCGACCGAACATACTTTTTTACGCCATAGCCGAAACAGAACTTTGGTAGATTTTTAAGACCGAACCCGAAAACGAAATTTTTTTCATTGAATTGAAACAATTTTTACTTTTGTGATTTATTATTTATTCATATGGACATTTTCATGTCATCGTACGTGACATTTATAAGACTTAAGATATTTTGCAAAAAAAGTTGTAACTGTAAAATAATTTTATCATAACATGCCCGAAGTTTTAGAAATCGAAATGAAGTGGAATTGAAAACGAACGAGATTTTGCTTTGAATTAGGTATTTACAAAATGACTGTAGGTTTTCCTGTTTCTACGAGCTGTTCTTGTTAAGATACTTGGCACTCAAAGTATGAAGTATATTATAAAAAGGTATATTTATATGAACTATCTTTACAGGCTCGATTTAAAAATTTGTTCGATTTTAAATCCACTTCATTTCGATTTATAGAATACGCACGTATGTTTCACTGAGAGGGTACTCTCAGATCATTGTTGCCCAAAATATCGAGCAAAATAGGTGCATATCGTACGTGACATACAACGGTAGCGATTTTAAGGTTAATGTAAAAATATGCGAAATTCTGCGAATTGTGGAAGGTGCTTTTTTTAATTCTTACATTTAACCAATTATTTTTTCTTTGTAATTCTTAATTTAAAAAAAAAAATTTTTTTTGGATGGTTTATATCATATCTTAGTATTCATAAGATATGATATATGTTTCTAAATATACATATGTATACAAGAACTTAAAACAAACAAGTAAGAAATTATAGTAGGTCAAGCCTGACCATATTATACCCATCACCACACTATTTAAAAACAAATTTTTGAGAGTCTACCCTATTTGGAACGCATGGCCAATCATGGACCCGCCAGAACAAAATTGTGTTGAGATTAAGCATCATATAAAAGGTTTTTGTGCTGAATATTGTTTATATACCTTCGTCTATGTGAGATTTGCTTGCTTCTAACTGATTAAAGGAAGGGGGTTTAAAACGGACCTATGGTTAATTTTGGACCTAGCAGCACAACATTTTTGTCATTATATAGCAGCTACCATACAAGTTATTGTCGCCAATACCAACATTTTTTAAGAAGTAATGGTATTAAAAGTTATTTTCGGGAGAAGTATTTGTATGGGAGATATAGTCAAATATGGACCGATAAAAAAAAGGTTATATGATTAAGATTACAATAAAATAAGCTTGGAACAAATTTTATTTAAATACAGATATAATAAGACAATAAAGTACGTGACGGCATTTTAAAATTGTTAATATACATACCAGGGATGATAAAAGACAAAACCAATATCGTACTAACGAGCTTTTAAAATCGTACTTTTTGACCCCAATAGTACTTAAGTATTTTTTTTAGTTTTTTTATAAAAGAAAAAGTCTTTTGTTTCAGTTAGACTTGAAACCGCACATACATTCGATTTCGTTCCTTAATTGGCAGATGATTTTCTTCAAATCTTAGCATTGATAATTCGAATTTGTCTAAAAACTCCTTTTTCAAAAATTGCGCCCCATTTGATGAAATGAAAATTTTAAGAGTTCTTAAAATATGTAAGCATTTTGGGAAGGCATTTACAAATATGTTGTGTTTACAATTTTCAATATGTATTACAGAAAGAGGAGACATTTAATAAGCTGGAGTAGAAAGTCCGGATATAATAAAATTTAATTTAGCGCTTGTAAAATCTTCTAAAAAATAATTCAGAGTAAAATAATAATGACGTTTCAACAATCTTGTTAACGAATGTTTCAAAATATTATTAGTTTCCGTTACAAAATAATCCTGAAATGAGACGAAGTCGTCTCTTCTACTAAAAATTTTGCAGAAGTAGTTTCCTATATCTTTTAAAAATCGTCAATATCATCAGAAAATGCAGGCTTGTATGCTGCCGCTGATACTTGATTTAGAACGTGGCATATGCAATCGTTCAATAAACAAGTACAAAAAAATCTATTCACAATAGCGGAGTTCAGTGTTTGGTGCAAATGCTCTTGCAAAAGAGCAAATGCAAAATAGCATAACTGTTTTGTTAAATCCAACAACGAAATTTCATAAAAAAAGCTACGAACTTAAGCATTTCCTATTTCGCAATACTATTTGCACCAAACACGGAACTGTGTTTATATTCATTGGACAATAATTACGAGTTGCCACTTCAAATCAAATAACAATAGGTTTGAAAAATTTTGAAATAGTACCAAACGAGTCACGGGGGTAACAGCGTACTTTTTATCTTTAAATTGTACCAAAAAAAGTACAATTGTACCAATTTTATCAACCGGTGTTGGGCAAAAATTTAACCGAACATAGCTTTTTGACGAACTCTGACACCGAACCCGAACGTTCGGTTGGACTTTACTTATCATTTGTTTACTAAGTTTTATTTCTATTTTTTTTTTATTCTTCCTTTTGATTTTTGTTTTAACAAGTGTTAATTGATATTTTAAAGTGCGCAAAACTTTAGTAGAGTGAAACCCGGTTATATCGAACACCAGATGTATCGAACAATTTTTTCCGGACCCATTGATTTGGCTTAAAACTCTCACTGCAACAAATGTTTTAAGAAAATGATGCCGTTTTGTTGTGATATTTAGTTATGTTTAAAAATTAATAGTCCTCATAAAATATCTTACAATTGACAAATCATTAAGTTTGTCATAACCATGGTCTTCTGTAGATATACATAAATTTTAGTCCAAATTAAATGTTTGGAAGATCTTATTTTTTTAGTAAATACATAAGTAGGTATACAAACAAAAGTCATTTTAGAGAGAAAGTATGAAATGTAACACTTTTTTGAATATTTGGTTTTGTCCTACATTTTAAAAAGGTAAATAAAATTAAATATGAATTATATTTTTTGTTAAAAGAAAAAACTAAATTGTGGAATTTTTAAGGTATGTTTTTAATATTGTATTACAAGTTTTTAAAACACATTGCCTACAGGGTTATCCATTAAGTGGTTTTTCAAAACTGCTGTTCAGGCAAGGCTCGGTCCTACACCCAGAAACGATACCTATTTTTTTAGTGTTTGTGTAGACCAACAAAACCTTTAATACCGTTCGTAACTATTTTTAAGGAAGAGTCGAACATTCAATGGGGTTGTGTTCTTCCCAACAAACTCGGAGGTTTGATTTCAATTTGAAACTGGTTTGAAATCAAACGTTTTCTCAAACGACAAATGTTTGATAATGATTTGAAAATCATAGCACTCTCAACAAAAAGGGTAAATTATTTTCATATTGAAAAAACCAATATTTTCAACTTCCTTTTAAACGTTATTCTCAAATGTTTTTCAAATGTGGATTATTATACAATGTGGGATATAAAAAAATATTTTATATTTTTATTTAAATTCATTATTTATTTAAATAAACAATAATTAGTATTGTGGTTATTTTGTTGAACTATTTATGGTTTTTAATCCAAATTTTTAATATTTTTAATTAGGCTTAAGTTCATTTGTCCTTCAAGTTGTGCTGAAAAAAGTCAACAGAAAAGAAAAAGACAAAATGGAAAAACAAAAAATGTACTTGGACTTCAAGAAAAATTCTTGACAAAAGTACGAAAAAACAGAAGTAAGGAAAAAACATGTAAAATCAATTAAAATGGATAATCATTCAGGAAAGCAAATTTCGATCTACCAAATGTTAGAATACAATTTGGTTTAAGGATTGATGTTTGACTATTGACGTCAGTAGTAATCGATGGCTGTGAGTGTAAGACGGCAAATCCATCTGAGGAGATTGAGTGGTTGCAATCGAAACATGTCATGGTAACCTGCCGGCCGGGGTTCGAGCCCCAGCCACGTCAAGAATGAAAAATTATCAATAACAATTTTAATTAATTTTGATGTTGTAAAAATTTCTTTCTTCATAAAAATAATTTAATGAAAAATTAAATTTCATGAACTTAAGCATAATTAAAAATATTAAAAATTTGGATTAAAAAAAATATTTAAATAAACAACATTTTTCATTTTTCGAATTTATTCTATGAGCTAAATTTCAGTTATGTATTTTATAAAGCTTTTTTGTAATAGTTCTATTCCTACAATTTTTCAGAAATGACTTTATACACTACCAGACTATTATATTGTATTTTCTTTTTACATTTTACCTTAGCCTTCCGTTGGAAAGCAATGAGGTATATTGAATGCACAGAAAAATTTACAATTATTAGACACCAGCAGAATGTAATGCATTTTCTGGCCCGCTACGGCCGTCGTCAGCATTCTTTGTGTCTCACTGGATAGTGTTACTTTATAAATTGAATGTATTTAACTCAACTATTTTAACAAATAGAAACTGGGAATTATTTCCTTCCGAAGGTAACTTTATATTATATTCAACATTTTTCATTTTTCGAATTTATTCTATGAGCTAAATTTCAGTTATGTATTTTATAAAAAGCTTTAAAAAAGCTTTATAAAAATGTTGAATATAATATAAAGTTACCTTCGGAAGGAAATAATTCCCAGTTTCTATTTAAATAAACTTTAATCATTGTAATTACTCACAAATAATTTTTGTTTTTTACAAGAAAAATAAATCGTTCACTTGTAAAACACATTTAACCACGAAGTAAAAATTTAACATAATCGCCATTTTTAATGTCTACATTACTTTTCGCTTTAGTATTGCCAAGTTTAGTTTTGATTTGAATGGAAAACACAAACGCTTAAAGTGTTTGTGTAGAAAACCATTAAAAAAATAACGTTTCCCTGTTTATCATCTTTCGAACACAAATATAATACTGTTCTTATCCAACTCAACAAAAAGATGAGAATATTTAATAACGTTCGTTTTTTTTTTAAACAACAAACTTCATTGTGTTCGGTTCAGCTCATTAATGTTCGTTCGTTTCCAACCAAACATTTTTTACAAAAAACAAAATACACATACGAAAAAAAACAAAAAAGCCAGTCAAATAATTTTACACAATGAAAACATATACACAGTACACACACAAGCTGTTCGTGCAGCGGTCGTTGCTAAAATTCTTTGCTTGTTCATTTCTTTATCAATGTAAAGAAAGAAACATTATAGAACATTAAAATAAAATGTTTGTCTACAGTATCACTACAATTGTTCTGTTTTTAACGAAGAACAGAACACTATATAATGTTCGGCACTTTCTTGAAAATAGTTACGAAGGGTTTTGTTCGTCTAAACAAACACTTACACAATTTATCGTTCTTGGGTGTGTGAGCCGAACGCTAAATAATGTTCTGTTATTTTCTAACACTGATTTAAATCAACCATTTTATTACCAAATAAAAGACAAAATACCACGATATTTTTACAGCGGTTAGAAATGAATACAACGTGGCGATTTTTTCCGAAAAGTGAAAGTAAATTTTGAGTTAATACAATATTGTTGAACAGGTAAACTATATTTAAGCCGAACAGAAATTTTTTTAAATACCATTCTTTAAGTAACTACCTATAAATAAATCTGTTTTTGAAAACAAGTAGTTAATAGATGTTTACATCTATCTCATCCATTTTTGGACCGATCTAATTTCAATAGCAAACTTTTCGACACTTTATGTGACATATGTACATTAAACCGACTCACCGTATATGGGCAAAACAAAAGTTAAAGTTGTACCCCCCTGAAAATTTACTTTGACATGTTTTATGAAGATTTCCAAAATTTTTTGGCTCTAGCGATAATCTCACGTGAGATATTTTTTTTTAGATATAAAGGAATTTTTTGATTCTGCATTAAAACATTTTAAAAATCTCACCACAGACTCGAGATAGCGAGATGTTTATGTCACTTTTTTGATGCTTTTCAATTCGATTTTAATGAAAATTTAAATAACTTAACCATTTTTCGTCCGATTTTCATTTCCAATAAGTTGTAAAAAAGATGTTGAGCGCCGTTAAAAGCCTAATTTATAACCACAAAAGCATAAATTTGCCCAGCAAACATGTTTTATAAATATATTAAGCATAAACATACCTTGTTAAATGTGCCTTGATAGCAAATAAATTATTTTTTAAGCATGCAACTGGACTTAAATTTTTCAAAAAAAATTTTTTAAATGTCTTCGAAAAAATGTTGCTCATGAACGGGTTGGTTTAATAGTAGCTTAATATACTTACATATTTAACACGTGTTTCCTGGACAAATATAGCAAAATTAATTTTTGGTTATAATTTTTTTAAATGTACAATAACATTTGGAATATTAAAAACTTCCGATCTGTGACATTAGGAGCGTTAAGGAAAAAAAACTTGAAAAACTTAACCTCAGAGAACTAATGATTAAATTAAATTCGGAGTAAATTTCCAAAAGCCACCTTTAAAGTTTTTAATTGTTCTCCTATAAAACTAACTGCCTGTTTAACGATTTTGAACGTCAGAGTTTGCATAGAAAATTATATTTAAAACAAAAACAAAATTCTGAAATTTGTTCTTGAGCACTTATTGCCTCAGAATTAATTCAAAGCCAACAGCATCTAGATATAAATCGGCAAAGGCAAAACAGCTAAGAACACTTTTCTCCTCTGTATGTCAACCGATTCGAACAAAAAATACACGATTTGAAAGGTATTTACTCACAGAAGTGCACAATATATATTTTATTCAAATCTGTTTAATAATTTTAGAGTTATGAGCGTTCAAATTTGCTACTGACACAAATGCAGAACACATAAATAAAAAATTTGTTTTTTTTTTAATATCAAATAATAAAAAATAGGGGACAGTTTTCAGAAACCGGTTTTCGAATATTTCGACTATATAAATCCTATGTATAAATCGGCACAGCCAAAACATTTAAGAACGCTTTATTCCTTTGTTTGTCAACCGAACCTCTACGGGGAGAAAGAAGTATCAAAAAGGGGAAATACGGGAAATTAAATTTGTTTCTTTTACTTTTCCGTGCTTAATGAAACATAGAAACATTATATTATAGGTGAAGGTTACTGAGTGAATGAGAACCCATAAGATGAAAAATGTTGGTACTTTTTGTTTTTCATCTGGTACTTTTTGAATTTTTGTTAACATTCGACCTACACTGAAAGAAAAATGCTTCATATATTTAATGAATCATTTTCATAAAAAAAATTTCCTTGGGTAAATGAAAATTTTCATTGTCTAAATGGAATTTCATAGTTATAATGAAATATTTTCGTAAAAATCGCTTCATTGGATTTCGTAATTACGTTAAAAATTTTCATTGGATATATGAAAACTTAAGTTTGTCCAAGTTAAACAAAAAATTTTAATTGTGAACATTAAAAAACAATATACAAACATAACTATATTCATAAATTAATACAAAATTGTAGTTTCCTTAAAAAAATGTTTAATTGTTAATTAAAAAATGTAAGATTTATTAATTTTGTACATCTAATGTTACATGTATGCCATTAAACATGTTTCAATAATTGCCTTCATAAATTTAAATTTTCATTATGACAATAAAAATGTCATTATAGTAATGAAACAAAAACTTTCAATCAACGTTGTTATTTTTATTATTGACAATTTAATCTCATATTTACGCTCTTAATTGAGCAAAAAACATAGTTTTTTTTATTCAAAAACTACACTGCCCCAGTAGACTAGTTGGTAGTGAGCTAGTCTATCAGCAGCACCGAGGTTGGGGGATCGAATCCCGCCAGAGACAGAAAAAAAAATAAAAAATAAAATAAAGTGAAATAAAATAAGAAAAAATAAAAAAAAAAAAATAATTAAAAAAAATAAGAAAATAAATTTTTTTACTTTATGGAAAGTATTCATCCAATGAATAATATTCATAGAATCATTGATCCAACGAAGCGCTGCATAGGTTCCTTTTTAATGCAATTTTTCATGGGATTAATGTCAAAATTCATTGGTATTGCGAAGAAAATTCTTTCAGTGTACAAAATAAAAATAAACATGCATGATCCTGAGTGAATAAGACTGTATAAGAGGGAGCTTTTTGGTACTTTTTCATTTTACTTATGTTATTTCGATTAAATTTCTTTAATATTAGACATAGAAACATAAAATTAAACATGCAATGTCCTGAGTGGATGACAATTTAAAAAGGAAAATTTTTGATACTTTTTTGGTTTTCAATTAATATTTTTTATATTGAATTTAGAAAATTGATGATTAAGCACGTCATACGGAAATCGTATTAATAATAAACTTTGTATTCCCGAAAATAACTTTGATAATATAATTGCATGTGCCCGTGCATAAAACTGAATTGGCAAATTGTTTTTTTTCGTGGTTTCTTACGAAGACAATGGAATGAAGCGGTTTGTTTTTTAATTTTGTTTTTTCTTTTAACCCACTTACAACTACAATTCGAGTCGGAAAGAACCCAACCAACTGTAGGGGGATGTAAGAAAAGATAAACTCACTGTTTATTGTTGGTGTTTTGTTTAAGCTTTGATATTGTTACGAGTAAGACTTAGAGTGTTTATAACTCTTATTCGCTTTAGGGTTTTATTTGTTTAATAGGAAAAGGTTTCCTGATGAGCTGGTCTAAGCAAATATGCGCATAGAAGCTAGCTTTCCCTCAACAATAAATTTCGGTGTATTTATCAAATATGAAAAACTGGGAATTAAGCACGTCATACGGAAATCGTATTAATAATGAATTAACTTATGTTGAGGATAACATATGAACCGGAAGACGGAAAATAAATGCTCGAAATATGTAAATTCATATACATACATATACTTAGATGAACTATGTATATTTTCTTCATATTTACGTAAAAATTAATGGTCGAATTTTGACCATTAGGCCAACGCTACTTCATATAAAACAAAAAAGTTAAATTATTTAAACAAATTATAACAAAATGTTTCTTTTAAATTAGGATTTGAGTTCAGCATGAGCATTTACAGAATCTTTAGAAAGTTTATTTCTAACTTTTATCAAAAAGATTTCTATGGGAAAACATGTTTCCCTTCTACGGATGTTTGCCTTTATAGTCAAAGAAACATTATATAAACTATAAACACTTTCAGTTTTCTTAGCACTTCCAACTTGTAATTCCTTTAAAAAAAAAAAAATACTTTTTTCGAATAGAATAAGCGTTTTCCTTATTAATAACTTTTGTTATTATCTCTTACAGAATCTTATCCGAAAAATCTGCTCTGCCCATAAAATCATTAAATATTTTGAAGCAAGTGGGAACAACTTATTAACGTTTTTATAAAATCAATCTAGGTCTTTAAACATATTAACAATTGTATACTATTCACTCTTCTTCTCTCGAAATTTCATAGCACTAAACATTAAAGTTTGCCTTACTTATCGGATATGAATTGACATCTCTTTGGCGTTTGGCAAAAATGTCTTAAGTCAAAAACTGTAGTTTATCGTTATGTTGAATTGAAAAATATTTATTTGGTGTACTTCATAGACTTTTTTCTTAAGAGAAAATGATAACGATTAGAAGCACATGTGCTAGACTTAAGTGATTTAAAACAAATCAAAGGAGATGAAAAAATTTAATTAAAGCCAATCAAAAACCCAAAATAAGTTTTCTTGTCTTAAGTTCTTTTTGCCTAACGGCTAAGATATATTTCGTGATACAACTTATTTACAATTATATAAGCATTAAAGTTGCCATAAATCCCTTATTAAAAACACTGCTAACGTCTTAAGTGGCGGTCAACATCTTTCTAACGACGTATTGGAAATGAAAATCGGACGAAAAACGGTTGTTATTTAAATTTTCTTTAAAATCGAATTGAAAAGCATCAATAAACTGACACAAATATCTCGCTATTTCGAGTCTTGTGATAAGATTTTTAAAATGTTTTAATACAGAATTAAAAAATTTCTAAATATCTATTTTATTTGGCTCCTCTTAACTTTTTATTCGTGAAAAATACCATGTTTCGACCCTTTTTTGACGCGGTTTAGCTCACGAGAGATTATCGCTAGAGCCAAAATATTTTAGGTATAATTATTATTGTGGTTATTTTGTTGAACTATTTAAGGTTTTTAATCCAAATATTTAATATTTTTTAATAAGGCTAAAGTTCATCAAATTTAATTTTCATTAAATTGTTTTTATGAAGAAAGAAATTTTACAACATGAAATTAATTAAAATTTATTGATAGTTTTCCATTCTTGACTGAAGCTGGGCTCGAACCCAGGCGTTTTTACGAACAGGTTACCCTTATATGTTTCGATTGCAACCACTCAATCTCTACAGAGGGGTTTGCTGTTTAACACTCGCAGCCATCGACGACTGCTGAAGTCAATAGTCATACATTAATCCTTAACCCAAATTGTATTTAACCTTTGGTAGATCGAAATTTGCTTTGAATGATTATCTATTTTAATTTATTTTACATGTTTTTCCTTACTTGTTTTTTCGTACTTTTTGTCAAAAATTCTTCTTGAAGTCCAAAGTACATTTTTTGTTTTTTTTTTTTTTTTAATTTAAGATTTTATTTAAACAAAATTGTTCTAAATTCATACAATATTCAAAGTCTCAGCGCCTCTAGGGCATTAAAGAGACATACTGGCAATATTTAAAACTAGTAGTTAAAATACGTACATAAAAATTAATTAAATATACATATTCCAAAGTATACCAACTTAAAAAATAAAACATTTTTTGTCTTTCTTTTTCTTGTTGAACTTGAAGGACAAATGCAAACATAGAGCTCGTGCCTTAGCTTTAACAATAATTTAACAAAGAATTCTTGACAAAAAAGACGAAAAAACAGAAGTAGAAAAACATGTAAAATGAATTAAAATAGATAATCATTCAAAGCAAATTTCGATCTACCAAAAATTAAATACAATTTGGTTTAAGGATTGACTATTGAAGTCAGCAGTCGTCGATGGCTGTGAGTGTTAAACGGCAAACCCCTCTGAAGAGATTGAGTGGTTGCAATCGAAACATGTAAGGGTAACCTGTCCGTAAAGGCCTGTGTTCGAGCCCCAGCTGCAGTCAAGAATGGAAAATTATCAATAAACTAGTCACAAAGCCTGTCCCTGCCAGGCATAAAAATCTTTTAGATAATAACTTACATAGTCACGCTTATAACAGAAATTAAACAAAAAATTATTATTCAATGTTTTAATATATTAAATAGGTATATGGGCGATTCTATTCTATACAACTTTGATACTTTTTTGATGCCAATTAAGGTAAAATATCTATATTTTATAATAATATAATTTTTTTAGACTTAAGCTTAAATATAAATTTGTTGTGCAATTCGAAGCATTATGATTCATAGATTTGGCGCGAACAGAAAATTCATTGCATGTTGCACCCGTCATGGCTTAAAAATCAAATTTCTTATTATTGGATTATATTTCTCTACGATCTTTCACAGTAAAAAAGAATAATACAATAAAAGTTTAAAAATTAACAGAGTTTTGTGTTTTTGTGGTATGATCTTATGAAAGTTGGCGAATTTGGTTGCATCCGTCATGCACTTTAAAGCTCTCTCGTAGCTATTTGATCGTTTCATTTAAATTCTTGTAAATAGATAACAATAGCATATAAAAAAAGTTACCCCTTCTCGAAATAACTTAATTGCAAATGTGTTTCTTTCTATTAATAAAAGACGTTTAAAGCGGCTAAATGTTACATCCGTCAGAATAGAATCGCCCATATGAAGAAAAAATATGTAAAAAATAACAATAAGTAAAATATGTAACAAATAACAATAAGTAAGTAACTAAATTATAATACTTCTTTAAAAACACCATTTTTTGAAAATACTGAGGAGCAACTCTGTTTTAACATACCCTGTTTTCCATCTACATGCATCACTTTTACCTTAACATCATGTTTTTTTACTCTTGAGAAAGCAACGTACAATTGTCCATGACTAAAAACTGGTTTGGGTAAATATATCCCCCCTCTCTAACGTTTGACCTTGAGCTTTATTGATGGTGATCGAAAACGCCAACCTTATAGGAAACTGTCTCCTATGCAAAATAAATGGTAGGTCGGGATTTATAGGAGCCAAATCAATCCTCGGAATAAATGCATGATTGCCTTTTGCAGTTCCGGTTAATATAGTTGCGCATATTAGATTCTGTGACAATTGTGTAACTTGCAGCCTTGTGTCATTTTATAGCCCTCTTTTAGTGTTTAAATTCCTCAGAAGCATGATAATGGCTCCCACCTTGAGGAGGCATTCTAGATGGCGATAGACTGTTTAAAAACTCCACCGGATAATTTTCCCGTTCAGCTATGCTTTTGCTCTCCACCGTGTCAACGCTCAAAAATGTAAAACATTCAGCCTCTAAAAGACTAAGTACTTCTTCATTAATTTGGCATACTTCATCATTCTTAGGGCATAAAATGGCAAATTTACAATACTGTTCTACATCAGACGGCTTTAAACATTCACCTAAGATATTTTTAACGATTGAGTTTTCAGCCAGCATTTCGTTTGGTAATGCAATAATGTCCTCTCCAAATTCCGAGATGATTTTACTATTCCCCATTTTTAAAAGCCAATCTCTGTAAATATTATCCACTGCACGAATATTGACTTTAAGTTGTAAAATTTTAAAGTTGGACCAAAGATAAAAAAAACTTAATACATGATTCGATAATGGCCGTCCTGTGAGCATGTGGTACCACTGGTAAACATTGGCGAAAATCTCCTCCAAGAAGCACAACTTTATCTCCAACTTGCAACTTGTCAATAGCATTTAATGCATAGGTAGGTGCCATTGTTGTCTCATCCCAAATGATTAACCTAGCCTTTCTTATCTGCTTTGCATCCACTGAATTTGCTCTCAAACTTGAAGTTGATGTTTCTGTCAATGGTGCTGATAGCTTAAACTGAGAATCATATGTGCGGCCCCCTTTTAGAAGATTCGCTGCAATTCCTGTCGACGCAACTGGTAATATAATATCACCCTTTCCTCGAACTACGCATAATAAAGTTTTTTTACAAATAAGTTTTCCCACTTCCACCCGGTCCATCAAGAAAGAAACAATTAGTGCTGTGTTGACGATTGTATATTGCATCAATTATAGTTTGAAATGCATTTCTTTGCTCAACATTTAGAAAAGATTGAAGCCTGGATCCTTCCATTTTTTCTTGTGATGTACTAATGTGATGTACTGTGCATGTCTTTCCATGCAAAATAAAAATCGTTTGTACTTGTTGTAGGGCAAAATGTTCGCAAGTCTCACAATTTCGTGCTTGACATTTGTGTCGGCGAACAAAATCTTCAACAAAGTGTTGAAGGTGTTTATCCCAAAGTTTTCGTGTATGTACCAGACTTCCAAATACACATATGTAAGCGAAAAGCTGTCTGAGTGCAACTGGCATGCTCATTGCTATTGCCTCTTCAAGAGTCAACTCCCAAACTGAATCGTCTTCTAAGAATTCGAATGGGTACAATGAAGAATAAATTCCAATAACTCAATATTATTATTTTTTAATTTAGATGAATGTAAATAACAGTTACTTTCTCTTACAATAGCTCTGTTTCTTTACTTTTTGGGTAAAGTTCGTGAAAATGAGAGCAAGCATAAATTTCTCTCATAAAGAGACAAAATTACACAAAAGTACGGGAACAGAAAAAACCAAATTTTAAGCACAAAATAAAAAGTCCATTGTTTTCATAGTCCTTACAAAACGATAAAAGTTTATGCCACTATTGAAAAATTTTATATTGTCTGTAGAAATAAACTAATTTTACCAACAACTAAACAAAACAAACGCTTTTACAATAACTAACATTATGTTTTCCTAATGTTTCAACATAAAACTTTATATTTAAGTACATTATTTTACTCTACAACGCTTTTTCCAAAATTTGGTTTATGATTTTTTTCCTTTGCATTTCATTGTTTTGTTTATGTTTTACAGCTGTTTGCATATTAAGCCGAAGATGTTTAAAAATTTACATATGTATACTTAAGTAAAATTAGTTACAAAAAAAAAACAACTAAACTTTAATAATCATTGCAAAAAATTATTCAAAATTTTATACTGCAAGTGTAGGAGTATGAACAGAACAAGCATGGCACAACATTTTCCATACGATTGCACAGAAAAAACCGTTGATCACCGTGAAATAAAATTTTTATTTTAATTTATAAAAATAAAAGCAAATATTGGTCATTCTTTTAAAAATAAAGAGGACAAAGATGACAGATTATGAAAAAAAAGTTGATAAAAGAGGACACAAATTTTATAGAGGACAGCCAGTTAAAAAAAGAGGATTGTCCTCTAAAAAAGAGTACGTATGGTCACCTTATGTAAAAAGTTGTCTAGAATAGAATCGGCCCCATATGTATCTATATATGTAACAACATAGTCCACTTCATATCTAGGGTCTTGGAAACCCCAATATCGAAGGACAGACGATCATTGTTAAATCAACTTTGCTTCACATAAGAGCCCAGGATATAGGTATATAGGTATTTACATTATAGAGTACCTATAAGATATACATAAGTTTGTACCTATGTATGTACGTGTGTACTTAGTTTGATTTATTTGCAGTTTTAGAATAACAAAAATACACACTAGATTAAAATCGATTTATTAGCTAACAAAGTGAATGTAAATTTTCAAATGCACAAAATAAACAAACAAAAAATTACGGTAAAAAGCAATTCGAAAGAATACAAAAAAAATCTTAAAAACTACCACTACAAACTTACCAACACAAAAAGGCCTTGAACTGATTTTGTTTTAAAGCTGTTGATGTTTTTATTTTATTGTTTCTGCAGTTGTGTTTTGTTTTGGTTATATAGTAAAAGTTGTTTAAATAGAAAAAAGTAACAACTTTAAAGAATCTAGTTTTTAACTTCTAAAAATTCAATAGGTACCTATAAACCGTTAGAATTTATATAACGTAATCAACCAATTATTAAATCTTAAGAGATTAATAAAAAAAATGAACAAGAGTTAATTAATTCATATCTAAAGTGCAAGATAATAAATAAATACATATAGGTTTGCTCATTTTTTATAGAAACATTTTTCGTTTGTTCAAAACCAGATTTATTTTTTTTAGAAGGGCTTGATAAAATAATTTTAGTTTAAGCTAATTCAAGGATAAAACTAACACGGATTATAAATTTTATTCCTCTTTTACTAGTTTTAATTTGTGTCGTTCTTTTATTAACCCAAACCTGAGGCAATAAACACATCTACAAATTAAACATATGTAGCAGAAATAATAAAATTTCAATCAAAAACTTAAGCAACAACTACAAATTCAATTCTTGCGTTCTTTTAATTTTTTTCTCAATGAAGGGCAAAATGCAGCCAGCTGCAATATTTAATGTTGTTGTTATTGCTGTTGAGTTCGGTATTATTTTTGTTGTAATTTCTGCTAAGCACTTCGATTTTTCACCAAAGAAAAATATTTGCAAAACTGAAAATGTTACCCAATGATGATAGTTCTGATATAACAAATTACTTATTAGATTTCAATATTCCTTGGTTTTTCCACATGAATTTTATTTTTTATTGTAATTTTCATCTTTTAATTTTGTTGTAGGTACCTATTTGTACTTTAACAACAATTACGCAGTTTACTTTGAAAAATACATTTTCACTCTATGCTTTTATTTTTTGTATCTTTCAGAAAATTTTATTTCTCACTATTCTCTGTTTAATTTACTTTTTTCATAAGTTTTCGATTTGTTTCCTGTATTTTTTCTTTAAAATGAAATTACACAAGCAAAGAACTATGCAAAAACCAAGTAAATTTTACACCAAATTCTTTTTTTCGTTTGTTCTCTATTTTTATTTTTTTATTTGAAAACACACAACAAATCAATTTAACATAATGACCACGGATGATGTTTGAAAAAGTATCAAAAAACAAAACTAGTTGATTTAGTATTCATCAATATTTATTAATTTTCTGCATCTTCTTTGTTTCTTTTCGTTTGTTGTGTTTTCTTATATTATTTGTATTTATCATTACAAATACATTTGTTTATTTCGCATGCGAGAAAGAGAAAAAAAATTTCACAAAAACAGAAGACAGCTGTTTCATAAGTTTCTTAAGTGATTTGCAGATGGTAGTCAAAAGAGTTGCAATCGAGTTACGTTGACACAATACGATTTTAGTACACTTAACAAAAAAATGTGTTTTACATTAAAATCAAACAAAATTATACAAGTAAAAAAAAGAATTATGAAAAATGTGCATTTTCCAAATGGATGGCTTTAAAATTAGTATTTTATTTATTTATTTATTTATTTATTTTATCAATGGACATTATCCTTTCGGACAAATAACACATTGTTCATTTTTCTTACTTAAATCCAAAACATATACTTTCGCATCGATATATCTAAAATTAAAAATATAAAATTACTTTTCTTTGTATATATATTAACAAACATAAAAATCTACTTTGCTATAAATAGTTTATAAAGTTTCCTATAAGCAGGCTTTCAAGGTCATTAATTTAATGTAAATAATCATATCATTAATGTGATTAAATTTCATATTGTAAGTCTTTATTGTTTATGTGTTACATTATTGTACTTATTTTATTGTTTTATAATTTTTAAATAGACAATCCCTTGAAAAAGTCGACAGACAATCGAACAAAATATTATAATTAAAAATTGAATTTTATTTACATTGAAGAAATTTAGGCCCTATTAGCTTGACAAAAATAACATTCACATATCATTGGTAGTTTTTGAACGTTTTTAAGAAATTTTAACCAAATTTTTAGATAATTTTTTGAATATTGAAATTATTTAAATTTAAATTTGTGCCCATAAACCGTGTAATTATGTTGGTATTAAGACTAAATTTGGGCCAAAACCTTATATAATTTTTTTTTATTTATTTAATAGATAAAACTACATACATATTAACAATATTTAATATTAAAATTTATCTATGTTTGGCATAACTTTAAGTTGGAAGCTAGATTGGCAGAATATATAACTGATTTTAAATGCTTTTAAATTCATTCATCAAAAATAAATTAATTGTTTACTATTTATATTTTAAATGAGACTAACTGAATTCATTGAGTAACAATCTTCTACATTTTAAACAAACTTCCAAGTATTTACATAGTCTTCTATAATCAAAAACACATCAATTTAGTATGTTTAAAACTTCATTTAGCTTAAAATTGTACATAGGGCATACTCCGATGAAGTGAAGTGTATTTTCCGACTCATCTAAGTTACATAGTGTACACATGCCTGTTGAAGAGTTTCTGAACGCTCTTATATTACAACCTAATGCATAGCTCACATACAAATATCACTTCCAATAAAATAACCAATACCGCAACTTCCTTAACACTGTCGGTATAGACTTAAAATTTGGCGACCATAACTTTTACTCCATAAAATTGCTTTAAGATGAGTAAATAACTTTTTCATATATGATAAACCTAATTTTGTTTTAATGGGTTCATGATTGTCCATGAGTCCCAAATACGGTACACTCTCAAATATGTGTCTGTATGTTCTGTGGTATAGGGTAATAAATGGCCGAACTTAAGCAATTATACTATCGTAAAGTGCCGCTTTAAGCTCAAATTAGAAGTGACATTACCATAATGACACAGCCGTAACGATGACCGTAGAAACCAGAATTGAATTGGTTTGTATGGTATATTTATGTCGTTTTGGTAATGCAGTGGTGATGGTAGTACAGTTTTGTTATGGTTATTTCACGTCTAATTGGACCTCTATACGGGACCTATAATGAGTTGTAGACCGAATATCACAAAACTGCGAAGACCGTGTTCGACATACCATATATTTAATAATATCCAAATTGCCACAATTACATAGAGTATATACATTATTACCACATTAACTTATTTTTAAACCTACATATTTAACAAAAAGACTTATAAGAATATAATTTTTGAACTTTAATAACTTCGGAATTTTATACGCTACCGTACCATGCGTATATTGTATGAAAGCTTGAAGTGTTCTTTATACAATATTATACATCAAAAATACAACCTTAATATTTACAAATACAAAATACCACGTGAACGATTTTTTAAACAACCTTCAGCAATACCCATATTGTTGAGATCCAATTTATACTCGAAAAGATATTGTTTTAGAATTTTTCAACTTCTTGTATATGCATTTCTTTCTCCTTGTTTGCCGATGAGCTACAAATCTTGATGACTTCCGACGCTCTCTTCAAAATTATACAAGTAATTCAAATAAAATCAATTTATAAAAATTGTATATGCCATCAAATTTGCCGTATGTTGAAAAGCTTGAATACGATTTTCAACCAATTATATATTTGTCAACATACGTAAAAAGTGTCTAGACGATTGCTTTAGTTGTGAACAAGAGTTTGCTGACATCGTAAAGAAATTTCTGTCATATGTGCGTAAGCATAAGTAGTAGGGATTAGGGCATTATCCAGCACTTTTTCCATACAAATTTGGGAGCATACCTAGATGGGAGTATGTATACATTTCTAATAAGAGGAGGTATAAATATGTTGTATTGGACTTTTTCTATTTCCGGGAAATGAAACAAAAAAATCTTATTCTCGGGATTCTTAGAATAAAAAAATAGTTTTATTAAATGAGTTCAAGACAAAAATTTTTATTTTTTTAAAAGAATATACACATATACAACAGTCTTAAAAAAATTAGCCTTCTTCATTCTACAGAATTTTATTTGCAAAGAAACCGCAAACCACAACACGATAAAGTCATAACAATATACACACATACACGGCTCAGTGTAGCGAACCTTACGAATATCTTATTAAGTAAACCATCCGACTGTAGCGTAGGCATCATCCCACATTCGAAAATCAAAAAGGTTTAATATTACAAAAAAGTTTCATCCCAGGGATGGAAACACGGGTTTAACTTATTCACATTTGTTACATACAAAAAAAATTTTTAAAGATGCAAACACAAGTTATTTTATTTTCAAAACCAGCCATTCAGACGGACGGACGGATAAAAACTATTTTGCTTATACAATTATAATTACTTACTCAAACCCAGGCATGAATCATATTTTCTAGGGAGCCAAATACAACATATTTATACCTCCTCTTATTAGAAATGTATACATACTCCCATCTAGGCATGCTCCCAAATTTGTATGGAAAAAGTGCTGTAGAATGCCCTAATCCCTACTACTAGCATACGTTTGTTGAAAAAATTTGGTGTCTAATCGATATGTTGGCACTGAAAGCAAATTTTTCAACATATGCTGATTCTACATTTTTACCTCGATATATTTACTGTGTTAATTTAAAAAATTTCAGTAGAAGCAAAACAATTTTGAAGTTGTAAGGCCCAGAACAGACGGTAAAACGCAACTGCAACGAAACCCTTTAGAAATTATTGTTCTGAAACCAGTTTCAATCGTTTTCCACACACCCTGCAACCTAAATTGTACCAGAATGTAATGAAATTATCACAATCATTTAGATTTTCTTTGAGAACAGATGAAACGCAAACACGAGTTTCCTGCACCCCGGTTTCAATGCAACTCATTTCCAATGCATTTCAAACCGGTCTCAAAATGGTCGCGTCGTGTGTGGTTCCTCAAAGGAGTCTATGGCATAAACGCAAACGAAACTCGAAAATAACTAGAAGTTGCAGTTGCGTTTCACCGTCTGTTCTGGGCCTAAGCCAATCGTTTCATTACCAAAAGTAGACGAAATAGCACAATATTTTTACAGCGGTTAGATAGAAATATTACGTGTTCATTTTTTCTAAAAAGTGAAAAAATAAAAATTTGGAGTTATATCATTTTGAATAAGGGCGAGGGTTTCTATTTAATTGGAACCTAATACAAAATACTCCGAATATGCCACTCACAATTTTTTTAAAAAGTTGATACTGTATAAAAATCTTTCATTGCGATCCTTTTAAATTTTGTTGAAATATACAACTTTAACTGCCCTTTTCAAAATACATATTTTATTAACTGCCTGTTCACCTATTTTCGAACGAACACTTCGGTCACTTAATTTACATTTAAAACAAAAACAAATAATAAAATATTGTTTTTGTTTTAAATGTAAGCTAAGGGAGCGAAGTGTTCTTTCGAAAATAGATGAGCAGGCAGTTAATGTTAATCGAAACAACAATAACTAAGTAACCAAAATTTAATTTTCGCAATTTACGCATAACACGTAACCGAAACTATTTAACGAAAAAGTCCAGTTTGTTGTTCGCTGCGCAATCTAAAATTCCCCAATCAAGTTGCCAATAAACTGCATTAAAATTCTTTTTTCATAGCCAAAATGAGTTCCGATTTTGAGCCTTAAATTTTACTTCGATTTTTTTATTTGTCGCTTATAACATTCAATTTTTCTGGCATGTTTTTATGTATATTTTTCAGTGATATTTTGCAATGTTTTTTTTTCATACATTCTGTTTATTTTTCACGATTTAATCCTGCAATTCACTATCCTATTCAGTCATATTATTTGTCAAAATAATAGTGTGTGCTCAAAATTTATGTTAGTGTTTAACAAAAAAATAAATATATTGGATGACTGATTTTTTGACAAGTCTACCCGACTTGCAAATGTTTATATTTCCTGTTAAGTAGCTGAGTAATATGAGCTTACATCTTTTTTGTGTGATAGTGTGGCATAAGCAACAAGCTTTGCAGACATTTTTATGTCGGATAGAATTCCGTCAGATTTTAATGTGAATGAATCGTACGATTATGTAGGATGGTGAATCCCAGCCTACAAAATTTCAGAATGAAACCAGTTTGATAGTAACATATTTTGTTTGTCAGTTTAATTTGATTTTTTATTCAACCGTTGGTCAACCGGATGTCTACATAACAATCGGATAAACTAGTTGATAAAATTGTGCAACAAGCCGTAATGTCAAGGGGCCGCATTAGAACTATTTTTGATCCAATTGGATTGTTTAATCGATTAAGAAAACCTTTGTTAAAGTAGTGTTAAAACATATTAATGACTAGGGTGCGGAATTTCATGCATTTATAGTTGGAAATTCTTATTAAAATTAACATAATTGAATTAAAAAAGAAAAGAGAAATGCAATTTTCGAAAAATTTCATGCCATGCATTTTCTTTTTCTGGAAACAATTGCAGGTTGTGTGTTTGATACCAATATGAAGATTTTGTTTGATCCCAACAAAAATCTTATCAATTAAAACAAATTATATGTTTTGTGCAGCAAATTTAACATTTTTCAGCCAAAATTATGATGCGGATAACTAACTTACTCACTTAATATTTAAATCTTCGTGAAAAACATGAGTTACCATAAAATTCCATGCCCTGTGAATGTCCATGTTCTACTGCCAATAATATATCATAAAAATGTTTCTAAGTTTTTTCATTACATTTTGCAACTAACTTGTATTTAAAGTACTTACTTGAATATAAACTTCAGCCATTTTTATTTGGACACTGAACGGCTAATCATTTCTTCTTCTGTAATACACACACAATAATTTGGGAGCTATTGATGTATATCTTTTGTTAAGTGTAAAAACTTAATATTTTTTGTATATCATATCTACTTTCGTTGAAAAATGTTCTTTAAGTGTACTAAAGCGGCAATATTATTGCATATGATATTCGCCATATTATTTCCATTTTGCCCTTTATTATGCAATAAGTCGCATAATGGTTTCATTCATTCAATAAAAAGGTAAACATAACCTATAGGAATAACATAAGCAGCATTGTACAAACCAACACATTTCACTTTCTTTTCGTTGTGCAATAAAAATCAAAAGCCTTTTGATTGTTCCCAATATATTGTGTCACCTACGAATATCACGTACACATCAGAGAACGGCTTTGTGTAATTGTAAAAAAATTGCATTAAATGAACAGCAACGAATACACTCACTTGCGGTCATACAATCAAACTTGCGCAACCGCAAATATTCGCTGCTGGTTTGCAGTCATTCAAATAATGCACATCGTGCTTTGTTATTTATACAATTTAGCTTCGTTTTTTAATAAAGATGTTTGTGTGTTCGGTGCGACAATGATTGTTTTGGTAAAGAAAAAAAAAATACAAACAAAAAGCCAGATATGAAGCAATTATTGCTCATGAATTCATTCAGCATTAACTATGTAGTACAAGAAAAAAAATTTAAATGACACTAAACGCACATATGTAGGTACATACATACAAACAATTTCCATAGAAACAGACTTTTTTTCATCTTAAAAAGTACAGTAGTTCTGTACAATGTATTCTTGTTATTGTTGTTTTTATTGTTGTTAATTTTAACAAAGCGTCTCATCGAGTGGTTTATTGTTGTTAATGTTAACGAAGCGTCTTATCAAGTGGACAATGACTACTAGAATGCAAAAGTACTAGCATTTGTTCCTTTTGAATTTACACGGTTGTGTTATATTGCGTGCGCAACAAAATTGCAAAAAAAACACTTTCAATAAAAAACGAATAAATGCAAAAATCAAATGTGTACGAAACGATGTAAAAATTACCAACGATGAACTTTGTTTTGCAACCAAAGAGTGAATGTAAATTTAAGCGTATGAATAAATCAAGAAAAATAGTGATTTTGCAGTTCTCTGGTACACATTGGTGATATAATTATTCAATACGTAAAATTTAACAATTTTGTTGCAAGTGTATGAGCCGCTTACCCTAGGTCTACACTAAAGATAAATGTCTCAGCCAGTTGGCAATAACGTCGGCAGAATAACAAAGCAATATTTCTTATTGCTCATCTTATATTAAAGGCATGGGAACACGCATTTATGTTAACTCATAATTTGAAAAAAAAAAATCAAGGAAGAAGGTGCAGTGTAAAAACTGGCGCTATCTTGCAAAAAAATTTTTTATTGATATAAATTCTTTCTTATTCGACTTTATTATTGAAATGTATATTAAATTGTTTAAGCTTGAGGTGTTTTTTATATAAAAATATTAATTTTACTTACAAAAAAAAAAAAAAAAAATAAATTAATTTTATATAAAAAAGAAGTCAAACTTAAACAAATTAATGTAAATTTAAATAATAAAGGTCGAATAAGAAAAAAATTATATTAATAAAAATAATTTTTGTAATTTTATTTTAGTGTTTATTAAACTCATTAATTTAATTCTTTTACTACAATTATAATTTGCTACCATTTCACAAATTTAATTTCTTTGCTTTTATATTTTTCTTTTATGCTTCTTTTTTTCAATTGACAACCAAATTTGACGTTCTATGTAAGCAATAATTGTCAACGAAAATGGACTAACAATTATTGCAACATAAATTGTCGGCAATAAACATGTACAAAAAATTACTGTCTATATTAAAGATAACATAATTTTGACATTTACTGCAATATATGTCGCAATAATTATCTCTGGTATAGACGGGCAGTTAAGAACAGTTTTAGTCTGGCAGCAATATTGTAACAAAAAAGCAGTGCTGCCACTTGTTGGGTAATTACCCGACAAGGGTGTAATTTTAAAGGCCATGTCAGATAAAACTTCATCGCTTTGCGTGACGTTTCTAACTTTGACTGAAAAGCGTAACGCAAAAGGTGTATGTCACAATAAACACTTTGACAACACTCACGCATTGTGTGTTAAAAAAAAATAAACAAAAAAAATTTATACTAGTAGATTGTCAAAGCACGCAAAAAGATGAGAGTTGCCTAACTTTTCGCTTCGCTTTGCGTTAAAAGTTCTTTATGTGACATGTTTCGTATAAGTATGTACATTTCATCTTAAATGTCAAAGCGAATCTCTGACGCAAAGCGAAGCAAAAGTTTTATCTGACATGGCCTTAAGTCTTCTGAGTAGACCGCAGGCTTGCCATAAGAATTGAAATTTTAAGTGTTAAATCGACAAAAAATTTGTGCTAAATTGTTCTACAGTTAAAAACAAAAGTGCTTGTTTTTTAACATTGATTTTTATGAATATAATAAAAAGTTTACATTTGAAATTTTTGTAAATATGTATTCATTTTGGCCCTTTTCAGATTAAGCGATTTTTTTTACAATATCATCCGATATGTTTAAAGTGTGGCAACAACATACGTTGTCTAATTTTGAACCTTCTCTTATGCGTACAACTTAACATAACAGTTCTGTTTTCATTCTAGGTCTCAGTTTAGTCAAGGCGAATTGACTAGCAGGTAGGGTCAAGTCAACATATGGTGTTTTTTTCGTTGGTCGACTTGTCAAAGTAGATTTTATATAAGCAAATCTTTTTGACAATCCGACCACAGAAGCAGAGTTGTTGTAGACTTGACCTCACCTTTTACTCAATTCTCCTTGAGTTTAGTTTTTATTAAGCCCAATAAACAATTTTAATTTATTTGTTCATAAGAATAAAGGTAACTGTATTTGTTTCTTTTTTGTAAACTACAAAGATGAAAAAACAGGATGCGCCAAAGTAGCAAAAATGGTAGCATGTGTATATGTTTGAGTTTTTCTTGATACACTTACAGAATTGATACTTTAGTGCTGGTTCACACAGGTCAAGTTTACTTGAACAGTTTTATTTAAATTTTCTTTTGAACTTGCGTTCACGTTCATGCACAAAATTAATTTTTGTTTTCTTTTCCTTCAACTTTTAGCTTTTTATTATATTACGGATGAAAAAAGAAAAGAAAAATACAAAACTGACTGGTACGGTCAAGTATGTACCCCTTTCCATTCTCTTTACCCCTCTCTCCTAAAAGCTCGAGACTTGAAGAGTCAAACTTGACCTGTGTGAACCAGCACTTACTTGAATTGATTATGAGAGTTTTTAAGAAGTTTGTTTAAACTGGCAAGCCTGGTAGACCGTGTGTATATTCTTTCTGGCTTAGATCAGGTGTATTTTTAAGTTCCGAAAAAGCTTGATTACAGTTTTACTATTTATACAAAGTCTCGGTTTCGTTTTAAGAAGACATTTTTATTGTTTAACATTAATTTGCAAAAGCTTGATAATAAATGGCGCCAACATGCTTCAGTTGAGAGAATATATAGCTCTCTAATAACGTCCATACCCTACACAAGTTCATTGGTCAAAATTTTACGTTTGTACAAAAATTTTGTGCTGTTAATTGGGATATTTGCAGTTTGGAATAACATTTGAAGCAATGTTTATAGAAATATTAAATTTTTTTATATTTGGCAGACATGTTGGATATTTGTCAAACTTTTTGTGGCGTCTAATGGCAATTGTATTCATTCCAGCGAAAACTTTGCAGAGTGAAGACATTGAAAAAGAAGCATTAATATAATTTTAATTAGTAAATTAAATTTGTTTAAGCAGTAGTGCTTGCCACAAAATAGCTCTTTGACTTTAAATTCTTTGGCTTTATTTCATATTTATACTCCGTTTTAAGCAGCCGAAGCACTAACGGCGTTTTTTGTACGAGGAAAATTTCTGTTGTTTATTGGCAAACACCAAACGGAAACAATATGTGTGTTTGCCAAGCATTTTGTGTTGTTTATTATGCCCTTTACACAATATGGGCCTTAAGCGATAGTTACTAAATAAGGTTGTACAATGGAACGGATTTGATAAATTTGAACATTCTTAGATATGTATATCCAACCAAATGTTAAGGTGGAACTCATTATTTATTACATTTATTTTAAGTTTTGAAATTTATTTTTGTTAATTTATTTTAAGTTACTACATTAATCTATAGTATTATATAGTATAGTATGACTAAAAAAAAAACGTTAATTTTATATCATAAAAATCGGGAAATTTAGCTTTATCTCGTTTGGGCAAATCCCAAAAACAGTCCACTAACCAAAAATTTTTCAAATGAATTTTTTTTTAATGGAATATA
Organism: Pollenia angustigena; assembly: GCA_930367215.1. Lineage (NCBI taxonomy): Eukaryota > Metazoa > Arthropoda > Insecta > Diptera > Polleniidae > Pollenia > Pollenia angustigena. The sequence continues at coordinate 171,367,734 of OV884059.1, read as the reverse complement.
AGACTAGATGTATAATTTCATTTTTATATTAAAAAATATGTATTTCAATGATCATTAATGCAATAATTTTTACCAAATCCTACCCCTCCCCTGATTTCTAAATATTATACGTGAATTTAGCATTATTTAGGTGATTTCTGTGATTAAAATAGCACTTACAGCAGACTTATCAAAACATAAATTTCGTTAAAAAAAAGTTGATATTCATTAGTTAAGAAATTAGTTTAAGAAATGCAATTCATAGATATATAATTTGTTTTGTTAAGATGAATCTATCTCTTTTGAAAGACCAAACAATTTTTATATTTCAATCAGAAAACGCGTGCGAATGTAGCGTTCGTCACGCAGGATTTGCCCATATGTAATTTAAAGTTTTTCTGGTGGTAGCACCGCAAGAAAGTCTATGGCATCTCTGTTTACTTTCCAATAAAACAAAATGCAGAATTCTACAAATTCCATTCCAACGCAAATTGGCAGTAAAAAAGTTTTGCGTTTTACCGGAATAATTTTGTTAAAAACTTTGTAAAATCTTTTTGACTTTCCATAAAATACAAACTCCAAAAACAAAATATTGTGTTTATAAATAAATCCAACAATAAAAAACAAGGAAGTGCATGAAAAAAAACTCAGCCAAACAAAAGAAAAATTTATAAGAAAAATCCTAACAAAACTTATTGTAAACGAAACGAAGGAAAATATTTTTATATTGCATGTTTATCCCAAATCTTGGAAACATTTGGACATGAGTAGCCAAAGTCATCGTAAAATGTCTGGCATACGTTTGCCCAATAAACCACGATCAGATGAAATTGAATTAACAGGTAAAGTTGTGTGTGAATTATGTATCTCATTTTCCCATTTTATATACTGTAATATTCCAGAACTTTTTTCCGCCCAAATGGCTCAACTTTGCTTAAATGATGACTACTCTGATGTAGCGTTTATTGTAGAAGACCAAAGGCTACCAGCCCATCGCGTTATGTTGGCAGCCCGAAGTGAATATTTTCGTGCACTTTTATATGGAGGCCTCTCAGAATCGAAACAATCTGAAATACATCTTAAGGTACCAGTAGACGCTTTCAAGGCATTGCTACGTTACATTTATTCCGGTCATTTGTCGCTGACTCAAATGGACGAAGACAACATATTGGATACATTGGGTTTGGCCAACCAGTATGGTCTTTCTGAATTGGAATTGGCTATTTCGGACTATTTGCGTCAATATTTGGCTTTGTCAAACGTTTGTGCGATTTTGGACGCAGCACGTCTTTATAATTTGGATAAGTTAACCAAAGTTTGTTTGACATTTATGGATCGCAATGCTGCCGATATTTTGCAACATGAATCTTTAAAGAATCTATCAAAAGTGAGAGTTAATTTATAAATCTTCTGCCGGAATGGTGTCAAGTAATGAATTGTTTGTTTTAGGAATCTCTAGAAGAAGTCTTAAGACGTGATTCTTTTTTTGCTCCTGAAGTACAGATATTTGTAGCTGTTTGGGAGTGGTGCAAGCACAATAAAAATGTTGATGTACAGGTAAATAATAATGGATTGATATGTATTTGTAAAATGTTTTTATAAATTCATGACATGAAATTAAGAACAACGGCTGGGTAAAGATGTTTTGCAATAAAAATCTTCATTAAAAATTTTCCATAAATTTTTTTTATTGATTTTAAATTGCCCTTTTTAGAACCAACAAAACTTTATTTCTGGATGTTTTGCTTTATTAAGAAAAATTATGCAGAAAATTAAAATTTTCTATTCAATATTAAATATTCCAACGCAATTGAGATTAATTTAAATGCATCGAAATTAGATGTTACAAAATCAGAAATCAGGAGTCTAAAATCCATGAAAATGAATATGTAACTATATCTACTACATACGTTAATAGAAATATTAAAAACAAGAATTTTTTATGCTATGGTAGTGCTCTATTTTATATTTGATTTCGTTTAAAAAAAGCAATTCTTTAAGAAACATCAATATTTGCCAATCTATCCAAATATATTTAATTAAGAGCAATGTTTGTGTATACCTCGTTGTACAAGTAAAAGAAGGGGGGTGCTTTAAAACCTTGCGAGATAAGGCCATGATGGCTTTATAGCTCAATTTAATGGGATATAAAGCCATAATGGTCTTATTGCCCAATCATTGAGAGGTAAGGTCATATTTAAAATTTTGCGAAATGAGAGATATAACCATATTTTTTTTCGCAAATGAGAGATAAAGCCATATTTTTCCAGAATGTTGTTATGCATGGTGTAAACATTCTGTAAAAGGGAAAATCCTTATAATCATTGAAAAACTTTATTTTTATTCTTGTGACGCACACAGGAAAACTTTATTCAGCGAAGCCACCTGCCGAGTCGTACTGGAGGAAAAAACCCCTAAGCACGGCCGCAGGCCGCCACGCAGAAAACTTTAGTATGCGAAGCCAGATTTACTTTAGTGTCTCCGGAACTGAAATGAGAGGTAGAGCCATTTTCTAATATTGCTAATGTGAGCTAAGGCCATGATGGCTTTATCTCCCATTCAAATTAAAAAAAAAAAGAAAAAGGCTTTATCTCCCTATTGAATGAGAGATAAAGCCATCATGGCAAAAGAATATATGGAAAACATTGGTCTTGAAATCCACACTTTTTTCTTTGACTTTTATTTAATACTCACAATTTTTAAAGATTAAATTTGCAAAATCCTTTATGTAATACAATGCACACTTTAATTATATGATAGGAACACAATTGACTCGTACGCCGTATGAACGTACCCACAATGCCGTCGTAAACGTATTTAGCTTTCTTTGGAAAATATTATTAAAAAATTCCAAATTTATTCAAATTGTTGTTTATTTTTCTTTCCTTTTATTTGGTTATCAAATATTCAATTTGAAAATAAAAAAATAATTTCTTTGTCCAATTTTAAAAAAATTCTTATTTCCTAAAACAAAATGTCTCCAACACTTTGCTTGAGTCAACCACGTTTTGTTTAACAGATTTTATGTATGCTTAAAAAGTTAAAGAAAATTGGTACCCAAAGTATGAAGTACGTATCGCTCATTTCGAGATAAACTTATTTAAAAAAAAACTAACGACACATTCTCTAAAAACTGGGAAAGTATAAAAGATGAATTTCATGCACAATAAAAAGAAAATCATAGCGAACTATTCTGCATCACTTACTCTAAAATTAAATTTATTGAGTTATGACGTTGTTAAAGTAAATGAGCAATATATAAAAAGTAACACGGGCATGCTCTGACTGACAATCGCGCGATTTGAAATCGCAAAACGCCAAGTTAATTTTATGGTGTTCTTAGAATTCGAGCGTTTGTGGAAGAGCTTGCTGAATACATGATTTAATTGAAAACTATTTTTTTGCAATTTATTTTAGTCTTGTAATTTTTTTATTCAACACAACATTTTTATTATTTTAAGATACCGATCTTTCGGCCTTTTTTTTATTGACAACGATGTCAAAGGCCCCGTAATCCTGCTTCTATGGCGCAATGCCTAAAAAAAATGAAAAATTTTTTTAGCCATATACATACAAATTAGGTTCTTACAAGGAGCATAGGCTAAGTTAGGTTCAATGGACTGCCGACACGAGGATTGCTTACTTGGGTCCTTGAAGCGGTTCCTTAGTCAGTGAGAACAGTCAGCAATTATCCACCAGACATCACTGCAGCCTCGAACCATCCCTACTCCCTGCAAAACAGAGAGATCAATTTTAGTCCTACACTAGACATTTCGTCATGCCTAAACCTAATATCCCCGAGACCGGGGATTTTCCAGAGAAAATGAAATACTGGAAGAGAAAATGAAGGAACATAGTATGGCTCAAAAATTTAAAAAAATGTAAAGTAAAAACGAGAAAGTTTTCCACAGAAACCATAGGTGTGTAAAGTCCGCGTGCAGTCAAACCAGCACCTAACCACATGAAAATCGATCTCCTCTTCTTCAACAAAACAAAGCATTTTTTGTAAATATAAAATAGGCATGACACCAATTAAGGCCCCGTTAAAAAAATATATACTCAAAAATATACTTAATTAATTAAAAAAAATTGTCATTAATATTTTGCTTTTTTCAAGGCGAATTCATACAGGTGATATTTTCGAGTCATCTGTTTATTTTTTATGTGAATACTGAATGTCAAGCTTTGTTTACATTTTGTGAAAGAATAAAATCAAGGCGAATTCATACAAGGTGGTCTTATTTTGAAAACGTTTTACAACACTGTTAAACATTTTAACGTTGTGTCAAAAATTCAAAGATATATTTAATTTTGTTTTTATATTAAATTGTGTTTGTTTGAAATTTTATAACTTAAAAAAGTTTTAAATTTCACAATTTTAAACGAAAATTAAAGAATTTAGTTAAGATTCCCCAGAACCAACAGGAAGGTATACCATTTTGACACAAGGTTAGTAATCAGCTGTTGCTTACGAAGCAAGATAAGTTTACCTTGTGTAAATCCGCCTTGTCCTTGTGTTTATATTGTATGTTCACATTTTTTGTTTTATAAAATTTAAATAAGTTTTTCCATGTATTTAGATTTTTATTGAATTTAAAATTTTATTCAAGGCGGATTTACACAAGGTAAACTTATCTTGCTTCGTAAGCAACAGCTGATTACTAACCTTGTGTCAAAATGGTATACCTTCCTGTTGGTTCTAGGGAATCTTAACTAAATTCTTTAATTTTCGTTTAAAATTGTGAAATTTAAAACTTTTTTAAGTTATTAAATTTCAAACAAACACAATTTAATATAAAAACAAAATTAAATATATCTTTGAATTTTTGACACAACGTTAAAATGTTTAACAGTGTTGTAAAACGTTTTCAAAATAAGACCACCTTGTATGAATTCGCCTTGCACAAGGATTTAAAAAGGCGTAAGGAATAAGCGAAGTCACAATTAATTTGCAATACAAGAAAAAGATTTACCTTCTAAAGCAATTGTGTATGTATATTTTAAAAACAAACTTAACTTAACTTTTTACAAAAACAAAATATGTATATGTGACAGTTACAGTTAAAAGGGACCTATAGGAAAAAAATGAGTTTGGGAGAAAGACAATTTTAAAGTTAGCAAGTAATGCAAGTAATGCAGCAAACCGCATTAGAAAGAGCATATTGTAGTTTTTAAGAATCACCGAAAAAGTAAAAATCGATTTTTTTTATGCATAGGTCAGTTTAACTGAAACTGTCACATATATTATTTTTTTAAAAAAAGGGATAGCAAGCATAACCCTATCTCTTGATGCGGTCACCTGTATGAATTCGCTTTGGCTTTTTCTCAAAATACTGTCGTAAGTATTTTTTTTATAAATAAGTTTTATTTCATAAATGCAAACAAATTAACGAAAGAATACACAAAGTAAGTTTGTTAGTTTTGGACAAAAGAATTATACTTAAAAAAGTTTTTTTTTTATTAAAAAAAGTCTTATTCTTCTTGTCTACAAAAAAACATTTCTTTTGCAAAATTGTCTGTAACAAAACAAAATTTAGTTTTACGTCCGATTTTTGCAACATGCATTTAGCATTTCGAATAGATTCTGCCTTTGCTAAGCTTAGTTAAAAATTTCTTCTAGGTTGGAGAAAAAAGTATTTTTTGGCAAGCTGGGTCAAAAATTGCTTTTTAACGAAATAATTGAAGAAATGGCAAAAATGACATATGCTATAGAAAACTTGCCCTGGTAGTTATTATAGGAAATCGTTTGATTTGTTTAAAAATGCCTCATGATAATGCCACGTAGGTGTAGAAATATTGGTCCTTACTATGAGTTACATTCGGCTAAAAATTTTCGCTGGCTATCGAACATCGACTATGGAATGTAAATTTTTTTTTGTATTATGAGTTGACAGCACTGTCGAAAATTTCGTTGTGCATCGAATTTTTCTACGAAAACCAATTTGCTTTCTACGGTGCAAATACATTTACAAAAACTTGTTGAAAATGTAAATATGTATTTGTAAATTTTTTTTTTTGGACAAATGGTTTGCTTAAAAGTTCAGCAAGTAAAAAACTTTGATGAAACCCTACAGAAGCTAAATATGTTGGAAACAACAATAATTCCGACGTGGTCGAAAATCGATTTTAGTTCATAATAGGCATAATTTAAAAATTTAAAAATTTGAAAACAAAAAAAAAAAAAAGCGCTTTGAAGAAAATGTCGGAAAACTGATCAAAGTATGCCATATTGTTCCTAACAAACTATGTAGTTTATGATAAGATATATTGCTTTTTAAAATTTTGATTTGTGAAAAATGTTGAGCAATATTGATTATTTCACACGAAAATTTTGACATGTATCAATGTTACCTATCATGCGAGTTTGTACAATTTGTCGTTTTTATTCTTGCAAAGTATGCGACATTGTTTTGCGTATGTAAACAAACGCCACATGTATTTTACTAAAAATTATTTTTATACCTACACCACAATAGTGGAGAGGGTATTATGCATTTGTGCTGATGTGTGTAAAGCCTTAAAATATTGGTCCTAGATGAACCTTAAAGTATACCGATCGACTCAGAATCACTTTCTGAGTCGAACTAATGATGTCCGTCCGGCTGGCTGGCTGGCTGTCCATGTAACCTTGTGCGCATAGTATAGGTCGCAATTTTGGAGATAATTTGATAAAATTTGGGACATAGGTTCTTATTGGCACAAGGACCAAGCCAATTGAAAATGGGCAGAATCGTAATACCATGAGGGAGATAGGGGGAAATTTCTTCCTCTCAGAAACTATCAAACCGATTTTAATGAAATTTAAAACATATTACGAAAGTAACTTTAGTTAAGACTTAGTTCTAATTATTAGTTAAGAATTAGTTGTATTTATTGGTTAAATGGTATTTACTAGTTATCTTGTAGTAATTTAATTAGTTTACATTGTTATTAAAATTTGTTATCATTATACATACTTCAACCCCAATGTGCAGAGTACTCTAGAAAAAGTTGATGTTAAAAAGTCTGTTAATAAGACTGTAGTTTAAGTGATGCGACTACTTAACCATAGATGTCCCTAGTTATTGCTTTTTAACTGTTAAGTTTAAAATACATAACATAGTCAATGTATTAGTCGTTAACATCAAATAGTAAAATCTCAAACATACCAGAAACATTCTGGAGCTTTCTAGATAAATGTTATTGAGTATAAATAATTGCGAAATAACGTTGCCAAATCAGTTTTAGTTTAAACTTTCAAGTGTGTGGATCACATAGTGAGCAATAAATAAAAGCTATAATTACGGTTGTTAAAGTAACTAAGTACTAAATAACGTTGTGTAAATTGTAAACAGTAGCAAAAGTGTTGTGTTTATTTGTTTTATTTGAATTGCAATAAAAGAACTCGAAACGGTTTATTATAAAGGAAATAAACCAAAACGTTATTGAAAGGCAGTTACGTAACAATTGGTGTCAGAAGTGAAATTGCATAAATAAAATAAAAAAAAAGTGAAATAAAAATAACAAAAAAAAAAAAAAAAAAAGTAGACAGCAATGAAATTTGAAGAGCTAAAAGTAGAACAGCTCAAGAAAGAATTGGGCAAGTTGGATCTGCCAACTGCAGGTAATAAAGCAGAGCTGCAGAAGAGACTATTAGATGAATTCCAGCGACGCAATATGGACATTGCGAGTAACGAATTCGAGGACAAATAAGAAATAGAGGTATGTACTCGTGCAGTTGCCAGCAGTATGGATTTTAACACAATGTTTGCTGCTATGATGGTAAAAATGGAAAAATTATCAGAGGAAAATTCCAAGAATTCTAGAAAAATGGATGATAATTCTAGAAGCATGGTAATGATGATAAAAGAAAATTCAGATGAAACTTCTAGAAAAATGGAAGAGAAGACGAGCACCATCCTAGCCGAAATTCAAGATCATTCTAGAATAACGAACGAGAAACTCCAGGAGATTTCCAGTGAAATAAACGAAAGAGTAAACGAAATGGAAATAGAATTTAACCAGAAGCTGTCTGATGTAAAAACTCAAGTCACGGATGTAAAAACACAAGTTACGGTTTTTGATGAAAAACTACACCATCTGGAGGCAAAAGTTAATAACATTCAATGCCAAGAAGGACCAGTGCGAGTAATTCCAGAAGTTTCTAGTAGAATAAAGGCCCCAAGTTTTGACGGTAGTGTGCCATTAAATGTTTTTAAGTTCCAGTTCGATACAGTTGCCAACAGAAATGCATGGAGCAGTGAGGAAAAAGCCATTGAGCTCATTCTTGCTTTAAAGGGGACTGCGGCTGAAGTGCTTGAAAGTGTACCAGTTAGTTGCAGAAATAAATATGATGAAATTACACTGCAGCGTAAATATGGTGGCGACCACAAAAAGGAAATCTACAAAATGGAATTAAGGGGTAGAATGCAAAAGGCGAATGAGACGTTACAGGACTTCGCACTGGAGATTGAGCGGTTGGTACAGCTAACTTACCCTGGTGAGAATCATCCATTGTTGGACAGCTTCAAAACAGAAGCATTTATTAACGGTATAAGAGATGCTGATGTTAAGTATTCGGTGTGTGCAGCATTAAAGTCGACATTTGCAGAAACTGTTTCATTTGCCCTGGCTCAGGAAACCGCAAGAATAGTTGCAAAGCAGAAGTCGTATAAGGTTCAAAGGCTCGATGTTGTTGGTGATGATGATAGAGATATCATGAAGGAATTAAAAAGCCTTAAAGGAGCAGTTTTGCGGGTGTTAAGTGAGAAGCTGGGCAAAAACAAATTGAAATGCTATAACTGCGGTAAGATTGGGCACATACAGCGTAAAAAGCACCGTAAAAAATTTCAAGATCTGCTTCGCCGCCGAGAAACAACCAACGGGCTAGTCATCGCAGGAGTCGACGTTAAGTATAGAGTACTACCTTTCGCATCTGAGGACTCGGTAATAAATTTAGTAGTGCCAAAGAGACATAAAAGTATTACGACATTTGGCTACATCGATGGTAAAAAGCGAATTTTGACTATCGATACTGGTGCAGGATTTTCAATTATAAGGCCTGACTTGGTAACGGGAGCTGTCGAACCACCAAGCGGAGTGAGCTTGCGAACAGCTACAGGTGAGCCTGCTACTGTCTATGGCAAAACACGTGTGGTGTTAAGAATTCCCAATATTGTCAATTTTCATGAGTTTATTGTGGCCGACATTATAGACAAGTACTGATTGGCGCAGATTTTATGATTAGTCATAACATAAGTCTGAATATGGGAAAACAAATCATGTATTTGTTTGATTATGAAATACCGCTGAATGTTGGGTATGAAAGTGAGGCTCGTGTGGGACAGCTTCTCGCTTGTACTCGTCCGGAATCGTCACCATACAGAAAAGTTGCAAAACGGGAAAAAGCGGTTGCTCATGCAAGACAGCTTAGCAGATTGGAAGCCAGGCACTGTACGGAGGCAGATAAAAGGGTATGCGTCAGTGAAGGTCGCTCGTTGCAGGTAGAGCCCAGTAAAGACTGGTTAACAGCAAAGAGATTTGAACCTGTATCGGCTAAGGTTATAAGGGCCAATAGTATAGGTGGAAGACAAAATTTTAAGAGAAACTGCCCAAAGCGTGTGGCAGCCAGGAGCACAGTAAACAGAGTTTGTGCACCTCTTCCACAGTGCAATTGTAAGGCACTACATATACCAGAAGATAAGCAGGTATCTTCATTGGAGCGGAGAAATCCTTATGACCATAGAAAGTCCGAGCGTGGCCATAGAAAGTTGTCCAGATACGATCGAGCGGCAAATTCAGAAGGATTTAAGGAGGGCCAGTTAGTTTTGTTTTTCAATCCCCAACAAAAGAAAGGATTATCTCCCAAATTACAGACACATTGGGATGGTCCATATAAGGTGATAAAGAAATTAAATGATGTTGTATACAGAATACAGAAATATAAAAGTCCAAGAGCCAAAATGAAAGTTGTTCATTTGGAAAGATTAGCCCCTTATGGAAGAGGTGATTTTGAGCCTATTCGGGACGAACAGGCTTAAGTGGGGGGCAGTGTTACGAAAGTAACTTTAGTTAAGACTTAGTTCTAATTATTAGTTAAGAATTAGTTGTATTTATTGGTTAAATGGTATTTACTAGTTATCTTGTAGTAATTTAATTAGTTTACATTGTTATTAAAATTTGTTATCATTATACATACTTCAACCCCAATGTGCAGAGTACTCTAGAAAAAGTTGATGTTAAAAAGTCTGTTAATAAGACTGTAGTTTAAGTGATGCGACTACTTAACCATAGATGTCGCTAGTTATTACTTTTTAACTGTTAAGTTTAAAATACATAACATAGTCAATGTATTCGTCGTTAACATCAAATAGTTAAAGCTCAAACATACCAGAAACATTCTTAGGTATTACTTTATAACTGTTAAGTTTAAAATGCATAACATAGCCAATGTATTAGTCGTTAACATCAAATAGTAAAATCTCAAACATACCAGAAACATTCTGGAGCTTTCTAGATAAATGTTATTGAGTATAAATAATTGCGAAATAACGTTGCCAAATCAGTTTTAGTTTAAACTTTCAAGTGTGTGGATCACATAGTGAGCAATAAATAAAAGCTATAATTACGGTTGTTAAAGTAACTAAGTACTAAATAACGTTGTGTAAATTGTAAACAGTAGCAAAAGTGTTGTGTTTATTTGTTTTATTTGAATTGCAATAAAAGAACTCGAAACGGTTTATTATAAAGGAAATAAACCAAAACGTTATTGAATGGCAGTAACGTAACAATATGTAGATAAAACCATATCTTTATGGACACAAAAGGGATGCATTTTTTAAAAAATAGGAGCAAGAGGGGAGATAGGGGCAATTTTTGCCTCTCAAACCGATTTTAATGAAATTTAAAACATAGATAGATACAATATCTATATGGACACATAAGCTATACAGTTTTTCAAAAACAGGTACACAAGGGGAGGTAGGGGGCAACTTCTGCCTTTCACAAACTTTCAAACCGATTTTAATGAAGTTTTTAAACATAGATACATCAATATTAATATGGACATATGTATGTATAAGCATGATGTGTTTTCTAATACTGTGGTGTAGGTTATCATATGGTCGGGCTTGACCGACTATGCTTTCTTACTTGTTTTTTAAATAAAAAAGAAAATAAATATGGATAAAAGCTGTGGCCGGTTGTGTTATTTTAATTTTTAATTTCTTATTTAATAATCCGATACTTTTTTGCTTTTGCTTAAGATTCCACGTGAAATATGTAAGTGCAGCTTACATTATTTCGCAATTGTAAAAAAATGTTCCAGAAACATTCCGGAACTTTTTCACAAAATGAACAGAGTACAACTCTATCAACATTATTTCATATATGGGCAAATCTTGCGTGACGAACGCTACATTCGCACGCGTTTTCTGATTAAAATATAAACATTTTTTGGTCTTTCAAAAGAGATAGCTTCAACTTATTTATAGTATTTAGTGACTTTAATATGTACTTACGAATTGCATATATCATGATTTCATAGCAAGTATTTATTGCGAAATAATTGATCACAAAGTTTTGTGACGCACGCTACAAAAAGTGGAAGTAACTTCAAAGGTTTTTAGCGAATTTGGCATGATAAGGTATACAAAATTTAATTCCTAAAAGAAAGATGACTATAAGAGAATTCTAAACGCACTTATTCGCAGCCAAAAAATGTTGTGATTTTTTGACAAAAGCCGTGAACCCTTTGTAACGCGCGCTACAGTTTTCCAGTAGTATTTTATTATTATATTTTATTTATTTTAACAAAACAAATTATATTTTTATGAATTGCATTTCTTAAACTAATTTCTTAACTAATGAATATCAACTTTTTTTTTAAAGAAATTTATATTTTGATAAGTCTGCTGTAAGTGCTATTTTAAGCACAAAAATCACCTAAAATAATGCTAAATTCACGTATAAAATTAAGAAATCAGCAGTGGGGTAGGATTTGGTAAAAATTATTGCATTAATGATCATTGAAACACATATTTTTTAATATAAAAATGAAATTATACATCTAGTCTTATATTCCATTAAAAAAAAAAAATTAATTTGAAACATTTTTGGTTGGTGGACTGTTTCTGGGATTTGCTCATATGTATATTCCGCACAAGTTTTTTTTATATGCATTTTGACAGCATTTCACGTGAAATGTTGAACAGAGTACCAGCCCAACAAACACGGAGGTTTGATTTCAAATTGAAAATGATTTGAAATCAAACGTTTTCTCAAACGACAAACGTTTGATAATGATTTGAAAATTATAGCGTTATCAACCAAAAGGGGAAATTATTTTCAGATTGAAAAATGCCTTTATTTTCAACTTGCTTTCAAACGTAATTCTCAAATGTTTTTCAAATGAGGATTATAATACAATGTGGAATATAAATAAAAATATTTTTTTTTTTTTAATTTAAATTTATTATTTATTTAAATAAAATGTTAGATAAACATTCGGCACCATAGCTTAAAGATGAAATAATGTTCTTTCCGTCCTCTAATTCTTAGAAAGACAAACTACTTAGCTCTCTTTTATTTTGAAGATTGTAGCACCGCGATCGTTCAACAAACTTTCTTCACTTTCCCGTTTTATTTTACTTTTTTCGTATCTTTAGTCATTGGGATTACTGACAAATAATTTTTATTTTTCACAAGAAATAAATCGTTTACTTGTAAAACACATTTAACCACGAAGTAAAAATTTTACTTTAATCGCCATTTCTAATGTTTACATTTATTTTTCGCTTAAGTATTACCAAGTTTAGTTTTGATTTAAATTAAACCTTTGATACCAATTTGACATCAAATTGATAAAACATTTGATGTCAAATGTTTATTTTCAAATCATTATCAATTTGAATTTAAATGATAAATCAAACAATTGAAAAACGTTTGAGAATTGTGTTTGATGTCAAATGATAAAGTCATTTCATATCAAAGGTTTGACTTCGTGTTTGTTGGGAGGCTTTAAGTGTAAAATATATATGTATATTATTTTTTGTTTATATATTTTTGGGCAAAAATAAAAGTTATTTTTTTATTATGTAGGTATTATATATCGCGGAAAAATAAGTTATATTTGGATTTTTGTTCTAGCAAAAATAAAAGTTATTTTTGTTTTTTATTTTTTTGAGTGAAAATAACAGTTATATATATTTTGATTTTTTTCTTTCGAGCAAAAATAAGTTTTTTTATGCTTTTTATTTTTTTTTCAATCAAAAAAAAAAACAGATATTCTTTTAAGAAATGAATGTGTTATTATTATCAACTTTAAATATTTATTAAATGTGCATAAGAAGTCCCACGATGATCCCGCATTAAAATAAATATTTAAATTCAACTAATATATAACAGCAAGAAGAAAATAACTGCTTTTTTTGCTCGAAAAAATAAAAAACAAAACGCAAAAAAAAAACTGTTATGTTTGCCCGGAAAAATAAAAGAATAACATTTGTTTTTGCTCAAAAAATAGAAATAAAAAATAACTGCTATTTTTGCTCGAGAAAATAAAAAGTAAAAAAATAACTGTTATCTTCTGACTTTTGTGAAAAAATAATATGTAGTTATTTCGGTCCCTGATAAAGGCTAGATAACACTATCTCACAAGTCTTACGTATTTCATAATACTTTGTGAGATAGAAATCTAATGAGTTTTGTTGCGACTGTCAAAAAATCTAATTTAACATGACAGTTTGTGTTCACACCATCACACAAAGTATAAACACTTATGGCGATTTCTTATCTGAGAAATATGTTGCATTAATGTTACATGTTCTACATTTTTGTGTTCGTTTGTACAAAAAATACAACTGTGGGAAAAATTTTCACGTTCTTTTGTGAATATGTTGATAAAGGCTGTTTTACACTATCACACAAGTCTTTAGACTTTTGGTCTTACAAAATGAAATGATTTTTGGTCTGATTGTCAAAAAATCAAAGAGAAATTTTTTTTCATTACATTTTGCTTCTACACTATCACACTTCAAATAAAAAGTAAAATCTTTGTGATTTATGAGATCCTATTTAGATTACAAAATAAAGACGAAAAACGTTTTATTAAGCATTGGAACATTGTTAGCTGGCGTATTATTCACTAACTTGCACATTTAAACTTGCACCTTGGTCCTCAGATATATTTTTGCTTTATTTTTAATATTTCTTTAATATTGAATAATTTTTATTTTGATGTGGCCGGCAAATTATTCAACAGCTGTTTTTTTATTTTCTTCTAGGGTGGAAAAGTTGATACAATCATATTTTTTTATTTTTTTTTTCGTCTGTGTACCGTATTTAACGATTTTTTACAACAAATATTTGTGATTTATTTAAATTTTAAAAGAATTCACTTGAAATTTTATATTTTTTTATCGTTTTGCAATTTTTTATTAGAAAAAATAATAGTGAATATTTGTGCACAAAATTTTAATTTTCCATCCCTGATTTTCTTCTTGTGCTTTTGTAAAAACACATTTCTGATAAAATGAAAAATCTAATCGTTTAGAAAAATTTCAAAAAATAGAGAGAACCATACGACTGCCAAATTTCTTTACGTATTTTTTGACATTTCATTACAAAATGTTTTTACACTATTATACATTATGAATGATTTGTAAGTTTTTGACATGTCTTAACACAAAGTATTATAGTCTAAAATGGCCTTAAAAAACATGCAAAACATGTTGCATGTTTTACTCTTAATTTTACTTAAGGTGTTCATACTGCCCTGTCTTACAACTTTGGTAATTACTACTTTGTTTGTACAACCAATGTTTTATTTTGATTGTCATAATTCATACCGCTCATAATTTTGTAAAAAAATTATTTTAAAACATATAAATATATTTACACATTAAAATCAAATCACTAAGCCATTAGTGATGTCAATATTTGTTTCCAAGCCATAATTGCGTGCAGAAACCGCTCAAATAGCTTTAAAAATCGCTCATGAAGTACATTAATGATGAAAGTGTAAAAGTTGTAAATAAAAGCAGCTAATTGTGTTCTATTGAAATTGCACAACATGTGACATTTCCAGTGATTATAGGTAACATTAGAAAATGTTACATGTATTTACTGTAACATATTTTTTTCAGAAAAGAAATCGCCATTACACACGAAATAAAATGCAACCCTGATCCAATGAAAAGTATTATTGTTTATAAATTTTTCAAAAAACGATGAAGTCGTATGGAATGTCAAACTTTTTCATAATACATACTTGCCATTTTCGTGACACATTGCATTCACACTATCACACTTTGAGTATAATTGTGTAGCAAGTGTAAGTTAATATGAAAATAAGACCTCATAGACTACGTTTGTACTTAAACCTAATACGGTTCTCAATTCTTTAACACATTATTGCGCCATTGTTCTGCCGACGGTTTTGCTTGTGTTTAGCAAAAAACTAAAAAAAATTTTAAATTATTTAAATTTTATTCTTTATTTTATATTAAAACCCACGAAAATTTTAAATTTATAAGTTTCCTTTAAACACAATATGGCGCTTAATATGTCAAATGTTATTGTTTACATTTGTTTGCAACTGGGCAAATATGCTCTACTAATTTTGCTCATGGTTTCTTTAGTGCAAACGAAGTAAAAAAGGGCAAATTGCAAATACATTTGTACATTTTGTTGTTGTGTTGTGCAAATGTGTGTATTTTTACACACTTTGCACTATCCATCGGGATTTCCTTATACACACTTATTTTATTTAATTCCATTGTTTTTTTTCCTTTAATGATCCCAGCAGAAATCTATTGCAGTATTTATTTCTTAATTTAAAAAAATCAAAATTATTTTTTTTTACTTACAGTCTGTCGTTTCATATGTTCGCTTGCCACTAATGAATCTCGAGCATCTTTTGCAAGTTGTGCGTCCATCAGGTATTTTAAACCCCGATAAACTCTTGGACGCCATAGAAGAGCAAAGTACATCTAAATATTTACCCTATAGGGCTGAATTGTGGCCTGAGGAAAATGTGGCCACCGCGAAATTTGTTTCACGCACCATACAAGGCGAATGTCGTGCTGAGCTACTAAACGGAGATGTTACCACCTATGACATGGAAAAAGGCTATACGCGTCATTGTATTACAGACACCAACGATAGTGGCGTTACTGTTGAATTAGGTACAGCTTGTATAATAAATCATATAAAACTGCTGCTGTGGGATCGTGATAATCGTGCTTATTCGTATTTCATTGAAGTTTCTGCCAATCAAATCCAATGGGATCGTGTTATTGACTATTCTCAATATCATTGCCGATCGTGGCAATTTTTATATTTTCAAGCACGCCCCGTACGTTATATCAAGTTGGTGGGCACACATAATACAGTCAATAAAGTATTTCATGTGGTGGCCCTGGAAGCCATGTACACGACGAATTTACCAAAAGTAGTTAATGGTATTGTGTCACCGACCGCTAATGTGGCCACCATTGAGATGAGTGCAGTAGTAGTTGATGGTGTAAGCCGCACCAGAAATGCTCTAATTAATGGCAACTTTATTGATTATGATTGGGATTCGGGTTATACCTGTCATCAATTGGACAGTGGTGAAATATTAGTGCGTTTGGGTGAGTAAATTTATTTAAAAGTATTTAATCTGATTAACATTTTACACTTTTTTTAATTTTTTCTTAAAGGACAACCCTATATTATTGGTTCAATGCGTTTGTTATTGTGGGATTGTGATGATCGTAATTACAGTTTCTACATTGAAACATCAACTAATCAGAAAGATTGGGTTATGGTAGTTGACAAGCGCAATGAAAAGGCTAGGTCATGGCAAAACTTTTCTTTCAATCCCCTACCAGTGGTATTTATACGCATTGTGGGTACTCGTAATACAGCTAATGAAATCTTTCATTGTGTCCACTTGGAATGTCCGTCTCAGGATCCAAATTTTATACTTTTTGAAAAAGAAAAACAGCGTGCCGTTGAAGAAAAGGCACAAAAACGCAAACTTGCCGATAATCAATCCAGCTCAAGCCGAGGAAGTACTCCCCGTATAAGCTTAGATATATCGCCGCAAGTAGAAGAGGGTGTACTCGTCCAACTTGACAATAGTTCTTTAGAAGAAAACACCTAAGTATTATAACATAACATGAATATATAACGAAATACGAATATAAAATACCAAATAATATCTCCAACAGATCTTATTTTAACAATTTAGCTTGTTTTTAAAGTTTATATATTTAAAAACAACAAATACATATTTAAAAACGATCCTTAAAGCAATAGTGTTGTCAAGTTTTGCCAGCAGTTAGATTTAAAGCAATAATTACATCCAAATTGTGTTTTTTAATAGGCTTTCTTTTTTAAAAAGAATGTAATTAATATATCACTAAATTAAGCTGTCTAGCTGTTTAACTGTTTTATTTTTTTATCTCACTTTTTGATTTGTTTAAAAAAGGTACACATTTGCTATATTTAATTGCATGCCCATTATTGCTTATTGTAAAAAGCCTACATTTCCTGAACATTCACTGTAATGAATTTTTCTAATTTGTTTTACATATGTAACTAATTCAAAAATAAACATTTTTGGTAAAAATTAACTTAATTCATCTAAAAAAAAAACTGTATGTATGTATATATTTTTACTATCGTCATGGTTTGGACGCCCAAATTTAAGTTAAAGCGTAAGTAGCGACTTAAATTTACATTTAATGTCTTCAAGAATTTGTTAATATTTATAACAAATATTTTTTTAAATTAATCAACTTTTGTTGTCAATAAAAAAAATATCATACAAATTTCGCTGAATGCTGAGTTGTGGCATGTCTTATGTTTTATTCGAACGAAAACGTATTATATTCTAGAAGCTAAGCCTAGATTGTAAGTACTATATTTTAAAAATTAAAGTCTATTCTGATATTTTAAAGGCATTTTTCAGGCCTGTAACAGAAGTCAATTCCGATCGAAAGTGGTATTGATTTTGTATCTTGCTTCACATGAAACGAAATAATTTTCGATCGGAATTGATATCTGTGACAGGCATGTATATCTAACAAAGAAAGTAGAAGAGTATACACCAGAATCGTTACTTTGCGTTCAAATATTAATTCAGGGGTAAAATTACCGCATTCGATATCGATCGAAATTACAATATGTACAATTAAAACGAAAGTTTCGATCGATATCGAATGCAGTACTTTGCACCAGAACTATCGAAATGCCCAGAAAGATGTTTTCATGTGCTTTGTCGATTACGAGAAAGTTTGACCATGACAACCAAATGGCAATTTTTATTTCTTTTGGAAAACGTGAGAAAGAACTTCGCTGCATTAAAAATCAGTATTGAAATCAGATGGCAAGAGTTGAAGTTGTTGGTGAAAAACTGAAAAAGTTGCCATCTTGATTATTCAACATATTTCTGAAGAAATATTCCAACAACACTTGAAGGAAAAAATATAGGGATTTAAGTACATATGTTAATAAAAAAAGCTTACGGTTGAACAACAGCTCGAGTGAATTTATTTATTGTTTACATTTTTTGTTTTCGTTTATTTATTTTTAAATAACCCCTGAAGATGGTCAACAAAGTTGACCGAAATATTGGGATATAAAATAAAATAAAATAGAATTTTTAAAACAAAATATGTTTATATTTTTTATTTAAAAATTTGTTTTAACTCATGACCTTATGCCGAACAAAATTAACAAACAACAAAACTAAAGGTCAACAATTTATAACTTTAAAAAAAAATTAACCATTTTTATTTTTCGAATAATTTCAATGAATCAAATTTCAAGATAGATACAAATGTATGTTGTATCTTCATGCTACATGTTTTACTTTAGCTATCCTTTGGTTAGCAATGCAGTAAATTTTGCATGTACAAAAAATTTTACGAAATAGTTTAATATGTAAAATGAAATTTGATTCATGGAACACATTTGATAATAAAAAAGGGTTAATATTGATACGAAATTAGATTTATCTAAGAATTATTTATTGTTATAACCACAGGCGGTGGAAAAGAGTATATCGTTAGCTGAAATGCTAAAAGACGTAACTAACAAAAAATTCAAAATCGAGATTTTGATTGATTATTATGAATGCTATACAACTACTTGTCTTGACAAAATGTTACACTTCTGCGATCAAAAATTGCGCTTTTATTAACAAAAAACAAAGGGACGTAACTACAAGTTTTTTTGTTTGATGTATGCAAAACGACGTAATTACACATTTTTTTTCTAAGAAAATATAATGAAATGGTTTTTTTTTGAAAATTGGTTGAAGAATTCCATGGACGACTTATCAATGCATGTTTTTCTGACATGTTTATAGTTTTCACTTTACAAAGTTTTTTGCTTCTCCTGTAAAATTATATTTTTGTTAGTTACGTCTTTTTGCATTTTAGCTAACGATATATAAGTTTGTCATTCCGTTTGTAATTTCTACAATATTGGTGTTAGCCTTATAAAGTATATATATTCTGGGTCCTTCGAATTTGATTTCACGATGTCCATATGTCAATTCGTCTGTCTGTTGAAAGGGGTTTTTCGATGACCCCAGGTATGATGTTATACATACATTTACGTTGCATATAGCCCGGAAATGTTTGCTATTAAAATTCATCAAGATCGGTCACCAAATGGCTGAGATATGGGCAAAAAACCACGACTACCTCTAATTTTACCAAAAAATTCATTTCTTTTTTAAATTTATTTTTATGCATATCTGGAGAACATCAGGAACAAAAGTTTCCAAATAAGATACAAGCATCTTGGTCACCAAAGAACAACATCAGACAAAACATGGGCGGGATTGAACAAGCGGGCGTGGGACAAATTTGATTTATTTATATTTAAAGAACTGTCTTTTTTAAACCTTTCTGTTATCTTCGCATCGTGGTGAAGGGTTTATAAGATTCGGCATAGCCGAATATAGCACTCATACGGCCAATTTCACATATTGTTAACTGGAAGTTAAAGTAATAGTTAGTTTTAACTGAACGTGGTGAAATTGGCCTTTAATTGTTTTAGTTAAAAATTATCTTGTAAATTAAAGTTTATGTCGTATAAGTTAAAAAAAAAACTGTAATTGTAGACTTAAGATTTAGATGCAGAACAGTTAGTTTAAAAAAACTCGAACAGAATGTTTTGGAGTCGACTAGAAGGTTCTTAAATCTACTCGATTGGTTGTGAACTATAAATACAGGCTAACTTATAACCCCCGTATTCATAAACGATTATTAAATTTAACAAACGTTTATAAAAGATAATTTTCATAGTAAATTTGTTCTTTAAACCTTTTTTAAATTTAAAAAGTTTTATGAATACAGTCATAAGAGTTTAGTTAAGTGTGTTTTACAACATTAACGGCTCAGTTCGTAACTAACAATCTTAGATAAATTGTTTGAACATTATAACTTATTTCAATCAAGTTTGTTAAGTTGAAACAGGCCCGTTTTCACAACTTACCGATAGCTTAAAGTAGACTTTAACCAGCCTTATAAAACGTGTTCCATTATTAAAACTTTTCTTTAAACTAAAGTGAGCGACAAAATAAATTAAGGTCCTACCTGGTAGGTTAAAGTAAAGTTGTAATAATAGAACACTTTTTATACGGCCGATAAAATCCCACCTTTAGCTATTGGTTAGTTGTGAAAACGGGCCTAAAAAATTTATTAAAAAAGTAACAACTTAACAAAAGGTACTTCATGTAATAAAAGAGAAAACTTTTTAAATCAAAAATATGTAGCATCAACATTTTAGCTAATTTGCTAAATAAATCTTTCAAAAAGTTTACCTTTTTTGTTTAAATGTTTATGTTTCAAACGATTTCTTTCTTTTGTTTTGAATAAACTTGATTTAGAAAAGATTTTTTCACTTTTGTTTACGTTGGAGAGATTGAAAGTATAGCGTTCCAAAAATTGGTAGTCTTCCATTAAACGACTTGAATCTCTTGTTGATTTTTTTAACAACTTTAATAACACTGTGTCACAAATTTTGGACATTGTCGTGACCAAATTAATCTGTGACCTAAACTTTATGTAAAATGTCCGCTGAAACCGAATGCGAATTCAGAATGGTTAAAAGTAGATAAATTTTCGAGATATTCCAAAATAACCGTTATTGGTGGTTTTAAAAAATATATATTTGTTCCTTTTACTCCTCTGGGGAGCATAGGGCCACTTTAATAAAAGTATCTTCGAAAATATTCGTCGGATTTTTTATTCCTTTAGTTTTATTCAAAGATAGTGAAATTACTAAAACAAGCACAGGTCGTTGTCCAAGAAATGCCTAAGTTACATTTCACATTTTGAATGATTTTTTGCAATTTTGCTCTTTTAAACTCATTTTTTTTTAAACCAAACAATAATTTTTTTTTTTAAAGTTTTATTATCTACGACGAAAATGACAAAGTTACAGAAAATTATTTGAAATATCCAACTTTTCAATTTTTACCGAGGCGAATTTATTACAGGTGGTCTTAAAAGCCCTGCTGATATTAGCTAAAATCACTGTTGGATGTCAAAATTTTGTTTATTCTCTTTTATTATCTTTGTTTCTGTTTTGTTTTATTTCTGTATTTGACATTGTACAATGATTTTACAAAAACAAATTGCTTGTGGCTTTTGTACGAGTTGTACTTGTTGTAGTACCGAGATTACCTGGGATGAATTCGCCTTGATTTTTACCAAATCACAAAAAAAACACACCAAGTAAATACACATAGCGCAATGTTTAGTAACAAAAAATATTGATAAAAGCCTAAAACTGTTAAATTACTATGTGGGTAAATTTACCAAATCTTCTGTAGCTTCATTCATTTTTGCACCAATCTGTTTGTTGTAAAAAAATAACTTGAAAAGAGCAAAATTGCAAAAAAGTCAGACATTTTTCAATAAAGTTTCAGATTTTGTCCCCTGTAGCTCTATTATTTTTTGACCAATCTTCACAAGCAATCCATTGTTATTTTAGTAATTTTATTAACTTTCATTAAACACGTAATCCGTTTAATATTTTTGAAGATATTTGAATTTGAGTGACATGATCATTTTAAAAACACAAATAACGGTTATTTTGGAATATCATGAAAACTTGATCATTCTGACTTCATATTCGGAATCAGCGGGTAATTTTACATAAACACCCTATCGCGAATGTTATGGGAATATGATAGATACATGGGATCAAACCTAAATTCCCATCCCCAACAAATCGGTATCGCAAATATTTTGGGAGTAAAAATTTCTATTGTGAATTATTTTTCAGTGCTTTGTAAACAAAAGTCTCTATTGTGAGTACCTTGTCAGTGCCTGTATTGTGAAAGAAAAATATACAAAATAAAATACTAATAAAAATATGATAAAATAAATAATGAATAGTGTTTATCTTCATTTTCTTTATGTACACTCCTTCAATAAGAGGAAAAAGTAATTTAATTTAGTCCTACTTTAGAATATAAATCAAAATTTACATGTTCCCTTCTCGTTCACATTAACACTTGTTGGGAATTTATTTATTAAAAAAATTCGCGGGAGTAAACATTGGCGATGCCAAATTTTTTAAGTTTGGGAATTTATTCCCAAAAAATTTGTTATGGGAATCATTCACAATACGAAATAAAAAAATATGGAAATATTTTCATGGGGTAGTTGTTTGCGATAGGGGTGAAAGATTTGGTGCCAAATACATTTGGTAAAAAAACTATAAAATAGTGTAATTTTAATAGTCTTGCTAAAATCTTGTAGAGGCTGTTTTCATTCGACTCAAAAAAATCATCTTCATCTAAGTCATTGTGGTAAAAGGCTCGGCTTGTTTTTTTTTTTACATAAAAGAAAAAAAGTAATACCGTGAAAAACAAATTTTCGATTAATCTGAAAAAAAGTTTATAGCTCACAAACAAATTATAAAAATAAAACAATTCAAGCTGAGCGTTGTAAAAAAAAATATTTCCCTCTCTTAAAAAGATATTTAGATGTCAAAATACATAGTAAGTAAATTAGACTGGTCCTTATTTTCTGACTTAAAAATTTTAGAGGCAGGACCCCCCTAACATGTTATTTGAGCATGAAAACCATTCTGTAACAGTTTCAAATCGATATTTTAATAATAACACGTGCCTCATTGAGGTTTAAAAGTGCAAAAGTACGACGTATGTACGTTAAAGTTTTTATTTTGAATAAAAACTAACAAACAGAATTCCCCAAAAATTAAATGTGTTTTTATTACTAGATGCCCAAGGGTGCCTCAAAGTACTCCTGGATGTTTTTTCACCTGGAAAGTAAACGACTCATTGTACGGGCCTAAAAATATTTTTTTTAACTCAGAGGCCCAAAAATACCGTAACAAACTATTTTCATAATATATTCTCATTTATTCTGAATCTTGGCATAAGAGGGTTAAGGGGATTCGGTTCGAAAAGTTACTCCTCTTTGAGTTAGTCTGTGGTAGTTATGCATTTTTGTTTGTAAATTTGTTCCCCCCATTTGAGCTCAATGAGCGTCCACTTTCCCTCGTCCTTTTTACCCCATTTTTTGGCTCATGCATATTTTTTCGAACCTCATAAAATTACGGTGCCTATCGCATTCAAATCCTGTTATGTACTTAGAAATGCAACACTGTGCTGAAAATGAAAAATTTTATGTCCTAAAATACTTTGCTAAAAGCTAGTTTACACTATCTCACAAGTCTTACGTATTCCATAATACTTTGTGAGATAGAACTCTAATGAGTTTTGTTGCGACTGTCAAAAAATCTAATTTAACACGACAGTTTGTGTTCACACCATCACACAAAGTATAAACACTCGAACATGAAATAAAATGCAACCCAGATCTTATGAAAAGTCTTACAGCCGTATTCATAATGAAAATTTGGCATAAAGTTAGCAAAAAGTTTATTCATAATACACTAACCAAACTCTGGCTAACGATTTACTAAACTCTTGTTAACGAGCTGCCAACTTGTGAAAAACAGCCGTTTAATGTCAAACAATTTGGTTGGTTTTTTTTAATTGACAGTTTTTTTTTAATTTACTGTCTTTTACTTAATTTATTTTAATTTTAAAATTTTTATATGTGAAGGAAAAAACAAAAAAAGGAAAAAAATGCCAAATTCAGCGATGATTAAAGCAAAACGTGTTGCATTTTTGAGTAATACAATGTGGCATCATACAAATTCAGAGTTGATTTATTAAAAGTTGGCAGATGGAGTAAGGTAGGTAGGTAGGTAGAAAGGCCGGTGTGAAGTTTCCTTCACACCTTCACCCAGAGACCAATATGGTCCATTGTGACGCCTTAATTAGAGATAGCTAAGAAGGTATAAAGTAGGTGAAGTAAGCAGCAAAAGCATAAGACAGATCCGAAAGATTGGTAGAAAAGAAAGGAAAGAAAAGAAGGTAAAGGACCAACCCCGAGAGAAATCCCACTTAAACCAAATCCGCCCTACGTGCGGTTAGCACCCAGTCTCCTCTCGCGCAGCCAGGCCATCCCCATTACGAATCCTATCAGATTCTCGAGTCCGCAACCCGAGACATCCCCTAATTCGCCCAGGAATCTACTGCCCAGCCACCTCAACCTGCTACCCTGCAACCTGGGACAGTGGCACAGAAATTGCTCAACTGACTCCAAGTCCTCAGGGTCCTCGCACAACCTGCATATATCCGACAAGTCGGATCCCATCCTCACCGCCATCCTGCCTATCATACAGTGGCCCGTGATAATTCCTATCATGGTCCTAACGCAGACCCTGCTCCTGCCCAACAGCGACACCGAATCGGACTTCCTAAGCACCGGCCACAGTGTCCGTGATACCCGACAGTCCGTTCGGCTCCCCCAGGCCCGATTGGTCACGCTCAGTATCCATTCCCTAATTCTACCAAAATAGAAGCCCAATGGAGGCCTAACCGCCTCCACACAGTCAGGATCCTCCATCTCTGAGCCCTGTCTTGCCAACTCATCAGCAATCTCATTGCCGCCTATATCGCAATGACCCGGCACCCAGCATAACCTTAGCAGATACTCCCCTAAGGCTCCCCTCAGAGCCCTCCTACACTCATCAACTAGCCTGGAGTTCACATAACAGCCCCTTACGGCCATAAGAGCCGCCTGGCTGTCCACATATATAGTGACCTCCGAGCCCCTATCAATGTTGTCCCTCATCAGTTCCACGGCACTCCAGACCCCCAGAACCTCCGCTTGAAAAACACTGCAGTCGTCAGGAAGCCTATATGACCTTCTTATGTTCAGATCCTCAATGTAGACCCCTGCACCCGTGCCCCTCATCTTCGAGCCATCAGTGAAAATAGCAAATCCACCAAATAATCTGCCCCTTCCCGACCAGCTCTCCCTAGAGGGCATTATTACCTCTGGCAACCGACCAAAATCCAAACTGGTGCTAACATAATCAGTGGATCCCGGCGGTCCCAGGCAATAGCCACCAGCCTCAATCTCACCCAGGATCCGTGAGTGACCCTGAGTCTCATTCCTCGTAAGTCCTAACTCCCTCAGTCTAAGAATGCTCCTGGCCGCCATTCCCATCACATACTGCTCAATGGGCAGAAGATGTAGAATGACATCCAGGGCAGCCTGAGGAGTACTTCTCAAGGCACCTGTCATGCCAATTGAAGCACACCTCTGAGCCTTAGAAAGAAGGTTTCTACGACTTGCCAATCTCAATGACTCCCACCAAACACAGCATCCATACGTAAGAATGGGTCTAACCACCGAAGTGTACAGCCATCCCACCACTGACGGCCGGAGTCCCCAGCTCCTACCTATCGATGATCTGCAAGCATAGTAAGCATTGAGACCCCTTTTGAGTCTCTCCTGAGTATTCCTACCCCATGACAGCTTGCTGTCCAGAAAAACCCCCAGATACTTAGCACTATCAGATAGTCCAAGCTCCACTCCTCCCAGTACCGGCAGTCTAAACTCCTCCACCTTGTACCTCCTAGTGAAAAGAACCAACTCCGTCTTCTCCGGATTTACTCCCAGTCCCTTGTCACTTGCCCATGCCGCCAGTTCGCCCAGCGCCCCTTGCATGATGTCGCTAATTGTCGGCAGAAACTTGCCCGACACCAATATCACCACATCATCCGCGTAGGCTACGACCTTCTGACCCATTCTGTCAAAACGTCTCAGAACGACATTGACGGCCAAGAGCCACAATAAGGGAGAGAGAACTCCTCCCTGTGGGGTCCCTCTAGTCACCGATTTCCTTAAGCGCTCGTTTCCCCAGTCCGAGTGAATAACTCTGCTGCTAAGCATCATAGTTATCCACTCGACCAAGAACAACGGAACCCTTAGGTCAATCAGTGCCTGCCTTATGGCCTCTATCCTCAAATTATTAAAGGCGCCCTCTATGTCAAGGAATGCCGCCAGGGTGTATTCCCTGGTTCGCAAACCCCGCTCCACATAACCAACCACATCATGCAACGCACTCTCAACAGATCTACCTTTAAGGTAGGCGTGTTGAGCGCCGCTGACGATGCCGGCGTCAATCTTCGTCCTCAGATGTAGATCAATCAGTCTTTCCAACGTCTTCAAGAGAAAAGACGACAAGCTGATTGGTCTAAAATCCTTGGGTTTAGAGTGACCGGTTCTACACGCCTTGGGAATAAAAACTACCCTAACCTCCCTCCACCTCCTAGGAATGTACCCGTTCAGCACACATACCCTAAACAGTTCCACCAACAACAGGAGTGATGATTTCCCGATATTCTGTAACATCGCCGGAAATATACCATCTGGCCCCGCCGATTTGTAGGACCCAAAGGTATTTACCGCCCATGTTACCTTATCCAAGGTAATCATGTCCCCCACCGTCTCCCTTTCCTCACCGCCTGAGCCCGAACCAGAGAAGGGGTCACCACATACAGCCTGTTCCCCCGACCCAGGATCCACACACCCCGGAAAGTGAGTCTCCATAAGCAGACAGAGAGATTCAGAGCCAGATTCCGTCCATGAGCCGTCCGATCTCTGAATAAATCCAGGGACTACAGGGTCCTTAGATAAAATTCTTCTGAACCTAGACATCTCATTCACAGATTCAACTGACTCGCTAAACTTAATCCACGAGTCCCTTTTCGCCCTTCTAATATCTCCCTTATACCTTCCGTAACTCAACTTGAAGTTACTCCAATCCTCATCCCTGCGCGTATACTTCGCCCTATTGAACAGCCTTCTGACGGTGGACCTTTGAGTTTTCAACTCGTCTGTCCACCATCTTGGCTGTGTACGCCTGCCCGGAAAATTTAACGGACAGGATCGCTCATAGCTACTGGTCAATACCCCCGTGAAGGTGTCTACCAGTTGCTCCACACCGGCCGGAGTCGACCCCCAGTTCCGTGGGACCCTAAGGTTCCGTTGCACCAGTCCCGAAAACGAATCCCAATCCGTCCTTCTCGGATTCCTATATGGACACCTTTTCGACCTCTCAAACATTAGACTAAAGGACAGACGACTATGATCAGAGAAGGAAAAATCCAAAGCCACCCTCCAGTCCTCTACTAATTCCCTACAGTTCGTCAATGTTATATCTATCACTGCCTCTCTATCCCTAGTTCTGAACGTTGGCGTATTCCCCCAGTTACAGATAAAAAGATTGCTGGCAACAATAAAATCAAACATAGACTTACCTCTTTTGTTGATGTCGGCACTACCCCATTGGGAATGGTGTGCATTGGCGTCACATCCTAGTACCAGCCTCGAGCCGCTTCTGCCCGAGTGCTCCACCAACTCTCGCACTTTTTCCCCAGGTGGATCGGCAGCTTCATATGGCAAGTATGCCGATGCCAGTGCCAGGACCGTTTTGTCCTTGGCTTCCCCTGTCACAACCGTGAGGTCTCCATTACTGAAAGAATGAGAAATCATAAATTTATGTTCAGTTCTCGCCAGTATACAAGTCCGTGCCTTCTCATCAGAGCGGGATCCGAACAAGGTATACCCCGTGATCTTTAATCCAACTACCCGGTTTTTGTTAATCCAGGGCTCTTGGATTAAAGCCACGTCCACATTGTTGTCAATGAGGTGGGTTACTAATTCGGTTGAGGCCGCTTCACAGTTTATCTGCACCACTCTCAGCCTCTTAGGGTTTATCATTTTTAGGAAACCTAAATCCCATTGACTTCAGTTTTTTCAGAGATTCCCGGTCTACTGCGAACCTGAAATCTCTTCCTTGGTTCTCCTTACAACCCAGTGAAGCTATCATCTTCCACTGGCCTGTAAAGAGCCCATTGTTCTGATTGGCCAGTAACCCCAGTATGACCTCCACCGGTTTTATAGGTGGAGGAATTCATACAGTGACTACCGGCCTTAATGGCAACTCAGACGCGAGTATGACGTCCAATCTGGCTTCAGGATAAGCGCTGCCACACCTGCCGATTGCAGCCTTTTTGATTGCCGCAACTGACAGTTTTGACACCTCTTATCCAGTCAGCCCCTTTGAACGATACTTCGTCCGGCCTTCCTTTGACGCTAAAGATTTCGTCGAGTAGTTTGTTTTCTAGCACCTGCCATTTCTCGACACTGATCCTTCCATCGGGATCCATACGATCAATGACAGCTGCTAGAATACCGTCCTTACCTGACGACTCCCTTAGCTTCTTTGACGTAGAGGGTTGTTCCTCTCTGGAACCAGCCCTCTTGGTGATCTCCTTTCGGGGATCCTTCCTTTTGGCCGCTGGGGATTTCTGGTCATCACCAGACCTAACTCTCTTAAATACCCCCTTTTTGGGGGCCTTAGCAGAGCTCTGTCGGTGATCACCCAAATTCCCTGCAGATGTTGGCTGGTATTTCTCAGTAATCCCCTTTGTGACCTCCCTTAGGGGGGGACTGTCGGAGATTATCAAGACTTTACCAGTCCTCATCGCGCAGCTAGTAGAGGGTGGTACATCATCAGGCTTGGTTCCCTTATCCGTGACCGTACTGTCTCGGTTTAGAGAACCAGGTGTTGATTCTGTACCCCCTTTCTTACTTCCCGTTCCATTATTGGAGGATTCATCAGCAGGGGTTACTGAGGGTTCGTTGTCCATACTGACATTTGAGCCCTCAGCAGCCCTTGCTGTGTATCCCGCAGGATAGGGAATGCCTAGGATATCACCGACAGATCCGTGGATTCGTTCGAATCTGGCAACGTTCTTTCGGTGCTTCCTCAGCAAGTGCCTATCCCGCCCATCGTGTAGTGAGGAGTCTTTCTTAGCTATCTTTTCTAGAAAGGCTAAGGAGGCCCTTACACCACTCTTGGCTTTTTCAAGACTCGTTCGGCCTTCTGATGCGACCTGTTCTGTCGCATCCTGCCGAACAATGGGTTTTGATCCACCCACTACTCCGCTCCCTATCTCGAGTGTGACCTCAGGAGCCTATGGCCCGGCCCTATGGTCCTGATCATGAGCTGAAATCATTGTAATTTCATGCTCATCATCAGATCCCAGAGCTAGACCATCGAGTCTTTCCGAGACCCCTGTTCGAGACGGGGAACCGACTGGGGGGTCGTTCGTCCCGCTTGTCTCTGTCAGTTCTGTCAATAACTGACCTTCTTGCTCAAGAATATCTCTGTAGATACTCAGCCAATCGGCGTCTGGATCTGACACCGAAACTGCCGAGTTGTCAGAGATATTCCCTGCATCGACTCTTAGAGTCGCGTCCTTGGTTTTTTTTGTAAGTTTGTCCAGTTTTTTGGTCCCACGAGTAAGCCGTAAAGAAAAGGACCGTCTCGCGCAGTGACGGCTTGCACGGACTAGGCCAAGTTACAACTGACCCTTGCCATCGGCGCCAGAGGGAAGCTGTTCGCGACCGGTTTATTTAACCACTAACCAGCCATTCAGGTCCTCGGCACTGCTATCAACCACCTTGACCTTAAAAGTGGGGGAATGGGAAATAAAGGGGGATTGATAGGATCATAGGTAATGGGATGGGGGATGGGAGGATGGATAACCCTTAGTCGTGCTGGCCTTAAAGCAAATACCTTCCAACTTGTCCCGGCTAGAATTTGCCGACTCAAGTTACAAGACATTCACTACAGCCAGCATTTAAGCCACCACATCGCGGCAAGATAGTTATCCAGGTGGTGGTGGCAGATGGAGTAAAGTCCGTTATGAATTAACTCTGTGCCAACAAACTGCTAAGCTTAATCGGCATTCTAGTTAGCAGCTCGTTGTACAAACTGTGGCTAACTTTTTGTTATGAATACGGCTGTTATTGTTTAGACATTTTTCAAAAAACGATGAAGTCGTATGTGATGTCAAATTTTTTTCATAATACTTGTCATTTTCGTGACATATTGCATTTACACTATCAGACTTTGTCATATTACTTGAGTTTTTGACATGTCCCAGTTGGCCACGTCTTTAAGATATCCTCGAAGACGGATGCACGACAATGTTAATACCTGCACAACATGTGAGGGACAGCGGGAACAAATCGTCAACGAAATTTTCGAACAAGTTTCGCGAAAATCGTGCCCAACACAAAGAAGGACAATGTCGCCTACTTTATCATTAACGACTATCTGCATGACAATGTCGTCTATTTCGACGTCCGCGACAAAAATTATTAAATAGTTATCTAATTCAGGCAGTTGTTTGGTATAGTTGGAATTTTAATTTCTGTTATATGTTTTATACTCGACTCCTACAAGCAATTCTAAAGTTGGCAGTGAAGTACTAACTGCATGTAATCCCTTTTCGAGCCCGCGAATAATTTCATCATCATTTTTGGTTTTACTGTTTAGAACTAATTTGTAAATTTTTTGTAGGTATTTAAATCAACAATTTAAAAAAAAGAATGTGAGACTTTTAAGAAAACCAAGCAAGTGATTGAATAGCATTCAAGAAAACTTTATCGTCAGTAGCTTTTATACAAGACAACTTATAAGACAGTCTCGCTCATACTGTCCCACATAGAGTTTAATAGAGGACAACTAGCAGCGTGTGTGTATATTTTCGTTTGAATCTGAACAAGGACTCAAGGTCCTGCCATATATCCTTTTTCTTAAAGAGGCTATAACACTTACAAAAATTGTCCAATCGTAATAAAATTTAGTGTGAAAATTGATATTTGTTAGATATAATCCGATTATTAATGTAAAAAATACAAAACATCATTTAATGAAAAATGAGTTAAAAACGCTTAAAATGCTCTTGCAAAAATAACAAGTAAGAAAGTATAATCGGTCAAGCCCGACCATGTGATATCCTATAGCATAGTATTTAAAAACAAAGTTCCTAGAGTGTAATCTATTTGGGACCCATGGGCAATCAAGGACCCGCCAGAACAAAATTATGTTATGAGGTTAAGATTCGTTTCAAAGTTCTTTCTGCCGAATATTATATAGATATCTTCATCTTCATATATGAGTTTTTTGGATGAGGGTTTATATGTAACCTTTGGTTTATATTGGTATGTAAATACTAATATTTTTAAGGAAGCTGGCATTAAAAGCTATTTTCGGGAGAATGATTTGTATGGGAGCTATGTTCAAAAAAAAAAAGATTCCAATAAAATTTGATAAGCTGATTTTGATTGCAATAAAATTAGTTTGGTTTGGACCAAATTTAATCTTGCCGATGTAATAAGATGGTTTTTGTAAAATTATGGACCGATTCGTTCCATTTTCAATAGGCTTGGTCCTTGTGCCAGTCAGAGCCTCTGTGACAAATTCTAGTTCTTCAAGAAAATATTTTGATACTAACTCTGCCACTCTTCGGTGTCTTGTTTTGACTGTAGTGCTACCAAAAGCTTACACGGGTCTACCACGTTTTTTACATCTTGGTATTGTATCGCAGTCTATATCCATTGATACAGTGACTGAAGCAACTGATGAAGATTCTGTTGCATTTGAAGCAACTGTTGTATCACATTCTGGAGTTGGAAGCAGCAAATTTTCATAAGCATTTTTACTTGTGCTTGGTTGCTAAGAATTTAAATTTAATTGAATAAATAATATCTTAATTTTAGAATAACCATCAAAAATTATTAAACTTACATCATCAGCATCAAAAAAAATATTGTTACGTTTTTCCTTTAATGAACGCGTTTGAGTTCTTTTAATTGCAAATCCGAATAAAAACACACACTTATTCAACTTAACAAACTTTATTGAAATTAATTATTTTGTTCACAATTGTTAGTTACGAACAGAACCGTTTTTCAAAACAGACTAAACTAATTTTACATGAGTCACCCCTTTTTATATTTCATAATTATTTCTAGATTTTTCCTGAATCTTCCCGTAAAAACTATTTATTATGTTCTATAACCATTTCTAGAAATTACTGGGAAATTTATATAGGAATTATTTTTAAAATAACAGTTGTGTTGAAAATTATACGTGACAATTTTAAGTAACATAAAACTATAACTTACAAGATAACTTATAACTATAACTATAAATAATTCTTAGATAATTTAACTTTCGTAACACTGCCCTCCACTTAAGCCTGTTCGTCCCGAATAGGCTCAGATTCTCCTTTTCCATAATGGGCTAGTCGTTCTAGATGCACCACTTTCATTTTTGATCTTGGGCTCTTATATTTCTGGATCCGATACACCACGTCATTCAATTTCTTTATTACTTTATATGGGCCATCCCAATGAGTCTGCAGCTTTGGAGATAGTCCTTTCTTTCGTTGCGGATTAAAAAGTAAAACCAACTGGCCCTCTTTGAAACCTTCCGAATTTGCCGCTCGATCGTATCTGGCTTTCATCTTGTCACTGGACAGCTTAATCCGACTTCGCACGAACTCATGAAGTTCATTAAGGTCATCTTGTTCCTGTGAGGTAGAGCCTTCATTGTTGTCATCTGTTGGTCCAGGCTTAACACCAAATTCTAGATCTCCAGGTAGTCTGAGCTCCGTTCCAAAGACAATTTTGGCAGGTGTACGAGAGGTGGAGTTGTGAACAGCTGATCTATATGCCAACAAAAACTTCGGAATGTGTTCATCCCAGTCTTTCTGATGTGTGCTTACTACTTTACGCAAGTGCTCCTCTAGTGTGCGGTTAAATCTTTCGACCATACCATCGGATTGTGGATGCAAAGGAGTTGTTCTAGTTTTCCTTATTCCGTATAATTCACACATTTCTTTGAACACACCAGATTCAAAATTTCTGCCTTGGTCGGAGTGTAATTCTATTGGAACTCCGTAACGGCACACCCAGTTATTCAAAAATACGTCCACAACGGTTCTAGCTTCTTGATTTGGGATGGCATACACCTCTGGCCATTTACTAAAGTAATCGATAACTACTAACACATAACGGTTGCCGGCATCACTCACAGGAAAAGGTCCGGCTATATCCATTGCGATTCGCTCAAATGGGGCACCCGAATTGTACTGTTGAAGCGGTCCCCGACTTCTCCTTGTTGGTCCTTTGGCGGCAATGCATTGGGTGCAATTTGATATCCAATCGGCCACAGCTTGTTGGCACCCAACCCAGTAGAAACGTTGTTTTAATTTTTCTATTGTTTTTGTTACGCCAAGATGGCCACCACTTGGACCATTATGGAATTCATTTAGAACTTCATGTACTTTTGACGATGGCACCACAATGAGGTTACGAACTGATTTTCCATCGGCACTTTCCCATGCTCGGCACAGGCAGCCATTTATCAACTGTAGGCTGTTCCATAGGGCCCAATATGCTTTTGTTAGCGGACTTTCAGATGATATTTCGTTTCGATTCGGCCTTCTGCCTTCTTCTTTGGCCTTCATGATTTTCTCTAATATAGGGTCAGCTTTCTGTGCCATTGACCAGTCTTCGTTGGACTCTATATGCAGTAGGCGAACTTCACAGTTGTATTCCTTTCCTTCAGCCTTTACACAATGCTTGCATTCCAGTTTGCAGGGTCGTCTTGATAGAGCATCCGCGTTGCCATGTTTTCCACCTTTTCTGTGCTCAATGGTAAAATCATAACTTTGTAGGCGCTCAATCCAGCGAGCTATCTGACCTTCCGGATTCTTGAATTGCAGCAACCACCTGAGTGCAGAATGGTCCGTTCTTAACTCAAAATGTTGACCATACAAATACTTGTGAAAATGTTTTACGCACTCTAGTACTGCCAGGAGCTCCCTTCGCGTTACGCAGTAATTTCTCTCAGGCTTCGAAAGTATTCGGCTGTAATAGCCCACGACTCGCTCTACACCATTGATCACTTGGGAAAGCACACCTCCAACTCCGTATCCGCTCGCATCGGTATCAAGCACAAATTTCTCTCCAGTAATGGGGTAAGCCAAAATTGGTGCTGAGCACAATAATTCCTTCAGTTTCTGAAATGCTGTTTCCTGTGCTTCACTCCAGATGTATTTTTGCGCCTTTTTAGTCAATTCGTGTAAACTTGCAGCAATATTTGCAAAGTTTGGTACAAAGCGCCTGTAGTATGTACATGAGCCTAGAAAACTGCGTAATT
Organism: Pollenia angustigena; assembly: GCA_930367215.1. Lineage (NCBI taxonomy): Eukaryota > Metazoa > Arthropoda > Insecta > Diptera > Polleniidae > Pollenia > Pollenia angustigena. Next base: position 171,333,351 of record OV884059.1, on the reverse strand, counting down.
CATGAATATTTTTCGGGCGAGGATCAAATTCAATAGTACATATATTTGGATTTATTTCTTTTTATGTTCCTAGTTAATTTTTTTTAAACTAATTTTATTTATGAAAACTTTAGCAAAAATCACGAAAATAGCATTTTTTTTAAAAAAAATTTTTTTCAAGTTGTGGTAAAAATTTTTTTAATTATTTTTCTTGCAGTTATTAGTTAGAAAACAGTCTAAATAAAAAAAAACCCCATAGACGATATTTTAATTTTTTTTTTTAATATTCCATCAAAGTTAAGAAATTTTTAGAGCATAAGTATATAATAACAGTCTAATTCATAAACGCATCATTAGAGCTTAATAAGTCATTAATAAGCAAAAGTCGAAAAAAGAGTATTTATAAATGTTTAATAGCATATTAAACGTTTATTAAACGTTTCATAAATTTGAAATATTTATTGTAGCCTTTACCCTACTTTAATCGTTTAATAAAGTAATATTTCAATGTCTGTTAAAATAAAATTTTAATAATAAAAATTTAAAATTAATTAATTCAAATCAATAAAAAAACACTTATAAGAAAATAATTCAATAAAATTTTTTTACAGTTAGATCTAAATATAGTAAACTACTATAGAAAAAAATTTCAATCTCGTGCTTTAAAAAACAACAGTTTTACAAAAGTTTTCCTGAAGCATGTAAAACTCAAGTAGTTGTTTAGCCATTTTTACTTTAAATTCTCAAACTTTGGCGCCCTCTAGCGCCGCCAAAAAGAGTTAAATCTTAAAAATTCTTCAAAATTCATTTTAATTATTTTGTTATCTATCGATCTGTACATTTTTAAGTACAATATAAGACTTTTTTTTTTTTTTTGGATTTATGTCTATGGGCCACAGCACTGTGCGTCGTGCATACATCATTGACGACTATGTCGTCAACGGCAATCTGGCCAACTGGGGTATTAATAAAAAGTATAATAGTGTAATCTAGCCTTTAGTAATTACAGTTTCTATTATGTTTTTGCCTTCTGCTGCAAAGTTGAAATTATGTGAGCTAAATCTTTCGACATGAGGCCAATCTAATCCTATTAAAGAAAACAAAACACAGGCAAAATTTTGGGTTTTTGTATTTATTTCGCTTGACTAATACAACATCTTTAAAGGATAAACCGACAAAAACACGCGTGTTTCACCTTATTTTTACTTGACTCCGTATTGTTTTTGTCGTTTTTTGGTTCATACTCTTCTTTACACTAGATTCTACTTAATAACAGTGCCGGTCATAGATTAGAAAAACACGCCACACTGTAATAATTTTTATTTTATACAAAATGATAAATGTTCTTTTAAAGCTGAAATTAAAATTACAAGATGTAGTAGAAGAATTTATATGTATCAGAATTTATCATATAAGTAATTTATCATTACACCAGCATATGTAGGCATGTAGAGAAATATCTACAATATAATCCATATGCTAATTCATTAACATAAAACAAAAAAATCCTTTACCCTCTTAGTCTTTTTAGCTTACAAAAGAATCACTTTCACGTAGTGAATTTTTGCTATTGTTATATGAAATGATTTAGGTTAATCTTGATAATTTAATATACTATTACCTAACAATTTGGTATTTGTGTTTTACCATATGAAAATTAAGGCAAGAAAAAAATATACATATGTATGTATGTATGTTTATAGACAAAAAATGCGCATTTTTCACCTTCTAACACATTCATTCAAACTCATATAGTTTACATATACTTTTACCTTTAATATAGTCTCACTTTGGGTGTAGGTGCTAAGCTCTACACACATAAATGTTGGGGTAGGCTTTGTGTATCTAGTTAGCTTAAGGCTTATCATTTGTAATATACTCCTAGACACATACATATATAACTAGATATTATTCTATAGCCCTTTAAACTCATTGGATATTCTCAGTGACTCATTAAATATGCACAGGATGTTTTTTCCCGTTTGCAAATTCTATAGTAAACGTAAAAAGTAGGTTTACCTTTAAGGTGAATGTGTCAAAACTTATAGCAAACATTTACAGTTGGAGGTTATAGTTTATTGACGAGGTGAATATCGTAACTGGAAAAATTATAATAAAATCTATTAAGCAGACAATTTTTATTTTTACCCCTATTATCACAGGTGAAAATGGTACAAATACGAGGTCGGACCAATAAGTGCAGGAATTTTAAAAATTTCTTTCCCGTCTCTTAACTGAAAGAGCAACACTTCTCATGTCGACAGACATCTCTAATGGTGTTTTCCATTCTTCAAAAAAATACCACCTTGTAAAAAGTTGCATGTATTAAATGTCTTACCAACATTTTTATAATGCAATTTCTTATTTGACGAGAACAAAACACAAAATTAGATCGCCCCGTTCTTAACATACGTAAATCAAAAAGTTTGTTCTTCAAAATATAAAAAAATTAAACATAAACCAAAATTTGTTATTTAATATTAAATAAATAAATCATAGAGGAAAATGAATGACGAAATAGTTTTTAAGATTTTTTGATTACGGAATCCCCTTAAATTTTATATCACTGACAACCTAACATTAACAATGTATTGCTTTCTTATGTTTTTTACTATAAAAAATAGAAAATATAACTAATAAAATTAAAAACTTTTACTGTCCTGATTAGAGGCGATATTTTCCCAACTTCGTCTGGTAACCCTATATACCCAGTAAAAACTTCGCTTGCTTTTTCAAAATGAATAGCTTCTTTTACTCATTATTAAGTAGCTTTCTTCTATAACTGCTTTTATAACAACTTCTATAACTACTTATTTCTGGATGTATTTAGGTAAAACAAGTAAGAGTGCTATATTCGGCTGTGCCGAATCTTATATACCCTTCACCATTGTGCGAGCAGAATACAGAGCAACTAGACAAAAACTAAATAAAACTGGTAAATATTTTTTTTTTAAATAAGAGACAACCGGTTTTGAACTTCGCTTTTCATAAGGGCCCAGCATATATGTACTTTATAAGGTGTAGGATCAATATTGTATATACCTTTTTACCTTCGGTGAAGGGTATAAAAAGAGTAATTTTCGGGAATTCAGGGTTCTAATCACTGCATTCGATACTATCGTATCGAATAAACTATTGAATTTTTTTGCATACGATAGACACTGGCGTATCGAATGAAAACTCGATAAATGTAATGTAGAGTTACTCGATGTCGAATGTTATTATTTCAAATTCAATACATTTCATTAAATATCGAGTTTCAAGATACCAAAATAAATAATTTCGATGAATTTTGCTCGATATCGTATGCGGTGATTAGACCCCAGTATTTCTGTTATAACTCATACAAATTTCCGACATTTTGATATATAAGTCATATCCATAGGACGTATAGCAGCCCTAAAATTTAGGTTTTTATAAAAATTTTGATGTTTTTTAGCGCATTTTTTGAGTATTTTGCTCATAACTTACCCATTGTCTAACCGATTTGATAGTTTTATATACCGACGTGTTAAGGAAGAATTTTACCATTTACTTAAGTTATATTTATATATAAACATTTATATAAACTTGTAAATATATATTTTAACAAAGTTAATTATAAAAAAGAGTAATTTTTGTGGATTCAGTATTTCGGTTATAACTCTGCCATTTTTTAACCGATTTGGCAGATTTATGTACCGACGTGTTGAAGAAGAGCCCACTTCTCCAATCCCGCCCACATTTTGTAGGATGGTGTGTATTGGCAACCTAAATGTGTGTACCTAATTTGGAAACTTTGGCTCTTGCCGTTCTCAAGATATACAGAAATAAAAAAAGTACAACAACAACAAGGGATTTTTGGAAAAATTTAGAGGTAGTCGTGGTTTTTTGCTCATATCTACGTCATTTTTGGACCGATCTGGCTGAATTTCAATAGCAAGAAATGGTGGACTGTATGTAACATAAATGTAAAACAACCTAGCCGCTATCATGTCTGGATTATCCGGAAAACACACATCAAACGTAACACGGACAGACGGACATCGTTAAATCAACTTCTTCTCTCATATGGACCCAGAATATACATATATACTTTATGGGGTCTAAAATCAATATTATGGAAATTACAAACGTTATGACAAACTTATATATACCCTTTTACACCTGTGGTGAAGGGTATAAAAATAATGACTTTGAATGCGTTCATTTTGGGATGGACATCCCTTGTATAAGTCATTAGTTCTTTTACTAATTTAATGGTGTTTTCTTTTCTACAAAAAAATGTGACATTTTATTTAAAAAAAATGCAATTTGGTTTCTGTTTCTTAAAAACTTTGGTCACGAAAAGGGTGGCTTGCTTTATTCTAAAAAACTCACCCTTTTCGGTAGAAACATTTTTAAGAAACAGACACAAATTGCATTTTTTTTAAATAAAATGTCACATTTTTTTGTAGAAAAGAAAACACTATTAATTAAATGTAATATCTTAAAAAAAAAAGAATTTCACGTCTATGAAGTCACGGGTAACAGGTAGCAGGCAATATACATTTCAACAAGGATTATAAATATAATCTCTGATGAGCTTTTAAATGCTTAAATAATACTAAAAAAAATGTTTGCTTAAAAGAAAATTTATTTTACCAAGTTGCTATTAATAATAACTACTAAATATTACAAAAATATATTATACATACATACTGTTGGGGTTGGTTTTTAATTTGTACTTTTTTAGGTGAAACTTGTTAAATTTTAAAATCAAACATTATTTTCAAATTGTATTTAAAAATATTTTTTTTATTGAGTTGGCTTAGGTTTTTTTTATGTTGAAAATTTTAAATTAAAATTGGTTTTGGTATATTGTCTGAAAATTTAGAAATTTTAAATTTAACATATTGAATATTTAAATACATGCTCGCTTTTGATCAAGTGGCTTTTTGAAAAATTATTAGATTTTGTTTTGCGAAGGTAATTTGTTTGAAAATTTTAATATTTATTGGAAATTGTAGCTTTACCTGTTAATGAAAACTTTTTGTAATCAGAAAGGAATTTGGGTTTGCAAGTTCTATATTTTGGGTAGTGATTAATTTTTAAAAAACAGGGAAAAAGGGGATTGAAATTTGAAAAGTTGAAAAGATTGATAGAGAAGGAATTACAAAAACGTCTGAATAAATCGAGTGAAAAAAAGGAAAAGATTCGTGAAAGAGTATATATATAAAAAGAAGAAAGGATATAAGGAAAATTGTTATACAGTAGAATCCCGATAATTCGTAATAGCAAGGGACCGGCCATTTCTTACGAATTATAGGGGTTTTCGATTTAGCGGGGTTTCGATTTAACGGGGTTAAAATAAAATAAATACGAATAATCGGGGTTTTTCAATTTATTTACTAAAATGATAAAAAAAACATAAAAAACAATTGTTAAAAATAAAATATATAAAAATTATTGATGTAATAAACTAATCAAACTGATCTTAAGAAAATAAATCCCATACACAAGCAAAAACCCACGCAAAAATAAAATAGTGGTAAACAAAAAATCATTCTTTCCATGTTTCTGTTGTTTTTATTACGAATTATAAGTGGTAGTTAGCAAGCAATTACGATTTATAAGAGGTAAAGAAGATTTTATTTGAAAAAAAAATTACGAATAAGCGAGGGGACCAAAATGTATGGAAGTTTTACGAATTAACGAGATTTTTTCAAGGGACCGACAGTTTATTACGAATTATCGGGAATTACGATTTAACGGGGTACGAATTATCGGGATTTGACTGTATAAAAAACGCATATTCAAATAAAAACGAAGTTATTGCATTAACAATAGAAATTTAAAAAGAAAGAAAGAATAAGAAAACAGAAATATATAAGTACCCTAAAAATTAAATGTTGGTAATAAATCTGATATAAATAAAGTTTTAAACGTTTGAAAATTATAAGCAAAATATTGAAATCAAGAAATAAAAACAGTGATAAAGGGGAAATATATTCGAGAGCACAAATTGTGTCGGTGTTCGAGATAAAAATTTAATAAAAAATTTATTGACTGCTTTTTGTGTTAATTTGACAACAAAACCTGTGACAAATTAACTTAAATTTTTGGAAAGTTATAACCATTGAATAATAATATAAATCAACTATAAAGGAAAAATAACTAACAAACATTTTGATACGGAAATTGATGAAATAAATTTAACCGGAGTTTCAACATTGCTTCCAAGACAAAAGCATTACAAATAATTTGGAAGAAACCAAGAATTGCTTATTAGCAGGGCAAGGAAGTTCATGCACTTAAAATCGCAAAATATGCGCATAAAACATGCACTAAAAATCGTAAAATATGCAAAAATAAAATAAAAAAATAAGCATTAAAAATATATTTATTTAACCATATTTAACAAAAAAAAAAAAAAAAAACATTAGCCCAATTCACAATCTTGTGCAAATGGTCTTGCATCGGAGCATTTGCAAAATGGTATAGTGAATACTGTAGTATATTTTTGGGATTATAGTAAATATGTACTATACCATTTTTCAGATCGGCTTGGTTCACTGAGTATTAGCTGTCGTTTTGCAATCAACTCGAGTAGCAAGTGCATTGCTTTATATTTTGTTGGTGTAAAAATATACTATACCATTTTGCAAATGCTACGATATATAGTTATGGTTTTAACCATAATCCCAAAAGTATGCTATGTTATTTACTATTCCATTTTGCAAATGCTACGATGCAAGACCATTTGAACAAGATTGTGAATTGGGCTATTAATACATTTCATTCAGTTTTAAAAACTTAAAACATAAGCTCAATTCACAATCTTGTGCAAATGGTCTTGCATCGTAGCATTTGCAAAATGGTATAGTAAGTACTGTAGCATACTTTTGGGAGCATTTGCAAAATGGTATAGTATATTTTTACTCTACACCAACAAAATATACAGCAATGCACTTGCTACTCTTTTGCAAATATGCAACGCCTAAAACCAATAGTTTATATTTACTCGACTTTTGCAACACTTGATTGTAAATCGACAGCTAACACTCTGTGAACCAAGCCAATCAAAAGTATACTACAGTATTTACGATACCATTTTGCAAATGCTACGATGCAAGACCATTTGCACAAGATTGTGAATTGGGCCATAGTTTAAAAAGTAGTAGTAGATAAAGATATATTTACATATATAAATAAATAAGTTTTTTTTAAGTTATCAAATGTAAAACTCATTCTATTTGGTCTTATAACAGTTTTAAGCATTGAAAATCTTCGTTCGACATCAACGGATGTAATAGGTGGTCGACTCCTTTTTAGAATATTCATTGTCTACAATTTTTTCTTTACTGGAAGGTAAATTAAAAATAATACCAATTTCTTTAACTTTTTTAAATCCGGCATTCTTTTTTAAAACTGCATAAATTTTGGCTTTTATTTTTTCGCCGATTTGACCTTCTCCTTTTCTTTTTTTAATGACAGCGTCATCAACGAGTTTAACCGAGGTGTTCAATGATTTAAACCCCTGAAGTTCGGTTATTGTCTCGACTAGAAACCCATTGTTTGAGTGTATAAATTCTAATGGAGCCTTTACATTAGGTACATTTAAGACTGCATTATTTTTGTTAAAATTATTTACCACATCTTTAAATTCTTCAAAATTTTTGGCATAATACTCAACTGCCTGCAACCAGGTACCCCATCTTGTTATGGGGCATGGCATGAGCTTAGCATGTGACATGTAACATTTTTGAGTAAGATATCTTAAAAAAAAGGTCAAGTAGAGCAAAGTTTTATTTATATTAAAGGATTCTAAAAGAGAAATTGAATCTTTGAAAGTTCGAGCTATTGAAGCATGATCACCCTTTTCCAACTTTACAATATTTAACAAAAATTTTTGTTTACTCTGTTCTTCTTCTGCATTCAAGATCTTCTTCTGCATTCAAGATCCCAATTACGTAGACAACGAAACGTCCTTCAGTGTCCATTGCTTCGTCAATAGACAGCCACAAATTATGTCACTTAATTCTTTCAACAATGTCACATAGTTGTATAGTGTACAACTTGGAGATATAAGTTTTTATAAGGGTTGTTTCCGTAGGAATGGTTTCATTGTTATATTTGATTAAAAAAATTCTATAATTTTGGTTGATTAGCTAATATAGAGGTATATCTGCAGACACCAGAGCATTATACAATTCAAAACTAAATTTGCTTTTCTTGAAATTAAAGTTTGCGAAACGTTTTCATAAATCATAAATCTTTGTGTTTCTGGCTTTGAAGGTGCTGATTTACTTGAAATTTTTAAATGAAACACCTTTTTGTAAACTTTGCAAAAAAGTACTTTTCCCTCTATTTTGAAGACTCAAAAACGAAACTTTTTTCACATTTACATTAACATTTTATTCAAGCATTTTTTCAACTTTTTCAACCCCGTTTTCTTCCCTAGACCTCTTGCTAACAAACAAAAAGTTGCATGTGAAAGTTGCGGCAAGTTGCGGCGTTAATTGCATAATGTAAATGCCGTCTTATTTAAAAGATTATTTTTTGATATTTTTTCTTTTGGCATTTTTTTCCTTAAAAACAATTTATTTTATTAATACTTTTTGGTTCTAATGTTCTAATGTTTCTTCGCCGAACATTATTTTTATTTGCTGTTTCTTCAAGTAAAAAAAAAACCGCGAACAAAATGAAATGTCAAAAACTGTTTTATTGTTACTTCTACAATTATGTGCACAATTATACAAATTGTATAATTTTTGTATGTGCTACTTTTTAAAAGTAAAAGAAACAAGGTGAATTTATAATAAAATGTAGGTAATTCAGTACCAAACACCAAAATGTTGTTTTTGCTCCTTGAAAATGTCGAAGTTAGCAGATTTTCCCATACTATTTTGACTGTTTGACAGCTTTAGGGCTGAAACAACTATAACCAGCTGATTCACTGACTACAACTTATAATGAATTCGCCTTGAACAGAAAGATATTTCTAAACAAAAAACTAAGAAAAGAGCAATTTTTTTTTTATAAATATTACAAAATTTGACGAAAAATGTGAATTTATAACAAAATATGACGAAAAATATGCATTTATATCAAAATATGCAAAAATATGCATTTAAAGCAAAATATGCACTAACAAATTGATGCCATTTTACTGGAAATATTGTGATTCGCAAAGATATTAACTTTAGGTGGTCTCAGAGTACCGACAACAAACATGCATTTGCATGAAGTCCCTTGCCCTGCTTATTAGATATCCTGTTGCAAATTAACAGTCAAGCCGTGTGTTTATACATAAATATAATTAAAAATAGTGTAATATAAATTCTTAAATATTAATTTAATAGTTTTTTTTTTACTTTTGTTATATATGTTTATTTTTAAATAATTGATTTTTAAGAAGCTGAAATGTACATTTCAACCGTCAACTGGAAATAAGTAAGTTGATATTGAATCGGTATTTAGAAACTTAAATTTGATTTTGTTTAATTTTTTTTTAATATGTGATATCAAATGTTCCATTGTTGTTTTAATTTTAAAAGAATTGAAATACCGTTGTACACAATACTGTTTTTTTAATATTGTTTAATTTTTCTTTTTATTTTGGTTTAATAAAAATGATAATCTTGGTTTAATTGAATGAATAATATCGATGGTTTTCTTCCGCAACCTCGTAACTCCAAAACAACTACTTTTCAGTAGAGACAAAATACTTTTTTTTTTACCAAATATTTGAAACTTTTTGCTATATATTCTTTTATAATCCAAGCATTAGGAAAAATTCTTATATTCCGCCAAACAAAAAAATTGTAAGGCAGTATTTACTGATTACTTTTCCAGTTAAAACAAAAAATCGGAAAAAATCGAGTTACGTGGTGAGGAAAAAAACCATCGATTTTTTTTGATGTGTTGAGTTGTGGAAATATAGAAGGATACATAGATGGAATAAAATCACAATAAAATATTTTCTTTATGGAATTTGGATTAATTTTAACATTGACTAATTAATCAAGGTAGTATTTTGATACGAAAGGGGTGGGCTATGGTCAAGGAACACTGTTTCCAACTGTTCCCTGACAAATATTCAAATTCGTTCAAGAACTTATAATCTCACTAATAGAACCCGAAGTGTTTAATATAATTAGTGACGTTAGAATACATATCTGTGGCATTTTGACAAAACATCTTAAGTCGATATAAGATAACAAAAATAATTTTAAAAAACTGTGAAAAATCCTTTTAATCAAAAATTAATATAAAGCAAAATTAAAGAAAAATTACGTTTTCTTTAATTTTGTTGTTGTTTGGTTTTCTGTGGAATTAATAAAGGTATTTTTTTTGGGCTGTTGTACATATATTCTTTAAAAAAAGTAAAAACTTTTGTTTTGAACTCATTTAATGAAATCATTGTTTTATTCAAAGAATCCCGGGATTCCCGGGAATAAGATTTATTTCGTTTCGTTTTCCGGGAGTAGAAAAGTCCGCGAAATTAGAAAACCTAATAAAATGTCACAGTTTTTTGTAGAAAAGAAAACACCATTAGTAAGGTCAGGAAGAAGGGCTGGTAGGAAGTCAACTTAACACCATACACAACTCACCCAGAGACCTACTTATGTAGTCCATTGTGACGCCTTAGTTAGGGATACAGTACTAATTAGAAAAGAGAGAAGGAAAAAAGAGTAAAAACACAAGAATAGAAGAAGAAGTAGCGTACAGATACCCAGTTTCCAGTCAGATTCTCGAGCCCACAGCCCGATACATCTCGCAATTTTTCTAAGAACCTACCCAATAAAAAATGGAGCTTCCAACGAAGCAGGTTTGTAAGGGAGAAACATAAAAGTTTCGCTTACCATTGCGCTTACGGAAGACATGAATTTTATATGGCGAGTTCCCACTTTGAAGCAATACATTTTTGACACATAAAGCGCATTTTTCAGCGCACATAAAAATTGTTGGATGTAACGATCAGCTTTACACACTGAATGTTTTGATACAGTTATTTTTAGTGTTCTCCCTTACAAACCTGCTTCGTGGTAAGGGAATGCCGTAGCACTTTAAATGTTTTTTTTTTTTTTTAATAAAAGTTGTTGAGAGTTCTTTCACTTACTTTACTGCATTTCTGTATGTCTTATTGCGTAGCGCATAATTGTGCGCTTATTTTTTTAAATGTACCTTTAGTGCTTCGCAAAATGATGAAATTTTTTATTGGGCTACTACCCAGCCATCTCAGCCTGCTGCTCTGCAGCCTCGTGCTCAACTGTCTCCAACTACCATGGGTCCTAACACAACCTGCATAGATCTGACAAGAAGGGTCGCATATATCTCTTAGTTAACACTTGTTAAAGTTTTAAAAAGCTGCATCATTAAGTTTGTATTTGATAGCCATTGATAGCAGACTACCTTGCGATTTGAGAAGAAAAAGGAAAAAGTTAATTTCGTGTGTTCATTAAGCATTCCACGGCAAAAATCCATGAATTGGGCTACAAATTGCTTCCTCATTCTCCGGGCTAAGCCCCGAGTGAATATTTCTTGTTACCAAATCTGAAAAAAGGCTCGGTGAAAAGAGATTTGACACAACGATGAAATCATCTCACAATCTGTTTTTAAAGATTTAAAGGACTCACTGGCCCGCCCTCGTAAGTTTCTCATTATGTTTATAATTTCGACAATATTGACCTTAGTCCCAATTAAGAACATATATGTATATGTATTTAGGTTGCTCTTATGTAGAAAGGCCCTAACTCACATAATTACAACTTTACAGGAGAAGAAAAAAAATAGAATCTGGATGGGTGTATCATAATGTAAAATCGCTTGTACAACCGTTATTTCTGATACTCCTGCATTAAAATTTTGTGACGACATGTATTTTTTGAAAAAAAAAATTGAGTTAGTGCCTTTTTACATGAAACCAACGAAATGTATGTTTCTTACGAATACATACGCATCCGGGTCCTCAAACAAATGTCCTTCAGAAATTGGAAAATTCGCAAGATAGCGAACTATGATGATAGCATTCCAGTTATATATTCTTAATATGTAAAAAAAGGAAAGACGACCTAACGATATATTGATTCTATTTACGACTTATTTGGTAATTATTACGGCTGTGCTTTATTCCACCGTGCTGAAATATTGATATCTACGAGCAATTAGTTTAAACTAAAATCAGGGACCAAAAATAATAGTTATTTTTTACAATTCTGACTTCATATTCGGATTCAGCGGACAATTTTACATAAAGATTAGGTGTCAGATTCATTTGGTCAAAAAACTGTCACCTAGTGTAATTGTTAGTTTATACCTTTACCTATAATTCTTCAATAATAATGATTATATATGATTTTTTTGTCTTTTCTCTTATAACTGTTAGGGTCCCTGTTTAAAATATATGTATATCAGGGGTGTCAAGGAAATCGAAAACTTAAAACGAAAGAATATGGCAGTTCTTTTTATGAAAATTTTAATTTAATTTTTACAATTTTTATTAAAAAATTCTGTTTAAAAGAGCATTATTTGTATAAAAATTGTCATAAAATTTTTTTATTTAAGAAATCCTATTGAAAAACGATTCTTAAAATTCTTTCGTTTTACGTTTTCGATTTCCATGACACCCCTGTATATTTATAAGTTTCTATACCTTAAAGGTGAAACAATTTTGAACCTTTCTTCTCATATGGGCATCCTCCAAAAATTCTCTTTATGGCCAATAAATCTTTAAATTGCAATTAATTGAAATTAATGTCATCTTAAACTAATAAAAAAATACAAAGTGAGAGTTCAATTAAATTAACATTTATTAAATTTATTTAACATTTATTTAATTTCTTCTTCTTTCACTTGATCTTATGCCCCTTGTGTGTTTTGCAAAAGTATATACATACGTATTGTGAGCTGTTTTATTTATGAGTTTTTATATTTGTACGAACATTGTGCACTTTGAAAGTGCAATTTTTCATTGTTCGTTTTTGCTGTTGTTTTGTACTCGTAATGTTTAGAGAGTTCTAAACGTGTATTCACACCTTTAATTTCCGTTTATAATAAATGTAGCATATGTTTGGGGATTTTAAATTTTATTTTACTGTTGCCTGCTTAAGTTCAAAAAGTGGAAAATTATTTGCAAGTTTTATTTAATGTGGCATGGCATGGTTGAATGTTTGTGTGTGTGTTATATCTGAATTTTAGTGAATACTATTTCCGACACATGTTTGTTATAAATGTTCTTATTTTTTTAGTTTAAGTAAATAAAAAGGGGTCTAGTGGTTGGGGTTTTAAATGAAAGGGGGAAGCAAAATTAAATTTACTACTTTTTTTTAACGTTTTTTTGATTCTTAAAATAGTTTTTGCCTAACTTATATAGTTATATGGTCAGGGTATTACATAAAAAATGAGCTTCTTTCAAACTGATCGGTCGACTTAAATCTGAGTCTAGGAAGATGAAAAATTCCACAATCCGCTTCACTGTATGGTGGTCTCCACCAGTAAAGCTGTATGTACACGAAATGTTGTTAACATCTGACTTGTCAAATTTTCCGTTGTATAACCAAACCATCTGATAACAGCTGTGTCAGAAATCTATGCCGAAAATAAATTGGCAGCGGCGGTAAAATATTCACGGAATCATTAGCCGGCTAAAGTTAATATTTTCCAATACCGATATAGTCATGATCATTTCACCATTGAAAAGAAATTATGTACATCATGTATTAAAAAAAAACAACAAAACAGTGAACAAAATACGATATTCCTCCCCACTCGCCAAAAATTTGTATAAAAATGATAATTAAAAAAGAAATACCTAAAAATGAATGAATATAAAAAATATGGTTAATTTTCCCTACGCTTCAATTTGTGTTAAGGAAAAAACTCTATACGTAAGGATTTTTACTACTTCTGGCAACACTGGAGGTAGTAAACTCTTAAAAAGCAATAAGCACTCAGTGTATAAGATTTATAGCAAAAGCTAATTCTATTGGATTTATTGTTTGAGTTTAAAGTATATTTTTTATGAATTCAGTAAAGAATGTACTTGTATTAATATTTTATTTCTAAAGCTACTTTTAAGTTCCAACTCATTATTTAGGAATTTTACTATTTAATTTAACCGCAATAATCTTATGTATTTCAAACAGCAAATTTACGATTTAATCTTGATTTAAATCTTAAACTGTTATACAAATCTTAAACGTTATGAATAATACCAAAAGCGATTAAAAACTCAAAGTGATTTTTTTTGTGGACGTTAAACGAACAACTTACATTTACAAGACAACAAACACATAAACGAGTACATTAAACATGGTAAATCGGAAAGACAAACAAAAAGTCACTTTAAATTGTGAACTGCATGTGAAAAGTGCAGTAGACATACAAAAATGCACGCTGTAGCTTACACAAAGTCACTAACATTCAAGTGCCAAATGTAACCCGAATTATCGGAAGGAAGTAAGCCAATGTGTAAGTAAACACATACAGACAGTCTAAAAGAGAGACGGACAAATAGAACGACACCGACAGAACATAAAAAGAAGACTAGTGTAAAAGGCAAATGAAGAAAGGCATTGGAAACGACAAACATAAATATATGTTTTATATATGCGTGAAGTACATATCGTTAACTAAAACGCAAAAGGCCCAAACTAAACAAAAATTAAAAATCGACTTTTTCATTGATTATGATGCATCAATACAAATACCCACAATAAACTTTTGAACCTTTCAAACAAAATAAGCGACTTTATTAACAAAGAACAAACGGCCCTATCTACCTTCAAGAGATTTAATGATAAAAAATATTAGTTTGTATAATATGCAATATTGCCAATTGTCAAACAACTGGTAGGTTTTACAAGAAGTATAGAAAACAAATAAATTGTAAGCAATTTATCTTTTATATTTAGTTTTTTGCTTTACCTGTAAAATTTTCAAAATGTTAGATAGGGTCTTTTGCGTTTTAGGTAACGATATGCATGTAGTGAAGGCATGTATAAATATACTTGGAAATCATACAAAAATCAAATGTGTATACATATAAAATGTTTGTGTACAACCACACTGACAAATACTTGCGTTACTATAATTTAAAAAGTATTGGGAGAGTACAAAAATTAAAAGAAATACACTTCAGACAGTATTTATTTCGTTCAAAACTTTTCAATACGGTACAAAGTGTTTGCCTATACTCCTAGTGTTTGATAATACCAGTGAAGTCTAAGAGAATTTGTGACGTTTACTCGCGCGTCGCGACTAGGCCTGCCAGACGGTCTTGATTTTTACTTGGTTTACAATAATTTTCGGTGCTCGTGAAGAATCAAGAAAAAATATGTTTTGTCAAGATTGTTTAAAGCCCAGCCAAAAAACACTTTATGGTTTTTTAAATTTCATTAAACAGAGCATAACATATTTCACAGTCTTTTGTTAAGTATTTTAGTTTTAAAATCTATTAAAACTTCGGTTTTAATATTCAACACTCAATTATGCTGTTTTGAAACAGAAACCCGTATTAACTCTTGTATGTATTTCCCTCTATACTCAGCACCTTTAATTGATGGGCTGAAAAGCAAAGGGGTACAAGTTCCAGTTACTCAATTATTAGTATGTATTAAGTATAGAGGGAAATACAACCATTAAAAACTTTAAACAGCTGACTTAAAACAAAAGCGTGCAGTAGATTTTGGGGCATATTGTGTGTTCATTTGCTTGCATATTTTACTTTTAACTGGTTTTATAACTGTGTTATGTTTATACACGATTATTTATTATTGTCAAGATTTTTTTTCAAAAATAATATTTTTTTAATGAATGTCAAGAACTTTTTTAATTTTAATCTGGCAAGCCTAGTCGCGATGCATACAAATAATTTGTGTTGTTTATTTATGTCGCAAGTGTCGTGCGCACACAAAGAATTGTTGTTGCAATATTATCAAAAAAAATTAGCAAACAGAATATTTTGTACACACTAGGGTGGTTTTTCAAAATCGATTTTCGAATATTAAAGGTGCTCACATCTAGAATTATGCAATTTAGGGCCATTATTACAACTTGGCGTTAGCTGTTATCCGACAGTTAACAGGCGCTTTTTGACAGATAACACATTATTATCTGTCAATTTAATCTTAACTTTAGCTAACTTCAAGTTGTAATAGTGGCCCTTAGTGTTAAAATACAACTGCGAAATTTTTAGCTCAATCGGACTTTGCTTTCCCGTGCCTAAAGAGCCCCAAAGTTTTAGAAAATGACTGTTTTTCACGAAATAGCGCCATGTTTCTGCTTTAGCTGGCTGGCAAAATTTATTAAAATAAATTTACTATCAAATGAAAGGTAATTGCAATGACTTTACATTTAATTCTAACACACTTTCTTCAAAAATATATAATACAAAGAAAAACAAAAAGTTATCAAATTTGTATTTATGTAATAACTACTACTTTTACACATTTCAACTTCATTTATTACCTCTAATAATCTGGCATCTCTAGAACTAGTCGCCAGTTTGGTTCTGGAATCTACTTCTTAGTTAATTTCTTATTCATATTTACCACAAAATGTTCAAGCAGAAATTACAAATCGGGGAGTCCCAAATTTGATTTTGACGTGGCGCTTGCGAATGTTACTTTAAGATTATTATTAATTTAAAGGTTGTTGTGTTAAGTAAACAGTTCGTACAAGAAAGATATTTAAGTCAAAATGGCTAGTACTTCGTTCAATGTTCGTATCCGAGCTAAAACTAAGATTTATTTAATTGGACATTCATCTGAACAAATAACTGGTAGCAAGCTACCATCAAACCATCAAGTGCTAAAGTCATTGTTTTATAACATGCGAAACGTTGGATTACCTTTCTGTGAAGCCGCAAAACTCACTCTGAAAGAAGTTTTTGTGTTCTGGGAGAAACACAAAACCACAGTTTCAGAAAAATGCTGTTCGTAAAGTTGAAAAATTGTATAACGAATGAAGAACACTTTAGAAAAATTCAAGATTGAAGACAAAAGGTCAAGAGGAAAAAAGTAGTGCATTTACTATTAAATTGCCTGATTTATTTGAAGATTTTTATAAAAAAGTTATACCCTTAAAACTTAACCTTGAATATGTTATTAAATCTTTACTATTGGAGTTTATAAAATGTGTTCTTTTTCTCACTGCAACAGAAAATTTAGAAAATATCTTATTCTCTTCTGAATCGGAAGTGGAAGAAATGGCTTCAGACGATGTATGTTCAGTTAACCGAAACGCAGCCCAGAGATGATTATTAAGAATTCATTACGTTATGCCTAATATTTTTAAGAAAAGTTCCTTCTCACGATGTTTCGTTTCGCAGTCCTGGTGCCTATCATCACGCCCGTTGGATGGCAAAAGCCATTTACTCTCTGAAAATGTTTATTTTTAGGGAACAGTTTCCTATGAGTATAGAGGACATCAGTTCACTAAAAGCTATATGTTTATTTATTGTTAACTTGTATGTGAAAATGTGGTTTCAAGCTTCATACGCTATTACAGCTCCTAATAATGATATGGAATTTGTTCAGAACGCCATTAAATACAAAGATATTGATCAAGGTATCTCAGAAAAGGTACTGAGAAAATATTTACTTCACAAATCTGTTTTGGCTTGTTTGACAATAATGTTTCAAATGAAATTAAAAGAAAAATGGCTCAAAAGTTTTTGTCATACAAGGATTTAAAAGAACACGAATGGTCTGCAAGAATTATCAGAGTGCAAGTTTCTGAAAACGAGGCTGTAAAACTTTTTAAAAATGCTTCTCTTGAGAAGTTTGTTTCGGATCAAAGTCTGGCTTTTTTTGAATATTTTAAAGTTAAAATAGATTTTTTTGGCAACGGACCTAAGGAACTGGTCCGAAAACAAAGATTTTTTGAAACTTCAAAGTTTTGTAAGAAGTACAAAAGTAGTAAACGACACGGCTGAAAGAGGGGTTAAACTAATAAAAGACTTCAATAGCACTCTTACAAAAGATGAGGAGCAAAAACAATTCATTTCCTAAATTCATGAGTCTAAATGTCTCCTTGTTGTTTTGAGAACTTTAGAATACCGTAGGAAATTACAGTCTATCTTACTCATTTATGATATAATTACTTCGAGGGTTGACTGCCCTGATTTATTATATTAAATACCATTCAATATACTAGCTAGAAACTTGAGAATAATTGACACATTTAAAGTTCGAATTCAGCGGAATAATTATGCTCTTATGGCTAATAAATCACAAATGGGTTAAACGCTGGTTTAGTTGAACTAAACTTGAATTTATATGTAGTTTAAACTCAACAACTATAAATTAGTGTCCCATGTATTATATATTGTGAAAAAAATAACATGTGGCAGCACTACGATAAATCTTATCAAATCAAATGGTCTGTATTGACAGTTTAAACGCCCAATTTTATGCGTTTAAAGATGGTTTATATTTTTAGTGATTTATAGATTTGTTGGTTTAAAAACATTTTAAACTAGAAATAGAGCTTAACTTGCTCTGGTTTTTTAGCCCTTAATGGCACTTAAACAATAACATTTCATAATATTAATAAATTAAATATATTTTAATCGCATTTTGAATTTTGCACATCAATAGATAATTTTGAGTATTTTATAAATTTGATGTTATTTATGTTAGTGTATGTGCAGTCGCATAGTTTGTATGGAATTTTGTTTTCCATAGACTGAAAAAAATAAATAAATAACATTGAAAAAACAAAACCATTCTAATGAACGTAAACAAGTTTGACCGAATTTTATTATCTCAGGTATCTATGAATTGTGAACGGTATTGTAATAGAAACTTATCCCAGTAGAACACTTTTATTGGAACGACTTCGAGCACTTAAAATAATACAAAATTTTTAATTTTTCAAGTTTTAAAGTCTGATAGCTTACGATTTCCTAGTTTTAAGCAGGTACGTTTTCCACATAGACCTTTTACTTTTAAGATCCCGCACCATGAGATATGCAAGTGTTTTGTATACGCATTTAAATTCCGTTGTGTTTGACTTTTAATTTTCAGTATACTTTGACAAATTACCATGCAAATACTAACATCAGAAAAACGTTTTCAAATCGTAGTAATTTATTTACAAAGCTCAAGTTCTGTTTGCAAAGCTTACGGTGCGCATCATCGTTCATCTGAGCAGCTTATACGCAATATTTATGGATTTTTTAATGACCACATTTACTCTTTTGAATAATAACACTGAGATAGAAATTTAAATTTTTTTAGACTTATCGTTGTAACCTAATTCGGATACGCTGAATCCAGTGGTGCTAGCCGGTTTTTAGGTTTGCTCTGGTTTTTCAGATATACCGTTTACGCTTTAGCTTATTAAAAAAACTAAAAACCCGAAATTCCGCAATAAAATTTCCTTTAAGAAAGATACAACTTTTTTCTTATATGAGCAGTCGTTTTAGAAACATAGCTAGGCTTCTAATTTGCAAATTAGACCGCAATTAACTGTTTGTCGCTAACATTTTTTCAAAACAAGCTTGTCCTTTATCTCCACTCCTTAAGGGGGCTCCCATACAAATATTGCGGTTTATTAAAATTCTTAAATTTGGACCCTACCGCGCGTAGTATGCTCCTATATGGGTCAAATGTATGACCAACGCCACTTTATTTTTCATCTCACTCATTTATTTCTAACATACCTACCCACTATCTCCATTCCTTAAGGGGGCTCCCATACAAAATGTTCAATGCAGACTAGAAATATATTGAAGAAAAAGTCCCATAAATGCCCAGGAGTCGCCCCTAGTGGGATAAATGTATGACCGACCTCAATTAGTTTACTGTCCTTAACATTTTCTCGATACATACTTGCCCTTATCACCATTTCTTAGGGGGGCTCCCATACAAATATTGCGTTTTATGAAATTCTAGGGCATCCTAGAAGCTGTGGGGCCAATGGTTTACAATTTCTTAAAACTTTAATTTTATATTGGCGCCTTTTAAAGATTGTCAGTGAAAACCTAGATTTCAACAGCATTTTGTTTTAAGAGTCATCCGTTGAGACCCAAAAATCCTGCGAAAATTTTCAAGAGTTTGGATAAACTTTTCTTTGCAGAAAATGCCAATACATATACATATATGTTCATATAAAATCTATTTGTTGCATTCAAAGCGAATTCATGTTCGTTGTTACTTCTGATTGAAAATGTCAAAATCTCAAGAAAAATGTATATGTATGTATTTTGTAGGGTTTCCGACTATTCCGAACAGTTGATATTTAAAAAAAAACCCGTTTTTCGGCTAAGCATTAAAAAATAACCGGTTTTAATTCGGATAAATAAAAACACAAAATTCAAATTAGTTTTTGAAACAAAAAGTTAATTTGAATAAAAACAAAACAAAAGTCGGCTACAATTTAAAACCTCCCATGAAAATGATAAATTTTTCCCATTTGTTGTAGTTTTTGGCATGAAGATATTTTAGTGATGTATTATTTGCCGTCTCTTACGAACTACTTGGAACAGAGATAAGTTTTATTTGCCGCATATTTGTGTCAAGTCGTGACATAAAGATCCTTAGCAACTTATCATTTTAGGGTTCTTCAAGCATCACGGAAATCAGACAAACTCTTACGGTTCAAACAATTATTGGTTAGGTTTTTTCGGACATCAGATGGTAACGGTTGTTTTAAGACCGGAAAAAGTTTTCCAGTGCTTTGTTCGCGAAGAAATAATTTTAAATATGTATCTCTGTGGGTTCATCTTTTCGAATTAGAATTGGTAGTTACATACAGCTACTCACACTTAGAGTGGTACACCTCATTAAGAATTAAATTAAAGAATTTAATAAACACTAAAATAAAATTACAAAAATTATTTTTATTAATATAATTTTTTTCTTATTCGACCTTTATTATTTCAATTTATATATATTTGTTTAAGTTTGAATTCTTTTTTGTATAAAAATATTGATTTTGGTAATTTTTTTTTTTTTTTATTAAAGTAAAATCAATATTTTTATATAAAAAAGACCTCAAGCTTAAATAAATTAATATACAAGTTTTATACGTAACAAAAATTTTGATATAAAAATTACTACGTTACGCGAATATATGTTGTGCAACCTCCTCCATTTTCAAAATAACGGTATATCTTGAAAACAAGAGCTAACCTAAAAAAATGGCTAGCACCATTGGATTCAGCGTACCCGAATTATGTTAAAATGCCATGTGCCCGGCTTGTCTCTTTTTTCAACTAGCACAGTGTAATCATCCAAATCGAATCCGTACCAATCTGCCATCGCCATTGGAGACGTGAGTGTAATAGATATCGATACGACGCACAGTGGGAAATTTTACGAGAAGGCGGTCAAAATTCCATAACTTTTGGCTGGATCGGTATATTTTTATGCGATTTTTTTTGCTCGATAGGTGCGATGTTAGGCTTCAATTTGCGCTATAAAACGTATAAAACGACTGATAGGAGCAAAAGTTATGGGGAGTTCAAAATGCATTTTAATTTTTTTGTTGAGTTTCGGTGTAAAAGTTGAATATTTCAAATATGATTTTTTTATAATTTATCATTATTTCTCTTGTATTTTACAACTGATACTTATTTATTATTTTCCAGCTTAGATCCTGTCAGAAAATGCTAATATTTGGCCCCTGTGAATTTTTTAGTCCCAATATTTGGGAAGAGACGAGTTGTTATAAGGATAAAACTGAAAAGGATTATTTTGAAAAATGCCCAAATACCATTCTTGGCTATCGATAACATTTTAGGTAATTCAACTTTTATTTTTGGTTTGAGATGTATGTGTATTTTATTTTTATATATAAATACAAATATATACTTAAATCAAAAACAAATTATAATCTATAAACAATTAAATTAAAACATATTAGTAAAAATTTCTTCTAAATAGCTTTGGGTTTCATTTTCCAGAAGTGGTTTAGCTTCGTCCTCTAATTCGATTGCGGTTGATTTCCATTTTTGTTGAATACTGGACATATATGGATCTGATGTGCATAACAAAATAGTAATAAGATCTTCATTAGTACAACATTTGGACATTTTTCTTGTGTTATGCTCGCGGAAGAATCTGTAGTCTTTGTTCCTTTTTTCTTGCGCTTCTTCAGATAGATCTCCAATTGGAAGCATATTGTGTTGAACTATTTGTTCCCCATGGTATAAAATTGTTTTTTCCATCGATCATTGTAAGGAACATTTGAAAATTAATTTCAATGCATTGGTCATCAAATTTTAATATTGCCGGTAGAAGTTCTTTAATTTGATCTTTTATTTTTCGAACTTCTTCAGTTATGACATCTTTAGTTTCCTTTTTGTAAACAAACTTTATTGGTCTGCAACACTTTGTTGAAGAGGGAATTTCATTTTTTCATACATCCATTTCTGTAACTCTACTGGTTGACGGCTCTAAGCCAATATAAGTTTTTCTTAAACGTAATGGAACTAAAGATACCATGAATAAGTAAGCATTAGATGAGTTTTCTGAATTACATTGCTTGTATTGTGTCTGACCAGAGCTTCCATCACATCCCCATTTAGAAAATAAAGTGATGCTGCAATTTTAAAGTTTTTTTAAACAGTCAGCATCAAGTGTATTTAATAATCGTTCTGCAGTGTGTTCGAGAAGAGCCTGCAATTTTACTTCGGCTGAACTTGAAGGTATACTAATAGCCGTTTGTGAAGGTAATCACTCTTTTTTGACAGAAACTAAATCTCGATATGCTGGAAAGATTTCACAATTTTTTTCATTGGTTCGCTTTCGCAGTTCTGTATACTGATTTTTTGTCAGTTTTAAATCCAAAAATAGTGCAAATGCTTCTTCTGGAGTAAATTTCATTTCTTCAGTTGGTGTAGGCATACTTTTTAAAATCCTCTTTGTGCGTTTAGGGCTCGCTTCCACTATTTTTTCAATTATTGCAATTTTTGTTTTCTTATTTTGCGTTGGTTGAATTTGATGCAGAAATGAATCCTTTATCATACTATGAGAAATTTCTTCATTGATATTTGCAAGCTTGCGTCTTCGTGATCTTTCACTGCAATTGTCAATTTGTTTTGCGGGCCGACCCACTTTTCCAGTTTCTTAAAAATCAGATCATTTGTTAGCTATTTTTCGTTGCGTAAGTAAAACGTTTTCTTGTTTCTAGAATATTTAAGGTACCGTTTTCTTAACCCTCCGATGAGTGAGAAGGTCCCTAGGGACCTTTTTGCCTTTTCAAACTGAAAGTACTCCTACTTCAACCAACACCCCCCCAAAAGTTACTCTATATTCCAAGAGTATTTTGTTGCGCATCGGCCGATCGGATTATTACTTTAGGAGTTATTGAGGTTTTAGTCAGAATAGTACGCGGACGTGTGAATAGGTCCGTATGGACCTTGAACTGGTTTTCACTAATAAATGCATGTTTTTGGGCATCATTATAATTTTTTTTATTGTTTCGACACATAATTAACTTGTTCTGAACACAAAGACCTAAACTCAAAGACATTAGGGATGATGATAAAAACAAAAAATTCTAAGAAAAAGTTCTAAGAACAAAAATACTAAGAACAAAAAATACTAAGAACAAAAAATACTAAGAACAAAATACTAAGAACAAAATACTAAGAACAAAAAATTCTAAGAACTGCCCAGCCAGCAAAATACTCCGACATTGTCTGAATCAGACATTTCGTGCAATTGTCTGACTTCATTCTTAGAGACTTCGTTCAGATTTCTGTCAGACATTGAATATACCTACTGTCTGGCCGATTTCTGATCGATTTCGCATGGATATATCGAGGGGAAATTATGTTCAGATGTGTCCAACAGAATTTCGACGGAATTCCTTCAGATTTGTCTAACGAGACTTATTATTTTTTTAAAATAATGACAATTGTCATTCAATTGAAAACAATTTTAATTTTATTTTATTTTATTTATTCAGGATAAAAAGCATAAAAAAGGTACGTACGTGTAACATTTTTAATTATGTATGCACTTTTACATATTTTGCAATAAAATTATTTCTTTCAGCTATCAGTTCGAAAGCAAAAAATTCTCGGCTAACACATCAGAACTTCCCATGCCTTTTTCATTAGGTTTCTGAAATGCCGACAAAAAACCAAAATTTCCCACGACACGTCTGTCAGAATTCGTGTCAACCACTCCATGCGTTTTTGGGTCAGAAATCTGACAGAATTCGTATACGATTCCGACTTTTTTGCCGACGTTTCCCTCAGATATCTGAACGACGTCGGATTATTTTGCTGGCTGGGTGGTTTATTGCTAGTAGTATAAAATTAGAATATTGAATATTAAAAAAAATGAAAAAAGTATTTTTGTATGTATAATTTAGTTATAAACAATAAAAACAAAAAAAAAAAAATCAAAAAAAAATTTTTTATATGAAAAAACATGATTTACAAAAAAGGTCCGCAGGGACCTTTTTTCA
Source organism: Pollenia angustigena (assembly GCA_930367215.1). NCBI lineage: Eukaryota > Metazoa > Arthropoda > Insecta > Diptera > Polleniidae > Pollenia > Pollenia angustigena. The sequence goes on along the minus strand of OV884059.1, from coordinate 171,308,982 downwards.
CGGCCGTGAAGTTCAGAACTGTCATTCATCGGAGGGTTAATGTAAAATTTTTATCTTATGAATTTTGATTTCTTGTTCGTAGCATAATTAAAAGAATGGATTATTCATTATGTGTAACACAAAATCTTTTTCATCTTTCTGTTGAAAATATATATCTGCGAGAACTTTATAACTAAACTTAGCCATTGTTTAAACAATAATGAAGGTAAAATTATGAATGCATGCATTTTTATACTCTTGATAGAAGTTTTTTTAAATGATCTTTTGTTACCACTTCTTTGAAACATAAAAACCCTTTTTTAAAAAAAAATTAATCTTTTATTAGCATTTCTTTGAAACATAAAAAACCCCTGTTTTCACACTTTTTAAAAGGATAACATACCGGCAATAAATTAACAGGTAACATGTAGGTAATTTTCACGTAAAATAAAACTGCGTGCTAGTTTTTTTACCATTTACCTGCTCTTCCATTTTTTAAATTAAGTTGCAATTTTCAGGTAATTAAACTATGAAGTTTATGTTGCGGCTATTTACTAATGTTTAACCTTTTAACTTACTCAGAAATCTAACGTGTTAGTCTATTTATGTCGCCTATTCGTTTTGCAGCATCCGTTCACCCACAATAAGTTTATAACAATGGCAATACCTTTACCTTCTCCAAATGAATTGATAACCTGACGTGCTAGATAATTTATGTGGCCTGAACTGCTTAATTTGTCGAAAATTCTTTAAGATTCACCTTCTTTAATTTCAGTAATGTTTCCTTGCAGGAGTTATTTTTTGAACCGAATATCTTACCTTGGGTCACAGAAATGCTGTAGTTCGCAAGGCCGTATCCAGATGTGTGTACAATGGGGTATGGAAATGTAGGTTAGATTCTGGACTACAAGAGAGTATAAATTTTTTTTGACGCGTTTTGACGGGCAGGACTTATGCTCTATAAAGTAGGAAATTTCCGGGAAATTTTGACATTAAAAAAATAAAATAAAAAAATTTAATAGTTCTAGAGGTCGCAGAGTGTAATGCTTTAAACCACCTATAGCTAATAAAATAAACTAATACACAAAACATATTCTGTCAAAAAATCTTAAAAAACAAAAAAGTTATGAGCATTTCAACTTCAAAAATTGACTCAGAAATTGAACACTATAACCAAATATTGAGAAAGTCCATTTCGGACCACCCTGTTCTCAATGAAATAGTTGAAATAGGGTTGAAATTTTTTGGCTACCGAGGTTAACTAGTATTTACTTTCACATGAATAAAAAAATTTTAAAATCGGAGAACATAAAAAAAAATAATTTTGGCCGCCTTCTCAAAATATGAACCAGTGTGCGACGCACAGTGCTTTGGCCCATAGACATAAATAAAAACAAAAAAACAAGTCTTATATTGTACTTAAAAAGGTACAGATCGATAGATAACAAAATAATTCAAATGAATTTTGAAGAATTTTTAAGATTTAACTCTTTTTGGCGGTGCTAGAGGGCGCCAATGTTTGAGAATTTAAAGTAAAAATGGCTAAACAACTACTTGAGTTTTACAAGCTTCAGGAAAACTGTTGTAAAACTGTTTTTTAAAGCACAAGACTGAAATTTTTTTCTGTAGTAGTTTACTATATTTGGAACTAACTGTAAACAAATTTTATTGAATTATTTTCTAATAAGTGTTTTTTTTATTGGTTTGAAAAACGCTTATTATTTACTTAAGCTCTAAAAATTTCTTAACTTTGATGGAATATTAAAAAAAAAAGAAAAATACCGTCTATGGGTTTTTTCTGATTTCGAATATTTAGACTGTTTTCTAATAACTACAAGAAATACAATTTAAAAAATTTTACCACAACTTGAAAAAAATTTTTTTTTTCCAAATGGCTATTTTCATGATTTTTGCTCAAATTTTCATAGTTTTCAGGAGTTTAAAAGACAATAAACTACAAATACTGTGAAATATAAATTCAAACAAATACCATTTAATAAAAAACAACAAAAATAAAAATATGTATAAAAAATTGTTTGTGTTTGTCTGCATTTTATGGCATAAGAGGGCGCTGAAATCACAAATGCCCTTGATTTTTTATTGTTTCAAGAAAATTATTGTAAAAAATTCATTTTCTGGATTACGTGATTGAAATTTTTTTGGTGAATTATTCCCCTATTCATATTTTTTAATGGTTTGAAAAATGCTTATTATTTACTTAAGCTCTAAAAATTTCTTAACTTTGATGGGATATTAAAAAAAAAAGAAAAATATCGTCTATGGGTTTTTTTCTTATTTCGAATATTTAGACTGCTTTCTAATAACTACAAGAAAAACAATTTAAAAAATTTTACCACAACTTGAAAAAAATTTATTAAAAAAAAATGCTATTTTCGTGATTTTTGCTCAAATTTTCATAGAATGAATTAGCTTAAAAAAAAAAATAAACTAGGAACACAATAAGAAATATTAGGTATTAAAGTGGCTTTATGTAACTATAATGAAACGTAACTAATAACTAAAATAAATTTCAGGGTGCTTGTCCGAAGAAGCATTGGAATGCAACCACAAAATCGTCAGAAGAGACCCTCATCAAGATTTAATGACTCATTTAATACTTTCCTCAGATCCGTTGTTGTCTTCAAAAAGGAATCCAAAGACTAAAAAAATTATATTTTTTGAAGAAATTGAGAAATATATACTGAGAGAAAATGTTGATGAACCAGTTGTAGATGACGAAACAAATGTTTCGTTGAGCGGCAATATTTTTTTGGAAGAATCCAGTACTGAAGATGATTTATTGTAATTAAAAAATATGAACATATGTAAATAATAAATAAATTAGTTTAAAGAAAATAAATTAGGAATATAATAAGAAATAATTCCAAATAATTCGTTAGAATCACTTTCTGAGTCGATCTAACGATGTCCGATGTCCGTCCTTGTGTATTCAGATCGCGAATTCGGAGACAATTTGATGAAATTTGTCCCAGAGGCTCTGACTGGTACAAGGACCAAGCCTATTGAAAATAGAGCGAATCGATTCATAATTTTACAAAAACCATCTTATTACATCGGCAAGATTAAATTTGGTCCAAACCAAACTAATTTTATTGCAATCAAAATCAGCTTATCAAATTTTGTTGGAATCTTTCTATTTTTGCGTATAGCTCCCATACAAATCATTCTCCCGAAAATAGATTTTAATGCCAGCTTCCTTAAAAATATAAGTATTTACATACAACCTGTGCAAAGAGAGCACACGAAGAATGATTCGATGCTCTCTGATGCACCTCCCTTAGCCTCTACGGCACTTACCAAAAAACCTACAAAATCATTAGCCGACTTGGTGAAAAACCGGTTGGTGAGCTCACTGAGCAGGAGAAAACTTCTCTTCAGTGGGCAAAAACCCATATTGAGGGCTTAAAACGTGGACCTCCCTCTGCAGAGGAAGGCAATCCTGAACGGAAGCCAACCGAAGCAGCGCCTAAACGGCAACGGTCAGGGGAGGACACACTTCCTGGGACTAAACGGTCCAAATATACGCCTCAACGGCCGCAAAACAGGTCGTACAAAGATGTGGCTAAATACCACCTCATTTGGGCGATCATTGACCGCAACGCCAGTGACGGCACCATTTCATCCAAGAACTGGAAGCTGGTTGTCGTCGCACTTAGTAGGGCGTTCCTAAATGTCTTAAGGGGTAACCCTGGACCACCACCACAATGTGAAGATGCCGGCTGGTATCAAGGTCACATTAAACTGATAGCGTGTGCAGATGAGCGTTCAGCGCTGCTGTACAACCCAGAAAAAACTTTACTTACAATCCTACTTTTAATGACTTCAAGAATTCATTACTTTGTAGCTTTATTCGCCACTTTTCGGATTATTAGTTATATATTAAATAATAACTTTATTAGTATATCTTAAATTTACAGAAAAATTTTAATTTTTATTATGACAATAAAAATGTCATTATAGTCATTATAGTCAAAAAAACAGAGGTTTTTAATACAAAAACTACACTGCCCCGGTAGACTAGCTGGTAGCGAGCTAGTCTATCAGCACCGAGGTTGCGTGTTCGAATCCCCGCCAAAGACAGAAAAAAAATAAAAAATAAAGCAAAATAAAATAAGAAAAAAGAAAATAATTAAAAAAAACAAAAAAAAAAAAATATAAATTTTATTTTATTTAACCTTTATTTATTTAATTTTAATATAATTTATTAAGCTTATTAAGCTTAATAAATTATATTAAAATTAAAAAAAAAAATAATTAAAAAAAAAAAAATTTAAAAAATAAAAAAATTTTTTTTTACTTTATTGACTTTGTGTAACTATATATTTTTATACAAATTTTAAGTATAAAAAAAACTGATTATTTTTTAGATTATAATAGGCTAAATAATAAAGGATTACTTTTGGGACATCTCAAACAAAAATAAGTACTTTTTCTAGTAGAAAAGTAAGTAGGCTCGTCAAATTCTCATTATTTTTCTGCTCATTTTGTAAGCAAAGTTTTTGCTGGGAAGGCTGCCGTTGAGTCCCTGGGGGAAGTTTGGCAGGGCGCTAAGATTGAGGCAATACCTCTGGCCGATGTACCGCAAAGGCCCAGATCTATTGCCAAGATCCCCGCTGAGCCATCCGACCCTAAGGAGATCCTGGAAATTATACAGATCAGTAACCCCCAGCTACCCACACAGGACTGGAAAGTAGTAAGGGTTTCTGAATCTGTTGAAGAGTCCAGGAAGGCCACTGTTATAATAAACAGTGACTCTCTGCCGTCACTTCGGAAGACACAGGGGAAGATATTCTATGGATTTGGAACTATCTTCCTCCGAGACTACAAAGGTGATGACAAAGGGAAGCCTCAAGCTCCGGTGACTACCACAACAGCAACAGCATCAACGGAGCATATGGAAGACGATTCCGCTACGTCATCGGCCAATGAAGACACTCAATCGGTCAGTGGACTTGTGGGTGACTTCTTTGGCAAGATGGAAGTGGCGGACGATGAGGACATCCTTCTGGAATCGGACGACGACCCAGAGGATTCCAACGTCACAGTCGTCCATAGCGATGAACTATGATGAAGGTGACACAAATCAACCTTCATCACTCTAAAACGGCGTCAGCTGCCCTTCTCCTCCGATTGGCTTCAGGCACGGAGGAGCTTATATGTATCCAAGAACCATTGTTGTATAGAGACAGGGTTTGCGGACTCAGTTTAGACTGAGTCGCTTTTGGACTTCATAGTAGAAAATGAACTAACAGTAGTTAATAGGGGTAGTGAGCCCACCTTTATTGTAACTAACAGAAGGGAGGTTCTTGATATTACGCTTATTAGTGATAAGTTCGCGGATATGATTAGCGATTGGAACGTGTCAAAGGACTGCTCCTTCTCTGATCACATGTATATTGATTTCAATTTCTCCTTTAGAGTTGATTCAGCTAAACCCTACACGAATAGAAGAAGGACCAACTGGTCTATCTATGCGAGTGTACTCGAGGACAAGCTGCCTATGAGCCCGGTTCTCATAGACAGTGTGTCCATGCTCGACTCCGCAGTGGAGTCTTTGACTGGTGTCTTAACTGAGGCAACAAACGAATCCTGTAAAAGAATCGACAGGAAGGGCAAAGCTAAGCCCATATGGTGGAATGCGGAGATTGCTGAAAAACGCAAAGAAAGCAGGAAACTCTTTACTGAGGCAAAACGTAATGGTGTTTGGAACAGTTACAAGCCCTCAGTAAATGGATTCAAAAATCTTATAAGGAAGGCCAAGAGACAGTCATGGAGGAATTTCTGCAGCGACGTGGAAAACTCCTCGGAGACAAGTCGGTTACGTAAGATTTTATCCTCTAAACCAGCTATTCCATCGTATATACGGAAGATGGACGGATCCTGGACCACAAACAGTCGGGACTCCCTTGAGGTCCTGATGAATACACACTTCCCAGGTTGCACTGATGATGTGCCTAGGGAGGTAACATTTACTGGCACTCGGGATATCTCTAATATTCCGATAACTCGCCATCGTGTGGAATGGGCGGTCAAAAGCTTCCATCCCTTTAAATCTCCAGGTCCGGATGGCATTATCCCAGCGGATCTACAAAAGAACCTGGGAATATTGATGCCATGGCTCTTGGCAATTTTTAGAGCCTGCCTGAGTCTCTCATATGTCCCATCAACTTGGACAACATATAAGATCGTCTTCATCCCCAAGAGTGGGAAGACATCTCACACTATGGCTAAGAACTTTAGACCAACTAGTCTACCCTCCTTTCTACTGAAAAAACTGGAGAGGATTTTGGATATTCATATAAGATCATCGTTAGGACACAATTCCTTGTCACTGGCTCAACACGCCTACACGAAGGGAAGGTCCACGGAAACTGCGCTTCACTCATTGGTGGGCCACATAGAGAGATCCCTGCACTACAAGGAATTTGCCTTAGTTGCATTCCTAGATATTGAGGGCGCTTTCAACAACGTTCGAATCGGTTATTAACGCAATGAGACATTTGGAAATCGACCCGGCGATTATTCAATTTGTCAGCAGTATCCTGCACTTCAGGCGTATTGAATCCAACTTGGGCGCCTCGAACATCTCCAAGGTTGCGACTAGGGGCACCCCGCAAGGCGGTGTACTCTCACCATTACTTTGGAATCTGAATATGAATACCCTACTCAGGGCCATGGAAAGGACGTGCTGCAGAACGGTTGCTTATGCGGATGACGTTGGAGTTGTGGCTCTGGGTAAAGATCCCAGACTATTGTCTGAACTAATGGAGTCCGCATTGGACGTCCTAACAAAATGGTGCCAGGATGTAAATCCTTCCAAAACGGAACTGGTACTTTTCACAAGGAGATACAAAATTCCCGAATTTGATACCCCGAGGATAAAGGGGATCTCGCTGGAACTGTCTGACAGCGCCAAGTATCTTGGGCTAATATTGGACAGCAAACTGAACTGGAGGATGAACACCATTTCCAGGACTAATAAGGCGGCAACTGCATTATATTGCTGCAAAGGGGCCATTGGCCTAAACTGGGGAATTAACCCGAGAAATGTATATTGGCTATACGAATGAGTCATTAAACCCATTCTATTCTACGGGGCAGCTGTTTAGTGGCCGGCACTCGAGGTGAAGAGTCATCAAATTAGGTTTGAACGTACAATGAGAATGGTGGCGATAGCGGTAACAGGTGCCATTAGAACAACCCCCTCTAAGGCACTGTTTACGATTTTAAACTGGTTACCACCAGACATTTTGGCGAAAAGTTTAGCTGCGAACGCGGCGGTAAGACTAAGGGCCACCGGAGCATGGAGGGATTACAATATCGGACATGCTAATATTCTGAACGAAATTAATTGGAACATTGATGTTGATTATGTCACACCCGAGCCAATCTTTGATCCTGGCTTCACGGTAAGCATTTTGGATAATGTGGTTGACTATGACCTACAAATTCCCGCGAACGCGATTCAAATTTTCACGGACGGGTCTAAAACACTGTGTGGTGTCGGTTCTGGCATATACTCCGAGCAGCTAAACTGGAGCATTCCTATAAGGCTGCCGGACCACTGCAGTGTCATCCAGGCCGAGATAATGGCCATATACACAGCCGCGAGACGCATCCGGTACGGTGATATATCTGGAAGGGATATTTACATTATTACCGATAGCAAGGCGGCCATAAGATCCCTGGAGAATGTGTTCATCACATCGAGAATTGTCCGAGAATGCCGGATGTCTCTGGAGGAGATAGCGCGACATTCACTGGTCACCCTTAATTGGGTCCTCGGACACAGGGACATACCGGGGAACTGCATGGCGGATTCGTTGGCGTATGCAGGTACCACCTTGAATCGAGACGGCTCGACATATAATGTAGGTGTTTCACTCCCAAGGAGTAAGCAACTCATTGCGCACAAGTTTCATATCATCGCCAGTCAGAGGTGGCTCGTTGAAACTACCTGTGGGGAAACCAGGAAAATCTGGTCCATCATAGATGAAAAAAGGACACGGCGGGCATTACAGCTGTCCAGACATCATCTTAGAAACCTGATTGCGGTTATAACCGGCCATTGGCTCATTGGGAGGCACGCCCAGAGGCTGGGGCTCCCTTACAATGACTTATGTAGAAGTTGCGGCGAGGAGGAGGAGGAAGAGTCAACGGAACATCCTCTCTGTAATTGCCCGGCATTCGGAGATATAAGACTCAAAATGTTTGGTCAAGGAACCCTTGGGGACAAAACTTGTCTCTCTGATGTTGATGTAAACAGGATCCACTCCTTTACTGAATCGACCGGATGGCTGTGTGGGAGCACAAGCAGCCAGACAACATAGGACCCATGGGAGACGGTGTGACATGGTAACACAACGGGAACTAATTAATGGACCCACGTGAGCTGTGCTTGATCACGGCTGCCAATGGAACCTAACCTAACCTACATACAAATTGGCGACAATGACTTTTACGATATCTACTATGTCATGACAAAATGTTGTCCAGGTAGGTCCAAAATAAACCAAAGGTTCCATATAAACTCTCATCAAAAAAACTCATATATGTAGCTGAAGATATCTAAATAATATTCGGCAGAAAGAACTTTTAAACAAATCTTAACCTAATATTCTGGCGGGTCCATGATTGCCCAAATAGATTACACTCTAGGAATATGGATTACACTCTAGGAACTTTGTTTTAAATACTATGCTATAGGATATCACATGGTCGGGCTTGACCGATTATAATTTCTTACTTGTTATTTTTGCAAGAGCATTTTAAGCGTTTTTAACTAATTTTTCATTAAATGATGATTTTGTATTTTTCACATTAATAATCCGATTCTACCAAAATTCGGCACACATATACATTAGGGTGTCCCAAAATTTTTTTTTGTTAGAGGCTCAAGCTTAATTTGAAAGCTTATAGGGTCCAGTATTTTTGAATTTTTGTTTAGATTTTTAGGAAGAGATTTAGAGGTCGCGCAAATCAAGTCTTTGTTAAAAATCTGGTTTTTCGGGTTGTTTTCAAACTTGACTCTTAACTTTGTCAATAAACACGTTCATTTAATTTTTTGATCAAATATTTCTAAAGAAAATTTCCCAAACTTTATTTCCATATACAAAAGCTTTAAGTTCCGGCAATATTTTTTTCCATTACGATTCCACATATTAAGTATTTTTGTAATTTTTTAACAAATTCTGTAAAAAACGGTTTATTAGTTTTCAAATTTATATGAAAGGTATAAAAACTAGTGACGCGATTTTGAATACCGATAAGTTCTAAACAATTAAGAAAAACAAAAATGGAATTTAGTATTTAGATGTACCTTAAAAATTGTGATACTTTTTTCGTTAATATTATTGTATATTTCCATTAATTTTTATAGTTACGTTATAACTGTCATTAACTTCTTACATTTATTGATCCAAATCGTTACACACTGTCATTTCACTTTCTATTTTATGTGTGCTTCAGGAGCTATCAATCGGGCTCGCTGGATGATGAAAATTATCTATTCTTTAAAAACATGCATTTTCCGAAACCAGTTGCAATCTTATATAGACAAATCAACAGTTGATGCCTTGCTTGAATTAAGTTCATTTATTTTAAGAATATATATCAAATATTGGTACCTCTGCCAGTGCCCTCGATACGCTCCTCTCAATGATCTGAGCCTATTAAAGGAATTGGATAGTTATACAAATATTAATAAAGCAGTTGCAAAAGCTAGCTTAAAATTTTTCTAGGTCATCAGTGGTACTTAACTCCGAAATTGGCTGCCTCAGCGTTTTTTGATGAACATATCGACACCAAAACTTTGCACTTAGTGCAGCGATTATGAAGTAGCAAATGTAACTTTAACAGAAGAAAACCTTAGAAATAAAGAAATTCAACAATTCACTTTAAAAGACAGTCTTACTTTTTTTGAAGCTTGCAATATTTCAATCGATTTTTTAAATATAGATCCAGAGAATTGGAAAGCCAACAAGTTTTTTCAAGAGGCATAGAAAAAAGTTCAACAATTACATGTGGTAAATGATGTGGCAGAACGAGGTGTGGCTTTTGCTAATACTTATATTAATGTCACAACTTCTGAAACTGATTACCAGAATTTATTGCAAGGTATAGAACTACATCGCAAGAACCTCAATAAATGATTTTTTACAGAGCAAAAGAAACGTTTTTTTTTTTTGATTGGGTTAGATTGGTGAACTGGCAAACAGCTTATAATAACATATACTGGGTATAAAGATAAAAACGGGTATAACTCAGGAACGGTAAGAACAAATTTAAAAATTGTTTTTTCATATAAATAAGAATTAATTTGTCTTTCAAACTGCATCATTAGTCTTTTTCGTTTTTATTTAAACTTAAAAAGTTGTAAAGCGTTATTACAAAATTTTTGAAGCATTTTTAAGAAAAAGGATATATGGCAGGACCTTGAGTCCTTGTTCAGATTTAAACGAAAATTTACACACACGTTGCTAGTTGTGTGTGTATCAGCATGACCATTCTTTGTAGTTTTGGGGGCATTATTGAAGCTAAAATTACATTATTCCATTACAGGGCACATGGAAGGTAGGCGTGTCCTTGGACCGATTTCTCAAAAATTCATATTTTTCTTAACTAAGCTATATTATGCTAGTGTACCAAATTTCTGACAACTCCTTCTATTTATGTCCCTTCGTTATATGGGGACAAAGCACTGTGCGACGCAATTCCCAGCCACCCAGTCTCTGCTCCATAACTACTTGGAACATTTATAGGATATAAATTGGCCTACATCCATGTAAGATTCAACGTATGCAAGAATTAAAGCCAGGTTCCCATCAATTGCATCGGAAATTTTAACCAGATTTGTACTGTCAAAACATCTTCAGCGATGAGGCTAATTTTTGGCTAAACCGCTATGTAAACAAGCCGAATTTTCGTGTTTGGAGAGAGCACAATCCTCATGACACTCTTGAGATTCTATACACGCAGAGAAAAAATATGGTTGAGCATGGCAACTACACTATGTTTATCGTAACAATATTTTATTGTCTAACACAAAAAATTGTTATTTTTATTTAATATAAACAATATTATAGTTACTGTAAACATATCAATGTTTATCGCATTTATAAATTTGAGTATTTATTGTTGACTGAAAAATAATAATTTTTCTAACAACTAAATAATGATAACTTTGAAAACATATTAAATACGTGTAGTCATAGTATGATTAAGATGCAAACATAATATCTTTACAAGAACAATTTTTGATTTTTAGTTGAACTGTTTATTTTTAATTTTCGATATTCTTTTATTAGGCTTGAGTTCATCAAATTTAATTTTCGTTAAATTATTTTCACTGAGGGAGGAATTTTACAACTTGGAATTTTTATTGAAATTTATTGATAATTTTTCTTGGCTGAGCTGGGATTTGAACCCGGGTTGATCTTTACATGTTTCAAGAAACACCACTTTCTATCGTCAGAAGATCTTTGTGTTCTACCCACTGCACCACTGCGGTGCCCGTTAGCCAACAGTCAAACATCAATCTTTAACCAGTAGTACTGGTGGTTCGAAATTTGCTGTTATTATTACTTAAATTTCAAATTACATGTTGCCTCCTTTTTGCTCTGTTTTTTCGTATTCTTTCTGTCAAGACTTTGTCTTGAAAACCTGAATACATTTGTTTATTATGTTTTTTTGTCCCCTTTCGTCGACAATTTATTTGTACAAATTAAAGTACAAATGTAAACATTAGAGCTTGTGCCATAGCTTTTTCTAAGAAAAATTTTTGATTTTTAGTTGAACTGTTAATTTTTAATTTTCCATATTCTTTTATTAGGCTTGAGTTCATCAAATTTAATTTTCATTAAATTATTTTCACTGAGGGAAGGAATTTTACAACTTGGAATTTTTATTAAAATTTATTGATAATTTTCTCTTGGCTGAGCTGGGATTTGAACCCGGGTTGATCTTTACATGTTTCAAGAAACACCACTTTCTATCGTCAGAAGATCTTTGTGTTCTACCCACAGCACCACTGCGGTGCCCGTTAGCCAACAGTCAAACATCAATCTTTAACCAGTAAAAATTAAATTTGATGAACTCAAGCCTAATAAAAGAATATCGAAAATTAAAAATTAACAGTTCAACTAAAAATCAAAAATTGTTCTTAGAAAAAGCTATGGCACAAGCTCTAATGTTTACATTTGTACTTTAATTTGTACAAATAAAATGTCGACGAAAGTGAACAAAAAAACATAATAAACAAATGTATTCAGGGTTTCAAGACAAAGTCTTGACAGAAAGAATACGAAAAACAGAGGAAAAATGAGGCAACATGTAATTTGAAATTTAAGTAATAATAACAGCAAATTTCGAACCACCAGTACTACTGGGTAAAGATTGATGTTTGACTGTTGGCTAACGGGCACCGCAGTGGTGCAGTGGGTAGAACACAAAGATCTTCTGACGATAGAAAGTGGTGTTTCTTGAAACATGTAAAGATCAACCCGGGTTCAAATCCCAGCTCAGCCAAGAAAAATTATCAATAAATTTTAATAAAAATTCCAAGTTGTAAAATTCCTTCCCTCAGTGAAAATAATTCAATGAAAATTAAATTTGATGAACTCAAGCCTAATAAAAGAATATCGAAAAATAATATCTTTACTCTAATAATAATTTCTTAGCGCCATTGGTCAAATAATTGTGTATCAGTTGTGTCGTTTGTTTTAAATATGACTTTGGTTAAACAATTAAAAAAAAAAAAATGCAAATTAAAAAAAAAAATTTAAGAAATTGTATTTACATTAAAAAAAAATTTAAAAGTGCCACAAAATAAAAAATCGGTGCAAAAAATTTTAATTTTATTTTATTTTTGTGAAATTTGTGCTGTATTATAATATGATTACTTCTAAAATTATAATGATTAACAGGATAAGAATATGATTAAGGGAAAAATAGTATGATGTAATATTACGAATATATATAGTCATAATCAGGTATGTTCTAGGTTTCGACTCGAATTGAAAACGAAGAATTTTTTAAATCCACATAATTCATAAATTGGTCTTCTCAAATCCGCATGTTTTTGTGTATTCGAAGTTTATGTTAGAAAAAGCTTTTGTTGAACTTAAGATCGCTAATTTGCTAACCTCAGCATGATAGAAATATCTAATATTTATTACAGGAAAAATCGCTTCTATCGCGAACATGGCTAAAATTCGCGAAAAATTGCAAACTTTTAAACAAACACTAAAATTTATTTGAAATCGCTAAATGGGTTAAAAAAAACAAAATGTCGGAAAATAACAAAAAATAGCAAAAATTCGCGAAAATTTTTAACATTTCAAACCAGCCATAAAATTGATTAAAAAACCCTAAGACTATAAGGAATGGCGAAAATTCGGTAAAAATTCTTATATTCGCGGAGATTCGCAAAAATTTGCTAACAGCGGCATGATAGAAAAGTCTACTATTTATTAAAAATCGTGAAAGCTGTAAAGAATCAGAAAACTTACAGAAACAAATCGCTTCTATTTGGAACATGGCTAAAATTCGCGAAATATTGCAAAATTTTAAACAAACCCAAAAACTAATTTGAGATCGCTAAATCGATAAAAAAAAACAAATTGTGCGAAAATAACATAAAATCAATATATAATCATAATAATCAATGAAAAATTTGATTTTAAATTTATGGTTAGTTAGGGCCTTTTGCGTTTTAGATAACGATAACTTTTTGATTTAATTGGATAAAGAAGCTTTTAAGCTAAAAACAAAATTTATTTTTTTTGTTAAAAATGTTATCACATATAAGAATAAAAGTCAATTCGTTTTACTTTCACCAACCCATTACTACTCTAATTGAAAACGAATAAAAACATGTGGATGTGAAATGCAGAACAAAAATGCTGAAGTAATCCACTTTCGAGTGGATTCGGATTCTAGAACACACCTGAATATGATTCAATAATAATCGTAATATGGTGACAACAATCATTAATCTTATCATAATATGTTGCTCTTAGAATATGTTAACCACAACCATGTTTTTCTTTGCGTGTATATTCCGAAAAAATCACTGTTAAGTGAGGCTTATATGCCGAAGGCGCATCGGCCACTTTATCTCTTATTTCGGAACCAGTTTCAAAATGATTCGTGATTTTCTTAATCCTCATGTCTTACAATTCATTTGGAGGAGAAATAGTTTTAAATAGAAGGCGCAACATGAAATACAGCGCGTGACATCACTTTGTTGAGCCAGATGTTTGATGGCCGAATTATCTCAAGAGATCAACCTGTTAATTGGCTACCTCGTTCATGTGAATTATGTGATTTTACACCTGATAAACCAGCAACGCACTATTGACGAAATCAGACTGGGTATGCTCAAAAAGTAGTGCAAAATTAGACCAACAGAATGGCGTTTAAAAGGCGCAATCGCGGAGCCCATATTCCAAAAATTATTTTTAAATCTTAAATGCCATGAAATCTTTGAGCTAATAAAGCCAACATTTTGGTAAATTCATTGAATTTCAATGCCTCTAAAAAACACCCCTAACAAATCACACATTTTTTCTCGTTCATGTTTTAACCAAAACTGACCTTTTAAAGCAAGAAATAGACCAGGGATTGTGTAAAAAAAGAAAAAGAAAAACAATTAAGAAGGAAAAGTTGGTCATGCAAGACTATATGATGATACCCTACATAACAGCATTTTTAGGATCAACGGACAATCTTACACCTCAAAATTATAAGTTGACGTTAAAATTATATATAAGAGTTAATTATGTCGAATATTATCTAAATATCAAAATTAATATGATAATCTTTCCTTTTAAAGTGAACTCATGGACGGGGTTTATATAAGACATAAAGTCATATGTGAAATTATGAAAAAATGCTCAACGATTTCAATAGACTTCTTCATTATGTACCAAATCAAGTTATTTTCCATCTGTTAGCAAGCATGGTGGACATTGTTTGATATATTTAGATGTTTATTCTCAGTTAATCGGTATAGGAAATTTTGAGCCAATCGGTAGACGCAATATTTCTATGTGGACAAAGGCATAATTCTAACTTACCATTTATATGGTAATGTAGGGTATACAAAAAAAAATTTAAATAGTTAGCATTGCATAAAAACGATTGTACTCTTAGGTGTTCACATAAAAACGGAAATCGTTGTTAAATTTCGAACATAAAATAACAAAAAAAAAAAAAAAAAAGATGAATATAAAAGATGAAAAAAAAAATGAATATAGAAGATGAAAAAAGAAAATGACAACCAACACTTGTGTAAATAATAGTCAAGGTGCTGGTAGATTCGTATAAAATGGTTTTCAATTCTTTTTTATTCAGTTGCATTAACAGGAAATAAAGTGCAGCACTATTTGCTGAAGCAAAATTCCTATTATGTTGTAGAATGTGTGAAAACATGAAATCCGACCATACCAGCAACCATTCTATATTAAGAATGTGAGAATAAAACCTTCAACTTTTAAATCTGAAAAAAATTAACACAGTTTTTAAATAAACTTTGAAACAAAACTAATTTTAAACAGATCTTCAAGTAATGAGAATTTCAACTGTTCTTTGCATGTTTTTTTTTCTTATTTGAGGTTTCAGTCAGGGTTGTAAGGCTTTTTTCTTCAAAAATCGTCAAAAGTTTTAACAAAATTCGTCAAAATCGTCATGAACAGTTAACAAAATCGTCAACAAATCGTCAAATATTTAAATTTTACAAATTGGAGACAATTTATTGCATTGAGTGGTTCAAAAATATAAATTTTTAGCAAGAAATTATATTTATGATAAAGAAAGTGATATGGTTAAGTTTTATTCTATTTATTTCAGCAAGTGGGCTGAAATATATTTATCATTTGAAAAGAAATACATAAGAAAAAATATATTTTCATAAAAACATAGCAAACATTTACATATTTATTTCAGTTATCTCTATTCACAAAAACATTAAATAAAAAATAAAATCTCATTTGCTATTAACTCTAGCTATCTTTAAATGATTAATTTTTAGCGCTTTCACTAATGCAAATTGTTTTTACTGTTGAAGGTGATAAACCAAGGGTTCTACCTATATCAACAGTCTTTTTACCCGACTTGAAACGTTTTACGTTTTACGTTTTTACGCAAATAGAAAAATTCTTCAAATATGATTATGACTTCAGCGAAAAAATGAAATCGTATGTAGCGATGCAAATCGAAATCAATAAAACGCAAAGCGGCTTTAACCAATTTTTAAAAAGCGGACCAAATAGGACCGACGCAAATCGAAGGTCTAGTGTATATTTTTTGCCGTATCGATGGCATTCGTATAATTGTAGAATTCGAATTACTAGTGCTTCTAATGAAAACCACCTGGTTTGTGATGGGGGAAGAACTTTTTTTGTTTAATAACAATAATTATTTGTTGCTTTTACGCCAAATCGTAGGCGCATAGTGCCAATACAAAATTATTCCAATCATTTCTATTTGAACTTAAGTGTTTTATTCTATTCCATGATAAATTTCCCGGATGAAGATTTATCTCTTCTTCAAGACTTCGTCTCCAGCTACCTCGTGGTCTGCCTCTTCTTCGCGTTCCTTGAGGATTCCAATCAAAGGCCTCTCTACATATGTCATTGGCTGGTTTACGTAGCACGTGTCCTATCCATCTCCATTTCCTTAACCGAATTTCAACAGCAATTGGTTCTATTTTGGTTCTGCGGTATAGCTCCTCATTTGATACCCAGTTGTGTGGCCACCATATGTGGAGAATATGACGTAGAGATCTGTTGACAAAGGTTTGCAACTTGTTGTTAATTTCAACAGACGTGAGCCAAGTTTCGCATCCATAAAGCAGCACAGAGAGTACATTGCTTTTGAAGAGGCGAATTTTTGTTTTGGTTCTGATTAGATTACATCGCCAGAAATTATATAGGCCAGCAAAAGCAGCTTTCGCCTTCTTAATTATGTGTGGTATATCAACACGAGTACCTCCGTCTGGTGTAATTTGGCTGCCTAGGTAGGTGAAGTCTGTGACTGATTCGATGTCCTGGCCGTACAGAGTGTTTAATATCCAATAATTTTTGTATTTCGAAAAATTAATTGTTACGTTTTGAACTGTTCCCAATATAAATGTTAATTTTTCTTGTGAGTGTTTTATTGATGCCAGAAAATCGTCATAACACTATTACTTTTAGTTTAAAAATCGTCAATCGTCATTTTACTGTATTTTCTCAAAAAAGCGTCAAAATGACGAAAAATCGTCACATCTAACAACCCTGGTTTCAGTATTTGTTCATGTATTTTTAAGTTTCTTTTCTTTTTTTTTGTTTTGTGAGCGGATGAGTGTTAATAATTGTAAAAAGTTAAAAATAACTGTAATTAAATGTAAGAAATTATTTCTCATCAAGTAAAAGTATTAAATTTTTTTTTTAATTTATTTAAATAATTTTTTGATTTTTAAGGCATTTTGATTTTATAGAATAGAAATAATGAGGACTTAATATACATATAAAGATTTTTGGAGTTAAACATTTTTGCTATGAAGGACATACAAATGTCTTTGCTAGTGGTCTTGCGATAGCAGTGCTTGCACAATTTGAATGTTGTAGGGATCAATCTTAAGATCCAACTTTAAAATTCTCTGCAATGTTTTTCTGGATATGCACAATTGGCTGGGATGACGACAAGCTTATAACGATGGATCTCATTTTTAACGCTCTACCTTATCTTTGCTTTAGAAACTGACTTTCAATCAAGATCTTGACGATGTTTTCGCTGCATCATAACAATAACAATATATAAAATAGGATGTGTGTATGTATGTATGTATGTATGTATGATTTTTTTTTTTTTTGGGTGAAGGTAGGTGAAAAATCTTCCATCAGATACCCAGGTCTTTTACCCCCTGGGTTATGACGGATTCCTACCGACTAAAAACACCTCCTTTCTCTTCCTTCAGCCCTGCGGAACTGTCTGTCATGATATTCCTTCGCAGGGTCGGATAGACTTAATAAGTTCTCTGCGGGAAATTTATGTCAATTGGACCAACAGACTGGTCCTGGGAGTTGTGGAAATAGAACAGGTACGAAAAGAAAAAACTCATGACCAGTGAAAGGAGAACCAATCATGTAATTGGTTTATGAAGAACAAAAAGGTAGAAAAAGTGATGAATTACAGTACAGTCTTCACCGGTGGTGTAATACATTTTTTTGGGACTTTCTAAAAGTTGGCTCTTGAATTTAATTCTAGGACTTGTTTTATTGAAATAATACTACATCGTATTGAAATAATACTACATTTTAGTAACTGTCACTTAACACGTCCATTGAGAATAGATTTGTGACTGGTCAAATGGTGTCAATTGACCCCCTCCAATGACAACCCCATGTTAAAGTGATAGGTCTTATTCATAGAAGGTGTTCCAACTAGAACCGGTCTCTACCACCAAAGACCTATCACAGGACTACTTTGTTGTCAGTTCGCTTCCCTCTAGGGTTGTTATCACGTCTATTATGTTTTCAGTATATATACTCTGTCCTATTAGCTCCTCTGCGTGCCTACGCTCGTTTTCAAATCTTGGACATCCTCTAAACTTGTGCAGATATTTTCTGTACCCTCCTCGCCATGCTTTCGCTTTAGCCAAGTATGTATGTATGAATCCATCGATTTGAGAAATTTTTCTTTCAAATGTTTGT
The DNA here is from genome assembly GCA_930367215.1 of Pollenia angustigena. NCBI lineage: Eukaryota > Metazoa > Arthropoda > Insecta > Diptera > Polleniidae > Pollenia > Pollenia angustigena. Next base: position 171,290,287 of record OV884059.1, on the reverse strand, counting down.
ATTAATCCATTTTAAGTTTTCATCGAAAGATGAAATAGAACGCAAACATTTTTCCTAATTTGGACAGGACAACGTATGTCGGGTAAGCTAGTACAAAATAAAAAGGGAGGTCTAATTTGGGCAACTCTGTTTAATAATATCCCAATAAAAAATAGACCTTCGAACGGAGCAGGTGTGTAAGGGAGAAACATTAACGTTTCGCTTACCATTGCGCCTTCGGAAGGCATGAATTTTATATTGCGAGTTCCCACTTTGAAGCAATACATTTTTGACACATAAAGCGCATTATTCAGCGCATATAAAAATTGTTGGATGTAATGATCAGCCACTGAATGTTTTGATACAGTTATTTTTTAGTATTCTCCCTTACAAACCTGCTTCGTAGTAAGGGAATGCCGTGGCACTTGATATTTTATTTTTTTTTATAAAAGTTGTTCGTATCTGCTCGCTGTGAAATATCGTGCTTTTTTGGTGCAGTGCAATAAAGCCATTATGGTGTAATTGCTCATTTCAAAACTTTTTGTTTTATGTAATTCTTGAATGTTTTAAGAATTATCAACACAAAAGAATTAAACTTAAAAAAAAGGGAAAGATTCAAAATCTCAAATTCTCAAAAGACTTGAATTTAAAATTTCAGATCCTGAACTTTATAATCACGAATTTTGATACCCAAAATTTAAAAATCCCGATATCAAATTTCGAATTTAAAAGCATTGGTAAGAGAAGCTGGTGTTTTTTATACCATGAAGAAGAAAAACCTTGCGTCCGGCCAAAGGCCGGCTATGCAGAGAAGCTTTAGTTAGCGAAGCCGACGTTTGTTGTACCATAGAGGAGAAAATCGTTGCAAGGTATAAAAAACACCGGCTTTGCTAAGTTTATCTAGGATTTGCTGTATAGCCGGCCTTCAGGCGGGCGCAAGAATTTTCTCCTCTATGGTAGAACAAACACTGGCCTAGCTAACTAAAGTTTCTCCGCAAAGCCTGTCTTAGCGCCTCCAGTACCAAATTTTTGCAACACATTCTTATTGCAAGATGTAACTATGTAACAATTATACTTTGGTCGCTAAACGATTATGGCGTTACAGCACTTGGATGTTGGGAATAAAACCAAATGGTTTTATTTGTCACTTCGTTGGGAAATAAGGCCATATGGCTTTATTACCTATGGTTTTACTGCACTGTACTTTTTTCTTGTAATGAAACTGTTTTTAAAAAATTCTTTTTCGTTTGCCTTTAATGTTAAATTAAAAATTGGTTAGCTTCTACTCTCTTTATGAGATATTAGGGAGACCAATTCCGATTCAGTTAATGCCGAAATTGTTTACTAAATTTTTTTGTTTTAACTTTTTTAAAAAAAAACCAATTCGTCATGGCTTTCCCTCATGAGAAGATATTAAACAAAATATTGATCATTTGGGGGTGCTTTAATACCAAGCTATATAAGGCCATGATGGCTTTATCTCCCTATTGAATGAGAGATTTTTTTGTTTTTTTTTTTCGTTTGAAAAAATATTCAGCAATTCAGTTCCGGAGACACTAAAGTTAAGTATTGAAATCTGGCTTTACATACTAAAGTTTTTCTGCATGACTTAGTGGTTTTTTCCTCCAGTAGGACGCGGCAGGTGGCTTCGCTAAGGATTTTTCCTTTAACAGAATGTTAACACCATGCATAACAATTTTCTGGAAAAATATGGCTTTATCTCTCATTTGCGAAAAAAAATATGGCTATATCTCTCATTTCGCAAAATTTTAAATATGACCTTACCTCTCAATGATTGGGCAATAAGGCCATTATGGCTTTATCTCCCATTCAATTGAGCAATAATGCCATCATGGCCTTATCTAGCATGGTTTTAAAGCACCCCCCCCCCCCCCCATCTTTTGTATTTATTTGAATAACCTGTCTAGGGTTCCCAACTTTTTTTGTTGCAATTAAAGTACATTGATTACACTATGCTCGTTGCAAAATTAGACAAGCCGGCCACATGGCGATTGAGCATTATTCGGGTACGCTGAATCCAATGGTGCCCACCGTTTTTTTTAAGGTTATCTCTTGTTTTCGAGATATACCGTTATTTTGAAAATGGAGGAGGTTGCATACCATATGTTCGCGTAACTAAAAAACGATTCAGTTTAATAAAAAAACAAAAAAAAAAACTGATTATTGAAAGGGGTTGGTCACACATTTACCCATCTAGGGTAGGTTTTCCAGGATTGTCCTGGTGCACTATTAAATTGTCCTGGTTTTTTGTACAGGTCAAGACAAACAAATTTGTTTTTTGCTTTAGTTGTTAACAAAGGTTAAGATTCCTGTTATAACACTGCTAACATAAGGTAACTGTATAAAGAACTTTAATTAAATTCAACTGTTATCTTGTGTAAAGCTGGTAAAAGCTTTCAATAATATTATATGATAGTCAATCCTCTTTCAAATTTTGTTTCAACTAGTGGCTGTAAAAAGTAATACCGTGTAAACAACTTTTATAAGTAATCGAAAACCGACAAATTGCTTTCTCTAAGGCAGCCCATACACGTTTCAATTCAATTGTCAACTGAGTCGGTAGTTGTCCATATCAAAGCGTGTATGGCTTAGTCAATTGATTAGTTTGACAGTTGCCGAGTTGGTTGAAGAATAATCAGAAGAGTTTGATTTTTTTCAAGTTGAGTACTTAGTCTGCTCAATGGACTAAAGAAAGAAACTCGTTACACAGAAAAAATGAAAAACCAACTTCAACTAACGTATTTGTTAGAAATTTGTACTATTAATTAAATTCCGTACGGTTTTTCCGCCAGCAAACAAATTGATCATATCAATTAACACATTTGTAAGTTTGAGCTTTTCTTGCTGTTCAGTTTCAATCAATAGGTTTAATTGAAATGTGACCACCAGCAAAAGAGGCTAAATAAACACAGTTAATTGAAACAATTAAAAAATTGTTTGAAAATTTTAGATAATTGGAACAATTAAAAAAATTTTTTGAAATAGCATTATTGAATTAATTGAAAAAATTTTGTTGAAAATTTTTCTGTGTAAAGACTGAAACACTGGAGAGTATTATTCAATGTTAAGTTTGATTTTAATATGACATGCTACCTGTTTTATAACTACATATATCAAAGACCGAAAAAGTGCAATCTTCTGAAAATTATTTTAATTAAGAACATTTTAAGCTCAACTTTTTAATATTTTTCATCATTTTTATGTACATGAAGTACACGTTAATTTTTTTTTCTATATATTGTTGGATTTTAAAATAAAAACTGTTTATGTAAAAATGGTGCTAATATTTAAAAAAAAAATATTAGTTCCCTAATGAAATAAGTCCAATTTGAAGAAAGTTTTGCTATGCCTTTTTCTATTTTGTAGCTACTTACAGAGATGTGAAATGAGAATAAATTTATGAAAAAAAGTCATTTTTGAAAAATTTTGAGTTGTGACCCTTTAGTATTTAGGGTGCGATATACTACATACATATGTATTAAAAAAAACTTTTCTGTTGGTAATGGGTGATTTTTTAGCTACTATCTTTTTTGGCAACACTGGTTTAAACAGCTGACGCACGGTTCGTGTTTTGTTTCACTGTCAAACATCTTCAGTTTGGTCTATAATTTAACAATGAATCGTCTTACAAACGAACAAAGCTTGCAAATTATTGAATTTTATTATCAAAATGCGTGCTCTGTTAAGAAAGTTCATCGCGCGCTTGTTCCATTTTGTGGTCAGTTAAATCGACCCACTGAAGTGGCTATTCGGGCTATTGTGACTAAATTTCGCACCAAATTTACATTGTTGGACATTAAACCACTAACACGCTTACGTAGAGTGCGAAGTGATGAAAATATCGCAGCTATATCGGCCAGTGTTAATGATGACCATCAATTATCAATTGGCCGGCTAGATCGTGCGATTTAACTCCTTTAGACTATTTTTTGTGGGGCTATGTTAAAGCTTATGTCTATACACACATGCCCGCTTCAATTGACGCATTGGAAGACAACATTGAAGCATTTTTTCATAAGATACCCGCCGAAATGTTGGAAAGAGTACGCCAAAATTGGACTAAGCGGATGGACCCTTTGAGGCGCAGTCACGGTCAACATTTGCATGAAATAATCTTCAAACATTAAATTATATGGACCGCACTATCGATTCAAATAAAGATTTTATGTGTTTTTTTTTAAAACTTTCCTATAGCTCTTAACAAACCACCGATTATAATTTTTTATCCATTTTTGCCATGTGTCCTGGTTGATAGGTTCAAACATCTGGCAGCCCTAATCTAGGGGCATCCTAAATTTAAGAATTTGATTAAACCGCCATATATGTTTGGTTGAAATTCTTCAATTTGGCCCATGCAGCGACTAGGATACCCCTAGATGGGTAAAATGTTTGACCAACCCCACTTTATTTTTTATCTCAATCATTTATTTCCAACATACCTACGTGCTATCTCCATTCCTTAAGGGGGCTCCCATACAAAATGTTCCATGCAGACTATATATTGAAGAAAAAATCCCATAAATGGCTAGGAGTTGCATTTATATATGACCAACCTCAATTAGTTTTTTGTCCTTCAAATTTTTGGATACATACTTGCCCCTTATCACCACTTTTTAGGGGGGCTCCCATATAAATATTGCGTTTTATGAAATTCCTAAATTAATTAAAATTTTGTGAAAATCAAAAGTTGCTAACATATTTTAATCATAAATGGCTTGTGTTGTTAATAGCTTCGTTTTTTATATGTCTGCAAAAAATTTTATGAATTTTTAAAAAACAAAAACATCGACATTTTGATACAAAAATTATTTTTTTTTTTTTTTAAATTTATATTTCTAAAACGACTGCTCATATTAAAAAAAGTTTTACTAAGTTTTAAAGGAAATTTTATTGCAGAATTTCATTTTTTTTTATTAAGGGCCATTATTATAACTTGGCGTTAGCTGTTATCCGACAGTTAACATACGCTTTTTGACCGATAACACATTATTATCTGTCAATTTAATCTTAACTTTAGCTAACTTCAAGTTGTAGTAATGGCCCTAAGATTTTTGTATGACGTGCTAAATTCCCAATTTTCCATATTTGATAAATACACCGAAATTTATTGTTGAGGGAAAGCTAACCTCTATGCGCATTTCACTGGTTGCTTAGGAAACCTTTTCCAAAGATTTTAGAAAAGCTAAAAATATTGTACAAATAAAACCCTAAAGCGAATATGAATTTTAAACACTCAAAGTCTTACTTGTAACAATATCAAAGCTTAAACAAAACACCAACAATAAACAGTGAGTTTATCTTTTCTTACATTCCCCTACAATTGGTTGGGTTCTTTCCGACTCGAATTGTAGTTGTAAGTGGGTAAAAAGAAAAAACAAAAAAAAAAAAAAAATAAACCAATTTGGCAATTCAGTTTTCTGCACGGGCACATGCAAGTATATTATCAAAGTTATTTACGGGAATACAAAATTTACTATTAAGATTTTTGTATGACGTGCTAAATTCCCAATTTTCCATATATTTTTGTTTTTTTAATAAGTTATGAGTTACGCGAATATATGTTGTGCAACCTCCTGCATTTTCAAAATAACGGTATATCTCGAAAACAAGAGTTAACCTAAAAAAAACAGTGGGCACCATTGTATTCAGCGTACCCGAATTATGCTAAATCGCCATGTGGCCGGCTTGCCTAAAAAAAAGTGTCAATTTCGAGCAGTGTTATTAAAGGTTAAGAAAAAAAAGTACACGGTATAAATATAAAGTACAATTAATTTCTTTTTATTGTTATATTTAAAAACGTTTTTTTTTATTGCTTTTCGCAAGTTTTATCATACAATTACACTGTGCTAAAATTTGACACTTTTTTTTTTGACAGGCCGAGCAACTGGCGCTTTAACCTAATTCAGGTACGCTGAATCCAATACCGGTTCAAAAACGGTTCAGTTTACTGAAATTACTAAAAAAAAAAAGAAAATCCGCAATAAAATTTTCTTTAAACGTTAAATTTTTCTGCGCAGTCGTTTAAGAAACATATATTTTTTTTATTGGCAACAAAAATAATTTTTTTAGCAACATTTCGAAATTTTTGTTTGTTAAAAATCTGTAAAAAGTTAAAGCTCTGCTTTTAACTTTTTACAGACATATAAAAAACAAAGCTTCAAACAAAAGAGGCTATAGATGATTAAAATCTGTTCACAACTTTTGATTTTATTCAAAAAAGTCGAAAAATTTCAATTAATTTAAAAAGTTCATAAAACGCAATATTTGTATAGGAGCCCCCTTAAGAAGTAGTGATATGGGGCAAGTATGTCTCGAGTAATTGTTAATGCGACTCCTTGGTATTGAACTGTGTTGTGATAGGTAACCTAAACAGATCCAACATTGGTTAAAGTTTTGGAGCCATCTGTATATATAAAGTTGTTGTTGTATATTTTTGAAGAGCGTGTAGAATTGAAGAGAGTTGTGGTTGTCTTTAGTAAATTTATGTAATGATATGTCGACGCTACTGCTTTTCAAGAGCCATGGAGGGAAAGTTTTAATTTTAGACTGTCGTGTTTTGATTTGGATGTTAAGTTCTTCGCAATTATGCTTAGTTCTGTTGAAAGTAAATAAAATTCTGGGTGTTATTTTTGCTCTGGGGAATTGTTTTCCAGAAATGACCGGTATACATAGTTTTGTTGTAAGAATGTCCCTCTGACTTTCGGGTGGTAAGATGTTTGCTTCGGCGAAAAGATTTTTTGTACGAGTGGTACGAAAGGCTCCTAATGAAAATCTGATGGCTTCATAATGTTACTTATTTTATTTTACAGCTGATTTTACAGTTGTCATACTTGCGGTAGCGACTGCAACTACAACTACTGCACTTCTTATAATCATGTAGAAAAATTGCTTAAAGCATAAATTTACTGTGTATTACTTTCTATGTTTTGTATGCAGACTTGAATGCTGCTGTAGATTTTTACTGCATCCAAAGTATTTTAAGGATTCAACTCGTTTTTCCACTTTCACTTGTAATTTTATATTTCAAATAAAGTTCAAGGATATCGAGAGAAAGAAAAACAAAACATGACATGCTCAGTTATCCATCAATATTCACATACCTTAATATAGCTACTTTCCCTCTCTCAAAAGATGTACCTTCTTTTTGTAGTCATTGCCGCTAGTGATGTATTCAGGCATTTGGAAAAATTATATTTTCATGAATGAATTAAAATTAAATTCGTTGCTTTTAAGGTCTAAATACTATCAATTTATAATATAATAAGTATTGTGGTTATTTTGTTGAACTATTTATGGTTTTTAATCAAAATTTTAATATTTTAATTAGGCTTAAGTTCATCAAATTTAATTTTCATTAAATTATATTTATGTAGAAAGGAAATTAACAACATGTAATTAATTAAAACTTATTTCATGGACAGGTTACCCTTACATGTTTCAATTGCAGCCACTCAATCTCTTCAGAGGGGTTTGCCGTTTAACACTCCCAGCCATTGCCGACTGCTGGCAGTCAATAGTTACACATCAATCTTTAAACCAAATTGTATTTAACCTTTGGTAGATCGAAATTTGCTTTTGAATGATTATCCATTTTAATTGAGATACATGATCTTCCTTACTTCTGTTTTTTCGTACTGTTTGTCAGGAATTCTTCTTTAAGTCCAAAGTACATTTTTCTGTTTTTAATTTGTTTTTCTTTTTCTTGTTGACCTTTTTCAGCTCAACATATCGTCGGCTTAGAGTGTAAACCTGCTAAATCCACTTTTTAAGTAAATTGAGATTTTAATACCGTATGGTAGAGAAAGATATGCCTCGTCGACCAGCATTTAGTTTTTATTCAATTTGAGTTCTGAAGTGTATCAAATCAACAATATTTTTGGTTTTCCTCTCAAGCAGCAAATAGCAAAAATAAAAAGGTTTTTTGTCCTCCTGTAAAATTTGTTAAAAGGGAGTTAGCAGGTTTACAATCTAAGCCGACGATATGTAAACATAGAGCTCGTGCCTTAGCTTTTTAATAATAATTAGTATTGTGGTTATTTTGTTGAACTGTTTATGGTTTATAATCCAAATTTTGATATCTTAATTAGGCTAAAGTTCATCAAATTTAGTTTTCATTAAACTACCGACTTCAAAGAAGAAACGACAAAAATCGTATAATCTAAATTGGGACTTTGATTAATTTTTGGTTCCAAAAAATAATTTAAAATAATAATTTAATTTATCACCCCGTAACTCGACAAATAAACATCATATAAAACAATGTTCGCACACTTATTTATATCAACTAGAACTATAGTTATGTCTAGGGATGAGATTTTCATGTACTAAAAAATCGAAAATATGCGCATAAAATATGCACTAAAAAATCCAAAATATGCACTAAAAAATAAAAAATATGCACTAAAAACTTGAAAATTTTCCACAAAAAATCTTTTTTTAATTTCACTAAAAACAAAAAAAAAGGAAAAATGCAGTATATTGTTATTAAAATATCTTAAAGAAAACTAAGTACTGTTTTATTAAAAGTAAAAATGTCTTGTACTTGAAGAATGCCATGCATTTTTAAAAAATTTACTGTCCGATCCCACTTTGATTCCAGATCAGATCAAATATATTTGAAATTTTTTTGAAATCCTACAATTTTTTTTGCAAAACGTGTTAGATTTTTTTTTTTCATTCGTCGGGCTATTCTTCCTTCCACATTGTTAATTTTACTTTCTGCTATATCAATTAATTTGACTTGAGTATTAGCTGAACTAAATCCCTCCTAATTATTTCTATTTTCACCAATATATCCGTAATTGGAAAATACAAATGCTTATCGACTTCAGTACTGAAATTCTGTAACTTTTTAACGACAAAAAATTGTCGTTAAGTAGTCAAAATTCGTTAGCTAACGAAAGTTGTCGTTAAGAGCTATTCTGTAATGAAATTTTAACAATTTTTATCGGCAAAAAATGTCGGCAGCTAACGACACAAAAAAGTTCTTGTTTAATGATAACGACAATAAATGTACTGTTAACAGATTAAAAATATAGTGAAAGTAGCCAATTCGTGAGGTTATTATTCACATAATACATTTTTGTGCCAAATATTATCTAAGTATCTACCATTATTAGTGTATTCTCGTATGGTAGCTGTGGTCAAATATGGACCGATTCTAAAAAATTTGTTCTGGTGATTAATGTAGGTTGTGACAAAATATTTTTGGATCTTATTCAACTCAAATGTCTATAAAACAAGATGGCTATTAATAGGCACAAAACCCTATTCCGGAAAGAAGTTTTCATGTGGGCTATAAAAATTAAATAACTGCTTCTCACCATTATAAGAATGCTTCGACCTTGTGACAATAAACGCATATATTGCAAATTTGATAAAATTATTTTTAAAACTGCGACCTGTAATTTGCACACAAGGTTATCTTGGACAGACAACCAGCCATCCTGATTGAAGGACGGGCTTCTATCGAATTGGCTTCTTAATTATCTGCAACCATTGTGCCAAGCAAATAGCTTGTAACAGTTTTGGATACACATTTTTAAACCCATTGGAAGCCTAAACTACGCATCGGTTTAAAAAAGAAGCATTTATGTCGAAATCTTAAAAATCTTGTATTTAAAGCAAATCTCCAAAAGAATTTATTTATTTTTTAAAAATTTCTTTGGAAATTTTTTTTTTGTGTATATAAAAAATTTTTTAAGAACTTTTTATGATATGGAAATTTACAAAAAATCACTCAAAAATGTCAAAATATGCAGAAATATGCATTCAAAACCTAAATATGCAAAAATATGCATTTTCACCAAAATATGCAACAATATGCAAAAACAAATCGATGCCATTTTATCGCAAATTTAATGATTCGGAAAGATAATTGATCGACATCGTTCTTAGACTACCGACATAAAACATGCATTTGCATGGAAATCGCATCCCTAGTTATGTCAAATATAAAGGATTTCCAACAAAAATGTTTTATTGGGTAGCACTAGCGTTGCAACGTTTTAGGCGTATTTAATTAATTTACCAGATTGGGCTTTATGTGAGGTCTATAGTAATACGTGGACCGATCATCACGAAATTTATATGTGTGATTTCTAGTTCTATAAAACTGTGAAGTATTTAATTGTATCAGCATTATTTACTACGGTTTTGCACGTATTAATCTGTATTTTGATTCATAGCTCTGATCCTACTCAGCCTATTTGGCTGGATTTCAATCCTAAACTGCTTAGGATAACTACAAGTAATTTGACACCAAGTTTTGAGTTTTTCGAAAGTGAGCGTGTTCTCAACAGACGGACATTGTTTAATCGACTAAGAATTACTTAAGGAGCCAGAATGTATATACTTTATGGGGTCTGAGATGAATAATAAAAAAGTTTCACACGGAATGACAAACTTAGTATACCATCTTCATAACTAATTGCGGTGGGTGGAGGTTATAAAAAATTATTATTAAAATTACAAAATAGCTTTTCATTGCCTAAAAAGTAATTTAATCATGATAAAATTGCCTGATTTTATCATGATTCTGAAAGTTGGCAATACTGTTTGGCAATGAAAAATTCTCAGTTGTGCAATAATTCTATTTATAAATGTTAATATGAGATTAATACTTTCCTTATCATTATCAGTTTTTAATTTAACAAATGGTCAGAAAAACAACATCTCATATACATACATATGTATGTGTTTCTGAATGGGCTTAGTTATTTTGATTTTTATATATTTGTTATCAATTTTTTTTATAATGTTATATAATATTTGTTTGCCTTTTCGGTTTTTATACCCATATCACCATAGTGGAGGAGGTATCATTAATTTGTGCTAATGTTTGTAACACCTAGACATTTTACTATACCGAACGGCCCAGAATCACTTTCGGAGCCGGTCTTACGATGCCTGTTCGTGTGGCTGGCATGCTAGCGGGTAGTCCAAGTCAACCTTGGGCGTAAAGTTCACATCACAATTCCAATGATAGTTCGATAAAGCTTGGTGCAATGCGTTTAAATAGTCACAAAAGCTAAGAATTTTACAAAAAGAGAGACTAGGTATATAACTTTACATATACATACATAGCTTCACAAGTTTTTCTATGGAATGGAGACTTTGCCTATTAAGATTAATGTTTTATTTTCAAATTTATTCAAATTTATGTTTAAATTTATTCAGGTGGCGTGAATTTAGTCAAAAGAGATTTTTTGCAGCATTTTTTAAGTTTTAAGCACATATTTTGCCCTTTTGAGGCATATTTTGATACATGTTAATTTTTTTAGATGCCTCAAGTGATTTCGCAGCAAATAAAAAATTTTTTTTTTTTTGCTAAATTTAGGCTTTCTTGTTTTAAATATCCATCTGTATACCCAACGTGTTGCTTCAATTTCGACATCTGCATTTAATTTTTACTCGAAAAGTCGATTTTATATGTTTTTGGCGTTGTTTATCATACATATAAATCTGGACCAATCCCTTAGTTTACCGATCGATTTAGAATTACTATTTAAAGTGACCTTACACAGAAAAAATTATTGCCGAATTATTTTCAAACAAACGCTTGTTTGAAAATTTTTTTTATTTCTACAAATTTTTTTACTGATTCAATTAGGGTTGCCATACGTACTGTTTTTAGCAGTACATGTACTGATTTTTTGCAACTGTACTGTTTTATGCACAACTCCCGAAACAGTACGCAAATGTACTGTTTTTTACACTTTGTACTGTTTTTTGTACTGTTTTTTTGGTCCAGTCTACATACATAAAATCAAGATATTAAGAAAAACACTGCTAAAAACATGTTTTCATAATATCCTAATATTTAACAGTACATAGCTTAAAAAATTTTTCTTGTGTACCAAACAAAAAAGTTCTAAAATAATAAGATTTTTTACGCTGTGGTTATTGTTTTCTCAAAAATACACAGTAGAAATATAATTATAATGGGTGGCTTGCAGCAGTTGTATATTTTCATGTTGTTTTTTGAAGACATATGCTTTTATGGCTACATCTTCCAATAGTATTTCCCTTTCCACACCTGAGAAAGACAAAAACAAAATAATTTTTTTTTCAATTTAATTTTTTTTTAAATACTTATTCCAACACAATTATCTTTAACTTTTTTAATTTTCGGGCATGTTCTGGAAATCGAAATCACCGAATTCTCCGTGTTCAAAATTTACAAAAATACCCAATACCTTTGAGGACCACTTTTATTTACCTTAACTATTTTTGAAATAGGGAAAAGCTTCGTTAATTTTTATACATATTTTATTGAAAATCTTCATCATTTTCAATTGCTCTTGATTGTTTTACTGAGAGAAAGTTTTGTGTTAAATTTTGTAAAAAACTTTTTTTTACTATTTTCAGATTTTGTGAAATCAAAATAAACCAAACTATTTATTTGGATTTTATAGATTAATGGTCAATTTCATCAAGTTCAGGTATAATTAACTATATATATAAATATAAATATAATATAATATATAAATGTCAAAAAACCTATTGTTATACATAGTGATAGTTAATTATATACGGTAAAATTGGCCGAATATGTTTAAAAAAAATCGTAGTAACACAATCAATGAGTTAGTTGTTTAAAGGTAAGTTAGGCTTTTTTTCTTTCTTATATGGCTTACAGCAATGTTATGATTTTCCTGTCTTCACATTAAAAAAAAAACCGAACGCTTTGGCCAAATGCTTCGTTTGTGGTGTTTGCTTTTTAAAGGTAAATGGAGTAATTTCGACGTTACACATGCATTTTTTATATAATTGTTCAAAAGTTTAAAATGTTTTTAATAATTAAAATAACTAGTTGAGTGAATCCATGTCAAACCGTTAAGTCGTTCGGCATCATCACCTCCGATTTGAATGAAATTCAACACAAATGTTGAATGTTATTGGACTTTAACAAAACATAAATTTTCAGACCCCAGATTCTTTCGGCTTCCGAAATATGACGTCATAAAAGATGAGAAAAATGTGAAAAAAACTCAAAAGTCTCCTTACAAAAGGGGATAGAACTCTTGAACTACGCAAGATAATTTAGTTTTATTGGTATCGTTTTAAAGGTGAAAGTGCACCCTTTAAAATGATATGCATATTGTGTTTTTCTAAGAAAAGGTCAAAGCTCAATTATTGGGGTCTTGAGTTCAAAGCTCCATATCTAGAAAAGTATATTTTTTAAAATTCTTTAAAAAATATATGTTAAGTATTATACCCTCTTCAACATTTGCAGAAAATTTAAAGGTGGAGACTCGATTGGTGTCAGAGTTATATACCAGAACGGGATTCTAAGTATGTTTTGTGTTCAAAAACCCCTTGTTGTTGTTGTATTTTAATTATTTTTTTTCAGTATATCTGGAGATCGGCAAGAGCCAAAGTTTCCAAATTTAGTACACAAATTTTAGGTATCAATACACACCATCTCACAAAATGTGGTCGGGATTGGAGAAGTGGGCGTGGTACCGCCCGTACAAGAAATATCAAAAATTGTATAAAAACCTGAATCTTTGGACTGTCATATGATCCATGGTTACGCCGTATATATCAAAAGATCGGAAATCTTTAGTAGGAAATATTCTCTAAAAAACTCGGAAAAATCGGTTCAGATACAAAAATTTTTTGATATTTTTTGTACGGGAGGTACCACGCCCACTTCTCCAGTCCCACCCACATTTTGTGGGATGGTGTGTATTGATAACTAAAATTTGTGTAGTAAATTTGGAAACTTTGGCTCTTGCCGTTCTCCAGATATACTGAAAAAAATAATTAAAATACAACAACAACAAGGGATTTTTGAACACAAAACATACTTAGAATCACGTTCTGGTATATAACTCTGACACCAATCGAGTCTCCACCTTTAAATTTTCTGCAAATGTTGAAGAGGGTATAATACTTAACATATATTTTTTTCAGAATTTTAAAAAATATACTTTTCTAGATATGGAGCTTTGAACTCAAGACCCCAATAATTGAGCTTTGACCTTTTCTTAGAAAAACACAATATGCATATCATTTTAAAGGGTGCACTTTCACCTTTAAAACGATACCAATAAAACTAAATTATCTTGCGTAGTTCACGAGTTCTATCCCCTTTTGTAAGGAGACTTTTGAGTTTTTTTCACATTTTTCTCATCTTTTATGACGTCATATTTCGGAAGCCGAAAGAATCTGGGGTCTGAAAATTTATGTTTTGTTAAAGTCCAATTACATATAACATTTGTGTTGAATTTCATTCAAATCGGAGGTGCTGATGCCGAAAATGCCATATTTTCGTGATGGTTTGACGTGTTTTAACTCAGTTATGTTTTCGTCAAAAAGATGTACTGTTTTTTTCTTAACTGTACTGTTTTTTTGTATTCAATGTACTGTTTTTCCGCATTTAAAATCTGGCTACCCTAGATTCAATCAATATCTTTGTTTGATTTTTATTAAACCAACAAAAATGTGGACAACTCTTCAAAAATATAATAAACGCGCTATTGGTTTCATAATTTGTATGAAATATTTAACGCTCTTTAATGTTGTCGTCTTTTTGCATTTGTTATTGATTGTAAGCAACACTTCTTTATGATAAATATAAGAACTACAACAAAAAACACATGCAGTCTATTTTTGGACGCTTTAAAAAAGTACAGCAATATGAAAAATGATAAAATAGCGTGACGAGGCATGTAGTAAAAAAAAAACAACAAAAACAATAGCAGGTAAAAAAACGTTTATTTTTTTTTTAACAACAGCAAAAACACATTATAAGAAACAAAATAAATTTTTTGGTTGATTTCAAACTAGGTAAAAAAAAAAACAAAATCCCGTATTCAATTTTTTCAAACAGTTTGTTTAAATACATAAAATACAAAAATAGAGTGATGACAAAAAACATATCGAGTCGGTCTGCTGCCGTTTTGGGTTACATTTCTTCTTCATTAGCAAAGGAAAGGATGCAGCAACAGTGAGTGATGAAGAAAAACATTGTGAGTATAAAAAAGACTTCGCTCAAAAATTATTCCAACAAAAAAATGTGTCTCAAAGCCAGCCGGCCGCTCTGCTCTGCTTCATCTTCACCAACATTGCTTGCTTGTGTGCGCGTCATTGCTTGTGCCAAAACTTTTTTTGTTTGATTCAGCAAAATTATTTGTTTGAAATTTATATGAATTTTAGTAAAATTTTTGTTCGATTCTGTAAAATTATTTGTTTGAAAAAATCGGCGTTTTTTTTTTCAATAAACAAAATACAAATAAATTGTTTGAATATGCGAATTTGTTTGTAGGACCGATTTCAGACAAAAAATTGTTTGATTCTACAAATTTTTTGTTTGAATTGGAAAACTAATTTTTTCTGTGTACGATAACCATCCGTCCGTCTGGCTGGTTGTCTGTCCATGTTAATTTTGTGCGCATAGTACGAGTTGCAATCTTGTAGATAATTTGATCAAATTTGGTAAATACATTTTAATTGTACTAAGAACTAAGTCCTTGTAAATGGTGAGAATAGGTCTATAACTTAAAATATTCCCCTTAAAAACTTCCTCCAAATAAGTCTCTTTGTGCCGTTAACCATCTAATTATGTTGGTATTTAGATTAAATACGCCCCAAAAATATTTTACTGCAAATTAAATTCTTTTTTTTAACTTCCTTTTAAATATTAACATTAATAAACAGTTTAGCGACTGTCCCTAAAATCCCTTTAAGACAAAAACAACATACAACAAAAAGTTGGTAGGGAAAAATGTATTGGCTTTTTTGTAAACGCATTTTAAGAGGCTTCAAAGGAAATTGATGATGTTGATGTGTAAATTGATGCGAAGGCACTGAAAGCTTTGACAAATTTTGGTCTTGACATAAAAAATTGTGTAGCAGATGGAACGGATGGGTGTCCTCTGAAGTCAGCAGAAAATGGAGCTGTTAAAAAATTCTGGAAACCGCGACAAATGCGAAACAAACGCCTTGCCTATTCCCATAAATCAAACAAGTCAATTTCTAAAAGCAATAAATGCCATTAATACAAAAAGTTGTATCATTTGTTAAAGAAACGAGAAAATTTTTTAAATATAATCATCCAAGCGAAACGCAGTTTTACCAAAGTATTTGGGAGCCAAACTCTCTGCATTATGCGAGACAATATGGGCGGACCATCACGATTTTATCAATTTTATACTTTGAAACAAGTGTACATCATATAGTAGAAGCTTTGGAAAAATTATCAGAGTGAAAAAGTAGTAAATCTACCTTTATATTAAGAAACTCACTTAGTACTGTTGAATTTATTTGCGGAATATACAGTCAAAGCCCGATAATTCGTACGCCGATATATCGTAATTCCCGATAATTCGTAATAAACTGTCGGTCCCTTGAAAAAATCTCGTTGATTCGTACAATTTCCATACATTTTGGCCCCTCGCTACTTCGTAATTTTTTTTTTTTCAAATAAAATCTTCTTAACCTCTTATAAATCGTAATTGTTTGCTAACTACCACTTATAATTCGTAATAAAAACAACAAAAACATGGAGAGAATGATTTTTTGTTTACCGCTATTTTTTTGCGTGGGGTTTTGCTTTTGCTTGTGTGTGCGTTTATTTTCTTCGGATCAGTTTGTAACATGAATAATTTTTATATATTTTATTTTTAACAAATGTTTTTATACCCTCCACCACAATTAGTTGTGAAGAGGGTATAATAAGTTTGTCATTCCGTGTGGAACTTTTTTATTATTCATCTCAGATCCCATAAAGTATATATATTCTGGGTCCTTGAGTAATTCTAAGCCATGTCCGTCTGTCTGTCCGTCTGTCTGTCTGACCGTCTGTTGAAAACACGCTCACTTTCGAAAAACTCAAAAGAACTAAACAAACTGGGTGTCAAATTGCTTGCAGTTATCCTAAGCAGTTTGGGATTGAAATTCAGCAAAATCGGTTCAGTAGGGTCAGAGCTATGAATCAAAATGTGGAACCACCACCTAAAAAAATTTGATAATTTTGTTACAAAAACTCACATAAATGGTGGAATACTGCACAGAACAACATAAGATTTTGCAAGGGTTTGTCTTATTCAACTGGAAATCACGCGGTAAAATTTCGTGAAGATCGGTCTATAATTTACCCTAGGCCCCATATAAACCCTACTCCCGAAAAACAGTTTGGCACGCCTAAGACCATAATTAATAATGTTATCATAACAAAATTTGGCTCGTCACAGTTTTCAAAGACTAGAAATAATACTGTGAAGTTCCGTGAAGATCGGTCCATAATTTACCCTAGGCCCCATATAAACCCAACTTCCGGAAAACAGTTAAGTACGCCTTAAACCGTAAAAAATAACGCTATCATAACAAAATTTGGTACATCAAAGTTGTATAGGACAAGAAGTAAAACTGTGTAATTTCGTGAAGATCGGTCCGTAATTTACCCTAGGCCCCATATAAACCCTACTCCCGGAAAACAGTTTAGTACGCCTAAGACCATAATTAATAATGTTATCATAACAAAATTTGGCTCGTCACAGTTTTATAAGACTAGAAATAATACTGTGAATTTTCGTGAAGATCGGTCCATTATTTACCCTAGGCCCCATATAAACCCTACTTCCGGAAAACAGTTTAGTACGCCTAAAAACGTAAAAAATAATGCTATCATAACAAAATTTGGCACATCACAGTTTTATAGAACTAGAAATGACACTGTGATATTTGGTGAAAATCGGTGCATAACTTACCATAGGCCTCATTTAAAGCCCACTCTGTTAAAATAATTAAATAGCCGGTAAACTTTCTTCCAGTTTAGCTTCATATGGCCAGAAAAAATGTTATGCAATTTTGTGATATACGGTCCATAATTTTCCTTGGATTCCATTTTAGCAGCCTTTTGAAATTCACTGCAAACGCTTAAACTAATTGCACCGCTATATTGAAATTTATGTTTTTTAATATCAGAAATCGTTCTGCAAAATTTGTGATGATTGGTTCATAGCTTACCATTTCTTTTATATAATTTGTTCTCCTGAAAATCATTTAAGTTCAGCTTAAACTGATATTCTACTCAAGCTTTTTTAAATTGATTCTGATTGTCGGTCATTAATTTTATATAGGTCTTAACCGCAACAAATTTCAATGCAGACGTCTGTTTTTACAAAGATTATAATAATAAATATACATTATACAGATATTACTCCTAAAACACGTTGAAAACACGTTTACTTTCGAAAAAACTCAAAAGAAAAGAACAATATTAGTGTAAAATTGTTTCCAGCTATTCTTAGCAGTTTTGGATTGAAATCCTGAAAAATTGGCTCAGTGGGATAAGAGTTACGAATTAAAATGTGGAACAACCGTCTTAAAAAATTTATAATTTTGCTACAAAAACGAACATAAATGGTTATAAATTTTGGTCTGCTACAGTTTTATATGACTAAAAACATAATTAAAGCCCACTCAAGAAGTATTCTAACTGTCGATGGAGGGTAACAAAGATTTGGCATAGCCGAATATAGCACTCCAAATTGTGTTATTAAAAAACATATGTTTCTGTTTTTTTTAATAAAAATATGTTTATCTGTAGAAAAAAACAAAGACAATGATTTAAAAATTGCGAATTAGTTAAAATATAACACAGTACAACACATGATTTGCCAACTCAATTCTGTGAACTGTATGTGAAATTAGACACAAAAAGAAGAATTTCTGCATCATTCGTTTTGTCTTCTTACCTGCGATTTGAAGTTAGTATCGATTTGAAGTTAGTACTATCGTATAGGGGAATTTATCACGTTTTAGGCCCTGTTGTTTGACATAGCTCGACAACCACTAGCCCAATTTAGTTTTAATAAATTTTAAAAAATTAAGAATTACAATTCCCTTAATCTGTTCATATATTGTTTTCCTATACAAGTAACACTTTCGAAGTTAAAAATGAATGTATGAAGGGAAAAAATTATTTTTTGCCTAAAAATTTAAATTTTTTTTTTTAAAAATACATAAAAAATCCAAAATGGAAAAAAGTTTCAAGTCTAGTTATTTTTTCGCAAAGTCACATAACCTATGAGCAAAATGAGACAAAGATCATAAAAATCGATGCACGCGCTTGTCATTTATTCACAATTAAGTAAATGTATGAATTTCAAAAATTTGCTCGAGATATGCACAACATTATTTGGAGAAAACATTGACACCTTTTTCATGATTCTGAGAATTAAAAAAAAAGGAATAAACAAAAGGTTATTTGATTTTTATGATTGCGGTAATAAATGTACGTGGACAATTAAACGGAAAGTGGACCTTTTTATTATTTGGGTTTTTCCGGTGGCTACCTATATGATTTTTTTACAGAAATTGCACCCACATTTAAGGGTGGTCATTATTTGGAAAGTTTTGCACAGTTTGAAACGTACAAGTGCTGAATCAGGTATATAGCCAGCCGCCCTTAAAATATGCGCCCATTTATAAGTACCTGGCAGTAAAATATTCAAAAATACGTAGTATTTATAGGTGTGCATTGATCGATTTTTGGCATTCAGCCAGTGCCGACGAACGCGAACAGTAAAAGTGATTTTTCTCCAGTTTTTTAAAAGTGAATAACAACAAAACATAAAATATATCAATATGGAAAACAACAAGTGCCCATATTTGGATGAATATTGTTACGTTTGTGGTCATATCGTCCGAAAAATACAGAAAAAAGATCGAAAAAATTTGTTTACTGAGCAATTCAAAACCGCGTATTGTAATTATTTCGATGAAGCAGATTTAAGTGGTGCAAATTTTACGTCGAACACAGTGTGCAACAGTTGTTATACTACCCTTCTAAAATGGATTCACGGAAAAAGTAGAAAGTTATCTTTTATGAAGCCAGTAATTTGGGTGGAAGACACAACTGGACATTATGAATCCAGGTGCTATGCATGCATAAATTTTCGTCCTGGATTAAACAGACAACAATTGAAAACAAAAGTATACACTGCTGCATTTACTGCCACACTTCCAGTGCAACGCCCTGCTGATACCGATGCACCTAAACCTCCGAGTGCGGATACTGTGTCCCTGCTAGCCGAAACCGTTTTCACCAATCCGACCGATTTGGATGATGCTGATTGGATACCCGATATTGAAAATAGTGCACCACAACCGCTACCACAAATCGAAATGGATTACATTGTGGCCAAGCTGGGACTATCACAACACGACTCCGAATGGCTGACATCATTTTTGAAGAGAAGAAAACTCACACAGCAAAATGTCAGCGCAACATCATACCGACAACGCCAAGCTGATTTTCAGAAATTTTATTCCGTTGACGAAGCAAATACGTTCACGTACTGCCATGATATCCCAGGTTTAGTGAAAAAATTGAGAATGGATTATATCGCTGGCGACTGGCGTTTATTCATCGATGGTTCAGTTACTAGTTTGAAGGCTGTGCTGCTGCACAAAAAAAATAAAAAACCATGCATTCCATTGGGATTCAGCACAACTATGAAGGAAACGTATGAAGCATTGGGCGAAATTTTGAAGAAAATCAAATACGATGAACACAAATGGAACATTTGTTGCGATCTGAAGGTGGTCAACATACTACAAGGGATTATAGAAAAGGGCGGATATCCAAAATACTTCTGCTTCCTTTGTAATTGGGATTCACGATACAAAGGAAATCAATATCAATGTAAAGATTGGAAAGGAAGAACTCCCGAGCTCAACAAACAATTAAAATTACGCAATGAACCTATGATAAAGGACCTGGATGATATTTTGTTGCCACCGCTCCACATGAAACTGGGAATAGCTGGGAAATTCGTTGAAGTGGTGGTCAAAAAAGTTAACGGCGCCTTTGACTGTTTGAAATCCATCTTTCCGAAACTCAGTGATGAGAAAATTAAAAACGGTACGTATCGTACTCTGTAGACATTGAAATTGGTGGACACAGTGAAAGAAACACGCCCTTGAATAGTATGTGTATCTCGGATGACGATACAGACTCAGACCATGAATATGAACAACCTACGAAGAAAACAAGATCATCAGAACCACAAGCGTCAACTTCTACAAGGATGGATATTGCCAATAATTGAAAAAATGTTCTAAATTTTGTTTTTATGCATATTATAATTGCGTATTAATTGCATATTATTTTATTTTCATTAAGTTTTTATAAATAAAGTTTTTTTTTGCATGATAATTTTTTAATTTATATTTTTATTTTAAGGGTGGTGGCTATAACTGATTTTTGAAATTCATACCTTTACTCAATTGCGAATAAAAGCGAAACGCGTGCATCGATTTTTATGATCTTTGTCTCATTTTGCTCATAGGTTATGTGACTTTGCGAAAAAATAACTAGACTTGAAACTTTTTTCCATTTTGGATTTTTTATGTATTTTTAAAAAAAAAAATTTAAATTTTTAGGCAAAAAATAATTTTTTCCCTTCATACATTCATTTTTAACTTCGAAAGTGTTACTTGTATAGGAAAACAATATATGAACAGATTAAGGGAATTGTAATTCTTAATTTTTTAAAATTTATTTCAACTAAATTGGGCTAGTGGTTGTCGAGCTATGTCAAACAACAGGGCCTAAAACGTGATAAATTCCCCTATACGATAGTACTAACTTCAAATCGATACTAACTTCAAATCGCAGGTAAGAAGACAAAACGAATGATGCAGAAATTCTTCTTTTTGGGTCTAATTTCACATACAGTTCACAGAATTGAGTTGGCAATCAATTAACTGAAAAATGTTGTACTGTGTAATTCAAACATCGTAAAAAAGTCAAAAACAAAATAATAACTTGTACTTAATATCTATTTCTTAAGCCAGACCAATAAATTTTGTCTTTTAATTTTATTAAACGTTATATTTGCCATTAGAACAAATTTACTGACTGCATACATAATTTTTTTCTGTAATACAGTCGTATAAACAGGGTCAGCATATTAAATACCATTAATCAAGACAACATGACCACGAATGAACACATTGCCTTCATGCGGCATTGAAAGAACGAAAAGTGTGTTGCTGCTGTTGAGAGTAGACGACGTTTTTCATCATGTCCGCTAAGCTGAAGGACATTTTCTCGTACAGATGTATGAGTAAGTAAAAGTCCAGGCACTTAAGCAAACTGAATAACATGAATTTGCTTTGTGTAATAATTTAAATTTATTCATATCATTCCATCAAATGCTGGATTTAAAGAAAAAGAGTACTCGGTTTGTGATATTTAACAGCAGTTAATTTTGATTTTTGTCCTAAGTGTAATAGATTTCTTAAATGTCATCTTGACATCTTAATTTTCTTTAGAGATTGTTAAGTTAAAATGACTCAATTTAAATATATTTTCATTGCAATAATTTTAATCAATTTTATCGTAAAACTAAATGAATAAAAAAAATAGTTGTAATAAATTTTTCTAAACTGCGTATTGATTAACATCTTTATCAAAAGTTCAAACAATGACAAAACTTGTTAAAATAAGATATTCTAAGTAATGAAGATTATATTTAATTATTTATATTTTCAAAGTATTTTCTCTAGAGTCGGTCAGTCGGTTGTTTGATTGAAAAGTTAAAAATATTCTCTCTACAATAGTGGAGAGGGTAGGGTAGCCAGATTTTAAATTCGGAAAAACAGTACATTGAACACAAAAAAAACAGTACAATCAAGAAAAAAACAGTACATTTTTTTTGACGAAAAAAATTACTCCATTTGCGTTTAAAAAGCAAACACCACAAACGAAGCATTTGGCCAGGAAAACCATAACATTGCTGTGAGCCATATAAGAAAGGAAAAAAGCCGAACTTAGCTTGAAACAATTAACTCATTGATTGTGATACATAGTACGATTTTCTTTAAACATATTCGTATTTAAAGCAATTTTCACCACACACATAGTTGCACAAATCATATAGAATTTGAGAAAATGTTTGTTTCCTAAATTAATTTTCCAATTTCAAAATTTTTTTTAATTATTTACGGCCAATTTTACCAAGTTCGGCTAAAATTAACTATTACTAAAACAATAGATTTTTTGACATTTATAATAATAGTTAATTATACCTGAACTTCGTGAAAATGGCCATTAATCTATAACAAAATCTGAAAATATTAAAATAGTAAAAACAAGTTTCAATAAAATTTAAAACAAAATTTTTTGTCTGTAAAACAATCAAGTGCAATTAAAAACGATGAATATTTTCAATAAAATTTTTGTAAAAATTAATTTATCTTTTTCTTATTTCAATAGTTTAGGTAAAGAAAAGTGGTCCTCAAAGGTATTAGGTATTTGAATAAATTTTGAACACGGAGAATTTTCCAAATTTGTTCGTTTTCAATTTCACGTGAGTTCGATATCCAGAACATGCCCGAAAATTAAAAAAGTTCTAACAATTTAATATAATTGTGTTGGAATAAGTATGTATTTATTTATGCCTGTATTCATAAAAATTTTTAAATTTACTATGAAAATTATCCCTAATAAACGTTTGTTAAATTTAATAATCGTTTATGAATTCGAGGATTAGCATTTAAAAATTTTTTTTTGATTTTGTTTTTCTCAGGTGTGGAAAGGGAAATAAGTACTATTGGAAGAGGTAGCCATAAAATCATACATAGTACATATGTCTTAAAAATAACAATATGAAAATATACTACTGATGCGAGCCACTCATTATAATTTAGATTTCTACTGTGTATTTATGAGAAAACAATGACCACAGCGTAAAAACTCGTATTATTTTAGAACTTTTTTGTTTGGAACACAAAAAAAACATTTTTAAGCTATGTACTGTTAAATATTGGGATATCATAAAAATGTGTTTTTAGTAGGGTTTTTCTTAATATCTGGGTTTTTTGTACACTGAACAAAAAAAAAAAGTACAAAAAACTGTTCAATGTGTAAAAAACAGTACATTTGCGTACTGTTTTAGGAGTTGTGCATAAAACAGTACAATTGCAAAAAATCAGTACATGTACTGCTTAAAACAGTACGTATGGCAACCCTAGGAGAGGGTATAATGCTTTTGTCCTGATTTGTGTAATACTAAAAAATATTGGTCCACGACCCACCTCTTAGTATACTTTAGAATTACTTTCTGAGTCGATCTAATGATGTCCGTCCGTCTGGGCGGCTGGCTGGTTTCCTATCTATGTATCCTTTTGCGCAAAGTAAAGGTCGCAGTTTTGAATATAATTTGATGAAGTTTGGTACATAAGTTTTAATTAGCATATGGAATAAGACTAACGCAGAGAAAAACATTTTTCAATATGGTCAGCTCCAACTAAACTGTTCTTATCGAACAATTTTAAACATATTATGGTTAATTTAACCATATTATTGCCACCGGAAAACATATTCTGGGTATATCAGACCTCCATTCAAAAGCAATTAACATATTATGGTTGCCTCCGAACATGTTACCACTAAAAATAACAAAAATATTTGAAACTCTTATAATAGCATGGTTGTTTTTTTAACCATATCATGTTGCTCTTAGAATAGAGAAACATGCTATTGATAATTTAAAAACAAACTATTGTCATATTTAACCATTACATTTTTAGAGGCAACATAATATGGTTGTGGCTTTGTGATAGAGGAGAAATTGAACCATAACATGGGTGCCATTCACAATAATATTGTTAAATTTACCATAATATGCTTAGCAACGAAATGTAAAGGGCGGTAAGTGAAATATATATCTACATATTTGCATAATATGAAATTTTTGTTCTTTGTATTACACAGTGTTACAAAATTGAATGAAATAGAAAAACCTGGGACCGGATATTATTTTTCTTGTAGGGCTTGTCGACTAAAACAAGATTCCAATAGTGAAATATACCGGACACCTCCAAAATCCGGATTTACGGGTAAAAAACCGGTTTTTGTGCCTTTGCGCACTTATAAGCCTATAATTTTGTTGATAATGATCCGATTTTCAATTTCTTACTAGATTTGGAAAGAAGAAACTGAGGTCTTTCGAACAATGTATTTATTTAAGAAAACTGGAGAAATTTGGATGTTATTGTCGAGCAAACACAAATTTTGTAGATTTTTCAAAAAAATTTCAAATTTAGTGACGTTTTTATACATTATTTTCTTAAGAAACTATAATACTATTGAGTTTATTCAAAAAGTACGTTTATTAACGATTACAACGCATTTTTGGGTTTAAAAACAGATAAGTGATTGACTGAGTTATTTAACTTTTCATGAAAATAAACTTTTAAACATTTTATAAAAATTTTATTAATCAATTAATCAATGCTATCTTAAACACAAAAAAAATTTGTAATGAGAGTTTAAGTCATTCAAAAATATTGTTTTTTTTCGTGTTCTTTTTACGCACTTTCTTTAAAATTACAAATTACTGTTAGCCTAAACACTTAGATTTACAACAAATATTAATAATGAGAGCTTTACTCATGTAAAATTATTGTTTTTTTTTTTTAATATGACGTTTTGTTAATGTCTTCTTTTTTACTTTGAATCTGTGTATTAAAAAAAAACGTTTGCAATTTAATAAAAATCGTGTGCAATTTAAATTAAAATTGTATACAAAATGTGTGACAATTGTAACAAATTTTTGGCTTATTTACTGATAACAGTCACCGGCGTGATTTTAATAACAATACAGTTTTAAAACACGCAAAAACATTAAGTACGCAAATGTTGTAACTGTTACAAAACCGATACCTGTAAGTAATGATCTACCGACAACGAGCAAATCTGTCGATATAACAGAAAAAGATTTTGAACAAAGAAAGTTCCTTCCATCCAGGTCTACAACAACGGAGCGGCATATTTTGTCAAATGCTGATTTCTACGATCTTGTTCGCGAATTACACTTGTCAAAGCGGCAATCTGAAGTCCTTTGGTCGCGATTAAAGCAGTAGAATTTTGTGGAAAAGGATTTCGTTATAACATCTAGTAGAACAAGTTACCGGACTTGGTTACTTGAAGAAAGATTTAAGACTATTTCCAATGACAGTGATCTCGTGTATTGCGTTGATGTACCGAAACTATTTTCGGCATTAAATCACAATTATAATGCAGATGAATGGCGACTTTTTATTGATGGTTCATTTAAAAGTAAATTTTCTTATAAAAATTTATGACTTTATTTTTATTAATTTAAGATTTGTAATGTAATATGTCGTGCGCCGAATCGTTATGATCGCAAACTATGGCCATCTCGCGAGTCACATAGAAAAGGCAGCAAAAACATTTTAAATTACCAATTAGTTAAAGTTAAGGACGTTATTATGGCACCACTGCATCTTAAACTGGGATACATGAAACAATTTGTAAAAAATTAGATGTAAACGGCGATGCTTTTTGTCATCTTTGTCATAATTTTAATTTAAATTGCACACGATTTTTATTAAATTGCAAACGTTTTTTTAAATACACAGATTCAAAGTAAAAAGAAGACATTAACAAAACGTCATATTAAAAAAAACAATAATTTTACATGAGTAAAGCTCTCATTACAAATATTTGTTGTAAATCTAATTTGTGTTTAGGCTAACAGCGATTTGTAATTTTAAAGAAAGTGCGTACAAAGAACACGAAAAATAACAATATTTTTGAATGACTTAAACTCTCATTACAAATTGTGTTTAGGATAACTTTGATTAATAAAATTTTTATAAAATGTTTAAAAGTTTATTTTCATGAAAGGTTAAATAACTCAGTCAATTACTTATCTATTTTTAAACCCAAATATGCGTTGTAATCGCTAATAAACGTACTTTTTGAATAAACTCAATAGTATTATAGTTTCTTAAGAAAATAATGTATAAAAACGTCACTAAATTTGAAATTTTTTTGAAAAATCTACAAAATTTGTGTTTGCTCGACAATAACATCCAAATTTCTCCAGTTTTCTTAAATAAATTATACATTGTTCGAAAGACCTCAGTTTCTTCTTTCCAAATCTAGTAAGAAATTGAAAATCGGATCATTATCAACAAAATTACAGGCTTATAAGTGCGCAAAGGCACAAAAACCGGGTTTTTACCCGTAAATCCGGATTTTGGAGGTGTCCGGTATATTTCACTATTGGAATCTTGTTTTACTCGACAAGCCCTACAAGAAAAATGATATCCGGTCCCAGGTTTTTTGGACTGTCTCACCGTGTTATAGTTTTAAAATATTTTTACGCTGAGCATAGTGACGTAAAATAGCACTTTTTACGGAATAAGGCAACTTTATTTTTTTTTATACCCTCCACCACCACTAGTGGTGAAGAGGGTATACTAAGTTTGTCATACCGTATAAAATTGTTTCTATACATCTAAGACCCAATAAAGTATATGTATATATTCGGCTCCTTGAGTAATTCTAAGTTCTAAGCAGTTTGGAATTGAAATCCAGCAATCGGATCAGTAGGATCAGAGCTATAAATCAAAAAGTGATAATTTTGTTACAAAGACTAACATTAATGGTGGAATAATGCACGGAATAATAATTTTGCAACAATTCGTTTATTCGACTGGAAATCACACTGTTGAATTTGGTGAAGATCGGTCCATTATTTATCATAGGCTCCATATAAACCATACTCCTGGAAAACGTTAAGTTCGCCCAAAACCGTAATTAATAATGCTAAATTTGGTTCTTCACAGTTTTATAGAACAAGAAATAGCATTGTAAAATTTCCTGAAGATCGGTCCATAATTTAACGTAGGCCCCATATAAACCCTACTCTCAGAAAACCGTTTATTGCGCCTACAAATGTTATAAATAATGCTATCAGAATAAAATTTAATACTTCACAGTTTTACAGGACTAGAAATCACACTAATAAATTTCGTGATGATCGGTTCATAATTTACTATAGGTCCATATAAAGCCCACTCTGGTAAATTGATTAAATACGCTTTAAGCCGTAGATATTGCGGTAAAATTTCTTCCAACTTAGCTTCATATGGCCAGAAAAAATTTCATGGAATTTTGTGTGTATACGGTTTACCTTATATCCCATAATAAGCAGCCTTCTAAAATTTACTGTAAACGCTTAAACTAAGTTCATCGCTGTATTGAAATTTATTCAAATTAATCTTTTTTAAAACCATAAATTTCTCTGCAGAATTTTGGGATGATTGGTCCATAACCATGGGTTCAATATAAATTCCCCTCCTGAAAATCATTTAAGTTCGGCTTAAACTGTTACAAAGCATGATATTTTACTCAAGCTAGTTAAAATTGCTAAAAAAAAGCATACAACTTTCTGATTGTCGCACATAGGGGTTTTTTGCCAATCTAGCCGGACATTACTTTTTGTTTTAGCTTATATTGCTTCTTAAAAGTTATTGAGTGCCCCTAGATCGATGAAACTTGGCAGAAATATGTGATATTGTCATAGGCAGGTAAACCTCAAAAATAAATAAAATTGGACCAAGGAGGAAAAGGTTCCCCCTAGAAGAACTAATCCAACCTCTGAAAAATGCAATTTTTTTTTAACTTTTCCCATACTTTTGTTTGGCAAATGCAACTTTTAACGTCGGCGAAAGTTAAAAAACCTAAAATAAGACCCATGAGATCGTAAAATTACACTTTTCGCCCCCGCCCCCTTTTGAGGGCGGTTACATAAAATAATATTTAAAAAAATGTAAATATTAAAAGAAATAGATTACTAACGCCTTAATACTATAAAAATTAAATTTTTGAACTTTAATGGGTAGGGGGAGGTATCCCTCCAAACACCCCCCTCCCCCGGAACAACCCTGTAAAAATTTTTTTTTTTGCTAATTTCCAAAACATATTAATTTTTAAGATTTTATGTGACTTTTATGTATTTTATAGTATTTAATTTATCTGAAAATAATTAATATATTCGTAATAATAACTTAGTTATAATAGTAACAGCAAATTTTATTTAAAATAATAACAACTAATTTATTTAAAATAACTTCTCTTTTGCACTAAGATGATGATGAGTGCCATGGTTCTTCTTCGTCTGCTTCTTCAAAATCCTCTTCTGAATCTGAATTCTCTTCAGAGCCAAGTACAGGTGGAAGCATAAAAGAAATTGCTTCTTTCGTAAAGGGTAATGACTTTTTTTTGGAGTTGGTCTTATGCTAGTAATCAGTGGGTCAGAACTGAGCAAAAGTCTATTTATAACATCTTTGTTACACTGAACCCTCGAAAACTTTCTAGCAAAATTCTGCCTGTAAAGCCGAAAATGTTTATTTCGTGCCTCAGACGCTTCTTCTGATAATAGCCCGATAGGCAACAATGCCTCACTCATTACAGTTGCGCCATGTATTATACACTTTTTCCATTTTACTCTCAAAGCTTCAAAATGGTTCTGATAACAATTTAATGCTATAACCACAATATATATTAAAAAAAACTAAAAACTAGAGCCCAGATTTGATTTTTTATTATATATTATTTTTGTTGTTAATGATTTTAAAAGTTATGCAAAACAGGTAAATTTGTTTTGCTCCATAAAATAACGTAATTTAGCGGCCGCACAGGTGGTTAAAACCCGTTACTTACTGTTTCGCACATCCCTTTTTTTACACAGGTAATATTAGTCTTAGATGTAATAATTTAAATAAAAAACATCTACGTACAACCAACACATTTTATGACTGACGAGAGGGTTTCTATCATATGTACCTATGCAAGATGAGCAAAAACAGAAAAAAGGTGAAATTTTAAAAAAAATCATAAAAAAAATGGCGCAACAACGCGCAACGTTTTTTTTTTTTTTTAATTTAAAAGTAGAGATTTCAAATTTTATCGTGATGTATAACATTTTTAAGAACTCAGCGGAACTCACCTTCAAAAACCTTTTAAATTTTTTTTTTTTACAAAAAAGTGAACAAAAAAATCGTTTTTTTAATTTCGTACTAATTTTTTTATCATAAAAAATTCAAAAAAAATTTTTCTACAAATTTTTATAATTAGCTGTTTATATAGTCTTTCACAGAAAAAAAATTCAATGTAAAATCTTTATTCGTTTATCTACAAAAAATATATTGTAAACCTCCCAAAACCGTAAAAAGTCAATGAACACGCATGTAATTTAATCAACTCTCCTGGTTTTAACAGTGTCCCAAAACCACAAATCTCAAGCAAAAGACTTGAAAATTCACTATGCGATGCAGTTGTCTGTCGAGCTGCGTACTTAAATTTTTCCATTTCTTAAATTAAATTTTTTGCTTAATGTCCGGCTAGATTGGCAAAAAACCCCTATGTGTGTCGGTCAATAATTTAATATAGGTTTAAACCACAATCAATTTTAATGCTGATGTCAGTTTTTATAAAGATAAATTAATAATAAAAAGATATCAAATAGATACACTCCTGAAATATTCGAACTGTCGGTGGTGGTTATCAAAGATTCGGCTAAGCTAAATTAAGCACTCTAACTTGCTTTCAATTTATTAACAATTTATGTATTTTTATATTTTGCGGAATTATGGCAACTTAATAAATTACGAGCTGACCCGACAGACGTTGTCCTGTCCAAATTAGGAAAAATGTTTGCGTTCGATTTTAAAAATCCGTTTAAAAAAATACGAACATTTGAAAGAAAAATTAGTCAAATCGATGGAGCCGTTTTCTGATTTTAGGTAAATCGAAAAAAAGTGGGCGTTAAAGTGGGCGGGGCAACATTTTCTTTCCGTAAAAACCTAAGTTGGACCATGGCGATTATTTTATAGAAAAATCGCTCAAGCCGTTCTCAAGTTATGCGCTTAATAGTAAAAGTGGGCGTAAAAGTAGGCGTGGTAAATTTTTCTTTCGATGATCACTTAAAATGGATTAATACGAACATTTAAAAGAAAAATTAGTCAAATCGATGGAGCCGTTTTTTGATTTTAGGTAAATCGAAAAAAGTAGGCGGGGCAAAATTTTCTTTCCGTTAAAACCTAAGTTGGATCATGGCGATCATTTTATAGAAAAATCGCTCAAGCTGTTCTCAAGTTATGCGCTTAATAGAAAAAGTGGGCGTAAAAGTAGGCGTGGTAAATTATTCTTTCGATGAAAACTTAAAATGGATTAATACGAACATTTGAAAGAAAAATTTGTCAAATCGATGCAGCCGTTTTCTGATTTTAGGTATTTCTAAGTAGAACCATGGCGATCATTTTAAAGAATAAATCGTCCAAATTATATAGATGTCATTGGTCGTGCAATATGAAAATTGAATTTTGCCACGCCCCTCCTTCCGCAGACCGAAAATCAAAAATCAGACTTCACAGTGTCACCCGGCTGAATATTCTAAAGATTCCCTGAAAATTTCATCAAAATCGGGCCAGCCGTTTTGGAGTCCATACGTTACATACATACACATCCTATTTTATATATGTATATATATAGATTTGTTGCAAAACATTAGCTATTTGAATCAGCACGTTAATTTACCAGTTTTTTTTAGGAAAATGGGGTTACCCAGTTTTTCCAACAAATATTTTTTTTCATTTTGTTGTTATTATCAGCTATGTCACAGAGTACAATTCCGTTCGAAATGATTCCGTTCGGAATTGAAGAAAACATATTTGTTTATTGATAGAATGTGTATTTTGATAGTTTTTTGGCCTTTCAGATACAGAAAAATCCCATTCCGTGCATTAAAACAAAAATGGGTTCATTCCGAAATTTTTTTTCATCATTTTCTGAAGCACCAAAATACGGAATGAATTCCGTTTCCGAACGGAATTGTACTCTGTGACTTGGCTGTATATATAAGTTTGTTTGGCAGTCGTATTCTATGAATAAAAATCTTCAGAAAAGATATAGTATGCATATGAAGAATGTATATATTATATGCAACTATGTAGTTACATAATTTTTTCAAAAAATGCATGGAGCTACCTAGTTTTTACATAGAAATTGGTATTATTCTGATTTTTGTTAAATAAGAAATTTTATCAAAATATCGATCTGTTACATTCTAACACACTTTCTATTATTGGTGTTACCTAATATTTGCAAAAAGTGGAGTTACATAGTTTTTCCATAAAACCACAGAAATATGGAAGACATAATTTTAAACAATGTGAATTTGTGTTTTTGTTTTTAATAAATTTTTTTTTATTTATTAATTAAATAAAAGTTACAAATACAAATTATGGCTCCGTGCAATAACTCCAGGTGCAATAAGTCCCAGTGCAATAAATCCCAATGAACTAAATCCCAAAATATATGAAATAAGTCCCAAACTGGAAAAAAGAAATAAATCCCAAAAAAAATTAAATAATTTCCAAGTCTTAAATGAAACAAACTCCAACTTTCATTATGAAATAACTCCTAAAGACATTAATGAAATAACTTCCAAAAACAGTCCATCGAAAAGAAATGAAATAAGACCCAAAAAAATGAAACAACTTCCAAAGAAATTTATTATATATGTATTAGTTTTACTGGAATATTTACATATTAGGTTACCAAAAAACTAACATTGAGTCCTCGACATTTTGACAACAAATGGGGCATTTTATTATATCCTGACCTCCTGCAATGGCAGCTGCCTGCAGTTTAAGCACGCCTTGTACAAGGATTACCTCCTCTATGGTATAACAAACACCGGCTTCGCTAACTAAAGCTTCTCTGCATAGCCGGCCTTCGGCAAATAATTGAAAATGAAAAAACTCCCACAAAAAATGAAATAACTCCCACAGCAAATGAAATAACACCGAAAACCAAAATAAAATGAAATAACTTCCACGTTAATTTTTTCGGGGACTTATTTAATTTGGATTTTATTTCAATATGA
Organism: Pollenia angustigena; assembly: GCA_930367215.1. Taxonomy (NCBI): domain Eukaryota; kingdom Metazoa; phylum Arthropoda; class Insecta; order Diptera; family Polleniidae; genus Pollenia; species Pollenia angustigena. Next base: position 171,257,561 of record OV884059.1, on the reverse strand, counting down.
AATAACTCCCAGGCAAAAAATGAAATAACTTCCAAAAAAATGAAATAAAACCGAGAGCGCTGGGAGCTATTTCATAATGAAATTACTCCCACATTTGTATGAAAAATTTTTGGGTCTAATTTCATTTTTTTCTTGGGACTTATTGCACCTGGGAGTTATTGCACGGAGCCACAAATTATATTAAAACTTAATTTACCGAGCAATAGTAACGAAGATCTTCAGCCCGTTGTAGTGAAACAGACCAGAGTCTCTGGCGGGAATCGAACCCGCAACCCCTGCTTTGATAGACTAGATAACTACCTACAAGCCTACCAGGGTTTATTTTCGCATTTTTGCGATAAAACATCGATGACTGTTTTCCAAAGGAAAGTTGAATAATTTATAAGCGTTGTTCAAGCGTAAATCTGTTAATGACGATTTCACAGGGTATTCTGAGTATAAATATCAGAAAATAATCTATAGGGCTTGAAAAGATACACCCTTTACTTAGCCATGACTTGACACATAATATTTTTTTTTGCAATTTGAAAAATAATAATTTACTAATACTGTCAAATAAACTATTTAAATAAACAAATAGTAGTAATTAACAATGAAAAAAACTAAATTGCTAAAACAATCATTAAAATAACATTATTAAATTATAAAACACACAGATAATTTTTCATGAAAATAATGTAAACATGTAATTACATTATTTTAAAAGCTGGTTTGCTCTCTAACAAAAAGAAAATATAAAAAAATAATATAAAATAATTTTATAGCAATTGATTTGCTAATAGTATTGTAAAAACCTTTAAACAAAACAAAAGTGCGCGTATAATATTAAAAACTTTTTCGAAGATTTCTCCAATAATAATAAAAAAAGAAATTATTAATAATAAATCGCCACGGAATTTATAATATGATACGTTGGCAAAATAAAATCGCTGTGGTAACAGGTGCCAGTTCTGGTATTGGCGTAGCCATTGTTAAGGATCTTGTCAATAATGGCTTGCAAGTTATTGGTTTAGCCAGACGTGTCGAACGTGTTGAGAATATCAAAAAGGAATTGCCGAAAAACTTGCAAACAAAATTGACAGCCCTAAAATGTGATGTTTCCAATTTGACATCGGTTAATGAGGCATTCGACAAAATTGTAGCACATTTTGGTGGCGTTGATATTTTAGTGAATAATGCTGGTGTTTTAAAAATGGGACAATTGTCCACAATGGATGTGGCTGATGTAGAACAAGTTCTGCAAACAAATGTCATGGGTGTCGTCTATTGTACCCAACGTGCTTTCAAGTCAATGAAAGAACGTAATTTTAATGGACATGTGGTGCTTATTAACAGTGTGGCTGGGCATACAGTTATAAGCAGTGCGAATGGTACAGCTCCTGAGTTCAATATTTATCCGCCCAGTAAATTTGCTATTACAGCAATGACAGAAATCTACAGGCAGGAGTTTAAGGGTTTAGGTACAAAGATTAAAATTACGGTAAGTTGATAATTGCATAAAATCTTAACTTAATAATATATGAATTCGAAATTTTGAAATTTTTTTTGTAGAGCATTAGCCCTGGTGCTGTGGATACAGAAATTATAAATGATAGTATTAAGGATTCTTTGGAAGGCAACATTCTGAAATCGGAAGATATTTCTTCGGGTGTTTTGTATGCAATTGCAACACCACCTCATGTGCAAATTCATGAAATGATTATTAAACCTGTGGGTGAAATGTTCTAAAAGAGTTACTTTTCGGTTTTTTATTGTGTAAAATAATTTTAAATTTATATTATAATGAATTAAAAAAAAGAGTTAAATAATGTGCATATCACCACACTAAATCGTAAAGAGGCACAGCTCAAACGTTTACGGAAGGCAGAAAACTGGTTTGCGGGTTTTTTAACAAATTGAGATACACAAATGTTAAAAAAAAGTTAAAGAAGATAGTGACGCATACCAAATTTTCATGGTCGCTATACATTTGATATGTTAAGTTTTTTGAAAAAAAAAAACAGGTTTTGATACATTTTGAGTTGTGGCTGTTTATGATTAAGTTTACGATATGTATAAATATTAATCCGAGAGAGTTATTCTGGCTGTCATTTTTACTTATATACAATTTTAGCCTATGCCGAATCTTATATAACCTTCACCATAAAAAGGCCATACAAGTATCGTTCTTAAGATATAACTAAATCTATTTTGTGCCACGCCCACTTATCCTATCCTGCCAACACTTTTTTGACGGATGTTGTGTTTTGATAACCATAAAATCTTGGTCCTCGCCGTTCTCTATATGTATAAAAAAAAAAACAACAAAGAAGGGTATTATGGGTAAAATTGGAGAATGTCGTAGTTTTTTGCTCTAATCTTAGTCATTTATGCACCGATCTGTTTAAGCTTCAATAGCAAACTTAAATGGAGAATGTGTGAAATTAATATATATCAATATAGTAACCAACATTTGTGGGGTCTTCGGAAATCCCATTTTTAAATACATACGAATAGACGGACAGACAGACTTCGTTTAATCAACTCTGCTTCTCATAAGGACCCAGAATATATGTACTTTATAGGGTCTTACATCAATATTGTAGAAATTACAAACAGAATGACAAACTTATATACATATACCCTTTTAACTTCGGTGAAGGGTATATATATGATCAGCTGGGCGAATCCATATATCTGTTAACCCAATTTAAACGTTTTAATTTTCTTCCTTTTTTCTCTTAAAAATTTAATAAAAATTTTTACACCACCCACAGTATTTAAAGATACACTTCCGCGAGTGCACCCTATTTGGGATGAATGAACAATTATGGACCCACCAAATCAAAATTATGTTATAAGGTTAAGATTCATTTAAAAGGACTTTGTGCCGTATATTATTAAGATATCTCTATGATATAAGCGCTTGCATACAATCGGAAAGTTTCATAATTTCCATATCGATTAAAAAAGGCCTTAATGAAGATTATCGATAAATCGCATTTAGTGTTAGTAATGTCCAAATATCCAAAGTTAAACAAAATGTACCAATTTTAAAAATCTACACAGCAACCAAAACTTTACGATTGCCAATAAATCTGTGGCAATAAGGAAAACTTGTTTAGGTCTATTTTTTTTTGTGTTTTTCAGATAAGCTAATTTATACTTTAAAGGTTATTTTTGAAAATATTTTTTGTTCTAAAAAAATTAATCACTTCTTATACAGTTGTGACGAAGACAAAAAACAGAACTCCAATTGGTTTCCAAGATATAACCCTGAGAAAAAGGACATGTTTTGCGGCGAAACAAAGTTTAAGCCAAATGTTTATGAAGCAGTAAAATCCGAACGGCGGCCAAACTAGCAAAGCCCAAATAGGGTTTTGTTTTGTAAAAGTGTAAGTAGGCTTTTAAGGTGGTATTGTGTTTCTTTCCCTTTCAAAACTGCTTACCAGATTCTTGACATGAAAAACTCGTTAGATAATCTTTACCCACGTCTTAAACGATTCCCACAAGAAGAAGCACAGCGAAGAAGAGTCTTTCACTATGCTATGGAGGAATCACAGTCGTGTTACAGTTTTTCCCATGTGAGAAATCTTCCACGATTAAAAAATGCGGCATCGACGATCAAAGACGCTCTGAATTAGACTCCCAATATCTCTTACATGATTGAAAATGCTTGCTATTATAATTATGTTTTTTTTTTTATTAAATCAAACAGAAAGTTGTCCGATTTTTTTTTACTATTTTTCGAAACGTGAAAGAAATTGACGATTTCCTCACAAATTTATCTGGCAGCCTGGTCGTAGGGTAAATATGGGTGCATTGTTCCACCATTTATGTTAGTTTTTGTAACAAAACTATCAATTTTTTAAGGCGGTGGTTCCACATGTTGATTCCTAGCTCTGATCCCACTAAACCGATTTTGCTGGATTTCAATCGCAAACAGCAAGCAATTTGACGCCAAGTTTGTTCATTTATTTTGAGTTTTTCGAAAGTGAGCGTGTTTTCAACAGACGGACATGGCTAACTCGGCTTAGAATTACTCAAGGAGCCAGAATATTTATACTTTATGGGGTCTGAGATGAATAATAAAAAAGTTTCACACGGAATGACAAACTTAGTATACCCTCTTCTCAACTAATTAAGCAAACAATAATTAGATGCTGTAGTGCTACCACCTTGTAGTAATTTCACCATGTTCTTACGTGTGAAATGCAAAAACAAAGTTTCATAGTTTTGTTGTTGTTTTATACAGAAATTCATATTGAATTTTTAAATTCCAAACGCAATATGAATTTCAGTAGAAAGCAACAAAAAAATTATGACAAATGCTTGGCATTGTTTTTGCTTTCAGTGTTATTTTTGGCGTTGCGTTGCGTTTAACACAATTAGGGCCTTTATTCATTATAGAGTTCGGTTTTATGGCAGCTGAGTCCGGATTTTTTCTCTCATTTTCGATTCTAGTTAATATGCTATGATAAGGTCACATCCGTTTATTGTTTGCTTGTGTTTCTATGTTTTAGCTGTACCTATACGCTAATGTGACATTGATGCACAGAAACATTTCATTTTTAAAAGCTGAATGCGTTATCTTGGTTTCTTCAGTATTTATATATAAAACATAAAAACAAACGCTAATGGGAAATAGGTCACATCTAATCTTATAAGCAATTCCTTAGCAAAAACAATTATTTTAGAAAGGTGCTAATAACAAAAAAATTAAAAAATATTCATTCGCACAAAACCCGTTAAAATGGAACGTTGGCAAAATAAAGTCGCTGTTGTTACCGGTGCTAGTTCAGGCATTGGTTCGGCGATTGTTCGGGATCTTTTAAAAGAAGACGTTCAAGTTGTAGGATTGGCCAGGCGCAAAGAGCGCCTCCAAGAACTAAAGAACAGTTTATCAGATAAACACAAATCTCTCTTGACCGTTATTAGATGTGATGTTTCCAATCAAGAATCGGTTAATGAAGCCTTCAATGAAATTATTGCAAAATTTGGTGGTGTTGATATTCTTGTGAATAATGCAGGTTGTTTTAAATCTGGCCAATTAGTTTCAATGAAGGTCGAAGACATAGAAAATGTATTGCAAACAAACGTCATGGGCATAGTTTATTGCACAAAGAGAGCTTTTGAATCTATGAAAGAACGTAATGTTGATGGTCATGTGGTTTTAATTAACAGTGTTGCGGGTCATAATGTTTTTAGTGGCAAATTGAATCAAATGCCAGTAACAAATATTTATTCACCATCGAAGTTTGCAGTGACTGCTATAACGGAAATCTATAGACAGGAATTTAGAAGTTTGAACACAAAAGTTAAAATTACTGTAAATATTATTTCTTTAAACATGATTTAAAATTTTTAATATTCTATTTATTTCTACTTCTATGAAATAGAGCATCAGTCCTGGTTTGGTGGATACCGAAATTATTGAAGACTCCATAAAACAGGCGTCAAAAGATTGTATACTAAATGCACATGATATATCGAATGCTGTGTTATACAGTCTTTCCACTCCACCTCATGTTCAAATTCATGAACTAACAATTAAACCAGTTGGTGAAATGTTTTAATTATTTTAAATGAAAATAAATTTAATAATTACATATTATGAAATACTTACTGGGTTTACTTATTAATTAATTTCTAAAATGTTTACATTACACCCTACACATCTTGTGAGTGTTAATAAAATAATTTTCAGGAGTTTCGAAAACGTGAAACTATTACCACAGCATTTGATAAGTATAAGGCTGAGATTTGTGCCGAATTTTTAGTTTAACTATATTCAAATTATATGAGATTGAGCCGTTTAAAAATGATTTTCGGAATGGGGCGTAATTTCAAAATTTGTTCATGACTAGTTACTAGGGTGTTCAATTAATCGGGTTTTATTTTTGTTCGATGAAACGATTAATCGATGTATGGATATATTCTACTTATTCGATTTAACGAATACAATTTTAAGATTAATCGCATAATTCCAAATCCAGATATTTTATAAATTACGAGATATTTTCCGATAATTTTAGAAAAAATTAGTACTTGAGTAAATATAATTATTTTTTAATAAAACTTGTCAATGTAGCTCCAAATGTTTGCTTCACATTCGGGTACTTCGATTTTAAAAGAACCAATATAACTTTGGACATTTTGAAACTTTCCACGGACATTCCATGCAAATAATTTCCTCTAGAGAATCATTGGACCACTTGTAGTCCCCTTTGATTTTGTTGGTGGGGCGTGCATCTTCTTCAAGTACTACACTGATAAAAAAGGCGTCACAGCGCTGATGTATTTTGACGTCAGTACTACTATAAGTGTCTTTGTTTTTGATCCCATGACACTTTTCGTCATTGTGATGCCAGCCTTAACATCACTTGCCCAAATTGTCATCAGATCATATTATGTCATCAATGGGATGGCACATCAGCATCATAGAAATGACGAACTATCATAAAATTCAGTCATTTGGATTGACTGACGTCAAAGTGAGAGAATATTATTATTGACTTACCCGTTATACATGTTTGTTTTCTTTTGTTGTATTCCGCTTTTTTTTTACAGAAGAACTCAATTAAAAGACAACTGCAGCATAACCGATGAGGTTTTCGTAATCATTCTACTTTGAAAATTGTATGTATTTAATTTTATAATTTAAACAAATAGAATGTGAGAATTTTTGCTTCTTATTTTACTTTTTAACCATAAAATGTTTATAATACACAAAATGTGGAATCGAATTATTAGATGACGCATTAAATATGACAAAATTTTATGATGAATTTCGTCATTGGATTGATGTCACTTTTTGCCTCATTGATGCCATTTGTGATAACATTGATTTTACAATTATGATATAAGTGTATCATCAATATAAAGATTAATTTTTATATGAGTGTATGCTATAGTCACTGTGTAAGTGGTAAATTAGTGAATTTGTTAAAGAATATTTATGTTAATACTTTTTTGGACACCTGTTACAATTAGTATTATAACATTTATCCATCGTACAATATTTGTACACCAAACTCGTTCTAAAGAGAGAAACGCATAAACTATCTTGATAAAAAAATACGGGCGTGTTCTAGAAATCGAAATGACGTGAATTTAAATTTTAAAAACGACCCTGTACTGAAAGTTAATAAAAATATTCCATTAAATCTGCTTCATTCTTTAAGTATTTATTATTTTTGCAAGAACAACACTTAAAACCAAATGCAAATAATTGAATTTAAATTATCGTTCGATTTCACTTCATATCGATTTCTAGAACATGCCCGATAAATTAATATAAATCTTTGAGTTAACATTCGTTTGTCGTTTGTTCTTTTGTGAAATGAATTATTAAATCGCGTTAAAAAAATTTAACAAAAATATAAGCTAAATAACTCACTAAACATGACTGTTTTTTTTTAAATCCAACGGACACATACATTTGGTTTGTTCATTCGACTGAAAACTTAAAAAAAAAATTATACATTTAACAGAAATACAATATATTATTATTATTCGATTAATCGGTATAAATTCTTCGATTAATCCTTTAATAAAAATTAGCAATTTTAAATAATTCGAATAATAAATCGTCAAGAAGCAATTCTTTGGATGTAAAGCGACATTAAACTTGTTGCAAAAAAAGTTGGCCTTCTTATGGCAATATGTGCAACGAGTTTTCTTTTTCTTGTGTTGTACTAGGTGCCCTTGTCCATCAAATCGCAAGTACATATGAAGGTTGGCGCTGGACTTGCTTGAACCCCTCTTTGAGGTCCTTTTAAAATATTTTAGTACTCCGTTTGCAATCACTCTTCTAAAAGCTCAATGATCCATATTTCCGCCATACGAACGATATAATAACCAGCTATTTTGCTCCGCCATGTCGATACAATGACAAGTAAGCGCAAAATACCACTTTTTTCCTCTAATGTGTATTGAACAAGCAAGTTAAATATAAATTCATCAAAATGTTTAAGAAATATTTCCATGACATCTGGACTTTGCTGGCATTCGGAAAATGCCTCACATGTTGGTAGGCTAGGAACCATATCCGTTTGCTGCCAGTCTTTCACACCGGTTGTTTTACTCGGCCTTTGCCCTGCAGCCCTTTTGCGCTTGACTAGGTCAGCTAAAGCAATATTGTCGTTGCTATCGCCATCGCTCTCGTATTCAGGTACATCTTAATGCACCGTTTCTGCCTCGGCACGTAGCTGACCACCTGGAAAATTATTGTGGCACACATATCTTCATCGTCACTGTCTTCGTCTGTTACATCAGCATTAGCGTTGTACAATAAAACCTCATCATCACTCCATTGATCAATTTCTTCCAAAATTTCGTTTAGCTTCAATGCCTTTCGGTATAACTTACTGTATAAAAAACGCGTAAGTAATATGTAATGAAAATTATAAAATAGGTAGTATATATTGCCACTGTCCTTTTAAAAGTACGCAGTGGCAAAAACGACCGTAGCGCTGCAATACAGCATTACGCACGCTTTACATTTATTTGTTGTTCAACTACGATGTTTCTCTTAATAATTAAAAAAAAAATTACAGATCACTAGACGAAAATGATTTACTTACACGTTTCTTTCCATTGAGCAATATTAAAAAAAAAAACACCTTTTACAAAACACTCGCTATGCTATTAAAGCAAGATGAACTTCTTTCATCAACTGATTTTTTCAAGTTCAGAAGCTTCATAACAAAGAATAAACAAAAAAAAAAAAATATAAAAAGAATGCACAGAAATGGGCATGCACAGCGGAACTTTTCTCTCATTTTTTATGTTCTTTTAAAAGGTCGGTTGCGCCAAGTGGGCTAATTGTTCGATTAATCGAACAAGAATCAATCGACTGAACAACCTACTAGCCACTTTATAAATTACTATTGTCGAATTTGATTAAAAGGACTTCAATCCGCCAACTGAATTTTTATTTCTTTCAATTTGAATTCAATTAAAAAATTTGTAATATTAATTAAAAAAATTATTAAGTATGCACCAGTAAATAAATTTATCAATTACACGACTCTACAAAAAAATTTTTGTTCTTTGTCCTAACGCATTTTTGAATTTTTTTAAAAATCTAAATTAAGAGTGGGGTTTTTACGTTCACATAACACAGCTAGATGGGACTACAGAGCGAATATACAAAGTATCCTTGTTATCTGTGCTTGTGGGACAGCAGAACGGATGCTAAGCACTATATTCAACGGTCATGGCCTGTAAGAACAGAACTTTGTGTCGGAAAACAAAACGTAACATTTGAACCCATTGTTGAAGCGGAAAAAGTGTTAATGCCACTTCAGCACATTAAGTTAGGTTTTATGAAACAATTCGTTAAAAAACTGGATGCAACTTCAGAAGCTTTTGGATACTTGAAAAAGTTTTTGTTGGTCCACAAGTTAGGCAGATTTTCGCTGAGGAAAAATTTCCAACATTGCTGAATCGTACTCAAAAAGCGAGTTGGAGAAGTTTTAAAGCAGTAGTTTTTGGATTTTTAGGAAATAACAAGACTGAAAACTACGAAAAGTTAGTTGCGGATATGCTAAAAAATTTTAAGGCCATGGGCTGCAGGATGTCATTAAAAGTACACATGCTGCATGTTCATTTAGATAGGTTTAAAAAAAACATGGGAGCGTATTCAGAAGAGCAAGGAGAACGTTTTCATCAGGACATTATGAGCTTCGAACAACGCTATCAAGGCCAATATAATGAAAATATGATGGGAGACTATATTTGGGGTTTATTGAGAGAAAGTACTTATGAAGATAAAAGAAAAAGTAATTATTTTACACTTTTTCTAACTTTTTTTATAGTAAAACTAAATGAAAATCATAAAAATATTTATTTAAATGGTTTCTTCTTTAGTTAAAAATTAAAACCACAGATTTTGAAAAATATCGCATAATCGGTCTCCTAAATACAAAAGCAAACTTTTTCATGTCATTCTTTCGTCTAATTAAGACCTAATATATCGAAATTTTATGATTTAATGTCAAAGACAAATTTTGTGTTGACCCGTGATAATTATCAATTAAATATTATTTGATATTAACAACAGTTTATGCAGTAATGTTGTTGATATTAGCAAAGGTTTAATTCAGTTGATTAAATTTTAAATTTAAATAGATTTTTTTTTTTTTTTGATTAATGGTTTAAATGAAAACAAACCATTGTCAAGAATTTTGCCTGAGTAGTTCATGGTAAATTAAGTTAATAGTGCAAAAATACCTAATGCACAAAATATTTCTTTGCCAAGTTTAGTCCTCCTTACTAACTTGGTGTGGAAGCTATGCACACTGGGAAATTCCGGCCAAAAATCCATAACTTCTTTACTTCTTTACGTAAATGGCCGAAATTTAGTATCCAACTTAAGAATATCATGTTTGATCCCTAGGTAAAATTTTAGACACGTAAATACAGGGGTTGGCCATATCATTGACGACCCAAAAGTATCGAACAAAATTAAAAAAGGCTTTGGAGGTGTAATAAAATATGATCATTTGTAGCGATTATATAAGTAGTTTGTGGAATATCTATATTTGCTCATCTCCTGTCCCCATATTTTTGCCTACCTGTGCAAATAAAAGTAGATATGATCATATACATATGGTTATAATATAATATGTGAACTAATGTGATTATATAAATACATATGTATATACATTAGACTGGTCGCATCTTGTATGGTATTTTTTTTTTTAAATTTAATTGTTTGCGCTGCTTAAAATATGAGGTTTGGTGTTAGAAATCATCGTCTAATTTTTCAGGTCAATCCAACGGTGCCTAGCCGTGCCGGGTGGGGCCCAAAGTTCCCCATATTATAAAAAAAACATCTTTTCTATCAGATCTTTATAGTTATACTAGTTGAAAAGCCGAAAATCAAAAATATGTCTTCGTTACGATCTTCCGCAGAGAAAATACTTCAAGTGTGCCAAATTTCAGCTTCCTATGTCATCAGATGGCTTCAGAAAGTTGCGGAAAGAATAGGACATACATGCAAACATCCTGACATACTAAGAAATTATATATTGTATAGATAGATTAACATATGTTCGCGCAACTCAAAAACGCTTTAGCTTATTGAAAAACTAAAAAAAAAAACCGAAATTACGCAATAAAATTTACTTTAAGAAAGGTAATAAAGATAAATTGTTTACCAAAAAAGTGCCAACATTTTATTGTTGCCCTTTTTTATTACCAAAATGTGCAAATTTCAAAAAAGTACCCAACACATCAATTTTCGATTCAAGAATGGTATTTTTTAAATTTTACGTCTACCTCTGTTAGATCACGAGATATAATGTTGCTGATTGTACCCGTTTTTACCCATTTCTAACCCCTTATGAATTTAATTTCCAAAAGTCTCTACTTTTTTTATTGACACATTGAGAGGGGAGTCTACATACAAAATTTCAAGTGTCTGGCTTAAGTTGTTTGGGCTGGGCGATGATCGCCCAGTCAGTCACGCTAATCTTATATAAATATGGGAAATTACTAAAAATGATCTGGCAACTAGGGTGGCAGGTGGTGGCAGCTGAAATGTATAGTAGTTACTTTTGATACTTAACAGTACTAGATCGAATTATCACTTAACCTCCCCTAGCCACACCTTTTTTGTTATGGTCTCTTTAAATTTGGCTCACTTTAGATTTTATTTATGTTTAAAGTTGTGAGTTACTTCACTTCACTTATCCAAAAAAATAACGGGCACAAAATCACAATTATCACATGGAATGAATTATTACTAATACGGTTTAAACTAAACGTGTTTTTTTTCAAAGAATACTTAAAAGAAAAAATCATAGCTTACTTTTATTTCAAATCACAAAAATCAACTTTAAAAACCCAAAAATTTATAAGAAAAAAATTATCTACTTTGCTCCACTATTAACAGTAAAATAGTTATCTAAGAGCCAAAATAAGAAATGAGTTGTATGTTTTGAAGAGTTCGCTATAATCTGTCATCAAAATTTTGTAAAATTAAAAAAAAAAAGAAAAAATTATTTTTGGCCGGAATTTCCCAGTGTGCTATGGTGCTAACCTCCTTAGTTCGTGAGGAGTTGTTTGCCAACAAACTACAAATTTTAAATCTTTATTGTTTATTTTTACGACCAATATTATACTACACTTATTTAATGTTGTAGTCTAAAAATAGAGCCCATCAACTCAATATGGGCAATAAAACAGCAATCGTAGTTTTTGCTCATATCTTAGCTGCTTGTGAGCCGATACTGCTGAATTTGAGTAGAAAAATTCTTGGGTCTAATTGTGAAAGAAATATATATATAGTAACTTTAATTATTAAATCAACTACCATACTCTTAAAACTTCAGAATACATACATATACACTAGGGGTATAACCAAAAAATACCTATCACGTCGGGGTGGCCACTGATGTATATATCAAGAAAACAGTTTTTTGAGATCAATTTGGAAAAAAAATTTTTATACAAAAAATACATATGGGTTATTCGAAATCGATCAAGAGTGGGACCCGACCCCTTTCGATTTAAATGAAATTTGGTGAGAAGGTTCCTTTCATCCTACACAGAATATACTTGGGGCTACATACAATATATTGAAAAAAATATGTCTATTTATAAAATGCAATATCTGCAAAATATAAAATTTTAAAAATGGACTAAGTCAAAAACCCAATTTGTTTTGGCTGAAATTTTTTATATAATACCTCAACTGTTCTTTAAAAGTCCTAGAACTTTGAAGGAGGTATTTTTATTTTCTTTTTTAAGATATGATTTTTTCTTTCGCAACTTTTAAAAAAAATCTTAAAATTAAATTTTAATATTGCGATTTTGAACAATAAGTGTATATTAAATCTGATTTGTTTGAAAAAAGTAACGACATCGATAAAGTTTCTTTTGTTTATTTAAAGCATTTTTTGTTGGAGCTCAATGTGGTCACTTTCTAAGAAAAGTACATTCTTTGTCACGTTACGTCTTCAAGAAATTAACTTTAATACGTTCCTCAAAATAACTTGCAGTAAAGGTCTTTGAGTGAAAAATCACCTAAAATAAACTTAAATCATCCATATATCAATGAGTGAAATTTCACCCCAGGGACTTTTCGTAATTCTGCACAGTGTTCGAAAATAAACAGTACATTATTTAACGTTCGGCTCACACACCCAGGAACGATATCTATTTTTTTAAGTGATTGGGTAGACATACACAACCCTTAATACCGTATGTAACTATTTTCAAGTAAGAACCGAACATTGCATAATGCATACGGTATTAAGGGTTGTGTATGTCTACATTATACAGTGTTCGGTTCTTCGTTAAAAAAATAGAACAATTGTAGTGATACTGTAGACAAACATTATATTTTAATGTTCTATAATGTTTTTTTCGTGTGTGTATTTTGTTTTTGTAAAAAATGTTTGGTTTTTTTTGCCAGCCAAAAGGGACGAACATTAACAAGCCGAACCGAACACATTGAAGATTGTGGATTTTCAAAAAAAAAAAAAAAAAACCAAACGGAATTAAATAAATGTTCACATCTTTTGTTGAGTTTGATAAAAACAGTAATATTTTTGTGTTCGAAAGATGACTAACAGGGAAACCTTATTTTTTTTAATGATTTTCTACACAAACACTTTTAGCGTTTGTGTTTTCCACAAATCAACCGAACCGAACATTAAGAAACGATATTAAGTGTATATTTTCGAACACTGATTCTGCAATTAATTTTGTAACGTGAGATATATAAAAACGAAACTTAATTTAAAAAAATTTGAAAAAAGTCTCATTTAGATGTAGCAAATTTTAGACGTAATTTTTTGTTTGGCAGCAAGCTGTGTAGAGAAGAAAGAGGAAGAGAAAATAGAAATCATGTCTATTTTTCTACCGCTCTTTCTTCTTAACAAGGCTTGCTTCCAAACAAGAAAATGACGTCCAATTTTGGACGTCATAAAATTCATCATGTAAATTGAGTGTTAGTGATATTAAATTTCCAAGCATAAAAGGGTATAATGAGTTTTATACATTATTTTAGCGAAGTCGCCTTTTCCTACCGTTGAAGCCTGGCTAGAAGAATTTTGTTCGTAAACACAAGCCCTTAAAAATATAGATATCGATTTTTGGTGTGTGGGGCCGTACGCTAATAACACTGGTTTACACTGAAAATGTACATTTGATGAGATGTGATTTTTCTTATGTATTTTCTTCCGCTGAATTCAAAAATCAAGGTTAAATTTTTTTTTAGGGAACAGTTTTTGAGATATGGTCATTTTCTCATTTTTTCGACCTTTTTCACTTGACAAATTATATCTCGAGCTAGATATGTCCTATTGGGTCGTTCTTGTCTTTATAAATTGTTTTCCTAATGACATCTTGAAAGTAAATTGCTTATAACTTGGGTGCAGCCTACGTCACAGCATTCAATTTTTGTAAATTTTGACAACCAGTATATGTAAAAGACTATCAAGAAAATCTTGATCGTGTGGCCGCAGGGTAAAACGACTACATACAGGGGTGTCAGATAATTTTGATAAAAATCGGCATATTTAAAAAAAAAAAATCGGCATTATCGGCACTTTAATATAAAAAAATCGGCAAAAAATTGTCAAATTAAAAATACCTATTTTAAATACAATAAAATATATTCTTACTTACAAATAAGAACAATTCAGAATTATCTAATGTTTATAACTTATGAAATTTCAAAAGAATCAATCAAAATAAACGTTTTACAAAGAAATTGTACACACAAAAAAATAGTTAAGGTAATTTTACCAAGGAGTGCATAGGCAATTTATTTTTATATATAAAGAAAAAACTAAGTTTTATTGTCTTAAATAATTGGTAATTTATACAATAAGTATTGCCTAAAATTTTTGTCAATATTTTAATTGGGTTAGGTATCTTCTTCGAATTTTTTTTATAATATGTATGTATGTTTATTTTATTTTTCAATTGTGAAAAAAACATTCAAATATAAATTTGAATTTAGAATTTTTTAATATAAAATTAAAAATATAATTTAAAAACTGTTCAATAAAGGATAAAAATACAACGTTTGTAAGTGAGAATTATTAACATAAGATACAAGAAAACAAGACATAATGTCTGTGGTTTTCATAGGCAACCGCGTATGTCTATTTTTTCGATTTTGAATTGTTGATGCCATATTGCTAAATTTAAAGCGCCCTTTATATTTTTTTAAAAATGTTTAAAAACAGATAGACCCATTCCGATGTTTTAACTCAATTACAAATTCAAAAGGTGCAATATCTAACCCATAGTTTGCTCTAGAATGGTTTTTTCGGCTCTCCTGAACAATTTTATTTTAAGGCATACGCGGTTGCCCATGAAAACCACAGATATATTAACAATAAAACCAAATTTTATTTATAATTTTATTCAAGATTATTTAATTGGACAACACGATGCTGGATCAATATTTTATAGACAAGATTAGTTTTAATCCTTTGACCTCAAATGAGCAGTAAAAACCGCCCGGAACTTTAAGCAGCCTCAAAACAAATTTGTCAATGCCACTCTAATTTTTTTGTACTACTACAGATATGAATTAATAAATAAAATACATATAATGAAATTAAAAAGGTTAAAAAAGTATATAGAGTTTTTTAAATGCTTTTTTATTAAAAAAAAGTAGTAAATTTACCTAAAACCTATGTTCTGGTACATAATTTAACTTAGATAACTTTTCTAAAATAAAAATATAAACTAACTTTGCTATCATTGGTAAATTTTCAAAGTTACTTTGAAATTTTAACAAAATTATTAGATACTTTTTCGAACATAGAATTTACCTAAGTTAAACGTTTTATTACTTAAGAAACTTAGATACTGCCATGCTATCTTTGCGCTTAGTTAATTTTATACCATATTTTTAGGTAATTTTAACTATGGTTTTTTTTGTGTGTAGTTAAATATAAAGTTTTTTTTTAACTTTCTTATAATTAAGTATATTCCATATACAATTATTTGAGTTTAAATTATTAATCTTTAAAAACGAACAACTTGCAAAGATAAATTTTCCTGTGAACATCAAAACTCTGTTACATTAAAAAATTCTTTCCACATTTGCGAAGAATGTGGAAGGACCAAAAATTGTACCAAATGCTGCCATAAAACGTTCACGTTATAAATCTGAAATTTTTTGCCAAAAAGTTTGCAAATTTATTTAATTTTCCTTTCATAAGAATTGGCTATTTAATTTATGTACTAACATTGTCCTCAATTGCGTTATAATCTTAAAAAAAAAAAATTATTTAATTATCAAAGTAATTATTATTTAAATTATATTCATTGATAGTAAATATAAATTTATCTTACCTTTATTCTTTTGTAAGTATTTATCTATCCATTTTCAAACACAAATATAAAGTGTTGTATATTTTCCTAATAGAAAAATTTGAACTGAATTATTTTAGGTTTAAAAATTATTTCTTTTTTAACTTTGGCCTTTAATTCTTCATAGTGGAATATTTTTCAAATAAAAATGTATTAACCCAACACACATTACAAACACTGCATTTAATATTGAATAAAACTAACCCCTTTTTCTTTAGTAGAAGCGCTGACTTAATAACAGTTGTCTCTTTTCAATGTTACAACTGTTTCAGTATCGCTTAAAGTTAGTGTATTATTATCAAACAAACAAAAAGTAGTCGCCTTTTACGTGTTAGTCAAAAAATCGGCATTTTTGGAGCAAAAATCGGCAAATCGGCACTTTGATAATTTAGGGGCAAAAAATCGGCAAAATGCCGATAAATCGGCAAAAATGGCAGGCCTGACTACATATACATTTTTAACTGTCTCTCTTTGTGATGGCCACTGCTCTACACCATCGTAGGTGCGGAGGGTATTTTGCGTTTGTGCTTATGTGTGTTACACATGGAAATATTTTTGGAATCGCTCTACATCAAATATTTGATAGTAACTATCAGTGCGAAAGTTGCGTGTTCGATTTCCGACAGAGACTCTGGTCTGTTTCACTACACCGCCTGAAGTGGGGTGTTACTACTGCTCGGTAAATAAAGATAGAATATAATTTGTAATTAAATGTAATGTAAGTAAAGGTGGTTTTAGACGACAAGTATAAACCAGTCTGCTTGTCAAATTTCTGACTGCAAAATGCATACATGTTGTGTCAAAGAAAAAAATTGCTTCTGTAATTGAAGCACAGCCGCGAATAACGTTGAAAAGGCCACATTTTGCAAATACTGTTTTTTTGCGGATAACCGTTGACCTTACTCTCTTACACAGTTTAAACATCAAATCAACAAAAACTATGCACCTTCACGCCTTCAAAAAGGCGTACAAAGTGTCAGCCAGTGGAAGAACATTGCAAGTTACTAACAAAATTATGAAGCCGAAATGGTTTTGCAGTGCGGAATAATGTTTTAAAAGCCTTTTGCATTAAAGTTTTTATTATCATTATTTTTAATAATAGAAGAAAAAAATGTTCAAAACAAATAATGCTGCTATCCTGAAAAATCATTATTTTGTAACTTAAAACGTTATTCGCGGCTGTGCTTCAACTGTCAGCTCGAATTTGCAGTGTAAATTTTTTTAATTAGAGTGTGCTTCATTTTGAACTGATAAACCATCTGTTTCAGGTTATGTTAGATTAGACCATAAACGAACGTGTGAAAGCAAAAATTATAAACCTTCTTATTTTGACAGAAATAACTATTACGTAATTACTAGGGTAGCGATTTTCATGCAAAAGCATGTTTTTTCAATAGTCTAATACAACATTTACACCTACGCAAAATCTTACGAAATCTTACAAAATTTCGAGCCAAATCCAGTTGTTTTTCCCATACAAAACAAAATCTACTTCGTGACTAGATTTAGGCGAAATCTACTCAAAATCTAGCAGTACTTAATGATGCAACTATGGTTTTTTCAATATAGCACTAAAAAATACTTCCCTGCACAAGAAAAAAATTACATAAAAAAAAAAAAACAAAACAAAAATTGTTAAAAAAAAAAATTAAAATGTTTTATAAAAATTTTAAAAAAATAAAAAAGACGAATAATATTGATAAAATAAATATGGTTGATTATAAATAAAAGGTAATGCAAATTTTTCAACCCAACAAACACGAAGTCAAACCTTTGATATGAAATGACTTTGTCATTTGACATCAAACACAATTCTCAAACGTTTTTCAATTGTTTGATTTAACATTTAAATTCAAATTGATAATGATTTGAAAATAAACATTTGATATCAAATGTTTTATCAATTTGATGTCAAATATTTGTCAAATGTTAAATCAAATCAAAAATAAACTTGGCAATACTAAAGCGAAAAATAAATGTAATCATTAAAAATGGCGATTAAAGTTAAATTTTTTACTTTGCGGTTACATGTGTTTTTCTATTAAAAATAAATTTTAATATAAAGTGAACAGCTTATTTTTTGTAAAAAATAAAAATTATTTGTGAGTAATTTCAATGATTAAAAATAAGAAAAAAAGGAAAATAAAACGGGAAAGTGAAGAAGGTTTGTTGAACGATCGCGGTGCTACAATCCTCAAAATAAAAGGGAGCCAAGAAGTTTGTCTTTCCAAGAATTAGAGGACATTATTTAATCTTTAAGATATGGTGCCGAATGTTTATCTCACAGTTTATTTAAATAAATAATAAATTTATATTAAAAAAAATAAAATATTTTTATTTATATTCCACATTGTATTATAATCCACATTTGAAAAACATTTGAGAATTACGTTTGAAAGCAAGTTGAAAATAAAGGCATTTTTCAATTTGAAAATAATTTCCCCTTTTTGTCGTTTGAGAAAACGTTTGATTTCAAATTCGTGTTTGTTGGGAATGTATATTTCTTTTTGTGTTTGTATGTGTAACCAGAAAACTTTTAGTCAGTTGTTTTGTTTTAAATCAAATCTACAAGATTTCGGCCTAATGTAAATGTGGAATTAGAATGATGTCGACCAATTTAGAATTATATTTCGGATTCATAAAATTTGCGTTAAAATGGCATTGATTTGTTCATGAATATTGTTTCATATTTTGGAGAAAATCTATGAGTGATTTTTTTAATTTCCATATTATAAAAAAAGTTTTTTAAATACACAAAAAAACCTTAAAAAAAACAAATCCATAAATAAATTCTTTTAGAGTTTTTTTTTTAAATACAAGGTTTAGACAAAAGATCCTCCTATTTTAAACCAATGCAGTATTTAACATGATTCAGGCTTCCAATGGGTTCAAAAGATATTATCCAAAACTGTTACAAGATATTTGCTTGGCATATGGGTTATACCGAGTTGTAGAGGAAATTAGAAGCCAATTCGATAATATTTCAATTTTTAATGATATGTATCCCAAACAAAAATTTATATTAGTTTTTTAAGTTTTTTAAATATATTTGAATAAATTTTTCATATTTATTCGAATGTGTATTCCAAGCAGTGATGTTATACGTAGGGAAAAATCCCTATTGGTAGAGACTTTCTTCTAAAAAAAATAGCCGTAGGGGAAAAAGGACAGCTTTTTTGAAATCATTAAAATGTAGGGACTTTTGAATAATGTAGCGAACATAGAATACAAATAAAATTGTTAATACGGCAACATTTAAAATTGCTTAATTTCTTTGAGTCGTCGCTTGCCGTCATTTCAGCTTTGATTTTAACGTTAATATAAGAAAATCGCTTTTACAAGAATGGAGATCTTTTGAAATCAATTTTCCAAAACAATAAATACGCAATTTGTAAAAGATGGGTATCAAAAAGTTTTGAATTAAGGCCACCAAAATTAAAATTTTGAATGAAGATAACTTTGACTTATCACTGCCACATGCCAATACAAATAGCGAAATGATTTTTTATATCATCACTGATGTGTTGGCGCAAAGGAAAGAAATGAGTCATAAGATTTTATCTTCAATTTGCATAATCCGCTCTTTTACAAGACGAGTGTAGAAATTGTATTACCTTCCAGTGTACCAAAACTTATTTAAATAAAAATGGTATCCTTACACCTGTACAAATTGATACGGGCAACCAATTTATTTTTCTAGTATCCAAACAAAATCCAAAAGAACATAATGTAATTTTAAGTGAATTTCTATCACTTTTTCGAATATAAATGATACACTCGTTGTGAATCCAATGAATCACATCAAATAATCATTTGTGATTTTCTGATCCCAATTTAATTGTAGTTTTTATAATAATTTTATTTTTGGTATTATTTTTCAATCGTAAATTATATACATAAATACTTATGTAGTTTTTGATTATATTTTAAATCATTTTTTATCGTCATATTTTTGAATTTTTTCTCTGATAAAAGCAGCACCATTATGGCTTTTGATGTTTTGAACAAATTTTATTTTAGAACCAAACAAAAGTTATCGGGTTCTCGTTCTCGTTTTCATTTTCAGAATTTTTTATTTGTATATTTCTGTTACGAGGCTTACTTTAGTTAAACAGAAAACTTATACAACTATTAGATACCAGAAAATATTCCTGGGAAATATTAAAGGAATAAGATCATTAAAATATGTATATAATAAATGTTACTCACCATGAGAAATAAATTCACAGGTGATATTTGGATAACAAAAGACTAAATTTTTAAATTTTTTTTTCTTTTCTTATTGCAAATTACATGTCGTCTAAAAGCAGCTCAAATAAATAAACAAAAAATCTTAATGAAATACAAAAGTAACATTAACTACTATTAGAGCTCTATTAAAATAAACGCGGTCTATACACATTGTATTTCATATTTGATATCTATATATATATATATATGTATATATAAAAATGAAAAATGTTTGTATGTTTGTTTGCTTGTTTGTCGGCTTATAGACTCCGAAACTACTGAACCGCTTTTCCTGAAATTTTTACAGTAACATCACGTGAGCCCTAAAAATAAAATTGGCTACTTATTTTTTCGATAGGGGCAGGGGAATTGGTACCCCCCATAGGATGCCAATATTAATTATCGCATTTCTTAAGAGCCGCTGGACGCATTTTGCTGAACTTTTTGTAGTAGGATCTTCTGAGCCCCGAAATTGAAATAAAATAGCAGCGGGGGTATTGGAATCCCCCATAGGACGCCAATGTTTAACATCGCATATCTTAAGAACTGTAATAGTGAGAATGTTCAAACTTTCTAGAAGTCACTCTTATGGTATACTACACTTTTGAAAATAAAAATAAAGCGGGTAGGCGCAGGGGGGAAATACCTCCCAGAGGATGCATACATTAAATATCGCTCAACTGAAGAACTTTTAAAGGGAGAGTCTTAAAACATGGTTAAAGCTACTATTATAGTAAACTATAAATTTCAATATAACAATGGGCGGGAGAGACAGGGGAGGAGCAGTGCCCTTCATAAATAGAAATATTAATAAGAGCCGCAACACGCATTTTGCTGAACTTTTGGTAGTAGGATCTTCTGAACCCCAAAATTTAAACAAAACAGCAGCGGGGGAAGTGGTACCCACCATAGGACGCCAATGTTTAATATCGCATATCTTAAGAACTGTTGTAGTGAGAATGTTCAAACTTTGTGGAAGTCACTCTTATGGTGTACTTCACTTTTGAAAAGAAAAATAAAGCGGGAAGGCGCAGGGGGAAACACCTCCCGTAGGATGCATGTATTAAATATTGCTCAACGGAAGAAATATTAAAGGAAAAGTCTTCAAACGTGGTTAGAGCTTCTATTAGGGTAAACTATAAATTTCAATATAAAAATAGGCGGGGTAGACTGGGGAGGAGCAGTAACCCTCATAGATAGAAATATTAATAAGGGCCACTGCACGCATTTTGTTGGACCTTTGTTAGTATGATCTTCTGAACCCCAAAATTTAAATAAAATAGCAGCGGGGGAAGTGGTACCCACCATAGGACGCCAATGTTTAATATCGCATATCTTAAGAACTGTTGTAGTGAGAATGTTCAAACTTTGTGGAAGTCACTCTTATGGTGTACTTCACTTTTGAAAATAAAAATAAAGCGGGAAGGCGCAGGGGGAAACACCTCCCGTAGGATGCATGTATTAAATATTGCTCAACGGAAGAAATATTAAAGGGAGAGTCTTCAAACGTGGTTAAAGCTACTATTATGGTAAACTATAAATTTCAATATAAAAATGGGCGGGGTAGACAGAGTAGGAGCAGTACCCCTCATATATAGAAATATTAATAAGAGCCGTTGCACGCATTTTGTTGAACTTTTGGTAGGAGGATCTTCTGAGCCCCAAAATTGAAATAAAATAGCAGCTGGGGAAGTGGTTCCCCCCATAGGGCGCCAATGTTTAATATCGCATATCTTAAGAACTGTTATAGTGAGAATGTTTAAACTTTGTAGAAGTCACTCTTATGGTTTACAACACTATCGAAAATAAAAATAAAGCGGGTAAGCGCAGGGGGGAAATACCTCCCATAGGATGCTTATATTCAATATAGCCCAACTGAAAAACTATTAAAGGGAGAGTCTTCAAACGTGGTTAAAGCTACTTTTATGGTAAACTATAAATTTCAATATAAAAATGGGCGGGGTTGACAGGGGAGGAGCAGTACCCCTCATAGATAGAAATAAAATTAAGAGCCGTGCACGAATTTTGTTGAATTTTTGGTAGTAGGATCTTCTGAGCCCCAAAATTTAAATAAAATAGCAGCGGGGGAAGTGGTTCCCACCATAGGACGCCAATGTGTAATATCGCATGTCTTAAGAACTGTTATAGTGAGAATGTGTAAACTTTGTAGAAGTCACTCTTATGGTATACTACACTATTGAAAACAAAAATAAAGCGGGTAGGCGCAGGGAGTAAATACCTCCCGTAGAATGCATATATTAAATATAGCTCAAATGAAGAACTATTAAAGGGAGAGTCTTCCAACGTGGTTAAAGCTACTATTAGGCAAACTTTAAATTTCAAATAAAAATGGGGGGGGGGGGGTAAACAGAGGAGGAGCAGTACCCCTCATAGATAGAAATATTAATAAGAGCCGCTGCACGCATTTTGTTGAACTTTTCGTAGTAGGATCTTCTGAGCCCCAAAATTTAAAAAAAATAGCAGCGGGGGAAGTGGTACCCCTCATGGGACGCCAATGTTTAATATCGCATATCTTAAGAACTGTTAAAGTGATAATGTTCAAACTTTGCAGAAGTCACTCTTATGGTATACTACTAGAAAATAAAAATAAAGCGGGTAGGTGCAGGGGGAAATTCCTCCCATAGGATGCATATATTAAATATCTCTCGACTGAAGAAGTGGTTAAAGCAGTGTAGCGAAGCGCACCGGGTTAAGCTAGTAACATATAAAAATCTATTGACTTACAAGATAGTTCATAAATTGCTTTGATTGATTTTGTTAAAGGTGTAAACTAAATAATTATGAATTGGCAAAATTTATAAAATAAAATTCTAATTATCATGATTAGTTAACAAAGTCGTTCAAGTAGTTAAAATTAGTATGGCGCAGATTTGTTCAAGATTTTGTAAAGACTATGATGAATTTGTTTATTTAAGCATGTTAATATTCGATCGGGGTTTTCAACAAGAACTTTGTTTTCTAAAACAAAATAAAACAATAAATTCAGATGAAGATGATTCCAATTTTTATTGTATAACAATGATAATAATATCTGGCAAATGTAGTCCACGAGCACGCTGACAGATCTCGATTCATTCATTAAAGTATAATAAAGAACAGTTTAAGATTCATTTTTTCTCACTTTTAATTTAGTTAATGCCGTTTTCGGACTATTTTAAGTACAGGGCACTTTAGTGTTCGATACTTGAACCAAGCATTCTGTATGTGATTAATGAAAATCCGTACTTACCGTACTAATGACACTGCTTCGGCTTGATTTGAGTATAGATGGGTTGATTTGTACTTTCAGTGAATGTGTGTTTCAGTGTTCGAAAATTAACACTAAATAACGCTCCTTAGTGTTCAGTTCGGTAGATTTGTGGAAAACACAAACACTTATAGTGTTTGTGTAGAAAATCATTAAAAAATAACGTTTCAATGTTTGTCTTATTTCGACCACAAAAATACTGTTTTTATCAAACTCAAAAAAAGAAGAGAACATTTAATTCCGTTCGGTTTTTTTTGAAAAACCACAAAGTTCATAGTGTTCGGTTCATTAATAATCGTTTCGTTTGGCTGGTAGAAAATTTTTTTTTTACAAAATCAAAATACAAATACAAATACGCAAACAAAACATATACACAATACACACACAAGCTGTTCGTGGTGCGGTCGTTACTAAAATTGTTTGCTTGTTCATATCTTTATCAATGTAACAAAAAGAAACATAATAGAACATTAAAATATAATGTTTGTCTACAGTATCAGTACAATTGTTCTATTTTTAACGAAGAACAGAACACTATATAATGTTCGGCACTTTCTTGAAAATAGTTACGAACGGTATTAAGGGTTGTGTTCGTCTACACAATCACTAAAACAATTGATATCGTTATTGGGTGTGTGAGCCATACGCTAAATAATGTACAGTTTATTTTCGAACAACGGTTTGTTTGTTTTTTTTACTTTACTAAAAGAAGAAGAAATGTTGAAAAATTTATATTTTTTATTTAATTTTATGAATGGTTTTACACTTTTATATTATTTGTTTTTTCTTTTGGATTCGCTTGAATTTGACGAATATGAATGTCATAAAAAATGGTACTTTGTACCACCCTATTGCAAAATATTAATTATCAGTTACTACTATTTCTTATCATTCAAAAATTTAAACAAACAATCATTACGTTAAATACTTTTTTTATACCCTCCACCAAAATTAGTTGTGAAGAGGGTATACTAGGTTTGTAATTCCGTGTGAAACCTTTTTATTATTTGTCTCAGACCCCATAAAGTATATATATTCTGGGCCCTGGAGTAATTCTAATCGATTAAGCCATGTCCGTCTGTCTGTCCGTCTGACCGTCTGTTGAAAACACGCTCACTTTCGAAAAACTCAAAACTTGGTGTCAAATTACTTGTAGTTATCCTAAGCAGTTTGGGATTGAAAATGTGGAACCACCACCTAATAAAAATTGATAGTTTACAAAAACTAACATAAATGGTGAAAAAATGCACGGAATGATACAAGAGCTTGCATAAATTCGTTTTATTCGACTGGAAATAGCGCTGTAAAATTTCGCGAAGATCTGTCCGCAAAAGCAGATATATATATCGGTAAACTTTCTTCCAACATAGCTTCATATGGCCTGAAAAAATTTAAACGCTAAAACTAATTTCACTACTATATTGAAATTTATGTTTTTCAATACCAGAAATCACTCTGCAGAATTTTGGGATGAGTGGTTCAAAGCTTACCGTGGCTCCAATATAAATTCCACTCCTGAAAATCATTTCAGTTCGGCTTAAACTATTACGAATAATGATATTTTACTCAAGATCGTAAAAATTGCTAAAAAAAAGTAATTCAACTTTCTGATTGTCGATCAATAATTTAATATACCTCAAAACCGCAACCAAATTTAATGCAGATGTCTGTTTTTATAAAGATAAATTAATAAAAAATGGACATCATATAGATATTACTCCTTAAATATTCGAACTGTCGGTGGAGGGTATCAAAGACTCGGCACAGCCGATTTTTTTTTTGCATTATTGAAATATATATGTAAGTATTAAACTAATCAAATTAATAGTTATATTATATGTTTGGAAAAAATAGTACATATTTAGCTTAATGTGGGTCAGTGTGACTGGCATGTATTCTTATCAAAATTTTTTAAAACGTTTAACAGTGTTTAATAAAACGTGAAGGTGCGAAGATCTCCAGTTAAAGGTGCAAAAAAGTTAGAAAGAAAAAAATATACATAATAAAATGGAACGCTGGGAAAATAAAGTGGCTGTTGTAACTGGTGCTAGTTCGGGAATTGGTTCTGCCATTGTTAAGGATCTTCTTAAAAATGGCTTGCAAGTAATCGGGCTAGCCAGACGTGTAGAACGTGTTGAAGAGATTAAAACCCAACTTCCAGTTAGTTTACAATCAAAGTTAACAGCTATAAAATGTGATGTCTCGGATTTGAAGTCGGTTAATAAAGCATTTGATAAAATCATTGCCCAATTTGGAGGTGTCGATATTTTAGTAAATAATGCTGGTTGCATGGTAAGCGGTCTGCTATCAACGGGAAACATTGATAACATTCAACAGGTGCTACAAACTAATGTAATGGGTATTGTGTATTGTACCCAACGGGCTTTTAAATCTATGAAGGAGCGTAATTTTGAGGGTCATATTGTTTTAATTAACAGTATTGCCGGTCATAAGGTTATAGCGTTTGGTGATCAAGCACCAGATGGAAATATCTATTCCCCAAGTAAATTTGCTGTTACCGCTATAGCCGAAATTTATAGACAAGAATTTAAAGGGTTGGGTACTAAGGTGAAAATAACGGTAAGTTAAAAATTTTATAATATAAACAATTTTAAACAATACTTTTAACACCTTTAATAAAACTTTTAAAATGTCAACATTTTTAAAATCTTTATATTTAAGCATCAAATTTCTTCTAACATAAAATTTTTTTTTTTAACTTTTAGAGTGTTAGTCCTGGTGCTGTAGATACTGAAATCATACCCGACAACGTAAGACCTTTTATTGGAGATGCTATATTAAAACCTGAAGACATTTCTTCGGCTGTTCTATATGCCATTTCAACACCACCTCATGTCCAAATCCATGAAATGACTATAAAGCCAGTTGGCGAAAAGTTTTAAGTAAATTAAAAAAAAAGTATTATAAATTATTGTGTTATTTGTATTAATGTTGCAGAAAAGGAAAAGTACTATTTAAAATTTTTGATATCAGAATGATTTTTATTTATGTATGTATATTTGAAAATAAATCACAAAAAAACGGAGTTAAGTTTTAATAGTACATACTTTCCATTGCGTAGATCTAAAATGTTTCATGACAACATTAAGAAATTTTTAAAATAATATAAAGTTATTAGCAGGGGTATCCATCTGCCAAAGCTCGTGTTTGTGTATTGAAAATATTAAGAAACCGCAGTTTTTCAAAGTTTTTAATGTTAAGTTAAAAATGATTTATTTGGTGTATTTCATAGACTTTTTTCCCAAATAGCAGATAATAATGATTAGAAAGAAGCATTGAGACCTTGAGACCTTTTTGCAAAACAGCAAATAGTTATTCGGAGGCATGTATTTAAAAGAAATTGTATTTTTCTGGTAGTTCCCATGGATACCAATTAGGTTTCACAACCATAAAGCAGAATAGATTGCACACACGCTTTGAATATCCTTAGTTTGGCTTGTTTGTATAATTGTGTTGAGTGCCAGACTGAGTTTCGCCAACCAAATGCTGTTCATGCGCTGTTGATTCTATTGGGTATGTCGCTTCTTGTTTTAATTATGGGCTTTCAAATTTTTGTCCAAAGTTGAAGACTCAATTCTGTTTCATCATAAAATCAATTTTATTTTGAGGACGTTTTTTCTAATGCTCTCACATAAAGACACTTATTCTCTTAACAATGCTACCATACTTTCATTCAATTTCATACATTTTGTAGTGAAATGAGAGAGAATTTAAAGTTACTGCCGACGTTTAAATTATGGGCTTTAAAATTTTTGCCTGAAGTTAAAGACTCAGTTCTGTTTCATCATTTATTTTGAGGACTTTTTTTTCTAATGCTCTCACATACAGAAACTATTTCTCTTAACAATGCTACCATACTTTCATTCAACTTTATACATTTTGTAAACAAAGAAAAATAAGAACAAAAGAAAAAGAAAGAAATGAGAGAGAATTTAAAGCAGTGTTCGAAAATAAACAGAACATTATTTAACGTTCGGCTCACACACCCAGGAACGATGTCTATTTTTTAGTGATTGTGTAGACAAACACAACCCTTAATACCGTTCGTAACTATTTTCAAGAAATAACCGAACATTATATAATGTACGGTTCTTCGTTAAAAAACAGAGCAATTGTAGTGATACTGTAGACAAACATTATATTTTAATGTTCTATAATGTTTTTTCGTGTGTGTATTTTGTTTTTGTAAAAATGTTTTTTTTACCAGCCAAAAGGGACGAACATTAACAAGCCGAACCGACCACATTGAAGTTTGTGGATTTTCAAAAAAAAACCGAACGGAATTAAATGTTCACATCTTTTGTTGAGTTTAATAAAAACAGTAATATTTTTGTGTTCGAAAGATGACTAACAGGGAAACGTTATTTTTTTTAATGATTTTCTACACAAACACTATTAGCGTTTATGTTTTCCACAAATCTACCGAACCGAACATTAAAAAACGATACTTAGCGTTTATTTTCGAACACTGAGTGATACTGTAGACAAACATTATATTTTAATGTTCTATAATGTTTTTTTTGTGTGTATTTTGTTTTTGTAAAAATGTTTGGTTTTTTTTACCAGCCAAAAGGGACGAACATTAATGAACCGAACCGAACACATTGAAGTTTGTGGATTTTCAAAAAAAAAAAAAAAAAACCGAACGGAATTAGATGTTCACATCTTATGTTGAGTTTAATAAAAACAGTAATATTTTTGTGTTCGAAAGATGACTAACAGGGAAACCTTATTTTTTTAATGATTTTCTACACAAACATTATTAGCGTTTGTGTTTTCCACAAACCTACCGAACCGAACATTAAGAACCGATATTTAGTGTTTATTTTGGAACACTTCAGAATTTTTTTGTTGAAGACTCAACTCTGCTTCTTCATTAAAACAGAAAACGTCCTAGGATTGTTAAAAAATTATCTTGCGAATGAATTAAGTATTCATTATTTATAACAAAAAAATTAGTAGGCGACATAAATACAGCGAAAAATAACGGATTTTTATTAAGAAAATTTAAGGTAAAAGTTGTACATATGAAGTTTTAATCACGTGTTATGTACTTAAGAAGAAAGCGGGCAAGTACCTAAATGCGACATGTATTCTTGAATTGAATATGATACGATTGTTGGCAGTCATATAAAAAGATAAAGACGTATTCAACTACACGAAGCAAACTAGTTTTATAAGACAAATTTTTATGATATTACGAGTAGGTGCTCATGCGTTGCCACTAGACGTG
Organism: Pollenia angustigena; assembly: GCA_930367215.1. Classification (NCBI taxonomy): domain Eukaryota; kingdom Metazoa; phylum Arthropoda; class Insecta; order Diptera; family Polleniidae; genus Pollenia; species Pollenia angustigena. The sequence goes on along the minus strand of OV884059.1, from coordinate 171,228,483 downwards.
TACTTCCTGAATACAAAAATATTTTTGGTGAGACGTCTTTTATCTATGTGAATTTAACTAAGCCTATGTCGTTCATAACATACTGATAAACCAGATTTTGATTAAAGCATATATTGCGTAAAATAGTTATTTAGAGGCTTGCCAGACGGTCTTGATGTCCAGTGCTCGTCAACAATAATTGAAATATATGTTTTTTCAAAATTTTTAAGGCCCGAATAAAAAACGTGTTATTATTTTTGAAATTTGCTAACAGTTCCAAATTTGAGGTCTTTATACAGTTCTTATTCTGTACAATATTAAATATAAGTAGTAACTGTAGATGACGTATCTAACTTAATTGTATTCGCTTTGGCACTTGTATCCCTTGACTTAAAAAAAAAGCATGCAGCAATTTTTGTTGGATGTAATGAGTTAGTTCATTTGCTTTATTTCTTACTTTAAACTGGCTTAACGAATTGTGTTATTTTTATAAAAGATAATTGTAGGAAGTTTTTAATTGTCATGAATTTTTTTAATTTCTAGTTTTTTTTTAGTTTATGTCAAGAATTTCGCAAATTTGAATCTGGCAAGCTTACTTATTTACTGAACTTTTATGTTATGAAAATGGGAAATGATAGCAAATTTATGAACACAAATATTCATATGCTTGTATAAACACATTTCTTACTCTTAAAAATATGTATTATATTGTGGAAGAGTATACTTAATATTGAATATTCTCTATATATTAACTTATATGACCCAGTAGTACTAAAAATCAAATGCTTTTACAAGGCCCTTTTAATATTTTGCGGGAGCAATTGATTCCCTACCTATGACATTTCTTTAATCAATTTATGCCAGTCTAAGATGTTGTCTGTGTTCTAATTGGGCTCTGAATTTGTTTAGGTTATAAGAATTGCTGGGTAATATAGCTAACATTTTGTGTATATATATTTAAATATTCTTTTATTGACTAACTTAATACATGTTTATTTCAGGGCTATTTCGATCAAATATTATAAATTCCTCATTTTAAAAGAAAACATGTACATTAGGGCTATAACTTTTTGCAATTTTTGCAAATATCAAAAATACCACCTCATAGCCGTATGGGCATAAAAAAATATAAAAAAATTTGGGGTCACTTTTTCTCTTTCGTGTTTTGTTTTTATTTATTTACTTTCATGATTAAATCAGTTACTATTGTCTTAAATAAGTCCGTTTTTGTTTAAATTCATATATAATCTTCAACATTAAACCATTGTTCATAAGTCTAATGCAAATGAAATGGGTTTCAATATCCAAAAATAAAATTCACACATAATATGGAGTTTTAGGAATCGCTTACGGTGCGGAAACTTTTTTCACCGAATCAGCTTAAAAAACAGTTTTTTATTAAAAGAACAAAATTCCCACATGGTGCTGGAGTGGTATTTTGCACTCAAAAAAAAGTTATTACCCTAACGTACATATATTAAACAAATTCTTAGAACAAATTTGTTTTTAGAGATTATTTACTTCTACTTGAACAAGTTTTTAAAGTACATATTAACAGCAGAAATTGATGGTTACTGCACCACTTTTTCAAGAAATTTTAAATAATTTAAATATATGTTTAACAAATTTAATACAAAAACATTATTCACTATTTCATGGCAGCAGGTTTTTAAAATTTTTTTTTCAGAGATGCAATTTTGAAATTCGAAATTACTTTTTAAGGTCTGTCTAAAAATTTTTATTACTTGAAATTTAAAAGATTTTAGTAAACCCCAAATACAACAATATAAAACAGTGATTGAAAATCTAATTCAACATTTCTTTACAAATTCTTTCTAGTTATTTATTGATATTAGTTTTTTTCTAATAAATAACTTTAAGCCAAAAAAAACTTTACATTATTTCCCAGCAATTAAATACAGATTTTTCTTTCACACACACCTCCACTACTTAAGCCCTGTACAAGTGTATCCAAGATACGACCAAGCTATATATATTCATACTTGATTTCAAGTACCTAGAACAATTATTTGCCAAAATCTCAATGCAGAAAATGTATCAAGTGTTTTTTTTCTATTTTTATTGATTAACCAGCCCAGGCCTTAACAATTGTTAAAATACATTCTTGAGTATTGTTTGGTATTTTATTGTCGAAGCTTTTGACCATAAATGTTTCAGAAAGTATTAACTTCCCCATCAATTTCTAAAGAGTCCATTATTACTGGTCTGACCTCCCACTCATACTAAAAAAATTGTGTGTATATGTATTGAGGAAATTTATGATTCCTTACAGTCTTTACAATGCCATCCATATTCGGTATAAAAGAGATCCTGCATTTTATTTTGGCAAACCTTAAAATCTACACAAGAATGTTTGTATACATACACATAAAATATTAACAGATGAATGTTTGTGTATGTATAAGACTATTTATATTAGACAGTTGTTTTTATTTGATTATTTTCTAACGTTGCACAATGGCAATCATTTAAGAAAAAAAAATTAGAGACAATTGTGATTTTTCATTGAACTGTTGGTTTTTAATTGAAGTATGTATTTGATATTTTAATAAGGCTTAATTAAGCTCATCAAAAAAAAAAAAAAAAAAAATAAACAAATATACTTAAGTTTTTAAGGCAAAGTCTTGACAAAAAGTACGAAAAAACAGAAGTAAGGAAGAAACATTTTTTAAACTTTAAAATGCTGCGAAAATGCTCTTTTAACAAAATTATGCAAAACAATGCCGCAAAGGGTAAAACATGCAAAAATATGCTGCAAAGGTTAAAATATGCACTAACAAATCTATGATAAAATCAGTGTTACCACCGGCAAGATTCAAAATTACACTTGAGATGAAGCAAAATTACCCGATTTAAATGAAATTACACCTTTTAAGTTTTATTTAATAAAAAGACATTTACAAAGAAGCAAAAACACAACGAACTCATTTAAACAAGATCAATATTAGTCAAACTGTTAATTTTATTTAAATTAACAAAAATAACATAAAAGACTTAAAAAAACTAATAAAACATTAAATAAAACTGCTAAAATAATGAGTTTAACTTCCCCATTTGGTTGATATATGTATCTTGGGAAGGTTTAAAATGTTCCTTGTCATTGCTTTATAAAGGATGCTTTTTAGCCCCATAGAGCTTACGAAAGGTTAGCTGTCAAACGAACTGTCATACCATTTTCCCTTTTTGATCAGGCACATCATCATGAATAGATTCATGCTTGAACAACGCCACTAAATTATCCAAATATACTTTGAAAATCAGCCATTGATTTTTGCAACTTAAAGGCTACTTCATGAAAGCGATGTGTTGATTTAGAGAAAATAAACTGTCAATAAGACTTCAAGGCCGTGCGATGTGACACTTATTGATTGTTTTCCGTAGGGCTGATAAGTCAGTGGTTAATGTTGATAGACCAGCAACAATCGGTGTCTTGGAGGTCAACATTGTTCATTTTATTCGAAAGAGACAAACAAAATTGGACGTCTGCAATGCGTTTCGTCAAGGACAGGCGCGGTATCTATTTGTTTTAAATCAGTTTCAAATCGTAATGCCGTGTATCAATCTGCGTTTAAAATTAATTTTTTTTTGTGTTGTCTACCATTTTAAATTCCATGGTCTTGAAAAATACCCTTTATACCTTATTTAGTAATCAAAATGCCTGCAGAGTTTTATACAACTGTCCCTTTCGTAATTCAGTTTTACAACTGTAAAGGGCATTAAATATTCTTTAAACTAAAGCATTAAAAATTGCTAGATAGAAATAAAATTAATTATGTGTTGCAATATTGGAAACATATCTTCCCACAGGCAAGTTTTTAGTTTGAATAACTTTTTTCAATAAACTTCAGGTTCTAAATCACTATGATAGGCATCTTTATCCAAATCTAAGGGTCCATCTTGCGACATTCATTACCAAACATTTGAAAATATATGTATGTTTTATAATTGAAGTCTTTTCTTAAAAAGAAACCGAGACTTTGGTTCAGAAGGCCGTGCATTTCTTAGCAACAATATTTAAAAAGAAATAAATGTCATCACTGAAATCGAATCTTTATTTTATATGGGCATCTGAAGTAAAAATTTCAAATTACACCTGAATTACACCTAAGAGAAATTACCCACGCTCTACCCACGACCGTAAAAATTATACCAAATTCGGGTAATTACCCACAAAGTGGCAACACTGGCTAAAATTCATTTCTTCGCCCCACTTTTTATTTGCTGCTAGAAAACAACTTTATTAAATGTCATCCAAAGCAATGATTTCCTAAATTAACCCCAATGTATGGCCGGCTATAATAATAAAACGAAAAAGAACAACAATCGAGAATCAAAAACTTAAAATAAAATATTATTTCATTGTATTAAAGCTTTTTGGAAAGAACGTTTAGCCTCTTAACTAAAATCCCAATAGAAGCTTAAGAAATGCTACAACATGTGTGACAGTTGTATACATATAGACTAGTGATGTTACGAATATTCGTCTTTGCATAGCCGAATATACGCATATTTTATGACATTCGTATTTGCCAAATTAAAGCGAATATTTCGCGTATATTTGAAAAATTCGTAAAATACACAAAATTTAAAAAATATTTATTTTAAATCCTTTTTATTAAAAAAAGCTTTTATATTATTACAGGTAAAACTGTTGCTTATAATTCTTATTCGCCAAGCAGTTTTATTAACTTAATATCTTTAGTTTTTCTAAAACCTTTGGATGAAGTTTCGTGACGATCTGACCTTAGCAACCAGTGAAATGCACATAGGAATAGCTTATCCCTTCAACAATAAATTTCAGTGTTTTTATCAGGAATAAAATGTCAAAACATATAGTTAACTGGAAGTTAAAGTAGTAGTTAGTTTTAACTGAGCTTGGTGAAATTGGGGGTTAAACAGTTTTTTAAAATTGAAATGCCAAGCGAGTTTTGCAGGACTATTGAAAAATTAAACAGAAATTGCGGAGTTTTGTACGAGATTGATAATGGCTTAGGGTGTGAACAGAGTGGCCGCTTATTGCCGAGCTGAGCCGACTGACGCTTTTGCGAGAACTTGTTCATGCGAGAAACAAGTTTGAGTGTGCATAGCGGATGCGAGAATCAGGGTTACCGTTGGAAATTTTCGAAAAGGGTCACAAAAAGGGGATTTTCCAGAAAAAGGGGTCAAAAAAAGGGTATTTCAATAAAAAAAAAGGGTCAACATTTTTAAAAGCAGTATTTCCCATTTAAATATATATAAAAAGACCAAGTTTTTTTTATAAACAAACATAAAATATTTATTTCAGGTAGGCATTGCTTAAAAAACTTAATTTGTTTATGGAATGCCCTTTCCTGTTTTTAACAATTGGAAAAAGGTTTGTTCTTCATCATTATAGCTCATTTTTTTTAACATTATATTCCGAATTTTTTTTGTTTTGTTTCCAATTTTGCAATCGTTGGCGAATTTTTTCCTGCAAGTTTTGTGATACTTTAAAGCTTACCGCTGTTACCAAATATTTGTGAATTTCAGCAATTTTTACTGAATTTTTTTCATTCCTGTTAGTTTTAGGGACTTTTAATCAATTTGATGGCGCTATTTTTGCAAAATTTTTCGAGTTTCTAAATTTTTGCAAAGCTTTCTTGCTCTTGAGGCAATCCTCGCCGTTTTAAAAATGGTCCCATACATAAACCGATGTCACCTTTTTTACAGGGCACTCTTAATATTGTCGATTTTAAAGGGGGCAAAAAATTCAATGGCTTATGACATTATTAAGTATGAAGTTTTTAGCATAAAACTTGCTACTCTATAAGAGAGCAAAACATTTATAAGAAATCAACACCTAATTGCATTTTTTTAATAAAATGTCACATTGTTTTTGAAAAGAAATCACCATAAGTTATTCAATAAATAAAACATAACAAATATGTTTATGAGTTATTTTTGCTATAAGGGAAATCGTAATTAAATTTGTACTTTACTATCGAAAATCTAATTTATAAGTCGTACAAAATCTGTTAACACAAATCTTTTTACGAATACTAACTGGTTTTTAGGAATTTGCGTTCTGTATTTTGGTATTAAATCTTCACTTGAAGTCCATTTCTCCATCTCCGCTTATTTCGAAAACATTTTTTAGCACTAACGTCTAGCATTGTTGACAAAAAACAAAATGTGAGTGCTATTTCCAAAAAAGGGTCAAAAAGTGTCACAATATAGGTGAAAATGATACAAAAGTATAATTTAAAAAAAGGGTCATAAATGGTATCAAGACCGTCGAAAAAGGTTCAAATTGATACTTTAGTATCACAACGGTAACGCTGGCGAGAATCAGCGCTGATATTTTACATATAATTTGTTGTTTTATGTATGTTTGTAGGCATTTGCATGTGTTGTTCATTCGCGTTTATGAAATTGAAGTGAAAAGATATGGGATTTTTCAAAAATTAGATCTACCCCAGGAACAAAGTGGTTCTAAATTACCAGCGTCTACTGTAATCATGATTTGAGTTTTGTTTTGTTGAGAAAAAAAACTGACATTGAGTTTCAAAATTTTTCTTATTAACGCATTTCTTCAATTAGCCCACATTTACATCTATGCAATTAACGTCGATTTTTTTTCTATTTTCAACGAAACTCTTTTCACATTTACATTTACAATTTTTTCAAGCATTTTTTCAACTTTTTCAACCCCGTTTTCTTCCCTACTCCTCTTGCTAACAGCCAAAAAGTTGCATGCGAAAGTTGCGGCAAGTTGCGGCGTTAATTGCATAATGTAAATATGGTCTTATTCTTAAATTTTTATTACATTTTTTTAAATTTTATTTATAAGTTTTTTCTTAATTATCAAAATAATTTTTGGTAATACAAAATTTTAATTTTAAAAAGATTTTGTTATTCGTGCTTAATTCCCAATTTTTATTATTGATAAAAACAATGAAATTTATTGTTGATTGTTGGGAATTAAGCACGAATAACAAAATCTTTTTAAAATTACAATTTTGTATTCCCAAAAATTATTTTGATAATAAACTGGCAGTGCACGGCCTGAAAAAACTTAACTGGCAACATGCTTTTTAAATTTGTTTTTGTTTTCATTTTGTTTTTCTTAACCTACTTACAACTACAAATAATGTTGGGAGAATTCCAATCAATTGTAGTGGGGAATGTAAGATGAGATAAGCCCACTGTTTATTGTTGATGTGTTTTGTTTAAACTTTGATATTATTACAAGTAGAACTGTTGCTTATAAGTCTTATACGTTTAACAGTTTTATTTGGTTTAATATCGTTAGTTTTTCTAAATTCTTTATGGATGAAGTTTCCTGACGATCTGGCCTAAGCAACCAGTGAAATGCGCATAGGAATAAATCAACAATAAATTTCAGTGTTTTTATCAATAATAAAAATTGGGAATTAAGCACGAATAACAAAATGTTTTTTCTTAATTTTTTTTTATAATTGTTATAATTTTATTTAAGTTTTATTATTTTTTAAAATTTTTGATTGCATGTTTTATTTACTTTTTCTTACATTTTTGTTTTTATTTTTTTTTAATGTTTTCCAAACAAGTTGAAATCATAACAACATATTATAAACAATGTTTTCGGCGCTTTGGAACTGTTTTCTCGCATTCAAACAGCTTTGTGCTCTGACCAGCTCGGCGCCCACTATGACCTGTTCGCGCTTATTTGTACTTACTTGTATAGTACCAGTTTTTTCGCATTGGTTCTCGCAATAAGCGTCAGTTGGCTCGGCTCGGCAACAAGCGGCCACTCTGTTCGCACCCTTAGGTAGGTATTTTAAAAAACAAATAAAATGGCCGCTTTTATAGCATTTTGTGCTATTTTGACGAAACATCTTAAGTCGAGATAATATAGCAGAAAAAATCATTTTTATTAATTAATAAAATAAACCAATATTAAAGAAAAAGTTCTTTTATAATACACAATTTTGAAAACGTAATCAAAAATGTTTTTAAATGAAGATTCGTGTGACTAACAACATTTTTTTCAACTTTTCAAATTGAACTTAAGATGTTTTGTCAAAATGCTACAGAATTTATTTCATATTTTAATTAATCTTTTATTTCGGTATTACGATCTAAACTTATTTTAAATAAAGAAATTTTTGGGAATACAAAATTTTCAATTAACAAGATTTTGTTTGTCGTGCTTAATTTCTAATTTTCATTCTTGATAAAAGCACTGAACTTTATTGTTGAAGGAATAAGCTATTCCTATGCGCATTTCACTGGTTGCTTTGGCCAGATCATCAGGAAACTTCATCAAAAGATTTTTAGAAAAACCAAAGATATTAAACAAATAAAACTGTTTAGCGAATAAGAATTATAAGCAACAGTTTTACTTGTAACAATATCAAAGCTTAAACAAAAACAACAACAATATGCCGTGAGTTTATCTTAGTTCTTACATTATCCACTACAAACTTTAAAACAAAATATTTTGTGTGTAATTTTAAGAGACATGGGCAGAAGCATTAAAAGTGCTCTTTTTTATGTTCACTTAGTCACTTTTTTAGTCCGGATTTTGAAACATCCATTTTGCATTTCGAATAGATTCTGCCTCATATTCGCTAAGCTTATTGAAAAATTTTTTTTAGGTTGCAAAAAAGGTATTATTTGGCACGCTGGACCAAAAATGGCTTTTTAACGAAAAAAAATACTGTTTATATTAAAAAACACACATTTCACTTTATTAATTTTCAAAGTCGCAGCAGTTCTTATTGTAAAAGAGTATATTTTGGGTGGCATGTCATAACGTCCACTCACTCAAATGGCACTCCAAAAAGTGTCAAAGTGTCCATGGACTTTACGACACTTTTAAAAGTGTCCATCAGAGCAGTGTCATAAAGTCCGTCGACGTTATGACACTTTGTAGTGTCATTATGTCCACAGCATGCTTAAGAACTCGAAAGCATAGCCGGCCTTGGGCCGGGCACAAGGATTTTCTCCTCTATGATAAAACAAGTACCGGCTTCGCTAACTAAAGCTTCTCTGTATAGCCGGCCTTCGGCCGGGCTCAAGAATTTTCTCCTCTATGGTATAACAAATACTGGCTTCGCTAACATTGTGTCCATGGACACTATGACACTGGACGTTATGACATGCCACCATATTTTTCTCTGAAGCAGTTGATTATTTAAAAATCTTGTTATTTTTTAATTGCCAAACATATTTTTCCAAAATTTATAACATTTTAAGAATTTTAAAACAGATATAGCTTTATATTGACAGCCATTTCACAGAGTAGAGTATTGACTGAAAGAATAAGAAATAAAATGGCTTTCGAATCGAAAAAGTATTCGATCACGACTGCCAGAATAAGCCCCCAGGTTCTATATTCGTTATCATATTGGGCGAATATTGGCAAAGATATTTGTATTCGAGAATATTGTAAATTTATATTCGTAACATCACTAATAAAAACAAAGGTTCACACATACATATGTGTGTCACAAATTCATGTACATAATTCTTACGAGTAAGAGAGTGTCAGTGTGTGAGTTTATATGTGTGCTTTACAAACCCTGAAGGAAACCTGGGTGCAAGTGTCTCCAAGTCACCAGTTTTGTCGACTATATTGGTGACATTGGCAACGAAGTGTCTACGTTATATTTGCCACTATATTTGGCTTTAATACGAAAAGAGAAGTACAATTCCTATAAAAGTTGAAAAAATAGTAAAAAAAGAATGTTATGATTTCGTATTCCTACAAAAAGTGTAGACTACTTTTGCTAAAATATACTAGCGATACTCTGGTTCCAAATGGCTACCAAAGGAACTACCTAGTCAGTCCAATGACACGCACATGTTAAATGTCTATTGCAAATAACATTGCCTGGGGTATAATAAGTCACTAGTACTGGTGACTGTGCCAATAGTGAAGCAGTACAGATTCACTAGTGACATTTCCTGCAGGGAAGTTAAAGAACCTTTTTATTGGTTGTCACCCATATTTACGTTTGTACAACTACAAGAACGTAAAGATTATATGTATTTTCTTTCAGATTCTATTTAAAATTTATTGTTTTTTGTTGTTGATATATAATTAATTTCCGTTGCCAAATGTGCTTAAATGATGACATTGTTAATGAAAAGCAATGATATTAAGGCAATTTAAATGTATGTATGGAAACGTAAGTAATTGCTTAAAAACTACTAGAGTGTTGAGAGGAAAATGTGAAATTAATGTAAGAAAGATTTATTTCGCCTTTTAGATACCATAAACATTTTGGTTTACGTTAGCTTTTGAAAAAAATGAAAGTAATGATAAAAATTTAATGAAGGATCTAATTTTTATTGGTGTATATAAAATTTAAAGTACCATTACAATTACATGTAATGTGTAATTATTAGTTGTGTGTTCAAAGTTAAGAAAGGAGCATGTTTTAAGCTTTTTGAATAAGTTTTTGCATATTTAGCTGGATTTTTAGAAATTGGATGTTGGTTAATCGAATACTATTTAGCCAAATTTGGCCTCATTACAAATTAAAGAAATATTATATATAAAATCTAATCTGTGGGCAATGGAAACTTTTAAAAAAAATCTTTGTAGAATATAAACAGCTGTTCAGAATAAATAAAGATTTGTAATATTATCAAAGTTATTTACGGGAATACAAAATTTACTATTAAGATTTTTGTATGACGTGCTAAATTCCCAATTTTCTATATTTGATAAATACACCGAAATTTATTGTTGAGGGAAAGCTAGCCTCTATGCGCATTTCACTGGTTGCTTAGGCCAGATCATCAGGAAACCTTTTCCAAAGATTTTAGAAAAGCTAAAAATATTATACAAATAAAACCCTAAAGCGAATAAGAATTTTAAACACTCAAAGTCTTACTTGTAACAATATCAAAGCTTAAACAAAACACCAACAATAAACAGTGAGTTTATCTTTTCTTACATCCCCCTACAATTGGTTGGGTTCTTTCCGACTCGAATTGTAGTTGTAAGTGGGTAAAAAGAAAAAACAAAATTAAAAAACAAATTGCTTCATTCTATTGTCTTCGCAAGAAAACAACAAAAAAAAAAAACCAATTTGGCAATTCAGTTTTCTGCACGGGCACATGCAAGTATATTATCTCAACAATAAATTTCGGTGTATTTATCAAATTGGGAATTTAGCACGTCATACAAAAATCTTAATAGTAAATTTTGTACTCCCGTAAATAACTTTGATAATATACTTGCATGTGCCCGTGCAGAAAACTGAATTGCCAAATTGTTTTTTTTTGTTGTTTTCTTGCGAAGACAATAGAATGAAGCAATTTGTTTTTTAATTTTGTTTTTTCTTTTTACCCACTTACAACTACAATTCGAGTCGGAAAGAACCCAACCAATTGTAGGGGGATGTAAGAAAAGATAAACTCACTGTTTATTGTTGGTGTTTTCTTTAAGCTTTGATATTGTTACAAGTAAGACTTTGAGTGTTTAAAATTCTTATTCGCTTTAGGGTTTTATTTGTATAATATTTTTAGCTTTTCTAAAATCTTTGGAAAAGGTTTCCTGATGATCTGGCCTAAGCAACCAGTGAAATGCGCATAGAGGCTAGCTTTCCCTCAACAATAAATTTCGGTGTATTTATCAAATATGGAAAATTGGGAATTTAGCACGTCATACAAAAATCTGATTTGTAATATTGTTTTAAAAGCTCTATTATGTTTGGCTTGATTTAAAAGATATTAAAAAAAAACTAATAAAAGTAAGAAGCTTACAACATAAATCTTTATTCTGATGTTGACGGCACGGCACCTGTTTTTTATATTTTCATTAAGGGTGGGAAAGTTGAGACAAATGTTACTTTTCTCGTATGTGTAGCGTTTTGAATTAATTTTTACAACAAATGAGTGATGAGTTTAAAATTTAAAAGAAAGCACTTTTTATATTTATTTTAAGTTATCATTTTTAATTTTTTTGTTTGAAAAAGTGTGATAATTTGTGAACATAATTTTCCATCCCTGATTTTCTTTTTGAATTTCTATTAATATACAACTCTGATAAAATTAAAAATCTTATCGGTTAGAAAAAATTAAAAAAATTGTAACTAAGAGCTGTAGGCTACTGTTCTTATCTCATCACTATGTAAGATTGTCCACCCCAGCAGTGCAAGTCTCGCGATTTACAGTGCGCCATTGATCAATGAATGTGTCATGCAGACGATTACCTCGTTCGCTTAACTCATCTACTTTCTGGTTTCCCTGGCATTTCGCATGCCCTGGTAACCACCTTAGCGTTAACTTCGAATGATCATTTGAAGATATCCGACATTTTGCAGTTAACCTAGATGTCGTATAGACACCCGCTAGGGATGCAATGGCAGCCTTACTCTAATACATATGGGCATTTCCCCAGAATGGCTTACCAGGATGAAAAAATAAAATGTTTTATTGTGTATTATTATAAAAAAGTCTTTGTTCTTATAAAATAATGGTTTCATAGCATATCTCAGCTGTTTTACTTGAGGAAATTGCGCTGGAAACTGAAAAGTTTTATATTTTTCTGAAATTTCTACTTCTAAAGACATTTTTATATACTTATTTTACATGCAAAAATATGTTATGTTTACACTCTTTCTTCAGAATCTCTCCATTACAATAAATTGTAAAAGGAGTATTAAGTTTTTTTGTTAAGGAAATTTGAAGACATTTATGGGAAAATGCGTGGTGATAATAATAAAAAAACATATGGAAAAATCGTACGTTCGCGACCGGTAAATAAGCCAATTAAACAAAAACCAAGAGAGATATTTTATTTTGTAAAAACTGGATGGAGACCTACATTAATACACTTTAAAAATAAATTAATCACTTTTGAATAGTCCGTTCCATTACGCAGATTTTCACATTTCACTACTGTCAGCCAAAGTTGACTTCTATTTTGCGTACGTTCGTGACCACATGTTTATAACTCTTATTATGAAAACTTAAACTCTTTTGCACTAAACATAGAGCTACCCAAATGCTATCGAATCGAAAAAAAATGTTAGGAAAAGTTTTGTTTTCTTTATTATTTGTCAAAAGCGTACGAACGTACGTTCGTGACCCCATGTATGAATACATCGATTTGCGATTATACTTTGGCCAGTAAGCTGTTCGGCTTATAGCAGAGATTTCCGCCTGCAGACACAATAGTCATCCGGCTGAGGAAAGTAACCTTTTATGTCAAGAGCCTCTTTAAAGAAATCCCCGCTTACTCTAAAACCACATGAAAATTTACCAACAAATCTGTGGCCGTATGGAAAAACTAGTTAACTCCACTTTTTGTGAAAATTAAGATAACATCAAAAATAGAAAGTGTGTTTCATTTACTATCACTCTGTCAGATCGAAATTTCGATATAGTTTCTCATTTAATAGTTATTTGAAAAACAAAAATCAGAAAAATATCAATTTTTATGTAAAAACTAGATAACTCCATGCATTTTTTGAAAAAACAAGTTAACTCCATAGTCTCTTAGAAAACAGAAAAATTAGAAGTTTAAAACGGTGTTGTCTCGAAAACTTAGAGACAAAGAGCGATATAGAACAAATTCGGGTCAAAATATTGAGCCTAAAAATTGCAACTATAGAGAATTCAAAGAAACTATTTATGCATTCCTTATATGCATATTATATCTTTTCTACCCGAAATCTTTCCGAGTAATAGTTTTTAGACCATATAGATCTACCGTACCCTATGTGGTACAGCAACTTTGAAAAATGTTTCAACATACTTATTTTTATTTGTTTCTGTTGCAAAGATAATAAATAGTGAGGTGTTTTTACGTACAAAAATAATAAAAACTATTTTTATCTAGTTTTTTTTTCTAAGAATAAATTTTTTGAATCTGGAAGACAAACTTTATTAAAAAATGGAGTTACCTAGTTTTTATGTACGACCACAGTTTTCTTTAAATAAGAACAAATCAACTGCCTGGCCCATGATGTCGACAAGAACATATCTTTCGTATATTTATATTGAAAACAAAAATAATTTTAGTTTTCTATTATTGTTTTAAATATAAATATGCGAAAGAAATGTTCTTATCGACATTGTGAGCCTGGTTGTAAATTTCTTTATTTTTAAATTAATCTACACAGAAAAAATTATTGGCAGTTTTTTTCAATTAATAGTGATTTTTGAATTTTAAAATAAATTTGATTACGTTCTTAATTGATTGAATTAAACAAAAACATTTTTCTTTTCAATTAAAATTTTACTTGATTTTAGCTTAATTTTAATTATAAGTTTAATTGAATCAATCAACTCGGTTGTTTGAATTGAACACTTTGTTGCTTTCTCCTTGTTGCTTTCCTCCCTCATCAACAGTTTGCGAAAAATGTTACAAGTGCAACCAACATCTTTATAAATTTATTGTCTTTGCCCTTACATGTACCTACATACACACTTGTTTTTGTCATCAAAAGAACAGTATGCGTCGCGTGCAAAAAAAAACTATCAACAAGTAAAAAATGAACTGAAATTTGTTATAGACGAATTACAATTATGACCACCAACAATGTCAATAATGAGCCTACATACAAATGTATATTATGCGTGAAATAAAAAATCGCCTTGTGGCTGACCACAGTGTTGACGGTGGTTATAGCCGCAATCGAAATTTGGTGTTTATTTTCTTTGTTTGTTAATTCTTGAATTATTTTTGGCGTCATTTCATGTTGTGCGTTTAAAGTGAATAGGTGAAAAAAAGTACAGCCAAATTACATAACAAAAACAATTTTTTGTTTTCAATCTTGAATACCCTGAAGAATCAGAGTTATTCTACAATTTTATACAAAGTTGTATATATGAAATTCCTTTGTCAAAAAAATATTTCAAAATTTGTACAATTAAGCATGAGGTATTACAATTAAACAAATAAAACAAGTTATTTTTAAACCATATTTAAATACAACATATATTTTAAATATTATTATTTTGCTTCATTTAACCATCAACTAATTGATTTAACAAACTTACTCAATTAACAATTTGTTTGATTGAATAATTTGCATAATTGAATTTAGAGTGTATTTCAAATACACTGTTTAATTTATTCAATTAAAAATTTAATCGATTTAATGCAAAAATTCAATCACTGTATTAATCAATACAATTATTAAAATAATTAATTTTCTGTATTGTAATCAATTACGTTAGTAATTCATTCAATTAAAATATTGATTTTTTTTTAAATTAATTGTTAATTCATTCAATTAAAATATTGTTTAATATTAATAATTTTTTCAATTATTTTTGTAATTAAAATGTAAAAACTTTTTAATTGGAAAAAAATCCTTGTTTTGCAATTTTTGCAAATTTGAGTAATTGGTATAATGATTTCGGTGATAGGTGCAAAATTAAACAATTTTTTGCTTGTTTCAATTATTTTGGTGATCAAACCCGTTTTTTACTTTTTTCTGTGTAAGAACATATTCATATTTTTTACACTTTACGATATTTAATACTAATAAAATTTTAATTTTATAAAATTATTTTTTTTTGCAACCTTGACGATCTTCTCAATGTTAAATGTTCATCAATAAAACCTCTTGAGCTTTTTCTGCCTTGATTTCAGTTTGTTTTCTGAAGTATTTATTTCTAAATTTACGAGCTCTTTGTCCGATTGCTCGATCACGTTTTGCTTCCTTTTATTTTCTTCCGTGCTGCCTTGTGAAATAATTTCCTCAAACTTAGTCTGCATTTGCATGAGGTCAAGGCCTGGGGTCTAATCACCGCATTCGATACAATTGATCGGATGTTTTTGCATACGATAGACACTGACGTATTGAATGAAAACTCGATAAATGTAATGTCGAGTTACTCGATAACGAATGCTATTATTTCAAATTCCATAATTTTCATTCGATAATGAGTTTCATGATACCAAAATAAATAATTTCGATCGATTTTACTCGATATCGTATGCGGTGATTAGACCCCTGCATGGATCTAAGTTTATGTTAGTCGGTTTTTTGCACGCACGTGTAACTATTACGTTTATTTTTTATCAAAAACATAAAAAACAAAGTAGAAGCGTGAGACATTGTTTTTAAACTAAAAAGCTAAAAACGATCTTATTACCAAGTTTAGTATAAAAATTTAACGGAACACCTTTTGTTTAAAATTTTAATATGTATTAAAATAAAATTAACCACAAAGTATAGCTCTTTTTCAGGTTCAACCTATGTTAAACCGATTATAACGTTAATCAACGTCCTTAACACTGGCCAACTCATTTCATAAAATCAAGAAGGGTAAACCTTTTAATTATGTTTATGCATAAAAACAGACAAAAACTCAGCTTATTTTTTGATGTATAAGCATAAAGAGAAAAAAATATTTTTTGGAAAAACTGGATAACTCCATTTGTTCGTAGAAAAAACGGGTAAATTAACGTGTTGAGTCAAAAAGTTAATGTTTTTCCACAAATCATTACTTAAATTGCCTTAATTCCATAAAATACTAATATTATTTAAGAAAAAATATTTTTTTTTCGGAAAACTAGATAACTCCATTTTTCGAAAAAACAAGATAAGTGACATTGCTTTTCCGTTTTAATGTCCAAAAATCAGTTTAATGGTACCTGAAATCTTTAATTGAATCTAAAACATTGTTTTGTTTAATGCGCATGCATAATAACATAAATTCATATGAAATAATTAACGAAATATGTATGTTTAAAACTTTAAATGTGTTTTTCTCGTGTTTTCAAAAAATGGAGTTATCTAGTTTTTCCATACGGCCACAGAAAAAAAAATAATTCATTTGATAGTATTTATTGTGTTACTTATCATTGTTGACCATAAATGGCTTTATAAAATGTTTTTAAACAACTTACAATTACAAATCTTAAGCTAAAAATTTACAAAATAAATTTTTTGGCAATAAAATTGAAAATATGAGATGATTTTTTGTACCTCACAATTTTTTAGAACTACATATAATATATAAAATTTGAGTTCACCAAAAAAAAAAAAAAAATAAAAATTCTTTTAATCACCAAATTCATAGATTCAAGCAAACAATTTGTTTGTTTAGCACCTATCACCATTATATTGATCACTTAAGATTGTAGGAATTGAAAATTGTGATTTTTTCTAAATAGATGCTATTATTAATTAGTTTTGAATAAAACAATCATCAAAAAACTATGCGATTCAAGCAATGTTTTAATTCATTCAATTAAAAAAATAATTAAAAAAAATCTGAATTTTATTCAATTACCTCAGGTTATTACAAAACAAAAAATTAAAAAAATAATCAAATACAAAGTTAAAAAAAAAAAAATAAATAAAATAGCAATTATTGAATTAAAAATAAGAAAATCGCCAATTGGAGCCTTCAAACCTCATTTTTGCGCCACTTGAAAAATACAGTTAAGGTTTTATGATACTTGCTATTTTTTGTATTTTTTCTATATTGGAGAACAGTGCAAATATATTTGCATAGGAAAACTAACTAAGTGTAAAGAGTTTAATAAACAAATCTTGAAATGTCAAACAAATATACATGTGTTATCGATAAATAATCTAAGACTGTCAAAAAAAAGTATAAAAATGTTTAACTTAAAATTGACATTTCCAGATTAAATGTTAGCACTGTTGCCAATTTTTTTAGTTTTTGATCTAAAGTAGCGGTTTTAACTTTTGCTTTGCGATTTTTAGCTTTTGTGACGGGTTTTTGTGGGGAAAAAACGTGGGCAATATTGTTTGTTTTTTTTTTTATTTTGGAATCACAAACAAAATTGTTTTTTTAAATACAATAAAATTTAATGCAAATAATGAAAAATATTACGAATTACATCGTGGTATAGTCTTTGATTGAAAATTTATGATTTGAAACCCCATATCCCGTTTCATCTGCCTAAGCTTTTGCCATTTTTTTTTGTTTTTTTGTTTAAGTCAAAGAAAAAAATATACATGAGAAATGTCAATCAGAAAAAAGTGTTTGTTTACATATTGTATTTCTTGTTCTTTCTCGCATTTGTTGTTTCATTCAGTCAATCCTAAAAAAATCCAGCAAGTATCGTAACACCTTTAGGATTTTTCCATTTTCACATAATTCTATCAGAGCACTGATAAATTGTTCATCTTAAACGAAAGATTATTGTTTTTTTATTATTAAAAAAAACAACGACGTCTAATTCTAATTCAGTTAAAAACTAAAGTCGCAAATATCAGCCTATATTTCACACAAAGGATAAATGAGGGCCACCCTAATGATCATTTAAGGTAGCTGAATGTGTGAATGTAATTTGGTATAAATATCTTTAAGTTGGAAAAACTTTTTTTTGATATATTGCTAAATATAAGACGATTCACGACATAAATTTTACAAGCTAAAATTATTTTTTTTTTAAACAAGAAAATCCATTAAGATTTTTTCTTAGTTAATTAATATTTTATTTATATTTAATTACTTAATAACAATTATAAATAAAACGCAACGAAAGTCCAAAAATTACATTGAAAGCAACAACAAAGTCAAAAATATTTCATAATTTTGTTGTTGCCTTTATACAGAAATTCGTATTGAATTTTAAAATTTTAATCGCAGCATATCTTGTAGTATTAGGGCTGTAGTTTTTGCTTGATAAAAAAATTTTCTTAACAGAATATTTATTTATAATACATAGTTTTCAAACCATTTATTTAATTAATAAGAAACTTCTGAGAAACAATAATATCAAATTTTTTCCTTTTTTTTTCGTTTGCATAGCAGCTTTTCTCATATTTTAAGGTCCAAAGTTTCTAAATTAAAATCGCGGAAAAAATAGCAAATAGCTAGATTAATTTTTGTATGGCTCAACAAGCTGAAAAATGGCTGAACCTAGCCACTAAATCGCTGAAATGGCAACATTGAATACATAAAACTGTTTCAAACCTATCCGATCTTTTAAATATTCAAATTAAGAATGAGTTTGTTTATTGTCTTAAAATATTTGTACTTCTTCATTCTTCTTCAAAACTTCTCCAAAACTATCCGATCTTTTAAATATTCAAATTTAGAATGAGTTTGTTTATTGTCTTAAAATATTTGTACTTCTTCATTCTTCTTTGTACTACTTCATTTCCCGGGAAAGTGGGATTTATTTTTCAATTTCCCGAGATCCCGGGAATTCCCCCTCAATGCAAATCGATGCAAAATATTATTTAATTAAAATAAGTTTATAATAGCTTTCAACATTTTTATTTCTGTGGCAAGAAGGCAAAAGTGCCTAATGGCACCTTTAAATCTTTATGTTAGAAAGTACCCATGGGAAAAATTTCAATTTCTTTGTAGGATTTTTGAGGAAGTGACGTTTTGGTTATTTTTTCAATGTGAATAATAAAAACTTCCGATCTGTGACATAAGGAGCGTAAAGGTATACAAACTTCAAAAACTATAATCGCAGAGAACTGATGAGTAAATTTCCACAATCCATCTTTAAAGTCTTAAATCTTATAAAACTTAGCAAATATACTGAAGCACTTATTGCGACAGAATTTATTCAAGACCAACAGCATTTATATAAAACCAAAAAAATTAAATTAGACGGCATTTACATCTATGCAATTAACGCCGAGTTTTTTTTCTATTTTCTTTCAAAGTAGTTGCTACGAAACTTTTTTCACATTTACATTTACATTTTATTCAAGCATTTTTTCAACTTTTTCAACCCCGTTTTCTTCCCTAGACCTCTTGCTCACAAACAAAAAGTTGCATGTGAAAGTTGCGGCAAGTTGCGGCGTTAAGTGCATAATGTAAATATGGTCTTATTTAAACAAATTGTTACAAAATATTTCTTTAAAGATAGGATTTGAGTTCAGAATAAATTTACAGAATTTATAGAAGATTTTAAAGAGAAAACACGTTTTCTTTTTACGGATGTTTGCTTTTATGGTAAAAGAAACATCATATAATCTCTAGACACTGCAGTTATCTAAGCACTTCCTGTAAAATTTGTAATTCATTTTTAAAAAAATTATTTTCTTCGAATCGAATAGGCGTTTTCTTAATAAATAAATTTTTTCATAATTTCTTACAGAATCTTATCCGAAAAATCTTTTATACAGGTGCTCCATATATAAGATCATTAAATTGTTTGAATCAAATAGATCTGGGTCTTTAAACAAATTAAAAATTCTTTACATTTAAAGGATTTTGTTATTCGTGCTTAATTCCCAATTTTTATTATTGATAAAAATACTGAAATTTATTGTTGATGGGATAAGCTATTTCTATGCGCATTTCACTGGTTGCTTAGGCCAGATCATCAGGAAACTTCATCCATAAAGTTTTTAGAAAAACTAAAGATATTAAACCAAATAAAACTGCTAAACGTATAAGACTTATAAGTAACAGTTCTACTTTTAACAATATCAAAGTTTAAACAAAAACATCAACAATAAACAGTGAGTTTATCTCTTCTTACATTCCCTACTAAAACTTATTGGAATTCTCCCAACATTAATTGTAGTTGTAAGTATGTTAAGAAAAACAAAATGAAAACAAAAACAAAAGCATGTTGCCAGTTAACTTATCGTATATGAATTGACATCTCTTTGGCGTTTGGCAAAAAAGTCTTAAGTCAGTAGTAGTTTTTCGTTAAGTTAAATTGAAAAATATTTATTTGGTGTATTTTAAAGACTTTTTCCTAAGGTCAGATGACAAAGATTAGAAGCAGTTATGCTAGACTAAAGTGACTTAAACCAAACGAAAGAGAGAAAAAAGAAAATTAAGAATTTGTTTTAACTTTGAATACTTTATTTGAAGTAATCATTCCTTTATAGCACCGATTCAGTAAACTGCTTCTCATTTTTATTTTCTATATAGAAACTTACTGTTCTACTATAACTGCGTCGATACCATACAATTTGACATACAAATTTGTCGTGCAATAAAATCTATTTTATAAGTATTTTCAGAACATTTTTTCTAATGCTCTCTCATATAGACACTTATTCTCCCAGCATTAATTTTGTATTAAAGGAGAGGAATATCCAAAGTTGCTTTTTGTTTTTGACATTTCGACTAACGAAAGCAACAAAAAATATACAATGTTATTTTTTTGGTGTTGTACTTGTTGTAGTATCGCCACCACCGTTTACATGAACTCGCCTTGCAACCACACTTTATTTAAATTTCATACATTTTGTAAACAAAAAATTGAAAAACAAAAGAAAATAACAAACAAGTAAGAAAGTATAGTCGGTTAAATCCGACCATATGGTACCCTACACCACACTATTTAAAAACACATCATGCTTATGTGTGCATATAAATATGGATTTATCTATGTTTATAAACTTCATTAAAATTAGTTTGAAAGATTGTGAGAGGCAGAAATTGCCCCATACCTCCCCTTGTGGTCCTACTTTTGAAAAACTGTATAGCTTTTGTGTCCATATAGATATGAATCTATCTATGTTTTAAATTTCACTAAAATCGGTTTGATAGTTTCTGAGAGGAAGAAATTTCCCCCTATCTTCCCTCGTGGTCCTACGATCAATAGGCTTGGTCCTTATGCCAATGAGAGCCTACGACCCAAATTTTATCAAATTATCTCCAAAATTGCAAGCTGTACTTTGCGCACAATGTTACATGGACAGCCAGTCAGCCAGCCGGATGGACATCGTTAGTTCGACTCAGAAAGTGATTCTGAGTCGATCGGAATATTTAAAGGTGGGTCAAGGACCAGTATTTTAAGGTGTTACACACATCAGCACAAATGCATAATACCCTCTCCACTATTGTGGTGTGGGTATATTTAAAACAATCAAATGAGAGAAAATTTGAAATTACTGCAGACCTTTTGATTATGGGCTTTAGGATTTTTGCCTGAAGTTAAGGAAAACGTAGAAACAATGTTGTCGTTGACTTGATGTAACAGCAACTAAAATAACGGTGACATCTACAACGACTTATAAAATCGGGAAGAATATTTTGCGGAACATGCAAGATTTAATTTTTTTAAGCAAAGAGCTTAAAAAACTGCCAGAAATCTGTTGAAAAAAGCTTTTCTTTTAAAAGTTTTGGTTGCGATAACTAAATATTCTACTAATTCAAATAATAAAAACCCTAGAATTTGTACTGCTCCAATGAATATTTTTATCAAACGCAAACAGTTGGCGTTGATTAAAAATTGTTATCTTTACCAAAAACAAATGCGAACCTTTTAAATATAAAATTCCAAATAGAATAATAAACTGTCAAAGCTCCCCCATTTATGTTGGCTACAATAAAGGTATACGCTGATTAATGTACTTTGCAATAAAATATGTGCTTAGATAATTTATTATCAAACCCATTCAACGCACATTAAATTTTTTTCTACATTATGAGTATATTATCTGAAAAAAATCATATTTATTTGTAACAGGGGATTTGATTCGTTTCAAGATTCTTTACTTTTATTGTGTGAAATTCGTTGCTTCTTGACTGTCACATGGAATTAAGGAGATTATTAATATACACTTAAGCCACAATTTGCGTTATAAATGATAACCGAGGAAACGACAAACATTTTCTGTATAAAAACATTGGTTTTTAATTTATTGAGCCATACAAATTGTATATATTCTCATTTTTATATAAGTTTGTCAATCCGTTTGTAACGCAAATACATTCTCTACTTAGCCCATACCATAAAGTCACACAGAAAGAAAAACACTCGGGATTAATTAAGTTTTTTATACCTACTTAAAGTACGAGTCGTACTCAAAAATTCAGGAACGAATAACACTAAAACGTACTTAAAACAATCCTAAATGGGATTACTTTCTAAAAATTAAAACTTTCGTTTAATCTGAGAGTAAAATTACAAAGTGAACGTTTTAATCAAGGCCTATCCAATAGAGGTGCTTACCTCTATAACAATAAAACAACACAAAAAACAACAGGCATTTCGTGTGTGTAAAATTCCTCGCCGCGGCTGACAACTCTAACTATTACTGATTTTTTTTTACTTCACCAGATCCCAATTGCTCTGGTGAATGGTATGTATTTAAGATGCAGCACAGACTTGTAAGTCATTGTCCAGACTTGCAATTTTTGTTGCAGCAGTTCTTGAGCTAATGTGTAAGATAGGTGAGAAGATTATGGACTTTTCATTGTATCTTTCATTGTTATGTTATGGAATTACAGACACAATGGTAGATGTTTTGAGGAACAACAATATTCCTCTGGAAAAAATGATTACGCTTTCGGCTGATAATTGCAATGTAATGATGTGGCAATTTAGGGGTGGTCAGGCCAGATTAAAAGAATTGTTACCAAATTTGTTTGTTTTTTTTTTAATTTAATTGTTTGCGCTGCTTAAAATATGAGGTTTAGTGTAAGAAATCATGACCTAATTTTTCAGGTCAATCCGACGGTGCCTTGCCGTGCCGGGTGGGGCCCAAAGTTCCCCATTTTATATAAAAAAAACATCTTTTCTATCAGATCTTTATAGTTATACTAGTTGAAAAGCCGAAAATCAAAAATATGGCATCGTTACGATCTTCCGCAGAGAAAGTACTTCAAGTCTGCCAAATTGCAGCTTCATATATCATCAGATGGCTTCAGAAAGTTGCGAAAAGAATAGGACATACATGCAAACATCCTGACATCCTAAGAAATTATTATTATAACCTACAGATATATACTGTAGGTGTAGTTCTAGGGAGTACAAATGATTTTGCACAGCCCCCGTTTCCAGCATTAATGCGAAGTTAGGTGTAAATTCAGGCAATTTTAAAATTTTTTTCATAAAGTATCGTTGTAGTAAATCAACCGCTTCGAAATAACCAAAACCCCAAACTTGAGCTGCATATGTTTGGATCGACCTGCATACAGCTAAAAACCGGTTCCATTTTTATCTGAGCTGAATTTGTTGATTAGAAATACAGTGTTTCCAGGTGGAATTAATAGCGTTTTTAGCTTCTGCGTTTCTTTTTTCTACGTGCTTAGTAAATTTAATTTTAGGTGCACAGAGAAAACAGATTCGTGATCACAACCGAATTTGGCGCCAATCGAATTTCGTCGGTTGCATATACTATCACACAATTCGGTTCCAATTAATGAAAATTTCGTTGCTTAGCATACTAGGTTTGATAGCAACATTTGAATTTTAGTACACTATCAGTCATAACAACAGATATTGTTGGTTGTTAGTATGATTATTAGAAACAAAATTGTGCTTATACCCGAATAAATGATAGGTGCAACTGAATTAACACATAATTGGTGTTCATAACAAGAGATTTGATTGTCGTTATCAATATATTTTTTTTAACCGGTCAAATGTAGCCCATAAGGGGCAAGGGCTTGTCCAAAGGTAATCTCAATGAATGGAAAAAATGGGTTATTTTAAAGGACGATGTCCTAGGGCAGGACCATATAACCCAGCTTGCATTACAAAGGGGAAGTCTTAAAACTACTCCATCGTATACTCCAGACGATTAGCTTTGAAATCGTTTCAAAACGAAAAAAAAAATAATGACATGGTCCATACTTGCACTACATTGGACCAGTCCAGGATCAAAATGGATCAAGAAGTTCAAGATAATTTGCAGGGTATAAAAAATAATACATACATTCATACATACATATGTATGTACGTGTATATGTTTATACCTATAAGAATACGTAAATTACTTACCCCTATTTATTAAGTTTTTCACATTTTCCATTTTTTACCGCAAATATGTATATTTTTTAAATATAATATTAAAAATTAATTTAATCTATCAAATGCTTTGACAGAAAATTAAGTAAGCAATTGGGGCTTTTAACTATTTTTTGGTTGTGAATTCCGAATAATTTTATTTTCATTTGTTGTACTCGAATTGAATCTATTCCAACAATCAATAATTAGCTGCAATAAATGAATAATCATTTATATTACAAAATTTATTGACGAAAGCAAATTATTGATTGCAATGACCAATATTCAGTATTGCCCTATATTAAATTCGGTTGTGATTCTAATCATTTGTACTAATTTTTAGAACTTAATTAAATTAGTTATCATAACTAATAAAAGAATTGAAGGAATCATATTTCAGTTGGAACATCATTTTTATAATCAAGAGAATTAAAAAACAGTTAGAACTATACATTTTTAATAGTTGCAATAATAAATCATGTTACTTGATCAATATTTTATTACTGCAACCGTTTCCCAACCAATTTGTTTTCTTTGTGTGTAAATATTACTCCAAGGTAGTTGTATTCATTGGTTATCTTTATATTATTTCCTTGAAACTGCCATTTTTCATTTCTACTCAATTAACCGCCTTTTCTAAAAACTAATATTTCTGATTTACTTAAGTTCACCTCAAGGTTCCATAATTGACAGTAATTTTCCAAGTTAATAATCATTTTTTTCAACGTATTTATATCATCTGATAAGATTACAATGTCATCTGCGTACATGAGGAGACGGATTTTAAGGTGATCAATTTGCAAACCACCACCAAGATAATCATTCAGATCATTGATATAGAGAGAAAATAAAAGAGGGGATAATAAGCATCCTTGTTTAACACCAGACGTTGTTTGTAAGTAATCTGATAGCTCTTCGCCATTCCACACAGCAGATTTAGTGTTAGTATAAATTGACTCAATCATTTTCACAAATTTGTAAGAAATGCCTTGTCAAAAGCTGCCTTAAAGTCGACGAAAAATGCGTATACTTTTTTATTTTCGACTAACTTTATGTTTACAATACCTGCAAGGTTGTATATATTATCGATTGTGGAATATTTTCTTCTAAATCCCGCCTGAAATTCTGTTAATACATTATTTTCCTCAAACCAATTATATAAACGATTGTTTAAAATTCCCATCATAACTTTTGCAACACAATTCATGAAGGATATACCTCTATAGTTTTCTGGCATGTTGGGGTCACCTTTTTTAAATATTGGGAATACCACGGTTTTGCAAAACACTTCATCAATGCTTGCATCACGATACATTGAATTATAAGACTTCACTAACTGTTTCTGAAATTCGTCTGAAGCATTTATTATAAACTCATATGTGATTCCATCCTCATCAGGGGCTTTGTGAAGTTTGCTGTTTTTAATGACTAATTTTAGTTCCTCTAATGTAATGTCAGCATCAAGTTTGTTATCTTTGATAAGCATTGGCGCATAATGAAACATCTGAGAACATTGAGGCGGATTTAACAAAGTTGTAAATTATTCTTTGAAATCCAATGCTGATATTCTAGCTCCGATTTGATAATTTTGACCACGGACTTCTCTGGCAAACTTCCACCATTGTTTGCTATCATTAATTTGATTTATTTTTTCTGCCAACTGCTGAAAATATATTTGTTTACTTTGATTGCATACATACTTATAATCGTGTTGCTTTTGTAAATAATTTTCTTTATCACCAATACTTTTTGTAGCTCTGAATTTATTCAAATACTCCATAGCCAGTATTCTAGCATCGTTGCATTTATGGTTGTACCATTTGTTTTTGGGCTCAAATTTTCTGGTTTTTGGTATTGCGGCCGACGTTTTGATTATATTTGACAACTCTATTATGCTTAAAGTATTATTCGTATTTTGATTTTGTAAGTTTGCATTAGGGTTGCTTGATATCTTAGCTTGTCTTTAGTATGCCTTTATTTTCGAGACTATTTTGGAACAGAAGTTCACGTTATTTTAAGGTACGCCCAAACTAGATGGCTTTCGAGACAGGCTGTGGTTGAAAGATTTTTGGAGCTATGGGAAGCGCTATCGTATTTTTTAATTTACATAACTCTGAAAGCGGACATAAAAATGAACGCCTTAATTGGAACTTAAATTTTAAACCAGTGTTCGAAAATAAACAGTACATTATTTAACGTTCGGCCCACACACCCAGGAACGATATCTATTTTTTTTAGTGATTGTGCAGACATATACAACCCTTAATACCGTTCGTAACTATTTTCAAGAAAGAACCGAACATTATATAATATTCGGTTCTTCGTTAAAAAACAGAACAATTGTAGTGATACTGTAGACAAACATTATATTTTAATGTTCTATAATGTTTTCTTCGTGTGTGTATTTTGTTTTTGTAAAAAATTTTTGGTGTTTTTTAACCCCCAAAAGGGACGAACGTCAATGAGCCGAACCGAACACATTGAAGTTTGTGGATTTTCAAAAAAAACCGCACTTAATTAAATGTTCACATCTTTTGTTGAGTTTGATAAAAACAGTAATATTTTTGTGTTCGAAAGATGACTAACAGGGAAACGTTATTTTTTTTAATGATTTTCTACACAAACACTAGTAGCGTTTGTGTTTTCCACAAATCAACCAAACTGAACATTAAGAAACGATATTTAGTGTTTTTTCGAACACTGTTTTAAATGTTGAAACAAAGAGGTATTTCTTAATTATGACATACATTTTAAGAATCTATTCCAAATTTCGTGCGTTAGCGGATTTGCCAGAAATAAAACATTTAGAAAATAAAGATATGTCGATTTTTTGGAAAAACGGAAGCCAAATTAAGAACGAAATGGTCGAACTTATGTTTCCTGATATTTCACGTATTGCTATCGAAATATTGTCAATATCCCATTCATCAACAGCAGTTAGGCGCACGTTCTTAATTTAAAATGATACAAAAACGAAAGAAAGAAATCGTTTGCAAGTACAAACTCTTTCAAATTTAATTAAAACTAAAGATTTAATAAAATCAGCTGATTCTTGTTGTTACAATTATAATATTACTAATGACCTCATTAAGTAAATTAAACGAAATGCCTAATAGTCTAAGTCATCGAAATGTGTATACCTTCCCAGCTAAAATTTTCAATCGTCTAGGAGTCTACTGGGAATCTCATAAAGAGTGTTTTTGATCGTCGACGAGCTCATTTTTTAATTGTAGACGATTCCGAAAGACGCTCAAATGAATCAAAAAGGCAATTGTTTATGATGTATGTAGAGATAATCAAACGAGTAAGACTTACGCATAGAAGCTAGCTTTCCCTCAACAATAAATTTCGGTGTATTTATCAAATATGAAAAACTGGGAATTAAGCACTTCATACAAAAATCGTATTAATAATAAACTTTGTATTCCCGAAAATAACTTTGATAAATTATTTTCAGTGTCTTAACCAAAATATTTTATATTTTTTTTTATTAATATTAATTAGTTTTTTAATTTTATGTATTTTTGTTTATTATTTTCAAGTTTGTTTTTCAATAAAAATATGTTTGAAAAAAGTACCAAAATATTGACAAAAGTACTCCTTTGCTTGGTGTTCATTACCATCTCGATTTTTTAATTTTCCATCACTGTCATATAATCAAAATTAAAAAAAGAAACAAACTGAATTTTGTAGGAAATGTATCATAACATTTTATCTAGTAAAAATATCTGTTCATTAAAAATCATTTTAAAAAGGCTCTTAAATCAATCGTTAACTTAAAAGTGGCATTGAATGTTTTTACTTGAGATCTTGAGAGGCGTTGTATATAAAATAAGTTATTTTTATAATTGTGCATTATTTAAAGTTTATTTTTGTATTCTACATATTTATTTAATAAACAAATATATGGTAGGTATTCTGTGGTTTATGGTATCAAATGGTCGGACTTTCTTTCTTGTTTTATTTTACTTTGCTCAAAAAATGTTTAAAATTATTATAAAGAAATAAGAATACATAAATGTTCAGAAAAACTTAGCAAAATCTAATGAAATTCATAGATATTTACATAAAGAAAATTAATTACAGACAAAAATCTCGAGTTTATTAAGATGATAAATCTAAATCAACCAAGACTGTCAACTATGACTTAAAGGTGACATTAGTTGCAAAAGTTTAAAACTCTGAAACAAGTTCTTAATCATGCACTAAAAATTACACAAGGGAACCAGGTTTTGGTTGATTAATAACTGAATGTTGTTTTTAAGGTAATTTGAGACGCTGAAAACACTTTTGTATTATTCATAAATTATTCATAAAAAGTTCTTATTTTAGGTTTATAGTTTGTAATAACTATCAAACGCTTTTTGTCTTATAAACCTCTTATAAAAATTTGTATTCATAAACGTAGTTTAACTGTTTGTAGTGATTTTTTGTTTAAGTATGGCAACTTTCTTTATATTTTTTTGCCATTTTTTTTGCTAGTGATGCATGAAACTTCTATTCGGTTCACATGATATTCTATATTTAATTTTTTTTTTTAATTGTAGACCTTAAAATTCATTCTTATCAAATAAAACTACATATTATTTTAGTCTCTGAACAACATGTTGCCGAAAGATATCATAGAAACGTTTGTTTGAACCTTTTTTAAATATACGATAAGAAAGTATTCGAATAAAAAGTTTGTTTACTTTTTATTTACATCACTCTTATTATGCTTTGTTTATTTTATTTTTTTTTCAATATTTTTGAACAATAATTTGTTGCTTTAAACCAAGGCGAATTTATTATAGGTGGTCTTAAAAGACCTGCTGATATTACCTAAAATCACTGTTGGATGTCAAAATTTTATTTATTCCCTTTTATTATCTCTGTTTTGTTTTATTTCTGTTTTTGACATTGTACAATGATTTTACAAAAACAAATTGCTTGTGGTTTTTGTACGAGTTGCAATTATTGTAGTACCGAGATTACCTGGGATGAATCCGCCTTGCTTTAAACAAAAAAAAAAAAAAAAAAAAAAAACGACTTGTTGCAATAATTAAATAAATAACACAATCCGAATATGAAGTCAGAATTGTCAAAAGTAGAACAGTTTTCGAGATATTCCAAAATAACCGTTATTTGTGTTTTTAAAAAAGATGATGCGACTGAAATGCAAATATGTGTCTTCAAAAATTATGTATTTCTTTCTCTCGAGTGAAAGGTTAGATTCTAGATTCTGTCAGATTCATTTGGTCACGACTTTGTTGAAATTTTGTCACGTAGTGTAATTAAAGAGAATATCTGCATTTGTCCCTGAATATATTCATTTAAATCATAAAAAATTGTTTTCTATCAGAATAAAGTTGAGTACTTCACTACTCACACAAATAACTTTAGTGATGATCGGTCCATAATTTACTTTAGGCCCCATATAAAGCCCACTCTGGTAAATTATATATAGATATATTTATTGTGCTAAAATTTATTCCAACTTAGTTTCATATATTCAGAAAAATTGTTATATATTTTGTGATATACGGTCCATTATTTACCTTAGATCAAATATTTAGCAGCCTTTTAAAGTTCACTGTTAACGCTAAAACTAATTTCACCGTTGTTTTTAAATATATTGAAATTTATGTTTTTAATACCAGAAATCTCTCTGCAGAATTTTAGGATGATTGGTTCATAACTTACCATGGCTCCAATATATATTCCCCTCCTGAAAATAATTTAAGTTCGGTTCTAACTGTTACAAATCATGATATTTTACTCAAGCTAGTTAAAATTGCTAAAGAAAAGCATGAAACTTTTTGATTATCGGTCAATACTTTAATATATGTCTAAACCGCAACCAATTTTGATTCTGATGCCTGTTTTTATAAAATTAATTAATAATAAATAGATATAATGAAGATATCACTCCTGAAAACTTTAACTGTCGGTGGAGGGTATCAAAGATTCGGCACAGTTAAATAAAGCACTCTAACTTGTAATTTGTTAGCTCGACCTTCTGCGATATACCGCTATGCCCAGTAATGCCAAGTAAGTGTTCTTACTTGGCATTTTCTACCCAAACTAATAAAATAGGCCATTTAAAAACACTTTTAAAGAACTCTGAAATTTTTTATGTTTAAATATAAAATTTTAAGTGGTTAAGAAAAAAGCAGTATACGAGTAGACCGGTGAATATTGCCTGATTTTTAGTGTAATTCATTCATTTATAAAATCAATTTTCAAATAGTAACTCAATCAACTAATAGACATGATCATTTAAAACATATCTCCGACCGATCTTATATTCATTTCATATAACTGAACATGAGGTGGCGTTGACAAAGCAAACATGACGCCTTGTGATATGTCCTCTGGTTTTAAAAGTGCCGCAATAGTATGTCTCATACTTTCAGGTATAAACTCAGTTTCTGTAGCACCCGGACTAATGCTCTGTAAGAAAGCAATTTCAATTTGTCGAACTATTCAAATAAATAAAAAAAAAACAAACACACACTTACTGTAACTTTAATTTTAGTACCTAATCCTTGAAATTCCTGACGATACATTTCTGTTAAAGCGGTTATAGCGAATTTTGAAGGTGCATAAATATTATTATCGGGTGTATAATTGGGTACGCATCTTATCCGATGACCCGACATACTATTAATGAGTACAACATGCCCATTAAAATTACGTTCCTTCATGGACTTAAAGGCTCTTTGTGTACAATATACCACACCCATAACATTCGTTTGTAAGACTTGTTCTATATCTTTTGGATCAGCCGTACACAATTTACCTTCAGTCATACAACCTGCATTATTCACTAAAATATCTATACCACCAAAGAGGGAAATGATTTTGTCGAAGGCTTCATTAACCGATTTTAGATTGGAAACATCACATTTGAGAGCAGTTAAATTTTTTTGCAATTTCGAGGGCAATTGTTTTTTGATTTCCTCAACACGTTCTACTCGCCTGGCAAGACCGACAACTTTCAAACCACTTTGAATGAGATCCTTGACAATGGCTGCACCAATGCCTGCACTGGCACCTGTAACAACTGCCACTTTATTTTGCCAACGTTCCATAATTTATTTTGGTTTTGAAATGATTTTCTATTATCGTTTATTAAGGAGTCTATAAAATACTAAACATTTTGTTGACATTTGCAATAGTTTTATATGTTCATGTTATCTTTTGTAAGTAGTACTTTGTGGATTGCTATCAATATTTTGAAGATAAGAAGATATATTTTTGCTCAATAGCTTTTGTTGGTGATTAAGGCAACTATTTATTAAGTTGAAATGTAAATACTCATTAGAGCTTTAAAAGATTGCAATCAATATAATTGCAATCACATGAGTTCACATTAATGATTGCTAACTTTTTTAATTTTCAAAATCATTCAAAATCAGAAAATTGTTTTTATCATTTTAATTTGAAATTACACGGAAATAATTTTATTTTCTGAAATATTTTATTTTGCTTCTTAAAACAAGAAACTGCAGATTCAAAAAATAATTTCTTGATTTTAACTTATTTCGTTTGTATTAAGTAAAACAATCCAGAAATTCTTTGTTCTCTTCAGATGAAACTGCTTCTTGTAGAAATAAAGCTGGCTCTGACAATTAACAGTTTTTATTAACAACCCCTAGATTTCAAGGGTATATTATTTTATTTTTTTATTTTTATTTATTTATTTGAAAAATATGCAGTACAACAAGACTTAATCTTATTTAATAGTACTGGGGAGATAAAGGCACATTAGATTATAAAATTTACAAAGGTTTATCTTAAAACTAAAAACAATATAAAAACAAATTAAGTAGTTATGAGTTGCAGATTTTTATATAAAAGAAAAGTAATAATTATAACAAAAAAACCTTTTTAGTTATGTATGTGATTTTTCGTTAACCCAAGAGGGTAAATATTTCGCATCTAAAGTGCTTTGCATTGCTTATTATCTGTATATTAGGAGGAAGTTCATTCCAGAGGCGGATGGCATTAACGAGAAAGTGTCTTTCAGATATTTGCTTACGGTATCTTATGGAGTTTATTCTATTGCCCCGATTCGATCTTGAAAATGTCATTCTTTTGTAGAGATAAGTAGGTTGTCTATTAAATATAAGTTTATGTAAAAATATGAGTGTTCGGCATTTCAATAGATTTTCAAAAGATATATTATAGATTTGGTTTGAAAACTGAGTTATACTACTATATCTTGTACGTCCATATATATATATCTGGCAATATTGTTGTAGGTCACTTTGAGCTTATTCTTGCTTATTGAATCGCAACTGGAAAATAATTCACATCCATACATTAAAGTGGGTAGTAGATATGTCTTAGCGAGTAGCATGCGGATATTAATTGGCGTAAAATACTGTGTCATCCAAAGATTTCTTAACATAACATAGGTTTTTCCACATATGGCATTTATATGATTTGACCAGGTGAGATCATTGTTAAAAATAACGCCAAGGTTTTTGGCACTTTTCACGATTTCAATAGTAGAATGTCCAATTTGGATTGGCGGCAAGCTAGACGGTAAAAATTTTGTTTTGCCTATAAGCATTGCCTTCGATTTTTTCGCATTGAGGCAAAGGCCATTCACTGACGCCCATCTTAATACGTTATCAAGATCGTGATTTAATTTGCTGATACAATCAATAATACCTGATGGGGAACAGCTGATGTAAAGCTGAACATCATCTGCATACATCTGTATAACACAGTAGTTGAGTCTAGACGGCAAGTCATTGGAGTATA
Source organism: Pollenia angustigena (assembly GCA_930367215.1). Taxonomy (NCBI): domain Eukaryota; kingdom Metazoa; phylum Arthropoda; class Insecta; order Diptera; family Polleniidae; genus Pollenia; species Pollenia angustigena. The sequence continues at coordinate 171,195,119 of OV884059.1, read as the reverse complement.
TTGAATATAATAGTGGGCCAAGTATCGAGCCCTGTGGAACACCTCTTGTCATTAAGCAGCTGTTTGATTTATTAGAACCAAAAGAAACGAATTGACTTCTATCACATAGATATGAAGCAAGTAATTTTACAGCTGTGTTTGAAAAATGGCACATGTATTTCAGTTTTTGGCAAAGTATTGTGTGTTCGACGGTATCAAACGCCTTAGAATGGTCAAGCAAAACCAAAAAAGATATCATATTGTTATCAAGTTTTGACCGTATTTCCTCTGAAACATCGATGAGAGTAGAAATACAGCTGTGTCTGGGTCTAAAACCAGATTGTCTCTCAGAGAGCAGAGCATTTTCATACAAAAATCGAGTCATCTGCGTACGTATCAACCTTTCAAATACTTTAGACAAATAGGGCAAAATCGCAATTGGCCGGTAATTTTTATCAGGTTTAGGAACAGGTATAATCTTTGCTTGTTTCCACATTGATGGGAAAGTAGATGTTGTAATTATTGTGTTAATCAAATGTGTTATATGTTATTTCGTTGGACTTTTAAGTTGTGATTTCAGAGAAATGATTCAAATGAAAATTTGAATTCAATGCAATCAAATTGCATAAAATGGTTTCTGAAAAGACTTTTTTAAAAATGATTGCAATCACAAAATATTGTTATTTTTAGAAGATTTCATTTTGAAATCTAAAATATTTTTTTAGAATCAAAAAATGAAATACGTTTGGCTTAAATCAATCTGATTTCAGTGCCAACTGTTTGCAGTTTTTCCCAATTCTGATACTCGTATTGTGCAATTGTTTTATATGATAACTGAATCAAAGCCGCCAATAACGTTCTAAAGCTTCGTACAGACAGATCTTACAATGTTGTCATTAACATTGCCTTAAAATGGCTTGCAACTGTGTGAACATTGTAAGCTCATTTTGATTTGGAAGATGTGTAAACATAATGCATCTGACAATGGCACCATTGTCAGAAAAATGACAATATTGTAAGATCTGACCATCGTTTGTGCGAAGCTTAAGTGATAAAAATATTATTATTATTCAGGAAAGCAAAAAACCTTTTAAACGGTCAAGATAAATTTTTTAATATTTTATTTTGATTTGAAAAAATAACGATAATAAGGAACATTCCCCCAGAAAACTTTAGAAAAGCCAAATTTATTAGCAAACAAAAATGCAGAGTGAATGAGAATTTCAAACACTCAAAAAGGGTTATTTGTAACGATGTCAAAGCTTAAACAAAATAGCAACAATAAACAGTGAGTTAATCATTTCTTACATTCCCCACTACAATTATTTGGAATTCTCTCAACATTAATTGAAGTTGTTAGTAGGTTAAGAAAAAATAAAATAAAAACTAAAACTAAAAAATAAAGCAAAATTTATTGTTTTCGCAAAAAAATCAAAATATAGCAGTTTAGCAGTGAAATGCGCATACCCAGTAAAAAAATTTGGGTTTTTTGAAGCACTACAGAGAAAAAGCGCATAATCAAGCGCTTCAATTAGAGAGCTCTTATAAAGCAGTAAATGATAACGAATAAAACATACAAAAATCTGCTATTTTAGTGCTAACAACGAAGGGGGTTTTAAAGCGAAACAAAAATATATTATGGTTTACGAAAATGATTGAAAAAAGGCATTTAAACAAGTAAAAGCAAAACATTAATTAATATGTTAATATAGTTAGCCCTTAAAAAAATACTCTAGGAGCGCTTTGTTTGCATGTTAAAAGAAGTTCTTATTGTCAGCAGAAAATAGTCCTCCAAACCGGGAACACCCCATACAAAAATCAGGCATCCCATCAGCAGGTTTGAAGCTATTTGAGGTATGAATTCATATAAAAAACCTGCTCCTTTTGGAGCACATTTTTTACTGGATAGAAACTAGCTTATTTTTCAAAAATAAATTTCAGTGTAAAATTTAGGAATAAAGCACGACAAACAAAATCTTATTTATTAAATATTTTGCATTCCCAAAAATTAATTTGATAACAAATTTTCAAGTGCACGGCATAAAAAAAATATACTGACTAACTGCTTTATTTTGATTTCCTTGCGAAAACAATTAAGCAATTTGTTTTTGTTTCAGTGTTTTATTCTTAAAGCACTTACAACTACAACAGAGAGTGTGCACTTTAAATGTTTTTCCCCATTACCAGCTCTGAAGCGTTTAATGGAGGTATGCTCCGGTATTTTCTTGTTTTTTATGCTTTTCTGCTGTTTCTCAACCTTTTATAATACCCTTTACCGAAGGTAAAAGTAATATCTACAATACTGATCTTAGACCCTATAAAGTATATATATTCTGGATCCTTATGAGAAGGAAAATTTAAATCCATCTGTCCGTCTGCCTGTTGAAATGGGTTTTCCAAAGCCCCCATATATGATGGGGACTTGGTTGGTATATATTCATGTCAGGTATGCTAATTATAATTTTGCTATTGAAATTCAGCCATATCGGTGTAAAACGGCTGAGATATGAGAAAAAACCACGACTACCTCTAATTTTTTCCAAAAATCCCTTGTTGTTGCTACTTTTTTTATTTCTCTTTTCTGTATTCACGAATTTTTTTTTTGATAATTTCTGATAACTTCATCCAAAAAAATTTTAGAAAAACTAAAGATATTAAACAAAAAAAAAAAAAAAACTGTTATGCGTATAAGAATTATAAGCAACAGTTCTACTTGCAACAATATCAAAGTTTAAACAAAAAACATCAACAATAAACAGTGAGTTTATCTCTCACAATTGATTGGAATTCCTCCAAAATTTATTATAGTTGTAAGTAGGTTAAGAAAAAACAAAATGAAAACAAATACAACTTGCAAAAGCATGTTGCCAGTTTAAGTTTTTTAAAGCCGTGCACTTGCCTGTTTAATATCATGTAATTTTCGGAAATACAAAATTTTAATTTAAAAGATTTGATAATAAACTGGCAAGTGCACGGCTTAACCAAAATTTAAATTGGCAACATGCTTTTACGAGTTGTTTTTGTTTTCATTTTGTTTTTTCTTAACCTTCTTACAACTGCAATTAATGTTGGGAGAATTCCAATCAATTGTAATCGAGTCTGTAAGAAGAGATAAACTCACTGTTTATTGTTGTTGTTTTTGTATAAGATTTGATATTGTTACAAGTAAAACTGGTGTTTATAATTCTTATTCGCTTAAAACATACAGTTGGCAACGATAAATACTGTGCAAGTCAAAATTTTAGGGGAAAATATAGTAAATGATTGTCCATGGGTCACAAATAGCATGCACTCTCGAAACTTTGGCTCTAAATGTAAAGCACCATATGAACGGACTTGACCGACTTTCTTATAAGACCAACCTAATGGGGTTTCCTTTAATTCAAACTTCCTAATTGTGTGAATATGATGATGAGAGTGGTGTTCCAAAATAAATGTTGCATGGGAGCCCACCCATAACAGATTTGCGAAACTGAAATTTTTTAAAGAAGTTTTGACTTGTCTGAAAATAATTTTTAATTTTTAGGAAGATAAAAAAAATATTTTTGGTTTTAAGTCTGACATTCGTGTTCTTCTACATAGAATTTGCCTGAAATATTGTTTAAAATTTTAAGCCAGATACATTTAAAAAAACCTGCTTTAGTTCAAAAATATACTCACTCCCAATATGGTCCGTCATATGCGCCCAGCCAAGCCGCTTGCTCTATTGCTAGTACTACACAAACAAACAAGCAAAACCAATCATATGCCCAAGTCTTATAAGGAAACCCTAAAGCGAAAAATCCCCCGAGTACTTCCTACGCAAAGCAACCTCCATACGCTAATATTCCTAGGGAAGGTCTACAAATGCCTTCTGGAAATATGCCTAGCTCAATTGAAAACTTAATTCAAACTATGAATAACTTCATGGCCACTATGCAGAACATGTTTCAGGAAATGATGCGAAACCTGCAAGTTCTACTCAACAACAAATGAACCAGTTAAAAATATGTTTCTGGAATGCAAACGGGTTATCCCAACATAAACACGAAGTTGCAAACTTTCTTCATAGGCATGAAATCGACGTACTTCTTGTCTCTGAAACACACTTTACTCATAAAAACTGCTTTAGGGTAAATGGATACCTTACGTATGACACAAAACATCCCAGCGGACGGGCTTGTGGTGTCACAGCCATAATTGTGCATAAACACATCAGACACTTACCATTGCCAGAGTTCGAAGAAGATTGTATCCAGGCCACATCCATAAATCTTACTGATTTCAAACTTACGATGTCATCCGTTTATTGTCCCCCGAGGCACAAAATTGTACACGATAAATTTCTCAACTTCTTCTCCACATTGGGCCAGAATTTCATTGCTGCTGGCGATTATAACGCTAAACATACGTATTGGGGCGCCAGACTTATTAGTCCTAGAGGTAATCAATATTAAAAATAAATTAAAAAAAGGTACACAGTAAAAACAACATTTTAATTGGGTGTTGCAATTAAATAAACAATAAAATGATTTTAAAAGTAGACAGGAACCTGAAAAATCACACACTGCCCTTAGTATACATTCTTTTTAAATTGGGTGTTCATTATAAATCTCTAGTTTCTCAAATAAAATATTTTGAATGGAAGTTGTCCATTTACAATTTTGCAATAATCATCATTGCAAAAAGTATAAAATTCAATAAGAAAAACCACAAAACTTCTAATTGAATAAAGAAGCAAGAACTTTAAAATGGCGTCTTGTGGTTAAGTATCAAAATGTTACTGTTTTGTTTTTCTTTTAATTCTTTGAAACTGTAAAATTTAATTAAATTAACAATGTTTTGTGTTGCGTTAAAAAAATTTGTTATTTTTTTTATTAATTTATCTCTGAGTTTGCGTTAAAGTTGTGAAGGTGTTGTTTTCATTTGTCCAACAAAACTCAACAATGGCTGGCAGCAAGTTTGCCATCTTTTCAACAGGAAACTAAAGAAACAAGAGAATTTAATTTATCTTTATTAACCTTAACAAAATAATAGGAGGAAATGCTTGGGAATAAATAGTGGCCAAAATACACACCCTCTTAAGTTAAAATCATTTCATTAGCAGATAGACTTAAAAAAAATTCTCACACTCAAGATAAATATTCGAAATTTTGTAAACTATCCCAACGTAAACTAATCTCCTGTTGGGTTCTAGAAATTATTATATTGCTATTGAAATTATTTTTCTTTTACTGCGTATTTTTTTGAGTGTAGTTACACATGTAAGTAACAGGAAGGGTGGCATTAGAATCCTTTTTTTAATCAAAGACAACAATGTTGCAAAAAGTTTGCTGTTTTTTCCTGAAGATGCAGAAAGTAAAAATTCTGTAAAATGTTACACTATAAAAATTAGAAAATGCAATAATGAAACGAAAACACACTTTAACTTTAGTGGTGCTGAGAAGGGAAAACTGCAGTCACGGCATCAACGTCAGCATCTTTGAGTTAATTTGCTAAACGTTAAGTTTTCTCTCAGTATTTCGGTCTGTCCGTCCGTTCGTTTACTTATTTTTATTATTGTTAAAAAGTAAACAAAATAATTTAATGCTCTTTTTTATATCTTTTTTCACTTTAACAAACAATGGAAAAAATGCTTTGGAAAAATATTTACTTGTTTGTATGGATAGGAAAAGGGTTAAAACTTTTAAAATGAACAACAACCGCAACAAAAAAAAAAAAAAAAAAAAGGAAAAGAAAAGAAAACTTAAAAAATAACAATGAAAACAGTTAAAATAACAAACAATGTTTTCAAAATGTTACTTATTTTATTTTATTTTACAGCTGCTTTTACAGTTGTCATACTTGCGGTAGCGACTGCAACTACAACTACTGCTACTCTTGTAATCATGTAGAACAATTTTAAAAAATTGCTTAAGGCAGAAAGTTACTGTGTATTACTTTCTATGTGTTGTATGCGGACTTGAATGTTGCTGTAGATTTTAACGGCATCCAAAGTATTTTAAGGATTCAACTCGTTTTTCCACTTTCACTTGTAATGAAATGAATTTTATATTTCAAATAAAATTCAAGGATATCGAGAGAGAGAAAAACGAAACATGACATGCACACTTATCCATCAATATTCACATACCTTAAGACAGCTACTCATTGTAGTCATTGCTGCTAGTGATGTACTCAGGCATTTGGAAAAATTATATTTTCATGAATGAATTAAAATTAAATTCGTTGTTTTTAAGGTCTTTGTACTATCAATGTATAATATAATTAGTATTGTGATTATTTTGTTCAACTCTTTATGGGTTTAAATCCAAATTTTGATATTTTAATCAGGCTTAGTTCATCAAATTTAATTTTCATTAAATTATTTTTATGAAGAAAGGAATTTTACAACATGAAATTATTTAAAATTTATTGATAACACTACGTGACAGTTTTTTGACCAAATGAATCCGACACCTAATCTTTTTATCAAATTGTCCGCTGAATCCGAATATGAAGTCAGAAATGTCAGAAGTAGAACAGTTTTTGAGATATTCCAAAATAACCGTTATTTGTGTTTTTAAAAAAGATGATGCGACTGAAATGCAAATATCTTAAAAAATTTTAAACGATTATGTATTTCTTTCTTTTAGTGAGAGGTTATATAATTTCTAAAATAACCATGGGTTGCTTGTGAAGATGAGTCAATAAATGAAAGAGTTACAGAGGACCTAAAGATTAGCTTCAAATTCATTTGGTCACGACTTTGTTGAAATTTTGTCACGTAGTGTAATTTTTCATTTTTGTTTGCTGCGGGTATCGAACCCAGGCTTTCACGGACAAGTTACCCTCAAATGTTTCAATTGCAACCCCTCAATCTCTTCAGAGGGTTTTGCCGTTTAACACTCACAGCACTTGACGGCTGCTGGCAGTCAATAGTCAAACATCAATCTTTAAACCAAATTGTATTTAATCTTTGGTAGATCGAAATTTGCTTTGAATGATTATCTATTTTAATGTTTTTTCGTACTTTTTGTCAACAATTCTTCTTGAAGTCCAAAGTACATTTGTCTGTTTTTCATTTTTTTTCGTTGAACTTTTTCAGCACAACTTTAAGGACAAATGTAACCAAAGAACTCGTGCCTTAGGTTTTACCAATAACACAGTAGCACATTTTTTAACTTCATAATCTTAAACACACAAAATCTGAAAGCTTATAATGGTAGTAGAAAACGCCTAGGTGGGTTTTGCATTATTAGCTAAGGTTTTTTTTTAATTCATGTTTGAAGTTTTCGACTGAGGGTGTATTTTAGTACAATTTTCAAAAACATGTACTGATTCTTAAGTCTACATCTCGTGGCCTATTCGAGTTATCGCTTGTCTCTCTTCGGCAAATTTTGAGCTCTTCATCAGATCTAAAAAATTTACCTTAAGATAAAATCGAAAAAAACCACAACATCTTACTCAAAACAGCAAAACTGTTAAAAAGCTAGATTTTTTTGATGATTTTAAACGTAAAGAATGAAAAATAAGGACACTTCAAATCTTTCTTAATATATATTAAATTTTAGGCGTCGCTTCAGCAGTAAAATTAGTTTTTTGTGTTTTCATTGAACGTTTGGGAACATAAATACCATAAACGTAGCAAAACAAGTTCAGCTTCCAACACTTTTCCATAACAACTTTTTTTTCTACAATGTATGCCGTGATATTAAAATTCCCCAAATTTATTTAATTCGAACGTGCAATCATAACAATGCAAATTTTTTGACATTTCATATACATAGTTTGATAAGAGTCAATGATCAAAAAATTAAAGCCGGTAATGTACTTGTTAACTATTCTCTTGAAATTTTTATTCTCTTAATTTTTTGTGCATATTTTTTTTGCTTAAAACAGGTGTGCAAGCAAAACGGTCGGGAACATGTTTTCAGATAATGAGACTAGCTCCGAAAGCGACGACTTAAGTTAAATATATATTTAAAAGATTTGAAGTGTCCTTATTTTTCATTCTTTACGTTCAAAATCATCAATTTGTCTAAGTTTTGCTGTTTTGAGTAAGATGTTGTTGTTTTTTTCGATTTTATCTTAAGGTAAAATTTTAGATCCGATTAAGAGCTTAAAATTTGCCGAAGAGAGATAAGCGATAACTCGAATAGTTCACGAGATATAGACTTAAGAATCAGTACATGTTTTTGAAAATTGTACTACAATACACCCCCAGTCGAACACTTCAAACATGAATTTAAAATAAACCTTAGCTAATAATGCAAAACCCAGCTAGGGTTTTTCTTCTTCCATCATAAGCTTTCAGATTTTGGGGGTCTCAATTGGTTCAAGATTTTAGTGCTGCACTGTGTAATTAGTATTTATAATATCTTACGCTCTTAGTTTGCATGAGAAAAAAATTACTTGCTTGATTTTGTCAATTTTAACTTGGATTCAAATTCAATATGTGTATCGGTATCTCAATCGGTATCGTATCGGCAAAAAGGCGTATCGTTACATCCCTACTTTAAATTCAGCGACAAAAAAAAAAAAAAAAAAAAAATCTCCGGTATTTATATAAAAGATATTCAATTTTATAAATTCCTTGGAAGTTAAATTGTTTCAACCCTTCCTTTTAATAAGATAACTCACTTTTAAAATGAAAAGAATTTTTATAAAAACAAAACTAAAAGTAAAAAGAAAAGTAGAAGAGAAAAAATTGTTTAAAGTTAATGAAGCTTCATTAACAAGACCATGGAATAATGCTTGTAATCATACTTTATCCAGTTCTTCGTCTTATTTCGCAGTACACAGCTAATTCGTTTGTTCCAAGAAAAATATAACAGACATTTTTATACACCATTAGTTTTTCGTATTTTTTTTTTTTTGTTTTCCTCAAATAATAACTTTGTGAACGAAACAGAATATAAAGATTTAAAAAAATTAAGTTGAAAATGGCAAAAAAAAAAGACTTGCAGACAGATAAAGAAGTATTCATATAAATCAACATAAATTATGCGCATTTTTGATAAGAAATAATGACTTTAACAACAATAGATTTTAACGTGACTATTCTAATTAAACATAATAATTTTTATTGGGAAAGATTATTATTTGTTTAAAAAATGTCCAAATGTTTTTCTGCATATTTGAGCATTTTTATTAACACTTTTGTTCGGTTTTCACCATAAAATTTATAGAATGTGTATCGGTTGCTATTTGTAAGTTTTGTATAAAAATTATTTAAAAAAGTTGTGTCCGGCGATGGAGGTTTTTTTCATTTAATACACCAATAAGCAAACAGCTGATAACTAGAAATGGAGAAAAAAAATTAAATTTAGTCAAGTATTTCCGCAATGCAACGCCAAGTTTACGTACTTGAAGCACTTTATAGTAACAAGGCCTTAAGCAATTAACTGATTTAAATAGTTTTTACTAGAATTAAAACACCTGAAGCAGGGTTGATAAAGTTGGTACAATTGTACTTTTGTTGGTACAATTCAAAACTAAAAAGTACGTTGATACCCCCCGTGACTCATTTGGTACTGTTTCCAAATTTTTCAAACCTATTTATAATTGATATAAAATGGCAACTCGTATTTACCTTCCAATGAATATAAGCGGAGTTTGGTGTTTGGTGCAAATAGTCTTGCGAAAATGCAGAATGGCGGAGCTTTTTTATGAAATCTACGGGAAACTCTGTTTTTTGTTGTTGGATTTAACAAAACTGCTATGATATTTTGCATTTGCTCTTTTGCAAGACCATTTGCACCAAACACTGAACTCCGCTATTGCGAATAGATTTTTGCACTTGTTCATTGAAAGATTGCTTATGCCACATTCTAAATTTAGTATCAGCGGCAGCATAAAAGCGTGCATTTTCTGATGATACTGACAAGTTTTTAAAAGATATAGGAAACCACTTCTGCAAACGTTCTACATAGTAGAAAAGACGACTTCCTCTCAATTCAAGATTATTTTGGAACGAATTCATAATATTTTCAAATATTCGTCAACAGAATTTTTGAACAGTATACAAACTCCATTATTATTTTACTCCGAATTAGTTTGAAGGGGGTTTTACAAGTGCTAAATAAAATATGTTTATTTTATTCGGACATTCTACTTCTTTTCTGTTTCTCCAGTACATATTGAAAATTGTAAACTCAATAAATTTGGAAATTCTAAAAAGTGTATGAAAATGGATTTCTCGACCCTAAAAACCGCATGATACAGGTCGGCTAGACCAAATTCAAATTTGTTTGCCTCTATTCTTGAATATTTTGGAAAACTAACTATTTTGAAAAGTCTGGGCCCGAAATTCATTTTTGACCTATGGTTTCTTTGGAAAAATTTCTTGGAATGACTTAAAGAACAAGAATCGTGATGTGCTTTAGACGCGAAAAGATTTCATCCGCCCTATTATTATGTATAATTAATGATCATGTATTTTTTGCTATCTATACTTTACATGAACAAATGAATTTTTAGTACCTTTTGTTTTTGTTGGTTTAAATTTTTATTTTTAAAAATAAAAAAAAATGATTTAGTACTATTGGGGCCTAAAAAGTACGATTTAAAAAGTTCATTGGTACGATATTGGTTTTCTCATTTATCATCCCTGACCTGAAGTGTTTTTTTTTTTTTTTTGGAAAAATACTAGAGAAATTTATCTAAGATTTTTACAGTGGTTAGACATATATGGCCACTTTTTACTGTTTTCTTACAAAAAAGATAAAATGTGTAAATTTTCAGATGATTCTTTTTAGAGGATATTAAGGTTTCAACACGACTGATTTTACCGCTTAAGAAAAAAAAAAAACTATGGAACACAAAAACATGACTTAATTGACTTAGAATTAGGAATATCTGTTTGTATATGTTTTGTTAGGTCTTAAATAAATGAATATTCCTTGGTCAGCCGATTTGAACAAAAAATATACCATTTGAAAGGAATTTACCTAAAGAAGTGAACATTATATATGTTTTATTAAAATCTGAGGTGGAAAAAAGGCTGAAAAGTACTTAATTCGGTAACCTCATATCTCCAATAATAAACGAGATACAAATTTTTTTTTGCATATATAGTTGTTCTTTATAAAAATAAGCGGACAAATGTCTGGTGTCTTTTTACAATTCGACCCTTTTATTTAGGAAGCAATTTGCCAAACCATCTACTTTTTTTAATCAATAAAAATTATAGCAAATTCGTAAATTATCTAAAAAATACAAACATAAATTTAGTACTGAAAATCGTTCCTAGTTTTGGTACTTTATTTTACAAAACATTTTTTTCCATTTATTGACATATACGCATTAAACTATTGGTTCCCCTTACAATTTAGAAATTTTTGATACTTCAATTAGGAGAAAAAAAAAATATCAAAAAGTTATAATCTACAATTAAATTTCTTTCTTTTTTTTCGTCCTGCGTGTGGTAATTTTTTAATTTTATATAATATTAAACTTAAGGTTAGGTAAGGCTAGTTCGAAATCCACTACCGGGCCTATTGTTTGCTCCTTTAGAGGGGGAATTCAGGTGTACAGTCCTACCACAATCTATAGGGAGGTGGTAAACGTCCGACGTTAAGAGATCCAGTTTCCTGAACGTAATTGCTTAAGGTTTTCCAGTCAACGTTTCTCAGGGATCCAAAGTTTAACATGACATCGCTCCTTCTGAGGAGGCTTCTTGTCCTCCCCTAGTATGGGTTAACCCATACAATCCAACTGGCCGTGTAGGTTTCCTTATCCTCACGCCTACAATTCTGCTTTTGTTGCCCCAGACGGCCTCCCATTCGCCAGGTAACTGGTTTGAGTTCTCTTTCCCTAATAGCGAGTATATTGTCCCTTTCGTAACTGATTATCCCCAAATGCACCGGCACCCATACGATACGGATCCTACAGCCCGTGGAAAATTTGGTAATGGCCCTCCTCAGTCTAATGCTAAGTTCACACTTGGGTTTTTAAACGCGTTTAAGCAAAATGTTGATTAAGCTAATCAAAGCCGTTCACATTACATTTGAGATGATTAAGATGACAGATGATTAAGAAAAAAACACACAAAAAAAAAAAAAATCAAACAAATTTATATTTCTTTAAAGTATTTAAACTGGATAAAAAAACTTTTATAAAGTTATCAGAAGATTATTTTAATCATTTTAATGATGAAATTGTGAAAATTTATGAATTATTTAAGGAAAAAAATAAAAACATTAAGCAGAAATATTGGCCGGTTGACACGACATGTTGGCGATTCTACATTATTAGGTATGTTCAGTGGATGCTATGTGGTTTATGAAGTGATTTAGTTGTAATCATGTCGATTTGAAGTGATTAACAAATCACTTCAATGTATGGGTAATCATCTCGATTTTGAAGTGATTAGAGCTTAATCACGTTCGAGCTGCTTAAACGCGTTTAAGAACTCAAGTGTGAACGTAGTATAATAAGGTCCTGGGCTTAACCCTATTAACTGACAATGCCCTTATTGACCTTTTACTATCGGTAAATATTAATTCGATTCAATCCATCTTACACATTCCGTAATAGCACGGAATTCCGCTTGGAAGCTTGTGTTGTGATCCGGAAGACGGTAGAATACCCTATGTCCATTATATTCCCTAGTTTGGAGCCGTCTGTGTAGCAAACTATCCCCACAGGCGTTTGTTCTATAGTTACACTCAACCAGTGCCACAGTTTCCGTCTCTGGATTTCGGTCGGGCATGTCCGGTAAACGTGTATATCCAATCAATGTATCCAATATATACTGATGGATTGCCCTGTAGTCACCTATACTTAATTCGCAGAGAGAGTACCGCACCTGCGTTTCAATCGGAGGTATATCTTAATTGAATATATTGAACTTTGAAACATAAAGTGCGTGGTCCTAAATGATAAAGTGATATAAAGTAAAATTTTTTTTGACTTTTTTCTTCAACTTTGACTTGTTTGAAATTTCGTAATATTGGACCTAACCATATAAACTGAAAAATGCATTGTCCTTCGCCATGCTATGTCCTGAGTGGATGAAAATCTATAAGAGGAATCTTTTTGGTATATTTGTGTTCTTCAACTGGTAATTTTTAAGTTTCCGTTAGTATTGGGCCTAAAAACAAAAAAATTAAACATGGACTGACCTGAGGTGATGAGAATCTATAAGAAAGCTTTTTGTACTGTTTTGTACGTTAGTATCGGACCTAGAAACAGGTCCTCAGTGTACGAGAACCTGTAAGAGGGACACTTTTGCACTTTTTCGTTCTTAATCTGTTACTTTTTACAGAGTCTAGAGAGATTGAAAAACTATAAGAGAACCCCTTTTGGAAATGTTTTAATTTTCAATTGGCACTTTTTTATTTTTTTATTAATAAACTTACAAAATTAAATTAAGCATTTACGAACTTGAGTAGAAGAAGTCATATGGAGACGGAAAAAACGAATGCTCGAAACATGCAAATTCTTATATACCTGCATATATGTATGTTTTCTTCATATTTGCATGTTTTTTCTGTGCAACAAAAAAAAAAAAAAAAAAAAACTAGCCTCAATACTTGCAACGCGATAGAAAACAAGACTATTGTTAGAGCAAATCTGCTAAAGGGGTTTGAAAAGTAAGCTCGGGGTTGGGAAATATCGGTCCCTAAAGTTTTTGAATTTTTTAAAAAGTCAAAAAAAGGATGCTTAATGTACTTCTGAGCTAAAAGACTATTTCAGATGTCTTCAGAAGACTTGAATGGCAATTCCTTGCTTATGATATATTAACCCTCTTATACTCATTTTATGGGGTCACTTTTGTCCTTTTTTAACTTCCCTACAAAAGTATACCAAAACGGCACTTTAGAGGGTTAAAATGTTTCACGAATATTTTCGGCATCAAATTTTACCAAAAAATCGGGCAATGTATGTAAAATCGGATTTCCAAAAATTCAAACATTTTAAGACCAGGAATTTCGGTAACCCCTTTTACATACATTGCACGATCTTTTGCAGCAAATATTCATGAAACATTTTAACCCTCTAAAGTGCCGTTTTGGTATACTTTTGTGGGGAAATTAAAAAAACGATAAAAATTACCCCTAAAAATTTGTGTTAGAGGGTTAATATATTCTTTAAATCAGAAAACATCATGTTCTCGTCGTTAAACTGTCTGAAAATTTTTGCCATATAACGCGATTATTTTCTTTAATCCTATAACTTCAATAAAGTGCTTTAATTTCATTAAACATGAAAAAGCTGGCAGTAAGTGCCATTTAATGCTGCAAAAACTTAAGTTAAGGTTGGAAAATTTTCCGTCTAAAAACTCTGGAAAATCTTAAAATATTTCTAACCGGAATTCTCTGGAGTTTTTTCTAAAAATAAATCCTAGACTTATCTCTTAATTACAACTTTGTGCAGGTCTACTAAGGCCCGTTTTCACAACTAACCGATAGCTAAAGGTAGGATTTTATCGGCCGTATAAATAATGTTCCATTATTAAAACTTTACTTTAACTTACCAGGTATGATAAACCTTAATTTACTTTATCGCTCACTTTAGGTTTAAGAAAAGTTTAAATAATAGAACACTTTTTAAAAGGCTGGTTAAAGTCTACTTTTAGCTATCGGTAAGTTGTAAAAACGGGCCTAAGTTGTTTTAAAGTTTAACATTGAGAACCAAATATAATACATTTTATGCCACTGTGCGCCTGTGATAACGGGTTTCGGTAATTTTAATGACAATCTCCTAGATCCCATTTAGTACCCATAAAATGGTGCTCATATATTATTTAAATTTTATAACTTACAATGTATGTAGCTATTACTTGGAACGAAATGACTTCTTTAAAAACAACATTTTTTCAGATCGCCCCAATCATTTTTTTTATTAAACTTTTCTATTGTCTGCCACTTTCAAGCGAATTGTTTACATGAGTACTTTTTTTTATTTGCAAAAACGTAGAAGTTATTTTCTAATTTCCATTTTATTTACTCTGCATCATCCATTCGTTTCTATTTTTTTGTTCTTATAATAACTCTTGTTATAAACACTTTATTTGTGCTTTCATTTTTTTTTGTCATTTGTAAAAATAATCTGTCACGTTCTCGTTAATCACTGTATTATGTACGCATTAAAATTTTAATGTCAAATTACTTGAAATGACCTAAATACAAAAAATCCTCGAAGCAAAACACAAACAATAATATAAACACGCAGAAGAGACAAATTGGAAAATATTGAGAAGAAGTAAGTAATACAAAGATGTGGATAAAAGAGATAGAAAGGAAGAGCCTTGAAATGTGTTTATTTATTGCAAGCATTTGGTGGAGTGATTTTTCATAGTTCATCTACATTCCACTACTTCGTCACATTTAGTAGTTGTACAGAAGACTGGAACTTTGTCTTTAAAATAATGATCTCTATTTTTGTCACAAAAAAAAAAAAATAAAAAAAATAAAATCGTTTAACCCATGGGCCGAAGCGAATTATTCTTCATTTATAAAACCTGCAGCCGTATTCTGTAATTCGCTAAAGCCGTATTCTGTAATTCTATAAAGTTGATTTAGCGATTTTTGGCTACGAATGGAATTCAGTAACGTGCATTTCTAAATTTGGCAACGCCATAAAAATTTAATTCGCCACAATTTTATCTTCAAATGTCCTCGCTAAACTTTTTAAATTTTGTATTCTCTAAGGCATTTTAGCGATCGAGATTTAGCTTTAGCTTTAGCTTAGCGAATTACAGAATACGGCTACTGATGTGTCGTCTGAATATCATACCAATTACCTTTGAAATAATTGTTTAACTTTTGCTCTCCAAGTTTAAAAAAAAATATTTTTTTCGCTATATTCATGGTATTTTTGACAATTTTTTTTAAATTTATTTGTGATTTTTTATAACTTTGATTTAAGTTTTGGGTTTTTTTTTAAATTTTTTAATATACGTTAGAGCTTACGTTTCGTCATTTTACAAATTTTTCAAGCCTGTGTAATTGTAACAGCCCAATAAATAATTTTCTTACTTTTCAAAGAACTAATGGTTCATTTCAAAATGTAAGCGGACATTTAAGCGCTTCGCAAATAGGCATGCAGAAAAACAGAAACCAGGCGTTTACATTTGCCAGTACTGGCAAGTCAGTAGCAATACATGCAAACCTTTTCACTAATACAGGCACACTTTTCCAACTGTCTTGTCTACCCAGCGGGAAAAAGAAGGAGTACGGAGGCCTTCCAGAAGGCCTCTCTACCCCTTCTTTTGGATAAACAAGGCCTTCTCGCTCCATTCCATACTCATATCTTTTTTACACGCGTTGTCATTGCGGAGAAGGCCTTCCGCTTTCCTTTCTTCCCCAGAGCTTCTTAAAGGCCTTCAAATAAATGGCTCTTAGAAGGCTTTCCAGAGAATGACTGTCAAAAGGCTTTAGCAAAAAGGTTATCTTGTTATTTAACTTTTTATATAGGAATGTATACCTATTTTACAAACGTAAGTTTATATACATATTTTATTAAACTTATTGTAGTTTAATAAAACATATGATACCTATTTTTTATTGAAATAATCAAATTTGCTAAATATTGTAAAATAGATTGCAAATAAAAGTTTATAATAAAATAAAACTTTTAAGCACAAGTACCTATCTTCCTTAATGAAAAAAACTCAACTAAAATGATTTACATTATTGTTTTTATTTAGTATTTTAATATGCACCTACTTTGTTACTTTGTTTTTATAACGGGATCTGAATTCTTTCGCTTTGGCGAAAAAAACAAAACAAAAAATGTTACTCTTTCTCTTTTCAACTTCAACTAAAATGATTTACAACATATGTTACTTTGTTTTTGTAAAGGGATCTGAATTCTTTTGCTTTTGCTTGTGCAAAAAAACAAAACAAAAAAT
This sequence comes from Pollenia angustigena, assembly GCA_930367215.1. NCBI lineage: Eukaryota > Metazoa > Arthropoda > Insecta > Diptera > Polleniidae > Pollenia > Pollenia angustigena. The sequence continues at coordinate 171,178,321 of OV884059.1, read as the reverse complement.
TTTACTCCTTCTTTTCTCGCTTCTCATAGAAGCGAGTGTGGAGGCCTTCTATAAGGCATTCTTTTGCAGTTACGTAAGAATAGTAAATAAATCAAAAAAATTTTTAAGCAGGCCTTTAAAAAGGCCTGAAGTAAGAAGGTCTTCTGAGTTTTCCCGCTGGGTACTGTCTAGCAAATTTTGCGGACAGTAAAATTGGACAGTGATTTGACATTTGCTAACAGCAATCTAAAGTTTTGTGAGCAAAAGAGAAAAAAATCAAAATGTAAAAAAAATTAAACATATTTTGCTTTGATTTTTTATATTTTGGTTAAGTTTTATATTTGTTCACACAATAAAGTTATTTTAAGATTTTTTTTAATTTGTTTAGTTTATACAAAACACGTTTAGCTGAACTTGCGCTGCAACATTCACGTTCGACATATTTTTAAAAGTGAACTGTCTTAACTACTGTATGGACGCCTACGCCACAGTTAGTAGTGTTCTTGGCAACGTATATGTATTTTCTTACTGTCTTGCCAGTACTGTCAAATGTAAACGCTGTGTTAGGTAAAAGAACGCATACTTAACAAATTTATTTAAAAAATAATATTTAAAGGAACCGTAGGAGAAACTTTTTAATTTCTTCCTTACAAACCTGATACGTATAAACCGGTAAAAACGATTTGTTTTTTTTTTATGTAGAGTTGTAATTTTTTAATTTTTGTATTATGGTTTGAAACTTTGCTATATTGCGGCGAACAAAAACATCAACAAATTACAACTCAATACAACCAGTTGTCCGATTTACAACCAGTGTGGCCATATCGAAAAATATTTAACAGCTAAATCGGCTATAAAATAATGCTTAAAAATGCAAAAATATATACTGCCAAAAAATAATGTTAAAATTTAAATTGTATTATTTTTTTATTATTTTAGTTGATATAACTTTATACATGAGTTATTTTACATAATTCAATAAAATTTATATAACATGTTTAATAAAAAATTTCATTTTATAAATTAAATACATCATCAAATTAATATTCTCCTTCAGCTTCTGAAGAATCGAACAAGATATCATTACGTTCTTATCGCATTTTTAAATGATATATATTTTTTATATATAATATAAAGTAGCGAATTTATAGGCGCATATTCATAACTATTTTAAGTACCTACTTAAGTTATTCACAGATGAATACTTTCAGCATAAAAAGTTTACACTTAATTATAGGAAAAGCTGTAACTAAATGCCAACTAACTAACACATTCAAAAAAAAAAAAAACAGCTGATTGATATAATTTTATTATTTTTTTTCAAGAGTACAACATTTTTGAACTGGTTATAACGAAATTAATGGAAACAATTATAAGAGATATTTAAATAATATCAGATAAAAACATGGCAAAAACCGTTAAGACGTATAAAACACGCTGCAAACCAATTAAAATGCATTTTTACTGCATCCAAAAACCATCCATACAAAAAAAAAAAAATAAAAAATAAACTGGAGATGTGTCCTTAGTTGATAAAATTCTATTGAATATTTTTATTTGTACAAGTCCTTATTTTAATTGATTTATATACTTTAATAACCAAAAATTATCTTTTTTAGAATTTGTGTTAATTTTTTTAAATAATAAAACATGGGGTTTTAATAGTTTGATAAGCTTTTTAATTAATTACAGGATTAATCGTTCAAAACTTTACCAACATTTAATTTTTTCTACATGCCAATATGCATTGTTGCATTTCTTCTATCAGCTGAGAGCTGTGACTACGTAAGTTATGAATTATGAATAAGATCTATAACTATCTATGAACTATTTTTTAGTTTCTGTTTTTTAAGAGATTTATACCACTAAAAACCTATTTTAACTTCAGCGTTGCTAAATGGCAAAACCAAGAACTTCATTGCAAAAGAAGCTAATTCAATGAGTGGAATTCATTTAATGCATTTTTATATTCATATGCATTTATCCATTTAACAATTCATATGAATTAGTTTCTGCCACTAATGTTCTAAAGTAAAATTAATACAGTGAAATCAATCATTTCTTCTTTAAAATGTTATTTGTATTTATTAGTTTATTTATTTATTTATATTTATTCGTTTTTAACCTTTATGTAAACAGCTGAAAAATTATACTTACATCAACGGTACACAGAAAAAATTTAGCACCAGTAAATGCATAAATCAAAAAGAAAATCAGTTTTAATTAAAAATTTAATCATGTGAATTAAACGTTTAATTAAGAGAATTAAACGTTTAATCAAGTGAACTAAACGTTTAATCAAGTGAATTAAACGTTTAATGCAGTGAATTAAAAGTTTAATTGATATTATTAATTTGTATACTGGTGCAAATTAATGTTGTCAATTAAACGGTTAATACACTTGATTAAACGTTTAATTTAATTAAACGTTTAATTCACTTGATTAAATTTTTAATTAAAACTGATTTTATTTTTGATTAATGCGTTTACTGGTGCAACATTTTTTTCTGTGTAAGCATACCCGAATATACACATATATTTTATTTGGGATTTTTTTTGTTACATGCTGTTTTGCGTTGGCGATTTTAAGTTCAAATGTTAAAAAAAGGTGGTTTTTAGTTTGGTTTGGTTTTAACTTTTGTGGTTTTGCGAGTTAAAATATTTGGAAAATGGGGTGTTTTAACAAACACAAGTTTTCTGGTTGTTTTCAAACTTAATTTTGAAAAAAATGCCAGATGTTGCAAGACTCACTCCAAGGCAAATAAGTGCACTTGATTATGAGGAACAACAAGAACATATTCGTCAAAGATTTATTAGTGTCCGAAGCAGTTGTTAACGGAACCGACGCTGGTGTATCTCCAAATTACTCCGATATGGAAAATATCCAGTTACCAAAATACAATATAGATGATGAAACTGAAGACAGTGACGAATTTTCTGATATACGGTGGCAAAGTGGACACAGCTTTACGCAAAGATGGAATAATTTTGTTTGCTGCACTACCACAAACTGTCAGGTTCCCACAACATACTAAAGTCTGCAAACTATGTGCAAACTATTATGGAAACTTTCAGGTTGATAATGTCCGATGAAATTTGCGACTTAATTATTCTTGAGACAGCAAAATAATGCTATGAGCGTGAGGATATAAAAAACCCTACACGACAACATTGTATATGGAAAGCTCTAACAAAAAGCGAGTTTGATTCGTATTTTGGTCTTCTCTTACTGAGTGGCGTACACGTTTTGGCAACGTTCACACTTCTAGGCAATATGACGCTTCATACGTTTTGATAACGGAAATACACGAAAAAGCGGCAGCAATGACGGTTTTATTTTTGATGTTGAATAAAAACCTCGTCCAACAATGAAGGTCTACACATTATGCAAAATACCCATATTAGCAGTTCATTCTACTGATATGTCACAATGCAATAGTTTTAGTTAAAAATTTTTAATTATTTACAACTGTTTAATTTTCAACTTTAATTATAATATTAGTTTTGTGCAATTTTAACTTGAACATTAATTTTACTTACTAATTTTATACAATAAGCATGTAAAATAAATTTTGTTTGTATACGTTTGTCTATACATACCCAGGTATGCAGCTGTTGACGTAAGGGATACAAATTGAAAATTGTCCTTCCCTTTGCCCCAATTTGACAAATTTCACCCAGGTGTAGGAATATGGTATAGAGCACTTCTATTAAGGAAATCATGAAATTTCACTCCGAACCGATGATTAGTTTTCATGATATAGCGGGTTTAAAACGCAAAACGTATGTAGCTGGTGAGGTTAAAGGTTAAGTTAAGTTGAAGGTTAAACTGTTTTCTACCTAAAAAAGTTAGTATTTGTTAGATTATAAAAATTTTTGGTAATTGTAAAGTATGTCTTCTTATGGCCACCCTAACTTACTTCTCATATGTTTATTACTTTTTCCATTACTCTTTTACTTATTTCTTATACTAAAACTTACACTTAATTACGATATGTTCAATAATTCTTAATTATAAACCGTTAACATTTAATACATACTCATACATGTAATAATCTTGAATAGAGAAATAAAGAAGCTCTTTTTTGAATTGTATCGTGAAGAAACCACACGTGTTTTAAAGAAGGTCAAATATGATAGTGTAATACATCACATATAATTGGCGACGAGAAAAATAAAAATAATTTTAAACGAATTTCGTTTAACAAAAAATATATATAACACATATAAAATTTATTTTTTTGGTTTGGTTACGATTATGACGACTAACTCAGCAAACCCAGTGAACGTGCTCCAATCGTCAAGTTTTCCAGAATTTTCTCCTAACCTAGAGACGTGGACGGTATGGAAAGAAAGGCTGGACATACATTTTTGTGAGATAAAATGCGAAGATGACAACGTAAAAAGATCGATTTTATTGAAATCTATCGGTTCTAATGCATATCATGTGCTGCACAGTTTATGCAGTCCCAATTCACCTGTTACTAAAACTTATAAGGATTTGTGTCAAATATTAGAAACTCAATATACACCACCAAGAATAATTTTCCATGAGCGTAAGAAGTTTCACAATTCTGTTAAAAAAGAAGATGAAACAGTTGCAGGTTGGTTTGCCCGTGTAAAAACATTAGCATTGGATTGTAAATTTGGGAACAATCTGGGTGCTTTTGTGTTGATTCAATTCGTTATGGGTTTGCCAGATTACATCTATGAAAGGCTTTGCGAAGAGGACGAAAAACTTACAGTAGAACAAGCTTTAAGAAAAGCTTTAATTATTGAAACTAAGAATTCAACAAAACCTAGCTTGAATTGTGGTGTTAATTTTGTTAAAAAGAACATGTGGTCGCACAAAAAAGGAAAAGGTGCTGAAGATAGTGGTAGCGATGCTAATAGAAGCGGAAGCAATAACGAAAAGAGGCAAAATAATCCGTGTAATCATTGTGGTTGGCGTAACCACTCCTCCCAAACTTGCAAGTTTAAAAATAGTAAATGTCATTCGTGTGGCCGCAGCGGACACTTAGCTTCTGTTTGTCGTGCAAAAAATAAGAAAGGTGTAAATTATGTATCAACTGTATCAACTAATGAAGAAGATGATAATCATTTATTCAATTATTCTATTTTCAGTGTGGCTGATAATCTTTCTAGTGACGTGTATTCTCTCTCTGTAATAATTGATGGTGTCGAATTAAAGGCTGTTTGTGACACTGGCGCTCCTTGTACTTTGGTGCCTGCTTCTTTTTTCAAGGCAAACATCAATAAAGCATTAAATACATGCAGTGTCCCATATGTAGATTACAGTGGTGAGAGAATATCCATAATGGGAGAATACATTGCTTCAATTACATACAAAGGTGTAAATAAATCTATTGTTGTTGTGGCCTCTAACTCTGAAAGCCCTCCACTTCTTGGAAGATCGTTTTTAAGAGCGTTCAACTTTGAACTTTTTCAAGTAAGTAACATAAATGAGGTAACAAAAAGCAGTACAATCATAAATCAATTAAAAGATCAATTTGCTGATGTTTTTGATGATAAACTGGGCGAATATAAGATAAATGAAATCTCTTTAAAAATTGATAAGGATACGAAACCAATATTTTTTAAGCCCAGGCCTTTGCCACTGGCGTGGAAACATAAAGTAGAAAAACAATTACGTGATTTGATAAAAAGTAATGTTCTTGAACCAGTTGACAACTCTGATTGGGGAACTCCGCTAGTATCAATATTGAAACCCAATGGAGAGTTAAGAATTTGTGGAGACTACAAGGTAACGATAAATAAATCTCTGGTTGACTTTAAGTACCCTCTACCAAGAATAGATGAAATTTTTGCTTCGTTAGAGGGCGGTCAGGTTTTTACAAAATTAGATTTGTCGAATGCATATAATCAACTTGTTTTGGATGAGCAATCTCAACTTTTATGTGCGTGGAGTACTCATATTGGAACTCTTAAGGTAAAACGTTTGCCATTCGGTGTCAAGACGGCTGCAGCTATTTTTCAAAAAACGATGGAGAATCTGTTAAGGGATATACCTTTTGTAGTTGTCTACCAAGATGATATAACCATCACTGGCAAAACTATGCAAGAGCATGTTAACACGTTAAGGTTGGTACTTGAAAAGTTAAAATTTGCTGGGCTTAAGTTGAATATAAAGAAATGCGCATTTTTTAAGGAGAAAATTTCGTACCTTGGTTTCGATATCGACAAAAATGGATTGAGCAAAAATAATGAACGTATTTCAAGTGTGCTATCGGCACCAATACCAAAAAATATTTCTGAGCTTCAAGCCTTTATCGGAATGGCTAATTATTACTCAAAATTTATAGAAAATTTTTCTGGTAAAATGTCTGCCTTGTAGAACTTATTACGTAAAAATGTAGAGTTTAAATGGTCAAAAAGATGCCAGGAAGCATATGATTTTATAAAAAGTACATTGACATCGGATCAAGTTTTAGTGCATTTTAATGCTAATTTGCCAATAGTCTTGACAACGGACGCTTCCAACAATGCTGTAGGTGGAGTTTTATCTCACAAATTTTCCACCGGTCTTAAACCAATAGCTTTTGTGTCAAGATCACTCTCCACCAGTGAGCGTAACTACAGTACTCTTGAAAAAGAGGCACTAGCTATAGTGTTTTGTGTTGCAAAACTCAAACAATATTTACTTGGAAACAGTTTTACTCTACGAACAGACCATCGTCCGTTAATAACTATTTTTGGGAATAACAAAGGTTTACCAATAATGGCTTCAGGTAGAATGCAGAGATGGGCATTGATACTTTCTGGTTTTAATTATCATGTTGAACATGTAAAAGGAAGGCTAAATGAGGCAGATAGTATTTCGCGCATACCCCACACCAATTACGTAACCAATACAGAGGAAATGTCATACATTAACTTTATTGAATCAGAAAATAATTTAAATTTAAGCTTTAAAGACATTGCTCGTGAAACAAAAAGAGATGTAATATTATCAAAAGTAAGTGAAGCTATTTTAAATGGGACACTAAGTAATATAAAAGGAACTGAATTCTCATCTAACCGTGAAAAGCACACACAATTGTCTGTTGAATATGATTGCGTTTTGTGGGGTTACAGAACAGTTGTTCCGGAGAAACTAAGAGAAAAAATCCTAAATGAACTTCACAGTTCCCACATGGGAATAGTTAAAACAAAAGCTCTGGCAAGATCTTATATTTGGTGGCCATGTCTTGATAAGGACATTGAAAATATGGTACGGAATTGCAAACCTTGCCAAGAACTATTATCAAGCCCAGAAAAAAGCACCCTTATTCCATGGATGCCAAGTACATCAGTGTGGAGTCGTATTCATGTGGATTTTGCTGGCCCCATAAATGGCTAGTTTTTTTTATCGTTATTGACTCATTTTGAAAATTTGTGGAAGTTTTTAAGACAAAAGAAATAACCACGGCTTTTACCATTGGGAAGATGAGAGAGTTGTTTTCACGTTATGGTTTGGTGGACGTACTTGTGAGCGATAATGGCAGACAGTTTACCTCACATGACTTTCAACAATTTTTGTCAATCAACAGAATTAAACATGTTCTTACCGCTCCTGGTCACCCTGCAACCAACGGGCAGGCAGAGAACTTTGTAAAAACTTTTAAAAAATCCATAATTGCAAATATAAAACAACAAAAAAATGTAAACATCGATCAAGCAACATCTTGATTCCTAATAGACTATCGCAACACAGTTCATTGCACGACGGAAGAGTCTCCAGCAAAAATATTCTTTGGAAGAAGTTTGAAAACTAGATTTAGTTCATTCAAACCACCAACGACAACGGAAAAGATTTTAGAATCGCAGCAAAAGAACGTCATTAATCATAAAGGTAATCGAGACACATTCTTTTCAGAAGGCCAAACAGTTTTGGTTCGTGATTACAGAAACCCAAATAAACCCAGTTGGTCACAGGCTATGATTAAAGAACGTCTTGGGCCTCGATCATATTGTTGCATATTAAATCGCAATAATCAAGAAATTAAACGTCATCTAGACCAAATTAGAACTCGACATTCTGAGGAACAGCAAGTTGATCAAAGGCAACAAGCCAGAGAAAATGGACAACAACAACTACAACAAGATTTACAAAACAGTCAACAGGACATACAAAATAGTCAACAAGATTTACATTACAATCAACAACATATAGAAAACAGGGAACAACAACAAAATGTACAACAAATTCAGCCACAGCTACAACAACATAATACACAACAGCAATCTCAACAGGAGCAATGTCCACAAGACAGTCAAAAATCTCTAAATCAGCAGCAACAAAGCCATCTACAGTACTACAAAAACAGTGCTGCACAAGATGGGCCTACCATCACATCAACCTCAGCGTAGAGGAGAGTTGAAACAACTGCAAGTGAATCACGCACTAGAAGAGAACTCAGACCACGCACTGGAGGTAGATTATTTAATAAGAAAAATTAAAAATGAATTCGAAAATTAATCATACATAACTCAAAAATTAATCGCATATTTTAGAATTATATCACAACCTTAAGGAGGGACATGTAAAGTATGTCTTTTCTTATGGCCACCCTAACTTACTTCTCATATGTTTATTACTTTTTCCATTACTCTTTTACTTATTTCTTATACTTAAACTTACACTTAATTACGATATGTTCAATAATTCTTAATTATAAACCGTTAACATTTAATACATACTCATACATGTAATAATCTTGAATAGAGAAATAAAGAAGCTCTTTTTTGAATTGTATCGTGAAGAAACCACACGTGTTTTAAAGAAGGTCAAATATGATAGTGTAATACATCACAGTAATCGTTGTCAAGTGACAAATTAATTGAGCTATAAAATCTCGGCATGTAATTCGTATTTGTTTTTTTATTTCAAAAAATATGGTATCTCTTTTCGAATCCAAACATGGTGGTAGATTTTTTCAAAAAAAGATTATTTGAGTATTCTTAAATGTAATAATGATAAAAAAATGCTTAATATGTAGTTGAAGAATGCTAACTAATAAATGGAAAATATCCAGCTAAATCAGACAAAAAAAAAAATGCAAAATTTAGCTTCAAAATGCCAAATTGGCCTCACTGAAATGTTCACAGTTCCGATGTTACTGATTTATCGCACTGATGTCATTTTCTATTAAACTGGTTCCGAATCGTCATTTCTGCGATGCCGATGTGTAATCCCGGTTAGGGATGAAACGATACGAGTAAATACAAGTACATATTCGATACTTTTATAAAAGTACCAAGTATTTTTATAATCGATACTTAACAGCCGAGTACCAAGTAGTATCGTTAAAAAAATACTCGGTATCGGTCAAGAGTAATCGTTTCACTTAGGTATTGCATTTAATCTTACATTTTTGATTATTTATCAAAGCTGGAGCAGCTGTAACGGTATCAAGAAACCGTTTGACCAGCAAACACTAGGGATGCCGATCCCGAATACCGAAATCCCGGGAATTAAATTTAAGCCCCGAATCCCGAGATTTTGAGCTTAATAAAAATTCAAAAATTTAATAATTAATCATACTGGCATGAACCTAATTTGTAACTGGTTAATAAAAAGGTCACAATTGAATAAATGTTACATGCAATGCATTTGGTACCACGAAAACAAAATCAGAAGGTGTGGTCTTTTTTCTTAGTTAATAATAATAGAACAGCTCACGCAAAATGCAAGTTGTGCAAAAAGGTATTAACAACTTTAGGGGGTTCCAAAGGTCTTTGGACACATATTTGTTTAAGTTTATTTTAGTTAAATTAATACTTGCATATATATTTGAAATAAAATAAATTAAATATTGTCATATAGCACATATGTATGTATGTAGCCATTTATTTACGATGGCTGTAGGAAATATCGCCCAAAGAAAAATCGCCCAAAAAAATAAATGAAAAATCGCCCAAAAAAATTGCATGTAAAATTGGGCCTGATTTCATATGAAAAATGGCCCAAAATTTTTGGGCTATTTATCGTTATTGTTGGGTGATTTTTCGTTTTTTAAATTTGGGTGATTTTTCATAATGACAAATCACCCAAAAATGTTGTATGAAAAATGGCCCAAAAAAATGGGCTATTTTTAAAATTCTACCATAATCTTACATAGCAGAGAAAACCATGTTTTATTATGGTTGCAAACAACAAAACTATTTTTCAAGAAACTAATTTAATCATTATATGGTTGTCGGCGACAATGATTTGGGTTAATTAAACATAATATCGGTAGAATTTTTTTAAAAATGGCTTTGTAGCTGTTTCTCTGGGTGTATATATTAAATATATATATATCGAAAATAAGGATTTTCTCTTCTATGGTATAACAAATACTGGCTTCGCTAACTAAAGCTTCTCTGTATCGCCGGCCTTCGGCCGGGCGCAAGGATTTTCTCCTCTATGGTATAACAAAGACCGGCTTCGCTAACTAAAGCTTCTCTGTATAGCCGGCCTTCGGCCGGGCGCAAGGATTTTCTCCTCTATGGTATAACAAACACCGGCTTCGCTAACTAAAGCTTCTCTGCGTAGTCGGCCTTGTTCGGAAACAAGGCAGTTTTTCGAAGCTTTACTTAGCGAAACCGGTTTTTGTTAGACCATAAAGGAGAAAATCCTTGCGCCCGGCCGAAGGCCGGCTATACACAGAAGCTTTAGTTAGCGAAGCCGGTCTTTGTTATACCATAGAGGAGAAAATCCTTGCGCCCGGCCGAAGGCCGGCTATACAGAGAAGCTTTAGTTAGCGAAGCCAGTATTTGTTATACCATAGAAGATGAAATCCTTATTTTGGATATATATATTTAATATATACACCCGGAGTAAAAGCTATAAAAATATTTTATCCATATTATGTTTAATTTAACCAAATCATTGTCACCGACAACCATATTATGGTTAAATAAGTATCTTTAAAAAAATCACTTGAAATTTTAACGGTATTTTAAAAAAAAATGTACACATTTTTGATTATAAGTTAAGTTGCGGACGTTGCAAAGTGTAATAACGTCCTCGTCCTCGTCTTCGAAGGACATTATGACACTTTAAAAGTGTCCAAGGACACTACGACACTGGACGTTATGACATGTCACCTAAATTTATATGAATAATAAACACTTTTTTGCAAATTAGGTATTTTTTTTTTTTTTGGGAAAAATTCGTTTTTGCTTTTTGGGTCATTTTTCATTTTCTTTTTGGGCCCTTTTTCGTTTTTTTTGGGCAAAATTTCATATTTACCTTTTTGGGTCATTTTTCATGTTCGCTTGGGCGATTCTTCATTTGGGCGATTTTTCATTTTTTTTTTTGGGCCATTTTTCTTTGGGCGATATTTCCTACAGCCATTTACGATACCCAGAAGTGTTGAATGCGAACATTGGTTTCGTCGGCAGCATATGTTTGCAATAAAATAGGGTATCAATTACACTGTGCAAGAAAATGACATTTTTTTGAGACAAGCTGGGTACATGGCTTTTTAACCTAGTTGTTGGCGGTTAAATAAAATTCTTAAACTTGGATCTTGCAGCGCCTAGGATGCCCCTAGATGGGTCAAATGTATGACCGACCCCACTTTATTTTTCATCCCAATCTTTTATTTCTAACATACCTACCCGCTATCTCTCTTCCTTAAGGGGGCTCCCATACAAAATGTTCAATGCAGACTAGAAATATATTGAAGAAAAAGTCCCATAAATGCCCAGGAGACGCTCCTAGTGGGATAAAATGTATGACCGACCTCAATAAGAAAGAAGTTATTTTATAATTTTATTGCGGAATTTCGTCTTTTTTAGTTTTTTCAATAAGCTAAAGCGTTTTTGAGTAATGCGAATATATGATGTGTAACCTCCTCCATTAATTAAGTAAAAAATTAGTCAAGCTCGAGCTTGACTAAGTTTTTACTTATTTAAAATACGAAAGGTCGAATAAGAATAACTTTGATTCTCCTCCATTAATAATATAAAAATAACGGTATATCTCGAAAACCAGAGCCAACCTAAAAAACGGCGGGCACCACTGGATTCAGCGTACCCGAATTATGTTAAAACGCCATGTGCCCGGCTTGTCTGTTTTTTCAACTAGCATAGTGTTATCAGACGTCATTAATTTGTTATTACAATTTAAGTTTTAATACAGAATACTTCCATATTACTTGAAAAGAATACATTTAACTGTTTTATTTTGTAATGATTTTAATTTTCTTTATGAATTAATTTGTTTTAATACTTATACATAAACAATCAATTATAATTATATGAATTTTACAAATTGGCTTTTATATATGAAATACCGAAAAATCCCGTTTCGTCCGTTTTTTTTTTAATTAAAAATCCAGAATCCCGGGTTTCAAAAAACCTGGTCCCGTTTGGCATCCCTAGTAAACACATATAAACCACATATCGTCTAGGTCCATTTCCTCAAATTCTGGATATAAAAAGTTCGTTATCATCTCGCGATAGCCAACACCATTCACGCTTATTGCTTGGTTGACCTCATTTTCGAAGAAGTACGGCCCGATAACGCCGCCAGCCACAGAACTAACTACAGACCCGGTTTGCTGAAATTTGCGCACAATTTTCCCGATTGTGGAAGCATTTGGTTGACTATGCTGACCAAAAAAATCACGATGTGCACGAAATGCATTTTGATTGAACGCCCATTTTCGTTAAAGGCTTTAACAATCTTAACGCGCTGCTCAATTGTGTACCTCTCAATGGAAGAAGTTGTCAAATACTGAAACAAAGAAAGGTTAAGGTGTGACTCACAATTAACATCGTGGATTATTGTGTTACCACCCTTTATTATATATTTATCAATTTAAAAATAAAATGCATATTAACCTTTAAAATAAATACATAGTGACATAGTTAATTTCTGGAATAAAAGGTGAATAAAGGTTGTTATCCTGAACGTTCTATAACATTTTGTTTCCTAAGATAAAAAAGATTTTTCGAAAGGAAATTGGTACTAGGTGGTTACTAAAAGTGGTCTCAATCTTTACACTTTTCGTTTTGCACAAAAATTCTAATAGCTCGTAGTTCTTATTTTATTGTATAGTACTAAAACACTAATAAGAAAGTTTTTAAATTCTGCTTTCTATTCTTTTATTATACAGACTATACAAGTAAGTATCGATACTTTTTTTTCGATACTAAGTAGGTATCGATACTTTACGAGCGATACCACATTGAGTAAAAATATCGATACCTTAGATATATCGTTTCATCCCTAATCCCAGTGAGTAGAATGCGGTTCACTTCAGAACTGGGTGTCTGAAAAAGTTCAGTTATTTTTGCATGATGTCTTCATATATGTTTCAAGAGTGGCGGGGAAAAGCCAATACTTTGGAAAAATGTACAATATACAAGCATTTATCTCGCACCTTCGTTAGCGTCTCCATTTCTTTCGTGGACATATTTATATGCCAAAGTTTATTTTTCTAGGGTTAAGTTAGCAAAAACTTACCAACAATTGTAATCTTATAGATTCGTTTTATTCAGGACTCTGCATCTATAATTCTATATTTCTAAGTTCAATATTTATAATATTCAACAAGTGTCATATGTTAAACGGAAAAGTCAAAGAACGAAATTTCATTTCTTGTATTTCGCTTTTTCAATTTGTTTTTCTCCTCACTGTAGTATTACAAATTTAACCTTAAAATACTAACGTACGAAAATTTTGCGTGTGGTTTTTGCTTGCGTAGAAATTATTAAAAGAAGCTACACGCAAAATTTACGTACGTTAGTATTCTAGGGTTAAATATTGCAGGAGCCCATAATTTTATACGTTAATTACACTGTGCTACACTCGAAAAGCACTTCTGAAATGACCTAGTGTGCGTTAAAGGTGTTGGTGAGCATGTTACGAATCCGGGCTTAAAAGTTTCAATATACCTCCAAATTCCCGAGTTATGGACCAAAGAAATTTTTTTGAGGCTGCTACTTTTAAACATTTATAACTTTTTTATTTATTAACCGATTTTTTAAATTCAAACGGTTTTGGAAAGCAAAAGAATTGTTATTTTAAAATATATATACTTCTCAGACAATATTAGCACAAATATGAATAGATTTTTTCAATTATATGGAAAATTTTTAGTTTTTTTTAAACTTTTAAAATTTCTACGAGACTTTTTTCCGAATTTAGTTTAAAGGCAACAAATATATTAAAGACAGTATTTTTCTGAGTAAAATGAGACATCATTTGTTAAAATCGGTTGAGAAATGAGGAAGTTATAGTACTTTTTATGAGGAGCTATTATAACAAAAAAACAATTAAAATTCCTAAAAAAATACTATTTTTTTTCTTTTGTAAATACAATACAAATCGCTCATTTTAAACAAGTAAATTTGAATTAATAGGTACAAAAAAACTAAAAAAATTTTTCTCTTGATGTGAGTGAGTGTGAGTCAATATCCCCTCACGGACCCATCACTAAAATAAACATTATTGAAAGTACTTTTTAAAAATACCGTTAGTTTTTTTGATAATTGCAAAACTTCTGTTTTTTAGTTAGTGTTTTTAAAGTCGAATTAGAAAAAACTGGTTTTTTTAAATTAAAGTATTTTTTTTCAATAATATTGTGCTTAAGTGAAGTTTGGCCACCTTTAGAATGTGTAATAAGCGTAATCTTTTTTGTTACATTTGTGGCTTATTTGTTGACAAAAAACATCGTATCGAATTGGTAAAAAATAAAGCTGTGGTAGAAGCTTATAATCTATATTTTAATCGGTCGTACGTTAGGAGTGCTTGGTATGAACCCCAATATGTTTGCTCAAAATGCTCATCGACACTCAAAAAATGGATGTCTAAAAAATGTGAACAGGGTTCAATATTCTCAGTCCCAATGATTTGGCACCGTCAGCATTTTCATAAACCAGAAGAGTGTTACTTTTGCCAAACAAATGTTGTTGGTCATCGCTATAAAACCCGTGATCGCATTCCATATCCTAATGTATCAACTGTATGTAAGCCAGTTCTAAGAGAAATTGATGTTGCAGAAACAAAAAGTATAGAAGTGGAAAGTGTTACTTCGCCCATTAATGAAATTTGTGATGGTGATGGAAATGACACACCATATGTGCCTTTGAAAGCAGTCTCTTCCGAACGTCATTTAATTACAAATGAAGATTTTCGTGATCTTGTGCGAGACTTAGGTTTATCTTGGAGACAAGCTGAAACTTTGGCTTCACGATTTAAACAATGGAATGCCTGCGAAAGTAATTTTCAAGGTACTTTTGGAAGAAAAAATATACAACTAGCGTCATTCGAACAAATTTTCAAACATGATGATAAATATAATAATCTTGTTTATTGCACCGATGTTGATGAGTTATTTGTTTGCCTCAGTCACGAGCATCGTTCAGAAGATTGGCGGCTATTCTTGGATGGTTCATGTAAAAGTATGTTTCTTATAAGTAACAATATTTTATTTTAATAGCCAATTTTAAAATCACGAATTTCTAGGTTTGAAAGCAGTTCTTTTACATAATGAAAACGAGTTACCATCAGTTCCCATAGCATATGCGACTGGTATGAAAGAAACATATGCCACATTAGACAAAATTCTTAACGTAATTAATTACAGCAAACATCAGTGGCAAATCATCTCTGATTTAAAAGTATTAACAATTCTTTTTGGAATGCAGGGAGGTTTCACTAAGTATCCCTGTTATCTTTGTGAATGGAATAGTCGTGCAAAGGACCATTATAAATGTAAAGACTGGCCACCAAGAAAGTCATTTAAACTAAGCGAAAAAAATGTTATTAATATTCCACTAGTCCGGCCCGAGAAGATTATTTTGCCGCCATTACATTTAAAGCTGGGATATATGAAACAATTTGTGAAACGACTAGACCAAGAGAGTGAGGCTTTTTTGTACTTAAAGTCTCTATTTCCGAGACTAAGTGAAGCCAAAATAAAAGAAGGTGTATTTTATTTTCAATCATTTAAGAGACATTGACAATTTTTTTTATATTTTTATTTCTAGGCATTTTTGTTGGACCACAAATCCGAAAAATGTTTCTTGATGAAAATTTTACGAAATTGTTAAATGCAGTTGAAGAGAGAGCATGGATTAGTTTCAAGTCATTGTCGGAAAATTTTTTAGGTAATAAGAGAAGCGCTGCCTACGTTCATGTTGTTAGTGAGTTTCTGGATGCTTACGAAGAAATGGGGTGCAGAATGTCTTTAAAAATACATTTTCTGCATTCCCATTTAGATTTTTTTCCAAATAATCTAGGCCAATTAAGTGACGAACAAGGCGAACGTTTCCATCAAGAGTTATTAACAATTGAAAAGAGATTTGAAGGAAAAAGTCAAATCAGGATGTTAGCTAATTACTGCTGGTCACTAAAGCGAGAAACTGATGATTTGTATTTTAAACGTAAAAGATTAAGTAAACATTTTTAAAAAAAAATCATGTATAAATTGGTGATACAAATATATAATTCGTTATGTTTTATTAGATTAAAGTTATTTTATTAAATCATGCTAATCTAATCGAAACAGGTTTCCACTCTTTTGTTCGCAAAGGTACTATAACTTCCTCATTTCTCAACCGATTTTAACAAATGACGTCTCATTTTACTCAGAAAAATACTGTCTTTAATATATTTGTTGCCTTTAAACTAAATTCGGAAAAAAGTCTCGTAGAAATTTTAAAAGTTTAAAAAAAACTAAAAATTTTCCATATAATTGAAAAAATCTATTCATATTTGTGCTAATATTGTCTGAGAAGTATATATATTTAAAAATAACAATTCTTTTGCTTTCCAAAACCGTTTGAATTTAACAAATCGGTTAATAAATAAAAAAGTTATAAATGTTTAAAAGTAGCAGCCTCAAAAAAATTTCTTTGGTCCATAACTCGGGAATTTGGAGGTATATTGAAACTTTTAAAACCGGTTTTGTAATACACTCATCTAGACCTTTAACATACAGTAGGTCACTTTGAAAGTGCTTGCAAAAAAGGAAATTTTGTAGCACCGTGTTATTGGATAAAAATAGTTTGTGAAAGAATATACTTCTTAAACGTTCGAACTTCCAAAAAGAAATAAATTTGTATTTTTAAGATAAGTTACGAGTTATTTATTCCTATATTCATTGGCTTAAATAAATGATAGGGGACAAAAAGTTCCGAGATACGAGTTTAACCCGTTTACTCCCCAAAAACGGCCGAGTTTCAAAAAGCACCAGATACTTGTCCGCTTATTTTATTTTAAACAACGATATGTATTATTTTTTGTTGTATCTCTTTTAGTTAAAGTGATATGAGGTCAGCGAAGTTACACGTTTTTACCTATTTGTTGCCACTAAACATTCGAAGTTCTAATAATCCCATCTTACTGATTTCTTCTAAATTTCAACTTTTTAGTTTCAGGTGCTTCGGCTAAGCGATGATGAATCAGTCAGTTAGTAACTTAACAATATATAGGTTATGTTTAGCAATAAACGCTTCAAATTAAAAAAAAAAAATCCCGCAATTTTTATTTTGTACACCCAGTTTTTTCAATCAAAATTTAAACAATTTAAACCAACCCTTATGGTTTTAGTGTTATTTTAATTAATACTAGGCAGATCGATTATTCGACTTTTTTTTTAAAAATTTCAAGATTTGTATTTACATAAGAGTGGTCCATGCTTACATAGAGAAAAAAGAAAAAATCAAAGAAGAAGTTACGCCACCCCCTAGTTTGGTGACATCTACCATTCATATTATGTCTTCAAAATTTCAGCAACTTATCTTATCTACAAGGGAGTGCTCATCGACCTTAAAGTATTTAAATTTTATGAAAAAGTTCTGAGAAAGAACTAGTCAAAATATTAAATAAAAAATGTAAGCAATGTATTAAAAATAATTTTATTATTCAGATATTCATAGTATTTAAACACACAAAAAAATAATATAAATAAAGAAATACTTAAAAATAATATTAATTCAATTTTTTTTCAACTTGACACTAAGCTTGTTAGCATAGTTTTGGAAGTTTCAGTAGAAATGACCTTTCTGTTCTGTTCAACGACATGAAGTAGAAATTGTTTTTCTTCCTCATTGTTAGTAAGTATCGTATTGTAATCTTCAAATAGTTTTACACCCCTCTCCGCAGTGTCTTTAACCACACGCAAATTTCTTGTGCAACTTTTGCCTTGAAGATAATCAACATTGTCATCCCAAGCCTCAGGAGGTAATTGCAAGAAATTGTCCACGATTTCTAGAACTGAGAGCGTTTTCTGCGTTCTTTGCGATGCAAAGGCTTCTAATGTGGCTTCCGGTGATAACTTGCCATAGTCACCTCTTATTAAACGAGCACCGCCGTCAACATCCATTCTTTGAACAATGGCCATTTTTTCGCCATAAGACAGCTAGCCGGAAAACAAGGAAAATGCAACTAGCTCATCAGATAAGTACCACAAATGACGCTCTAATACAACCCTTGCTGCTGCACTGATTTCGGAATCAATGACTTCGTATAGTTTTAATCTCTTCCAAAGTTGGAGGTCTTTAATCGCTGCATCTGCTGCCAAAGGCGCCTCTATCCAAATCTTCGTATATATGAGTGCACCGAAATTAACAAATCAAACAATTTGTTTTTCTTCTCCTTTGGTTAGCTTAAATGCTTGAGAATTATTTCGAAAGAGAAGAATCTTCATAGCATACAGCAGTTTCGAGGAGAGTGCACGCTCCTCCTTTGGCACCGGTATTAGAGGCAGTAGTGTCAAAGCTCATACCTTGGACTTTATTTGTGACATTCCACTGTTCCATTGTGTCAAAAACAACATCAGACGTGTTTTTGTCCGTTCCTGCAGTAAGTTTGGGCACACCTAACAGTTTTCCGAACCATTACCGAAGACAAGAATAGGAAAGCGTTCTACTTTCTGTTTACCTATTATATCAGGCAGTATTTTCCCATCCCAATGTTTTACAAGCGGATACTTCGGGTCAAATAGTTCTTTTATATTCGCATTGAATTCTGTCCTTGCTTTTTTTCTTGCACGACGAATTATGCTTCGAGAGATTGGGAGTGCAGCAGGATTACAACCAAGTGCGGCAGACAATGGAATAATCAGTCGCACTGCTTCTCTGTCGGCTATTTTGTAACGATCCAGAACGCTGGTTACATGTTGTGTAAATATACCACTAGTCGGTAGAACAACGACACTTTTACTTATAGGTAAAGTAACCACAAAATCATTGGTAGTTGCACTCGAAGTGCCACTGCAGCTTAAATCAAGTTCTTGACTTGATACTACTGAAATTGAAGCATTATGTTTAGCGGCATTTTTTCTTAAGTCTTCAGCTCTTTGTTTTCATTTTAGAGAAGGTTCTTTGGTCTTTTCTAGCTTCTTGTAAATCGATGTCATGATCATCTTACGCTCACTTCTTTTATCCATTAGAAACTCTCTGTCTTCTGCAATTTTAGTTGAATCCATAGCGTTTGCATGGGCGACATCGAAAAGTTTGTCTAGTTCTTCTAGAAACAAATGCTCTCTATTTTTCTGTGCTGGCGGATCTCTTGTTTTATTTTTCTTTAAAAGCAGCCAGTTCTTATGCATTTTTATAAGTTTTTCAATGCAGTGATTTTGTTGCCTGGTTAAAATACCAGATTTGCTCCCCACTTCAATGACTTCTTGAATAAGCATATGCGCAGAATCTTTCACATTTAGTAGAACTTGTCGAAAAATTGTAAGTTGGTTAATTTTTACCAATGACTCAAGGTCTCGATATCCAAGTAGAAAAATATCGGCTTTTTTCGAGTTGATGAACTCATTTTTTTGCTCTGATTCACTGAGTCTGACCTGTAATAAAACAAAAATATCAAAAAAGTAGAGTTAAATAAAGGCATTTAAAAATAAAAATCAAGCATTTTTGTCAAATATTTCAAAAACAGCACTCGATTGAGCACCCTCTTCCTGTAGAGCTAGACAACTGAAATTATACAATGTTATTGCTATGGATACATGTTACAAATTTACGGGGTGGCCAATCTGAAATAAAAAAAACTTTTTTTGGACCATTCTAATTTACATTGTTCATAAGGTTTTTTGACTTTTCTTACATTCTGTTTTGACATTCTTCATAAAAAGTTTAAGGTGCGCAATATTACAAATAGAAAATGTATATAAATTACACATTATAACAATAACCAGTTTTTTTTATACCAAAATTACCGGTTAATTCGATATTCGAAAAATGGACATTTTAAAATAGCCGTATTGGGCAAAACTTAAATAACCGGTTTAAATCGATCGAACAATAACCGTCCGATCTTCCTTATTAATACACTAGTTATTTAATACTAAACTACAAAACCGCTCGTGTTCGGCACAAAATGTAGATACTAAGTAGATTCTCATTGTAAATATTACCAGAATTTGCCCACTTCATTATAAATAAGGAAACAATTTAGATTATTTTTCGATCGAAAATGTTTGCGGGGTCTTATTCACTAAGAATCTTTTTGGCAGGGTTCGAAAATATTCAAGTATGCATACTAAAAATCCAACATACATACATGATAAACTGACATGAATAATGCTTACAAAATTTTTGGTTTTATTTTCGTACTGTAAAATGAATATCTAAGATTTTTTTTTTATTTTTAAGCTCATGCATAAAATTGTTTTTTATTTTCCAGTTTGTACATATGCGCGTATGTGGATAATGATAGGCTAATCGTTGTGTTTTGCTTTATTCTTGTTTTAAAACACAAAAATCTCTTGCTTCCTTTGTTTTCGTTTAAGGCGCCCGTACACGACATGTATTTGTCATCTGACATGTCAAATTTTCAAGTCACATGTAATTGTTCATGTCTGTCAAAATTGCTGTTTTACATAAGGTTTATAATATTCGGTAACAAACGTACATGTAATTTGCTTCTGACATTGTCTCTGTTTTTTTTTCGCATTGTTATTGCAGAAACCAAAGTAGTTCTCGGTTTCAAAATACATAGCTTGCTGCCGCCACGAAAATATTTATTTGCGCCGTAAAATAATTTAGCCATCTTAACATTTTTTTCTTTTATTTTAAAGATACCAATTTAGAATTTTATAATGAAACGGTTTTTATGTATATATTTACATAAATTATATTCAATGGTGAGATGAGAATACATATCTTGGTATTGTAAAATATTAACTTCAGCCGGCTAATGATTCCGTCAATAGTTGACGCCGCTGCCAGTTTCTTCCCGGCATAGATTTCTGATGTCAGATGGTTTGTCAGAAGAAAATAGAGCACGCTCTAATTGAAATTTTGTCAGCTGACTTTGCATCTGACTTTTACAGAAGCAAAGTTAAAAAGGTAACACACGACATGTATGTGTTTTGCAGTGGGAAATTTGACATGTCAGATGACAAAAACATGCCGTCTATACGATCCTTTAATAGTATTTGTAGCCTTACTTTGTACATGATAAAATTGTTTTTTTTACGCGTCGTTTATTCATGTTGCTTTTATACATAAAGAAAATAAACATTTGAAAATATGACAACAGTGCAAATTTGATTTTGATTTTGATTTTTTTTATCTAAATTTATTTACAAATGTTAATATTTAATTTAAACTTTTTTAATGAATTACATATTTATTTTAAAAGTGTTGCGTTATGTTCTTTTAAAGCTTTAATAAAAAAATATAAAATAAATTACATATAATGTTTTTTTTTTGTTTCTTTTACGTGCAATAGTTTTACTTAAAAAAATTGTTTTCCCCAAATTTTCCCTAAAAAGAAAGAAATAAAAAAACAATAATTGCTTATAATTTGTTTTTTTTTTCAATGTTAAATTCAAACAATCTTGATCCTATTATCTCATGTTTTTAGTAGAAACAAAAAACAATACAAGAACAAATACAGCAAGAGATTTTTTGAGTTTTTAAACACGAATACAGCAAAACACAACAGAGATTATGATGTAAATACCACGCGAATATTTTGAAGTATGTGTGAATGCAAGACGAAGAAAAGAAGTTTAAAAAAACAATTCGCACATGTACAAATATAAAAAAAGAAAAATCTCTCTTATTATCTCATGTGTCTTGTAAAAACAAAAAACAATGAAACTTCTTTTATACAAGAACTAATATAGCAAAAGTTTTTTTTTTTGTGTTGTTAAACACGAATAAAAAAGCATACAACAGTGTATGAAATTTTTTATTCGTGACAATGAGTGAAAAGTGAATGAATATTCCGAACTCTGCTTTTTGGGTATGCGTTTGTTTAAATGTGTTTGTTGTATTAAAGCAGTATGGTAAATTTATTTAAAGTACTTTTTTTTCTGAAACATTTAATAATTATGAGTCAAAATGATTAAGTGCTTAAATGTTTATTTTTTTTTGCTTGGTAATTTAGCTTATTTTTACGTATTTAAAAGTTAATATAGGATAATTTTAGTTAAAGCTATAGAATATCAGCCATGACTTTAAATGATGTAATTAAGCATAAAAATGGAACTATTTTTTTTTTCATTATTTATTTATTGAATCTTCATATATTAAATATGAACTAACAATAATTAATCAAATCTTAACCTAATACGTTATTTTATGTCTTGCCAGTGCCAGACAAAATTTTCTTCATCACGGTTTTAATTCACTTATATAGGTGTTTATCGCTCATCTAATTGGGTAAGTGCTGCAGTGTCTCTTCTTCTTAAGCGAGTGTGGCCGCCATGATTTAAAATATTTCGAGCTAGTGGATTTGGGTGTTGTTCAAGCCTTTTTAAATATTTTATTGCATATTTTGTAATCATAGTTTTAACTAATGGCACATTGAGATCCTTATGAATGTTTGAGTTTTTAACATACCATAGAGCGGCTGTGACTATTCGAAGAAGTTTATTTTGGCGCCTTTGAATTTTGTCGATATTAGAGGCCGATGCAGTGCCCCATAGTTGACTACCGTAGCACCAGATAGGCTTTAAGATAGAGTTGTAAAGTAGAAGCTTGCAATCGAGACTAAGGACAGAATTTCTTCCAATAAGCCAGTGAATTTGAATGGCTTTTAGTTTCATTTGAGTTAATTTTGCCTCTATATGGCATTTCCACGTTAATCGCCGATCCAGATGTATACCGAGATATTTTACATGCGAATGTTGAGGAATTATTTGATTATTGATTGTAATAGGGGGGCAAGATTCCCGGCGCAAAGTGAATGTTATATGTACGCATTTTTGCTCATTGACCATTATCCTCCAGTGTCTTAACCATATTTCTAGTTGAAATATATGATGCTGTAAGTAACGTGATGCTTCATAACGATTTTCGTGGACGCTTAGAAAAGCTGTATCGTCTGCAAATGTTGAAGTTTGTGTATAGTTGCTTGTTGGCATGTCCGAAGTATAAATTAAGTATAATAGGGGTCCCAGGATGCTGCCTTGTGGGACTCCAACGGCAATGGGCTGAGGTGAACTTAAGAAATTTCCTTCTTTAATAATAAATTGACGACCGACTAAGTAACTTTCTAGCAGCTTGTGTGTGTTTGCTGGTAAATTTTGCTTCAATTTGTGTAATAAGCCTTCATGCCAGACTTTGTCAAAAGCTTGCGAAACATCGATGAAGAGTGCTGAGCAATATTTCTTTTCTTCAAATGCTTTTCTTATGACATTTACTATTCGATGAGTCTGCTCGATTGTGCTGTGTTTTCTTCTAAATCCGAATTGATGGTTTGGAATACATCTATTTTCACTTAAAATCGGTGTTAATTTTGAAACTAATAATTTCTCAAACAGCTTTGACATATTTGATAATAAGCTAATAGGCCTATAAGACTCAACTTTTGTATGATCTTTACCTGGCTTTGGTATCATGGTAACTAAGGAAACCTTCCATTTTTCAGGATAGTATTCAAGGCGTAAAATAGCATTCAAAATAAAAAGAATAATTTTCTTTGCTATGCGAGGTAGCTCCAAAAGCATTTTATTACTGATTTTATCAATACCAGGTGCCTTCTTAGTGTTTAAGTCACAAATAGCCTTTTCGATTTCTCTTATCTCAAATCTGAAGGGAAAAGCTGCTCTAGCAGCAACAGGTGGTAACTCGACCGCAATATTGTGAGATATATTTGTGGTAAATACGTTTTTTAAATGATTGACAAACAGATTTCCTTTTTCAACATCATTTCTTGCCCAACTTCCATTCAAGTTTCTTAATGGTGGTTTAGAGACAACTGGCCTTTTGAGGTTTCTAGCTGCACGCCATAATGAGTAGTCTGATTGTGGGGTTGCATCAAGTTCCTTAAGATATTTTTCCAGAGAAGCCGTTTTTTCTGAGCCTGCAGTAACTTTCTTAGTCTTTTTGTACACTCTTTAAGTAAGTTCTTAAGTTGAGGGGATCTGTGCAATTGCCACTCTCTTCGAGCCCTCCTTTTTTCAGTCAAAAGATGCTCGACATCTGTGGAATATATTTTAATAGTTTTTGTTTTTTTGGTGGCAATATTGGAATGCTGAACAGCTAGTTTCAGAAAACTGTCAAAATTGTCAATAGAGCGATCTACATAATCCGGCGTACTAAGCGGAATATTTTTGTGCAATGGGTACTGAGATATTTTTTATATTTTACCCAATTAATTTGCGCAGCTGTCGTCGCTAAGTAACCAGTCGGAGGTACAATTCTATTGGGGTTCATTATAGTAACAATTGTAGGTGTGTGGTCGGAAGATAATTCTAGGGAAGCTTCAACCTGAATCGTTTCTATGGGAATGTTTTTAACCACGCCGAAATCGATGACATCTGGAATTTTTTGATGATCAGTGGGCCAATATGTTGGTTGTCCGCTCGCTACCACATTTAAAGCCATTTTAGAAATTGTGTTAAATAAAACACGACCCTTTGGCGTTATAAGTCGCGACCCCCAGAAGGTATGTTTAGCGTTATAATCGCCAGCGGCAAGGAAACACGGTCCTAATGATTTAAAATATTTATAATATTGGTCCTCCGATATTGAAAATCTAGGCGGGGAGTATAACGATGAAATTACTAGGTTTCTATTTAATTCCTCAACGCAAATGTTCATTGCTTGGAGATAATCTTCACGATGATCACACATTAGATAGTGTTTGACTCGGGTTTTTATTAATATGGCAGAACCTCCACAAGCTCTATCTCGAGGGTCCTTGGTATCATATAGTATATAACCATTGATTTTAAACGTATTTCTTGAGGTCAAATGAGTTTCAGAAATCATCATGACATCAATTTGTTTATTTTTAAGAAAGTATTCTAATTCATTTTTATGTTGGCGGATGCCGTTTGCGTTCCAAAAACAAATTTTTAAACAGTTCATGGTTTGTTAAGTACAGCTTGCAATACATCGATTGCATTCTAAGCATTTCCTGCATCATATTACCCATTGTGTTCGTAAAATTATTTACTGTTTGCACTAATGTTTCCATGGTTTTTTCTAAACGACTTAAATTAGAAACCGAAGTTTCATCATTACTTGGCGAGGCACCTTGCATTGGCTGATGGTTTGATTTTAGGACGTTAGCGTAAGAGGTTCTGTTATTACTAGGCTGGGGGGCTTGATTTGCATTTGTGTTTACTTGATTTGCGACCTGCATATGAGGGGTATTTGTTTTCGGTCCAACCGTCTGCTTGACGATATTATATACAGGGCATCCTCTATAATTGGCAGTGTGATTACCGCCACAGTTGCTACATTTTTTTACGTTGGGGTTAGTTTTAGACTTATCGCAAGAAACTGTACCGTGTAGTTCACCACATACTACGCAGACAGGGGGTAAGTAGCAGTATGCCTTAGTATGGCCAAATTCTTGGCAGTTTAAGCACTGAACAGGTCAATTTTTTTTGTGCGGCTCCTCAATTGTGACCCTTCTGTATAGAATATATTTCACACTATAAATGGAATGCGTTTCGTTTTTTTTTTTACTTAATGTCGCAGAATGTAATGCATTTTCTGGCTGGTGTCTAATAATTGTAAATTTTTCTGTACATTTAATATACCTCATTGCTTTCCAACGGAAAGCTAAGGTAAAATGTAAAAAGAATATACAATATAATAGTCTGGTAGTGTATAAAGTCATTTCTGAAAAATTGTAGGAATAGAACTATTACAAAAAAGCTTTATAAAATACATAACTGAAATTTAGCTCATAGAATAAATTCGAAAAATTAAAAATGTTGAATATAATATAAAGTTACCTTCGGAAGGAAATAATTCCCAATTTCTATTTGTTAAAATAGTTGAGTTAAATACATTCAATTTATAAAGTAGCACTATCCAGTGAGACACAAAGAATGCTGACGACGGCCGTAGCGGGCTAGAAAATGCATTACATTCTGCTGGTGTCTAATAATTGTAAATTTTTCTGTACATTCAATATACCTCATTGCTTTCCAACGGAAAGCTAAGGTAAAATGTAAAAAGAAAATACAATATAATAGTCTGGTAGTGTATAAAGTCATTTCTGAAAAATTGTAGGAATAGAACTATTACAAAAAAGCTTTATAAAATACATAACTGAAATTTAGCTCATAGAATAAATTCGAAAAATGAAAAATGTTAAATATAATATAAAGTTACCTTCGGAAGAAAATAATAAGGAATTTATTTTATCAAAAGATGGCACTTTTGATGCCGAAGCAACAGCTGAAGAAGTAGGGCTGCGACCCCGTTTAAGGACTGTTATATACCTGTCCATACCAACTTGGACTGGAGGCTTTTGACAACTTTTTACAGGGGGGTTTTCCATTGCATTTGTATTTAAGTTCATGGTATCATTTCCCACTAAATTTGTTTTTGACGTCACTGCAATACTTGCTGGCCTGGCAACACTTGTCACCAAATCTAGTTGTAGTTTTTTTTAATGAGTCACTATCCACCGTTTGTGTAAATACCGAGGGTGAGAGGGAACGTGTTCGAATAATTGGCTTAGCCGTTAAATAGTTTATATTGTTTTGTTTTGCTTTATTTATTTCTGCATTATTTTCATTTGCATTAACTAAAACGTAAACGTTTCTTTCATTTTGTCTTAGTGTTGTTTCACTGTTCGTACTCATGCAAAGAGTTGTTTTTGTTTTTCACCGTTTTGCTTTGCTTTAAATATTTTTATTATTTATTGTATTTTACAACAACAAAAAAATAAGAAATTTAAACTTAAATGTTTTAGTTCAGAATATGTATACATACATATGTACATGTATGAACATTCATACGTATGTATATATTTTTACTTTTTTTAATTTATTTAACTTTATCGTTTTAATTGTTCACAATTATGTTAAATAATTTAAATAACAAAATATATTATTTATTTTAAGCGTCCATTCGCTGCTAATATATGTCAAAATCAAATGTGATTAATTAATAGTTCAAATCGTATGCGGGGTTAAAAATACACGTCTGTATCACAACAAAGCACAAACCGAAGAACCGAAGGGAAAAATGGAACTAAAGATTTTTTTTAAAGGCATGGAATTTTAGGTGGTTATTTAAAAAAGATTATTATAAAGTTAGCAAATTTTTTTTTAAGCGATAGTTAATTCTGAATTGATGACTTGAGACAATAAATTTTCTATGGAACTCTAGTTCAATTATAAAGCTATTGTAGTTTCACATAATTTAAGATTGAGTTTCATATTCAAAATGTGGTTTAGCAAATCAAATTATTGGCTACAAATTAGGAACCCATAACACAACTTAGCCTACGATTTACGACAGCTTAGATAAAAGCCGAAAAACCAAAAAAAATAACACATCCTGGAATGAAAAATATCGAGTTATGTATTTCAAAATTGCGGAATGAAATAACCCCTAAAAAATAAACCCCACAAAAAAGTAGTGAAATAACCCCCCACAGCGTGGTCCTTATTTCATATGCATTTTTGAAAATGAAATTAGCCCCCAACGAAATGAAATAATGCCCCAAACATAAATAAAATAATTCCTTAATTTTTGGGGGCTTATTTCATATAAAACCCCAATTTCTGAAATGAAATAATGGCCCAATATATGTTATGCAATTAATTATACAGTTTTGCTTTAAAGAATCACGCGATAGGTATCATGGTATGATATACCAAGTACAAGCCAACTAAGGATTTTCTGCATAGCCGGCCTTTGGCCTGGCACAATGACGTTTTCCTCTATGGTGTAACAAAAACCGGCTTCGCTTAGCAAAGCCGGTGTTTGGTATAACATATATAAGAAATACATTGCGCCCGGCTGAGGGCCGGCTATGCAGGGCAGCTTTTTTTATCGAAGCCGGTGTTCTGTATACCAAAGTTCATCAATCCTTGCGCCCAAAAAAGGTTTCATTATAAATTTGAAAATGAAACAATCCCCCAAAAAATATATTGGGGCTTTATTTCATAATGATTTTTTGGGGGATAATTTCATATGAAATAATACCGCAATTAAAAAAATGAAATAACACCCCAAACAAAATGAAATAACCTCCCGTTTTTGTTGTTCTCTAAACAAACTTTGGGGGGTTATTTCATTATTTTTTTGGGGGGTTATATTTTGGGGGGTTATTTCAAAATAAGGGCGCTGCGAAATATGGCCTCAAAGAATAAATGCAAATTGACCCCAAATTTAGGGCGATTTTTCATAATGCATATTGCATTTTGCCCCATTTTTTTAATGAAAAATTACCACAAAAAAATTAAAAATAATCCCTTAAAATAAAATGAAATATGACCCTTAATTTGGGGTAATTCTTCATTAGGAAAAATCACCTCAAAATTTATAATGAATTTTAACCCCAAAAAGGAACACAAAGAAAGTTACATTAAACATTTTCGGTGAAGTTCTAAAAATCCCAAATTAAGAATCCCGATTTGCGCAAGGATTTTTTTCTCTATGGTATAACGAACACTGGCTTCGCTAACTAAAGCTTCTATATATAGACGGCCTTCGGCCGGGTGCAAGGATTTTCTTCTCTTTGGTATAACGAACACTGGCTTCCCTCAGTAAAGCTTCTCTTAATAGCCGGCCTTCGGCTATTGTAATTCCGTTTGTAATTTTTATAATATTGATGTTAGACCCTATTAAGCCCCTACAGAACGCCAATACATGTATGATGTATCTTTTGATCGGTAATGCTTTTGAAATTTTGCTATCTAAAGGAAGCCAAAAAAGTTAAGAAAACCAAATAAATAAGCAAAAACTTCCAAAAATTAGCTAAAAAAATCTAAATTAAGCAGAATATACATATCTCCTGAAAACGTCGGAAATATCTGCTCAGAAACAGAGACGTTTTTTTTTTTTATAAAAAGTACCCAATTTCGGGTAATAAAGATTTTTCAGATGCACAAAACACAACTGTATATAAATCTGTCAAACAAGGATCGAGTCAAACCAAACATAAATAAGCATAAATAAGCAAAAAACATATGTTAAAACTGTTTTTAATGGGTAAACTAAAAATTTTCTTCAAAAAAGCTCAGGCAAAATATTTTAGCTTTTGCAGATTAGAATTATAAATTTTTTTTATAAATTCCAAAATTTCCTTTCGACATTTGCTAAGCAAATTTTAAAATTTTTTAAAAATATCATTTTTAAGAAAACAATTGTTGCAAATAATAATAAAAAATTAATATAAACAACTTCCAGATTTAAATATAGATGTTGTCCATACCCGATTTGAACAAAAACATTTGTTATGCTTGTCCAATTCACAGGCTCATAGTTGTAACGTACAAGTGGACAAAATATTTGCTAACAGTATAGCTTTTTAAAGTCACTATAAAATTGGACTGAGAGATCGGAAAAAAGTATGTGCACTAGTTCTAGTTAATAAAATATTATTTTTAAAGATAAGTAGCTATGACAATTTGGAGTTATCAGAATGCTAGCTAACAGTCTGCTTAGGGTGGGTTCTTGTCAGCTAATACCCTTTTATCGCACAAAACTGACTTGTACTTGTATACATAATAATTTAAAACTCCCTTGCCTCTGTTATAGGGAAAAACTGCAAAATACTAATTTAATTAACTCAAGTCGAAATTCAAGCAAAACTATTGTACTTATTCGAAGAAACAAAACTATTGTCACATCAACGATCAAGACGTTTTTGGGGCCAATGCCTCATTACCCTCCCTACCTAATGTTTCAGTGGCATAAAGTTTGCTGAAACCCGTAAACGATGTCATCCTAATTCATTTTACATCCGTAAGAAAAGATTTTTAACCTCTAGCAATCCATTTTAAGAAATTACAAAATTTATTCGTTTAATAAAGTTCATAGCGAATTAGTTCCACTTTTTCCTTAAATTTAGCTTCAAAATTCTTTTAAATTATAGACTTATCTTCGATGATAAATTTTATGTAAATATTTAAAAATAAATATTTTTAATAAGGGATACTTCCCAAATTAAAATAAAATACCAAAAGACAAAATTCTTAAATAAATTCATATGTGTGTAGATATGAACATAATAAACCTTGTTACATATAATCAGAAACAAAAACAATCAAAACTATGTTGCTAAACATAAGAGAACATTTGCTTACTCTTTTACTTTAATTCACGATTATTATTATTGTTGTTTCTGTTATTGTTTTTGTGAAAATATGCAAAAAATAAAATAAAATAAAAATAGGTTCGATCACTCACCAACCTTTGTTGATTAAAAAAAATATCAAATGTTGCTTACGATGTCTCGGAGGCCTCTTCGAGCATTTTGCATACACTGGGTTATAATAATGATGTTAAAATTGAAGTTGCATATTTTCTAAATGATATTTGAATTGATTAATTTAAAAGATATAAATACATAAATACATTCTTGTCGATACAGACCTAACTAGAAATGGTTTCAGTATAATTTTAAATAAAGCTTAGATAATAAAGGTATTTTATATAGGTTAGAATTATATTAACTTTGTTGTAATTTGTTTAATATGACAGAAAATTTAAACGGTGGTATGAAATGGATAAATTAGCTATACAGTGCTCTCGCGATAATATGAACCCCCTAATATATGAACACCCCGAAATATGAACACTTATTTTCTTCCATTGACTACTCTAAAATATGAACTTGTGCAAAAGCTTTAAAATATGAACAACTTAAAGTTGTATTTTTAACAGTTTTTATCTACCTAAATCAATTTTTATTTAACTGCATAATAACTTGGGGATTTCCCCAGCTATCGCTTTAAAATTGTCTTCAGTTGTTAATCAAAATGATTTACATAAACTTTTTAGTTAGTTCTGGCATTAACATGGAATTCTATATACATTTTTATATGTATATAATTTTAGCGTGAAAAGTTCTTAAATATGAATTTAAAACATCATAAGTTTTGAATTTTAAAAAGAAAAATTAGAAATTTTAAAAATTTTAGAACATTTAGGCTTATAGTACACGGAATGTAAAAAGTCACATGCGCATGTGGTTCTGACGTAATTTTGTCGTCATCGCACAACACGAACTTGCTATTGTGGCTTTGTAGTGACGTCAAAATTACGTCAGAACCACATGCGCATGTGGCTTTTTACATTCCGTGTACTATATGCTTTAGAAAAAGGTATTACTAATTTAGCGAATAAATTTGATTATTATCTCTTATTAGGGGGATAAAAGACAATAAATTAATTTCTATTTAAGTTCTTACAATACGTTTACTTGACTAGTGCGCTCTTCCGAATACCCAAAAAATGGAAAATGCATGCATCGATGGTTTTTGAAAATGAGATACAAAAAGATCACTGTTAGCGGACACGACAAATATCTGAAGATTTTTAAGAGAGCGGGGCGTTTTTAAACTGATTAAACGAAAGAAAATCACAGACTTTTTCGCTTTTGAAGGGAGATTAGATACCATTCCCAAATATGAACAATCTTGCAAAAGTGATCTGGCTTTGTTTTAATTAGTTCATATTATCGCGAGTGCACTGTAATAGGAAAAGGAAACTATTATTGGAATGCTAAATGTTTTGAGTTTTGGGAACTATTGTACATTTTACTGAATTATGTTAAGATTACAGAGGTTATATGTTTGAAAATTTAAGAAGTTTAGAATAGTTATTATAGTATGTAATAGTTTTTTGTATTTTTTTGTGAAAGTTCTAGTAAAGGGTGGTTAAATTGTAAGGGCCGATGTTGAATGTGAACCACACCTAAACGCCAAGTTTTTTTCCGAATTTTATTTGACATTTCTCTATTTCAGACTTATTCAATTCGAACCATGGAGAGATACACAATCCAACAACGTGTTAAAGTTATCCAGACTTATTATGAAAATGGGCGTTCAAATCAAAATGCATATCGTGCACTTCGTGATTTTTTTGGTCAATTTGATCGTCCAAATGTGCGTACAATCGCAAAAATCGTGGAAAAATTCGAGCAAACTGGGTCTGTAGAAGGTGTGAGAACACCAGTGCATGCTCGTACAGCTCGTACTGCAGGAAATATTGCTGCTGTTCGCGATAGTGTGGCTGAAGAGCCGTCCACCTCAACTCGTCGTCGTGCCCAACAATTGCACCTCTCACGCTCGTCGTTGATGAACATTATGCATAAAGACTTGCATTTACACGCTTACAAGGTGCAATTGGCTCAAGAACTAAAGCCTCTTGACCATTCCAA
Organism: Pollenia angustigena; assembly: GCA_930367215.1. Classification (NCBI taxonomy): domain Eukaryota; kingdom Metazoa; phylum Arthropoda; class Insecta; order Diptera; family Polleniidae; genus Pollenia; species Pollenia angustigena. Next base: position 171,145,794 of record OV884059.1, on the reverse strand, counting down.
ACGTCGTGAATGGGCAGAATGGTGGCAAGAAATGGCAACAGTGGATGATCAATTTTCAAAGAAAATCATCTTCAGTGATGAGGAACATTTTCACCTCAGTGGATTCGTCAATAAACAGAATTGCCGCATTTGGGCGAATGAGAATCCAAGAGTGATTGTCGAAAAACCAATGCACCCACAAAGAGTGACTGTTTGGTGCTGTTTATGGGCTAGCGGCTTCATCGGGCCGTATTTTTTCCAAAATGAGGCCGGTCAGGCAGTTACTGTGAATGGTGTTCGCTATCGTGAGATGATAACGAACTTTTTATGGCCCGAATTGGAAGATATGGATGTGGACGATATGTGGTTTCAGCAGGACGGTGCCACTTGCCACACAGCTAACGAAACAATGGCTCTTTTGCGCAAGAAATTCAATGGCCGTGTTATCTCACGTAATGGCGATGTCAATTGGCCGCCAAGATCATGTGATTTGACACCGTTGGACTTTTTTCTTTGGGGTTATTTGAAAGAAAAGGTGTACGTCGATAAGCCAGCAACAATTCAAGAGCTAAAGGATGAGATAATTCGGCACATTAACGGCATAGAACCTCCATTATGCCTCAGGGTCATCGAAAATTTGGACCATCGGATGGAGGTGTGCCGCCGTGGTCGCGGCGCTCATTTGGCCGATATTTTGTTCCATACATAATTGAGTAATACCAATATATCATAATAAAATAAAATTACAATAATTTCCTAAATAGTTTGTGTTTTATTCAAAATCAACATCGGCCCTTGAAATTTAACCACTATATACGTTATTATTATTTAGTCTGCATTTACAGGTTTCATCTTTTGATGCTCAACTTCTTTTCAATTTCCTTTTAAAAATGCCAATATAATCACACGCAGCAATCGGTTTCAACTTTTTTCGATTCAAAACAACAACAATTTTATTAACAGCGAATCAAAGAGAAAAAGAAAAGAAAAAAAAATTACATGCAGTCATCGTTGTGCATATACCAACGAATAAAAACACAACATGTACTGACCGAGTACAGGCATCTCCGTACTAACCCCTTTTCTTCTTTATTCTCTCACCTAAAAACATAAGAGTTGAGCATCAAAAGATGAAACGTGTGAAAGCAGACTTTTGGGATTTTTTAAATTGTTTATTGTTTGTAGGACTTAGTTTTTGTATATAATTTTTATACCCTCCACCACAATTAGTTGTGAAGAGGGTATATTCAGTTTGTCATTCCGTGTGAAACTTTTTTACTATTCATCTCAGACCCTATAAAGTATATATATTCTGGGTCCTTGAGTAATTTTAAGTCGATTTAGCCATGTCCGTCTGTCTGTCCGTCTGTCCGTCTGTTGAAAACACGCTCACTTTCGAAAAACTCAAAAGAAATCAACAAACTTGGTGTCAAATTGCTTGTAGTTATCCTAAGCAGTTTGGGATTGAAATTCAGCAAAATCGGTTCAATAGGATCTGAGCTATGAATCAAAATGTGGAACCACCACCTAAAAAAAATTGATAATTTTGTTACAAAAACTAACATAAATGGTGGAAAAATGCACAGAATGATATAAGATTTCGCAACAATTCGTTTTATTCAACTGGAAATCACGCTGTGAAATTTCGTGAAGATCCGTCAATAATTTACCCTAGGCCCCATATAAGCCCTACTCCCGGAAAACAGTATATTAAGCCTAAAACCCTAACTAACAATGCTATCATTACAAATTTTGGCAAGTCACAGTTACATAGGACTAGAAATTAAACTGTTAAGTTTCGTGAAGATCGGTCCATAATTTACCATAGGCCCCATATAAAACCTACTTCCGGAAAACAACTTAGTACGCCTAAAAACGTAAAAAATAATGCTATCATAACAAAATTTGGTACATCAAAGTTTTATTGGACAAGAAATAAAATTGTGTTATTTCGTGAAGACCGGTCCATAACTTACCCTGGGCCCCATATAAACCTTACTCCCGGAAAACAGTTTAGTACGCCTAAATCCGTAAAAAATAATGCTATCATAACAAAATTTGGTACATCAAAGTTTTATAGGACAAGAAATAAAACTGTGTAATTTCGTGAAGATCGGTCCATAATTTACCCTGGTCCCCATATAAACCCTACTCCCGGAAAACAGTTTAGTACGCCTAAATCCGTAAAAAATAATGCTATCATAACAAAATTTGGTACATCAAAGTTTTATAGAACTGGGAAAAAGACTGTGAAATTTCGTGAAGATCGGTCCATAATTTACCCTAGGCCCCATATAAACCCTACTACCGGAAAACAGTTTAGTCGCCTAAATCCATAATTAATAACAAATCGTCACAGTTTAAGATAATAATAACATCATACAGATATTACTCTTTAAACATTCGAACTGTCGATGGAGGGTATCAAAGATTCGGCACAGCCGAATATAGCACTCTAACTTGTTTAAACTATAGTAGACAAATTTCACATTGTTAATAAGTTGTCTTTATGGGTTACATTCGCCTAAAGCATAAATATTAAGTACGTAGAAAAAAAAATTCTTAAATTGCACACTTCTCTTGGGTTTGAGCTTTTGACCCCTCACACTGCAATGCTTGCAAAACGAGTTTTTGTTGTAAGCTTTTTTCCGTGGAGCAGATCTTAAATAAATTTGGCACAATTATGACGTCACGCACTCTACTTCGATTTCGTGGTGCGTTTAAATAAATTGTTCGGGACAGCGATGGTCAAAATTGTATAATGTTATTGCACTTTTTTTTTTTATTAAGAACCTGATATTTAAGTGTGTAAGTCTTAATTTATTGGAGCAAATATTTCCCAGGTAACCGCAGAAAAATGTTAAAACGTTTGGGTCTCCTTTATGATTCACTTAATTTGAACTTAGGGTGTTTTAAGGTTTAATATTATTTGCCCTTCAGGGCCTGTGCTCAGAAAGTAGCGTGTGGGTATATTTGCCAAACGATTTCTTTTTTTTTTTCAATACCAAAGACAAAAGAAAATACATATGTATTTTCCAATTTCATTTTATATGTATCGATTATAGTTATAATATATAACCTCACTATTTGCTCTTTTATCACTAATTGAAATTTAATTTTTTTCCATTTACTTTGTTACTTCTTTGCTCGAAGTCTGGATTGAAAAAGAGTCATTTGCTAATTTAATGTACAAAACCAAGCTTTCGATTATATAGTGATTGCCATTGCGATCGATTACTTTAATCAATGCCCAAGACTATCGGGTAGTTCTTTTGCAAAGTTACCACTGAATTCATGACAGTAAACCAGTGACGACACCTTATTAAATTTATTGTATACAAGATGTAGATAATAATGTAAATAAGATGCAAATAAATAAGAAACAGATTCATAAATAAATATAATTAAAATGCGTAATATCATTAAATTGAAAAATACTTAAATAATTTTTAAGTTTCCTAAGAAAATAAATAGAATAAGATGTTAACCTTGTCCTTAAGATCTAGTTTAGGATTTGTCAGTAATACGTAAAAGTGTACAATACATAGTTTTCGTTGTATAATCGTCCAATTATACCATATTGTATATTTGTTGTTGGTAGTTTTTATAAAAAATTGTCTCAGTATACGATTGAGTTTTATGTGTTTTGGAAAATTTTGTATTGTGCCAGACCTTAAATGTTGGATTTGTTTGGTAAATTTGTAAAAATCTTTCTAGAACGTTATCACATCCACTACAAATTTAACACTTGTGAATGATTTATATATATAATGATTATTCATTATAATGTGAACGTAAAGTTGGAATTTAACATCAATAAAAAACAGAAATTGAGTTTCTCTGCAAACAAAGTTTGATATTTTATTAGGTACAATGTTAACATAATTCTTAATTAGCTAAGACTTTCGTTATTTTACCTGCAAACAAAGAAACGACATTCAAAGTTTATAATTCAATGTCAATTCCTCTTGTTTTGCTATATGCAATAATTTAATAATTAATTTTACTTGATTTTATGTATCAATTATTTCAAAACTTTTACTTTTTCTTCAAATATATGAAAAACATATGCTTTTATAACAGAAGTTTAAATAAATGAATTCTTATCGTAAAGTCAGAAACTTAAATAAAGGAATTCAATTCCTTTACATATAAATGGGGGATTTCATGTCAAGTGACCCAATTTTTTAAATTGATGTCTTCCGATTTTGATGAAATTTGCACCAAAAATTACTAAAAATAGAAAAAACCCTCGTCTAGAGTTAGAAGTTTTTTTTTTTTTACATAAGCAACTCGCATCCCAAAAGCTGACCAAAACAACCTAAACGGAAAAGACATAAGCTTTATTTTAAGCAAAAAAAAAAAAAAAACCTTCCGGAAAAAAATAAAGAAAGTTTTAAATTTAAAAAAAAAATCTTAAAATTTTTTTTAGAAAACAAAAAAAGCTTTTTTTCAGAAGATTGATCAAATAGCTCTACTTGGGATAAATTTTGCTAGCACCAATATTTAATAAGTTACATGGATGAGAAAGAACACCTGTATGGCCAAAATGTCAAACTTTGACCCCCTCTAATTCAGAAACTTTTTCACCGATCTTGCTGAAAATTTGTGTCTAATACCATGTTCACACGGAAAGCAATATTCGTGTCTCGCTCTCTTATTCCTGTTTCGCGCCCCAAACATGACTGAAACGACTTGTTTCCCCATACAAAATTTTGTGAGCGAAACAGGTCGTTTCATTTTGAAACAGGCTGCGAAACAGGAAAAATGTACTATCATCTCTAATTTTGATAACAATTATCGTTAGTTTATCTGAAATAGCTCTCAAAAAAAATCAAAACAAAATAAAATACAAAATAAAAATTGATGTTTAATAAAATAAAGTGACAATTATCAAATAATAATATTAATAAAAGTATTAAATAATATATTTTTAACTTTTAATTACTTTTTTATCTGTTTTAAATAAAATCACACTAACAACACAAAACAAATGTCAAAATGAAACAAGAATGAATCGTATGAACAGCATGTTTGACAATCTAGTTTCAGAGAGCGAAACGAGTGGTTTTTGTCGTCGTATGAACATAGCATAAACTACTATCCAATAGTACTAACATCGATTTTAAAATTGGGTCACTTGACATGAAATCCCCTTTATTTGATTCATTTTAATTTATTTTTTAAACTATTTTAATTAAAATTGCTTAAGCTGTTATGATACTTGCTATTTTTTGTATTTTTTCTATATTGGAGAACAGTGCAAATATATTTGCATAGGAAAACTGACTAAGTGTAAAGAGTATGATTATATCATAAAAAATCTTGAAATGTCAAACAAATATACATACATGTGTTATCGATAAATAATCTAAGACTGTCAAAAAAAATATAAAATTTTTTAACTTAAAATTGACATTTCCAGATTAATTGTTAGCACTGTTGCCAATTTTTTTAGTTTTTGATCGAAAGAAACGGTTTTTAACTTTTTTTTTGCGATTTTTAGCTTTTATGACGGTTTTTTTGTGGGGAAAAAACGTGGGCAGTATTGTTTGTTGTGTTTACATTTTATCAAATTGTATTTCTTGTTCTTTCTCGCATTTGTTGTTTCATTCAGTCAATCCTAAAAAACTCCAATACAAAAAATAGCAAGTATCATAATACCTTTATCAATTACTATTTACCTGATTAAATTTCATGGAATCAACCAATGTGAATGGCAAATTTTATTAAAGAAGAAACGGGGGTGCTTTAATAGCATGTGAGATAAGGCCATAATGGCTTTAAGCTGCGTTCACAATCAAAAAAACATTTTCACTTGGTGTTCATAATAGAGCAACAATTTCTTTTGTAACTACACACATTTTGCATCAAGAAACCGTATGAAAATTTTAGCCACAAAAATATTATACATTTATTTTTATTTTTGTGAACATTTTGTTAAAATTTTCATTCAAAACTAAATAAAATTATTTTAAACGTCAGAAACAATTTCATACAAATTGTTGCTAGAGTTCTAGTTGACTCAACTTTAGTTACATTTTTAAAAAAATTTTTGTTACATTTTTGTTTTAAAATTGAAAGGAAAATATATGAAATACTTTGGGAAGAAAAAAGATAGAAGAAAAAACGAAATTGTTTTTTTGATTGTGAACGTAGCTTTATTGCTCAATTAAATGGGAGATAAAGGCTTTAATTTTTTTTTTAATTTGAATGGGAGATAAAGCCTTCATGGCCTTAGCTCACATTAGCAATATTAGAAAATGGCTTTATCTCTAATTTCAGTTCCGGAGACACTAAAGTTAAGTATTGAAATCTGGCTTCGCATACAAAATGTTTTCTGCGTGGCGGCCTGTGGCCGCGCTTAGGCGTTTTTTCCTCCAGTAGGACGCGGCAGTTGGCTTTGCTGAATAAAGTTTTCCTTTGTGCGTCACAAGAATGAAAAAATGTTTTTTAATGATAACTAAGGATTTTCCCTTTTACAGAATGTTTACACCATGCATAGCAATATTCTGCAAAAATATGGCTTTAAATCTCATTTGCGAATAAAAATATGGCTATATCTCTCATTTCGCAAAATTTTAAATATGACCTTACCTCTCAATGATTGGGCAATAACGCCTTATGGCTTTATCACCAATTTAATTGAGCAATAAAGCCATCATGGCCTTATCTCACATGGTTTTAAAGCACCCCTCGAAGAAACATTAACCAAAAACCAAGAATGAAATTAAATAATTTGTTTTATTTTTTATATTTTTTCGTTAATTGGTTAAAAGAAATTTTATAATTTTATAATATTCGAAGTGAATTGACAATGTGTATGTACATTGAATTGATATTTTATATTTTTGACATTAAGCCGTACTAACACACTAACACCCAATTTACATGAGAGTTTTTACGTCGTCGCTTTTTCGACGTCTCTTTTTGTTTTTGGGCAAACGGTGTAGAGAAGCAAGAGGGGTAAACAAAAAGACTCGGTTTGTGTTTTTCATGTCGTTTTTTTACATTTCTCTTAAAAGTTTTTATTGTTTCGTTTTATTCTTTTTCCTACTTTAAAGTGTGAGGTTGATAACAGACGGGAATGGCAGCATTCCTGAAAATAACTTTTTGTTGTATTGTTTTTATACTATGTTTCCACTATGTGCAAACAACTTGTTTTGAGCAAAACATGTCAAAGTGTTTCCATTATGTAAAACTGATTTTGGTTTTCGAATTTTCAAAATCAATTTGACATTTATGTTATAAACACACATGAAAGCCAAAAAAATATGTTTGTTTTTTAACACGCAGATATGCATGTATGTACGTATATTAAAGCACATAATTTACTGCCTTTTTATTATATTATTTTATTATTTTTACGCTGCAAACAAAGAAATCAGCTGGAGGGTTGCATTAACCTATTTAATTAGTCTTGATATTTTGGTAAATATGTCACTTGTTTCAAAATTGTCAATCACCAATAATGGATAACCCATAGTTGTATTCATGATTTTCGACATGTTTTGGAGCAAAACTAGTTTTTGTTTAAGTTTTTCGAACATGAAAAATGTATGGAAAGCAAGTAGCAAAACACTTGTTTTGCTGCAAAACTAGTTTTGTGGCCCAAAACATGTAAGTGGAAACGTACTTTTATTTTATTTATATATAAAATGTATTCAAATAGAATCTGGGAATTTATTTCTCATGGCGAGTAACGTTAATTACAATTTATAAAGCTTTCATACTTTAATAGAAAACATTCCTGGACATTAATGAAGGAATACGACTATTAAAATATAAAAGCTTTATAAATTGTAATTTGACATTAATAAAGGAATAAGACTATTAAAGTATAAAAGCTTTATAAATTGTAATAAACAGTCGATTAATATGAAAACTTTTATTATAAAATGCATTATTATGTAAACATTCAAATATGAGAAAAAAAGAAAATTTGGCAGAACATGTTTCTAGTACGTTGGGAAATTCTCTTTCTTTGTATACTTAAATTTTTTTTTGATTGTCCAAAAGTAAACGAAAAAAGGATAGTTTGTTTATAATTTTTAATTAATATTAACCCAAGTTATTTGTTTTCTTTTCTTCGGATCATAATCTCACCCCTAACGCTTGGAGAAAATAAATTTACCCTTTATTTAATTTAATTCGTGTATTTATAATATTCCACAAGTAGATTTCAAATTATAAAAGGAACTGATCAAGGTTGAATACAGACACAATACTAATTTTAATTGCGTCCCCATTTGATCATCATTTGATTTGATCCTCTTGATACGTTCAGATGTAATATTCCTGGCATCCTTTTTTAATTCAGTAGTTTTCTCACTTAAAAAGGATTGTGTGTTTTAAATTTTACGATTTACATTACGCAGTAAGTAAAGATATTATTAAGTAAGAAGTTGTATGTGTATACATGCAATATTTAAACTCAACCAATTACTTTTTATCCTGCTGCAAGGATGTTATGATAGAATTTTATTGGGTCAAGTTACAAATTCTGTTTTATTTACTTCTTTGCAACCATTAGGGTAAAGTTATCAAGTTACCTCTTATTTCATAAATTTTCCTGCATTGATTATGTGTATATGTATTTAAAAGTCTGGAAAATGCTACTGGAATTTTAATTTTTTCAACAGTTTAGTACAATCTTAGAATTTCTGCAGTAATGAAGACAGAAAACTAGTAAATATTTGCAGTTGTTGTAATCAGGAAACATTCGTTTGGAGTGCATTAAATCCTCGTTTGTTTGTTTCTTAAAAATATTGTGTTTTCTTTTATGAATACCAACCTAATGCTCATGTTCATATTGAAGAGAGAAAAAGTTGATCAAGCGTACAATTGCTATCTGAAAAGCTTATTCAAGCAAACATTGTAATAAAACAAATACACAGCTATTTCTATAAGCTGGATTCGCAAATAAATATGGGTATAAGTGATAGAAGAGACAATGGGACGAATAAGACTGAATGATGAATATAAAAATTGTTTAAGGCACGAACGATTGCATAGCAAAATTCTTTTTTCGGAATATTTGTGTTAGACAAGACTGTATATTAAAAAAACTGTGCAATACTTTTTTCGCCATCTTTTATTTTTAAGTTTACAAAAGAAATCTTATTTGAAAAAATATCTAATTTCTGTTACACTGTTTAATCAAACAAACAGTAAAATCTTATATATTCTATAGTGTAGTTTTTTATGAGGTATTTTTTTTTTAAATTTTCATTATTCACGTGATGTGCGGTAATGTTTCTTTTAATTTTTTTTTAATTAAAAACAATTTTTGAAAAGTATTATAAGCAAGCAAAGTTTTTTAGAACTTTGTCTTGAGAAATAAATTTTTGCATTTTTTAGCAAACATTTTTGAAAAATGTAAAATATTTCCTAATGAGGTTCAATAGGTAGCAACTTAATACCGTGGTCTCAGTAATTACTGGGTACTGTACAGTGTGAACTTTCGCAATTTTATGTGGCAAAAATAAATAACTCTCGTTCCTGATTTCAATATGACAGTTGGTGTGGGTAATTTCTATAAATAAATGCAGCTTTGTGGAGATTATTATCTTGGTCCGGTCACTTTAACTGGTAGCCCGTATACATTGGGGAAAAAGTGGTCTGTAGTGCGATTCTCTATTCAATTTTAACATAATTTAAATTGTTAAAAACATTTAACAGCAAAGTTAACGTAAATTTTATTCAGTAACTTTTTTAACAATAACGTTTACTGCTAAGTTCTATCTTAACGTCAGGTATTTAAGTTATCTTAACGGCAAAATATTTTTCATTGTTTATTTTTAAATTCGTAGTTATTAAAAAAAAAAAACAAACAAACAAAAAATTTGGCGAATAAAAGCCTTATTAACATTTTTTAAAATTCACGTTATTTACATAAATTTTGCAAAAATAATATTAAACAATTTGTTTTTTTTTGCGAATTTACCAAAAATCACTAAAAGTGTTTTCTTTTCTACACAAAAAATAAGTGGTAGACTTTCCAATCATGTTAGCTAATTTTTGCAAATTTCCACTAATTTAGCAATTTTTACCGAATTTTTGCTATTCCTTATAGTTTAAGTGACTTCAAATCAATTTTATGGTTTGGTTGAAGTATTAAAAAATTTCGCGAATTTTCGCTGTTTTTGCATTTTTTTTTTTTTTTTTTTTTTGTTATTTTCCGACATTTTGTTTTTTTTAACCGATTTAATGATTTCAAATAAATTTTTTTGCTTCTCTCCAAGTTTGCAATTATTCGCGAATTCTAGCCACGTTCGCGGTAGAAGCTTTTTATTCCTGTAAGTTTTCTGATTCTTTACAGCTTGAACGATTTTTAATAAATAGTAGACTTTGCCATCATTTCGCTGTTAACAAATATTTGCGAATTTCCCCTAATTTAGCATTTTTTACCGGATTTTTGCCATTCCTTATAGTTTAAGTGAATTTAAATAAATTTTATGGTTTGTTCGAAATATTAAAAAATTTCGCGAATTTTCGCTATTTTTGCAAAAAAGTTTTATATATTCCGACAACTTGTTTTTTAAGCGATTTCAAATAAATTTTAAGTTTTTTTTTTCCAAGTTTGCAATTTTTTCGCGAATTTTATCCATGTTCGAGTTATAAGCGATTTTTTCCTGTGGTTCTTTAGAGCTTTAACGATTTTTAATATATACCCGCTGTTTGCAAATTTTTGCGAATTTCCGCTAGTTTAACAATTTTTACCGAATTTTTGCAATTCCTTATAGTTTTAGCGACTTTTAATCAATTTTCCGATTTTTTGCAATTTTCGATAGACTATCAAATCCTAAATGGGGTTTTGTTAGTTTCGAAAGTACTTTAAGTCGTTCCACACGAGAAGTAGTTTGCAGTGTTCGTTAAATATACTAATTAATTAACAAAGATGCCACTTGATTGATATTTTTAGCTATGTTGTTTAAATTGAGTTACTGAATTGCTGTATTGTTACCGTAAGCAATAAACTGTGCCGGTAAAATTAACGTTAACGTTAGTTGTTAAAAGTTAGAGAATTCCACTTCTGGTAGTTTGACGAGAACCATATATACCTTTAATTATTTCGACGCGTTAAATCCGAATCTCATTTGAAGTATATTGCGAAAAACCATTAAAAAGCTGCAGTTTTTGCAGTTTACTTCAATATTTGTGAGTTTACGAGCCGAACAAACCTTTTATTCGATTTCAGCGGTTCAAAATAAATACATGTAGGTTGGAGGGTCTGGTCAAATTTACAAATTACTCTTATTTTTGTGTAACTTTTCGCAACTTAAGGGTGCCAAAATCTGTCTGCACTTGATAGCACTCAATTTATTTTTATGTTTGAGCTAGAGAATTAACTTAATAAATAACAAGTAAGAAAGTATAGTCGGTTAAGCCCGACCATATGATACCCTACACCACAGTATTTAAAAACACATCATGCTTATGTGTCCATTTAAATATAGATTTATCTATGTTTATAAACTTAATGAAAATCGGTTTGAAAGTTTGTGAGAGGCAGAAATTGCCCCCTACCTCCCGTTGTGGCCCTATTTTTGAAAAACTGTATAGCTAATGTGTCCATATAGATATGGATCTAAATATGTTTTAAATTTCATTAAAATCGGTTTGAGAGGCAGAAATTGCCCCTATCTCCCCTCGTGATCCTATTTTTAAAAAAAATGCATACATTTTGTGTCCATATATGTAGATATGGTTCTATCTAGTTTTTAAATTTCATTGAAATCGGTTTGATAGTTTCTGAGAGGAAGAAATTTCCCCCTATCTTCCCTCGTGGTCCTACGATTCGGCCCATTTTCAATAGACTTGGTCCTTGTGCCTATAAAAACCTATTACCCAAATTTCATCAAATTATCTCCAACATTTTTCATTTTTCGAATTTATTCTATGAGCTAAATTTCAGTTATGTATTTTATAAAGCTTTTTTGTAATAGTTCTAGTCCTACAATTTTTCAGAAATGACTTTATACACTACCAGACTATTATATTGTATTTTCTTTTTACATTTTACCTTAGGCTTCCGTTGGAAAGCAATGAGGTATATTGAATGTACAGAAAAATTTACAATTATTAGACACCAGCAGAATGTAATGCATTTTCTAGCCCGCTACGGCCGTCGTCAGCATTCTTTGTGTCTCACTGGATAGTGTTACTTTATAAATTGAATGTATTTAACTCAACTATTTTAGCAAATAGAAACTGGGAATTATTTCCTTCCGAAGGTAACTTTATATTATATTCAACATTTTTCATTTTTCGAATTTATTCTATGAGCTAAATTTCAGTTATGTATTTTATAAAGCTTTTTTGTAATAGTTCTATTCCTACAATTTTTCAGAAATGACTTTATACACTACCAGACTATTATATTGTATTTTCTTTTTACATTTTACCTTAGCCTTCCGTTGGAAAGCAATGAGGTATATTGAATGTACAGAAAAATTTACAATTATTAGACACCAGCAGAATGTAATGCATTTTCTGGCCCGCTACGGCCGTCGTCAGCATTCTTTGTGTCTCACTGGATAGTGTTACTTTATAAATTGAATGTATTTAACTCAACTATTTTAACAAATAGAAACTGGGAATTATTTCCTTCCGAAGGTAACTTTATATTATATTCAACATTTTTCATTTTTCGAATTTATTCTATGAGCTAAATTTCAGTTATGTATTTTATAAAGCTTTTTTGTAATAGTTCTATTCCTACAATTTTTCAGAAATGACTTTATACACTACCAGACTATTATATTGTATTTTCTTTTTACATTTTACCTTAGCCTTCCGTTGGAAAGCAATGAGGTATATTGAATGTACAGAAAAATTTACAATTATTAGACACCAGCAGAATGTAATGCATTTTCTAGCCCGCTACGGCCGTCGTCAGCATTCTTTGTGTCTCACTGGATAGTGTTACTTTATAAATTGAATGTATTTAACTCAACTATTTTAACAAATAGAAACTGGGAATTATTTCCTTCCGAAGGTAACTTTATATTATATTCAACATTTTTCATTTTTCGAATTTATTCTATGAGCTAAATTTCAGTTATGTATTTTATAAAGCTTTTTTGTAATAGTTCTATTCCTACAATTTTTCAGAAATGACTTTATACACTACCAGACTATTATATTGTATTTTCTTTTTACATTTTACCTTAGGCTTCCGTTGGAAAGCAATGAGGTATATTGAATGTACAGAAAAATTTACAATTATTAGGCACCAGCAGAATGTAATGCATTTTCTAGCCCGCTACGGCCGTCGTCAGCATTCTTTGTGTCTCACTGGATAGTGTTACTTTATAAATTGAATGTATTTAACTCAACTATTTTAACAAATAGAAACTGGGAATTATTTCCTTCCGAAGGTAACTTTATATTATATTCAACATTTTTCAAAATTTTGTACAGACTTTGTTGTTGTCGGCAATTACTTGTGCAAGTAACTTGCCGAGTGTGAAATGGGTCTATTATGAATAATCTTTTTGCTAACTTTATGCCAAATTTTCATTATGAATACGGCTGTATGTGTCAAAAATGTATTGCTTCAAAGTGGGAACTCGCAATATAAAATTGATGCCTTCCGTAACCGCAATGGTAAGCGAAACGTTGATGTTTCTCCCTTACAAACCTGCTTCGTGGGAAGCTCCATTTTTTTATTGGGTAGATAGTGAGCCCATGACTTTGCTAAGAGTGAGTCTACGATCTTATTTATTACAAACATCTGCACAACGCCTTAAAATCTCCCAAAATGTCGTTGAACGTAGGTTAATAAGAAATTGGGAACATTTTGAATACCCGAGATAACCTATTTTCACGATCGTTGGGGCTAGTTAAATCTTCTTTGAAATTCCTTTTTGAGAAAAATACCCAATGTTTGAAAGTAGTTACATTTCGCGTGGTTTTTATAGTCAAGGCTTGACAGTCATGCCAAAAACACATGTGTCTATTACATCAATAGACTTTTTTTCTAAAGGGTTAAGACCAATATCTAAATCTATAAGCCAGCTACAATGAAGAAGGTTGAGGTGTATTGCACTTAAAACCATTTTTTAAAGATTCCAAACTTTAGATGAAATAGAAAAATATTTTTATTTAAGCAATACTCCAAGTGAGTTACCCATTGTAAGTAGAACAATCTCTTTCACTTTAAGAAAAGTTATAGTTCAATAAAATTTTCATTTTTCTGCTTCAGTTGAAATGGACAAAAATAGCATCATGGCCGCAAGATGTTTTCAACCCTTGTAATCAACCGACATTATGATAAATAGAGATGTATGTATATTTAAGCAAGTAAAAAGTGTTATATTTAGTAGGGATCAAAAAGTATAGGAAGGTATTTTGTAAAGCGAGGTCGGCTGGACGTTTCCTTACACAACAATAGCAAATATTGTATAAAAAAATTTTAATTGTTCAAAAGCAAATTATTTATAAAATACAAACTATCGGGTGATTTTTTAAGAGCAATAGGAAAGTTTAAAAAAAAAACACATAAAATTTAGAAAAATGTAGAAATCTTTATTTGAATCGATAGTACGGTCCACATAATTAAATGTTTGAAGATTATTTCATGCTAATGTTGACCGTGACTGCGCCTCAAATGGTCCATCCGCTTAGTCCAATTTTGGCATACTCTTTCAAACATTTCGGCCGGTATCTCATGAATAAATGCTTCAATGTTCTCTTCCAATGCGTCAATAGATGCAGGCATGTGTGTAAAGACATGAGCTTTAGCATAGCCTCATAAAAAATAGTCTAAAGGCGTTAAATCTTACGATCTAGGCGCCCAATTGACCGGTCCCGAACGTGAAATCAAATGTTCACCGAACTCGCCTCTCAATAAGTCCATTGCTAAGCGTGCTGTGTGGCACCGTCTTGTTGAAACCACATGTCATGAAAGTCAAGCTCTTGCATTTTGGGCAAAAAAAGTTGGATATCATCTCACGGTAGCGCTCACCTTTCACAGTAATGTAACGATTCGCATCATCTTTAAAGAAGTACGGTCCAATGATGCCACCAGCCCATAAACCGCACCAAATTGTGACTTTTGCTGGATTCATTGGTAGCTCTTGCAAAGGTTCTGGCTGATCTTCACTCCAAAATCGACAATTCTGCTTATTAACGTTCCCATTGAGCCCGATTAAACTGACCATAAAATGGAAGAAGCGCGCGATGAACTTTCTTAACAAAGTACGCGTTTTGATAACAAAATTCAATAATTTGCAAGCGTTGTTCGTTTGTAAGACGATTCATGGTTAAATTATAGACCAAACTGAAGATGTTTGACAGTGAAACAAAACACGAAACGTGCGTCAGCTGCTTAAACCAGTGTTGCCAAAAAGATAATAGCTAAAAAATCAGGTAATCAGGTAGGTAAGATTTTGCAAATATGTTTTATGAATGTACTTAAAAAAATATTTTTCAAAATGGCGCCTTCCAGAATGTGACAAAGTCTAACATATGATTCGTATATCGTAGTATGCACTAGATCAATAGGAAAATTATCCACTGTTTGGATAAGGGCACGCTTTAGAAGTTCCAAATTTGGATGAAGATGCTCTCTAACACCGATAGTTTTTATAGACCAAGAGATTCAAAACGGGGCTTCAAGAAGGCCACTTGTCAGCTAAAATAAAATTTGGTAAATTATTTAAACCAGAATTGTTTATGTTCTAGGGCAGTGTCTTGATGAAAGTTACATTTCTGGTTTTCAAACAAAGAACTGTTGAACGGCTTTCCGCTTTCTCCAAAACGTAAGATTGTGACACCGCTACAGAAGTTTTCAGTATTTTTACGCAAAAATTGTGTTTTGTAACCCCGTCATATGCGACTTCCTCCATACCAGCACTTGAGCGGGATAGTTTCCCCTTTAAACTATCAAAACAAAATCTGCAAAATGATTAGGCATATACTCTACATTTGTTCCACTCATATTTGGAATCTCAAAAGCGTTTTTAGTTCGTATTAAGATACACCAGGCGCGGATCCAGCTCGAGCCTTACGGGGGGGAAATTTTGTATGACACAAAAAAGTAAAAAATTTGTTTTTAAAAATTTATTAAAAACAATAAATGTATATTACATAAAAAAAAACAATTGGGGTAAATAAAATATAAGATCCGTTCAATATAAATTAAAATAAATTAATTTTTTTATATAAGTAAATTGTGATTTTCTTGTGAGGCAAATTGAGATAGTACAGTCTATCTTCGGTCATTGTTGATCTGAGCCATGTTTTTATTCAACGAAGGGTAGGAAAGGACCTCTCGCTTGTAGTATTACTGATGAGCATTGGCACGAAAATTTGAAATATTTTTCTTAGATTTGGGAAGAAGTGTTCATCATAGTTTATTAAAGCATCTACAATGTTATCTGATAGATTTTCAGATATTTTCCATGTTTGTTGCCAATGCAACAGTTCAGGCTCAAGTTAAAATGTGTTAATCTCGTTTATCAAATATAATCAGCTCATCAGCTAGTTGTGGTTTTTAAATAAATGGTATATGGGCAAATCTCAAAAACAGTCCACAAACCAAAAATTTTTCAAATTAATTTTTTTAGATGTATAATTTAATTTTTATATTTAAAAATATGTATTTCAACGATCATTAATACAATAATTTTTACCAAATATAACCCCTTCCCTGATCTCTTGATGTTACACATGAATTTAATATTATTTTAGGTGCTTTTTGAGCTTGAAATAGCACTTACAGCCAGCGGACTCATCACAATATAAATTTCGTTAAAAAAAAAAATTGATATTTATTCATACATTCGTTAATGATCACAAAATAAGTTTATATATATAATTTGTTTTGTTAAAATAAATAAAATTGGGTTTATTATATAGTACTAAAAACTGTAGCGTGCGTTGTAAGGCGTGCGTCACAAAGGGTTCACGGCTTTTATCAAAAAATTACAACATTTTTAAGCTGCGAATAAGTGATTTTAGAGTTCTCTTATATTCATCTTTCTTTTAGGAATTAGACTTTGTATACCTTATTATGCCAAATTCGCTAAAAATTAGGAAAACACACTTTAACTTTGAAAGTTGCTTCTAAGTTTTGTGGCGTGCGTCACAAAACTTTGTGATCACTTATTTCGACACAAATGCCTGCTAAGAAATTATGATATATGCCATTCGTAAGTACATATTAATGTCACTAAATACTATATATAAGTTAAAGCTATCTCTTTTGAAAGGCCAACAAATGTTTATATATCAATCAGAAAACACGTGCGAGTGTAGCGTTCGTTACGTAGGATTTGTCCATATGACTTGATTACACTTTCACACAGGTTGAAGTTTAGGTATGTTCAGTACATTTAGGATATCTATTGGGAAATATGTTTTTAGATCTTGTAAAATAAATTCAATAAGAGGAATGTAACCTACAACTCGGTAGTAATCTTCAACATTTTGGAAGTGATTATTTCGTTCAAATTTTGTCTTTTCGATTGGAACCTCGATTTGAACGCAAATAACTTTAACTTTTTCAAAAATAGCTTTAAATTGTTCTTCGCCTTTATTTCTTTTTTCTTCAAGGCACATGATAAAAATTTTGATAAGGCTTGATCCTTTTTGAAGATCTATATCGTGATTTTGTAAAATGATACTAAGTGGCTGTGTTACAATAGGTATCACACTTAACATGTATATTCCGCAAATAAATTTAAAAGTACTAAGTGAGTTGCTTAATATAAAGGTAGAGATACTACCTTTCCACTCAGATATTTTTTCCAAAGCTTCTACTATATGATTTACACTTGTTGCAAAGACGCACAACGAAGAGAGTTTGGCTCCCAAATACTTTGCTAAAACTGTTTTTCGCTTTTGATGATTATATATAAAAAATTTTGTCGTTTTTTTAACAAATGATACAACTTTTTGTATTAATGGCACTTTATTGCTTTTAGAAATTGAGTTTTTCGATTTATGGGAATAGCAAGGCGCTTGTTTCGCATTTGTCGCTTTTCCAGGAATTTTGAACAGCTCCATTTTCTGCTGACATCCGAGGACACCCATCTGTTTCATCTCCTACACAATTTTTTAGGTCAAGACCAAAATTTGTCAAAGTTTTAATAACTATTGATGATAGTGCCTTCGCATCACTTGACACATCAACGTCATCCATATACTTTGAAGCCTCTTCAAATGCGTTTACAACAAAGCCAATAAATTCTTCCCTAAAAACTTTTTGTTGTATGTTGAAATATCTAAAAGATAAGGAAATCTGGCTTTTCCCCGACAAATCAGTGCTTTCGTCAAAAATTATCGAATAGAATTTTGATTCATATAATACATTTATACATAAATATTGCAAATACTAAGGCTTTTTAAAAATTTAGCCGCTCGCATTATCAAGCCAAACGTTTAGTCTTTGAATATAGATGGCATCTGCTGGGATTGAATGTAGAATAATAAGTAATTGAATACGGTAAACTAGATGTTTCTTTAGAAATATCTAATAAATAACTATTAGGATTAAGTTATGGATACTTATTGAAAATCTTTAGAGATTCAATAAAAAAAAATAAAAAAATACTTATTGAAAATTTCGTTAGATATTCCATAAAAAAAAAAAAAACAAAAAAAACCTTGCTGGGATTTCCAAAAATTTTGTACATAAAAAAAATATTATTATGGGAATTCTTGTATTATCGAAATTAACAAAACATATTTTTATAATTTACGGGGGGGAAATGTCCTTATTTCCCCCCCCCCCCCCTGAATCCGCGCCTGAGATACACGAATGGCCTTTTATACTTTGGTGATGCTGAAAGGCACATGTTGGCCATTTTTAATAATATTTTTTTTTAATACATTCTGAAATATGTTACAAATAAAATACAGCAAGTTTAAAAAATATCTTTTCATAATGATTTTATTGCATAAAAACTGTGTACCAGAGCTTACGAAAGTACTAGGAAAATTAATGATTTTACTAGAATTTAAAAATTTTTCTCAAATAAACCTCTTATTTAAAAACAAACAATAAGTTAATAAAAATGTTATAATAAGCAAGTTTAAAATAAACAAAACTCAAATTCTCTTGATAATTAATTTTTTTATCATGTTTAACTTTGGCGTATGATTTTTTCAAATAGAACTATGAAAATGTTCAATATACATACATAACTCATACGTCCAGTACAACTTCTTTTACGCAAAGTATTTAAAAAAGCAATTTAAATTTTTTTCCAAAAACCACTTTCAATTATAGCGCACACATAACAAACTCCATGAGCAACTAATAATTCCCCTGTATAAACAATTTACCTCCCAGGATAGCAAAACGCAGTCATGTAAGAGTTTTTGCTAAATGAACACATACAGACACACTCACACATTCAGCAAATAAAACAAATACTCATAACACAAACTATGATAAGAATACAAAATTTGGTTTTTTTATTTTTGTTTTGTTGTTTTTGTATGGGTTTTTTTCCAAAAATATCCGGAGGAGTTGAACGAGAAATGAGTGTTCGAGTAGCAACAATTTCTTTTGTTTCTGGCATTGAGTGTTAATAAAATCACTCATACGCCATGTGGTGTCATTAAATTATCTGTTCTGCATCGTTTTGTCTCCTTTTTTATTTTATGCATAAGTATGAATAGAAATGGTCAATGAATTTATCTTTAACTGAATTTAAGAAAATGATATAAGCATGTCTTTAAATAACGAAAATTTAAAGGAAATGCTTAAAAAAATGTTAAAGAAAGCTTATGTAAAATATAATAATAATGTAACACTTATCGAATTTATTGAGATTTTCAAGCGACCGAACAAATTGCTTTTAGTTTATATATGTATGTGCCAATGCTCTCAGGATATTGAAAACAATATATAGTCAGATATTAACTTTATTGAAGAAATTGACTTAAAAAAAAAAAAAAAAAATATAAGATTTTCATTCTTCATACTCGAAGTAAACACATATCCAGGTGCGGTTGTTACAAGTGTTCATAATTTTAAAACTGACAAAATTTTAACGTCAACGGACAAGCTGTACATTGAAATTTAATAAATTGCTGTACCCTGATACAAGGAGCAATTTATGTTCTGAGATCAACAACTCCCTTATTTCCATAGATCAAATATTTATACAGTATACAAAAAAACATCAACAGTCATTACAAAAACATCTACTTGCATACTTGGACTTGAAACATATTTTGTTTTCCCTTTATTTATTCCTCTTGGGAACTTAGGGCTTCTACAAGAGATTTATATTTAATTTTGTCATAACATATTGTTTTAATTTCGTCAAAGGTTTCGTTGTGTTTGCTTAGTTCACTCAATACCGTTGTTCTCCAAGTATTTATAGGGCGTCCCCGACGTCGGCTGCCTTGAGGATTCCATTTTAGTGCTGTCCTTGTAATACTGTTCCTTGGTCTGCGCAGTGTGTGACCTATCAAACTCCAGTTCTTTTTAGCTATTTGGGTGGTTATTGGCTCCTCTTTCGCTATTCTGCATAGTTCAACGTTTCTTATTGTGTTAGGCCAAAAGATTCTACATATAATACGCAGGCATTTGTTTATAAAGACCTGCAGTCTCTGCGCTATGTTTTTGGACATCAGCCAGGTTTCGCTTTCGCAAAGACGAGTAGACTTTACACAAGCGTTAAATATTCTTATTTTTGTATTTTGTGAGATCTGCGGAGATCGCCACGTTTTGTTAAGACGTCCAAAGGCAGCTCTAGCTTTTTTAGCCTGTTTGATACATCTTCGTTGACACCCCCATCGACCGACATCATGGAACCCAGATAACAAAAAGATTTCACATATTCAATTTTCTAATTTTGTATTCTGATATGGTTGTTGTAAGTGTTAGTTATTTGCATCGCACTTGTTTTTGCAATATTAATTTCCAAACCTGCGCAGCTTGCTAGTTCAATTAGGTCATTGACTTTACTTTGCATGTCATTAAAGTTGTGCGAAATGAGTCATCAAAATCTAAATCTTCGACGTGTTTATTGAAGGTCCATACAATTCTTCTTCTTTTTGTGGTTAGTTTTTCCATTATTTCAACTAGTACAACGGCAAAAACAGCGGCGAAATAGGACACCCTTGTTTCACACCAGCATTTGTCGTAATGGGTTCACTAGTTCTTCCATAGTGTCTGACAAAGAGTGTAGTATTGTTGTACAGTGTCTTTATCATATTTATTATTTTTCTTTGTAGGCACTCCTTTAGTTCTAAGTGCTTCCCACATTGCACTACGCCTAATTTAGTCGAAGGCTTTTTTAAAATCGATGAAAACTAGATAAAGAGGTGTACGCCATTCAACTGATTGTTCTAATATGACGCGCATGGTAATTGTCTGATCAGACAAAAAATATACAAAAATACAAGAAAAAAATTTAAAACAATATAACAGATACAAACGCTTAACAGATTAATAAAATGCAAATGTTCAGAATGTTAACGCATCCAAGATATAGAAGTCAAACAAATGCGAGAAAGATATTTTAATCTGAATAGAAAAATTTAAGAACTTTTCAGACCTCCAAGAAAACACATTATATTCATATTAAGCAATGGCAATTAAATCGTTACAGATTTAAATGAAAGGAAATGCTAATGACAGAAACTGCTATAGGGTAAATGGATACCTTACGTATGACACAAAACATCCCAGCGGACGAGCCTGTGGTGGCACAGCCATAATTGTGCACAAACACATCAGACACTTGCCATTGCCAGAGTACGAAGAAGATTGTATCCAGGCCACATCTATAAATCTTACTGATTTCAATCTAACGTTAACATCCGTTTATTGTCCCCCGAGGCACAAAATTGTAAACGATAAATTTCTCAACTTCTTCTCCACATTGGGCCAGAAATTCATTGCTGCTGGCGACTACAACGCTAAACATACATATTGGGGCTCCAGACTTATTAGTCCTAGAGGTAATCAGCTATACAATACCGTAACTGCAAATAATTTTGATGTGGTATCGAGTGGTAAGCCTACCTATTGGCCAACCGACTTCAATAAGCTACCAGACCTTATTGACTTTGCTGTAATTAAAAACATCAAGCGCGATCAGGTACTAGTTAGTTCCTCCTATGATCTTTCGTCTGATCATTCACCTTCAATCCTCATTTTAAAAGGTAACTCTGACGCTGCAGCTGCAAACTTTATTTCCTATCCAAACAGAAACACAAATTGGTTAAAGAATAAAATGTATGTGAGCTCTCACCTATCACAGTGCATTCCCCTAAAAAATTCATCTGACATCCAAATAGCTGTCGACCGATTTACAGAAGTCTTGGATACAGCAGCAAGAAATGCAACCCCAATCAAGCGGACAATTAAACGTGCTCCTTACAACACATCGACGGATATAGAGGCCCTATCAGAGAAAAAAGGAAGTTAAGAAGACAATGGCAAAACAGTCGTTCCCCAACCACTAACACTAACACCAACTACAATTATGCCTGACCACACTTCGCAACAAATTGAGACAGAACCACGAGCCCGCAATAGAAGGCTATCTAAACAGCCTAGACGCCACAAAAACTCCAATTATAGCTTATGGAAGGCTGTACGGCATATGAAATGCCCTATAACCCAAGAATCTCCATTAAGACTGGAAAACCGCACTTGGGCCAAAAACACACATGAAAAATTAAACGCTTTCGCGGGCCACCTTGAGAAAGTTTTCACGCCACATGATGCACATACTTGTTCCTGTCGTCCAATCATTCCTGATAAGGTAAACCATCCATTACAATTTAACATAACTCAAGTAAAATCTGCAATAGAAAAAGTGAATATTAGAAAATCTCCCGGACCTGACCGCATCACAGGGTCAATGATAAGAAACCTACCATCGTCTGCTTCCAGAATCTTGCTGCTAATTTTTAACGCTATATTAAGAGTCGGATACTTCCCATCCTCATGGAAGAGGTCTATAATTGTTATGATTCCCAAGCCAGGAAAAGATGCTAGCCAGGTTGCGTCGTACAGACCGATAAGCTTATTGTCAATCCTATCGAAGCTTTTCGAACAAATATTCGTTTTAAGTATAACTCCTCATCTAAATGAACACGACATCATCCCGGACCACCAGTTCGGATTCAGAGCGAAACATGGTACAATAGAACAAGTGCATAGAATTGTCACCCTTATTAGATCGGCGTTTGAGAAAAAGCAATACTGCTCAGCACTGTTTATAGACATTTCCCAAGCTTTTGACAAAGTTTGGCATGATGGGCTACTCATCAAAATAAAACGAATGCTTCCTCAAAACACTGGAGAGCTATCTAACAGGCAGAACATTCATAGTAAGGTCGCAAGATAAATACTCCCCCCTCAAGAAAATTTCTGCTGGTGTTCCCCAAGGCAGCATATTAGGACCGCTTCTATATATAATATAAATAGCGGATATGCCAACAAACCTGAGCACGCATACCTCTACATTTGCAGACGACACAGCATTTATTAGCGTTAACCATGACCCAAAAGTCGCATCGCAAAATCTGCAGTCCCACATCAGTGAACTAGAGGCCTGGCTAGAAAAATGGAGAATAAAGGTTAACCCGGCTAAATGTGCTCACTTAACTTTCACGCTCAGAAGACAAACGTGCCCAGCTGTAAAAATAAATAACATCACTGTTCCGGTAGTAAACCATGTTAAGTACTTGGGAATTCATATAGATAGACGCTTGACCTGGTCGCGTCATATTAAAGCGAAAATAACGGCTATGAAACTTAAAGCAGCTCAACTACATTGGCTTCTCGGTCGAAACTCAAAATTGTCCTTAGACAACAAAATTCTCTTATACAAGTCCATCATAAAACCAATATGGACATATGGCATCCAATTATGGGGTACTGTATGCGCATCTAACATCCAAAAGCTTCAAAGAAGACAGTCTAGAATATTACGACAAATTGTCTGCGCCCCATGGTATATACGTAATGAAATTATCCACAGAGATCTCAACGTCCCCACTATCCAGGAGGAAATTAAAAAATATTCAATAAGCTACATCGATAAACTAATGGTCCACCCTAACTACCTCGCTCGGGGTTTGCTTCAGTTCGAAGGTCACCAGAGGCTAAAAAGAACCGATACTTTGAGCCTATCTAGAAGACATTTTTAAAATTTGAATACAGCAGTTAGTGGTTACACTGGTAACAACTAATAAACAGCAAGTAGAATTAAGATTTGAATACATATTGTAAATTTCGATAAGAAAGATTCAATAATAAAAATAAATTAAAAAAAAAAAAAAAAAAAAAAATGACAGAAATACATGAAAAAGTATCACACAGAAAAAATTATTTTTCCAATTTAAACAAAAAATTTGTAGAATCAAAAAATTTTTTGCCTGAAATCGGTCCTATAAACAAATTCGCATATTCAAACAATTTATTTGCATTTTATTTATTGAAAAAAAAAACACTGATTTTTTCAAACAAATAATTTAACTGAATCAAACAAAAAGTTTACTAAAATTCATATAAATTTCGAACAAATAATTTTACTTAATTAAACAAAAATATTTTTGCACAGTCAATGACGCGCACACACAAGCAAGCACTGTAGGAGAAGATGAAGGCAGAGCAGAGCGGCCGGACTGGCTTTGAGACACTTATTTTTGTTTGAATAATTTTTCTTATTTATACACACAATGTTTTTCTTCAACCCTATTGGATTGTTACCCGTGATTCAACACCCTGATGAACCCAATAACACCCTTCTTTTTCAAGGTATTAACTATGATGTGCCAAGCAGAACAGAAGTACTGAATGCTTTAAAAAGTGGCAAAGCTCCGGGCAACGATAACATAACTGCCGAACTCCTTACGTGTGATCCAGAATTAGCTAAGTCAATGTGGCTTCCATTGCTACAAAGATTATGGAATGAAGAAATCCTACCATCGTCTTGGAATGAAGGAGTTTTAATAAAAATCCCAAAGAAAGGAAACTCACATGACTGTAACAACTACCGAGGAATAACTCTACTACCAATTCCAAGTAAGATTTTGAGCAAAATTATACTATCCCGAATTTCAGAAGCAGTATTAAAAACATGCCGCGAAAACAAATTTGGGTTTCGTGGAAATAGATCTTGTGTTGACCTCATAAGCACCGTAAGAATAATTTTTGAACAATGCAACCAATTTAGAACATCTGTGTATGCGGCGTTTATTGATTTTAAGAAAGCTTTCGATAGCATTAATAGACCGTTTTTATGGAATGTCTTAGAGAGAAGAGAAATGCCAATAAAAATCATTAACCTTATAAAAGCTATGTATAATGGATTTTGCTGTAGAGTACTTCACCAAGGTATGCTTTCTGAAGCATTCGATGTAGAAACTGGAGTAAGACAAGGCTGTATACTGTCACCACTTTTATTTATTTTGATCCTCCAGGGTAGGAAAGGAATCCAATGGAACCCATTTACACATCTCGAAGACATCGAATATGCTGATGATATATGTCTGATGAGTCAAAAACTTAGCAGTCTTCAGGAGAACCTAACGGCACTTAACGAAAACGCTAAAATTGCAGGACTGGAGATAAACTTTAAGAAGACGAAATTTATGTCTGGTGGTTACAGTGCATTACATCAACCAACATTAATAATTGGTAATGAGGAACTCGAAAATGTTCAAATTTTCAACTACCTTGGCAGTACTGTTGGTAATAGGAGTGGAGCTGAAGAAGATGTCACGAACCGGATAAACAAAGCCAAGTCTACGTTTGGTATGTTAAATAACATTTGGCGATCTAGTCAAATTTCAAAAAATACAAAACTAAGAATTTTTAACTCAAATGTAAAATCGGTTCTGTACTATGCATGCGAGACCTGGAAAAGTACGAGAAGCATTGATAAACGTTTACAGACATTCACAAACAAATGTCTCAGAAATATCCTGGGTATATGGTGGCCAAATCGTATAAGTAACTCAGACTTGTGGTTACACACAAATCAAAAACCAGTTCCAAATGAAATAAAACGAAGAAAATGGCGGTGGATTGGCCATATACTTCGAAGGCCTACAGAAAACATAGCTCGACAAGCACTCACTTAGAACCCTCAAGTAAGCCGACGCCCTGGTGCACCATCAAAAACCTGGAGAAGAACTATTGATGAAGAGTTGGGTACTGCAAATTACAGTTGGAATGACATATGCCGTGAAGCTAATTATAGATATAGATACAGAGAAGTTGTTGAGGCCCTATGCTCCAACGGGAGAGAAGGATGACAAAAGAAGAAGAAGTTTTTCTTCATCACTCACTGTTGCTGTATCCTTTCCTTTGCTAAAGAAGAAGAAATGTAACCAAAAACGGCGGCAGAACGACTCGATATGTTTTTGGTCATCATTCTATTTTTGTATTTGATGTATTTAACTAAACCTTTTGCAAAAATTGAATACGGGATTTTGTTTTTTTTACCAACTTTGAAACCAACCAAAAATATATTTTGTTTCTTATAATATTGTTGTTGTTTCTGTTGTTTAAAAAGTTTTTTTACCTGCTATTTTTTGTTTTTTTTTTTACTACAAACCTCGTCATGCTACTTTTTCATCTTTCTTATTGTTGTACTTTTTTAAAGTGTCCAAAAATAGGCTGCATGTGTTTATTGGTGTAGTTCTTATATTTCACATTAAGAAGTGTTGCTTACGATCAAATAAAAAAAATGCAAAAAGACGACAACTTAATGTTGTGCGTTAAATATTTCATACAAAATTATGAAAACTTGAAACCAATAACGCGTATTTAATATTTTGGAATAGTTGTCCACATTTTTGTTGGTTAAATAAAAATCAAATAAAAATATTAATTGAATCAGTAAAAAAATTTGTAGAAATTAAAAAATTTTCAAACAAGCGTTGTTTGAAAATAATTCGGCAATAATTTTTTCTGTGCATAAATTTAGTGGTCCAAATGTAATAAAGGACAATGCGAGATATACAATTAAAGGATAAAAATGTAGAAGATTCCTGACACTGATGACTTATCCACATAGATATTCAATGATTTCTTCCATCTTCTTAGTGTATTCGACTTTTATAGCAGCACCAAAGAAAAACAATCCTTATTTCTGTGAAGTAATTCACAACCATATCTATAGCAGGTGCCAGGCACATTTGGGCAGAGTCTAGTTTGGGCTTAAATCCAATTTCTTCCACTTCTTCATTTGTCATTGGCCAAATATTATTTTTTTTTTTTTGATTCATTTAATGAAAACAGTCACTGTCATTCCAACTCAAAAAGCGTAAAGTTGTACAGAAATTTTCGTTTTTTGTTCGACAGTTTTTGGTTTCGACTGCAGTTTTTTAAATCCTGGTTTTGCCATATAACTTATTTCTTTCAGAAAACCAGTTGATTAGTTAAGAAGATTTAGAGAGGGGAAGCTTTCACCCCTCTTGCACTTTTTCACGCCCTATTTCTCTTCAGATATTGATGTGTCTGCATGCCAACTTTTAAGAAAACCAGTGGACTAGTTAAGTTAAAGGGAGGGGGAGCTTTAGCCCGTCTTGGCCTATTTTACTACTCAAATAATACAAATTAGAGGCTATAGTTCCTTCCAGATGTAACACTCAACTACACTGCCTGTCAAATTTAAAAAAAAATCGAGTGACTAGCAAATAAGATATAGGGAACCGGTTGATTAGCTAAGAAGATATACGGAGGGGTAGCTTTTACCCCACTTGCCCTTTTCCCTATTTTCTTTCAGATGTTACAGTGTCTGCATGTCAAATTTTAAGAAAACCGGTTAATTAGTTAAGAAGCTATAGGGAGGGGGAGCTTTTGCAATATATTACGCCCTCAAGCGATATGAAATATACCTTACGACCTATTCTCATACCTTACAAATACACATACATAATTTCTTAAAAATCCGTCAAGCCGTTTCGGAGGAGTTTAATTACAAGCACTGCACAGTGGCGCCATTTGAGTTTTTTCGTTGCAAATATCATTACTTTTGAACCAAATGAGATAATCAAAAAAATTAAAAGGCGTATGCTAGATAGATGCTCAACCTATAAAATGAGTGTTTGAAAATCCATTTTTTGGGAAGTAAAAGAAAATATTTCTTAAAATTTTTGATTTTTTTTGTTTCTTTTTAAAGCCTTTTATGATTTAAAATTATTCCAGAAAAGATTTAAATTTTTTTTTTTTTAATTTCATTTCTTTACGCGTACATACCTTATAAAAAAATCTCTGATATCAAATTTTTTAAATATATCCTATCCAAGGTAAAATTATAATTTATAATTTTTTCCAAAAAATGGGGTTTTGGGGTATTTTGACGAGGTTTTATCGAAAAACCCCTTTTTTTAATATTTTACACTTTTTTGTTATTAAAAGTAAAATGTTAGAGTTGTAATTGTACCGATAGATACGTATTATAAACGTATATACGTATTATATCAAGAGGTCCTAAATCTTTAGTAGAACATATTTTCTAAAAACCTCGGAAAAATCGGTTTTATTACAAAAAAGTTTTGACAAAAATATATATTTTTAAAAATACTTATTTTCGGGAACCATAGATCTTCCTGAGCAAATCGGTGAAAGAATGGCAGAGCTATGACTAAAACGCTGAAATTACTCTTTTTTATTTAATGAAGTTGTTGAATTTTCCTATTTTTCGCTTTGAGATTGTAACAGTTTTCTTCTTATTTCACCAAAAGCTGCAACTTGTTGTGGCCAAGCTTAGTTAAATTATTTTAAGTTTTTTTTAGCAAATGTGCTCAGAAAATATGGGCGAGCCCATTTTTGGCCATTTTTAGATATGCTCTATTTTATTTGTAAAAACCAACTTAATATAGGGTATCTGAAAACGGTTACTACCGATAGAGTAGGGAATCTGATGAGCATTTTGTTACTTATTTTATTTAATAACTAAACACACCTTTAAAAGCTACCAAAAAAAATAGTGATCAAACGGTTATAGTTCTTACACTTCAACTCTATAGTGCATTTTTTTTTAATTTCTTTTTTTTCTAAAAAATTGTCGACTTTGAGCAGCTCTACCACCTTTAATTTTAATTTTAGAATTAAGGAAAACATTTTTGAACTCTGATCCGTAAGTAGCTCTTTATACGATGTATTCATTCATTTCACAAAATTGTGTGATCCAATTTTGTATTTTTGCCACGGGTTTTAGGAAAAGGCCTTACTGTGTACCGTGACACGAGAATTTTATATATATAGAAGTTAGAAAAATATTTAATGCTTTAAAAACCTACACCTGTTTGAACCAAATAACACATATTATTATCAAAAGTAGAGTACGACAAGGCTGTATGCTTTTACCATTTTTTTTTAATCTAAGTATAAGCAGAGTTTTGATTCTATGAAGCTTTGTATGAAGTGAAAATGAGTCATTAAAGTCAATGACAAGTTTATAAATAACCATTTTAATATCTGACAATATTTCAGACCTTAAAACACTTCCCATAACATAAAAAATAAAAAGATGTGGTCCAAAAAAAATGTATATAAAACCAAAATGATGATAGTAAGTCGCTACAAAATGCCACATTATTAAAAACAACAATCCTATAGGAAGTTTCAAATAGGAAGGTTGTAACGTGACGTTACAAACTTACCCTACATTTACATTTAATACTAACATTACAAAGTATGAATAACCCAACACCGTGAATACCCTTACTGTTTTAATTACCACCATGAATACCCTTACTATTTGCTAACATAACTTTTCCACTTTATAATTCTCATGTACTTTATTTTGTTTTTGAATAAGTAGACCAAACTTTGCTCGAAACAGACAGAGTAGATATTGCCCTCAACCCCAGTATTTACTCTCGGTAGTTAGTATGTAGACCGTAGTTAGTCGAACGTCACGGCTTCCGAATTCTTGTTGTGTACGAAACATTTACGAAGTAGTTAGCCGAACACCAAGACTTCCGAATTCTCTGGGCGTTTGAAGTAGTTAGACGAACGCCACGGCCTCTGAATTCTCGTGGTATCCGAAGTTGTTAGCCGAACGCCAAGGCTTCCGAATTCTCTTGGTGTGCGAGATATTTACGAAGTAGTAAGCCGAGCTCCACGGCCTCTGAATTCTCGTGGTGTCCGAAGTAGTTAGCCGAACGCCAATGCTTCCGAATTCTCTTGATGTCCAAAGTATTTAACACGTATTTACCTTAACTGTATTTAACCGAAACTGATAAACCCGAACCGTATTTAGCCGACTAAATACAAACCCGTATTTAACGTATTATTAGTCATGTTCAGCCGACTGCCGGTGCCTTCGAATTTCATTCGGTAGCCGACTGAATACAAACCGAATTTAACCGAACCTGATTAAGTAACCCGTATTAAACCGAACCTGATTAAGTAACCCGTATTTAACCGAACCTGATTACGTAAGTTGTATTTAACCAAACCGTATTTAACCGAACCTGATTAACCAGAACCGTTTTTAGTATGTTGCCCGAAGTACTCTACCCGGTATTTAACCAAACCGTATTTAACCGAACCTGATTAAGTAACACGTATTTAACCGAACCTGATTAAGTAACTTGTATTTAACCGAACCGTATTTAGCCGAACGCCACGGTTTCCGAATTCTCATGGTGTCCGAAGTATTTTTAAGTAATTTCTAGAATTTAATACCGTAGTTAGTCACACCATGGCCAGACAACCGTCAACCACCGACTTATCCGAGGCCGTAGTTAGCCGAACACCCGAGGTTGCGAGATCCTCCTGTCAGATCGAATCCTCAGTAACTTAACGCTACCCAACCGAACGCTACCGTACGTGCCTACTGCCAGCAACATCTAGCCGTTTCCTAACGTCATCAGCCGTACATGCACGGAAACACGCTGCCTCAGCACCCGTTATCGTCTACAACCACGCCGAATCAGCCGAATGCCATCTTAGTTCTAAGTATTTAGCGTACATAAAGATTTCGTAAATAAAGCTTTGTAAAAATTATTGTAAGCGAACATACACGAAAACATCCCGTGTTTCATTTCAAAGGAAGCAGACCTTCGAATTGACCCTGGCCAGACTGAGTCATACCTCAGCTGGGAAAGTAAACTGCGTTACAAGGTTCACCGGCACATATTTTGCGTTTTTTTTGTCTCTTTCAAAGAAAGCTGCCCTTTTGCATTTCTCTTTTCATCATATTCTATGCCGCAATACCCTGAACACAAATTTATTTAGTTAAGATTTATTTACAAAACTGTTGTAAAAATTAACTTTTAAGTTCACCACAACACGAGTAAATAATATTTAAGTAAGTAAATAACATTATAACACAAAACAATATTTCTAAATACATTTTTTTGCACAAAAAACCACGTTTGTTGAACTAATGCATTTGTTTAACGTGGTTTGTGTTTTGTTATTTTTGTTTTGATCACGCCATTTGTGTTGATTGTTGCGGCCTGTTTTTACACCTTGCCACTTCACTTCCAAAAAAAGCTTTGTGTCTCTTTCTTCGAAGCTGCCCTCGCAACTGATTTGGGCCTTTTCAAACGTCACTTTTTACAGTTCTGTGTATTCTGTGGTTAACAAACACTACTCCCTCTATCCTCCTACCCATAATCAATTTTCCTTTAGTAGGGGCCATCTCCTGAGTGATGGGCCCAAATTATGGCATAAGATATCGATCGAAAATCCCATTTAAGTTGTATTGTAATTTCATTCGATACTGCATGCCATAATTTGGCCCCAGGTCCTAACAAAAAAAAAAATAAAAAAATTGTTCATATACATAAACAAGTAAGAAAGTATAGTCGGTCAAGCCCGACCATATGATACCCTACACCACAGTATTAAAAAACACATCATGCTTATATGTCCATCTAAATATGGATTTAGCTATGTTTATAAACTTCATTAAAATTGGCTTGAAAGTTTGTGAGAGGCAGAAATTGCCCCCTACCTCCCCTTGTGGTCCTATTTTTGAAAAACTGTATAGCTTATGTGTCCATATAGATATGGATATATCTATGTTTTAAATTTCATTCAAATCGGTTTGAGAGGCAGAAATTGCCCCTATCTCCCCTAAAAAATACATCCCGTATGGGTTAATAAAGATATGGTTCTATCTATGTTTTAAATTTCATTAAAATCGGTTTATTGGTTTCTGAGAGAAAGAAATTTCCCCCTATCTTCCCTCGTGGTCCCACAATTTGGCCCTTTTTCAAAAGTCCTTGTTTCAATAAGAACCTATGTCCCAAATTTTATCAAATTATCTTCAAAATTGCGACCTGTACTTTGCGCACAAAGTTGCATGGACAGCCAGCCAGCCAGTCAGCCGGACGGATATAGTTAGTTCGACTCAGAAAGTGATTATGAGTCGATCGGTATACTTTTAGATGGGTCTAGGACCAATATTTTAAATCGTTACATACATCAGCACAAATGCATTATATCCACTCAACTATTGTGGTGTGGGTATAAATAGGACAACAATTTTGTTTTCCATGGTGATTTATAACTACTGTTTGCCAATACAGCCGCACTTGAAACAACCACTTGACGTTAACTCTAAAACGGCTCATACACTTGCAATAGAATTGTTGAATTTTACGTACTATACAATTATATCGCCAATGTGTATGTGATATTCGATGATGGCACAATATATTGGCAACAATCAAAAGACTTTTGATTTTTATTGCACAATAAAGTAGTAGAAAGTAGAATGTATTGGCAACATTGTACATTGCTGTTTATGTTATTCCTATAGGTTATGTTCACCTTTTTATTGAAGAAATGAAATAATATGGCGAATACCATATACAATAATATTGCAAGTGTATGGGCAACTTAAGAAGCCGAATAACGTTCTTACATATTCATTTGTGAACATCGACTACCCCCCTTGCAAAATCAATCGTTTTTTTTAATCTTGTAATTTGTAAAAAAAAACTTTACAAACCTCTTGCATAACGTTAAAAGGTCCTTAGCAATTATTTTTTATACATATTTCCTATTGAATTTGTACAATAAAATATATTATTTAGTCATTAATTTTAAATCAATAAAATGTCATTGTTTAAATGGATCTATACCCAAAATTTAAAAAAAATTGCTCTAACTCACTTCTGGTTGGCTTGATACTTTAAAGAAAGAAAGGCAAAAAAAAAAAAAAAAAAAAAGTAATTTGAATAAAATCCATTTAAAGGGTTTATTTATGCATTCATTTATTTTATTTCGTTTACTTTTAGGAAAGAAATATAATTAAAGGAAATTCATATATTTTTTTTCTTTAAATCAACCCTAAACATGAAAATAAAAATATGTAAAGAAAATTTGAAAAATAAGACAATGAATTTTTATGCTTTTTATATTTCCGTGAATGTAAAGTTAACCATAGAAAAGGACTTTAAAAAACAAACGCACAATAGAACAGTAAAAATATGCCATTAGCATATTAAGAAATTGCGTACCCAACGCTCAAAGAAAAATTCCCAACATAAATAGTGTACAACTGTTAATCAATGACATTTCGAATAGGGAATTCTAAAAAAATTGGAAAACTTTTTTTTTTTAACTTCCTAAAAACATCCTAAAAACCCATTTATTTTTTTTTTTTTAATTCTCTACCAACACGAGTGGTAATGGAGAGTATGCAAATAAGGCTGGTCATTTCATGTGTGACACCAGGAAACAGTCATCTTGTACACAATAAAATAATAATGTATTTTCGGCGTCTTTGAGCAATTCGAAGTTAATTTAACTATTTTAATGTGTCTGTCCGTCTCGTTCGAATGAAAAAAAAAACAATTATTTACGTGTTTAATTATTTCCAGTCCTCCTCAGAAGTTCGGAAATAAGCACACTTTGTTCAATAAAGAAATCATTTTATACAAGGGTATTCATTCGGCTAACCGTCAACCGGTAACCCGATTAACTGATCGGTTAATTTCAAATTGGCTTTTTTCGATTAACGATTAAACCGGTTAATTTCAGTCGATTAACCGAAGTAACAAAATTTTCAATATTTTGTAGTATTATAACATATTTTTTTTGTGTTTTTAATTATTTGTTTCGTCTAATATACCAAATGTATTTGTTTAGAAAATATTTTTTCATACAAACAGTTCAGTGATCTTCATTTTTACCGATTTTCCGCCGACCTATGCCTAAAATTACAATGTTTTTCAATGCTTTTTTATCTTCTTCATCGATCAACAGGATTGTGGCGAAAAATGGGTTAAATATTTGATTGCCAACACATTTTTTTGTTTCCCGTACTTTTTATATGTATGTGTTTAGTTATTTGTTTCTTCTCATATATTCTCATATCAGTCTTTTAACAGAATTAACCGAAACAATGAGAAGTGTTCAAAATTTTAAAAAACTCTAATGGCATAATGGAGTATTTTATATGTTTAGAGAAATCCTGGAAAAGGACTGAGAAATTAGATATTCATCTACGATAAGTGAAATAATTTTTTCCAAGTCAACTTTTGTCAAAACTAAAGAAAAGAATCGCTTTAATCCTAAACATTTAAACCAAATTACTTTTCTAAAAGATTATTTTATAAGATGTCCGTTAACTATTGAAATAACTAATAAAATTATCTCAGTTTATTTTTGTATTCATATGTGAATATTTGGGGGTTTCACAAGGTAGTCATTAAGTAGTATGTCTTAAAATAATTACAGGAAATATATATAGTCGGCTTAATATGCAAACCGGCTAAATCCTTTTTTATGTAAATTTAGAATTTGATTCCGTGTGGAAGAGAAAGATACGCCTCTTCGACCAGCATGTAGTGTTCTACTTTTTAAGTCTTGAAGTGTGTAAAACTGACTGTAATTTTAATTTTCTATCAAGCTTCAAATGGGAAAAATAAAAAGTGTTTTTCTCTCCTGTAAAATGTGCTCAAAGTGAATTAGCAGGTTTGTATATTAAGCTAACGATATGACTGTTGTAAGATACCGCTTATAATTTAGATTTCTACTATGCAGTTATGACAAATCGATGAACACAGCATTACAATTTTTATTTTGTTTGAAACACAACAATATTTACTTTAAACAATTTTAAATTTTGGTTAGGATATTATGATGATAAGACTTGATACCACACCTTGTGCATTAATGAATTGTTTTTTTTTTTGCTTGCTCGTTTTAGTTCAAGAATTGTTATGTTTCGTACTTATGTTATTGTATTTTTTTTTACTTAAAAACTACAAAAAAATAAGCAATTAATGCATTTTTATATACTGAAATTACTTAATTTATAAAAAAAACTTTATTAATCGGTTAACCGATCAAAAACAAAATTAACCGATTATTAACCGATTAAACCAAAACCTCGGTTAATTAATCGCGCGATTAACCGATTAAAGCAAAAGGTCGATTAAATGAATACCTTACTTTATACTCAAAAGGGGGCCTAACCTGATAAAAACAAATTTATATATAAATCACAAATAATTACGCTTCTTTACAAAAAGCTTGCTTTTATATATTGTTACGAAAGTAACTTCAATTAAGAATTAGTTGTAATTATTAGTTAAGAATTAATTGTATTTATTGGTTATCTTGTATATATTAGTTGTCTTGTATTCATAAGTAATTTTATAAGTTTATATTGTTATTAAAAATTGTTATACATCATTATACATTAGGCTGGGTCAATTATGTATGAAGAAAAAAAAATATTGGTTTTTTAACGGGCACAGTGGCAGAAAGATGCCAAAATACAATTCTAAATAGTTTACAAAGTTTGGTAAGAATCGTTGTTAATCTTCTGCCTCCGGTTTCATATTGAATTTGTCAAAAATATGGTTACAAAAGGATATCAGTATGATATAGTAAATAATACTACTCAATTCAATATTATAGGTATTTATAAGTAAAAAAATTATTTCAATTATAAATATATTTATTACAGAAAACAAACCATTACATAACATTTTTACAAAAAATAAAAAACAATAAATAATAATTATGTAATTATATTGATGAGCTTATTTTGAGTTAAAATCCTTTTTGCTATCGAATTTTGGCATTGATTTTCTTGAGTTTATTTGTGACTTAATGAACCCTTCTCTTCTAGCTTTATTGCACAAAGAAGATGAAGCACTAGTCACTGCTTTTACTGCTCTTTCTACTGCTTGTGTATGACAAGGAAGAGATAGTAACTCAATTTCTGATTTTCCCTTTTGTTGAATAAACAATCGAAGATTTTCTTCGCTAACTGATTTTAATATCGGTGGTTCAGTGATAGGTTTTTTTTGATGTCTTTAATCTGCTTTCTAAAATCCGGTCGACAGCTAATTCGCGAATGTATGGTAGAGGATCCGTCAACATTGCAAGCAATAAGTTTTCAGGGTGCGCGAAATAGCAGTTTCTTTGAATTACTGGATCGACAATAGATTTCAAAGTTGGTGGTAAATATCGGGTTAGCTCAATGAGTTTAAACAGATGCCGCGGTCCATCTTTACAACTGGGGTGGGTTTTTATAGAAAACCATACCGGTGCGTAAACTTTGACAATATAAGATGCAAGAGTGGTAAGATTTGCAGAGGCACACTCAATTGAAACATATAGGCGAAGAATTCTGTTTGCACGAGTTAGCCATCGGGCATTAGACATTTTTCCTGGTGATTTGTTCGCTAAATCGCTGGTAACAATGCTGGTTGTAACTGCTTCGACTATTCTGTACAAATACTTTTGGTCTGTACTAATATCTTCAACAAGAAGCTCTAGTAAATTAGACGAAATTGGTTGAAACTGTGTTATTGGCCTTTTTTTCACAGTTTTCAAGTGCTTTGCCAATTGGCCCCGAAAATGTCTGTGGTCCGGATCAGAGAATAGCTTTTTGCAATTGAAAAAAAATCGCATTTAATTAACGACAACAAATACACACGCTTACGGTCATACAGTCAAACTCGCGCAACCGCAAATATTCGCTGCTGGTTTGCAGTCATTCAAATAACGCACATCGTGCTTTGTTATTTATACAATCGTTACCTTCGTTTTTTTTTTATAAAGATTCTAAGTGTTCTGAGCGCAAATGATTGTTTGGTAAAGAAACAAAAAATACAAACGAAAAAGCCAGAAATCAAACAATCATTACTCATGTATTTATTCAGCATTAACTATGTGGTACAAGAAAAAAAAAATTTAAATGAAACTAAACACACATACTTATGTAGGTACACACAATTTCCATAGAAACAAAAAGTACAGTAGTAGTAGTAGTAGGTACAATGTATTTTTGTTATTGTTGTTAATTTTGAAAAAGCGTCTCATCGTTGTTTATTGTTGTTGTTGTTGTTAATGTAAACAAAAGTATAGAGAATGTGCTCTTTTGAATTTACTCAGTTGTGTTATATTGCGTGAGCAACAAAAATGCAAATAAAGCACTTTCAATAAAAAACGAATAAATGAAAATATCAAATGTGTACGAAAGGAAAAAAAAATTACCAACGTTGAACTTTGTTTTGCAAGCTTAGAATAAATGTAAATTTTAGGGTATGAATAATCAACAGAAATTGTTGATTTTGCAATTCTCTGGTCCGGATGTACCGCCATCAACGTGTTGAAACAGGTGTCTGAACGGTAGTTCATTCATATGTAATAAACAAACAATCCATTGCAATGATCTACCCAATCTTTTCTCTAAGGTTCGTATAATACCGCCAAATTCACCAACATTTACATTTGCGCCATCACAACCAATTGCATTTAAAAAATCCATTGAAATACCCGCATGCAAGAAAAAGTCGAATAATTCTTGTTCAATACACTTAGAAGTGCCTGAAACAGGTGTAACATATCCTAAAAACTTCGAGTCAGGTTCTTTTATCAAAGAAATATGCTCTTCAAGTATGCATTGTCTGTATTTTTTTCCATCTTTTTCAGTTATAGTCAAAGTCTGGTCTTTCCTTCCATCGAAGTACAAAGTGGGTATTTGTGAAACGGTTTGTTGCAAAGTAATAATTTCTCTAGTTTTTTTCCTTTCTCTGCGAAGTTTATTTTTATCTATAATTTGTGAACTCGACGCGTGCAGAACTGCTGATGCGATTGCAGCTCCTGCCCTGTCAGACACTCCAAATCTATCACATGTTTTTGATAGTAAGGTAAAATCAATTTCAACACTCTTCTCTTTGCTCGTCGATGTAATTTTTGAATTAGGCAATTGAATTTGTGTTGTTTCTTCACAATCCGACTGAACACAATCGCTTTCAGATGCACTACTCAATGTTTCTGTCAATATTTCGACAAGCTTTTGTTGTTTTCTCGTCGATTTTTCTCGTAACATCTTTCTTTTCAGTGTTTTTCTGATCTGCTTTGTTGTGCCAAAATCTAAGCCACTTATCACCATCTGCCTAGCCGTTCTTTGGTCTGCTATAAAACTTTGTTCTCTTGCAGGAATATTTTTGTTTTTAACGCAAAAACATTTCAGAAAATCTCTGCATTTATATGCCGATATATCAAATAAAATCTCACTTTCAAAACGAAACTGTTCCAACTTGTTTTTAAGGAATCTTTGGATGAGACTTCAGAAGCTTTTTATATTTTGTATAATACGTATGTAACATTACCTTCACCCGTTTCGTTTCAACTGTGGGAATGGATGATTTTTGCCATATTTCTGTTAGTTTTGCAATTACAATGGCCTCTACTTAAATCTATGCCGAGTCCACTCATAAAATTGCATCACGTCTTTATAAGTGGGTAGCGTATTGCCTTTAAGTTCACCTAAATCTTCAAAAACGAAACACTTCCAACTATTTCGAGTACGTTCCATATCTTGGATGGTGCAAAACCAATAAATAATACAAACAAAAGTGTCTAGATAATAACAAATATAACCACTTTATTTGAACCTTTTTTTTTTTGTTTTTACCGGCTGTACGTTTTCAACTGAATGGCAAATATTAGATAAAATATATTTCACAGTGACCCAGCTATTTTACGGTGATTCCCCTAATTTCAAAATATATTGTATAACGTTTGCAAACAAAATATATATAAAAGTTCATTGTTTTTTAAAGGTAAAGCAAAACATATATAAATGTTCATTGATGTTTAAAGATTTTTTACATATATAAATTTCACAAGTTTTCATGATTTTTAATATATTTTAAATTTGGTATACGAGAGTAGTTACAATTCTCAAATTGTGAACCTGTGTTTATTTACTATTATGTATAACATTTATTAAGAACAATTTATTATTATTAATGTGATGTCATAGGTTTACCTTATCTTAAGTTCCTATCGCAATCCGGAGGCAGAAAAACCAAAAATTATTTAAAAAAACTTTACATATAGATTAATTATACCATTTAGCACCTTTTTATCGCTGAGCCTTTTTAGAAATTTAGAAAAAAAAAATTTCGACCCACCCTATTATACATACTTCAACCCCAATGTGCAGAATGCTCTTGTAGAAAATTGTATGTTAAAATGTCCGTTAAAAAAGCTATAGAATAATTGATGCGACTATTTAACCATAGATGACATTAGTAATAACATAGTAGGCGTTAGGCTTAAAATTCATAACATAACCAATGTATTTGTCGTTAACATAGTTAAATAGTAAAAGCTCGAACATACAGGAAACATTCTGGATATATGTAATTTAGTATAAACACTGGCGAAATGACATTGCCAAATAAGTTTTATTTTAAACGTTTAAGTGTGCAGATAATTAATAGAGGTCGCAATAATAAATTACAATTGTTGAAGTGACTAAGTTCTTAATAAAGTTGTGTAAATTGTAAACAGTGTTTAAAGTGTTGTGTTTTATTAAGTTTTATTTGAATTGCAATTAACGAACTCGAAACGGTTTATTATAAAGGAAATAAACGAAAACGTTATTGAAAGGCAGTAACGTAAAAATATTTATACGAAATAATACCAACATTTAGCCTAAAATATATGGTGAAATGTAGGTATTATCATAATTTTTTCTGTATGACTCTTTTACATAAGGTGCCTAATAAATCCTACTACAAAAAATAATTTTGATACTCCAAAAATGCAAAAGACTAATAGTATTGCAATGCAATTTGCTGAGTCTGGTCCATAATTTACCACAGATCGCTTTTAAAGCCCACTCTCTGACGGATCTTTACTACAATTTTAAACCGTAACGAGTATTGTCATGAAACTTGGTCCAGTTTGAATTGATAAGACTAGAATTAAGCTTGCAAATTTTGTGAAGACTGGTCCGTAATACACCAAAGTTTCAACATTTCAAACACAAAGCAAAACTCAAATATATTTACAAAACGTTTGCGTACAACAACAATGACAAATGCTTTGCGTTTATGTTTGACGGATAATTTAAAAAGTGTTGTGCGGGCACACAAATTGAAAGAAACTTACTCCAGACACTACTTGTTGCTGTCAAAAACTTTCAACAAAGTCAAAATTGTTTGCATATAATCCTTGTATTTAAAAATTGCCTCATGCAGTCTGCGAGCATTTTCAATGTTTACTTATCTATTCAACATTATTCATTTTTCGAATTTATTCTATGAGCTAAATTTCAGTTATGTACAGAAAAATTTAGTGTGACACAAAGAATGCTGACGAAGGCCGTAGCGGGCCAGAAAATGCATTACATTCTGCTGGTGTCTAATAATTGTAAATTTTTCTGTACATAAAATATACCTCATTGCTGTCCAAAGGAAGGCTAAGGTAAAATGTAAAAAGAAAATACTATATAATAGTCTGGTAGTGTATAAAGTCATTTCTGAAAAATTAAAGGAATAGAACTATTACACAGAAAAAAGTAAAAAACGGTTTTGATCACCAAAATAATTGAAACAAGCAAAAAATTGTTTAATTTTTCACCTATCACCGAAATGATAATACCAATTACTCAAATTTGCAAAAATTGCAAAACAAGGATTTTTTTTCCAATTAAAAAGTTTTTACATTTTAATTACAAAAATAATTGAAAAAATTATTAATATTAAACAATATTTTAATTGAATGAATTAACAAATTAATTAAAAAAAAAATCAATATTTTAATTGAATGAATTACTAAAGTAATTGATTACAATACAAAAAATTAATTATTTTAATAATTGTATTGATTAAAACAGTGATTGAATTTTTGCATTAAATCGATTAAATTTTTAATTGAATAAATTAAACAGTGTATTTGAAATACGCTCTAAATTCAATCACGCAAATTATTCAATCAAACAAATTGTTAATTGAATAAGTTTGTTAAATCAATTAGTTGATGGTTAAATGAAGCAAAATAATAATATTTAAAATATATGTTTTATTTAAATATGGTTTAAATATAACTTGTTTTATTTGTTTAATTGTAATAGCTCATGCTTAATTGTACAAATTTTGGAAGATTTTTTGACAGAGGAATTTCATACATACAACTTTGTATAAAATTGTAGAATAACTCTGATTCTTTAGGGTATTAAAGATTGAAAACAAAAAACTGTTTTTGTTGTGTAATTTGGCTGTTCTTTTTTCACCTATTCACTTTGAACGCACAACATGAAATGACGCCAAAAATAATTCAAGAATTAACAAACAAAGAAAATAAACACCAAATTTCGATATCAACCACAGCCATCGTCAACAATGTGGTCAGCCACAAGGCGATTTTTTATTTTACGCATGTACGTATGTATATTATACATATGTATGTAGGCTCATTATTGACATTGTTGGTGGTCATAATTGTATTTCGTCTATAACAAATTTCAGTTCATTTTTTACTTGTTGATAGTTTTTTTTTGCACGCGACGCTTACTGTTCTTTTTGATGACAAAAACATGTATGTATGTACATGTAAGGGCAAAGACAATACATTTATAAAGATGTTGGTTGCACTTGTAACATTTTTCGCAAACTATTGATGAGGGAGGAAAGCAACAAGGAGAAAGCAACAAAGTGTTCAATTCAAACAACCGAGTTGATTGATTCAATTAAACTTATAATTAAAATTAAGCTTAAAATCAAGTAAAATTTTAATTGAAAAAAAAATATTTTTTTTTAATTCAATCAATTAAGAACGCAATCAAATTTATTTTAAAATTCAAAAATCACAATTAATTGAAAAAAAACCGCCAATAATTTTTTCTGTGTACAAAAAAGCTTTATAAAATACATAACTGAAATTTAGCTCATAGTATAAATTCGAAAAATTAAAAATGTTGAGTTAAATATAAGTAGTAAAATTTAAACAAAAAAAGAAATAAATTTTACTGGATAATTAAATAAAAAGTTCACGAAGAAGATAGGGCGTCAACGAATTTTTTCCATTTCCTTCTGTCTACGGCCAGTGATTTAACCTGATTCCAAGTTGTTCGTGCTGATTCATATTATTTTTTGGTGCAGCGTGTCCACATATTTCGTGGTCTTCCGTGTCGTAGTAGTCCTTGGGGGTTCCACTCAAGATCCGTTCTAGCAATTTCAGTTGGTGGTCTTCTGAGAATATGATCGATCCATCTCCATTTGCGTCTACGTATATCTAACTCACT
The DNA here is from genome assembly GCA_930367215.1 of Pollenia angustigena. NCBI lineage: Eukaryota > Metazoa > Arthropoda > Insecta > Diptera > Polleniidae > Pollenia > Pollenia angustigena. The sequence goes on along the minus strand of OV884059.1, from coordinate 171,103,351 downwards.
GGGCAGCAATTTGAACTTTGCCACAGCGCTTCATTTGAGATCCATTCGGCCAATATATATGAAGGATCTTCCTCAAACATCGATTAATAAATGTTTGTAACTTTTTGAGAGTAAGTTTTGTAAAGCTTCATGTGGTACAGCCATATAGCAGTACAGATTTAATGCTGCAATTAAATATACGTAGTTTTGGCTTCTTTCAGATGTTTGCCCGCCATTCTTTGTGCAACTTGAAGAAAGCAACGCGAGTTTTATTATCTTGCATCCAAGGTAGTTAAATGATTCCACGTCATCAATAAATATATTTTCCACTGTAAGTGGAGTCGTTATATGGGTACCTATACGCATAATTTTTGTTTTTTGAAAGTTTATTCTAAAACCTAATTTTCTGGAGCTTTCGGTGAGACTTTTTATTTTGGCTTCAATATCCCCATATGGATGAGTCATTAGACAAATATCATCAGTGTAATCTATGTCGTTTAGGTACTCTGCCATATTCCATCGAATGCCAAACGGCGCCTTCGTGTTAGCCTCTTCCATTACACTGTCCAAAAGCAAAAGAAATAATGTGAGGGACAATATACAGCCTTGTCAGACCCCGGTTGCAGTAGTAAAAGGACGACTTACTTTACCTTCACTGCGCATCCTTATAAAGTTCACGTGACAATTTTCTCCGGTATTCCCTTGTTAATTAATGCAACTGTTATATTCAGCCAACTGCTCAATAATTATGCGAAGTGTGTGATATAATCGGCACACGACCGCCCGCGCCTAATTTATATTTTCTTTGACGACTTGTAACTTCAAGAAACCCATTTAAAAAGATGTGGATAACGGTAAAGTCGGGAGATTTAGCCAGCCAGTGGAAATCATTGAAACGAGGGATAATGTGACCCGAAAATGCAGCCCTTCAAGTTTCGGTTGGTGATCGTGCTGTATGCGCTGTTGCCCTATTCTATTCTAACTTCATCTTCTCCAGTCCAATTTCGTTCAGTTAGGAACTACGTAGTTCCTAAGCATGGCTCTTTAGCGCTTGCCGTTCACAGTTGTCGTTTGGCTTACGCAGTTTCCGAAAAAATAAGGTTCAATGACACATCCAGCGTAAGCGCCACACCAAACAGTAGCTTTGAGTGGGTATAACAGCAATTTGTATGTTGTACGCAGATTTTCGGTGCCCCTGAAGCAATGGATCTGCTTTGGCAATTATTGAATGGTATAAAATGGCAGGTAGTTATACTCTGTCCTTGTTTTGATGACAACTAGCATCTGACATGCTTAAGGTCCTAAATTGGAGAATATTTATGTTATTAACAACTTTAATACTACCAATCTTTTTTAGGTCGTTAATGTTTAACTTAATAATTTTGAATCAACACTCAAACAGTTCACACATTTACTTAGTGAAGTGTGAGTTTAACAAATTTATCTCAATATATTCGTTCAAAAATTTATTCGAAAATAATTTTTTAGTTTAACGTTTTTGTTCTTTATTAATTCTTAAAAAACAAACCAAACAAAAAAAAAAAAAAAAAAATTACTAGAAACATACAAATAATTATTAACTTAGAGACCAAATAAATTTGACACATAACAAACAAATATCTGTTTTCTATTTTCCCACTTATCCACGTTCATTAGAATGCGAATCGAAATAAATTTGAATTGCAAATTGAAGAAATTGTCGCACAATTGTTAACAATTTTTTTTTTTTTGATTTTAATTTATAAAAACGGCGACAGAAACCGCATCAAAAATGAAACTACCAGTCAGACATAAATCATAGAAAAGTCTATGTGGGTGAGTGTGTGTGTGTGTGTTTGGCTGTATGAGTACTAAGGGAATTGTTAAATATTCAGAAGAATAAAAAAGCTTTTAGTGCAAATTTTATTTGCTTTTTACATTTTCGAGTTTATTAAAAATGGATTTGCTTAAATAAAGTATAAATTTTTTGTTTTTATTTTTATTTTTCCTTTTGCCTTCGTGGTCGTTCTTTTCTTTTGTTGTTTAAAATTTATACTAAACGCAAATGAAACGAATTATTACGACAATAAAGTTCTAAGAATTTATTACTTGGGTTTTATGGTTGTTGCAAGGATATTTTTGTGCATGTTCTTTTGTTTATTCTTTTTTTTATTTTCATACTTAAGCAATAGACGGGGACGTAGTAGAAGTTTTTAAAAAGAATTAATGTTTTTAACATAAATAATGTAGGAATTATTTATTTTTAATAATTTGTTTTCTTTTATTCTAAAAATTTTTTCCAATGTGCTTCTAATTATATGTAAGTCAAATTTAAAAAAATACTTCCCTACAATTTTCACAAAATAAAGCTGTTAATTAGTATTGTGGTTATTTTGTCCAACTATTTATGGGTTTTCAATCTAAATTTTTATATTTTTAATCAGGCTTAAGTTCATTAAATTTCTTTTTTTTCCTTTCTTTTTTTTTATTCATTAAATTACTTTCATGAATAAAGGAATTTCACAACATGAAAATTAATTAAAATTGTTATTGATAATTCTTCATTCTTGACCGACCTGAGATTCGAACCCAGGCGGCTGGCCTGAGATTCGAACCCAGGCGGTTGGTTACCCTGACATGTTTCGATCACAACCACTTGATCTCCTCAGAGGGATTTTACGTCTTACACTCGAAGCCATCGACGACTGCTGATGTCAATAGTCAAACATCAATCCTTAAATCAAATTGTATTTTAACCTTTGGAAGATCGAGGTTTGCTCTCTTCGAAAGATTATCCATTTTAATCGATTTTACATGTTCCTCCTTGCTTCCGTCTTTTGGTACTTTTCGTCAAGAATTTTTCCTGAAGTCCAAAGTACATTTTCGTTTTTTCCATTTTGTCTTTCCTTTTCCTGTTGACCTTTTTCAGAACAACTTGAAGGACAAATGTACACATAGAACCCGTGCCCCAGCTCCAGCTGTTAACTGGACATCTCGTTCATGGGATTTGACTTTTTTAGATAATTAAGTCAGTGAGTGTGAGAAGTTCCAGGTATACACATGCCAACAAGAAATGATCAAGCTCTTTGACAAGCTATTGTTAAAATACAGCCTCAAGGATTTACCGTGTACGCGTTCGCCGCTGTGGCCGCATGCCCTAATTCGTATTTATTAATATTTTAATTATCAAAATGTGTGATTAAGTTTTGTTTTGGCTCTGGTTTTCGGGATATCCGTTATTTCAGTTTTTTTAATCAAAATTTCAAAATTTTTGTTTTTAAAATTCATAAAAAATTAAAAAATGAAGCTTGGCTTCTAATTTTTTGCAGACATATAAAAACGAAGCTGCAAAAAAAACAAGCCATTAATGATAAAAATCTGTTACCAACTTTTGATTTTATTTTTTTTTTTATATATTTAAAAATTTCATAAACGACATATTTGTATGGGAGCCCCCCTAAGAAGTGACGATAAGGGGCAAGTATGTCTCGAGAAAATATTAAGGACAAAAAACTAATTGAGGGCGGTCATACATTTTATCTTACTAGGGGCGACTCCTGGACATTTATGGGACTCTTTTCCAATACATTGAGATAAAAAATAAAGTGGGGTTGGTCATACATTAGACCCATCTAGGGGCATCCTAGGCGCTGCAGGGGCCAAATTTAAGAATTTTATTAAATGGCCATATATGTATGGTTGAAATTCTTTAGTTTGGCTGCTGAAGTGCCTAGGACGCTCCTAGATGGGTCGTGAGTCCCACTGGATTCAGCGTACCCAAATTATGTTAAAACGCCATGTGCTCAGCTTGTCTCAAAAAAAAAAAAAGTATATATTTCTTGCACAGTGTTATTGTTGTTTAATTTTATTGAAATTTTCGAGTTCATATATGAATCTTCAAAGGGGTTAATCTTTTCTTATAACATAAGCAGAGGCTTACAATCTTAATATAAAAAACTCTGCTTCAAAAAGTCAAATGGTTTTAGTATACATTTTCAGTTTTTTGTGACCTTGCATTTTTGTACCTGAGTCCTTTTCTAAATTCATGCTTCAATTAAATGTCTGTATCTTGGAAAATTAAACAGCAAGAATATTTGCAACTGTTTAAGGGTTTTTCCAGGACTTTTTTCTTCTCTGAAAAGCGGTAACAATTTTAATTTCCAGAAATCCCGGTAATTTCCGTTGTTAAGAAAGCTTGTAGGTGTTAAAAGTTTTTGTTAATTTCTAAATTTTAAATCCGAAGATTTCATTTCTGGCTTGTAAGTGGTAAAATATCGCTTCAATCGCTATCCAAGTGAATGCTTTTTTCACAGGTTTTTAATGAATTGTTTCTTCTTTCCTGCACGCTGGTATATACATTGGGGATATAACTTTTTAACAATTTTTTAAAATATCAAAATTGGCATAGCACAGTCCGATAGAGCATAATCAACTATAAGGGAACGTAAATTTATTTTTTCGCTTAGGTCAAAAAAGTTCACGCACCAACCGCGATGATGTTTTGAAAATTTTTAATTTTCTTTTTGGTTACGAAAAATTAATAATATGTTTATTTAAAACAAAAAATAGCTCAAGTATGAAATTTCATTATTATTTGGAGATGGTAAGAGATTTTTCCGCAAACTAAAACGTATCTTTAACCTTTTTTACCAAAAAATAAATAAAAAAGAATAGAAAAACCAATTGGTGCGTGAACTTTTTTGAGAAAAATTACAAGATTATGATTTTCGTGGTTACTAGGACATGGTTGACCTCATGGTACTATGCCAAAAAATTGGTTATACCCCTTATATACATATGTTTGTGTGTGTTTAAATTAAAGTAAATGAATTTGCTTGAAAACGCAACAATTTTTTAATTAAAAAAATAATTTTGTTTTTTTCTTTGCGGCATTGTTTTCATGTTTTTATGTGAATTATTATTGATATAAGAAACGTAAATCATTTGATGACAAAATAAAACAAATTATTTAAATGAATGTTATAAAATAAGATGGTGTTATTTCTGTTAAGACATTCATACATCAGCTGAAAAAAAGAATGACAATAATATTCTGTTTATAGTAAGAAGTGCAGAATTCTTTCCTTAACAAATCTATATATATAAAACAGGATGTGTGTATGTATGTATGTAACGTATGGACTCCAAAACGGCTGGGCCGATTTTGATGATATTTCCAGGCAATCTTCAGAATATTCAGGCGGGTGACACTGTGAAGTCTGATTTTCGATTTTCGGTATGCGGGCGGAGGGGCGTGGCAAAATCCAATTTTCTAATTGCACCACCAATGACATCTATATAATTGTGACGATTTTTTCTTTAAAATCATCGCCTTGCTCCAACTTAGGCTTTTACGGAAAGAAAATTTTGCCCTGCCCACATTAACGCTTACTTTTTTCGATTTACCTTAAATCAGAAAACGGCTCCATCGATTTGACTAATTTTTCTTTCAAATGTTCGTATCTTTTTAACGGATTTTAAAAATCGAACGCAAACATTTTTCCTAATTTGGACAGGACAACGTCTGTCGGGTCAGCTAGTATTTAATAACAACCTAATTGTTATCTATTTTTTCTCACTATTTATACTCTCCACCGAAGGTAAAAGCGTATATATCGTAACCTGAAATGCAAAAGCACGTAACTTACAAAAAATGCAAAATCGGTTTTTTGATTGATTATGATGCATATCACATCATTCTTGTCCTCACCAATTTTAAATTTGAGATAATAAAAATTAGACATTTTATAAGAGAAAATCGAACCAACGTTACTACATGTGCAGGTATTATTTACCAAAAGCACGTAACCACACAGATTTGGAATTTTTATAATGCATTTTTTATAATTGAGTTTGTAAACAATTCAACCATTTCTTTTTCAAGCTTGTATTACAGGTAAGGTAATATTTATACTGTTCCTTCCTTAGAAGGAAGCGAGCTGACACCAACGTAGTCTCGTGATAATAGGTCTTTGGTGGTAGAGACCGGTTCTAGTTCTAACACTTTATATGAATAAGACGTTTCACTTTAACATGGGGTTGTCATTGACACAATTTGACCAGTCACATATCTATTCTCAATGAACGTATTTGGTGTCAGTTTTTACAATATGGTATTATTATACATAATACAATGTAGTATTATTTCAGTACAACTAAATTAAGAACCAAATTTTAGAAAGTTCCAAAAAATGTGTCACACCACCGATGAAGACTGTACTGTAATGCATTACATTTTCTACCTTTTTGTTCTTTATTTTCCAGTTAAATGATTGGTTCTCCTTTCGCTTTTCATATGTTGCCTCTTTTTGTACTTGTTCTATTTTCACAAATCCCAGGAGCAGTCTGTTGGAACAAGTGACACAAATTTTCCGCAGGGTTGTAAAGAATCATATGAACAGTTTTTTCAAACGGTAAAAAGGTTGGAGATCAATATCATTCGTATAATAATTTATTTTAAAATGGTAAAGATGAGCATAAGAAATTTCTGCAAAGAATTGGAAAAAATTAACAGCCTGATAGTTGCATTTACAAAGAACGAAAGTGTCAACCAAGAAATGGCAAACTCTGCCCTTAAACCACTTCTTCCAAAAAAAATTCCATTTATTTATTTCTATTGTTGTTAATTTTATGAATTTTCCATTAAAAAATTGTGTATTTAAAAAAAATAAATAATGTTTATTTATTAATTAAAAACTTTTAAGGACATTGACAAGACATTATTTTCTTTTAATTACACTGTGCAACAAAATTCGGGTCATCGCCGCCAGCCTCAACATTTGCAACGCGAAATGAAAGTAGACTACTAGTAGAGCAAATCTGACAAAGGATTTTGGATAGTTAGCTCGGGCTCCCGGAATATGGGCTCCCAAAATTTTTTAATTTTTTGAAAAGGCGCTTGGTATAAGTCAATAAGAATATACTAAATGTACTTCTGAACTAAAAAATAATTTCAGATGTCTTCAGTAGAATCGTACATCGATTCTTTTCTTAGAATTTATTAACCCTCTAACTCTCATTTTAAGGGGTTATTTTTGTCCTTTTTCCCAACTCTTACACAAAAGTATACTTTTAAGGGTTAAAATGTTCTACGAATATTTTTGGCATCAAATTTCACTAGGGGTCTTCTAAGACCAAAAAATTGTGCAATGCATTTAAAACGGGTTTTCGAAATTACGGGCCTTGAATTTGTTTAATTTTTCGAAAATCCATTTTACATACATTGGACGATTTTTTGGTCTTAGAATAACCCTAGTGAAATTCGATGCAGAAAATATTCGTAGAACATTTTAACCCTCTAACGTGCCGATTTAGTGTAGAAGTTAAAAAAAAGACAGAAATTACCCCTTAAAATTAGTGTTAGAGGATTAATAAATTCTATGAAAAGAATCGCCATACAATTATACTGAAGACATCTGAAATAGTCATTTAGGTCAGAAGTACATTTAGTATATTTTTTGACTTGTACCAAACGCCTTTTCAAAAATGTCAATGCCCGAAATTTCAAGAATTCGTTTAAGATACATTGCACGAACTTTTGGTCTTTGAAGACCCCTAGTGAAATTTGATGCAAAAAATATTCGTAGAACATTTAAACCCTTAAAAGTGCCATTTTAGTGTACTTTTGTGTAAGTGTTTGGAAAAAGGACAAAAATTACCCTTGAAATGAGAGTTAGAGGGTTAATAAATTCTAAGAAAAGAATCGCTGTACGATTCTACTGAAGACATCTGAAATTATTTTTTAGCTCAGAAGTACATTTGGTATGTTTTTTTTGACTTATACCAAATGCCTTTTCAAAAAATTCAAAAACTTGAGGGGCCCATATTTCGGGAGCCCGAGCTAACTTTTCAAAACCCTTTGGCAAATTTGCTTTACTAGAAGACTACTTTCCTTTCACGTTGCAAGTGTTGAGGCTGGTTTTTTTTTGTTGCACAGTGCAAATATTATTCGACATTGCGTTATAATTACTGATCTTAAGCTCGAATAAATAAGAATAAAAACTCTTTTTTATTCAATACCTATTTTTTACATTGTCTAGCTAATAGTTTCCGGTTAAGTGAACTTTCTCTCCTGCCCTCCTATAATATAGCCATATGTGTATGTGAGCCCTTTTTTTAGAAGTAAAATATTTACTTGCATGTTAAATTGTAATTATTTTCTGCTTGTGTTTTTTTCTCTTTCATTTTTTTTTTAGTTTTTCCCCGTTTTGTTATTACAAGTAAACAATTGTAATGAAGTCCTTAAATAAAGGAAAAAAATTAACAAGTGTTAAATATAATTACTTAATAGGCCACGGTGAATATTTAATGTGGTTTTGTGTTTAAGTTTTTGCCTTGATTATAATTGAAATTTATAAATTGAAATTTATTTCTGGTTTTTATTTTGTGCCATTAACTTACAGGAAATTATGAAATTAATGTTACAAATTGACCATCACATTTAGTATGCATTCTTAATGCGCATAATTAAAGGTCACTGTGCGTATGAGTTTATGTTTTGTATGGTTTATGGTGCGTATGATTTCAATTTAAATTAGAATAAATAATAATCATACGCTACGAGTTTGAAATTAGTTAAAATGAAAAGGTTATAATCATACAGTCATATTGTATAGTTAATGAGTTGGAAATACGTACATATGTGTAAATTATAAATTAATTGGTATGAAATGCAATTTCTTATTTTGTCTCTTGACAACCAAATGAATGGCGATTTAAGCATAACCTTTGGAAGATGACATGAGGTGCTGAGTTCCAAAACTCCCCAATAAAATATGAAGCTACCAACGAAACAGGTTTGTAAGGGAGAAACGTAAAAGTTTCGCTTACCATATCGCTTATGAAAGACATGAATTTTATATGGCGAGTTCCTACTTAGAAGCAATACATTTTTGACAGAGAAACTGTTTTGTTTAGGGCCAAAAAAGTTGGTGGATGTAAAGATCAGCTTAACACACTAAATTTTTTGTTACCGTTATTCTTGAATATGCTCGTTTACAAACCTGCTTCGAAGTAAGGGAATGTTGTGGCTCTATAAAAGCTATATTTTTTTTATTTGTTAAGAACTCGTTTACTTACCTTACTGAATCTATGTATGACTTATTGCAAAGCGCATAAATGTCCGCTTACTTTTTAAAATTTACTGTAAGTGCTCGTTACATAATTTAAAAAAAAAAAAATCATGATAAGAATAACTTTTGAAAATAACACCGAGCTGTTTTAGTATCTGAAGTGAAGTAACCTCTGTAAATTACATTGAAAGTTGGAGTGAGTTCCACAACTTTTTCTTTGCATTGGCTAGTGAATTATCTTGGACGGTAATATCGGTTATGACAGGTCACTGGGTTATATGTGCGATGCGAGAAGAATTGGTTTGAGTTATAATGACAAGGATAAGCTATTCAGGTAAGCCATAATTGCCATGTTTCGACGCTGTGCCTAGTGTATGACCGCGGTCGAGCTCTCTGTGTTGCTGCAAGTCGAGGTAATTTGAGGTTGCAATGATGTCTGTGGAATTATCTGGTGGATACTGGCTTAATTTGGATACTGGCTAAGGGTATCAGAAGGTAACTGCTTAAAGGGCCCAAGTAGGCCGTCCTCCTGCCGCACAATACCTTGATGTAGAACAAAATTTTGCAAAAATAGAAGGAGTTAACGTACACTAATAATATTTAGCATGGAGGTATACATGATAATAATAAACTAAATTTCAAGTTTAAATTCCGTCGAAGGGTTCATGTACCTCCCATATAATCTTTTTTAAAAAAAAATTAAAATTGGCAACACTTTTATGTTGAATTGTTTAAAATTAACAAATCTATCTAAATATAATGTTAAAATTGATGTAATTAATTTTTTATAAATTCTAGCAAGGATTTTTGTATGATACAAACAATTTAAATATTTCATAATTAAAATATTTCATACAAAAATATAAAAAACAAGTACAGGTAACCCTCCTACAACACGGTAGATAGGTTCCTAAAAAACGCCGTGTTGTAGAAAAACGTGTTATATGAGGCTAGGAGACAGTTTAATTAAATATTTTTTATATATTTTATATAAAATTAATTTATTCGCAACAACGTTGTTAACACTTGGGACTGTATGTATACTAAAGAGATGCACAAGCACAAGAAATATTGCTTACAAGCAATTTCATTGAATTTAGATAGTGTGTGTTTATTACTCTCTCATTACAAAACACATACTTCCAAAAACAATTGTTTTGTTTAACGATCAAAATATAGAAGAATAGAACAAAACTGCACTAGAACAATGCTGAACTAAAATAAAGCTGAATTAGAACAAAGATGAAGTAGAACATTAAAACAGAAATAGAACATTCCAAGCATGTTTGAATGTTTTGATTGTAAACATATACCAAAGAGAATTGCAAAGTGAGAAACATTTTCGTTTTGTAATGAATATGAAAAAGCTTAAAAAAGTTTATATACATATTAATTTTTATTTGCAAAAATTTATTGTTTATTATTTACATACATTTAAAGGTACTTAGGTCTAATATTTAAATAAAATTAAGAAGAATTCATTATTTTCATAGATATAAAAAATATAATCTAATGGTGTGTTTCACAATTTTTTGGGAAAATTGATAGCAACAAAATATTAATAATTATTTAACTAGAATTAGAAATATTGGTTAAATAAACGTTTAAAGTTTTATATAAAAATAAAACAAGACCTCAAGCTTGATAATTTAGTTATACATAATATAATAATAAAGGTCGACTAAAATAAAATATATGTACATTTAGGAAATAATTCAAAAATATTAATTTTTTAATTTTTTTTTAATGTTCTAGTGCACTCGATGCTTTTACTATAATTTACCGTTTCTTTATTTCATTGTCTGTTTTTGTGTTGATATTCTGTTTGTTTTGATAATACAAGCACTAACAAAGCAGAAGAGAAAAACTTTTCAAGTTATGCTTGTTTTGTTTTGGTGGAAGTAATGTGTTGTTATGTTTGTTTTGCTATGTATGTTTACAGTGAAATAATATAATTGATAGTTGTGTGAAGTAGAACATAGAACATTAAGAATATTTTGCGCAGCCCTTTTATGTATACTAAATGATCTGTGTTTCAATCGAAGCTCGATGTAAGATACTTCGGGTATTCCCCAATTTTACTTTCGGTGGATGCGAAAATTGTGTAGACACACATACATACACTTTGCGGAACCACCGAAATCTAAGAAACCCCCATTTTCACCAAGTTCCGGTTACCAATATGTTTTGACAGCTATAACCGATAGTTAATTATAACCGAACTTGGTGAAAATGGCCGTAAATCGTAACAGGGATGCAAAAATTAGTACTTTTGTACTATTTTGGTACAATTTAAACAACTCAATCATGATAAAGTTGCAATTCCATTTTATCGTGTTAGTAGATGAGGAGATTTCCGCAAAGTTTTTTTCGTGTAAGATCGAAATCGTTTTGTAGGAAGCCGTCTTGTAGGAGGGTTACCTGTACAATTTGGTGTTCCGGAAAGAGTAAAAAAATGACACTTAAACTCAAAATGTTGTGAATTTTTTTCTTTACATCAAAAATAAGAGCATATATGCCTAAAAAAACTAAAATAACGGGTTAAATTTGAAGTAAATATTGACGATTTTCATTTTTTTTTTGCAAAAAAACCTGCATTTTTGTACGGCTATATAATATTGTCTGATAACTGTAGAGATTATCTTCAAGTTAATTTCTTTAGAACGTTCATTTTTAAACATACTTCAAAGAAAATAGGATATCGTACAGAAAAATATTTATAGCTTTAAATCTAAAGTACTAAATTATAATAAATAATACATAAATGCATTTTGGGCCTCTAAAAAACACCATATATGTATCTCTAACTTAGAACTAAAATGTGGTTAGTTTCTTTTTTGATTCTTAATAGCGAGCATTTGGTTTATTAAACGGCATGGAAAATTGAAAAAAGTAGTCACCTTGTTTTTTATTTGTCCATAAAAATTTTTTGTACTTTTTTTTTTTTAGTTACGGCAACACTTTTTTAAGATTCATCCAAAGCATTACTAATACATACTTTAAATAAAGTATGGGCTCATATCATAGAAAAATGTCTTTTTTACCAAATACTAACTTAAAAATTGTGGTAGTTCTTTAAAATAAATTTAAATAATTTTTTTTCTTAGTACATGTATTAACTTTTATTTTTCTTGTAAAATTTGATTAAAAATTAGGACAAGTTTAGCGACCTCTAGCAGCGTAGAAATGCATTTAGTATAAAAAAGGTTCTTCCTACATATAATTTATTTAGATACGAATACAGAACAGTAATTTTTTTAAGCATTGGAACAACATTGTTTCATCTTATTTTTGCATATCGTTAACTTAATACGAAAAGGCCCTAACTCATGTTTTTCATAGTTTACAGGAGAAGGAAAAAACTAAATAAAAAAAGATGCAATATTGATACAAAATTTGTTTAAACGCAATTTTTATTAAAAACACTTTACAAATTTAGTGTTATATTAGTTTTATTAATTTTTTTTAATTTTTATTTATTAATATGAGTAAGGGCTTTTTGTTGTTGTATTTTCTGAAAAAAAAATGAGTTGGGGCTTTTTTTTAACGAGAACAAAAAGTAATTTAAAAGAAATTCATGTTTTAGACAAAGAAACAAGGAAATTAAAAAAATTATAATCATATTACATTGAAAAGTAATAAAATCTTCATAATATATTAGTTTTTATATGGTTACTTTTCATAAAAGTGATGGCAGTCTTTGGGCAGCAACTTCTTTAAATCTTGCAAGTGATCCCACTTTTTCTTGGAGATTTCCAATTTTGAAGTATAAAGGGGGCCAGGTTCAATATGTTTATTAGCAGACTTTGTTCTTTGGGGTAGAAGCTCGTATTCGCCACATATATCTGTTTTAAAATAAATTAACCCTGAGTGGTCGTTTCCTAATGCCCGTAGCAAGTTTACAGTAGGGTCGCCACTACTTCGACCTGAAGTTGAATCAACCCCCATATTCATAGAAAATATTTGTGATTTACAAAAGGTTTATTGAACAAATTTCCTATGAAAACTTGTTCAATAAACCTTTCATAAATCAAAAATATTTTTTATTAATACGGGCAAGGTATATTTATAGCAGGTAGCCGCGAGATTACAACAATTGTACAATAAAACAAACAACAGGGCTTTTTATTGTTGTTATGTGATACAAACTGTCAAACAGCAAAGGGGTTGATAAGAGACAAAAAAGACAAAAGATAAAGACGAAAAACTTGTTTACTTGTTTTCTATACAACATTTGACAGTTCGTATCACAAAACAAGCAAATAAAAAATAAACAGCTGGCTTTCCGAGACTACCTGCTATAAATATACCTTGAATACGGGGGTAAATTTATAACGGCATTTTAAAACTCACTACCACACATAAATGCCAAGGCGTATATAACAGGTGGGAGCACTAAAATAGCTGACTGCCATTTAATGCTCTATGCAGAATCAAAGGTAATAAATAAAATAAAAGCAGCACATCGCGCAAAGCAAACACTAAACAACAACAGAGATTATAAAAATTGATTCTTTGTTGCTGTTTCCTCAGCAAAAATGAGTTAGGGCTTTTTTCTTTAGAAAATTGTAAGAGATGAGTTAGGGCTTTTCGTTTTTAGGCTATAACTTCGGTATTTTTTTCCGAATTCATCTGAGTTTTTTTCGAGAATGTGTATCTAGTAATGGTCTATCGAAATATGTAAAAATATCGATTTCGAAAAATTATGAGTTAGGGCCTTTTCGTATTAAGTTAACGATATGTATATGCACAGAGCATTTTCTTATTGTTTTGTGGTGTTGTCATATTTCCGGTGCCAATAATTTTTAAATATACGAAAATAAAATCGTTGAAAAATGAGATTGCCTCAATCCTCTTTCACAACCTTCAAATAAGTGACTGGACGAATGTACAGATGATTACTAAATGTTTTAGCTCGTTTGTCCTGGAAAAAATGAAAATGTGGCTGTAGTTGGAATGTTAAGGAAAATGTTATCAGATACACAGTCTGTTGTAAAAAATAAAGAAGTTTCTATTGGGGACTGGAAAACAAAGGTTTCATCTGTGGTCAAAGCAATGAGTGCGCTAAATTTTATGTTCTTTTAATTATTATCTTAGTAAAAAACAAAAGGTTAATTTTTTAATAGGGGAAGGAGAACTATTGGTTGAGATTACTTAGAGAATTTAGCAATGATAAAGCCATGACGATTACATTATACTGTTAACACAAAACCCGAAAGTTGGTTGACGTCAATAAACTTCTTCAAAAGCAGACTGTCGAAGAATAGAAAGTAAGTCTAAACTTTGTTCGTAATATTTTAGGTAGCAGCGTTAATGCTTTAGAAGAAGAAAGCGGGAACGATGAAGAAAACTACAATTTTGAAGAAAATTAAAATGTAAGAATTTTATCCTTTTTATTTAATGCTGAAACCAATTTTTAAATGAATTTTAGTTTTATCAAAGCTATTTTCGGGAACACAAAATTTATTATTAAGATTTTTGTATGACGTGCTAAATTCCCAAGTTTTTCATATTTGATAAATACACTGAAATTTATTCTAGAGGGAAAGCAAGCTTCTATGCGCATTTCGCCGGTTGCTTAGACCAGCTCATCAGGAAACCTTTTCCAAAGATTTTAGAAAAGCTAAAAATATTATACAACTAAAACCCTAAAGCGAATAAGAATTGTATACACTCAAAGTCTTACTTGTAACAATATCAAATCTTAAGCAACCAGTGAAATGCGCATAGAAGCTAGCTTTCCCTCAACAGTGTATTAACAAATATGAAAAATTGGGAATTTAGCACGTCATACGAAAATCGTATTAATAATAAATTTTGTAGTGCCGTTTTAGTGTAAAAGTTAAAAAAGCACAAAAAATACCCTTTAAAATTAGTGTTAGAGGGTTAATATTTTCTATGAAAAGAATCGCCATACAATTCTAATGAAGACATCTCAAATAGAATTTTCGATCAGAATCACATTAAGTATATTTTTTTGACTTGTACCAAACGCCTTTTCAAGAAATTCAAAAATGTCAATTCCCGAAATTTCGAGAATTCGTTTAAGATACATTGCACGAACTTTTGGTCTTTGAAGACCCCTAGTGAAATTTGATGCAAAAAATATTCGTAGAACATTTTAATCCTTAAAAGTGCCGTTTTAGTATATTTTTGTGTAAGAGTTGGGAAAAAGGACCCCTTTAAATGAGAGTTAGAGGGTTAAATAATTTTAAGAAAAGAATCGCCATACGATTCTACTGAAGACATCTGAAATAGTATTTTAGCAACCCTTTTTAAAAAAATTTAAAAACTTTCGGGGCCCATATTCCGGGAGCCCGATCTAACTTTTCAAAACCCTTTGGCAGATTTGCTCTACTAGTAGTCTACTTTCATTTCGCGTTGCAAGTGTTAAGGCTGGCGGCGATGGCCCGAATTTTGTTGCACAGTGTAATAAATGGACATCATATAGATATTTCTCCTAAAACATTTGAACTGTCAGTGCAGGGTATCAAAGATTCGGCACAGCCGAATATAGCACTCTTACTTGTTTTTTTTAATGTTGATCAATTATCCTTCTTTTACACCAGTGACGGGCACACACATACTATCACATTTATGCTTGTGTTGACGAAATAACAACAAAGCAACAGCCGAACGTACATTATCACAGCCACACAAAGAAGTTTATAGTGTACATGTGTCAACGTCGCACACTGGGGATTTTTGTATGGAGGTGAGGAAAAAAGTATATTTTTCAAAAAATATAATGATTTCATTACAAATTTAGTTTTATTTGTATAGTAATACACAAAAGTAATCAAAATAAAGAAAGTTAGAGAAATATATATCGTTACCTACAATGTAAAAAGTCCTAACTAACAAAAAAAATGTAAATGATTTTTTTAATTCATTATTTATTTTAAATCTATTTTTAATTTCATCACAAACTTAGTTTTATTTATATAGTTATACACAAAAGTAATCAAAATAAAGAAAGCTAGACAAATGTATATCGTTACCTACAATGTAAAAAGCCCTAACTAACAAAAAATTTAAATGATTTTTTTAATTTTTAATTTATTATTTATTTTAAATCTACTTTTTAATTTATTATTCTAAAAGAGCCTTAACTTCGTCGCTTATATCACTATGCTTTTTCTGGCTAAACGAAGGAGTCAAGTGTGAGATCATGGGATCTGATGTTACCATCATTCGGTGCATAATATCTTCGTTCGTGGCAATTCGACTGCATTTTCTGGAGTGTCTAAGGCGATATTTTTATAGTCTTTGTTACGACTTTCCTGAGCCTCTTCGGATAATAAGCCTAAAGGAAAAATACACTTTTCAATTATATATTTTCCATGAATCAGAATTTTGTGGAGTGTTGGTGGCATATTGTACCACTCGTACAGTGCAACAAACTTTTTTGCCGTCTCCAGACAAAAATCACCAAATTTTTTCGGATCTAGTGCCTCGGTAATGGTTATAGCTTCGAGAATTGTTGAAAACCTCTTGATTATGTCTTCATCTAGACCCGTGATTTCGGAAATTAAAGCAGGATTAGCAAAGAATCTTCGTGACGTATTTCCTGAATTTGTCGTACCAGAGCCTTGTTTAACAGTATCAACCTGTATTCCAATTTTCTCTTTAATTTCACGCTTTATCAAACATTTTCGGGCTTCTCTTATCGGACGAGTATTTGAGTCGACTCTTCCACGTTTAAATTCAAGATTGTAAGCTACATGCAAAAGACACTCCATCAGCTTAATACGCGCATGAAGTGGTGACATACCAAATTGCAGTGCTTGTTCATTTACGGGCATAGCTTGAACTTCTTCGATTTTATTCATCTTGGATGTTGTTGCTCCACAAATAAAACAAGAAGATGCTGCTGGTGTCTCTGTTACTGATTGTGCTGTCTTGCCGTCAATCATTGTAAAATATAATTCATGTTTAACTTTAAAGTTACGATTATTTACTGTTAACTCAAATTCTTTTAGTTGAGATATCTCCTCATCGACTCTTCTCTTTTCTTCTCGTATAACTTGAGGTGTCTCTTTAACGTACGCAAACTGTAGTGTTCTACAATATTGTGTGGAAGAAGGTTTATTGTTGTTCCATACTAATTTATTTATGTCATCACTCAATGATAATTTTAGTGGTACAACTGATGTCATATATAAATGAGAGTCAGAAATTTGATCATCTGAAAACCTCTGTTGGTATTCGCTTTGACCAGATGCCCCATCACATCCCCATTTATAGTACATTGTTAGATTTCCGCTTTCAATATTATTTATTTCCTTTACTGATTTGGTCTCTAGGACTCTTTTAGCAGTATGATCCAACAGATTTTGCAGAGGTACACTGCCTGAACTTTCAGTAATAGAAATTTCTAGAGGATAACTGTTAGTTTTTTCTTTCGTGAGTTGTTTGTATGGTACGAGTATGTTATATCCTTCATTTTGTAACCAATGCATTAGATACTCGTATTTTTCTTTTGTAAGTTCAAGCTTTGTAAACATCCCCAAAGTTTTTAATGTACAAATTTTGTGGTTGGTTTTTGAAATATTAGAAGAAAAATCAATTACTTCTTGAGGAAACATAGAACGTACTTCATCCCTTTTGTATCGTTTGGCGCGATCACAGCACTCCTCAAACGATTTGCGGGGCCGACCAAGTGCAGAACTGGTAGAACATTCAGCCTCAGTAAACTTAATTGTAAATGTGCCTTCAAGCCAATCTACATTCTTTTTTTCAAATCGCGACTTCGTACGGTTAGAATCCTGCCATCTTTGTTTGAAGTTATAGTAAAAGTGTTTATATATTGTATCCAAAATTTCACATGCTCTAGTATCGTTTAAGCCAACGTGCAATTGTTGCAAAAACTGTTTTAGTTTTGTTCTGTCTTTGTCAAATTCCAGAAGCTTCGAGCATAAAACCCCATGAGAAATAGAAAAACTTTCCATTGCCGTAAAACTCTTGGTCCTTAGTTTCAGTTATAATTAAATAATTTCGCGTTCGCCAGCACTTGTTGAATGACAAAAATCGATCAGTGAACACCTATAAATACTACGTAAGTTTCAACATTTTACTGAAAGGTACTTATGAATTCGCGCATCTTTTAAGGGAGTCTATATACCTGTTTCTTGTGCGTTTAAAATTTTTCGAAACGTTCTAAAACATGACCACTCATAAATGTGGGTGCAATTTGTGTAAAAAAATCATGCAGGTAGCCAACGAAAAAAACCCAAATAATTAAAAAAGTGCACTTACCTTTTTTCCTTTCAATTTTCCACGCACATTTATTACCGCTTATTACTTTGCTACCGCAATCATAAAAATCAAATAACCTTTTGTTTATTGCTTTTTTTTTTAATTCTGAGAATCATAAAAAAAGTCATAAATGTTTTTGCAAAGAATTTTGTGCATATCTCGAGCAAATTTTTGAAATGCATACCTTCACTTAATTGTGAATAAAAGCGAAACGCGTTCATCGATTTTCATGATTTATATCTCATTTTTTTCATAGGTTATGCGACTTTACGTGAAAGTAATAAAACTTGAAACTTTTTTTTACTGTTTTGGATTTTTTATGAATTAAAAATAAAAAATATAAATTTTTTGGGCAAAAAATATTTTTTTTCTTCATACATTTATTTATAACTGCGAAACTGTTGCTTATGTAGCAAAATGTTATATAAACAGATGAAAGTAATTGTAATTCTTGATTTTTCTAAATTTTTTTCAGCAAAATCCGACTAGTTGTTCTCGAGTTATGTTAAACAAAAGAGCCTTATCAGAATTGAGTCCCGAATCAATCAGCTGAAAAATGTTGTACTGTGTAATGCAAAAACTTGAGAGGTGGCACCTGGTGGCACTTGAAATTGATTAATAATGTTAAAACAGATATAAGACAATGTATTCGGTGTGATTTCAAACTGAGGAAAAGTAAAGAAAAAATTCCAGGTCCAAATGTTTGGAGAAAAATGGGATTTTTGTTATATGTCCATAAAAATACAAAAAAAAAAAACTTAAGTCTCTGCAGATTTTTTTTTTCAATTTTAGTATACTGAAATATACTACTTTAAATAGAAAAAAAAAAAAAAAACGTTAGCTCACATAGTAAAATAATATTCGTATTTAAATTCTTAGGTTTAAATTAAGTTGGTTCGGTAAAACACACAAGTTCTGAGTTTGAGACGGATATAAAAAAAAAACTGGCAGTCAGATCGGAGTAAATCTGTTTGATTTGATTGTACCATTTAGTCTAAAATTGCAACATATCACTGCATATTGCTTGAAGACTATGTTGACAATTTGACTTTTTTCCGCGAAATCCCCAGTGTGCGTCGCACAAGCAGCATTTTTATTCCTATGCACGCGTACATAGGATTTGCAAATGTGCCCGTCACTGTTTTATACCCTAAGACCGGGAAGTAGGTTCGACCGAAATAATTTGCAAGATATTAAACTTTTTACTTTCTACTTAATGCCTAAATTCCTTTCTTGCGGGGCATAGTTCTAAACTTAATTAGTCGTGAATAGGTTTTCGAAGAGCAACGTATGCAAATTGTTGAAAATTATTTTAAAAATCATACTTCACTTTAACTCATCAAGCAATATGTTTTTGAATAAACTGTTTTACTGTTTTGCACGCTTTATGGGCCAGTGGAATTCGTTCATCTGTCTAAATAACAGTGTTGCCAAAACTTAGTGACTAAAAATGGCTAAATTGACGGAAAAAATGGCTAAAAATGGCTAGAAGCTTTATTTTAATTAAAACACATTAAAGTCCAAAAACAAAACAGAAATAATTCATTAAAATTTTTTTTACAATGAAATTGTAAATTGAGACCAATTTGTTTCATAAGAATAAACGTAATTTAAATATTTTAGCATTCAAAAAATTAAATCATCGATAAATTTGATGTCGTTGGAATCACCATGATAACATTAACCCAACCATTTGTTTCCAAATCTACGATAAAAAACAAGTAAGAATGTATGGTCGGTCAAACCGGACTATACGATAAATTTATCTCCAAAATCGCGACCAGTACTTTGCGCCCAAGGCTTACATGAGCAGCCAACCAGCCGGACGGACATCGTTAATTCAACGAATTCGAAAGTGATTCTAAGTCGATCGGTATACTTAAATATGAGTCAAGAAATAATATTTTAAGGTTTTAAAAACGTAAATGCATTACTGCGCTGTATCAGAAAAGCAAACTTTTTTTAATGGCGATAAAAGAATAATAATAACTTATATTTTTGTGTGACTATTATTTTTGTGGAGTATTTCACAATTTTTCGGTCCACATTTACTTCACTGATAAATATATTACCACTTGAAAACACTGATGCAGCGCAGTGATGCATTTACGAACGCAGCACCCGTATTTTTTTTTTATTTTTTTTTTTTTTATAAAGCTTTTTTGTAATAGTTCTATTCCTTCAATTTTTCAGAAATGACTTTATACACTACCAGAAAATATTTATGCCGAAAAATTTTGGATTTGGAGCAGCTAGTTTTTGTGGGTACTTCGACTCCGATACAAAAACCTCAACTCCGACTTCGACTCAGATAAAATAAAATGTGCTTAAGATAAAATTTAAATGTTTACTGTTCGATAGTCAGTCGCATTCCTTAAAATTAAGTAAAATCCTAGTGATTCGGACGTCGCCACCAATCCCAACATTTATAAATTCATACATATGGCCACTTCCAAGATTGTAAACGGGACATTCGCACACGTTTATATTGACAAAACTGTAAAAAACAACCTGATTTTCATTTTTTAAATTAATGATTCTTTTAACTCTCAATTTGCTCTTTAATTTCCGCAAATGAAATTTTTCGCTTACTGTCGTGGTTTCCGAGATAATTGCGAAAAACCAGTGATTGTAAACGGGACAAAAAACGGAAGTGGTTTTTAAGGGGTAACCGTTTAAACAGTGATTTCTGCGAAACCTGACACAATATTTTATTGGGATTAATTTTAAAATGTTGCGTACTAATGTGCCCTAAAAATGGTTTCAATTTCAAAATAAAAGATGAATTACATTTTTTTAAATAAATTGTTTAAGAAATTGTAAACGGGACAATTTTTCCACCATGATTTAAAATTTTTTTATGTTGCTATTTTTAATCCTTTATATAAAATCCATTCACTAGTTTCATAAAAACATTAGTTTAAATGTTGCCATGTCGGAAGATTTTTCACGATTTTGACGATTTTCAAATGCAAATAACTTTTAAAAAAAAAATTTTTAATTTTTTTTCCCGAAACACGTGTAAAATATTTTTTTATGTTTAATACGTCTGGCAAATTTAAAGAAAAACGGAAGAGGTGGTGTAAAAAAGGTGTTCGGTCTGACATGGAACGACTCATATAAGAAACTTAATAAAAAATATTGTTGTAGTTGTTTCTTTGGCCAGAGTGATGAATTTATGAATATTATTTTTGTCAAGCTAATAGGGCCTAAATTTCTTCAATGTAAATAAAATTCAATTTTTAATTACAATATTTTGTTCCCGACGTTTCGTCGATTGTTTGTCGACTTTTTCATGGGATTGTAATATGAAAATTTAATCACATTAAAAAGTTTTAGATGTACTCAGGATCATACAAATATAAAAATTAATTTTAATATTTAAAAAATACATATTACTTTAAACTTTAAATATATCACAGCTTAAGTAATGGCAACAATATAGCTCGAGCAATCGAAACAATCGACGAAACGTCGGGAACAAAATATTGTAATTAAAAATTTAATTTTATTAATAAAAAATGTTTTTCAGATCATAAATATGCCTTAGGTTAGAGTATTGTTGTTCTAAGTGCATATTTTCTAATATACACAAGTATGTGCTAAAATTTGTAGTACTTCGTTTACCATTTACCTTTTTTATTCGAATCAATTAATTTATACGCATATATTAAAAAAATATAAGCAACTCTCTAAATAAATCTTGAAAAGAAAAAAATTTTTTTCCATTTTTTGTGGTTGACGTTTTTTTGGAAATAGCCATATCTAAATAGTTTTGTTTGTTTTTGATTTGTTTATTATATGAATATGTATGTCTAATATACTCCTATTCCCCTCTCTTGGTGGTGAAAAGTATACAAATTCAAAAATAAGATTTACGGAAATAAGACAAAAAGTATTTACTTACGCTTACGCATTTCGTACCTAAAATTCAAATTAAGGGGTATTGTCACATTTGACATTTTGGCTATTTAAAATCATTTAATTGGCATAACGTTTGACTTATTCAAAATCAGAAACCCTTAGAAATATTCTTTAAGAAATTAAGGCTAAAAATGAATATAATAACGAAATAAATATTTATATACATAAATGAAATTTTGGGTTCATGTTATAAGATATGCACAGGTTTATACAAATATACTTATTCATAAAATTATAACATAATGCTTTAAGGATTTGTAATATTTTATGAGATAAAAAAGAAAATTATTAAATAAAATATGAGTTGGAATGCCCACCCACACACACACGCTCAATTACTAATAAAACATACAAACAAAATAGAATTTACAACAGCTGTTACTAATTTTGTGAGATTTATATTTATGAGATTTATATATAAATATTAGTACGGCTCTAAAATAAAAAATGTTTCTTACCAAAAATTAAGTAAAGTGCATCATCTAAGAATGTTGACATAAGATGTCAACTTTGGCAATCATTGTTATCAGCTTGTGAGTCCGAATCAGAATTAATCATTACTTCTGCTTCGGATATATGTTAATCTTAAGCCACGTTATGCACATTCTGGTTAAGCCTTAACAGTCTAAGCCGACGATAGAATTTGATACATTTAAGATTATTGCTTTAAGCTTCTGTACATAATTTTGAAATTGAAAAAAATATGAACATTTTAGTTTTTTCAACACTGCAGAGATGTGGCTTTGAGCATAATAACCAGTGTTGCCAATTTAGCCATTTAGTGGCTAGATTTAGCCATTTTTCACCCTGTTTAGCCTATAAAAAATGAGTTTAGCCATTAGCCTTTTTTTTTAGCCATTTTTCAACTTGTTTAGCCATAAATTTTTTTTGCCGTTTTTCTTTTAAAAGAATAATTTTTATTTTATTATAAAAATTTATAAAAGTAAAATAAACATTTTGAACAATTAAAACGCCTTTAATTTAAATCACAACTTTTACAAATGTTGAAAATCGCTATAAACTATGACCCTGAAACTTCTTTTAAATAAAGGAACAGTATCCCACTATTAAATTTATAAAATGGATCAACACAAACATCGCTGTTTCTTTCTGGTTGCAAGTATTTCAATAAAGGGATGCAGGCGGTAAAAAAATTGTTTTTGAAATTTCAGAATTGACTATAAAGTTGCTCTCACTTCCATGGTCTAATGCTGAAGTATAGAGGGTGTTTAGCCAAGTAAACATCGTTAAAAGTAATTTGAGAAATAGGTTACATTAAGCAACCGTTAATTCGATTTTATCAATTAGGGAAATATTTTTACCATAACAATTAATTGACAACATGCTTTTGTAAGTTGTTGTTGTTTTTATTTTGTTTTTCTTAACCTACTTACAACTACAATTAATGCTGAGAGAATTTCAACTAATTGTAGTGGGGAATGTAAGATGAGATAAACCCACTGTTGTTTATTGTTGATGTGTTTTGTTTAAGCTTTGATATTATTACAAGTAGAACTGTTGCTATAATTCTTATACGTTTAACAGTTTTATTTGGTTTAATATCTTTAGTTTTTCTAAAATCTTTATGGATGAATTTTCCTGATGGTCTGGCCTAAGCAAGCAGTGAAATGCGCATAGGAATAGCTTATCCCATCAACAATAAATTGCAAGCGTTTTTATCAAGAATAAAAACTGGGAATTAAGCACGAATAACAAAATCTTTTGAAATTAAAATTTTGTATTCCCAAAGAAATTACTTTTTGACAATAACAATACAATATTTATACAACCATCACAATAGTGGAGAGGGTACTATGCGTTTGTGCTGATGTCTGTAACACCTTAAAATATTAGTCCTTAGCCCACCTTTACGTACCGATTAACTCAGAATCACGATGTTTGTCCGGCTGGCTGTCCATGTAAACCTTGTGCGCAAAGTACAGGTCGCAATGTGGTGTAGGGTATCATAAAGTCGGGTTTAACCGACTTTTCTTTCTTACTTGTTTTTTTATTGTAGATCTGGACTCAAAAGGTTGGGTAGATGTTGTCGTGGTTATGATTTACCTTCAAATTATTTAAAACTTATGATTATTTGAAACTAATGAGTGATTCCTATGAGATGAACAATAACGACATCGAATTTTTCGAAGATTTAATTTTTTAATATTAATTTATTTTATTATTAATTTACACAATTTCATCGTAAACAACTTTAAATGAATAATTTCTGTTTCGTTATTGAATTTTAATATGTTTTCATTTAAAAAAGCTTTTAGCCATTTTTTAGCTCATTTTTAGCAATTTTATTCCGTGAATTAAGCCATTTTTGGTGACCAAGTTTTGGCAACACTGAGTATAACTGACAGTTGTCATCCTAAAAAGTTGTACACCGTTGAAAGTTGGCATGATTGTGGGATGTTTAAAGAAATAATAAGTAATAATATAATTCTGTGGGGTTTTGACAAAACATCTTTAGTAAAATTTGAAAAGTTGAATAAAATGCGACGATGAAAATGAATTCTCATTCAAAAACATTTTTGTTTACGGTTTTAAAATGTTGTATTATAAAGACATTTTTCTTTAATTGTGGTTTATTTTATTATTTAATAAAAATGATTTTTTCACCGAGCTTTTTAAAAAACTTTTTTGCTTTCTTATCTCGACTTAAGTTGTTTAGTCAAAATGCCACAGAATTATATCTTTATATCAAATTTTAAACAAATTAACTTATTTTAGTATACAAAATTGTATTTCATAAGGTTGGGTTTAATGAGTACCACGCGTACTAAAACAAGGTTTCCTGATGATCTGGCCTAAGCAACCAGTGAAATGCGCAAAGCAACTAGCTTATCCCCCAACAATAATTTTCAGTGTATTTATCAAGAATTAAAATTAAAAATTAGGCACATCAAAAAAAAATCTTATTAATGAAAAAAAAAGTTCTACCAAAAATAACTTTAATAAAACAATTTTGTTGAAGCCTATAAAAAATTTCTTACTAAAACGTCTAAACACTCAATTTTACGATTATAGCTTAATCCTTTCAAGAGTAATCGTATTTACAAAGAAAGGATCAGATAGAAATGTATATGACAGATAAACGCAGAAGGCGAATTGGCTTTTCCCCTACACATTAAATAAAACTTGAACAACAAATCAGCATTATATCTGTGTCATTAACCAAGTGATGGTTTTTGTCGACCTAATTTTTAAAACTGAACACTGTGCGATAAAGTGAAACTGAAAAGTGTATATGGCGGGAATAGAATCCGCAACGCTCGCACTAATATACTAGCTCTAGCTTAACAACTAGCCTATAGTGGCACCCACAAATCAAAATAAGTTTTAACTTTATTGAAGAATATTTCCAATTTTTTCAGGACTACCCTAATGTATTTGATTTCCTGTTAATGTGTCTCTCTTTAAAGAATATAGCTGTTGGTATCTAAAGCTTGTGTTTTATTAGATTCGTTTGTTTCTATATTTCAAATTCATACATATAATTTTGAAGACGAGCATAATAAAGACATAAAGCATTTTGTTTCCTTTTCGCTTAAAAGTTTTTCCTAACTAATAGAAATTTGTACATCAAAGCATTAAATCTAATGTGCTAATGTAGAAATTTGAGTTTTCTTACCACAATGGAAATGTGTTTAAATTAAAAAAATTAAAACACATTTTTAAAGTAGATAATAAGAAGATAAAATCTAATAGGGATAAGTTATCTGGATAGATACATTTGTATATATAAAGGAAAAAGTTATTTATATTATATTCATTTTTGCTGTTGTTTTAAAAAATTATACTATAAACTTAGAGAATAGAGAAAAAACAGTCAAGTGGATTAAAACTAAGCAGGCATAAATAAAATAATTTTAAAGGATGTGGAAAATATTAAGGCCACTTATTTTGGCTTCTTTTTATTTTTCTACTGAATTGACGGCATTAAAAAATATTTTCATTAAAACAAATTAAAATTCAACGAAATATTTATTTTCGTAGAATTTGTTTATGAAAATTTATATTAAAACTGTGTTCTACAAAATAAAACTATCGCCCTGAAACCAATTTTCAATTTAAACTAAATTCATGAAAATATACATTAAAAATTTTTTTATTTATAATTGTTTGCATAAGTACGAGCAGATACGCTCAGAAATTTTCTGATACTTGTACACAGAAAGAAAAACACTAGGGATAAATTAAGTTATTTATATTTACTTTAAGTACGAGTCGTACTCAAAAATTCAAGTACGGTTAGCCCTAGAACGTACTTAACCCATTAAGGACTGATGGGTATTTAAATACCCAAAAACAGAGCCTTCGTAGAAAAATTCTGGCTTACTTCAGGTAAGAGGTAACGGAAATTGGTTTTTACAGAAAGATAAAGAAAGGATAGGACTACTTAAACAAATTTTTAAGTTAAATTTTGCCCCCTTTAATTGGGTAAGTTAGCAATTTTTAATATTTGGAAAAAGTGAACGACAACGGCTCTGGAAAATTGGGAGAGTGGAAAATCGGAAAACCTTCTTGGTGACTTATAGCCTTAGATGTGCTCTGTTTTAGAAAAAAATATTAGCTAAATTGGGCCAATAAGGTGGACTACATGTTTGATTCAATGACATGGGTATTTAAATACCCACTTCGCTGTCAGAGGCTTCAAAACATATATTATTTTTTTTTTCTTTGTTGGCAAGTAAAAATGCGTTGTTTTATGTAAAATGGACTTTTTATAAGTAAAAAATGAAGAAATAAATATCACAACTGTGGTCGATTATTGAGATAATTTTATCTTTTTAATGTTTTTTGGTACACCAGCATGAAACTGTGCAAAACAAGCCATTGGGTGTAACTTAAATTTGCATTTTGTACAATGTGAATTGTACAAAGGCCACGCTTAATAATTTGGCTTATCATATGGTCAAAGTTATCTATGCGCTTTGCCATTTCTTGTGCATTTGCGACAACTTTTTCTCTTACACGAACACTATTATTAGGAATTGTTACTAATGTTTCAAAAATGCTCACTCGAAATAAAATTGATTCACGATTGGAGTTCCTTAAATAATTTCCATGCATACACCATACAAGCATCTTAAGCATTAGTAAGAAGGCCTCGGCTCTTTCGTATAAAATATAAGATACACATTCCACATTCCCTTCTATGACAACAGAGAAGAGAAGGAGTAACAATGTTAGTTTTTTTCGCAGAAGCACAAGCACAAGCAAAACAATATTTTTTTTTTGATCCGGTTACCATTTTATGTAGCTGTGAAAGAAGCGAGAGCAATGACAACAACATGGAATAAAGCGAGCAGGCCTTGTAAAGGGCCGATGTTGAATGTGAACCACACCTAAACGTCAAGTTTTTTTTGCATTTCATTAAACATTTCTCAATTTCAGACTAACCCAATTTGAACCATGGAAAGATACACAATCTAGTAACGCGTTTAAGTATTCACAATGGACCATATTGGTCTCCGAGTGGAAGTGTGCCCTTGGGCGCATAACCCTTCTTAACCCAACGAGTTAAAGTTATTCAGGCTTATTACGAAAATGGGCGTTCAAATTAAAATGCATATCGTGTACTTCGTGATTCAGTTATGAGGCACATTTTCACCTCAGTGGATTTGTCAATAAGTAGAATTGCCGCATTTGAGCGAATGATAATCCAAGAGTGATTGGTTCCCACAAATAATGACTGTTTGGAACGGTTTATAGGCTGGCGGCATCATCATCCATACATAATTAAACCATACCAATATTATCGTAATAAAAATAAATGACAATAATTTCCTAAATAATTTGTGTTTTTTTCAAAATCATCATCGGCTCTTAAAATTTAACCACCCTTTCCAAAGTATACAAAGGCCTTCTTGAAGGCATCCGTAGTTCTTCCTTTTCCTTCCTTTCTACGTACATAGTGAAATAAGCACACAACACTCACATCAATGCATGCAATAAATAAGTTTTTTAATTTTTTTGTTTTCAAAAAATCTTGTGTTTTAGAACTCTTTAATAACGAAGTGGGTAGAAAAATTCCCATGGTCGAGGGGCCAAGGTTTGACAGGTAAAAATAAAACAAAAACGCAATGTCAATATAAATGCCAATAATATCAAATGTGTGAAATTTCATCAAAATCCGACCACGAAATCGGGGGTCACTCTTTAATGGGCTAAAACAATTATAAATACCCAATAAAAATGGTGCTTCGAACGAAGCAGGTTTGTAGAGAGTAATGAAAGAGTTTTGCTTACCATCTTGCTTACGGAAGACATGAATTTTATATGATGAGTTCACACTTTGAAGCAATACATTTTTGACATTAAAGCGCATTATTCAGCTTTACACACTGAATGTTTTGATACAATTATTTTTTAGTGTTCTCCCTTACAAACCTGCTTCGTAGTAAGGGAATGCCGTAGCACTTGAAATGCTATTTTTTCTATAAAAGTTGTTAAGAGTTCTTTCACTTAATTTACTGCATTTCTGTATGTCTTATTGCGTAGCGCATAATTGTGCGCTTATTTTTTTTAATGTGCTTCGCAAAATGATAAAATTTTTTATTGGGTAGGATAACTTTCGAAAATCAATCCCGGAATTTCTTAAAATAATTACAAAATTCTTAAACCAAGTAAAAAAAAAAATTAAACTTTTCGTTGATAGTGCCGCTCTGAGATCAAAATTACAAAGTAAACGTTTAAATCTCATTTCAACAACGATTAGCTTGTTGTGAAAAAACAAAAACAACAGATCAAGACGAAAACACATTATTTTCAAGTTTAAAAAGAAAAGTAAAATTGAGAACTCCTGCTTCTCATTATTTTATATTTTCAGTTATATATATACATTAAGTTTTTAAAGTAAAAACCAAATCGGAAATGATGCTGGTGATTTATAGTTTAATTTTAATTATAATTTAAATCTTGTATGGTGCAAAAAGGGTCATAATAAAATTCTCTTTCTTATGTCACTTTTGGCATATTTCAAGTAAGAATTCGGGATTAAATCAACTTTTTAATCTTATTTTTACTAAAATCAATCTCATTTTCGGATTATTTCAAGTAGGAATTCGGGATTGAATATGGATAAGTTAAGTATTTCACGATTGATAGTCCATATTCAAATCAATCTTTCTGTAGATTCAAGAAAATTCGTACTCACCGAACTATTAAAACCGCTTCGGATTGATTTGAGTACGGATGGAT
The DNA here is from genome assembly GCA_930367215.1 of Pollenia angustigena. Taxonomy (NCBI): domain Eukaryota; kingdom Metazoa; phylum Arthropoda; class Insecta; order Diptera; family Polleniidae; genus Pollenia; species Pollenia angustigena. The sequence continues at coordinate 171,073,931 of OV884059.1, read as the reverse complement.
TAAATTTTCTTTTGAGTGTACATATAATTGTTTATTATACCCTCCACCACAAATAGTTGTGAAGAGGGTATATTAAGATTGTCATTCCGTGTGAAAGTTTTTTATTATTCAACTCAGACCCCATACAGTATATATATTCTGGGTCCTTGAGTAATTCTAAGTCGATTTAGCCATGTCCGTCTGTCCTTCTGTCCGTCTGTTGAAAACACTCTCACTTTCGAACAACTCAAAAGAAATAAACAAACTTGGTGCCAAATTGCTTGTAGTTATCCTAAGCAGTTTGGGACTGAAATCCAGCAAAATCGGTTCAGTAGGACCAGAGCTATGAATCAAAATGTGGAACCACCCCCTAAAAAAATTGATAATTTTGTTACAAAAAATAACATAAATGCTGGAACAAGGCACGGAATGAGATAAGATTTTGCAAACATTTGGTTTATTTGACTGGAAATCACGCTGTTAAATTTTGTGAAGATCCATCCATAATTTACCCTAAGCCCCATATAAACACTACTCCCGGAAAACAGTTTAGTACGCCTAAAACCGTAAAAAAAACCGCTAGCGTAACAAAATTTGGTACGTCACAGTTTTTTAGGACTAGAAATAACACTGTGAAATTTCGTGACGATCGGTCCATAATTTACCTTAGGCCCCACATACACCCTACTACCGGAAAACAGTTTAGTACGCCTAAAACCGTAAAAAAGAATGCAATCATAACAAATTTTGGCTTGTCACAGTTTTATAGGACTATAAGTGATACTGTGAAATTTCGTGAAGATCGGAACATAAGTTACCCTAGGCCCCATAGAATCCCTACTCCCGGAAAACAGTTTAGTACACCCAAAACCAAAATTAATAATGCTATCATAACAGAAATTGGTACGTCACAGTTTTAAAGGACTAGAAATGACGCTGTGAAATTTCGTGATGATCGGTCCATAATTTACCCTAGGCCCCATATAAACCCTACTACCGAAAAACAGTTTAGTCGCCTAAACCCATAATTAAGTTTAAGATAATAATAACATCATACAGATATTACTCCTTAAGCATTCGAACTGTCGGTGGAGGGTATCAAAGATTATTATTGAATTAATTGAAACAATTTTGGTGAAAATTTGTTCTGTGTATCTAACGATATCCGTCCATTCGCTTGGTTAGAAGGCTGGGTCGCCGGCCTGCTGGCTGTACAATTTAACCTTGTGCGCAAAGTACGGGTCGCAATTTCGCAGATTATTTAATTGAATTTGGTTTATTAGTCCTTAAAAATGGTGAGAATGGGTCGAGAGTCTTTGTTCTAATAAACCAAGTAATAATGTCGATATTGGTCCACTCTTAGTGGAAACCAAATAATCTTGCCAAATTTTGTTGAAATCGATCGATCTTTAACCAAAGCTCCCATTGATATTCTGCTACAGAAAATAACTTTTATTGCCACAACTTCCTTATAAATATTGCTATTGATATGAATTTAGGTGACATTAAATTTTGTAATAGCTGCTAATTCATGACAAAATTTAATGCTGGCTGGTCTCGACTATAGCACAAATTTCATATAGATGTTAATATTTGACATAAAAATTCATAGAACAGTAATTTAAGCCTTGTAACATAATTTTGTTCTAGCAGTTCTATGATTGCCAGTGAATCCTAAATTGTATCCACATCCGTAAATTTTCCTCTTAATACTGTGGTGAAGGTCAGGCTTGTTTCTTTGCAGGGTTGCAAAATTGATTATTTTCAAACTTTTTAGCAGATAGAACTACAGGAACAAATGCAAAGTTTGGCCTACAAAAATATTATAGAATTTTTTAAAAGGCTTATATGTGACGCGGAAAATAGAAGGGGGCCTAAGGGTTTTGCCATTTTAAAGATTTAAATACGTGTATCTTTGGTGTACCATCACTGAGCGTGTTGGTATTGGTCTCATTTGAAAGCGACACATCTCAACCTTGTTGGTCAACCTTGTAAACGCGCGTAGGGCGTCCGTACCTCTTGTTTTGTGTAGTTGGTTTTTACTATTCCCTTTACCTTACTGTTCCCTTTCTCTATGCGCTGTCACATATTTTAAACTTTTCTTAGAGCTAAGATTCTTGAAAACATCTCTGAGTCTGAAAAATCTTTTTACAGCTTTTATTTTATTTAAACAAAAAACATTCAATTCAACCAGTTTTCTATTAAAAAATTTTTATTGAAACAATTTTCTATAGAAAACTTTCCATAAATATAGTTTTCTATAAAACGAGCCAAATCCGCTTAGTAACCTCACAAAAACCCAATTTCTATATAATACTCTTTTTCATGGAATAAGTTTTTAATAGAAAACTCTCTGTAAAGTAAAAATCTATATAAAAATCTACACCAAAATTTTAGTTTTTGGCACCTTTTTAATCTGCATGTTTAGAAGTACCCATAAAAAAAGTTGCAACTATTTTGAACGAATTTAACGGAAGCCATATAGCATTTCCGTTAAAAGGTCCACCGTGACCGAAAATTTAAAAGTTAATTAAGGCTGATTATTTTACGATATTGCTATAGAAAAATATTTCGATTTTATAAATTTACTCATAAATTTGTTCACTTAGATGAACAATCAGACTGCAAAGTTGTACAAACGTAATTTCTATATTTATGTTTCTTAAAGAGGTGATATTTGATAAATATTATTCCAAAAAACTTTTCTTAGACCGTATTTACATTATGCAATTAACGCCGCAACTTGCCGCAACATTCGCATGCAACTTTTTGTTTGTTAGCAAGAGGTGTAGGCAAGAAAACGGTAAATGTAAAAATGTAAATGTAAATGTGAAAAGAGTTTCGTAGAAACTACTTTAAAAGAAAAAAGAAAAAAAAAAACTCGACGTTAATTGCATAGATGTAAATGCGGTCTTACATGGTCTGTAATCTAAAGAAGAGTTCAAAAGAAATATGTTATTCGGATTAACGGTAAATTTTTATTTTATTTTGATCATTATTCAGTTAAATTATTACGGAAAAAATTTCACGTTCGAAATGCCACGTATCGGACCAGATTTTGGCTTAAAAAAAATAAAAATACTAAAGATTTTGGAATCAAACCAAGACATTTTAATGTTACATTGCTACGTAAAATTCTGAAAGAAGCTTGACTAAAAAATTGTGTCAGGTTTCGCTGAATTACGCCTTTTTATACATGGCCAAAAAAACTACTTCTGTTTTTTTCACGTTCGAACCGCTACTTCTTTTGCCATTATCTTTGACCTAGAATCGCGCCCACCATAAACTTTAGCATAGATAACAGTGCTCTCTTAGTGCTTTAATTTAAGGGTAAAGAGAACGTAAAAATATTTTTTGTTTAAAATATTATTGCATTTTTGATGCGTACGACTGTCACGTTCAACACTTTGGAATTACCCATATGCAATAACATTTGGAATAAAAACTTAAACTCACCTCCGATCGTCACATTAGGAGTATTTAGGAATACAAATTTATTTCCGAAAAGAAGTGATGTTTTTATTAGGATAAAAATATATTTTCCAAAATAAACTTCAAAATTTAAAATGATTTTCCTACAAACTAAAAAAATAGATGAAAAAACAAAAAAAATGTACTTGGACTTCAAGAAAAATTCTTGACGAAAGTACGAAAAAACAGAAGTAAAGGAAAAAACATGTAAAATCAATTAAAGTGGATAATCATTCAGGAAAGCAAATTTCGATCTACCAAATGTTAAAATACAATTTGGTTTAAGGATTGATGTTTGACTAGTGACGTCAGCAGTCGTCGATGGCTGCGAGTGTAAGACGGCAAATCCATCTGAGGAGATCGAGTGGTTGCGATCGAAACATGTCATGGTAGCCTGCCGGCCAGGGTTCGAGCCCGAGCCACGTCAAGAATGAAAGATTATCAATAACAATTTTAATTGATTTTCATGTTGTAAAATTCCTTTCTTCATAAAAATAATTTAATGAAAATTAAATTTCATGAACTTAAGCCTAATTAAAAATTTGGATTAAAAAAATAGACTTAAGCACATTTGCTTCGTTGCCATATTTTTATCACCATAATGGTGTCAGTCCGACAACAGGTTGTTTTCATTTTAACAAAACACTATTGCTATATTGAAGATATTCAGCTGTCACATTGACAACACATTGTTTGTGTGTAGGGGAGAATATTCCATTTTGAACCCAAACCATAAAAACAAATGATGTACAGTTATTTATTTATTTATTTAACATACATATCGCACTTGCTCCTCTAAAGAGAATCAACTCAAAATTTTTTAATTTTCAATTTTTTTGTAAGAAATCGATCAAGAGTGGTCATATATAAAAAGAAGTGTAAAAATCTTGGTTCAATTTCTCAAGTATTTTGAAAAAAAAAAAAAAATAAATAAAATATGTACAATTATTTCCTCCTTTGTAGCATAAGACTACATATAAAAAGAAAACAGTTTTTTGTCTCTACTGAAAATTTATAAACTTTGAGTTGACCCTCTTTAGAGGAACAAGTGCGATAAGTACTTAACAATTACAAATTGCGCTTCAATATTAAATACTTGTGTTTTCCGTGAAAACAGCTTTTCTCTAAGTTAAGCGAGGAAAATAATTTTATAAAACATACAGGTTTTGAAAAAAAGCTTAATACGTTACTGTTAGGGGAAACAAATTTGCAGATGATTTTTTAACTAAAATGTGCGTCTATCATTGTGATTATGGCTTAATACCTGAAAAAACATCGAATAAATTAAAAGAAAAAATTCCCAGAAACAAAATAATAATTAAAATAAAAGAGTTTTAAAACAATACAAATAAACATAGAGACACATTTTTGAATTTTATTTAATTTTCATATAAAATACATATAAAAAATTTTTCGCAAAACTCAATTTCAAGATTTAATAGAGATTAATTTTAATAATTTTATTGCTGGATAAAGTAATTGTTGCAAACAGCAACTACAACAAAGCATTAAAAACAACAAGAATTATAAAATAATTTAATACCGTCAAATGATGTCAAAGTGGAAAACCACAAATTATGTTGTGATAATGCAACTTTAAATGAACAACAGATGAAATTCCACGTTAATGTTAGTGTTTGGTGTTTTTGGTATTCACCATATTTCAAATGTATGTACCATGTGTGTTTACGGATGTCTATTAATGTATAATTGCGTGTGTAGATAGTGACCATTTGTGTGTAAATTAAAGGGTTGTGGCTGTTTGTTTTGTAAAGGACATCAACAGTTTTGGTGCAAAGGCGTTGGATTACAAAGAATGTTAGTTTAATAATGAAATGTAAGCTGTTGGTTTATTTGTCTCTCCAAGGGTATGTAGGAAAACATTTTAGGGATATTTGGGCTTTTGGTGCTACATCCTCTGGGGAATGCAGGTGCAGTCAATAGTTGGAGTTCAGAAGAGATCAAGATTGACAGATCTATTCAGACTGCGGCTGAATAGAAATTCTATCTGGCACTTCAAGAGTCAGTAGCCCCTGGGCTGGCTATTGATTAAGATCCCTTCGGGGATAACGTAAAGCTTGTGGATTCAAACCAAAATATAGGTAATGTCTTATTTATCGCCACTTGTGGGAATGTTAGGTCTTCAGGCGGATCTCTCTTAGTGCTGTTGCTATTTAACAGATGCAGCTAACATATTCCAAAAGCAAATTCGTTAAGATAAGTCGTGCTCTTAAACAAGGGGCAATAGTATAAATCTACTGAGCTATACAGTCAAAATTGTTACACATAGGGGCGTTTGGCGAACGCACTGTTTGTCACTCAGTAGTCAAGACCACCATTGAATATATGAATACATACATACACTCATAAAATTATTACAGTAACTGATTGTGGGTTAATAAATTCGTTTTCCGTACTGTTAAAATTTAATAAAAATATAGTTATTTTACAAATAATTTTAATTTTTAACATTTATGTTTGTTATTCAAAAAACAAACCACCAAAAAATAATGTTTTTTCGTATTTATTTTGTTATGTAGTTTGATTTTTGTCGGTAAAAATATATTTTTTAAAACTAAAAACTATTCAATTTTAACGAATATGCTGTTTAATAAATAAAATATGAATGTAAAAATCATTTGTTTTAAATGAAATGTAAATGATCCGTTTTCTGAATGAATTTTAATTTGTTTAAAATGAATTTTCGTTTGAATTTAACTACATAATATTTTGAGTGTACGAACAACATACAAACCCTGCAAATAATATTTGACCACCTGATCGATTTTGATAAAATGGACTAATCCATGGACTGGTCCGATGTAATGCAGGCATGGACCATGCCATTGTTAAAAAGTCTTTGTAGTCCAAAGCTGGGACCATATACCTCCCCTAGGACATCGTAATGTTAAATAGGCCATGTTTTTCCATACGTTTGGGTTAGTTTTACACTAGTCCTAGTCCGTTGTGGGCTACTCTTTACACGCGTGTTTGGACTGGTCCTATTATTTGCAGGGAATGCAACAAAAGTTTACACAAATTTAACAAACTCACTGTTTATTTTTGGTATTGTGTTTAAGCTTTAATATCGTTACAAATAAGACTTTTTTAGTCTTTGTAATTCTCATTCTGCAGTATTATTTTAATTAAAATTGGAAATAGAGCACGACAACCAAAATTTAAAATTTAATTAAAAATTTTGTATTCCCAAAAATTACTTTAATAATTTAAAAAAAAAATTTCTATTTTTTTAGCAATCAAAAAACTTCTACAGCGGGGGGGGGGGGGGGGTTTACTCATAATAAATACTATGATTGTAAATAATTTAGGACAAAAATAGTTACCCTTCTATTACATTACTTATTCTGAATAATTCTGGTTATTGATCTAGCAATTTTATTAAATAACTATTTTTAAAGTTAACTACCACCTTTTCCATGATGTAGCAAGAATATTTGAAATATTCTAGTTTTAAAAAGAAGAAATTCTTTGCTTTATTCCTTTTCCAATAACTCTTACTAAGACTGTTAGCACTCCTGCCACTAACCTTTATACTGTTAAAAGATACAACACAAATTTAAAAACGTTATTATTCACTCAGTTTTTTTTTGCATATTTGTTAAATTTTTTTGATATCACAATTTAAATACAAATAATATAAATGAAATTTTTTTTATAATTGCAATTTATAAAAAACAATTTATGAACATGCTAAAACTGCAGGACAGAAAAATCTAGCAACAACAGTTTAATATTATATGCTTGGCTGTGCCGAATCTCTAGCATCATACTGCAATAATAAGTTGTTTTCTAATGTGAACTTTTATGAGATCTGTGTTCAATTTTGAATTCATAAAATTTGTGTCAGATTTCATGAAAGTATATACACAATATATTTGTTCCTTTTACTCCTCTGGGGAGCATACGGCCGAAAGTATTATTATGTGAAATTATTTTGAAATTGTACTTTGCAATACAAAGTACAATGTTTTCAACAAGGTTTTGTTTAAATGTGCTTAATTCCTTATTAATGGGATAAGCTATTCCTATGCGCATATTACTGGTTGCTTAGGCCAGATCATCAGAAAACTTCATCCAAAGATTTTAGAAAAACTAAAGATATAATACAAATAATGTTAAGTGAATACGAATTATAAGCACTTATTGCCTTTTTCACCAATTGTATTGAAACAACAATTTTTGTTTTACATGTCAACACAAAAACAAAATTATATGCAAAACTATATATAAATACAGTTGGTGAAATTTGCCCAAAAACTAAAATTTGTTTTTGAAAATATTTATTTTGCATCAATATAGTTTGACTTTTATAAATATGAAATTTTTGTCCATCTCTGAACATTATTTGTGCAGTAGTTTACCATTTTAATATGAAATCTTAAGCCAGACTTTGAGTATCTTTATTTTTACTGTAACATTAAAAAATAACTCGACTCGAGCAATGTCACTATGCTTTTTAATTTTCGGCATTTCAAATTAAAAAAAATGCTAGCTGGGCTGTTAAATGACTTTTGTGGTTGTATGTGTATGTATCTACATACCCAGTGTACAATTAGAGATAATTGTTTAACAAATCACAAAAAAAAAAAAATAATCAATCACCCTTCTCATTTGACAAATGACTCAAAGATGATTCGCGCTTACAAAAAACGCAAAGTAAAAAGTAAAATAATTTCAAAAAGTAAAATAATTTCAAAAGGATCATACACGTGCTTAAAATGTGGCAAAGAGTAGAAAAGGTTTACTTGAGTAGATGCGGTCTTGGGTTAGTTTCCAGGTAGTATTAACCACTGGGTGACAAACAATGCGACTACCAAACGCCTCTTTGTGTAAGTGCCACCAACAGAAACAACTTTTACTAATATTCTAGCAGAATCTGTTGAATAGCAGCTGCACCTAGGGAAGATCCGTCCAGCAGGCCAAACTTTCCCACAGGTTTGAGAATCTCCCTTTCCGCAACTTTGGGTCCAAAACACAACCATCATATTATCCCCGAAAGTTTTTCAGCAAGTGTTTAGGCAGTGTTGTGCCGTGCCGCCAGGGACTATTGAATATATAGATCTTTCAATTTTGCACCTGATTTTCCCAGATGATATAACAGCACAAGGTGGAAGGAATATCCTTCTATTGTTTCCCCTCATACTCCTGGAAAGTTGAAAAGTGACATTTCTGAAATGATATTTCAGTCAGTTGAGTAATCAAAACTGATTATTGTAATGTTGTGTTCATTTGTAATATTAGAAAATGTTTAGATGCCACAAAAATTAAATGCAATACATTTTGAAATATGACTGATGTTAATGTTTCTTAGAGTGATACTTGCGGATATCCAGCCAATATCCAGCGTGTTCTCCTACGTTCCCCTCCCTAAGTAGTCCTATTTTTTAAAAATACAAAGGTTATTAGTCTATCTAAATATGGATCTATTTATGATTTAAATTTCAGAAAAAATGGCAACATTTTTTTCGGAAAGACAGAAATTGCCCCCTTCCTTTCCTCGAGGAAAACGGCTAATGTGTCCATATAAATAGAGATCCATTTATGTTTTACATTACATTAAAATCAGTTTAATAGAATCGGTGAGGTAGAAATCGCCCCCTACATACTCTCGTAAGCCCAGTTTTTTTGAAGTTTTTCTTAAACCATCGGTAAAAGTATACCTTTCGGCTGAGTGACTCTCAAGTTATAAAATCACGAACACAGGACAACTTATTTTTATATTATACAAAGCAAACGTTGATTGTCATGTAATTAATTTATTTCAGATATACAGTGGCTGCATGCCACATTTTAAGAAAACCAGTTGATTAGTTATAAAGATATAGGGAAGAGGAGCTTTTACCCCTCTTGCCCTATTTCACGCCCTTAATAATAAAAGTTATAGGTTGTATTTTCTTTCAGATGTTACACTATTTGCCTTGCAAATTATAAGAAAATCCGTTGATTAGTCAAGAAGATATAGGGAAGGGAGCTTTTACCCCTCTTGACCTATTTCCTTTCAGATGTCAGTGTCTGCATGTCAAACTTTAAGAATACCGGTTGATTAGTTATGAAGATATAGGGAGGGGGAACTTATACCTCTTTTGCCCTATTCTACTCCCTCTAGGGATATGACCTATTATCATACCTGACAAAACATAAACAATTTTATAAAAATTGGTCAAGCCGTTTCGGAGGAGTTGAATTACAAACACCTTGACACGAGAATTTTATATTTATGGGCATTTCCCCAGAATGGTCCACCAGGATGAAAAAATAAAATGTTGATTATCATCGTCTTTAATTGTTTATTATTATAAAAAAGTCTTTGTTTTTATAAAAGAATGGTTTCATCCCAATAAAAAATTTTATCATATTGCGAAGCGCAGAATTATGCGCTACGCAATAAGACATACAGAAATGCAGTAAAGTAAGTGAAAAAACTCTCAACAACTTTTATAAAAAAAAAATAACATTTCAAGTGCTACAGCATTCCCTTACCACGAAGCAGGTTTGTAAGGGAGAATACTAAAAAATAACTGTATCAGAACATTCAGTGTGTAAAGCTGATCGTTACATCCAACAATTTTTTTATGCGCTGAATAATGCGCTTCATGTGTCAAAAATGTATTGCTTCAAAGTGGGAACTCGCCATATAAAATTCATGTCTTCCGTATGCGCAATGGTAAGCGCAACTCTAATGTTTCTCCCTTACAAACCTGCTTCGTTGGAAGCTCCATTTTTTACTGGGATAGCATATCTCAGCTGTTTTACTTGAGGAAATTGGGCTGGAAACTGGAAAATTTTATGTTTTTCTGTATTTTCTACTTCTAAAGACATTTTTAAATACTTATTTTACATGCAAGAAATATGTTATGTTTACACGCTTTCTTCATTATCTCTCCATTACAATCAATTGCAAAAGGAGTATTAAGTTTTTTTTGTTAAGGAAATTTTAAGAAATTTATGGGAAAATGCGTGGTGATAATAATAAAAAAAACATATGGAAAAATCGTACGTTCGCGATCCGTACGTTCGCGACCGGTAAATAAGCCAATTAAACAAAAACCAAGAGAGATATTTTATTTTGTAAGTACTGGATGGAGACATACATTAATACACTTTTAAAATAAATTTATCACTTTTCAATATTCCGTTCCATTACACAGATTTTTACATTACACTACTGTCAGCCAAAGTTGACTTCTGTTTTGCGTACGTTCGTGACCACACGTTTATAACTATTATTATGAAAACTTTATCTCGATTAATTTCTTTCTTTTGCACTAAACATTGATCTACCCAAATGCTATCGAATCGAAAAAAAAAATGCTAGGAAAAGTTTTGTTTTCTATATTATTTGTACATCAAAGGCGTACAAACGTACGTTCGTGACCCCAGGAAATGCCCATATATTTTATTTATATACTCTTGCACTATAGTACTTGGTTGTAACGGCCCGTGCAAAAACTATGTCTCTAGCGCCATCCGTTTTGGATACAAACAGTTGGTTTATCGAATTTTGCACTGAAAAGAACAGTGTAAAAAAAACATATCTTACACCAGAACCGTAACCAAATTAAATTGTGGGATACACTACTTCTACGCAGAAAACCCTATACACATATAGATTTTATTTGTTTGCTTGTTTACAAAAACGAATTTTTAGCCAGTTTTTTCACCTAAATGTACTTTATTTATTTGCTATTTATAGGTTTGAAATTAAACAAAATTATTTGAAAAAAAATCGTGCTTACAAAAAGGACACAAAATACGAGTTTTTACACTGTTATTGAGACTTTTCTTTTTTCCTAAACCTTCGCTAAGAAATTATGAGCAAACCCGCAGAAGGAAGTTTCGAATTTGATCAATTTGTTTTCAAGTTTTAAGCAGTCGAACAAACCACGATAAATTTTTATATTAATAGATTTTGCAAACTTACATGAACTAAAATTTCTCTTCTTTTTAATTATGGCGGGAATATTTTTTGGCATAGTTTTGAAGAAAATTTAAAATGTTAAAAAATTAAAAATTTTGTTTATTCATTAAAGGAAAACTTAAATATATTTTTTTATATTATAACATCTTTTTAAGTTGAAATACAAATTAATATTCAGAAAACCGAATGGATGTTGAGAAAATAATAGACATCCAAATTGATGTTGCAAAAATACAAATTGATAATAAATCGAAATTGATATCGAGAAAATACAAATTGATATTAAGAAAACCAAATTGATATTGAGAAAATACAAATTGGAATTGTGAAAATACAAATTAATATTCAGTAAATATAAATTGAAGTTGAGACAAAACAAATTAATATTGACCTTTTTATACCCTCCACCACAATTGTTGTGAAGAGGGTATATTAAGTTTGTCATTCCGTGTGAAACTTTTTTGTTATTCATCTCAGACCCTAGTAAGTATATATATTCTGGGTCCTTGAGTAATTTTAAGTCGATTTAGCCATGTCCGTCTGTCTGTCCGTCTGTCCGTCTGTTGAAAACACGCTCACTTTCGAAAAACTCAAAAGAAATAAACAAACTTGGTGTCAAATTGCTTGTAGTTATCCTAAGCAGTTTGGGATTGAAATCCAGCAAAATCGGTTCAATAGGATCTGAGCTATGAATCAAAATGTGGAACCACCACCTAAAATAAATTGATAATTTTGTTACAAAAACAAACATAAATGGTGCAAAAATGCACAGAACGATATAAGATTTCGGAACAGTTCGTCTTATTTAACTGGAAATCACGCTGTACAATTTCTTGAAGAGCCGTCCATGATTTACCCTAGGCCCCATATAAGCCCTACTCCCGGAAAACAGTATAGTAAGCCTAAAACCCTAACTAACAACGCAATCATAACAAATTTAGGCACGTCACAGTTTAATAGGACTAGGACTATTAAGTTTCGTGAAGATCGGTCCATAATTTACCATAGGCCCCATACAAAACCTACTTCCGGAAAACTGTTTAGTACGCCTAAATCCGTAAAAATAACGCTATCATAACAAAATTTGGTACATCACAGTTTTATTGAACGAGAAATAAGACTTTAAAATTTTGTGAAGAACGGTCCATCATTTACCATAGGCCCCATATAAACCTTACTCCCGGAAAACAGCTTAGTAAACCTAAATCCGTAAAAAATAATGCTATCATAACAAAATTTGGAACATATAAGTTTTACAGGACTAAAAATAAGACTGTGAAATTTCGTGAAGATCGGTCCATAATTTACCATAGGCCCCATATAAACCTTACTCCCTGAAAACAGCTTAGTACGCCTAAAAACGTAAAAAATAGTGCTATCATAACAAAATTTGGTACATCACAGTTTTATTGAACGAGAAATAAGACTTTAAAATTTTGTGCAGAACGGTCCATCATTTACCATAAGCCTCATATAAACCTTACTCCCGAAAAACAGCTTAGTACGCCTAAAAACGTAAAAAATAACGCTATCATAACAAAATTTGATACATCACAGTTTTATAGAACTAGAAATGATACTGTGAAATTTGGTGAAGATCGGTGCATAACTTACCATAGGCCTCATTTAAAGCCCACTCTGGTAAAATTATTAAATACGCGATAAACTTTCCTCCAGTTTAGCTCCATAAATCCAGAAAAAATGTTATGCAATTTTGTGATATACGGTCCATAATTTACCTTAGATTCCATTTTAGCAGCCTTCTGATATTCACTGCAAACGCTTAAACTAATTGCACCGCTGTATTGAAATTTATGTTTTTTAATACCAGAAATCGTTCTGCAAAATTTGTGATGATTGGTTCATAGCTTACCATTTCTTTTATATAATTTGTTCTCCTGAAAATCATTTAAGTTCAGCTTAAACTGATATTCTACTCAAGCTTTTTTAAATTGATTCTGATTGTCGGTCAATAATTTTATATAGGTCTTAACCGCAACAAATTTTAATGCAGATGTCTGTTTTTACAAAGATTATAATAATAAATATACATCATACAGATATTACTCCTAAAACATTCGAAGTGTCGGTGGAGGGTGTCAAAGATTCGGCACAGCCGAATATAGCACTCTAACTTGTTTTTAATTAACTTGGGTTTTCTTAATTTCAATTTGTATTTTCTCAATATCAATTTCGATTTCTTATTATCAATTTGTATTTTCTCAACATCAATAACTTTTTCTCGATATTAATTTGCATTTTCTCAATTTCAACTTAAAAAGGTGTAGAAATATACAGACTGACAAATATTTTTCCAAAAATACTAATAAAATAAGACTTCTAAGCAACAAAAAGAAGGCTGAACAATTTGAAAACTGACTACAAAAGCGAAAATCAGTTTCTTTCAACTATTGAGTACTGTGTGCATACAAATGAGTAAAAAATTCTCATATATGATCATTAATTTCATAAAATGCTGACTGGGGTTAAGTGTATTAATTTTATTTTGTGAAACATGATAGTACTTAAATTTTTTGATTGTTTTTGCTTTTTTCTTTCTCTTTTTTTTGTAGTATAAAATAAAACATTTAAACATACATCCTATACTTTTGTGTGTATAAATGCATGCATGAGTTGTACAATCTGTGGTTCTGTGTAATAATTAAGTTACATTTGATTTAATTTAAGAAATTAACTAATATAATGAAAGTTAAAAACTGAATTTGGTTTAATTTGGTAAATTTGTAGGCAAATATATTTATAATCTTAAAAAGGGCGAAGTTTGTCAGTATATTTGTAATCTCACCAACATTTTTATTAATTTTGCAATTTTATGAGAAAAGTAAATGGTGGCTGATTTTTGTTTGTTCAAGTGTTGGTTTAAATTAGCTTTCCATAAACTCTTATTATATACAAATACGTAGAAATATTGTCCTGTTTTATGTTTGACACAAACAAGTTACTTATATATGACCGAGATGACTGAATAAATTCTTTGAGTTCTGTTCTAGAATTTTTTATGGGTCTATATAAAATTTATTTTTAAAAAAGATTTTATATTCATAAAATCCTTTTAAGGTGTGCTAACAAAAACCACTTTAGCATAACTTAATAGGTCGTTAATAATTTTCGAATTAAATTTAATCAAAAGAACTCAGTGATTTGCTTCCTTTGTCTTTTATTTAATTATTTTAAAGTCAACTTTATTTTTCATTACACTTTTTTAAAAAGGTAGAGAAAAACTAAGTCTTAAAGTCTCGCTGTTTCTAAAAAGGAAAACTTTTCTAAAGACTGGCAAACGCTCGAGTTATTTCTAAAAAATTGGCTGTATACATGGTATTTTATTTGTGTTTGCATTAACGACATTATCGTTAAAGCAAATAAACTAATAATCCTTTTGGATGGTATTCTTTACCAAACTAAACACTTAAGTGAATTTTATTGCCGCTAATGAAATACTTTATGATTTTATTTTTAGTTCCCCATATTCAGTAAATTTTGTTGAATGCCGAACCTATTAAGTTTAAAATTAAATTTGTTACTTATTTTTAGATAAGATTAGATTTATATTATGTCTCAAATGATGAGTTTCTTCAAAAAAAAAAAAAAAAAAAAATACAAATTTAATATGTTTACTACAGGGTGGATTGGAAATATATTTACTTAATGTTTTAAGGAAAATATCTTTCAAATGGTGCCCACTGCTTGCTGCTACCTGACGTGCTTTTTGCAGGGCTTTTCCTATTACTTTTTTAGGATTTCAGGTCCCAGCGCTCTTACTTCTTCTTGGATATTCGCTTTGAGTTTTTAGACAATTCTTGCTCTACTGTCATACACCTTACCTATTAGGTAGCCCCAAAGAAAAAAATCGGGAGCATTTAATTCGAGTGGACAAGCTGTGGTAGCTGTAACACCATCTTGTTAGAACCACAATTTTGGATTGTTCCCTACTTAAGGCCTAAACAAATTTTCAATCATTGCCCAGTATTTCATTCCATTCACATTACAAAAAAAAAAAAAAAAAATGCATTTGATGTTCAACAGTTATTAATTTACGTATGTATTAAGGTGAACATGTCCTCATCGCTCAATATTTGATATGATCTTCGCATCTGAATAATCGAATATAGTCTTTAAAAATTAAATTTAATTGCTTAAGTTCTTTGTTCTATCATAAAACTACCGAAGTTTTCAAACTTAATTCTGAAAAAAACAGAAAAAAAAAACAGAAAAAATTTGTTATCAAAGGTATTCTTGGAAGTCAAAGAATTTCATTAATAAGATTTAATTTTAATGTGCTTAATTTCAAATTCTAACTATTGACAAACTGAAATTTATTGTTGGTGGGATAAGCTATTCCTATGCGCATTTCACTTAGTAAATCATAACGTTACTTATGAAACACACTGTATAAAAATTGTTATTTGTTTTACTTTCTAGCGCTTTTTGTAGAAAATTCTGTTTAGCTGAATATACTTCAAAACAAATTTTTATAATTCGTCAGATTTATTCGCAAATTTAAAAGTTTCAAATTAAAATTTAGGTTTTGTTACAATTAAAAAAAAATTATTTAAGTCATAAAAATTGATCAAAGAGACAAATCTCAAACTTACTGGTCACTGTTGGTAACCAATAATTAAAAAAAGAAACAGAAAAAATATAAATAAATAAAAAACAAAAGCAGTTGGTCCTTAACATAGAAAGAAGTTTCTACATCACTGAATTCATAAAATCTGTATAAATTTCATACAGGTGCAAACATCTCACAGTTTGTATGTATTTAATTCTACAAATATGACCGTGTGTTTTTGTTTTATCATATATTTTTACACTCGTACAAACGCTTTCATGCACTTAAAAGTATACAAATGCAATGTTAACATACTATTTCTTCTATATTTATACGCGAGGGTTGTTTGGGATTAATGATTAACTTAAAAAAAGTAATTTTTGGGAAAACATCGAGTCGTGCTAATTGACTTGTTGAATTCAGTTGTGTATACCGGACAAGAGAATAAAATTTGTTTGCAATCAATCAATACATTGTATTACAACAATACCATATTTACAAAATTCCAATATTAAAAACCGGTTTCAACCAAAAACAATTAAATAGAACAAAATTAAGCGGTGCGAATATGTGACAATGATAACGCAATAAGCGTTCAAAAGAAAAACAAAAAAACTAAAACAAATAATAATGGATTTAATGATACACAATCCAACAACTACTTTTCTTCTCTTCAAACAATTGATGACGATAAAATTGACAATGATGAAGTGATAGTAGAAAAGACTACTAAAGTTCACATTCCTCCAATTACTATTTTGAAATGCAAAATAGAAGAAGTAAATGAACTATGTAAATTAGTTAAAGTGTCAGATTAGCCATAAGAAAAATTTCGATTGGTCTTAAACTATTTCTTAAATATCAAGCTGATTATGTGTCCATGCTTAATATACTCGGTGATAAATATGAGTATTTTACTTATTCTTCAAAAAATTAAAAACCTCTCTTCTATTTGGTCTTGATAGACAAGATCCAAAATTTATAATGAAAACGTTGACCGATATGGGACTAAAATGTTTGGATGTAAAAATCGTTACCAAGACTTCATCGTACAATTCGGAGTATATAATATACGTTGTTTAATTCCAAAGGCAAACTATAACACTGAAAAAACTACGTCAGAATTATTCTGTATTAAACTTCCTTAAAGTAAGATGGGAACATCAGAAATTAAACAAGTCACAAATCACCCAATGTTATAACTGCCAAATGTTCGGGCATGGATCTAGTCGTTGCAAGGTTAAAACTTTCTGTGCCAACTAGGCTGGATCGCACAAGACCTCAGAATGTAAGGATGCTACAATTAGATGTGCTAACTGTAATGGATCACACACACGTTTGACCAATGTCCTAGCAAGGTTCATTACTTAAGTATGAGACAGCGTTCTCAGCCTGTTCAACAACGTCGTCCACGAAACAGTAACGTTAATCAGCCAAACAGCAACTACAATAATAACTTTCCAAACACACTACATCAAAGCGTGAACACGCCGTCTAGTATCTGGATAACCCAAAGCAATGGAAACAACAATAGCAACCAAAGCAACAACAGTAATGATCTCTTCACTCTTCAGGAAATGAAGAATATAACATTATAATTAATTACTAACCTTAAAAACTGTAAGTCAAAGATTGAGCAATTTGAAGTTGTAACCAATCTAGCTATTAAATTTTTATCATAATGAGTAACAATGGCATCTGTATAATAACTTGGAACGCAAGAGGTGTTAGGAACAAAAGTTTAGAGTTATTTCAATTCTTAATTTCTCGTAACGTACAAATCTGTTTATTAACAGAAACAGGGCTAAGACCAGATATATCTATAAGTCATAATCAATTTAAGATATACATAAATGACAGAGTAAATTTGAGAGGTGGTGGGGTTGCAATCATAGTAAAAAAGAATGTTCCCCATCAGTTACTCCCAATTGTAAACACTGACCTGGTCGAAAATGTCGGTATAAAAATTTTTACTACTTCACATAGTATACATATGTATTCATGCTATTTTCCTGGTGGATTAATGGGTAATAACGGAGTTAGAAAAAGAAAATTTGCTTCCGATATTTTTAAACTAAGTCGAGGCGACAGGAACTTATTAGGCGGTGATTTTAACTGCAGACATCAGCTATGGGGGTGTATAAGAGCCAATGGATGGGGAAACATCTTGTACGAAAAGCTAGACTCATATGATATTGGTATAGTGTATCCAGATGACTTTACATACTTACCTGCAAACATGCAGGGCTCTACATCAGATTTATTTTTAACAATTGTGCCTGGTATATTGTCTCACGCCGAAGTCATAACTGATTTAAGCTCAGATCACCTTCCAGTCAAAATAATGTTAAATAGCTGTTATAACACTAGTACAATTTTCAAATATGATTTTGTAAATGCAAATTGGAAACGCTTCTCTAGGCTGCTAAACAAAGCACTGACTTTACCTAATTTAAGTAACTGTTGTTAGATTTCAAGCTTGCTATTAATTATGCAGCGAATTTTAGTGTACCAAAAAAACAATGTTCACAAAAGAACAAACCATTTCCACAATTCTTAAAGAGTTTAATTCGAAAAAGAAACTGTATCAGAAGAGACTGGCAAAGATTCAGAGATGTAAATGACAAACACGAAATGAAATTATTAAATAAAAAAATCAAAGAGGAAATAACTAAACAAAGAAACAAATCCTTACTTTCAACCCTTGATAAAGGCTCTCCCCCATTTTGGAACTTAACTAAAATTCTAAGGAAGAAATCAAAAAATATTCCTATCTTAAAGCAAATTAATAATATTTATACTACTAATCGGGAAAAAAGTGACATTTTGGCTCAAACATTTGCATTGAATCACTCAATTTCTACTAATACTGGTGATATATATACGAATTCCCAGGTCCACAATGCTCTCGAATCTTTAAGAAATTCAAATACAGCTCTTCAGATGATATATATACAGCTCGCCTCGATTCTCTTGCAGATATAGAATTAGTTAAAGATAGACTTTCAAGACTAAATGAAAATTTTAATACCAGGTGCCAAAACTCTTCTTTTATTTATATTAATGAGCTAGCTCAACTTACGTAGTTAAGATTTAGAATAAGTGTTTTTATAAAAATAAAAAATTGGAAAAAATATATAAATACATTGAAAAAAGAGGCTTAAATAGGTTTTTGCTAAATCTTTACCTCCAATATAATTTTGTCAATATAAATGTATATAATAACTAACGAAATATATTATAATTAAACAGAAAAAGATATTAATCTTAAACTCTTCACAACTTATTATTTATAATTGAGATGTAAACATATTAAATATTAAATAAATTTAATTGAATTGGGAATACATAATTTTTAACTAATATAGATTTTTGTTATCGTGCTTAATTCCCAATTTTCATTCTTGATAAAAATATAAGACTTTTTGAGTGTTTGCAATTCTCATTCACTCTGCAGTTTTATTTGCTAATATATTTGGCATTTCCAAATTTTTTTTTTGGAGAGGTTTCCTGATACGCATGCAACGCATTGAAACTAGCTTATCCCCCCAAAAAAATCTAAAAACCAAACTCACGCCAAAGTGACGTTTGCACATTGTTTGAATTAATTATGAAAATCATGATTCAATTCGTCAATTTCAACTTAACCTTTTCGTTAAATATTTAGCTATGTCAAAATAGAGAATTGTCGTATTTGAAGCGATAATAAGCCTCAAGTCATAATAAAAAACCAGAAAAAACATCCAGATAAACTTTCGCTTTCGCTTTATGGGCGGATGAATTTTTTTTTTTTTTTTTTTACTGTTAGGACCAGCACTCAGGGGATGACCCCTACTGATGCATTGCATTGTGTTGGAACTAGGAAAATAGGTTGTGGGAAGAAGGATATGGGGAGTAGTGTTGTAAGTGAGAGGGAAGACTTCTGCAGGAAGGTTATTCCACATACGAACTGTGCGGGAAAAAAATGAATTCTCTCTGTAATGCGTTGTACGATTCACCTGCCAATCGACCACATAAGGATGGGCTCTTGAGGAAAAACGTGTATTACGAACAAACGTACGGGTTTCGGGAACCAGATCCCTAATTTCGTCAGAACACATCCCATTGTAGTAACGATAAAACAGACAAATACAACCCACATTGCGACGGTGCTCGAGGGAGTCAATAGAATTGGATACCCTACTGTCACCAATGAGAACCTTCGCCCTCTCCTGCACGCGGTCGAGAAGCTCCAAAATAGACTTTGAAGCACCGGCCCACACATGAGAGTTGTATTCCATACGCGGTCGGATATAGGTGGTATAAATAGTAAGGAGATCAGATGGAGTGAAGTATATCCTACACCGTCTTAGAAAACCGAGGCACTTGAATGCTTCTTTCGACACCTTGAATATATGTTCAGTCCATCGGACGTCACATTGCATCCTCATGCCCAGAACATCAAGAGATTCTGATTCCTCAATAATTATACCACCCATATGTACAGATGAGGCACCTTGATTTGTCGCGCGTTTATGCGTCAGCACGCAACATTGGGTTTTTCGGGCATTAAAATCGACCCTATTCGCACGACCCCATTCCGAGATTATGTCAAGGTCTCGGCCAGGCGTATCATTCATATTCTGCCTCATGGCAGCGACATCGGATACGCTTGGTCTACATTGGAATGAGAACGAGTTGCAAAGGTTGCTGTCATCTGCAAAAGAGTAGATAGGATTGTAAGTTTGACAAAGGAGGTCGTTTAGAAAGATAAGAAATAGAGTAGGAGAAAGAACGGAGCCTTGCGGCACCCCTGAATGAATCTTGAACTCGTTTGACGAAACCCCATCTATAACAACTCGTATAGTGCGATCTCTGAGAAAACTCGATATAAATCGAGAGAAATTATCACCGACACCAAATGCAGCAAGTTTTGACAAGAGTGCACCATGCCAGACTCTGTCAAACGCCTTAGAAATATCCAAAGCAATTACCTTACTTTCGCCAAAATGGTGAATGGAATGGCACCATTTTTCCGATAACAGAGCTAGTAAGTCTCCAGTAGAGCGACCTCTACGAAAGCCATACTGGCGGTCGCTTAGTAGGTAGTTTGATTCTAAATATTTGACAAGATGGTAATTTACCATACTCTCCATAACTTTGGAAAGTGCCGAACAAATTGCAATTGGGCGGTAATTTTCAGGGTTATTAGCGGTTCCCTTTTTAGGAATTGGCTTTACGTTAGCAACTTTCCAGCAGACTGGAAATTCTGCGGCACGGTATAAAGTGCTAAAAAGATTTGCTAAGGGACGAGCTAGCGTCGTAGAGCACTGCTTCAAGACCAGTGCAGGTATACCATCCGGCCCAGGAGACTTGTTTATGTCGAGATCCGCAAGAACCCTTTTAACAGCTCGACCCCGAAAAAATATTCTAGGAATAGTTACGGATACTTTTTCGAGTTCGGGTAGTGGTTGATTGCTATCTGGTAGGTAAGAATTATTAGCAAATAATTCGGCAAAACAATTAGCCTTATCAACCGGGTCCGTGAATGATCGGCCATCCTTTAAAAGAGTTGGTATTGAAGAACTAGCATTAACCCTTACTCTTTTAACGAATGACCAGAAGCTTTTACTACCCCGGGGAGCAGCAAGAACTTCAGCACGAAGACGTTGCTCGTGAAGAGTTTTTTCCCGTCTAAGTACTTTGGCACACGAAGACCTTGCCATTTTGCGTAGCAATTCAGTATCAACGTTTTTATTTTTACGCCAATTTCTGAATGCTTCCTCTCTGGATCTGACTGCTGATTTGCACGACTGATTAAACCAAGATTTGGATCGAGGTTTATTCGAAGCTTTTTTAACTGGGATGAAGATTTTCATTCCCAGCATTATTACGTTTTCAACCATTTTCGCCATGGCATTGACGTCATTGTCCAGGAAACAGAGTTTCCAATTGAAATGCCGAAAAAAGTCATTGAGCTCAGCCCAACGTGCTTTTCCGTAAACAAATATTGATCGTTTCGTAGCCCGTCTTGAAACGTTCCGAAGTTCGGAGAACGGAAAAGAGGCGGAAATGGTGCAATGATCCGAGTTGCCGAGAGGTGCTAGAACCTCAACTTCGTACTTTTGAGGGTGCGAAGAGAGGAAGAGGTCAAGGGTATTGTGTTGGTGCCCATCAACACACGGAATATGTGTTGGTTCATTCATTCATGCACGAGGTGGTTGTGCGCAGCAAAAAGCTCAACATATTGGCCTTCATAAGTTGTACGGCCCGAGTGGTGAAGCCAAGAAGAATTGTGGACATTAAAATCACCAGCAACAACGATTTCACTGTCGGGACAATTCTCAAGAATCTTCGCTATTGAGTCGGAAAGGGAGTCGAAGCCCGATAAGGTATTATCCCTTCCCGCATTTGGACTTCTGTAAAGAAATCCGAAATGCAAATAGTGTGCATCGATTTTGAATTTAACCCAAAGACAGTTAAATTCCGCATCAAGCATGCCCATTGATTGCTGGCATTGAGACACAACTTCATTGCGTATGTATATAGCAAGACCCCGATGAAGATTAAAGAGGGATAGAAGGTGATACCCAGGAATCTGAAAATCAAGTGGATCGGAATTTTCAGATACCTGCACTCATAAAATTATTACAGTAACTGATTGTAGGTTATTAAATTCGTTTTCGGTACTGTTAAAATTGAATAAAAATATAGTTATTTTACGAATAAATTTATTTTTCAACATTTATGTTTGTTATTAAAAAAACAAACTACCAAAAAATAATGTTTTCCGTATTTTTTTTTTGTTAATTTGTTTGATTTTTATCGGTTAAAATATATTTTTTAAAAGTAAAAACAATTCAATTTTAACGAATATGATGTTCAATAAATAAAAAACTTAGAAATTACTGAAAAAATCATTTGTTTTAAATGAAATGTAAATGATCCGTTTTTTAAATGAATTTTAATTTGTTTCAAATGAATTTTCGTTTGAATTTAACTACATAATATTTTGAGTGTGAGTTTCACATAAGGCGAAAATATCCAGCCGGTGGAGACAAACGTGAGCATACACAGAGAAAAAATTCGCTCTCAGCCCACGTATATTGCAAAAGTCGATTCTAAACCGACCTCTCATCACAACATAAAAAAATTCAAATCAAACGCAAAGTACCGATATTCGCTATGTTAAAAGTCGTTAAAAAAACTGTTTAGTGATCAGTGTTATACCTTCATCACCAAAACAGTTCAACAACGATTAACACAATAACATTCGTACTAACAAAAATGAAAAGGACGGTTAAAAAAGGAACACAAGGAACGATGCCATAAAAAGGGCCATAAAAGCCCTGATCTGGTCATCGTTGAAAAAAGGCCATCACTGACGAATTATTATTTTTATTTTTTATTGTTGTTGTTGTTTATTGTATTGCTTGCTTTTGTTATGATGTAATTATTGTATTGTTTTAAAACGGTTGTTTGTTTGTTTATTATTTATTCAAGATTTGTTGTTAATTTTGTAAATAAGTGATTTTGTAATTTTGGTTTTGTTTGTTTGTTGTTCAATTTGTTTTATTTCTGTTTTGTTTTAGTTTATTGCAAAGTTTATTAATTTTTATGTTTATTTTTTTTTTAACTGCACGGGCACTAATTTTAATTTATTTATTTTTTTTTTACAATTAGGACAAATTTAACGTACGGAACGTAAAGACGTGTGTACACGACAAAAGACAGAGAAGGTTTTATGTCTTTAAAAATAACGATACTCAGGATGTTGTATTGGCATGCGTTCTTTCTTTTACGTGTCTCATTTTCAAGGCGTTAGTATTGCACACATTAAATTTTAGCCAGATCGTGACACATATCGTAAAGCGCGTAATACAATCAATTTAATAAGAGAAATATTTGGCGAATGAGCAATCATGTGATTTGACGCCATTATTTTCTCTGTTGTTATATTAAGTCCCGGGCCTATGCATATAAACCAGAAACAATCGTGTATTTTAAGGCAAATACTCAACGGAGTTTCGATGAAAAACAGCCTGATTTACTGCGCTACCAACTGATATCACATGCCCAAAATCATATTTAAACATAAATGCCAATTTTATTTTTATATAAACGAATATTAAAAACGATTTCCTCTATTTAATTTCAATATAAAATTTTAAGGCTTGAAAAAAAAAACAACCGACATACATACACACTTGCAGACATGCATAAATAACATACTGCTGAAATTGTTTTTAATGAAGTGACATTTATATTGTTAATATACATAAATATTCTATAAACGAAATATAAATATTCAATAATTGCAATTGGTAAATTAAGCGCAGATGCTTTTAATAAACTGTTTAAATTTCAATTAAAAATTCTCTGTGGTTTAAGAAAAATTTACCCAAGAAAAATTTAATTAATAGACGTTTTATCAAGTAACATTTTGCGTATGAGTTGTAACAATTATGAAATTAAGGCAAATATTATCAATCATACGCCATATGAATAAAATATTTATGCCTTATTGTGTAAAAGGGAACGCAACGACAAAAATGACATTGAAAGCAACAACAAAGTCGAAAATTTTTTTAATTTTTAAACTCCACAATGCAGCGTTTTAGCAAACATCTTGTAAAATTTCGATTTTTAAAATATCTAGTCCTAAAATCGTTAATTTTTTGTCGATTATTTGCAGATATCTCCTTAATTTACATCTAACTTCATGTCTATACCGCCAATGACAATCGACAATGACATTTTATCTATTTAACCGACACCAATTCGAGAGTTCCCGCGATGCTTAAGAAGTGTTCAAATTAGTAGCTTAAGTTAATTCTAAAATCGATTAGAGATATTTTGAAGATAATAAAGAAATTTAACATTGGACTGTTTTTCCCGAGATTTGAGATGTCAAAAGATCAAATTCCGGGATCTCGGGATTCGGGGTTTTTTAAAATTAAGAGAAAAATGCTTTTTTATTAACAGAAATATCTGTAAAAGAGGTTTACAAACATAAATTTTATTATTAATTTATTATTTTTAAGGAAAATGTTTTTACGTTACTGCCTTACGTTTCACTGCCAAACTGACGTTTTGGTTTATTTAAGGAATGGGCAAAATATATCGATATTTAAAATACCAATACATCGATATATCGATATTGAAATTTGTGCTGGGAAACTATCGATAGACTATCAATATTATCGATAGTCTTAAAATATCGAAACTATCGATAGGAAAAATATAAATATCGATATTTTTATTATTTAAAATACAGCTATGAAGACATCTAACAGCAGCTATACACACACAGTTTTTTGCCGCAAATTTTTTCTTGCTATTATTAATTCACGCTTAATTACAGCAATGAATACAAACAACAAGAATGACAAGTGGTATGGATTGCTTAGCATTCTTTTTACTGCTATTTAAAGGCCTTTTAGTCGAAATTTTTACATGTTCATATAGGGACTGAAATTTCAAATATTTTTGTAAGGTTGTAAAAAACAAATGCAATTGCGAGCATAGGACAAAACAATGAACGATAGATAAGTCCGCTAGATTAATTACCTTTTTGGGTTTAGAACTTAGAAAATTTTTAAAGTTGCAATGGAATATCTTATAGTTCCTGTTACTTCGGTTCCTTCAGAAGGGTACTTATCAATTTTTAAAAAACTGCCATCTAAAAAAACGTGCGTATATACATACATACGTCTCATACATTCAATAAAGTGATAAAAACAACGAACTATAATAGCCTTATAAAAAAATAATTAAAGTTTTCCTGCACAAGTACAAACATTCAGTCGATTGTAATATCGATATATCGATAGTGAAATCTTAACTATCGATAAATATCGATAGTAGAAAATATCGATAGTATCCCAGCACTAATTGAAATACGACTGTTCGATATTTATTAAAGTCAGTTTTCATTAAAAACTCAAAATTTTAGTCGTTTTTCGAATAATTTATTTTTTTAATAATTTGCATCAATCACTGCATGCATCATATGTTTTTTTTAAACTAATATGAAGATCTAAAATGAGTGGCATTTATAAGAAGAAGAATTATGGAAAAAGCGGGGTTTTCACATTGCAGATTTCAACTTAAAACAGTTAAGTCAAACGAACTTGAAAAGATTTATTTTATGCGGTTTTAGAACAATATACATATGGAATAATAATAGTAATAGTAGTAATAGTTTAAGCAAAATACGTTCGATATATCAGTATATTGATATTTTTTCAAAAATAATTATCGATACTCTTACAAAATATCGATTCGATATATATCGATATATTTTTTAAATTTTACCATCCCTAATTTATTTCCTTTACAAAAAACCTCTTGAGTTCTTTGATTGTAATTCAAATAAAATAAATGTGTAATACACAACACTTTAAACACAACATTATTTAGTACTTAGTCACTTCAACAATTGTAATTTATTATTGCGACCTCTTTTAATGATTTGCACACTTTAACGTTTAAAGTAAACTTGACAATACTTGCCGCCGCAAGTATTTATGCTGTAATTCGGCCGTCTAGAACATTCGAAATGTTTTTCGAAGGTTCGAGGCTTTACTATTCACCACTCTAACTTCTATTATGTTTTATGGCGGCACTTATGTTTACATAATTTCACCACTTATACTGAAGCTTTTTTTAACGGCCATGTCGAGGGCTTTCTGCACATTGGGATTGAAGTGTACTTAATAATAACAAATTTTAATAACAATGTAAACTAATAAAATTACATATGAATACAAAACAACTAATAAATACAAGATACATAATAATTACAACTTATTCTTAACCAATAGTTATAACTAATTCTAAATGAAAGCGACTCCTTTTATTTGATAAATCAGAAGAAAAAGCAACAGTTTTTTTTTTGCCAATGACAAATGAAGAACTTGAAGAAATTGTTGTTTTTCTTAGGGATTACTGTTCAGTTTTAATCGAAATCGATACCGCGTTTTCAAATGCCTAAAAACCGAAACCGAAAACCGACAAAAAACCTCGTTTTTAAGGTTTTACTTAAACAATATATTTATGCTTAAAGAAATTGCAAATTATACATAATACTGGAACTTCATATACAAAAACTTTATACATAACAGCTTGCAACAATGGCAAGGTATTTCAAAATTCTTAAAATTCAAAATAAGTACTAAGAAAATCAAATGTTACCTTTTTAGCTCTTAAGTAGACACCTAATTTTTGTGGCACAAACTACCACCTGGGCCTAGCTGTTACCAATAGTATTTTGTATGGAGTTTTTGTGGCTATAGAAAAAACTCACACTAATGAACCCCTGTGCCCATGTTCTGTAACTCTGGCGTCGAGAAAGTTTTCGATTGAAATGTGTGAAATGAAACAAAAATGCCATAAATTGAAACAAACAGCTGTTTTTCTCACTTAACTGTGTCTGTAAATTTTTTTGGCGAGGATAAGCTGTCACGTAAGAAAATTACTCGCCAATTTACAGAAAAAGTGTGTCTGTAACATTTTGGTGAGAAAAGTTCCCGCTTTGAACTGTCAAATAAACTCACGAATAAAAATGGGGCGAGAAAAAATTTCAACACTAAAAAACAATTAAAAATGCAAAATGCAAAGAATAATAATAATAATATTTTATTCTTGGCACATTTTTCATTGTTTTATTATTTTGCTTTTAACATTTTTATAAAATATACGAATGTCTTCAAAGCTCGTTTGCAAACAACAAACATTAAAGTCGCTCTTTATACAATTTGGTATAGGCGACGGTTGTGTTTTCGCCGCCGTCGCACAGTAGCGCCCGTAGAGCAAACGAGGTTGCAAAAATCAAAATTTTCATGAGCACCGACGAAGTTTTGAATAAACTCATGTTATAGGAAACTTTTCAACGATTTCAAATCTGCCACTCTTAATAATATCACATTTTTAGTTTAGAAGATATAGCCGTTCAAAGTTGACCGACTTTCGGTTTTCAAAAAAACACACAATTTTTAGTAAATTTGTTGCGATTTCAGGTGTAATATCACGAAAAATAGGTAACGAATCGCCTTATTTTTTGTTTGTATTGATTGATGCATTTATTAAATGTGTAATGATAAAAAAAAAATGAACTGTTTGCTTTGTGTTTCTCCTGGTAAATCACTATTTAAAAACTATCCGTTTTTTCACTATTTTTCAACTTTGACGGAAAATAACAAAAATCTATATTTTTCTATATTTGCCATATTTGCAAAATCTGTTCTTTGATTATTTCTTTACATAATTCAAAAATTTTATCTGCCCGTACGTGCCCGTTTGGCTTCTAGAGGTAAAAAAGGTTAAAAAGACATGGTTGCAGAAATTGTATGACAGTAGTTTGATCTAAAATCTAAAAAAACTACTCATTGAAATTAGCAGGTACGTACCTCACTTAAACAATACTTTGGCGTACAAATGGTCAAGAACAATATTGACTACAGGTAGGCACAAATCTTATTTGGACACGTGCATAATATCAAAATTGCATTATTCAGCCTAATTCCATTTGTATGTATGGGCCATACAGCAAAACGGTTGTTGGAGAGTCTTCCTGAAAATGAGGTGAAAATTCTTCCTGAGAAGTTGACATTGATCAGCAAATGGGGCTGCGATGGATCATCCGGACAAAGCGTTTATAAGCAAAGGATATCTTCCGATGACGCTACAATATCGGACGGAAATATGTTTATGGCATCTGTTGTTCCTTTGCGGCTTAAATCGGATGTTTCCCTTCACTGGAAAAATCCACGTCCGTCATCAGTGCATTATTGCCGACCAATAATGTTTCAGTTTGCAAGGGAATCGGCAGAACTCATAAGGACCACGGTGAAGGACATTGAAGAACAAATAAGCAAGATTAAGCCTACAAAGCTGCAAATTGGAGAAGGAAAATATATTGAATGCAATTACGAGTTCCATCTGACCATGGTTGACGGAAAAGTCGTAAACGAACTGACAGGAACAACCTCAACAATGTCATGCCCGATTTGCAAAAAGAGTCAGAAGAACTTTGGTAATTTAAACGATTCTACAAATGAGGAGAATTACGAATATGGAATGTCACCATTGCACGCAAGGATAAGGTGTATGGAATTCTTGCTAAAACTGGCGTATACCCTACCACAAGAGGAGGAAAACTTCGATGAAAATACATCAATAAAGGATAAGGAAAAGATCAGAAAGAAGCAAATACAGGATGCTTTTTTTAAACAAGTTGGACTAAAAGTAGACTGTCCCAAGCACGGATACGGTAACTCAAACGATGGAAACACTTCTAGGAGATTTTTTGAAAATGATGAGGCAGTAACTAGAATCACTGGAATTGACAATCAAATCGTGAAAAGATTGGGAACGATCTTGGATGTTTTAAACTGCAAAGAAAATGTCAATTCTACAAAATATGGAGAATATGCGTCGAAAACTGCATCTCTTTTAGCAGAAATGTATCCACAGAAGAAGTTGACCCCGACCGTCCATAAAATATTGGCGCATGGCAAAGATATAATTGAGTACCAGTCTTTGCCAATTGGAGAGCTTTCTGAAGAAGCACAGGAGTCTCTTAACAAATTTTATAAAAAATATAGATTGCAGAACACATTCAAAGCATCAAGGGTAAGGCAAAATGAGGACCTCTTCAACATGTTGGCAGCATCTTCCGATCCACTTATATCTTCCCTGCGGCATGTGAAGTCACGAATAGAGTTAGAAAATAATTATAGTTTAGAAATGGTTAGTCTTTTAGATATACCTTCTCTTACGAACTGTGATGAATATTTTACAGAAAATTGAAAAAACAAATTAAAAAAAAAATAATTTTTTTTTTAATTTGTTGGGTAATAATTTAAAACATAAAAACCTAAAGAAAAAAAATAAAAACAATCTAAAAATGTAAAAATAATTTTTTTTAGTTACCATAAAATTGATTTTTCTACTAATTTTAACTTTGATAACCCATAATTAGGCCCCTACAGAGCGTAGCACCCTTTCCAAACGCTCATTTCATAGGCTGAACAGTTATCTATCATATGCTGTTTAAACTGTTCAATTATCTTATTCGGTTCAAAAGATATGATTTTTGCAACGAAAAAACTCAAATGGCGCCACTGTGCGTCGTTGAAAAATTATCAATTTAAGTAAATTTTGGTCGCCGTCAACGATATGTGTTACTGGCGTTCTGAACGTCTGCAATGTCACATCGGCTTCGAGTGCAATTTTATGACATTTATAACGTAACGACGTAATCTCGTTTGATAGTTTTCGACATGAGTTACAGACACACATTTTTCTCACTTTTCGAGAAACGATGGAATATTTTGTTTCACATCTTTTCGATGCAGGAAGTTCTCACTAAAGTTACAGAACATGGGTACTGGGCAAGACTGGGACTACTTTTATATGTTTGTAGTTTTATGGCTGTAGCAGGAAAATTTTGTCGGAAAGTGGAATAATTCTTCGAAAAAATATTAAAGAAAGAATTCTTGTGCATTGCATATGCTTTTTGATACGTTTAATTTTGATTTTATTACTTAAGTACATATATCGACTCCTTTGCGCGAAATTATCGTATGTTACAAAAACCAAATTTTACAGGAGAGCCATTTTTCTACTTTTCTCGGCTTTCGCTTGCAATATCTAAATGAAAATATACATTCAATTTTTGCAGCAACGATGTGGAATTCGCCTACAATATTTTGTTAGGTGACGTCTTTTTGAATGTAGACAAAGATTGCAACAAAAACTCAATTTCCAAAAAATTGGCATATACGATAATTTCGCGCAAAGGGGTCGATATAATAGGGCACAATATGAACAAAATTTTGATTTGGCCAATTGCGACGCACACGGTGTTTACACTTTTTTCTCATTTTCTTGTAAAAAACACTTTTGAGGAAAACTTAATAAAATTTATAAAAAAAAAACTGGAAAAAGTCTAAAAAATGACTGCCCAGGCCCGGGTATACAAGGGTTAATAAAAGTACCTGCATTGAAATAAATAAAAAAAATATATATTTTTATGTATGAAGCTTAACTTTGATATTTTCAAAACCGAAACCGACCGGTTTTAATCATTTTAAACCCGAAACCGCGGTTTCACATTTTTACGGTTTTTAGCAAACTCTAGTTTTTCTACTTTGACTGCACTTTTTTAAATGCTGTAACATTCACTACTTAATTTCGTAAAATTGCTCCATAAATTGCCGTAGGTTTTATGCCAACTCTCGGAAAACATTTTAATATTCCTAACCTTATAAAGAGTAAAATTTAAATCTTTAATCTTTTGGTGCGCCAGTGGAATGTTTTGTGCATTTTAAAAGACATTTTTCTTCTTTAACTAATTTTCTTCTTTAATTATTTTCAGCACTTCTTACGTTTAACACGCGTGAAAAGAAAAAACAAAGTTAAACTTTTTTGGCATCCCTAGTTTAACTATACACATTGTAGTTAATTTTTATAGTACAAAATAGATATTAGGAAAATCTTTTTATGCGTGGCTTTTTTTCTGAGCCACTCAACGATGTATTTGCATAACTAATTAGTATTGTGGTTATTTTGTTGAACTATTTATGGTTTTTAATCCAAATTTTTAATATTTTTAATTAGGCTTAAGTTCATGTAATTTAATTTTTATTAAATTATTTTTATGAAGAAAGGAATTTTACAACATGAAAATCAATTAAAATTGTTATTGATAATCTTTCATTCTTGACGTGGCTCGGGCTCGAACCCTGGCCGGCAGGTTACCATGACATGTTTCGATCGCAACCACTCGATCTCCTCAGATGGATTTGCCGTCTTACACTCGCAGCCGTCGACGACTGCTGACGTCACTAGTCAAACATCAATCCTTAAACCAAATTGTATTTTAACATTTGGTAGATCGAAATTTGCTTTCCTGAATGATTATCCATTTTAATTGATTTTACATGTTTTTTCCTTTACTTCTGTTTTTTTCGTACTTTCGTCAAGAATTTTTCTTGAAGTCCAAGTACATTTTTTGTTTTTTCACTTTGTCTTTCTCTTTTCTGTTGACCTTTTTCAGCACAACTTGAAGGACAAATGTACACATAGAGCTCGTGCCTTAGCTTTAACAATAATTAGTATTGTGGTTATTTTGTTGAACTATTTATGGTTTTTAATCCAAATTTTTAATATTTTTAATTAGGCTTAGTTCATGAAATTTAATTTTATTATTTTTATGAAGAAAGGAATTTTACAACATGAAAATCAATTAAAATTGTTATTGATAATCTTTCATTCTTGACGTGGCTCGGGCTCGAACCCTGGCCGGCAGGTTACCATGACATGTTTCGATCGCAACCACTCGATCTCCTCAGATGGATTTGCCGTCTTACACTCGCAGCCATCGACGACTGCTGACGTCACATCAAATTTTGTGTGCCTTTAGCCCTTGTGTTAATACCCGGGTACCATGGTACCCACCTACGTATATAAACATGAAAAAAATGTATTAAGAATTAACATTTTTAAACAAGCTTCTGTATCGTCGTTATTTAACCTAAAAAAGCGAATTCAGATTCTAGATTTATTTTTTGGCTCCTTTAATACTCCACTTAAACTTTAACCATGGCAATAAGCGCACCCGGACACCCCGGTACCCAATACTATACAATACACTTTATGGGATAATAAAAACACGTTTGAACAGCTCAAAAAATTCAATTAACTAAATTCTGTATCATAAAATTACATAAGTTTAAAATAAGACTTAAAATATTCAACTGTTATACTAAAAAATACTGTCCTTTATAAAAAATTTAAAATTTTAGCCGTTATGCAATACCAAGTTAAAAAATTTTAACATAAATATAATTAAATACGCATTTAATAAGTTAAAAAAATATAATTTTGTTTCATAAAAATATGGATTATTAATACATTATAGTATATGGGAACCCAGGTACCCCGGGTGCGTAACAATGTGGATAAAGTTGGGTATTAACACAAGGGTTAACTAATACTGAAACTACTAATCTATATTTTTGGCTTAAAAATAGGGTCACCGTAGTGGTACAAGTTCTAGAATACATGTTATACCCGTTTACTTCTTAAAGGATTCATGTTTCAAAAACAGTACCAGACACCTGTCCGCTTATTTTTTTAACCCTCTAATGGTTAAGTACGCCTCTAGGCGGGGTAGCAAAAAAAAACCGTCATAAAATTGTTATTTTTGACAATATTTCATTAATAAATAATTCTAGATGTAAAACAAAGCTTATTTTATCAAAAACTTTTCATTCTTTGGCAACACTCTTACGAGATTAGCAAAAAATACATTGTCATCTTGAATTTGAGGAAAAACGGTAATTTTTTATTCATTGTGAAGAAAGTTAATATTGTGCATCGAAAAAATAATATTTCAAACGATCTATATAGATCGAGCCGAAAAAATTACTGGTGCGTGCCTAAATGTTTAATTGAAATGTATATTAAGTTTTCATTTTCAAAAATATAATCGCTGCTGGATATGGATGTTTTTACTGAGCCCGTCTGGAGGCGGGCTTGGGCATTAACATAGAAAATGCCGGGAAGTGCATTAATATTGTGAAAAGAAAAAATAATATTTAAAAGCCTTAGATCGTGCCGAAAAAATCACTGGTGGGTATCTAAACGTTTAATTGAATTATTATCATAAAAAAAATAATAGCTGCTGAGTATGGATGTTTCTTCTGAACCCGTCTGGAGGCGGACTGGGGAATTACACAGACAATGCCGGGATGTTAACCAAAAACGTATATTAAATTATTACGATAATGCCAAGGCGGACTTTACAGTTTGACCCCTTACAGGTCAACGAGTACTCAAAGGAAAAAACTGAAGTCAGATTCATGTTTCTCACCCTAAATTTAGCTTAGTATGATTTTTTTAAGGCACACAAAAAATGTGGCATTAGAGGGTTAATGAGCAATGACATCAACATCAACTGAAAATTTTTTATTTTTAATTTTTTGGAAAAAATCGACCCGTAATATATCGTAGTTTTTTTGGTTACTTCTTGTTTCAAAGAATTTGCTTAACAACCCTCGTAAATATGTGAATAGATGTGCAGCAGAGAAGAATATTTTTAATTCGGTAGCAATTTAACACCTTCAGAGGTTAAAACTACTGTTGAAATAATTGCAGATTTTATTTTTTTTTTCCATTTTTTCATGTGCAGTGAATATTTTATATTTTGAGTGTGTAATACATACTTAAACACTGTTAGAAGTATTATATGACACTTCTGATAGAGGCAATTTTTCAGTAGTGTCTGGCTTAAGTTTAGCTAATATTAGTTAGTATTATACTTCTGTATGTGTTTTTGTAATGCATAGTGATTCTGTTTCTTCCAACCAAGTTTATCTATTGATAAGACTGATGTTACTCTCATGTTCTTAACCAGATTAAAGAGTATTTAAATTTCTGGACTTACAATAATTTTATACTGAACCAATATTTAAATACATATCAGGAAAACATTTAATATGTCTGTAAAGCTATTGCCAAACTGTAGGGTATTTATAAACGAAGGGTGGGCAAAAAGGAAGTTATTTGAATTAAAAATTTAATCAAGTGAATTAAACATTTACTCATATCAACAACATTACCGCATAAAATGTTGTTAATATCAAAAATTAGAATTGATGCTATAAATTTGCTTACTGGCGCATATTAAATAATTTTTTAATTGAAATCAATTGTTTTTTTTTTGTTGTACCTTTACAATTTGTTTTTATCTTAAACATATTTTGGGCTCTTTTATTTTAACTTCGAACTGGACGATCAACAATTTAAAGCCGCAATTGTTGTTGATTCTGTATTTAAGCCTGTTGGTTGACATGAACTCGCATGTCATAAGAATTGTGTTGAAAATAAGCATCGGGTGTTTTTTCAGCTGCATGAGAACTTTCGATATCGATAACTAAGATTTGACAGCTGAGAATGTCAAACTGTGTTGACATTTCTTTTCAGTAAGACTTCATTAATATTTTGACGCTTCCAAATTGTAGAAATTTACTTTTGAAAAAAAATCTGTTCACGAAGTTCAAAGAGCACTTTTTCCGTTTGACAAAGTTAATAGAGCACTTCGTCCATTTGACAAAGTACATTTAAACAAAATTCGCCGTTTTTGGAGCGAAGACAATCCCTATGTGCTGTTTTCACAACACAATTGATTGAACGTGTAGTCAAATTCTTATGAAAAGCATTTAGTTTTTTGCCGTTAACGAATCACCATTATCTCCATTAAAATTGACTGTTTGGTGCGATTTTCATAATCTTTCGGAATGAGCAATGAGCGGCCGTTACGGTGAATAGCGAGCACTATCGCGTCATGCTGACTGAATTTTTGTTTCCAAAAACTAATCAGCTGTACACCAAGCACACTTAACCGTCGATTATTTCTTGCCAAATCAGTTTGAAGGCAACTTTAACTTCAGAAGTAGTCCTGTTCACGGGTCTCATTCTACTCCTCCCCTCCGCCAATGTTTCACCTCTTGATTACTCTTTTAATGTTAAGTCATTTAAGCCATCATTGATGCCATACGCCCAAATTTATTGGAAAAATAGTAAAAACGGTACTGATCGAATGTAACCTGTAACTCGTAGCCGCGGCGGACATATGCCGGAAATCACATTTAAAAAATAAACGCCATTATACAGTCCACCAGATTATTGTATTATAATTGTAAGTTCTTTTGCAGCTAAAATAACACCCTATATTTCTTTCTTTTTTTTAACTTTGCTTATTTCTTTTGTATTCAGAAACTCATACCAGCTTTTCTTGTAATTGGATTATTTATCTCTTGCACTGCACTCACTTGTTTTTTCTTTGCTTTTTCCCTTTGTCTTATATTATTTATTTTTATTTAACCTTTTGACCGAATACAAGGTGAAATAGAAGCTGACACGAACACATGTTTGCAAATTTGCGTTAAAGAAAAATTTTCAACACTTTTGTATTGTGATAGATTTTAAATGAAAATTTAATGAGTCATCAAGGAATACCACAGCCAGGCAAACTTGAATTCACAGGATGGCTGTCATGCAGTTAAAAGAAACATATAAAATAATTTCGTAGATTTTCGTTAGTTTTTACTGCTGTTTTTTTGCAGTTTCTTCATGCTCTCATTGTGAATGAAGAATAAGTGAATGAATGTATAAAGAAATATATGTACACATACTTTTACATCTATTCTTTATTTTCAAATATACTTTTTTACATACACAAGTAGGTACCTGGGTGAACCTGAATGCATTCAATTCAAGGTTTTAAATAATTTTTTTTAGTGGTGTGAGGATGTATGAATATGTTTTTTTAATGTCTTGTTCCCTGGGTACTTGCCAAGATGCATGATGGGTTGAGATGTTTGAGGCCGTGTGCATTTGTTATGATTATATGTAATTTGTTGTTATTTTCAGTGTTAAGTTTTTTTCTTTAATTATTTTTGTATGAGATGTGTGTTTTTATCACATTCTTTCTTTTACGGATATTAACATTAGGGTAGCTTTGCTCAAGGTGCTACATTTCATACTTAAGCTCATTTCAAAAAAAAAAACATGCAAACTTTGTGGCTGATATCCGTCAAAAGCTTTTATTCTAGGCTACCTTTGATTGCGGCTACATAATAATTTGACGCATTTTCTATACAAAATAAGTTTTTATTCCAAAGGGATGTTTATAAAACTGGGTGTCATTTAATTGGATTTAGGGGACATTGAATTCTGATTTTGTACAGCTTAGAAGCTTCTTTGGCGCTACAAAAAAAGGGAAAATGTATGACTTAGTTCTGCCTCTTTTGACTAACAACAATAGGTTTGGTTTTCGACCTCTTTTTTCCAGAATGCTGCAAATTGGTTCCCAAATTTCTTCTATTCTCAAAATTTTTTTTATAATTTTTCCGGAAAAATATATTTGTCTGGCACTGTCAGGACATAGAAAAAAGTATTAGGATAAGTTTTGATTAATTATTGTTAGTTCATATTTAATGTATGCAGATTCAATAAATAAATAATGAAAATTTTGTTTTCCTGCATTCATTGCCAAAACAATTTTTATTGCTTATTATTTTAAAACAAGTCAATGAATTTTTTGACATTTATGTACAACTAGCCGTTCTCGCGGCGTTGCCCGCCTGGAATAAATTTTTTAATAACTATAAAGAAATCTGAAGACTGTGTGTTTTATTGTGTACTAGCGGGTCCGTTGCCTGCTTCGCACGGCAAAACAAAATAAGAAAAGAAACACACTTGTTTTTAATAAAGTTGGTTTTCCTGCGGCAAAAACACACTCACTTCACATACGCACCGCACACACATGCGTTATCGAATTTCAACCAAACTTCATATAAACCATATATGGGCCACTGCCTACGTAGTGTATAAGTTTGGTTGCAATCGCACGACGCGTTTATGAGTAGTTCGGCGACGTACATATACGGACTTATTTTTATATATATAGATATCGATCTACATAAGTTTTAAATATCAACAATATTGAAATTTTCTCTTCATATTCCTAGATTTGAAAAACATATATACCCTGTGTGTTTTATTTACGGTGATCTATCTATTCAAATATCATTAAAATTGGTTAGATTTTTTTCGGAGTTGTAGTAATTATCCGTATGTCCTATGCTCCTTGCAGTAAAAGGAACAAATATTTATATATGTATCTGTATGTCTCATCTTGGTCTCTTCTGCATCCGGTCAGGCGACGGTCGATTGGAGATATAGACTGAATGAAGGTTGAACAGCGTACTCATGTTAAAATGTCTTTCCGTTTCTTTTGAGCACGGAAACTATTGCTTTAATTGATCTCTTCTAAAACGATAGTTCATATTTTCTGAGTATATGTGGCTTAGCGGCCCTGAACCATATCCTAAGTTAGTTCCAGTTAAAGAAATACAAAGTACCAAAAAAAAAATACCTCTTACAGCTTCTCATTCACTCAGGACTTTGCATGTTTAGTTTGATGTTTAAAGGTCCAATATTAACGGAAATTCAAAAAGGAATAATTTGAGAACAAAAAAGTAACAAAAATCCCCTCTTACTGATTCTCATTCACTCAGTACATTGCATGTTCAATTTTATGTTTCTAGGTCCAAGACTAATGAAAATTAAAAAAAGTACCAGTTAAAGAACAAATAACTACCAAAAAGTTCTGTTGCAGATTCTCATCCACTCAGGACCCTGCATGTTTTATTTTAAGTTCATAGATCCAATATTAAAGAAAATAAAAAATGTACCAGTAAAAGAACGAAAAAGCACCAAAAACTTCCCCCATAGAGTCTTATCACTCAGGCCATTGTATGTTGAATTTTATGATTATAGAACCTACATTATTACTGATATTAAAAATGTACCAGTTGTAGAACCAAAAACCTACAGAAAGAAATTTAATTTTCCGTTGTTCCCCTTTTTTCTCCCTATTGAAGTATCAACAATTTCAATATTGTAGTAGGAGCCCATTTAATATGTACATATAGGCAAAAGAATGGAGAAAAATAATTTTTAAAAAAGTACCAACAATAGCTACGAATTTCGCCCCTTAAGCCTTCGAATTTCTAAAAGTACCAAATTTGTATTTTAAAGATAAGTTTCGAATGTGATATAATGTTTATTTTACGTTTATTGGTTGAAAATATGAACGGGGAGACAAAAAAGTACCAAAATTCAGGTTTAACCCGTTTACTCCCTAAAAGGACCGAATTTCAACGATAAGAACTGCAAACTTTGTCTCTGTTTTGAAGATATGAGTGAGGTCAGAATAGGAGGCTTAGTGCCCCTAGACCTTATCCTAAGTACTTTAGTGGAACCTTATATAGCCTTTGTCCGTTAGGAGGTACCATTCTTCATTTTGTTGAAGAAATTTATAAATCGGACTAGCAGTTCCAAACAAAGAAACATACAACCTTTTCAGCTTAATAATTTTAGTATAGATTATTTCCTAAAAGAAAATATTCCGTTTTCAGACTGTTTAGTTATGTCTGTACCAATGTTTGTACGCATCTTGTAAACATGGCTCTAAGTTGCCTTAAACAATTAAGTCGCTATAAAATATGTAAACATAGGTACAGCATGTAATAAATTTATTTAAAAATTTTTCCGAAACTTGTATTATATGCAGTGATTGTAAAAAAATAAGGAAAATTTACAAATGTATGGTAAACAATTTATATTGGGCAAAAAACAACTAGCACATGAGTTTTATTTTTCAAATAAAGGATAAGGGTAGAGCTTTAAAATACGTTTACTAAAAAACAGGGTTGGAAGCGGTCTAAAGATCAACAAAATCTCCTGTTTTTGATAAAGGCGTATCACTAATATTTAAGGAAAACAAAACAAACAAAAAAAAAAAAAAAAAAAAATTATAAAAATAAAGAACCGAAGGCAGCGGCTTCTACCAAAAGACTTTAAAATTTTCGTATCTAAATGATTTTTAATTAAACCAATTATCGATAACGTTTCATAAACCCAAATTGAAAAATCCTCTTTTACTGAAAACTAAACAACCCTAATATTAATGTGTTTCTAGTTATTAATGTAATTAATTCTTGAAAAAAGGTGAAAGTGTGAATAAAACAAAATTCAAACAAAATGTAGGTAGCAATTGTGCTTAATATAAAATTAATTTCAGTAATTGAAATGTATTTAAAAAGAAATGTCTCTTAAAGAAAACATATGCTTTTGTTTAAGACTAAAACAGAATGGTAAATGAAATAAAATCTTTTGGAACGGGTATAAAAGTTAGTAAAGAGGTAAACAAAATAAAACAAAAATTAAAAAAAAAAAACAATTACATTAAAATAAAATTTATGATTAGGTTTTTTTCTCCTCATTCCTCATAAATATCTTCTCTGATTACCGTAACAAATTACTTTTGTGTGTCGAATGCAATTCCCTTAAAAAATATATTATAACAATTATTATTGCCATCTTTGCAAATTATTTAATATTAAAAATGAAAATCTTCACAAAATACTCTTGCTACTTGTAAAATTTTACAATTACATTTACTCTATAATTATTTCTTTGCTGTCAACTCCTCTTGAGCTTTAATATGTTCCAAACTATAATTTAATATCCTTTACATACACACTTACTTAAATGCATACCCTGCAAATAATAGGACCAGTCCAAACACGCGTGTAAAGAGTAGTCCACAAGGGACCAGGACTAGTCCACAAGTAACCCAAACGTATGGAAAAAACCTGGTCTATTTAACATTACGATGTCCTAGGAGAGGACCATATAACCCACCTTTGGACCACTAAGGAGTAGTTTTAAAACTACTCCATGGTATATAACCCACCTTTGGACCAGTAAGGAGTAGTTTTAAAACTACTCCATGGTATACTCAAGAGGATTAGTTTTGAAGTCGTTTAAACACGAAAGCATGTCGTTAAAAAACGAAGACATGTCGTCTCACTACAAACACTTTTTAACAATGGCATGGTCCATGCTTGCATTACATCGGACTAGTCCATGGAGTAGTCCATTTTATCAAAATGGGTCAGGTGGTCCAATTTTATTTGCAGGGTACTTACTTCTCTATACATACACACAAACATACACATGCATGAATGCATTGTTACACAAAACACTTGTTCTAATTTTAATTACTATGAATTTGTGCAGTTTTCTAAGAACAAAATTATCGAAATCATTTGTTTAATGATTGTGGTTGTAATTTTTGGCAATGATTAAATACGTTCATAGAAAATCCTAGAAATTTACTTAAAATCGGAAGTCAGGATTCAATATTTTAAAGAATTTATTTGAGCATTCTCTTGGGTTTGAAAAGTATTCTAAATAGTTTGTTTTTTGTTTTTTGAATTTCATTAATTAAACTAAAGAGAAATATGGCAATAAAATTGAAATTGATTTAAATGAATTAATCAGCAATTGTAATTGAGGTATTAAAACTTTAACTGAAATCTTTTTTTTTTTTAAAGAATTTAAATTGTTATTGTTGCAGTGTTATCAACTCTTTCAAAATGAACAA
This sequence comes from Pollenia angustigena, assembly GCA_930367215.1. Lineage (NCBI taxonomy): Eukaryota > Metazoa > Arthropoda > Insecta > Diptera > Polleniidae > Pollenia > Pollenia angustigena. Next base: position 171,032,966 of record OV884059.1, on the reverse strand, counting down.
TATACATTTTCAAAAAAGCACCAATCATAAGAAGATAATAAAATGCAAAAGCATTAATTGAAAAAGTGATAAAACTAAATTTTTGCAATAAAATGTTAATGTGAATTAAACTTCTTTTTAAAATAAAAATTTTTTAATAAAAACTGTTTAAAAGCAAAAGTACGGAATCCTGAATATTCTACTCTTCAACAGAGTAGATTAATATAGCTGGACCACAATAGCGGACAGTGTACTGTAGTGGTGTGTGTAACACACAAACAAATTATTCTCGACCTGCGATCGGCAACCTATACTATTACGATTGTATGCGTTGTATGAATTCAACATATGTTGTTGTTAATGTTATTAAATTATTTTCGGGATAAGTCGAATCCCAAATCTCGGGATTTCTGATTTCATATCCCGGGATTTTCGGGATCCCGATTTTTTTATATTCTTGATCTTTATTACAACTCAACTCTAGTTCAGTTGAAATTTTGCAGTTTTTGAATTATGGTTTACAACTCTGTGTTAGTGCAGTTAACAAAACCATCAAAAATTTACAACTCTTTACTAGCAGTTGTTCAATTACTATAATAGGGGCAAAAATAATAAAAAATTACACTTCGCCGAAAAATCTGAGTTTTATACAACGTTAAACTAAGTTTAAACTTAATCCACATCTCAAAGACCCTTCCTGAGAAAACTTAAAAATATATTTGGACAATTTTTAAATTTATTTAAAAATTAAAAAAAAAAAAACAATTGGAAATGGTGTAATTTTTTTTGGAACAATAATTAAATATGGATAACAATAAGATTTTTATGTTGTTTTGTTACGTAGGTCTTTATGAATTTTAATCAATTAATAATTGAAGTTTGTTTTTATTATATTTTTACGAATAAATAATATACGTTCATGAAATGTGTATTTTAACTCGAAAATTTAGTTGTTTTTATACAGTTTAAAAAGTTTATTTATAATGGGTAAAAACAAATTAAAAAAACCCGAAATATACCGAAAATTTTTTAAGAATCCCGTGAATCCCGGTATTCAAAATATCCCGAAAATCCCGGAATCCCGAAATCGGAATCCCGAAATATTTTCTTTAATCCCGAATCCTGGGATTCAGAAAAACCAATCCGGTTCCCTGAATTTGCCTATCGCAGTTCTGGGCCCACTTCTAACAGCCAATTCACACCGGGGCTTTTACGACTTCGCTTTTTCGACATCTCTTTTTGTTTGTTGGCTAACGGTGTAGAGAAAAAAGAGGGGTAAACAAAGAGACTTCTTTAAACTTATTCTTGTTACGTTTTATTATTTTTCTTACTTTGAAGTGTCGGGTTAAAAAAAAAATACATTGAGACATCGGTGATCCATAACAGAGGCTACCGGCAGCATTCTGGATTATCAATTTTTTGTTTGTGTGCTTCTTATTTAATATAAATATCGGGTAATTTTTTAGCTATTATCTTTTTGGCAGCACTGATTTAAACAGCTGCCGCACGTTTCGTGTTTTGTTTCACAGTCAAACATCTTCAGTTTGGTCTAAAATTTAACCATGAATCGTCTTACAAACGAACAACGCTTGCAAATTATTGAATTTTATTATCAAATGCGTGCTCTGTTAAGAAAGTTCATCGCGCGCTTCTTGTGTTCAGCGAAGAAGCTCATTTTTGGCTCAGGTACGTTAATAAGCAGAATTGTCGATTTTGGAGTGAAGATCACAGTTTGGTGCGGTTTATGGGCTGGAGGCATCATTGGACCGTACTTCTTCAAAGATGTTGCGAATCGTGACGTAACTATGAATGGTGAGCGCTACCGTGAGATAATATCCAACTTTTTTTTGCCCAAAATGCAAGAGCTTGACTTGCATGACATGTGGTTTCAACAAGTCGGTTCTATACACAGCAGGCTTAACAATGGACTTATTAAGAGGCGAGTTCGGTGAACATTTTATTTCACGTTCGGGACCGGTCAATTGGCCGCAACATCAAATCAACCAAAACTATGCACCTTAACGCCTTCAAAATGGCGTACAAAGTGTCAGCCAGTGGAAGAACATTGCAAGTTACTAACATAATGATGAAACCGAAATGGTTTTGCAGTGCGGAATAATGTTTTAAAAGCCTTTTGCATTAAAGTTTTTATTATCACTATTTTAAATAATAGAAAAAAAAAATTTTTAAAACAAATAATGCTGCTTGTCAAAAAACGTTTTTTTGCTCTCCTGAAAAATTATTATTTTGTAACTTAAAACGTTATTCGCGGCTGTGCTTCAAATAAAAACAGACGTGCAATCAAAAATCATCTTATGAGCGCAACGAATTTTTTGGAAGTTTCTTCAAAAGAGAATGAAGAAAAAATGACGTCGTAAAACCCCCCATGTGAATTGGATGTAAGTATACCCATCTACTCAAAATCACTTTTTAATCAATTGAAGGATGTCGAATTAATTATCTTGCTTAATTTTTCTTAAAGTCGAACTTTACTGGACCATAGTTTCAATACAACTTCCTATAAAAAGGTTTAACTGCCGTAACTTTCTAATTGATATAAAACAAAGGCAAATTGTTGCACCTATGTTGTGGCAGTTTTGTGCTCGAAATGAATCAAATGAAACCATTAACAGTTAAAAAAAGAAATCGTTGAGACATCCTTATTTATTTTTATTTGCTTAATAACAATTTGCTATTGGCTAAAGGATGAATTATTTTGGTGACAAAGTGAAAATCCCTTCATTTATGGTGTTTTCTTTTCTACAAAAAAAGGTGACATTTTATTTAAAAAAATGCAATTTGGAGTCTGTTTCTTAAAAATTTTGCTCCCGAAGAGGGTGGCTTGTTTTATTCTAAAAAACTAACCCTTTTTGGTAGCAAAATTTTTATCAAACAGACACCAAATTGCATTTTTTCAAATAAAATGTCACACTTTTTTGTAGAAAAGAAAACACCATTAGATAATAAATGTCTAAATTGGCAGCACTGTTAATACAATTTGTAAATAAAATGACTTTCTGTTTCCCAGAGAATATAATTGTTTTTCATCAACTCTAGTAATAAAATAAATAATTGAAATTAATTAATTCATTATCTGTTTTAAGTATAAAATAGCTAACACAAATAATTTTGTTCAAAATTCCATCTAGTAAATGTAAATAGTTATATGCAGGGCAACCCGAAATACGCTATAAAAAAGTTTTCTGTGCGCATTTAATATGCAGTTAAAACTTATCGAGCCATAACTGCAGAAAAAGCTTAAGCGACAAAAACAATATTTAGCAGGAGAAGGGTTTTTTTTTATTATAAAAAAAAGAAAACATACTAGAAATGGCGCTTAAGCTTAAAATATTTTCGCTATAAAATCGTAACGGTAGCTTGTATGTATCATAAAATTTTAGGAGATGATCCAAGTTTCGCCAAATAATTAATTTATTAAAATAAAAACGAAAATTGAAAATTATGTCGCTTGAGCTATTTCTGGGTTATGGCTTGATATGAAACCCAACACGATAATATTTAAAGAAAAATGTCCGAGTGTTTCCTATTAGGGACCCATGAACTGCAATGGACACAACTAAACAATATTATATTATGAGATTACCATACATTCAAGCGTTATTTGTGTCGAATATGTTCAAGATTTAACCATCTTTATGAGATTTTTTTCGACTCAAAGTGCTTTTACGGAGACGGAGTTTATACATGTTAATTCAGGACCTACCATTAAAATAAATTATTAACATTTTAAGGAACACAGAAAAAATTATCAGTAGGTTTTGTTTATCAATTAAAAAAAAAATTGTTTAAAAAGTATTTAAATTTAATTAATGTGATAATTGAATCAATTATTTTTTTTTTTTGTTGAAACAAAATTAACATTTTAGTTGTTTTTAAATAAATTTTTAAATTAAAAGATTAATTTAATAGCAAAAAATCTTAATTTATTTTTCTGTTTAAAATAAAATTATTTTAACTTTACAATTTTTGGTAATCTATATAATGATTTTGGTAATAAATGCAAAATCAACAAAAATCAATCAATCAGAGACCAGAGAAATCCAGAAATAGCCCTGCAACTCCTTTTGAACCCTTTGGTAAATTTATTTTTCAAAAATTTTATGTATAGTTGAAAGAACTGCAACTGGACGAAAGTAACTTTCTGTATACGCATTTAAAGCTTTAGGAATTGTAATAATTTTACTTACTTTAAAACAATCTGGAAACATTGACGTGCTTAAAACTTTATTGAAAATATTTATATAAAATTGGAGCAATTATTTCCTTACATATAACGACTGATAACAAAAATAACCTGTTGCTTTTTTTACATTTTAAATATCGTCTTACTTAAATTAGCAAATATATGTGTTAATTAAGGCAAAATATGCAAATATCAGCACTAAAAAAATTCACAAAAAGCTCTTAAGCAGATTAACGTAGAGTTTCTGCCTTTATATTTCATATTTACGTTTTCCTTGGTAATATAACTTTAGATCCAGGTACATGGGCATTTCCAGCGAAAACTATACTTTTTGTAACGTTACGTCAGCAAGCAAATAAGATTGTAATTTAGGAAAGTATTGTCAAATGTTTTCCATTTTAAAATATTGTTGGAAAAACTTTATTTTTTCGACAATTTGTGCTCTGAACATAGTTTTGCTATAAAAAAGGAAAATTTTTAGGCTTTTATTTGACTAAACTTACTTTTGTAGCCAGGAGTTTAGCACTATTTAAAAATCATAATAAACCAAATCTGGGCGATACTCATACCTCTTAGGTGGCGCAAAAAATGCAATTACAAACAGAAAAATATGGCAGTCATTTAAGAACAAGACAAACATATCACGTCAATATTCCATAATCGTTAAATACAAGTAATTGATACTTTTGGTGACCAGATGCGCCAATACATTTTTTTGAACAATTCTTGTAATACATTTCATTAAAAAATTTAAAAAATTAAATAGCTTTCAAAGATTGGTGTTATAAGTATAACAACGTTTTATAATTTAAAGTCTTTGTAATAGGCTTTTACGTAAATGATTAAAAAACATAATTTTCAAAGAACGTGTGTAAAATACGGGAATATACTCGAAAATATTTTTTGTTTACTTTTTCGTTAATGGTGTTATAAAGGCAAAACAGTCAGCTAGAAGGTTCTAACTGTAAAATATACAGTATTTAATATAATTTTTAGGGAGCTGCATCAGGTTCAATATATATTGTTATATTTGGATCGCGATTCATTTAAGTGGATAAAATTAAGCAATATTGAAATATGGATCCATCAAAACTGCATTATTGAAATATGGATCCATCAAAACTGCATGCTACACGTTCAATAAATATCAAGACTGGATCGTGGTCAATATATATTGCGTGTAGTAGTAAAGAAAACTCGTTATTATCGGAATTTACATAAATTTTAATTCAACTTGCTTCTTTTTATTTTACTAAATATTATAATTTTGTTTAATTTTGAGAGAGTTTTCATATTAGTCTGTTATTGAGTTTTTAAAACATCCGTGATATTATAATCTTGGACAAATATAATCTTGGACAACTTGTAATACATATTCTTTTTGCTGTTCATTTCTTGTCAGTAGTGAATTACATTCTTCAATTAGCTTGACCAATAATTTCTTTGTCTTTAACAGAATGCTGTTTTTGTCGTCAACCGTAGAACGAAAGTTTTGTAAATTGAACTTTGGCCATGCAGTCTTAAATTTTTCGAAAATAACATATTCGGACTTCCTTTTTTTTACAAATTTCTCTTCATAAACACTTTTCAAAATAATTTGATAGTTATGGTGTTTACATTGTTACCATAAAAGTGATTTTTCTAAAAAAATTTCAATGACAGCACGATCGGTATTGTTTTCAAACTTTGGAGGGCGTGCGACATGCCTTAATCTAAACTGATTCGTCTTAAATTTTTTAGGATAGTTTTTCCCTAATACCAATCAAAAACAATTTTTCGATATGGCTGATAACCACTCTAATGGTGCAACCTTCATAAGCAAATATATAATCAAAACAGCATTGTACATTGTTGTCAACATATTTGACATCATAAGGCATTTTTTTGTGCCACCTTCGAATATCCAATTAACATTAGCAATATAAATACACCCCAATAAAAAATGGAGCTTCCAACGAAGCAGGTTTGTAAGGGAGAAACATGAGGGTTTCGCTTACCATTGCGCTTACGGAAGACATGAATTTTATATGGCGAGTTCCCACTTTGAAGCAATACATTTTTGACACATAAAGCGCATTATTCAGCGCACATAAATATTGTTGGATGTAACGATCATCTTTACACACTGAATGTTTTGATACAGTTATTTTTTAGTATTCTCCCTTACAAACCTGCTTCGTAGTAAGGGAATGCCGTAGCACTTGAAATGTTATTTTTTTTTTATAAAAGTTGTTGAGAGTTCTTTCACTTACTTTACTGCATTTCTGTATGTCTTATTGCGTAGCGCATAATTGTGCGCTTATTTTTTTAAATGTACCTTTAGTGCTTCGCAAAATGATAAAATTTTTTATTCGTTTACACAAACACTAAAAAAAAAGATATCGTTTCTGAACGTGTATCCGTACGTTAAATAATGTTCTGTTTTTTTCGAACACTGTTTTTAAAATATGTGCCCAATAAAAAATGGAGCTTCCAACGAAGCAGGTTTGTAAGGGAGAAACATAAGCGTTTCGCTTACCATTGCGCTTACGGAAGACATGAATTTTATATGGCGAGTTCCCACTTTGAAGCAATACATTTTTGACACATAAAGCGCATAATTCAGCGCATATAAAAATTGTTATATGTAACGATCAGCCTTACACACTGAATGTTTTGATACAGTTATTTTTTAGTTTTCTCCCTTACAAACCTACTTCGTAGTAAGGGAATGCCGTAGCACTTGAAATGTTTTTTTTTTTTTATAAAAGTTGTGGAGAGTTCTTTCACTTACTTTACTGCATTTCTGTATGTCTTATTGCGTAGCGCATAATTGTGCGCTTATTTTTTTAAATGTACCATTAGTGCTTCGCAAAATGATAAAATTTTTTATTGGGTATGTACCTTCGTTTTCGCGTATTACTAATGTTAATTAAAAAAATAATCATACGCTACGTTTTCTTTTAATTGACATCACTGCGATTTTTTTTCATAGACAAGTTAAACAGAACAAATATAACAGTTCCAGACTGCTTTAAAAGTCCAGAAATAATTTGGCACTAAATCTATTTTGAACCAAATAGAACGTTTAAGTAATGGTAAAAATGTTGGTAGACATCTTATCTTGGGTAACTTATCTTCGTTCAAATGCACGATCTTGATTAACAATTTTGAGAATGAGCACGAGAAATTTTTCTTAAGTATATTCCTATTAAAAAAACTTGATTTGGAACTTTGATCTTCCAATAACTTATAATATTGACTCTTAACTACTCGCCGTTGCACTATGGCGTATAACTTAACAATGTGTTATAGGGATAAAACTATGAAACTACTGAGCGTATGTATTTTATGACAAGGATGAGTATTACAGTGTGTCCACAAGTTTGGTTGTACAAAAACTATCAGTGGTTATAGCTTTTAAATGATTTTAGAAAATTTCACTTGGGAACAGAAATTTTGCGGTCCCTGATATTATATCTTATCTCCCTTTTTCTCTATCAGCTCTACTTTTCGAGATATACCGTTATGTCCAAAATTAAGGCACTTTCACTGCATATATTGGAATAACTTGCAAACGGTTGACTATATTCAATTAAAAAAAAAAATCCAAAACTCCGCAAAAATAGTATCTTTAAGCCGTGCTTACATTGTTTTTAAATTTGCCCAGTAGTTTCAGAGATAAAGTTAAATTTTTGAAATAAAAGGAAAATTTATAAAATAAAATTGTTTGTTCTTTTAAAATTCATAAAAATAAAAATGCGACAAAAACTACAGTTTTGGTCTAAAAACATTTAGCCTAAAATATTCAGTTTTCTTAATAAGTTTGTCAACCGTTTTCCAGTTATTCCAATATCTGTAGTGAAAGTGCCTTAATTTTAGACATAACGATATAACGGCATGAAATAACCCCCCACGAAAAGGGTCTCCAAAAAAATTATGAAATAAACCCCCAATTTTAAAATGAAATGAAACCCCAACGAAATGAAATAACTCCCCAAATCAAAATGAAATACACCCCCAAAAATAGGGTAGCTATTTAATTTGAAATAATTCCCCAATTCCTGAAATGAAATAAGGTCCCGTGCAATAAAGCCATAGGAAATAAAGCCATATGGCCTTATTTCTCATTCATATGACTTTATTACCACCATCCAAGTGCAATAACGCCATAATCGTTTCGTAACCAAAGTGGAAATAACGCCATAACAGTGTAATTGTTATGGTTACAAATTGGCAAAAGAATGAGTTGCCATTGTCAAGTGTTGAAAATATATGGTACAGTAGCTGGAAGAAGGGGGTTGGGAGCGCGTCCGGCGGGCGATGGTGGGGAGTTCGGCGGGTCCGTCCCAACCTGTTAACAAACTCCAAAGCATAGCCGGCCTTCGGTAGGGCGCAAGGATTTTCTCCTCTATGGTATAACAAAGATCGGCTTCGCTAACTAAAGCTTCTCTGCGCAGACGGCCTTGGGCGGGCGCAAGTATTTTTTCCTTTATGGTATAACAAGTACCGGTTTCGCTAAGAAAAGCTTCTAAAATCTGCCTGTTTCCGAGCGAAGGTGGAATACGCAGATAAGCTTTAGTTAACGAAGCCGGTGTTTGTTATACCATAGAGGAGAAAATCCTTGCGTCCTGCCAAAGGCCGGTTAATATATATACCCAGAGAAAAAACAACAAAACAATTTTAAAATAAATTAGAATTATATTAAAAGAATAAATTTAAATGGGAAATAAGGCCATGTATTTCACTACTTACATGGAAATAAAGGCATATGGCTTCATTGCACGGCACCAGAAATAAATCCCCAAAAAGTATTTAAAACATCCAATCAATACAAAATAAAGATTTATTTGGATGCAGTGTTAAAAATTCATAGGCAATAACGCGATGTGGCCTTATTTCTTAATGGAATGAGAAATGAAATCATACGGGTTTATTGCCTACACCCAAGTGCAATATCGTCATAATTGTTTAGTAACCAAAGAGGAAATAACGCCATAACAGTGTAATTGTTATGGTTACAAATTGCCAAAAGAATGAGTTGTCATTGTCAAGTGTTGAAAAAATATGGTACAGGAGGTGGAAGGGGCTGGAGCGCGTCCGGAGAGCGATCGGGCCACGCGCGGCTGGCCCGCGACATACGCAGGTGCGCTCTATATTGCATTTCAACCGCCGTTCTTCAATATAAATTAGCGGAGTTCAGTGTTTGGTGCAAATGCTCTTGCAAAATAGCAAATGTAAAATATCATAGCTGTTTTGTTAAATTTAACAACAAAATACACAGAGTTTCCCTTAAATTTCATAAAAAAAGCTACGAAATTTAGTATTTTCTATTTCGCAAGACCTTAGAACTTATCAAAAGAGAATGTAACGGTACTGACTATGTGTGAAGAAATGTTATTTTATATCAGCACGTTTTTTATTATAACATGACATTATCAATTCGATATGGAATAGGACCAAAATATTTTTAGGGACTTATTTCATTTCGGATTTTTGGGGACTTATTTCATCTGAAATAACTTCCCAATATGAAAATGAAATAAGTCCCTAAAAATATTTTGGGGACTAATTTCATTATAAAATATGTATATTCCAAAATCGTCAAAAATGTAAATTATGTCCCGTTAAAATATGTAAACAAAACTTGTTTTAATGAGTGGTCAAGACCATTCATTCCAAAAAATGAAATAAATACCTAAAAAACGTTGTTGTTGCCTCTCATATATTTTTTTGGGGAGTAATTTCATTTCCGCCTAACGATATATTTCGAAAAGTAGAGCTGATAGAGAAAAATGAATATTAAATTTAAAATCAGCGACCTCAAATTAGTAAAAAAATAGACTATAATATTGTATCTTCTTGTTACATTTTACCATACCCAGTAAAAAAAAATTGGGGTTTTTTAAGCACTACAGAAAAAAGCGCATAGTCAAGCGCTTCAATTAGAGAGCCCTTTATACAGCAGTAAATGATAAAGAATAAAATATACAAAAAAGCTGCTATTTTAGTGCTGACAAGAAGGTTTTATAGCTTAAAAAATAAAAATATATTATGGTCTACGAAAATGATTGGAAAAGCCATTTAATCAAGTAGAAGCAAAACATTGATGAATATGTTTATTAAGTAAGCCCTTAAAAAAGCACTTTAGGAGTGCTTTGTATGCATTTTCAAAGAAGCGCTTATTGTCAGCAGGAAAAAGTCCTCCAAACCGGGAACACCCCATACAAAAATCAGGCATCCGATCAGCAGGTTTGAAGCGATTTGAGGTATGAATTCATAAAATTTTTTTACTGGGTAGCTATCCTTTGGATAGCAATGAAATATGTTGTATGAACTGAAAAATTTACAATTATTAGACACCAGCAGAATGTCATACAATTTCTGGCCCGCTACGGCCTTCGTCAGCATTCTTTGTGTCACACTGGATAGTGATACTTTATAAATTGAATGTATTTAACTCAACAATCTTAACAAATAGAAACTGGGAATTATTTCTTTTCATAAGCTTCTTTATTATATTTAACATTTTTTATTTTTCGAATTTTATTCTATGAGCTAAACTTCAGTTATGTATTTTATAAAGTTTTTTGTAAAAGTCCTATACTTATTTATGTATATGCAATTTCTTTATTTCTTTTTTTTTTGAAGGACTTAAGTAATTAAGTTCCAACTCTGGCAGTGCAATAGCACTCAAAACTATAGTAACGAGATTCTTCTTAACAGCATATTATTAATTTTCCACTTTCATTTCTACTCTCGACTTATTTAATCCTACTTAGAAAATGTTAAACTTAATTACGCTCCTGCTTAAAGGACTACTTTACTCGTAAGTATGTACGTACGTTTGTACGTACATCAATATTTAAGTTGACTGCTGCTCCGCTGACATTGCCGGCATCATCGTCAGTCCATACACATCCTCACATTGACGATAATGTGCACAACATGGTTTGCCATTTACAAAACAGAAAAACTGTCGATAGAAAAAAAAATTTTATTTTGCAACATAAAAGCTTGTATGTGTTTGGAATATACATATGTGACTGCCTACTTTTCGGTTTGTACTTTGGATTTTAGTGCAAGTTAAATTATCAGGAGGGTATGTGAAATGCAAATGCTAAACAAACAGACGACTTGTATGCAGAGCAAGCAGCAGCTAAAAAAATTTATATGCTTTATATTTAGTTTAATATTAAAGTAACAAATTGTTAAATGATCATAATGATAGCAAATCATCATCATCGTCATCTCCATCAACAATGTCGAACTGGTATCAGTCACAATGCCGACAACGTTGTGATGGTGATGTGGCTCATTTTATAAAATAGAGCAATGCTATGGGAAAAATAGAAAGAGAAACTAAACTAAGTGTTTGCTTTTGGATATGTATAGTAAATGATTATATAACTCAATTCATTTGGGACCTAGAATACTAAAAATGACTAAAAGTACATGCAACAATATGCATACATACACACACACACACACACACACATAGACACAAAGAGTTTTTAATACTGAGGCATAGTTTAAATTCTTTAATCTATTTGATGTACTTCATAAATAGATTTACATGTGTGCTTTTGGGGGCGTTTGAGATAAAAAAAAGTTTAATAGAAATTTTGAAAAGGAAAAGTGCAATGAAGAGCAAAAATGAAGGTAAAGATTTTAAAGGTTTTATGTTTCTAATACTACCTATTAAGCCTAAATATAATCGCAACAAATGGCTGTAGGAAAAATCGCCCAAAGAAAATGGCAAAAAAAAAATAATGAAAAATCGCCCAAAAAAATTCCATGTAAAATTGGGCCTGAATTCATATGAAAAGTGACCTTAAATTTGTGGGCTATTTTTCGTTATTATTGGGTGATTTTTCGTTTTTAAATTTGTATGAAAAATAGCCCATTTTTTCGGGCCATCTTTCATTTTTAAAATTTCGTCCAAATCTTACATACGTAATTCTTAAATGTTATTTGTTAAAATAACGGGACATATTGCAAAAAGGTGGCACTCCAAAATGTGTCACAGTGTCCATGGACTTTTAAAAGTGTCATAATGTCCATCGGAGCAGTGTCATAAAGTCCGTGGACGTTAGGTCACTTTGTATAGTGTCATAATATCCACAACACGCTTACAAACTCGAAAGTATAGCCGGCCTTTGGCCGGGCGCAAGGATTTTCTCCTCTTTGATAAAACAAGTACCGGCGTCGCTAACTAAAGCTTCTCTGCACAGCCGGCCTTTGGCGGCGCAAGAATTTTCTCCTCTATGGTATAACAAAAACTGGCTTCGCTAACTAAAGCTTCTCTGCATAGCCGGCCATCGGCCGGGCGCAAGGATTTTCTCCTCCATGGTATAAAAAATACTGGCTTCTCTGCATAGCCGGCGTTCGGCCGGGCCCAAGGATTTTCTACTGTATGATATTACAAAAACCGGCTTCGCTAACTAAAGCTTCTCTGCGAAGTCGGCCTTCGTTCGGAAACAAGACAGATTTTAGAAGCTTTACTTAGCGAAACCGGTACTTGTTATACCATAAAGGAAAAAATACTTGCGCCCGCTCAAGGCCAACTGCGCAGAGAAGCTGTAGTTAGCGAAGCCGGTCTTTGTTATACCATAGAGGAGAAAATCCTTTGGCCCGGCCAAAGGCCGGCTATGCAGAGAAGCTTTAGTTAGCGAAGCCGGTTTTTGTTATATCATAGAGTAGAAAATCCTTGAGTTTTTCGAAAGTGAGCGTGTTTTCAACAGACGGACACAATATTTTCTATCATTGTTCACTTAAAATCCAACTCTGTTAAATTCAATTTTTCGTAATTTATTTTTCAGCGAAAAATATTTCTTCCAATTTTTTTTTTAAAGAATTTGTTTTTCTTAGCTCTTTTGAATACACCGTGTTATTGGCAAATTGTAATCAGCTGAGAACCCTTCTGGCTAAGGTAATTCAATTACGCTGAATTCAAAACTAGCGTTCCTTTTTGGCGATTAAAAATTTTTTAAAAAAGCTGTGAAAGAAAATTATTTTGTTTTCGTTTTGCAATTAATTCAAATCAATAAAAAATTTCGCAAAAACATTTTTTCTACAAATAAAAACTACAACGTTATTTTATTTTGTATATGTACATATGTATATTCAATAGAGTTTCGAAAAAAATTCAATACAGTTAAAAAAACTTTTTTTTTAAAAACCGTTACAATAATTTTCCTAGAAAAAAAACAAGGCAAAACTGTACTTTAAAGATTTAAATTTATTAAAATGAACAATAATACCAAAAGTATACAAAAAAGCGTTTTATGGTGCATTAGTATTAATATTTTTAAAAGCGGTTTTCAAAGCGCTAACTTTGAAAAAAACTGCTATCATCATTGAATTCAGTGTACTCAAATTGTCATTACAAGTAGGTTGCCTAACTTGTTTACATTTGCGAAGAGCTTAGTGATATTGTTTAAAAAGAATCTTTAAATATGGATTTATTACAACCGATTTATATGAAATTAATATTTTCATAAAGAATTCATTTTGAAATATTCGAATATTTTTTTGCAATAATTACGCAAATGAAGTGCTCACAAATTTTGAGCATCACTGTTACCACACATGAATGACTGCATAAAGTATAAATTTCAAATTACTATAAATTGAAATGAATGACATCATAAAAAAATTACTAAATTACTGCATCAATGAAATTTTGTTTTATAAGCCCGGAAAATATTTCTTAAGAATTTTTTAGCAAAAATTTTATTTTAATCGAAAATAGAATCCTTTCATATAAGGGAATTATATAAATAAGAAATTTGCAGTTTTTAAATATTCCTAAATTCATTATTTTGAAAAAAAAAATTCATGTATTGTCCTTTGTGTCATTTTGTTCTTCTTTGTTTTTTTGCTTATTCTGATAAGGCCAAAAAAAGGTTCAATTGACTTTTTATTGCAATTCAACAGTTTAAGATTGTTTTTCATCACATTTGTAAGATTTTTTGTCAATGCTATTGGCTCTTTTAACTGTGACAAAGTAAGTATGTAGTTTAATAGTTCTTTGCCAAGTATTTTTCGTTTATTGTTTTATCTTTATAGCCTTCAAATTTCTTTCAAGAATAAGGAAGAATATTTCAAATTTTTCCTTATGGTTTGTGACAAAAACTGTATAGTAAGCAATAAAAATGTGCTAAAAAAGAAAGTGAATTAAAATTATAATGAACTAAAAATGAAATGCAGATAGTGTAAAAAATAGTAAAGATTAAATAAATAAAAAAAAGAAATAATTACACAGTACTAGTTATATAAACTGATAAGCGGGACACCCTACGAGTAAACCTAGTTAATTCGAGTGTGCTGAATCCAGTGGTGCTAACTGTTTTTTAGGTTAGCTATTGTTTTCGAGATATATTGTTATTCCGGACTTTATGAAAAATGTTTGTATGTTTGTTTGTTTGTTGGCTTATAAACTCCTAAACTACTGAACCTATTTTCCTGAAATTTTGACAGTAAAATCATGTGAGCCCTAAAGATAAAATAGGCTACTTGTAGGGGCAGGGGAATTGGTACCCCCATTGGATGCCAATATTAAATATCGCATATCTTAAGAGCCGCTGACGCATTTTGTTGAACTTTTAGTACTAGGATCTTCTGAGCCCCAAAATTAAAATTAAATAGCAGCGGGGGAAGTGGTTCCCCCATAGGACGCCAATGTTTAATATCGCATATCTTAAGAACTGTTATAGTGAGAATGTTCAAACTTTGTAGAAGTCACTCTTATGGTATACTACACTATTTTAAAAAAAAGAAATAAAGCGGTTAGGCGCAGGGGGAGAAATACCTCCCATAGGATGCATATAGTAAATATCGCTCACCTGAAGAGCTATTAAAGGGAGAGTTTTCAAACGTGGTTAAAGCTATAATTATGGTAAACTATAAATTGCATAATAGAAATGGGCGGGGAAGACAGAGGAGGAGCAGTACCTCTCATAGATAGAAATATTAATAAGAACCGCTGCACGCATTTTGTTGAACTTTTGGTAGTAGGATCTTCTGTGCCCCAAAATTGAAATAAAATAGCAGCGGGGCAAATGTAACCCCCCATAGGACGCCAATGTTTAATATCGCATATCTTAGAAACTGTAATAGTAACAATGTTCACACTTTGTAGAAGTAACTCGTATGGTATACCACACTTTTGAAAATAAAAATAAAGGATGAATATATTAAATATCTATCAACTGAAGAAGTGGTTAAAGCAGTGTAGCGAAGCGCACCGGGTTAAGCTAGTTTGATATAAATATCGTTAGCTAAAATGCAAAAAGGTGTAACTAACAGAAGTATAATTTTACAGCAGGAGCAAAAAACTTTATTAGTGAAAACTATAACCATGTCAGAAAATATGCATTAATGAGCCATTCATGGAATTCTTTAAACAATTTTCAAAGGAAACTATTTCATTATATTTTGTTGAAAAAAAAAAAAAAAATGGGTAGTTTCATAGTTTTTCATTTATAAAATAATCACACTTGTAGTTATGTCCCTTTGTTTTTTGTTAATAAAAGCGCAATTTTTGATCGCAGAAGTGTAAAATTTTGTGAAAACGATTTTGTTATTCGTGCTTAATTCCCAATTTTTATTCTTGATAAAAACACTGAAATTTATTGCTGATGGGATAAGCTATTCCTATGCGCATTTCACTGGTTGCTTAGGCCAGATAGTCAGGAAACTTAATCCAAAGATTTTAGAAGAACTAAAGATATTAAACCAAATAAAACTGTTAAGCGTTTAAGAATTAAATGCAACAGTTCTACTTGTAATAATATCAAAGTTTAAACCAAAACATCAACAATAAACAGTGAGTTTATCTTTTCTTACATTCCCCACTACAATTGGTTGAAATTCTTCCAACATTAATTGTAGTTGTAAGTAGGTTAAGAAAAAACAAAATAAAAACAAAAACAACCTGCTTTAAATAATAAAGGGTTGCCAGACGATCTGGCCTAAGCAACCAGTGAAATGCGCATAGGAATAGCTTATCCCATCAAAAATAAATTTCAGTGTTTTTATCAAGAATAAAAATTGGGAATTAAGCACGAATAACAAAATCTTTTGAATTAAAATTTTGTATTCCCAAAAATTACTTTGATTTTGTGAAAACATGTAACTCAATGGCATTTATAATAATCAATCAAAAACACGATTTAGAATTTTTTAAGGGTACTTGGAAAACTTATTTTAACATACACACGGACAGACAAACTGCCGGGTGGACAGAGATATAAACTTTACCTGGTCTAAGCCATTGTGGAATAAAAAAGGAAGCGAAAACCTTATATAAAAAATAACTTATAAAAGAGTTTTTTTGTATGCATATAGAACTGCCGATAATGATAACTGCCATACTAATGAATTGTCTTTGACTTTGTTCAGTGTACTGTGGAAAAACCAGCAAAACAAAGCTTTTAAATCTGTAATTATTTCCCCCAAATTCGCACTCTGTTCACCAAACTTTTAGAGCATTTCGTCAAGTTTACGATGAGCATAATCGTCTATCTGAGCCCATATCGTGATTTTTTTTGGAGAGATCACAAGAGATCATGATACTCTTGAAACTCCATTATATTCCCAAACAAAATTACTACTTTTGAAACTCCATTACATTCCCAAACAAAATTACTGTTTGGCGTGGTTTACATGCCGAAGGCGTCATTGGCCCATATTTAAATCCGAAACAGCTGCCAAGATTTATATGCTGATAAACTAGCAATGACTGACCTGACGCACTTTTGATGAAATGAGACCCGGGATGCTCGTGGCTCGAAAGTGGACCGTCAGGATGCCCTTCATAAGTCGCGGAGGCCATATACCCAGAAATTATTTTTAAACTTTAAATATGCCATGAAATTTGAATAATATATGATCTCCATTTAATGTTATTTAAAAAAAAAAAAAAAAAAAATAAAACAGAAACAAACAAAATTTACTTTCGGCTACTTTTTTGTATTTTTTTCTCAGTTTTTTGTGATTTTGGACTGAAATATTATTAGCTTTTTTGTATGCAAAATTAAATTTAGCAAAGAAAAAAAATAAATATATTAGAAAAACTGAACAAAATAGACGTTTGGCGATTTTTGGCGATTTCTGACATCCGGTTTGGCGATGGAGCTCAAAAAAAATCTGACAACCCTGTCTAAGACACTACTCCTTATATACTGCTGTGGGGCAGGGCTTAATAAAATTATAAAATCAAAATTAATTCATAAAATAAATTTTGATCTACCAACGTTAAAACACCATTTGGATTAAAGATTGATTTTTGACTATTGACTGCCAGCCGTCGTCAATGGCGGTGAGTGTTAAATGGCAAACCCCTCTGCAGAGATTGTGTGGTTACAATCGAAACATGTAACCGGTCCATGAAAACCTGGGTTCGATTCCCACTTCAGTTAAGAACAAAGAATTAACAATAAATTTAAATTAATTTGATTTTGTCAAATTCCTTACTTCATAAAAATTATTTAATGAAAATTTAGCCTGATTAAAAATATTCAAATTTGGATAAAAGATTTGTTAAAAGTGTCAACACAATGTAAAAGGCGTTCAAAAAATGGGGTATAATTTTATTTTAATAAAAAATAGCTTTTTTGAGGTCTATTGTTTCTCTTGCTGTGGGGAAAGTGGCACCATCCAGTTGAAACCACATATTATCTACGCCCAAGTCATTCATTTTTCTGCACAGAAAACTTTGGATCATCTCCCTGTAGCGATTTCCATTGAGCGATGTTACCTTAAACCCCCTTAATTTTTGAAGTACTAACAAATAAACAAAACGATAAACATTTTGTAAAATCTTTAAATTAAACATGTTTTCATCTTTATAATAAACGAACTTTTTATAATTACAATGAAAAAAACTTTTAAAACATGGATTTTGGAAAAACCCTTTTATTAAATTCAAGGGTGTCTTAAAATTAATTTTTAAGAAATGTTGCTTAATTTCGTTAGAAGAAGACACACCTTAATACCATTTTCGCAAAAACAAAACTAATAACGATTTAACTAGTTGCATCGAAACGTTAAAGCAACAAATTTTTTTTACGAAAAAACTTCCGCTAAGATTATGAAAATATGAATAAAAAATTTCCTTTCTTTAAATGTCAGATGCTTAACCCTTCTGCATCCCTTGGATATGTTCCCTTCCTATGATCCTTTGGGTCAGTAAGACCCAACAATAAAATGTAAACAATATTTCATATTTAAGTGTAATAAAAAATAAAAGCGATTCTATTGATTATTTGACCGAAAAAAATATTGATCGATGATTCTGATGAAGATGAACTCAATTCAATAGGAAAACAATTTTAAAGTGGAATTAAACTTGCAATATCGTTTGTCATATGGGTCATATTGACCCAAAGTTTATTAAATGTGTGTAAATCGTTTTTTTTTTTTGGAGGGGGAGGACAAATTTAAATTTTATTATTTTCATTTAAATTTATAATTTTCGTCCCTGTAATGGATAAATTAAAGTTTCACGTCCATATCTTATATTTAAAGGGACAAAATTGGGTCAAATTGACCCAAGGAGTGCAGAAGGATTAAATAAACTTCAAGGTAGAGTTTTTTTTTACTGTCAAAAGTTTTATATTGTAGTGTATTTTAATTCGGCCATGATTTTTAAATAAGTTTTAAAAATATTTCTCTGCAATTTTTTTTATTTATTTATATTTAGTTCATCAGAAAAACATCTTCAAATTTGTTGCACAATTTTTCTGCACAATTTCAATTGCTAAATAAAAAAAACTTTTTGTCTGCAAAATTTTCAAGTGTAGGATGTAGTGATTCAACGACATCAGTAAAATACAAAATAAATTTGTAAATATTTTAAAAATTTAATATGAAAAATGTACTTTTTATGGGGGAATTTTATTTATTAAGCAAAGATCAAATAAATATTAAATTCGCAATAATTAATAATTTTTTTTTAAATAAATAACAGAATAATATTTTTATTATTAAAGATTGTTAAATTATTAATTTGTTACAAGTGTTTACAATTCGCAGAAAGTGAAAAAATGGTTGAGGATTAAAACGATTAAATGTAATTTCCGTTTTGTTAAAAAGTGAAGAATAACAGTGGGGCAAGCTTTTAATTATATAAAAAATAAATTTTCGGAAATGTAAAAAATTTAAACGTTTATGTAAATTAAGAAGAACGAAATATAACAATTAAGTTTTTTTTTAAAAGATTTTGTTATTCTTGCTTAATTTCCAATTTTTATTCTTGATAAAAACACTGAAATTTATTGTTGATGGGATAAGCAATTCCTTTGCGAATTTCACTAGTTGCTTAGGCCAGACCGTCAGGAAACTTCATCCATAAAGTTTTTAGAAAAACTTAAGATATTAAATCAAATAAAACTGTTAAACGTATAAGAATTATAAGCAACAGTTTTACTTGTAACAATATAACGTTTAAACAAAAACAGTGAGTTTATCTCTTCTTAAATTCCCCACTACAATTGATTGGAATCCTTCCAACACTAATTGTAGTTGTAAGTAGGTTAAGAAAAAACAAAATAAAAAAACAAAAACAACTTGCAAAAGCATGTTGCCAGTTTAGGTTTTTTTAAGCCGTGCACTTACCTGTTTATTGTCAAAGAAATTTTTGGGAATAAGCAACCAAAGGAATTGCTTATGCGCAAAGAAATTGCTTATCCCATCATCAATAAATCTCATGGTGTTTTCTTTTCTAAAAAATAATGATGCATTATAGTTGTGTAATATATTTATTAGGTTACACGAACCCTTACAAAGTGATACATTTTTCTAAATTACATTGGAACAAGATAATAGCTACGTTTTACACTCAACACTAATGTGTATTTAGCGTGTTAAATATTGAATGCAAAGTTTGTACTAAAAGCGATATTCACCACGCTTGTAGCAATTTTCAACATTAAATTTTCTTACAATTCCAATAAGCGTTACAGCACTGATTTTCAATAATTAATGTCAGCTGTTGTTAAAAATTTTGTGACAAAAAAATATAATAAAAGTAAAACAAACGAAAAACAAAAAGTTTTTATATCCATCACAATACAGTAGTTTTGACTTAACTGCCTTTTGTTTACGTGCACTTTTGACTTAACTGCACAAAATTGATATTTTTTGGAATTAATCTTTATAATTCCATACAAATTCCTTTTTTAAGTGCACTTTCTATACCTGCACTTTTAAGATAAATGCACAAAATTTTTGGCATTTTAAAATTATTTTCATACAAAAAATCAAAGCTAGCTGCACTTTGACTTAACTGCTCAAAATACATATTTTCTGGAATTATTCTTCAAAATCCTTTTTTAAGTGCATTTTGTATACCTGCACATTTTTCATATTTTTGGGCAGCTTTAAAATATTTTCATACAAAACATCAAAGTTAGCTGCACAAATATAAATATTTGGTGGCCACTTTTTCACATAAATATCCAATTTAAGCTGTTTATAAAAATATAAATCGCAATTATTTTGGGTTTTTTCCATACATTTTTATGTTCTTTGTGAATTCTTATTGTTTTTGTTAATGTTTCTTTTATATTAAATAAACATAATTACATGTATAAAATGTTTGTTAGACGATTATGTTTAATCCTAAAAGAATCTTCTGATGATTATCTGACGACAAACAAAAAATCTAAATCTGTTTTGAATTTTTTTTTTGACACGCTCGTCAGTAAATCTTGGAATGAACCTTTTGGGACTCTCTGTAAGAGTCGTACAACAATTACTGAGCTACCTAAATAAGACCGTTTTTGAAGTATGAGAATGCTATTGCCAATTCAATTTTAATAAAACAAACCGGCCTAAGGATCTGTAAAAGTTTGTTTTATAGAAATTGTATGAAAATTATAAGTTTTGGCATGAACAATACACTTGATGCCCTGATTTATGTAGCTCAGTCATGCGGCTGAGCATTTCACGAGTTGTAAAATAATACCTTCATGAGTCTCATACGACTCTTGGCATGCTTTTCGAAAGACTCGTTAGATAATCTCTACATACATCATAAACGATACCTTTTACGATTAATATAAGCGTTTATCGCTGCGTTATAGAAGAATCTCTCATAGGAGAGATTCCCAGTAGACTCCTAGACAATTAAAAATGCTAGCTGGGTTGAAATTAAAGTTAAATAATATATAAATTTATGTATTATTAAAATAATTTTTTTATTCTACTTTTAAATAAAACACTTTACTTTAGCTGCACTTTTGTGCAGGTAACCACAATTATGTACCTGCACATCAAGGCAAATAAATGCATTTAAGATAACTGCATTTTTGATTTACCTGCATAAAAAATCGTGCAAAGGAGATTGTGCAGCTAAGTCAAAATTACTGTATAACTAATAATCAAAATATAAAGCAAATTGTCCGAAAACACAAGAAAAACTTAATAAAAAAATACTTACTTGCATAAAAAAGTACTTTACGCAGATGCAAAAAAGGGTATTATCTCACACTCAGTTATAACTGCGGGTAAGAAATGGAACAAATTTGCCATTTCTTGTTGCAACATGTTTAGAAAGGAAAACGACAACATCTCACAAAGAAAACACCATCAGTGTTTTAATCAAGAATAAAAATTGGGAATTAAGCACGAATAACAAAATCTTTTAAATTAAAATTTTGTATTCCCAAAAATTTCTTTGATAAAGCCCTTATGACACTACACTTTTTTTCATTAATTGATATAGAATTGATAGAAAGAAACAGTAAATGCTAGAAAGAGCAAACTATAAAAAATGTAAGCAAAGTGTTTTAGTTTTTTTTTCTCTTGTTATGGGTTTGTTTCAGGGATGGCGTTGAGAATTTTTAAAATTGTACCAACAACCTTTAAAAATTGTACGGGCAAAATATTTTTTTAGTTGAAATTAATTTTTTTTATGTTCTTAAAAAACACCACAAAAAGGTATTATAAATCTTAGTTTAAAACGTATGAACAAAAAAGTACAATTGAAACAACTTAGCCATCCCTGTTCTGTTAGTGATATTAAATGTTGCCAGCTGTTTGTTTATGAGAAACCTAAAAACAAAAAGCGGTAAATCGCTGAATTTGCCCTTAAACCGCTGATTCAGCAACACTTTTGATATTTCAAGCTTGTAATGTAAATTTTAAGTTGAACAATTTAAAATTTTTATTTGACATAACTTCATTTTTTATCGATAACTTTAGTATATCGTTTGAAAGCTTGCCATTTATCTTAATACTTTATATTTGCACTGTTCACCGAAACTTGAACAATGCATTAAAAATGTAGTGTCATATGGGCTTTATTAAGTTTTTTTTTCTTAATAAACTTAAGCCAAAAATGAAAATGGTTGATTCAGTAAGGAAAATTGTTGATTTAAACCGGAAAATTGTCGATTCAATAACAAAAATTGTTAATTAAGTTGGTGATTTATTTCCAAAGATTTTTGATTCAATTATAATATTACGAAATTTAAAGTTTTCTTTTAAACATTAATGATCGATTACGAACTTATTTAAACAAGTTTGGAGTAGTAAAATATAAGGGGATTTTAATTTCAAGTGACCCAATGCTAAAAATTGAAAAACCCTCGTCTTGAGTTTGAAATTTAAATTTAATTTAAACATATCCGACTCGCATCCCAAAAGCGACCAAAACTACCTTAAAGGAAAAGACATAAGCTTTCTTTTAAGCCAAACAAAAAAAAAAAAAAAAAAAAAAATAAAAAATTTTTAATTAAAAAAAATTTTTTTTTTAAAGTATGATCAAATAGCTATCAAAGCTACTTTTGACAAATTTTGCTAACACCAATATTTAATAAGTTACATGAATGAGAAAGATCGCCTGTATGGCCAAAATGTCAAACTTTGACCGTCTCTAACTCAGAAACTTTTTGACCGATCTTGTTAAAAATTTGCGTCTAAGGTAATAGGACTAACCTTGGTGCAAATTTCATCTAAATCGGAAGACATCGATTTTTAACTTGGGTCACTTGACATGAAACCCCCCATAAGTATCTGTAATTCTTAAGCTTGGGACACACTTGGCATATATTTGAAGGAAAAACGTTACCCTTAATATAATTCCAATATTGATTGTTAAAAAAAAAAACAAATATTAAAATAATGTGAGCAGTATAATAGATTTCATTTAATGATATTAATATCCTGTTAAATCACACTCACTATTTATAAAATTAGTGGTAACGCTTATTTAATCAAATATTTAATAAGTGTGACTATAGATTTACACAAGTTTTAAAGCAGTATTTTATTATTTTATTCGTAAATCAAAATATCACTGCTTCATTAAAATAGTATTAAACAAATAATTACTTTCATTATCCATTTTAAATATTTATTTAAATTTCTAATTAATTTTTTGCAAACTCAACACTCTGCATAGCTTTTGCATTCGTTGTTACATTGACATTTATTTGCTTCGATGAAAATTTCAAATAATAATTTTAAAATATTTTACGCCTGGGAAATCAAAAGCCACAGAAATAAAAAAGTTTTATGCTAAAAATCATCATAATAATTTGAAAAAAAAAACTAATAAAATAAATAAAAACTTTTTCCATATTTGTATACATTATAATAATAAAAAAGATTGTTTTTCGCATAATGAACTTTTTGTGGTTAAAAAAATATTTTCAGTTTTTATTTTTATAATCACTAACATTATTTTACTTTTTATTTTAAGATGAATTTAAATTTCAGTTTGTTTTTTTTTTA
This sequence comes from Pollenia angustigena, assembly GCA_930367215.1. NCBI lineage: Eukaryota > Metazoa > Arthropoda > Insecta > Diptera > Polleniidae > Pollenia > Pollenia angustigena. Next base: position 171,009,061 of record OV884059.1, on the reverse strand, counting down.
TCGCAAAAATTAAAACTTTTTTTTCGTAATAACTCTAATTAATGAATTAATTAGGAAACATTTTTGTTAAACGAAAAATTGATTAGCATTGATGATAAAAAAAGTGTTTAAGAAGGTCACGAGCAATTAATGATAAATTATTATTTTATACAGATAATTAAATTTTATTTACAATTAATAAAGAAAAATTATTGAAATAGGCACAGGATTCTTAAACCATGAATATTTTGTGATGAATGAAAATAATGCACTACAGCTTCGAAAAAAAGCAGAAAAATTATAACTTTTTTAACCTGTTAGTAAGTTTTGCTAACATTTTCATTCTCACTTAAAGATTTATTTATTACACTGCGGAACAGACATTTTGCGGTCTCCATTTCTCTTTATCAGCTCTTCTTTTCAAAATATACCTTTATGTCCAAAATTAGGGCACTTTCACATCATATATTGGAATAACTGGTAAACGAATTGAAAATTAAATCGAGCAGGTTAATCCATCAGATCAAGAAGGATTCAGAGAATGGCATAACTGCACATATCAAGTAAAAGCACTCACCAACTACATCGAAATTGGTTTCGATAAGATGCAAAAAACACCAGTATCCTTCGTTGGCTTTACAGCTGCCTAAGACACGGTATGTAAAAAGAAAGTTAGCAAAATCCGCCAAATTATAATAGCAATGCTATTGGATTTTCAATTATTATTTAAACGACTGCCATGGTTAACAGAAGAGAGAACGCTTAACTCTTTTCATTCTCTTTATCCAGGATCTACCAGCCGCCATATTTCGTAAATTCAATTATGCTGATGATAAAGTCTTCGCAGTTCAAAACTCGATATTTGATATCCTTTAAAAGGTTCTAGTATCAGAACTATCGAATATTGCTTTTATTGCCACAGATAGACATCAGCCGAACTTATCGAAAGCGGATGTGTGTTGTGTTCGCCTTATCCATATAGATGCAGACAGAATACCATAAATAAATTTGTGGCACAACACTTTCGTACAACTTCACTTCAAAAAGTCCGGGCATAAACCGTGCAAGAAGTAACTGAAAAAATTAAGTCAAGAAAGAACGTCATCCAGAAGCCCACAGGGATAAGCTGGGGCCCATGTGCTAATTGCCTATGAGCGTCCACCTTAGCTCTGGCTTACCCAACTGACGAATTTGGAGCTCCAATCTGGATAATAGTCACCTTGTAAAACTAATTGATATCCAATTGAGTACCAACATGATAGCAGAGACCCTAAAAGCAGCAATGACGAACAAGCTCGATTCCAACAGAACAACAAGATCGTCCCAAATGCTAACATCCCTGTCCATCCATACATTACGAATCGAGATTAAAATCTAGAAAACCACCTCTAATGATAGCTTAACAGCTACACAATGACAACTTCAATATCTAGATCGACACAGTGAAATGACTCGGGATGTAGGAGCCTCTTATTTAATCCACATAACAGGTCAACTGAATTAGATCTCCGTCGCAAGCCAAAATGTAACTTGAATGGACTTCGCAATTCCACAGGTTGAACATTGGAAATCCTTACAAGATGGGGACTTGCCAATGACGCTAGCTGTTTGTGTGGTGACCTATACCAATCAATCGATCACCTGATTAACGACTACCCTGCATAATCTTTTCCAGAAAATATTAAGGAAATCCTGACCCCTGACGCAGTATCCTGGCTAAACTCATTAAAATTGTAGAAATAATAGCTTAACATCTTACCTTTGCTCTGTTCTTTAATAATCGAAATACGTAATAAAAAAAGGAAATACGTTTTAAAGTGCTTTATATGGGATGGGTATAAACGAATGTTACACTTATTTTTTAATTTGGATCAAAATAGTTTAAAAATTCCATAATTAAACTATTTTACAAAATGTCCACTTGCCTCAATAAATAAATGCTCATGTGTTATTATAATTTGCGGCACATTGGCCAAGAATTTATAGCATTTTTTATGGCTAATAAAACCTTTTACAACTTTCTATAAAAAAAAACATACGAAACACAAATATTTGATAAAGTGGACAATAAGTCAATTTTAATTGCCAACTTTTCAGGGTGAACATGTTTTGTGTTGCACAATAAACAAGTAACACACGTTAATTGGAAACTTCCATGGGAACAAGATTTAAAAAAGAAGAAAATTAAAAACATGAGTGTCATTTATTTTAAATGAAAAAAAAAATCGGAAAAGGAAATTTAAACTTTGTAACTAGAACAAAGAAAAGTATTAAAAAAATAGATTTAATTGCTAAAGAAAAGGGAAAATATTAGAAAATAGAAAAAAAAAACATGAAATAAAAAATAAGTCATAAAATAGAGAATGCTATTGAGTTTAGTTCATAAGCCGCTTTCTATCCTTACAAATGGTTGAAATTCTCTACTATGGCATTCTAGCTGTCTGTCTGTTGGAAATATAAATAAAAGATGTCAAATAATTGCTTTTTCATATAGAAAAACCGCTTAAGGTAATAAGAAGAGAAGAAATATATATTTTTTTTTAATTTTACAATATTTTACAAACATATCCAAGGGGTCTATATAAATAATCTATTGAGAATGAAAAGTGGTGGTAAGGAGAAAATAAATAATACAGCAGTGTTGCCAGAAGTAGGGAAAAATCCTACATGTAGGTATTTTTGATACTTAAATAGAAGCGTAGGGAAAATAGGACGGATATTTCATAATCTCCAAAATGTAGGGATTTTTCATCATATCGTATTATTTATAAAATAAATGGTTAAAAAACCGGGTTTTAATGATATTTTATTGTCCAAAACGGTTAAAAAATTGTTCCCCTAAAATAGCTTCAAAATATATTTCCAGAGTTGTTTGTGGTTTTAAAAGTTGAAGACAAAAATTTACAAAAGTACGGGAACAATAAAAAACAAATATCTGATCCAAATGAAAACGTCAATATGAACTATGTTTAAATATATACATAAATGACACATTAACGTGCATAAAATAAAAATTCAAGCATTTAATTCCAAATTTCAACATTTTCTATTGTTTATTTTATAAATATTTCTTATATTAATTATTTTGGTAAACTTGCTACAGCTTTTTATTTACATATTTCTGACACAGCTGATTGCTTAACAATTTTATAAATTTGCCAAAAAAAAAGTACGGGATACTTCGTGCTGGAAGAAGAATATTTTTCTCTTAAAGCTCCACCTTACCAAACTTTGAGTACGGGAACAGTTTTCGGTAATATTGGGATCCCGCGGGCTCCCAACGACCAACCTAATGTTAAAAGACTTAATTATATTTAATTAATAGTACATACACATCGTTTGCTACAATGCAAAAAGGCGAACTAACAAAAATATTTTTTTACAGGAGAAGCAAACAACTTTATAAAATGAAAACATGTAGTGATTACTCGTCCATGGAATTCTTCAAACAGTAATAAATGGGTTATTACGTAGTTTTGCATTTATAAAATAGACCATCTTTTTTGTTAATAAAATCGTAATTTTTGATCGCAGAAGTGTATAATTTTGTCAAGACATGAAGTTCAATGGCATTCATAAACCAATCAAAAACATGATTTTGAATTTTTTGTTAGTTATGCCTTTTTGCATTTTAGCTAACGACATGTATTATTTTTTTTAGTTTTGTACTTATTTAATGTCAAGGCTTTACTATACATATTCGACTAAAATTAATTTTTTATAACTAATATTTTTTCTTCTGTTTTATTGATAAAAACGCGTAGGGATATTTGTAGGAGAAATTGTTTCAACGTGTAGGGAAAAATTGGATTTTTATTAACATGTGTAGGTATTTTTTCGAAAAATTTACTGGCAACACTGTAATACAGCAAAATGATATAATAAGTCACACTGCACAATTCTTAAATAATTTAAAAGGTAAATGTGATTTAGGTATGTTTAGACCTAACATATATTTGACAAAATAGTTCAAAAACCCGTTTCCTGCAGCAATACATTTACAGCCTGTTCGTTCTTGAATTTATGTTGAAACAAAAAAAAAAAAAAAAAAAAAAAAAAAACTCAAATTGGTTTTTGTTTTTTAAATATAAAATTCTAAACGAAAATTAAATTTTTTATTTAAGTCCGAAAAACAGGCAGTTCATATTCAAAAAGAGGAAATAAATCTGTTTATCGATGTTTTGTTTTCGACCTAAATCTATTCACCTATTTACAAAATTGTTTTTTCGGTATCGGCATAGAAACAAAAAAAAAAAAAAAATATTAGACTGGTCGCAATTATTATACCAACACCACAATAGTGGAGAGGGTATTATGCATTTGTGCGGATGTGTGTAACGCCTTTAAATATTGGTCCTAGACCCACCTTAAAGTAAACCGATCGACTCATAATCACTTTCTGAGTCGAACTAACGATGCTGGCTGGCTGGCTGGATGTCCATGTAACTTTGTGCGCAAAGTACAGGTCGCAATTTTGGAGATAATTTGATAAAATTTGGGACACAAGGACCAAGCCTACTGAAAATTGCCCAAATCGTAGGACCACGAGGGAAGATAGGGGGAAATTTCTTCCTCTCAGAAACTATCAAACCGATTTTAATGAAATTTAAAACTTACATAGAACCATATCTTCATGGACACAAAAGGGATGTATTTTATAAAAAATAGGACCACGAGGGGAGATAGGGCCAATTTCTACCTCTCAAACCGATTTTAATGAAATACAGAACATAGATAGATCCATATCTATATGGACACATAAGCTATACAGTTTTTCAAAAATAGGACCACAAGGGGAGGTAGGGGGCAATTTCTGCCCTTCACAAACTTTTAACCCAATTTTAATGAGTTTTATAAACATAGATAAATCCATATTTATATGGACATATAAGCATGATGTGTTCTTTAATACTGCGGTGTAGGGTATCATATGGTCGGGCTAGACCGACTATACTTTCTTACTTGTTTTTTTTAAATTTATTTGTTTGCGCTGCTTAAAATATGAGGTTTGGTGTAAGAAATCATGACCTAATTTTTCAGCTCAATCCGACGGTGCCTAGTCGTGCCAAGTGGGGCCTAAAGTTCCCCATATTATAAAAAACCATCTATTCAATCAGATACTAGTTGACAAGCCGGTCCCAAAGATCGAAAATCTGGCTTCGTTACGATCTCTCACAGGGAAAGTTCTTTGAGTATGCCAAATTTCAGATTCATATGTTATCAGATGGCTTCAGAAAGTTGCGGAAAGTATAGGACAAACAACAAACATCCGGACATACTAAGAAATTACCCAATAAAAAATTGAGCTTCCAACGAAGCAGGTTTGTAAGGGAGAAACATAAGGGGTTCGCTTACCATTGCGCATACGGAAGACATGAATTTTATATGGCGAGTTCCCACTTTGAAGCAATACATTTTTGACACATAAAGCGCATTATTCAGCGCAGTTATTTTTTAGGATTCTCCCTTACAAACCTGCTTCGTAGTAAAGGGATGCCGTAGCGCTTGAAATGTTTTTTTTTTTTTATAAAAGTTGTTGAGAGTTCTTTCACTTACTTTACTGCATTTCTGTATGTCTTATTGCGTAGCGCATAATTGTGCGCTTATTTTTTTAAATGTACCTTTAGTGCTTCGCAAAATGATAAATTTTTTTATTGGGTAGATATTGAATAGATAGATTAAAGTATTTGCTATTTAATATTTTAGTATGATACGAAAGAAAGATTTTTAACCTAATTCGGGTACGCTGAATCCAGTGGTGCTAGCCGGTTTTCGAGATATACCGTTATTTCGAAAAATAAGGAGGCTGCACAACATATGTTCTTTAAGAAAGGTAAAACTTTTTTCTTATATTCGCAGTCGTTTTATAAACATAATTTTTTTTTTTGGAAAAAAAATTGATTTTTTTTATGAAAATTTCGAAATTTTTGTTTTTTAAAAATTGGAAAATGCAGCTATGCTTCTAATTTTTTACAGACATATAAAAAACAAAGTTGCAAATAAAACAAGCTATAAATGATTAAAATCTGTTAACAACTTTTGATTTTATGTATTCACAAAAGACGAAAAATTTTAATTACTTTAAGAATTTCACAAAACGCAATATTTGTACGAGAGCCCCCCTAAAAAGTAGCGGTAAAGGGCAAATATGTCTCTAGAAAATGTTAAGGAGAAAAAACTAATTGAGGTCGGTCATTCAATTGATTCCCCTAGGGCTGACTCCTTGGCAGTTATGGAGCTTTTTCTTCAATATATTTCTAGTCTGTATTTAAAATTTTAAATGGGAGCGCCCTAAATGAATGGAGATAGCAGGAAGGTATGCTAGAAATAAATGATGGAGATGAAAAAAATAGTGGGGATGGTAATAAATTTGACCCACCTAGGGGCATCCTATGAGCTGCAGTGGCCAAATTTAAGAATTTTACTAAATCGCCCTACTTGTATGGTTGAAATTCTTAAATTTGGCCCCTGTAGTGCCTAGGATGACCTCAAAAAATACGTTTAAAATGGTTATATTTATATGATACCAAGGGCTCTCGAGATAGAGCTTGTAGAGGTTTCTAATTTTACCCAAAGGGTGGGTAAAAACGTTTTGTACAAAATTTGATTATAATGTATTGTTTAATTTAATCAATATTAGCTTCAATCATAAACACACACACTCACAATATTCTGTACATAAAATTAACTGAAATTGTTATCTATATATCGTTACTTTAATATAGAAAAGCCCTAACTAACATTTTCCTTACCTTACAGGAGAAGACAAAAACTTAATAAAAATTGTAGTATTGTAATTGCCATTTTTTTTAAACGCAGTTTTTTTATTAAATTGTTTAGAGAATTTTCCTTCTCCTGTAAAGTAAGGAAAACGTTAGTTAGGGCTTTTCTATATTAAAGTAACGATATGTATATAAAAATAAGTTGTGTTAGTAATTGAGGTTCTCTGTAATGCGTGAACCGATTTGGTTTCTGCAAAGTTCACGTGGAAGGTGACAAAGGAAGGTGGAAGGTTCACGTGGAAGATTTTTATGTATCATCGGTCTTCAAATATGTATTGGTTCATGAGTTATAGTTATTTTTGTGAACACTGCATTCATTCCGAAACATGTATTTTTTTGCATGGAAACTATTCGAATTTAACTTAATATTTTGAAAAACTGAAACAATGTATGTATTTATCAAATATGAAAAAATGGGAACTTAGCACGTCTTACATAAATCTTATTAATAATAAATTTCGAATTCCAAAAAATAACTTTGATAATATACTTGCATGTGCCCGTGGAAAAAAACTGAACTGGCAAATTGTGTTTTTGTTGTTTTCTTACGAAGACAATAAAATGAAGCAATTTGTTTTTTAATTTGGTTTTTTCTTTTTACACACTTACAACTACAATTCGAGTCGGAAAAAGCCAACCAATTGTAGGGGAATGTAAGAAAAGATAAAATCACTGTTTATTGTTGGTGTTTTGTTTAAGCTTTGATATTGGTAAAAGTAAGACTTATTCGCTTTTAGGGTTTTATTTGTATAATATTTTTGGCTTTTCTAAAATCTTTGGAAAAGGTTTCCTGATGAGCTGGCCTAAGCAACCAGTGAAATGCGCATAGAAGCTAGCTTTCCCTCAACAATAAATCTCAGTGTATTTATCAAATATGAAAAAATGGGAACTTAGCACGTCATACAGAAATCTTATTAATAATAAATTTTGTATACCCAAAAATAACTTTAAAATTCAATTAGTTTTTTAATTCATTACAATTCGATTTTAGTCAAACCATTACTTTAATTTAGCTACTTAGGTATTGTAAATCACATCTTCATAAGTTATAGCCATTTAAGTGAACACTGGTTTCATTTCGAAACATGTATTTTTTCGTGCACAAAAATTTTGCAAATTTAAGTTAATATTTTGGGAAACTGAAAGGCGTCTTCTGACATTGTAGCCACTTTGTTAGATAGTGGTCGCACAGCACATACTGCTTTGAAATTACCATTGAATTACTAAGTTAATGAAACTCCCACATGTAACGTTTCTAAAACATCTGGAATGGCAAACATTATTGAAACGCTGCGGTATCATTATTTGAAATGAATGCATTATGCCGAATAAGAAATCTGTTGAAGCATTGGAAATCTTGTTTGATTAAAGATTTGGGTTGATTATAGATCAGCCGAAACAAGGGTCAGGCAATACAAATGATGGCAATACCGCAAGAAGATTCTTTTCAGATCCAGAAACAGCATCTGAAATAACAGGTGTTGATTTTAACCTAATTTTTAGATTTAAAATAATCCTAAAAGTACTTGCGTGCAATGAAGAAATTGACTCTACAAAATTTGGAGATTTTGCTAAGGAAACTGCAAAAATATATACAACCAAGTACCCATGGAGAAGTATGTCTGCTACAGTTCACAAAATCCTTTATCATGGAGAAGATGTCATTAAATATCAGTTGGTGCCACTTGGAGATTTATCAGAGGAAGCTCAGGAAAAAAGGAATAAGGATTACAGATGTTATAGAGAGCACAATACTAGAAAAATTTCACGAAATTCCACTAATGAAGATCTATTAAATATATTATTGGCAACGTCAGATCCGTTTATCTCCAGTATTCGAAATCAATGGAAAGTGGAACATCGGGATTTAGATGAAGAAGTCAAAAAACTACTTAAGAACAGAAATAACACAGAACAAAATATGAAATATTTGCAATCAATCTTTCAATTAAATGAACAATAATTATAATTCATTAGATCAAAGACAGACATTGTATTAGTAAAAAATAATAATAAATAGAAGCTCACGTTGTTACAAAAGCTATTAAAATCTATTGCTGCTATTATTCATACATTATCCACATATGTATGAAATGTTTTAATAAATAAGAATAAATAAGTGTAAACAAATTTGAAAGCAAAAAATTGTTTATTTTTCAGCAATAATAGCAAAATTTCCAGTGGATTTTACTATTTATTTTTTTATAATCAGTATTGTGGTTATTTTGTTGAACTATTTATGGTTTTTAATCCAAATTTTTATTATTTAATTTTCATTAAATTATTTTTATGAAGAAAGGAATTTTACAAACATGAAAATTAATTAAAATTGTTATTGATAATCTTTCATTCTTGACGTGGCTGGGGCTCGAACCCCGGCCGGCAGGTTACCATGACATGTTTCGATCGCAACCACTCGATCTCCTCAGATGGATTTGCCGTCTTACACCCGCAGCCATCGACGACCGCTGACGTCAATAGTCAAACATCAATCCTTAAACCAAATTATATTCTAACCTTTGGTAGCTCGAAATTTGCTTTTCCGAATGATTATCCATTTTTAATTGATTTTACGTGTTTTTTTCCTTTACTTCTGTTTTCTCGTACTTTTGTCAAGAATTCTTCTTGAAGTCGAAAGTACATTTGTTTTGTTTTTTCATTTTTGTCGTTCTTTTCTGTTGACCTTTTTTCAGCACAACTTGAAGGACAAATGAATACATAGAGCTCGTGCCTTAGCTTTAACAATAATCAGTATTGTGGTTATTTTGTTGAACTATTTATGGTTTTTAATCCAAATTATTATAATTAGGCTTAAGTTCATCAAATTTAATTTTCATTAAATTATTTTTATGAAGAAAGGAATTTTACAAACATGAAAATTAATTAAAATTGTTATTGATAATCTTTCATTCTTGAAAAGCAAATTTCGAGCTACCAAAGGTTAGAATATAATTTGGTTTAAGGATTGATGTTTGACTATTGACGTCAGCGGTCGTCGATGGCTGCGGGTGTAAGACGGCAAATCCATCTGAGGAGATCGAGTGGTTGCGATCGAAACATGTCATGGTAACCTGCCGGCCGGGGTTCGAGCCCCAGCAACATAAATAAACATAAATTTATTGGACCGATAAACTGTCCGTTAACGATTTTGGGTTTCTCAATATACCGACAAAAAATATTGTTTTCAGCTGGCAACGCCACTCAAAATACATGTAAAAGTTGGGAGTCAGCTGATTGAATTTATCTGTACGGCAAATAAAAGGAAAATAAATAATTGGCAGATGAGTGCCGGTTAGTTTTGCGATAAAATCGAAGCAAATGAGACATTGAGAAAACCAAATTTCCTTAATGTGCAGTTTTTCGTTGGGGAAAAAGATAATCGCCTAATGAGAAAATGGCCATTAATATCTCGAAAATATCGTTAAAAAAGGTTCCGCATCAAATACAATTAAGTTTGGGGTCAGTAATAATGCATTTACACCTACACCATAAAGAGTTTATAAGTTGTTTATGGTAATAAACTAGTTTGTGAAACTTATTTATCCATACAAACCATAAACAGGTTTGTAACCAGCTTTTGAGATAAACTAGTTACAAACAACCGATTTTTGCTAATGCAACTCTGTTTTTACAAATATTTATATGTGGCCCCTGATACAACATTTGGTTTTCAGATCATTGTTACAATAAAAATGACTTCGAAGCCTGAAAAAAATCATTATCGGGCTTTACTAATGCTCAGATATGCTTTTAAAGACATTGGGTGAAAGATGAATCAAGAATTTCAAAAACACAACGCAGCAACATTTGTGCGGAACGCGCCATCAAAGTCGTACAAGATATTTTCCCCCAATGCAAATCAACACGAACTCTTTATCTAAAGTTAATTTCACTTAACAAAGATAGTTTTGGATTGCAATTTTGATTATAATCATATAATTACATTAAGAAATGTAAATAGTTAAATAATTATAATTTCAAAAGATTTTGTTATTCGTTCTTAATTCCCAGTTTTCTTGATAAAAACACTTGAAATTTATTGTTGATTGGATAAGCTATTCCTATGCGCATTTCACTGGTTGCTTAGGCCAGATCATCCGGAAACTTCATCCATAAAGATTTTAGAAAAACTAAAGATATTAAACCAAATAAAACTGTTAAACGTATAAGACTTATAAGCAACAGTTCTACTTGTAACAATATCAAAGTTTAAACAAAAAACATCAACAATAAACAGTGAGTTTATCTCATCTCACATTCCCCACTACAATTAGTTGAAATTCTCCCAACATAAATTGTAGTTGTAAGAGGTTAAGAAAAACAAAATTAAAACAACAACAACTTCCAAAAGCATGTTGTCAATTAAGTGTTCTTTTAGGCCGTGCACTTGCCTGTTTATTATCAAAAAGTAATTTCTTTCGGAATACAAAATTTTTGTATACCCTCCACCACAATTAGTTGTGAAGAGGGTATATTAAGTTTGTCATTCCGTGTGAAACTTTTTTATTATTCATCTCAGAGCCCATAAAGTGTATATATTCTGGGTCCTTGAGTAATTCTTAGTTGATTTAGCCATGTCCGTCTGTCTGTCCGTCTGTCCGTCTGTTGAAAACATGCTCACTCGTGAACAACTCAAAAGAAATGAACAAACTTGGTGCCAAATTGCTTGTAGTTATCCTAAGCAGTTTGGGATTGAAATGCAGCAAAATCGGTTCAGTGGGACCAGAGCTATGAATCAAAATGTGGAACCACCACCTAAAAAAATTGATAATTTTGTTACAAAAAATAACATAAATGCTGGAACAAGGCACGGAATGAGATAAGATTTTGCAAAAACTTGTTTTATTTGACTGGAAATGACGCTGTTAAATTTCGTGATGATCCGTTCATAATTTACCCTAAGCCCCATATAAACAATACTCCCGGAAAATAGTTTAGTACGCCTAAAACCGTAAAAAATAACGCTAGCGTAACAAAATTTGGTCTTGCCCTCCCTTTTTTTCTTAACAAATACATACTTTGCACAAGCAAACAATATTTTTTTTATACGAGTTGCTCGATTTCAACTCGTTTGTGCTCGTTTTCTGCTCGAATAAAATGTGTGCTTACGAGTTGAAAAATAAAACTCGTAAGCACAAATTTTAAAACGAGTCGTTTTATGCTTACGAGTCGAGCACAAAAATCTGACGAGTCGAAAAAAATTTGTGATTTTAAATTTTAAAACGAGCGAGTTGACTCGAAATGTGCTCGCGAGTCGAATTTTTTCCTACCCTGCGCTTAGTGTAAAAAAAACTTAAACTAAATTCCTCGATCTTTTTATTAATATTCAGCTCTTATAACTACGATTTCATAATGAAATGTACTATGTATTTTATTTCAAATCATAATGTATCACATCTTAAAAAAATATGTTGTTCTTGTTAGCAACAAAAACATTCTAAATCAATTTTTGGCCGATTTCTAACTTGCGATGAAAATCTCTTAAAGATATTAAAACATTTATGTAGCCTGGTACAAAATGAGTATTTAGAAACATCCGCACAAACTCATAATGCCCTCTTCACTTAGTTAAAGTGATGAAGTCGAAAAATTGTTTTTTAATAATTGTTTTAGTGTTACTTTTTTAATTTTCCCTTCAAAACAACATGTTACATGACGTGGGCTTTCAAAAACTCATTTAAATTGTATATTTTCTCTTTTGTTGTTGTTGTCATTCTATACAAAGTTTTATCAACTTTTATGACAGGTCTATATAATCTTAAAATTATTTATATAAAATAAATGATTTGGGCCGAGCCTTTTTTTGAAAACATACATTACTTGGGTAAGAGCTTGTCAAAATATTGCTGTGCATTTTTTTTATATTTATTTTGTATATTTTTATTTTTTCTTAAGGGGGAAAAGAGATTTTTTGTGCGTTTTTTATTGTTGTTGCAAATTCAAATGTTACCACTAACAATCCTTGAAAATTCATCATCATTGCCATACTCGCCTTCGTCAGTTAAACGTTGACTAAAGGATTTATGGCCATGTGTTTGTTTGTATGTATGCATCTGTATGTATGTATATGAATATGAGTAAGTTGTTACAGTTGTATTGGCGTGCAATTGTTAAATTTTCGCTAAATACCATTCACATGTATGTGGTAAATGGGTTTTCTGCCACATGCATACACTTGTTTGTATAGTGGTGTTTGTTCGTGTGTGCGTATGAACAAATACATAGCCGACATCACTTTACTTTAAATAAAAAAAGAATAAACTTTTATATTTTACAAACATGTGATTCATTTGTTTTTTCACTGAGGCCGTTAGCGATGAAGGTAAGCAATGCGTACTTTTTATTAGACAAAGGTTATGGGTGACCAGTAGAGTTTTTTTGCCGGGATTGTTTTCAACTACAGCTTTCCAGGGTGCCTAACACGATATCCTTTTTTTATGTAAAAATTAAGAAATACTTTATGTAATCTTATAGCCGTGCTTAAATTAGAGCGTAAGGCGGAACGTTTTCTTTCACTTAGCCTTGACGCTGTATGCGAAACCTTAACAAGAGCGTTAACTTTGTGTCAGATACAGTTATGTTAATCTTATTTTAAGCCCAGTTGGCCAGATTGCCGTTGGCGACATCGTCGTCAATGATGTATGCACGACTTGTCCCCTGTTGTTTAGGTTTTCTAGAAGACAATTTACAGGAAATCGTCTTGCACGACAATTTGAGCGACGTTGTCTTATAAGTTGTCTTTTATTTAGCTTTATATGGGACAGTATGAGCGACTTTGTCTTATGAGTTGTCCTCTATTAAACTCTTTGTGGGACAGTATGAGCGACACTGTCCTATAAGTTGTCTTGTATGAAAGCTACTGACGATAAAGTTTTCTTGAAAGCTGTTCAATCAATTGCTTGGTTTTCTGAAAATTCTCACATTCTTTTTTTTAACTGTTGATTTAAATACCTACAAACATTTACAAATTAGTTCTAAACAGTAAAGCCGAAAATGCTGATGAAATTATTCGCGGCCTGGAAAATGGATTACAAGCAGTTAATACTTCACTGTCAACTTTAGGATTGCTTATAGGAGTCGAATATAAAACGTATAACAGAAATAAAAATTCCAACTTTACTAAAAACTGTCTGAAATAGATAACCATATAATTATTTTTGTCGTTGATGATGATGTAGACGACATTGTCTTTCTTTGTGTCGTGCACGATTTTCGCGACACTTGTTCGAAAATGCGTTGACGATTTGTTCTTGCTGTCCCTCACATGTCCAGCAGGAATTAACATTGTCGTGCATCCGTCTTCGAGGATGTCTTAAAGACGTGGCCAACTGGTTAATTAATCCTACATACAAAAAAATTGGAGATAAAACCACTAGATTACCCTAAAAATAGCTATATTGTGATTATTTTTTAACAATAGGGATGCTTCATACAAATTGTATGGGTATGACCCCATTTACCAAACGTATTCTTATTCAATTGAATCGGTACAGTAACAACTCATGCTCTTCTGTCTTCTAGGTTTACATTTCAGCCCACTAACCTTGCCTTCATACCAGTGACGTCAAAAATTTAAATTGTGGTTGTATTGCCTTTTATTAGTATTAGTGAATAAAGAGACAAATATTCTTAATAAAAATACAAAAAATATGTAAGCATCCGCCGCATCTTCGCTTGGTAATCGACGACTGAATTGTGTACTCTCGTGGACTAAATGAAAAAGCGTAAGAATGCGTGTGAAGAATGTGTGCGAATTTATTTCCACAATTGTGGTATGGGCTGGACATCAATGCTTCATACACAACTCGACTGGCTCTGATAAAACTCCCTACTTTTTATATGGTGATTTCTCATTGGATCCAAAGTCAATTAGTAGAGTAAGAATTGCTTCTCTTTTGTTTATAGTAAAATTAATGTTATGTAATCAAATGTAAGTTTATAGTCTATTAAATTTAAGTGTAAATTTAAATTTGTAAAATTTCTGTAAGGAAAAATCCTAGGTGAATTGGCCATGATGGCTTTATTGCTCAATTTAATGGGAGATAAAGCCATAATGGCCTTATTGCCCAATCATTGGGAGGTAAGATCATATTTTCAATTTTGCGACATGAGAGATAATCCATATTTTTTTTTCGCAAATGAGAGATAAAGCCATATTTTTTCAGAAAATTGTTATGCATGGTGTAAACATTTTGTAAAAGGGAAAATCCTTTGTTATCATTGAAAAACATTTTTTTTATTCTTGTGACGCACGCAGAAAAACTTTATTCAGCGAAGCCACCTGCCGCGTCCTACTGGAGGAAAAAACCACTAAGCACTTTAGTATGCGAAGCCAGATTTCAATACTTAACTTTAGTGTCTCCGGAACTGTAATGAGAGATAAAGCCATTTTCTAATATTGCTAATGTGAGCTAAGGCCATGATGGCTTTATCTCCCATTCAAATGAAAAAAAAAAACTAAAAAGGCTTTATCTCCCTATTGAATGAGAGATAAAGCCATCATGGATTTATCTACCATGGTATTAAAGCACCCCCCTTCCGGTGAATTCATGTGAACGGTGGTAACGATACTGCGACAAGAACAACACTAAAAACACTAAAAACACAACATTGTATTTTATTTGTTGCTTTCGATGGTCGATACGTCAAAAACACAAGCAAATTTTGACATTTCTCTCTCTAAGTACGAAAAAAGTAGCACAGCAGTGCTTTTTAAGCCACCTGAAAAATCTTTAAAATTTTAAAATAAATAGTTTTTTTATTTTACTTTAAAGCGGCAAGTCCGGGGACTCCGCTTACCGCTTCTCGGCAAACAAAAAACCCTAGTTTATATTTTTTACGGGTAGTTTTTAAATTGTTTTTTGTTTTAACTGTTCACTAGTTCTCCGTCTGTTTGCCTGTCAACGCCACTGCATCGATATGTTGTTGTTACGAGTATTTCAGCCACAAAGTGATTGATGTTCCTTTCATATATCTTTTTGTTATTTTATGGTCTTTCTCAATGAAATGGTTTTATTGTGTCTGTAAGTTATTTTTATTGTTACTGTAGAATTTTGTTTTTCCTGCCAATAAAAAGTCCATTTATTTTACAGCAGCTTTAGAGTGAACATGCCAAACTTAACAAAGTTTACTTAGCACACACATGAACTCAATAACATACGCATGCACACACACAGTTTAACTAACACTAAACAAAGTAAAAAAGGCTTGTTGAAAGTTCGTTACATATTTTTGAAGTTTCTCTGTATTTTTTTTTTATTTTGTAGAAGCAAGCAACATTTTCCTTGATAAAGATATAAAAATGTTGTTTAATAAATGAAACTTGTGTTTAACTTGTTTCCTGCAATTTCTGTTAGACAATTTGAAGGAGAAGTTTAGCGTTTTTGTTTAATTTCCTGTTTGCGATGGTAAATTATTAAGGATAATTTTGCTTTAATGCTTTAATGTACGGAAAAAGTAAATACACTCACAATATTCTGTACGTTAAATTAACTGAAATTGTAATATAAAATAAATGAAAATTCAATTAAAAACCGGTCTACTTATTTTTCATTTATTTTTAACAAAAAGTTCATTTAATTTTTACTGTCAAAAATTCAACACCATATTCCGTTAAATCAAATAAATATTCAGTTATTTTGTAAAATTTTATTGTCAAAAATTCAACACCATATTCAGTAAAAACAATTAAATATTCAGTTATTTTATTAAATTCCTTTATTTTCCTTTACTCCACAAAAGGGCCGAAATTCCAAAAAATACCAGACAGACACCTGTCCGTTTGTTTTTCTTTTAAGCGAGAGAGGGAGAATATTATTATTTACTTACCCTGTTACACACGTTTGTTTTACTTTTGTTGTACTGACCACGTTGTTTACAGAAGAACTCTCAATTATAAGACACCAGCAGCATGACCGATATGGCTTCGCAATTATTTTACTTTTAAAATTTGATGTATTTAACTAAATTATATTAACAAATAGAAAATGCGAATTGCTTACACAAAACAAGCAATTCATTTTTTATAGATAAGTAAAAATTAATTTTTGGTAGTTAAATTATATAAAATAACTGAATATTTTATTGTTTTTACTACATATAACTGCATACTTATTAGTTTTTACGGAATATGTAGTTAATTTTTTGACAATTAATTTATATAAGATAACTGAATATTCAATTGTTTTTACGGAATTTGCGGTTGAATTTTTGGCAGTAAAAATTAAATGAACTTTTCGTTGCTTTAAATTATATTTTTATTTAATTAAACATAAAGAAGAATTTAACTCAATCAACGGACAATATTAACTGCAACTGAAAATCCGTATTAATATGCACTTAGTTTTTTGAATAACTGTTAGAATCAGTTAAACATAAATTTGCTTGGAATTTTAAATGTTTATTTATTTAAAAATGACTGAACGGAATATTTCTTAAATAAACTACTGTCCGTTACTATAATAATATTGTGAGTGTATGTATTTCAATTAATAACAATTTAAAATATTAAATTAACTTTAATTTTTTTTAGCTGTTCAACTAAAAGGTTTTATTCAAATTTAAGGCCTCATTTATAAACAAATGTTAGATTAATTAAAGTTTCATAAACCGAGTTTTCTAAGTTTATTAAACCTTTTAAAAATCATAAATATTTTTTAAGGATTTTAGATAACGTACTAATATTCGATACAAATACATCACAGCTACACGCAGAGAAAAACTATGGTTGGGCATGGTTACGGCAACAACACTATGTTTAATGTAACAATATATTGTTGTCGTAAACAAATAATTGTTATTTTTATTTAATATCAACAATATTATACTTACTGTAAACATATCAATGTTGATCGCAATTATAAATTTGAGTATTGTTGATCGAAAAATAATTATTTTTCTAACAACTAAATTTCGATAGCTTTCAAAACATTTTATATTACTCTTAATCATATCATGATATCTAATAGCCATAACATGATAACTTTCTATACATTTATCATATTATGTTTAAGATGCAATGAAACAATTTTTACTCTAATAATATTATGTTAGTGCCATTTGTAAAATAATTTTGAATCAGTTGGGTCGTTTATTTTATATGTGAGCGGTTTATTTATTTAAAGATAAATTCCCATAAAAAAATAAATTTAAAGACACTAAAAAGATTAAAATATTAGCGGAGTTCACTCAGTATTAGTGATTTAATAGTGCAAATGCAAAATATCGTCGTTGTTTGTAAAATCCAATAACGAAACACACAGAGATTTCGTTATATTCTTTTTCTGTGGTTTTCATGGGCAACCGCGTATGTCTTAAAACAAATTTTTCAGGAGAGCCAAGAACTATTCTAGATCAAACTATAGGCTTGGTATTGCACTTTTTAAACTTTGTCACTACGTTAAAAAATCATAATTGATCCATCTTTTTTAAAAAATTTTTAGAAACATGTAAAGAGTGTTTAAAATTATGCAATATGTCATCAACATCTCAAAATCGGAAAGGACATACGCGGTAGCCAATGAAAACCACAGATTTTGCATTTGCTCTTTTGCAAGCCTTATATTAATCCCCGCTATTTATTTTTACATAAAGAAAAATTAAAAAAAGCCGAAAAATAAAAATAAATTTTATTTATTTTATATTTGTATGCCAGTTTGATTGCTTATTAATTTATTATGATTAGCCTGATGATAATATGATTGCTTCTTAACTTATTATGTGCATTCGTTTACTTTTCCAGTAAAATCCAGTAGGTGAGTAATATGAAAATTTGTGTACGCGAATGCATTTCAGTAAAATCCAGTACAAATTTGTATAAATTTTGGGGTAAACGAGCGCAGCTATTATTATTAACATGACAATAATTTGATTACTTCTTAACTTAGTTTGATTAACAGAATAATAATATGATTAAGGGAAAAATATTATGATGTCATATTATGAGTATATTTAGTCATAATATGATTCAATACTAATCTTAATATGGTGATTACAATCATGAATCTTATCATAATATGTTGCTCTTAGAATATGTTTATCACAACCATGTTTTTTCTTTGCGTGTAGTGGAGCTTCTAATATATAATATTTTTTTTAATTGGAAAAACATTGAAAATATATAATATTAAAAGAAACCTATACAAGAAAATGTCGTAGGGTAAGCCCATTCCCCTTAGAAGTATAGAGCGTAGGGTTTTTGGGAATGGGTTCTATTGGGCTAAGACATAAGAAATATTATTCGAAACAAATGTTTAAGCGATATTAATATTTTTACAGAAAAAGTATCTTGTATTGAAGCTTTCTACACCAAAAAAAAAAAAAAAAAAAAAATTAAAAGTTATTCACTAATTAAAAAAGATTTGGTAAAACTTTTCTGATACTCAGGCTTTAATTTGTTGCATAAATAAACTAAAATGTTATTTGATATCGTCGGCTTAGAGTGTAAACCTGCTAACTCCCTTTTAACAAATTTTTCAAAGAGACAAAAAACTTTTTAATTTCCTATTTGCTGCTTGAGAGGAACACCAAAAATACTGTTGAATTGACACACTTCAGGACTAAAATTGAAGAAAAACTACATGCGGGTCGACGAGCAACAAAATATTTTTTTATACAAACAAAAATTTTTATTCAAAGTATTTCGTATATTTTAATTTTTTTTTTAATTTGCGTTCAATTCCCTTTACTTTTTTAAAAGCTTTTAACTTCTTTTTTAAAATTTTTATTAACTGCCTGTTTTTAGAAAATCAAAACAAATTTTCGTGTGAGAAATCAAATTCAAAACAACAATAAATTACGAAGATTAGTTTTCGTTTTCAATATAATTTCTCACACGAAATTTCATGTTTTAATTTTCTTAAAACCTTTAGTAGAAACGACCGTATTTTTTTTCCTTTCGATTTAAAGCGGATTTTGTTAAAGCTTTTAAAATGTTTTTTTAAAATGGCATATTCTTTAAGTCTCATTCAAACAAAATCACAGGCATTTTAGCACATAAATACATAATAGATGAGCACGATAATTCGATTAAAGTCGAAATGGGTGTTTTGCCCACAACGAAGGAGTGAAAAAGAAATATTAGAAAGCATTAACATGGTAATTTAAAGATATTTATCAAATAAAAAAAAAGAGCAGGCAATGTCTGGAGAGGTAAAACTGTCTAAAATAAGTGTAAAACCTTTAAAAAGTTAAGTATATAAAAGAAAATATTAAATTCATGCATGTTTACATACATTTCGAATTCGGCTTTGATTTATTTTTGTCCATTAATCAACGTAAGAAAAGGGATGAAGGATTTGGATGATTAAAAAAAATAACGTTAAAGTAATTCAAAAGCGGAAAGTAAATGTTAAGACAGGACTTTAATTACGCTTTCACATTTATGTATGTAGAAGAAATAAACAAATGTCTATTTAACAAGTAAAAATGCTTTAGTCGGGTTAGCCAAATCTTTGATAGCCTTCACTAGCGATTTAATTTTTTCGAGGGTAGTTTATTTAAGAAATATTCCATTCAGTCATTTTTAAATAAATAAACATTTAAAATTCCAAGCAAATTCATTTTTAACTGATTCTTACAGTTATTCAAACTCAGTGCATTTTAATACGGATTTCCAGTTGCAGTTAATACTGTCCGTTGATTGTGTTAAATTCTTCTTTATGTTAAATTAAATGAAAATGTAATTTAAAGTAATGAAAAGTTCATTTAATTTTTACTGTCAAAAATTTAACCGCGAATTCCGTAAAAACAAATAAAAATATTTAGTTATTTTATAATAATTAACTGTCAAAAAATTAACTACATATTCCGTAAAAACAAATGCACATTCAGTTATTTTATATAATTTAACTACCACAAATAAATTTTTATTTATCTATAAAAAAATAATTGCTTGTTTAGTTAAATACATCAAATTTGAAAAGTAAAATAATTGCGAAGCCGTATTGGTTATGCTGCTGGTGTCTTATAGTTGAGAGTTCCTCTGTAAACAACGTGCTGAGTACAACAAAAGTAAGACAAACGCGTGTAACAGGGTAAGAAAATAATAATATTCAGCCTCTCTCGCTCATTAGAAAATCAAGCGAACAGGTGTCTGCAGTGATGCCAACTTAGTGCTTTTGGCACTATTTATGGTGCTTTTTTAAGCCTCAAAACGCCAAAATTTTATCCATAGTGCCAAACTAAAAAAAAGCACTTTTTCAATATTTTGTTAGTGCCTTTAGTGCTTTTTGCAATTTTCATTTTTTTCTACCATTTTTTAAAACTACGATTATATAGAGGATGATTTAGTTGAACTTTGCTATTTGGGGTACAATTTTGAGAGGGCTTGTAAAGATTTTAAGATTTCAAATGACAAAAAAGTGATAAAAGAAAGTTACATTCGTTTTATCCAAAACTTTATTTACGAGGGTAGAGCTATTCTTCCTAGCAATTTGGAAATTAAACGAAACGTTGCACTTTTTAGCGTTGACAACATATTTAGTAATCGCAATAAAAACGATGTATTTCGGTAAACATTTTTTGAGATGTAGACACTGTTTCAAAAATAGAATATGGATTGGAAAATAAAATGAATTGTTAAAAAACATACAGTCGGAAACCATACAAAAAAAAAAAAACGCCAAGACTTTAAAAACAAACAAAAAAGAGCCTTAGCTTGGTATATGCAAAGTGTTAAATAAATTAAAAAACAGGTGGCAGATAATACTTTTATAACGAGCGTTGTGTAACCTCTAATTCTCTAGTGCTATTGAAAAAAGGTTTGACTAAGTATCAGAATGCAAACATGTTTTTTATATTTTACACCTTATGTGTATTCTTTATTTAGGAGCATATGTTAAAATTATTAGATAATATCATAAACCAATTGTTTTATTAAACTTTGTACGGTTTTAATTTAGATTTATTTAAACGATAAAATATAAGGATGTTTATTAAAATATATGCTGTCATTAAGTTTTATAAACAATGGTCGGTCATTGCAAATTTTCGATAATTGCAGCAGGCCAGATTTTTTCAAGTCACGAAAATCGAGCTCGCACTGTATTACTTAAAAACTGTTTTATGGCCAATTTAAACTCCAAATGTTTTGGATGATATTATTTTTATTGAAGATAATAATAATACATTTAAAAATGTTTATCTAAAATGTAAATATATTTAGTATTTAATCTTAAATGAAAATGGTCCCCATCAACGCAGTCGCGGCACAGCCGAATGCAGCTTGTTTTGTGTTTAGTGCTTTTTTACGCTTTTTTTTTTGCTCGAAATAGTGCTTTTTAGTGCTTTTTGCTCTCAAAAAGTTGGCATCACTGGGTGTCTGTCTGGTATTTTTTAAAAATTCGGCTCTTTTGTGGAGTAAACGAAAATGACTGAATTTAATAATTAAACTGAATATTTCTTTTTTTTTACGAAATATTCAGTTAATTTTTTGATAGTTATTTTATAAAAAATAACTGAATATTTCTTTGTTTTTTACGGAATATGTAGTTCATTTTTTCATAGTTAATTTAAATAAAATAACGTTAAATTCATTTGTTTTTCGGAATGTGGAATTGAATTTTTGACAGTAAAAATTAAATGAACTTTTAGTTAAAAAGAAATGAAAAATAAGAAGACCTGAATTAAACTGAATTTTCTTTTATTTTATATTACAATTTCAGTTAATTTAACGTACATAATATTGTGAGTGTAGGCTTTATACACTCAGAAACAAATTATTTTTGCAGGAAGCCATATTCTTATAGCACCATTAAATGGTTGGATTTTAACAATGTAAGTATTGGCAGGTAAATTAACCATAAGTTTTTCGAAATTAACCATATTTTGGTAAAATTTACCCAAAATATGGTCAAAATTAACAGTAATGGTCAACATTTCCATTAGTTTGTCAAAAAATGTCAGAATTAACTATAATATAATATGGTCAACATAACAGTATTATGCTTTTTTATTTTAGCCATTCTTTCAATTTGCCTTTTGAGTGAAGTATTAATTTTATTTCATTTTTTTATGTATAGAAGCTTTAATTTAAGCTTTAATAATTGAGGTGAAGTTTTTTTTAACATACAGGGATGTTCTGGAAACCGAAAAGGTGAAACACAAGAATTTTAAACGTCGTTTTTTATTAAGATTTCTGAAATAAAAGAATTTTATGACAAATATTTCTCTATTAAACAGAATTTTACAACAAAAATTATACAAATTAAATTAAAAGTGTATTATAAACAACTTTCAAATTCTTGCATTTTCGATTTCAAGATCACTCCTGTTAGTCACTGACGTGGTGGTTAATTTCATCCGTTTTTAATTTTACAAAATTTTTTGATAAACAACTTACTTTTTTATAACTGTCTGTTTATTTCTTTAAATAAAGCCTGGTACTCTGTTCAACATTTCACGTGAAATGCTGTCAAAATGCATATGAAAAAAACTTGTGCGGAATATCAATAAAATAATGTTGATAGAGTTGTACTCTGTTCATTTTGTGCAAAAGTTTCGAAATGCTTCTGGCAACATTTTTTTCAAACTGCGAAATATTGTAAGCTGCACTTATTTCACGTGGAATTTTAAGCAAAAGCAAAAAAGTATTAACTGATTATTAAATACGAAATAAAAAATTAAAATAACACAACCGGTAACAGTTTCTTATTCATATTTGCTCTCTTTTTTATTAAAAAAAATTATTTTTAGTAAAATACATGTGTGGTTTTTTACATACGCAAAACAATGTCGCATACTTTGTAGGAATAAAATCGTCAAATTATACAAACTCGCATGATTGGTAACATTGATACATGTCAAAATTTTCGTGTGAAATAATTAATGTTGCTCAACATTTTTCACAAATTTGAACAGAGTACTAGGCTTAAGACGCGATAATTTTAACAAAAAAAATTAATAACGAAAGAAAAATACTTAAATCAAAAGAAAATATATAATTTATTTCAAAACCAGATTTTCTTAAGTCTAAACCCGTATATGCATTGCATGCATATACGTTTACTGCATCTTTTGCACATCGGCTTTTTATAATGCAAGCCGACGTAAACGATCTTATGCTTTCGCCTACTGGGATACATGTTTGTAGCACAATTATCAAGTAGCAGGAATTGATTCTATTAGAGGTGGATCTACTGACGCAAACGTGGACGAGTGATCATTTAACACCAGCAGCTGCATTTCTTCGCACATGATTAACATGATTAAAACAACATGCGAAGATACAGAGAGAATCAGCTTTACATATCGCAAGAGAAAAAGTAAATGAAAAAAACTTAAAAAAGAGTGTACAATTTATCACATTTAGTTATCTGCATTCCTTCCATTTGACTGGTTTATTGTGCTACGTAAATTTATGTTTTTAAATTAGAAACACAGTGCAACATTTTTGATTTCATCGAGTGTAAACTTGTTCTTGTGTTGAATTTCTCGAAGTACTTATCGGAAGTAACAAGCCCCCATTTAGAATTTGCTAGTTTAGTTTAACTAGAAGTGCCTCAGAATTGCTGAAATATTGAAAAAGTGTTTCACTACTTTTGGCCCACAGCTGCCAAACTGTAAGAAACTCAGTAAAGTAATCTCCAGAAAAATATTTCTTACAATTCTAGGGAACATTATAATACAGAAAAATTATTTTTTCATATTTTTCAGAAGTATTCTACATCGAAAATTTAAAAATGTAGCAAAAGGTAAAGAACTTTTTTGAGGCACCAGATGCAGTTTAATTTTCTCTTTTTACTAGAGCTACAATTGAAGGTTTTAAAAACAAAATTTTAATTGGTTTCCGAGATAAAGCCGCAAGAAAACTAAATGTTCTTTAGAAAAATTAAGTCTTAGCCAAAATATAATTGCAGCTGAGTAGTTCTTTGAGAAATTCCACTCGACAATCAGTTTGTATTTTATGTGTTGCACTGAAAAATTTAAAGAAAATAATTTGAGAATTTTATGTAAGCCAAGCAAATGTGCAGTGTAATTGTTGCTAAATTTGATTAAAAAATTTTATTGTTCAATTAAACAATATTTGAAGTTTCAAGGAAGGTAGACATTTTTTGGTTCAATAAAAGCCAAATTTTCTAAATCGTGACAATAAATATGTCAGAAGCAAAAATAGTTTGCTTGTAACCATTGCGGGGCCCATAATATGTTTTTTTTCAACAATACTTCAACCTTTTTTTCTTCTTGTAAGGGAAAGATGGTTATTTAAAACAGTCATATAAAACTAAATCGGACTAAACTTCTTAAAGATATCGTTTTTTGTTACAGGCTTTGACGTAAGAAAAATATTTTCGAGTGTGGACTTTATATCGGCCTTTTGTTAAATTATGGACCGACTATCACAAAATTGACAGGATAGTTTCTAGCCATATAAAACTGAACTGCACTAAATTTTATGGCAATATCGTTGTTCTCTAGGGTTAACCCATTAAGGCCCTGCGTTGCGTTTTCGCAACGTTCACTTAAACCTCCCCTCATGCATTTTGTTGTTACGTGATATTGTTATAAAGCACAGAGAAATAAAATTTAACTTAATATCTAATCGACCTTTTTTGGATTTGTATCATACATAAGTTTTTTTTTATAAAAATTTTTAATTTAAATTTTTAATTTTTCCTGTTTTTTGGGTACTTTTGGAAAAAGGTAAAAAAAAAAAAATAAAGTAATATATAATATACCTATCTGAAACTTCTGAAGGAGATAGCTAACATACGAACATTATTATTTCTACTCAAAAATCCAATTATCGTAGACATTTGAGACTTTTTTTATGATTGGATACATCCGTGATGCGAAAACGCAACACTGGGCCTAAACCATATACAAATTACATAAAATTATCAAATAAAATATATTTATACAATCACTTGCTATTTAAATAAAACATGTATACATGTAAATTATAAGTTGTTGTTATTACGCAGTAGGTAAATTCTCTATGTCAAGTGTGCTATTTTCCTAAAGGGAAGCGAACTTCCACCAAAGTAGTCCCGTGATAGGTCTTTGGGGGAAGAGACCGGTTCTAGTTCTAACAGTTTATATGAATAAGATCTAACACTTTTACATGGGTTTGTCATTAGTTAATTGACACCATTTGACCAGTCACACATCTATTCTCAATGGACGTGTTAAGTGTTAGTTAGAACAATGTAAGGTTATTTCGATACAATGTAGTATGTACCGTAATTCATTACTTTTTTTACCTTCTTGTTCTTTATGCACCAGTTAGATGATTAGTTCTCGTTTCACTGGTCATGAGTTCTATCTTTTTGAACTTGTTCTATTTTCACAAATCCAGGAACAATTGACACAAATTTCCAGCAGGGTTACTTCAATATTTGATACCATCCACTGACAGCTAGGATATTTCAGGAGTGGGCATTATATTGAACCTGTGGTAAATTATGAACCGATCTTTACGAAAGTTGACAGTGTGATTTCTAGTCATTTAAAACTGTGACAGAACAAAATTTATAACAATAGAATTATTTTTTATGGTTTTAGGCGTACCAAAGTGTTTTTCGAGAGTGGGTTTTATATGGGTCCTATGGTAAATTATGGACCGATCAATTTACAAATGTGAAAAAAGTGACGTAGCAGTGTACCCAAAGTGCCTTGGAGCATATCATAATTGAATTAAAAATAAAATGTAAATGAATATCTTTTTTATTTTTTTTTTCCTAAAGACGTGAATAAAATATTTTAATTTAAAATTTTTACAAATGCGCTTAATTTGTATATCGTTAAGGCCTAACGTTGTGTTTTCGCAACGGGAGTTATCTGGGCTCCCAAGTATCCGATTTGCCCAAAATTTGTTTTCTTTCAAATTTAGGTATAAACAATTAAATCGTAAAAGTTTCATCATTATAGCTCAATGGGATCATAGTTCGGGCCTTAATGGGTTAAAGAGGTATTTAAGTGTTTTATGAAAGTGGTAATTTTTGTTAGGGGGCTCAGTATGGAGTGTATGGTAAATAATCATTATTAAAGATTAAAGATATGCCGCATTTAATTGTACATACATTCTGGTACAGAATTTATGTTTATTTTTGGTAATTCGCATACAAAAGTAATAAATGTTATCTTTGTACAGATTTGGGTATAAAACTCTTTTTCAGATATATTCAATCTGCTTAGTAACAACAAATAAAAATCTGAGACCAAACTAATTTTTTCTTTTGAGGCGTTCCTAATTGTACATGTTTGAAAATCGACTTAGAGTGACTCAAGAGCATCGAAAATATATTTATTAATGGGATTTTAGATGAATATTTTTTTTGTGTTGCACACGGAAGGATCAACTTAAACAACGCTTATTCACCACTCGTTACAATGCAGGTAACAAAACTATTTAACCTTTATGTGGTCGGGATTGAAAACTTACGTTGGCGGTCGGAAGTCTACATTTGTAGCAAATATGTATTTGAATGGAAAACTATGTCCACATATGATAAAAACCCTAGTATGCCAGGCGCGGATTCAGGGGGGGGGGGGGAATAAGGAAATTTCCCCCCCGTCAATTATAAAAATATGTTTTGTTATTTTCGATAATACAAGAATTCCCAATTATAATATTTTTTTTATATGTACAAAATTGTTGGAAATCCCAGCAAGGGATCCTAATAGTTATTTAATAGATATTTCAAATGAAACATCTAGTTTACCGTATTCAAATACTTATTATTCTAAATTAAATCCCAGCAGGTGCCATCTATATCCGAAGACTAAACGATTGACTTGATAATGCGTGCGGTTGAATTATTAAAAAGCCTTAGTATTTGCAATATTTATATATACATGTGTTATATGAATCAAAATTCTATTCGATAATTTTTGACGAAAGCACGAATTTGTCAGGGAAAAGCCAGATGCAACAAAAAGTTTACAGGGAAGAATTTATTGGCTTGATTGTAAACGCATTTGAAGAGGCTTCAAATGATATTGTTAACGTTGATGTGTCAATTGTTGCGAAGGCACTATCATCAATAGGTGGCATGTCATAACGTCCAGTGTCATAGTGTCCATGGACAAGTACCATAAAGGATTTTCTCCTCTATGGTATAACAAAAACCGGCTTCGTTAACTAAAGCTTCTCTGCGTAGTCGGCCTTCGTTCGGAAACAAGGCATATTTTAGAAGCTTAACTTAGCGAAACCGGTACTTGTTATACCATAAAGGAGAAAATCTTTTATGGTACTTGTCCATGGACACTATGACACTGGACGTTATGACATGCCACCCATCAATAGTGCTTAAAGCTTTGACAAATTTTGGTCTTGACCTAAAAAATTGTGTGGGAGATGGAACAGATGGGTATCCTCTGATGTCAGCAGAAAATGGAGCTGTTAAAATACTCTTGAAACCGCGACAAATGCGAAACAAACGCCCTGCTATTCCCATAAATCAAGAAACTCAATTTCTAAAAGCAACAAAGTGCCATTAATACAAAAAGTTGTATCATTTGCTAAAGAAACGACAAAATTATTTAAATATAATCATCCCAAGCGAAACACAGTTTTAGCAAAGTATTTGGGAAACAAACTCTCTACATTATGCGAGACAAGATGAGTGGACCGTCACGACTCAATTTAACACTTTGCAACAAGTGTACATCATATAGTAGAAGCTTTGAAAAAATATCTGAGTGGAAATGTAGTATATCTACCTGTATATTTAGGAACTCACTTAGTACTTTTGAATTTATTTGCGGAATATACATATTAAGTGTGATACTTGTTGTAACACAGCCACTTAGTATCATTTTACAAAAACAAGATATTGATATTGAGCCTTGAAGGGAACAGAAATAAAACAAAATAATATTTCAAAGCGATTTTTGAAAAAGTTTAAGTTATTTGCGTTCAAATCGAGGTTCCAATCGAAAAGACAAGATTTGAACGAAATAATCACATCCCAAATGTTGAAGGTTACTACCGAGTTATAGGTTACATTCCTCTTATTAAATTTATTTTAGAAGATCTCAAAACACCTTTCCCAATAGTGAACATACCTAAACTTCTACCTCAAAGTGTAATCAAGTCATATACAGATACAAAACTGTTAAAACCACAACTAGCTGATGAGCTGATTATATTTGATAAAAGAGATAAACTCCTACTAACATCTAAACTTGAGCCTGATCTATCAGATAACGTTGAAGATGCTTTAATAAACTGTGATGAAGATATCTACCCAAATCTAAGAAAAATATTTCAAATGTTCGTTTCAATGCTCGTCAGAAATGCTACGAGCGGGAGGTCATTTCCTACCCTTCGTCGAATAAAAACATGGCTCAGATCAACAATGACAGAAGACATACTGTACTGTCTAAATTTGCCTCACAAGAAAATCAAAAATTGCTTATTTAAAAATAGTAATGTATATTGAACTGATCTTATATTTTATTTAACCTTTTTGTTGAGTTTTTTTTTTAATATAATATACACATATTGTTGTTAATAAACTTTTAAAAATAAATTTTTTACTTTTTGTATCATACAAAATTTCCCCCCCGTAAAGCTCAAGCTGGATCCGCGCCTGTAGTATGCAGAGTACTATAATATTATAATTTAATGCATATTTATAAAATATAATAAAGTCAAGCACACCAGGGTTGCCAGACGGCCAGAATTGTCCAGTTTTTTGGGTGTTTTGCAGGTTCCAGCTAAAATGCAATTTATCAGTTAAAAACTTGATTTAATTTTAAAAAATTACTTTATTACTTATTTTGTACAGAACAAAATCCTATACTAAGAAAAAATTGTAAGGAAAAAATTTCTTTTTCAAAAATGCGATACAAATGACGTGCAAAATTTATATGAATTGATCTCGTTTGTTGGTCATGCCATCCAGCAATATTTTTTGTGCAAGGACTTAAGGTATTTCTAATAATCCTTACTCACAAGAATCCATTCCTATGACCGAATAAAATACAACAAAATTTTGATGAAAGTTGCAAAATGTTTCAAACATTTTTGCTTACAGCTAAAGTAATAAAATTATTATATTCTTCAAATAACAATAAATAATAAATATGTGGCTAAACAAATAGTTATCAGCCATGTTCAGGACTCGAATTCGAGTGATATCAAAATACAGTGTTTTAAGTTCATTAAATAATTTTGTGTTATATACTTCATACTATGAGTACAGCGTATCTTCTTAAAATAAAGAAAATGACGGTAATTTAAAACAAAATTTAACTGAAAATCTGCATTGATATCAATCAAATCAAGTTTTCTATCATTTTCGTAACGCCAACGTGAAAAATATGATGATTCGCTCATTAATCTCCTGTAAGGATTATGAAACCAAAACATATTAATTCGAACTGTCAAAGTCAGCAGGCTTTTCGCTGTGACTTGCAGTTAATTCGTCCTGATAATAATTTTGTCATATAATATAAGACTGAATTTAAAGTTTTACGTTTCCTTGCTTTCTAAATTTTTTTTATTGCTAAATAATATCTGAAGGGAAATAAATTTGATGTTGAAAATTACCGTGGTATTGCAAAATTGAGTATTATAACGAAACTATTCGAAAAAATTATCACCGAAATCCTTTGTTACCAAGTATCTTATTTGATTTCACCTTACCAGCATGAGTTTCATAAAAGATGTTCTACTACAACTAATCTCCTTCGTCTTACAACTGTCATATATCGAGGATTTATACAACACCTGCAAACTGATGTGATATTCACCGATTTTTCCAAGGCTTTTGATAAAGTTAACCATAGACTTTTGAAAGTTAATATTATTTTACTATGTTTTACTGATATAAGTATTAAATGGATATATTCATACCTAAGCAACAGAACACAAACGATTTGCCTTAATAACACAATTTCTAGAAGCATAGAAGTTCTGTGTGGTGTACCTCAGGGAAGCCACTTCTTTTTACATTGTTTATTAATGACCTACCTGAGGTGATTAATTCATCTAATATTCTGATGTATGCGGACGACGTGAAAGTTTTTCTTCGCTATCGTCAAATATCTGAACAACAACTTCTTCAAAATGACTTGAATTCTTTTGACACGTGGTGGGTGCAATGTAAATCTTATGCAACTTAATCTAAAAAAAAGTAAATACATGCGTTTTGTTAGAAAGAGTCCAATACCTGCATGCTACTTTTTTGAAAGGTATCAGTTGGAGTCGGTGGATAATTACTTAGATCTTGGAATTCTGCTTGACTCAAAACTAAATTTCATCGCACATATAACAATGACAGCTAATAAAGGCAGAGGCATGATCGGTTTTGTAAAACGTTGGACTAAAGAGTTCAAGGATCCATATGTTATGAAAAGTCTGTACACTCATAAAATTATTACAGTAACTGATTGTAGGTTATTAAATTCGTTTTCGGTACTGTTAAAATTGAATAAAAATATAGTTATTTTACGAATAATTTTATTTTTCAACATTTATGTTTGTTATTAAAAAAACAAACTACCAAAAACTAATGTTTTTCCGTATTTTTTTTGTTAATTTGTTTGATTTTTGTCGGTTAAAATAAATTTTTCTAATGTAAAAACTATTCAATTTTAACGAATATGATGTTCAATAAATAAAAAACTCAGAAATTAATGAAAAAATCATTTGTTTTAAATGAATTTTAGTTTGTTTAAAATGAATTTTCGTTTGAATTTAACTACATAATATTTTGAGTGTATACTTCCCTTGTAAGACCTGTATTGGTGTATGGATCTGTAATATGGGACCCAATATATAATAAATACTCCGACCAAATTGAATCAGTTCAGAAACAATTTCTGAAACAATTTCTGTCTGCGTGGGTTGAACTTTAACCAATGGAATATGCCGTCTTATTCTGCAAGACTAGCCCTCATCAAGCTGCCAACTCTAAGGAGTCGTAGAACTGTGATGAACATCTCGTTTATTTTTAACATAATTGTTGGCGACGTATGCTCTAGATGCCTAATCAACAATATAACATTTAATGTTCCTCAACACCCACACGTCATTTGGTTCCATTATCAGTTAAATTTTTAAGAGCTAATTATGCTAAAAGTGATCCGTTAAGAAGGATTTATTGACTATTCTTCTAGTCACACTGATATTAAAACTCAATTATTAATCTTTTTAAACACATAATTTTTGTAATTTTTATTTCACATTTGTATATATTTTGTAAAAATAATTTGTATTAAATTAAGAAGTCTGTAAGGATTATATTCCATAGACAAATAAATAAATAATAATAAAATAATAAATTAAATGTTTCTATTGTCCAGTTATTTGACTTTTGTTAGCTGGCAACCCTAAAGCACAAGCATGCACAAGAAAACAAAGAGTAAAAAAATACTAAATGACATGTTCGACATTCCGCACTCAAAAAAATTTGAGTTGAGTAAAATATTGATATGAATTTCCATACATTTTATATGGTGTCTACATTTGTAGACTACCGGCCAGAAGATGGTAATTTTGAAAAGTAGGGTCTTTGGGGTGTTGTAAATAATTTTTTTAACGTGTTAGTGGCCAAAACTGCTTACAATTGATTTTTAGGGAGCAACTGAAAATTTCAGACCCTGTTGTTGTGGAATTTTTATTTTTATTCAACTTTTTCTGCAAAAATACTACAAATGTAGACTACCGAGCACATAAAGGTTAAGGATTAAAATGGTTAAAGCCCTTATGCCCCTACATTTTTTATTCATAAATTGATATAGTATTGATAGAAAGAAACATTAAATGCTAGAAAGAGCAAACTATAAAAAATGTAAACAAAGTATTTTAGTTTATTTTCTCTTGCTATGGTTTTGTTTCAGGGATGGCGTTGAGAATTTTTAAAATTGTACTAACAACCTTTAAAGATTGTACTTTTTACCTTAATTGTACTAAAAGATTTTTTTAGTTGAAATTAATTTTGTTTATGTTCTTAAAAAACACCACAAAAATGAATTACAGTGGTATACAGCCAAAAAATACCAAGAACGCCACATGCCTAGATAAGTTAATTGGGACCTCCTGAACACGAAAAACGCTGTAATTTTTTTTCTAAGTACCGTTTTTTAGATAACGGTACTTTTGTGTTTTTCCGTGTATGGTCCCACTCAAACCCTTGTGTGTATACTGAATATCAAGCTTTGTTTACATTTTGTGAAGGAATTAATTCAAATTTAATATTCAATAGACATTTTAATAGTTGAAAAAAACTTAATTTAATTTTATAAAATAAAAAAAGTGAATATAAACACAAGGAATTAAAAATGCGTAAGGAATAAGTGGAGCCACAATTAATTTGCGATTGAGGACTTTCTAAAGAAATTGTGTATATTTTAGTAACAAAAAAATTTCCTCTTTTATATTTCCAAAATATATTTTTGACATTTACTCTAACTTTTTACAAAAACAAAATACATATTATTTTTCAATAAAAGGGGATGGCTATCATAACTCCATCTCATTATGCGGTAACCTTTATAAATTCGCCTTGGACTTAACTTTATTTTTTATTACTTTATATTTGCACTGTTCACCAAAACTTGAACAATGCATTAAAAATGTAGTGTCATAAGTGACTGGAAAAAAGACGAAAAAATAGATATAAATTAAAAATGTCTTTAGTTTTATTAAGATTCAATTTTATGAGTCAAATCTCTTCCTTTGATAAATGAAATTTTGTAAAATTTACAAAATTAGTCACACAAATTTAATTTTTCTTGGAAACGTTGGCTTGACAAATTTTAAACTCCGTTTTGAACCTTCTAACCATAAAACTGTCTTAAAAGGCAGACAGACGTATTACTATAAAGCAGTAATGGATGAATATTTCTTTTTGTTACACACGGAATAACAAACATCTTATACCCTAATTCAGCTTTCATGGCACTGGGTTATGAAAAGTACATCCCTTTCAACAATTTTTAAAAAAATGTATTGTGTTGTTGTTGGTGTTGCCCGTAATTAAAATTATGCTTTTTGTAAGCAGCTTTTTTTTTCGAAAAATGTCAATTAAAAGCATAAAAAGGAAATTTTTATTATCTTCAAACAACAAACATTGAACATTTAACAAGTGATAAAAATCTTTTAGCAAAATGTTTTGCTCTTGGCTACATTAACAACACTATGACAGGCGAAAAACAGCTTAAAGAGAAAGAAAACGTCAGGAAAAACGACACGATGAAGCAATAAGAAACTTTTGAAAAACAAGTAGTAAGACCCAGTTTTCCTTATCGTAATTATTTGCACACTTATAACTAAACATCACATGAAGTAGAATCCTTACAAGCATTTAGAAGAGAGTTTTTCGATTGCCTACCAAAATGTCACTATTTCGTCACATTTAGAAGTAACACAGACGATTTTGCAAAACAACTAAAACCACTAAGATTAAAATTATGATCTCTTAAATTCGTCTAGTTCGTTTTTAAAAAGTTGTTCAGATAACTTTAGAAGTTTTACAAAAAAAAAAAAAAAAAAAAAAAAAAAAAAACAGCAGCATAAGCGAAAATTTTGAAAATATGTATTAATTTTTATCTGACCGCTTGTCGGAAAAAGATATAAATTTAGAAATAATGAAAACATGAAAACATTCAAGTGAAATTTATATAATTTAAAAACTAGAGAAATAAAATTTGTAAAAGTTATTGTCAAAAAAACAATTGGCAAGAACTTTTTATATCCAGCTCTATAATACAACTAAGATTCAATATCGAAATTTGGATGTTAAATGCATTTTAAAAATTAATAAAAAGCATTTTGCGGTTTACAATTTTCTGAAGAGTAAATTTTGTTTTGGAAATTTAATTAGACTTCACACCATAATAAATTTGTAATCTATCCCAGCGGTAATTAGAATGAGTAAAGAGGCCTAATAGAAGGCCTTATTTAGCAGTCACAAGCAGTCAGAAGCCCTTCTCGCTGCATTCCATACTTATTAATTTTTAGCATAGGTTGTCATTGGGCGCAAGGTCTTCCACACTTCCTTTAAAAACAACTTCGATCCCTTCCCAAAGAAGGGAGTAAGGAAGGTCACTAAAAATTAAAAGTAAATAAAACTGAACACCTTCCTTTCTCCCTTCTCAAAGAAGGGAGTAGCGAATGTGTACTGAATATTTCAGAAGGTCTTTTAAAAAGAAGTTTATACCTTCTAGAAGGCATACTTCTCAAGGCAGGATATCATGCGAAGCGAATCTTTTAGAAAGGAGTATAGAGGCCTTCCAAAAGGCCTGCCACTTGCTGTCCTTTCAATATTTACCGCTGGGATTTTTCTAAACTAATACCTATGCCGCCTTATAAAAACGAATATTTTTCTATAAACGAAAGTTATGTTGGGATAAACGTGAGTTCCTGTCGTGTCGGCCTAACCCCACGCTGCTCTTAACACTGGTGGAAACAATATGTTTACCAACAGCCCCATGTGTGAGCGAAATCAATACACACAGGTGACAATTTAAGTGCATGATTAGGCAGAACCATATTCTCGCCCCTTGTTTACACTGAAAGAATTATGCTTCACAAATTAAATAAACCAAATTATAATTATTTTTTTTCTTTAATTCAATAAAATTTAATAACAGAAATGTAATTTTAGAAAATTATTGAAGCATTTCATAAATAATACGAAATTGAGTTTCGCAATTTCGTTAAAATTTGTCATTGGACTACTTAATATCTCTTTAAGAAGAAAAATCCAACTAATTGATGTTATAAATATTATTATAATTAATATTAATGATTGACTCAAATACTTAAATATTTTTTTAACTAATATAAAAAGAAAGATTTTGGAGTATCATATTTTCAATGAAAAATGTCACTCACCCTGCAGCCACACCTTCAATAAATCACTTGCAAGTTGTGCAAATACACTACTTGTCAATTTGATAATCAATACCAATTTAAAAGTGTCCTCGACGAAGAAACAACTCAGAATAGTAGTTTGACTAAAATTATTTTGTAAAAAGCACAAGAATTCATAAATTTTTTAAGAAATATAGTTTTTATAAAGGAAGCGCCAGCTGTTAAATTGAAATTAAAATTTCCAAACAAATGGAAAGGTAATATTGAAAGGAATCTCGTGGTCAATTTAAATCAGTGTTCGAAAATAAACACTAAATATCTTTTTTTAATGTTCGGTTCGGTAGATTTGTGGAAAACACAAACGCTTATAGTGTTTGTGTAAAAAATCATTAAAAAAATAACGTTTCCCTGTTAGTCATCTTTCGAACAAAAAAATATAACTGTTTTTATCAAACTCAATAAAAGATGTGAACATTTAATTCCGGTCGGTTTTTTTTAAATCCACAAACTTCAATGTGTTCGGTTCGGCTCGTTAATGTTCGTCCCTTTCGGCTGGTAAAAAACATTTTTACAAAAAAAAAAAATACACACACGAAAAAAACATTATAGAATATTAAAATATAATGTTTGTCTACAGTATCACTACTATTGTTCTGTTTTTTAACGAAGAACCAAACATTATATAATGTTCGGTTCTTTCTTGAAAATAGTTACGAACGGTATTAAGGGTTGTGTTTGTCTACACAATCACTAAAAAAATAGATAGCGTTCCTGGGTTTGGGGGCTGAACGTTAAATAATGTACTGTTTATTTTCGAACACTGATTTAATAGTGTAAATTAATTGAATGGCAAAACTTGATCAGGCCACACGATCAAGTTAATCAATGACAACACAATTAAGTTCTCTTACTACAAAATTCAACAAAGTATTAGTATTATTATTAACAATTGGCTGTCAGAATCGCTCGCAAGTGACTTAAGGCAAGAACAAGCAGGATTCAGAGCTAGAAGCTCATGCATCGACCACGTAAACACCTTACCTATTATAGTTAAGCATTCAGTGGAGTGGCGCACTCCTTTAGACATGTGCTTCATTGACTTTGAAAAGGCCTTCGATACATTAATCCATGAAGCACTAGAATGTAAAGGAGTGCCGACAAAAGTGATCAATCTGGTCAAAGGGCTGTACAATGGAGCTAGTTGTCGGATCACTCACGAGTACAAATTAAGTGCCAATATAAATATCCGGATTGGTGTCCGTAAGGGCTGCGTTCCCTCGCCTTTACTGTTTAACCTAACGTTTGACATAATAATGAACTGGGTCACAAACAACAGCACCGGTATTGCATGGGGCCTCCAGGGTACACTTTGGCACACAAACACTCCCATATCGTGACAAAACTTCAGCACTTGAGCGATTTTGCAGCTAAATCAAGTTTTAGAATTAATATTGCAAAAACCAAGCTAATGTGCATTAATACCGACTACACTCAACCTCTATTTATAGAAGGAAAACGGTAAAACGATCGAATTGCCACTCTTTCTGCTACCTGGGAAGTATAATTTCTAGTAAATGATGAAACAGAACTGGGACGGAACGATGTTTGTCATACAGTTTGACATAAAGTTATGCCAGAGAATGCGGTCGAGAAATAAAATCATTCTCTTAACAATGCTTCCATACTTTCATTAAATTTCATACATTTTGTAAACAAAGAAAAAAAAGAACAAAAAAAAAGAACTTTTCAATTATGGGCTTTAGCCCGAGGCCACGCAATGAGCGGCTAAGCGTCAAGCGGCTGAGTGATGAGCGTCAAGTTTGAGCGGCAAGTGGCTTATTACTGAGCGTCACTTCTGAGCGGTTAGTTGTTAAAATGCCATTGTAAAGAGTGGCTTGTTCAATGTTATTAGGCGAAAATCGTATTGATAAAAATGTAATGCGTTTTTTAAGAAAAACAAGTAAGAGAGTATAGTCGGTCAAGCCCGACAATATGATACCCTACAGTATTAAAAAACACATCATGCTTATAAGTCCATATAAATATGGATTTATCTGTGTTTACAAACTTCATTAAAATCGGTTTGAAAGTTTGTGAGAGGCAGAAATTGCCCCTATAGAAATTGAAAAACTATATAGCTTATGTGTCCATATAGATATGGAAATATCTATGTTTTAAATTTCATTAAAATCGGTTTGAGAGGCAGAAATTGCCCCTATCTTCCCTTGTGGTCCTATTTTTTTTAAATGCATCCCTTTTGCGTCCATAAAGATATGGTTCTATCTATATTTTAAATTGCATTAAAATCGGTTTAATAGTTTCTGAGAGGAATAAATGTCCCCCTATCTTTCCTCGCGGTCCTACGATTTGGCCCATTTTCAATAGGCTTGGTCCTTGTGACAATAAAAACCTATGTCCCAAATTTGATCAAATTATCTCCAAAATTGCGACCTGTACTTTGCGCACAAGGTTACATGGACAGCCTGCCAGCCAGCCGGACGGACATCGTTAGTTCGACTCCGAAAGTGATTCTGAGTCGATCGGTATACTTTAAGGTGGGTCAAGGACCAATATTTTAAGGCGTTACACACATCAGCACAAATGCATAATACCCTCTCCACTATTGTGGTGTGGGTACAAAAAATTGCAGCCTGTTCGTCGATTTCGAGCGAAGACTTCGTTCACTTAACTTACATTTAAAACAAAAACAAATTATAAGCAAATAAGAAAGTATAGTCGGTCAGGCCCGACCATATGGCACCCTACAACGCAGTATTAATAAACACATCATGCTAATGTGTCCATATTTATCAAGCAAGGGGAATTAAACCATTTATATACAAATCTACCCAATACAATACTGCCGTATGTCTGTGAAATGTTTTGATTTGCTGTTGCTAAAAGTTAACACCAAATTGACAAAACAAAAAAATAATTTCTCGGTTATAGTTTTATTTTTAAAATTTGATAATCTGTCTTTCCATAATTCGGTCGGCTTTGTACGGATGAAATCATAAGCTCCATATTAACTTTTGCCATGTTTATTTTTGACGCTCAGAGAACAACTAAAAATTAGAACAAGTTTTATTTCTGAGCGACGCCGCTTAGCCGCTCAAAAATTTCGCTGGCATGCCGCTCATTTCGTGGCCACTTCAATAGTATTTATGTTTTAATTTTTTGACGCTCATCGCTCAGCCGCTTGACGCTTAGCCGCTCATTGCGTGGCCTCGGCCTTAGAATTTTTGCCTGAAGTTGAAGACTCAATTCTGTTTCATCATTAATGGTGGAGGAAGTGATGATATAAGATTCCGCATCACAAAGGGTAAAACATCGTTCAGAATGTTGAATAAAGTCTAGCGATCAGCATTCATCTCTAAGCGCACCAAACTCAGAATCTTTGACGCCTATGTAAAATCCGTTGTTTTATACGGGTGCGAAACATGGCACGCTGCCACAAGGGAAATAAATGCTCTCCAAGTATTTATAAACCGGTGCCTGCGGTAAATTTTACGCGTATTCTGGCCAAACACCACAAGACCTGCTTATGCATGGAGAAGACTGGTTGAATTTGAGGGACTAGCAGCAGCCAAAGCATTAGACAAACCAAATTTTAACTTATTTTTTGAGGCTCTATGTTCCACCTAGGATCTATGGGAATTTAATAATAATAATAACCACAAAATTGTTATAGCTAGAAAATATTTTTTTTATAGTACTGTTCTAAAATCATTTTTTTTTTCAATTAAATATTTGGCAATAAACATGAAAATTTGTGAAAAAAAAAATAGTAAATTTTAATGTTTCATAATATCAATGAAAAAAATCATTACGATAAATTAAAAGTGATGCTAACCAAATGTTAGTAATAGGCTCAAAGCAAACAACGAAAAAAACAAAAGCAAAATATTCTCACATTCTTTTTCCTTTAATTGCTAATTTAACTACACGGAATTTACGTAGTAGTACAAACCATTAAAACGGAAAGTATTTTTATTAAGGTATTCGCAGGCTGGAAAACGAATTAAATGCAATTTACTTAAAGTAAACCTTATGAAATTAGGACATAACATGATAAAACAAGAATATAAAAACAAAGTAAAATTCACATCTTAAAACAGACATTGAAATAAATAACCATAATAATCATTCAATAAAAGACTGCCATCAAAGATACAAAACAAAGTAATTAATTTATGGATTTATGTCGTTTAAAGTTTGATTAAAATACAAAAAACTTCTCGAAGTAAAGCTTCGTGCAGCAACATTTTCACTCGTGTTCATAACGGAGCAACAATTTTTCTCGCAACCACACATAATGGGTAATTTTTTAAGAGCTATATTAAAGTTAAAAAAAAACACATCAAATTCAGAAAAATGCATGAAATCTTTATTTAAATCGATAGTACGGTCCATATTATTTAATGTTTGAAGATTATTTCATGCAAATGTTGACCGTGGCTGCGCCTCAAATGGTCCATCCGCTTAGTCCAGTTTTGGCATACTCTTTCCAACATTTCGGCCGGTTTCTCATGAATAAATGCTTCAATGTTGTCTTCCAATGCATCAATTGAAGCGGGCATGTGTGAATAGACATGAGCGTTAACATAGCCCCACAAAAAATAGTCTAAAGTCGTTCAATCGCACGATCTAGGCGGCCAATTGACCGGTCCCGAACGTGAAATAAAATGTTCACCGAACTGTTGAAACCATATGACATGCAAGTCAAGCTCTTGCATTTTGGGCGAAAAAAAAGTTGGATATCATCTCACGGTAGCGCTCACTATTCACAGTTACGTTACGATTCGCATCATCTTTGAAGAAGTACGTCCAATGATGCCACCAGTCCATAAACCGCACCAAACTGTGACTTTTTCTGGATGCATTGGTAGCTCTTGCAATGCTTCTGGCTGATCTTCACTCCAAAATCGACAATTCTGCTTATTAACGTACACATTGAGCCAAAAATGAGCTTCGTCGCTGAACACAATTTTTCGATATAAAAGTGGATCTTCGGCCAACTTTCCAAGAGCCCATTCACCAAAAATTCTACGTTGCGGTAGGTCGTTCGGCTTCAATTCTTGCAACAGTTTTTTTTTGAAAGGCTTCACACCTAAATCCCTACACAAAATTTTCCACGTTGTTGAGTAACAGAGGCCCAATTGCTGCGAACGTCGACGAATCGATAATTGATGGTCATCATTAACACCGACCGATACAGCTGCGATATTTTCTTCACTTCGCACTCTACGTAAGCGTGTTGGTGGTTTAATGTCTAACAATGTAAATTTGGTGCGAAATTTAGTCACAATAGCCCGAACAGCCGCTTCAGTGGGTCGATTAAACTGACCATAAAATGGAAGAAGCGCGCGATGACCTTTCTTAACAGAGCATGCATTTTGATGATAAAATTCAATAATTTGCAATTATAGACCAAACTGAAGATGTTTGACAGTGAAACAAAACACGAAACGTGCGTCAGCTGTTTAAACCAGTGTTGCCAAAGAGATAATAGCTAAAAAATCACCCGATATTTTTAATTAAGAAAACGTTTGCAAATTTTTCCACAACAATATTATATATTTATTTTTATTTTTTAAAACATTTTATTAAAATTTGCATTCAAAACTAAATAACATTATTTTAAACGTCATTTATATTTTCATACAAATTGCTGCTGCAGAAGAAGTAGACTCAACTTTTTGAAAAACTTAAGTTATATTTTTGTTTGAAAAATTAAAGGAAAATATATGATATACTTTGGGAAGAAATAAAATAGAAGACGAAACGAAATTGTTGCTGCCATTGCAATGTTGTTTGTTTTGAGTTTCAATAAATAAAGAAATAAATATTTTTATCAAATATGAGAGTACTTTTTATAAAATAAGAAAATGCAAAAACTTTGCTTAATTTTTCAACAATAACAATATAACGGTTCATTAGACTTTACTATTTTTGAGTGAACTAAAAACACTTGCTTATCTTTTTATTGGAATGGAATTTTTTAACGGTTCTATTTTTTTTTTTTGCTTTGAAGCTCAACTAATTCGCTGTTCAAATCATGAGAATTTATTTTTAAAACCTGGAAATTTCATTAAAACAATTGCTCTTTTCATTAAGTTAAGAAAAACAACCTAAATTCTATAATCGATAAATTCTTTTCTTCATAACGGTTCAACACCAAATTAATTTTAAATGAACGTCTGAAGTACCTATTTTAAAGTACATATCAGAAAACTGCAAAATCACTATTTTTCTTGATTTATTCATACGCTCAAATTTACATTCACTCTTTGCCTGCAAAACAAAGTTCAACGTTGGTACACATTTGATGCATGTATTCGTTTTTTATTGAAAGTGCTTTCTTTGCATTTTTGTTGCGCACGCAATATAACACAACTGTGTAAATTCAAAAGGAACACATTCTTATACTTTTGCATTCAAGTAGTCATTGTCCACTCGATGAGACGCTTTGTTAACATTTACAACAATAAGCCACTCGATGAGACGCTTTGTTAAAATTAACAATAATAAAAACAACAATAACAAGAATACATTGTACATACAGAACTACTGTACTTTTTAAGATGATAAAAAAAAGTATTCTGTTTCTATGGAAATTGTTTGTACCTACATCAGTATGTGCGATTAGTTTCATTTAATTTTTTTTTTTTTTTTGTACTACATAGTAACTGCTGAATGTCTTCATGAGTAATAATTGCTTGAGTTCTGGCTTTTTTGTTTGTGTTTTTTTTTCTTTACCAAAACAATCATTGTCGCACCGAACACACAAACATCTTTATTAAAAAACGAAGCTAACGATGGTACAAATAACAAAGCACGATGTGCATTATTTGAATAACTTCAAACCAGCAGCGAATGTTTGCGGTTGCGCAAGTTTGATTGTATGACCGCAAGCGAGTGTTTTTGTTGCTGTCATTTAATGCGATTTTTTTGCAATTGCTCAAAGCCGTTCTCTGGTACATATACAATTATCTGCCGATTAAAAAATAAACAAATAATGAGTGATAATATAAATACTACGAAATTTTTGTTATATGGCTTAAAACCAGTGTTCGAAAATAAACACTAAATATCATTCCTTAGTGTTCGGTTCGGTAGATTTGTGAAAAACACAAACGCTAATTCATCTTTCGAACACAAAAATTATATTGTTTTTATCAAACTCAACAAAAGATGAGAACATTTAATTCCGTTCGGTTTTTTTAAATCCACAAACTTCAATGTGTTCGGTTTGGCTCATTAATGTTCGTCCCTTTTGGCTGGTAAAAAAAACCAAACATTTCTTACAAAAACAAAATAAACATACGAAAAAAATACAAAAAGCCAGCAAAATAATTTTACACAAACAAAACACATACAACAAAACATACATTAGCTATTCGTGGTGCGGTCATTGCCAACATTTTTTGTTTGTGCATTTCTTTATCAATGTAAAAAAGAAACATTACAGAACATTCAAATATGTTTATCTACAGTATCACAACAAATGTTCTGTTTTTGACAAAGAACAGAACATTTACGAACGGTATTAAGTGTTGTGTTCGTCTACACAACCACTAAAAAAATAGATATCGTTCTTGGGTGTGTGAGCCGAACGCTTTTAGTTTCGAACACAGCTTAAAACACCCGAAAATTAAAGTTGGCCGTTCCGTAAACAATATTTGAGGAAAAATAAGCAGTTGTTCTCATATTATATTTAGGATGAGGAGGAAGGCGGTAAACTGTACAAAACGTGAATTGGTAATAAAAATTAATATTTAAAAATTAAACACTTATTGTTACTTTATTATTTATTTTAAACATTCTGAAGCAAACTCGTCGCCTTTTTACTTTTTGATTGTCCAAAGCGAATAATATCATATAAAAATTTTTGCAGTTGTATGGGAGGTGGGCGTAGCAGTGGCCCAATTTCGCCCAATTTTTTGACAAAGGTACATATCAGCCTAGTAGCACCTTGTTATTTTATTTTGTATCCATGGAATGGATAAATCTTTCAGTGTGCATTGTGAACCAAGCTTTATATTGAAGCCTTTTTTTTAACTCTTGAGTCTTCATTATTATGTTAATGAAATGTCTCGAAATAACTTCTTGCATTAAGTTA
Organism: Pollenia angustigena; assembly: GCA_930367215.1. Lineage (NCBI taxonomy): Eukaryota > Metazoa > Arthropoda > Insecta > Diptera > Polleniidae > Pollenia > Pollenia angustigena. Next base: position 170,965,413 of record OV884059.1, on the reverse strand, counting down.
ATTTTCATCGATCTTATGAAACATTTCATTAACTTGGGGCTAATGAAACATTATTCATTAATCCAATATAGCGTTACATCAGTTACATTTTAATGTTATTTTTCATTGGATTGGTATCAAAATCCATTAGATCTGTGAAGAAAATTCTTTCAGTGTAGGAGTTGGAGCTATCTAACCTACGCTGCTATAAAGAAAGAAGTTTTTAGTGATTTAGAACAGCACTTAGGGAGATCCGCCATTAGGCTGAACTTTCCACAAGTATTGGAAAATCAAACCTTAAAGTTTACTTTTTAAGATCTTTCTTTCCGCGATTTTGGTTTATACCAGTGATGTCAAAAATGAAAATTGTGGTTGTAGTGCTTTATATTAGTATTAGTGAATAAAGAGACAAGTTTTCTTAATAAAAATAACAAAAATACGTAAGCATCCGCCACATGTGTACTCGTCGCTTGATAATCGACGCGTCGCGACGACTAAATTGTGTACTCTTGTGGACTAAATGAAAGAGCGTAAGAATGTGTGTGAATTTTGAGCTAGCACAATTGTGCTATGAAATTGAATGAATTTGACATCAATGGTTTATACCCAAACAAATTAATTCAAAATATAAGGGACTCTCATTGGAGGTAAATATTTTTATTGTTGCACACTTTTTCCCGAACTATGTTAGAACATTGTTAAAAACATAACATAAGCGAATGATTTTGGCTAAAGAGGAAACTATTGTATTAAGATAAAAAAATGCTTGCAGGGAAAATAACTACATACACACACAAGTTCATTTAATATGTACTTATATGTATGTCTGTAACTAATGCTACCTATTATAAATTAACAACAAAAACATTTATAGCAATCAGAAACTGAACATCTTTGCTAGAAAGAAAAATAATAGGACTCCTTAGAAATGTTGATAATTATACATACAACTACATGTTATGGTATCAAATAAATGTGTGTGTATACATGTATGTACATTTACACATTCTGAACTACTCGTATTCTAGAAATCATTATCATTCTAATCATTTTGATAAGCTGTTTACTTTACTAAGTACTCTTACTAGTATACAGAGAAAGTAACAAGGATGTGTAAGACAACAACAACATCTCTCTTAATAACAATTTGTTTTTGTTGGTTCTTGTTTATATATATAGTATATAATTATTATATTATGTTGTTATAATTACGAATATGTTTTTATGAATATATGTATGTATGTATACCTTGAGTTTAAGTTTCGAGCATGTTTGATATAATTTTATTAATTATTTGGTAAGAATTATGTCAAAAAATATATATGAGTTCTCTCAATTTGTGGTAAAATGAGTTTGTCTGTTGCTTTTTCTTTTATCTAAATATTTAAGATGATACAGTAAAATCTAAAAAAGAGTAGCTGGTTTTTAATACTGATTAAAATATATTTGTTTTAACCCATTTCCGGCCGCGAAACATAAATGTAGTCCGATTTCAATGAAATTCGAGTTCTTAGCTAAGTTGAGGTTCCTGAATTCAAATCCGTTCACAAAATTCACATAGCCCCACTGAGACCGTCAGAAACCGGTGTTCGCAAGCGCGAACGCTGGCCGCTATTCAACATAATTATTTTTTGCTTTGAAATTTAAAAAAAAAATAGTTTTTGCGTACAAAAAACATATTTTAAAACAAGTTTCTTTAAATTTTATTAAATATAATTATTAAAAATATATAAAATTATAATTTTTGTATGTACAGATAAAATTATTTTTGATGGTACGCTTCGAAACACTTTGGATGCAAGTGTACATTGCATTTTTTGCACATCAATTTTATTGGCTTTCTACAGGTTTTCAATCTGCAACGTCTAGGTTTTCCGTCTTTATGTTCAATAGGAATGTGTTCGCAATCGACTCTTGGTAAGTTGCGAGTTAAAAACTCTGGATAATTCTCACATATTTTAGATGATAATAGAAGTTCTTTTGCTATTAAAACACGAAAGTTCTTTTTCGGCATAGGTTTTTCGTTTTTTGTTTTGAAACAAAGCAGTGTAGTTTCCATGCGTTTACAACCGATGAGCTTAAAATTGAAATACAAAATCGCCAATACCACTTTTTAGATCGGATATTTATCCTATAATTTTGCACGGCATTTTCATGCAAATCCGCACCACCCATACCTTGGTTATAAATAAAAAAAAACATATGTGGCTGCTGATAGCTACCGAATTTTTTCTCGAAAAACTACAGACCACAACACTTCTATACTCCACTGAATAAGTTTCAACATACTTGCTACACAATATTGAATAAAAAGTCTTTTTTTCTGCGTATTCAATAGCTAGAAACAGTACCGTTACTTGTAAACACATGCAACCAAAAGGTTATTTTATATGTTGAATAGCGGCCAACGTTCGCGCTTGCGAACACCAACATTAACCTCCGTCTGAATCAACTTTGTTGTTATTTTTTCTTAGTTTTTTGTTTTAAGATAAGGCCATGATGGCATTATTGCTCAATTGAATGAGAGATAAAGCCATAATGGCCTTATTTCCCAATCATTGAGAGGTAAGGTCATATTTAAAATTTTGCGAAATGAGAGATAATCCATATTTTTTTCGCAAATGAGAGATAAAGCCATATTTTTTCAGAAAATTGTTATGCATTGTGTAAACATTCTGTAAAAGGGAAAATCCTTAGTTATCATTGAAAAACATTTGCTTATTCTTGTGACGCACGCAGGAAAACTTTATTCAGCGAAGCCACCTGCCGCGTTCTACTGGAGGAAAAAACGCCTAAGCACGGCCGCAGGCCGTCACGCAGAAAAACTTTAGTATGCGAAGCCAGATTTTAAAACTTAACTTCAGTGTCTCCGGAACTGAAATGAGAGATAAAGCCATTTTCTAGTATTGCTAATGTGAGCTAAGGCCATGATGGCTTTATCTGTCATTCAAATGAAAATAAAAACAAAAAAGGCTTTATCTCCCTATTGAATGAAAGATAAAGCCATCATGGCCTTATCTACCATGGTATTAAAGCACCCCGCGTTGAATCTGATCATGTTTTAATTAATAATTTCCATTTTTATAATTCTTAGTAAATATTTTTAATTAGGCTTAAGTTCATGAAATTTAATTTTCATTAAATTATTTTTATGAAGAAAGGAATTTTACAACATGAAAATCAATTAAAATTGTTATTGATAATCTTTCATTCTTGACGTGGCTCGGGCTCGAACCCTGGCCGGCAGGTTACCATGACATGTTTCGATCGCAACCACTCGATCTCCTCAGATGGATTTGCCGTCTTACACTCGCAGCCATCGACGACTGCTGACGTCAACAGTCAAACATCAATCCTTAAACCAAATTGTATTTTAACATTTGGTAAATCGAAATTTGCTTTCCTGAATGATTATCAATTTTAATTGATTTTACATGTTTTTTCCTTACTTCTGTTTTTTCGTACTTTTGTCAAGAAATTTTCTTGAAGTCCAAGTACATATTTTGTTTTTTCATTTTGTCTTTCTCTTTTCTGTTGACCTTTTTCAGCACAACTTGAAGGACAAATGTACACATAGAGCTCGTGCCTTAGCTTTTAACAATAATTAGTATTGTGGTTATTTTGTTGAACTATTTATGGTTTTTAATCCAAATTTTTAATATTTTTAATTAGGCTTAAGTTCATGAAATTTAATTTTCATTAAATTATTTTTATGAAGAAAGGAATTTTACAACATGAAAATCAATTAAAATTGTTATTGATAATCTTTCATTCTTGACGTGGCTCGGGCTCGAACCCTGGCCGGCAGGTTACCATGACATGTTTCGATCGCAACCACTCGATCTCCTCAGATGGATTTGCCGTCTTACACTCGCAGCCATCGACGACTGCTGACGTCAACAGTCAAACATCAATCCTTAAACCAAATTGTATTTTAACATTTGGTAGATCGAAATTTGCTTTCCTGAATGATTATCAATTTTAATTGATTTTACATGTTTTTTCCTTACTTCTGTTTTTTCGTACTTTTGTCAAGAATTTTTCTTGAAGTCCAAGTACATATTTTGTTTTTTCATTTTGTCTTTCTCTCGTCTCTTTTGTCTCGTCGATGGCTGCGAGTGTAAGACGGCAAATCCATCTGAGGAGATCGAGTGGTTGCGATCGAAACATGTCATGGTAACCTGCCGGCCAGGGTTCGAGCCCGAGCCACGTCAAGAATGAAAGATTATCAATAACAATTTTAATTGATTTTCATGTTGTAAAATTCCTTTCTTCATAAAAATAATTTAATGAAAATTAAATTTCATGAACTTAAGCCTAATTAAAAATATTAAAAATTTGGATTAAAAACCATAAATAGTTCAACAAAATAACCACAATACTAATTATTGTTAAAAGCTAAGGCACGAGCTCTATGTGTACATTTGTCCTTCAAGTTGTGCTGAAAAAGGTCAACAGAAAAGAGAAAGACAAAATGAAAAAACAAAATATGTACTTGGACTTCAAGAAAAATTCTTGACAAAAGTACGAAAAAACAGAAGTAAGGAAAAAACATGTAAAATCAATTAAAATTGATAATCATTCAGGAAAGCAAATTTCGATCTACCAAATGTTAAAATACAATTTGGTTTAAGGATTGATGTTTGACTGTTGACGTCAGCAGTCGTCGATGGCTGCGAGTGTAAGACGGCAAATCCATCTGAGGAGATCGAGTGGTTGCGATCGAAACATGTCATGGTAACCTGCCGGCCAGGGTTCGAGCCCGAGCCACGTCAAGAATGAAAGATTATCAATAACAATTTTAATTGATTTTCATGTTGTAAAATTCCTTTCTTCATAAAAATAATTTAATGAAAATTAAATTTCATGAACTTAAGCCTAATTAAAAATATTAAAAATTTGGATTAAAAACCATAAATAGTTCAACAAAATAACCACAATACTAATTATTGTTAAAAGCTAAGGCACGAGCTCTATGTGTACATTTGTCCTTCAAGTTGTGCTGAAAAAGGTCAACAGAAAAGAGAAAGACAAAATGAAAAAACAAAATATGTACTTGGACTTCAAGAAAAATTCTTGACAAAAGTGCGAAAAAACAGAAGTAAGGAAAAAACATGTAAAATCAATTAAAATTGATAATCATTCAGGAAAGCAAATTTCGATCTACCAAATGTTAAAATACAATTTGGTTTAAGGATTGATGTTTGACTGTTGACGTCAGCAGTCGTCGATGGCTGCGAGTGTAAGACGGCAAATCCATCTGAGGAGATCGAGTGGTTGCGATCGAAACATGTCATGGTAACCTGCCGGCCAGGGTTCGAGCCCGAGCCACGTCAAGAATGAAAGATTATCAATAACAATTTTAATTGATTTTCATGTTGTAAAATTCCTTTCTTCATAAAAATAATTTAATGAAAATTAAATTTCATGAACTTAAGCCTAATTAAAAATATTAAAAATTTGGATTAAAAACCATAAATAGTTCAACAAAATAACCACAATACTAATTATTCTTAGTAAATAATATAATCACTTTTGTAAATAGTGCAAATTAATAAAATGTATGCTTGATTCTACAAATTTATTAATTAAAACCAATTTTTAGGTGTTTCTGTGATATTAAACACAACTTATGATTTTAAAGTGAACATTGGCCGTTAAACACCTGAAATATGCCATCAGACTTGAATCCATAATATTCTTTTAAGACAACTATCGGTCACATGTTACAAGACTTGTTGAAGATTATTTCGAAAACTAAAAACTACAAATGTTTATATGAGTGTTTTTTATAAACAATATAAATTGTTCCTTACCTAGTAAACAAGTTAAAAAAGGGGAAAAAGTGGAATTGTTTACAAAGCTTATCTTAGTTGACGTGCTCTCCGATGGTGTTGAAGGTTCTTCCAAGACTATGGGATATGGAATGCAATTCCTGTAATGTGTGAAGTCTTGATATTTTGATTCAGATATAGGATTTTTGGTCCCAATTTTATCACGATACTAATATCTAGTATGAGATAAAGGGCGATGAAATTTTGTATATGAAATAAGCATTATTATACGATATTATACGATCATTCTAAAAAAATTTTGGTAAGCCATTGGATTTTATTTGGTGCCAGTTTTTTTGTAAGGCCAACATTTTTGTAAATGTTACGGCAGCAAATCAATTTTACACAAACAAAGTTTTATCAGTTGTTAAGTTGTATCAAAAAATCCTGCTGCATAGATCCCCTGAAATGTAAAGGTGTACCTACATACATACTGACATACATACATACATATGTATATCTGTATAATTGTTCACAACAAAATCTCTATTTTATCTGCAAGGAAACTGAATTTGCACTTGTTATAAAGCGCTTATGGTGATAAATGTAGCCGTTTGTTTGAAATGAGTTTAAACATGTGGTTTAACGTTTGTCAGAAGTATTTAAACATACATACATAGACACACAAATAAATGTAAAAAGATGTGAATTTAACGTGCTTTATGTGACTTGATAAAACTCACGATAAAAATTTGTTTTAATTTTTATTTTTAACAAGCCTGAAAGCTTTTTGTAATATATAATTAAAGTATAATTGAAACTTCAAAACTTCACTTTAACATGTCAGATTGTACTGAAGTCATGTATCTGATAAAAAGTAAAAGTGACTTAAAAGACATTTACATCAAAAGGAAAAGATTACAGAGCTCAATGTTTAAAATAGGTAAATATTATATGAGAGTAATATAATCTATTAATTCAAAAACCTATTAAATGTATTTTATGAAATATTAGAACACAACTTATTTTTATTGCGTTATTGAATACTTTACTTTAATAACACTCATAAACCGGTAAAAGGACATTTTTGTATATCTTAAGCACGCTGACCAAAAATTTATTTAAATTTTTATAATCGATATTGTGGAATTTATATTTTCTGCTTACAACTATATAAATTGGAACTAGATATTATAAAGCACTTTTACCTTTATAGTTTTAGCATTTGCTTTTATTTAAATACAAATATAATTGTACAATTAAAACTCAAGTATATTTTAAGGACTCAGAGAGTAAGAAAGAAATTTCTTTAATTTCAGTTGAATCCTTTCTCATTGCTGCTATAAAATTTAACTTTTTCAAACATGTAAATAAGAGAACTACATTTTTTTTTAAATATTTATTCTACTTACTACAAATCGAAAGTTCAGTATTCAATTTTAACAGCCTTATTCATAAAAAGTTCTTATTTCAAGCTTATAGTTTGTAATAACCAGGGCAAGGGACTTCATGCAAATGCATGTTTGTTGTCGGCACTCTGAGACCCACCTAAAGTTAATATCTTTGCGAATCACAATATTTCCAGTAAAATGGCATCAATTTGTTAGTGCATATTTTTGCATATTTTGCTTTAAATGCATGTTTTTGCATATTTTAATATAAATGCATATTTTTCGTCATATTTCGTTATAAATTCACATTTTTCGTCATATTTTGTTATATTTATAAAAAAAAAATTGCTCTTTTCTTAGTTTTTTGTTTAGAAATATCTTTCTGTTCATGGCGAATTTATTATAAGGTGTAGTCAGTGAATCAGCTGGCTATAGTTGTTTCAGCCCTGAAACAGTTAAAATAGTATGGGAAAATCTGCTAACTTCGATATTTTCAAGGAGCAAAAACAACATGTTGGTGTTTGGTACTGAACTACCTACATTTTATTATAAATTCACCTTGTTTCTTTTACTTTTAAAAAGTAGCACATACAAAAATTATACAATTTGTATAATTGTGCACATAATTGTAGAAGTAACAATAAAACAGTTTTTGACATTTCATTTTGTTCGCGGTTTTTTTTTACTTGAAGAAGCAGCAAATAAAAATAATGTTCGGAGAAGAAAAAATAGAACTTAACATAATATTTTTGATTTACGGTGTAAGAAGTATGACCTAAAATCTAAAAAGTATTAAAAAAAAATAAATTGTTTTTAAGGAAAAAAATGCCAAAAGAAAAAATATCAAAAAATAATCTTTTAAATAAGTGTTTTTTTGAGTCTTCAAAATAGAGGGAAAAGTACTTTTTTGCAAAGTTTACAAAAAGGTGTTTCATTTAAAAATTTCACGTAAATCAGCACCTTCAAAGCCAGAAACGCAAAGAAAATCAACTTTTGGGGATAAGACTAGCAAATTTAGTTTTGAATTGTATAATGCTCTGGTGTCTGCAGGTATAACAATGAAACCATTCCTACGGAAACAACCCTTATAAAAACTTATATCGCCAAGTTGTACACTATACAACTATGTGACATTGTTGAAAGAATTAAGTGACATAATTTGTGGCTGTCTATTGACGAAGCAATGGACACTGAAGGACGTTTCGTTGTCTACGTAATTGGGATCTTGAATGCAGAAGAAGATCTTGAATGCAGAAGAAGAACAGAGTAAACACAAATTTTTGTTAAATATTGTAAAGTTGGAAAAGGTTGATCATGCTTCAATAGCTCGAACTTTCAAAGATTCAATTTCTCTTTTAGAATCCTTTAATAAAAATAAAATTTTGCTCTACTTGCCCTTTTTTTTAAGATATCTTACTCAAAAATGTTACATGTCACATGCTAAGCTCATGCCATGCATGAAAGCTTTTAAAGTCACCTTTGCGTTTCAACCATGTATAACAAGATGGGGTACCTGGTTGCAGGCAGTTGAGTATTATGCCAAAAATTTTGAAGAATTTAAAGATGTGGTAAATAATTTTAATGAAAATAATGCAGTCGCGATAAAAAAGGAAACAATATTTTAAATGTACCTAATATAAAGGCTCAATTAGAATTTATACACTCAAACAATGGGTTTCTAGTCGAGACAATAACCCAACTTCAGGGGTTTAAATCATTGAACATCTCGGTTAAACTCGTTGATGACGCTGTCATTAAAATAAGAAAAGTAGAAGGTCAAATCGGCGAAAAAATAAAAGCCAAAATTTATGCAGTTTTAAAAAAGAATATTTTTAATTTACCTTCGCGTAAAGAAAAAATTGTAGACAATATTTAAAATGACCACTTTTAAATATCCACCTATTACATCCGTTGATGTCGAACGAACACTTTCAATGCTTAAAACTGTTTGAAGACCAAAAAGAATGAGTTTTACATTTGATAACTTAAAAAAAAACTTATTTATTTATATATGTAAATATATCTTGACCTACTACTACTTTTTAAACTATGTTTTAAGTTTTTAAAACTGAATGAAATGTATTTATGTTTTTTTTTTGTTAAATATGGTTAAATAAATATATTTTTAATGCATATTTTTTACTTTTATTTTTGCATATTTTACGATTTTTAGTGCATGTTTTATGCGCATATTTTGCGATTTTAAGTGCATGAACTTCCTTGCCCTGGTAATAACTATCAAGAGCTTTTTGTATTATAAACCTCTTATAAAAATTTGCATTCATAAACGTACATTAACAGCTTTTTTACTTTTAACTGTTTGTAGCGATGTTGTGTTTAAGTATGGCAACTTTCTTTATATTTTGCTGCCATTTTCTTGCTAGTGATGAAATGAAACTTCTATTCGGTTCACATGATGTTCTATATTTAATTGTTTTTATAATTTAATAAAATGAATGTAGACCTTTTAAATTTTTCTTTTCAAATAAAACTACATATTATTTTAGTTTCTGAGCAAAATGTTGCCGAAAGGTATAAAAAAAACTTTTTTTTTAACTTTTTCAAATACACAAAAAGAAAGTATTCGAGTAAAAAGTTTGTTTACTTTTTATTAACATCACTATTATTATTATTTGTTTATTTTTTTTTTTTTTATATTTTTAAACAATAATTTGTTGTTTTATACAAAAAAATAACTAGTTGCAATAATTTAATAGATAACACTGTGCAAGAAATAGACACTTTTTTTGAGACAAGCCGGGCACATGGCGATTTAATTCGGGTACGCTGAAACCAGTGGTGCTCTCTGTTTTTTTTTAATGGGCTCTGGTTTTCGAGATATACCGTTATATTGAAAATGAAGGAGGTTGAACAATATACTTATTTTCGCGTAACGCAAAAACGGTTAAGTTTATTGAAATTACTAAAAAAAAAACCAAATCCCGCAGTAAAATTTCCTTTAAGAAAAGTGAGATTTAAAATATAGTGGGGTTGGTGATACATTTCACCCATCTAGTAGCTTCTTACACTGAGAAAATTAAAAGCTTTAAAATCAAAGAAAACACGTCTTTGTAAAATTGTAACGAAAATATCTTTGTTAGAAGGAAAAAATCCTTGCATCAATGATTTATTCTTTCAACAAGAAAATGGTGCGTCTTCAACACAAACGACTAAAATTCTTTGAAGCTTAATCAAAGAAATTATCTTTTCCGTAAAGATAAAATATTTGCTACAACGATTAATTTCTTTGCTAATAAGGGATTGAAAAACGTATTTAAAATTGAAGACTTTTCTTTGTTTTTTAAAGCTAAGCATCCTTGCTACAAAGACAAAGTCTGTAACTTTAAAGAATTTTGTCTTCAATGCATAAGTGAACATGTTTGCTTGTTCACACATGTTTGCTTGTAACGGTAAACAAGAGCGGTTAAAAAAAAGTAAAGATAAAGTCTGTATCTTTAAAGAATTTAGTCTTCAATGTAAAATTTGTATACGAATGCATAACGAAACAAGTGTAGCCGATTGATTACAATATACATATGTAAAAAAATAAAAATAATTGTTTTCGTGGTTGTCATTATTTGTAAGTCAGTCGATAGGAACGCTGTGTGCCTTGTCTTTGTCTTTTTTTTCTTTTTCGTTGAATTTAATTGCGTTTCTTTGTAATAATGTTCAAACTACGTCTTTGTTACAATGAAAATTGTACTTAAAATCAAAAATTCAAGTCTTAAGACTAAAGAATGAAAGTCTTTGTGCTAAAATACTTTTTCCTTAGTTTAAGGACTTTTTTCATGTGTTTCCAAGGACGTACATCCTTGCCACAAGATTTTAAGTCTTTGATTTTAAGTATATATTTCATGGAAATCTAAAGATCTTTGCGCCTTTCCGGTCTTTAGGCACAATCTGACCAATAAAAGTCTTTGCAACAAAGTGTATTTTCTTTGATTTTACGATTTCATTTTCTCAGTGAGGGAATGCAGCAGCCAAATTCAAGAATTTCAGCCATACATATATGGCGGTTTAATAAAATTCTTAATTTTGACCCCTGCAGCGCCTAGGATGCCCCAAGATGGGTCAAATGTTTGACCAACCCCACTTTATATTTGGTTTAAAGAAGGGCAAATCCAACAATTAATAAATAAATAAATTTTCTTAGTTTATGAATGGTTTATTTAAGATTTAATAGACTAAGGCCCTAAATTTGTAAAACGCAAACGCAATGCCAAAAATAACATTTAAAGCAAAAACAATGTCAAAAATGTATCAAAATTTTGTTGTTGCTTTCTACAGAAATACATATTGCGTTTTAAAATTATCAACGCCACAAGATATGCAGCGTTTAAAATTTAAAAATTCAATATACATTTCTATAGAAAACAACAACAAAATTATGAAATATTTTCGATTTTGTTTTTGCTTTCAATATAATTTTTGGCGTTGCGTTTGCGTTTTACAAATTTAGGGCCTAAATATTTTTCGTTTATGAATACAACTTTAGCAATTTTTGCTTAAAAACAGTTAATTAATCATAAATAAGTTTTTATGAATTCGGCTGTGCACTTATATAAACTTTATTTTATTAAACCTTTATTAATTAAACTGCTGTACAATTTACCGAGATTGAGGTTTTTCTTTTTTATATAAAAACTTTTTTAACATTTATTTTATAAGTCCAAAATTTCGATACAGCAATGTATATCATGTATAATTAAACAATTAAAATAAGGTTTTTTTTTTAAATAATTGAAAATATAACAATTGTCACATACAACAAATTATTAACAATTAAAAAATTTTTATAAAAATAACACTACGTGACAATTTTTTGACCAAATGAATTTGACACCTAATCTTTATGTAAAATTGTCCGCTGAATCCGAATATGAAATCAGAATTGTCAAAAGTAGAACAGTTTTTGAGAAATTCCAAAATAATCGTTATTTGTGTTTTGAAAAAAGATGCTGCGACTGAAATGCAAATATCCAAAAAATTAAATTTTAGCCTATTTCAATACGAACATTTTGTGCTCAATAGGAACCAGATCGGTGCAAAAATGACAAAGTTACAGAAGATTAATTGGATTAAACTACAACAAAAATATATACAAAGCTTAATTTTTAGTAACAATAAATATTAAAAATTGCTTAAAACTATTGAATTTTTATGTGGGTTAATTTACTAAATCATCTGTAGCTTTGTCATTTTTGTACCAATCTATGTCTTGTTGGGCGCAAAATGTTCATATTAAAATAATCTAATGTGGCATAAATCATTGGTTTAAAAAAAATAACATGAAAAGAGCCAAATATAACAAAATCATAAAATTTTCAATGAAGCTTGAACTTTTGTCCCCTGTAACTCAGTCATTTCTTGACCAATTTTCACAACCAATCCATGGTTATTTTAGAAATTGTATAACCTTTCCTAAAATGAAAAAATTACATAATCCGCTTAAAATTTTTGAAGATATTTGCATTTCAGTCACATCATCTTTTTTGACAATTCTGACTTCATATTCGAACTCAGCGGAAAATTTTGCATAAAGATTAGTTGCCAGATTCATTTGGTCACGACTTTGTTGAAATTTTGTCACGTAGTGTAATCTATTACATTTTTTCATATCCTTTTTTGTTTCTATAAACTAAATGTCTATAGTATTGTGCTACATTTTCCGTGTCAGATTAAAAATTATTCCTAACAATTCTGGTATTTTAATGACTTGCAATATTTCTAGCATAAAACGGCGCTTATAAATTTTTGCTGTGTTTAAAACTGATACATGCACAAAGTCCGGAGAGAACTTTAAGCCCGAACAGTGGGTTGTTAATGCTTTTTTTTTGCAACAACAACATACCATGACAGGGTTGTATTTTCCTCAAAATACGTTAAAGTACCCTTTAATGTTATTTATTTGTTTATCTCTATCTCTATATCTATAAAAGAGACGAGTTTTCGTAAACTCGAAAGCTACTCTACCGAATTTCACAAAACTTTACACATATTTGCTATGGAACGTGTGAAGTGTTTCTGTGTAGTTATAAAATGGGGTTTAAAAGGTGTTTTTGTATAAATGTATGTGTTTTAAGAAGTCAACTTATTTCTTTCAACTCTTCGAAGGATATACGCGAAAAACTTAAAGGATAAAAGCGGTGAGAAGGTTTCATCATACAAAAAATATCGGGAAAACTCCAATAGGGAATGTCTTAAAATTTGACTTGCGTTACTTTATAAATAATTTGCGTTGTCAAGCATAGGCAGGTGGAAAGAAGGGTACTCCCTTACAAAAAATAAGGTAACAAAAATTATGTGCTAACGTAGATGCCGCTCATCCGATTTTTATTAAACTTTGTCATCTTATTGCTTGTAGGCAAAAAACTGTATAAGTAAGAGGGGATACTAGATACTACTTTTACTTACATGTGTTTATTTTATTTCATTAGGGCAAGTTACAAATCTCCAAGTAAAATACGTAAAAAAAAACAAACATTTTAAAATGTTTGTTTCAAATGTATTTTACTTGTAGATTTAAGTTTTGAGAAACAGGGCCCTGGTGTAACTAGTATAAAATATGAGGAGATCCATAACAAAATGTAATAATTAAATTTTTGACGTTTTTTGATTGAATCCTATTCTACACATTGGAATCTATATTTCCTTTATTATAAAGCATTCCAAATCTCAATAACTACACTGCAATTCAATATCATATTTAATGGTTCAGAGCAAAATGCAATAATTACACATCTTTGCAATAAATCTCTACAAGAAGTTTTAAATAAGTCAACTTTATAAATAAATTATGCTCTGCTGGTAACTCTTAGATAACTGTAAAACGTTAGGATTTCTTTTTAGTTAATACCTTTTGCAATCAAATCAATGAAAAAGTAGATTTTAAATTTTAGGTTAAGTAGGTCCTTTTGCGTTTTAGGTAACGATATATTTTTGATTAAATTGGATAAAGAAGACTTTAAACTAAAAACAAAATTTTTTTGCTATAAATGCTATCACTCACATATTAGAATAAAAGTCGATTCGACTTACATTCGCCAACCCCTTACTACATACCGTTGAAAGCAAAATGAAATAAATACTATTATTCGGACCAAAACGCAATTATTCCAAATTTGTTATCTAAATAACATTAAAACAGACTGCCAGATAAAATAATTCATTTGTGATTAATATTATTTTTTGTAGACAATAATACCTCAATAATTGTTTAAAAAAAAATTATGTGCTACTTTTTAAAATACATTTTGTCGTTTATCCAAAAAAATGTTATGGCGAACGGCCATCGAAAAATCATCTTCTGGATAACTGCATTTGTCAACAGATAAAATTGTCGAACTTGGGTCGATACCAATCTACATGAGACCCAAAACAGTCCAAAGCATCCGCTGGCTAGCGACGTCATCGTTTCATATTTCGTTGAGAATGAATTTGAACAGGTCATGACTGTCAACGACTGAGCACTCTTAATCACAAATTTCCAATTTCTATTCAACAAAATGGTGATACATGGCACACGTACATTTACATTGCACATTTAGCACGAGTAATTTGAGAGCATGGTCGTCGTCAGTGGTAATAATGTAAAGCGACCACCGAGGTCGTGCGAATTTATTCTGTTCGATTTTTTCAATATGGGGCTTTGTTAAGTGTTACTGAGCTACTTTAATTTAAGGGTCAAGCGTTTTTTTTTTGTCACAACTTCCCATTTGCGTATAGTTTATACGAACAATATCTAAAGAACGCCAATTCAACGCCACCCGGTTGGAAAATCTTATTTGATAGATGGCAAGGTCGGTTTGTTTTATGTATTTGAAATAAATTTTTCTCTTATTAAGGTAGCTAAATTAGGTCTATGCAAAAATAGACTACAAACAAAAGCGTCCCTCAATTTCCACATAACCCATGTCTTTGGTCCAATTCGGCCTGATATAAGTCCCAGTCAGGGAAAATTTAATACTTCGGATGCGCGCAACCCATGGCTTCGATAATCCTTTCATACGAATAAAAAAATTTTGATAATGTCGCACACATTCTTTATTTTAACTGAAAGATAAAAAGCGATTTATTAAAGACACTTCAGTAGAATTCAAGAGGATTTCAGCAAAAATTCAAAAAGGTAAAAGCAATATAATCATAATATCCCTAACCGCTAAGAAATTCTTCTTTTAATAGAATAGAAGCTTTGTTTCTAGAGATTTTAAATACATGCATAAAAACTTACTATTTGCTATCGACTTTAGCGCTATTTATACAACAATCCTAAAAAAACGTGTTCAATGTAAAAAGATAATACAAATTTATTGTCAGCGTAGAAAACTTGTGTAAAAAATTTCAAGAAAGTGCTGTTAAAAAAAAGTATGTAAAGCAGTGTTGTTTTCAATTAAATATTTAAATATTTAATTTAAACTCGTACAAGTATGAATGCCTTAGTTTTTATTAAATTCACTTAAATAACATATTTTCTATTTAAACAAAGATATCGTAGTTAAGACATTTCCTGTACATGTTTTTTTTTGTCCTTAGGCTTCTTCCTTATACAGGATGTTATACTACATACACTTAAACATTTCAACACCAAATTAAATGGAAATAGATAAATTGTCATTGAACATAATCATGTGCTATTAAATAAAATGAAATTAAAACAAAATTCTCATGAAATTAAATATTTATATTATATTATATTATATGAAATAAAATTGATGTTTACTTAAATGTATAATATTTAAATATATACAGTGGACTCTCGATGATGTGAAAATCGCAGGTAACAGAGAAAAAGTTAAAAAAAGAATCGAAAGTTAATAAAAAATAGTTCTTATTATCAAGAGGGATATAGAAAAAAATTAAAATGAACAAAAGTTTGATTAATGCAAATTAACGAGTTTTAAATTGTCGAGAGATGACTGTAGTACAAATTAATGTATCATTGTTAGGGTTATAACTTTTTTTTGGACAAAATTTCAAACCACGCGATATGCAATTTGTTATAGATAATAAAAATAATTTTTTTAGGCCAATTTGGCCAAAAAAGTTCTCCCACCAAATGCAATTTCTAAAGCCCCTCAAATTTTTTTTTTTTAATTTCCATACACATTATATATGGTACATTTATTGTTTATATATATTTATTGTTTATATGTATGTATTCTAAATATATTAAATATGTAGCTGTATAACACAAATGTAATGCTATTTTTTTGGGTTTAATGAAATAAATTTTAAGTTTAAAGTGCAAGTTGATTTACAGAATGCAAAAATATCTTGTGCAACTTTTATGCAAAGGTATTATTTCTCTGAAAATTATCACTGTTTCATATAATATCCGCCAAACACCTCATCTATCACAACCACTGTTGCCACAAAATTTTCCGAAAATGTTATAAAAAAGTAATGAAAAATTCTTTTAATAAAAACAAAAATTTATTTTTATTATAATAAAAACAACAACTTTTATTAATAAAAAACATAAAATAAAACGTTTTAATTCAATTTAGAACATAAATAAAGATTTCAATTCATTATACCTACGCCTCACACTGGGGATTTCGCGGAAAAAAGTCAAATTGTCAACATAGTCTTCATGCAATATGCAGTGATATGTTGCAATTTTTGACTTAATGGTACAATCAAATCCAAAATAATTACTCCGATCTGACTGCCAGTTTTTTTTTATATCCGTCTCAAACTCAGAACTTGTGTGTTTTACCGAACCAACTTTATTTAAACCTAAGAATATAAATGCGAATATTTTTTACTATGTGAGCTAACGTTTTTCTTTTTTTTTTCTATTTAAAGTAGTATATTTCAGTATACTAAAATTGAAAAAAAAAATCTGCAGAGACTTAAGTTTTTTTTTTTTTGCGTATTTTTATGAACATATAACAAAAATCCCATTTTTCTCCAAACATTTGGACCTGCAATTTGATCTTTACTTTTCTTTAGTTTGAAATCACTACTAATACATTGTCTTTTATCTGTTTTAACATTATTAATCAATTTCAAGTGCCACCAGGTGCCACCTCTCAATTTGTTGCATTACACAGTACAACATTTTTCTGCTGATTGATTCGGGACTCAATTCTGATAAGGCTTTTTTGTTAAACATAACTCGAGAACCACTAGTCGGATTTTGCTGAAAAAAATTTAGAAAAATCAAGAATTACAATTACTTTCATCTGTTTATATAACATTTTGCTACATAAGCAACAGTTTCGCAGTTATAAATAAATGTATGAAGAAAAAAAATATTTTTTGCCCAAAAAATTTAAGTTTTTTATTTTTAATTCATAAAAAACCCAAAACAGTAAAAAAAAGTTTCAAGTCCTATTACTTTCACGTGAAGTCGCATAACCTATGAAATAAATGAGACTTAAATCATGAAAATCGATGAACGTTTCGCTTTTATTAACAATTAAGTGAAGGTATGCATTTCAAAAATTTGCTCTAGATATGCACAAAATTCTTTGCAAAAACATTTATGACTTTTTTTATGATTCTTAGAATTCAAAAAAAAAAAGTAATAAACAAAAAGTTATTTGATTTTTATGATTGCGGTAGCAAAGGAAAACGCGGTAATAAATGTGCGTGGACAACTGAAAGGAAAAAAGGAAAGTGCACTTTTTTAATTATTTGGGGTTTTCCGTTGGCTACCTGTATGATTTTTTTACAGAAATTCCACCCACATCTATTAGTGCTCATGTTTTGGAACGTACCTGTCAGTAAAATTTTGAAAAATACGTAGTATTTATAGGTGTTCATTTATCGATTTTTGTCATTCAACAAAAGCTGACGAACGCGAAAAGCACAACCGATTTTTCTCCGTTTTTTTTAATTATAACTGAAACTAAGGACCAAGAGTTTTACGGCAATGAAAAGTTTTTCTATTTCTCATGGGGTTTTATTCTCGAAACTTCTGGAATTTGACAAAGACAGAACAAAATTAAAACTGTTTTTGCAACAATTGCACGTTGGCTTAAACGAAACTAGAGCTTGTGAAATTTTGGATACAATATATAAAAACTTTTACCAGTTCTGCACTTGGTCGGCCACGCCAATCGTTTGAGGAGCGCTGTGATCGCGCCAAACGATACAAAAGGGATGAAGTACGTTCTATGTTTCCTCAAGAAGTAATTGATTTTTCTTCTAGTATTTCCAAAACCAACCACAAAATTTGTACATTAACTTTGGGGATGTTTACAAAGCTTGAACTTACAAAAGAAAAATACGAGTATCTAATGCATTGGTTACAAAATGAAGGATATAACATACTCGTACCATACAAACAACTCACGAAAGAAAAAACTAACAGTTATCCTCTAGAAATTTCTATTACTGAAAGTTCAGGCAGTGTACCTCTGCAAAATCTGTTGGATCATACTGCTAAAAGAGTCCTAGAGACCAAATCAGTAAAGGAAATAAATAAAATTTAAAGCGAAAATCTAACAATGTACTATAAATGGGGATGTGATGGGGCATCTGGTCAAAGCGAATACCAACAGAGGTTTTCAGATGATTAAATTTCTGACTCTCATTTATATATGACATCAGTTGTACCACTAAAATTATCATTGAGTGATGACATAAATAAATTAGTATGGAACAACAATAAACCTTCTTCCACACAGTATTGTAGAACACTACAGTTTGCATACGTTAAAGAGACACCTCAAGTTATACGAGAAGAAAAGAGAAGAGTCGATGAGGAGATATCTCAACTAAAAGAATTTGAGTTACAAGTAAATAATCGTAACTTTAAAGTAAAACATGAATTATATTTTACAATGATTGACGGCAAGACAGCACAATCAGTAACAGGGACACCAGCAGCATCTTCTTGTTGTATTTGGTGAGCAACAACATCCAAAATGAATAAAATCGAAGAAGTTCAAGCTATGCCCGTAAATGAACAAGCACTGCAATTTGGTATGTCACCACTTCATGCGCGTATTAAGCTGATGGAGTGTCTTTTGCATGTAGCTTACAATATTGAATTTAAGAGTGGAAGAGTCGACTCAAATACTCGTCCGACAAGAGAAGCCCGAAAATGTTTGATAAAGCGTGAAATTAAAGAGAAAATTGGAATACAGGTTGATACTGTTAAACAAGGCTCTGGTACGACAAATTCAGGAAATACGTCACGAAGATTCTTTGCTAATCCTGCTTTGATTTCCGAAATCACGGGTCTAGATGAAGACATAATCAAGAGGTTTTCAACAATTCTCGAAAAGCATAGTGATATAAGCGACGAAGTTAAGGCTCTTTTAGAATAATAAATTAAAAAGTAGATTTAAAATAAATAATGAATTAAAAATTAAAAAATTCATTTAAATTTTTTGTTAGTTAGGGCTTTTTACATTGTAGGTAACGATATACATTTCTCTAACTTTCTTTATTTTGATTACTTTTGTGTATTACTATATAAAAAAAACTTAATTTGTGATGAAATCATTTTTTGACATATATATTTTTTTCCTCACCTCCATACAAAAGAAATCCCCAGTGTGCGCCGTTGAACAATTTGGCGCACAATCACACAGTTGTTTTTAATGATTTTTTTTCTCAGTGTTGAGTAATGCGGAAAAATGATAAAAGAAAAGCATTAGTTTGATAGTGTGTCAAGCCTTAAAAAAGTTACCAAAACAAAAACAAAGTTACCAAGTTACCAACCCTAAAAAAATTACCAATTTTGGTAGAATGTTACCAACTATGGCCACTGTGATCACAACATTTATCATTTGAGATTAAAATTTAGTTTAATAAAAAAAACCGCGAAAAATAGTCATAATATCGCGATTTTTTGCGGCCTTCTTCCGTACAAATGATAAGATCTTTTTATATTCATGAAATTATTAGAAAATATTTAAAATTTTGTTATTAAATGTTAATTTTGTATTGTAAGGAGAAAAATTTTAATTCAAAACTTTATCGCGTTTGTTGCTGAAGCTTTTTTAACGATCGCGAAAAAGTAATACATCAATTCTTCTTCATGGTCTATACGGCTATGCGATTTTATTATCGTTATTACCCTAATGGTTGTGTTTAATCTTTAACTAAAAGTATTATTATTATGAAAATATTTGTTTATATTTTATTTTAAAATTTAATTCCACATAAATGTTTTAAATTAAAAATGCTTAAATAAATAAATAAAAAAGATATTTTAAAAGAAGCTTTCGTATTAAATTTTCATCTAGGAATTTAATTTAAGCTTCACTTGGTATTGCATACTTTTAGGACTTAGCAAGTTCCCCAGAAAATAACGCCCATACACACTTTCATACACTGAAATAATATTAAGAACAATTTCGTTATCATTAATCCTTCCCTTGAGGAATAAGATATACTCAAGTACATGACAATATCTATGTTTTATATGTATGCACGTACATACTTATGTATTTATAAATGTAAGAACACATGTGTGTATAAACATAAACATGTATTTAATTAAATATGATAACATCTATGGAAATCAAATCAAAATTATTATGGCAAATTTTTATTTTAATGTTTTTGTACAATCAATATTTGCTTATTGATAGATAATTGATTTGCATTTATTTGCTTTTTATTATTCTCTGACATAAATATTAAATAAATACATGTATGTATATATTAAAATGGTAGTGTTTGCTTGTGACTTTTTCACTGTTAAAATACAAAACCAATTAAAGGAAAATTTTCAGAAAGAATTGAAGGCTTTATTAGGTCTCGATCTAAAGTCATGTTTCCTTTTTACGGCCATTTTGGCGCAAACAAATTTTATTCACCTTCATAAGGGTTAAATGGAAATATTTTTAATTTAAGTTAATTTTTGCAACCCTTTAAAAATCAGTATAATAGAAATTATTAAGCCATGGCCCATTTGCTGGCTTGCTTCTTAAAAATGTTGACAAACGACCCATAATTTCAACTAGACCCCATATCGTCACTTCAGAGTGTAAACCTGCTAACTAACATCTACCAAATTTTACATGGCAGACAAAAAACTTCTAATGTTCGCTATTTCTAGCTTAAAAGCTTTTGTATTATAAACAACGTTTGGATTGAGGAATTAATCATTGATTCGCAAAAAAAAAAAATCTACTGCGGAGAACGAAAAATAAATTTACTGTCTTTTTTTGTAGATATAACACTCAAGAGAAAAATCAATCCACCCGTATTCAAATCAATCCGAAGCGGTATTAATAGTACGGATTTTCTCGAATCAAGACCACAAAGATTGATTTGAGTATGATTTTCCAATCGCAAAATACTTAAATTATTCATATTCAATAGCGATTTCGTACTTCAAATAATCCGAAATGAAATTGATTTAATTAAAACTATGATTGAATCAATCTCAAAATGCGCTTGATTAAAGTATTATAAAGTTGATTTTATTCCGAATTCTTGCTTAAAAACCCCAAAAAAGAAATTAGAAAGAAAAAATAATCATGATTGATTTACTTGCCAGAATTACACCTTAATGACACCAACATCATGCCCGATATGGTTTTTACTTTAGAAATCTTATGTACATTAGGGATATAACTTTTTAACAATTTTTTAAAATATCAAAATTGGCATAGCACAGTCCGATAGAGCATAAATAACTATAAGGGAACGAATATTTATTTTTTCGCTAAGGTCAAAAAGTTTACGCACCAACCGCGATGAAGTTTTGAAAATTTTTAATTTTCTTTTTGGTTAAAAAAATTAATAATATGTTTATTTAAAACAAAAAATAGCTCAAGTATGAAATTTCATTAATATTAAGAGATAGTAGGAGATTTTTCCGCAAACTAAAACGTATCTTTAACCTTTTTTTAACAAAAAAAAAAAAAAAAAAAAAAAAAAAAAATAAAACAGAATAAAAAACACCGTATAAAATTATAAATATTCAATATGGCATTGGTTTAGAAAAACCAATTGGTGCGTGAACTTTTTTGAGAAAAATTACAACAGATTGTGATTTTCGTGGTTACTAGGACATGGTTGACCTCATGGTTCTATGCCAAAAAATTGGTTATACCCCTAATGTACATATTTAACCAAAAATATAAACTAAATAAGAAGCAACAGCTCAAATTTACTTTACAACCCTTCGTGGTTCACATGAGTCTAGCCAGACCTTCTTTCAATTGATATAGAAAATTACAACATGCTTAAGCCAGAGGGTTAAACATAACGAAAAGTTTAATCTTTTTTTTACTTGATTTAAGAATTCTATACCTACTTCCAGAAATTCCGGGATTGTTCTTCGAAAGTAATCCCATTTAGGATTGTTTTGAGTATGTTTTAGTGTTATTCGTACTAGAATTTTTGAGTACGATTCGTACTTAAAGTAATCATAAGAAACTTGATCATTCATGAGTGTTTTTCTTTCTGTGAAATAGTACATGCAATTTTGCCGCAAAACAGAAGATTTTGTGAACAATTTATCGAATTATTAACAGATATTCAGTGGCTTATGGCCCACCCTGTATATATTTGGTTTATTTTCTAATAATCTATAGAGTTCCAAATTGAAGTAAATGTTTTTCAAACTAATTTTTTGGGAATACCAAATTTTTAATTTACAATATTTTGTTTGTCGTGCTTAATTCCCAATTTTTATTCTTGATAAAATTTGTTTTCTTAGTTAATGTGGTGTCTCTGTGTCAAAATATCATTAAATGTAAATCGTGGTTATATCTGGTTTATGCTCCAAGCCGACGAGATAAGCTTCTTTCCGGCATGGAGACTTTTAGTAATTTAGGTAAGTGTTCGAAAATAAACAGTACATTATTTAGCGTTCGGCTCATACACCCAAGAACGATATCTATTTTTTTAGTGTGATAGTACACAACCCTTAATACCGTTCGTAGCTATTTTCAAGAAAGAGCCGAACATTAAATGTTCTTCGTTAAGAAACAGAACAATTGTAGTGATACTGTAGGCAAACATTATCAGCCATGTCACAGAGTACAATTCCGTTCGGAAACGGAATTCATTCCGTATTTTGGTGCTTCAGAAAATGACGAAAAAATGTTTGGGAATGAAACCATTTTTGTTTTCATGAATTGTATGGCAGTTGTCTGTATCTGAAAGGCCATAAAACTATCAAAATACACTTTCCATCCACAAACAAATATGTTTTCTTCAATTCCGAACGGAATTGCACTCTGTGACATGGCCCTATATTTTAATTTTCTATTATGTTTCTTTTGTTGGTGTAAAATTATTTTGCTGGCTTTTTGTTTTTGTTCGTATGTGTATTTTGCTTTTGTAAAAAATTTTTGGTTTTTTTTTCCCAGCCAAAAGGGCGAACATGATTGAGCCGTACCAAACACAATGAAGTTTGTGGATTTAAAAAATAAAACCGAACGGAATTAAATGTTCTTATCTCTTCTCGAGTGGGATGAAAACAGTTTTATTTTTGTGTTCGAAAGATGACTAACAGGAAAACGTTATTTTTTTTACTGATTTTCTACACAAACACTATTACCGTTTGTGTTGTCACTAAGGACTATACTGAGTAATTATTTTCGAACACTGATTTAGAATAAATTTGGCCCAGACATATTGTTTTGCAATATAAAATATTCTACCAATTTGCATTGAAAATCAGGTTTTAACGCCAAAACTTTATTATAAATGTTGTAATTGACATAAAATTAAACGACAACAACCTTAAAGTTATCAACTGTGTATGACGGAATGTTGTGCTGGAATTTATTATTCATAAATAAATTATGAAAGTCGACGGAAACACTATTTTTCTATTTTCTTAAACGATTAACAATCGATATCTAGTTACGGTCGCTTGGTATTTTCCACGACGCTTTCAAGTTGATGTCGAGTAGAATTGACTCTGTTTTAGTCGATAGTGTTATCATTTATATTTTCTAATAAAATTCAATATTTTGAAAATCGACTTTTTATATAGAATCAAAAAATTACATTTACTTCGGAGGGTAAAAGTTCTAAAGCGAAGAGATGAAAAACTGCTATTACTTTTTTTATACTAAGAATCAGGTTTTTTTTTTTTTTTGTTAAAAAGTTTAAAAAGCAACTTATGGCCAAAGTTTTTTTTTATCGGTTTTGCTTCACGACTACCTACTTTAATGGACAATTTCACCAATTCTATTTAAGTTTCAATTCATATTTGAATGAAGTTTTTCATATAATTTCATTTTTATTTGACATGAAAAACGAATTTTAAACATAAATTGAGGGGCTCAAAGCACAAGGGGTTCAAGTGACTTATTTTAAATAATGAGACAGAAGCGGTTGTTTCGCTTGTGCTCCAAGCGAAGCAGATATTTTAATGTCAAGTGCTTGAATTGTTCACTATATCTAGCGTCCGAATGAGAGTCCTACATTCACCTATAATTCCATATGTAAACTAAATTTTAGAAAAAGGCACTTACTGCCTGTTTTAAGAAAACGTTAACAAGTGAGTCAGTGAGAAATTATATTGAAAACAATAAAAAAAAACGAAAATTTGTTTTTGTTTTCAATATAATTTCTCACTCAATCACTTGCTTACGTTTTCTAAAAACAGACAGTTAAACCCCTTGTGCTCTAAGCCCCTCAATTGATCTTTAAAAAAATTGGTGAAATTGACTCAATCAGGTCGTGAAGAAAAACCGATAAAAAATGTTGGTCGCCTTTTTTCTCAAAAAAAATTTAGTTTATGTTCATAAATTTATGTGCTGTTTCCAGGTGATAGGCAATTTATTTTGTAAAAAAATTAAAATGAAAATCACTCAGTTTTTTTGTACTTTTCATATCAATTTTACTAGACAATCAATTGCTTGTCACCTGGAAACAACACATAAGTTTTTTATGAAAAAAAAAACTAGAATCCAAATTATTTGTATTGATATTTCCTTGACAATCGATAATTTTACGAAAATTTGAATATTAAATGCGGGTCCAATTTTGAGATATGAACTAAATTTGTTTCTTTTAACATTTTTTGGCTTAAGATCCTAAAAAAGTCCCACTTCTGAAAATCGTTCCAATTATAATATATGGTTGGCTTGTCGAAGCAATAATTTCTTACTTCTTTTGGTGTACTTTTGCATGCAACTTTTGGTTTTATGTGTAGTTTTTTTTAATAAAATAAAATGTTCTTTAAACTGATGTATGTATATTACATCAATCTATTTCATGTGTAAAAGTAATGAGCTAGATAGTAATTTCTTATAAAAAATAATGCCCTGTTTTGATATTTTTTCCTTTTGAGTAAAAAAAAAAAAAAATCACAAATGCTAACATTTTATGGAAAAATGAGGATAATTTTCTGTATGAGTAACTTTTATACCCCACTGTTTTTCATGAACAAAATTGTAAAATTTGACACCTCATAAATTTGATATAAGCTGTAACAGGGTGCTTTAAAGCACGTTTATATAAAAGTTGAGGTTTTATGGTGAGCGGTGCCGTTTGTTTAATGCAAATCGACCAAATGGTTGAAACGTGCTACTTATACTGCCTGTTTTACGATTTCGAACGTCAACGTTCGCATAGAAAAATATATTTTAAACAAAAGCATATCTCGAAAATTTGATTTGTTTTAAATGTAATTTTCTAAGCGAACGTTAACGTTCGATATCAATGAACAGGCTGTTTTATAACCACTTTTTATAATATAATGTCATTGTGAGTATGTGTATTGTAAACGTATTTGTAAATAAATAATGATTATACGTATGAGTGTTTTTTTTTTGCTTATTAACAGGGCAAGTTTATATATGAAAAAAATGTTTAAGTACGCATGCAAATTGTTATACCGAAGAAAACTTGCCATAATTTTTTATTGGTGTTATTTGAAGAAATGTCTTTTCAAGTTTTCAAATTGAAATCATCTTCGGTTGTCACAAAAAACATAAAAAAATTATCAGTAGTTTCTTATCAATTAAAAATTGTTTAAAAAGTATGTCAACTTAATTAATGTGATAATTAAATCAATAATTTTTTTGTTGAAAGAAAATTAAAAATATAATTTTGATTTAATTAACATTTAACTTGTTTTGAAATAAATACGCGTAGAAATATCATATCACATCAACGGTGGATTTCGGTGTTTTTATCGGGGATAGGAATTGTTAATTGAAAAATTTTGTATTCCCAAGAAATACTTTGAAAATAAATTTTTAATTTTAATTTTAATTAAATAACAAAAAAATCTCAATTGATTTTTTCGTTTAAAATAAAATAATTTAAAATTTTTTATTTTTCGAATTTATTCAATGAACTAAATTTCAGTTATATATTTTATAAAGCTTTTTTGTAATAGTCTTATTCCTTAAATTGTGCGGGACAATAATATGGTTAAATCAACTATAATATGTTTAAAATTTTCCTTTAACATAGTTTTGTTTGAGGTGACCATATTAAAACATGTTTTTTTCTGCATGTAGCCGGTAGATGAGTCAGCTGGTATGGTCAACACTACGACAACGGCGCACAGTGGCTGAAAATCGTTTTTCATCGGCCAAAAATCTGTAACTTTTGAACCGATAGAGATAATTTTGCAATTTTTTTTTTGCAGGAGAGAAGACTTCTTGAACTTTTTTACAGTTTTAATTTTGTTAAAATCCGTTCAGTAGTTGTTGAGAAATTTAAGGTTTAAATTAAATTTAACTTTTGATGTTTTTTAGCATTTAGTATGAAAATGCTAATGATTGAGATTGAGAACTATGGTATTTTTTTTATTAAGAAAGTGGGATTTTTTGTCACCCTACTGTTTTAAGAACTTTTTAATCTACATAACTGCCGAATTTCGTTAGCATATCTTTGTTCATGTCAGATTTATAGAATGTCAAACCTTAAAAATATTATTTTTTACTCATATTGAAAGCCATTTTATTCATTTACACTATATTTTAATAATTTTAATGTTTGACATTCTATAAATCTAACATGAATAAAGGTATCATAATGAATTTTGGCAGTTATGTAGATTAAAAAGTTCTTAAAACAGTGGACTGAAAAACATCCCCATTTTTGATAAACAAATACCCAAATTCCCAATCCCGGAAAACGGCTTTAAATTTTTTTTGTTCAATAAAGGCAATATAATTTACCGTTCGATATTGCTCGGAATTTTCTAGAAAATAATGGACATATTAAAAAACATTACTGTTCTAAATGTATAAAAATCGGTGTGCTGAATTATTAGAATTTTTTACTCAAAAAAATTTTTTTTTTTGTTTGAAAAATTTGATTTGGAATAGGGCATATGGGAGTAAAAATGTCAAACTGACTATAAATTGCTACTA
Source organism: Pollenia angustigena (assembly GCA_930367215.1). Taxonomy (NCBI): domain Eukaryota; kingdom Metazoa; phylum Arthropoda; class Insecta; order Diptera; family Polleniidae; genus Pollenia; species Pollenia angustigena. Next base: position 170,938,005 of record OV884059.1, on the reverse strand, counting down.
CAAGCATACACTTAATGTTTTCTTTTGAAAAATATAAACATTTTTATATATTTCTGGAGAAATTCGTATTCATATTACTTTTATATGCATATACATAAGCCTCGTATATGCCACTATACCTTTAAAAAAATGTATAGGCATGTAATAATACCTATGATCATTTTGTGAACAGGTTTCTTCATTATCAACTCTACAACAGGTTCAACTGGAACCAGTTCCACTAGAAAACCTTTTAGATTAAAAAACTAAATAAGTGTCAATTTTAATATTTTTTTTTTTTCTTTTTTTATTTAAAAAACAATAAGGACAAAAACACATTTTTTGCTTAAATAACAATAAAATTTTTTATATATACTATTGATTCGGTTGGAAAATTGCCTCCAAATATTTTATATTTGGTTTTGTATTATCTTTGTCCTGTAGCAGCCCTTTTGCTTCTTCATCTAAGTCCCGATGTTTTACTTTCCATTGACATCGAATGCTAGAGATGAGCGGATTTGACGTTGCCAACAATATATTAAACAGATCTTCGTTCGTAAAATCTCGTGACATTTTTCTGTTATTGTGCTCCCTATAAAATCTGTGATCTTTATTCCTTTTTTCCTGGGCTTCTTCTGACAGATCTCCTAGTGGTACTAAATAATGCCTAATGACATCCTCTGCATGATAAAGGATTTTATGAACCGTTGCAGACATATTTCTCCATGGATATTTGATAGTATATATTCGAGCTGTTTCTTTGGCATAATCCCCAAATTTTCTATAATCAATTTGTTCATTGCATACAAGTACATCAATGATTGTTTTAAATCTTGATATAAGACTTATATCAACACCTGTTATTTCAGATGCTTTTTTGGGATCAGAAAATAACCTTCTTGCTGTATTCCCATCATTCGTATTTAATAACACAGCAGGTATAATCGGTACAGTAATACAACATAACATTGTTTGAAGACTGCTTTACTACCAATATAAAAAGTGTTGAACCCACTATTGATAACAGTTTGACATAAAACATAATCCATCCGATTAAAAAACTAGAAAAACCGTTACAAAATCAAGCCAAAAAATTCATTTCATCCGAATATCTCCAAAGGCAAAGGGGATAACCTAAAAATTTTAGCATATTTTTTGTAGCACACCTTAAATTTAATTTTTTTTGAAATCCATGAAATATTTTTGGTGAATTTTTTAAAAGTTTGAATTTCCGAGGTTACCAATTTTAGAGGTCCGCAAGTCACACTCCCGACCCTCCATTCTTTCAATTCAACTCAAAAGCTATCCGGCTATGACAGTTTAAAATTTCATTCAAATATGTTCAGCCGTTCATAAGAAGCAAAATAATTTTTCAAAACAAAACGTTCGTAAACCCTTGTGTTATATTTCAGTCATATGAGCAGCTTAAATAAAAATAGCAAAAAAAAAAATGTTGCGAGTAATTTCATTAAAATGAAAAAAGTGTTCAACAGACAGTTCCAAACAGTTGAACAAGTATATATGGGGTTAAAGAGGACACTTTCAGCTTTCTGATAGTACTAAAATCTTTTTAACCCATTTTGACCCTAACAAGTTCTACTCCTTTAAAATTCGGATTTAACTTAAATATAGAACCTGGGGAAACATTTAATAACACATCAGGTATAAATGATACAGTGATGCAATGAACCACTTTTTAAAGACTACTATCCCACTAATATAACAAAAAAAAAATTCGACCCATTATTGATAACGGTTTGCGAGAAATCATAATTTAGTTCTGATCAAATTTACAAAAATTAATTTTTTTCTAAAACAACATAAAATATTGGTCTCCAGCAGCATGCCACAGCCACAATTATCAATATTTTAATCTAGTTTTTTGGATACCTTAGTACTTATATGTTTGCTATCGAATGGCATTAAAATTTTTGAAATCGGCGATGACAAAAAATTGGACTATTGGCCGATGAAATTCAATTTTCAGCCACAGTGCGGCGTGAGTACAGCGAAAACAGTCATTGAATTTATTACTGATTGAGGAAGAAATAAGATGCAAAAACAAACAAGAGTTCGATACAACAAACCAGAAGCAACTCTCCAATTGGTAATCATTGTTTTTTAGAGAAATTTCCTTGCTACTGCTGTCAGTACACTAATTTTGGAGGTGCCAAATGTTTTGGGAAAAACATAAAGGAAAAAAAAATTTTAACTTGCCATAGTAATCACATATTAGCCATTTACTCCCTATTAATGCCATTTTTGTGATAGTGTAGTGGATTTAATATAATTTTTTTTGTCATATGAGCTTTAAACTTTAATATAAATTAATAAAACAAAACACGATGTAATGCAAATCTAATTTTTTTTTTAATTAAAATGGTTTGATAAAGATAAAATTAAAGTTTTTTTCGTATACTTCATAATCGACTGATAAATAAACTTTTTTGAGAAAAAATCACCATAATAGAAAGCCAAAGGCACTCCAATCTCACATAAAGGATAACCATTTACATTATTACGTTATCAATTCTCCTAATACAAACAAACTCTCTGAGTGATTGAAATATTTCCCCGAAAATAATAACAACAATCACGTACCACGCCAGTCAGTACGTAAGTGCGGCACAATAGCACAAGTGCAATTTTAGATTAAACTTTCGTGTTTGTGTCCTTAGAACTTACAAATTTTGCTGCATTAATATGCAAACTGTTATGCAACCATCCTCTCCTTCTCCTGTAGTCATCCATCGAACACTCTCTACACATCACTCAATATTTTACATTAATGGCCATGATGTGCATGAGTAAGTGTTTGCAGCCGCGTGAGTTTATAAAATTACAATAGGAAAACAGCTAAAACTAGAGGCTAAATTCCAGCTAAACCTAAAGTGAATTAATCTTAATTCCCATATTGCCAACTTTTATACACGTTGTACGTTCAAGTAAATGCATTAATGATACAAAATTTAGGAATCACTAAAAGTATTTCACAAACAATAGGGAAAATATGCAGATAATTTGAAATCGTCATGAAAACTTTTAATGGCCACGAATGAACATAAACGTGAATTTTTTGTTATTTTTTCTTAAATAGTTTTATGTAATTACAGTGCAATTCACTTCATCTACTGCATCGTCAGACAGTCGTTGCGCTGGTGGAATGGAATTTAAAGTTCGAAAGTTTTAAAAAGAGGAATGAATGCTTTGGATAAATGAATAATATAAGACCGAAATGCAATCCATTTATTAGCTGCAGTAATTGAAGATTAAAAAAAATAGTTCGGCTCTATGATCCTGTTCACATTCAAAGCTTTGATGCTTGGTGTAATTTCATTGTTTTTTATTTTTGTCAATTAAATTTATTTTTTTGGACCCCCTAAAGGGTTGAAGACAGACGGTAAGTTTATTTTAAAGAAATATTGAGAACATAAAAAAATGGGGCTACTCAAACATTTAACCTCCCTAGGAGCGGCTCGTGAGTGGCTACGAGCCCTTTTATATCCATTTCTCCCAATTTATTCTCAAGAACATTAACCCTCGTGCAGCAATTCAGTATTCTATTCAAAGAACTCACCCTGCAATGCACGACATTTTTGTAAGCACATAAGACACAGTGTTTTATATTTTGCAACGCTCTTACGCCCTGCTTTGACATTGGCAACGGCAGGGTTTTTTTTCGAACGACCAATGCGCAAAGCGTCTCCAACTCAAAAAGTCTTCCTGGATTTATCCCCGTATTTAAAAACAATTTTTAAATTAGACAAAAATGCATGTATCAAAAAAATTTTCTTAGAAATTTTGTTTCTATAAAATTTAAAATATTTTTGTGAAGTCTCTTCATGGTTGACAAACCAAACTTTTATTTAAAATTTTCCAACAAACAAACAAATGAACGATGATGCATCTGAGCGCAATTGAAGGACATACCTGTATTGATTTATTGAAAAAGGAAAATGTTTCCAACATCATTTAAAAAATCATGACAGTTCAGTTTATTAAAATTGTGAGGGTGATGAAAAGAAACTTTAATTTAACAAAATCTAAAAACTATATTAATAAAACTAATGGTGTTTTCTTTTCTACAAAAATGTGACATTTTATTTAAAAAAAAAAAAAAAAAATGCAATTTGGTGTATTTTTTTTAAAAATTTTGCTCCCATAAAGGGTGGCTTGCTTTATTCTAAAATACTCACCCTTCTCGGGAGTAAAATTTTAAAGAAACAGACACCAAATTGCATTTTTTTAAATAAAATGTCACATTTTTTTTTTTGTAGAAAAGAAAACACCATAAGTTATTAAAACCAATAAACTGGGCTGACACAGAAATCACTTCCGATCGAAAGTGAAGTTATTTTGTATCTTGGCACTCCAAGAAATGAACATTTTATTTAGAAAAATTAATTCAATTTCGGTCGAATTAAAACCATTTCAATCAGATTGTGTGACAGGTTGTTCTGTGGCCGTATAGAAAAACTAGTTTACTCCACTTTTTGCAAAAATTGAGATAACACCGAAAACAGAAAGCGTTTTGCAATTACTTTCAATCTGTCGGATCCAAACTTTAATATTGTTTCGCATTTAAAAGTCATTTAAAAAACAAAAATCAGAAAAATACCAATTTTTATGTAAAAACTAAATAACTCCATACACTTTTTGAAAAAAAGAGATAACTCCATTGCGTCTTAAAAAACGACTTTATTGTGAAAACAAAGAGAGAAAGAACAAAATATAACAAATTTGGGTCACAAGCTCTTTGAGTCAAAATGTTGAACCTAAAAATTGCAACTCCCGAAAATTTAAAGAACATAAAATGCATTCTTTATATGAATAGTATACATTTATTAAGGTCTTGACTTATAGATTGAGACTTCGAAACACCCGAAATCTTTCCGAGCAATAGTTAACCCATATAGATCTTTCGTACCCTATGAAATTATTTTTGTTTCTGTCGCAAAAAAAAAAAGACAGTGTTTTTGTTTAGCTAAACTAAAAAACAATTTTATTAGCAAGTTTAGTATACAAATTTAATGGAACCCCTTTTGTTTAAAATTTTAATATTATTGAAACATTGTTGTTGTTGAAAAAAACAACAAAGTCAATAGCCGTTTTCCAGTTTCAGCCTATGTAAAACTGAGTATAACGTTAATCCACGTCCAAAAAACTGTCCTACGAATTTCATAAAATCAAGAAGGGTAATTTATGGTTAAATCTTTTAATTAAGTTAATGCATAAAAATAGACATAAACTCGGCTTATCTATAAATATAAGATTGTAACTGATTCATCATCACACAGCCTGAAGTTTAAATCTTGAAATTTGGACAGGACAACCTGCTCTCTCGAACGAATAAGAAATAAGTGGACAGGTGTCGGGTCACCCCATCTATCTTTTAAACCAATAAACATAGAAATACAATTTATATCACATTCGAAACTTATCTAAATGTCCAAATACGAATTCGAACGTTAATTTTTGGACTCCCACTGCAACAGTGCAATTTTTGATACTTTAATGGGGAGAAAAAAGTACCAAAAAGGAGAAAATACGGGAAACTGAATTCCTTTTTTTAGCTTTTTGTTTTACAACTGGTACTTTCTTTAATTATAATTAATATTTCACATATAAAAAAAATTCAACATGCAACGTCCTGAGTGAATAAGAACCTGTGAGTGAATTTGTTGGTACTTTCTTGTTCTGTAACTGGTACTTTTTCTATTTTCGTTAATATTGCACCTATAAACAAACGATTAAACATGCAATATCATGAGCGTATGAGAATAACTGTTTGGTACTTTTTTGTTTTACAACTGGTCGTTTTTTTTATCTAGAAACATAAACTTTGGCATATAAATACATATGTCCACGAATGAAAGGAAGACGCTCACGAAGTAGCGAATTAATGCTGGTTTTTGATATATGATAGGAAAATTTATGTTTTCTTATACTGGTTAACTTCATTTTTTCGTAGAAAAAACGGGTTAATTCAAGTGCTGAGTCAAGTAGTTAATGTATTCCCACAAATCATTACTTAAGTTACCTTAATTCCGTAAAATTTAATTCTACATTTTTTCGTAGAAAAAACGGGTTAATTCTAGTGCTGAGTCAAGTAGTTAATGTATTCCCACAAATCATTACTTAAGTTACCTTAATTCCGTAAAATTTTAAAATAAATTGAAAAAAAAAAATTTTTTTTCGGAAAAACTAGATAACTCCATTTTTCGAAAAAACAAGATAACTGACATTGACTTTCGGTTAAAATGTCCCAAAATCAGTTAAATGTTACCAGAAATCTTTAACATAATTTAAAGTTATGTTTTGTTTGATGCGCATACATAATAACATAAATTCATATGAAATAATTAGCAAAATATGTTTAAAACTTTAAGTGTGTTTTTCTCGTGTTTTCAAAAAAGGGAGTTATGTAGTTTTTCCATACGGACACAGATCTATAAAATTTAAATTTAAATTTGACCCCTATCCTGTGTTGGGCAATCAAACAAAATGAAAGCTGAAACACTTTTTTTGGACTTAATGTCTTATAAATACTTAAAACAATAAAAACAAGTAAGAAAGTATACTTGGTCAAGCTCGACCATTTGATTGGTTTTCGAAAGTTGTCCCATTTTGGATTGTTTTAAGATCTTTTAAGTGTTATTCGCGCTAAAATTTTTGAGTATGACTGTACAAAAATAAGCAGAAAGATCTTCAATTTAGTACGAGTTTTTTCTTTCTGTTTATTGATTATTAATAAACTTTACCAGTCATATACAAATCAAACTATGCACTTCAAATAATCACCATTCTGACTGCTGAGAAGGAACTCTTGCATTGCATTTAATATTTGTGCCAATAAAATATAAACTTTCTTTGTTGTTTGACTTTTTTCTAATAACGCAGCATACAAGAGATACAACAATATTCTTTTAAAATTTCCTGTCTCCACTCGTGCATGTTTTCATTATATTTTAGTTGATATAAAATGATTTAAATTCATTCAAGAATTTCCTTTACTAGAATGTGGACTATCTAGTAAGTAAAGTATACAAAAAAATAAGAAAATAACCTTGTTTGCTTTTTCATATACATATGAATGTTAATCAAATACTTTTGGTGGCAGGTAGAAAATTGCCAAATACATCCGCATCCGCAAGGATACGCATCCCTTTTAGCAACAAATTAGAAAATATGTTGCTGCAAAAATGATTCTATGTAAGTGTGTTAGAAAATTTAATGAAAATATTTACAATGTAACCTTTAATCAAAAATGCTAAAATTTATTAACGAGGTCCATATCCACAGCAAATTTAATAACTTCGTTTTCTACAACAAAAACGCTCAAAGCAATCAAACCTAAAGAAACATTTCGACAAAATTAGTTTCTAAAATTTCTCAATTGTTTTGTTTTTACTTGATGTTAAAGTTTCTAAGTTAATAAATATGCAAACACATGCACACACATTTGTATACCAAAATATAACATCAGGACAATCTGAGAAATCCTTTTTTTGTTAGAAAGACAACTGTTCAAACTGAACTTAATTCAATTCTACCCAAATAAGTAAAAGAAAATATGTACAAATTAAAGCTAAAAAATCATTTCAAGTTCATTTTTGTGTTCAACGCCTTTTTGACGTTTGTTTGTTCGTTTATATTCATTTTTGGTTGTTTGTTTGATGTAAAAAAATAAAAAACAAATATGAAAACGAAAGAACAACCCAAAACTACTTCCATTTAAAGTCAACAAATGAAAAACAAGAAACATGCAAACATGAAAACAATTAAAGAAACGAAATAGAATATTTCAAGAGTTCACACATGTGGCAAATGTTACTTTTTGGCATTAAGAAAAAAAGAAAGTATTTCTGATGTTTCTGAAAGTAGTGAAAACAATAATCAGGGCAGTTGAAACAAATAGTTTTAGTTTTTTTGTTGATTTTTTTCTTACAAAATAAAAATTTTTTAAGGACTTACATAGTTTTTTTTAGCATATTTTCCTTTTTTGTTAGGATTGTGGCAAGAACGAATTTGCTTCACACTTTATATTCAATGGAAAGACTAAAAATGAAAACGTATAAGCTTAATTGCTGATGTATTTTGATATCAGTATTATGACCAGTGTCTTCGTGTTTGACCCAATGACACTTTTCATCATGGTGATGTCAACTTTAACATCACTTGGCCAAAGTGTCGTTAGGGTAAAAATGAAATTGCGTCATCAATGGGATGACACATCGGCATCACAGAAATGATGAACATGTCCTCAGTGCGATGACGCAGTCACATCGGAGAAAGGACACATAAGCATAAATTTAATGACAGTTTGTCATTAAGTCAAAGTCATTGGAATTGACTTAAGTTAAAGTGAGAGAATATTATTATTTACTTACCCGTTACATATGCTTGTTTCACGTTTGTTGAATAACAACCTTTGTTTACAGCAAAACAATACAAAATGTGGCATCGAATTGATGTCACTATAGTCATAAAATAGATGACACGTAAAAAATGACAAAATTGTACGAAGACGTTAGTCATTCGATTGATGTTACTTTTTGCATCATTGATGCCATTTGTAGTAACATTAATGTCACAATTCTGATGTTCGGGCATCATCAATATGAAGATGCATTTTTCTAGCAGTGTAGAAAGGATTTCAATATAATATTACACTTAACAAATATTTAATGCCCAACACGTAACCACTATTTTGTTTGATTTGTGAAGAATTTTTTTTTTGTAGATTTTTAAAAATTAAAAAAAAGTAATTAAATATGTATGTTACGTGGTTTCGCTACGGCTGATGTATTTTAATCGTATACAGGGAATACTTACGGATCCACGAACCTTAAGAGAGAAGATTATGATTTTACGCTTTCTGGCGGTCATTAATATACAACGGATTGGGACTATATGCGTCTTCAGAAATAATAATGAGATCTTTAACACTTATCTAACTACATACGCACAATATTTCTTAGGGCTAGTCTCTACGATAGAACAGAAATTGTTCCATTCTACTGGAACAGATTTCCGAGTCACTAAAAGAACAGATGAACTAACCCACTGTAGGAGCAGATAACCAGCATATGATTGAAATTGGAAAAGATATCCTTTGGAAGAACATAAACACCAATATTTGTATCGGAAGCGAATTGATAAACATCTTGCAGCTATGACGACCAAAATATGGTACCATTTGCGCATCAAAAGAACAGAGTATTCAAAAGATCGAACAGCAGCTTTTGCATATACTTGTTTGACCCAATTTTAATGTGAACAGTGTTGATATTTAATATTCGCATTAAAAAAGTACTACAGTTGATATAAGCACATTTTTTTCAACAAGTAATCAAAAAAATAATAGATAAGAATAAAAAAATTTTGTGCACTATTTATCCCAGTGGTCGACATCTCGACTATCTATGTTCAAGGCTGTCTGGCGGCCAGCAGGATAAGCAAGTCAATATTAATTTTTACAATAAAATTTATTTGAATTGTTGGCTATTTAAAGCAATATTTTTTTTTATTTTTCTGTTTTATATAAGTCGTTACAATTGGTTTAACAACGACCTGTTTTTAGTCTATTTTTGTGCTCCCCAGAAGGGTTGTTAAAGGGGGAGGGGTTTGGTAAAAAAAAGTCCTGATCCGAAAGCCAGCAAGCCAAACTAAATTAATTATAATAAAAATTAATTTAGAAATTGGGAATTATTTCCTTATGAAGGTTACTTTATATTATTATAAACATTTTTTTCATTTTTTCGAATTTATTCTATGAGTTAAATTTCAGTTATGTATTTTGTAATGCTTTTTTGTAATAGTTCTATTCCTTTCATTTTTCAGAAATGACTTTATACACTACCAGACTATTATATTATATTGTATTTTCTTTTTACAAAATACATAACTGAAATTTAACTCATAGAATAAATTCGAAAAAATGAAAAAAAAAAAAAATTAATTTAATTACACTACCTAATATTTTAAATTATTTAATGAAAAATGGCAAAAGTTTGTGGTCGACATCTCGACCGCTGGTACAAAATGGGTTAATAAATTTTAGTAGTATGATTTCTAGACAACCCAATAAAAAATTTTGCTTTGAGCGAAGCAGGTTTGTAAGGGAGAAATGTAAGAGATTCGCTTACCATCACGCTTACGGCTGGCATGAATTTTATATGGTGAGTTCCCACTTTGAAGCAATACATTTTTGACAAAAATGCGCTTTATTCAACGAATATAAAAACTGGTGAGTGAAGCTCTTACATCAGTTCGTGCTTCCGCCAGTATTTATGTAAGTTTTTGTAAAAAAATTATAAATTTTGTATGGTGGCTGTTCCACATGCGCACTGAATCGTTTATCTTTATTTCAATCCCGAATATATTAGAAGAACTAGAAACAATTTTACACCAAGACTTTACTTTTCTTTAGAGTCGTTCGAAAGTAAGCGTGATTCAACAGACAGATAGACGGACAGAAAGGCCGACATGACTAAAGCGACTTAGATTATCTCAAGGTCATAGAATATATATACATATATACCTTATGTGGTTTTATGCTAGAAACACAATTGGTACGAATAATTCGTCGTCAGAAATAGAACACATTGGTATGTATGAAAATACACACAATCATTGCGATGGCCGCAATTATCTACGATAGGCTTATTTCTATTTTTTACGCAGACAAAAATATAACAAAAAAAAAAATTCGGAAAAAATTGCTAAATTAGTGGAAATTCGCAAAAATTTGCTAACAGCAGCATTATAGCAAGCTCCACCTACTATTTGTTATAAGTCGCTTAAGCTGTTAAGAATCGGAAAACTTTCAGGAACAAATCGCTTTTATCGCGAACATGGAAAAACTAATTTGAGATGTTAAAATCAAAATCCAGAACACCAAAAATGCTGAAGTTATCCACTTTCGAGTGGATTCGAATTCTAGAACACACCCGGTTAATAGTTATACCCACACCACAATAGTCCTAGACCCACCTTAAAGTATACCAATCGACTGAGAATCACTTTCTGAGTCGAACTAACGATGTCTGTCTATGTAACCTTGTGCGCAAAGTACAGGTCGCAATTTTGTAGATAATTTGATAAAATTTGGGACAAAGGATCTTTTTGGCTCAAGGACCAAGCCTATTTAAAATTAAATCGTAGAACCACGAGGGAAGACAGGGGGAAATTTCTGTCTCTCAGAAACTATCAAACTGATTTTTATGAAATTTAAATCATAGCTAGAAATATATTTATATGGACACATAAGCTATGTAGTTTTTCAAAAATAGGACCACAAGGGGAGGTAGGGGGAAATTTCTGCCCCTCACAAACTTTTAAACTTTAATGAAGTTTATAAACATAAATAAATCCATATTTATAAGGACACATAAGCATGATGTGTTTTTAAATACTGTGGTGCTGGGTATCATATGGTTGGGCTTGACCGACTATACTTTCCCACATGTTTTTTGTTGAAATATAGTTGAATATGATTTGATTAATGTTAACAAACAAATAAATTACGAAATGTTGCAAATATTGCTAGTTAAAAAGTAGTCAAGAATAATAAATTTTTATATAATCTAGCGTCCAAGGTATTTATTTTTATAAATTAAAAAATTTCAAGTCACATTAATAGGAATTCACCCACTTATTGTGTCTCATTTGACGAATTTAGGAAACGAGTTCTTGCCGACAATTTCGTCGTACTATGCGAAATTCGCCGTTCGTCCCAGTTGTGTTTATACCAATAGATGAATATTAAAAAAGTTTTGCACGGAATAACAAACTTAATGTAGCCGCATTTACCAGTAGTGCTGGAGGGTGTTTTTATCTATAGATTTGCAACGATTCAGAAAGAACTTTATTAAAAATCGTGCTTTTTGAAATGTTTCTATGTTTTATTTAAGAACTCTTCTTTGGTCCATTCATTAAAAAATTATAGATAAAATATATTTTAATCATCTCTCCTTTTTTGACTATTCCAAGACATTTACAAAATGTCTTCATACAAAACAAAAACTATGTTTTGGCTCATACATATGAAATTTAGCAATTGGGCAATTATGTCTTCGAAGACCCCTAGTGAAAATTGATGCAGAAAATATTCTTGGAACATTTTAATCCTCTAAAGTGCCGTTTTAGTATACTTTCGTGTCAGAGCTAGAAAAAAGGACAAAACTTACTCCTTAAAATAAGAGTTAGAGGGTTAATATATTTTAAGAAAAGAAAAGCAGTACAATTCTATTGAAGACATATGAAATAATTTTTTAGCTCAGAAGTACATTAAGTATAATTTATTTGACTTATTTCAAACGCATTTTCAAAAAATTAGAAAACTTCAAGGGCCGAAATTGCGGAAACCCGAGCTAACTTTTTAAAACCCTTTGACAGAATTGCTCAATCAGTAGTCTCGTTGGCGGCATGAAATAACCCCCCAAAGCGTGGGGCCTTATTTCATATGCAATAAAGCCCCAATTTTGAAAATGAAATTAGCCCCCAACGAAATAAAATAACGCCCCAAACATAAATAAAATAATTCCCTAATTTTTGGGGACTTATTTCATATGAAATAAAACCCCAATTTCTGAAATGAAAAAAGAGCCCAATATATGTAATGCAATTAATTATACAGTTATGCTTTAAAGAATCACGCGATAGATATCATGTATGATATACCAAACACAAGCTTCGCCAACTAAGGCTTTTCTGCGTAGCCGGCTTCGCTAACTAAAGCTTCTCTGCATAGCGCCAGGATTTTCTCCTCTATATTATAAAAATACAGACTCGACCCGGCTATGCAGAGAAGCTTAAGTTAGCCCGGTCGAAGGCCAGTTATGTAGGGTAGCTTTATTTATCGAAGCCGGTGTTCTGTATACCAAAGTGAATAAATCCTTGCGCCCAAAACCGTTTTCATTATAAATTAGAAAATGAAATAATCCCCCAAAAAATATATTGGGGCTTTATTTCATGATGATTTTTTGGGGGATAATTTCATATAAAATAATACCCCAATTAAAAAAATTAAATAACACCCCAAACAAAATGAAATAATCCCCCAAAAATCGTTTTTGTTATTCTCTGTACAAACTTTTAGGGGGTTATTTCATTATTTTTTTGGCTATTCATATGCGAATTTGATAATAAACTGGCAAGTCTAAGACTTAAAAAAAACTGAACTGGCTACTGACTTAATTTTTTGATTTTCTTGCGAAAACAATTAGGCAAGTTGTTTTTGGTGTTATTTTGTTTTTTCTTAACCCGCTAACAACTACAATTAAAGTTGGGAGAATTCCAACCAACTGAAGTAGAGAATGTAAAAAAGAAAAAATCACTATTTATTGTTGTTGTTTTAGTTTAAGCTATGATATTGTAACAAGTAAACTGGTGCGTATAGTTCTAATTCGCTTAACAGTTTTATTTGCATAATATCTTTAGTATTTCAAAAATCTTTGGATGAAGTTTTCTGACGATCTGGCGTAAGTGAAAAGCGCTTAGGAATTGCTTATCCGTCTACAATAAATATCCGTGTTTTTATTAAGAATAAAAATTGGGAATTAAGCACGACAAAAAAAATTTTGTTAATTAAAAATTTTCAAGAATCGAATAAGGAAAGTTTACAAAATTGTCCTAAAGATTCTTTGACTTTTATAAGGAGGGCTTTGAGCTGAAGGGAACCAAGTCAAAAAGAAAAATTTGAAAACATTTTGAGTTTGAGTGAGTGAAATCCAATTACTTTCTGGAGTCATTGCCTTGGGTTTATTACCGTTACCTTAGGAATGAAACACTTTTTGATTTTTACCGTTGAAGAACAGGATAGAGTTTAACGGAGAATTTCGTACCAGATTGGAAAAAACAGGTATGTATATATTATATCGAGCCTTAACCGCGAAAATAACGTTAGCACCAAAAATCAAATATTAAAGGAGGGAGGTTTTTTATTTTATTTCATATTAATTTTGTCTGAAATTTGACGCTTATGATAAAATTGTTCTTGCTATAAAATCGTAATGCAACCTTATGTGACAATGATGTTTTAGAAGCTGATGCATGTGTTGCCAATAAAGTTATGTATTAAAAAAAAAACCAAAATTGAAAATGATGTCGCTTACGTTATTTTCGCGGTTAGTGCTCGATATGTTATGACTTAGTTCGGTTCAAATCTGAGCCCTGCATATAAGGATTTGCATTATGAAATAGTACTTTAAGCTGGTTGATAAACGAACCAGTGTATATAAGAAAATATCGCTGTGTAATACAAAATTTTTAATCAAAAAATTGTACTATTTGCAGAAATTCTATAATTTCTTTTGAAATCACAGCGAACTATCGACGATGAAAGCTTAAACCAAGAAAGCGCCAAGGACATTATTTTTTAAATAGTGGATTAAAACAATCCAGTAAACTTTGTTTTTTTTTTGGAAAGGTTTAAGTTCGAATATCTTTCTTAAATTTTATTCCTATTCGTTTTAGGGCATAGCTAGCCAACTGGTAAACAATAACATATGGCTTTTGCTTTGTTTGAAGTAATTTTTTCGTGTATTTTTTTATTTTTTTTTTTTTTTTTTGTTTAAAACAATATTTTGTTTGCATTAACTTTTTATTTCATTGTTAGTTTGAGTTGTAATACAGCCAACTATTAAAATGGAACAATGTACACACAGTGGTATAAATACTTTATTGTGCTAGTGCATAAATTATGATTTAACATCTATTACCAGAAAATTATTTTGTCATTAGGTTCGTAATATCGAAATAATTTGTGATATATGCTTGCGGGAAATTTGTAACACTTATTCTTAAAGCACTTATCCCGTGACCAGTTATAGGTGAAAACAAGACATGTCACTTAGCCGGTGATAACACTACGTGACAAAATTTCATCAAACTCGTGACCAAATGAATCTGGCAGCTAATCTTTATGTAAAATTGTCCGCTGAATAGGAATATGAAGTCAAAAGAAGAACAGTTTTTGAGATATTCCAAAATAACCGTTATTTGTGTTTAAAAAAAAAATGATGTGACTGAAATGCAAATTGTCACGTAGTGTAATAAGTTTGATGTATGGTTACTCGAGCAAAAATATAATTGACACAATGCTGGTCTTGTGCCTGGATTTTGGACGCGTAGTGGCTGATTCTATCTGATATTAGCTTATATGAATGGAATCTATCATATTAACAATGTTCACTCGGGACAATTTGAACCAAAATTTAATATATTTATTTATTTACTTGAGTTTTTCAATAAACAATAAACAAGAAAAGTATAACAAGCATATATAACATAAATTTAAGATTATCCTATTACATATTCCATTTTGGACAACAAAAATACTATCTGAAAAGAAGGAAAATATGTAAAACCCCCCATTGCACAAAAGTTGGAAGTAATAAAAAATAATAATTAATGTAGAAACCGATTGACAACAAAATAACAGAATTATACAGAAAAAAATTTTACAACTGCTCTAAAGTCAAATGCTTAAACTTTTAAAAGGAATATGAACATTTTCGCTCTGTATAAGGAATGAAAGAGTTCCATAAACAAATAGATTTTACCACAAACAAACTTGAGTTCTTGTAGAGGTACCGAATAAGTATCTACGTCTCAGATATTGTGGACAATTAGTCCTAATTACCTTATACATCATAAGCTAAATTCTCATGTTCATAAAACATGGAAAGCTACAGCTAAGAAGTGATATTATGTATGATGTTATATGGGTTCTGTATTAAAGCCCATATACATATCTTACCATCCTTCTAAAACAATGCTCTAGTCTTTCCAGGTTGTGTTGAGAAGTACAGGTATAAATTTCCATTCCATAAAGGAAAACGGGCATGCAGGCAGAAAAAACCAATTTTTTCTTGACACTAACTGGTAAATAACAACCTAGTGCATATAAGCGTTTATATGAACCTCAAAATTTAAATGACTATCAAGGTATGATACAAACTCAATGGGGCCTCCTGCAAAGATAAGGTTAATTTTTGCACGTGAGTTATTGGAAAACACAATTGCTCTTGTTTTTATCTGGTTGAGATTTAAAAAATTTAGTTCAGAGCAATGCACAATACGTTGTAAATCTTTATTAACATTCAAAGATTAATAATTAGCACCATTTCCTTTATCAGATGCAACTAGCTGTATATCATAGGCGTAAGCAAAACATGTACAAAAATATATTTGTAAAAAAATATCATTAATATACATCATAAAAAGTAGAGGGCCAAGTATTGAGCCCTGCGGTACGCCCCTATGAGTTTTTAAAGTAGATAATTTTATACCCTGGACTTCAGTATATTGACTACGGGATGAAAGAAAAGAATTTATTTAGGTTATTTTGGTGACCTGTCACAACTTGTCAAAAAGGTGCCAATTAACCCCCTCCTAAAAGTGGCAAGTCCCCTTCATTAAAAGTGTTAGAGCTTGAACCGGTTCTTCCACTTTAGAACTATCCCGTGACAAGTTTGGTGTTAGTTACTTTTTCCCTAGGGATGGCATATTATTTCTCAGACCATTAAATCGACCATTATTTCTTGAAGGTTACATTTCATTTTATTTATTTAAAAAAAATTTTTGCGGAACGATTATTTAGTAAGAAATCAAAAATATTTAATTAATTAAGCACTTTATTAAAAAAAAAGTATTTGTTTTCTCTCCAAATACGATACGATTTTGAACTTTTTTTGTGTTTTCAAATTAATTAATTTTTTTCAAGCTTTCGTCATCAGCTAAATAAAGTCAGCGATCTCAGTTTTTGGGATTTGTCCCTAAATAAGGAGTTTTTTTGTAACTGGGGATAACATTTTCATGAAAATCCCCAGGGGATTTTTTTCGCCGGGCAAAACCCTTAAATACATCTTAAATTGTGACCAGTTATGATGTTGGGGTGAAATTTGTTTGAATTTAATTTCGTAAGTAATTATTATTTAGCTTCACTTCGGAAAATCAAATCTTGTAATGTTCATTTAACCGCCTTATACTCAATGCAAATGGATTACACTTTGCAGGCATACATATTCCCGATGACAGTACATGAATACATGGGCGGCCAAAATTTTTTTTAAATGTGCTTTTTTAAGAAAAGCGTTTCTTAAACAATTTTTTTTAAATGTTCTTATTTTTTTTTATTAAGTTTTATATCTTTAACTTAAGAAAATTTTATCGAATTTTTGTTTCTTGTAAAAGATGAAGTTTTATGACGCACTGAAAATGTCGGCAAAATTAAAAGTTTAGATCAGCTCCCACAGCCTACATTTCTAGGAGTCACGGCCCTAAGCATCTTAAACGCAACGCAACGCCAAAGAATTACATTGAAAGCAAAATCAAAATTATAAATATTTTCTAATTTTGTTGTTGTTTTCTACACGCAGAGAAAAAATATGGTTGGGCATGGTTACGGCAACAACTCTATGTTTAGTGTAACAATATATTGTTGTCGTAAACAAATAATTGTTATTTTTATTTAATATCAACAATATTATAGTTACTGTTAACATATCAATGTTTATCGCAATTATGAATTTGAGTATTGTTGACCGAAAAATAATTATTTTTCTAACAACTTTATTATGATAACTTTCTAAACATATTATATTTCTCACAACCGTATCATGATATTTAATAGCCACAACATGATTACTTTCTATACATTTATCATATTATGTTAAAGATGCAATCAAACTATTTTTACTCTTATCATATTATGTTAGCGCCATTTGTAAAATAATTTTGAAGAAATTGTGTCGTTTTTTTTATTTGTGAGCGGTTAAACAATTAAAAGATAAAATTCCATAAAAAAAATAAGTTTAAAGAAATTAAAAATTTAAAATATTAGCGGAGTTCATTGAAGTATTAGTGATGTAATAGTGCAAATGCAAAATATCATAGTTTTTTTGTAAAATCCAACAACAAAACAAACAGAGATTTCGTTATATTTTATAAAAGTGCTACGATATTTCATCAACATCTTAAAATCGAAAAAAATGGACACACGCGGTTGCCCATGAAAACCACAGATTTTTCATTTGCTCTTTTGCAAGCCTTATATTGAACTCCGCTATTTGATTAACATTAAGAAAAATTGTAAAAAGCCACAAAATAAAAAATCGATGCAAAAATATTTTAATTTATTTTGTATTTTTATGACAGCTATGAAAGGTGCTGTATCATAATATGATTGCTTCTAAATTTATTATGATTAACATGATGATAATATGATTACTTCTTAGCTTATTATGATTAACATGATAATAATATGATTAATTTCTTAGCTTATTATGATTAACATGACAGTAATTTGATTACTTCTTAACTTAGTATGATTAACAGAATAATAATATGGTTAAGGGAAAATATTATGATGACATATTACGAGTATATTTAGTCATAATATGATTCAAAAATAATCTTAATATGGTGACTACAATCATAATTCTTATCATAATATATTGCTCTTAGAATATGTTTACCACAACCATGTTTTTTCTTTGCGTGTACAGAGATTCACATTACATTTTAAAATTTCAAACGCTGCATAGCTTGTGGCGTTGAAAATTTTAAAACGGTACATAAATTTCTGTAGAAAGCAACAACAAAATCACAAAATATATATGACTTTGTAAGTCTGCCTTAAGGCCTAACCAGAATGTGCATAAACAAACTTAAGCTACTATCAAACATAAAACAAAAATGCATTTAAAATAACAAAACCAAAATAAAAAAACATTGGTCCCGTACGGAATGAGCGATTAGTTTTGCACCTTACTTAAGCAAATAACAGTTTTATAAAACTTAACATAAAGTTTCCTTAAGTTCAATTTGGTTTGACACATATGATTTACATGTATTTGCTCTGTAGCTTAAGTCACGTTATTCACATTCTGGTTGGGCCTTAAGTGGGCCAGGCAGAGGAGGTCTTCACAATAATCGTCGTCATTTCGGCCAATTTTCAAAACAACATTTCAGAGAATTTAAAAGTTGGATCTTAAGATGAACCACTCAAAGTGTGCAAGGTCTTATTTGCACCACTCTTTATCTTACAGTCCTACTTAAATTAAAATGGTGAGTATTTTAAGATTTTAAAACGGATTCGAATTTGCAACAAACCAATCGATATAACGAGGTAACAGCTGAAGTCTAGTAAAAAGTTTGACTTTACTGAAGAACTTCAGGTTTTTTCATTCAAAATTTAAGGGAGTTTTTTTTTAAATCTCAGATGTACCACAGTGCAATGCTATTGTTTTGTTACGTCAGACATTTCCCAACTAATATTTTTCTATTTGTGTATTTTTTACTACACAAAATTTCAAAAATGATGAATGATGATGTTTGTTTTTAACTTATTTTGTTCTTTTTATACATATTTTTTGTGTGTTTTCAGGGTTCAAATGTTCCTGTTTTTGTTTAACTCTCAATATAAATAATTTTTTTTTGTAGTTTTTATATTTACTTTGTATAGAAGTACAAGTTAAAGATTGAAATCATACAAAATGGCAAAAGAAAAAAAAGGAAAATTTTATAAAAAATTTAAGCATCTGTTTGAGGCAATTAATGATTCCATTTGTAGAAGTATTTATGTTTGTTCGTTAAAATGTGCATTAGTTTAGTTAGGAAAATTGTTTGAACTTTGAATACCAGTTATTAATATTATTTGTAGGAGTGTTTGTGGTAGTGTGTGTAAGAATTTGAGTTTTTGTAAATGAGTGTCAAATTCGGTGACAATTAAGCTGCTTGTAGTTTTGCTGTTGCTCATTTTCAAATCCTGCTGTTACTACTGTTCGTTGTAGTGTGCAAGAGCTTTCTGTTTGTTAAACATTTTGTTAAAAAATAATCATCAATATTCGTAAACTCATCAATTATTTAAATTTATTAATATAAACAAAACATTATAAAAATAAATTAAATAAATGTGGTTGGTAAATGTTATTTGAACATTTTTGTGAAGATATATGTATGTATACATATGCACATAAAAAAGTTGTGCTTAAATTAAAAAACATGATTTATTTGTTTAAAATGAAATGAGCAAATAAATTAATGTTTTAAATAAAAAACTGGGACGTGAATAAATGAAAAAAAAAGAAAACAAATCACTATTATTCGTGTCACTAAATAATAATTTTGCAGGATATTGGTGAAGGTCATTTTATTAATTTTAAATAAATTTATTTTTGCACTGGCTTTAATATAAATTGTTTACACGTAGTAGAAAATAAAGTCGAGTTATAAAAAAAAAAACCAGAAAGTTAATCCGAAGTTGTGCAAAACAAAGATAAAGGGTGGTTAAATTTTAAAGGACGATGTTGAATGTGAAACGCAAGTTATTTTCTGCATTTCAATTGACATTTCTCAATTTCAGACTAACTCACTTTAAACCATGGAAAGATACACAATCGAGCAACGCGTTAAAGTTATTCAGGCTTATTATGAAAATGGGCGTTTAATTCAAAATGCATATCGTAAACTTCGTGAGTTTTTCGGTCACTTTAATCGTCCAAATGTGCGTACAATCGGAAAAATCATGAAAAAATTCGAGCAAACCAGGTCTGTAGGAGATGTGAAAACACCAGTGCATGCTCGTACAGCTCGTTCTGCAGAAAATATTGCTGCTATTCGCGAAAGTGTGGCTGAAGAGCAGTCTACCTTAACTCGTCGTCTTGCCCATTGCACCTCTCACGCTCGTCGTTGATGAACATTATGCATAAAGACTTGCATTAACACGCTTACAAGGTGCAATTGACTTAAAAACTAAAACCTCTTGACCATTCCAAACGTCGTCAAAGGTCAGAATGGTGGCAAGAAATGGCAACAGTGAATTATCAATTTTTGAAGAAAATCATCTTCAATGATGAGGCACATTGCTACCTCAGTGGATTCGTAAATAAGCAGAATTGCCGCATTTGAGTGAATGATAAACCAAGAGTGATTGTCGAAAACTAATGCACCCACAAAGAGTGTCTGTTCGGTGCATCATCGGGCCGTATTTTTTCCAAAATGAGCCGGTCAGGAAGTTACTGTGAATGGTGTTCGCTATCGTAAGATGATAACGAACTTTTTATTGCTGGAATTGGAAGATTTGGATGTGGAAAATATGTGGTTTCAACAGGAGGGTGCCACTTGGCACATAGCTAATGAAACAACGGCTCGTTTGCGCGACAAATTCAATGGCCATGTTATCTCACGTGGTGGCGATGTCAATTGGCCGCCAAGATCATGTGATTTGACACCGTTGGACTTCTTTCTTTGGGGTTATTTGAAAGAAAAAGTGTACTTCGATAAGCCAGCAACAAGTCAAGAGCTAAACAATGAGAAAATTCGGCACATTAACGGCATATAACTCAATTATGCCTCAGAGTCATCGAAAATTTTGACCACCGGATGGAGATATTTTGTTCCATGCGTAATTGAACCCTACCAATATTATCATAATAAAAAGAAATGACAATCATTTCTTCAATAATTTGTGTTTTAATCAAAATCAACTTAACCCTTTGCCTGTCCCCATACAAAAAAAAAAAAAAAAATTTGCCGTACGTCCAAAATTTTAATTTTGTTTAAAACGGTTTTTATGCACTGCTTGTTGTTTCTTTAATTATATTACGTAATTAAAGTAATGTAGAAACCGTTTTTCTTTAAAAAAAAGTGTGAATCATATGTGATGCACAGACATTTTTTATCATAGTTTTTTACCAGACGTTCTGTACATCACATATGATTTATATAATTTACTAAAAAAAACAAATAACAATGATTTCACACAAAGGAAGACTCCTATTCAAACAATATAATCCTGGAAAAGCTCATAAATATGGCAGTAAAATATTTAAACTGTGCGAGATGAGTGGATATGTTTGGAATTTCTCGATATATTGTGAAAAATCAGAAAAAATTCCAGAACTTGATTATTCTGGAACCATTGTTGCTTCACTAGTAGAGGATTTATTGAATGAGGGAAGACTTCTAGTTGTAGTTTTTAATAAATAAAAATGGATTTACTATTTTTTCGTTATTAAAGCAACGTCCTCTTTGTTTCCATATAACTTCTAAAGTAGAAAAGTCAGGCGTGTGGGGACTTGACACAATATAAAATAGTGCCATCTTCACAAGTTTAGTTTCTTAAATTCATTATTTCTCTCACGTCCATTACAGTAAAAACCTTAAAAAAACCATTTGTGAATCACATATGATGCTCAAGCGTATGAAAGCAACTTGCTGTGTGACGCACAGGACAGGAAAGGGTTAAAATTTAACCACCCTTATAAGTATGTATGTATATTCCAAAATGTAATATTTGCAGAACTAAATTCCAAGATGAAATACATTCTCGTAAAATTTCATCGTCAACGACTTCTAGATAAAGTTAAAATAAACCGTGTTTTTCTTTAAAATGTGATGAGCAAAAATTAGTCGAAACGATTTTTAATCGAAATATTATTATATATTCGATAAATATATAAAAATATCCTAATATTGTAAATGTGAAAGTCTGTTAACAGTATTCATAACAATATTTAAAATTTAATAAAGCTTAACTAAACAAATTTTCTAATCGTTCGATTTTGTTTGTTTTGATGATTTTTGGCGCAGTCACGCGAAACCCGCTTAATGGATTTGGATGAAATTTGGTAGTCAGCTGGCAGATGGCCCAGATTGAAACTTGAAGCATTTTTAAGAAAAAATTGGTACTTGGGTACTTTTTCTCTTTTTGATAAATTTGATATGCAGATTGCATTTGGTCAGGATTAAAGTATAGGGTACCCCTTAAGGCATAAAATTAGCTGTTTTTTAGATGTAAAAATGGAATAAAATGTATACTTTTTCTCTATTCAATAAATTTGATATAATATGCATTTAAGGCTTCGTTAACATACAGTGTGCTTTCTCGGGGCCTTAAATGAGAGAAAGCTGGTACTCTTCGTACTCTTTTACTTTGGTACTTTTTCTCCTTTCGATATTTTGGTGTAGAGAAATCATACGGCCCAGATTTAAATATAGGGTACTTTTCATTATGTAAAAACGGAAAAATTGTAGCTTTAATAATTTTTCATTTCAGAGCTTTTTTTTTTTGGCATATAAATAAATAAAAAAAAAAATTAAAATAGATCACGCCCACTCCTTCGCCCGTTAAACGAGAGGTTATCTCAATAAGATTCATGATTTCTTTGAAATTTACATAGATTACACTACGTGACAATTTTTTGACCAAATGAATTTGACACCTAATCTTTATGTAAAATTGTCCGCTGAATATGAATATGTAGTCAGAATTGTCAAAAGTAGAACAGTTTTTGAGATATTCCAAAATAACCGTTATTTGTGTTTTTAAAAAAGATGCTGTGACTTTTATGCAAATATCCAAAAAATAAAATTTTAGCCTATTTCAATACGAACATTTTGTGCCCAATAGGATCCGGATCGGTGCAAAAATGACAAAGTTTCAGAAGATTAATTGAACTAACCCACAACAAATTAATATGCAAAGCTAATTTTTTAGTAACAATAAATATTAAAAATTGCTTAGTGGGTTAATTTACTAAATCTTCTGTAGCTTTGTCATTTTTGTACCCATCTATGTCTTGTTGGGCGCAAAATGTTCATATTAAAATAATCTAATGTCGCATGCAATAAATTATTAGGAATTTTAAATCATTGGTTTTTAAAAAAAATAACTTGAATAGAGCAAAATTGAACAAAATAATAAAATTTTCAATGAAGTTTGAACTTTTGTCCCCTGTAACTCTGTCATTTCTTCACCAATCTTCACTAGCAATCCATGGTTATTTTAGAAATTTTATAACCTTTCACTAGAAAGAAAGAATTACATACCCCGTTTAAAATTTTTGAAGATATTTGCATTTCAGTCACATCATCTTTTTTAAAAACACAAATAACGGTTATTTTGGAATATCTCAAAAACTGTTCTACTTTTGGCAATTCTGACTTCATATTCGGATTCAGTGGCAAATTTTACATAATCAAATTCATTTGGTCACGACTTTGTTGAAATTTTGTCACGTAGTGTTATCGAGAAAATAAAATAAGATCAACCTGATTCAGCTTATCGGATACTGCCAAAGCTTATTGGCTCCTGTCCAGTGCTAAAGGGTTAAACCCTTAGCGAATGGCCAACATTTTAGTTTGTTTAACAAGATACTGTTTAATATTAAAAATTATAACAGTTCGGTTTCATTGAAAAGGGATGTTGATGCTTTCAGTTTAGTTAATGTTTGTTAGTGTATTTTGAAAAGGGAAGTTGATGCTTACAGTTTAGTTTATGTTTGTAAGTGTATTTAACTATTCAACTAAAAAATTTATAATTTCAAGGATTTTTTAGAAGCATTTTTTTTGTTATCCTTAAGGTGGATACTTGCTCAACGAAAAGCCACAATGCTCAGACGTGCCAATCTGATATTTTTATCAATCTTGTGTGTAAATTTCAAATAAATCTGGATTTCCCGGTTAATACTTGTAATGACCTTGATCGGCCTGAAAATTACAAAAAATATATTTGAATGGGTTTTTAGAAATTATATCTGGTTTATTATCAAAAACTTAAAACTCAGATTTTTATCGCCACCTTTTGTTTTCAATCAAACATCCCAATAAAAAATTTTATCATTTTGCGAAGCACTAATTTAAAAAAATAAGCGTACAATTATGCGCTACGCAATAAGACATACAGAAATGCAGTAAAGTAAGTGAAAGAACTCTCAACAGCTTTAATAAAAAAAATAACATTTAAAGTGCTACGGCATTCCCTTACTACGAAGCAGGTTTGTAAGGGAGAGCATTAAAAATAACTGTAAAAAAACATTCAGTGTATTAAGCTGATCGTTACATTTAACAATATTTATATGCGCTGAATAATGTGCTTATTGTGTCAAAAAGGTATTGCTTCAAAGTGGGAACTCGCCATATAAAATGCATGTCTTCCGTAAGCGCTATGGTAAGCGAAACTTTTATGTTTCTCCCTTACAAACCTGCTTCGTTGGAAGCTTCATTTTTTATTGGGATAGTGCTAAAATAAAATACAAATTGTGGGAGTTTGCTGAAAAATGCTGGCGACATATGACTGTACACTTAAAGTACACACTTTGACGAACACATTAAAACATGCAAAACTACACAATCATAATACCAAGAATTATGGCAAGTACTCCAAAAAAATAAAATTCAAAAATATTCCATAAAACTACTTACCTTGGGCTAAATTTTCCATTTTTGTTAAATACTTTATAACTTTATTTTTTAAGATATAAATTAAATAATCGAGCTTAAGGTCTTATTATTTTATATAAAAAACTTTTTTTATAAATTTATTCAAAAACTAATATTTCAGGGGTTTTTTTTTTATTTTTAACAATATTAACAATTTTTAGACATTGTCGGTACTCTTACTATTTGTAACATTTCCAACATAAATCTACGTTTGTAATAATTTTCCGTGTTTAAAACTTTTGTATTATCAAAATCTGAATTATATTATACAAAAGTTTTAAGCACGAAAAATAATTACAAACGAAGATTTATGTTGGAAATGTTACAAATAATAAGAGTACCGACAATGTTGAGAATTAATTTCAAGTCAGATACTGAAAATGTAGCACAAAATTATAGACATTTAATTTATAAAAACAGAAACGGAAGTTAAAAATGTATGTATATTGTAATATATCTAGTTTGTATTGAAAAATATTTTTATAGTCAATTACAAAATTTTTTAGTTTTGTCAATTTATTGTTAAATTTGTTTATAAAAAAATTGTTAATTTTGTTAAAAAGAAAAAAAAAAAAACCCTGAAGAAGGCACTCAAAGGAAGAGCCGGAATATTGGTGTTTGAATAAATTTATAAAAAAAGTTTTTTATATAAAATAATAAGACCTTAAGCTCGAATATTTAATAGATATATTAAAATATTAATGGTCGAATAAAATACAATTACATATATTTATTTTTTAAGATTTGCTCGTTACACAATTGTAATACTGTTTTAACACTTATTTAAGAACAAGTGTTAAAATGTTCAAATTTGAAAGCCTTGCAGATCGAATGTGTTGCCAACTGATTTTTATAAATATTTTTTATTGATTGCTTGGAGTGTTGCCATCAACAAATTAAATTCACTTGAACCAAATTAAAAAAAAATATTTTCTTAATTTTCCCAGTAGAAGCTTCGCCTACAAAATAATGTGTTAAGTAATCAGAAAAACTTAAATGCACTTCTTACAATCAGTGCTGCCACAACCAATACAATTTTTATAACCAAAATTTTGGAAAAAGTTACCAAATGTAAAAAAATATAACCAAATTTAAAATGCCTCTTTTTAATTGAGAAAATAGTTCAAATTTATTTTAAGTTGCATTGTAATACTAAGGTTATTTGCACTTTATAGTAAAATAATAATTATAAATCAAGAAAACAAAACAAGAAATGTAATTCTTTTTCATTTTAAAAATATTTTTATTTTACAAGAGTTAAGCCCGTAAAATTCAAAATTCAGTATATTGAAAGTTAATAAATTGAATATTTTATTAAATGCCAGTTATAAATTTATAAACGTTTGGCGATATGGCGATTATTTTGGCGAAAACGAAAACGATTGGCAATATGCGAAATGAATTTTATGTAAATATTTTCTAATTTTATTATAAAAACTTATTTCTCTTGTTTGTAAATTTTATTTCAAATTTATAATTCTTATTATAAATTACTGTTTCAAAATTGTTCTATTTGATATATTTTGTGTATCATTGTAAAATATTATGGCGAATATAAACAAATTAGCATTTTGTAACGTACATCCCAGTAAAAACTTAGCCTACAAAATAATGTGTTGAGTAATCAGAAAAACATAAGAGGACTACTTACAATTCTACTGAAAGAACCGATGAATTTTACAAGGGATGTCCCAAAATGAACGCATTAAAAAGTAAGTCATTATTTTTTTACCTGTATACATCCAGAAAAAAGTTGTTATAGAAGTTGTTATAGATGTAGTTATAGAAGAAAGCTACAAAATAATGAGTTAAAGAAGCTGTTAATTTTGAAAAAGTAGGCGAAGTTTTTACTGGGATTCAATGGGGAAAAAGTATCCCAGTAAAAACTTCGCCTACTTTTTCAAAATGAATAGCTCCTTTAACTCATTATTTTGTAGCTTTCTTCTTTAACTACATCTATAACAACTTCCATAACTACTTTTTTCTGATTACTCAACACATTATTTTGTAGCTTTTTTTACCAAATAATTATCTTAAAAAACATTTAATAAATGTACATGCCGACAAGTTATAAACAGTCAAATTTCAACATTCTTAAACTTACAGCCATAATTCAAAGAAAATTCCATAAATTTTAAAACTATATTGATAAATCAATGTATTTTTGAAAAATCTTTAAAATTCCTATGTTAATTTCAAATATGAATTTAAATATACCTCTGGAAATAACCGAAGTTTTGACCGTTAAACTTATTTTCAAGTTTTTAGTTTTTAATTCCGTATGATTTTATGCACATCTTTCTTTAAGTACTACTTATCTTTACTAATCTTAAAATCGAGAAAAACTACGTTCATATAAAAAAAAAAAATTATTGAAAATCTCCATTGATTAAAACTTCATTTGTTTTCGATTTCGGAACATGGCGTTTTTAATATAAAAATTACAAATGGCAATATTTTCTTAACAAAAATCTTAAAATATTATTTGGTTGCTGTTTTGAAAGGATTTTTTTGTTTTCGATAGAGTATACAAAACTTCCGTTCATTGGTAACAAATAATGACAAAATCTTAACACACAGTACAAATTATTCGAGCTCGTAGATAACACAGTACGACAGCCAATCTGGGGGGTGAGAAATTCCAAGTCAGGGTGATGGTACTAGGTCAGTATACTAAAACCCTCAAAGGGTTTGGCGTTCGTATGTGTCAGTTTTTTTTTATGACATTTTAAATTTTTTCCTTATCTTGATGTTTTTTTGTTTAACATAACTCGAGAACCACTTCTCCGATTTTGCTAAAACAAACTCAAAAAAATTTACAATTACAATTTCTTTAATCCGTTCATATAACGTTTTTCTTTATAATCAACAGTTTTGCCGGTAAAAATAAATTTGTGGAGAATTATAATTGATAAGTGCAAAAAAATGTTAAAGCCTGGATGTATGCAGCAGATTTTATCACAAACCTGCACTGCAATTTTTGTGACTTTTTTTAAGCGATCGGTGAAAATCGTCGGATTTTTGTTATTTGAAAGAATACACCCACATTCAGTGATGCCAACAGTAGGGGATTTCCCCTATTCTAGGGATTTTTTTTTTTCGGAAAATTTCAACCGTAGGGAAAAGAGGACACAATTTTTTTATTTTAGGGCATATTTATTTATTTATTTATTTAATCAATGGATATTATCCTTACTGACTAATAACAATATTGACTTAAAATTAATGAATAACAATATGCATTTTAAAATATACTACAAATTTACAGAATATATGTAGTACATAAAAATTTACGAATAAAGAAAAACAATAAGAAAAATCAACAAATTGTGACATAGAATTAAATTGTCTACATAACCTCGAAAAAGGATCAGCAATAGCGTAATTTTCTCTAAAAAAATTTAACAAATAGCAGATTATAATGACGCGTATTGCGACAAGGTATATTAAATTTAGCAGACTCTACAGAAAATCACAACAAACATTACCATTAATAAGATTAACCATAAAAGAAACATTTAACATTGTACGACGACTTTTGAGCGATGGTAATTTTATTAATGCCAGTCTTCTAGCATAGGAAGGAAAGTTTGTCGAGTAACTCCAATGAAGATCACGTAAACAGAATAATAAAAATTGTTTTTGGACCGATTTAATACGAGAATTGTGAATGTTGTAAAATGGATCCCAAAGGATTGACCCATATTCTAAGATTGGTCTAACGAGTGATACGAAAAGTTGCTTCGTTATGTATGGATCGGTGAATTTTTAACCCAGCGCTTAATAAAGCCAAGAACGCCTCGAGCTTTATTAACAGTTAATGTAATATGAGAAACAAAGTTTAATTTAGGATCCAGTAAGACTCCAATATCAAGAAACGAATCAACCAACTCCAGTTGATGACCACCAAAAGCATAATTAACAGCAATACAGTTATTTCTTTAAAAACGCATGCTTTTGCATTTCACAAGATTCAGCTCCATCATATTATGATTACACCATAAAAAGAAGTTATTAAGATCCGATTGAAGATAAAAATGATCCGAAAAAAAATCCCTAGAAAAGGGGAAATCCCCTACTGTTGGCATCACTGAATGTGGGTGTATTCTTTCAAATAACAAACAAAAGTCCGACGATTTTCACCGATCGCTTAAAAAAAGTCACAAAAATTTCAGTGCAGGTTTGTGATAAAATCTACTGCATACATCCAGGCTTGAACATTTGTTTGCACTTATCAATTATAATTCTCCACAAATTTATTTTTACCGGCAAAACTGTTGATTATAAAGAAAAACGTTATATGAACGGATTAAAGAAATTGTAATTCTAAATTTTTTTGAGTTTGTTTTAGCAAAATCGGACAAGTGGTTCTCGAGTTATGTTAAACAAAAAAACATCAAGATAAGGAAAAAATTTAAAATGTCATAATAAAAACTGACACATACAAACGCCAAACCCTTTGAGGGTTTTACTATACTGACCTAGTACCATCACCCTGACTTGGAATTTCTCACCCCCCAGACAATAATCCCAAAAATGTTCCATAGTGCAATTGTATCAAGAAAAACATATTCGTGCGTAGGATTATTTAAGAAAAAAGTAACCAAAATGAAAAGAATATTCACATCTCCACATTGAAAAAAATATAACCAATTTTGGTTAGAAATAACCAAAAACGGCAGCTCTGCTTACAATTCTATTGAAAGAACCAATGAATTTTACAAGGGATGCCCCAAAATCGATTTGGCACACGTTGGTTCCTAGTGTATTTTTTTACAACAAAAGTTATATAATTTTTTATCATAATTCTTTCTTAATTTTATTGCTGCACTGAGAGCGAGATTCCGACTGGCTAAAATAAAACGATTTCTGCTTGTTTTTTAACATTTTGTGCAAGGTTTATAACATATTGTATTTAAATTATATTAAAAAATTAAAAATTGGTTCTGTTCACCTTATTAATATACACCAGAATTCGATTACGATTCTTGGAAACTAGCGATATATTCGTCGCAGCCGATTATTTTTGAGAAAGTTGAAATATTTTAAGTAGTGCATTTCAGACATCTACCAATATGCTTATGCAGTGCTAAAAAGAAATCGCAAAAAGCTGTATAGTTGGTTCTTCCTCTTTTGCTGTAGTTGCTAAAATACAAAAAAATATGTTTTTACGTCTACATGATCAGACATACATACATATGTCCAATTTTTCTGTGCCCTGTATTTAAGACTGAGTTGTTAAGAAACAAAACACTGATTTTTTCGTGAGCTTAAAAGCATATTCGCCCTCTTTCTTTTAAGTAAGGACCAAAGCAATCAAGCGATCCTGTAATCGGCTATTATAAGCCAATACTTAGCCACCTAATTACCTTTGTCAACTTTGACATCTTCTCAAACTATCTAAGACCGATGCCATAACAATTTTCATTTAAAAATTATTGCACTGATACATATTTCTGTAATAACCCTGCAGACAGATTAACTAGAATTTAGCTGGAAATATACTGGTTGTTATTTACTTTTTTATATACCAAAAAATCGTTTTTAACGTTGGGTTTTCATAAGAGACCAAATTGTTAATTATTGTCATTTTTATAACAGTTTAAAACTAGTTGCTTCATTTCCAGTATAATGGCTAATAAGGCAAAATTAATTGGTCAATTCCCCTCAATACTTTTTTCATATTTCATTACTGTTTTATGGTTTTTTACTTATTTTAGAATAATTCTAAGCCCTTACCCCTGAAACCAGAGACCGAAAAAATATTGTATTATGTATTTTTCTGTTTCATCATTTTTCAATTTTGTTGAATTCCCCTTTGTTAACAGAATTATAAGAAACTAGCAGAGTGCCCCGATATTTTTTTTGTCAACTCTAAAGCCAACCATAAATTAAAATTTTTATACCCTCCACCACAATTAGCTGTGAAGAGGGTATACTAAGTTTGTCATTCCTTGTGAAACTTTTTTATTATTCATCTCGGACCCCATAAAGTATATATATTTTGGGCCCTTGAGTAATTCTAAGTCTATTAAGCAATGTCCGCCTGTTGAAAACACGCTAATATAATAATATGATAATTTTGCTACAAAAACTAACATTAAAAATATGGAAAAATACACAGAATGATATAAGATTTTGCACAAATTTGTTTTATTCAACTGGAGATCATGCGGCAAAATTTCGTGAAGATTCGTCCATAATTTACCCTAGGCCCCATAAAAGCCCTACTCCCGGAAAACAGTATAGTACGCCTAAAACCCTAATTAACAATGCTATCATAACAAATTTTGGCACGTCATAGGTAAATGGGACTAGAAATGACACTGTATAGTTTCGTGAAGATCGGTCTAAAATTTACCCTAGGCCGCATATAAACCCTACTCCCGGAAAACAGTTTAGTACGCCTTTTGATTGCGTAGACCAGTTAAATCAAATGCAGTTGGCGTGGACGAAATTCACCCAAGATTTTTTAAATTAATTCTCCCAAGAATATTGCCCTTTGTTACACATGTATTTAACACCATAACTACCACCAGTCATTTTCCCTCAAATTAGAAAAAATCTAAAATAATACCAATACCCAAAACTAAATTAGAATATAGGCCAATTGCCATTTCACCATTTATGTCGAAAATATTTGAGAGGATAATTCACAATCAGATATCGCTTTACGTTAATGATCATAATCTGCTTAATGGATTTCGGAAAAAAACACAGTTGTATAACTGCACTTGTAGATGTTGCGGAATATATAAGAAAAGGTTTAGATGAACGGAAAACAAATGTCTTAGTACTTTAAGATCATTCCAAAGCCTTCGATACAGTCGATCATAGCGTCCTACGTTACAAACTACAACACATATTTATGTTTTCTACAGCTGCTACACGTCTGATATCAACATATCGTACCAACAGACATCAGTGTGTTCAAAGTGGCTAGTGGAAAATAAGGTGGTTCTTACCCTTATCGAAACAGCTTATTGATCGCCACACAAACTAAAAATTAGGTAGCTGGTTAATCGACAAATACGATAATAAATACGAAAGAAAGGAGAAACCTAGTAGAAGAGGAAAGGTGTTAAATCCTCTTTCGTTGTCTACACCCACCCAACCATGCTATCTATCTCTTAGCCTCCCCTAGATAGCCCAAAACTTGATTATAAATTTTTCCACTAGAATTTAAAATTATTTTGCCCTGTTTCCAAATGATACACAGGGCAAAAAAAATATAACTAGGATTTCCAAAATTTAGCACTAAAATAAATAAATTTTCCTTTATAAACGACGCGACTAAAAAAAAAAATTACTTTTTGAATTCTGTTACATGCCTATTAATATAAGATTCCTCCAAATTTTTGAAATTCTCACAAGATCGGACTTAATATAAAAAAATTTCCCAATGAAAGTCCGTAGAATTATATTTTTATAATAATGCTCGATAAAATTTCCAATTTTATTAGAAATAATTCGTTGTAGTACAATTATTATTCAAATTCATATACAAAATGATTAAAAACAAAAAGTATAAGTAATAAAATTCTAACAGAAAATTCCAACGCAAATATGATTAAAGGAAATATTAAATATAGAAATTATTATTAAACAATTCCACAAGTAAAACAACCAATGCCTCACAAAACAGGTACAATTTTGGAATATTACCTTTCAAAATTGAAACTGAAAAAGGCGAAATCAATAGTCGTTCGATATAAATTTATTATAACCAGATGTCTTTTGCATGATATGTACCTTTGTTGCCAGAATTTAGGTCCTCCAGCTCATAGTTCACACCGCCAATTCTACGCAAAACTCTAGCCTTTACTCCTACTGGTGCCAGTTTCGAATTAAAATATTCCGATTTCGAGCTTTGTGTAAATGTCCGTCTGTACACATCCTGTCCCACTGTAAAGTACTTATTTCGCGAGCGTAAATTATACGTTCTAGCATTTCAGTCATACGCCTTGCGCAAATAGTCATTAATTTTGCTCCTAATCAAATAAAATTCTTCCTGTCTTTCCACAAAAGAGTCCGCATCCGCCAAAATCTTCAGTTTGCGTAAAACCTCGAAGTTCTTACCATGAGTCAACATGCTCTGTCCAAAAACTGTCTGATACGGTGTCCTGCCAACCGATTGGTGTTTACTGTTCCGCAATGAGAAATTAATGCTGGGTACATACAAATCCCACTCTCGTTGGTCATTTCTTACATAACTCCTTAAAGCCTCGTTTATCGAGCGGTTTACCCGTTCACTAGCGTTGGCTTCGGGACTGTAAACAGCCGTCAACACATGCTCAATACCATATTTCTCCAAAAATTTCTCAAAGTCTTTGCTCCGGAATTGAGATCCGTTGTCAGAAAATATTGTTTCAGGAACACCGTAGCAGCAAAATATTTCCGTGCGCAAGTAGTCAATAATGTGTTTCGAAACGAACTTTTTTAGTGGTTTCAAAAAAGTGAACTTAGAAAAATGGTCAAAAATAATTAAAATACCGATATGTCCAGATTTAGTCCGGGATAACGGTCCGATTAAGTCAATATATAAACGCTGAAACGGTCTTTCGGTCGATACCATCCTTCCAAATGGTGGTCTCAAAATTGATGTCGGAGTTTTGGATGTCTTACACATATCACAATTTAGAATATAAGTCTTTACGTCAGTCACTAGTCATGGCCAAAAGAAGTATCGTCTGATTCTTTCCAAAGTCTTGGTAATGCCACTATGCGCAGAATTGGGCGTGTCATGAGCAGAATAAATTACTCCATGTCGTAGGTCATTAGGTACAAAAAGCCTCCAAGAGTCTGATTCGTCTAGGTCACCTGACGAAAAGTCCACGCGCTTATATATAAATTTGTCAATGACCTTAAAATCTGGCAACTGAGATGAAGAAAATCTCTCACGCAGGTCGCTATATTCAGCACTATCAAAAGCAGCTGATTCTAAATTAATAGAAGGTAAGGACTCAATTTCAATAGAGTCAACAACATTTCACCCTCATGGATACGTGAAAGCGTATCTGGCACAATATTATCCTTGCCATTTCTATGCTCTATTGAAAACTGAAACCCTTGTAACTCCAACGACCACCGTGCTAACCTACCAGATAGATCTCGCTGGTAACTACCTTAAATTCTTGTCCCTCTATGTACGGTCTAAATTTTTTAATTGCCATTAACATTGCCAGGCACTCAAGCTCTGTAATTGTATAATTACGCTGAGCTTTGTTTAATTTTTGGGACACGAACGCAATAGGTTTTTCAAGTCCGTTGTCGTCCTTTTGCGCCAGCAGTGCACCTATACCATATGTGCTTGCATCACACTGTACAATAAATGGTTTCTTATAATCAGGATGAACAAGTAGTGGGGCAGTTGTCAGTCTAGTTTTTAAAATATCGAAAGCAGCTTGTGCTCCGTTAGTCCCCTTGAAAGTCTTCTTTTTCGTCAAAAGTTCTGTCAGTGGGAAAGTTAATGTTGAATAGTCCTGACTGAAACGTCGATACCACCCTGTCATTCCCAAAAAACGACGTAAATGTTTAATAGATTGTGGTACCGGAAAGTCACGTATTGCCCTAACTTTGTCATCGTCCACTTGTAAAGTCCCGTTTCCTACAACATATCCAAGATATTTCACCTTATTGAGAGCAAAACTACTTTTTTTGACATTAATCGTCAAACCTGCTTTCCTTAATTGCGTAGCCACCTCCAACAAATGTGTCAAATGTTCGTCGAAGTTTGTCGAAACAATTAATAAGTCGTCCAAGTACACAAAAACATGTGTTTTCAATTGATACGGAATCACCATGTCCATAAGTCGGCACAACGTCTGCGGTGCATTGCACAGTCCAAACGGCATTCTTGTAAACTGGTACAATGGCCTATTTGGATCTGTAAAAGCTGTTTTTTGTCTTGAGCTTTCCTCCAGTTTAATTTGCCAGAAGGCATCTTTTAAATCAATTTTTGAAATGCAATACACTGAAGGAAGTCTCGATGTAAGTCCGTTAATGTTCGGTATTGGGTAAGCGTCTTTTACTGTCACAGAGTTAAGTTTCCTACTGTCCACACACATTCTCACTTTATCCGGTTTTATTACAACCACAGTCGGAGATGACCACGGAGAACTGGGAGCTTCTTCAATGACTCCAAGCGATAATATTCGGTCTAGTTCCGAACACAGCTGCTTCTCAATTGCAGGAGATATAGGATAATATCTCTGCTTAATTGCCTTGGCGTCACCCGTGGTGTTCAACCAAATTTGTACACCCTAACCCCTCAGTCTCCGAATTAGGAAATGCTAAATTTACCTTTTCAAGTTTTTGTTTCTCTAAAGGTGTCAAAACCAATTTATCAGGTTCACTATATTCAATCTCCCCGATTTCCGGAACAGATATTTTCAAACCAAAAGTGGTCCAAAAATTTAAGCCGCATATAATGTCTTGTTGGATAGTTAGAACTACTAAAAAGTCCATAGTTTTCGTTTGGTTTTGAAAGGTCACAGTCAATGTCACCGTCCCCGAAACATTTTGTCTTTGTCCATCTGCAGTCCTTACATTTCCGTTACACTTCCGAAAACCTTCCATCTCCCTTACGTCTAAAACCAATGCACCACCGATCACGCTTTTATTGGCCCCACTATCTAATAAAGCCAAAACTTTTTTGTTTTCAATTTTTAACTGTATGAAAGGTCTACTATCATCATCCTGCGAAATTATAGACGAAATGGTAATGGATCGTAGAGATTTTAAGTTTTTATAAAAATTGCGTATACGTAGTGATGAACGTTTGGATTTTGCCGTATTATCAGTAAATCCGAAAATTCGATCACGAGCTTTCTGGTATTCCAACAAACGCACGTGGTATGGTCTCATTAATGGATGTTGGCTAACCCCACTGGAGATACCAGCTTCTGTCTCAGTTCTTGTAGCATTGTCAGTATTAAAATCAGTCAAATCAAAGTTATTCAAATCACATGTCTTGGATGCCCGCGTTAGATCCTGCGGACATCCTTCTGTCCATTTCCCTGTGATTTTACACCACAATTAGGACAAGAAGGTCTGTAGGTGTCTTTTGCACCACATCCGTAGCAAAATATGCGTCTTTTGTCCAAACAGTCATAGTAATTATGTCCAGTCTTGTCGCAATTCCAACACTTACTTTCGCCACGAATTGCACAAATCTCCGGTGATAAGTCCGTAGTTAAATCATTATCGAAATTCGTGTCACTTATTTCCGTTACATGTCCTCTGACAGTTTTCCGCGAATCGTAATTGCGAATATCCTTTACAAACTTCTCGTGTCGTTTAACCTCACGACGAAGTTGAGCTACTGTCGATATGTCCAAGTGTATCAGTTCATGTCTGATTTCATTTCTGAGATTTCGAATAACAATGGAACACAAAATCGCATCAGAAAGAGGTGTTCTAAGTCTGTCCGTCATCACCGAAATGGAGTCGTTAAAGTCATCAAAGCTTTCATTTGTCCGTTGTTTGCGTCTGTGTATGTCCTTCATTACGTCATAATCATTGTAGTCCCCTTTGTATTGTTCACGAAAAGCTCTCGTCAAACGAAACCAGTCTAGTTCATTGTCATGTCGATGGTATCGCCAATACCAGTCCAAAGCTTTGCCGTCAAATAGTCCGTGAGCTTGTTTGCCCAAAAGTCTAAAGTCCCGTCATTTGGTCGTCACTGCCAGTAAATTTAATACGCCAGTTGCGTATTATATTGGAAACCTTTTCACCTACGAAAGGTTCCCGAGAAAAATTTTATGTCCGAGGAGTTCCAGATGCGTCATTATTTGAAGATACTACGTTACGAGTTTCAGAATTAGCTCATTTCTAACAAATTCTGTCATTTCACCGCGAAATTGTATCATGGAATTGGAAACAATTTGTTCAATTTTATTATGATTATCAGATTCAATATCCGCACCATCATTTCTAGTCTGAACCGGATTTATTTTGGAACGTCCCTTGGACGTAGATTGCGTCGGATTTGTGTTAGAGTCTTCTACCGAAACTGTAAAACTGCAGTTTGTAGGTACGTCCAAGTTTAATAAATTATCGTGACTTCTCGTCGCAGGCATTTTTCAAAATTGAAAAAAAAACAAATAATAAAATTTCACTACTCAGTTAGGGTCAGAATAATATGTAGAAAAAGCTAAATTAAAACGAATAAACTACTAAACCTTTCTCCCAAAAAAAAAAAAAAAAAAAAAAAATAGAACAGATTAAAATAATATTCAGAGAACGCATACAATAAACTTTATACATTCATTGTAAGAATCAATCCTCTAAATACAAAAAAAAAAAAAAAAAAAACAATTATCAATGAAATTAGTATGAGAGTAGGTATTTATATAAATCCAAATACAGAAATCTTAACCACACAGCAGCTCAAAGTAAAATTTTGTAAAATGAAAAGAAACTTAAAAAAAATGATTACCCAAAAACATAATGTTGAATACTGTGAGTATTATTTCAAAACAAATCTAAAATAAAAAAATGTCAACAGAAGTCTAACACCAAATAAAATCTACTAAAAATACTTCAGTTAAAACCTCCCAACTCTGAAAAGTTCAAAAATCCAGAAGAAGAAATAAAATGTAGATGACAAATAAAAAGAGGGAAACAAAAAAGTCGATAAAAAAAAATCAGATATAAATATGTAGAAGCATCAGCACCAAGATATAATTATGAGAATTAAAAGTTTTAGAACATTTGAATGTTTAAGAAAAGTATATTGGCTGATGCCCCACGTTGGGCGCCATTTAATTTTATGTAACGAACCAAACTGCGAGGGCGTATTTCCCAAGGGGTTGTGCTACCTTTATAAACTCTGAGTATCAACCCAAAAAAATTTAAATATCTTGTTATCCAAAAACGAACTGCTACAACCGATCATATACGTGATATTTTTCTTGGTAATGAACGTATTGAAAGGGTAAATACGGCAACAAATCTTGGTATTATTTTTAATAAGAACCTGACATGGTGCAACCATATTAATTATGCATGTGGCCGTACGTATTCTACGCTTAGAACTCTCTGGCAAACGCAGTATTGTACACCTATCAAAATAAGAATACTTCTTGCCAAACCCTAATTATTGCCAATTCTGATGTATGGATGCGAATTTTTTGCCAAATGTGATGCCGCAAGTGCGAGAAAATTAAACTCAGGCAATTCTTTCTTAATGCAATCCGTCTTTGTAATCTACTCCCGCATAATATACAAATAATTAGTAACGCACTAAGCTTTAAAAAAGCATTTTTAATTTTTTTGCATGTTAATTTTTTATTTTTTTTAGAAATTTTTATGATTTTTAATATTATCATTTTGTTAATTTTAATAATTTTTTTTATCTCTTTTAAATTTTTTAATTTTTTTCTTAAATTAAAATTAAAATTTTTTCATTTACAAATTATAGTTTTTAATATTTCTGCTAAAACAATGTTCTACACTGCAATAAAAGGCTTTAAGTCTTGTGTATAGAATTGGAAATAAATAAATAAACTATTTAGCTTAATTTCTTCGACAACAGTTTTAAATACAGAAACAAACTACAAACGACGCTACATGTTAGAAATTTTGCAAATTATAAACATACCAATGGAACAAAGAATTAATTTTAAGAGAGATACGCACAATGTAGCTCAAAATTACAGACATTTAATTTATAAGAATAAGATAGGAAATAAAATAAGTTTATAAAAATGTAATAGAATAATTTTTGTTTCCTGTGTATAATTTTTATTAATTTTCATAATTGACAATTTTGTTGTTTCATTAAATTTTGTTTATTCAAAAATTGTTTGAAATATATCGAAATATTGGATAAATATTTTTTATATAAAACGGGCCTTGAGCTTGAGAAATTATTGAAAGTAAATAAATAAACAAAACCAAAATAAGTAATCCTATAATACCAAATTTTGGCTCGTCAAAGTTTTTTAAAACAAGAAATGACACTGTGAAATTTCGTGAAGATCGGTCCATAATTAACCCAAGGCCCCATATAAACCCTACTTCCGGAAAACAGTTTAGTACGCCTAAAACCGTAAACCATAATGCTATCATAACAACTTTTGGCACGTTACAGCTTAATAGGACTAGAAATGACTCTGTAAAGTTTCGTGAAGATCGGCTTATAATTTACCCTAGGCCCCATATAAACCCTACTCCCGGAAAACAGTTAAGTACGCGCTAATTAACTAATTAATGCTATCATAATAGAAATTGGTACGTCACAGTTTTGAAGGACTATTAATGACACTGTGAAATTTCGTGAAGATCGGTCCATAATTTACCCTAGGCCCCATATAAAGCCCACTCTGGTAAAATAATTAAATACGCCTAAAAGCGTAGCAGATAAAGATATTGCGGTAAACTTTCTTCCGCTTAGCTTCATATGGCCAACAAAAAATGTTATGTAGTTTTGTGATATACAGTCTATAATTTACCTTAGATCCCATTTTAGCAGCCTTCTGAAATTCACTGCAAACGCTAAAACTAATTGCTCCGCTGTATTGAAGTTTATGTTTTTTAATATCAGAAATAACTCTGCATACTTTTAGGATGATTGGATCATAGCTTACCATGGCTCCAGTTCAAAGTGCCCTCCTGAAAATCATTTAAGTTCAGCTTAAACTGTTACGAATCATGATACTTTACTCAAGCTATTTAAAATTGCTAAAAAAGCATTAAACTTTCTGATTGTCGGTCAATAATTTTATATAGGTCTAAACCGCAACCAATTTCAATGCAAATGTCTGTTTTTATAAAGATAATAATAAAAAGACATCATACAGATATTGCTCCAAAAACATTCGAACTGTCGGTGTAGGGTATCAAAGATTCGGCACAGCCGAATATAGCACTCTAACTTGTTTTCTTGTTGTTGTTCAACGGACAAGTAAATCATTTTTTTATCTGCTTATCTATAGTGGTTATTGTTGCTAAAACGAACAAGTATTAAATTGTTTTTACCAACTTTTGTAGTGTTGTTGAAGTTTAAACGATATACGGCGTCACATGTAAAGCAGCCGAAATTTCCTATTTTTTTTATTTTTTCGACATCTTACAACTAGTTATACAATGGTCTATAGAAATATTTTACAGTTGTAAGAAATGTAAAAAAGAAATGTAAAAAAGAAATGTAAAAAATAAAGTTTTAATGGCAAGAGATAGACTCGTGACTAATCTAATTGTCTATCAGTGTAAATAATGTGGAATCGATTTCCACCAGAGAAGCACGATTCACTACAACAAGCTGAAGGGCGAAGAAACTATTGCTTAGTAAATTAATTAAAGTATAATTTGTTATTGCACAGAAAAAAAATAAAAATTGATTTCATTATAAAATTACATAATTAAATGTGCACCAGTTAACAAATTAGTAGTATAAATAAGACCTTAATTCACTCGATTTAACGTTTAATTCATTTTAATTAAAGCAGATTTTATTTCTGATTAATGGTTTAATTGAAAAAAAAAATTTGGCATGAATTTTTTCTATGTGTATTTGTGAAATTATGAAAAAAAACAACTAAAAGTTTTCATCTCACAAATCGATTAAAAATTGTTATCTTTAGGTAAAAAACAGCAATTATTGCTTTTTATTTAAATGTGTTAATTTTTTTTAATTCATTTTATATAAATCGGTAAACATTTTAAAATAATGTATTTATTTTTTTAAGTGAATCTCTTAAATAACAATAAATAATTTAGAGCATCAATCATAGTTTATGAAATTATTGACCCCAATTTTATTCTACATTATGTACACAACATCTAAATATAAATTTCTGCCAATAATTGAATTCTAATTTACAACCATCAAGAACTTAAAACAAAATACAAACAATGTTTTTCATATTGATAAACACTCGAGATTCAATGTGTATTATGTCATACTCAACAAATTACAAGAATATTTAATGCAAAAACACAAGTTAACTAATACATATAAATGTTAAAATAAACAAGAATTTATAAACAATAATATTTCATATGCACGCACTTCAAATGGAGGGGAAGGAACAAAATGGAGCTAAAAAAAACAATTTATGCAGTTAAAATAAATGAGTTGAACACTTTATTATTATTGGTAGAGTGTGAGGGTGTGGGGGTTTCTACTGGTTTTGTGGTTATTGGAAAATGCTTCACCAACAAAAGTTTGTAACAGAAAAAGAGAGAAAACAAGTATAACCGCTATAATAAGAAAAAGTTAAAAAAAAAAAAAACTAATAAAGTAAGAAGTCAATTTCATGCTACATTATTAACAATTCAGTCAAGAGAAAAATATGTACATAAATATATAAATTTGAAATATATTCAATCCAAAAGATGGATTAACAAAAACGTTAGGGGGGAAATTGGTACTTTTATGGAACAATTGTAAAGCACAATGACTTTTTATAACCAGAATTTATTACAATCACAGTAATTTATGTATATACAAAGACTGAGTAAAGTTTGAGAAGTTATCCTAGTCATATGTTATTCATTAAAGCTGAATAAATGAAAAAGAAAGTGTTCCAAAAACTCGTATACTTTTAATTTGTCCCCAAATTTAAATGTATACTAAAAGATTTTGTTATTCGTGCTTAATTCCCAGTTTTTATTCTTGATAAAAACACTTGAAATTTATTGTTGATGGGAAAAGCTATTCCTATGCGCATTTCACTGGTTGCTTAGGCCAGATCATCAGGAAACTTCATCCATAAAGATTTTAGAAAAACTAAAGATATTAAACCAACTAAAAATTTTAAACGTATAAGACTTATAAGCAACAGTGCTACTTGTAACAATATCAAAGTTTAAACAAAACACATCAACAATAAACAATGGGTTTATCTCATCTTACATTCCCCACTACAATTAGTTTAAATTCTCTCAACATTAATTGTAGTTGTAAGTAGGTTAAGAAAAACAAAATAAAAACAACAACAACTTACAAAAGCATGTTGTCAATTATGTGTTTTTTGGCCGTGCACTTGCCTGTTTATTATCAAAAAGTAATTTAAATTTTTGGGAATACAAAATTTTAATTTCAAAAGATTTTGTTATTCGTGCTTAATTCCCAGTTTTTTTATAAAAACACTTGAAATAACCTGGCGTTTACATTTGCCAGTACTGGCAGGACAGTAGCAATACATGCAAACCTTTTCACTAATACATGCACACTTTTCCAACTGTCTTGTCTACTGTCTAGCAAATTTTGCAGACAGTAAAATTGGACAGTGATTTGACATTTGCTAACAGTAATCTTAAGTTTTGTGAGCAAAATAGAAAAAAAAATCAAAATGTATAAAAAAAATTAACATATTGCTTTGATTTTTTATATTTTAGTTAAGTTTTGTATTTGTTCACACAATTAAGTTATTTTAAGCTTTTTTAAATTTGTTTATTTTATACAAAAAACGTTAAACTGAACTTGTTGCAGCACGTTTGACAAATTTTTAAAAGTGAACTGTCTGGACGCCTACGTCACGAAGACAGTTAGTAGTGTTTTTGGCAACTAATATGTATTTTGTTACTGTCTTGCCAGTACTGTCAAATGTAAACGCTGTGTAAGCAACCAGTGAAATGCGCATAGGAATAGCTTATCCCATCAACAATAAATTTCAAGTGTTTTTATCAAGAATAAAAACTGGGAATCAAGCACGAATAACAAAATCTTTTGAAATTTAAATTTTGTATAATTTTCACTTAAAAACTTATGTTATAATCTTGTCGAGATGTGATGTCTGAAATAAAATCGGTTCGCTGTAGTTATAATTTAGGCCAAACTTTTAACTTAAAATCTATTCATTATTTAGTAAGAAGGAAAAAAATGCAGCTTACATTCATTTCTCCAAAGTTCATATCGGCCTGTTCGTAGAAAAGGAGAGCAAATTGTTTTAACTCCGACTTTTGAGTTTCTTCACTCCTAATAATCGAAAATGATTCATTAAATTTATTTCAAACAAAGCAAAGAAATTAAAAAATTTATAAGTAAGTGGGAAATTTTTTTTTAAACAAAATGATGAAAATTAATAGAGAGAACGTGCTCATGATAAAGGACCGTTTAAAACTGTCTGCATACTGCCTCAAATAAAATTACAAACAAATCAAGGAGAAGACCAAGAATGGCGAAAGAAAAGATTTACATGAGCTATGTTGGTATTATCTCTTGGTGGACCTTAGCCACTTGGTGACAAACTAGGCGTTTACCAACCTCCCAGGCGTATAAAAGCAACCAGCACAGTACCCCTTGTTTTGGAGCTGAAGCTATTTAATCTCCGCCGCTTTTGGAAATAAGCTGGCGGCAAATGTTGAACTCTCCCACAAGTGGTGAAGATTTAGCCCTTGAACAGACTATTTCAGGGTCTCCTTCCCGCCACTTTGGGCTTGAACCAAATTCATTACGTATTCCTTTAATTATTTCTTAGTCAAAAAAGTATCTTTCTGCTGCACGTTTCTCGTGAGATCATGCTTTAGAAAACCAATCACCCACCGAACAAAGTACAACCTCGTGAAATATATATTCCCATTACAAACGTAAAACTGCCCGCAAAGACAATCTTCCTAATAGGCAGAAAGCATTT
Organism: Pollenia angustigena; assembly: GCA_930367215.1. Classification (NCBI taxonomy): domain Eukaryota; kingdom Metazoa; phylum Arthropoda; class Insecta; order Diptera; family Polleniidae; genus Pollenia; species Pollenia angustigena. Next base: position 170,894,212 of record OV884059.1, on the reverse strand, counting down.
CCTTGCTAGAGGTATACTTCCGGAAGCGGTAGTCAGTCCGGTGCCTGCTCGCAGGGAATACTGACTCTCAGGCGCCATATATATTCTCTGGCTAGCAGCGATTTGAAGAGCTCGGAAAATTTAAACCGAAACCCAGGTAGTGACTGCACCCTATTTCCCTGAAGGATTTAACACAAGAAGGTGAAATACCCTAAAAATGCTTCCTTCATAACCTCGGTGGATGTAAAAAGCTGCAAGAATTTTCGTCTGCCTGTTTGTAGAACACGAGCGCAAGAACCGGTACTTAACTTAGATTCAAAACAAAAACAAATAATGACATTTAGTTCTTGTTTTAATTGAAAGTTGAACGAACAAGTCATGCGTTCGTATTCTATATGCAGGAAGTTAAATTTTTCCACCTTATTTGTCATATGATACTTAAACTGAAATATCGTTTCTTATAGTGTGTTTTACTCAAAAAGTTGTTTCAGGGTATTATTTTTTCATATTTTTAAATCTTAATTTACCAATTTTACATCATTTTCGTTTATCGTCGATAACTGCTTCTATTTATGTCCAAAAATAATATGGAATCAACGCACTGTGCAGCGTACTAAGCTTTGTGTTTGATGTTTACCAAACACTTGAACGGAGAAATACAAAAATACCCTCACGTTTTGACATGCTTGACTAACAACGGTTTAATACATTTATGCGACAACAAAACCATATGAGGCCTATCAATAGCAATAACAACAAAAACAAAGCAGAACAAGAAAAAATTTTTTCTTAAAAAGAAATGTTGACTTTGTGAAAAAGCAGCAGCAAATCAAAGCAAAATTCCTGTAAAAATTTAAGTTTTTTTTGACCACCATTTGTTTTTGAAAAATTATACAGCCATCGTATTAAACCAATTTGATTCTTATAACAATGATCGATGTTTTCAGTACAAAACTCAAATGTCCTTCTCTGTGGAGGATTTTTTTTTAGGGGTTTGTTATTTTTGCAAAACGAAAAGAAACTATTTTGTCAAAAAAAAACAGTAAAAAACTGAAATATATGTTTGTATATTGCAGTAAAAATGTAAATTGAGTTAAAATACTAGTCAGCACATGAAATACCAACCGAAGGTTATTCGTGCGTAAATATAGAATATTGCATTATATATTTTTCTTCTTTATTGTAAGGATTTTAAGATGGTTTGTGTAAAGGAAATCAGAAAAACTGATACATTTAATATCTGATTGGTAATTTATGTACGATTGCTTTTACTTCTGTACAGTAGAGCGAATAATTGTGATTTGTGATTTAGTAATGGAATGCTTATTTTACATTAAATAGTTGAAAACAATTATGAAAGTATAATCGGTCAATTTCGGCCATTTTATACCCTACACCAGAGTATAGAAAGATAAAACTTCGGGAGTGCACTCTATTTGGAACCCATGGGCAATCATTGACCCGCTTGAACAAAATTATGTTACGAGTTTAACCCCCGTTAACACAACTGTCCGATAACAAAAGGTGCATTCTACCGGCGGAATTAATAGTGTTCAATTATTACAACTATACTTTAATCATACAGGGAGAGTTAACCTTTATTTAACTTATTGCTCCCTTAGGGTTAAAGTAAAGTTCTTAAACGACCGATATAATCCTCCCTTTAACTATCTGTTAGTTGTAAAAAAGGGCCTTAGACTCATGTTAAAGTTCTCTATGACAATTATCACTTAGATATTTTCATCTATATAAGATTTGTTTGTCTTTTAGTGATTTTAAGAATGAGGTTTATATGAGAGCTATGGCTAATTTTGGTGAAACTATGGACCGATTCTGACATTTATAATAAACTTCGTCATCAGACAATTGGAACTTATGAACTAAATTTCATCAAATTATCCTCAAAATTGCGACCTGTACGCCAGATTCCATAGATACACCAGCAGACAAACAGTAATCCCAACGGATGAACCGACATCGTTAGATCGACTCAGGAAATGATGATGTGGGTCTAGAAACATTATTAGTTAGCGTTGCACACATCAGCAGAAGCGCGTAATACCCTCTTCCCTATGGTGGTGTGGATATAATGATATTGAGTTTAAAGACAATATTTACATAAAGAAAGCTTAGGAGTTCCATTGAAAAACGATTTAATTTGATGTTGAGAGTTTTTTCTGATTAAATTTAAAAAATTTTACAAAAAAAAGTACAGATGAAAATTAAGTATTTTTGTTTCTATGAAATTAATACCTAAGAAATATTTGTGAAAAAGTGGAAGAAAGTACGCTACCCTACACAGTAAAGTTATCTACGTGGGACGCCTAAAGAGAAACGATAAAACAAAGGCTTCTTAAAGGTATCTTCCAAGTTAAATTCAAAGAAAGACGTTGTAGAGGGTGAAGGGAAACGTCTTGGCTTCAAAACATTCAAGAGTGGACAGGACACAGAGATGAATAAATTCCATTTCAGCTGCCAGAAATAGGAAACTTTTGGTTTTCATAAGGAAATAAAAGAAAAGAAAAAATGAAAAGTTTAAATATGTACAATATGAATTGAAGCACAGCCGCTAATAACGTTGTAAAAGCCACTTTTTGCAAAGTCTGTTTTTATGCATAAAATTATTCTCTATATAAACATCATATCATCAAAAATTATGCACCTTAACCTCTTCAAAATTCAATACAAACAGTCAGCCATTGGAAAAACGTTGTAAGTTACTAAAAAAATTATACAATTTAATGGTTTGCAAATTGGAATAACGTTTTAAAAGCCGCTTGCGTAGTGGAAAACGTTTAAATGACATTTCGATTGTGGATATGAAACGTTTTTTTACTAAAAAAAGTTTTAAACTTAAAGTTTGCATTTAATTTCAAATACAAATTTCTTGACATTTTGCATACAAGTTTTAATAATCATTAATTTTGATAATCTAAAAAAAAATTCAAAAATAAGTACTCCTGCCTTTTTTAAAAATGTTTTTTTGCTCTCCTGAAAAATAATTTTTTTGTCACTTACTACGTTATTCGCGTCTGAGCTTCAATTGCAGAATATGACATCAATAGTTTAAGTGTAAATTTCATTTAAATTTTTTGTTATCAGTTTATTTATATTTGTATTCTCAATTTTACTTCTCATCATTATGTGATATTTGAAACAATTCATTAAATGTTTTGTCATCTTATAAACATTTAAGCGTTTTTTAACCTATTCACAATATCTACATATGTATCGGGTGATTTTTTAGCTATTATCTTTTTGGCAACACTGGTTTAAACAGCTGACGTACGTTTCGTGTTTTGTTTCGCTGTCAAACATCTTCAGTTTGGTATATAATTTAACCTTGAATCGTCTTACAAACGAACAACGCTTGCAAATTATTTAATTTTATTATCAAAATGCGTGCTCTGTTAAGAAAGTTCATCGCGCGCTTCTTCCATTTTATGGTCAGTTTAATCGATCCACTGAATGGGTACGTTAATAAGCAGAATTGTCGATTGAGGAGTGAAGATCAGCAATAAGCATTGCAAGAGCTACCAATGCATCCAGAAAAAGTCACAGCTTGGTGAGGTTTATGGGCTGGTGGCATCATTGGACCGTACTTCTTCAAAGCTGATGAGATGATAACCAACTTTTTTTTTTGCCCAAAGTGCAAGAGCTTGACTTGCATGACATGTGGTTTCAACAGGACGGTGCCAAATGCCACACAGCACGCTTTACAATGGACTTATTGAGAGGCGAGTTCAGTGAATATTTTATTTCACGTTCGGGACCGGTGAATTGGCCGCCTAGATCGTGCAATTTAACGCCTGTAGACTATATTTTGTAGGGCTATGTTAAAGCTCATGTCTCATGTCATGCAAAATTGAAGCATTTATTCATGAGATACCGGCCGAAATATTGGAAAGAGTATGCCAAAATTGAACTAAGCGGATGGACCATTTGAGGCGCAGTCACGGTCAACATTTGCATGAAATAATCTTCAAACACTAAGTGTTATCGATTCAAATAAAGATTTCACGCATTTTTCTGAATTTTATGTGTTTTTTTTAAAGCTTTCCTATAGCTCTTAAAAAATCACCCATTACATATAAAAGCATTTGTATTCTGCTGTTTATGGTCTTTTTAAAGGTTGCGTCATTTACTTTGTGTTTCACAGCCATTAATAGCAGCCTACATCGTGATTTCAGAAGAAACTTGGGGCCATCTTCTGACAATCGCACGATTTGAAATCGCAAAACGTCAAATTTATTTAATGGTGTTCCTTCACTCGTGCGTTTAGCTTGCGAACTGCTATAGTTTCTTACAAATATTATAGTTCCTTTTTGTAATTTTAAGTCGTCAAACTTCTTGCTACTGCGATTTACAGAACACCTGATTTGCGACTTTAAGTCAGAATCGCCAATGTTAAGCGTTTTGCGATTGTCAGAACATGCCCGTTTGTAAAAAGTAAATTTCCTGTGCTTCTTAGAAAAAAATCGATAAATATTACTTCGAATTGCGCTATTTTCCTTATTTGGCACCGAGTGTCTGTTTCTTGTTTCTAAGACTCAAAAAATGTCCCAGCCGAAAGAGATAGGATTTCAACGATGAAATCACCCCACAAACAAATATCTATTTTAATGACCTGACAAATCTTATTTTTTGGAAGGGATAAAAAAATTGGAGAAACGTTAGACAAAGTGTACAGAGCATCTATCCAAAAATCGATGCTTCATTTTAAAGGTCGCCAACTAATTGACCCGCCCTCGTATATAGGCAATATACATAACATTAATTAATTATAAAATTTATGCACCTAATTATATAACAGTTAATTTTATAACAACCATATTTTAAATTAATTATAAAGGCCTGTTCTGAAAATCACATTTTATGAAAGTGATTTTAAATCACAAGAAAGGTGTTCTGTGGCCGTATTCTGTAATTCGCTAAAGCTAAATCTCTACCGCTAAAAATCTATAAAGTTGATTTAACGATTTATGGCTACGAATACAATACTGTAACGTGCATTGCTAGATTTAACAATGCCTTAAAAATTTAATTCGCAGCAATTTTGGCTTTTAATGTCATCGCTAAAATTTTTATTTTTGCGTTCTCTAAGGCATTTTAGCGATCGAGATTAAGCTTTAGCCAAGCAAGTTACAGAATACGGCTGCTTGGCATATTATTTTGTGTTTTCAAAACGTTTAGATACGTTAACCACTTTTTGAAATCACTTTGTTATTTTCGCGACTATTGTAAGATGACCGTCATAATAAATTACTTAAATAAAATATTCAATGTGTTGTTTATTAATTTTTTATGCAATAAGCTATTTTATTTACAACAAATCATTTAAATTTTAAAATCTTCGACGATACACCAAAAATGATATTTGCTTTTTTGACTGTTGTTGTGATTTCATCTTTGCTTTTTTAGTTGAATTAAAGATCTCTTATTTGCTAACAGCGGCATGAAAGCAAAGTCTAATATTTATTAAAAATCAGAAACTGTAAAGAATCACAGGAACAAATCGCTTCTATCGCGAAAATGCCTAAAATTTACGACAAATTGCAAACTTGTACACACACATTAAAATTTATTTGAAATCGCTAAATGGGTAAAAAAAGCAAATGTCAGAAAATAACTAAAAAATAAAAATTTAGCAAATAGCGAAAATTCGCGAACATTTTTAATATTTCAAACAAGCCATACAATTGATTAGTAACTAAAACTATAAGGAATGGCAAAAATTCGGTAAACATTTCTTAACCCTAGGATTCTTGGTAGCTTTTTTCCACTAAGTTCTCCTCTTGGTCAATTAGAACAGCTAAAAAGCGCAATTAAATAAAAAGTTAATACATATATTTTTACTGAACTTTTAACTTTAGATTATACGAATTTATTATTAAATGGTATTATTTGATGCCACATGCAACTCATTGAAAATGTAGTTTTTAACTTCGCACATTGCTTCTTCGCATCTACCACAGCTGAAACGAGTTTTGCGTTTGGTTTTTGTAGTTTCATTAGCCTAAGCGCATAATTTGTTTCAAACTTGATTCATTCGATTCAGAACATATCATTTATAGAATTCACGTTTTTGTTGTTTAAATATTTTTTTCCTGCTTGAAAGATATTGCAAGCAAAAAAAAAAAAAAAAACAAATTTGATCTGACCAGACCAAGAGGGCAATTTAATAGATTTTGACATAAAACTGTAATTTCACCCCACTTATTTGTTCCAACCGAACCCAAATTAGTTTCATTCGATTAAGCACATATCATTTATAGAATTCACGTCCCTGGTTTTTTGATTTTTTGTTATATTCGAAAAATATTGCAAACAAAACACAAATTTGTTCTGGCCAAATACAGTAATACTAGGGTTAATAAGCGGAAATTCGCAAAAATTTGCTAACGGCGGCATGATAGCAATGTCTTTATTTTAAATTGGTTAAGCTGTAAAGAATCACAAAACTTCCAGGAACAAATTGATTCCATCGCGAACATAGCTAAAATTCGCAAACAATTTCAAACTTTTTAACTAACCCTGAGACTACTAAATCGGTAAAACAACATTGTCGAAAAATAACAAAAAATTAGCTATAACTTTGTAGAACAAACTTTTTGTGTTTACTTGCGCTTTCGAACATTTAAAATCACACCGAAAAACACAAAAACGGTGTGATTTACAGAACACCACGAAATCACACGTGTGATTTTAAAAGAATATGTAATTTGAAATCACGTTGTTTTCAGAACAGGCCTGATTATTTGGATATGTTTTGTATGTATGTATGTATGTATGTATGTATGTATGTATGTATGTATGTATGTATGTATGTATGTATGTATGTATGTATGTATGTATGTATGTATGTATGTATGTATGTATGTATGTATGTATGTATGTATGTATGTATGTATGTATGTATGTATGTATGTATGTATGTATGTATGTATGTATGTATGTATGTATGTATGTATGTATGTATGTATGTATGTATGTATGTATGTATGTATGTATGTATGTATGTATGTATGTATGTATGTATGTATGTATGTATGTATGTATGTATGTATGTATGTATGTATGTATGTATGTATGTATGTATGTATGTATGTATGTATGTATGTATGTATGTATGTATGTATGTATGTATGTATGTATGTATGTATGTGTATGAGATGAATGCCACTGAAATGACAAATTTATGTGTTTTAAAAAAGTGAAGTCTGAGATTTCACTAAACATCAAACAAAGGAATGATGTCACTGCCTGATTCACCACAACATGTTTCTGTTTCCTTAGGCATGTTCTTTTAGGCAAATTCTGTTTATTTATACTATTTTCAAAAGCAATGAATAGTTATGATTGTTGTATACTACATGTGTAAGTTTTTATTTTGTAGCATTAATTGGAGGGCTCAGAGCTGAAGCGAACCGAGTCAAAAATGAAATTTCGGTAATATTTTGAGTTTGAGTAAGTGAATTTCCAATAATTTCTGGAGCCATTGACATGGGTTTATTAGCGTTCACACCAGTTTTGAAATACATATATGCATTTTATTTTATGACTTGGTTCGGTTCAGCTTTGAACCCTGCAATTATACATAGTCTAGGTTTTGATTTTTTTTGTTCTATAAACACTAAAAAAATAAGTAAAGAAAATTATGGATTTAGCAAATTAAAATCTTTATTAAAAGTTGTATTTGTCACTTTTTATTAAAAGAATCATTTGCAAAAAATAGAACCATACCAAAAATGTTTGATTAGATATGGGTACTTAATAAAGGTATGAATAAATAACAAACAATTGTGAGAGAAAAAACAATGCAAGCAATATAGTTAGGCAGGTTGTATTTAAAAACAAAACAAAAGCATTGAAAATATGAGTGACAGCAAAAGCGAACCTGATAATGTATATCTCTGGTAGGATTGGGCAGAAAATATCGATATATCAAAATACGATATTTAAAAAAAAATAATCGATATATATCGCCGATATTTAAAATGCCGATATATCGATGTATCGATATTGAAATACGACTATCGAAATCGATATTTTTTAAAGTCAGTTTTTTTTTTTTTTTTTTTTTTTTTTTTAATTAATTATTTATTTATTAAAGAAAAAATTAAAGAAAAATCAAATTATTACAATTTACAATTACAATTCATTTATATTAATAACCATGCCAAGCCATTGCGGCTTGTCGGCAGGTAAAAGTTAACATTTTTGAATTTAATTATAATTATTTTGAGCATTCATTGCTGATGTATAAAAAAGTTTTTTAATATTTTTTTCCTCTTATTATAATTTGATGTATTATTGAGAACTTCAAGGGGTAGTTTGTTGAATATTGTTGGGATAACTACGGATAGGGTGCTTTTTCCGTAGTAGTTTTTATATCTTTGTATGCGGAATCTTCCTTCAGCGTTCATACGAGTTTGGTGGTTATGGTCTATTTTTTTTAAGAATCTGGAATCATTGTAGAATTCTGTTGCCAAAGTAGTGAAGTAGATGCTGTTAACATCTAGTACTTGTAATTCTTTAGCGATGTTGTTTATTGTTGATTTGTTGTTATTGGTAATTGTTGTACTGTTTGTGTGGATTGCATTTACAGGAACGTTAATATTATAAGGTGTTGTTGTTTGCGTTGTTGTCGTAGATCGTGCTGTTGTAGAGTTGCTTGAAATGGTATTTTGTGAATAGCTTATGTTGTCTGCTCCGCTGTCGTTATTGCTGAAAATAGTTGAATGTGCGCTGTTTATTATAGTAGTTTGTTCATGAATAGGGCGACTTTTTTGGAGAATTTTCAAAAGTTGATTTTGTGTTTGTTGAAGTTTTTTGGTAAACAATGAGCCAATTATGCCATGCCGAAGGTGGGATTCAACCAACGAAAAATATGCTTGCCGTAAAACCATATTGTTCGAACGGTAGCTTAAATGGTGTAGCATAAAAGCTGCTTTTCTCAGTTTTTTGCGGATTTCTTCTACATGCTCCATCCATTTAAAATTGTGGTCTACGTACACGCCTAAGTATTTGTAAGTGTTGACGAGATCGATTTTAGTTGAACATCGGTCTTCATCATAGTTAAAATCTGCCAAACATTCTGTGGAATGGAATATTAAATTTATTTCCTGATATAATATATGTGGAGGTTTAATATGCATAAGTTTTGTTTTAGACGCATTTATTATTAGGCCGTTATCGTGACACCATCTTACAGCTACATCAAGCTGGTTTTGCATTAATATTGTTGCGCTATCTATTTTTCTGTGTGCAACTACAATAGCTGTGTCATCAGCATATGCAAAAGCTTTGCACTTTTTTAAATTATTAATTAGTCCATTGGAATAGATAGTGTAGAGAATGGGACCTAATTTTGAGCCTTGCGGTACACCAAAATCCAAATTTGTTTCTTCACTTATCATGTTGTTCACTTTAACATAAAATTTTCTAAGTGTGAGGTAGTTTTTGAACCACTCTAAACAGTTACCACGAATACCAATTCTTTCTAACATTTGTATTAGCTTGCTATGCGACAGAGTATCGAAAGCTTTGCTAAAGTTGATAAAAAGCGTTAGGCAGTGGTGTTTCTTACTAAGTTGTTCGTTTATATAATTTGCGAAGTTACCAAGAAGTTTGTTGATATTTTTACCTTTTTGAAACCCAAACTGATTTATATTAACTATTTTGTATTTGCTTATGTAGTCCGTTAACCTATTGCATATAACTTCCTCCATTACTTTCTCAATAACTGATAAAATTGCAATGGGTCGGTAATTATTATAATCTGTTTTTGTACCGTTTTTATAGATTGGTCGAACATAAGATACTTTGAGTAAATCAGGTATTATTGCATTATTAATGATAAGGTTTATTAGTTGTGTTAATATGGGAGTCATTACAGCGGCATTGTTTTTCAAATCTACTGACCTAATTCCATCAAATCCAGCACTTTTTTTATATTAATAGAGCTAAAAATGTTGAATATTTCTTCTTCGTTTATGGTGGATAGGTATAAAGAATTTTGAAGTACTTGAGTTGATGCATTTATGGTTTTGATTTCGCAATCGTGTAAAATATTTTTAACATTTTGTTTGAAATTATTACCAAAGTTATTACAAATATCACTTAAATTAATATTTTTAAAATTTTTCATAATTAGAAATTGGGAATTATTTCCTTGTAAAGGTTACTTTATATTATTATAAACATTTTTTTTTCATTTTTCGAATTTATTCTGAAATTTAACTCATAGAATAAATTCGGAAAAAGGAAAAAAAATGTTTATAATTTTTCATAATTGTTTTATCAACATTATTTGTTTTTTTTTGCCTATTATTTCATTTATAATTTGCCACGTTACACGGAAATTGTTTCTGTTTTCAAAAAACTTATTTTTATAATAAACATTTTTAGCATAATTTAATCTTTTATCAAGCGAGTTTCTATATTTTTTATATTCTGTTTCATTAGTTTTATTGTTTTTATTTGATAACCATTTTTTAAAAAGTTTATCCCTAATTTCACAACTTTTTATTAAATTTTCATTAATCCAAGGATTTGGTACTCTATTCTTTCTTTTCCGTACACTTATTTTTGAATTAAAAACCCAAAATTTTAGCCGTTTTTCAAACAATATGTATTTAAAAATTGGCACCACTGCAAGCATCATATGTTTTTTTAAACTAATACGAAGATCTTTAACTCCCCGTCTACAACTGACATGATTTGCTGTTATAACTTGGTTATAAAAGCGTTGTTAAAACATTTGCATTAACAACCGTGTTATAACAAGAGAAAACCCTTACATGATGAGTCTATACTTAACACTAACATCATATTAGTGTTAATATTAAGCATTTCATGTCAGTTGTAGACTGCATGTATTAGAAGAAGAATTAAGAAAGGAGCGGGTTTATCACCTTGCAGATTTCTAATTAAAACATTTAAGTCAAACGAACTTGAAAAGATTTATTTTATGCGGTTTTGGAACAATACATGTGCCTATATATATTTGGAATAATAATAAGATTTGTGCATATATATTTACGTATGTATTAAATTTTTGAATTTGGTAACACGTTCGATATATCGATACATCGATATTTTTGAAATAATAAATATCGATACTCTTAAAAAATATCGATTTGATATATATCGATATATTTTTTCAATTTGCCCATCCCTAATCTCTGGTATGTAGGGTGTTCAATAAATCAGGTTTTATTTTTGTTAGATTAAACGATTAATCGATATGTGGCATTTTAAACTTATTCGATTAAACGAATAACATTTTAATATTAATCGATTAATCGAATAAATCTAAATCCAGAAATTTTGTAAATTACAAGATTCTTTTTCGATAGTTTCATAAAAAATTAGTACTTAAGTCTTTTTTAAATAAAACTTGTCAATGTACCTCCAAATTGTTGTTTCTTTTTCGGGAACATAGATAGATCCTCTGCTTTGCTTCTGCAAATAATTTCCTCTAGAGAATCGATCGAAGTATCTTGTTTAAAACAGTTACTCATTGGACCACTTGTAGCACTTTGAGTTTGTAGGTAGACCATCTTCTGCAATTATGTACTGTAGTGTTGTTGAAGTTGTTGAAGATCATTTACGTTAATACATTTTTGAACACCTGTTACATTGGGCATTATTAGATTTATCTTTTGTACAACATTTTTAAACCAAACTCATTCTAAAGAGAGAAACGCATGAACTATTTGGTTAAAAAAAGGGCGTGTTCTAGAAATCGAAATGAAGTGGATTTAAAATCGAGCAATGAAAATTCGTCAAAATATTCAATTTTATCTACTTCATTCTTTAAGTATCTATTACTTTTGCAAGAACAGCACTTAAAACCAAGAAAGACAACGGTCATTTTGTAAATAATTGAATTTGAATATAATATTAGCTAAATTACTCATTGCTTATTCGACTTAAAGCTTTCAAAAATTCTATATATAGCTCCTTTATTGCAACATAGTCATATCTCAAAAAATCAAAAATTGTAGGTTACTTGAGCAAAAGTGTTCCTTCGTAGCTTCGTTATATGTAACACAAAAATCAAAATTATATCTGAAACTGAACCGAAGTTATAGCAAAATATAATTTATTATATCTGTATAAAAGAGAAAATATTGAAAACTTTAATCGCCTTTTGCCAAGTTTTATTTTTTTCGAGATATGACTGTGTTGCAATAAAGGAGCGATATTTATTATCATTTGATTAACCGGTATAAATTCTTCGATTAATCCTTCAATCGAAATTAAAAATTTTAAATTATTCGAACAATTAATCGTCTAAAATTGTTTGAATTAATCGACTGAACACCCTACTGGTATGTACATCAAAAGAAAATCTCAACAAAAGATTAATTCCTTTTTTCATGGCACCGTATACTTTATAAAAAAAAAATTCTTCATACGCCCCACTGTTCAAGTACACTTAAAATTGCTACTCCTCAAGAAAAAAATCACTAAAGCGTTACTTTAATAAAAAAAAAAACTAAACAATATGCTTTTTGTTTCTTGTGATACATACATATATGTACATATGTATATTAAAAATACAATTTATGCAACATAAATTATGTAGAATAATAAATCAGAAATTTAATACAATAACTTTCTACCCATGATAAGCAGTTTTCTTGAGCTCATTTTCTTTTGCTTTAGTTTTCTCCAATAAACTTTTTACGAACAAAAGTGCCCAATTAAAATGAGATTTTTGCTGAGTTAATGAAAATTCGATGACAATTAATTTTACTTGTCAGAATAAAAAAAGGACCGCCTGGCATAATTATTAATATTCAAATTACGAAGAGGTTTTTTAAGAACTTGTTTCACAGTTCAGGGTTTTCTGGGTTCATAGAAAAAGAAAAGCAGTGACAAGTAATAAATGAAAACAGGCATTTAATTATTAAAGAAATCTTAAGAAAGTTTTCAATTTAGTTCTTTAAAAGCACAAAAATGTTTATGAAAGCAGAAAAAAGTTCTGTACATATAAGCAAAAATTATAACACATTAAAAAAAGGATATAATAAGTTACACTCCTTGCCACTTAATTTTCTTAAAAATTTTCTTGTTAAAAATAATTTTTTTTCTTATATTCTTGAGATTTCTTTATTTGCTTTCTAGCAGAAAGAAAAATCTTATTTAAACTGCATCGTTACAGTTTTAGCCAAGTTTCTCTTATTTTACAAATAATGATTTTTTTCCCGAAATCTATTTTTCAAATAATATAATTTTCTTTAAACAGAAATTTGTTTATTTCTTTAAATTTAAAAGAGCTGAAGGGTCCTGATTAATTTTTTATATTTGCTTTCGCAATAACGGGATAGATGGTATGGGCTTTTTGGAAGTGGTGATTTTTACACGACAAGCAAAGGCTAAGCCAACCAAAAATCCTTAAATATAAGTTATTAAAGGCGTTACTTGCTAAACATTGTTGCTGGTACCTTAAGAAGAACTTTCAAGCCATTAGGCGTACCATGAGCAAAAGTTTTTAAACGTACGCAGAAGGACACACACAAAAGCAAGAACATTGAAAATAAAATATTTTTTTTTTTTTTTTAACGATAAATCAACACTCAGGGGATGCCCCCTATATATGCAGTGCATTGTGTTGATCGGGAAAATAAGGTTTGGGAAGGAGGAAAGAGGGAATAGTGTTTGTGGACATTTGAATTGAATCTTATTAAATTATAAGTACCGGGGAAGACCTCTGCGAGAAGTTTATTCCACATACGGATAGTTCGACTGAAAAACTAATTTTCTCTATAATGCGTTGTGCGAAACACAGGACAATCGACTGCAAACGGATGTGATCCACTGGATGAGCTAGTATAACTAAGAAATACTCGGGCGGGTGGAATAAGTTCACTTATCTCAGTGGAACACCTCCCATGGTAATATCGATAGAACAGTGTCACACAACCCACATTCCGACGATGCTCCAATGAGTCAATAGAGTTGGATACCCTACTGTCATTGATGAGCTTCACCGCCCTCCTTTGTCAATAGAGTTGGATACCCTACTGTCATTAATGAGCTTCACCGCCCTCCTTTGTACACGGTCCAGAAGGTTCAAAAGAGACTTTGAAGCCACTGCCCATTTATGGGAGCTGTATTCCATCTTCGGTCGGATATAGGTTAGGTTAGGTTAAATGGGTAGCCGTCACGAAGACGACTCACTTGGGTCCTTATAGCGGTCCCTTTGTGATACCCCTAGCCAGTCACAAGGGTCAGCCAGTATCCACCAGACTATTCCCCAGAGGTCACCGCAGTCTCGAACCACCCCGATTCCCTGCAGAACAGGGAGATCGATTTCAGTCCCGCATTGGACAAATCGTCTAGACATGGCAATTCCGGTCCCCCAAAATGCCTCACCCTAACGGCCGCCAGACCGGGGCATTGGCAGAGGAAGTGAAACAACGTCTCCTCCTCCTCCTCCTCATCATGACAACTCCTGCAGTAGTCATTATACGCAAGACCCATCCTCCTAGCATGAGTCCCTATCACCCAGTGACCCGTGATAACCGATATCACTGTCCTTATCCGGTCCCTGCCGAGACCGAGTAGTACGCGAGTTCTCGCCGCGTCATAGCCAGGCCATAGAGTCCTGGCCATCAAACAGCTATGCTCACCCTGCCATCTCCCCTGAGCCCTTCTGTACGACTTTCGTCTGATGAGAGTCCTGCAGCGGGCCATTGAATTGCCATTCAGGCCGTCGACGAACATGTCGTCCAAGAAACAGCCTTGTTTGGCTAGACTGTCCGCAGTGTGGTTGCCCAGGAGCCCACTGTGTCCTGGTACCCATGTCAGCGTTACACTGGAATGTTTCGCGATCTCATTTAGAGACATCCGGCATTCCACTGTTAACATAGATGTCGTAAAGACACCAGCCAGAGCTGCAATGGCAGCCTTGCTGTCCGTAAATATACATATATCCCTCGATATACGATAGTACTTCAGCCAGTTTGCCGCCCGCTTTATGGCAGAGATTTCCGCCTGCAGCACACTACTGCCATTTGGCAGCCTAAAAGAGACCCTGATGTCCAATTCCTCGATGAAGAAACCTCCACCCACTCTGTCGCCCATCCTGGAACGGTCGGATATAGGTGGTATAGAAATGTAAGCTAAAAGACCCTTTTTCATGTTCAAAATACTGTTTGAGTACCGACAGGAAGTAATTTTTGCATTAAAACAAAGCAATGAAAAATTATGTAATTTCGACAACTAAAAGTGCAAGGAAGCATATCCCTAGGGGAAAGCGGACTAGCACCAAACTTCTTATGTGACAGTTCTTAAGTGTTAGGGACCAGTTCTAGTTCTAACACTTTATATAAAAGAGACTTGTCATTTTAACATGGCGCTGTTCTTGGAGGGTCTTAATTGGTCCTTTTGACACTTTGTTACAGGTCGCTGAAATATCCTAAATTGATACGTATCATTTCGCGGTATATAATGTCTGTCACAGATATTTTTCCGAGTGAACAGGTCACTTAACCAACTAACCAAAAATATGTCCATTTACCAGCTCTAAGGCCAACACCAGGCTTATATGAAACAGCACCTTTCGTATAAAGTAATAGACCAGATCAATCCGCTGCTACTCCCCGAAAATCCAATCACATGACTACTTTTGTGTCAATTATCTTTCCTCTGGAGCTGCCATCGGCAAAATCAGGGCGCCGCGTTTTCTCTTTTCTCTTTTATTCTCTTGTATGCTCTATTATTACGTTCATGTGCACACACATTGCAGAGAATATAACAACATTAACAAGAACATATGTAAAATTCGTACAACGCATATAATCGCAAAATGAAATAGTATATGTTGCCGATGGCAGCTCTGGAGTAACTTTACTTGAAACACATTATCTTCAGTTGAGTGATATGTCTTGTTTTCTCTTATCACAATGAAAATACTATGCCACATATTGCAAAAACAGTTTAAAACTCTTAAGAAGACAGTGGTTGTGAAATTTTGCCTGTCTTATAGTCCAGAATTTGTCCCGTTTAACTACTGTTTTATTCGGTCTGTGCAGAACGCTGTCAGTGGAAGTGAGACCTCACTTTTACTAAAGTTTTTTCGTTTCGTTTTTTTTTCTGACATTAATTTTATTAATATCCCAGCCACAATAATGTAAAACTGTTTGTGTCCAAATTTTTGTTTTGTTTGTCTTTATATTCAATGGAATTTTTCATTATATAAAAAAATATTTATCTGATTTCTACAGTTATGTTTTCTGAAAGTAGTTTCCTTTCAAACAGTACTTTTTGTTAGTTTTATAACAACAAGACAAATTAAAGTGTTTTTGCGTTTAATCCACCGTGTTGTAAAAAAAATTTACAACAAACAATAAGCAGAATATGCCGTGATTTACTAGCAGCTGTCAACTGACATTTTAAATTGTTAAAAACATTTTTTAAACATTTTATCATCTTTTTTTTTGAGATTTTTAATACTAAGAGATTTTCTCAAGATGACTTATGAATGTAGAAAAACACGCAGGTGTTTGACAAGAAAAATTATTAGATGCGACTAAAGAGTAAAAAAAGTAAAAACTTAGAAAAAATAGCTTTTTACAGAAATGTTCAAGGACATAAATACAAACATACAAATATTTATGACGGATGAAGGAATTACATTCGAGAGAAGAATACCCAAAAATAAGGTAACCAGATAAGAAATTGACTGAATGGTAAACGCTCTGGGACTTTAATGTCAAAATATATAATTTATATACAGTAGAACTTCTATAGCTCGAAATAACTAGAAAGAATTCTTTTGTAATTAGGGAAGTTCCTTTTTTACATCTAATGAATTTTTTTTTTTTTATATGTACGCACTAGTTCTATTCATTCAAAATATCGTATCTGTTTTTCGAATAATATAAAAGTAATATAAAATTATACATTAATCAAAGGATTCAAGGATTAACTGGAGAAAAAGAAAGCATTGATTTCATGAATTTAGACAAAATTATTACGTGGTTTGAATTTGGACTTTGGCTAAGAAGTAAAAGGCACTTCATATTTAAAAATATTGTCAGGGCAGTCTCTGATTGGATCACACATTCAAATGAAAAATCAAAAAAAGTTAAATACACTGAAATTTACTGTTGAGAAAAATATAATTTCACTGGTTGCTTAGGCCAGATCATCAGGAACCTTTTCCAAAGATTTAAGAAAAGCTAAAAATATTATACAAATAAAACCTTAAAGCGAATAAGAATGATAAACACTTAAAGTCTTACTTATAAAAATATCAAAGCTTAGACAAAACACCAACAATAAACATTGAGTTTATCTTTTCTTACATTCCCCCACAATCGGTTGGCTTTTTTCAGACTCGAATTGCGCATAGAAGCTAGCTTTCCCTTAACAAACTTTGATAAGTAAAATGAGATTAAAACGCTAACTTTGTAATTTTACACTCAGAGTGGCACTACTAACGAAAAGTTTAATCTCATTTGTACTTAATTTAGGAATTTTGTACTTATTTTAAGAAATTCAGCGAAAAATCTTCGAAAGTAAACCAATAAAGAATTGTTTCAAGTACCTTTTAGTATTAGTCGTACTTGAATTTTTGAGTACGACTCATATTTAAAGTAAGTTTAAGCAACTTAATTTTTCCCGAGTGTTTTGCTTTTTGTGCAGCAGCCAAAAATTAAAAGAAAAGGCAATGACATTTTCAAAGTGTTTCACACTGGAATTTAGCGGCAGAAAAATTTAAAAAAAATTTTAACAGAGTTTCAAAGCGGTGTATTTAAAAATTTAATTTCTTTATCACTTAGTTTCTTGGTTCAGAAAAATGGCCTTTTAAACACAGATAAAAATTTGTGTTGTGAATCTTTATTGATTTCACTGTGCTCGAAATTGACACTGTTTTTTAGACAAGCAGGGCACTTAGCGTTTTAACCTTATTCGGGTTTTAGGTAAGCTCTTGTTTTCGAGATATACCGTTATTTCGAAAATGGAGGAGGTTGCACAACATATGTTCGCGTAACTCAAAAAGGGTTAAGTTTATTAAAATTAATTGACTTCGGTCAACCATTATATCTAGAAGATATAGCTTTTCCGCCTCTAGATTGTTCTTATTTCCCAGTATAAAAATTTACAATATGGAGTTAAAACACGTCAAACCATCACGAAAATATGGCATTTTCGGCATCAGCACCTCCGATTTGAATGAAATTCAACACAAATGTTATATGTAATTGGACTTTAACAAAACATAAATTTTCAGACCCCAGATTCTTTCGGCTTCCGAAATATGACGTCATAAAAGATGAGAAAAATGTGAAAAAAACTCAAAAGTCTCCTTACAAAAGGGGATAGAACTCTTGAACTACGCAAGATAATTTAGTTTTTTTGGTATCGTTTTAAATATTTCTTGTACGGGCGGTACCACGCCCACTTCTCCAATCCCGACCACATTTTGCGGGATGGTGTGTATTGATACCTAAAATTTGTGTACTAAATTTGGAAACTTTGGCTCTTGCCGATCTCCAGATATACTGAAAAAAATAATTAAAATACAACAACAACAAGGGGTTTTTGAACACAAAACATACTTAGAATCCCGTTCTGGTATATAACTCTGACACCAATCGAGTCTCCACCTTTAAATTTTCTGCAAATGTTGAAGAGGGTATAATACTTAACATATATTTTTTTAAGAATTTTGAAAAATATACTTTTCTAGATATGGACCTTTGAACTCAAGACCCCAAAAATTTACCTTTGACCTTTTCTTAGAAAAACACAATATGCATATCATTTTAAAGGGTGCACTTTCACCTTTAAAACGATACCAAAAAAACTAAATTATCTTGCGTAGTTCAAGAGTTCTATCCCCTTTTGTAAGGAGACTTTTGAGTTTTTTTTCACATTTTTCTCATCTTTTATGACGTCATATTTCGGAAGCCGAAAGAATCTGGGGTCTGAAAATTTATGTTTTGTTAAAGTCCAATAACATTCAACATTTGTGTTGAATTTCATTCAAATCGGAGGTGATGATGCCGAACGACTTAACGGTTTGACATGGATTCACTCTATGGGCTAATCCGAAAATTTTTAAACCAAAGGCAGAAATTTAAAGTTGCCCAAAATCCAAATGTTTGTTAATGGAATAATAGGATACATATTCAAGCTTCAACATATATAAGCAATAAGGTTTTACGGTGGTTTTTTTGTTCTTGGCAGAGGCTAACCTAAACGTACCTCTTGCTTTCATTTATTCTTGTAAAAAAGGGTATTTTCCATGGTCAAAAAAGTGGGAAAAACAATCGTTTCAGCATTTAGCGTTTAGCAAAACTTTAATTTGCTTAATTTTATCTAATATATATTAAAAATTTGAACTAAAAATGGGTACACTCTGTGTAACGTCCATAACGGAAAATGGGGTTTTTTAAATTTAACAGAATGAATTTTAATAATTTTGTTTTCCAAACTAGCTTTATAAACACAGTTTTTATGCACTTTAATCTGATGAAAAAAAGAAATACCTTTATTACGCTTTTTTTTCTTAATATAAATGACAAAGTGTGTAACGTCCGTAACGGCATGAAAATACCCAAAAGTTTTATTTTAATATTATGAGGTGGAAGTAAGTGTTTATAATGGATTTTCACCTGCTGAATCTGAATCTGGACTTAAAATTGCTCTAGGTTGCCGAGAATCCGAAAAACTTCACCTCAAAGTAACAAAAAGTGTGTTTTAATAACATGCGATCCCCCAATCTGCAACTTAAATTGAGATGAATTTCAAATTCTTCTGAAACCTAAAATATTTCCTGAATATCAATAATTAGTAATTAATAACCATGTTGTAAACCGCAAATATTTGGTGGTACGCCCATGCTTGCAATGTTTACGTACTGGATTTTCCGTTAGAAATCTTTAAGCAATTTTTGCTTTGATCTCAAAATTTTGCCAAAATTTTGCGCGTGGTGACAAATATATTCGTATGAATTAAAATGTGTTCAAATGCAGACAGACCATAAAAGTTTTGTGCAAATTTGAAAATAATACTGAAAAACTGTTGGTGTTTAAAACTAAAAAGGCAGAAAGAAAGCGAGCATATCTTGAGAAAATCAAATAAAAGTTAAAAAATAGTGTCTCACAGGCAAAAAGAATAAAAAGAGATAATAGACAACGAGTGGCCAAATTTAGAGAGGCACATAAATACATTCTGAGAAACATTACACAATTCGTAAAAGAATGAAATGTGAGTTGTTTCGAACGGAATTTGTTTGCTACTTCGCATGGAAAAGGAGCGGTGGACGGTGTTGGCGCTGTTGTTAAGCGAAAAGTTTGGCAGCTAGTAAAAACCCAAAATCTCATCTTAAAAAACTTTCTGGATTTTCTCAAATTAGCAAAACAAAAAAAAAAAATATATATATAAATGGCGTTTTCCTAATTTAAGTTGGTAAAAATTATGTCAAAACTACATCTGACGAAATATCAAAAACATGGATAATTGTAAAAAATATTCCAGCTCTTAAATCATATCATTATTTTTTCGGGCTTTTCCAATGACAATACTATAAGAGTAGCTCGAACAGCTGGGTCTATTAAGCATAAGATACAATGTTAAACGGTTAAATAAACAAATTAATAAATGAATATAAGTAATATAAGAGTAATGAAATATTTTATACTTTTTTTGTAACTAATAAATTTATAATTACAAGGTTAAAAAGATTTTTAAATACATGAATGTTTTTTATATACACAATTTGGTTTAATGGAAAAAGTGTAACGTCCGTAACGTAACGTCCGTAACTTAGCCTTCTTTTCTAAGATGGATTGATATGGTCATATATTCCACTTAATTTTTTGTATTTGGACTTTTTTTGTTTATTATGCAAAATTAGCTAAAAAATGTGCAAATGCACAACGGAACTTTAAGCTAGCATAACTTTTTTTCAAAAACAGTTAACCTTTAAGTTTAAAACAAGTTTTAAAGTACTTCCAAAGAACTGCATATTGCAAAAAATTTCATGAAAATATTCCAATGCTAACGCCAGCTGTGTCAATCTTAACAAGCAAATTTGCGTGCGAATGTAACGTCCGTAACGCAGGATTAGCCCATATGTAATTGCTTAATGCACTGGCTTGATAAATACAAGCAGAGGTATTGAACAAAACGTTTAATAGATAAAACTCAATTGTAATCGCTTGATTAGGGAGTTCTCAAAAACTTCAAATTAGTTTTCAATAATTGGTTGTTTAAAATAAAAATCACATATTGATCATTTAATGTATAGCACTTGATCAACAAGAGGGTATTATTCTTGAAATTTCTCGTTTGGCAAGAAACCAACTTGATAGTCTTTATCAATATCTATCTGCTGTAAAAATTTTAACGCATTTCGATCACTCTTTCATCTCAAAACCACATTTGAGGCCATTTTCGTGATAGCGTAGTAACAACCTTTATATTAAGAAAAAGGTAGTATTTTGAGTTAATACGAAAGTTTAAATAAAAATGTATATTATCTTTTCATAAATAAGGTATTATTTTGATTTGAAACTTTATGAAATTTAAAATAATCAAATTCTTTTATTTAAATTTGGTTGTATTTTGAGTTGATACTGTTTTGTTGATAAAAAAAAACATTTGGAAACTTTATTAAAATTTCAACTAAAGCTCCACAACTTAAAATAATATAAAAAAAGATATCGAGAAGTTTCAGAAAAATGGTATTAATTAAAAAAATAGATTTTTTGCAATAATTGCAAAAATTTTAAAGAAAAAACTATATAAATATATTTTCAAATGAAATTCGCTTGCTATGAGATATTCGGATTTTCAAATTCTTTTAAAATCTAACCACAAACGGGTTTTCACCTCTACTGAAACTTTTTAAATTTTGAGTTAACACCCTCTTGTTGATGAAGTGAAATATGACAAAGGTCAAACTTTTTTTTTGGGATAATGGTTATTCGATTTAATAAAGTTTGACTGTATGTACATTAAGTTGGTTCAATTTAATTATCGGTATTGTGCTATCGATTTTTCGATAGCTTTTGGCATGATGAAAAAATTTTCGATAGCTTTTGACATAAGGAAAAAAAGTCCACTACGACACATCAAAAAAATCATTTTCGAAACCCCCAAATTTCATTTCATTTTTCATTTTTGACTTTTTCTCAACTTTTGATTTTAAGGTTTTTTTTAGTAGGTAATAAAAAAATCGGCTGATAATTTTTTTTTTAATATTACCAATTATTATCTTAAAAGAAATTAAATCAGCCGATTTGTTTTTATTACATTCTAAAAAAGCTTAAACATTAAAGTTGAAAAAAGTAAAAAATGAAATGAAATTTCGGCGCAACGAAAATTTTTTTTTGATATGTCGTACTGGAACTTTTTTTTCCTTATGCCAAAAGCTATCGAAAAATCGATGGCACAATATCGATTAATTTTGTCCTTACAAATTGGCCTACTCTAATGTACATACATACATACTAGGGCGGGTCGATTTGTATGGATGAAAAAAAAAATTAAAAATCGTATAGCAAAAACTTAATCTACATAAAATTCTAAGAAAATTCTCCGCACGGATTAGGATTTTATTTTAGACCCATGGTTTCTTCGGAGAATATTCTTAGAATTTTATGTAGATTACGTTTTTGCTATACGATTTAAAAAAAAATCGACGCGATCTAATACATACACATTATTACTTTTATAATTAAGTATCTTTTGGCGTGTCCTTTGTCGCTTTTTATAAAACGACCAGAAATGGAGAAAAGCCATTTAAAAAAGCAACAATTTTGTAAAAGATATAAAAAAAAGGAAATATTTAATGAAAATATAAAGTCAGTGATATTTTTTTTTTAGCTAATTCCCAGTATTCTCTTTTGTTGTACAAAATAAACCTCTTGCAGTAAAATAGTTGACACAAAGTTGTTATACCTTTCACCGAAGGTAAAGGGGTATGTATATAATATATATGTTTGTCATTCCGTTTGTAATTTCAACAGTATTGATCCTTGAACATACAAAGTATATAACTATATGTGTATTCTGGTCCCTATGAGTAGCGAAGTTGATCTAACGATGTCCGCTTGTCGCTGTTTATGTTGAAATGGGGTTTAAGAAGACTTCAGAAACTATAGAGACAAGATTGTTACATATGTTGCTCCAGATTAACCAGATTGATCTACAAATAACTGTGATATGAGAAAAAAGTTTCGAAATTAGGTACAAGTATCTTGGTTAACAATACACAATCTCTCTAATAATGTGTGGGATTGAATAAATAAAAACAAAACCATAAAAAAATATGGGAGGATTGAAGAAGTGGGCGGGGCAATTCTCATACAAAGCCATTATTGATTTTTTTTATAGCTGAAGAGCTGCAAAAGCCAAAGTTTCCAAATTAGGTACCAGCATCTTGGTTATCAATACACAACAGCCGACATTATGTGGGCAGGGTTGGAGAAGAGGACGTGCCACAAAATAGATTTATTTATATCTCAAGAAAGGTATTCAAATAAATTTGAAGGGTTTTTAAGTGTCGGCATAACCGAATATAGCACTCTTAAGGCCTCATCAGTTTTTACTTTCGGTTGCCGTTCTGTGTCTTTCTTTTCTGTAGCAAATAAAAAACCTCTCGCTACACTTGTGGAAGTTTTTGCCGTAAATTCTTTTTCCTAAGCCAGAGAGCAAAGGATAAGGTTATGGTTTCGAAAGAAAGATCAAGAATAGGAGCAGTATAGTAATAATTAAACACTGGGACATACATATTATTAAAGACTAAAAGTTGAAAGGTCACATTCAATGCAAAGAGAATTTATGCCAAATTTTATTTAGTTAAGAATATTTTTACTACAAGAAAATTTTGTCACGAGACATTTCCGAAAAAAACGTTGTTTGATTTTTAAACCTTTTTCTATCCTTCATCCTTATGTAAAAAATTATATAAAATTATCTAAATCAGCTTCAAAAGAAATTAATAATTAGGTTTTCTACATCTCTGTTTGAATCATGGATCATTTAAACAGTTTTTATATTTGAAAATGTTCTTCATTCCATTTCTAAGAGTTTCAAGAAATGCAAATACCGTCTGCAATAAGCGTACTAGGGAGACGTTGTTGTGTGTTTTAATAAAAAAAAATTCAAAAATCCTAAAACAGTTTACAGCTGTTTCTTAGCAAAACAAAAACTGAACATATTTTTGTTTTCATTTCATGAAAACAGTTTTAGCTGCTAGAATTGTTTTTAACAAGTTTAAGAACTGAAATAAAAAAGTTAAAAACTTTAAAACATTTTTACTGTCATTGATAAATAGTGACTGGAAGAATGGACTGAACTGGTAACTAAACGAATGCCACTTACATTAAAATTCAACACCAACAAATGTAAATTTAAACACATTATTTACACATACATTTATTCGTACATGTATTTGTATTTAAAACTGCTAGCTGAAATAAAATTAGGTGTTTCCACATACAACACTTGCATTAAATAATGGCAATAACTAACTTACTAGCAAAACACATGGTTTTGTATTTCCTTTTCTGGTTTTTATTTTTTAGCTGAACTCCTCCTTTTCTTTGATTTAAACACGAATCCATGGTGTTTACATCACCACATGTGAGCTTACACATAATACACTCTCGGGTACATGTTAAGTAATTGTAAATATAAAGGACACCAAAAAGGTCCTTTTCAGTTTTTGTTGAGTAAGAAAATGCTTTATATGCTGTAAATGCAAATGAGTAACCAAGACTTATGCACAAACATATAATTTAAAACAACAAATTATTATTACTAAATGGATAATTGTTGTGCATATGCACAATCATGCAATCGCAAAATCGACCAAGCCATTGTAGTATGAAAAAAAAATACTGAAAACAGTGGGGTTGAATAAGAAAAATATATTTCAGATGAAAATATAGAATTTTTATATGAATTGGCTGATTAAAATATTAAAAGTGTATTAGACCTCACAATATTCTGTACGTAAAATTAACTGAAATTGTAATATAAAATACATAAATGAAAATTTAGCTAAATCCCGGTCTACTTATTTTTCATTTATTTTTAGCGAATTTTTACTGTCAAAAATTCAACACCATGTTCCATAAAAACAAATGCATTTTCAGTTATTTTATATAAAATATAACTATCAAAAAGTTAACTGAATATTCCGTAAAAACAAAGGAATATTCAGCTATTTTATTAAATTCATAAATTTTCGTTTACTCCACAGAGAGAGCCGAATTTCTAAAAAGTACCAGACATATACCTGTCCGCTTGTTTTTCTAATGAGATAGAGAGAGAGAATATTATTATGTACTTACCCCGTTAAACACGTTTGTTTTACTTTTGTTGTACTGACCACGCTGTTTACAGAAGAACTCTCAATCATAAGACACCAGCAGCATGGCCGATATGGATTCGCAATTATTTTACTTTTAAAATTTGATGTATTTAACTAAATTATTTTAACAAATAGAAACTGGGAATTGTTTTACACAAAACAAGCAAATCGTTCTTTATGGAGGAGTAAAAATTTATTTTTGGTAGTTAAATTATATAAAATAACTGAACATTCATTTGTTTTTACAGAGTTCGCGGATGAATATTTGACAGTAAAAATTAAATGAACTTTTCGTTATTTTAAATTACATTTTCATTTAATTTTACATAAATTAGTTTAGTTTTTTAGTTAGTTTTTTGAATAACTGTTAGAATCAGTTAAAAATCAGCTTGGAATTTTAAATGTTTATTTATTTAAAAATTACTGAACGGAATACTTCTTAAATAAACTACAATCCGTAACTGTAATTATTTTGTGAGTGTACTGCCAATTTTAACTAGTTCAATCAATACTTACTATGACTTTAACTTCCAGTTAACAATCAGGCTTTTAAAGTTTTTAACTTAAGCTTCATTAACACCGTAGCAGAAATTAAAAAAAATTAATTAAGCTAATTAATTAATTTTCATGTTGTAAAATTCCTTTCTTCATAAAAACAATTTAATGAAGTCTAACTAAAAATATGGAAAATTTGGATTAAAAAAATGTTATATCGTCAGCTCAGAATTGGTTTGGCGCATATGCCAAAAAGTCGGAGTGGAGAAAAACGACAAAGAAGATTTACATGAAGATTTCTCAAAATGTACCCGATAGAATTTTTTTATATTTTTACCACTGCTTCTGGTATATGTTTTGAAGAAAAATGTAAATTTTTGCGCACTTTCATGAATAAAGTTAGAATTTAATAATATTTTTTTGAAAATGAAAAATATTGTTTTGTGCCGCATAGCCCACTTTTCTAAAAAAAATTAAAAAAGTGGCTTTTTGTGCTGCATACGTATACTTATTGCTGTGTAACTTGTTGTTGAGATGAATTTTTTTTATAGTTTTTTTATTTGATTTTACTTTACAAAAACAGAAAAAAACAGTTCTACTGTTATGAAAAGTTACATAAAAAGCCACAAATTAAACAACTTAAATAATGCAAAAGTAAAAAGAAATTTTAAAACTTTTAATGTTTAGTAAATTTTTATAATAAGCTTTATCAACACGTGGAAGAAATATAAGCAAGTCTCTTATGTCTCCATTTTTATCGCTGGAAATAAATGATGGTTTCGATATTTTCAAAACATTCGTCAACAAATTCTCAGGAGTTTTCAAACAATTTTTTGATGCATTATTTTAACTGTATTGAAGTACTTAAATTTTAGCAAAAGGGACTTTTCGAAAGTCCATTTTATTTGCTTGCAACGAGTATGTGCGAAAATTTTCCGGAAGCATTTCCATAACTTTAAGTTTTGTTTCAATATTTGGCATTGTTTTAAGCAAATTTAGTAAATGAAGAGGACTATGAATTTCAATATTCTTTAAGTACCGGTCAATAACACCATGGACAAAGTCCACTTCTTGAATTAAAGAATGTTCTGGTTCTGAAGACTTTTGTATTACGGCATCAATATTATTTTGTTTAAAGAACATTTTGATTGCGGTTGCGTTAATTTGATTTTTATTTTGAGGTACGCAAGAATCGCTCCCTAATGTCAAAGTTTTAATTAGTGGATAATCTTTTGTTAATTCATTTAAAATTGTAATTAAGGCACTAGCAATGTCGTTACCACTCCGACCGCTATGAGTTTCCGCCCACAAGGCACATTAAGTGAAAGTTGGTATATTTGGCATAATAATGGTTGCTGTAAGATTGTACATATTCAATTTTCGTTTGTAGTAAAATGTTGAATCATTTCCCTTAGGTAGGCTAAAAACACTTTGCATATCATAGCAAGCCGTACACTTGGTTGGGTCCATTATTTTATAAAACAATTTTTCACAAATTAATTTTCTTGTTGTCATTTTATTTTATTTTTGCTTTAAATATATTTTTTCTTACGGAAATGCAGCAAAGCAACAGCAAAATTTATTTTGTACGTTTTTGTATGAAGAATTTGCTGCAATCGCCAAACAATGGCTTGTAGAACAAAACAGTACTTAAACAATTTTGAAACAGTTGATATGCAGCAAAATTAATGCTTTATATCTCAGAAACCATAAAAATTTTCGCGAAACAGGTTTTTGATTTAGAAAGAGGGTATTAAAAAAATATATTCCTCATACCTAACTCATTTTTTTTAAAAATGGTCGGTAGGTCAAACCAGTAATGAGCTGACGATATAACAAATTTCGTCAACACACATTGCCATCACTGAAACAAAATCTTGAACTCCTTAAATCAAGAAAGAATGTTTTCATTGGTCTTGCATACAAAAATAAAAATCTTTAAAACGTAATAGACAGAAAAATCCTATTATTATGTTTCTTTTAAGAAAATAACTAGCAACTGATAAATTACGTTTAAGTTGAACTCGAGGTCACTGTGCAAACGTACATTTGTATGCGACCACACAAACCTTAATTTATAAAGTGAAAGTCATACATAAATTCAAACACGTTTCAATTTACACTTTAAAATTCACACACTGACAACAAACAACTACAACTACTTTTGCTAAATAAACACACAAATTATTGAAAGCAAGAGCAGGATTAAAAGTCATTTTGACTTCAAAATTTATAAACTAATTTTGATCTTCTCTATTTATTTCAAACAATTATTATCTTATGAAAAAAACTTTAAAGACACTTTTTCTATTGCCTTCGTAATTCCTTTCACATTTTTACACATTTATATGCATACAAGATAAGGAATGCTTTTATAGAGAAATTCTCTCACATTTACAAAAATATATTTTATAGAATAACATTTTTTTTAAACCAAAAATTCTCCTCTTTTTTGATTGTAATACCATTCTTCTTTTATTGTTCTGTATTTATTTTTCATTTTTCATATGTATTTTTCGAAACTTATTTGTTTTCACATTCATAGAATATTTTTTATGTATTAAACAATTTTTATAAACTATTGTATATATTCATATATATGTTTCTTTGTTGCTATTGTTATTGCCAGAAAGGGCATCAAACATTTTTATCATTTGAGCAAACTGACAAGTCCAATAGCACTGGAATTCAATAAAAAGAGTTTAGAATTTTTGCTCTAAACAAAATGTAAATTAATAGTCAAATAGCATGTGTGTTTTTGCCAAAAATAAAAATATAAATGGATAAAAATAGCAGAAGGATATTTCAACAAATGGTCATATGGATGATAGGACAGTGGGTTGTGCTAGATAATTTTTTTGCGAAAAAGTGCAATGTTGTAAATAAACATAAAAATCAACCTGTTTTTCACCACTATGGAAGTGGTATATAACTTTTCATTCACACAGTATATCGATTTTGATGTATACCTTCAAAACTCAATTTCCAAAGGTTTGTAACTGAGTCCATTTCAAAATAAGTGATTCAGTTGTTTAATGAGTAACATATCCCTCTAGTGCCGAAGAGTGCCTCAAAGCACTCTTTACAAAAGTTGTACTTACGTCCAATATATAATTTTTTTTTATTAATTTACCTTACTTAAAGATATGGCAACATATTTGTAGAAGCATTTTGAACACTCTTAAAGCATTGTAGATAGGGGTTTTTCCAATTTCAATTTCTATATTTCCCGGGATTTTTCTTGTGGGATCCCGGGAAATAAAAAATTCCTCATAGTTTATGAAAACAGCTATTTATACTTTGAAATTTAGTTTTCTATTCTCTTAAAATTAGCATCTGTAGATGGGTTGTCGAATAGATCAATTACAAGAAGTGAGTACATACGTAAATCAATGTCTGCTGATGCAATAAATCTACTAAAAGCAGAATGGACAGTGCAACCAGTGTTGCCAAAACTTGGTGACCAAAATTGGCTAAATTTACGGGAAAAAATGGCTAAAAATGGGCTAAAAAATGGCTAAAAGCTATTTTAAATAAAAACACATTAAAATTCAATAACAAAACAGAAATAATTCATTTAAAGTTGTTTACAATAAAATTGTGAGTTAAGATCAATTTGTTAAATAAGAATAAACTTCAATTAATATTAAAATAAATTAATATTAAAAAATTAAATCATCGAAAAATACGATGTCGTTATTGTTCATCTCATAGGAATCACTCACTCATTAGTTTCAATTAATCATAAGTCTTAAATAATTTGAAGGTAAATCATAATCACGATAACATTTGCCCAACCTTTTGAGTCCAGATCTACAATAAAAAACAAGTAAGAAAGAAGAGTCGGTTAAGCCCGACTATATGATACCCTACACCACATTAGAACCTTTGTATCAAATAATCTCTAAATTGCGACCTGTACTTTGCGCACAAGGTTTACATGGACAGCCAGCCAGCCGGACAAACATCGTTAATTCGACTCAGAAAGTGATTCTGAGTCAATCAGTATAAGTACGTAAAGGTAGGCTAAGGACCAATATTTTAAGGTGTTACAGACATCAGCACAAACGCACAGTACCCTCTCCACTATTGTGGTGGTGGTATAAATATTGTATTGTTATGTTAAAAATATTTACCTTATTGATAAAATCGAATTAACGGTTGCTTAATCACCTATTTCTCAAATTACTTTTAACGATGTTTACTTGGCTAAACACCCTCTCTACTTCAGCATTAGACCATGGATGTTAGAGAAACTTTATAGTCAATTCTGAAATTTCTAAAACACTTTTGTTACCGCCTGCATCCCTTTATTGAAATACTTGCAACCAGAAAGAAACAGCGATGTTTGTGTTGACCCATTTAATAAATTTAATAGTGGAATACCGTTCCTTTATTTTGAATGATGTTTCAGCGTCATAGTTTATAGCGATTTTCAACATTTGTAAAAGTTGTGATTTAAATTAAAGGCGTTTTAATTGTTCAAAATGTTTATTTTACTTTTATAATAAAATAAAAATTCTTTTAAAAGAAAAACCGTCAAAAAATTTAATGGCTAAACAAGTTTAAAAATGGCTAATGGCTAAACTCATTTTTTAATGGCTTAACAGGGTGAAAAATGGCTAAATCTAGCCACTAAATGGCTAAATTGGCAACACTGAGTGCAACAGTTTATATTTAATAAATTTAGTGAAGTGAAACGTTAATAATGAACATTAATACAAAATAAGATGCAGGCAGTAAAGTTTAATTTCCCATGGACAAGTCTTAAAAATAGCAGATACCTAAGCATATCGCTCCTTTATTGCAACAAAGTCATATCAACAAAAACAAACGAACTTGGCAAAATGCGATTAAAGTTTTCAAAATTTACCGATTTAAAGATATAGTTTGCTTTAGCTTCGGTTCAGTTTGAGATAAAATACGAGAAGGTTTGAAGGAACACTTTGCTTAAATAACTTAAATGTTTTGAGTTTTTAAGATATGACTATGTTGCAATGAAGGAGCGATATGTTTATTAGGTGATAAACACAAATTTTTTTTAATTTGTGTTGGTTTATATACCCTTGCAGTGCGGGGAAGCCGAAATAAAAAAAAATTTAGAAACTCGTGTAAGATACTACAACATACGATTTGAAAAACACATTGTCCTAAATATTACAGATAGACCTTATGAAATGAAAAGGTCTGTAAGAGGTTGATGCAATTTTTTGCATGAACCTTGACATACATTTGACTGATATAGACGTTGTTTATAAAAAAATTCTTCTTATTGTGAATCAAAAGAACGGTGCACTTTTAACTATTTATCCAACCCCGGTAAAAAAATGAACGAAATTAGTAAATAAAATAAGAAATATACTTTTTGGCAACTTACTAAGCGCTTTGAGTGTGTCAGAAAGTTATTTCCTAAGCCGTTAAAAAATGTTAATATATTACGTAAAATCAATTAAAATGGATAATCATTCAGGAAAGCAAATTTCGATCTACCAAATGTTAAAATACAATTTGGTTTAAGGATTGATGTTTGACTAGTGACGTCAGCAGTCGTCGATGGCTGCGAGTGTAAGACGGCAAATCCATCTGAGGAGATCGAGTGGTTGCGATCGAAACATGTCATGGTAACCTGCCGGCCAGGGTTCGAGCCCGAGCCACGTCAAGAATGAAAGATTATCAATAACAATTTTAATTAATTTTCATGTTGTAAAATTCCTTTCTTCATAAAAATAATTTAATAAAAATTAAATTTCATGAACTTAAGCCTAATAAAAAAAATATAAAAAATTTGGATTAAAAACCATAAATAGTTCAACAAAATAACCACAATACTAATTATTGTTAAAGCTAAGGCACGAGCTCTATGTGTACATTTGTCCTACAAGTTGTGCTGAAAAAGGTCAACGGAAAAGAGAAAGACAAAGTGAAAAAACAAAAAATGTACTTGGACTTCAAGAAAAATTCTTGACGAAAGTACGAAAAGACAGAAGTAAAGGAAAAAACATGTAAAATCAATTAAAATGGATAATCATTCAGGAAAGCAAATTTCGATCTACCAAATGTTAAAATACAATTTGGTTAAAGGATTGATGTTTGACTAGTGACGTCAGCAGTCGTCGATGGCTGCGAGTGTAAGACGGCAAATCCCTCTGAGGAGATCGAGTGGTTGCGATCGAAACATGTCATGGTAACCTGCCGGCCAGGGTTCGAGCCCGAGCCACGTCAAGAATGAAAGATTATCAATAACAATTTTAATTAATTTTCATGTTGTAAAATTCCTTTCTTCATAAAAATAATTTAATAAAAATTAAATTTCATGAACTTAAGCCTAATTATAAAAAAAATATAAAAAATTTGGATTAAAAACCATAAATAGTTCAACAAAATAACCACAATACTAATTATTGTTAAAGCTAAGGCACGAGCTCTATGTGTACATTTGTCCTACAAGTTGTGCTGAAAAAGGTCAACGGAAAAGAGAAAGACAAAGTGAAAAAACAAAAAATGTACTTGGACTTCAAGAAAAATTCTTGACGAAAGTACGAAAAAACAGAAGTAAAGGAAAAAACATGTAAAAATCAATTAAAATGGATAATCATTCAGGAAAGCAAATTTCGATCTACCAAATGTTAAAATACAATTTGGTTTAAGGATTGATGTTTGACTAGTGACGTCAGCAGTCGTCGATGGCTGCGAGTGTAAGACGGCAAATCCATCTGAGGAGATCGAGTGGTTGCGATCGAAACATGTCATGGTAACCTGCCGGCCAGGGTTCGAGCCCGAGCCACGTCAAGAATGAAAGATTATCAATAACAATTTTAATTAATTTTCATGTTGTAAAATTCCTTTCTTCATAAAAATAATTTAATAAAAATTAAATTTCATGAACTTAAGCCTAATAAAAAAAATATAAAAAATTTGGATTAAAAACCATAAATAGTTCAACAAAATAACCACAATACTAATTATTGTTAAAGCTAAGGCACGAGCTCTATGTGTACATTTGTCCTACAAGTTGTGCTGAAAAAGGTCAACAGAAAAGAGAAAGACAAAATGAAAAACAAAAAATGTACTTGGACTTCAAGAAAAATTCTTGACAAAAGTACGAAAAAACAGAAGTAAGGAAAAAACATGTAAAATCAATTAAAATGGATAATCATTCAGAAAAGCAAATTTCGATCTACCAAATGTTAAAATACAATTTGGTTTAAGGATTGATGTTTGACTATTGACGTCAGCAGTCGTCGATGGCTGCGAGTGTAAGACGGCAAATCCATCTGAGGAGATCGAGTGGTTGCGATCGAAACATGTCATGGTAACCTGCCGGCCAGGGTTCGAGCCCGAGCCACGTCAAGAATGAAAGATTATCAATAACAATTTTAATTAATTTTCATGTTGTAAAATTCCTTTCTTCATAAAAATAATTTAATAAAAATTAAATTTCATGAACTTAAGCCTAATAAAAAAAATATAAAAAATTTGGATTAAAAACCATAAATAGTTCAACAAAATAACCACAATACTAATTATTGTTAAAGCTAAGGCACGAGCTCTATGTGTACATTTGTCCTACAAGTTGTGCTGAAAAAGGTCAACGGAAAAGAGAAAGACAAAGTGAAAAAACAAAAAATGTACTTGGACTTCAAGAAAAATTCTTGACGAAAGTACGAAAAAACAGAAGTAAAGGAAAAAACATGTAAAATCAATTAAAATGGATAATCATTCAGGAAAGCAAATTTCGATCTACCAAATGTTAAAATACAATTTGGTTTAAGGATTGATGTTTGACTAGTGACGTCAGCAGTCGTCGATGGCTGCGAGTGTAAGACGGCACATCCATCTGAGGAGATCGAGTGGTTGCGATCGAAACATGTCATGGTAACCTGCCGGCCAGGGTTCGAGCCCGAGCCACGTCAAGAATGAAAGATTATCAATAACATTTTTAATTAATTTTCATGTTGTAAAATTCCTTTCTTCATAAAAATAATTTAATAAAAATTAAATTTCATGAACTTAAGCCTAATTAAAAAAAATATAAAAAATTTGGATTAAAAACCATAAATAGTTCAACAAAATAACCACAATACTAATTATTGTTAAAGCTAAGGCACGAGCTCTATGTGTACATTTGTCCTACAAGTTGTGCTGAAAAAGGTCAACGGAAAAGAGAAAGACAAAGTGAAAAAACAAAAAATGTACTTGGACTTCAAGAAAAATTCTTGACGAAAGTACGAAAAGACAGAAGTAAAGGAAAAAACATGTAAAATCAATTAAAATGGATAATCATTCAGGAAAGCAAATTTCGATCTACCAAATGTTAAAATACAATTTGGTTTAAGGATTGATGTTTGACTAGTGACGTCAGCAGTCGTCGATGGCTGCGAGTGTAAGACGGCAAATCCCTCTGAGGAGATCGAGTGGTTGCGATCGAAACATGTCATGGTAACCTGCCGGCCAGGGTTCGAGCCCGAGCCACGTCAAGAATGAAAGATTATCAATAACAATTTTAATTAATTTTCATGTTGTAAAATTCCTTTCTTCATAAAAATAATTTAATAAAAATTAAATTTCATGAACTTAAGCCTAATTATAAAAAAAATATAAAAAATTTGGATTAAAAACCATAAATAGTTCAACAAAATAACCACAATACTAATTATTGTTAAAGCTAAGGCACGAGCTCTATGTGTACATTTGTCCTACAAGTTGTGCTGAAAAAGGTCAACGGAAAAGAGAAAGACAAAGTGAAAAAACAAAAAATGTACTTGGACTTCAAGAAAAATTCTTGACGAAAGTACGAAAAAACAGAAGTAAAGGAAAAAACATGTAAAAATCAATTAAAATGGATAATCATTCAGGAAAGCAAATTTCGATCTACCAAATGTTAAAATACAATTTGGTTTAAGGATTGATGTTTGACTAGTGACGTCAGCAGTCGTCGATGGCTGCGAGTGTAAGACGGCAAATCCATCTGAGGAGATCGAGTGGTTGCGATCGAAACATGTCATGGTAACCTGCCGGCCAGGGTTCGAGCCCGAGCCACGTCAAGAATGAAAGATTATCAATAACAATTTTAATTAATTTTCATGTTGTAAAATTCCTTTCTTCATAAAAATAATTTAATAAAAATTAAATTTCATGAACTTAAGCCTAATTAAAAAAAATATAAAAAATTTGGATTAAAAACCATAAATAGTTCAACAAAATAACCACAATACTAATTAAATGTTAATATATTTATTAAAAATATTTTATGAATTAACTTTTTGATCTCATATCTTGAGTACCTCAATTATTGTTTTATGAATTAAATTGTTATGTTTATGTTATCTTTTTATTTTGTATCTAGAGCAGTGATAACCAAACAACAAACAAAGTTGTTGTATACATATGAATTGCCGACCGTGTCTGTGTAAAAAATACGATTATTGACTGTCTCGCGAGACTATGGAGTGGCCCGAATAAAGTTGTTGTAGACATGTGAATTGCCGACCGTGTCTGTGTAAAAAATACAATTATTGACTGCTCGCGAGTCTATGGAGTGGTTATGACTGATCTAGAGCATAATAATACGGAATTTACATGTAAAACCGTGAGGTAATAATAATTCAAGTTCCTCTTGTTTTTATTAATTTTTTTTGTATTTTGTATTTTTGTATTAATTTTTGTAGTATTTAAGCATTTCTTTTACTTACTTTGTAAACAAGTTACCCAACGTTTTTTTATAAAAGTTTTTTTCATTATTTAAAAACAAATTTTCTTTGTAATATTTATATGGAGCGGGATCCCAGGAAATTTAAAAAAAATTCCCGCTTTCCCGGGAATCGAAAAACTCCGGGGAAAAAAATCTAATTGTATACCATCTCCAACACATTGTTTTTATTCCAAATGGAAGCTTTCTTAATGCTGCTCAAAAACAGAAGCAAATTCTTTTTTTTGTGTTTTGAATAAAAACTAACGAACTGAGTTCCCCAAAAATTAAATGTGTTTTTATAGCTAAATGCCCAAGGGATCCTCAAGGCACTCCTTGATATTTTTTCTCCTCGAAGCTAAACGACTCAATGTACGGGCTTACAAATATTTTTTAGTCCCAGGCGCCTAAAAATACCGTAAAATATTATTCGCATATTTCCCATTTTTTCTTAAGCTGGGCATTACAAGGATAAGTATAGAGTAATTAAAGAATAGAACAATTGTGAATTTTTGTTGAACTGTTCATTTTTGATATTTTTAGTGAGGCTTAAGTTCATCAAATTTAATTTTCATTTAATTATTTTTACTGAAGGAACCCAGTAAAAACTTCACCTACTTTTTCAAAATGAATAGCTTCTTTAACTCATTATTTTGTAGCTTTGTTCTATAACTACATCTATAACAACTTCTATAAATACTTTTTTCTGAATGTATGCAGGTAAAAAAATAATGACTTTACTTTTTAATGCATTCATTT
This sequence comes from Pollenia angustigena, assembly GCA_930367215.1. Classification (NCBI taxonomy): domain Eukaryota; kingdom Metazoa; phylum Arthropoda; class Insecta; order Diptera; family Polleniidae; genus Pollenia; species Pollenia angustigena. The sequence continues at coordinate 170,857,940 of OV884059.1, read as the reverse complement.
TGGGACATCCCTTGTAAAATTCATTGGTTCTTTCAGTAGAATTGTAAGTAGTGCTCTTATGTTTTCCCAGTTTTTACTGGGAAGGAATTCTTACAACATCAAATTTTATTAAAATTTGTTTAATAATTTTCTTGGCTGAGCTGGGGCTCGAACCTAAGTGAATTCTTTCATCAGTATTCTTTGAGTTCTAACCTCGCACCACTGCGGTGCCTACCAGCCAACAGTCAAACATCAATCTTTAACCAGTGGTACTGGTGGTTCGAAATTTGATGTCTTGAACTTTGTCTTGAAAACCTGAAATAAATGAAAGAATGCTGATTTATCTTTGTAACATGTAACATGTCATGTCATGGTTGTACAAGCTATTGTTGCTTGCCTCTACTTATGTTGGATATAAAAATTACATAATTATTAGATGACTGACCTAATAGCAATTATAAGGTTGTGTTAGCAATTATATGGTTGAAGTACCCATAATATGTATACACAGTTTCCGTTAAGAAATACTCATTTGTTTTTAACTATAAAAAAGCAAAATTTAAATTTAAATTCCTCTGCATGGGAGCATTCTATATAAAGTGCAATTCCACGCATAAGTCTACTATAAATGGGAAAAATTAATATCTGATTTTGGTAGTAAAAATACTTAATTTACTTATGTCATTTTTTTTATTATTATTATTTTTTTAAATAACACTACGTGACAAAATTTCAACAAAGTCGTGACCAAATAAATCTGGTAGCATCTTTTTTAAAAACACTAATAACGGTTATTTTGGAATAGCTCGAAAACTGTTCTACTTTAGACAATTCTGACTTCATATTCAGATTCAGCGGACAATTTTACATAAAGAATAGGTGTCAATTTCATTTGGTCAAAAAATTGTCACGTAGTGTAATTAGAATTAAAAAAAAAAATAATTGTTTAAGTTTTTGAAACATTTGTATTTTTTATTTCTAAAAAGGGTTTGTTTTGAATTATTTTAGTTTCAATGTTGGTTTCTAACTTATTATTAGTGATTTCCTTTAGGTGGTGTTTATATTCAAAAAATAGCATTTCAACGAGTGCATTGATTACAATGTTGTATCTTTCAAATAATTTTAGAGTTCCTATTTTATGCGCTGTGATTTCAATTCTAACGTTTCATGTAAAAATACTGACTTGTTTACTACACAATGTGAGTGTAGTGTCGGTTACGGTTTGGGCTGTAGTGTCAGTCACAATTTATTTTATATCAGCATTTTATAATAGTTTGTTTCATGAACTTTCCATAAAAACACAAATTAAAGTTATTACGAAAGTGCTGAAGAAGATAATTGAAGTTTTAAAACACTCTCGAAAACGACTTCCTTTTGCATGTAGTGTCAGTCATTTTTATATTGTACTAAATAAATGATATTTCAAAATATCATTGGCTGACATTTTTTTCTCTATCGGATAAATGTTGAAACTGCAACATAGCCATGTTTAAATTGATTCTAAAAATATATTACTATAAGACAAAACAAAACGCAAATTGTGTCAAATGTGGAGTCAGTCACATATGGAATTGCCCTAAAGCTATTTTCAAATATAATCTAATTTATTCAGCAACATGCGGACTTCAAATATACAAACAAAAATCAAATGTGTGTGCTTAAAACACTTTTGTACAACAATGAGAAATAGTATGCGTTACTGTTCCTCGCAAAATTTAAGTAGTGTTGTGAGTATACAAGAATTCCATAAATACACTCTAGTCAGTACTGTACAAGAATTTCCACACAGAAAAAAATATTTTTTCAATTCAAACAAAAAATTTGTAGAATCAAACAATTTTTTGTCTGAAATCGGTCCTATAGACAAATTCGCATATTCAAACAATTTATTTGTATTTTGTTTATTGAAAAAAACACCGATTTCTTCAAACAAATAATTTTGCTGAATCAAAGAAAAAAGTTATTGCACAAGCAATGTCGCGCAAACAAGCAAGCACTGTTGGTGAAGATGAAGCAGAGCAGAACGGCTGCACAATGTAAAATTTTAGTCCTTATCGGATCAAAAGTCTGTAACTTTTTGGTTCTTAGAGAAAGAGTTCTGAAATTTTGAACGAATAATCTTAAATTTATTTGCTATTATTCTATAAAATATGAGCCAAATTAAACCAGAACTTATTTCACAATAAAGGTAAGAATTTTATTTTTTGTATATAGAGATGACTTGAATATGTATGTATTTGGTACAAAATAGTAACTTTAACTTGAAATAATTTTTTTTATTATATTGACATTTGCGATGTTTTTAATTTATGTGATGTAATTTTAACCCACACCTAACTTAATATAATTTTGTTGATTTACACTTTTCCCATTTTTAACTGGGTTTTGATTTTATAAAATTAAATTTACATGTTCTGTTAGGTATAGTGTAACTTTAAATATTTAAATAATACTTTAACCGTGACATTTTTGTGGTTACTTCATCAGTTTAAGCGTATCTTCATCCAAATCTCTTGCAAGTTTGGCGGATGGTTTTCTTATACTTGTTACATATGGATCAGAGGTGTAAAGAAGTCTGTTGAAAACATCTTCGTTAGTGGCTGATCGCGAACATTTTCGAGAGTGATGTAAACGATCATTTTTATAGTGTTTATTGCGCGACTCTTGTGCTTCTTCGGACAGCTGACCAATAGGCAACACTGCAAAATGTTTTATAATGCTTTCCCCATGTATCAATATTTTGTGGACAGATGATGGCATATGCTACCAGTTGTATTTTTTTATATACAATCTTGCTGTTTCCATTGCATATTCGCCAAAATTTCCAGGGTCTATTATTAAATCAGACGATAAAGCTTGAAGAATGATGTGAAACCTTTTTATTAATTCTTCGTCTACTCCAGTTATATCAGCAGATCGTGAAAAATTAAAAAAAAAATCTTCTAGCGGTATTACCATCATTGCTGTTACCACTTCCATGTCTTGGCCATTAATCCCAAATCTTCACGAAAACGTTTTTGTATATTAGCTTTTTTAAGCTTCTTTATTGCTTTATGATTTTCAGTTAACGCTGACCATTTTTGGAATTCGCTATTATTACCAATGTGCAGAATCATTTCCATACATCTTATCCACGCGTGGAGGGCCAATAAACCATACCTAAAAGCATTTTCATCTTCTGGTCTCGCAAATACTCTCTCTAAGTTATTCATTTGAGTAGGTGTCGCTTTGCATATGGTACATGATGCACTTGATGGAGTATTTGTTAAAATTTGTGCTACTTTACCATCAATCATTGTAAGAAATAGTTGATGGTTTACGACTACATTTTTGTTGTTCTTTGAAATAATAGTTGGTTACAATAACTTTAATTGAGTTTCAATATTATCTTCCACTTCTCTAGTCTTTTGATGGTGTCTCTTTGCAAAGTTCTATTGAGATGGGGCGACAATATCGAACAGATGAGCAGACTGGATTTTCCCAAATAATATCACCTGTTTCTTCGCTTACAAGTTTAATTGGTACAAAAGATGTTATAAATAGATTTGTATCAGCAATTAGATAAGATTCCTCTGCAAGCGCTTGTTTATATTCTGATTGACCTGACAAGCCATCACAACCCCATTTACAGTAGAGAGTTAGGTTTATTAAGCTTTTATTATCCACAGCATCAATCATTAAAATCCTGGTTGAAGTGTGATCTAACAGATCTTGTAAAGACTTAACTCTAGCATAAGTATTTGTTACTTCTAGTTAAGCTGGTGGAAGGCAACAACTTTTTTTGCTTCCTGAATTTTATAGTATGGAGGAAGAACAATATATTTTTTCCATCATAAGATTTCTTAAGTATATGTATTGTGCTTTTGTCAGGTCAAGATCAATAAATACACTTAACGCCTCTAATTCATCGAAAGATTCACCCTTTTCGGAATCTTCGAGGTTTTTAAGAATCTCCATCTTTTCAAGCTTAAAGGAAGATCTTAGCAGTTCAATAATTTTTGCCTCTTCTAATTTTCCCATCGATCGCAAGCCTTGGATATAAGCGCCATAAACATATGTTGGAAGCCATTATCTTTACATAGAGAAGTATTTTTACGTTTTTTTTCATGATTTTGATGATGTTTCATAAGAGTTACAGGTTCTTCCTCGATTCGCCGTACATATTGAAGTTTTCACTATTGCTGGCAAAGTTCTGCAAAAGTCTCCATTTAACCACTCAGCATTTTTTTTTTAATATTTTTAAAGATCTGTTTGATTTCTTCTACCGATTATTAAAACTTGGTATGCCAGTTTTTTTATACCATTCACTATATATTTTATATTTTCTGGAGAAAATTGATAATTTTTTTCAATAAAAAAGTAAATACTTTGTGTATTTCTCCCACTTCAATATATGTATCAATTTTTTGACGCACTGAACACTTAAAACTATTCATTTTTAAATAATGTAATACTGATTTTTAATAATCTCTTCCCAAAAAAAAAAAAAAAACATAGTATAGCCAAAAAACATATATTAATTGTGACAATACTTAAACTTTCCATCAATAGCCTACTAGCTAGTCAACTTTTTTATATAACGGGATTTTTTTAGTGCTAAATTTTAAAATTTTTTTTAATCTAGCACAAAAAAAAATGACATCACAATGCAAAGCTACTTTAACCAAAATCATTTGTTCAATTATCCAAATAAATGATTTTTTTAACATTATTGAATGTAACTTCTGTTTAGGCAGGAATACGCAGCAAATATTTTTATAGTATAATCAGTATTGTGGTTATTTTGTTGAACTATTTATGGTTTTTAATCCAAATTTTTTTTATATATTTTTAACAAGTAAGAAAGTATAGTCGGTCAAGCCCGACCCATATGATACCCTACACCACAGTATTAAAAAACACATCATGCTTATATGTCCATATAAATATGGATTTATCTATGTTTATAAAACTTATTAAAATCGGGTTAAAAGTTTGTGAGGGGCAGAAATTGCCCCCTACCTCCCCTTGTGGTCCCATTTTTGAAAAACTGTACAGCTTATGTGTCTATATAGATATGGATCTATCTATGTTTTGAATTAAAATCGGTTTGAGAGGCAGAAATTGGCCCTATCTCCCCTCGTGGTCCTATTTTTTAAAAAATACATCCCTTTTGTGTCCATGAAAATATGGTTCTATGTTAGTTTTAAATTTTATTAAAATCTGTTTGATAGTTTCTGAGAGGAAGAAATTTCCCCCTATCTTCCCTCGTGTTCCTACGATTTGGCCCATTTTCAACACGCTTGGTCCTTGAGTCAATAAGAACCTATGTCCCAAATTTTATCAAATTATCTCCAAAATTGCGACCTGTACTTTGCGCACAAGGTTACATGGACATCCAGCCAGCCAGCCAGCCTGCCTGCCAGCCGGACGGACATCGTTAATTCGACTCAGAAAGTGATTCTGAGACGATCGGTATACTTTAAGGTGGGTCTAGGACCAATATTTTAAGGCGTTACATACATCAGCACAAATGCATAATATCCTCTCCACTATTGTGGTGTGGGTATAATTAGGCTAAAGTTCATCAAATTTAATTTTCATTAAATTATTTTTATGAAGAAAGGAATTTTACAACATGAAACTAATTAAAATTTATTGATAATTTTTCATTCTTGACTGAAGCTGGGCTCGAACCCAGGCGTTTTTACTGACAGGTTACCCTTACATGTTTCTATTGCAACCACTCAATCTCCTCAGAGGGCTTGCCGTTTAAAACTCGCAGCCATCGATGACTGCAGACGTCAATAGTCAAACATCAATCCTTAAACCAAATTGTATTTAACCTTTGGTAGATCGAAATTTTTTATGGTATCTTACTAATATATTAAACTTTACAATTTTTTACATATGAACGCAGAGCTCCTAATTAAAAGCCTTACCGAAGTTTTTACATGCAGCCTAAACAACATTACATCATTCAGAAGCTAAAATTTCAAACGTTTCACTAAAACTGATCCGCTATTTATAAAATCGGAATCTACATTAAATCACCTTTCCAATAAGGTATATAACTCCTTAATTGTGATGTGCATTATATTAAAAATTTGCTCTGAAATACGTTTTATTTTTAAAGTTATAAATCGTTGTCGTAAAAAGATGTGAATACGGTCTTTATTTCCTTGTATTGCTATTGACCAAACATCAAATAATTTGCTCAAATTATTAAGTTCGACATCTTAGCTTTTCGATAAATAAAAATTTTGGTGTAATTCGATCCTTTTTAAAAATGAATTATTGATTCGTAGAGTAAGACCAGCTACTGTACGATTTTCCACTGTGGACCAGCTGGCTTTGAGACACATTTTTTTGTTGGAATAATTTTTGAACGAAGTCTTATTTATACTATACCTACACACAATGTTTTTCTTCATCACTCACTGTTGCTGCATCCTTTCCTTTGCTAATGAAGAAGAAATGTAACCAAAAACGGCGGCAGACCGACTTGATATGTTTTTCGTCATCATTCTGTTTTTGTATTTGATTTATTTAAGCAAACAGTTTGAAAAAATTGAATACGGGATTTTGTTTTTTTTTTACCAACTTTGAAACCAACTAAAAATTTATTTTGTTTCTTATAATATTGTTGTTTCTGTTGTTTAAAAAGTGTGAAACGTTTTTTTACCTGTTATTTTTTGTTTTTTTTTTACTACAAACCTCGTCGTGCTATTTTATCATCTTTCTTATTGTTGTACTTTTTTAAAGCGCCCAAAAATAGACTGTATGTGTTTTTTTTTGTAGTTCTTATATTTCACATAAAGAAGTGTTGCTTACGATCAAATAAAAAAAATGCAAAAAGACGACAACATTAAAGAGCGTTAAATATTTCATACAAAATTATGTTAACTTGAAACCAATAACGCGTATATTATATTTTTGAATAGTTGTCAACATTTTTGTTGGTTAAATAAAAATCAAACAAAAATATTAATTAAATCAGTAAAAAAATTTGTAGAAATCAAAAAAATTTTCAAACAAGCGTTTGTTTGAAAGCAATTCGGCAATAATTTTTTCTGTGCAGAAATACGCACAAGCCAGAACATGTTTACTTCACAACTTTGCATAACTGTAAAAAGCTTTTGCTTATACTGAATCCATTTGAAAATTACCCTGTGCAGTGTGCGAAAATTTCTGAGTTTTACTTTTATGCGGCGTACGCATTTAAAGGATTGTTGTTGTATTACTATCAGAGAAATAAACATACAAAATATTTCGTACACATATGAGCATCCCAAACTCTCATTTAGAAAAAAAAATTTGTGTATTTTTAATACCCACTCTTATTGCTGCGTGCATTTTTCGTTCCCTTATTAATTTTTGAGAATACTTTATATACACGCTTTTCATTTGACTTGCACTATTTGTTTGTTTTTTCTATTTACTTGTTTTTTTTCTTAACGTTCACACACTTTCATAAATTTGTCGCCAACATCTTTCTTTAGTATTTGTTTGTGACAATGATTTGAATGTTTGTTCAAATAGAATTGTGGAGGCCTCTTCTATAGAGAATATCACATCATAATATTTGGATTTATATTTATTATGTACGTTTTTAGGTCCTGTTGTTCTAATAAGCTATCAGTGGAACAAAAACTCCCTTCTTTTCTTACTGTTAAGTATATTAAAAGCATGAATATTATTTTTTTTTAATGACAAAATGACAGGTGACTGTAAATGATTTAATTATGTTTGGCACTGGTAATTTTAAGATGCTTTCCGAATTCTTGACATTTTCTCATCCAGCTCTGCAATTTTTTAAGATTATGTTTATCATATAACTCTACAGGAATATGGTGATTTTCTGTAGGAAATTGTGTAGTGAAAATAATGACAAAAATTAAAGTTGAAAGTTTTTAGTTAAAATTTTACAGGTATAGTTTTCTCCTGTAAACCAACACCGAATTAGTTTTTCTGTTAATATGTTAAGAATATTTAGGAGTAGAATGCTTAACAGATTTTGCAACTAAATCTAGTTTCGGTGCAACTACATTAATTTCATCACAAAGTAAAACAAGTAAGAAAGTATAGTCGGTCAAGCCCGACCATATGATACCCTACACCATAGTATTAAAAAACATATCATGCTTATATGTCCATATAAATATGGATTTATCTATGTTTATAAACTTCATTAAAATCGGTTTAAAAGTTTGTGAGAGGGAGAAATTGCCCCCTACCTCCCCTTGTGGTCCTATTTTAGAAAAACTGTATAGCTTATGAGTCCATATAGATATGGATCTAACTATGGTTTAAATTTCATTAAAATCGGTTTGATAGTTTCTGAGAGGGAGAAATTTCCCCCTAACTTCCTTCGTGGTCATACGATTTGGCCCATTTTCAACAGGCTTGGTCCTTGTGCCAATAAGAACCTACGTCCCACATTTTATCAAATTATCTTCAAAATTGCGACCTGAACTTTGCGCACAAGGTTACATGGCCATTCAGCCAGCCGGACGGACATCGCTAGTTCGACTCAGAAAGTGATTCTGAGTAGATCGGTATACTTTAAGGTGGGTCTTGGACCAATATTTTAAGGCGTTACACACATCAGCACAAATAAATAATAACCTCTCCACTATTGTGGTGGGGTATAAAAATTTCAAAAACTTAAGAAAAAATGGAGACAAACATTTTATTTTGCTGAAAAAATTTGTATATGGAATAACATTTTGTAAATATTTTTCAATTTTGTTCCACAGTTCCTCCTTGTATACACATGTGAATCTAACAGCGTACAAATTTCAAACTAGTAATAAAAAACAGACTCACTGCGAGTTCAAACACTAGAAACTTACGCCAGAGTGGTCAAATACCCGAATATAAACTTCAAGTTCAAATGCAAAAACAGAAGGGAATTTAGTGGAAAATACGAACTAAATGATGATGCCATTAGAAAGTGCTTGTATTACCATTTGCTTGCAGCCATTCACATTCAAGACAATGGCAGCAAAATTTGGCTTATAGGACACTTAATTGCAGAGTAATAAAAAAACAAACAATAATTGTTGGCTAAAAAGCAATACAAGTTGGCTTTAAAACTTAAGCCTAAAAGCCTTAATAGGATCACATGAGCAAAACGACGATGTAAGATAGTTGGAATGATTAGATGTGCAACCGTCTTTGAAATAGAAAAATTGGAAAACTCTTTAAAGTGAACTACTAACTTAAAGTTATCTAAATTACATCAGTATTTGAAATTCTTTTTTTTATATTCCCCAACATACAGTTTATCCAGAAATATTATTAACAATTAAATCTAGCTTTAAAAAAATTTATCTGCGTTAAAATTGTTAAAAATGAAACTTAAAAAAAAAACAAGTAAGAAAGTATAGTCGGTCAAGCCAAACCATATGGTACCCTACACCACAGTATTAAAAAACACATCATGCTTATGTGTCCATGGATTTATCTATGTTTATAAACTTCATGAAAATCGGTTTGAAAGTTTGTGAGAGGCAGAAATTGCCCCCTACGTCCCCTTGTGGTCCTATTTTTGAAAAACTATATAGCTTATGTGTCCATATAGATATGGATCTATCTATGTTTTGAATTTCATTAAAATCGGGTTGAGAGGCAGAAATTGGCCCTATCTCCCCTCGTGGTCCTATTTTTTAAAAAATGCATCCCTTTTGTGTCCATAAAGATATTGTTCTATGTATGTTTTAAATTTCATTAAAATCGGTTTGATAGTTTCTGAGAGGAAGACATTTCCCTCTATCTTCCCTCGTGGTCCTACGATTTGGTCCTTGTGCCAATAAGAACCTATGTCCTAAATTTTATCAAATTATCTTCAAAATTGCGACCTGTACTTTGCGCACAATGTTACATGGACAGCCAGCCAGCCTGCCAGCCAGCCGGATGGACATCGTTAGTTCGACTCAGAAAGTGATTCTGAGTCGATCGGTATACTTTAAGGTGGGTCTAGGACCAATATTTTAAGGCTTTACACACATCAGCACAAATGCATAATACCCTCTCCACTATTGTGGTGTGGGTATAACAAGAAATAGCTTAATTGATTTACGGCCAATTACACCAAAATTAGTTAAAAATATGTATTACTTTAGCTTCCAGTTAACAATATGTTTTTAAAAGCTAAAACTGATAAATTATTATATGTATATAATATTAATAGGCAAGTTCATTTCTTTTGCTCCCTTTAACGGCTATACTATTCATTGGATTTTAACAAATGATACATCATTCGAAAGATATTTTTTAGGGCAAGAGGACAAAGTAAATTTTATTAAAATCGGTTTAGTATTTATATATTTTATAGTTATAGGCGTTAGAAAGTGTTACTAATGCATAGAAAATACTCACATACGTCTGATCAAAAAAAATGTAAACACACATAGTTAAAAGAACAACAATATTCGATTTCTCTCCTATGCTTTTAATCGGAGAACAGTAGAAAATAAGAAAAAAAAGAGACAGACAATTTTAACTGTTTTGTTTTCTTTATAGAAGAGTTGTTGTTTTTATACATAAGTAAGTATGTTGCCGTCGATTTTTGCATAGGAATAATTTTAAATGTTACCGTTGATTTCTAAAATGTTGTGCATATGAATAATTTCAATGTTGCATTATTAGAATGGTAACAATGTAAAAATGGGTGTATTAAATTGTTTTAAAACAATTTGGTGGCGCTTTGCGATTTTTTTTTTATAATAAGTTTTGGTGTTACTTTAAATTAATAAGTGCTTGCTTTTAATTAGTTTAGACTTGATTTAAGTAAAGTATTTATTGACTAAATTTATAACTGTATGAAATAATATAATTTTAAATAATTTTTTCCATAATTATTTTTGTTTGTGTTATTAAAAATATTGTTAATTTAATTTCCTATGGATGCTAACCAAAGGTTAGCGAAATATCGAAATAATAAATAAAAAAATAATATTTTTTATATAAAAAAAGACCTGGAGCTTGAAATTAAAAACAATCAAAATATTATTGAAAAAGGTCAATTAAAACTGAATTATAATTTAAATTAAAAGTTTAATACTGATTTACAAAAATCTAAAATTCTTAAAAAATGCCTCGCGCGGTGGTAACAAGACGAATGGGGAAGATAGGCTTTGAAGAGAACATTCCACAATATTACCGAATATGTAATGCAGTCCTCAACAAATCGAATGATGATACTGATATATTAGATGTTTCTTTTAAGTGTGGCTTAAACTCAATCACACTAAATTTTCGAAATTGTTACTGCATTAAAATCTATTTTCGGGAGTGGACCGATTTCAAGAAAATTTGGTAAGATGAATAGAGTTGCAATACAATAAATAAATAAATGTTGGTCGAATTCAATCTAAATACCAACATTATTAGATGGTACAAAACTTTAAACCGGAGAGATTATTGTATGAGGGTTATGTGGAATTATGGTCCGATTCTCCCTATTTGCAATAGGAACAATTTTGTATTCAATACAAACGCATAACACCCTGTCCAACATTGGTGGTATGGGTACAAAAACAACAACTCTGCCAAAAAGAAACCTAAATACATATGTATTTACAATGATATGATTGTACTGATGTGTGTATAAAATAAAACTATTGATCATGGGAATCACGAATTAATGAGTTTAGGATTCATGTAAAAGTTCTTTATGCCCAATATTTTCTAAGTATTTACATCTTTATGAGATTTTTTTGCCTTAAAGTGATTTTAGGGAGGGTGTTCATATGGGACCAATGGTGTAAATGGATGTACAAACATGAAGTGCACATAGTAGCTGTTACAAAAGCTATCGCTGCCAAATTTGATAATAATACCAAAATTTCTAAGGAAGTATATTCCAGAAAGACTTTTGTATGAGGAGTATGTGTAATTTTGGACCAATTCATAGAATTCATACCATTTTTGTTCAGCATAAACACATAATATACATTCTACCTTTAGTGGTGTGGGTAGAAAAACAAATTTTCCAAAAAGAAAATTAAAAATGATTTCAATCATTCTGTTTTAATACCCACACTACCATATATAGAGAGGATATTATGCGATTGTACCGAAGTATGTAACAGATAAAAATATTGGTTCTGGACCCCCTTCAGTGTACTAATCAATTAAGTCTGTTTGACTGGCTGGTATACATACACTAAGCAAAGTCAGTATTTCTTGATTGCAGTCGATTGTGTCGACTGCTGGCTCATACTAGTTATTATAACTGAACTTGGTGAAATTGGCTGTAAATATAATTATTCGTTGTTACAGAAGACATTTATTTTTTTTATCCAGATAATAACAATTTTATTCTAATTTTTCGACCTTTTTTTAAATATTTTTCTTCTTTATTAATTTTTGAGCTTAAGGTCAATTTTATTTTAAATATTTCGTATATTTTTATTATCGATATTTCGATTTCCTTTGGAAATCTTCTTCAGGATATTATATTAATAAATTTTAATAATAATTAACAAAAATTATGTTTGACAATTAATAAAAATTTAAAATTAAAATTAAATTTAAAAATTTTTTCAACATTCAAAATAACATTTTAAAAAGAGGAAACAAAAAACAATTTTAAAATATTTCCCTTTTTCGTCAAAATGTTTTTTAACAAATCTAACTTAAGCCATCTAAACTTTATTTTAGAAAACAACCATAGATCTAAACCTATTCCCCTTTTCGTCAACCTATTTATTCTTATTCAATAAATATCTATAAATCTGATAATAACTGGAAATTTCTATGAATTATTTCAAAATAATTTTTTTTTAATGAACAATTTGTTGATATGCCAATGGTGGATCCTGATCGTACTTACTATAAAATTCTTGATGATTCTGAAAATGGAAAATTTTCCTTTAGTGGCATAACTCAAAAGTCAAATGCCGTTGGCTCAGATGGAATACATCCTAAATTCTTCCGGATTTTATTACCACAACTACTATTACAAATTACATTTATTTTTAACAAGATTTTAACATGTAGTTTTTATTGTTAGCAGAGAAATAAAAACAAAAGTTTCGTGTTGTTCGTTGAAAGAATTGTGATAAAGTGACAAAAAATTTACTTTCAATTTGATACATAATAAAAATACATTTTACAACATTTTCAAAACTAAAATGTTTTCAATAACAAATTATAACAAGTATTCAAACAACAAGTATATATATGAATGCATAATCATGAAACAAACTCTTATATTCTCAACGATTATCCTGCTAAATGGAAAAAGACTAAAATCATACCTTTACTTAAGTCAACATCTGATTACAGACCGATAGCAATTTTGCCGTTTTTCTCTTAAGCATTTGAATACATTATCCATAATCAAGTTACACTATTTTTGGATAACAATAGACTACTCAATGATAGGCAATCCGACTTTCGTAGAAAGCATAGTTGCATTACAGCCCTTGTAGATGTTGCGGATGATATCAGAAATCAGGCGGATAACAAAAATATTTCTTTTTTAGTTCTATTGGATCATTCCAAAGCATTTGATACTGTGGATCCTGATATTTTATGTTACAAATTGGAGAATATGTTTAAATTTTCATCAAATGCCACACGTCTTATAGCTTCCTATCTAAGGAATAGATGACAGTATGTTGAATCAAATAATAAGAAATCTAACTGCTAACCACTGATTAGAGGCGTTCCTCAGGGATCAATTATAGGCCCTCTTTTGTTTTCATTGTTCTCTAACGATCTACCGCTTACTGTTGAACAATTTTAGGTTAGAATGTATGCAGATGATATCCAGCTTTATATTTGTTGCGATGTTGATAATATTGATCAATGTGTCATCACCCTAAATCAAGAATTGCATCGTGTTTACTTGTGGGCTACAGCTACCGGGCTGGGTATAAATCCAAAAAAATCCAAATGTATCATCATTCAAAAGCGAATATTGAAAATACAAATTACACCAATTATAACCATCAATAATCAACAAATAGAAATTGTTAACTCTGCAAAAAATATTGGAGTATATTTTAACAGTTCCCTCACATGGTCAGACCATATAGATTATGCCTGTGGGCGTACATTTTCTATGCTGAGAACGCTTTGGCAATTTCAATACTGTATACCCATTTATATAAGAGCACTTCTAGCTAAAACCTATATTACTGTATGGATGTGAACTTTTTGGAAATTGTGATGATTACAGTGAGAGAAGACTGAAAATCGTATTTAATAATATTATACGGTATGTTTTTGGTCTAAAACGATATGACAGCACCGCAGCTTTTGTGAAACGGCTATATGGCATTTGTTTTGATGACTTAATAAAAACAAGAGTTCTTATCTTTTTGCATAAGGTTATATATACTCGTCAACCCGAACATCTTTACGAACGATTGGTTTTTTCAGGATCAACGAGAGGACGAAGATTAATATTATTTCGTCACCACAGCGCATGTCTGAATGGCAATTCTTTTTCTATGCAACCCGTCTTTGGAACTTAATTCCTCATATATCTCAAGTTTTTAGTAACGCGCAATTGTTTAAAAAATACATAATTTTGTATTTTGCTAGTCAAAGTTCATAATTAATTTTGTTTTTTTTTTTTTTGGATATTTTTTCACATGTGGATAAATATATGAATGTTAAATAGTTATTTTTAATTTTAGTATATATTTTCTTTATTCTTTTTTTTATATTTTTTTACTATTATTATTATTGTGATTTATGTTTAATTAATTTTTTTAATTGCAGCACAGCCGCAAATAACATTTTAATTTACAAAATAATAATTGTTCAGGAGAGCAAAAAAAGGTTTTTTTTTCTATTATTAAAAATAATGATAATAAAAACTTTAATGCAAAAGGCTTTTAAAACATTATTCCCCACTGCAAACCCATTTCGGTTTCATCGTTTTGTTAGTAACTTGCAATGTTCTTCCACTGGCTGACAATTTGTACGCCATTTTGAAGGCGTTAAGGTGCATAGTTTTGGTTGATTTGATGTTTAAACTGTGTAAGAGAGTAAGGTTAACGGTTATCTGCAAAAAATAATTTTTGCAAAATGTGGCGTTTACAACGTTATTCGCGGCTGTGCTTCAATTATTTCACATTATATTGTACAACATATTCTCAGTCCTATACTGTAATATAAGACTTAAAGTCTTGTGTATGGGACAACAAATAAATAAATAAATAAATAATTTGTATCGTTTTAGTGGGATTGTCTTTCGTTCTCCTGCGATATTAACTTCTTTTATTACCTAAGACGTCACAAGGCACCATACTGAATGAGGGTGTATAGATTGATTAAATACCCGCCTTTCTACCTAACCCAATCTAAAAAACACCTACAAATATTAGATTATTTCAAAACTACTTTTTTCAATATTTCTTAATCTCTTTTTTTTTTTTTTTTGACATGTTTCCGATATTTTGCAAAGAGTGTTACTGGCAGCTAGTGATGAAGTACTAAAGTGGAAGTCCTAAAAAAAGCAACAACAAAATTAACAAGTAAAAGTGCTAGTATTCTTACATACCCTTCACAATGGTGCGTTAATAACAGAAGTTATGTAAACCTACTTTGTGCTACGCCTACTTATCCAATCCCGTCCAAATTGTGTCGGATGTTTTGTATTGATAATCAAGATGCTTTTACCTAATTTATAAACTTGGGCTATTGCCGTGCTCCAGATATACAGAAATCTATAATGTCTTTGTATGGGATCTGTCACGCCTACTTCTTCAATCTTGCCCACATTTTTTCGGACGTCGTAAATCTATAACAAAGATGATTGCACCTAATTTGGAAACTTTGGTTTTGCAGTTATCTAGATGTTGTGGTTTTGTTGTCATATCTCAGCGATTTGTAGACCAATTTCGCCGAATTTCAATAGTTAACAATTCCGGAATATATGTGCCATCAATATATGGCTACCTAGTCCATATAATATCTGGGGTGTTGGGAAAACCCATTTCAACCGACATTATAGGGTCTAAGATCAATATTTTATGAATTACAAACAGAATAACAAGCTTATATACACGCAGAGAAAAAAATAGTTTGGCATGGTTACGGCAACTACACTATGTTTATTGTAACAATATATTGTTGTCGTACACAAAAAATTATTAGTTTTATTAAATTTTAGCAATATAATAGTAACTGTAAACATATCAATGTTTACCGCAGTTATAAATTTGAGTATTGTGGACTAAAAATAATTATTTCTCTAACAACTAAATAATGGTAACTTTGAAAACAAATTTTATTACTCACATGATATTTAATAGTCATAACATGATAACTTTCTATACGTGTAGTCATAATATGCTTAAGAAGCAAACAAAATATCTTTACTCTAATAATAATGTTAGCACCATCTGTAAAATAATTTTGAATCAGTTGTGTCGTTGGTTTTAAATATGGCAGTCGAATTATTCCTTAGTGAGTTGTTGAACCACAATTTAAAAAAATACCCATAAACAAAACAAGTTTAAAGAATTCAAAAAATAAAGAAATTGTTTTTACATCAAAAAAAATTTTAAACTTTAAAAGTTTTATACCTTCAATATTTTCTATGCACTATCAAAATTTTCGTTTGTATATTGAGGGAATAAGACTATTAATGAAAGCTTTAAAAAAAAAAAAAAAAAATTCTAATTTGACTTAGAATACTAATATAAAAATTTATACAATAAATGTTACTGACCATGACAAATAAATTAATTCGATGCAATAAAATGTTAATATATTTTTTATTGTGAAAGTGGTGCTGTATCATGATATAATTACTTCTTAATTTATTATGATTAACATGATAATAATATGTTTACTTCTTTACTTACTATGATTAACAGGATAAGAATATAATTAAGGAAAGAATATTTTGAAGTAATATTACGAATATATTTGGTCAAAATATAATTTAAAAATAATCGTTATATAGTGACTACAATCATGAATCTTATCATAATATTATCTTAAAATATGTTTATGACAACCTTGTTTTTTCTTTGCGAGTACACTTCCCACCTGTGGGGAATGGTATACAAAAGAAAAACAACTAGAAAGGTAAACACAAATGCATGTGCATGTGACAAAAACTAATATGCTGTCGAAGAAATGTTCAGTTGAAAGGACATTTAAAATATCAAAAAAGTTAAAGGAGAAAAAAGTTAATATATGAAAATTATTTTCTTTTTTTTTCATTTTACAAGAACAAATGCCACACAAATTTTCTAAGGGATATATTATTTGGTACACATGGGCAATCAGGGACACGGAAAAACATAATTATGATATAAGGTAAATATTTATAGCAGTTCTATGTCCCGAATACTATCTAGATATCTAAATTAGGTATATAAGTTTTTTGCATTTTTTGTAAATATCAAATCTCTCAAGGTAGGACATGGAAAAATATTACGAACTGCCTTTTTCGATTTTCTCGAATGTTAAAAAGTATACGCAACAAAAGCATTAAAGGTTTTAATAAATAAGTATTATTTTTTTTTTATTGCATGAAGTACGCTTTTAGCTTTTTGAACAATTAATGCCAGTTTTTATTAAACGTCAATACAAAAATAAATGAAACAGAAATAAAATACGAAAAGTGAACATTTGTGTTTAAAAAGTGAAATTTGTTTTTTAAATGCCTAAGGAAATCGAAAAGACTCAATTGCTCAGATCAATCGAAGAAGTTGTTGTTTGTTAAATGCTAGAAATTGAACCTTTATAAAAAACGATGTTTACCATTAAAACATCTTATTTTAAATTCACAGTTGAGCAGCATCAGTCTTCAAGAGAAAATTGTTAGGCAGCATCAGTCTTCAAGACAAAATTGTTACCAAGTTTGTGTAAATAAAATCGAAAAAAAAACGTTTTGATCAAAAAGCAAAGTAAGTGTTCAAAACATGCAAAATTTGGAGTAAAAACTTAACTAAATTTAAACAGTATATATATATATTCGTTCCTTTTACTCCTGCAAGGAGCATAGGGCCGCTAAAAAATTTAAACAGTGTTTGCCTGAAAATGAACTTGAAGGGCTAAAAAAAAATCATTATATATTAATTAAATCGTTAGATCGGCTCAGAAAGTCAATACTTAATTGATGGTGTTTCGGGAGTCAGTAGCCGCTGGCCTGGCAAACCACTCTGACTATTGGTGGGTTCCCCGTTAGTATGCTTTTCAAGAAATCCTTCCTGAATCCTGAGGAACCGGATGATGATCTTGTCCTTCTTTGAAGGAGTACTTTCGAAAGCACGAGAGCAACGGCGTATCAATATTCTTTGTAGTGCTCATAAGAAATGGACATCTGCTGCGATGTTTAAGGCCCTTATTATGTAAAACGCAACGCAACGCCGAAGAATAACATTGAAAACAAAACGAAGTTGAAAATATTTTGCAATTTTGTTGTTTATTTCTACGGAAACTCTTACTGTGTTTTTAAATTTCAAACGCCTCATAGGTTATGACGTTGAAAATTTTAAAACGGTACATGAATTTCTGTAGAAAGCAACAGCAAAATTACTAAATATGTACGACTTTGTTTTTGCTTTCATTATAATTCTTTGGCGTTGCGTTGTGATTTACATAATTAGGGAATAAATCCTCCTAACTCTCTGTTGCTATCAGTACGGAAACTGCCTTGAATTAGAATGGCAATGAAGGTTAGATAGCCCTAGCTCCTAAACAAGAGGGAGAGTGTGATTTGACGATGGTTGAGATCCACCATTAGATTAGAACGTCGTGCAGGTGCTCTTGTAAATCAATACCACAGTTTTATGTATTAAAATGTGTTAATGGTATAAGTCATCATACCATACAAATCACATGGAAGCATCCTGATTCAACTTAACAAATCGTGACAATTTAAGAATAATATTTTGCCCATATGAAACAGCAAAGCAACGTGTTGAGCACCCTGGTTGAACGGAATATAAGAACTTGCCACATACTATTAAGCAGACCTCAAGACTGTCGCATTTTAAATCCTACTAAACAAGTTTTTTATTTTTTGCCTACAAACCTCTATAATGCCAATCTGGCACTGAGGTGAAATTATTACATACACGCTAAGAAAAAAACATGGTTGTGATAAACATATTCTAAGAGCAACATATTATGATAATATTCATGATTGTAGTCACATGGCGATTTAGCATAATTCGGGTACGCTGAATCCAATAGTGCCCACCTTTTTTTTTTAGGTTAGCTCTTGTTTTCGAGGAAGTTGCACAACATATATTCACGTAACTCAAAAACGGTTTAGTTTATTAAAAAAATAAGACTACTGAAATTCCGCAATAAAATTTCCTTTAAAACTTAGAAATTTTTTTTTTTTAATATGAGCAGTCGTTTTAAAAATATATTTTTTATTTTTGGAAAAAAAAAATTATTTTTTTTTATGTTCCGATAGAAAACCATGTTAAGTACTTGGGAATTCATATAGATAGACGCTTGACCTGGTCTCGTCATATTGAAGCGAAAATAACGGCTATGAAACTTAAAGCAGCTCAACTACATTGGCTTCTCGGTGGAAACTCGAACTTGTCTTTAGACAATAAAATTCTTTTATACAAGTCCATCATAAAACCAATATGGACATATGGCATCCAATTATGGGGTACTGCATGTGCATCTAACATCCAAAAGCTTCAAAGAAGACAGTCTAGAATATTACGACAAATTGTCTGCGCCCCATGGTATGTACGTTATGATATTATCCTCAGAGATCTCAACGTCCCCACTATCCAGGAGCAAATTAAAAAATATTCAATAAGTTACATCGATAAACTAATGGCCCACCCTAACAACCTCGCTCGGGGTCTGCTTCAGTTCGAAGGTCACCAGGGGCTAAAAAGAACCGATACTTTGAGCCTAACTAGAAGACATTTTTAAAATTTGAATACAGCAGTTAGTGGTTACACTGGTAACAACTAATAAACAACAAGTAGAATTAAGATTTGAATACATATTGTAAATTTCGATAAGAAAGATTCAATAATAAAAAATAAATTTAAAAAAAAAAAAAAATATTTCTAAAACGACTGCTCATATTAAAAAAAAGTTTTGCTAAGTTTTAAAGGAAATTTTATTGCGGAATTTCAGTTATTTTTTGTTTTTTTAATAAACTGAACCGTTTTTGAATTACGTGAATATATGTTGTGCAACCTCCTCCATTTTCAAAGTAACGGTATATCTCGAAAACAAGAGCTAACCTAAAAACACGGCGGGCACCATTGGATTCAGCGTACCCGAATTATGCTTAATCGCCATGAGGCCGGCTTGTCTAATTTTGCGACTAGCATAGTGTTATTATTAAATCATATTAGGATATCATAATATTTTTCTCTTAATCATATTCTTATCCTGTTAATCATAATAAGTTAAGAAGTTATCATATTATTGTCATGTTAATCATAGCAAATTTAGAAGTAATCATATTATGATACAGTGGTGCTTTCACAACAATAAACAAAAATTTTTGCATCGATTTCTTATTTTTTGTCACTTTACAATTTTTTTAATGTAAATATAATTTCATTATTTTTCTTAAATTTTTTTTTATGGATATTTTTTTTTAATTGTTGAACCACTCACTAACAAATAATTCGATAGGCATATTAAAAACAAACGACACAACTGAATGAAAACTATTTTACAAATGGAGATAAAAAAAATATAATTAGAGTAAAAATATTTTGATTGAATCTTAAACATATTATGATTAACGTATAGAAAGTTATCATGTTAAAGCTAATACATAGTATGATATGGTTGTGAGTATTATAATATGTTTTCAAAGCTATCATTATTTAGTTGTCAGAAAAACAATTATTTTTCCGTCATTAATACTCAAATTTATAATTGCGATAAGCATTGATATGTTTACAGTAACTATAATATTGCTAAAATTAAATAAAAATAACAATTATTTGTGTACGACAACAATATATTGTTACAATAAACATAGTGTAGTTTCCGTAATCATGTCCTACCATATTTTTTTTATTAATAAAATTTGAATAAAAAAGAAAAACCAAATTGGAATTCAAGGTCAATGTGTGCCATTTTTTCATTATATCGCATTATGTTTGCACCTTTACAAAAAAAATATTGATCATGAAGTAATTAAATTAATTGTATGGACAATAAAAAGGCGATAAAAGTTAATTCGGTTTTCAATATTGTAAAGCTACTTGAGATTTAGATACACTTTAACACGACGCACACTGGGGATTTTTGTATGGAGGTGAGGAAAAAAGTATATTTTTCAAAAAATATAATGATTTCATTACAAATTGAGTTTTATTTATATAGTAATACACAAAAGTAATCAAAATAAAGAAAGTTAGGGAAATATATATCGTTACCTACAATGTAAAAAGCCCTAACTAACAAAAAAAATGTAAATGATTTTTTTAATTCATTATTTATTTTAAATCTATTTTTAATTTCATCACAAACTTAGTTTTATTTATATAGTTATATACAAAAGTAATCAAAATAAAGAAAGCTAGACAAATGTATATCGTTACCTACAATGTAAAAAGCCCTAACTAACAAAAAATTTAAATGATTTTTTTAATTTTTAATTTATTATTTATTTTAAATCTACTTTTTAATTTATTATTCTAAAAGAGCCTTAACTTCGTCGCTTATATCACTATGCTTTTTCTGGCTAAATGAAGGAGTCAAGTGTGAGATCATGGGATCTGATGTTACCATCATTCGGTGCATAATATCTTCGTTCGTGGCAATTCGACTGCATTTTCTGGAGTGTCTAAGGCGATATTTTTTATAGTCTTTGTTACGACTTTCCTGAGCCTCTTCGGATAATAAGCCTACAGGAAAAATACACTTTTCAATTATATATTTTCCATGAATCAGAATTTTGTGGAGTGTTGGTGGCATATTGTACCACTCGTACAGTGCAACAAACTTTTTTGCCGTCTCCAGACAAAAATCACCAAATTTTTTCGGATCTAGTGCCTCGGTAATGGTTATAGCTTCGAGAATTGTTGAAAACCTCTTGATTATGTCTTCATCTAGACCCGTGATTTCGGAAATTAAAGCAGGATTAGCAAAGAATCTTCGTGACGTATTTCCTGAATTTGTCGTACCAGAGCCTTGTTTAACAGTATCAACCTGTATTCCAATTTTCTCTTTAATTTCACGCTTTATCAAACATTTTCGGGCTTCTCTTATCGGACGAGTATTTGAGTCGACTCTTCCACGTTTAAATTCAAGATTGTAAGCTACATGCAAAAGACACTCCATCAGCTTAATACGCGCATGAAGTGGTGACATACCAAATTGCAGTGCTTGTTCATTTACGGGCATAGCTTGAACTTCTTCGATTTTATTCATCTTGGATGTTGTTGCTCCACAAATAAAACAAGAAGATGCTGCTGGTGTCTCTGTTACTGATTGTGCTGTCTTGCCGTCAATCATTGTAAAATATAATTCATGTTTAACTTTAAAGTTACGATTATTTACTGTTAACTCAAATTCTTTTAGTTGAGATATCTCCTCATCGACTCTTCTCTTTTCTTCTCGTATAACTTGAGGTGTCTCTTTAACGTACGCAAACTGTAGTGTTCTACAATATTGTGTGGAAGAAGGTTTATTGTTGTTCCATACTAATTTATTTATGTCATCACTCAATGATAATTTTAGTGGTACAACTAGGGTTCCCAACTTTTTTTGTTGCAATTAAAGTACATTGATTATTTAAGGTTAAGAAAAAAAGTACACAGTATAAATATAAAGTACAATTAATTTATTTTTATTGGTTTATTTAAAAACGTTTTTTTACTGCTTTTCGCGAGTTTTATCAAACAATTACACTGTGCTAGTATTTGACACTTTTATTTGAGACAAGCCGGGCAACTGGCACTTAAACCCAATTCGGGTACGCTGAATCCAATACCGGTTCAGTTTATTGAAATAACTAAAGAAAAAACGAAAATCGGCAATACAATTTCCTTAAATTTTTTTCTAACTTGCGCAGTCGTTTTAGAAACATCATTTTTTTTCGGCAACAACAATAATTTTTTCAACATTTCAAAATTTTTGTTTGTTAAAAATGTATAAAAAATTCCAGACATATAAAAAACAAAGCTTCAAACAAAACAAGCTATAAATGATAAAAATCTGTTAACAATTTTTGATTTTATACACAAAAATCGAAAATTTTTAATTAATTTACAAATTTCATAAAACGCAATATTTGTATGGGAGCCCCCTTAAGAAGTGGTGATAAGGGGCAATTATGTCTCCAGAAATTGTTAAGGTCACTCCTTGGCTCTTATGGTACGTTTTCTTCAATATATTTCTAGTCTGTATTAAACATTTTGTATGGGAGCCCCCTTAAGGAATGGCAGGCAGTAATTTGGAAGCATTTTCCACTCGTGTTTTAAACAAGTGAAATAGTGCTGTCAGATTATTTTTTTTTCGAAAAATCGTCCTGCCAATATAAAAAAAACATCAACAAATGGCCCTGACTAATATTAATTAGTTGTTCTTTAGTTTTTCTTAAAAAAAAAAAAAACTTGTACAATAAGTATTGTAATTTTATGACTAATAAAACTCTGACTAATATAACCTGAAACTATTTTGAATTCTAGATAAATCTTATCATACGAAATAAAGTATTTTCGCGTACTTTATTATTCTCATAAAGTACAAAGTACATTTACTCGAAATAACGTACAATACTTTATTATAAAGTACGGTTGGCAAGCCTAGGTACAACTGATGTCATATATAAATGAGAGTCAGAAATTTGATCATCTGAAAACCTCTGTTGGTATTCGCTTTGACCAGATGCCCCATCACATCCCCATTTATAGTACATTGTTAGATTTCCGCTTTCAATATTATTTATTTCCTTTACTGATTTGGTCTCTAGGACTCTTTTAGCAGTATGATCCAACAGATTTTGCAGAGGTACACTGCCTGAACTTTCAGTGATAGAAATTTCTAGAGGATAACTGTTAGTTTTTTCTTTCGTGAGTTGTTTGTATGGTACGAGTATGTTATATCCTTCATTTTGTAACCAATGCATTAGATACTCGTATTTTTCTTTTGTAAGTTCAAGCTTTGTAAACATCCCCAAAGTTTTTAATGTACAAATTTTGTGGTTGGTTTTTGAAATATTAGAAGAAAAATCAATTACTTCTTGAGGAAACATAGAACGTACTTCATCCCTTTTGTATCGTTTGGCGCGATCACAGCACTCCTCAAACGATTTGCGGGGCCGACCAAGTGCAGAACTGGTAGAACATTCAGCCCCAGTAAACTTAATTGTAAATGTGCCTTCAAGCCAATTTACATTCTTTTTTTCAAATCGCGACTTCGTACGGTTAGAATTCTGCCATCTTTGTTTGAAGTTATAGTAAAAGTGTTTATATATTGTATCCAAAATTTCACATGCTCTAGTATCGTTTAAGCCAACGTGCAATTGTTGCAAAAACTGTTTTAATTTTGTTCTGTCTTTGTCAAATTCCAGAAGCTTCGAGCATAAAACCCCATGAGAAATAGAAAAACTTTCCATTGCCGTAAAACTCTTGGTCCTTAGTTTCAGTTATAATTAAATAATTTCGCGTTCGCCAGCACTTGTTGAATGACAAAAATCGATCAGTGAACACCTATAAATACTACGTAAGTTTCAACATTTTACTGAAAGGTACTTATGAATTCGCGCATCTTTTAAGGGAGTCTATATACCTGTTTCGTGTGCGTTTAAAATTTTTCGAAACGTTCTAAAACATGACCACTCATAAATGTGGGTGCAATTTGTGTAAAAAAATCATGCAGGTAGCCAACGAAAAAAACCCAAATAATTAAAAAAGTGCACTTACCTTTTTTCCTTTCAATTTTCCACGCACATTTATTACCGCTTATTACTTTGCTACCGCAATCATAAAAATCAAATAACCTTTTGTTTATTGCTTTTTTTTTTTTTAATTCTGAGAATCATAAAAAAAGTCATAAATGTTTTTGCAAAGAATTTTGTGCATATCTCGAGCAAATTTTTGAAATGCATACCTTCACTTAATTGTGAATAAAAGCGAAACGCGTTCATCGATTTTCATGATTTATGTCTCATTTTTTTCATAGGTTATGCGACTTTACGTGAAAGTAATAAAACTTGAAACTTTTTTTTACTGTTTTGGATTTTTTATGAATTAAAAATAAAAAATTTTAATTTTTTGGGCAAAAAATATTTTTTTTCTTCATACATTTATTTATAACTGCGAAACTGTTGCTTATGTAGCAAAATGTTATATAAACAGATGAAAGTAATTGTAATTCTTGATTTTTCTAAATTTTTTTCAGCAAAATCCGACTAGTGGTTCTCGAGTTATGTTAAACAAAAGAGCCTTATCAGAATTGAGTCCCGAATCAATCAGCTGAAAAATGTTGTACTGTGTAATGCAAAAACTTGAGAGGTGGCACCTGGTGGCACTTGAAATTGATTAATAATGTTAAAACAGATATAAGACAATGTATTCGGTGTGATTTCAAACTGAGGAAAAGTAAAGAAAAAATTCCAGGTCCAAATAATTGGAGAAAAATGGGATTTTTGTTATATGTCCATAAAAATAAAAAAAAAAATAAACTTAAGTCTCTGCAGATTTTTTTTTTCAATTTTAGTATACTGAAATATACTACTTTAAATAGAAAAAAAAGAAAAACGTTAGCTCACATAGTAAAATAATATTCGTATTTAAATTCTTAGGTTTAAATTAAGTTGGTTCGGTAAAACACACAAGTTCTGAGTTTGAGACGGATATAAAAAAAAACTGGCAGTCAGATCGGAGTAAATCTGTTTGATTTGATTGTACCATTTAGTCTAAAATTGCAACATATCACTGCATATTGTTTGAAGACTATGTTGACAATTTGACTTTTTTCCGCAAAATCCCCAGTGTGCGACGCAATGTAATAAATTTTTTTTTAAATAAAAATTCTTTGCAATAAAACAAAAACAATAAAAATCAAATTAAAACAAAAACATTGAAAAGGAGAAAATGAAAATAAAAGCTAAATGGGCTGTGATAAAAACACATGTTTTGCTGTTTTATTGTTCTGACTAAAAATAAGTTTGTTTTATTTTGCAGGAAAAAACAATTTTGGGTTTTGCTAAAAGATAAACACATTGTTAACATGAATTTTTACTCTCACTTTCGTTGAAATTAATGAATTTAACGAAGAAAAAAGTACAATTAGACAATAACTACAAACACACAACCACGTTCCGCCAATTTCTATTCACTGTGATTCATTGTTATAACCGCTAGAACATTTATATTATAAATGTTACATTTTTATACATGTATGTGTGTATGACAAATTTATTACTAAACAAACGCAAGCCAACACACATACATCTATACTTTAAAATTCTTTATTTTCCAAATCGATTTTATTAAGTACTTAAAATTCTTGGAATTTTAAGTGTTACAACAAACTCTCGCTTGTTGAACTTTTATTGTCAAAATTTCAAAGAATTTTAAGTGTTACAACAAACTCTCGTTTGTTGAACTTTTATTGTCAAAATAATATTTCAAAGAATTTTAAGTGTTACAATAAACTCTCGCTTAAATCAAAACTGATGATTTAAGCAAGAGTATGAACTTTTAGTATTAAGCAATATTGTACCCTATTTTTTATTAAGTATATAACATATTGATTTTAATAAAGAAGCGCAGTAAGAACTGGGCAGCATTGAACTGAACAACTTTCAAAGTGTTTTTTTTTAATTTATTTCACAAAAGTATTCGGACATTTATTTGGCGCAGTCGGTAGGATTCCGCGGAGTGTTATCCTTTCAGGAGAAAATAACTTGTTTCAAATCATTGAATTAACGCGGTAACGTAAGTCCGTTCGAAAGATCGAAGGACGTGAAAAAAAACTTTTGTGAAATTTAAGTCTCTTTGAAAGATCAAAGGACACAAAAAACACTTATACTTTAAAAAGATTAAAAGTAGTTTTTTCGAATTTTTTTTTTGTTTTGTGAAATCCTTCGAAAGATCGAAGGACGTGAAAAAAAAACATTTGTTAAATTTAAGTCTCTTTGAAAGATCAAAGGACACAAAAAAAAAACACATACTTTTAAAAGATTAAAAGTAGTTTCTTCGAATTTTTTGTTGTTTTGTGAAATCCCTCGAAAGATCGAAGGCAGTGAAAAAAAAAGAACTTTTTGTGAAATTTAATTGCTTTGAAAGTTTAAATAAAAAAAACGTAAAGGAAAATATTTCTAAATAGAAAAAGAAAGTAATTAAACTTAAAACGTGAAGAACATTCAATAAAAAGTTAAGAAGAAGAAGTTCAATAAAGGAAACAACCTCATAAAAAAAAAATACAACTTTAACAACGAAGTCCTGCAACACCAACCAGAGGAAACGAGCAACTCCACTACAAAGTAAGGCGATTCTAAATTATTGTTATTTCATTTCCACAAATTTTTTTTTATTATTATTATATTACCCTAAAACTATTTTTAAATGCATAAATGCGTACAATTGAAAAAATTAATATAGAATCGGAGATAGAAAGAATTATATTATACACGCTTAAAGAAGAAGATATTGAAAGATTACAAAGCTTTTTACGCAAAATAACTTTAATAAAATTAAGAGCAAGGAAAAAATATTCAAGAAATAAGAAAAATAATAATAAACAAAAATATATTAGAATTTAAACAGATTTACTGCTGCTCTGAATTTAGTAAAAATGGTAGACGAAATACGAAACCAACCCAATAGGCTAGTTATTGACCCACTTAAATATTTAAGTAACTTACCAGACTTCTTTGGAGACAGTAAAGATTTACAAAACTTTACAGCACTCATAGACAG
The DNA here is from genome assembly GCA_930367215.1 of Pollenia angustigena. NCBI lineage: Eukaryota > Metazoa > Arthropoda > Insecta > Diptera > Polleniidae > Pollenia > Pollenia angustigena. The sequence goes on along the minus strand of OV884059.1, from coordinate 170,830,122 downwards.
AATAAATCCTCATTTAGAAACTTACGATGAGCTATCAAAACAACTTTTCTTGGACATTATAAAATCGAAATTAAAAGGTAAGGCCAGACAGACTATAGAAATCAACTGTCATGCCACTTCCTGGACACAAATGAAAATTGTACTCCAGAATAATTTTGGAGATCGGCGTACCTGCGACGAACTCTTCGATGTTCTTCGAGCAACAACGTTCAAGACTAATACTGTAGAATTTTATAACGAAGTTAAGGATAAATTACACAGACTCAATAACAAAATTGTAATCATATTAGGAGAAACAGACGCTGCTAGACAAAGTGCTAGAAATAACATGCAAACAGCATTAAATATATTTAAAAGTAAAATACCCGAACCAATGAAGACAATTCTTTTCTGTAGAAATCCAATAGACATAGAGGAAGCAATGGACATCTTATTCCAAGCAGGATATGCATATTCCAGCAATCCTGATAATCAAAAACACTTTACACCTAGACACCAACAAACTCACAATAACGGCAACAATTACAATCGCGGTTCATACAAAAACTCTTCCCATAATCGACAAAATAACCAAAATAATTTCCATAACAGTCAGAATTATAGGGAAAACCAAAGATATACTACTTACAACCAAAGACAAAACCCAGTCCAACAACACTATGGACAAAGCAATGCACCCGATCTAAGACCCCAAAACCAATTTCACCGACAAAATATACCTAGGGAAAGCATTCAGTGGCACAACAACCACAACTTCCAACCAACACAACGACAGGAACCTATGGACGTTAATGTTAACGTAATATCAGAAAATTTTCGGGACAGAGCCTCGGGAAGCAACTTCCACATATAAAAATAAAAACAAAATTAGGACATATAAAATTAATAGTGGATACTGGAGCCACCAATTCAATAATTAACCCAGGAATTTGTCATCCAAAGTGGATACACCAAATTAAACCCCTTATAATTAAAACTATTCAAAACGAAGTAAACGTAAAAGAAAAAGTAATAATTCCAGCATTCAAAGAATTTAAAATTACTGATAAAATGCTACAGTTTTATGTTTTAAAATTTCATAACCATTACGATGGCCTACTAGGCAATGATATACTTAAAACATATAATGCTTGCATAAATTATGCAAATAATTCTATCCAAATAAATGGACAGAATATACCAATATTTTTTGACGATAAAAAAGAGATAAAAAGTAAATCAATTTTTTGTGAAGAACAGTACAACATTTCTAATAGGATGATCGCTACGCAGAAGGTAGACAATTATAGTAACAATGTGAAAGAATATAAAACCTTGGAACACCAAATTAGAACACAGCACCTTAATTCTGAAGAAAAACAACGTCTCTTACTACTTATAAAAAAATATTCATCAATATTTTTCAAAGAAAATACACAACTTAGCTTTACAAACGCCATTAAACATAAAATTAGAACTATAAACGATGTTCCAATAGTCTCAAAATCTTATAGATACCCCTATATACACAAATTTGAAGTTGAAAGACAAATACAAGAGATGTTAAAAAGTAATATAATAAGAGATAGCAATTCGCCCTATTCCGCCCCAATCTGGATTGTGCCAAAGAAAGCCGATGCAAGTGGGGAAAGCAAATGGAGACTCGTCATTGATTATCGCAAATTGAATGAGATTACAATTGACGATAAATATCCTATACCCAACATAGAGGAGATACTTGATAAACTGGGAAGATGCCAGTATTTCACAACCCTCGACCTCGCAAAAGGATTTCATCAGATTGAAATCGAAGAAGAGGATATTCATAAGACAGCCTTCAGCGTTGAAGGAGGTCATTACGAATTTTTGAGGATGCCGTTTGGGTTAAAAACAGCCCCAGCGACGTTTCAAAGATTAATGAATACAGTCCTTAAAGACTATATAAATAAGATATGCTTAGTATATCTAGACGACGTGATTATCTTCTCCACGTCACTACAAGAACATTTGAATTCTATAAAATTAATATTTGAAAAATTAAAAGAAGCCAATTTAAAAATTCAGTTAGACAAGTCCGAATTTTTGAAAAAAGAAACAGAATTTTTAGGACACATTGTTACAATTGAAGGGATAAAACCAAATCCAAAAAAAATTCAATGCGTATCTAACTTTCGAATTCCAACCACCGTAAAACAAATCAAACAATTTTTAGGTCTTACGGGTTATTATAGGAAATTCATTAAAGATTATTCAGCAATAGCGAAAACTATGACAAAATACTTAAAAAAGGATATAAAATTAAATATTTCCGATCCAGAATATCAAAAAAGTTTCAATACACTAAAAACTTTACTCATTAATGAACCAATATTAGCATACCCCGACTTTACAAAGAAGTTTACAGTTACCACAGATGCTAGCAATTATGCATTAGGAGCCATTTTATCTCAAGACAACCATCCAATTTGCTATGCTAGTCGAACCCTTAATGATCACGAAATAAACTATAGCACCATCGAAAAAGAACTACTTGCTATAGTATGGGCAACAAAATATTTCAGGCCTTACTTATTTGGAAGAAAATTCACTATAGAAACAGACCACAAACCATTAACGTGGCTTTTTTCAATTAAAGAACCAAACTCTAAACTCGTGAGATGGCGTCTAAGACTTTCTGAATTTAATTATGATATAAAGTATAAAAAGGGAACTAAAAACAGCAATGCCGACGCATTGTCAAGAATAGAAAACGAACCAATTAGTATAAACGTGATGAATTTAAGTGATACAACAATAAAAGAAACCCCAACAGCTATTAACCTATTTAAAAACCAAATTATTATAAAGAAGATAACGTCCGGATCAGTTAGAATAAGAAATAGGAATGTCTTTAAAAACAAAAGAAAAACTATCTTTATGAAAGAATTAGATAAAGAATGTGCTATCACTTTGCTAAAAACGCATTTTAATCCCACTCAACTAAATGCAATCTTAATAGATGACGATTTTTTCCCTGTTTTCAAAGAGACGTTTGACGAATTGTTCTCAACTAATACAAATTTCAAAATAGTACGATGTTTCAATTTGGTAGAAGACATAGAAGATGAAGGAAAATTAAGTGAAGAAATAAAAATAGAGCACCATGATAAGAACCATAGAGGTATCACAGCAGTTTTTGAAGAGTTGAAAAACCGAATCTACCATCCTCAACTTAAATTAAGAATAACTCAATTTATAAACAATTGTGAAGTATGCAACGTAGAAAAATACGACAGAAAGCCTCCTAAAGTACCCTATAAAATAACAGAAACACCCAACAAGCCTCGAGACATTATTCATATTGACGTTTTCTATACTTTACAAAAACAACTATTTCTGACTATAATAGACAAATTTACAAAATTCGCTTCAGCATTTAGAATTTGTGGAAGAACTTGGGTAGAATTTAAATCAAAACTTATTCAATACTTCTCAATATATGGTAAACCAAGAAAAATTGTTGCAGATAACGAACTCGGGTTTAAAGCAATCCCATTAGTACAATTTTTAAAGGATGAAAACGTTATAATACACTATACCTCCAATAGCAATCACACCTCGAATGCAGACATCGAGAGACTACATAATACCATTAATGAACATATTAGACTTTTGCGACATGACGAAAGAACCCACAACGAAACTATCGAAGATAAAATATCTAGAATAATAGGGTTTTACAATAATACAATACATAGTACTACAAAGGTAAAACCAATTGACTTCATAAACGGAAAAATCTCAGAAGAAGAATACCCAAAATTTTATGAACTAATACTACGAAAAAAAACTAAATATATTAATACATTAAACAAAGACAGGACTGATGTCGAAATAGAGAACGGAGAAAATTTTATTAAGGAAATAAGAGGCGGGAAAAACCACCGTAAGTATAGGAAAATTAACGCGACCAAAATAGATAATGAACACCTAAAAGAGAATAAAACAAATCTTAAATATTACAAAACCCATGTTAAACCATTTAAAAAATTCCAGATTAGAGCAAACAATGCTTAGATATTGATTAACACGCACATATATTTTTAGATGCAAACCTGGACTATAATTTTCATCTTATTCACACCCATAAGAGCGCAACTACTGAACATCCAAGACTTGACAAGTAATAATGGTTACCTCCCAATCAAAGTGGACGAAGTTAAAACAATTGAACAATATAATAAAATCCTTCATGTAATCAACATAACGGCATATACAGACAGTCTTTACCTCTTACAGCAGAACATAAAAACAATAAACAGCAGCCTTACTAAAACTAACCCCGAAACAAGCTCTCTACTTGATAGTATAACAAAAAACTATGAGATATTAAATGTAAAAATAAGTAACTTAAAACCGCACTTCAGAGAAAAAAGAGGCCTTATTAACGTATTAGGAAAAGGGTTAAAATATATTGCCGGATCTATGGACAGCGACGACGAGACTCAGATAAACAATGCCCTCAATTCAATGAAAACTCAAGTAAATAATTTCACAACTTTTAATAATCTCATAAGTAATCAAATTAAGAATATTACTAATCACATCAACCAAAAACAAATAGTAATCAGCACTTATTTCAATAAATTTAAAAACTTTCTTCAAAATAAAATTAGAGATTTGGAAGACGAATTTAGACTTATAAGCCACATATATCAAGTAAATAATGACATTACCCTTTTAAAAAACCATGTGGACGACATTGGCCAAATAATTTTTTCCAGCAAATTAGGAATAATCCCAACAGACATACTTACGAAGACAGAACTAGATTTAATTACCAGCTTTGATAGCTATACTAATATCAAAGTAGCAGTAATATTTGAAAATGAAAACATCGTTATAATTCTTTTAATTCCACAATATTCAAATTCTGTACTGTCAAAAATTATATTTGAACCAATACCTAATTCAAAAAACAAATCTATATCACTTAAAAGTAACGGAGTACTTGTTAGCAAAAATAATAAAATATATGAAACAAATGTTAAAGAAAATCTAAAGAAAAATTTAATACAGATTAATGATAATTGCTTAGAAAATATTGTTAATTTTGAAGAAGCCCATTGCAATATGACAACCATGGATATTACCAGTGTAAACGAAATAATACCAGGTATTCTAATATTTAAGAATTTTTATTCCAAAATAACACATAATTGTAATAATAAATATGACTTAAAAATAACGGGCACTTTTCTTATCAAATTCGAAAATTGTGAAATTTATACATTAGATAATAATTTTACAAATGTTAAAATAAAATTATACGAAAATTTTATCTTACCCAATTTTATAACTAAAATAAAAGAAAACTCTAATACAACTTTTGCTGATTTAAAACTAGAAACTCTATACTTAGAGCAAATTAAATATGAAGAAACTATTAAAAAAATACTTTACCATAACAATAAATCAAAAATTATTAATATAAGCATTAATATAATAATAATACTTGCAATTTTGATATTGATTTTAATTTTATTCTATATGAAACCTAAAAGTAAAGTTCTAATTTCGCCGGAGCCTCAATCTAACGGTGGGGGTGTTATAACCGCTAGAACATTTATATTATAAATGTTACATTTTTATACATGTATGTGTGTATGACAAATTTATTACTAAACAAACGCAAGCCAACACACATACATCTATACTTTAAAATTCTTTATTTTCCAAATCGATTTTATTAAGTACTTAAAATTCTTGGAATTTTAAGTGTTACAACAAACTCTCGCTTGTTGAACTTTTATTGTCAAAATTTCAAAGAATTTTAAGTGTTACAACAAACTCTCGTTTGTTGAACTTTTATTGTCAAAATAATATTTCAAAGAATTTTAAGTGTTACAATAAACTCTCGCTTAAATCAAAACTGATGATTTAAGCAAGAGTATGAACTTTTAGTATTAAGCAATATTGTACCCTATTTTTTATTAAGTATATAACATATTGATTTTAATAAAGAAGCGCAGTAAGAACTGGGCAGCATTGAACTGAACAACTTTCAAAGTGTTTTTTTTTAATTTATTTCACAAAAGTATTCGGACATTTATTTATTCATCTCCTCTATACACAGCTGCTAAGAGCGGTTTGACCGCTTTAAACAAAAAATGCATTTACATAGAAAGTGAAAATGTTTATTTTCAATTTTTTTCAAAATTTGTGTTGCTCTCCTGCTAAGATTGATAAAATAGAAGATACAGTTGTTCTTTTGTACACACACAAGAGTAATAAATTAATGTTTTTTTTTTTTTTTGAAAATTTTCCTTAAAGAAAAATATTTTTTTTTTTTTTGTTGGTTTATGAGAGCAAAGATATTTGTTCGTAAATTATGGATTACGAGTTTTTATCGAATATTTTTATAGCTTTTTTTTTTATCGGGGGAGACAAATCTTTTATTATATGGTGTGCATCGACATGGGTTTTAACTAGAGTTGTCAACCGATTAAGAATAATTCGATTAATCGATCAAACAAAAACAAACTCTTGTTCGAATAATTTTAAAATGGCGATTTTCGAAAACCGAATAAATCGATTAAATTATGTCGATTAATCGAACAATTTTTTTTTTATTAAAGATAAATTAATAAAAGACTAATATGTAAGAATAAAAGCTTAGAATTTGATTTATTCTCATACGTTTTTAGCGATTTTATACAAAATGTAGAAAAAGTAAAAAACATTGTTGCTATAGCTAGGCTTGCCAACCGTACTTTATAATAAAGTATTGTACGTTATTTCGAGTAATTGTACTCTATACTTTATGAGAAAAATAAAGTACGCGGAAATACTTTATTTCGCATGATTAGATTTATCTAGAATTCAAAATAGATACAGGTTATGTTAGTCAGGGTTTTATTAGCCATAAAATTATAATCACCCCTATCGTGAATAATAAGTGGAATTTTTGTTCCCATAATATTTTCATTCCCCTCGAAGGGGAAAAAGCAATCGTGAATCTCATGTGAAAAATTTTTCACGCTATCAGTTCCAGTGAATGTAAAAAAGAAGAAAGATTAAAAAAAAATTAAAAATCAATGAAATTTTTTTTCAAAAATATACAAGTATATATTTTAAAGAAAAGTTAAAATTATAAAGCAAAATATTTAGTATTGGAAGGAAAGTTTGATTACAACGTTAGTTTTTTGCACATTGAAAATTTAACGAAGTAAAATATTTTCCAAAATTCTGCCACCAAGTCAATCGAAAGCTTCACAAAACCGCAGGCAATCGACCTGTTGTTTTGCATTTTGTTGAGCAATACATCGGTTTGTGCCTTATTAACTTTATTAACCCTTAATATTTGATTTTTAGGAGGAGCTACTTACATACATGTTCTGTTCCCTAGCAAAAATAAAGTGAGAACATTTAAGGGAAATGTGAACAAATTACGAGGGAAACAATTTTTCACGATAAGGGGAATTTTTTCCCATGAAAATTTTTTCACGTTATTATTCTCCTTTGAATTATATTTTTTCATGGGAGTTGTTCACGATCGCAAATATGTAAAAAGTCGAAAAATTACGAGGGAAAAAGTATTCACGATAGGGGTGAATACTTATTGTAAATTTTTTTTTTTTTAGAAAAACTATAGAACAACTAATTGATATTAGTCAGGGCCATTTTTTTATGTTTTTTTATATTGGCAGGATGATTTTTCGAAAAAAAAAAATAATCACACAGCACTATGCACTTGTTTGTTTTGTTTGAGTACAATAACTGCTTGTTTTTAAAACACAAGTGCAAAACTCTTTCAAATTACTGCCTGCTTTTAGATCGCGAGCCCAAAAGTGACTCGTTTAACTAACATTTAAAACAAAACTTCAAGATTTCCATTCCTTAAGGGGGCTCCCATACAAAATGATTAATACAGATTAGAAATATATGGAAAAAAACGTACCATAACAGCCAAGGTGTCGCCTTAACAATTTCTCGAGACATAATTGTCCCTTATCATCACTTCTTAAGGCTGTTCCCATGCAAATATTGCGTTATTTGAAATTTTGAAATTATTTAAAATTTTTCGACTTTTAATAAAATCAAAAGATGTAAACATTTATAGATTGTTTTGTTTGTTTTTTAAATGTCTGGAAAAAATTAGAAGCATAGCTGTAATTTTTTATAGATTTTTAGCAAACAAAAATTTCGAAATGTTGCTAAAAAATTATTTTTGTTGCCAAAAAGAAAGTTATGTTTCTAAATCGACTGCGCATGTTAGAATAAAATTTAACGTTTAAAGGAAATTTTGTTGCGGATTTTCGTTTTTTTTTTTTGTAATTTCAATAAACTGAACCGTTTTTGAACCGGTATTGGATTCAGCGTACCCGAATTAGGTTAATGCGCCAGTTGTCCGGCTTGTTTAAAGAAAAGTGTCAAATTCTAGCACAGTGTAATTGTTTGATAAAACTTGCGAAAAGCAATAAAAAAAACGTTTTTAAATATAACAATAAAAAGAAATTAATTGTACTTTATATTTATACTGTGTCTTTTTTTTTCTTAACCTTTAATAATCAATGTACTTTAATTGCAACAAAAAAAAGTTGCGAGCCCTAGCTATAGCCCTCATTGTAATTAATCTCAATGTTTAGTAGGCAAAAACCGTGTTAAGTATTCATTGTATTTCAAAAATGTATCTTATGTTCGTATTAAACAAATCTTTGATAAACAATTGTAACAGCTGTTTTCTTTTTAAATCAAACGTTTAACAATTTTCATGAAATGTTGATTAAGTTAATCAGAGCCGTACAGATGATAAGCAAAAAAATGCAACAAACAAATTTAAATTTCTTTAAATTATTAAAAATGGATAAAAATACTTTAATGAAGTGATCAGAACATCATTTTAAACATATTAATTTTGGAATTGTGAAAATTTACGAATTATTTAAAGTCAAATAAAAACATTAAGAAATCATGGTCGGTTGTACACGCGAGGGGTACTTACATGGTGACCGATTCTATATTATACTCAGTTTGAGGTATGTTCAGAGGATTCGATGTAGTTAATGAAGTGATTAAGTTGTAATTATGACAATTTGCAGTGATTAACAAATAACTTCAATAGTATATGGTTAATCATCTCGATTTTGATGTGATTAGAGCTTAATCACGCTCGAGTTGCTTAAACGCGTTTAAAGTGTGAACATAGCATAAGAGTCACAATATTACAATAGAAAACGATGTAGTAAAATATAATCCAACGACATCAAAATATGCCGAACTTCTTCGAATGGAAAAATACATACAGAGAGACAGCGGTTGTTTTATAGAAGAAGCAGTACGCAGAAGTTTGGCTGAAGATGGAAGGTCTGCAAACGCCTTTTGCAAATCCAAAATTGTATCGGATTATTTAAGAATTAAGGATTTTACGATTCCTTTAAGTAATACAACGATATGGAGCTTAGATGAAAAGTTGTACGCATCAAAAAAAGAAGTCATAGTGGATTTGAGAAAAAATAAAGAAGAAAATGGAAGATTTTCCATAGTTGTAAATTAACGGACGGATGTATCTTATTTAAAATATGTAATTTTTTTATTCGTTATTCTCATCGATTAATCGAATAATTTTTCAGACTTAATCGTTAGATCGAACGAACAAAAACAATTATTTGAATTATTCGAACAAAGCTGAAAGGCGAATAATTGACAAGTCTACACTCATAAAATTATTACAGTAACTGATTGTAGGTTATTAAATTCGTTTTCGGTACTGTTAAAATTGAATAAAAATATAGTTATTTTACGAATATATTTATTTTTCAACATTTATGTTTGTTATTAAAAAAACAAACTACCAAAAAATAATGTTTTCCGTATTTTTTTTTGTTAATTTGTTTGATTTTTATCGGTTAAAATATATTTTTTAAAAGTAAAAACAATTCAATTTTAACGAATATGATGTTCAATAAATAAAAAACTTAGAAATTACTGAAAAAATCATTTGTTTTAAATGAAATGTAAATGATCCGTTTTTTAAATGAATTTTAATTTGTTTCAAATGAATTTTCGTTTGAATTTAACTACATAATATTTTGAGTGTAGTTTTAACTAAGAAATATCGGCGATACCGATGTACATATTGAATTTGAATTTAGGTTAAAATTAACAAACTCTATTACACAAAATGGCAGTGCAATCGAATATTAATATTAAAAATTGATATTGATAAGAAATTAATTTTAATGCATGGTCGAATTAACAAGAATAAATTTGTTTGTATTGAAAAAAAAAACAGAGAACTGGTCGTTAGGCGATAATGTTTTTTATCAACGAAAATCTTTGATTTTAATTGGCCCTGATCGGCCAATTATTTATTTGCCTTAAAGATGAATTCAATCCGCTGACTTTAACATCTATTTTGAAAGGTATTGCCAACTGAAAATAATGTTTTTGTTAGTATTGTGGTTATTTTATTGAACTATTTATGGTTTTTAATCCAAATTTTTAATATTTTTAATTAGGCTTAAGTTCATTAAATTTAATTTTCATTAAATTATTTTTATGAAGAAAGGAATTTTACAACATGAAAATCAATTAAAATTTACTGATAATTTTTCATTCTTGACTCAATCTGGGCTCGAACCCAGGTGTTTACGGACAGGTTACCCTGACATGTTTCGATTGCAACCACTCAATCTCCTCAAACCAAATTGTATTTAACCTTTGGTAGATCGAAATTTGCTTTGAATGATTATCTATTTTAATTTACTTTAACATGTTGTTCCTTTACTTCTGTTTTTTCGTACTTTTGTCAAGAATTCTTCTTGAAGTTCAAAGTACATATTTTTTGTTTTTTCATTTTTTTGTCTTTCTTTTTCTTGTTGACCTTTTCAGCACAACTTGAAGGACAAATACAAACATAGAGCTCGTGCCTAAGCTTTTAACAATTATTAGTATTGTGGTTATTTTATTGAACTAAAATGTTTTTGTCGTTAAATTAAGAAAACCAAATCGCCAACGGACAGTTTATTAGCTAAATCAGTGACCCGGTAGGCTAGCTGATAGTGAGCTAGTCTATCAGCGTCGGGGTTGTTCCCGCCAGAGACTCTGTTTTCTTTCCTGCAGACAAGCGTAGAGCTTCGTGAGAAAACCTTAGGTAGTTAAACAAAATAAATAATAAATTAATATCGAGATTTCGTAGTAGACAGTTTGTCTATACATTGAGAAAACAGTCATAAGAAATTATAGTTATTTAACAAAGTATGCTTAACTTCTGGGCAGATAGACGAATTCGCAAATCCGTTTGAGAAATCCACTCAAATGAAAAATTATCTCTCAGATGCGACAGATCTCACTTGAAAGCTTAAGTATTTCTGCACCATATTTTAAGGTATGGGATCTGCGTCTCTAGAAATATAAGAAAATCGAAGATATCTCTGGACATCTTCTTAAGCAGAAACAAAGCTTAGACTAGACACAGGTTCACCCTGCTTGAATTTGATTTAAGAAGACTGTTTGCTAGCGGAATGGCGTCAGAGAATGAAGCAGGTCCTTTGCTTATGGATTGTTAAGCCTCTTCGCAGTAACCCAAAGCTTTCACCAAAATAATATTTATTCTCACGAAAAACATGCAACAGAAAATATAAAAAAGATTTAGCAAAACGGAATATAAAAATGGTTTTTCAAAAAAAAAAAAAAAAAAAAAAATTTAAGAAGTATCGGCAAACTTGAAGTATCGCCTTTAAATTGCTATCGGTTACTTTTCTTATGTTAACATTGAAACAAGGATATACATTTCTTTTTAAAGTTATTAGAGTTTCAAAAATTAAAAGTAAATAAGTATAGCCGTTCAAGCCCGACCAATTGATACCTTACAACACAATATTAAAAGGAAACATTTTGAGGCATGCACCATGATAAACATATATATGTTCTTCTAACCCCCACTGGAGCATAGGGCGCCCGGACATGCTTCAGCCAAGAATAATAAATCGTTTACCTACTTGCGTAAAACTTGAGGATGTATTTTGACTTTTTAGGCAACATGACTTTTTGACTTCCTACTCTAACTAGAATTCAGACAGTCAGTAAAGAACTGTCAGCAACTTTACGCACTACGTGCACCTCTGTAGAAGTCCCAGTTCTACCTGTACCAGCAACACAAAACTATGCTATGAGTTTGAAATTCATATTAGATATCTATTATAATTTTTCGGCGGCAATTATTCGGACACTAGGTCAACTTTACAGCCGTCAGCACAAAATGTTTGCATCACATAGTAGATATCATAGATGTAATCTTCAACAAGTTTTATATCAATACCAACTTTTATAAGAAATTAACGAAGTTAAAAGCTTATTTTGGTAGTGGTATTTGTATGGGAGCTGTAATAGAATATGGACTGATTTAAATAAAATTTTTTATGATGCTTTCACCTGCAATAACATAATTTAGAACCAAATTTAATCTAAATAACAACATAAAAAGATGGTTTATAGGCATAAGGACTATATTCCGGAAAAAAGCTTGTATGAGGTCTATGTGAATTTATGGACCGATTGCGATTTCGTCCAATATAAAGTTAACACGTTTGTACCAAATTTCATTAAGTTTTTGCTAAACCGACTCAGACAGTGATTTTGTATTGAGATTCCCATTCAAATCGCATTCAGTTTACTGAAATACAAGTTAGCCCATCCCTGCCTGCATTTACTGTTCTTAAACTACAACGAACATTAAAAAACTAATTGATGTCCATATCGTGGGTCTTGTGCTCTAAAAGAAGATAATTTATCGATTGTTCTATGTAGCAACAATGGCAACATAATACCACATTGGGTAATTATACGCTGGAGTATTCAACCGTACCACAACAACAACATTAAATTTAGCATAAACAATCGTTTTAATATATATTAAATTTTAATGAATTCTTAGTTGTTTTTCTTGTTGTCTTAAAATTAGAATTGAAGTCTTATTTTTCTGCATTATTTCCTCTCACAAATATAACTCAATACTATTCAGCATGAAGTGGCCGCGATAAGTGTTATTCTTCTCTTAAGGCGACTACCAGCACAGACGTCACGAACAGGGTTGTCAGATTTTTTTACCTTCGTTGCGAAATTATTCACAAGAAATCGACAAAAATTTGAAAGTTAAAATTATTTAAAATTTTTGTGAAGAAAAATTTGCTAAAAATCGGCGAATATGATTCTTGTATAAAATTCTTGTATAGGTTGAATGAAGTATTAAATTTAAAAAATAAATTTCTGTACTTTTAGTAAACTAAATTTTCCAAAATTAATCCTGTTAGAGAATTTAGATTATCAATATAATTTTGTATTTGAATATTTTTTTATTTGGATTATGATAAAGAAAAAAATATAATGTTCCGGAAATAAAAAACGAGTTTTTGAGTTTAAAAGTAGTTTTAGTAAAGATATTTGGTACTTAAAGAATGAAGTACATATGTATATAAAAAAAGTATTTATTGAATTTTTCAAACACCGCTATTTCCAAAATCTTTAATATTTTATTATTATTATAGTTTATAATTGAAGACGAAATGATCCATTTATGAAAGTTCAGTGTAAGGAAAATGTCTTATAGAACGTTGTCACTCCCGGGTTTAGGACCAAGAAACCAGTTATGCGGAAACAAGTGTTTTGCTATTTGTTGTTCCATACATTTTTTATGTTCGAAAAAATACATTGCTTCCATGTTTATGAATATAGTCTCGCGTTGAGAAACTTTTCGATTAAAATGTGAGGAATAAACAAAAATGCCATAAATTGAAACAAACAACTGTTTTTCACACTTAACTGCATTTGCAACATTTTTGGCGAGTATTTGCTGTCACGTAAGGAAATTACTCGACAATTTACAAAAAAGTGTGTCTGTAAAATTTCTGTGAGAAACTTTGAACTGTCAAAAAAGATCACGAATTTAATTGGGACGAGAAAAAATATAAACACTAAAAAACACATTGAAAATGCAAAGAATAATTTTTTTTTTTAATTTTTTATTTATTGAATCTTTATATATTAAATATGAACTAACAATAATTAATTAATAAAAACTTATCCTAATGCTTAATTTTATGTCCGGCCAGTGCCAGACAAAAATTTTATTCATCACGGGTTCTGTTCACATATAAAGGTGTTTATCACTCATCTTAATGGGTAAGTGCTGCAGTGTCTGTTCTCCTTAAGCGAGAGTGGCCGCTATCATTTAAAATATTTCGAGCTAGTGGATTTGGGTGCAAGTCTAGCCTTTTCAAATATTTTATACTTCGTAATAATAGTCCTTACCAGTGGCACATTGAGATCCCTGTGGATATAAGAGTTTTATCTATTATTATTTTATAAGAATTTTTTTTTGCGCCTTTGAATTTTTTCGATTTTTGAGGCCGAGGCAGTGCCCCATAGTTGAATACCGTAGCACCATATTGGCTTTAAAAAAGTGTAGTAAAGAAGTAGTTTGCAATCGAGACTAAGAACAGAATTTCTTCGAATAAGCCAGTTAATTTGAATTGCTTTTGGTTTGATTTGGGTTAATTTTGCTTTAATATGACATTTCCATGTTAAACGCCGATCTAGATGAATACCGAGATATTTGACATGCGATTGTTGAGGCACTAGTTTATTATTGATTTTAATAGGAAGGCATGTTTCCCGACGCAAGGTGAATGTTATATGTACGCATTTTTGATCATTGACCTTTATTCTTCATTGTTTTAACCACAGTTCTAGTTGAAATATATGATCCTGCAGGTATTGAGATGCTTCCCGACTGTTCTCGTGTACGCTTAGAAAAGCTGTATCATCTGCATGAGTTTTGGTTAGGGTGTAATTGTTTGTTGGCATGTTCGAGGTATATATGAGGTAAAAAAGTGGGCCCAGGATGCTTCCCTGAGGGACACCAGCTTCAATTGGCTGAGGAGAAGTTAAAAAATCACCTTCTTTAATAATTAATTTTCGACCGACCAGGACCCTTTTTAACAGGTTGTGTGTATTAACCGGTAGGTTAAGCTTCAATTTATGTAACAAGCTTACATGCCAGACTTTGTCAAAAGCTTGAGAAACATCTATTAAGAGAGCGGAGCAATATTTTCTTTCTTCAGAGGCTTTTCTTATGGCGTTTACTATCCGATGAGGTTGTTCAATTGTGCTATGCTCTCTTCTGAAGCCGAATTGATGATTAGGTATTCACCCATTGTCATTTAAAATTGGGGTTAATTTTGACGCTAAGAGCTTTTAAAACAGCTTTGATATATTAGATAATAAGCTAATAGGCCTATATGACACAACTTTTGTGTGATCTTTTCCTGGCTTTGGTATCATCGTTATTAAGAAGACCTTCCTTTCTTGAGGGTAGTATTCAAGGCGTAAAATAGCATTAAAAATATAAAGAATAATTCTCTTTGCTATGCGAGGTAGCTCCAAAAGCATTTTGTTACTGATTTTATCAATACCAGGTGCCTTCTTGGTGTTTAATTCACAAATAGCCCTTTCTATTTCCCTTATCTCAAATCTTAGGGGGATAGCTGCTCTAAACAGGCGGTAACTCGTCCGTTATATCGTCAGGTATATTTGGGGTAAATACGTTTTTCAAATGATTTACAAACAGGTTTCCTATTTCATTATCATTTCTTGCCCAACTTCCATTCAGGTTTCTTAATGGTGGTTTCGAGATAACTGGTCTTTTGAGTTTTCTAGCTGCACGCCATAATGAGTAGTCTGATTGTGGAGTTGCATACAAGCCCTTAAGATATTTTTCCACGGAGTCCGATTTCTAATTTATTTTTAAGTTGAGGGGATCTGTGCAGTTGCCATTCTCTTCGCACTCTCCTTTTTTCATTCAAGAGGCGCTCGACATCTGTAAAATATATTTTATTATAAAGAATAATGATAATAATATTTTGTTTTTAGCTCATTTTTTCATTGTTTAATTATTTTGCTTTAAACATTTTTAACAAAATATAGGAATGTTTTCAAAGCTCGCTTGCAAGCAATTAACACGAAAGTCTCACTTTACATTGTATGGTATAACCGTCGCGACGGTTGTATTTTCGCCGTCAACGATATGTGTGACTGGCGTTCTCAACTTCTGCAGTGAAACATCGGCTTCAAGTGCAATGTTATTATGTTTATAACGTAATAACGAAAAATCTTTAAATAATTTTTGACATTACCCAGGCAAAAATTACGACTCTTCTAAATGTTATGTACCGCCACAACCCTGTTAATACAAAATTGTGACTCTACCAAAAATATGGGACCACCACAACACTGTAGATACAAAATTACAACCTTAAGTTTTTAAAACCGATTTTAAATAAGATTCAACACCGGTACAACATCCTAAATACAAATATACGACTTCAGTTTTTTAAAGTGCGTATTAGCGAATTAATGTTTGTAACAATATTGAAAATAAGAGTCGGAAGACGGTTGTGACTACGTTGTAAATTCGTGAATCCAACATTGTTAATTTAAATTTACAGTACTGTGACAACACTAAAAGAAGAGTCGAAGGACGCACATTTGACGTTATAATTTTAATGTTGTGACAACATTGTTAATTTGGTAAACAGTACGTTGTATTGATGGCACAACGTCGTGGTGATTGTTTTTTTCTGCCTGGGTAGTTACAGACACACTTTTTTCTCACTTTTCGAGAAACGATGGAATATTTTGTTTCACATCCTTTCGAGGCGATAATTACTCACTAAAGTTACAGAACATGGGTACAGATTTAGATATCCATTAATTCTGATTGACAGATTCGAAGAAAGTGACATATTCACCAAAATGAGACTTCGCAACTCTCCAGCTCTATATATAGTACAAAGTACATATGTCTGTATATTAAAAAAAAACAAGCAAATTCCATTCTTGAAAACAATTTGTCTTCGAAAAAAAAACCTTAAGAAGATAATGAAAACGCGCAAAACAAGTTTTTTGCTCATAGTGGTCCTGGCCTAGTTTTTCATAAAGGCGATTGTTCATGGTTTAATAAAATTCTTAAATTAATTAAAATTGTTCGTCTTTTGTGAATACATAAAATCAAAAGTTGTTAACAGATTTTAATCATTTATAGCTTGTTTTGTTTGCAATGTTGTTTTTTATATGTCTGCATAAAATTAGAAGCATAGCTGCATTTTTAAATTTTTTATGAATTTTTAAAAACAAAAATTCCGAAATTTTAATAAAAAAATTATTTTATTGCGGAATTTCGGGTTTTTTTAGTTTTTCAATAAACTAAAGCGTTTTTGAGTAACGCGAACATATGTTGTGCAACCTCCTTAATTTTCGAAATAACGGTATATCTCGAAAACCAAAGCCAACATAAAGAAAAAAGTTTTAACTTTCTTAAAGTAAATTTTATTGCGGAAAGCTAAAGCGTTTTTGAGTTGCGCGAACATATGTTAATCTATCTATACAATATATAATTTCTTAGTATGTCAGGATGTTTGCATGTATGCCCTATTCTTTCCGCAACTTTCTGGAGCCATCTGATGACATAGGAAGCTGAAATTTGGCACACTTGAAGTACTTTCTCTGCGGAAGATCGTAACGAGGCCATATTTTTGATTTTCGGCTTTTCAACTAGTATAACTATAAAGATCTGATAGAAAAGATGTTTTTTTTTATAATATGGGGAACTTTGGGCCCCACCCGGCACGGCTAGGCACCGTCGGATTGACCTGAAGAATTAGATCATGATTTCCTACACCCAACCTCATATTTCAAGCAGCGCAAACAATTAAATTTAAAAAAAAAAATTGCGACCAGTCTAGGTGTACCTAATTTGAAAGCTTTGGCTCTTGCCGTTCTCAAGATATACAGAAAAAAGTAATAAAAATACCACAACAATATTGTAGAAATTACAAACGGAATGAGAAACTTATATATACCCTTTTCCACCTGAGGTGAAGGGTATAAAAAAGACCTACTTTGTTCATGTCTATCACTTGTTTAGTTATTGTTTATTGAAGAACTGAATGATTGTATTATGATGGCAATCCTTTAACAACAAAGAAAAAAAAACGGCTGTTTTATTTTGCTTTCGGTGGTATAATGCAGGCCCATATAATATTTTTATTAGATTTTACGAAAAACAAGTAAATAAAATAAAAACTGCATGTAGTAAATGGGCAAACGGCATAATTTTCCTATTGAGGAGTTTGTGGAAGGTTGGTTTATTTTTTTTTTTCCAAAAACTCTTTAAAGTGGCGCCAAAAAAAAAAACCAAATTAACAAATTTCTATCGCCTAACAGGGTAAAAAAATCCCCACAATTTTGGGAGAAATTTCCGCATCTGACGTCCATGGCCACGAATAATAAGTGCAGAACAACCTGCAACCACTGCCTCTTGGTGCCAGATTTGTCGAAATATTGACGATTTTGTGCTGAAAAAATGGGCTATTGAAGATTAGACGATTTATACCATTAATTAGACGATTTTTTAAATGAAAAATGTTGACAAATTCCGAAAAAATTTACATATAATTTCATTTTATATTAGCTTCGTTAATTTTTTCACTCATTTAATTGGCAATTACTTATATGTCTTAGAAGCTTAATTATATTTTTGGCATTAATTTTTTTTTTGTTTTGATCCGTTTTTCAACCAATTTTTTTCGAAAGCGCTTAAACAGGATTTTCGACGTGTAAAACAAGTGTTCGATATCTCTCGGCTTCAGCTCATGTGATACCTAATTTTCTTACTTTTGAAACGTTTAACATTCCAACAATTTTGGATTTTAATTAGGATACGTCTACAGTTCTAGATTCTGAAACATTTGTATCCTTTCGATTTGCAGAAAAGTCATCTGACAACAAGATTAAACTTAAACTACCAATATTTAAAATATTTTTCTACTTTGGATTCATTTATATTGCTAAGAAAACTATCAGGCCTCTTCTGCAAATCAAGTGATTTAAAATCATTATTATTTAATAAACGTGAGATTTTATTTTAGAATTTTTTTTTTATTAACAATGGAAGCTATTAATTGCACCAAATTTTTAAAAGTTATTAAAATGTTGTTCTGGGTTCCATTTGACGATTTTTTCTTTTAAATTTGAAGATTTTGTATCAGTTTTTTCTGGCAACTATGGTTGTCGGTGTTATTGATAATTTGTTTTTATTTTTCTATTTTTTCTTGTTATTCTTTATTTTTTAGCATCAAGATATTTTGATATTGTTTATTCTTAAACCGATTTTGTGTGTGTGTTTTTTTTATTTGACTCTGTTTATCTTTTTTATTCGGCTACTTAATTTAAAAAAAATCACAATTAGTTGTTTTTCATCTTTAAAAATCGTCACAGCGAGTCGTTGTATTTTTACGACAAAAACAATAGAAAACGAAAATTTTTTGTTTTACGAAATTAATTGTTGTGCTCTATAACTTTTTGCTCTGCAATTTCAAATTAATAATTTATTAGTGATATTAAATATTGTATGAAGGAAAATGTGATTGGCATTTAAACGTGTCTGGTTTTTTTTATTGCAAATTGTGTAAAACATTTTTTTATGGTTTTTTCTTGATTTTTTTGTTTAAAAAATCAGTTTATTATTTATAAGTAAATATCTAATTTGTTTTGAATTTGGGTGGTTAAAATTTTAAATTACCAGTGTGAATGTTTAAAGCAAAGAGATTTGTATACATTTCCTTTTTTATAAATGTTTTATTTAAATTTTTTGAAAAAATTTAGCAGCACAAGTTATTGAAGGTAAATTATGGAAATATTAAATATATATTTTTTTTTTATTGAATACAATTTATAATTTGGTCAGTTGGAAAATTTATTTGAAAACTGACGGTCGGTTACGGGAAATTGTGAAAAATATTGTGTTCAATTTATTAAATTGTAGTACTTGAATTTTGGAATATATTAATTTTTTAAATTTGTATTTGTTTTTCTCTTATTGTTAGTTGTTGGTAAGTTTGTTAAGTAACAATGTTTGAGTTTTTACTAATATATTTAACAAAAAAATTTATTTGCAATGCACCTTAAAAATAATTGCAAGCAACATTTTAAGTTTAAAAAGCAAGACATGTTTAAATTAAAAAATATTTTGTATTAAATATTAAAATATTTTATGTTCTATGAAAAAAATTCTCAAATTTTTTTAGAAAGATTTAAAAAAAATAAGGGAGAATTATTATAAATTGTCAAAAATTCATTTATGGTTGTTTTTGCCTGTATTTCAGCTTAAGGAAGGCCATACCCTAGAGGAAAGGGAACTAACACTTAACTTGTCACGTGACTGTTCTACAGTGATAGGGACTGGCTCGAGTTCTAACACTTTATATGAAGGGGACTTGTCACTTTAACATGGCGATGTCCTACGAGGGGGTTAATTGGCACCTTTTTGACGTTTTGTAATAGGTCTCAGAAACAACCTAAATGGACACATTAAATTTCAGTTAAAATAATGCCTGTCGCAAATATTGTCCCAAATGAACCATGTTATTAGGGCGGATCCCCTTCATTTAAAGCAGTGAAGGGCACAAGTATGTGTGTGCCCTGCACGACGAAATAACGACAAACCAACTGCCGAACGTACATTGCCACATACCACACAAAGAAGTTTATAGTGAACATGTGTCGACGTCACACAAGCAGCATTTTTATTCCTGTGCACGCGTACATAGCATTTGCAAATGTGCCCTTAACGGATTTAAAGTAATAGAACCAGGTAGAATCAATCAGTCATTACCCACACAAAATCCAGTTACATGACAAGTTGTTTGTCAATTACCTTCTGGAGTAACTACTCTTTTAGCACATTATCACCAGTTAAGTGATATGTTCTGTTTTAACCTATCACAATTCGTTCCTTTTTATTATACAACTGCTTTCACTTGTCACGGTATAAGTGTCTTAAAACAAATTGACACAAATTTCCCGCAAGGTATATATAACGAAAGTGCTTTCACGGTTCGCTGCAGTTTAACCCTAGCCTTACCTATATCCACTTGGCTTACCATTATAAAAACCTTTGGTAAGGCGAAGGATAAAGTAAAATGACCACAACTTCAAAACTTATGTTAAATCGAAACTAAATAACTAAAAAAAATATGTATTGTTTTCTTCTCAATTTTTGTATTAACTTATCATTTTGATTTCATTCAATACCCCATTAAGTATAGGCATATTGTTATTTTTTAAAGCTCGCGTTGGTTTATTTCTTAAATAGTGGGTGCTCAAATTATTCCTTGTTCTTCAAAGCAGTTTAGAATTTGATTTTTTCACTCATTTTTATTATCTTTTAAAATAATGATAACGCCATAATCAATCAATTTGAAGCCCAGGCAAAAAAAGAAAACAAAAACACTTTGATACGCTTCAGTTAAAGAAAAGGGAAGCGGATTTCAATATTCTCTGTTAATGCCCGACCCTAGCATTCAAGAGAAATATATTATTTGGCACATATATAATACCCAACACTAATGCGTTATCTGGGTTTAAATTTAATGTTCTCCGGAAATATCTCACAGCTGCAAGCTGGTCCTAAGTACCACATTAGTGTACATCACGAATTTCTAGAGTATGTGCAGGTAATGTGGTACATTGCCTTTTTTCTTAAACTAACATATCAAGGATAATAAAACCAATCTAAATGATTTGAGTCCTCAAAAAAATAAAGAAAGCTTTGATCTGTTTTATATTAACAAGTCATTCATTCTAAGTGTCAGTTTCGAAAAATTCGATTAGCTGTTTAGTCGATTTTTTTTTGGGTGATGTTAAAAAAAATAAGTTTTTCTTTTAAAGTTGCATTTTTAAGTCCTTATGTATAATACTAAAGTAATTGGGAAGTACCAAATTAGTGAACAATTACTCAATAGCTGTAGTAAACAATGTAAAATTAATAAATATCTGCATTAACCTCAAGTGCGCCTAATGTGATACACCTTAAATCAGCTAATTTGTAATGGTGTACCACATTACCTGCCAAATTAAATATAAATAAAATTGTTGTTTTTTACATGAATTGTTTTTGTTTGCAATAAAGTAAAAATGTATATACAACACAACTTCTTTTAAAGAAAATACTTTGATTTGGTAAAGTTATTCACTATACCACATTACTAACATATGGTGTACCACATCACCCGCACATTTATTAAAGTCGTGTCTAATGAGATTTGCAATATTTTCTGAAATATTTTTGAAAGTGAGAGTTTAATGTTTTTCGCAAATATCTTCGTGGAAGCCTAGCATATGTAGCATTTAGATGGGGTAGCCATATTTTAATTGGACAAAAATTTGGCAATCTAAAAACTAATAGGTATGCTGTCAAAACGGAGTACTTTCGATTTGCGTTCACTGAAATACGGCGACAAACCACCAACCAACCAACCGATAAGTTCGTAATGAATGACATTATTGTCAGGAAATAAGGCAAACATTATTTTTTGGCAAACATTTTACTAAAATCAGTCCATTATTTTATTAACGATCCCACGTAAAGTCCATGGTCGAAAAAACTTTAAAATATTAGAAATGTAATTGCCCTGAAAGTCTTGATACTTTAACCTCTATTTAAATGAAGGCACTTCTGATTAAAGGCTGAAAAGTTTTATTTTAAACAAACTCCCAAAGTTCTTTAATCTACATCATTCGATTGCCTCTGAATAACATCATTTAAAAGGTTCTTATGCAACCCTTGATTCGCATTTTAATATTAACATAGAACACTATTTTATATAAACGATAATAATACATTAGCCCAATCTGTAGAAAAACACTTTATTTTAAATATTTTCTAATCAATAAGTAATTTAGATCGTACAAATTTAAATTGCATCAAAGCAAACATTTTTATTAAAATGTCTATAGAAAACACTCAGTCTTATAATATTTTCGAAATAAATTTCTATACGAACGTTTGCGTTCTAAATTGTTGAACAGGCAGCAATTTTGCTTATTATCATAAATAAATTAAATATCATTAAATCTATTTAAAATTTGTTAGGTGTTAAGGTCAGCAACAGAAGAGCTAAATTGCAAGAAATCCCGCAAATTTAAAGTTAACTAATAGACTTAGATCATTTTCATTTGAATTAACCCACAACAAATAAATGTACAAAGCTAAATTTTTAATAACAATAATATTAATAACACTATGCTAGTTGAAAAAACAGACAAGCCGGGCACATGGCGTTTTAACATAATTCGAGGACGCTGAATCCAGTGGTGGCCGCGGTTTTTTCAGATTGGCTCTGGTTTTCGAGATATACCGTTATTTCGAAAATGGAGGAGGTTGCACAACATATGTTCGCGTAACTCAAAAACGGTTTAGTTTATTGAAATTACTAAAAAAATCGAAATTCCGCAATTTACTTTAAGAACGCTAAAACTCTTTTTCTAATATGAGTAGTCGTTATTGAAACATAATCTTTTTTTTGAAAAAAAAATTAATTTTTTTATCAAAATTTCGAAATTTTTGTTTTTTAAAAATTCATAAAAAATTAAAAAATGCAGCTAGGCTTCTAATTTTTTGCAGACTTATAAAAAACGAAGCTACAAACAAAACAAGTCATAAATGATAAAATATGTTTGCAACTTTTGATTTTATTCACAAAAGTCGACAAATTTTAATTAATTTAAAACTTTCATAAAACGCAATATTTGTATGGGAGCCCCCTAAGGGATGGTGATAAAGGGAAAGTATAATTTGAGAAAATGTTAAGAACAAAAAACTAATGGAGGCCAGTCATACATCATTCTCAAGTTATGTGATTAATAGGAAAAGTGGGCGTTAAAGTACGCGTGGTACATGTTTCTTTCGATGAACACGTAAAATGCATTAAAACGAACATTTAAAAGAAAAATTACTCAAATCGATGGAGCCGTTTTTTGATTTTAGGTAAATCGAAAAAAGTGGGTGGGGAGGAATTTTCTTTCCGTAAAAACCTAAGTTGCACCATGGCAATCATTTTAAAGAATCATCCAAATCGGTCAAGCCGTTCTGAAGTTATGCGCTTAATAGGAAAAGTGGGCGTAAAAGTAGGCGTGGTAAATTTTTCTTTCGATGAAAACTTAAAATGGATTAATGCGATCATTTGAAAGAAAAATTTGTCAAATCGATGGAACCGTTATCTGATTTTAGGTAATTCCGAAAAAGTGGGCGTAAAAGTGGGCGAGGCAAAATTTTCTTTTTTAAGAAAAAATCGTCCAAATTATATAGATGTTATTGGAGGTGCAATATGAAATATCACCCGCCTGAATATTCTGAAGATTCCCTGAAAATTTCATCAAAATCGGCCCAGCCGTTTTGGAGTCCATACGTTACATACATACATACACACACCTTGTTTTATATATATAGAAGATATATCTGCCTAGGGCTGATATCCACGCGAATATTGTCACAGCTATAATGCGGCCGGCTAACTCGCTCAAGTATTATCGTATATCGAGGGATATTTATATATTAAGTGCTAGTAATATCTAGATCAGTGATAACCAAGCCCCGAACTAACCAAGCCTATGGAGTGGTTATCACTGATCTAGATCAACTGCAGAATGTCGGATATCATTAAATAAGATGGTTAAACATTCGAGGAAAATGTCAATGTGGACTGTTAGGATTACCAAATTAACAAAATAATGTTATGAGGTTAAAATTCATGTAAAAGTTTTTTGTGCAGAATATTAATTAGATATCTTCATCTTTATGAGATTTTACCAGGACTACATTTTGGCATTAAAAGCAATTTTCGGGAGCAGTTTTTATATAGGAGGTGTGATCAAATATGGACCGATTCCAATTCAATTTTGTAATATGATTTTGATTTCAATAAAAACAAGTTTGGACCAAATTTAGTCTAAATACCACATAATGAAATGGTTAATGGGTATAAAGACCCTATTCCGGAATGAAGCTTCTATGGGACCAATAATTAATTATGGACCGATTTTCCCTTCGGGTCATCAAAGGCTTCGTTGGAGTGTCAATTCAGTCAGCAAATATTGCGAATATCTAGATCAACTCGCTAGAACTTATAATTCTTTTAATGTTCGCAAAAGTTCGGTTGATGAAATTGTATTGTCTATTAAAAATTAAAATTAAAGAAGCTAATATATCTACAAAAAACATGTACCGATTTGAATCAAATTTTACCGTTTTCGTAAAAATATGTTAAAAGTAATAAAATCAAAATATAATTCTGCTAGATCTAAGTATCTAAGCATTTGTCGAAATAGAAAACTTTAGTTCTATAATAAAAATCTGGAACGACTTAATTTGGTAAGCTGCAGTAAAGCGTGGGGAAACTCTCTAATAATATGAAATCAAGAAAACAAACAACAATAGGTTACCTAACTGCAGATGATTTTCGTATACATCTTAGAAATTTATTGCAAAATACAAACAAAAAAAATATTAGATTCACTGGTGTATGCCATATTATATAGATGCTTTTCTCGATTCGTCAATAGAGATTTTTGAGCTTTCATCAGTATTAATATCGTTAAAACTAAATAAGTCCCCTGAAAATGACGGTATAAGGTATGAATTCTATAAATTTTCCACCGCCTGTTTTGTTACGTTAATACTTTCAGTTCTCAATTACATATTTTTACACGAAAATTTTCCAACAAGCCCTAAAACCGCTATATTAATACCTCTTTCAAAAAAGGTGACCCCAATTGCGCTTCAAATTACCACGGCTTATCATTAATGGATAATCTTTGCGAAATCTTTAACAACATACATAATTTTAAATCGCATCACAAATTCGAGAAATATCAAGGTTCATAAAAAATTACTCTACCGTTGATAACTTGTTCAATTTGACAAATATTAAACACTTAAACAAATAAACGCAATTCAAAAATGTTTCGTATTTTACAGCTTACATATGAAAACACGTCTAGTCAAGTACGTAATACGTTTTCTGAACCTTTTAATGCTAATGTTGGCGTTAAACAAGGATGTACACTAAGTCCAATTATGTTTGCATTGTATCTTAATGACTTAGCCGATTTCCTTCTCTGCGGAGTAAAAGTTGCAGACATTGCTGCTAAATTTCTTCTTTACGCGGATGACATTGTCATTTTGGCCGATTCCCTAAGTGTACTGCAAACCGTGATTGATGCTCTTAATTTTTACTGCTTCATGTGGTGTCTTAAGCTAAATTTAGATATAGTTGTTATTCGTCGTGGTGTAAGAATATCAAATAAAGAATATATTTTTAGTATGGTTTCTAGTTTAAATTTGCTAGGTAATTTTATTGCGGATTTTTGTTTTTTTAGTTATTTCATTGAACTTAACCGTTTTTGAGTTACCCAAATATATGTTGTGCAACGTCCTATGTCAAAAATAAGAGCTTACCTAAAAAAAAGGTTAGAACCATCGTATTCAGCGTACCCGAGTTATGTTAAAACGCCAGATGCCAGGCTTGTCTCAAAAAAAAGTGTCAAATTCTAGCACAGTCTTAGAGTACAAGAGTACGTGGAGGTCTTCTTGAATTAAATAGTAGAGCATTTGGACGCACTTCTGTTGGCTTATGTACCCCTTGTAATCTGAATGAATCCAAAAATACGTTTCACTTCCTTGAAGTTTGTCCTATTTTTAACGAGTTCCGAGTTAAATATTTTAGTTAACCCCTTTTGGATATGGACGAAGTAGTAAATATACTAAATGGCAATGATAACACTGGTTTACAGCCAAAAATTACCAAGAACGCCACGTGCCTAGATAAGTTAATTTTGCCCTCCTGAACACAAAAAACGCTGTCATTTTTTTTTTTCAAAAGTACAGTTTTTTAGATAACGGTACTTTTGTGTTTTTCGGTGTATGGTCCCACTCAAACCCTTGTGGAGCCCAACCGAAAAGTCCGATCTAGATAAATTTTTATCTGATAAGAATTGGCTGAGTTATGGCACCTCAAAGTTCGAAATTTGCCTATTTTTTACGTTTTTTTTAAAAATTTTTCATTTTTATTTCGTTTTTTTTTTCTACGTTATGTTAAATATCTGGAATGTTTTATGTTTTAACCAAATAGTATATTTGATTACCAACGTTTTAAGCGCAATTTGAAAAATAAAGTTTTTATTAAGGATTTTGTCGAACGACAATATTTTTCATCTCATATAAAATTCCGTTTTTTTTAAATACGTTTAAACTGATGGTTAAAAAAAAGGCGGAAAAATTTAGCATATCGACGGAAAAGGCATTCAATTACCTTTCCAACGATATGCCATTTATCTCGATCGGACTTTTCGGTTGGGCTCCACAAGGGTTTGAGTGGGACCATACACCGAAAAACACAAAAGTACCGTTATCTTAAAAACTGTACTTTTGAAAAAAAAAATTACAGCGTTTTTCGTGTTCAGGAGGTCAAAATTAACTTATCTAGGTACGTGGCGTTCTTGGTAATTTTCCAAATTAAAAATTTGTAAAGCAGTGTAATGATTACTAGGGATGCGATTTAAATGCGAACAATTATCTTTTCAAATCATTAAATTTGCGTTAAAATAGTATCGATTTGTTTTTGCATATTTTGGTGAAACTGCATATTTAGGATTTAAATGCATATGTTTTGCTTATTTTGACAATTTTGAGTGATTTTTTTTTTTAATTTCCGTATTGTTAATAAAGTTTTAAAAAAAAATTTTAAATACACGAAAAACCTTCCCAAAATTTTTTTAATACAAGGTTTTCAAGATTTCAACAAAAGATCCCTCCGATTTATGGCTTTAAATTTGCTTAAAATATTTTATCCAAAACTGTTGCATGTTACTTGCTTGGCTTGGCTTGCCCCGGTAGGCTAGATGGTAGTGAGCTAGTCTATCAGCGCAGGTTGCGGGTTCAATTCCCGCCAGAGACTCTGGTTTCTTTCCTGCAGACAAGTGTAGAGCTTCGCGGGACTAGCTTAGGGAATTAAAAAAAAACATGGGCTTAACGCCAATGTCATGCCATGTATCCCTTGATACCCCTTCCACCACAGCCAGTAGTAACAAGATAGTGGCCTGGCTAGATGCTTCAGAATTATATTCAAAAAACTTTAAGTAATTTAAGAATGTTAGAATAGCTTGTTGATACCAATGATTATGCAATTAAAAATTAAAAGAAATATTAAATTAAGATACCATCAAAAGTCAATTAGCAGTTGAAAATAACTTTTTTTCAAAGTGCATTGGCATTCTTCAAGTACAAGAGAAAGTTTTACTTTTAATAAAACATTACCTATTTATTAAAGCAAACACAAATTTAAATAAGTAATTTAAGTTTTTAAAGATATTTGAATAACAATAGACTGAATTTTTATATTTTTGCTTTTAGTAAAATTAAAAAACAATTTTTTATGCAAATTTTTAAAATTTTTAGTGCATATTTTTAATTTTTTTAGTGCATAATTTGTATTTCTTAATGCATGAAAATCTCATCCCTTATTATTACTATAGTTGATACAAATATTTGGAAATTTGTTTAAAGTTCCGAAAACTCCTTTAAGAATTATTATTTATTTTGATGTACAAAAGATTTAGTATAAATCGCTCTTTTTTATATAATTAATTTAAAATTTCGTAGACCAAAGTAAACTAGCTTGTAAATTAATTTAATTAAAATCAGCTTTAAATTGCCAATTTGGCTCACAACTATTACAGTCAAGCCAAATATAGATACTACATGAATTGAATGTGTTCATTCATTTGTTTCGTTATTATTGGCTGGCTGATAAACTCATTGCAGTTGAATAACAAATGAGTGTGTTGAAATTGCTTTTTATTTATTCTTGCAGATATCTTGTTTGAACTCAGCCTAGGAAAATGGGTCTGGAATTTAATAACTACTGCAGGAGTTTGCATGGTGAGGAGGAATATACCTGGGAAAATACGTGTTCGTCTGCTTCGATGATCTATCTAGGATATAACTTTGGTTGTTTCATCTTTTTTTTTGGAAAAGAAAAAATTCTCTTTTATATGACTGGCCAAGGAACCTAATCATGATTCCTTGTGCCAATAATATAGTTGGAGTTGCCCTAATGTGTATGAAAAATTTTCATAAAAATACTTTTTTTTAGGAGTGACCATATTGAATAATTTGGGTTCCTTGCGTGTTTGTTGACAAATTTATTTTGCAAATAATATTATAGCTTTTGTTGTCGATTAAAATCCCAGTAAAAACTTCGCTTATTTTTTCAAAATGATTAGCTTTTTTAACTCATTATTTAGTAGCTTACTTTGCTACTACTTGCGTAACAAAGCAGATTTAACATATCTTTTTCTTTTAACGTATGAAATAAGTCAGTACCAATTTAAGTACATTATTAAAATATAGAGTGTCTGGCGGCGAATTTGTATTTTAAAATACGATTATTTCAAAAAGTAATAAACGGTGCGATGGACTGAGTGTAAATTTAATTTGTTCGTCCAGTCGATATTCAAGGATTGAACATTGAACTGGTTGAAAGCAGCTTACGTTAAAATCGGCGACTTTCAATATGGAAAAAAGCAGCCTCACTAGAACTTCCAAGAGCGATTATTCATGAAATTTCAAAAAAGGATCTGAAGTTCCATCCTTTTAAAATTTAAATCGTTCAAAAACTAAAAGAAAGTGACTTTGATTTACACAAAAATTTTTCTGAAACGATGTTGGAGCGTTTTCGCAATGTAAATCCCATTTTTTGGAGCGACGAGGCTCATTTTCACCTAAACGCCTACGTCAACAAGCAAACCTGCCGTTACTGATCTCCAAGAACACGCAACCCTCGATCGAAACATCAAAAACCGTTGCACTGCCCCAGGGTAACTGGTTGGTGTGCCTCATCCACGCATGAGATAATTAACCATTTTTTTTTCGAAAATTCTCGAAAAATATGGCTCCGTTTTGAACAGTGTGTTCAACTCGACGGAAGACATCATGATGACATACTCTTTAAAAAATAAAATCCACATTTTTTTCTATCGTTCAATGCTCTTAATAAAACTTTGTGTCAATTATTACGTTTTTTAATTAAGTTTGGAAATATAAATCTGCTACCAGACACCCTGTACAACGTAATCAGTTACAAAATGGATTAAAAAAAAAGAAAAATTGTCACCTAAAATCTAATAGGCCGTAAATAAAAAAAAAAAAAAAAAAAAAAAAAAAAATTAATTAGACTTTTTTATTGGTTATGATGTATTTTGATTAATTACATCATGATCAATTAGATATATGTTTTTATTTTGTTTTGCTATTTATAGAATTTAAGTTGTAAGCAAAAATGTTTGAAACTTTCATTAAAGTTCAGTCGTATTAAAATTGCAGTAGGAGATTCTCTACCTTGTTTTATGAGTTTAGATTATAGAAAGTCGAATCAATCTATCCGTATTTTGTAAGTTTTTTCTATTTTGTATATGTTTGATGAAAAAATTATCTAAAATTGAAGAAATTTTTTTGGACAAATTGTATTTGAGCTGGCAACTGGACAACAGAAAAAAAAACTGGACAATCCAGGGCATTTCAGGCCGTGTGGCAACCCTATTCTTATAGGAACGAGGGTAACACAAATATTCATACCTTCTCAGTCATACCATACCGCTTTTGGTTTCATCACCTTGGATGTGAGAGCGATTGCAGACAAGTGTACCTTACACTATCACACAAGTCTTATGTATTTTAAGGAAAATAAAACCATGTCGTGATAAGTTGCTATGGATTTTTTAAATCAGGGAAGCTTTTTTGTTAAATTACCTAAGAATTTTATTGTAGTGTTAATCGCCTTTAGTGACATAATAACTAAGTAAAAGGTTTTTGTTAGCCGATCATTTTTATTTAAATTTTCATTCTATAAAATATCGTTTAAATCCCAAAAGTTCAAAATTATGTTCACTGGGAAAGAATACAAAAAATAAACATTGAACTTGGGTCTCACTCAATTAGTGGATGCTGGCCAAAAATAAAAATCAAATACGAAATAATGTTGAAAGCTTTAATTTTCTCTTTCAATCCCAAAACAGACAGTTGTCGTCACATTTTGAATTTAAATCAAAATACTCATTCATAGTGGTGGCTATTTATTCACAACGATTTCCATTTCTTTGAAAACGAAATAATAATAAAAAAACGAAACCAAATATTTGAATACAATCTTAAAATACGGGGCAATGCATTTTGGCAAATGGCCAATAAAGCAACAAAAAAGGAAAAGGAAAATGAAATAGTTTCAGCTGAAATAAAAGATTGAATTAGAAAATTATTAATTATTTAATTATTTAACAATAAACATGACAAGAAATGCCAAAACAAAATGTTGAACTTTTAAACAAACTGTCAGACTCAATAAAATGTACTAAATATTAAATGAGGGAAATATTGCGGGAAAAAGGTGCATTTGAGAAAGTTCCAAATTTTATATTTAAATTTGATGATTTTCCTTAAAGTATCTAAAGCTTATTTGCTCCAGTGAAAAGCATTTCTAACGTACATATTTCTAAACTTTGTACTATTGTGATATGCGATGCACAGCAACTAGTCAGCAGCCTAAATTTTTCAAGACATTTTCGCTTTGGGTACTTACAAAGGGTTCATAAATTAATTTTACTTTTTCTTACAACTATTAAATTTTTTAAGTCTCCTTAGTAACTACAAGTCTACAACATTTAACCGAAAACTCAACAAAATATTTTCTTCTCAAATATAAGTTGTTCACATAAACCAGGTCAGATGTAAACGACCGTGTATCCGTACGCTCTTTACCAAATTGTATTCCAAACAACTGCAAATTTTTTTTTAACTTTAGTTTATTTTTGTTTCTTAAAGTTATCCTCACGTTTCCATTAAAAAGCTATAAATTTTTATAAAATTTGTTTATTTTCTGTAAAAGTTTTTTGATCTCTCAACATCATTTTAAAGCAATAAAATCAAAGTAGTAAACATTTTTGCTTCAATTTTGCCTTTTCCCCAATACAAATAAGCACATGAACTCTGTTACAGAAGAAAGAAAATAGTTTTTTAAATAAATTGTTTATTTATTTCAACGAATGTATTTATTGAATGCATTTTTGTCTGGCGGCTGCTGTTGTTAGTCGGTGGGTGGTTGGTTGTATGTTGCATGTTACAGTTGGATGTTTGTTTGTTTATTTTTTATGTCTGAATTGTTTCAAAAATGAGATTTTAACAACAGAAATAATTTTTTTTTTTTTTAAGAAAAAAATAAGATTTAAGAGAAAGTTTTCACAAGCATTTTAAAGAGAAAATATACTTGTATTTTAGAATTAAACAGCTGTTTTTAAATGTTTTCTATTAAAGCTTTACAGTTTCGAAAGCTTTTACGAACAATATTTAAAATTATTTGTTTAAAAGATCTTGGAAGAGAATTTACTTTTTATTTGGTTTTGTAGCTTTAAATTTAACTGAAAAAGCTATCAGGAATATCAATTCATGAAAATTTGGTGCTGCTAATAACACTTTTAGAAAACGTTCTATGGTATTTAGTTATCATCTATACAGCTTTCAAGGTTGCATATAAAAGTTTTATAATAATTACTAGCTTAACCCGGTGCGCTTTGCTACCTTAATCGAAATAAAATTAGTAAAATTTTTTTTAAACAGATCTTGTTAATTGATAACAAAGCACCTTGAACTAAATTTAATTGCTTTAACAGCAACCGTTTTGCAGAAATACAGAAATTTGAAGTGTATTCGTATGGGAGGTGCCATTCGTGCTTTTTCCATTGAACATACTTTTTGAAAGGGGTTGTGTATAATTATCTAAGGTGTTTGTACAAAATTGGAATGCTTTCACTTTGACAGTACTACAAATATGTAGAAATCTTTTATGCCAATGTATGGAAGGTGCCACGCCCACACAAAAATTAAAAAAATATTAATAGCCTTTGTGTCGGATAATCATAAATTTACTGTGAAAGTTACAGTAGTTTAGGAGTCTTTAGGGAACAAACTACCATACGATTTTTCATTAATATATTAGTAAGTGCTTCCCCTGCACCTACCCCCTTACTTTTATATTGAAAGGTGTAGTTTACCATTGTGTGGATCCTACAAAGCTTGAAGACTTTTATCTTCAGATATTCGGTATAAAATATTTTCATTCTATGGGGGGTACTGCTCTTTCTCCGTCTACCCGCCTATTTTTATTTTAAAACTTATAATTTACCATAATATTAGCATTAGCCACGTTTGAAGACTCTAGGTATAATAGTTCTTCAGTTACGCGATATTTAATATATGCATCCTATGGGGGTATTGCTCCAACTGCGCGTGCCCCCTTAATTTTTATTTTCAAAGGTTAAGTTTACTAGAGGTTTGACTCCTACTAAGTTAGAACATTATCAATACAACAGTTCTTAAGATATGCAATATTTAACATTGGCTTTCTATTGGGGTAACACTTCCTTTGGCGATGCCTTATTTCAATTTCGAGGCTAACTGCAAAAAGTTCAAGAAAATGGGTGCAGCGGTTTTTAAGAAAAGCGAAACCTAATATTGGCATCTTATGGAGGCTACCATTTCCACTGCTCCTATCGAAAGAATAATTAGCCTATTGTTTTTGGGGATCACGTGATGTAAATCTTTAAATTTCAGGAAATCGGTTCAGTAGTTAACAAAAAAACAGACAAACATTTAAAAATTTTAACATATCGAGGGTTATTTTTCAAATACTGCTATCAGCAAAATCACATCAATTTTTTCGATAACTCTAATGGCCATTTTCTCAATGTATCGACAAACTGTCTGTTACTTAATGTCAACATAAATTTATTGGACCGATAAACTGTCCGTTAACGATTTTGGGTTTCTCAATATACCGACAAAAAACAAAGTTTTCAGCTGGCAACGCCACTCAAAATACATGTAAACGTTGGGAGTCAGCTGATTGAATTTATCTGAACGGCAAATAAAAGGAAAATAAATAATTGGCAGTTGAGTGCCGGTTAGCTTTGCGATAAAATCGAAGCAAATGAGACATTGAGAAAACCAAATTTCTTAAATGTGCAGTTTTTCGTTGGGAAAAAAGATGATCGCCTAATGAGAAAATGGCCATAAGAGTATTAACTAAACTTTATTTTACAACGTTATTTAAAAACAACGTCTTAATCATACATATGTAATTTTTTTTCTTAATTCCAGATATTCGCGTTTATATGTCTGAACATTGAAATAAGCAGATAGCACTATTTGAACAAAAATTAAAATGAGCTGTAATGAAAACTATTTGAGACTTTAGTTTAAATTACATGAATTTTTATTAAAATAATTGAAGCACAGCCGCGAATAACGTTTTAAGTTACAAAATAATAATTTTTCAGGAGAGCAAAAAAACGTTTTTTTACAGGCAGCATTATTTGTTTTAAAAATTGTTTATTTCTATTATTAAAAATAATGATAATAAAAACTTTAATGCAAAAGGCTTTTAAAACATTATTCCGTACTGCGAAACCATTTCGGTTTCATCATTTTGTTAGTAACTTGCAATTTTCTTCCACTGGCTGACACTTTGTACGCCATTTTGAAGGCGTAAAGGTGCATAGTTTTGGTTGATTTGATGTTTAAACTGTGTAAGAGAGTTAGGTCAACGGTTATCTGCAAAAAAATAGTTTTTGCAAAATGTGGCGTTTACAACGTTATTCGCGGCTGTGCTTCAATTAGTAAAATTTAAAGAAACTTAATCATGTTAACAGAACTCGAAATCAAGTTAAAATTTTACACTTACGTTTATTGAAAAGCAATAAATAATTAAACTTTATCCAAATATTTTAAATTATCATAAAAATAATGATATTCTTGCGAAATAGCAGACTTCAATTCTTCGGAAATGAATGCTTAGTTGAAAAGAACGTGGGCCAGATTCTAAGGGGTTCGCTTCTCTGTATATTAGAGTTTGCTAAAAACCGTAAAAATGTGAAACCGCGGTTTCGGTTTTAAAATGATTAAAAACGGCCGGTTTCGGTTCGGTTTTGAAAATATCAAAGGAAAATTCATACATAAACATATATATTTTTTTTGCAAGTTTCTTATTTGTTTCAATGCAGGTACTTTTGTTCGCCCTTAAGTGTATACCTGGCCAGGCATTTTTTGACTTTTTCTAGTTTTTGTTCATATAATTATTAAGTATATTAGAACGAAACTTTATGTATTCCTCAATTCCGCAATTGGCCAAATGAAAATTTTGT
Source organism: Pollenia angustigena (assembly GCA_930367215.1). Lineage (NCBI taxonomy): Eukaryota > Metazoa > Arthropoda > Insecta > Diptera > Polleniidae > Pollenia > Pollenia angustigena. Next base: position 170,795,019 of record OV884059.1, on the reverse strand, counting down.
GCATATTGTATCCACCTGGGCCTGGTTAATAAAATCAAAATGAAACTTTTTAAAAAAGCATATACAACACATAAGAATTCTACCTTTTCTGTTTTTTCGAAAAATTATTTTATTTCCCAACAAAATGATCCTGCTATAGCCATAAAACTCCATACATATAAAAGAAGTCCAAGCCTTGCCCAGGGGTTCGTTAGTGTGAGTTTTTTCTATAGCCACATGAAACTCCATACAAAATTCAAGTGGCCCAGGTGTCAGTTTATGCCTCACAAATAAGGTGTGTACTTAAGAGTTATAAAGATAACATTTGTTCTTCTTAGTACTTATTTTGAATTTAAAGAATTTTGAAATACCTTGTCATTGTTGAAGGCTGTTATGTATAAAGTTTTTGTATATTAAGTACGAGTATGATGTTTAATTTGCAATTTCTTCAAGCATAAATACGTTGTTAAAGTTAAAGCTAAAACCGAGGTTTTTTTTTGTTGGTTTTCGGTTTCGGATTTTAGGCATTTAAAACCGCGGTTTCGGTTTCGGTTAAAACCGAACAGCAATCCCTACTTTATATGATCGCTGCACTCTGTGGGAAATTTGGAAAAAAATGGAAATAATTCAATTTTTATAAATGGTTGGTCCGAGTGGAATGCAGTTTGAGTTGACAATTAATAAGGTGTAGTCGAGCTTAAGTCTTTGATTTGAGGTCTATAGACTTAGCCGGAGAGGTTCTATAGGTTCCCAAATTAGGACATATCGGGTATAACAAAAACTAAAAAGATCCTTAGTGCTTAATTCTAGCTGGATGCTAAAAATAATTTTTTAGTGAAATGCGCTTGCCGAGTTTTTCATAATTTATAATTGGTCTAGTATTTTGGAAATATAAGACTCAAATTTATCATAGTTTGTTTGAAATATGTTTTTGAGAATTATCAACAAGATTTTGTTTGTCGTGCTTAATTCTCAATTTTTATTTTTGATAAAAGCACTGAACGTTATTGTTGATGGGATAAGATATTTCACTTCATGCAAAGATTTTAGAAAAACTAAAGGTTTTATACAAATAAATTCGCTTAACAGTTTTATTTGTATAATATTTATCATGCAAATGTTGGCCATGACTTCGTCTGAGGTGGTCCTTTCGGACGATCCAATTTTGGGCCGATATGTTTATAATAATTGTGCAAAACGAATACTAAGACCCGTGCTTGGTAGCCATTATATTTCTAAAAAACACACATTTTTAGGAATTTTCGGCTGTTTTTTGGGAATTGTGGGATTCGTTTTGTAAGTTTAATAAAATTTTGAGCTGGTTTGCATTAAGCATTAAAAAATGTATTTATTCGTAAAATTTCATTAAATAATATTAGCTAACAAAGATTTTATTGCATAAATTAAAATTTATATGGTTTACAAAAACTCATAAACATTTTTTGCAGTTGTTTTGCAAAATTTCTACAACGAATTTTAAAATTATATTAGTTTATGAAATCTAGTCATAATACCCAACCCTTTGATGTATAATATGTCTACTTTGTAATAACAATTTTTATAATTTTATTATATAAAGAAATATTTTTTATGTAAATAGCACTTTTTTACAAAGCAAAAAAAACTTGTGTGTTAGATAGCACAAACAATATTTATGAAATAAAAAAATAAGATGAGATAAACCCACTTTTTTATTGTTGATGTGTTTTGTTAAAGCTTTGATATTGTTACAAGTAAAACTGTTGCTATAAGTCTTATACGTTTAACAGTTTTATTTGGTTTAATATCTTTAGTTTTTCTAAAATCTTTATGGATGAAGTTTCCTGATGATCTGGCCTAAGCAACCAGTGAAATGCATAGGAATAGCTTATCCCATCAACAATAAATTTCAAGTGTTTTTATCAAGAATAAAAACTGGGAATTAAGCACGAATAACAAAATCTTTTGAAATTAAAATTTTGTATTCCCAAAAATTTAAATTACTTTTTGACTTTTGGGAGAATTTTTTTTTCCAAATTTAAATGACAGATAACCCTTCAGTTAGTGAACTCGTTTCTATAAAAAACACATTTTTGAAAAATTGCAGATATCACTATTTGAAAAATAACCCTCGATATATAAAAATTTATTGCTCCCCCTGCACCTACCCTCTTTATTTTTAATTTTAAAAGTGCAGTTTATCTTAAGAATACACGCAAAGAAAAAACATGGTTGTGGTAAACATATTCCAAGAGCAACATATTATGATAAGATTCATGATTGTAGTCACCATATTAAGATTATTATTGAATCATATTATGACTAAATATACTCGTACTCAGTGTTCGAAAATAAACAGTACATTATTTAGCGTTCGGCTCACACACCGAAGAACGATATCTATTTTTTTACTGTTTGTGTAAACATACACAAACCTTAATACCGTTCGTAACTATTTTCAAGAAAGAACCGAACATTATATAATGTTCGGTTCTGCGTTAAAAAACAGAACAATTGTAGTGATACTGAAGAAAAACATTATATTTTAATGTTCTATAATGTTTTTTTCGTGTGTGTATTTTGTTTTTGTAAAAAATGTTTGTTTTTTTTTTTATCAGCAAAAAGCGACGAACATTATCGAGCCGAACCGAACCGAACACATTGAAGTTCGTGGATTTTCAAAAAAAAAAAAACCGAACGGAATTTAATGTTCTCATCATTTGTTGAGTATGATGAAAACAGCATTATTTTTGTGTTCGAAAGATGACAAACAGGGAAACGTTATTTTTTTTAATGAATTTCTACACAAACACTATTAGCGTTTGTGTTTTCCACAAATCTACCGAACCGAACATTAAAGAACGATATTTAGTGTTTATTTTCGAACACTGCTCGTACTATACATCATAATATTTTTCCCTTAATCATATTATTATTCTGTTAATCATACTAAGTTAAGAAGTAAACAAATTATTGTCATGCTAATCATAATAAGTTAAGAACTTATCATATTATTGTCAAGTTAACCATAATAAGTTAAGAAGCAATAATATTATTATCATGTTAATCATAATAAGCTAAGAAGTAATAAAATAAGAAGTAATATTATCATCAGGTAAATCATAATAAACTTAGAAGCAATCATATTATGATACATTTCATAAAATAAATTAAATTTTTTTTTCTTCGATATTTTATTTTGTGACTTTTTACAACTTTTCTTAATGTAAATCAAAAAGCGGAGTTCAATATAAGGCTTGCAAAAGAGCAAATGCAAAATCTGTGGTTTTCATGGGCAACCGCGTATATCCTTTTTTCCGATGTAGATGCCATATTACACAATTTTAAAAGCCCTTTACATGTTTCTAAAAATTTTTGAAAAAAGATGGATCAATTAACATTTTTTAACGTAATGACAAAGTTTAAAAAGTGCAATATCTAGACCCTAGTTTGATTTAGAATGGTTTTTCGGCTCTCCGGAAAAAATGTTTTTAGACGTACGCGGTTGCCCATGAAAACCACAGAAATATCGTAGCACTTTTATAAATTATAACGAAATATCTGTGTGTTTTGGTGTTGGATTTAACAAAAAAACTACGATAGTTTGCATTTGCACTATTAAATCACTAATACTGAATGAACTCCGCTAATATATTAATTTTTTAAATACTTTAAACTTATTTTTTTATGGAATTTTAACTTTTAATTAAAAAATTAAATAAAAAAAAAACGACACAACTGCTTCGACATTATTTTACAAATGGCGCTAACATAATATTATTAGAGTAAAAAAAGTTTGATTGCATCTTAAACGTAATATGATAAATGTATAGAAAGTTATCATGTTATGGCTATTAGATATCATGATATGGTTGTGATTAATATAATATGTTTTGAAAGTTATCATAATTTAGTTGTTAGAAAAATAATTATTTTTCGGTCAACAATACTCAAATTTATAATTGCGATAAACATTAATATGTTTACAGTAACTATAATATTGTTGATATTAAATAAAAATAACAATTATTTGTGTACGACAACAATATATTGTTGTTGCCGTAACCATGCCCAGCCATATTTTTTCTCTGCGTGTGGGTTCGAAAAAGCTGGAAGACTTTTGTCTTCAGATATTAGGTATTGAACATTTTCGTTCTTGGGGGGGGGGGGGGTACTGCTTCTCCTCTGTCTACTCCGCCCATTTTTATATTGAAGTTTATAGTTTACCGTAATAGTAGCTTTAACCACGTTTGAAGACCCTCCCTTTAATAGTTCTTTAGTTGAGCGATATTTAATATTTGCATTCTATGGAAGGTATTTCCCCCCTGCGCCTTCCCGCTTATTTTTATTTTTAAAAGTGTAGCATACCATAAGAGTGACTTCTATAAAGTGTGAACATTCTCACTATAACAGTTCTTAAGATATGCGATATTAAACATTGTCGTCCTATGGGGGGGGGGGGGGGGGGGTAGGGTAGTTAAACGTGGCCTTCCTCCAGAACGAGTAGGAGATGTGCGCCCAGTCTGCAAACACTTTTTAATTAGCCTAGAAATAATTGATGTGTTGATCGAATATTTTGCTCTTAATTAATGTCTTGATAAATTCCCTTGATCCTAGCCCAATCGATAACTTGTGGAGGATCGTTAACTTAAAAATCAACCGAAAACATTAAACAACCAAAGAAAATTTATCTGAAGCCGCAAAAATAGCCTGGGAAGCAATATCACCTGAAATAATTAATAGTTTAATATCCTCAATGCCTCAAAGATGTGCGTGTGTCATCCTGAATAAAGAATTCGCAACGAAATATTGATTTCAATAGTTTATTTTGTACCTTAAGTTGGGGGTGCTTTAGTTTAGTCCGCTTATATTTGCGACTTGAAATTTTTTTTTGAATTTTAACTTTATTTTTATTAAATTTTGAATTTCTTAAGTTTCTGTTTTTCAATAAAAAAGATATAAATAAAAATAAAAATAAATTAGCAAGCATTAAAACTGACGCTTTACATATCGTTACCTTAAATACAAACGGACGTAACCACACTTTTATTATCAGATTACATTTATTTTAAAATTCAGCGTTTTGAGTCGCTTCAGTAAAATAAAAAAAATTTTTTTTTAAACTTAATCTTTAATAATATTTTGTTCCAAAGTACTAAACGTAAAATTGTTATCTTTGGATTTTTCATTCAAAAGTTTGTAAACAATGCTATTTTCAGTATTTAGGTACATTATTGCGGGTTATGTGCTCTGTGTTTTGTTAAATTAACTCAATTTGGTATGGAGGAGTATTTGTCATTCGGTATGCTAGTTGAATAGAGGAATCTAATTGGTCATATGACTGATTGCTATTTCTGCACGACCAAAGTGAATGGCGGAAAAGACGGCAAAGCTATTTATCATGATATAAAACTAGTTACAAAAATTGCTTCATATTATTTTCTGTACGCAAAACAAAAAACCCCAGCATAAAAAGTAACAAAAGTAACAGTCAGTTAAGAAGATTTTATTTGAGCTTTAATTCTACTAGTGATTCAAATATTAAATCAATGTTCGAAAAAAAAACACTTAATATCGCTCCTTAGTGTCCCGGTCGTTAGATTTTTAGAAAACAAAAACGTTAATAGTGTTTGTGTGGTAAAACATTAAAAAAATAACCTTTCTCTGTTCGTCATCTTTCGAACACAAAAATAATACTGTTTTTATCAAAGTCAACAAAAGATGAGAACATATAATTCCGTTCGGTTTTTTTTTAACACAAAATTCATTGTGTTCGGTTCGGTTCATTAATGCTCGTCGCTTTTGGCTGGGGGAAAAAAACCAAACATTTTTTACAAAAACAAAATACACAAATCCAGCAAAATAATTTTACACAAGCAAAACATATACACAATACACACACAAGCTGTTCGTGCTGCGGTCGTTGCTAAAATTGTTTGTTAATTTACAAAGAACAGAACATTATATAATGTTCGGCCCTTTCTTGAAAATAGTTACGAACGATATTAAGGGTTATGTTCGTCTACACAATCACTAAAAAATAGATATCGTTCTTGGGTGTGCTAAATAATGGACTGTTTATTCTCGAACACTGTATTTAACTACTGAGACAAAGCGCACTGAATGATTTATGTCGTGGCCAAAACTTGTCAAAAGAGAATTTGGGACACGGATTTTTTTTAATCGCAATCCCTTCAAGTTATGTGGATCACTTTCCAAAAAAGCAGAAAGCGGGTTAGGAGACCACAGAAGTCATAACGATAGTCTACAAGTTCGAAATATGATGGAAGACTGTTATGCCATAGAAATTTATCAAATCAACAAAATATATCCGTATTATTTGAAATCTAGTTTAATGGGTGTCGTCTAACTACAGGAGCACACATGCCATTGAAGGACAATTGGGATCAGACCCTGTGACTTCTAATGAATTCAAATTCGTGAAACGTGATTGCAGCATAAAAGGAGACAAGTTATCCCATTTTCGACCAAAAATAGAATTAGACCAACAAATTCAATTCTAATTTGAAAGTTGAAAATTTTTAATTTTTTCCGATCATAAATTTTTTTTTTAATTACTTTTGCAACTTAATTGTCTTTAACATATGGATTAAAAATTTAAAAAACATTTTTTTGACTCAATGGAGGGGAAAAAACGTATAAAATCCATTTTTTCAAATCTAAAGAAATGTAACTCGGTAAATTTTTGTCTGGTAAAACGCAATTGAGATATGGGCTTAACTAAAAAGAAAAATTTAGTCTTTGCAACAGAGTACAATTTGGATAATTCAAAAATTCGCTAAAGCTAAAAATCTATAAAGTTGATTTAGCGATTTTTGGCTACGAGTGCAATTCTGTAACGTGCATTGCTAAATTTGGCAATGCCATAAACATTTAATTCGCCCCAATGTCATCGCTTTTAATGTCATCGCTTAAATTGTTAAACTACTTTTTTTTCTAAGGCATTTTAGCGATCGAGATTTAGCTTAAGCTAAGCGAATTACAGAATACGGCTGTAGTTCCACAAATTTTTGGAAATAAATTATAAACTGCAAAAAACATGCTGTTCGTGAATATCTCGAAAACGCTTCTTAAGAAAAACATTTGACATTTGAATTCAGCGGCCCAAATTTAGCTTAGAAAACATCTAGTTTTTGAGGTCAAAAAGTTGAAAACTTGTCAATCGAAGTTTTGTGAAACACATTTGGATTCGTTGTTTTGATAACATAACTCTACAATTTTACGGTAATCTGACTTCGTTTTATTAAACCTTTTGAATGAAATCTTCGCTACATAGATGCTTTATAGTTTAGAATTGCATTCCTCTTGTGCGTTTTTGTATACAAATCTTTACAATCAAGAAGTATTTTTTGGTATACCGAATTTTTACTTTATTTACTTAAAAAAAAACTAAATTTTTTTGGATTGATGAAAACGATTGGAATCTAAAGCACCAAAAATGATTTTGAACGGAATGGCAAATACGGAATTGAAAGTACTTATCTGAACGGAATCTGTTATATGGCTTAACTGATTGTGCTGGTTTCCAATAGAATTCAATATATCGCTGGGTAAATTTTACAATGTTGTAAGTGAAAGAGCTAAAGTCTCAAGAACATTAAGTTTTTAATATCTTGTTTTTATTCTACTATATTCGAAAAAGATTACGCGTGTTACCGTCTCTGGATCAACATTGTCACATAAAACCCTAAAAAATAACAATTAAAAACGTGAAACAATGTGACATACAACTTTGTAATATTAAGCCGTTTTTATATACTAGTAAATAGTAAAAGATATAATAAAAAAAATTTATTATATTAATTTCTTTAAGACGTTTTCTAAATTATTCGACAAGTAGCGAATTGCATTTCGCTGTTTGGCCTTAACTTTTAAAATCATTCACAATAGATAATCAATTTTTCAGCATTATTTTCCCCTACCTTGAAAATTCTCTCTTTTCACATGTGTAAAGAGAAAGTAAGTTTAAAATCTCAAGATCACTTTTATAAAATGGAAAGAAAGAGAACATTTTCTGGAAAACCCCAAATGATACTAACAACAAATCGCCAGTTTATAAAGAAAATTCAAAGAAGAAACACACGTTTTCTTTAACGTCTTAAAACACACACATACAAAACAAGAAACGAAATTTAAAAATAATTTTTTTTTTCAAGTTAAGCAAAAATAAAAAAGTCATTGATAAATTTTAAATCATTAAAGTGACAAGTGTACAAATAATATAAATAAATTATGGTTAAATTAAAAAATTAAATAATTAAAATAAAATATTTAAAAAAATCTACAACTCGAAAGAAAAAATAATATTTATTAAGACAATAAACAAAACAAACAAAATTATTAATTGCATAAAAATGAAAAATAAATGTTCTTTTTATCAATCAACAAAAAAACATCATAAATTTTGTAAAACAAACAAAAAAATTTAATTAATAGTGCTTAGAAAACAACAACTACAAAAGAAAGGAAGGAAATCATTTGTTTTGTGCATTTGAAAATTGTTTAAATTTGTTTACAATTGTTGTTACACTCTAGACGAATACACAGGCCGACAAGCACACACACACACATACACTTTTTAAATACACACGTATATAGTTTTGTTTTTTGTTGTTGCTTTTTTATCACAAGTGTATTTTTGTATAAATTTTTTGTATATTTTTGTTCACCAAAATTTTTTGTTTAAACTTGTGGTTTTTACAAACATTTAAAATTTTTTCCTCAGTGGTTTTTCTTAAAACTTTACGCTACAAAATAAAATGAAAAAAAAATACAAATAAAAAAGAAAATTTTATAGAAAATAACATATTTTAGTTTATATTAATTGAAACACATAAATCGATATTAAAGCACGCACATTTCATAGCAGCCGGTTTTGTGTTGCTAGTCTGTCTTTTTAAAATAAATAGGGGAAAAAATTGGAAATATTAGAGTTTTAGAGAAATAGTTCGTTGTTTTAGATTTAAAAAAAAAACCAAAACAATTCTAATGTTTTATAATGACAATAGAAGTGTTCAAATGTTGCGTGTCAAAATGAAATGTTTCTTAAAGTGTTAAATGTAAAATTAAAAACACAAACAAAAAGAAATTATATTTAAACTTAAAATTATGATTGATGTGTTTGCAAAAATATCTAGAAACAAATTTATGAAATTATAAATAAAAAGTGCATTCAAAGTAGAAAACAAAATGGAAAATGCTACAAAGAAAATTGAATTCAGTAAGTTTTTTATAATTTTTTTTTTTAATTAAAAATGTATTTCAAAAATCTGTAGTATTGCTTTTGCAAATGGTACCGACCCACAAGATATTAAAAATAGAAAATAAAAAAAACTTTTTTGCATTAAAGATTTTTTACATTAAAAAAAGTAATAGAAGTGTCAATATGTCTCCCAAATTTGCACATACATATATATGGGGAATTATTTTTGAAGCGGACAACCCAATAAAGAAATTTTGTCCGAATTCCTTTATATTTGGCATAACTATAGTTCTAGTAGATATGAATAAGTGTGTGAAACATTTTTTTCTACGATGTTTATTTGTTGAGCTACGGGGTGGTAAAGTGTTGTCGTTTTGAAAAAAAAATTTCTTAAATTATTTTTTCGAACCAAAAATGTATCAACCAAAAAAAAATTTTAAGTGATTTCTCTAGAAAATCGATTGATCTTTAAATAAAAAAAAAAATGTTTAATTAATTTCATATTGTAAAAATAATTTAGGGAAAATTAAATTTTATCCTCTTTAGCTTATTAAAATATACAAATTTTAATTGAAAACCATAAACAGTTCACCAAATAACCACAATACTAATTGTTAAAAAGCTAATGCATGAGCATAACGCATATGTCGTTGAAGTTGTGCTTAAAAAGGTCAACAAGAAAAAAAGGACGACAAAAAAAATTAAAAACAGAAAAATGTACTTTGGACTTCAAGAAGAATTCTTGACAAAAATTACGAAAAAACAGAAGTATGGAAGATCATGTAAATCAATTAAAATAGATAATCATTCAAAAGCAAATTTCGATCTACCAAAGATTTAATACAATTTGGTTTAAGGATTCATGTTTGACTATTGATAGCAGTCATCAATGGCTGGGAGTGTTAAAACGCCAAAACCCTTTGAAGAAATTGAGTGGTTGCAATTGATACATGTAAGGGTAACCTGTCCGTGAAAGCGTGGGTTCGATTCGCGCGGCAGTCAAGAATGAAAAATTATCACGACATATGCGATCAAGTTTATGTCGGTACTACAACAAATAAGCTTAAGACACGTTAAGCTGGACATAAATCAGATTTTAAAAACATCAATAAAATATGAACACAAAAAACTGCACTCACATCCCACTGTGCAGTGAGGTTACATAAACCCAACCAGACACGGAAAACTGTTTTCTTATATTGTTACAGCCTTGATAATGATATCCGATGGATATCGAAACATTGGAACAAATTAATTAATAAATAATATTTATTGTTTACAAATAATTGTCCTCGAGCTCGAAAAAACTTTTTATTTTTAATAAAAAAAAAAAAAAATAAAATAAAAATTTTATTTAATTATCAATTAATTTTAATTTATTTCATGTTGTAAAATTCCTTTCTTCATTAAAAAAATTTTATGAAAATTAACTTTGATGAACTTTAGCCTAATTATAACATCAAAATTTGGATAAAAAAAAAATTAATTTGAAAAAAAAAAAAAAATTTTTCATCTGCAAAACCGGAAATCACCAATTTAAATCAAAATTTTTCTAACTTAGTCCTAATTTTTTTTTTTTAAAGGAATTATTTTTATTATGTGACATCTATTAGTTTAAAAATTTTGCAAATTTCTTTACCCTCGTATATGTGGTTATTGAAATGTTGTACCGTAAAAGACAGGAAAAAACCAGTTTAATTTTTAATCTTATTATTTTTTTGACGTGCTAAATTCCAAATTTTTATTTTTGACTAATAGGCCAACTCATCAGGAACCCTTTTTTTTCTTAATACGACCTATTTTTTTTTTCTTTTTAGCGAAATAAGCCTGAGGCGTACTTATCATATTGTAAAACTTTTGTTTTGTGCTCTTCATAAGTTTAAAAGTTATGCAAATAATGATTTAAGTCGCTTGTTTATGTAGGCCTGTGGTTGCCAGGCGCGGATCCAGCTTGAGCCTTAGGGGGGGTGGGGTTGAATTTTGTATGATACAAAAAAGTAAAAAAAACAATATGACTTCACTTCTGTTCTCTTCAAGGCTCATGATTTAAGTCTTCACTTTCTCGCACTCCTCTCGTACGTCAGCTATTATATGTCCTACACAGACAAAAATAATAATTGATTTCAATTAAAAAATTTGTGTTATTAAATAAAAAATTAATTAAATTTGCACCAGTAAACAAATTAAAAGTATGAATTAAACCAGTTAATAGTATTAATTAAACGTTTGATTTACTTGATTAAACGTTTAATTCACTTGTTTAATTTTTAATTAAAACTGATTTTATTTTTGATTAATGCTTTAATTAGTGAAAAATTTTGGAGAATTTTTTCTGTGTAGAATCAGTACAATGTATATGGAGAAGTCGTTTGTTGTGAGAATATCCCGACTGTGTAACATTGTTATCCCATACAATGCGCGCAATTTTTCGCTTAGTGTTTTCAGACACTCTTTAAGAAGAACATGTAAAACATATTTTTTTCCTTTCTCGTCTTTTATCACTGGCCATCTGGACCTTATATTATGTATGTATATTTTTTCTTTCCTAATTCCTGTAATATTCATGTTTCGCACAACTAGGGATAGTTTTAAGTAATTTAAAGTAAATGTACCTACTTGTACACAGAAAAATTAAAAACCAACTTCAATTAACGTATTTGTTAGAAATTTATACAATTAATTAAATTCCGTACTGATTTTCCGCCAGCAAACAAATTGATCATATCAATTAACACATTTGTAAGTTTGAGCTTTTGTTGCTGTTCAGTTTCAATCAATAGGTTTAATTGGAATTTGACCACCAGCAAAAAATGCTAAAAAAAACTGTAAACACAAATTGAAACAATTAAAAAATTATTTGAAAATATTAAATATTTTAAAGTTTGTGTGTATGTTTTCATATTTGCAAATATACACACAAACATAATAATTTTCTTTTTCATTTAAGGGAAATTAATGGGAACAATTAAAGAATTTGTTTGAAACAGCATTATTGCATAAATTGAACAAATTTTGGTGAAAATTTTTTCTGTGTAGAAAAACTATGTAATCCATTCGGCCTTTTAGGCTTCCGGGATTACTATATGAATTCAATAAAATCTAAAATCTAAAGTTTTGATAAGTCTTGATCCTTTTTGAAGATCTATATCTTGCTTTTGTAAAATGATACTAAGTGGCTGTGTTACAATAAGTATCACATATGTAAATTCCGCAAATAAATTCAAAAGTACAAAGTGGGTTCCTTAATATAAAGGCAGAGATACTACCTTGATTATATTTAAAAAATTGAGATGTTTGATTTATGGGAATAGCAAGGCGTTAGTTTCGCATTTATCGCAGTTTCCAGAGTTTAATAACAGCTCCATTTTCTGCTGACATCAGAGGACACAATTTTTTAATTCAAGACCAAAATTTGTCAAAGCTTTAAGAACTATTGATGATAGTGCCTCCGCATCAATTGACACATCAACGTCATCAATATCTTTTGAAGCCTCTTCAAATGCGTATATAATAAGGCCAATAAATTCTTCCCTAACAACTTTTTGTTGTATGTTGAAATATCTTAAAGATAAGGAAATCTGGCTTTTCCCCGAAAAATCCGTGGTTTCGTCAAAAATTATCGAATAGAATTTTGATTCATATAAAAAACATAAATATTGGATATACATTCTAAGGTTTATTAATAATTCAACTGCACGCATTACCAAGTCAAACGTTTAGTCTTTGGATATAGTGCCATCTATATCTATGCTGGGATTTAATGTAGAATAAAATTTATTTGAATACGGTAAACTTGATGTTTCATTGGAAATATCTAATAAATAACTATTAGGATTCAGATATGGATACTTATTGAAAATTTCGTTTAGAGATTCAATAAAAAAATAAAAAACTACTTATTGAAAATTTCGTTAGAGATTCAATAAAAAAAAAACAAAAAAAAACCTAACTGGGATTTCCAAAAATTTTGTACATTTAAAAAAAATATTATTATTGGGAATTCTTGTATTATCGAAATAAACAAAACATATTTTTATAATTTAGGGGGAGGGGTGGAATATCCTTATTTACCCAGCCTCTGAATCCGCGCCTGGTGATTGCATTAGTAATTTTATTATAAAGGAATACAAAATCCGTCGAAAATTTTCGAAGCTTCTTTTGTTAAAATGACATCATCTTTTTAAAAACCGCCAATAATGGTTATTTTGGAATATATCGAAAACGGTTCTACTTTTGACTATTGTGACTTCACATTCGGATTCAGTAGACAATTTTACATAAATATTAGGTGTCAGATTCATTTGGTCACTACTTTGTTGAAAATTTGTGAAACGGTGCAATTAAATCAAATATTTTTTTTTGTTAAAAGAAAATTAAAAGTATATTTTGATTTAATAAACATTTAAGTTGTTTTAAAATAAATTTTTAATTAAAAAATTTATTAAATACAAAAAATAGTTCCAACAATAATACATATCTAGATAAAATATATATATAAAAAGTATATTTTGTATTGGATGTGGATGCCCCTGCCTGCTGATCAACTCTTATGATGAAAAATTATATTAAGATCTTAAGCTGTAGCTTAAATTGTATTATGGATACAATGAATGTATATTATAACTTTTTACGGGTTATTGATTTTAGCCTACTCCTAGCAAGACAATTTTAAGCCTGGTAATATAGACAAATATATGAAAGCTCTATCTGTAATAATTTTTTTTAAGCTAATTCTTATACATTCACTTTGTATGAGGAAGGGGTAGTTTTCTCCCTACTCCAGTTGGTTCAATTCTAAAGTTTGTAATTCAGAATAACAACTAATTGATACCCAGAAAGCTGTAGCTATCTTATTTTTGGAAACAAACGAAAATAAGCATAAGTTTTCATCTTTTAAACTTGATGAGGCAAATATACATATACTCTATTATTACGAAATAAGACTGAGAGCACTGTTAGTTAATTAAGGATTTAATTTGTAATTGTATTTATTACTCTTAATAAACAAGTAAAGAATTCAATATAGATTTTTGTTTTGTATTAAAAAAAAAAAAATACATTGTTATGTCCTGACATAATTATTTATTTTTTTTATAAAAAAAACTGTTATTTTTAACTTAACGATTTGTCAAGTTAAAAATTTATTCTCAATAAACGTGTTTGGTATAAGTTACTGCAATGTAGTATTCCCATTAAAAAAAATTTGGGTTTTTTGAAGCAATACAGAGAAAAAGCTAATACTCAAGCGCTTCAATTCGAGAGCTCTTATAAAGCAGTAAATGATAGCGAATTAAACATACAAAAAGCTGCTATTTTAGTGCTGACAACGAAGAGGGTATAGTCGGTCAAGCCCGACCATATGATACCCTACACCACAGTATTAAAAAATACATCATGCTTATATGTCCATATAAATATGGATTTATCTATGTTTATAAAAGTCATTAAAATCAGTTTAAAAGTTTGTGAGAGCCAGAAATTGCCCCCTACCACCCCTTGTGGTCCTAGTTTTGAAAACTGTATAGCTTATGTGTCCATATAGTTATGGATCTATCTATGTTTTAAATTTCATTAAAATCGGTTTGAGAGGCAGAAATAGGCCCTATCTCCTCTCGTGATCCTTTTTTAAAAAAAATGCATCCCTTTTGTGTTCATATAGATATGGATCTATCTATGTTTTAAATTTCATTAAATTAGGTTTGAGAGGAAGAAATTGCCCCCTATCTTCCCTCGTGGTCCTACGATTTGGCTTAGTCCTTGTGCCAATAAGAACCTATGTCCAAAATTTTATCAAAGTATCTCCAAAATTGCGACATCGTTAGTTCGACTCAGAAAGTGATTCTGTGATCGGTATACTTTAAGGTGGGTCTATGACCAATATTTTAAGGCGTTACACACATCAGCACAAATGCATAATACCCTCTCCACTATTGTGGTGTGGGTATAAAAAGGCATTTAAACAAGTAAAACCAAAACATTAATGAATAAGTTAATATTTTTAGCCCTGTAGGAGCACTGTAGGAGCGCTTTGTTTGCATGATAAAAGAAGCGTTTATTGTCAGCAAAAAATAGTCGTCCAAACCGGGAACACCCCATACAAAAATCAGGCATCCCATCAGCATATTCATACAAAAATTCATCCAAAAAACCTGCTCCTTTTGGAGCACTTTTTTTACTGGGATTATTTCAATAAAACAAGTCCTAGGCATTTAAACAAGTTAAAGCAAAGCATTAATGAATATGTTAATATAGTTAGCCCTAAAAAAAGCACTGTACGAGCGCTTTGTTTTCATGTTAAAAGAAGAGCTTATTGTCAGCAGAAAATAGTCCTACAAACCGGGAACACCCCATACAAAAATCAGGCATCCCATCAGCATATTCATACAAAAAACCTGCTCCTTTTGGATCACGTTTTTTACTGGGATTATTTCAATAAAACAAGTCCTAGAAATACATTTTAGAACCAAATTTTAGAAAGTCCCAAAAATGTGTCACGCCACTGGTGAAGACTGTACTCTATCTTTTTGTTCTTCATATACCAGTTGAATGATTGGTTCTTCTTTCACTGGTCGTGAGTTCGTTTTTTTTTTGTACTCGTTCATCCCAGGACCAGTCTGTTGAACAATTGTCATAAATTTACCGTATGGTGGTTATATAGGAAACTAAAGCTCCGATAATGTCATTTTTTTCCACAAAATCATTGGAAGAGAGGGTATTAAGTATTTGTCACAAACAAATTTTAGATTTATTCTGGACCTACTTTAAACTACACTCATTGACTTAAGCCACGGTCAATAAAATTCTTAAATTAATTAAAATTTTTCGTCTTTTGTGAATACATAAAATCAAAAGTTGTTAACAGATTTTAATCATTTATAGCTTGTTTTGTTTGCAATGTTGTTTTTTATATGTCCGCATAAAATTAGAAGCATAACTGCAGTTTTCAATTTTTTATGAATTTTTAAAAACAAAAATTCCGAAATTTTAATAAAAAAATTATTTTTTTTTCCAGAAAAAAAAATTATGTTTTTAAAACGACTGCGCATATAAGAAAAACGTTTTACCTTTCTTAAAGTAAATTTTATTGCGGAATTTCGGGTTTTTTTTAGTTTTTCAATAAACTAAAGCGTTTTTGAGTTACGCGAACATATGTTGTGCAACCTCCTTAATTTTCGAAATAACGGTATATCTCGAAAACCAAAGCCAACATAAAGAAAAAAGTTGTAACTTTCTTAAAGTAAATTTTATTGCGGAATTTCGGGTTTTTTTTTAGTTTTTCAATAAGCTAAAGCGTTTTTGAGTTGCGCGAACATATGCTAATCTATCTATACAATATATAATTTCTTAGTATGTCAGGATGTTTGCATGTATGTCCTATTCTTTCCGCAACCTTCTGAAGCCATCTGATGACATAGGAAGCTGAAATTTGGCACACTTGAAGTACTTTCTCTGCGGAAGATCGCAACGGAGCCATAGTTTTGATTTTCGGCTTTTCAACTAGTATAACTATAAAGATCTGATAGAAAAGATGTTTTTTTTATAATATGGGGAACTTTGGGCCCCACCCGGCACGGCTAGGCACCGTCGGATTGACCTGAAAAATTAGATCATGATTTCTTACACCAAACCTCATATTTTAAGCAGCGCAAACAATTAAATTAAAAAAAAAAAAATTGGTACGTGCCTGCTTATTGTCACGTTAAAACGCGTTGTGGAAATTTTGGAGATAATTAAACGAAATTTTGGTATGTTTGCATTAATTAGTATGTATATGGATCAAGCCTATTAAAAAGGATGTGAAACGCTCCATAATCACATAGCCCCCATTCAGACTTCTTTCCAGAATAGATTAATAATGCCAATAAATTATGCTGGTATTAAGATTAAACTTTGCACAAAAATGTTTTATTGTATCTAAAACCTTTCTCCCAAAATTCTAATTGGTTAGTTGATCATAGTTCCTATGTAAAGACCACTCTCGAAAATAGCTATTAATGATTAAATTCTTAACACGTCTTGGTATCAATAACAATTTTAATACGATTACTAGTTACTACAGTAAGGCCAAATTGTTTTAGGAGGACTGGAAAAGGCCCAATTTAAACCCTTGCTTAAAATCACTTTAAACGAAGAAATATCATATAGATAGCTAGATTATATTCGTCACAAAGAACTCTTATATAAATAGATATATATGCCATAACAAAACTTTGTTTTGCCATGATTGCATAAGGATTCCAAACGTAGTACACTTTAAAAATTTGTCTAAAAATACTGTGGTGTAGAGTATCACATTGCCGTGCTTGACCGACTTTATATTCTTTTGTGATATAAAATTACGTTAACTGTAGTTGGTGGCTGTAGGAAAAATCGCCCAAAGAAAACTGGCCCAAAAAATAAATGAAAATTCGCCCAAAAAAATTCCATGTAAAATTGGGCCTGAATTCATATGAAAAGTGACCCAAAATTGTTGGGCTATTTTTCGTTACTATTGGGTGATTTTTCGTTTTTTAAATATTATATGAAAAATAGCCCATTTTGTCGGGCATACTATTTGTCTAAATCATTCATTATTACTATACGACGAATTCCTAAATGTTATTTATGAAAATAACGGAACATATTGCAAAAAGGTGGCGTGTTATAACGGCGGTGCGCAAAATGACCCCAGGAAATATGGCCCCAAAAGGAAAATGAAAAACGGGCCCAACATTTTACATGAGACACAACAACACGCAATTTTGGCGAAATTTTTTTGTTTTTTTTGGGGTTAATTTTCATTTTTTCGTTAGGGTGTTTTTGCATTTTAAGTGGAATGAAAAATGACCCCAATATCAAGGAATGAAAAATGGCCCCAAATAAAATCACAATTTTTACTTTGGGGCTATTTTTCGTCTACTAATAAAAAATGCAAATTTTAAGAAATGAAAAATCACCCCAAATATTTTTACACAAATTTTATAAAATTCTATGTAAAAGTTTCTAGGGATAGTATAAAAAACCCGAATTCTTATACCAAAGTAGAGAAAATCCTTGCCGGTTATGCAGAGATGCTTTCGTTAGCGAAGACGGTGTTTTATATACCACAGAGGAAAAAATCATTGAGCCAGACCGACGGCCGGCTATTAAGAGAAGCTTTACTGAGCGAAGCCAGAGTTCGGTTTACCATTGAAAAGAAAATCCATGCGCCCGGCCGAAGGCCGGCTATGTAGTAAATCTTTAGTTAGCGAAGCCAGTGTTCGTTATAACAAAGAGAAGAAAATCCTTTCACCCGGCCGAAGGCCGGCTATACAGAGAAGCTTTTGTTAGCGAAGCCAGTGTCCGTTACACCATAAAAAAAGAAAACCTTTTCGCCCGGCCGAAGGCCGTCTATAACGTGAAGCTTTAGTAAGCAAAGCCAGTGTTCGTTATACCATAGAGAAAAAAAAATTCCTTGTGCATGTTCGAAAGCCCAACCATGCTATCAATCGTACGATTTTTAAAACCAAAACTGTTGAATTTTCCGCATTTTGAAATCGGGATTCTAAATTTGGGATTTTTAGTCTCGGGCATATGAACTCCACCCAACATTTTTAATATAACTTTTTTATGCTCTTTTTTGGGGTTAAAATTCATTACAAATTTTGAGGTTATTTTTCATAATGAAGAATTACCCCAAATTTAGGGTCATATTTCATTTTATTTTTAGGGTTATTTTTAGTTTTCTTGGGGTAATTTTTCATTAAAAAAATGGGGCCATATTGCATTATGAAAAATATCCCCAAATTTGGGGTCAATTTGCATTTATATTTTGGGGCCATATTTCCTGGGGCCAAATTTCGCAGCGCCGTTATAACGTCCAGTGTCATAGTGTCCGTCGACAAACTCGAAAGCATAGCTTACAAACTCGAAAGCATAGCCGGCCTATGGCCAGGCGCAAGGATTTTGTCCTCTTTAATAAAAACAAGTACCGGCTTCGCTAACTAAAGCTTATCTGCACAGCCGGCCTTCGGCCGGAGACAAGGATTTTCTCATCTATGGTATAACAAAAACCGGCTTCGCTAACTAAAGCTTCTCTGCAAAGTCGGCCTTCGTTCGGAAACAAGGCAGATTTTAGAAGCTTTGCTTAGCGAAACCGGTACTTTTTATAAAGGAAAAAATCCTTTCGCCCGCCCAAAGGCCGTCTGCGCAGAGAAGCTTTAGTTAGCGAAACCGGTACTTGTTATACCATAAAGGAAAAAATCCTTCCGCCCGCCCAAATGCCGTCTGCGCAGAGAAGCTTTAGTTAGCGAAGCCGGTCTTTGTTATATCATAGAGGAGAAAATCCTTGCGCCCGGCCTAAGGCCGGCTATGCAGAGAAGCTTTAGCTAGCGAAGCCGGTTTTTGTTATACCATAGAGTAGAAAATCCTTGTGCCCGGCCGAAGGCCAGTTATGCCGGTATTTTTTACACCATAGGGGAGAAAATCCTTGCGCCCAAAAGTGTTTCTGTTATATATTTAATATATGCACCCAGAAAAAAACAACAAAACCATTTTTTAAATTTGTATAACCATATTATGTTTGATTTAACCAAATCATTGTCACCGACAACCACATTATGGTAAAATGAGTTTCTTTAAAAATAGTTTTGTTGGTTGTGACCATAATAAAACATGTTTTTCTCTTACATTTGTAAGTTACTAAATTTATATGAATAATAAACACTGTTTTGCAAATTTGGTAATTTAAAATTTTTTTTTTTGGGAAAAAATTCGTTTTTTCTTTTTGGGTCATTTTTCATTTTTATTTTGGCCCCTTTTTCGTTTCTTTTGGGCAAAATTTCATATGTAACTTTTTGGGTCAGTTTTCATGTTCTTTTGGGCGATTCTTCATTTGGGCGAATTTTCATTTATTTTTTTGGGCCATTTTTCTTTGGGCGATATTTCCTACAGCCGTAGTTGGTCGATGTTGAACAAAAGTGATTCAAAATTATTTGATTTGCTGAATTCGAAACTGTCTTATTTGTCTAATTTTTTTCTAGTTTTATCATACCAACAATAACAATATTTGGCATAAGGATTTTCTTTTTTATTTAATTCTTTTCTTTAATCATCTATTTTTTTTTGTTTTATTAAAATTATATTGAATAAAAATTAATTTTTCAATCTATGCAACAAAAATTAATCAATTAGCTTATTTTTTTTTTCAATAGCTTTTTGATAAAGTTATTTAGACCAATTATTTTTAATTGTTTCTAAAAAACAGAAGCTATTTACATAAATAAAGTAAATAAAATTTAACCAAATAATTAAATTAACAATTTTCCAGCGAACTCTTTATGCAGCACAAATCTGTTAATTTGATACGTAAAAAGAAAATAATCTTTTTTTAAAATGCTTAACTGCAATAAATTTATTTCACAGCAAATAAAAAAACTTCATGTAAACATTCAAATGCGATTGACTCGAAATAGTCTGAAGTGAATTGGAAATAATAAAAGTTTTAAAAGTAAACAAAATGTTATAAATGATTGGAATTTAAAAAGAGAAATTGTTTTAAATAAATTTCTTGTTTCTGAAAACACATTGATTTATATTTGAAATCCAAGTACAATTGAAATGAAATAAATTTAATCATATCATATCTTTTTTGTAGAAAGTTTAACACTTTGGCTAATATTTGCAATGGTTTTTCTGAAAAGAACTGATGGCGATTGTAATTGCGAAATATCTATGAATAAATATTTTGTTTTAATCAAAATTATAACTGAAAATCTTGTTTTTACATTTCTGTTAAATTTTTTTAATTTAATTGCAGTGAAAAATTTACTTATGTCGTTACCTAAAAGTCAAAAGAAAATTTTGGCTGTAGGAAAAATCGCCCAAAGAAAAATGGCCCAAAAAAATAAATGAAAAATCGCCCAAATAAAGAATCGCCCAAAAGAACATGAAAAATGACCCAAAAAGTTAAATATGAAATTTTGCCAAAAATAAACGAAAAAGGGCAAAAAAAAAAAATGAAATATGACCCAAAAAGCAAAAACGAATTTTCCAAAAAAATTAAAAACTATCCAATTTGCAAAAAAGTGTTAATTATTCATATAAATATAGTTACATACAAATGTCAGTTTTATGTCAAAAATTGCATTGTATCTGCTCGGCAGTATGTACAGTAATACTTACTTGAGCCCTCCGCCAAACTTTGTGCACACTTCAATAGTTAAATATTAATTAATCACTGCATAGTTATAATCAATTACTCAAAAAATTATATAGCTTTTTGAAAGGTGTCATGTCATAAAGTCCAGTGTCGTAGTGTCCATGGACACTGCGACACTTTTGAAAATGTCATAACGTCCGCGGGCATTAAGACACTTTGCAAATTGACATTATATCATTTTTAAAAATGTCATGAGGTCCATAATTACTAAAGATGTTAAATAAAAAAACAGAACTACATACACGCAGAGAAAAACATGTTTTATTATGGGCACAACCAACAAAACTATTTTTAAAATAACTTATTTTACCATAATGTGGTTGTCGGTGACAATGATGTGGTTAAATTAAACATAATATGGTCAACATTTTTTTTTTTAAATGGTTTTGTTGTTTTTTCTCTGGGTGCATATATTGAACATATAACGAAAACACTTTTGGGCGCAAGGATTTTCTACTCTATGGTATAACAAAAACCGGCTTCGCTAACTAAAGCCTCTCTGCGCAGACGGCCTTTGGGCGGGCGCAAGGATTTTTTCCTTTATGGTATAACAACAACTACTGCTTTCGCTAAGTAAAGATTCTAAAATCTGCCTTGTTTCCGAACGAAGGCCGACTTCGCAGAGAAGCTTTAGTTAGCGAAGGCAGTATTTGTTATACCATAGAGGAGAAAAACCTTGCGCCCGGCCGAAGGCCGGCTATGCAGAGAAGCTTTAGTTAGCGAAGCCGATTTTTGTTATACCATGGAGGAGAAAATTCTTGCCCCCGGCCGAAGGCCGGCTTTGCAGAGAAGCTTTAGTTAGCGAAGCCGGTACTTGTTTTATCAAAGAGGAGAATATCCTTGCGGCCAGCCAAAGTCCGGCTATGCTTTCGAGTTGGTCTACGGACACTATGACACTGGCCGTTATGACATGCCACCTTTTTGCAATATGTCCCGTTATTTTTATAAATAACATTTAGGAATTCGACGTATAGTAATAATAAATGATTTAGACAAATAGTATGTAAGATTTTGACGAAATTTAAAAAATGAAAAATGGCCCGAAAAATGGGCTATTTTCATATAATATTTTTGGCGGATTTTTCATGATGAAAAATCACCAAATTTAAAAAACGAAAAATCTCCCAATAATAACGAAAAATAGCCCGAAAATTTTGGGTCACTTTTCATATGAATTCAGGCCCAATTTTACATGGGATTTTTTTGGCCGATTTTTCATTTATTTTTTTGGGCGATTTTTCCTACAGCCGACGATTTTACAGGAGAAGCAAAACTATTAAAAATTATGAATTGACAAATTGCTTTCAACTGTTTGTAATTTATTTGTTGTTTTAACAATGGAATATTGCATATTTAGCAAACTGTTGCTTGGGCCTTTTTGCATTTATCATTAAATCTTTTTTAGATAGCGCCGTTTTTTGTTTTTCATTAATAAAATCGCAAATTTTGGTCGAAAGATTAAGAAATTTTTTGTTAACATTTGTAATGATAGAATATATCAGAATAAATGAAAATTCTATATTGAATTTTTTGGGAAGAAAGGGCCTTTTGCGTTTAATGTAACGTTATGCAAAACGTTAGTAAATTGAAGTGAAATGAATATTAAGGTATTGTAAACTTTTATACATACATTTCAACGATTTCTGAAGTTTTAGTGCAATACAAATTTGCCTATGCCCCTTCGCAGAAATTTTACTTTGGCAAGGTTTTCAACATTTTTTTTTAACTTTCTTTCACTCCTGCTCACGCAGTTTATTTTAACATATAAGGCGTTCTTTTGTTCTTGCTTGCCAAATTTAATATGCAACCAAATCCAATTATATGTATACCACGAACCAAACAAAAAGAGAAAGATCAGCTTGAGTGCCAGCCATGCTGGGGTAAACTCACGGTGATCTAAGCACCACGTTACAAACAAAGCCTTGTACACAGGCAGCATTCTCTACCAAATTATATACTCGTTCCTTATTTAGGACCAGGTGGTATCTAGCCCCCGTTGCTTTTTTTGAAACAAGCAAGCAGGACTGAACAGCAGCAGTAGGGAAAAATAGTAGGCCGATTTTTAACAAAGCCATAACAAAAGATTAAATATAAAATTATCTTTAAGTCGTTTAAATTAAATTAATTAAGTTGACAAAAAATCAACCAATTGTGGTCGGGACTGTAAGAAAAGGTAAGCTCATTGTTTATTGTTGTTGTTTTTGTTTAAGTTTTGATATTGCTACAAGTAAAACTGGCGTTTTATTTGTATAATATCTTTTGTTTTTCTAAAATCTTTGGATAAAGTTTCCTGACGATCTGGCCTAAGCAATCAGTGAAATGCGCATAGAAATAGCTTATCCCTTCAACAATAAATTTCAGTTTATCAATAGTATGAAATGGGAATTAAGCACATTTAAACGAAACCTTGCAAATTAATTTTTTGAATCCCAAGAAAAACTTTGATAATTAAATTGTTTATATTTTGAACCATTTTGGAGCTATTTAGAAATTACACAAGTCAACAGTAGTTTTGGTGGGCTCCGTGCAATAACTCCCAGGTGCAATAAGTCCCAAGAAAAAAATGAAATTAGACCCAAAGTTTTTCATACAAATGTGGGAGTAATTTCATTATGAAATAGCTCCCAGCCCTCTCGATTTTATTTAATTTTTTTGGAAGTTATTTCATTTTTTGCCTGGGAGTTATTTCATAATAAGGGTCCTCATGATATCGTTTATAAGTCTCGTAAACTGTGCAAACTGTGCATTCTTACACCCTCGTAAATGAACTGTCAAAAATTGTATGAGAATTCGTTTACACAAACTGCTTAAATTTGCCCAACAATTTTGACTCGTAAACTTGCGCTGTTTAATTGTGCATTTATACAGACAAATTTTTTTAATGCTTACCGCCGTTTTCAATGAAAACTTCAAGTGTAAATAAATCACAAACAATAAATTCTTGTAATAATATTAGCATATTAGTCTTTTGGCTTCCTTTATGCATGTTTAAAAACAAATTTCATTTATAATTTACAAATTTCAAGTTTTTTATTATATTTTTAATTATTTTTTTTTAATATATTTTTTATTGACGTTTCTGATTAAAATGACAGTAATTGTTTAAAAATACACAAAAATTAAAAATGATCTCCATGAAACGAGTCTCGCAAGTTTACCCATTTGCACAAATGGTAATTTTAAGCAATATCATGAAGACCCTTAATGAAATAAAATCCAAATGAAATCATTTGCTGTGGGAGTAATTTAATTTTTTGTGGGAGTTTTTTCAATTGCAATTACAGTAGAATCCCGATAATTCGTAATCGCAAGGGACCGACCATTTCTTACGAATTATAGGTGTTTTCGATTTAGCGGGGTTTCGATATAACGGGGTTAAAATAAAATAAATATGAATTAACGGGGTTTTTCAATTTATTTACTAAAACATAAAAATCAATTGTTAAAAATAAAATATATAATAAAAATAATTATTTCATGTAACAAACTGATCTTAAGAAAATAAACACACACACGAGCAAAAGCAAAAACCCACGCAAAAAAATGGTAAAAAAATCATTCTCACCATATTTCTGTTGTTTTTATTACGAATTATAAGTGGTAGTTAGCAAAAAATTACGATTTATAAGAGGCAAAGAAGACTTTATTTGAAAAAAAAAAAAATTACGAATTAGCGAGGGGACCAAAATGCATGGAAATTTTACGAATTAACGAGATTTTTTCAAGGGACCGACAGTTTATTACGAATTATCGGGAATTACGATTTATCGGGGTACGAATTATCGGGATTTGACTGTATTTGAAATTTCTTAAAATTGCTTAAAATTTTAAACGGTATTTATAACGGGATATTTCAAACTACTTGAATACAATGACTTAAGTTTATCAAAGAAGAAAATTTTGCTAATTGCAATTGCAGTGTCTTATGGTTACCGGCTATGCAGTGAAGCTTTAGTTAGCGAAGCCGGTGTTTGTTATACCATAGAGTATAAAATCCTTGCGCCCGGTCAAAGGCCAACTATGCAGAAAAGCTTTAGTTAGCGAAGCCGGTGTTTGTGATATCATAGAGTATAAAATCCTTGCGGCCGGCCGAAGGCCGGCTATGCAGAAAAGCTTTAGTTAGCGAAGCAGGTGTTTGTTATACCATAGAGGAGAAAATCCTTGCGCCCGGCCGAAGGCCTGCTATGCAGAGAAGCTTTAGTTAGCGAAGTCGGTGTTGTTATACCATAGAGTATAAAATCCTTGCGCCCAGTCAAAGGCCGGCTATGCAGAAAAGCTTTAGTTAGCGAAGCCGGTGTTTGTTATACCAAAGAGTATAAAATTCTTGCGCCCGGCCGAAGGCCGGCTATGCAGAAAAGCTTTAGTTAGCGAAGCCGGTGCTTGTTATACCATAGAGTATAAAATCCTTGCGCCCGGCCGAAAGACGGCTATGCAGAAAATCTTTAGTTAGCGAAGCTGGTGTTCGTTATACCATAGATTATAAAATCCTTGCCCCCGGCCGAAGTCCGGCTATGCAGAGAAGCTTTAGTTAGCGAAGCCGGTGTTTGCTTTAGTTACCGAAGCCGATGTTTGTTATACCATAGAGGAGGTAATCCTTGTACCCGGCGTGCTTAAACTGCAGGCAGTTGCCATTGCAGGAGGTCAGGATATAATAAAATGCCCCATTTGTTGTCAAAATGTCGAGGACTCAATGTTAGTTTTTTGGTAACCTAATATGTAAATATTCAAGTAAAACGAATACATATATAATAAATTTCTTTGGAAGTTGTTTCATTTGTTTTGGGTCTTATTTCATTTCTTTTCGATGGACTGTTTTTGGAAGTTATTTCATTACTGTCTTTAGGAGTTATTTCATTATAAAATAACTCCCAAAAGTTGGGGTTTGTTTCATTTAAGACTTGGAAATTATTTCATTTTTTTGGGATTTATTTCTTTTTTCCAGTTTGGGACTTATTTCATTTATTTTGGGATTTAATTTATTGAGTGTTATTGCACTGGGACTTATTGTACCTGGGAGTTATTGCACGGAGCCGTTTTGGTGCCAAGGAACTGTATATATTTTTTTTAAACTAGGATTTCATACTGATTACAAAAAGTTGGAATTCTTACGTGTAGTTTTCTATTATTTCGCTTTTGTACATATTAATGAAAAAAGTGATTTTTTGCATTATTATTTACATAAAAACTTTATTTTTCGAGACTTTCATGAATTATGTGCAGTGGGAAGGTCTCGTTGCATTCCCCAAAGGTAGTCAGCCATCATATGCCGATCACATCGTCCTTGGTACCTCTCTTCCATAGTTTTCAGATCCTGATCAAACCGCTCCCTATGCTCATCGCTACAATATCCAAGATTATCTGGGAATCGGTCGAGAAGACTATGAATGTAGTGCAATTCGATAGACATGTTGCAACCTAAGTTTCTAAAGTTATCTAGCATGTCGTTAACATTTTCGCGGTAGTTGCTGGACTTGTAATTTCCAATAAAGTTTTTAATAACTTCAACAAAAGAAGTCCAAGCAGACCGTTCCGAATCGTTTATTGAATTTTGGAAATTGGAATCTTTTATTACACTCATAAAATTATTACAGTAACTGATTGTAGGTTATTAAATTCGTTTTCGGTACTGTTAAAATTGAATAAAAATATAGTTATTTTACGAATAAATTTATTTTTCAACATTTATGTTTGTTATTAAAAAAACAAACTACCAAAAAATAATGTTTTCCGTATTTTTTTTTGTTAATTTGTTTGATTTTTATCGGTTAAAATATATTTTTTAAAAGTAAAAACTATTCAATTTTAACGAATATGATGTTCAATAAATAAAAAACTTAGAAATTACTGAAAAAATCATTTGTTTTAAATGAAATGTAAATGATCCGTTTTTTAAATGAATTTTAATTTGTTTCAAATGAATTTTCGTTTGAATTTAACTACATAATATTTTGAGTGTAATATTTTTACATGTGGACCCTCAAAAACTCCCGCTTTAATCTTCTCTAAGCTTAGTCCTGGAAATTTTGTCGTTATATAAGAGAAACACTTTCTATTTTTATCCAGTGCCCATGTTCTTTAACTCTCGCGTCGAGAAAGTTTTCTATTGAAATGTGTAAAATGAAAAATGCCATAAATTGAAACAAACAGCTGTTTTTCTCACTTAACTGTGTCTGTAACTTCTTTTGGCGAGTACAAGCTGTCAAGTAAGGAAATTACTCGCCGATTTACAGAAAAAGTGTGTCTGTAAGATTTTGGTGAGAAAAGTTCCCGCTTTGAACTGTCAAATAAACTCACGAACAAAAATGCGGCGAGAAAAAATTTTAACACTAAAAAACAATTAAAAATGCAAAGAATAATACTTTATTCTTGGCACATTTTTCATTGTTTTAATATTTTGCTTTTAACATTTTCATAAAATATACGAATGTCTTCAAAGCTCTTTTGCAAACAACAAACATTAAAGTCGCTCTTTACACAATTTGGCATAGCCGACGGTTGTGTTTTCGCCGCCGTCGTTAAAAAATTTTCAATTTAAGTAAATTTTGGTCGCCGTCAACGATATGTGTTACTGGCGTTCTGAACGTCTGCAATGTCACATCGGCTTCGAGTGCAATATTATGACATTTATAACGTAACGACGTAATCTCTTCTGTTAATTTTCGACATGAGTTACAGACACACATTTTTCTTACTTTTCGAGAAACGATGGGATATTTTGTTTCACATCTTTTCGATGCAAGAAGTTCTCACTAAAGTTACAGAACATGGGTTCAGGGCTTTGACAAACTGCTTCATAAGACCTAGTTTAATGTGCAAAGGAGGCGCTATCTTTTGGAACTAAATATGGCCAATTTCGTTTTTCCCAGTGTAGGTGCTTGGCCTAGCTGTCCCACAGACAATAATTCTTAGTCGATTGAGCCTTGTCCGTCTGTCTGTCCGTCAGTTGAGAACACGCTTTCTTTCGAAAAACTCATAAGAAATAAACAAACTGGGTCAAATTGCTTGTAGTTATTCTAAGCAATTTGGGATTGAAATCCATTAAAATCGGTTCAGTAGGATCAGAGCTATAAATCAAAATATGGAACCAACACTCTAAAACATTGGTAATTTTTTACTAACATAAGTGGTGGAATAATGCACGGAATGATATAAGATTTTCCAAAAATTCGCTATAATTCTTATACGTTTAACAGTTTTATTTGGTTTAATATCTTTAGTTTGTCTAAAACCTTTATGGATGAAGTTTCCTGATGATCTGGCCTAAGCAACCAGTGAAATGCATAGGAATAGCTTATCCCATCAACAATAAATTTCAAGTGTTTTTATCAATAATAAAAACTGGGAATTAAGCACGAATAACAAAATCTTTTGAAATTAAAATTTTGTATTCCCAAAAATTGAAATTACTTTTTGATAATAAACAGGCAGTGCACGGCCTAAAAAACACTTAATTGACAACATCTTTTGTAAGTTGTTGTTTTTTTCATTTTGTTTTTCTTAACCTACTTACAACTACAATTAATGTTGAGAGAATTTCAACTAATTGTAGTGGGGAAATGTAAGATGAGATGAACCCACTGTTGTTTATTGTTGATGTGTTTTGTTTAAACTTTGATATTGTTACAAGTAGAACTGTTGCTATAATTCTTATACGTTTAACAGTTTTATTTGGTTTAATATCTTTAGTTTGTCTAAAACCTTTATGGATGAAGTTTCCTGATGATCTGGCCTAAGCAACCAGTGAAATGCATAGGAATAGCTTATCCCATCAACAATAAATTTCAAGTGTTTTTATCAATAATAAAAACTGGGAATTAAGCACGAATAACAAAATCTTTTGAAATTAAAATTTTGTATTCCAAAAAATTGAAATTACTTTTTGATAATAAACAGGCAGTGCACGGCCTAAAAAACACTTCATTGACAACATCTTTTGTAAGTTGTTGTTTTTTTCATTTTGTTTTTCTTAACCTACTTACAACTACAATTAATGTTGAGAGAATTTCAACTAATTGTAGTGGGGAAATGTAAGATGAGATGAACCCACTGTTGTTTATTGTTGATGTGTTTTGTTTAAACTTTGATATTGTTACAAGTAGAACTGTTGCTATAATTCTTATACGTTTAACAGTTTTATTTGGTTTAATATCTTTAGTTTGTCTAAAACCTTTATTTTTTATTTATTTTTATTTATTTATTTAATATATAATTAGGTCTATGGATAAATCCTTACAGCCTAATACAAATGAGTATTTAACTTAAGTATAATATTACGTTTAACAATATTTAAATCCAGAGAAAAATCAATAAATTCAAACATTTCATTGAAGCAACAACACAGTTTTCTAAATGGGTCTGCCATAGCATAGTTAGTTCGGAAAGTTTTTATAAATAAGGGATTATAGTACCGTACCGTACGTCGTGGAATGTTAAATGATAAACTACTTAATAAAAAATTCGAGCATACTTTTCCATTTATTAAGTTAATTACAAATGAGACATTTAGCATAACTCTGCGACTTTTCAGTGTTGGCAAACGTATTAAAGATAATCTTGTAGAATATAAGGGGAGATTATCATATCCTCGATATGTATCTCTCAGGCAAAAAAGCAAGAATTGTTTTTGAATGGATTCAATATGATCACTATGAACCATATAATGTGGATCCCATACAATCGAGCCGTATTCCAAGATTGGTCTAACGAGAGATGTGTAAAGTTGTTTAGTGACGAAAGTATCCTGGAATTCCTTCGCCCAACGTTTAATAAAAGCCAGAGTACAACGAGCCCTGTTGACAGTCATTGTTATGTGTTGAATAAAATCCAATTTTGCATCCAGTAAGATGCCAAGATCCATAATTGTGTCAACTATCTCGATTTTATAGTCACCGAGTTTATAGTTATTTAAAATACTACGTTTTCTAGAAAAGCGCATATGTTTACATTTCATTAGGTTTAAATCCATTAGGTTATGTTTACACCAATTATAAAAGGTATCCAAGTCTTCTTGAAGATAATTATGGTCTAAATAGTTCGTGAAGTTTAAAAAAATTTTTACATCATCTGCGAACATTAGTATATGTGAATGTTTAATAATATCAGGCATGTCGTTAATGAAGAGCAGAAACAAAAGTTTCCTGATGATCTGGCCTAAGCAACCAGTGAAATGCATAGGAATAGCTTATCCCATCAACAATAAATTTCAAGTGTTTTTATCAATAATAAAAACTGGGAATTAAGCACGAATAACAAAATCTTTTGAACTTAAAATTTTGTATTCCCAAAAATTGAAATTACTTTTTGAAAAATTCGTTTATTCAAAATCACGCTGTAAAATTTGGTGAAGATCGGTCCATTATTTACCCTACTCCCGGAAACAGTTTAGTACGCCTAAGACCATAATGAATATTGCCATCGTAGTAAAGTTTGGTATGTCTCAGTTTTTCGCGAAGATAGGTCCATAATTAACCTTTGGTCCAAATAAACCCTACTGCCGTAAAATAAATAGAATAAAATTTAATACTTCACAGTTTCATAGGACTGGAAATCACACTTTTAAATTTTGTGATGATCGGTCCATAACTTACTATAGGCTCCATTTAAAGCCGTAGCAGATATAGATATTGCAGTAAAATAACTTCCAACTTAGCTTTAAATGGCCAGATTTACATGTGATCCCATACTTAACAGCCTTCTGCAATTTACTGTAAAGGAAAAAACTTATTTCCCCGCTGTATTGAAATTTATGTTTTTAAATACCAGAAATCACTCTGCAGAATTTAAGGATGATTGGTTCATAACTTACCATGGCTCCAATAACAATTCCCCTCCTGAAAATCGGCTTAAGCTGTTACGAATCATGGTATTTACCCCATCTAGTTAAAATTGCTAAAAATGCATAAAACTTTCTGATTGACGGTCAATAATTTAAAATAGGTCTAAACCGCAACCAATTTTAATGCTGATGTCTGTTTTTATAAAGATAAATTAATAATAAATAGATTTCAAATATATCCCACTTCTGAAATATTCGAACTGTGGAGGGAATCAAAGATTTGGCATAGTCGAATATATGTAGCACTCTAACTTGTTTTTAATACAAAAGGAATGTTATTTTTTGTTTCCAAAAATATACTTCCACAAAGCGGCATGAAATAGCCCGCCACGAAATTTGGGCAAAATATTTTTAGGGACTTATTTAATTTCAGATTTTTGGGGACTTATTTCATATGAAATAACTCCCCAATATAAAAAAGAAATAAGTCCCCAAAAAAATGAAATAAATCCCCAAAAAACGTTGTTGTTGCTTCTAATATATTTTTTTGGGGAGTTATTTCATTTCCGTTTTGGGGACTTATTTCGTGGGGGGCTATTTCATGCCGCCCCACAAAGCATCTCCCATGTTTTCACGTCTTCCCCTGTAATATTGTTATTTTGCCTTCTATCAGTTTCAATAATTTTTTGTTATTTCAGGCTGAAACTTTCAGCTAAGTAGATTATTGGTCTGCTGTAGCAGGTCCAAGGATAATGGGCCTGCCGTCTGTCGTTGCCTAGAAGCAACGATCTCTGTGTATTGGGTGTAGTGGTGGAGAACGTTGCAAATCTTTGATTCCTATCTTTTTTCCCAGGAGATGGCGTCTGCTCGACATTTGCCATGATATTATTCTCCTTTCAATGGGAGGGGTGGTCAGAGGTTTTCTTGGATTGATAGTTTGGTGGTGGTTTGTTAAATTCAAGTAAAAGTAATTTATTTTTAGCAACTTTCGTCTGCTATAGAATGCCATAATTTGCTCACCCCTGATCTTACAGACAGTTTCTTTTCTTTATGATTTCTAAATATTTTATAATACAAATCTTTTTTGTTTTTAAGCAAAAAAAAAAAAAAGAAAAATATATATTTTTTTCTATACCGAATCACATTCAAGTGTTATCAAAACTATTTTTATACTCCCGTCGTGGTTGTGTGGACCACGTAGTGTTAAATAAACATCTTAATGTGTTTAACAGTGGGAAGAAAATACACATTAATGGCTCTTAAATATTTAAATTGATAAAAAGATTATACAAAGTATAAATAAAATAAGTATTGACAACACTGTGAGAAAACAGGGTCGATGATCGCTATATTGGGAAGTACTATTAAAAAGGTATATACAAATATACAAACTAGAACAGATATATATGACAGATATATGTATTAGGATGGGTCACTGATGTATGAGGAATAATAAAAAATCTCGAATCAATATTTTTTGTCTTACGTTAAAGCAAATAAAAATTGCAAGAAAATAAAAAAAAAATCACATTTTGAGCCCGCGCCAGATCTCCTTAAAGCTCAGTTAGGCGAACGTTGCTGTACCGTATCTGTACTCTATCAATCAGCTGTACGCTTTTTGTTATATGAAAAGCGATGTTTTCGAGCCATGTCTTTGTATGAAGATTTACAAAATAGGTATGTTTATGCTATGAATACATATTAGTTTATTGTTTATTTGTTTATCAAATAAAAAATTATTCATATAATATTCAAGATTTTTCATTTTTCGAATTTATTCTATGAGCTAAATTTCAGTTACATATGTATTTTATACAGCTTTTTTGTAATAGTTCTATTCCTACAATTTTTCAGAAATGACTTTATACAATACCAGACTATTATATTGTATTTTCTTTTTAGAAAAGAAAAACTACAATATATTTTTTTAGGGTCTTCATGATATCGCTTAAAATTGCCATTTGTGCAAATGGGTAAACTTGCGAGACTCTATTCATGAAGTTCCTTTTTAATTTTTGTGTAATTTTAAGAATTAATGTCATTTCAAACTGAAACGTCAATGAAAAAATATATTAAAAAAATTAATCAAAAATATAATAAAAAAGTAGAAATTTGTTAATAAAAAATGAAATTTGTTTTTAAACATGCATAAAGAAAGCCAAAAGACTAATATGGTTATATTATTGCAAGAATTTATTGTTTGTGAATTAATAACACTTTAAGTTTTCATTGAAAATGGCGGTAAGCATTAAAAAAATTTGTCTGTATAAATGCACAATTGAACAGCGCAAGTTTACGAGTCAAAATTGTTGGGCAAATTTAAGCAGTTTGTGTAAATGAATTCTCATACAATTTTTGACAGTTCATTTACGAGGGCGTAGAATGCACAGTTTGCACATATTACGAGACTTATAAACGATATCATGAGGACCCTTAATATAATAGTCTGGAAGTGTATAAAGTCATTTCTGAAAAATTGAAGGAATATAACTTTTACAAAAAAGCTTTATAAAATACATAACTGAAATTAAGATCATAGAATAAATTCGAAAAATTAAAAATGTTGAATATAATATTAAGTAACCTTCGGAAGGAAATAATTCCCAGTTTCTAATTATTCATATATTTACATACACAAAAAATTGTTTTAATAACATTTATATTACTTGATACCTTTTCTACACAGCGGTCACCATTTAAAAATTTTTGATTCCCATCACTGTGTGTATTGTTTTGGAATTTTTTTTTTGGAAAAAAGTACTTTTTTTAAATTTTAATATTTTATTTACTATTAATTACACTGTGCTAGTTGTAAAAATAGACAAGCTGGGCAGGGCACATGGCGTTTTGACATAATCCGGGTTCGCTGAATCCAATGGTGCTAACCGGTTTATTTATTAAAATTACTAAAAAAAACCGAAATTCCGCAATAAAATTTTCTAATATGCGCAGTTGTTTTACTAACATAATTAAAAAAAAAAAAAAAATTGTTTTTTTTTATCAAAATTTCGAAATTTTTGTTTTGTAAAAATTCATAAATAATGATTAAAATCTGTTAGCAACTTTTGATTTTATTAACAAAAGTCGAAAAATTTTAGTTATTTTAAGTATTTCATAAAACGCAATATTTGTATGGGAGCCCCCTTAGGGAGCGGTGATAAAGGGCAAGTATGTTTTGAGAAAACGATAGGGACAAAAAACTAATTGCGGCCAGTCATACATTTTATTCCCCCAGGGGCAGTGTTGCCAAAACTTGGTGACCAAAAATGGCTAAATTTACGGAAAAAATGGCTAAAAATGGGCTAAAAAATGGCTAAAAGCTTTTCTAAATAAAAACACATTAAAATTCAATAACAAAACAGAAATAATTAATTTAAAGTTGTTTACGATGAAATTGTGAGTTAAGATCAAGTTGTTAAATAAGAATACACGTAAATTAATATTAAAATAAATTAATATTAAAAAATTTAATCATCGAAAAATTCGATGTCATTATTGTTCATCTCATAGGAATCACTCATTAGTTTCAAATAATCATAAGTTTTAAATAATTTGAAGGTAAATCATAATCACGACACAATTTACCCAACCTTTTGAGTCCAGATCTACAATAAAAAACAAGTAAGAAAGTATAGTCGGTTAAACCCGTCTTTATGATACCCTACACCACATTAGAACCTTTGTACAAAATTTTATCAAATAATCTCTAAATTGCTACCTGTTTTTTGGGAACAAGGTTTTCATAGACAGCCAGCCAGCCGGACAAACATCGTTAATTCGACTCAGAAAGTGATTCTGAGTCAATCGGTATACGTAAAGGTGGGCTAAGGTCCAATATTTTACAGTGTTACAGACATCAGCACAAACGCATAGTACCCTCCCCACTATTGTGGTGGTATAAATATTGTATTGTTATGGTAAAAATATTTACCTAATTAATAAAATCAAATTTACGGTTGTTTAATGTAACCTATTCTAAATTACTTTTAGCGATGTTTACTTGGCTAAACACCCTCTCTACTTCAGCATTAGACCATGGAAGTGAGAGCAGCTTTATAGTCAATTCTGAAATTTCTAAAACAATTTCGTTACCGCCTGCATCCTTTTTCTGAAATACTTGCAACCAGCTATGTTTGTGTTGATCGATTTTATAAATTTAATTGTGGAATACTGTTCCTTTATTTTGAAAGATGCTTCAGCGTCGTAGTTTATAGCGATTTTCAACATTTGTAACAGTTGTGATTTAAATTAAAGGCGTTTTAATTGTTCAAAATATTAATTTTACTTTTATAAATTTTTATTAAAAAATAAAAATTATTCTTTTAAAAGGAAAAACGGCAAACAAATTTTATGGCTAAACAAGTTGAAAAATGGCTAAAAAAATGGCTAAACTCATTTTTAAATGGTTAAACAGGGTGAAAAATGGCTAAATCTAGCCACTAAATGGCTAAATTGGCAACACTGCCCAAGGGCGACTTCTGGGCATTTATGGGACCTTTTCTTCAATATATTTCTAGTCTGCCCCCTTAAGGAATGATGATAGCGGGTGGGTATGTTTGAAATTAATGATTGAGATGAAAAATAAAATGGGGTTCGTAATACATTTGACCCATCTAGGAATATCCTACGCGCTGTTCCGGCTAAATTTAAGAACTTAAACCATACAAATAGTGCGGTTTTATAAAATTCTTAAACTTGGTCCCTGCCGCGCGTAGGATGCCCCTAGAAGAGTCATTATTGCGGAATTTCGGGTTTGTTTTTAGTTTTTTAATAAGCTAAAGCGTTTTTAAGATACGCGAACATGTGTTGTGCAACCTCCTCCATTTTCGAAGTAATGGTATATATTGAAACCCAGAGCGAACCTAAAACAACGGCTAGCACCACTGGAGTCAGCGTAACCGAGTAAGGTTTAAATGACAACTGCCCAGCTTGTCTAAAAAAATGTAAATTTCACTCACAGTGTTATTTTTAACTAACTCTGAAAACATATTTAATACAACGTAAAAAAATAAAATTTGGATCTTACACAAAATAAAACTCAAAATCCCATCTTCGTTAGTCTGTGTTCATACGGCTCATGTCTTATTGACAAGATTGCTACTTTATTGGCGAGAGGGATGAGGGGAAAAGAAACGTGTACACAGATGCATGTACTGTCTTTACGTTTTGCTTTCTTATTCGTTGTTTAATTTTGTTTTTGTTTTCAATATCAAATAAAACAGAATAAAAAACATGTCGTCAACATGACATGAATCATTTGAGCGCCAGTTCATGTTCAAAGAAGAAAAAGGAAGAATATTTTCAATAAGACATGAGCGTATGAACTCAGACTTAAGTGCGGGATTTTTTAAAAGTTTCAGTCTGTCAAACCAAACTTCCGAACATGTCGACTGCCGATGTTCTTTGTTGTGTACAACTTTTCGTTTTTTGCTTTTGCCTGGACTACGAGTGTTCTCCTTTAATGAATCAGAAGTAAAAGCAACAGTTTATTTTTGTCCAATGACAAATGAAGAAGTCGAAGTAACAGCTCAATCTTATGACTTTTACTATCTCAACTGCTTTTTAAACACTGGTTTTATTACAAAAAGATAAAATAAAAATAGAGAAAAATATGTGGTTTTTGTTCACTTTCACAAAATCGTGTTGTATACTTGTAACTAATAAGATTATTAATTTTGCAAAACCGCTAGATTGATAATACTGATGTATGTATGTTTTAGTGTATTAAAATATATGTTGTTCAACATTATTTGCTAGTTCGAACAGAGTACTAAGTTTCCCCTTTTTTTTGTACACCACTTCATGACACTTGAAAAAAATATATTCATAAGAATTTACAAAAACTCTAAACATTTTCTATAAAAAATTTCTCAATACAACGTTAAGTGATTTAAAAAATAAGCCCCTTTATTTTTTACTTCCTGAACGATCTACAAAACTGAAACTAGAAGTGATTCCAAAAATTAAACCAGGCATGTCA
Organism: Pollenia angustigena; assembly: GCA_930367215.1. NCBI lineage: Eukaryota > Metazoa > Arthropoda > Insecta > Diptera > Polleniidae > Pollenia > Pollenia angustigena. The sequence continues at coordinate 170,757,905 of OV884059.1, read as the reverse complement.
TTACCTTCTTAACCCTAGAGTACTAACGATCGACGTTTCGACGAGCATCGCTCCCTTTTAATTAATTTACTTTTAAATGGGTGTGCCTAGCAATCTAAAATTGTTTATGCTGTAAGTAGATGATTTACTTTTGCTGTGTGCAATTGTGTCCAAACAAAAGTGGCAAAAAAAAAAACACAAATGAAATACGTGTAACTCATATATATATAATTTCCTTTAACTCCGGATGCAGCGTAGGGCCATAACGAAATATCGATAGTTGTTTATATTTCTTGATAATTGTTTTAGTTCATTCCAGGATTTATTCATCTGGGTTATTTCATAGTTGGCATTGCGTCGCCATGTTGTTCTTGGTCTTCCCTGACTTCTAGTCCCTTGAGGGTACCACCTTAATGATGTACGGCAGGACTCTTTCACATCTTTCCTAATGGTGTAACCTATCCATCGCCATTTACGCCGCTTGATTTCAAGGTCAATCGGGATTTCATTTGCTGCGGTTAGTAGTTGTTGGTTGAATATTATTTGGGGCCACAATATTTTCATAATTTTCCTCAAACAGCGGTTTGTGGAGGTTTGCAGTCTTTTTATTAACACTGCCGTTAGAGCCCAGGACTCGCATCGATATAGAAGGACTGACTTCACACGTATAACTCATGCGCATACGAAAAATGTCGAACTTCAAAGTATAAATGTGATGTATGCGAAAAACCCATATGCGGAGACGACAAAGTTGAGCTTTGCGACTCTTGCTCAAAGTGTTTTTTAAAAAAATTTATTTTTCTTAAAGCTAAAAGTGTCTTTGTTAAGTTTTTACTCTTTTTAAGCTGTCCAGTTTTACTTACAATATTTTTAAATAGGTCCTTTTTAATGATCCCAAAAATATGTGCAATATAAAATAAGTAAGAAAGTAAAGTCGGTCAAGCCCGACGATATGATACCCTACACCACAGTATTTAAAAACACATCATGCTTATGTGTCCATGGATTTATCTATGTTTATAAACTTCATGAAAATCGGTTTGAAAGTTTGTGAGAGGCAGAAGTTGCCCCCTGCCGCCCCTTGTGGTCCTATTTTTTAAAAACTGATTAGCTAATGTGTCCCTATGGATATGGATCTGTCCATGTTTTAAATTTCATTAAAATCGGCTTGAGAGACAGAAATTGCCCCTATCTCCCCTCGTGGTCCAATTTTTTTTATTTATACATTTATAAATTTATACATTTTGTGTCCATATAGATATGGTTCTACTATGTTTTAAATTTCATTAAAATCGGTTTGATAGTTTCTGAGAGGAAAAAATTTCCCCCTATCTTCACTCGTGGTCCTACGATTCGGCCTGGTCCTTGTGCCAATAAGAACCTATGACCCAAATTTTATCAAATTATCTCCAAAATTGCGGCCTGTACTTTGCGCACAAGGTTTTATGGACAGCCAGCCAGCCAGCCTGCCAGCCGGACGGACATCGTTAGTTGGACTCAGAAAATTATTCTGAGTAAATCGGTATACTTTAAGGTGGGTCTAGGACCACTATTTCAAGGCGTTACACACATCAGCACAAATGCATAATACCCTCTCCACTATTGTGGTGTGGGTATAATAAATTAGTACAAAAATTTAATATTTCGTTTTTCTATAAGAATTAGAATTTTATTATTTGTTTTATATAGACTTTTAAGGTGCCCCAGTGATCAAAAACATTTATTGAAAAGGTATATTTGGTTTTAAGCCAAAGTTAAAGGCAGTTAAAAAATACATCGTCGAATCAACGATCATTAATTACAACGTACGTAAAAAAATTTTAGGACTCTGGGGTTAAATATTTTAATAGAACTCTTTGCTGAGACACATTTTTGTTCCACTTTTACCATGTTGTTAAGGGAAAAGAGAATTTGTTAAACTTGTTAACAGTTAAATAAAACTACGATAAGTCTTTATTATCTTAGAATAATTTATAATTTAATAATTTATTATTCTTAAGAATAAAATATGTATTAAATTTATTTTCTATTGATTAGGAACAACCCAATTCAATTAACATTAAAAAAAATCATTATATGAACCATTAACATAAACAAATGAAAGAACCGAATAGTATTTCTAAAGAACTGCTTTATTTATTTTAACTTTACACAGATTGCCGGACATAAATTTTTTAACAGCTAATAAAAAAAGGAAGATTTGTAGACTCTTAACAGATTAACACCAGTTAAAACTTAGAAAAGCCAAAAATGTGTTGTTGGCAATATACAACTAAAGAAATTAAATTGCAAGTTGCGATTTTGCTTTGTTGGATTTACAAAAAAAAAAAATCAAAAATACGTTTTTTTTTTATTTGGTATGTTAAATAACGGTTATGTCAAAACAACAGACTCCAATTGGTCGTTGAATGTGGAATTCTTCGATGTAAAGCTTCATCGTAATTCTTCACAACAAAAAATAGGCTTAATTTAAAAAATTAGTTAAAAAAAGTATGCATGCATATTAGGGTGGCCCAAAATACAAAAGTATCGAATATTCGCGCTCCACAAAGCTGATCCTATTCGAATAGTGCTTAGAAATGTTCAGTCCAAATTTGAGCACAATCGGTCAATACTTAGAGGTTGCGATAGTTAAATGATATTTCGGGGTTAGATAAACTTACACGGTCAATAGATCCAATAAAGTCGTTTTAAAAAACATATTTCATTTTTATTGGTTAAGTTGTATTTCGTTTTATGCGAAACTTAACTTCTTCGTGAGATGAATCTGACTCACTGTCAGAAATTTCAACATAATCCTTCTAAACTCGCTTCTTGTAATTCTGCATTCAAAATAAGTTAAATAACACGGTGCTACAGAAAAAAATAAAAATATTTCCTGTTTTAGAAACTTTATTGACATATCTTTCATTCTTCGGGGAGACTGGCACAATTTTTGTTTTGTATGGAGGTTGACCCGGTCTATTGAACAATATTTGAAAAAGCTAAATTTTTCACTTTTGAAAAACCTTAATAACTTTTTTATTTTTTGTTCGATTTTAGTAAATGAAAGCTGGTTTAACTCAAAACTAAATTAGCTTTAATAGTGTGTATACATATTGGTATGTTTCTAAACAAACTAATTTAAAAAAATGGCACCAAATTTGAAAAATCGAGAAAAAATCAAATTAAAATCAGATATAATTAAGAATATCACTACAAAAATTGTATACACATACCAAAAAGTGTATACATTTAGAAAGAAACATGTCTTTTCTTTCTAAAACCATTTAAAAAATAAAAATCGGATAATAATCAACTGAGTTACGTGTTCATAAGTACTCGAACCTACCCGATAATGGTTTTTTCGGAATAACTCCGAAATTTGAGGGTGTTTCCGAACTTTTTAAAATTGACTTATGATCTACTCAGTAAGGTCTATAACCTACACTAGGTCGCTTTTCAAGTATAAAAAAAAGTGCTAATTTGTAGCACCGTGTAATTATATAGAAGGATGAATATATTTGGATTTTAACAAATGTAAATCTAGTAAAGATCAAAGAAAAGTGTGAAAAAGTATCTCCAATACATAAACAAGTACAATAATGATAAGCCAAAAGTAAATGCATGTGATAGGTATAAGCTGTGAAACATAAAAGTCGCCATTCATCGCGACCTCTAAATATTGTCCTATTGATCCAATTTTTGGTATATACATACATACATATATTTTAGAAAAAGAAACAAAATCAAGCTTGTGGAGAAAGTATTGGACTATACTTTTACTTTTCCATACAAGCGTGGGCCAGTCTAATGCATATAGAAAAAAAATATATTAAAAAGATTGATGTGTGGCCTCCGCTGTGGTGCAGTGGTTAGAACTCAAAGATTTTCTGAAGATAGAATGTGGTGATTCTTGAAACATGTAAAAATCAACCCGGGTTCAAATCCCAGCTCAGCCCAAGAAAAATTATCAATAAATTTTAATAAAAATTCCGAGTTGTAAAATTCCTTCCTCAGTGAAAATAATTTAATGAAAATTAAATTTGATGAGCTCAAGCCTGATTAAAGAATATCAAAAAATTAACAGTTCAACTAAAAATCAAAATTGTTTAAAAAAAAAAAATATTTAACAGTTTCACACATATTTTAAGAAATTGTTTTTCGAAAGTAGTCCCATTTTATATTGTTTTAAGTAATGCCATACTTAAATTGTTTAGTACGACTCGTACTAAAAGTTAGCCCAAAATTTTAATTTTAGTACGAGTTTTGTCGTTTTAATTACTGCATTGGAATATTTAACAAAATAAATTTAAAAAAAAGAAATTGTCTGTTTATTCTTGCAATTTTTAATGCGTTTATATTTCTTGATGTTTTCAGTTTTTTTTTTTTAACCCATTTCAATAAACAAACGAAATATCAATTGCAGGCAGACAGAAGGAAAAAATTAATGAAAAAATACGAACAAAAAGAAAACAAATCATTAATGATGTATAAACTTGATAAATGTGATCGATTGATGTAAACAAATGATAAATGGTTTGCTTTTTTTTTTGCCAAATGTATTTTACGATATTTTTTCATGTTTTTATAAAGTCAAAAATTTAATTTTAAATTAACAAAATATAAAGAATGAGACATTTTCAAATAATTGACTTTTGAACTTTATGAGCGAAACTAATTAAATGTGGGAGGGATAAAACCATTTATATGGTTTATTTATTTTAAGTAAAAAGACATTTTGATGACATTCAAACTAAATAGAAAATATTAAATAAGAATATTCTTGGACTTTGAATAATTCTAAGCCGATTTAGCTATGTCCATCGGGTTTATGTCTGGTAAAAATACTTATTTTTCCAAACGACTTAACAGTAAATAAAATAACTTTTTCTTTAAACCACTTTGGGTTATAATCCAGCACAATGGGATAAGGAGCAAAAGATTAAGCTTCTTAAAGTTGAACATATATCCCAAAAAAATTTATGATTTGTTCAATTAACACCGTATTTATTATTAAGAACTAAAATTTATCCCTTCGATACATTGTTACTTCAGTAAACAAATTTTTGACCCGCCTACAAATATGTGCGCTTCATTAGCATCAAATCTGTTTCTCAATGTAGGTGTTTTTATAAAATTTGGCACAAACTCGTTCATGAATTTTCATGACATATTACCTATTATATGTCATGAAAATTCATATAAGTTATAATAGGTCCCATATATAGCACCCTACCAAAAATCACCTTGATACTTCTAAAATGCTCGTACTTAGGAAAAGTTTTGACAAAATTAAGTTTGATAAAATTACTAAAAACAGTACTACATTTTATCATTATTCCCACATTGAGCCCCACTGTCAGATCGAATAGTTTTTGAAGCCCGATAGTACTTAAAACCAGTGTTCGAAAATAAACAGTACATTATAAACCGTTCGGCTCACACACCCAGGAACGATATCTATTTTTTTAGTGATTGTGTAGACATACACAACCCTTAATACCGTTCGTTACTATTTTCAAGAAAGAACCGAACATTATATAATGATCGGTTCTTCGTTAAAAAACAGAACAATTGTAGTGATACTGTGGACAAACATTATATTTTAATGTTCTATAATGTTTTTTTCGTGTGTGTATTTTGTTGTTGTAAAAATGTTTTTTTTTTTTACCAGCCAAAAGGGGCGAACATTAACGAGCCGGACCGAACACATTGAAGTTTGAGGTTTTTCAAAAAAACCGAACGGAATTAAATGTTCACATCTTTTGTTGAGTTTGATAAAAACAGTAATATTTTTGTGTTCGAATGATGACTAACAGGGAAACGTTATTTTTTTTTTTAATGATTTTCTACACAAACACTATTATCGTTTGTGTTTTCCACAAAACTACCGAACCGAACATTAAAAAACGATATTTAGTGTTTATTTTCGAACACTGCTTAAAACTCTATACGAAAGATCAATAAATAATGTAAACATTTGAAAATAATTTCGATCATATGGGCACCGCGTATTCTTAACGAAGCGCATTCTAAACGTCCAATTTTGGGCCAGTTTTTCGAGCAGTGCTAGCGGTATGTCACGAACCATGTAAACCGCACCAGACACTGCAGTTTTTCTAGATGAATGGATGATGGAGGCTGAAAGGTTTGCTGTGAATTAGTTTCTTATCATTATACAAAGTCTTCTGTGGACTTGGTTGAAGTATTCGGCACAGCTTAATATTTAGCATTCTTATTGGTAAAGTTTCATTTTCGCTTTCTAAATTCTAAATATATTTTATTATTTACAATAGTTTCTAAATAAATGATGAATTATATTCTTATTAAAACAAACTATTTTTAAAAATTAGAATTTTGAAAAATTGTCAGAATAATTTTTGTTGTGTTTAACAAATGCTTACAAATTTTTCCCCCTCAGAATTTTTTACTTGCAACAGTGGCATTTCTGTTAGCTATTGTTTTATTTTTTATGTATAATTTTTAGTTTATGTATACAATTTAAAATTTATCGCTTTAAATACAAAATGTTTAATGTCCATCAGTTATACACCTCACTGAATTTGGTGAAAATATAAATACATAATTTATTAAATGTATATAATATTTGAAACACTTTTTTATTTATATATAAATTGTATAAAAAAAACCCCAAAAAACTATTTTTATAAACAACACGTAATTGACCAAAATTCTAGATATTTATAAATATTATCCGTCAAATACCAAATATTTACAAATACTCACATATATTTGTTTATTCAGCAAAATTTAAATAAATATTTGTAGACATTTGCAAGTAATAAATTATCTTGGCCAAATGTTTAATTGGCCACTAACTGTTTAGTTGGGTTATTGGTATGCATTTTTTTATTGTAAATTTGCGCTCATGTTTGTGTTTTTCTTAGTATAAAAGTATAATTTGATTTTTAAATCACTTTTTATCACACAAGACAGCATAATTTATGAGCACAATTTGAGTATCATAAATTATGCGCTATTTACTATCAATTTTGGGTGGTTTCAAAATATACATTTACACTTTTTTTTATATGTTTCTCAAAAGATCATTTCCATTTTATTTCACCGGTAAATTTCTCGATCGTGTCCGATTTCAATAAAATTTGGTGAGTGTGTAAAGTAGTATATGTGTGTAAGAAAAATGATTTTTTTTTTTTTTGAAAACTGTGGCAACACTATACCTTTGAATAACTGAAAATTTTGGGTTAGCGATCTCACTCTAAAGTTCATAGCTTTTGTTGTGTAAAAGATATTAAAAAAATTCTTTTTGCATAAGAATGGTATAAAAATAGGGTTTTAGAAATTAAAAAAAAAAAATAAAAAAAAAACTTTTTTATAAAAAAAAAAAAATAAAAAAAAATTTAAAATTAAATTTTTGAAATGATTACCCCCTTTAATTTTTTTTATTTTTTTTATGCAAATAGCCACATATGTTCTCTAACCACCCTGAAAATTTTAGAGTGGTAGCACTTAAACTTTTCAAGATATGTAGAGCTATGTAGTTACTACAATATACATTAGCGTGGCCGTTAGTTGTATGGAGAACTTTTTTTTTTTTTATTTCTTATATTCTCCCCCCCAGATCGGTTCAGTTTTATGTAGAAAAAAATACAAAAAAATTTCAATTTCGTAGCGATAAGTTGTGTTTTAGGGGGGGCGTCGGCCCCTCAAAGGTTGCCATCAAGCCATTTATTCAAATGTAATTTGTTTGCATATGACTATCTCTTAAAAACAACATTTTACAAGAACATGGTATATGGCAATATTTTAGCTCTTCTAGTCAACAACATTAGCCTCGAAGAAAGTTTTTTGCTAAAATTAATATTTAAGAAAATAATTAAGAAAATAACAACAAAATTCCAAACATTTTATATACGTTTTATATATATAAAAGAGGGATTTAATGTCAAGTGAACTAATTTTGAAATCGAAATCTTTCGATTTGGATGAAATTTGCACCACCGTTAGTCCCATTGAATAGTAGTTCAGACACAAATTTTCAACAAGATCGGTCAAAAAGTTTCTGAGTTTGGGAGGGTCAAAGTTTGAAATTTTGGCCATACAGGTGTTCTTTCACATCCATGTAACTTATTACCAATTGGGGTTAGCAAAATTTGTCTCAAGCAGCTTAGATAGCTATTTAATCAATCTTTTTAAAAAAAATTTTTTGGTTTTTTTAAAAATTTTTTTAACATATTTTTTTTATATTTAAAACTTTTTTTTTTTTTTTTTGCCAAGTTGTAAATTTAAAAAAAAAATTTTAAAAAATTCAAAAAAAAACAAAAAAATTTTTTCTTTAAAGATTGATCAAATAGCTATCTAAGCTGCTTGGGACAAATTTTGCTAACCCCAATTGGTAATAAGTTACATGGATGTGAAAAAACACCTATATGGCCAAAATTTCAAACTTTGACCCCCCCAAACTCAGAAACTTTTTGACCGATCTTGTTGAAAATTTGTGTCTAAACTACTATTCAATAGGACTAACGTTGGTGCAAATTTCATCCAAATCGAAAGACATCGATTTCAAAATTAGTTCACTTGACATTAAATCCCTCTTTTATATATATGAAACGTATATAAAATGTTTGGAATTTTGTTGTTATTTTCTTAATTATTTTCTTAAATATTAATTTTAGCAAAAAACTTTCTTCGAGGCTAATGTTGTTGACTAGAAGAGCTAAAATATTGCCATATATCATGTTCTTGTAAAATGTTGTTTTTAAGAGATAGTCATATGCAAACAAATTACATTTGAATAAATGGCTTGATGGCAAACTTTGAGGGGCGGACGCCCCCCCTAAAACACAACTTATCGCTACGAAATTTTTTTGTATTTTTTCTACATAAAACTGAACCGATCTGGGGGGGGAGAATATAAGAAATAAAAAAAAAAAAGTTCTCCATACAACTAACGGCCACGCTAATGTATATTGTAGTAACTACATAGCTCTACATATCTTGAAAAGTTTAAGTGCTACCACTCTAAAATTTTCAGGGTGGTTAGAGAACATATGTGGCTATTTGCATAAAAAAAATTAAAGGGGGTAATCATTTCAAAAATTTAATTTTAAATTTTTTTTTATTTTTTTTTTTTTATAAAAAAGTTTTTTTTTTTTTATTTTTTTTTTTAATTTCTAAAACCCTATTTTTATACCATTCTTATGCAAAAAGAATTTTTTTAATATCTTTTACACAACAAAAGTTATGAACTTTAGAGTGAGGTCGCTAACCCAAAATTTTCAGTTATTCAAAGGTATAGTGTTGCCACAGTTTTCAAAAAAAAAAAAAAAAAAAAATCATTTTTCTTACACACATATACTACTTTACACACTCACCAAATTTTATTGAAATCGGACACGATCGAGAAATTTACCGGTGAAATAAAATGGAAATGCTCAAAATTAAATAGATAATAGGCATTTTTTTAGGTAACGAAAATGACCGATTTAAACATACTTTTGTTCAAATTTAAGGCAAAAACTACAAATTCATCTCAGTAATAAAACTAACAATTGCCAAGATCATGCAATATACTAATTTTGTACGAGCTGTATGCGTAACAAAGCTAATGCTCTTATGTTTTTCTGATTACTCAACACATTATTTTGTTGGCGAAGTTTTTACTGAGTTTGTTAGGATTTCAAAATTATATATAATATGAACGTCTCGTAGAGGAGAACAGAGGCTTTAAGAAACTTGAGCTTATGACCACCCTGTTAGAATACAAGGTGATATGCAAGGTGTCAAATTCAACCACCTCGGGATATATTGACAGATGTCAATGAATGAAACTTTGTAGTTATCTAGTAGGAAGATAAAGAAATTCCAGTTAATTTCACAAAAGGTACGTTCACATTTAACCAAAAATGCGTAATCTACTTTTAACTTTCGTTTTAATTATTGTAGTTGATCTACTAAAGGGCTGCATGAACAACTTTATTCATAAACATACTGAAATGTTTATCCACTAAAGTTCGTATGCATACAAAATTCAGATTAATTAATTAACTGTTGTTTTGTTCAAGCTACTAGCAAACACATTTTGCTTTACATCGTAAACACAAAGACGTTGTTCAATGAAGCGGCTTTTCTTTTACAGTTTTCACTCTCTCCCATTTTTTTTAAATACTCAACAGGAATGTTTTCACTTAAGCAAATTCATGTTTTTTTTTCTCTTTTGTTACCTTTAAAATAATCTATGTAAGTTGTAAAGCATTTTGAATTTTTTGCTAAATACTTTTTTATGTACTTCCTATGCAAGCTTCATAATCTTGTTGCTTTTACTCTTCATGGTTATTTTTGTTTTTTTTAATCTTCCCTTATGTTTTTCTTTTCCTTTAACTTGCAATACTGACTTTTAAATCAATGTGTTTCTCCATAAACTTATTCGACATTTATTTAGTGGTGGTTTTGTTTCAGAGTTGTGAGTAGGGTTGCCAGTCAGGCTGGATTCGACTGGATTGTCCAGCTTTTTTAGGACTTGTTCATTTTCAAGCTAAAATTAAATTTGTCCAGCTAAACGAAACGAAGAATTTATATATTGTTATAATCTAACTTAATGAAAAATAACGTAATAAAAACTTTTGCAAAAGTGTAGTTTTTCTTTTTTTTTTTTACTAAAGTGATTTATGCGTTAATTGTTTAATTGCTTGAAGTTCATTTTGTAAAAAATTTGTCTCTATCAAATTTTCCCATTGTGTCATCACTAACAACATCGCTCAACACCAGAACAGCTGATTTCATAACAATAACAAATTTGGAGAACAAATTATTTTCTTGGGAAGATTTACAACGGCTTCCACAAGATCTTCAACTATCTGAAGAAAACGACCACGATAAGCCATATATTAATTACTGTTGTCTTCGGGAGGTTTACGAACAATTAATAAAAGATTTGCCAAATTATAAAATATGGTCATGTTTTTTTCAGAAAAATTAAGGCAATAGATTCGAGTATTAAGAAAAGTTAATATGTTTTGTATTTTCAATACCAGAAAGCAACGCTTTTTGAAAAGGGTTTATCGTATTTTAAACAATTCTTATACTAAAGAGAGACACAGAATGTCATTCGACTTGATAAGAGCCGAAGTATTAATTCGACTGAGGTTAAAGAAATCTTGTAAAGATTTTTAGATGTTCTATTTTATTAATAACTTCAAACTACAAATCAAAAAAATTTAAGACTAAATTGTTATTATTGTTTTTTTTTTATATTTATTTAAGCCTAGATTACACTATCTCACAAGTCTTACGTATTCCATAATACTTTGTGAGATAGAAATCTAATGAGTTTTGATGCGACTGTCAAAAAATCTAATGTAACATGACAGATTGTGTTCACACCATCGCATAAAGTATAAACACTCACGCATGAAAAAAGTGCAACCCTGATCCAATGAAAAGTATTATTGTTTAGAAATTTTTCAAAAAACGATGAAGTCGTATGGGATGTCAAACTATTTTCATAATACTTGTCATTTTCGTGACACATTGCATTCACACTATCACACTTTGTCATATTACTTGAGTTTTTGACATGTATTAATACAAAGTATAATAGTGTAATCTAGCCTTTAATAGTTTATTGTTGTATACATTAGAACAATGAATTAACTGAAAATACTAGTTTCTTCGTACCTTATATGTAGTAATATTCACGTCAGTTAAAAGTTATATATAGTAAACAAAAATCTAGTTTTTTTAAGTTTTTTATTCTTAAGTATGGAACAGAATAGTAGCTGTAGTACAACGTTACGAATAGCGCTGCAAGCTGTCAAAAATTAAAATCGGCAGTTTCAAAGTGGTGTCATTAGAATACGTAGTTGTAGTAGTCGCAGCAGTTGAAGTTGAAGCGCAAAATTCGAAATTCGTCAGCTTCAGCTACTACTACAACTACTTTATTCTGTTCCAGGCCTTAATGTCCAGTTTTTTTTGGGTCGTCCAGCTTTTTCTTTCCTTATGTCCAGCTTTTTTTGGATTCGTGTCTGGCAACCCTAGTTATGAGTGTTCATATTCTCTTGTTTAAGTAAACAAATTTACTTCAGCTTTCTCGTCTCTTAAGCTGGGATCACACGATTGCCGCAATGCACCAATTTTCACACTTTTTAATATACCAATCGTGTGACTGCACAACCAATTGGCTCATGTACCAATCAAGGACAATATTGTGCTTACTTTTACCAATCAAATGCAACACTGGTGCGGCAATCGTGTGAGTGTTTGCTATGCAACCGCGCGTCAATAAAAATAACAAAAATGCACCAATATTTATTGCCTTTTTGTGCGGCAACCAAACAACACAATACGCGCCAATATTTGGCCTTTTTTTTAATAAATTTTACGTTTTTGTGTTTCCTTTAGCAAGTAATGAAGATAAATATGTATTTATTTATTATGCATTTTAATTTTTTTTTTTAATTTTTGTTATTAACAAATATGTATGTACATTAGGGTCGCACTTATTTTGTAAAATATTGAATTTGGGGTACTACGCCCCACTATTTTTTTTCACTTAGTCTAAAAAATATATGGTGAAAATTTTAGCCAAATCGGACAATCTTAAACCGAGGCGCACGGAGGTCAAAGTTTAAGCTTGAGAAAATTTTCCATTTTTTTCCAAGCAGTACTTCTAGGGTTTTTATTTTTTCGAATATTGTAATTAAAATGAGAAAACTAATTCCTTATGGCTTAGTTCTCAAATTCTGATTATTTTTGTCCAAAATCATTAACGCTGTTATTGCCCTGAGGTCAGAAATTACCCATTTAAAAAGATTTGTGCTATATATTGTATCTTCAAGTCGCAATTAATTAGTTATTTTTCTAATTGTATTATATTATTAATTTTTTTTTTTAATTTGTTTAAAACTTCTAACTAAAACAATAGTAGAGTAATAGTTATAAAGGTAATGATTCTTTCGTTCTATTCATTGAATGAAAAGTTTGATATATTAAAACTTTATAGGTTAGGTTTGTAATAATTAGAAACAAAATTTATGAGTCGAATTCTATTGATAAATCTTTCAGAGTGGCATCTTTGGAGTATTGCTGTCTTTAAAGTTGAACAATCTAAAACACAAGATAAATAAGCAATTTTGTTTCAGGAAATTAATAAAAATTTGTTTAATACCTTGAACAAATACTATCGCTGCTCCTCGTCTTTTGTTACTTATTTTTACTACAATTTTTATTTTTCAACAATGCTTTTTCCTTCCTTGTTATCTTCTAAATTCTCCCATGTTTTCAGGTCTTCTTTTAAGAAACTCGTACAAATATTAAAACGGTTAAATATTTTTATTGTATATCTAGAAAATAGTTCTACCAGAATTGTAATATCATATCTCATTAAGGCCATTTTTCCACTCTTCTCTTCTGCTTTTATAAATGTCTTCATCTCTATTTTTAGATTTTAAAATGCTTTTCCACTCATTATACAAATCCAATAGCTTTTTAAGCTTTTTAAGCAGCTCGGTGAAATTGTTGAACAGGAATTTTTGGTTTTTCCCAAAATATTGAACATTATTTTACAACTAGACGAGCAGCTTTCTCTACCCTTAGCTTAATGAGTCTGATAGACAATCTCCTTTAGAGTGTAGCTTAGCTCCCGTTATCTGAAGGTTTGGAAAGCCAACCAGGTAAATTTCCTCTTTTTGTGTGGCATTTTTCACCAATTTTTAATTGAAAATCAAAAATTACTTCACTGCCCGTAGCGTATACAATATTCATCTGATTAAACACATTTAAAAAAAAAACGCATTCGGGGAAATCCCCGTGCAATATTTATTCATATTGCGGTGAAGTGATTACACTAACCCTCCGTTTCCACAAGCAAGTTCGAAAAATTCAATACACTCACACTTTTTCACTAACATTCACACAATTTTTGTTCTTTCAGCCAATCAGCTGTTTCCTCGATTTTTCGTTGATAATACGTATACGCTACTTGCAAGTAATTATGTACTTGCATGTGGAAACGTAGGGTAACAGAGCTTTAGGTTAGTCCTGCTAGATGCGAAATTTTTCGTCATTTTGACAATATTTTTGTTACGACTTTGTACAAAATTTTGACAATTCTATTTGAAAGATTTTTGGAAAAAATGTCTAGCAGCACTGCATTAGGTGCATTTGAATTATCGTTTACTTACCATTTGTAGGCATTCATTTGAATACGCATTTACATGGGAAAATTAACACATATTGTGTGAAAATGGTAATTTCTGACCCCAGGCCAATAAGAGGGTTAACGATTTTGGACAAAAATAATCAGAATTTGATAACCAAGCGATAAGGAATTAATTTTCTTATTTTTATTATAATATTCGAAAAAACAAAAACCCTAGAAGTACTTGTTTGGAAAAAATGGAAAATTTTCTTAAGCTTCAACTTAGACCTCCGTGCACCTCGGCTTAAAATTGTGCGATTTCTTTAAAATTTTCAGCATATATTTTTTTAGACTAAGTATAAACAAATAGTGGGGCGCAGTACTTCAAATTCGACATTTTACAAAATAAGTACCACCCTAATGTACATATGTTCACAAGCATACTATGTATGTAGCTGCTAAGTGCGAATATTTTTATCAAAGATATTTAATAAAACTAAGTATTATTTCTTTAACGAGACATTTGTCGTAGATATTTCTTAAAGAAAATGTTTGTGACCTTGAAAGCGAGAATAAAAAATTTGTTAAAGAAGCCAAGATTTCTCTTTACTAAACGATATCGGTAGTTCAATTAATAAAGTTACAGAATTAAGTTACTGATATTTATGCAAGCGTGAACATTCGAAATTGTTGAACTAATTTTTGGAATTTCATAAATTTGTTTTAAAAACATTTTAAACAAAACTATTCAACAAAAAATTGTAGAGTACCTACACTCAAAATATTATGTAGTTAAATTCAAACTAAAATTCATTTTAAACAAATTAAAATTCATTTAAAAAACGGATCATTTACATTTCATTTAAAACAAATGATTTTTACATTCATTTTTAAATTTTTTATTAATTAAACAGCATATTCCTTAAAATTGAATAAAATCATTTACATTTCATTTAAAACAAATGATTTTTACATTCATTTTTAAATTTTTTATTAATTAAACAGCATATTCTATAAAATTGAATAGTTTTTACTTTAAAAAAATACATTTTAACCGACAAAATTAAAACCACATACCAAAATAAATACGAAAAAACATTATTTTTTGGTAGTTTGTTTTTTGAATAACAAACATAAATGTTAAAAAATAAAATTATTCGTAAAATAACTATATTTTTATTCAAATTTAACAGTACGAAAAACGAATTTAATAACCCACAATCAGTTACTGTAATAATTTTATAAGTGTATGAACAAATTCTTCGTTTTTAATGAACATACCAACTAGCACTTCCAGACAAATAAAAAAGCTACCACAACAGCTGTTTTCGCAGTTGTCATGTAATAACAATCGTGTGAATGTGCTGCGGCAATTATTGTACCCATTTCACTCTGTACCAACTAGCGGCAATTAAATCATTTAAAACAGGGCAATCGTGTGATTTCAGAATATTTGATTGGTGCAATTTCTTTACTGTGCGTCAATAAAGCACAATCAAAATTGTGCCATATTGGTGCATTTGCGACAATCGTATGATCCCAGCTTTAAATATTGAGTGAGTTGCTTTCATTGTTATTTATCTTACTGAATGCAAACGAAGCGAATACAAAATTATAATGAAGGTTTCATGAACAGCATTATTAAGTTTCATGCTGAACATCAGCATGGTCTACTGAACTGAATAGTAATAGCAAACTTTATTCAAAATCAAACAAATATTTAATAGAAATAGTGGCCACGTCTGGCGCGTCAAATATTGGTTAAATGTAACCATAGCTTAGGTTATCTATTATAGTTTTAAAAATATTTCAGTTAGAATTTTTTACCGTTTTTATCTTGATTTTTTTTTTTTTTTTGTTTTTACAAATATTTATATTCGGTAATTAAGCCAAAAAATAGAAATTACACGAAAAAAGTTTTTTTTACAATATCTCAATCTGCCTAGACGTGAAGAATAAACAAGGTAATGCCTTAATTTTGACAAAAATGGGTAAATGGGTAAATTTCCATTAAAACGTACACGAAGTTTTTGTTTTTTCTTTCCGTCTTGTAAAAATACATGAAAAGTCACTTATATTGGAATGATGGTTGAAATAAAACCATTCTCTGGTGTTCAAGAACTTGTTATTTAATTATTTAGAAAATTTTTCAAAAAAAGTCATTTGAATAGCAAAAATTAAATTAAAAAGTGGCGTTCAAGACATTTACAACTTATTATTGTTTTTTAAAGAAGTTTATTTTGCAAATGTAATAAAACCGAAAATAAATTAATTAAAACTTATGAAGCAATGGTTTTAAATTTAAATTTCTTTAATTTAGTTGTTTGCTTCTCCAAAAATTAGCATTAGATATTTTTACAAGTGCTTACCATTATATTCTAAAACAGACTTAAAAACCCCCCAGTAACAAAAATTTGGGTTTTTTGAAGCACTTAAGAGAAAAAGCGCATAATCGAGCGCTTCAATAAAAGAGCTTTTACAAAGCAGTAAATGATATAGAATAAAATATACAAAAAAGCTGCTATTTTAGTGCTGACAACGAAAAAGGTTGCAAACCACAAATAAATAAAAATATTCGAAAATGATTGGAAAAAGGCATTTAAACAAAAGTAAAAGCAAAACATTAATGCATATGTTAATATAGTAAGCCCCTAAAAAGCACTTTAGGAGTGCTTTGTTTGCATGTTAAAAGAAGCGCTTATTGTCAGCAGAAAAAAGTCCTCTAAACCGGGAACACCCCATACAAAAATCAGGCATCCCATCAGCAGGTTTGAAGCGATTTGTGGTGTGAATTCATACACAAAACCTGCTCCTTTTGGAGCACATTTTTACTGGACCTTTACTTAATTATCTTTCCTTAAACTCTTTAAATTTTTTAAGAAAACATATTTTTAGCGGGTGGGAGGGGGGTGCTTTAAAACCATGTGATAAAGCCATAATGGCCTTATTGCCCAATCATTGAGAGGTAAGGTCATATTTAAAATTTTGCGAAATGAGAGATATAGCCATATTTTTTGCGCAAATGAGAGATAAAGCCATATTTTTCAGAATATTGTTATGCATGGTGTCAACATTCTTTAAAAGGGAAAATCCTTAGTTATCATTGAAAAACATTTTTTTATTCTTGTGACGCATGCAGGAAAACTTTATTCAGCGAAGCCACCTGCCGCGTCCTACTGGAGGAAAAAACCCCTAAGCACGGTCGCAGGCCGCCACGCAGACTTTAGTATCTCCGGAACTGAAATGAGAGATAAAGCCATTTTCTAATATTGCTAATGTGAGCTAAGGCCATGATGGCTTTATCTCCCATTAAAATGAAAAAAATAAAAAGGCTTTATCTCCCTATTGAATGGGCTTATCTCACATGGTATTAAAGCATGTTGTTTTTCTTAACCTACTTACAACTACAATTAATGTTGGAAGAACTCCAATCAATTGAAGTGGGGAATGTAAGAAGAGATAAACTCACTGTTTATTGGTGTTGTTTTTGTTATAACTGAAATTTGCTTTTGTTTTCATTTGGTTTTTCTTAACCTACTTACAACTACAATTAATGTTGGTAGAATTCCAATCAATTGTAGTGGGGAATATAAGAAGAGATAAACTCACTGTTTATTGTTGATGTTTTTGTTTAAACTTTAATATTGTTACAAGTAGAATTGTTGCTTATAAGTCTTATACGTTTAACAGTTTTATTTGGTTTAATATTTAGTTTTTCAAAAATCTTTGGATGAAGTTTCCTGATGATCTGGCCTAAGCAACCAGTGAAATGCTCATAGGAATAGCTTATCCCATCAACAATAAATTTCAAGTGTTTTTATCAAGAATAAAAACTGGAAATTAAGCACGAATAACAAAATCTTTTGAAATTATTTAATTAACCTTTTATAAACCTGAAATATTTCTTGAGAATAAGAGGTTAAGTGTTCATAACCCTTTCAAGAATGTTGGTGTTTGAGCTTAATTCGGCACAAAAATGTATTAATGCAACCTCATGTTAACAAATTTTGGGGAAAACGGTAAATATCACTTCCAAAAATTCCTTGCAAGAGTAAAAGCATTTACCATGTATTTTATTTTTTTTTTTTTTTGTATAAAAACATTCTTTAGCAACCTTTTCTTAAACTATTTTATTTTCAAACACAGTGTAGCGGCAGTTAGAAAGCTATGACAAATAAAAAACAATATTAAGTTCATACATATGAACAAGTAAAAAATCCAAAAAAATGAATATTCGAATTCTCATCTTAATATTTAGTTTAGTTTTTTGTTTTTGCACTTTTGTTAAAACTATTCAGTATTCTTGCTTGGGATGCTTAAATTTTCAGAATTTTTTTCCCTCTAAATTTATAAAAATCTACCAACCGCCCTTGTGCAAAACATGCATGCGTCCGATTTTGTTTTCTGTGGGTTTCCAATGTCGATGTTGTTTACTTCTTTGGCTTTTGGCCAACTGAACTACTACTACCACAACTACAGGCGTACACATATTGTGATTCAAAAATACTCATATATTACAACAAAACAACCACTGACAATAGTGAAATTTGTACGATAAAATACAACAAAAATAGAAAAAAAAAAACGTACAAACAATCAAAGAAAAGCTAGCTATCAATAAAACAAAACTGAATAAATATTAGTGCAAACAACAACAACTGTAGAACAAAATAAATTCAAAGTGAAAAACCTGCTCAATAACCAGCCCTTTCGATTATGATGGGCGGTGAAAATGCCAGGCAGGCAGCTGCAGTGATTTAAATAAATATATTTGTTTGTTTGAAATTTAAATATTTATATATGAAAATATTTATGAATATTTAAAACAAATCTTTTTTAATTAAAAAAAAACAGTAAAGAAATATAGTTTTTTGCAAATGTTTATTTTTTTAATAGAATTCTTTTTAAAGAAATCTGTTTTTTTGAATTAAGATAATAAAAATTATGAAAATAAAGAAATATTTAATTATTCCAGTGTGTTTTTCTATGTGTCTGCTTGTTGTCTAAACTTAAAAAATTAAATAAATAAAAAATCTTAATAATATTTTTAAAATCTTAAAAAAAAAAAAAAAGCATGTGTCATTTCGAACTGTCATAGCATGTCATAACTGTTGACAGGTCATGTTTTATCGCTCGCCTTCGAAGTTTTTCTTTAAATGAAAAATATTTCTGAAGAAATTAAATCATAATTAAAATGCAATTTACATAAACAATTTTTCAAAACAAAGTAAATTTTGCAGTTTAACATACCAAAAATTTTATAGCCTACACTATCAAAGGTCTATTGAAAGTATTGAGAATCCATCCGTGAAGATATAGAGCCATAGTGCCGGTTCACACGCATCAAAATTTGATTTTATATACACAAAAATGGTATGTTATGTTATCTTTCTATTTCTCTGTGATTCGCTTACAGACTAGTGCTGGGAGTTGTGAAAATATAACAGATACAAAAAGAAAGAACTTATGAACATGAAAGGAGAACCAATCATGTTACTGGTTTATGAAGAACAAAAAGGTAGAAAAAGTAATGAACTACCGTACAGTCTTCACCGGTGGTGTGACACATTTTATGGGACTTTCTAAAATTTGGTTCTTGAATTAAATTCTAGGACTTGTTCTATTAAAATAATACTACATTTTTGTAACTGTTACTAAACACGTCCATTTAGAATAGATATGTGACTGGTCAAATGGTGTCAATTGACCCCCTCCAATGACAACCCCATAGAAGGTGTTAAAACTAGAACCCGTCTCTACCACCAAAGACCTATCACGGGACTACTTTGGTGTCAGTTCGCTTCCCTCAAGGGCTGTGTTATTAATTTTTTTTTTAAAAGAATTGGTCAATATTTAAACACCGATCAAACTATCGTCGGGATAACCGGGAGCTATGGGAGGTATGATACAAAGAAAGGACCGTTCAATAAGTTCCTGACTTTGTAAATGAATCAGAGGTTTTTATATAAAAAATAGTTTTATTTTTCTCTCCTTCGAGCTATATGTTAATAATTTGTCAAAGGTATCTCCAACTTGTTTATTCCTTCCAAAAGAAAAAAAAAAAATTGTCAGGTCATCAAAAAAGGTATTTGTTTCTAAGTTGATTTCACCGTTAGAGTCCAATCTCTTTCCACAGTGAATTTTTTTCCGGTTTGGATCCAGAAATAGTCACTTGGAACTTAATTAAGGAAATAGAGAGAATCGGGGAGCAAGTCGTGGTATAATTGGCAGATATTTGTTACGAAATGCTTGATGACTGTCAAGCACAAATTGAAAGTCGCAGGTTATTAACAATTTGACGTAGGTCAACTGAAAAATGTCTGATGAGAAGAATAGTGTTGCTCTTTCAGCTAAGAGGCGGGAAAATTCAAGAATCCATGGATCCTTACATCACCTGAATAGTGCTTTCACTTCCATGACTAAATGATAAATTTTTTCTAAAATTGGCCAAAAGTCTCTCTTAGGAATCTAAACGAAAATCTCTTTATAATTTTTTAATTTTATTTAGATCAAATTCAGCACAGCTTTATTGCAAGACAAAAGTTTATTGTAGTAATTGCGTGATTACCAATTATTCCCAAACATGGTTCAATCTCGAAACTCATTCTACAAAAGCTGGACTTAACTGTAGCTGATCCTTGACAGGATGATCTGAATTTATTGAAGTAGCGCACAGTTTGAGTTTTAAAGTGGGTTTTCGAAATAGTTTTTAGCTAGTACTGAAACATGAAGACGACCGTACATGTCAGGTGGACATTTAAGAAAATTTTTACTAAATTAATTCTTAAATTAATCAGTTGATGTCTAAAGAGCTTTTATGTGATAGTTAAATTAAGGTTAAGTAGCTCACAATACAACACAATCATTTAAGTTCATTACTATAGCTCAATGGATATATTGTTCTAATAGTAATTCTGTAACTTTGCCCTGATATGAATATTCCGACGATTGCCGTATAGAGATTATTCCTATCTCGGATTTTATTTTTATTATTGAAGCATTACTTACTCGCTCTAGAACCGAATGCCACAAGTTCGTCTGCATTTGAATGGATAATAGTCAGTCGAATTTTTTGGAATTTTACCTTATCTGAAACGATATGCCTCCAATTCTTCATTTCCTCCTTATGAAAAGTTAATTGATCTTGACTTTAAAATTGTGGTCTTAAATGCTACATAACCCACATTAAGCTGTTATAGGATAATGTTTAACATACACTTCATCAAGGATTCCCATTATATTTCCTAAAAACAATTTTTTTGCTCAAAATTTTTAATGAAAAAAAGGAGTTGGTGTTTACAAATATCATAATTGAAGAACTCTGTTGTGGCAATCAATGTTTTTTTTTCGATATTTCTTCAAATTTTAATTTAGTATAGATCTAATAATTTCGACAAAAGGACACAGCAGGTTACGGAGTTTTTAATATTAAAGCTTAAATAACACTTTAAGTATTACTTTTCAACAACAAGAACGAGTTTTAGAAATTGGCCTTATTTTGGAGCTTCGACTAATTATAGTGCGAGACAACAATATTTTATAGAGAGCACAGTTTTTCCCGGAGTTTTTCGATCCCCGGGAAAGCGGGAATTTTTTATTTAATTTCCCGTGATCCCGCTCCGTACTAAAAATGCAAAGAAAATTTGTTTTTAATTAATGAAAAATACTTTTATAAACAAACGTAAGGGAACTTGTTTACAAAGTAAGTCTGAGTTCATACGGCTCATTTCTTATTGACAAGATTCTTTCTTTTTCTTCTTTGAACATGAATTGGCGTTCAAATGATTCGTGACATGTTGACGACATGTACTTTTTTGATATTGAAAACAATAACAATATTAAACAACGAATGAAAAAGCAAAACGCAAAGACGGTACATACGTCTGTGTACTCTTTTCTTTTCCCCTTGTCCCTCTCGCCTATAAAGTAGCAATTATGTCAACAAGACGAGAGCCGTATGAACACAGACTAAGTAAAATAAATGTTTAAATACTACAAAAATTAATTGAATATTGAAAGCGGAACTTGAATTATTATTACTAGGGATGAGATTTTCATGCACTAAAAAATCGAAAATATGCGCATAAAACATGCACTAAAAATTCCAAAATATGCATTAAAAAAATTAAAAATATGCACTAAAAACTTGACCATTTTCAATAAAAAATTCCGTTGTTGTTTTTATTGTATTGTTATTCAAAGGTATAATATTTTTTAGAACTTACCCCCTGTTCATCGATTTCGAACGAAGATTTCGTTCGCTTAACTTTAATGTAAAACAAAAACAATGTTTTATAATTTGTTTTTGTTTTAAATCTAAGTTATGCGAACGAAATCGTCGTTCGGAAATAGATGAACAGCCAGTTAATTTAAATAACTACATCATTTAAATTGCGTAGTCAAATAAATACTTTTTTATATTATCAAAAGTAAGCCTTTGTCTGTTAAAAAGCTTTTGTACATGAAAAATGATCTCTCAACGTCAACCGAAGTTGAGGCATACTTCAAGGATGCCAATACATTTGAAGAATATTAATTTTCTAATTCAGATCCCACATTTGATTCTAGCCTCTTCAGACCATGGGTACACATATGTGCACCTAAAAATATTACAAGTTTTAAAGACTAGCGACATCGTCTGACCAATAGAAACAGTTTAATTTCTTGCTTTAAGCTACTGCGCTTCAAAACAATATCAAAAGATGGCAGGGTTTAGAAGTTTTAGCCATTATTTTTACATCTGAATTTAACTGTTTGAAAAAACCATACTGTTGGGATATTTTTCCTCAATAACTAATCGCTAAGACCTGAAGTACACATATGTGCACCTCTTTTTCTACCAGTTTAAATAAAAAAATTAAAAAAAAATTAAAAACCGAAATTTAAATTACACCTCATAAGATAAAACAAATAGTTAATAAGCCCTTTACTTAATCGGTTCAGTCCTGATCTTAAGAAATTAAGAATTTACGTTGAAATTTTTCATATATTAAGACCTGAGGTACACTTATGTGCCCCCTTAATTTCTAAGAATTCAAATAAAATTTTTTTAAAAAAAATATACAGTTTTCTTATTTCCTCCCCAAAAGGTGTAAACAATATATAAGAAATGTAAAAATTCAATGGGTTAATGCTCGGGTCTTAAGAGGCTAGATCAAAAATATTTTAAATTTGTTTTATTTTTTGAAATCCTCTATTTTTATTTTTATTTGCAACAGTTTTTGGATTTTTTTTTTTAATTTGTCGGGCTATTTTCCATTCACATGTTAATGTTACTTTCCGCCATATCAATTAATTTGAGTTGACTATTAAGTGAATTAAATCCTGTATGAAACCAATAAATCAATATTATCGAATTGGCTTCTGATTTCTTCTGCAACTCGGTGTAACCCATGTGCCAATCAAGTAGCATGTAACAGTTTTCGATAAATTGTTTTAGGGCAATTGGCAGCCTTAACCATGTAAGGTGCTGCATCGGTTAAAAATTTAAGGATCTTTTGTTGAAATCTTGTATTTTATGCAGAGCTCAAAAAAATTAATTAATTGATTTAAAAAAAAAAATTTTTGAAGGGGTTTTTATACAATTTGGAAATTTTTCGAAGAACTTTTTTTTATAATTTGGAAATTTAAAAAAATATATCACTCAAAAATGTTAAAATATGCATTTAAAACCAAAATATGCAAAAATATGCATTTTCACCAAAATATGCAACAATATGCAAAAACAAATCAATGCCATTTTAACTCAAATTTAATGATTCGGAAAGATAATTGGTCGACATCGGTTTTAGACTATCGACAAAACACATGCATTTGCATGGAAATCGCATCCCTAATTATTACCATACGCTTTTATATGTAAATACCGTATCATTATGCTCTAGATAAAAGATAAAAAGGTAACATAAACATAACAATTTAATTCATAAACAATAGTAAAAATAAACAAAATTTGAGGTACTCAAGATATGAGATCAAAAAGTTGATTCATAAAATATATAAAATATTTTAATAAATATATTAACATTTTTAAAAGGCTTGGAAAATAAATTTCTGATACAGTCAAGGCGTTTAGTGAGTCGTCAGAGTATATTTCTGATTTTATTAACAGATTACCATGATTCCGAAAAATTTCGTTCACTTTTTTACCGAAGTTGGACAAATAGATAAAAGTGCACCGTTGTTGTATGATTCTGATGTCAAGGTTGATGCAAAAAAAAAAAAAAAAAAAAAAAAGGCATCATCCGGACAACTTCATACAAACCTTTTCATTTCATTAGGTCCATCTGTAATATTTAGGACAATGTGTTTTTCAAATTGTATGTAGTAGTATCTAACACGAGTTTCCTTTTTGTTATTTCGAATTGGAAAGATTTGTGTTTATCACCTTATAAATATATCGCTTCTTTTTTGCAACATAGTCATATCTCAAAAAATCAATAATTTTAAGTTACTTAACCTAATTGTAGCTTCATAACCTCTCGTTACAAAAATTCAGTATTATATGTCAAACTGAACCGAAGTTATCGCAAAATATGTTTTTAAATCGGTATATTTTGAAAACTTAAATCGCATTTTGTAGATTTGACTGTCTTGCAATAAAGGAGCGATATGTTTAGTTGTCTCCTATTTTTAAGACTTGTCCATGGCCAATGAGAATTTACCGCCTGCATCGTATTTTGAATTTATTTATGTGCTTAATTAACTCTGCACTTCACAAAATTTGTTAATTAACAATTGTCGCACTGTCAATTCTGCTTTTAGTAGATTTATTGCAGCAGAAGACATATATTTACGTACATATGTACTCACTTCTTGTAATTGATCTAATCGACAACCCATTCACAGATGCTAATTTTTAGAGAACAGAAAACTAAATATCAGAGTAAAAATAGCTGTTTTCTGAAACTATGAGCAAATTATTATTTCCCGTAAATATTGAAATTCCCGGGAAAAATCCTTAATTAAGAGGCTTTAAATGACACGATTATAATTTTTTTCAAATTTGATATAAACACCAGCATTTACTTATTTATGGCAGTAAAAGTGAATTTCGGGAATGGGAGCTACAAATAATAAAGGACGGAATCTAGTGAAATTATATAAAGACGGTTAATCAGGCAGCGAAAAGAAGAAGATCTATTGAAAAATTAAGACTGAGCTGGTCGCTGTATTGGATCGAAAACAATTATTTCTTGACGTTTAAAAACGTGTGGGGTATAAAAGAAGACCGCCACTATAGAGAACTAACTTTTAAAAGTAATTTTTTGTTTTTGAAATTAAATATTTTGGCTCAAGTACAAGCTTACCGCGTGTGTCTTGAAAGCAAATTTTCAGGAGCGCCGAAAAACCATTCTGGATCTAACCTTGGGCTAGTAATTGAAATTTTTTAAGTTTCTTATCACGCTTAAAAGTCGGTCGATCGTTTTTCAGAAATTTTTAGAACCATTTAAAGAGCATTTGAAATTAAACAATATGGCATCAACATCTAAAAATACGTATTCCAACTTTATTCTCGTTCGGTTATTGTTATTCGATTATAGGCGAAAATATTCAATAGAAAGTTTTTTGTTTTAAAGCTTAAAAAATTCAATACTTAGTTCATTATTTTTTGGTTCTTCTAAGAAATTTGATTTTCGGACATCAGATTTACAGACTGACATATCGTTACTTTAGTATAGAAAAGCCCTAACTAACATTTTCCGTACTTTACAGGAGAAGGAAAAAACTTAATAAAAATTATAGTCTTGTAGTCGCAATTTGTTTTAAACGCAACTACAAGACTATAATTTGTATTAAGTTTTTTCCTTCTCCTGTAAAGTAAGGTAACTGTTAGTTAGGGGTTTTCTATATTAAAGTAACGATATATAAACACAGCAAGCGTTTTCCAGACTTAATACAGTTTTAGTTAAATGAACAGAAGAAATAATTTGTCTAGACGGAACATCTAACTGCCCAGTATTTTATTTGCGTTTTTTTTAGTATATTTGATACAAATTGTGTTAAAATAAATGGTTTTGACATCTTTACATGACGCTGGTGTTTATGTTAACCTGATTTTTATTTATTTAAAAATATACCGATTTATTTCTCTGAAAATTTTACAAAATTTATTACCATTATATCCGTAAATATTCCCACTGTGAATAACGGCAAAATCTAGCGTTTTTCCAATATAAACAAAATATTTATTATGAAAAAAATATATTTGCAATTTTTATTTGAAATGCCTCCAACTCGCTAGACAACTTGTCTCGTTCATGTCATTTTTATAATATTTTCCATTTTTCAGATTCACCCACTCCCACACAACTTATCCTAACAGCAACAACAACAACAGATACAATAGCAACGACAAGAACAACAACAAATAGTAGTAATAATAATAACAACAACAGTAGTGATAATATAAACAACAATAATATCAATATTGATACACAGTTATTACAAAGCCATCAACAACAAGAATTGCACAATTTGTATGCAACTACGGCAATATTAGAACATAACACAACAACAACAACAGAAAACACATCAAGTACAACAAACTTTGTTGCAATACCATTATCGGAGCGTCCACCTATAATTTGTATATCGCAACAACAACAAAACGGTAACAATCATCACGAGAATTATTCGAACACAAGTTTAACACGTTCGAAATCGTGTCTGGTGCGTTGGCGTCAGTGTTGCTTAAATTGTAAGTTATATGAAATAACATATTTTTTTTTTTATTTTTTACACAAAATATGTGAAAAAGGAACATAAGAGCCAAAATTCTAACGTATACAAGTTAAATGTTATTATAACCAGGAAAACCGTTAATATGCGATTGCATGTTTTTTCTTGTGCGACCAATGACGGCAGAAACAATATATTTATCCGCTCCAGAGCTTTTTAAGAATTTTGGCCCCATATTTTTCTATTTTTAATATTTTCTTTGCATATTTTTTTAGTTCAAAGAGCAATTTTGCAGTATTTTTTAAGTTAATATATATATTTTGTTAAATCCTTGCAAATAAAATTGGACCACCTGATCCATTTTGATAAAATGGACTACTCCATGGACTGGTCCGATGTAATGCAAGCATGGACCATGTCATTGTTAAAAAGTGTTTGTAGTGAGACGACATGTCTTCGGGTTTTAAAGAAGTGCTTTCGTTTTTAAACGACTTCAAAACTAATCCTCTTGTGTATACCATGGAGTAGTTTTAAAACTACTCCTTTGTAGTCCAAAGGTGGGTTATATGGTCCTCTCCTAGGACATCGTATTGTTAAATAGACCATGTTTTTTTCCATACGTTTGGGTTACTTTTGGAGTAGTCCTGGTCCCTTGTGGGCTACTCTTTACACGCGTGTTTGGACTGGTCCTATTATTTGCAGGGATGTTCAACTTTTTTAGATTTTTTTTTAAATTCTGGATAACAAATGGCTTTTCTGTTTTAAATATCTATCTGTATACCCAACGTGTTGCTTACATTTTTCCATTTACCTTTGATCTTCACTCTACATTTTTAAGCCAAGCAGGTTGTCATTAGAGATAAATTTTATTTCAAGCCGTCAAATTTACATACATAAGCAAATATTAAGATAATAGCAATTACACTCAAAAGAAAAATCAATCCATCCGTACTCAAATCAATCCGAAGCGGTGTTAATAGTACGGTGAGTACAGATTTTCTTGAATCAAGTACATAAAGATTTTCAAGTACGGATTTCAATCGCAAAATACTTAAATTATTCATACTAAATCCCGATTTCGCAAATGAGATTGATTTAAGTAAAACTAAGATTTAATCAATCTCAAAATGCGCTTAGTTAAAGTATTATAAAGTTGGTTTTATCCCGAATTAGAAATAAAAAATTGTAAAGATTCATTAACTTACTCGTATTTCACAATGATTAAACACCAACATCATACTCGATATGGATTTTACTTTAGAAATCTTATGTACATATTTAACCAAAAATATAAACTAAATGAGAAGTAAGAGTTCAAATTTACTTTTTAACCGTTCGTGTTACACATGAGTCTGGCCAGACCTTTTTCAATGTGTATAGAAAATCAAAACATGCGTAAGCCGTTTTAGCATTATTTTGAGTACGTTTTAGTGTTATTCGTACTTGAAGTTTTGAGTACGACTCATACTTAATGTAATCATTAAAAACTTGATTTATCTCGAGTGTTTTTCTTTCTGTGTTTATACGTTTGTGCTGATGTGTGTAATACATGGAAATCTAGACCCATCTTTTAGTATACCTATCAACTCAGAAGTAGTTTTTAAAGAGATCTTAAGATTTCATTTTTCCGTCCGACTGGTTGACTTTCATGTAAACCTTATTTGCAAGGGACAAATTGCAATTTCTCAGATAATTTGATAAACTTTGGTAAATACGTTTTAATTGTAATAAGGACTAAGCCTATGTAACTTGTAAGAATCAGTACATATTTCAAAATTCATTAAGGATTCTGTTCACATTTGACCATAGCTCGCACACTTAAATAACTTGAACTTTTTTTTAGGAGTTTACATGAATATAAAATTTAGCGACCATCTCTAAAATCCTTTTAGGAAAAAAATTGTGTATCTAGATAGTCAGCATTATTACGAAAGTTGTTGTCGTGGTCGAAGGCGTTTGAAATGTGTTTCCGTTATCATTTAAATTTCATTACAACGACACTGCAATTGCCGTTTACGACAATCAGTATAATAATTTCTTAAAAGGACTGGCTTTAAACTAATTATAAACTCGTCCCAAGTAATTCTTGTGTGAATTTATAACTTATCACATAACTTTTTGGTGAGTTAACGACTGCTTATCGGTACACTGATAGAAAAGGCGTCATAACGCTGATGTATTTTGACATCGGTACTCGTCACAGCAGTCTTCGTTTTCAACCCATAACAATTTTCATCATTGTGATGTCATCACTTAGCCAAATTGGCATCAGTTGAAATAATGTCATCAACGGAATGACACATCGGCATCACAGAAATGACGAATTGGAGTCAGTTTAATAAAAAACGTCATCAAAGCGATAACAGTAACATCGGAAAAGGACTCATTAGGCTCAAATTAATGACAAACTGTCAGTAAATTGACTTATGTTAGAGTGAGAGAATATTATAATTTACTTACCCGATACACATGTTTGTTTCGCTTTTGTTGTATTCCGCCCTTTGTTAACAGAAGAACTCTCAATTATAAGACACTAGAAGCATGCCCGTTATGGTTTTCGTGATCATTCTACTTTAAACATTGGATGTTCTTAAGCCATCATCAATATGAAGATGCATTTCTCTGACTGTAACAAATAGGGCACAATCTCGAAAATTCGTCTGTAACAACAATGGTGTGTAGGCTTTGCCGATTATAATTTTTGACTCGTTTTTTTTTTTAAATGCAAATATTATTGATAAATTTGTTTGCAGTTAAAACTAACTATTATTGTAACTTCTAGTTAACAATAGGTTTTTGACAGTAAATTATATTGTGAAATTGGCCTGTAGTCTAATTGTGGCATATTTTTAAAAACTGTTAGGGCATATTTTCATGTTTTTACTGCATATTAAATGCACATAAAACACTTTTTTAGAGCATATTTCCGGTTTGCCTGGTTATAACAGATTTTATTAAAACAAATCTTTAAAAAAAATTTTAAAAATTTTTAGGTAATAATCAATTAATCATTGTTAAGTCCTTTTTCACTTTATTCTTAACTTTGTATTGAACTATAATCATGAGTGAATAAAAACTTATTTAGCACTTTGTAATCATTTTGCAAATTTTTTGTTTGTTTTTTTTTTTTATAGTTTTAACTAAAATTATGGGCAGCAATAATCCCAGCGAAGCTGATCGATATGAATATTATGATTGTAAGTAAAAACAAAACTGCTACAACATTTATACGAGTATTTAGGGTGTTCCAGTATAAGGTTACCAATTTGAAATTTTATATTTTTACGAAACGTGCGTACGTTTAAATTTATAGTTTGCAATAAAATGTAACAAATTCTTAGTAATCTTGCAGATAAAGTGTATTTTTAAAGCTTTTATAAAAGATTTACGCACGTTTTGAAATCTACCTTTTGTTAATAAAAACAATAGTTGTGTTCAAACTAAATTGGTAGTTAAAGCTTGTTGTCTTGAACAACTTTCAATGTTCTTATACCCACACGACAATAGTGGAGAAGGTTTCTAACATTTGTGCTCTAGTGTGTGGTGTAGGCCTTAGACCAATATTACTTTTTTAATTGATATAACGATGTACATTCGTGCAGTTGGCTGGCTGGTTTACACACAAAGTAGAGCTCGCAATTTAAGAGTAAATTTAATGAGATTTGACATTTGCATTTTAGTTATCATTAGGACCAATTCTGTTGAAAATAATCGCAAACGGTCCATAGCTTATCACTGCTTCTGTATACGCTCCTATCCGAAATAGAATCATGTCATGGCAAAATCTTGTACTTGTACATCCTGAATCGACCAAAGTTCCCATATAAACCACCTCCCTAAAACCACTTAAGCAAATCTCATATATGTAGATTAGAGCGACTCAAAAAAAAAAGTGATTTTGTTACCCCTCTGAAAATAAAGGTTGATATGTTTTATGATGATTCCCAAATATTTTGGAACATTATTTCCACATACGTAGAATTTGTATGAAACCCCGAATCGAAAATATGTATTTAGTTAAATATCTCAATTAGTACATGGCAAGTGGTCAAGTTTTATATACCAAAGGATAGCTAAAGTAAGCCTCGTAACAGAAATATACAAACGAAAATTCTGATAGTGCATAGAAAATATTCCTGGAAATTATTGAAGGAATAAGACTATTAAAAGTACAAAGCTTTTGAGGATTGTAATTTAACTTAGAATACACATTCGATTAATATGCATAATTTATCAGGGCTGTTCTAAAAATCACTTTAACTCAAATCACGTGATTTCAAATCACATGTGCCTACTACACTCACACGTGTGATATTTGAGTGTCCCGTTTTTGTGTGTTTTGGTGAGATCTTCAATTGCCGAAAGTACACCGAGAAACACAAAAACGGAATGACTTTTAGAGCACCACAAAAACACACGTGTGATTTCAAAAGCACGTGATTTGAAAACACGTGATTTTCAGAACATGCCCGTATATAATAAATGTACCATGAGAAATAAGTTCCCAGATTCTATTTACTAAATGTAAAACTATTTTTATTACTTTGTATGAGAATGTTTGATTGGTTGGTAAGAAGATTTCAGTCTTAATGATCAAAGTTTTTGGTTATTATCGGGTGATTTTTTAGCTATTATCTTTTTGGCAACACTCGTTTAAACAGTTGACGCACGTTTCGTGTTTTGTTTCACTGTCAAACATCTTCAGTTTGGTCTATAATTTAACCATAAATCGTCTTACAAACGAACAACGCTTGCAAATCGTTGAATTTTATTATTAAATTGCGTGCTCTGTTAAGAAAGTTCATCGCGCGCTTCTTCCATTTTATGGTCAGCTCATTTTTGGCTCAATGGGTACGTTAAAAGGCAAAATTGTCGATTTTGGAGTGAAGATCAGCAATAAGCATTGCAAGAGCTACCAATGCATCCAGAAAAGTCACAGTTTGGTGCGGTTTATGATCTGGTGGCATCATTGGACCGTACTTCTCCAAAGATGATGCGAATCGTAACGTAACTGTGAATGGTGAGCGCTACCGTGAGATGATATCTAACTTTTTTGTGCCCAAAATACAAGAGCTTGACTTGCATGATATGTGGTTTCAACAAGACGGTGCCACATGCCACACAGCACGCTTAACAATGGACTTATTGAGAGGCGAGTTCGGTGAACATTTTATTTCACGTTCGGGACCGGTCAATTGGCCGCCTAGATCGTGCGATTTAGCGCCTTTAGACTATTTTTTGTGGGGCTGTGTTAAAGCTCATGTCTATACACACATGCCCGCTTCAATTGACGCATTGGAAGACAACATTGAAGCATTTATTCATAAGATACCGGCCGAAATGTTGAAAAGAGTATGCCAAAATTGGACTAAGCGGATGGACCATTTGAGGCGCATCCAGATTTGCATGAAATAATCTTCAAACATTAAATTATATGGACCGTACTATCGATTCAAATAAAGATTTCATGCATTTTTCTGAATTTTATGTGTTTTTTTTTAAAACTTTCCTATAGCTCTTAAATGCTTTTATACGACCTTAATGCTTTTATACGACCTTGTTTTTTGAAACCGAAATGGAATGAAATTGAATTGATAAAAATTAAAATTTCAATGTATTTTAAAAACTATCGTAGCTTTTTCCTTATTTTAAGATTAGTTATGGTAAAGATAAGTGACACTCAAAGTTTAAAGTATAAAAAAGGGAATGTTTTTTATAAACTTTTATAGCACACTGGATTTCAAAATTTTTTCGATTTCAATTTCGTTTGACTCGAATTCGGTTTCCAGTAAATGTCTGATGAAAATTTGGGTTGGTTTTTTTTTTTTTTTGGTAAAACATAAATTAACTAGCATTAATTCCGCTACATCGTGAACGTCTCCCTTCTTTTGTGGGCATATGTATTTATATGCCAAAGCTTATGTTTTTAGATTAAAAAACGACCAGTTGTCCAACAAAAAAGTACCAAACGGTTATTCTTACCCGCTCAGGATATTGCATGTTTATTTTTATGTTTATGGGTCAAATACTAACGAAAATAAAAAAACTACCAGTTGAAGAACAAAAAAGGACCAAAAAGATCCCTCTCACAGGTTCTCATTCACTGAGGACCTTGCATGTTTTATTTTATGTTTCTAGGTTAGGTTAGGTTAGGTTAAGAAGGGTTGTGTGCCCACAGGCACACCTCCACTCGGAGACCGAATACGATCCATTGTGATTCCCTTCAATGAAAATATGAAGTAAGAGATAGAGATAAGAGGAAATGAAAAGTAGAGAAAAGGAAGTAAGATATAGACAGAAAATTCAACAGAAACAGCCGCGTTATTTCCCTGACAAACCCCAGTAGATTGGCCAGATTACAGCCAGCTATGCACCCCAGTTCGTCGTGAAACCTATCTCCTAGCCACTTCAGTCTGAGACCCTGCATCCTAGGACAATGGCACAGTACATGCTCGATCGTCTCTAGCTCCTCTGAATCCTCGCATAGCCTGCAAAAGTCCGGTATGGCGTTGTCCCATCTGCCCGCAAAAGCCCTTACAGGACAATGACCCGTCAAGAACCCCCCCGCCCCAAATTGGGCCATAGTGCCCTAGACACCCTGCAATCCATTCTGCCCCTCCAGGATCGGTCAACGTCATCACGGAATTTCTCCCGTATCACCCCATAGTAGTAGCATAGGGGGGTTTTACCCCCTGACCCCACCACTAAGTCGAGACCCGAACCCCCTCTCGCGAGTTCGTCCGCCACCTCATTCCCATAAACCATGCAGTGTCCTGGTACCCAACACAGCCTCACGTTGAATGCCCCCATGAGTTCCCTAAGAGCGCTCCTACACCGCGCAACCAGGCATGATCGCACCGTATGGCTCTTCAATGCCCGAAGCGCCGCCTGACTATCGACGTAAATTGTCACCTCAGATCCACCCACGATGTGATCCAGTATCACCTCCGTCGCCCTCCAGATCGCTAGGATCTCAGCCTGGAAGATACTGCACTCATCAGGGAGTCTGAATGACCTTTTTACCTCGGTGTCCGCGATATAAACACCGGCACCAGTGCCGGTTTCCATCTTGGACCCATCCGTAAATACTGCCCACCCCTCAAACAGTCCATGGGATCCACTCCAATTTTCCCTTTCCGGGAACTCCACTGGTGGTGTTGCACCGAAGTCCAGGGTCATAGTCTTATGATCCGAAATTCCCTCGAGAATAATACCTTGATCAAGCATCACCCATCTCGTGTGATCATCCCGGCTAAGTCTAACTAAAGAAGACTCGTAAATTCTAAGTAAGTTCCTAGCTGCCAGACTCCTCACATAATGCTCGATAGGGGATAGATATAGTAGGATGTCCAGCGCTGCCTGCGGAGTGCGTCTTCTTGCGCCTGTGATGCCAAGAGATGCACTTCTTTGAACCTTGCTGAGCATCTTCCTATAGCTATCCACTCCCAACGCGCCCCACCAAACAGTGCATCCATAGCTAAGTATAGGCCTAACAACCGATGTGTAAATCCAGTTTACCATATCAGGCCTTAGACCCCAGTTCTTACCAATGGAGTTCCTGCATGTGTAGTATGCATTGAGTCCCCTTTTCATCTTCTCCTGAGTATTTCTCCTCCAAGACAGTTTGCAGTCCAGAAAGTTACCCAAGTACTTTGCTCCGTCCGATAGAGGCAACTTGACGCCATCTAGCACTGGCCCCCTAAATATCTCTATCCTATACCTTCTGGTGAATAGCACCAGCTCAGTCTTCGCAGGGTTAACACCCAGTCCCCTATCCTTTGCCCATGCCGCAAGTTCACCTAGCATCACCTGCATAATTTCCCCGATCGTGGACAGAAATTTTCCCCTGACCAGAAAACTATGTCGTCCGCATAGGCAACAACTTTCCTGCCCATGGAATCAAATGGCCTAAGAATTCCGTTAACCGCAAGCAACCACAGTAGAGGTGATAATACCCCCCCTTGTGGTGTCCCCCTGGTAACCCTCCTCCTTATCACATGATCCCCCAGGCTCGAGTTTATAATCCTACTGCCAAGCATGCAGATTATCCACTCCACCAGAAAGTCCTCAACTCCCAACTCCAACAAAGAATCCCTAATCGCCTCTATCCTAATGTTATTAAAGGCTCCCTCTATATCCAGAAACGCGGCGAGAGTATACTCCTTATGCCTCAGACCGTGCTATTTTAAAGATTTAAATACGTGTATCTTTGGTGTACTTCAATTTCATAAAACGCGCATTCGGTTCGGTTTGTGCTTTGTTGTGATACAGACGTGTATTTTTAGCCCCGCATACGATTTGAACTATTAATTAATCACATTTGATTTTGTAATACATAAATACATATAAGCAGCGAATGGACGCTTAAAAAAAAAAAAAAATAATATATTTTGTTATTTAAATTACTTAACATAATAGTGAACAATTTAAAACGATAAAATTAAATAAAATAAAACAGTAAAAATATATATGTATGTACGTATGAATGTTCATACATGTGTATACATATTCTGAACAAAACATTTAAATTCTGGTTTTTTCTTTTGTTGTTGTAAAATACAATAAATAATAAAAATATTAAAGCAAAGCAAAACGGTGAAAAACAAAAACAACTCTTTGCATGAGTACAAACAGTGAAACAACACTAAGACAAAATGAAAGAAACGTTTACGTTTTAGTTAATGCAAATGAAAATAATGCAGAAATAAATAAAACAAAACAAAACAATATTAACTACCTAACGGCTAAGCCAATTACTCGAACACGTTCCCTCTCACCCTCGGTATTTACACAAACTGTGGATAGTAACTCATTAAAAAAACTACAACAAGATTTGGTGACAAGTGTTGCCAGGCCAGCAAGTATTGCCGTGACGTCAAAAACAAATTTAGTGGGAAATGATACCATGAACTCAAACACAAATGCAATGGAAAACCCCCCTGTAAAAAGTTGTCAAAAGCCTACAGTACAAGTTGGTATGGACAGGTACATAACAGTGCTTAAACGGGGACGCAGCCCTACCTCTGCAGCAGTTGCTTCGGCCTCAAAAGTACCATCTTTTGATAAAATAAATACTCAAAATCGTTTTGCAATTCTGGAGGATGAATCCTCTGAAGCACCAAACGTCATTAAACCATCCAAGCCTCCCCCGATATATCTAAGGGAGCAAAATTCAAATGAGCTCATAAAGAGTTTGATATCGGTGATAGGTGAAAATTCGTTTTACGTAGCGGCTATAAAGCGTGGAAGTATAAACGAGACAAAAATACAAGTCAATAATGAGAATGATTTTCGCAAAATAGTAAACAACTTCGAAACGCTTAAAAAAAAACTTTTATACCTACCAACTGAAAAGCAGTAAAGGTCTACAGGTAGTGATTAAGGGTATTGACTCATGTGTGGACCCAGAAGAGGTTAAAACATTCCTAGAAGAAAAAGGCTTCAAGGTAAAACATGTAGTAAATATTAAAAATAGAGAAAAAATTCCCCAACCACTTTTTCGAGTGGAGTTTGAACCCGGCGACGTAAAACTTAAAAAAACGAAACACATCCTATTTACAATTTAAAATATATTCTCTACAGAAGAATAACTATAGAAGAGCCGCACAAAACAAATGGACCTCTTCAGTGCTTAAACTGCCAAGAATTTGGCCATACCAAGGCATACTGCTACTTACCCCCTGTCTGCGTAGTATGTGGTGAACTACACGGTACAGTTTCTTGCGATAAGTCTAAAACCGACCCCAACGTAAAAAAATGTAGCAACTGTGGCGGTAATCACACTGCCAATTATAGAGGATGCCCAGTATATAATATTGTCAAGCAGACGCACAGTAGCGCCCGTAGAGCAAACGAGGTTGCAAAAATCAAAATTTTCATGAGCACCGACGAAGTTTTGAATAAACTCATGTTATAGGAAACTTTTCAACGATTTCAAATCTGCCACTCTTAATAATATCACATTTTTAGTTTAGAAGATATAGCCGTTCAAAGTTGACCGACTTTCGGTTTTCAAAAAAACACACAATTTTTAGTAAATTTGTTGCGATTTCAGGTGTAATATCACGAAAAATAGGTAACGAATCGCCTTATTTTTTGTTTGTATTGATTGATGCATTTATTAAATGTGTAATGATAAAAAAAAAATGAACTGTTTGCTTTGTGTTTCTCCTGGTAAATCACTATTTAAAAACTATCCGTTTTTTCACTATTTTTCAACTTTGACGGAAAATAACAAAAATCTATATTTTTCTATATTTGCCATATTTGCAAAATCTGTTCTTTGATTATTTCTTTACATAATTCAAAAATTTTATCTGCCCGTACGTGCCCGTTTGGCTTCTAGAGGTAAAAAAGGTTAAAAAGACATGGTTGCCATACTAATATTGCGGTTTAATAAAATTCTTTAATTTGGCCCCTACAGCGCGTAGGATGCTCCTAGATGGGTCAAATGTATGACCAACCCCACTTTATTATTTATTGCCGAATTTCGGTTTTTTTAGTTATTTCAATAAACTAAACCATTTTTGAGTTACGCGAATATATGCTGTGCAGCGCCTTACATTTTCGAAATAACGGTATATCTTGAAAACAAGAGCTAATTTAAAAAAACGGTTAGCACCACTGAATTCAGCGTCCCCAATTAGGGTGAAATGCCAGGTGCGCGGCATTCGAGTTATCGAGTATTCGAGTTATTCGAGTTATTGAAGAAATAAGCTCAACACATTCGGCTAATTCGGCGAAATTATGACATTTTGAGTATGACATAACTTTTGAAAAAAAAATTTTAAAATTTTTTTTCGTTCATATATGTTCCTTATAAGATAAAAGGAACATTCTCACCAAATTTCATTAAAATCGGAAGGGGTCGTGTCCCACTCTTGGTCGTTTTGACATGGAATTACCCATATACCGAAAATACAGAAAATTGAAAAAATAAATTTAAAAAAAAAAAATTTTTTTTTTTAATTTGTTGGGTAATAATTTAGAACCCTAAAGAAAAAAAAAATAAAAACAATCTAAAAATGTAAAAATAATTTTTTTTTAGGTACCATAAAATTGATTTTTCTACTAATTTTAACTTTGATAACCCATAAGTAGGCCCCTACACAGCGTAGCACCCTTTTCAAATGCACATTTCATAGGCTGAACAGTTATCTATCATATGCTGTTTAAACTGTTCAATTACCTTATTCGGTTCAAAAGATATGATTTTTGCAACGAAAAAACTCAAATGGCGCCACTGTGAGACGGTTGGACCGAAAACAAATACCCCTCAAATGCAGGTTGCAAATCAGGTAAACACAAATGCAATTTAAGCCCCCCAGCCTAGTAATAACAGAACCTCTTACGCTAACGTCCTAAAATCAAACCATAATGATGAAACTCCGGTTTCTAATTTAAGTCGTTTAGAAATAACCATGGAAACATTAGTGCAAACAGTAAATAATTTTACGAACACAATGGGTAATATGATGCAGGAAATGCTTAGAATGCAATCGATGTTATTGCAAGCTGTACTTAACAAACCATGAACTGTTTAAAAATTTGTTTTTGGAACGCAAACGGCATCCGCCAACATAAAAATGAATTAGAATACTTTCTTAAAAATAAACAAATTGATGTCATGATGATTTCTGAAACTCATTTGACCTCAAGAAATACGTTTAAAATCAATGGTTATATACTATATGATACCAAGGACCCTCGAGATAGAGCTTGTGGAGGTTCTGCCATCTTAATAAAAACTCGAGTCAAACACTACATTATGTGTGATCACCGTGAAGACTATCTGCAAGCAACGACTATTTGTGTTGAGGAGCTAAATCGAAACATAGTAATTTCTTCTTTATACTCTCCACCTAGATTTTCCATATCAGAAGGCCAATATTATAAATATTATAAATCATTAGGACCCTGTTTTCTGGCCGCTGGCGATTATAACGCTAAACATACCTTCTGGGGGTCACGACTTATAACACCAAAAGGTCGTGTTTTGTTTAACACAATCTCTAAAATGGGTTTAAATGTGGTCGCGAGCGGGCAACCAACATATTGGCCTACTGATCAGCAAAAAATTCCAGATGTTATCGACTTTGGCGTGGTTAAAAACATCCCCACAGAAACGATTCATGTTGAAGCTTCCTTAGAATTATCATCCGATCACACACCTACAATTGTTACTATATCGAACCCAAATAGAATTGTATTTCCGTCAGGTTACTTAGCGACGCCAGCCACACAAATAAATTGGTTAAAATATAAAAAATTTCTCAGTGCCCATTGCACAGAAAATATTCCGCTTAGTACACCGGAGAATGTGGATCTCTCTCTTGTTAACTTTGACAGTTATCTTAAACTAGCTGTTCAACACTCCAGCGTTACCCCCAAAAAAATTAAAAATAATAAAATATGTTCTTCAGATGTCGAGCGGCTCTTGACTGAAAAAAGGAGAGTTCGAAGAGAGTGGCAACTTTACAGATCCCCGCAACTTAAGATTTTATTAAAAGAATGCACAAAAAGGCTAAGAAAGTTGCTACAGAATCAGAAAACGGCTTCTCTAGAAAAATATCTTAAGGAACTTGATGCAACTCCACAATCTGACTACTCATTATGGCGTGCAGCTAGAAATCTAAAAAGGCCAGTTATATCTAAGCCACCATTAAGAAACTTGAATGGTAGTTGGGCAAGAAATGATAATGAAAAAGGAAACCTGTTTGTAAATCATTTGAAAAACGTATTTACACCAAATATATCTCACAATATTGCGGTCGAGTTACCACCTGTTGATGCTAGAGCAGCTATTCCCCTCAGATTTGAGATAAGAGAAATCGAAAAGGCTATTTGTGACTTAAACACTAAGAAGGCACCTGGTATTGATAAAATCAGTAATAAAATGGTATGGAGCTACCTCGCATAGCAAAGAAAATTATTCTTTTTATTTTTAATGCTATTTTACGCCTTGAATACTATCCTGAAAAATGGAAGGTTTCCTTAGTTACCATGATACCAAAGCCAGGTAAAGATCATACAAAAGTTGAGTCTTATAGACCTATTAGCTTATTATCAAATATGTCAAAGCTGTTTGAGAAATTATTAGTTTCAAAATTAACACCAATTTTAAGTAAAAATAGATGTATTCCAAACCATCAGTTCGGATTTAGAAGAAAACACAGCACAATCGAGCAGACTCATCGAATAGTAAATGTCATAAGAAAAGCATTTGAAGAAAAGAAATATTGCTCAGCACTCTTCATCGATGTTTCGCAAGCTTTTGACAAAGTCTGGCATGAAGGCTTATTACACAAATTGAAGCAAAATTTACCAGCAAACACACACAAGCGGCTAGAAAGCTACTTAGTCGGTCGTCAATTTATTATTAAAGAAGGAAATTTCTTAAGTTCACCTCAGCCCATTGCCGCTGGAGTCCCACAAGGCAGCATCCTGGGCCCCCTATTATACTTAATTTATACTTCGGACATGCCAACAAGCAACTACACACAAACTTCAACATTTGCAGACGATACTGCTTTTCTAAGCGTCCACGAAAATCGTTATGAAGCATCGCGTTACTTACAGCATCATATATTTCAACTAGAAATATGGTTAAGACAATGGAGGATAATGGTCAATGAGCAAAAATGTGTACATATAACATTCACTTTGCGCCGGGAATCTTGCCCCCCTATTACAATCAATAATCAAATAATTCCTCAACATTCGCATGTTAAATATCTCGGTATACATCTGGATCGGCGATTAACGTGGAAATGCCATATAGAGGCAAAATTAACTCAAATGAAACTAAAAGCCATTCAAATTCATTGGCTTATTGGAAGAAATTCTGTCCTTAGTCTCGATTGCAAGCTTCTACTTTACAACTCTATCTTAAAGCCTATCTGGTGCTACGGTATTCAACTATGGGGCACTGCCTCGGCCTCTAATATCGACAAAATTCAAAGGCGCCAAAATAAACTTCTTCGAATAATCACAGCCGCTCCCTGGTATGTTAAAAACTCAAACATTCATAAGGATCTCAATCTGCCATTAGTGAAATCTATGATTACAAAATATGCAATAAAATATTTAAAAAGGCTTGAACAACACCCAAATCCACTAGCTCGAAATATTTTAAATCATGGCGGCCACACTCGCTTAAGAAGAAGAGACACTGCAGCACTTACCCAATTAGATGAGCGATAAACACCTATAAAAGTGAACATAACCCGTGATGAATAAAATTTTGTCTGGCACTGGCAGGAGATAAAATAACGTATTAGGTTAAGATTTGATTAATTATTGTTAGTTCATATTTAATATATGAAGATTCAATAAAAAATAATGACAAAAAAAAAAAAAAAAAAAAAAAAAAATAAAACGCGCATATCTCTGGGAGGGAACACTTTTGGGACATAGGATCAGTCTCATTCGATGCTCAGATGTTGTCCACATCAAAAAAAAAAAAAAAAAAAAGTGACAATTGATTTTTTTACCCTAATACCGTGTTCAGATATGCACCTTAATTGAGTTTTACGCAATAAATGCCATTATTGAGCTCAATTATCCATACAAAATTGCAATTTAGCTATTGCTCAATTAATTCGAAATTGTTATAAATATTGAGTAAAATTAAAATGCTACACTGCAGTGCACTGTCACAAGTGTGTTTAGTGAGTAAAACCCAACTCACTAAACAAAGTGTTTTGACATTTTTGCCAACAACAAAACAACAAAAACAAAGGTCCATCCATTAGGTCTGCGCAAAAGCCAGATGTTTATTTAGTTTTTCTTTAAAGATGTCAAATGCTGTTTACATTTTGCTAAGTTAATTGCCAATTGCTTATTTAGTAAGCTTAATTGTTTATGTGTGAACAGAAAGATAATTATGTCAATAAACCGAATATTGACTCAATAAAAAAGGTATATCTGAACACGGTATTAGGTCTCCTTCTCTATGCGCTGTCACATATACATACATATGCTGTGTGTGTAACAAGTTTGAAGGAAAATTATAGCAGGATCTTATTTAGCTTCTATCAAAGCAGGAGAAAAATAAAGATTCACAAGAATGTTAAATTCATTGGAGGTTTTTGTAGCGAAAGAAAAATTTTTCAAAGCTTTAAATT
This sequence comes from Pollenia angustigena, assembly GCA_930367215.1. Classification (NCBI taxonomy): domain Eukaryota; kingdom Metazoa; phylum Arthropoda; class Insecta; order Diptera; family Polleniidae; genus Pollenia; species Pollenia angustigena. The sequence continues at coordinate 170,716,016 of OV884059.1, read as the reverse complement.
AGAGGACATATAGCGGAAAATGTTTTAAGAAGATATGAGCGTAGGTTTTGGTATAATTTAAACAGTCAACAACTTATACATTTTTAACACAACATTTCCTGCATTTAAATTAATAAATATTTATACCTTATAACCATATTTCCTTTTAAAATTATTTATGTGTTTTTTAAAACCAAAGTGCTGTATGTATAAATTTGCCGCTTAACCTTATTTCCTGTTAGGGGGGAAAAAAAGAAAATAAATAAAACTTTTCAATACACACAGCCATCCAAGTAATTGAAAAATACGCTCTTATTTTCCAATTGAATCACGTAGACATTACATTTATCATAAAACTGCGGTATAAGTATATACATATTTGTATGTATAAAGATAGCCTTGCACATATACAAGTACAAACATACATATAACATATTCACACACTCTCTCAAACAAGTATTTTTGGACACATCAATAAATCGAATTTGTCAACAATTTAAACAGCAAAAGTTCATTGAATATTTGCAAAGAAAAATACACATACAAACGAAAAAATTTAAAACAAAATCCTGAATAAAGGCAGGTTAAAAAACAAACATACATGCATACGAAACTAAAACAAATATCTAACAAAACTTTATTTGACAAACTAAAACATCTAGGAGAAAGTACAGAAAAGAAGAGAAGATAAAAAGAAAAAATATGTGAAATTTAAAAAAGAAAGCTGAAGGCCAATTTGAACGTAGACACAACTGGGAATATCCAATTTTAGAATTAAAGTCCTAAACAAAATAATTCACACACCTTTTTCAGTAATTAATTTTTATTTATTTAAAGTTTAAGCAACAAATTAAATATTATACCTAAACACATATTCACATATATGTGTATACAAAACTTTAAAAAGCCGGTTTTTACCGCGATTAATCACACGGTTAAATCATGCGATTGTAATGCCGTTCTCCAGATACACACACAGAAATCATTTTTGTCTTTGCATTGCCCGGCATATTCCATTTGGAATTTTACATATATTTATGTCTATATATTATTTTAAAAATGTTTATATATATCCTTCTATAAAGGTGTAAAATATCTCTTAGATATTGTTTATGGAACTTATATCTTACAGTTTGTGTGTTATAAGACTTTTATAAATCAGAGTGCTGCATTATTTCCTCTATTGATATCAATATATATCGTCGCGGTTACTTAACAAACAATTTAAACTTAATCGCGATTATGAAAATTTTGGGATTAAATGCAAACCCTCTGTTTAAAAAGTCCTCTTACTTTTTGTTTGTTTATTTTTTCTTTTTTGTTGTTGTGCTCATTGTTACCGTTGTTATTATCGTTTGATGTTTCAGTCGACAACTTTTTGTATGTATCTTGAGTTTAAAGAAAGGTTCAAGGATAATATTAATATAATTTTTGCTAAGGATATCTGATTGTTACAGGAAGAACAAAACAGTATTTACAAATTAACTAACTAAGTAAAAGAAACCTCAATAAGATTGAACAGCTATCACTTGCACGTACTATACAATTAGCAGATTTAACTCGTACTCAGCGTTAGGTTTTGTGTTTGAGAAAAACGAGGCTAATGTTTTCATATAATTAAAAGTTGTTCTGCAATAGGAAGTGGTAGTTGTTTTAGATTTACCACCTGACCAACAATGTCGATAAGAACATTTCTTTTGTTTGGTTATATTAAGAACAATAATAAAAAACATCAAAAAAAAAAAATACTTAACTTTGTCTTTGTTAATAAAAGATAATTAAAACAATTCATGTTAAAACCAGTAAGAATGTATAAATTCAAGCCCGACCATTGGATAACCTGCACCACACTATTTAAACACATATTTTGGAGATTGTATGCTTTTTAGGACTCATGATCAATCATGGACCCAGTAAAACAAAACGATGTTATGAGGGTAAGATTAATATAAGAGTTATTTTTGGAAAATTTTATTTACATTCAAACATTAATGTAAGATTTTTTCATCTTAACTGTATCCATTAGCAGCTTTAAATGTTTCTAGCTGCAAAACTAATACTAACAGAGTATTGAAACTTTGAATCTAGGAAATTCAAGTCTTTTTGAGTCCTTTTGTGGACTATTTATGAAATTCGGTGCAGCGGTTCTAAAAGCTTCCAAAGATGACACCTACGTAAACGCATAACCGGGGCACCCGTGTACCTAATGGTTGTTATAAGAAAAAAAAAGCCAGAAAAAAGTGCCAGTAAAGCGCTGCTTTGAAAATTTTTTAATTAAAAAATTTCATTAATATTTAACTATTTTAAGTAAACAGTCTTTAAGCTTAATATTTTTTTTTTTGTAAGACTAAATGACTTTAACTTGTAATGGGGTACACGGGTTATGCCTTTTTTATGTGTTCTAAGGAGAAATTAGGGATTCGTCATTTAAAGTTTTTGGCTTTTTTTTTTTTTTTTTAATTTTAAATTTAATAAGTTTGTTTATATGTTTATTTAACGGCATTTAAAATTAATTTTTTTAAGCTGAAAATGATAAAAATTACAATGGGGTACACGGGAACACTGGTTATGAGTTTGTGTGGTATACTTTGGTTATGCATTCAACGCGATTTTCTTGTAGGTCAACTTTGGGCCTACCAGTACAAAATTTTGGCTTGGCTTAGTAGCTATTATTAAAATTATCGTTGACAAGTTTTCATTACCAAAATTTATAAAAAAGTAATGGCTGTAGGAAATATCGCCCAAAGAAAAATGGCCCAAAAAAATAAATGAACAATCGGCCAAAAAAATTCCATGTAAAATTGGGCCTGAATTCATATGAAAAGTGACCCAAAATTTTTGGGCTATTTTTTGTTTTTATTGGGTGATTTTTCGTTTTTTAAATTTTAAATTTAATTTAAATCATAACGAAAAATCACCCAAGAATATTATATGAAAAATAGCCCATTTTTTAGGCCATTTTTCCTTTTTTAAAATTTCGTCAAAATCTTACACTGAACCAAAAATCCAATGAAAATGTACGTTAAGCAAACGAATTACGTTTATTAAAATATCATTGTTTGCTCAACGAATTATTCTTGAATATTATGAACATTTTATTTATATTAGGTAATTTTTTCATTATATTAACGAATAATTCGTTGAGCAAACGAAAGTATATTAATAAACTTAATTCGTTTGCTTAACGTACATTTTCATTGGATTTTTGGTTCAGTGTACATTAGACCGGGTCGACCTCCATACAAAAAAAAGTTGTGCCAGTCACCCTCTAGAATGAAAGATATTTAAATGAAGATGGCATAAGTGGCGCCCAGAGTTTGATGTCGGATTGAAAAGTCACCAAAGGTAAACATGAAGCCACTGTCAAGCCATGAACAACGATATGTGATATGATAAAATCGGACTTTAAATGGCAGCGCTACATATAAAAAACCAAAAGTGCTGTATTTTGGGGCGTGGCAAAAAAATTTTTTTCCTGTTTTAGAAACTTCATTGACATATCTTTCATTCTAGGGGGTGACTGCCACAACTTTTTTTTTCGACCCACCCTAGTGTACATATCTACTATTTCTCTAAATCATTCATTATTACTATACGTCGAATTCTTAAATGTTATTTATAAAAAAAACGGGACATATTGCAAAAAGGTGGCATGTCATAACGTCCAGTGTCATAGTGTCCGTGGACAAACTCGAAAGCATAGCTTACAAACTAGAAACCATAGCCGGCCTTCGGCCTGGCGCAAGGATTTTCTCCTCTTTGATAAAACAAGTACCGTCTTTGCTAACTAAAGCTTCTCTGCACAGCTGGCCTTCGCCCGGGGCATGGATTTTCTCCTCTATGGTATAACAAAAATCGGCTTCGCTAACTAAAGCTTCTCTGCATAGCCGGCCTTCGGCCGGCCGCAAGGATTTTGTCCTCTATGCTATAACAAATACTGGCTTCGCTAACTAAAGCTTATCTGCGAAGTCGGCCTTCGTTCGGAAACAAGGCAGATTTTAGAAGCTTTGCTTAGCGAAACCGGTACTTGTTATACCACAAAGCAAAAAATCCTTGCGCCCGCCCAAAGGCCGGCTATGCAGAGAAGCCGGTTTTTGTTATACAATAGAGTAGAAAATACTTGCGCCTGGCCGAAGGCCGGCTATGCCGAGACGCTTTAGTAAGCGCTGCCGATATTTGTTACATCATAGGGGAGAAAATCCTTGCGCTCAAAAACCATATTATATTTAAATTAATTTATGGTAAAATAAGTTTCTTTAAAAATAGTTTTGTTGGTTGTGCCCATAATAAAACATGTTTTTCTCTGCGTGTATGTAGATCTTTTTTTTATTTAACATCTTTAGTAATTATGGACCTTATGACATTTTTAAAAATGACATAATGTCCATTTGCAAAGTGTCTTAATGCCCACGGACTTTATGATATTTTCAAAAGTGTCACAGTGTCCATGGACATTACGATACTGGACTTTATGACATGCCACCTTGCAAAAAGTTTTATTCTGTTTTGAGTTATTGATTATAACTATGCAGTGATTAATTAATATTTAACTAATGAATAGTGCACAAAGTTTGGCGGAGGGATACCTAGCCCTGTCCGTAATGCAAGTTTTTACATAAAACTTACATTTGTTTGTTACTAAATTTATATGAATAATAAACACTGTTTTGCAAATTGGGTAATATTAAAATTTTTTTTTTTTTGGGAAAAAATTCTTTTTTTCTTTTTGGGTCATTTTTCATTTTCTTTTGGGCGATTCTTCATTTGGGCGATTTTTCATTTTTTTTTTGGCCATTTTTCTTTGGGCGATTTTTCCTACAGCTAGAAGTAATGGCACTTAAAGCTTTTTTCGGAAGTGGTTTTTGTTAGGAAGCTATGATTTTATTGACCGATTAAAAAAAATATTTTAAAGACGATTTTTGCTGCCGTAAGAAATACCCATGTTAAATTTTGAATCGATTTGCAAACTTTTCAATACACTTCGCCTTAAGACACTTAAAGCGTTTGTTCCAAATTTTATCAAACTATCTCACTACACTGACTTAGAAAGCGATTCTGCCTCAATGGGTACACCAATAGTTTTATATGTTACATATGAAATCAGCACAAACGCATAATACTCTCTTCACTATTGTTATGTGGCTATAAATAATAGTTGTGATTATTTTGTTCACTTCACCTCATTTGAAAAAATTTCAAAAATTTTCTAACTTCTTCAACGCACGGCGAAGAGATTAAAAAAATATAGTTTAAAAGGTGGCATGTCATAACGTCCAGTGTCATAGTGTCCATGGACGTTATGACACTCCAAAAAGTGTCACAGTGTCCATGGACTTTATGACACTTTTGAAAATGTCATAATGTCCGTGGGCATTATGACACTTTGCAAATGGACATTATGACATTTTCAAAAGTGTCACAGTGTCCATAATTACTAAAGAAGTTAAATACAAAACAAGATCTGCATATGCGCAGAGAAAACATGTTTTATTATGGTCGCAACCACCAAAACTATTTTTAAAGAAACTAATTTAACCATAATATGGTTGTCGGTGACAATGATTTGATTAAATTAAACATAATATGTTAAAAACTTTTTTAAAATAGTTTTGCTGCTCTGGGTGTATATATTAAATATATAACGAAAACACTTTTGGGCGCAAGGATTTTCTCCTCTATGGTATAGCAAATACCAGCTTCGCTAACTAAAGCTTCTCTGCACAGTCGGCCATCGGCCGGGCGCAAGGATTTTCTCCTCTATGGTATAACAAACACCGGCTTCGCTAACTAAAGCGTCTCGGCATAGCCGGCCTTTGGCCGGGCGCAAGGATTTTCTCCTCTATGGTATAAAAAAACCGGCTTCGCTAACTAAAGCTTCTCTGCGTAGTCGGCCTTCGTTCAAAAACAAGGCAGATTTTAGAAGCTTTACTTAGCGAAGCCGGTTTTTTTTATACCACAGAGGAGAAAATCCTTGCGCCCGGCCAAAGGCCGGCTGTGCAGAGGAGCTTTAGTTGGCGAAGCCGGTTTTGTTATACGATAGAGGAGAAAATCCTTGCGCCCGGCCGAAGGCCGGCTATGCCGATACGCTTTAGTTAGCGAAGCCGGTGTTTGTTATACCATAGAGGAGCAAATCCTTGCGCCCGGCCGAAGGCCGAGTGTGCAGAGAAGCTTTAGTTAGCGAAGCCGGTACTTGTTTTAGTTTGTAAGCATGTTGTGGACATTATGACACTCTACAAAGTGTCATAACGTCCGCGGACGCTATGACATTTCTTTGATGGACGTTATGACACTTTTGAAAGTGTCATAATGTCCATGGACACTACGACACTTTCAAAAGTGTCATGACGTCCATGGACACTATGACACTGGACGTTATGACATGCCACCGTTTAAAATATATATCTTCGGCTTAATACGCAAGCCTGCTAATCCGCTTTTTAATTAAATTGAGATTTTGATGCCGTCTGGTACAGAAAGATACGCCTCTTCGACCAGCATGTTGTTTTTGTTCAATTTGAGCCTTAGAGTGTCCCGGTAGTGAGCTACTCGATCAGTGCGGTGGTTGCGGGTTCGATTCCGCCAAATGAAAAACATGAAAAAAGTGTGTAAAGCCAACTATATTTTTGATTTTCATTTCAAGCAGCACATAGAAATTATAAAAATTTTTTGTCTCTCCTGTAAAACTGCATATTAAGCCGACGATATGGTATTTTCCTTTTGTCCATTTTACTCTATTCACTTTTGAATTTCCAAAAATTTTCTTTTTTTTAATTCGGAATAAATGTAATTTGTTTAAATATAAGGAACGAGACCTAGTAAAAATGTTGAGAATCTGTCCTCGGCAAGTTACTTGCGCAACTCTTGGTTTGTAATGGGTGATTTTTAAAAGCTATAGAAAAGTTTAAAAAAAAAAACTCATACCATTCAGAAAAATGCATGAAATCTTTATTTGAAGCGATAGTACGGTCCATATAATTTAATGTTTGAAGATTATTTCATGCCAATGTTGATCGTGACTGCGACTCAAATGGTCCATCCGCTTTGTCCAATTTTGGCATACTATTTCCAACATTTCGGCCGGTATTTCATGAATAAATGCTTCAATGTTGTCTTCCAATGCGTCAATTGAAACGGGCATGTGTGTATAGACATGAGTGTTAAATCGCACGATCTAGGCGGCCAATTGACCGGTCCCGAACGTGAAATAAATTCTTCACCGAACTCGCCTCTCAATAAGTCCATTGTTAAGCGTGCTGTGTGGCATGTGGCACCGTCTTGTTGAAACCACTTGTCATGCAAGTCAAGCTCTTGCATTTTGGGCAAAAAAAGGTGGATATCATCTCACGGTAGCGCTCACCATTCACAGTTACGTTACGATTCGCATCATCTTTGAAGATGGCACCAGCCCATAAACCGCACCAAACTGTGACTATTTCTGGATGCATTGGTAGCTCTTGCAATGTTTCTGGCTGATCTTCACTCCAAAATCGACAATTCTGCTTATTAACGTACCCATTGAGCCAAAAATGAGCTTCGTCGTTGAACACAAGAAGCACGCGATGAACTTTCTTAACAGAGCACGCATTTTGATAATAAAATTCAATAATTTGCAAGCGTTGTTCGTTTGTAAGACGATTCATGGTTAAATTATAGACCAAACTGAAGATGTTTGACAGTGAAACAAAACACGAAACGTGCGTCAGCTGTTTAAACCAGTGTTGCCAAAAATATAATAGCTAAAAAATTACCCGTTAGATGTGGGCGGTAAGGTCGGGTGAAGGAAGATAAAAATGGGTACAATCCTATTTGTAATTGAAGCACAGCCGCGAATAACGTTTTAAGTTACAAAATAATAATTTTTCAGGAGAGCAAAAAAACGTTTTTTGACAAGCAGCATTATTTGTTTTAAAATTTTTTTTCTATTATTTAAAATAGTGATAATAAAAACTTTAATGCAAAAGGCTTTTAAAACATTATTCCGCACTGCAAAACCATTTCGGTTTCATTATTTTGTTATTAACCTGCAATGTTCTTCCACTGGCTGACACTTTGTACGCCATTTTGAAGGCGTTAAGGTGCATAGTTTTGGTTGATTTGATGTTTAAACTGTGTAAGAGAGTAAAGTCAACGTTTATCTGCAAAAAAACAGTTTTTGCAAAATGTGGCGTTTACAACGTTTTTCGCGGCTGTGCTTCAATTGCCGATTCTGAAAGGGTCTTAGAGCTAACACAAACTTTCCAATTAATTATATTAAATTATATAATTAACGTATGTATGTTGGGTTGTAGGAGGTAACCTCAGTAACCGCTGAACCGATCTTTATGAACCTTTTGCATTATATTACTTTTGGAGTGAGAGGTGATATTTTTTAAGGCATCCCCTATACAAAGATTTATGTATATCTGGGGAATGGCAAAAGCTAAAGTTTCCAAATTTAGCAAAAATATCTTGGTTACCAATACACAACTTCTGACAAAATCTGTGCGGAATTAGATAAGTGAGCGTGGCACAAAATATATTTCTTTGTATTTCGAGAACGGTGGGAGAAAAAAAGTCAAAGTTAGGTTCACATAGCTGGGTAACCAATTATCTAATACAAAGACATTACAAATTTCTGCATATCTGAAGAATGGCCGGAGCCAAAGTTTCCAAATTAGGCAAAAACATCTTGATTATCAATACAAAATATCCGACAAGATGTAGGCGTGAGTGGAGAAGTGGGAATAGCACAAAATAGCTTTCTTTATTTCTGGTGAACTGTATCAGAAAACTTTACCAAATTTGATACACATAGCTGGGTTATCAACCTTTAACCTTCTAAAAAAGTGGGCGGCATTGGAAATGTGGGTGTGACACAAAACAGAATGTTGTATATCTGGAGAGCGGCAATAGCTCAAAAATAGGTTTTTGTTTTGGGTACAAAAAATAATGTGAGGCAATTTATTTTTTATAAGGGTTAATAACTTAGTAATTTTTTTCTGCCTAGCACTTTGGTCATGCAGAAATAGCAATCAGCCATATGATCAATTGTATCCCTCCATTCGACTGGTTTGCCGAATGAAAAATGCTCTTCCATGCGGAGATAATTTTACAAAACACGTAGCATAAAATACGTTTGGAGCCCATAGTGTATTGACAAATCTGGCGTTCTACCCAAAATTAAATTTTTAAGATTCCAAAAAGCTTTGGTCAATTTTTTTTCGGACATTTTTTTATTAATATAGACATACCAAACACAAACCAAAAGTTATCCAGTGAATATTTTTAAATATATTAATTATTGAACACTAACAATCGTTATTTAGACAACAAAATCAAGACAATGGCTGACTTTACTTTAAACGCATATAAGCCATAGACTCCACAACCCTCCTGTACACAGAAAAAAATAAAAATGGATTTTAATTCAAATATTTGTGATAATCATTAAAAAATTAATTAAATTTGCACTAGTAAACAAATAAATGGTATTAATTAAATATTTTCTGATATTAACAACATTTTCTGCAGTAAAAAACTAAAACTGATTTTATTTTTTTGACTAATAATTCAAATGCAAAAAATAAAAAAATAAAAATTGGTGAGAATATTTTCTGAGTATACAACGTCCTGAGTTCATTATTGAATGGTAATTGTATTCACTGCACAGCGGTTGCGAAATATGTGCATTGTTCTTTGATTTATTGCTGTTTTAACGCACTTCTTTTCAGTGATGCTATGCTTAGTACTTTTTGAAAAAAATATTATTTAAGATACAGTTAAAAAAAAATAGGATTATTTCAGCCTAACTGAAGCAATTTTAAATGTTGAATTTTGAAAAAATGTCTGCCACTTGCAACTACAGTTCGAGTCGGAAAAAGCCAACCAATAGTAGGGAAATGTAAGAAGAGATAAACTCACTGTTTATTGTTGGTGTTTTGTTTAAGCTTTGATATTGTTACAAGTAGAATTTGAGTGTTTGTAATACTTATTCGCTTTACAGTATTACTTGTATAATATTTTTAGCTTTTCTAAAATCTTTGCAAAAGATTTCCTGAGGATCTGGCCTTAGCAACCAGTTAAATGCGCATAGAAACTAGCTTTCCGTCAACAAGTTGGAAATTTAGCACGTCATATAGAAATCTTGTTAAAAGTCAAAACAATAATTTTTGTCTTAAATCTAAACCTGTGTAACTAAGTGAATTTTTATCCCATAAACACATTAATTATATGGACTCAAAGAGGAAAAATATGTCTTTGTAAAAGTGTAAAATTTGGGCAATTCAATAAATTAGTTTTCAAGAATTTTGAAAATAGCGTTATAAACTGCTAAAAACAGGGGTCTCGCGAATATCTAGAAAACGGTTCGTAAGAAATAAATGAATACAATATTAGATTCAACAAAGGTAATGTGGTTATCCATCCAAATTATTTCTTATATATTATATGGAAACCGGAAACAGTGCAATCGTATAAAATTAAAAAAAGAACATTAAACTAATGGTGATTATAAGCATCATTACATCGTTCTTTTGTCATTCAAAAGTAAAATTTTCATAAATTTTATTCTCATTGTTTAGTATTAAGTGCTCATGTTTACATTAAATATGAGCATGTAGTAACAGGACGTGTTGGTGTACAAATATACATATCGTCAGCTGAAAAACAACGCAACTAACAAAAAATGCGAAATCGGGCTATGGATTGATTATGATGCATATCAACATCATCCATGTCCTCTTCAATTTGGTTCTCAGATAAAGAAAATAAGATATTTTTATGCGATAATCAAAGGTAGTTATCTACAAGTGCAAGTACCATTTACACCAAAAGCACGCAACTTTATACTCGTTGATTGAAAATAGTCTATAACACATTTTTATTTTCATTGAGTCCTAATAATTCATAGTAGGTTTCGAGTTGATATAAAACAATTCTTGCATTATCAGAAGAACAGATCTGATATGCGTGACATTAAAGCAGGTTTTCGAAGAGTAAAATTTGGCTGGTTAGCGCACACACTTCGAAAACAACCAGAAGTAATTTCGCACCACGGTATTGTTCAAAACACCCAAGGAAGTAGAAAATGAGGACGGCCCAAAACCACCTGCCGATCGCCTACACTACAGGAAATACATTTCATATCTCATAGTCTTGGAATAACCTTCAACACCATTGGAGAGCTCAGAGACATGGCCGCACGTCAACCAAGATGAAGGCAACTTACAGACGCTCTAAGCCCTGTTAAGGTGCAGTTCGTAATCATATGACGACGAGCAAGGCAATATATATTTCTTATCATTGAGCTTTGTAAACATTCCACCATTCCCTTTTTAAACTTTTGTAAGGTACACCGAAAAAAATTTTGCACCAGTAAAAGCATTAATTAAAAATTTAATCAAGTTAATTAAACGTTTAATCAAGTGATTTAAACTTTCAAATAAGTGAATTCAACGTTTAAACAAGTTAATTAAACGTTTGATTGATATTATTAATGGTGCAAGTGAATTAAACGTTTAATTGATATTATTTATTTGTTTACAGGAACAAATTAATACTGTCAATTAAAAGTTTAATACATTTGATTAAACGTATAATTCACTTAATTAAATTTTTAATTAAAATTGATTTTATTTTTGATTAAGCTTTTACTGGTGCAATTTTTTTTTTTTGTGTATTATTTATTTTGTTCCTTAAAAAGACTTATATAAACATTTGTCTTTTATCAGTTAAAAAAATGCAGATCCCACTATTAATATCGAGCCATAACCACAGAAAAAGCTTAAGCGACAAAAGCAAAATATTACAGTATAAGGTTTTTTTTATTTTATTTCATAAACATTTTGTATGAAGGTTGTCGCTTGAGATAAAGTTGTTTTTGCTATAAAATCGTACCTTACTTGGTGGCAACACGATCAAGTTTTGCCTTTCAGTTCCTTCCAATTTGCAATACACTCTCAGTTTTTTACTAACACACTCACACTTTTTAAATTGACCACGAGATGGCTTTCAATTTCACCTTTCCATTTGTTTGGCAATTTACTTTCAATTTAACAGCTGAGTACACGTTTGTCTCTGTTGTTGTTGACATCTTGGAAGTAAATTGCTCACAAATTGAGTGCAGCCTACGTCACAGCTTTCAATTTATGTAAATTTTGACAAGCAGTATATGTTAAAGACTATCAAGAACAACTTGAACGTGTGGCCGCAGGGTTAAGTGACCATGATATTAGGAGATGATGCAAGTGTTGCCAGTAAAGTTATTTATTAAAAAAAAACGAAAATTAAATATACTATGTCGCTTAAGCTTTTTTGCGGTAAGGGCTCGATATTTTTGTTTTTTATTAAATCTTTCTTGTCGAAAATTACAATATGTATGAATGATATAATTCGTGAAATAATTATTTTAAAATGTAACATAGTAATATTAAACAATTAAAACAATTTCATTTAAGTTACGTGTTTTTGTTTGAAACATACACGAGTTCAAAAGAACATAAATCTTGGAAACATTAATTATTATTTTAATTCTAAAAATAAATTAATCGTTCTATATTTAGTAAATCTGATTTTTTTTGGTCCTAGTGTAAGTTATTAAATATGTTAGTAACGTTGTTTTGCATTTCAACTAACGATATTTATAAGTGTCTGTCTAAGATACTCTAAATGAATGTATGTATGCTTATAGGTTTATTTATGTTTGTATTACTGTAACAACGATTGTTTAAAAAAAGGAATAAAATTACGAAAGCTAAGGCATTAGCACCAACATCAAGAGTATTTCTATATCGCAAACTTTTTTATACTCGTATACATATTTTTGTTTTGTTATACCATAAAGCAACAGCTGCTTACCAGCCATCGATAATGATGTTTATGGCTCCAAAGCAATCATTAAGGATTTTTCAATATGCATATACAAAATAACTTAACAAACTATACGAGTACAAAAAAAAAAAAAAAAAAAACAAATACCCTCAACCCCACCACACACCAGTTCAGTTATTAGAATTAACTAACATCATTTGACTACTAAAATTTCGTAAGGTTCTCGTTACAAATTACAATGTACATATACACAAATATACTAAAAACAAGCTGTATATATTTTTAGTATATTTGTGTAAAATAAGCTGTATATTTTTTCTTTAGTATATTTGTGTATACTAAAACGAAAAAAATAAATTTATATGTATGTATGTGTGCAAATGTTTTTTTATTTACTTTGTTTTTAAGGCCTTAAATTTTAAATGAAAAAAAATATAAAAACAGAACGATAATCTAAGCCAAAATGACACACACAAATTGACAAGGCATGTTACTGCCAGCAACAGGTAGGCTTCCCCAAAATCTGTTTGACTTGAAAAATAAAAGCGAAAATAACAAGCTAAATACAACAACAGCATTGCCGATAACCAGCAAACACAACAATAATAATAAGAGAGTTTAAATTTTGTATTTAAACAAATACAAATACATAAATATATAAAATATACATACCAACAGACTTGCTGAATAAAATTCGTTCTCATTTTTTAGAGCCACACACAATAAATTTGTTGTATTCCTTTTTTTTGGGAAATTTTCCTATACACAAGCTTTTACGAATTTGTGGCCATGTGTGTGTCTGTACTTCATTTCATTTCCTTTTCGTTTGTTTTTTGTTTGAGAAAAAGGGAATTTTTCTGGGATAATAAATGCGTGAGTATACCAACATTAAGAGATTAAAAATTTTTATAGCAGAGAATACTGCTGACAGAAATTTCAAAAAAAAAATGTGGCATGCTATTAAAATGTTAAACATTTAATTACTTTAAGAGAAATTGAAAAGGCTTTTGTAAGTTTCAACTTTAAGAAAGTCTATGATATTGGTAAAAACTGTAGCAAAATGTTTATGGGGCTACCTCCCCTATTTTCCTTTAAATTTTAATATTATTTTGTACCTTGAATACTTGTCTCGAGAAGGTATAAAAGCCATTATCTACATCATATAGTCGACATACGAGTGTAAGTCCAGGTTAGTAAAAGAGTTTCTGGACAATCTGGGGCAACACAGCGATTTGAGTTTGTGTTGGGTACCCGGCACTGTTGCCAATTTGACGGGTTTACTGCGATTCTAGCGGTTTTTATGTGCCTATCGCGGTAAAACTTCCGTATTGACGGTTAGTTATTTATATAAAATTGTTGTTCTATGTATTTAAAAATTTAAATTTTTTTCACAAAATAGAGATTTCGAATATATTTTTTTTTTTTTTTCAATTAAAGTTATGGAGTGATAAGAAAATAATTTGTTAAGTTGAAATTGAATTCTTTTCCGCTATGAAAACATTTTACTACATATTTTTAACAGATTTTATAAATTGTACCATAAGGTATGTTGTTCTGCCAAATTATGTTCACGGTTTTGCTAGTTTTGTAGTTTTTGTTGACTGAACATATATTGAGTGTGATCAGCATAATCAGCGTTCAAAAAAAAAAAAAAAAAATGGGAGCACCAAAATTCATACTGATTCTATCACGTCTAGTTATTTCTTGTTAGCTGAACCAATATTTCGCCCAATATAAGACGGTTATGCTATAACATAACGTCATTTGAAGCACAGCAAATAACGTTTTAGGTTACAAAATAACAATTTTTAAGAGAGCAAAAAAAAAAACGTTTTTTGACAGCCAGCATTATTTGTTTTAAGAATTTTTTTTCTATTATTGAAAATAATGATAATAAAAACTTTAATGCAAAAGGCATTTAAAACATTATTCCGCACTGCAAAACCATTTAGGTTTCATCATTTTGGTAGTAACTTGCAATGTTCTTCCATTGGTTGACACTTTGTACGCCATTTTGAAGGCGTTAAGGTGCATAGTTTTGGTTGATTTGATGTTTAAACTGTGCAAGAGAGTAAGGCCAACGGTTATCTGCAAAAAAACAGTTGTTGCAAAATGTGGCGTTTACAACGTTATTCGCGGCTGTGCTTCATTTGTTATAGGTGTAATCTACAGTAAATCAATGTTTATAAAACACCTAAGCCCCCGAAAATTAAATGTTAATTTTATTTACATTTAATTTCCTGGGATAAAACTTACAAACGGTTGTCAGAACTAAAGCTTAACAATGTACTGTTTGAAAATTTCAAATACGGTGTAGTAAGTTTTATTGATCAACAAAATAGAGCCATTCGCCATTGCCTGGGTTTAAGTATATACATTTGATGTTAAATGTAAAAAAGCACTGCAGGCTTTTTTTTTGCCAGGTGACTCCAAACCTAACTAGTAGTTAGTAACTACACTCAAAATATTATGTAGTTAAATTCAAACGAAAATGCATTTTAAACAAATTAAAATTCATTTAGAAAACGGATTATTTACAATTCATTTAAAAAAAATGATTTTTACATTAATTTTTTTATTTATTGAACAGCATATTCGTTAAAATTGAATAGTTTTTACTTTTAAAATATATATTTCAACCGACAAAAATCAAACAAATTAACAAAAAAAAATACTGGAAAACATTATTTTTTGGTAGTTTGTTTTTTTAATAACAAACATAAATGTTAAAAAATAAAATTATTCGTAAAAACAACTATATTTTTATTCAATTTTAACAGTACCGAAAACGAATTTAATAACCTACAATCAGTTACTGTAATAATTTTATGAGTGTACTAGTTTATTGATGTCTTGACATATTGTTGTTTAAAAAGGCAACTAATTAACAAATTAGCAAAAATCTTATCAACTATCAAAAATTTGTACGGGATTAAAAAAAGTCACTGAAATGAAAAACCTTACAATATAATTTAAATCTTATGTAATACACCTTTAAAAAGTACCATACATGTAGATTCGTATAAACATTTAGCAAACATTTTAGGTTTTAGCGATATTTTTAAAACATTTTAAGATAAATAAAAAATTTTGCGGTTTCTGGCGGGTTTTGAAGTGCGATTTGACGGAAAGTCTTCAAAAAAAGTTGGCAACAATGTTACCCGGCCATGTGGGCAAAGTTAGGGCTGACTACTTGGCAAACAAGGGTTCTCGCCGCCCATTGACAGGCCCTGAGCCCTTCTTCGGCATCCCTATCGTTTACTTTAAAGGGACGATATAGCCATGGTTCGAACTTGAATTCCTTTGCACATGGACGACCACTTCTGGGTTGAGGCAGTCTAAGAGATTTGTGTCACTGTCCCGTGGCAGTGCAGGTAGGCTACTTCTCATTGAGAAGGAGGAACTAAGGCTACTTGTTGGGCTATATACAGTGCACTCTAGTTTAAGATACCACCAGTTTATAATGCGTAATGTTAGTATGTTAGAGCATTTGCTCTGCTGTTGTCCCGCCTTGGGAACTTTCGGTCGGCAACTGATGATCCCAACTGAAATGTATGATCCTTCAAGAGCAAGACTAATTGGCATTTTACATATCCATCAATCTAATATTTGAATGAAATGATAATGAATGTATTTAAAGTCATCGATTTGGACCTAGAAGACAAGTTTGCACAATCGAAAAAACATAGAATAGTAAAAGTAAAATATTTTAACTTAATTTATCAACTGAAACTAACAAGCTTTGGATTGGTCGAAATAGCCCCATATTTACAACAATTAAACTGTGTTACAAAAAATAATAAAACAGAAATACCTGGGATGAGATAAGTTTTTCTAGTAGGTGTTGTCGAATACAACAAGACTCTGTCCTTGAAATTTGCAAAACACCTCCAAAATCAAGAGTTATGGGTAAAAAAACGGATTTTCATCCTTACTGCACTTATATGGCAGTAACTTTGTTGAATATCAACCTATGCTAAATTTCGGATTTAGAAAGAAGAAACTGAGACCATTCGAAGATTTTTCCAGCAGACTATATTTTTTAAAAAATGTCATAAATGTTTAATTTGGAGATGTTTTTGCACATTTTTTATTTAGAAATCGTATAATTTTTGCAGTTATTAAAAAAGATTTCGCAACCCAGGGGTCTAATCACCGCATTCGATACTATCGTATCGAATAAACTATCGAATTATTTTGCATACGATAGACTCGATAAATGTAATGGCGAGTTACCCGATATCGAATGCTATTATTTCAAATTCAATACAATTCATTTGATATCGAGTTTCATGATACCAAAATAAATAATTTCGATCAATTTTGCTCGATATCGTATGCGGTGATTAGACCCCAGGTATTTTTTTCTGTCTCACTGAGATATTTTTGATCAAAATATTTTGTATGACTATTGGGGTTAGATTTTTATTAATTTTATTCAGTCAGTTGTAGTCCCTCAGAGAAGGATCTAAAGCATCAGAAAACGTGCAAATTTTGAAATGTATATAAGCATTTAATACTGTACATTTTGATTGTTATGTTTGTTGTTGTTTTGTTGCTAAGTTTGTTGTATTTAAGTGGTTATGTTGGCATGACGATTTCTAATTGGGGGGTTTTTAGCGAACGCAAGTTGTACTGGTGAGATGTGTTAGTGTTTGGCAACTGAATTCAAGATAATAATGTAAAAATGTTAGCAAGAATTGCGAGCAGTGTCCAAATCTCTGACCTAAATTGTCTTACTTCAAACAAACGAGGATATTACGAAATTTCATTTCGATCCGATTGTTACTTTTAAAGATATAGCCGTTTTAAATGCAAAACATACATGGATATCTTGCTGTGAATATAAAGGTTAAACTAATAAATTAAAACAAGTAAAAGTGCTATATTCGACTTTGATGAATCTTATATACCCTTTACCATGGTACTAAAATCATACCCAACTTTAAATTCGAGAGAACACATGTATATGGGCCAAGTGAAATAATGGCTGATTTGTTTTATTTTTAATATTTAATACTTCTTATAAATAAGAAATATCTGAGCCAGATTTGGTTCCCCTAGTTCATAGTATTGGCGCTATTGTGCCAAATCCATTTTTGGGAAGAGAAATGCAATTATTTGTCCATAACTCGGTTATCTACCAACTGATAATAATTTTCACTACTAATATACATCTTAGTTTATTTAAGTTAGGTAATACTGAAAAAATCAGCTTCATCGATTATAAGAAGAATTTTAAGAGTAAAAGTTTATAGGTTAACATTAGAGGCAGTCGTGGTTTTTCTTCACTCTTAGCCATTTGTGAACTGAGCTGGCTGAATTTCAATATAGGCCTATTCCGGACTTTGTGCGGAGTAAATATATAACAATCTAGTCTCCTTCATTTCTGCAGTCTCGAAAAACCAATTTCAATATACACACGGACAGATTAATAGACGGAATGTCAGATGGACATTGATAGTCGCAGGAATTAAAGAACAATGTAACTGACAAAACATAAAATGTTCACCAGGGCCAAAAAACCGGTATGAGAGAAAGTAGTAAAAATTTCATATCACAAAAACTATACAACTTAGGAACATGATTTTAAAAACGTATTTTTATTTTTTCTCGCTTTATATATTGGCTGTTAACATTTCTTTTCAAGTCTATTATTCCCGGTGATTCCGTGGCTTACAGCAAACGATTTTTTTTATTTTTTTTTGCGTAAGTGAATTTTTTTTCATCATACAAATATGGGACCGAGACTAATCGACGCTGTATTTTTTTCTTATAAAAATTATGCAAAAAAACGTATTTTCGATTTTTTGTCAGTTACAGCGTTCTTTATTTCCTGCGACGATATATTGGCTGTAAACATCTCCTCTCTGGTCTATTACTTTAAGGGGTATTTGATCAGTATTGTAGAAACTCAAATGGAAAGACTAACTTATAGAAAAAAAACTTACTTATTTAGGATAACAGAATTCAAAAAGCTGATCACTTTTTTATTTAAACAATTAATTTTTTATTGAAATTACACCTTAAGTTTAATAAACATATGTTAGATTTAAAAAATTGCAGTCAAATAAACAATCACAAATATATACATTTTATACTTAATGCATACTTATATACATACGTATGTATACCTAAACAAAAACTAAAGAAAACAACGCAGTTTATCTATTTTCTAGCATGCTATAAAAATTTTGCTATACATACATACATGTTTGGTTTTTTTCTTACTTATGAAAATATCCCTTCAACACATGTTTTGCTCTCTCAAATAAACAAAAAGAAAAAAGGAAAAAAAACATACACAATTACAAATATCAAATGATTAAGCAAAAAACAAAAATACCCAGAAATTTCACCGCACAAATACAGCAAATTTATACACAATATGTCTGCTCTCACTCTCATTTTTTTTTATCCGCCATATAAAATTATACATACACAGATATATACTCAGGCACATACAAAAGAAAACAAAGCCGATTGGCACACTAAACGACTAAACTAGAAAAATATCCCAACCAGTTTTCGTGTAGCTTTAACGACGTTTAAACATGTAGACGGTAAAATGAAGAAAATTTTTGTTTAAAACAAAATTAATAAAAACAAATTAAGTGTTTAAAAAACATGATAATTTTCAAAAAAGAAAAATAAGTATTCAAAATCATTAAAAAAAATTTGTTACTATTACAAAAAAAAAAAAAAAAAAAAAAAAATTTTAATTGTTTAATAATAAATAAAAAAAGTTAGAAAATGAAATTAAATTTAAAAAAAAAGTTATTTTAATAAAAAGTCATTTAAAAAAATTAAGCAAAACAAGTTTTTAAATTAACAAAAATTTAATTCTAAAGTTTTCAATTCAAATTACTTCAAAAATATATGTTTAAATATTATCCTAAATTACAATTTCTTACAACAAATTTCAAAATTTAGAAGAAAAATATATTAAAAAAAAAAAACGCAAATTTATCAACAAAAAACATGTACGTGTAATTTATATTCAGCCAGATAAAGAGTAAAGAAAAAGTTTTGAATTATAGATTTAATTATAAACTTTTCTTTAAACCCAAATTTATTATCGTCATTGTCGTCGTTAAATGAGTTTCCTTTTTCATTTCATTTATTTTTTTGGAGAAACTTTCTCTTTTTTGATGGAGTTTTTCAATACTTTTGTTTTTGCTTAAAATTGTGTGGTGTATTTTTGAAGTTTTTCTTTCTTGGCTGTCGGTCTTTTTGTCTATAAGTCGTTTTGTAGTTTCATTTCATATTCAAACGAGCGACAGTTTGTGATAAAGTTTTTTCATTTTTTTTCCAATGAATTGTACAAATATGTTTAAAATTTTATAAAAGACTCAACAGAAATTAAAATGGTTTTGCATTTTTTTTTTCTTAATAGGAATGTTTTAAAAGGAATGTCAAGAATTTCAAATTTAGATGTTTGGGATCACAATGCGAACATTTTTTTATTTATAAAAGAGCAATTATAAAAATTTAAGAAAGTAAATAAGATGGGCTTTGTGCTACGTGTAGAATTAATTTATTCTTATAAAATAAACATTAACTAACAATTGTACTGTTAGTTGAAAACACAGATATGAGTTTAAAAAATTCATTGCTATGAAATATTATTTTTATACCGCAGGTGGCTTAAAGGCTTGTCGTTTTGTTTGTTATTTCTACAATAATGATCTTAGACCCTATAAAGTACATATGGACATTTCCCCAGAATGGTCTACCAGGATGAAAAAATAAAATATTGATTATCATCGTCTTTTACTGTTTATTATTAGAAAAAAGTCTGTGCTCTTATAAAAGAATGGTTTCCTAGCATATCTGAGCTGTTTTACTTGAGAAATTTGGACTGGAAACTGGAAAATTTTATAATTTCCTGTATTTTCTACTTCTAAAGACATTTTTATATACTTATTTTACATGCAAAAAATATGTTATGTTTACACTTCTTCATAATCTCTCCATTACAATCAATTGTAAAAGGAGTATTAAGTTTTTTTGTTAAGGAAATTTGAAGACATTTATGGTAAAATGCATGGTAATAATAATAAAAAAAAAAAACATATGGAAAAATCGTACGTTCGCGATCCGTACGTTCGCGACCGGTACATAAGCCAATAAAATAAAAACCAAGAGAGATATTTTATGTTGTAAAAACTGGATGGAGACCTACATTAATACACTTTTAAAATAAAGTAATCACTTTTGAAAATTACGTTTCATTACGCAGATTTTTACATTTCACTACTATCAGCCGAAGTTGACTTCTATTTTGCGTACGTTCGTGACCACACGTTTATAACTCTTATTATGAAAACTTAAACTCGATGAAATCCATCTTTTGTACTAAACATAGAGCTACCCAAATGCTATCGAATTGCAAAAAAAAATGCTAGGAAAAGTTTTGTTTTCTATATTATTTGTACATCAAAAGCGTACGAACGTACGTTCGTGACCCCAGGACATGCCCATATATATGTTCTGGATACTTATGAGGAGCGAAATTGATTTAATTATATCCATCTGTCGGTTAAAATGGGTTATCCGAAGACCCCAGAAAAGACTGGGAACAGGTTGTTATATATATTTTTGTGAAATATACTCAGTTAAATTTTGTTTTAAAATTCAGCCTTATCGGTCCACAAATTTAATCCCGCGAAGCTCTTCGCTTGCCTGCAGGAAAGAAACCAGAGTCTCTGGCGGGAATCGAACCCGCAAGAACGGCAATTGCTGCATTTTCCAAATTAGCTACAAGCGTTTAGGTTATCCACACACCACATCCGACAAAATGTGGGACTGATTGGAGAAGTGGGCGTGGCAAAAAACAGATTTAATAATATCTAAAAAGAGGCATTTATATGCCTTTCTATTCTTATCGCACTCGGTTTAGCCGTATATTGCACTCTTAACTGTTATTTTTAAGAAATTTATAAAACAGGAACAAACTGCCTGTTTTTCAAATAAAAATTAAAAGCTTCGTCTAGAAATTTACATCAAAACAACAATAAAAAAAAAAATTAAATTTGTGTTGGTTTCAATATAGATTTCTGAACGAAATTTGTTTTTTATGTGCGGTTTTAAGAACACAAGTGATTAAACGTGAAATAAAATTTATAAGAGAAACACACAAAAAACTGAGTGCTTTTCGTTCAATCAACCGCTTCTGTTGTGAAAACAGCACACAAAAGCAGGCAGTAAGTTTTTTTTTATTTTCAGAACACTGTGCTACACAAAAAACATGAAGATGTTTTCGAACAAAATTTCTATTTTTTGAAGCCTATAGTTTCCGAAAAAAGCTTAAGTTTTTTCGATCACTTCGTTAAGTCCTTTTGATAGAGAAAAAAATTATAATATATAAGTTAGAAGTTCCAGAAATCATAAATTCGTATTTTGGAAAACATACTTTCCAAATAGAATAATAAAAGGATAACTTTTATTTTACAAAAATAAAGTGATTGGGGAAATTAGTTTCGTAGTCTATGGATTCCAACGAGCCATACTGCCTAGCGAGAAACTCTTAATATTAATATCCCTTACTTTTATATTACCTTGTAATTATACGGGTTGGTAACAGTTTACTTAAACGTATGATTATTATTTAAATTATTTATTAAACATACGTCTCGCTTGAAACTCTTTTGTTACAAATAAGACCGTAAACTTTGTTTTATTTTTAATTTTACAATGTCAAACAGTATGTAAAGGTAAATTAATTTCATCATTCCATGTGTAATAGCAATAGCTGTTTATTTAAGACTCCATCAAGCACATACTGTATGTAAGTTAAAGTATAAGTTAAATACATTTAGTTCCAAAAAACTCAACAGAAAAAATTAAACATTTTGCTATCATATTATTTCTAGTTCTCCTAAAGAACAAAATCGTTCTGGTAGAAAAATACTTATGAATCAAAATGTCAGTCCAAGGATTTCTAGCAAAATGTTTTATATATTTAAGATGTAGAGAAATAGGGCTTTGGCTTTAGTAATAATTCTTTAGATTGTGCGGGGTTTTTATAATTTAAAAGCTTCGTCTTTTACTAATTTTATAGTTCTCGAATATTCATAAATAATCAGGTGTCACAGAAACCAAATTGTATGATAGTGAAAAGAAAACGTTTTTACGTTCTCTAGAAAACATTATTGGCAAAATTTTTTAGTTTTAAATAAGTTTCAGAATATTGAGGTGTAATAACAAATTTGAGAGCACTAACAAAAAAGAAAATTTCAAAAAATATTTCAAATGATTGAGAATCCTCTTCTTTCTCAAGTTGTGTTGTGAAAAATGGACAAAACCTGTTTATATAACAAATTTTTTATATTTCTTACATTTGACAAATTTAACAAGAAAAAAAAAACGTTAAGAGCGGGTTTTTTACTTGGAGTTTACACCAGGATCAATAGTAAGATTTGTTAATCTTATAATAAAATTAATCTAGCCTTAATCCTCTTTGGCGTTTTTAAGTGAAAGATTAAAGCTTTTAGCATTGCCATATGAATTGACAATACTTTTATGTATAAGTATGGCAGTTTTAAATAAATTCCAAAAATTGTCATCAAATTTCTGTTCTTAACGTGAAAAAGAAGAAGAAACGGCGAGAATTTTGTATTGTGTTATATAAAATTATATATTTATAAATAAATGAAATCGAAAAAGAAGCAAAATAATCAAGCAATATTTTATCTTACGAGGTGGAATATTTAATAAGACTTTAAAGTTTAAACCGCCAACTTTGGGCGTTTAAACTTGGAAACAAAATGAAATAGTCGACTACCCAAAAACGAATTTCACAGACTAGTTCTAATTTAATTGCTGATCTTTTTGTCAAAAACTGGCTCTAAATTTACTAAAAAAGCATTGACTTATTTTTTAGATCTTTTCTTTTTTCTATCATTGCTATTATTGAAGCACCGGGCATATTCAAATTTTTTTCGAAGTACCCACAATAATTTCGATTTTTTTTACGTTTACAAAGAAGCTGTTATGAATGATATCATATTTAATAACAAAAAACCACAATCAAAAATGTTTTACCTTAACTGTTTATAGTTAATTTAAAAAGTTTTCCGTTTAGGTAAAAAAAACCAAAATACATATGTGACAAATGAGTTTTGGAGAAAAACAATTTTAAAGTTAACAAGTTAATTTTTTTCTTATCAAAGTGTATTTTAAAGCTTACTTATGACAGAAGTAATGTAGGTTTAAAACTGCTGTATAAGTGCAGAAGAAAGAGCATATTGTCTTTTTTAAGGATCACCAAAAAAGTAAAAACCGATTTTTTCATTCAAAGGTCCCTTTTAACTGAAACTGACACATATAGTCATTACAGTACGAAAATTATTTTTTAATTTATCAGGCACGTTGTTTAAAAAACAAATTACAAAAGGCGAATGATTTTCCGTTCATAAAATATAAAGTTTTTTTTTTTTGCGTTTAAAAAAAAACGTAGTACTTTTGATTTTTTTTCGAAGCAAAAGTTTTTAAATCAGTAGTTTTTACTGTAATAACTGTTAATTTTAAGTATTAAAAAAAAAAACAGATGTTTAGTCCGATTTGAATGAAAAATGAGTTGACCGGGTTTTAAATGAATTTTCATTTGTTTTATACTTCATTTAACGTTGTTTTTACCAACATCATATTTTAAGTGCATGTTTTAATTTTTACGGATTTATGAAAACGTACGAAAGCAAATCAAAAACGGAAAGATTTTAATTCTCTGACATACCTGAATATTTTTAATGATAAAAAGTATCCTGAACAAATTTTCATAGAAAATTCGTTTTATAAACATTTGTAAATCTTATTTTTTTTATGAATAAGGTCTTTAAATTTTAGGGCGATTTTTATTTTTGATATAAAAAATTGCTATATATATCGAGCGCTAACCGCGAAAATAACGTAAGCGACACAATTTTAAATTTTTTTTAATAAATGGCCTAACTGGCAACACTTGCATCATCTCCTAAAATTTCATCGTCACATAAGGTACCGTTACGATTTTATAGCAAGAACAATTTTATCGTAAGCGACAAAACTATAATGAAATAAAATAAAAAAAAAAACTCGTTCCTGTAAAATTTGATTTTTGGCGCTTACGTTATTTTCGCGGTTAGGGCTCGATATATTCAAAATATTTTAATTATACAATTTGTTCATCTTTTATTTGCATAACTGATCTCTATTCAATGCAGCTGTTAGGAGATTAAATTCATCTCGAGGTGCTGTTTTTTATTAAGCAAACTAGCTGACCCGACAGACGTTGTCCTGTCCAAGTTAGGAGAAATGTTTGCGTTCGATTTTTAAAATCCGTTAAAACGATACGAACATTTGGAAGAAAAATTAGTCAAATCAATGGAGCCATTTTCTAATTTTAGGTAAATCGAAAATAGTGGGCGGAGAAAAATGTTCTTTCCGAAAAAACCTAAGTTGGACCATGGCGATGATTTTAAGGAAAAAATCGTCTAAATAGGTTAAGCCGTTCCCAAGTTATGCGCTTAATAGAAAATGTGGGCGTAAAAGTAGGCGTGGTACATTTTTTTTTCGATGAAAACGTAAAATGGATTAATACGAACATTTGAAAGAAAAATATGTCAAATCGATGGATCCGTTTTCTGATATTAAGTTATTCAAAAAAAGTGGGCGTAAGAGTGGGCGGGGCAAAATTAAAAAAATCGTTTATTGCATGCATTGATGTGAGTGTTGTGCGCTTATTTCACTATGTGCGTAGAATCTGTCCCAGCGGGAAAAGGAAAAAGGACGGATGCCTTCTTGAAGGCCTTTGCATTCCTTCTTTTGGATGTCAAGGGTGGTTAAATTTTAAGGGCCGATGTTGATTTTGAATAAAACACAAATTTCTCGGCGGCACACCTCCATCCGCTGGTCTAAATTTTCGATGACGCTGAGGCATACTTGAGGTTCTATGCCGTTAATGTGCCGAATTACCTCACCCTTTAGCTCTTAAATTGTTGCTGGCTTATCAACGTACACCTTTTCTTTCAAATAACCCCAAAGAAAGAAGTCCAACGGTGTCAAATCACATGGTCTTGGCGGCCAATTGACATCACCGCCACGTTAGATAACACGGCCATTGAATTTGTCGCGCAAAAGAGCCATTGTTTCGTTAGCTGTGTGGCAAGTAGCACCGTCCTGTTGAAACCACATATCGTCCACAACCATATCTTCCAATTCGGGCCATAAAAAGTTCGTTATCATCTCACGATAGCGAACACCATTCACAGCAACTGCCTGACCGGCCTTATTTTAAAAAAAATACGGCCCGATGGTGCTCTTTGTGAGTGCATTGGTTTTTCGACAATCACTCTTGGATTATCATATGCTTATTGACGAATACACTGAGGTGTAAATGTGCCTCATCACTGAAGCTGATATGCATTTTGATTTGCACGCCCATTTTCATAACAAACCTGAAGAACTTAAACGCGTTGATGCGAAAAAACAAATAAAAAAATGTTACTCCTTCTCTTTTCTGTTATCATAGAAGGGAATATTTTATACGAAAGAGCCGAGGCCTTCTTACTAATGCTTAGGATGCTTGTATGGTGTATGCCTGGAAATTACACTTCATGCTTAGAAAAGCTGAAAGATCTCCAATCATGAGTCAATTTTATTTCATGTAAGCGTTGTTGAAGTAATAGTGTTCGTGTAAGAGAAAAAGTTGTCAAATGCACAAGAAATGCCAAAGAGCATGAATAACTTTGACCATATGATAAGCCAAATTTGTAAGCGTTTTCGTTGTGGACAATGTGAAACATTTTGAGAATATAAAATTATCTCAATAATCGGCCACAGTTGTGATATTTATTTCTTTATTTTTTACCAATAAAAAGTTCATTTTACATTAAACAACGCATTTTACCTGCCAAAAAAATTTAAAAAAAAAAAATATGTTTTTTGAACCCTCTGACAGCGAAGTGGGTATTTAAATACCCAGGACATTGAATCAAACCTGTAGTCAACGTTATTGGCCCAATTTAGCTAATATTTTTTTCTAAAGCAGAGCACACCTAAGGCTATAAGTCACCAAGAAGGTTTTCCGATTTTCTACTCTCCCAATTTTCCAGAGCCGTTGTCGTTCATTTTTTCCAAATATTGAAAATAACTTACTTTTAAACCGCTAACTTACCCAATAAAAGGGGGCAACATTTGACTTAAAAATTTTTTTTAAGTAATCCTATCCTTTCTTTATCTTTCTGTAAAAACCAATTTCCGATACCTCTTACCTTAAGTAAGCCAAAATTTTTCTACGCAGGTTCTGTTTTTGGGTATTAAAATACCCACCAGTCCTAAATGGGTTAAAAAAGGATTTTGTATGGAAATATTTTATGTCTTAAGTGCATATTTTTTATTTTGTTAGCATATATTTCGGATTTTTTAGTGCATATTTTAAGCGCATATTTTCGATTTTTTAGTGCATGAAAATCTCATCCCGTCTGATTACTATAGTTTTTTTTTTTTAATTAAAACATTTCGTGTTCATTTATTTCAAGAAACCACAATTGGGTTCTCAAAATAAATCTAAATAAAAGTTAAAATTCGAAGAAAAACGTGGAGATATTTTTTTTTATTAAATTTAATATCCAAGTTTTTATAAAAACAATATTAATTAGTTAAAAAATCTACAAATTGAGTAATTTAAAACTCATTTTTTGTAATAAATTATTAATTTAATTATTCACGTAACCGCAATCATGTACACCTAGAGAAAAAACAAAGTTCGATTTAGTTACAGATAACTCATTAGTAATTAAATTTTTCTTATTTTACCTCTACCATTTGAAGATTTAATCAGTTTCTTATATACCTTTTACAATCATATTATGGTTGTGCACAACCACACACGATTCTGCCGCCACCATGTATTCTAATAATTGCATTAACCTCTTTTCATTATTTGTACAACATAAACTCAGCATATACTTGCGGTAAACATGCCATATGGTCAACTTAATAAAGCGAAAATATTGCAAATAGATTCAGCCATAATATGGTTGTAGTGACTTAAATATATTTAAACATTTTACTTTGAAAAATTAGTGTAGTTTTCTGCAACCAAACAAAAACGTATTTGTTTTTTCTTCGTGCAATTTAACCGCTTAATTTATTATGTGCAACAAATAATCAAATAAATACATTTATAATTTCCAATTTACCTCCATAGAGAGTTTTTTTTAATATGCCAAATTTATAAAAATCATTTGACTGTAAATTTTTAATAATTTATGTTGTTTAAGTTGGAATTGTGTAAATTTAAAATAAATTTTTCATTTAGTCAGAGAAAAAAAGTAAAGTGGATTAAGTTAAGTAGAACATAATGAAGTAAAAATTTATTTGAAAATAAATTTACTTAAATCAAAATGAGATTAAATAACAAAGTTTTTAATCGTTTTGGTTAAATCTATTAATTTTTTTTTAGTTTCGGAAACAGTTTTTTTTTAAAGATACGTATTGAAAATATATAATCAAAAGGAAAAGGTTCAGATATATAAAAGGAAATGAGAAATTTTTTAAAATCGAGTGATAAATGCTAAGTTGTAGGTTTTGGAAATCATTGAATCAAGAAAACTGTTGGTTTGAAAATATAAAGGTTTCTATAAATTTTGCTTGCGATGCTAAAGTAAAACACTGAAAACTAAATAGTATCGCCCATAACTATAGTCATAAACAAAGCATACTTTAAGAGTTCTAAAGTAAACTTTTATAAAAAATAGGTTTTTGATCTACTATAGACAACCAAAAACATACTTTGCACGTTAAAAACGGTGGTAATTTTAAAACCAGCTGAAGTTGTTTTTAACTCATTTAACAACAGCATCAGCTGTTTTCGACAAATAAAAAAGTTCTTGCGAAAAGTAAAATATGTTTGTGTCACAAGATATTGGTCGATATTTTGCAGTTATTATTGATTTGGAGGAAATCTTTTATCTTTTATCCGACGGTGCCTAGCCGTGCTGGGTGGGGCCCAAAGTTCCCCATATTATAAAAAAACATCTTTTCTATCAGGTCTTTATAGTTATACTAGTTGAAAAGCCGAAAATCAAAAATATGGCTTCGGTACGATTTGCCACAGCGTTTGACTATGATTATGGGCCTATGTATTTTATTTATTAAAATTAAAAAAAAAAAAAAATTTTATTCTCATCTTTTCTAGAGTGCTTAAATCTTAAATCGAACAGTTTGAATACTAAACTTCTAAAATTGATAATCACGTAGGTTAGGGATGGGCAAATTGAAAAAATATATCGATATATATCAAATCAATATTTTTTAAGAGTATCGATATTAATTATTTCAAAAATATCGATATATCTTTACATCGAACGTATTTTGCTGAAACTGTTACCAAATTAAAAAATTTAATATAAAGGGTGGTTAAATTTTAAGGGCCGATGTTGATTTTGAATAAAACACAAACTATTTAGGAAATTATTATTATTTCTTTTTATTATGATAATATTGCTATAGTTCAATTATGTACTGGCCAAATGGCCTCCGCGACTTCTGATGGTCGAATTCGTTGACGCTGAAGCATAATTGAGGTTCTATGCCGTTAATGTGCCGAATTACTCATATTTTAGCTCTTGATTTGTTGCTGGCTTATCGACGTACACCTTTTCTTTTAAATAACCTTAAAGAAAGAAGTCCAACAGTTTCAAATGACATAATCTTGGCGACATCGCCACCACTTGAGATAACACGGCTACTGAATTTGTCGCGTAAAAGAGCCATTGTTTCGTTAGCTGTATGGCAAGTGGCACCGTCCTGTTTTTTCGGGCCATAAAAAGTTCGTTATTATCTCAAGATAGCGAACATCATTCACTTTAACTACCTGACCGGCCTCATTTTGGAAAAAATACGGCCCAAGGATGCCGCAAGCCCATAAAACGCACAAAACAGTCACTCTTTGTGGGTGCATTTGTTTTTCGACAATCACTCTTGGATTATCATTCGCTCACATGCGGCAAGTTTGCTTATTGAAGAATCCACAGAGGCGAATATGTGCCTCTTCACTGAAGATGATTTTCTTCGATATGCTTTTGGATTTGAACGCCCATTTTCATAATAAGCCTGAATAACTTTAACGCGATGCTCAATTGTGTATCTTTCCATGGTTCAAATTGAGTAAGTCTGAAATTGAGAAATGTCAAATGAAATGCAGAAAAATCTTGACGTTCAGGTGTGGTTGACATTCAACATCGGCACTTAAAATTTTACCACCCTTTATATGTACAAATCTTATTATTATTATTCCAAATATATATTGGCACATATATTGTTCCAAACCCTCATAAAATAAATATGTTCAAGCTCGTTTGACTTTACTGTTTTAATAAGAAATCTGCAATGTAAAAAACCCGCTTTATTTTAATTCTTCTTCTTATAAATGCCAGTCATTTTAGATCTTTATATTTGTTTAAAAAAAACATATGATGCAGTGATGCCAATTCTTAAAAAAAAACATATTGTTGGAAGAACGGCTAAAATTTCGAGTTTTTAATGAGGACTGACTTTAAAAAATATCGAACTCAATAGTCGTATTTCAATATCAATATATCGGTATTTTAAATATCGGCGATATATATCGATTATTTTT
The DNA here is from genome assembly GCA_930367215.1 of Pollenia angustigena. Taxonomy (NCBI): domain Eukaryota; kingdom Metazoa; phylum Arthropoda; class Insecta; order Diptera; family Polleniidae; genus Pollenia; species Pollenia angustigena. The sequence continues at coordinate 170,685,607 of OV884059.1, read as the reverse complement.
TTTTCAAATATTGATAATTTGACATATCGATATTTTTTGCCCATTCCTAACGTTAGTAAAGGGTAGATATCAGTGCATATTGTTTATTAAAATTATTTTTCTTAAACACTTTACCGTCTTGTATTAAATATTCGAAAATGTTTATATATGCAGATGACTAAAAACCTTATTTAAGTTACAAAGTGTCAAATATGTCATCCTGCCTCCAATATAATATATTTTTGTCCCTTATTTATCTAAAGATAATATGAAAACAAAAAATGCAAAATAAAATCTTCACGGAGACCCAATATAATCTAAACAGTCCCAATATAATCTAAACAGTTTTAGTTTATGGTGTGATATAAGATTGATGAATCTTAGCGCGAATATATGTTCACATATGTTATTCTACAGAAGAATTTCAGTGCTCGGCAGCTATACACTAAATAAGAATCAACTTAAGAGAGTGGATAGTAGGGAGATCGATTATTCGACTTTTTTTAAAACCGGTTTTCGAATATTCCGAATAGTTGCTGTTAAAAAAAAACGTGTTTCTGCTAAGCATTCCAGGAATAACCGGTTTTAATTCGAATAAATACAAATAAAAGAGCCAAATTAGTTTTTGAAAAAAAAAAAATTAATAAAAACAAAACAATTCTTAAAGGTAAGAAACCTATGAAATACGTAGATATGACTTAGAACTTTTGAAGAACTTTGATTTTAAAAAATTATAGTAATTTATTATTTGAGATATTCTCCCAATTTTATTTTCAATAAAATAGTTTTAATTTGTTGGTTGTTAGGCATATCCATATGAAGCAGTAAACTTAAACGATATTTTTAGGTGCATATATTTGATATGATTTGGTTTCAGTTTTATAGAAACGAATAGTAATGTTAACAAGTTTATCGTATCAAATATCTGTCCATTCGTCCACCACAATTAAAAAACTTCCATGACATTGTTTGACTTCTTCAATTTTGTTTTTTAATTTAACTTGTGTATTTTTCCCATTCCGTTGATTCCGCCATAATGTTGTAGTTCTAAGCATAAAATATGCTAGACCTACTGGGGCCACTAATTAAACTTGCCGATAGTTCAAGGTAGCATTTTGTACCACGAATAAAAAGGCACGCAGAGAAAAAATATGGTTTGGCATGGTTACGGCAACAATACTATGTTTAATGTAACAATATAATTGATATTTTTATTTAATATCAACAATATTATAGTTACTGTAAACATATAAATGTACAACGCAATTATAAATTTGAGTATAGTTGATCGAAAAATAATTATTTTTCTAACAACTAAATTATGATAACTTTCAAAACATATTATATTACTCGCAATCATATCATGATATCTATTAGCCATAGCGTGATAACTATCTGTACATTAATCATATTATGTTAAAGATGCAATCAAACTATTTTTCTCTAATAATATTATGTTAGCGCCATAAAAAAATAAAATAAATTTGAATCAGAGGGCAAATTATGGCAGTCGTGATCGAATACTTTTTCGATACGAAAGCAATTTTATTTTATTCTAATTCTTTTTGTCCATACTTAACGGATCGAAATTATTTTTTTTTTGTGTTGTAAAGCATTTATTTGGGTTTTCACAACACTGAAATAATAATTACGATTCGTTCAGTATTGACTGAAATAAAATTGCTTTCGAATCGAAAAAGTATTCGATCACGACTGCCATAATTTGCCCCCAGTTGTGTCGTTTATTTTATATGTGAGCGGTATATTAATTTAAAGATAAATTTCCATAAACAAATAAGTTAATACATTTTTCAGGAGAGCCGAAAAACCATTCTTGATCAAACTATGGGCTAGGTATTTCACTTTTTAAACTTTGTCACTACATTAAAAAATCGGAATTGATCCATCTTTTTTCAAAATTTTTTAGAACATGTAAATAACGTTTAAAATTAGTCAATATGGCATCAACATTTCAAATACGGAAAGGACAAACGCTGTGGCCCATGAAAACCACAGAGTTTGCATTTGCTCTTTTGCAAGCCTTATATGGAACTCCGCTATTTGATTTACATAAAGAAAAATTATAAAAAGCCACAAAATAAAAAATCGATGAAAAAAATTTTAATTTATGTTATATTTTTATGACAGTTATGAAATGTATTATAATATGACTGCTTCTTAATTTATTATGATTAACATGATGATAATATGAATAATTTCTTAGCTTATTATGATTAACATGATAATAATATGATTGCTTCTTAACTTAGTATGATTAACAGAATAATAATATAATTAAGGGAAAATATTATGATGCCATATTACGAGTATATTAAGTAATAATATGATTCAATAATAATATTAATATGGTGACTACAATCATGAATATTACCATATATGTAGCTCTTAGAATATGTTTACCACAACCATGTTTTTTTCTTTGCGTGTAAGTTTTATTTTTTCCGGATGTTTTCCCATCTTCGCTTTTGGGTCAGTATTTGAACTCCTTTAATTTTGATAGGAAACAAAAAGTAGGAGAAAATGACAATGAGGATGAAAAAAAGCATTCTATAAAATCGAAAACTTTTTTCAAGGCAGTAATCGTTTGATAAGCCTCTTTTTCATACTTGGAGGCAAAACAAATATGCTATCCTGACTTGTATAAATTGGCAAAAACTGTGGAATGTGTTCCTGCAACCCAAGTGAGCGTGGAAATAGTTCTCTGTAGTGCGATTGACTATGCTTTTAAAACCACAATTGTTTCGTTTAAAAATGTTAACCACCATTTTGCTACTCACTAACACTATTGACGACATCTGCTGTTTTAGTCAGCTGTGATTTTTAACAAAACAAATTGTGGTTTATTAACACCAAAATTTTTGAGTTTTATTTTAGACGATAAAAAACTCGTTAAATGAGTTTTACTTTATACGGAAAAAATAAACCTCCTAAAATGAGTTTTATTTTAGACGGAAAACATAAAATACTTTTTTAAGATCACCACAGATTCTGAAAGAGCTCGACAGTATGAATCTGTTAATATATGACCATATAACTCCGTTGGCTCTAACATGAGGAGTTTTTATGCTTAAATTTTAATTTATTAACGGTCCCTGCTTTTGTTACATTTTGTTTTGACATTCTTCATAAAAAATATAAGTTTTCCCAATATTCAATTAGAAAAATGCTTAAATTACGGGTACATTAACAACAAAAGTAAGGAAAACTTATATAAATTACACATTTTTAAAATAACCGGTTTATAAACCAAAATAACTGGTTTTTTCGATATTCGAAATATGGGCATTTTAAAATAACCGGCTTGTTCGAAACCAAAATAACCGGTTAAAACCGGTTGAATAATAACCGTTCGATATCCCTAGTGGATACATTTCTCGATCTTGGGGTATAAGTTGATCAGAAGCTGTGCTTAATTGTAGACTGTGAACAATATTTAACATTGCAGAAAGGAGTTGGATGATCTCTATTTCATAAAAATATTTATAATGCATGGCTAAGAACTATTCTATTTTTTTATTTACTTAAAATTCAAGTCAATGATATTCTTAACGTTTAAAATTTTAATACCTAAAATTTTTTCCACCAGAACCGCTATACCTAGAACGTATGGCTCATCCAAACTCTTAGTAAACCGTTTTATATATCAACCAAAATATATGCCCGTATTTTCTACAAACAGATATCTAGTCGTGTTGGTACCCAATAGTTATCTTTACCCACCCGGTAGCACTACTTTGTTAATTTCAACGTGAATCTTGCCTACGTGAATTAAAAATCGACATCGATGGTGTAAAAGACAGCATAATAACTGGCCCAACTATATTTTAATGAATGATCTACCTTCTTCTTATTAGAATCACGATGATTTCCGACGAAAGTATTTCTTTTAAAAATATATACAATTCCCTTAAACTATAGTGAAAGGGAAACATGTTCGTTGTGTTATAGAACTGATTGCAGCCATAAAAAGGACTTTGGTACTCATAAGTTACTGAGAAAGTTTTAATATGTTTGGATTTTTCAGCGTAATACATATTTTACGATACTTGATTTAGCGAGAGGTAAAGAAGTAAAGTAAAAGGTCGCTAAAGAGAAATAGACTAGATTGTTTCGAGGTAATCGAACACGAAATCCTCGAGCTGGCTAACTACAAACTATTCCGCCCGGGACGCCCTTAAGGATAATAAAAATGTAAAATTTTCTGTGTATTACACATTGTGCTTGTTTAGTTCTTTTAATAAACACATCATTTTTAAATGGCTTATTAATTTTTTTCGTCCTTATACCTTAAAGCGTTAAGTATTTTAAATATCTCGGTAGTCAATTTGAGCTGCCAACGAAGGCTAATGGACAAAATTTTAATTTTTATGTTCTTATCAGCTTTTCTAATTTGCGTTTGTATCAGGTTGTTTATTTGAACGCCAACAAACTTCTCTAAAATCATAAATAGCCGAGTAAAAACTTCAATTAGTAACTGGTTAGATTTGTATTGTTTGTGTAAAAAAAAAAAGAAATATGTGTGTAGAGGTAAGCCCACAATGTTTATAAATAACGAAAAACCCTTGCAAAGTTTTGTAGGCTCTTTTGTTAAGACTCCTGGCTTTTAGAGATAAAGGTTAATACAAGGGACGGGATATTCCTTTTCAAAAAAAAAAAAAAAAAAAAAAAAAACGTTTAAAGTGTAAAGTAAGTTCTTGTGAAACTATTATTCAAAGACCTTTTAATTAATCCAAAAAAGAACTAAAAACTTAGAACATTTCCTGCTGTAAAAAAAATCATTAGTTCGCACAAATGTTACATTTGCTTGTGGAGTATTTATTTTTAAATGCTTCCAAAACAAAAAGGCGTTTGTACCATAGAGACCTTAAACCAAATGCTTTATTTCACTTAAAGCCTTTGAGACCCCTACAACATTTTCTGTTTTAGCTGAAAAATGTTTTTTTTCAACAGTTTTTTGTTTGAATATGAAAATGTGTACAGCTATAAAAATAATATGTAAGTGCTAAGAGCCCTGGGCTTAGCTTAAAATTACATCTGTCAAAATGTATATTATTTTTTATATACCTTTACCTTTTCTGTATAATTTTGTTATTTAAATAATATGTAATTAAAAAATGCAGAAGTTTTAGAAAAAAAGGAAAAGATTTTTAATATTTAATTAAACACAGTGTAAAACCAAAAACCCAAAACTATACTTCCCATATTTCTGGCTGTTTTTTTTTTAATTTTTTTCTTTATTTTACTAAAAATCTACACAGTGGTTTCCCTTTGCAGTTGTGTCTGTATTTTCCTGGTTGTGTGAAATTTATCAAAGAACTTGTGTTTGCATATTGAATGGGTGAAACATGCTGTATTTTGACCCAAGATTAAAGAAAGAAGAGAACGTGTGTGATTATTTTATGCATTTGGTTTCTTTTACGTAGTAGTCCATCCATTTTTTTTTTTTAAATTTTATTTTGTTATTTACTTTACAACTACAATTTTTGCTTAATTTCTTATTTCCTTTTTGGAGTTTTATTTAAAGGACTTAATGAATTTTTTAAGCATAGTTGTGTTTGATTTAAAAACTTTAAGGCCTGTTTTCACAACTTACCGATAGCTAAAGGTAAGATTTTATTGGCCGGATAAAAAGTGTTCCATTATAACAACTTTACTTTAACCTACCAGGTAGGATTAACCTTAATCTACTTTATCGCTCACTTTAGGTTAAAGTAAAGTTTTAATAATGGAACACTTTTTAACGGGCCATTTAAAGTCTACTTTAAGCTATCGGTAAGTTGTGAAAACGGGCATTAGTTTATTTTTAGATTTTAATAAACATTTTTTTAAAAAAATTAAAAATTTTGCCGAATTTAAAGCATTCTGAAGTATTCATGTACTTGAGTATTAAAAGGCATTCCGGGATAAATTTAATAAATATGAACAGATTTTTAATTTTTTTTTCGTATCGGGTGATTTTTTAAGAGTTATAGGAAAGTTAAAAAAAAAACACATAAAATTCAGAAAAATTAATGAAATCTTTATTTGAATCGATAGTACGGTCCATATAATTTAGTAATTGAAGATTATATCATGCAATTGTTGACCGTGACTGCGCCTCAAATGGTCCATCCGCTTAGTCAAATTTTGGCATACTCTTTCCAGCATTTCGGCCGGTAGCTCGTGAATAAATGCTTCAATGTTGTCTTCAAATGTGTCAATTGAAGCGGGCATGTGTGTATAGACATGAGCTTTAGCATAGCCCCACAAAAAAAAAATCTAAAGGTTTTAAATCGCACGATCTAGGCGGCCAATTGACCGGTCCCGAACGTGAAATAAAATGTTCACCGACCTCGCCTCTCAATAAGTTCATTATTAAGCGTGCTGTGTGGCGTGTGGCACCGTCTTGTTGAAACCACATGTCATGCAAGTCAAGCTCTTGCATTTTGGGCAAAAAAAATTTGGAAATCATCTCATGGTAGCGCTCACCATTCACAGTTACGTTACGATTCGCACCATCTTTGAAAAAGTACGGTCCAATGATGCCACCAGCCCATAAACCGCAACAAACTGTGACTTTTTCTGGATGCATTGGTTGCTCTTGCAATGCTTATGGCTGATCTTCACTCCAAAATCGACAATTCTGCTTATTAATGTACCCATTGAGCCAAAAATGAGCTTCGCCGCTGACCAAAAGAAGCGCGCGATGAACTTTCTTAATAGAGCACGCATTTTGATAATAAAATCCAATAATTTGCAAGCGTTGTTCGTTTATAAGACTATTCATGGTTAAATTATAGACCAAACTGAAGACGTTTGACAGTGAAACAAAACACGAAACGTGCGTCAGCTGTTTAAACCAGTGTTGCGAAAAAGATATTAGCTAAAAAATTTTTTATTTAATAAATGTTACAAATACAATTGAAGGGCTTATTTTAATAACATTCTATGGTTAAAAAAAATTATCTCAAACTTTAAAGTGGAAAAAAAATATTAAAAACAGTAAAATGTAAACAGTCAATTAAAGTCATAATCAGAAACTTATACGAAAATACTTTTAATTTCTTGAGGGGATGTTGGGATATTTATAATCAAAAAGAAAAACTCCTCAGCATAGTTTTTCAATTCGGAGGGCTTATGTTGTTTAAACAATAACCCCTTCTAAGCAACTGACAAGCCAATGGATTAGAGACTTATATTAATTTGTTGAAAATAATTCGTATCCTCTTAGATTTAGAAAACATTTCGATAGCTCGATTCCAAAACTGGATACATCATAACTGTGTGTTTAGCAGGAGAAGCTTTTAATGTTTACGGGCGATACTTTTTTTTTTTTTTTTTTTTGCATAATTTTGGATTGGATGAGCCGATCACCAGCAAAATTAGACAGAATTTAAGTTGAATAATACTCAATATAAAAACCAAAAAGAAAAATTAAAAACATGCTTTGCTCAATTAGCATGTTTTGGGATTGAGCTGTCGATTTATAATATTTAAATAAATATATATTGAACATACCGAGCAAAAGTAACGCAGACCTTACTGCTATTATAGTGAAAAAGGTCAGAGTGTCTGGCGAATATCGAAGCAGCAACCCTCGCACTATTAGACAAGCTCACTACCAACTAACCTATTGAATACAATACTGCACCTTATACCGATTGACATCCGTCTAAAAGCTGCTTTCGTTAGCAGTAAAATTACACTAATTGCATCTGGTTGCTAGAAGGAAAGGAGAAACGTCCATGCGAGGCTACTTAACCCTCCTACCTTCGCCTCTAAGCAAACCCACAGATTACACAATACCTAAGATAAAGTTCGAAGTGATCTTTAAAGTCATCCCTTATGGATACAAATGGAACAATGGCAACGTGGGGTTCGGTTTTCGCGTGAGAGTTTAAACAGACGAGTTTAAAACTCCACATCAGAAACTCTTACAGTTTCACGACCGCGTAATAGTTTAACCTTCATAAGGTCTTCGGGTCAAATCTGACCCATTTTAAAATAAAAGTTAAATTTTTTCTAAGATTGAGTAACTTATATTTTTCATATTTTATGACTTTTATTTAATTTTAAATTCCAACAACGACGTTAGGTTTTCCGAAAAAAATATTGGCGGAAAAAATATTTATAAAATTTTTTGCACTTAAGGTCTTTGGGTCATATTTGACCTGTAGCAAAATTCTTGAATTTTCGTTAGAAATTAACAGTTGTTATTTATTTTTTTTTAAAATATGGTTTGGCATGGTTACGGCAACAATACTATGTTTAATGTAACAATATAATTGATATTTTTATTTAATATCAACAATATTATAGTTACTGTAAACATATAAATGTACAACGCAATTATAAATTTGAGTATAGTTGATCGAAAAATAATTATTTTTCTAACAACTAAATTATGATAACTTTCAAAACATATTATATTACTCGCAATCATATCATGATATCTATTAGCCATAGCGTGATAACTATCTGTACATTAATCATATTATGTTAAAGATGCAATCAAACTATTTTTCTCTAATAATATTATGTTAGCGCCATAAAAAAATAAAATAAATTTGAATCAGAGGGCAAATTATGGCAGTCGTGATCGAATACTTTTTCGATACGAAAGCAATTTTATTTTATTCTAATTCTTTTTGTCCATACTTAACGGATCGAAATTATTTTTTTTTGTGTTGTAAAGCATTTATTTGGGTTTTCACAACACTGAAATAATAATTACGATTCGTTCAGTATTGACTGAAATAAAATTGCTTTCGAATCGAAAAAGTATTCGATCACGACTGCCATAATTTGCCCCCAGTTGTGTCGTTTATTTTATATGTGAGCGGTATATTAATTTAAAGATAAATTTCCATAAACAAATAAGTTAATACATTTTTCAGGAGAGCCGAAAAACCATTCTTGATCAAACTATGGGCTAGGTATTTCACTTTTTAAACTTTGTCACTACATTAAAAAATCGGAATTGATCCATCTTTTTTCAAAATTTTTTAGAACATGTAAATAACGTTTAAAATTAGTCAATATGGCATCAACATTTCAAATACGGAAAGGACAAACGCTGTGGCCCATGAAAACCACAGAGTTTGCATTTGCTCTTTTGCAAGCCTTATATGGAACTCCGCTATTTGATTTACATAAAGAAAAATTATAAAAAGCCACAAAATAAAAAATCGATGAAAAAAATTTTAATTTATGTTATATTTTTATGACAGTTATGAAATGTATTATAATATGACTGCTTCTTAATTTATTATGATTAACATGATGATAATATGAATAATTTCTTAGCTTATTATGATTAACATGATAATAATATGATTGCTTCTTAACTTAGTATGATTAACAGAATAATAATATAATTAAGGGAAAATATTATGATGCCATATTACGAGTATATTAAGTAATAATATGATTCAATAATAATATTAATATGGTGACTACAATCATGAATATTACCATATATGTAGCTCTTAGAATATGTTTACCACAACCATGTTTTTTTCTTTGCGTGTAAGTTTTATTTTTTCCGGATGTTTTCCCATCTTCGCTTTTGGGTCAGTATTTGAACTCCTTTAATTTTGATAGGAAACAAAAAGTAGGAGAAAATGACAATGAGGATGAAAAAAAGCATTCTATAAAATCGAAAACTTTTTTCAAGGCAGTAATCGTTTGATAAGCCTCTTTTTCATACTTGGAGGCAAAACAAATATGCTATCCTGACTTGTATAAATTGGCAAAAACTGTGGAATGTGTTCCTGCAACCCAAGTGAGCGTGGAAATAGTTCTCTGTAGTGCGATTGACTATGCTTTTAAAACCACAATTGTTTCGTTTAAAAATGTTAACCACCATTTTGCTACTCACTAACACTATTGACGACATCTGCTGTTTTAGTCAGCTGTGATTTTTAACAAAACAAATTGTGGTTTATTAACACCAAAATTTTTGAGTTTTATTTTAGACGATAAAAAACTCGTTAAATGAGTTTTACTTTATACGGAAAAAATAAACCTCCTAAAATGAGTTTTATTTTAGACGGAAAACATAAAATACTTTTTTAAGATCACCACAGATTCTGAAAGAGCTCGACAGTATGAATCTGTTAATATATGACCATATAACTCCGTTGGCTCTAACATGAGGAGTTTTTATGCTTAAATTTTAATTTATTAACGGTCCCTGCTTTTGTTACATTTTGTTTTGACATTCTTCATAAAAAATATAAGTTTTCCCAATATTCAATTAGAAAAATGCTTAAATTACGGGTACATTAACAACAAAAGTAAGGAAAACTTATATAAATTACACATTTTTAAAATAACCGGTTTATAAACCAAAATAACTGGTTTTTTCGATATTCGAAATATGGGCATTTTAAAATAACCGGCTTGTTCGAAACCAAAATAACCGGTTAAAACCGGTTGAATAATAACCGTTCGATATCCCTAGTGGATACATTTCTCGATCTTGGGGTATAAGTTGATCAGAAGCTGTGCTTAATTGTAGACTGTGAACAATATTTAACATTGCAGAAAGGAGTTGGATGATCTCTATTTCATAAAAATATTTATAATGCATGGCTAAGAACTATTCTATTTTTTTATTTACTTAAAATTCAAGTCAATGATATTCTTAACGTTTAAAATTTTAATACCTAAAATTTTTTCCACCAGAACCGCTATACCTAGAACGTATGGCTCATCCAAACTCTTAGTAAACCGTTTTATATATCAACCAAAATATATGCCCGTATTTTCTACAAACAGATATCTAGTCGTGTTGGTACCCAATAGTTATCTTTACCCACCCGGTAGCACTACTTTGTTAATTTCAACGTGAATCTTGCCTACGTGAATTAAAAATCGACATCGATGGTGTAAAAGACAGCATAATAACTGGCCCAACTATATTTTAATGAATGATCTACCTTCTTCTTATTAGAATCACGATGATTTCCGACGAAAGTATTTCTTTTAAAAATATATACAATTCCCTTAAACTATAGTGAAAGGGAAACATGTTCGTTGTGTTATAGAACTGATTGCAGCCATAAAAAGGACTTTGGTACTCATAAGTTACTGAGAAAGTTTTAATATGTTTGGATTTTTCAGCGTAATACATATTTTACGATACTTGATTTAGCGAGAGGTAAAGAAGTAAAGTAAAAGGTCGCTAAAGAGAAATAGACTAGATTGTTTCGAGGTAATCGAACACGAAATCCTCGAGCTGGCTAACTACAAACTATTCCGCCCAGGACGCCCTTAAGGATAATAAAAATGTAAAATTTTCTGTGTATTACACATTGTGCTTGTTTAGTTCTTTTAATAAACACATCATTTTTAAATGGCTTATTAATTTTTTTCGTCCTTATACCTTAAAGCGTTAAGTATTTTAAATATCTCGGTAGTCAATTTGAGCTGCCAACGAAGGCTAATGGACAAAATTTTAATTTTTATGTTCTTATCAGCTTTTCTAATTTGCGTTTGTATCAGGTTGTTTATTTGAACGCCAACAAACTTCTCTAAAATCATAAATAGCCGAGTAAAAACTTCAATTAGTAACTGGTTAGATTTGTATTGTTTGTGTAAAAAAAAAAAGAAATATGTGTGTAGAGGTAAGCCCACAATGTTTATAAATAACGAAAAACCCTTGCAAAGTTTTGTAGGCTCTTTTGTTAAGACTCCTGGCTTTTAGAGATAAAGGTTAATACAAGGGACGGGATATTCCTTTTCAAAAAAAAAAAAAAAAAAAAAAAAAACGTTTAAAGTGTAAAGTAAGTTCTTGTGAAACTATTATTCAAAGACCTTTTAATTAATCCAAAAAAGAACTAAAAACTTAGAACATTTCCTGCTGTAAAAAAAATCATTAGTTCGCACAAATGTTACATTTGCTTGTGGAGTATTTATTTTTAAATGCTTCCAAAACAAAAAGGCGTTTGTACCATAGAGACCTTAAACCAAATGCTTTATTTCACTTAAAGCCTTTGAGACCCCTACAACATTTTCTGTTTTAGCTGAAAAATGTTTTTTTTCAACAGTTTTTTGTTTGAATATGAAAATGTGTACAGCTATAAAAATAATATGTAAGTGCTAAGAGCCCTGGGCTTAGCTTAAAATTACATCTGTCAAAATGTATATTATTTTTTATATACCTTTACCTTTTCTGTATAATTTTGTTATTTAAATAATATGTAATTAAAAAATGCAGAAGTTTTAGAAAAAAAGGAAAAGATTTTTAATATTTAATTAAACACAGTGTAAAACCAAAAACCCAAAACTATACTTCCCATATTTCTGGCTGTTTTTTTTTTAATTTTTTTCTTTATTTTACTAAAAATCTACACAGTGGTTTCCCTTTGCAGTTGTGTCTGTATTTTCCTGGTTGTGTGAAATTTATCAAAGAACTTGTGTTTGCATATTGAATGGGTGAAACATGCTGTATTTTGACCCAAGATTAAAGAAAGAAGAGAACGTGTGTGATTATTTTATGCATTTGGTTTCTTTTACGTAGTAGTCCATCCATTTTTTTTTTTTAAATTTTATTTTGTTATTTACTTTACAACTACAATTTTTGCTTAATTTCTTATTTCCTTTTTGGAGTTTTATTTAAAGGACTTAATGAATTTTTTAAGCATAGTTGTGTTTGATTTAAAAACTTTAAGGCCTGTTTTCACAACTTACCGATAGCTAAAGGTAAGATTTTATTGGCCGGATAAAAAGTGTTCCATTATAACAACTTTACTTTAACCTACCAGGTAGGATTAACCTTAATCTACTTTATCGCTCACTTTAGGTTAAAGTAAAGTTTTAATAATGGAACACTTTTTAACGGGCCATTTAAAGTCTACTTTAAGCTATCGGTAAGTTGTGAAAACGGGCATTAGTTTATTTTTAGATTTTAATAAACATTTTTTTAAAAAAATTAAAAATTTTGCCGAATTTAAAGCATTCTGAAGTATTCATGTACTTGAGTATTAAAAGGCATTCCGGGATAAATTTAATAAATATGAACAGATTTTTAATTTTTTTTTCGTATCGGGTGATTTTTTAAGAGTTATAGGAAAGTTAAAAAAAAAACACATAAAATTCAGAAAAATTAATGAAATCTTTATTTGAATCGATAGTACGGTCCATATAATTTAGTAATTGAAGATTATATCATGCAATTGTTGACCGTGACTGCGCCTCAAATGGTCCATCCGCTTAGTCAAATTTTGGCATACTCTTTCCAGCATTTCGGCCGGTAGCTCGTGAATAAATGCTTCAATGTTGTCTTCAAATGTGTCAATTGAAGCGGGCATGTGTGTATAGACATGAGCTTTAGCATAGCCCCACAAAAAAAAAATCTAAAGGTTTTAAATCGCACGATCTAGGCGGCCAATTGACCGGTCCCGAACGTGAAATAAAATGTTCACCGACCTCGCCTCTCAATAAGTTCATTATTAAGCGTGCTGTGTGGCGTGTGGCACCGTCTTGTTGAAACCACATGTCATGCAAGTCAAGCTCTTGCATTTTGGGCAAAAAAAATTTGGAAATCATCTCATGGTAGCGCTCACCATTCACAGTTACGTTACGATTCGCACCATCTTTGAAAAAGTACGGTCCAATGATGCCACCAGCCCATAAACCGCAACAAACTGTGACTTTTTCTGGATGCATTGGTTGCTCTTGCAATGCTTATGGCTGATCTTCACTCCAAAATCGACAATTCTGCTTATTAATGTACCCATTGAGCCAAAAATGAGCTTCGCCGCTGACCAAAAGAAGCGCGCGATGAACTTTCTTAATAGAGCACGCATTTTGATAATAAAATCCAATAATTTGCAAGCGTTGTTCGTTTATAAGACTATTCATGGTTAAATTATAGACCAAACTGAAGACGTTTGACAGTGAAACAAAACACGAAACGTGCGTCAGCTGTTTAAACCAGTGTTGCGAAAAAGATATTAGCTAAAAAATTTTTTATTTAATAAATGTTACAAATACAATTGAAGGGCTTATTTTAATAACATTCTATGGTTAAAAAAAATTATCTCAAACTTTAAAGTGGAAAAAAAATATTAAAAACAGTAAAATGTAAACAGTCAATTAAAGTCATAATCAGAAACTTATACGAAAATACTTTTAATTTCTTGAGGGGATGTTGGGATATTTATAATCAAAAAGAAAAACTCCTCAGCATAGTTTTTCAATTCGGAGGGCTTATGTTGTTTAAACAATAACCCCTTCTAAGCAACTGACAAGCCAATGGATTAGAGACTTATATTAATTTGTTGAAAATAATTCGTATCCTCTTAGATTTAGAAAACATTTCGATAGCTCGATTCCAAAACTGGATACATCATAACTGTGTGTTTAGCAGGAGAAGCTTTTAATGTTTACGGGCGATACTTTTTTTTTTTTTTTTTTTTGCATAATTTTGGATTGGATGAGCCGATCACCAGCAAAATTAGACAGAATTTAAGTTGAATAATACTCAATATAAAAACCAAAAAGAAAAATTAAAAACATGCTTTGCTCAATTAGCATGTTTTGGGATTGAGCTGTCGATTTATAATATTTAAATAAATATATATTGAACATACCGAGCAAAAGTAACGCAGACCTTACTGCTATTATAGTGAAAAAGGTCAGAGTGTCTGGCGAATATCGAAGCAGCAACCCTCGCACTATTAGACAAGCTCACTACCAACTAACCTATTGAATACAATACTGCACCTTATACCGATTGACATCCGTCTAAAAGCTGCTTTCGTTAGCAGTAAAATTACACTAATTGCATCTGGTTGCTAGAAGGAAAGGAGAAACGTCCATGCGAGGCTACTTAACCCTCCTACCTTCGCCTCTAAGCAAACCCACAGATTACACAATACCTAAGATAAAGTTCGAAGTGATCTTTAAAGTCATCCCTTATGGATACAAATGGAACAATGGCAACGTGGGGTTCGGTTTTCGCGTGAGAGTTTAAACAGACGAGTTTAAAACTCCACATCAGAAACTCTTACAGTTTCACGACCGCGTAATAGTTTAACCTTCATAAGGTCTTCGGGTCAAATCTGACCCATTTTAAAATAAAAGTTAAATTTTTTCTAAGATTGAGTAACTTATATTTTTCATATTTTATGACTTTTATTTAATTTTAAATTCCAACAACGACGTTAGGTTTTCCGAAAAAAATATTGGCGGAAAAAATATTTATAAAATTTTTTGCACTTAAGGTCTTTGGGTCATATTTGACCTGTAGCAAAATTCTTGAATTTTCGTTAGAAATTAACAGTTGTTATTTATTTTTTTTTTACCTCCTGTGGCACAAGTTATTTTGAAGTTTACGAATAATGAAGGTAAATGTATATTTGGTATTGATTGGACTGAAGTAGGCGACAGCAAAATTTCGCAGTTATTGGTTCTCTAGTTAGTTGAATTGCAACAGATTCAAAAAGCTTTCGAGCGTACTAAGTTTTGACAACAAGTATACTCGCGGTGATCGCCAAATTTTAGAGAAGTTTGCGCCGATACGTGGGCTATAAAATCTATGGGTTGATCAGTTATGCCTGGAATATACCATAGGAACTTTGCCTGAAATAAACAAATGAGTGCATGTAGTTCTGGATTTGACAAATGGTTCACAGTATGACTGCATACAATGGTTATACATCGTACTAATTCGGACAAAAATTGCTAGAAAATCGAATTACTTTAGTATGAACTACTTATATGTAAAAACCAGATTGAATTTTCACGAGAGCTTTTGGTAACTAAAGGCATTAATTAGCATCAGCTAAACATGGCTAGAACGAAAATTGTTTTGCCAAACATCGACATTTCTTAGGAAAATAAGGTTTTCAACTTGCCGCTCCCCATATCAAGCAGCCAAAAACATTACCCAAAGACAAATTTTCACGAAAAATTGCAAAAAAGTGCATGTAGTAGCTGAGCAGAAACACCACCTGCCATCTTCAACCAAAACCTAGGAAAAATATGTTTACCCGCAAAAATAATTCGCTGCCAATTATGTCACAAAACAGATACAACCATTTTATTTTATTTTATTTTAAATGTACTTTTGTATTCGCAATAAATGTTAACAATAACTACAGTTTCAATATACTGAATAAATCTAGAAATAAAATATCAACATTTAAAACATACCTAATTGAAAAAGTGAGCTTTTTTTACAAAATTTTCTATTTGGGTCAAATTTGAACCGAAGACCGTTAACGTCAGCAAATTTTAAGACCTTATGAAGGTTAAACAGACGGGTTTAAAACTCCACATCAGAAACTCTTACAGTCTTCACGACAAAGCCAGCCAATTTTAAGCAGAGATATTGACAATAAGGCAGGCATGCAGCTTATTTTATGACAGAGATACATGTGAAAAGAACAAAATTTTTGTGAACAGTCAAGCGGCACGGATGTCACTGGTATTAGATGAAGATTTATGAGAAGGTATCCCACCCCGTACATCATAGTACGTTTACGTAATAACTAGTTGTCTACAATTAATAATCAAATTGATATTAATCTGAAGTGGATTCCCTCGCACTATAAATATTATATTTAGAGTGCTGGAACGAGATGGAGCATACTAAGCAATTGTAATATTGCCAAGAAATTTCTGCGAACGTTTAGCAAGAAACGTTCGCCGCCATTACTGAACCAATACTAACGGGGTCTAAGTACGTTATATAATTGGTTTCTTGTTTATTCCTCAACAGGCAGCCAACAGGAACTGCTGGGATTAGTTTGAAATAAAGTAATATAAAAACAATTTTTCTGGAATTTTTTAAAAAATCACTCTGATTTTCGACTCTTAAACTTACATCTTACTAAAACAATTGGTACAGTGTATCCATATAATAAGATTCTGAAAAGTACCTACTCTTAAAAATCATTTTGTCTCGAATATGTTGCGTAATATTATCATCATATATATTATTTCTAAAGCACTTTTTTTTGTCGGTTGCAAATATCTTCCATATCACCGCATCAAATTTAATGAATGATATCTCATTTTAAAGCTTATTTCTAACACTAATGACGAGAAATAATTAGAAATTGAAAAATTAATATTTTCATTGATAAAAATTACGGTGCGAAATATTCGCACGGGTCATCTAGTGTACGTTATTACTTGTTTTATTAGGTTTTTATTAATGTTTTCATTACTAAATTTTGTGAAAAAACAATTTCTAATTCTGTCTAGTTTTAATATTACTAGAGTATTAAAATTCTAATTTACTAGAAAATCTAAGCTCTTGTAGCTGCCAAACTAATGCTAATAACATATTGCAACTTCGAACTTAAAAATTTAAAGTCTTTTTGCATCGTTTTATTGACCATTTATGAAATTTGATACAGATGCAAACACACAACAGGGTAACCCATATAACTTGAGACTAAGAGAGTGCATTTAAAACACTTAAAACTATAATTGGATATTAGCAATGTTTAGAGGCTTCCTGAAATATTTATTTAAAAATCAACTACTAAATTATTTTCAATCATAACTTTATAGAATTTTACGTAAATAAATGATTTTATTTGGGAAAAAGGTGTTCACAGATTTATCCCAAAATTTTTTAATATTTCATATATTTTATTTGTAAAAGAGATTTTTTTTATTGCAATTTTTCGCTAAATATTTTAATATATCTAAAATTTTGCTAATTTCTAGTTGTTTTTCATTTGTTTTAGCGATATTCCGTAGACAAAAGTTGGCAACAGTGTCTTCTACTGCAATTTGTACAGCTAATTGTGTCACTCATGACGTATACTTAATATTGTTCTTTCCTCTTCCATAAGTAGTAAATCACACGCCTAGTATAACCTTCATTATATCCGTAAATTGTTTTTTATTTGTTTTAGCGATATTCCGTAGACAAAAGTTGGCAACAGTGTCTTCTACTGCAATTTTTACAGCTAATTGTGTCACTCATGACGTATACTTAATATTGTTCTTCCCTCTTCCATAAGTAGTAAATCACACGCCTAGTATAACCTTCATTATATCCGTAAATTGTTTTTTATTTGTTTTAGCGATATTCCGTAGACAAAAGTTGGCCACAGTGTCTTCTACTGCAATTTGTACAGCTAATTGTGTCACTCATGACGTATACTTAATATTGTTCTTCCCTCTTCCATAAGTAGTAAATCACACGCCTAGTATAACCTTCATTATATCCGTAAACTATATAAAAATTCTTTGAAACGAAAAATTAAAAAATTTAAGACCCCAACACAAAACAAACGATTATAAAATTTAGTTTATAAATTTATTATATTTATTCATTAAACACAATTTTCCTGGGAAGAAATAAACAATTGTTTTGTAAAAACATTTCAAAATTTAGATCAAATTCTATGCGATGATTCACATGTGCCTGAGTGCATGTATTTTTGTTTTATTTATTGTTCGTTGGTTTGTGTGTGTGTGTGTTTTTTTTATTTTACACATTGTCTTGTTCTAGTATTCCTAAATTTACGAAAATTAAAAATATATAATTTTATTCAAATTTGAAAATTTATTTCCTTTTGTTGTATTCATTTTCAGTTCTTTTATTGTTAGTAAATAGTTCGATGTAAACATTTTGTTTTTAGTATTTTAAGTAAAATAACCGAGAAAAATTAGGGAGAATGTAGATTAGCAAAAGCAATTTAATTAATGTTTAAATAATAGATGTCTTTGTAAAGCAAACAAGTGTTTGGTCTTTTTGTTTCTTCAATGAATTAAATTATTATGAATAATATAAATAACAAATTTGTACATGCTTGAAAGCAAAACTTTATTAACAAACAAGCTAAATTTTTTTTTATAAAATTTTGATCAGCACCATTCAGCTTTTCATTATCTTGTTAAACATTTTGCTGGGGTTTTTTTGTTTACTAATTTTGCCAAGTAAATAATATTAAAAAAAAATATATACTAATTTTTTTCTATCTTATCGCAACGCTAAGCACTTGTAGGTTTTATTAAACCGACATCGCCAAAGTGGGGTAGGTATTATGCGTTTGTTTTTTAGTGTGTACCACTCACAAATATTTTTTGTCCATCCGTCTGGATTAAAATTTGGTACATAGATTTTAATTGCTACAAGGAAAAAACCTATTGAAAATTGTGTTAATTGGGCTAAAATTTCACACGCTTCCATATAGACTTCTTTCCGGAATAGAGTAAAGCTGCCCTTAATTCATCTCATTATTTTGGTATTTTGAACAAATTTGGTCCAGAAATATATTATTTAAGCTTTAATTATCATACAAGTTTTTATTTAAATCAGTCTATATTTAACCACAGCTTCCGTAACAATAACACCTCTTTTAATGCCATAACGTCTTTATTAATCTTGGTGTTGATACTAAATTTGAAAATAATACTTTTGAGCTGATAAATTAAAGATAAAAAAAAATCTTAGAAAATATCGGCAAAACAACTTTGAAACACTACATCTATTATACAATATTATTGTATATTTCATTCGCCAAAATATTTCCGTTGTGCCCTTTATTATGCAATAAGTGGCAGACTTGTTTCAATTAAAATATGGCGCAACTTTAATTAAAAAATGCAATTTATAAGCAACGCAACATTTCACAATGTTTCCAACATATTTTACGGCCAATATATTGTGCCACCACCGAATATCATATGCACATTGTACAATACGAAAAATTTAGCAATCATATTGCAAGTGTATGGGCCGCTTTGTATAAATCCTAACTTTATACTATAACGTTGTTTTGGCTGGGTCATAATTGTCTTTTGATCAGAAATGGGGTACTCTTTTTAAAAATTTGCGAGTTAATACCAAAGTGTAGGATATCATATAGTCGGGCTTGACCGACTATACTTTTTTTACTTATTGTTATTGCATTAAGTGAAAATTGCAAAAAGGTAAAATTATTTTTGTAGAAAATTTTTAAAAAGAACACAAAGAAAACAAGGAAATATGATTAGATGAAAACAAAATTTAGAAAAACAACTTAAATTAATTAAATTCGATGCAAATAAAGGCCAAGGTCATGTGTAAATATAATATATTATAATATATATAAATATAAATACATGTGCTTCAAATAATCGCTTACAGACCTGCTGAAGGTATCCAAGGTTTCTGTATAGGAAGTTATCTGTTAAAAGTATTAGTTTCTGCTGACATCGTTACATTAGTTAAGTATAGTTAGTTATCAATAACCAACCATACAAAGCGTATAAATATAAGCATACATAACATGCTTTTCGCAACAATATCGAAATTATTCACACTTGCCGACAGCAAATTTTGTATCTAGTGCAAATTACATCGAAGCTACATATGTGTGGAAAACCATACACGAAGGTAACTTCCGCAAGTTCTGAAATATTTCGTTATTAAAAAATATGTTTGTTAATCAAAAAATGTGATATTTCTTACAAAGTCAAGAAGTTTCTTTAGAGTTTCTCAAAAAGTTTTTTGTTTATAATCCAAATTTTTTAATATTTTTAATTAGGCTTAAGTTCATGAAATATAATTTTTATTAAATTATTTTTATGAACAAAATAACCACAATACTAATTATTGTTAAAGCTAAGGCACGAGCTCTATGTGTACATTTGTCCTTCAAGTTGTGCTGAAAAAGGTCAACAGAAAAGAGAAAGACAAAGTGAAAAAACAAAAAAAAAAAAAAAAAAAAAAAATTTACTTGGACTTCAAGAAAAATTCTTGACGAAAGTACGAAAAAACAGAAGTAAAGGGAAAAACATGTAAAATCAATTAAAATGGATAATCATTCAGGAAAGCAAATTTCGATCTACCAAATGTTTAAATACAATTTGGTTTAAGGATTGATGTTTGACTAGTGACGTCAGTAGTCGTCGATGGCTGCGAGTGTAAGACGGCAAATCCATCTGAGGAGATCGAGTGGTTGCGATCGAAACATGTCATGGTAACCTGCCGGCCAGGGTTCGAGCCCGAGCCACGTCAAGAATGAAAGATTATCAATAACAATTTTAATTAATTTTCATGTTGTAAAATTCCTTTCTTCACAAAAATAATTTAATAAAAATTAAATTTCATGAACTTAAGCCTAATTAAAAATATTAAAAAATTTGGATTAAAAACCATAAATAGTTCAACAAAATTACTACAATACTAATTATTTTTTGTTTATCGTAAAAAAATTATAAATTTTACGTGTTTTTTAACACAAAGATGATTTAAGGGTTAAATTGATCATAACGGGCAAATACATTAATCAAATTACTAATCAAGCCCTATGGTAGTTTAAGTGAACATGTATTTGCTGGTTGACCGTTGATGCTTGATGGAAAATCAAACTAGCTTAGATAATACGGCGAATTCACAAACAACATTGAATTCACCTGCTTGTCAAGCATATGACCAATGTAATAAAAAATAAAAAGTAATAGAACCAGATAGAATCAGCCACTTACCGCACAAAATCCATTCACGTGACTAGTTTTGTGCAAATTACCTTTCCTATGGAGTAACTACTCTTTAAACACATTATCACCAGTTAGGTGATGTGTCTTGTGTTCACCTATCACAATTCGTTTCTTTTTATTAAAATATTGTGTTCACTGGTCACGGGATAGGTACATTAAGAACAATCGACACAAATTTACGCAAGGATATAATCGGGTAACAATTTTTCTTATATTTATTCTAATGTTATTCTTAGATTCTTATTCTGAAGCACGACAAACAAAATCTTTTAACCTTCATAAGGTCTTCGGGTCAAATCTGACCCATTTTAAAATAAAAGTTAAATTTTTTCTAAGAGTGAGTGACTTATATTTTTCATATTTTATGACTTTTATTTAATTTTATTTCTTCGCAGAATAATACGATGTTTTTGGCCGAATACTATTAGTAATGCCGATTTATTAAGTCAAACCAACCAAAAATCGATCACCTATGAAATAAAAAAGCGGAAATATGGGTGGATCGGTCATATACTAAGGTCAAACAACACCATTGCCAAAATAGCTCTACAGTACAACCCCCAAGGTCAAAGGAGGGTAGGCAGACCTAAAAATACATGGCGCAAAACCGTTGAAAGAGAGTTACAACCGATTGGCTATTCATGGGCAGATGCGATACGAACAGCATCAAACAGAACGAGTTGGAGACTATTAACTGAGGCCGTTTGCTCCCAAGCTGGAGATTAGCGGATATATATATATATATATATATATATATTTAATTTTAAATTCCAACAACGTCGTTAGGTTTTCAGAAAAAAATATTGGCGGAAAAAATATTTATTAAATTTTTTGCACTTAAGGTCTTTGGGTCATATTTGACCTGTAGCAAAATTCTTGAATTTTCGTTAGAAATTTATATTTGTTATTTAATTTTTTCACCTCCTGTGACATAAGTTATTTTGAAGTTTACTAATAATGAAGGTAACTGTGTATTTGGTGTTGATTGGACTAAAGTTGGCGACACCAAAATATCGCATTTATTGGTTAGTTGAATTGTATATATAGATCAAATAAAATAGATTCAAACAGATTCGAGAGTACTAAGTTTTGACAACAAGGCTAATCGCAGTGAACGCCAAATTTTAGAGAAGTTTACGCCGATATGTGAGCTATAAAATCTATAGGTTGAATATTTATGCCTCGAATATACGATAGGAACTTTGCCGAAATAAACAAATGTGTGCATGTAGCTCTTGATTTGACAGTTGGTTTGAAATGTCACAGTATGACTGCAGACAATGGTTTTACATCGTACTAGAAAATCCAATTACTTTAGTATAAATTATAATATAGTAAGATTGATTTGCCACGAGAGCTTTTGGCAGCTAAAGGCTATCATTGACATCAGCTTAATATGGCTAGAAGAAAAACTGTTTTGTCAAACATCGACATTTCTTAGAAAATTTAGGTTTTCAACCTGCCGCTCCGTATATCAAGCAGCCAAAAACATTACCCAAAGACTAATTTTCACGAAAAATTGCAAAAACGTGCATGTAGTAGCCATCTTCAACCAAAACCTCGGAAAAAATATGTTTACCAGTCAAAAACCACTTTATTTTAAATGTACTTTTGTATTCGCAATAAATGTTAACAATAACTACAGCTTCAATTTACTGAATAAATCTAGAAATAAAACATTAACTTTTAAAACATACCTAATTGAAAAAATTGAGTTTTTATATAAAATTTTCTATTCGGGTCAAATTTGACCCGAAGACCGTTAACGTCAGCAAATTTGAAGACCTTATGAATTCTTAGAGAATTCATTTGAAGAGAATTAAAACTAATATTAGGAAATTAAAAAAAGGATAATAAACATAGAAACTTGCTTTCCCTCAACAATAACTTTCAATGTGTTTATCAACAATAACAATTGGGTATTTAGAGAAATTTTATTAATAAGTAATTTTATTACCTTTTCAATTAATATAATGAATTTTAGTTCAGACATTTTCTTTAGCCAGTATTAAGCCATTTTTTGGTACAAATTAAGCCATTATTTTCTGTGACGACAGTTTGCAGCATTGTTGATATACGAAATTTAATTAAATCACTTTTACTTGTTTTAGTTAACTCTGAGTCGATCGGTATTCTAAGATGATTGTCACGAATATTTTTATACTTTACAATATTCAGCTTAATAGCATTCTAGAAATGCATCATATTTCATAACAATTGAAGCAAAGACGCGAATAACGTTGTAAAAGCAATTTTTTGCATAAACAGTTTGTTTGCAGATTACCGTTAACATTACTCTCCTTCATTGTTTAAACATCAAATCATCCAAAATTGTGCACCTTAACACCTTCAAAACGTGATACATATAGTCAGCCAGTGGAAGAACTTTGTTAGTTACTAATAAAATTACACAAGCCAAATAGTTTTGCATCGTGGAATAATGTATGCCTTCGCGTAGTAAAAGAACGTTTATGCTAACATCGCGAATGTGGATATAAAACGTTTTCTACTAAAAAAAAATTATAAACAGTAAATTTTTATGTAATTTTAACTTAAAATTAAATAGACTCGATTTATAAGCCTCTTTCGAAATTTCTAAACTATACGTTATGAACTTTTTAATTACCGATACACGTTTCATTTTAATAGTACTTTCTATTTTCCCAAACACATTCACTTTATATTTCCATTTTGATTTTTTTTAATGTTAATATTCCTATTTCATAACATTTATTATAAATTAATTCAAAATACTTGCTTACCAGCCCGAAAACACACCCACCAAGTAAAATGCACCTGTAAAATGTTTAAACTAAAAGTTTCGACTAAAATGATAATAAATTTACTATTAAAAAAAAAAAAAAATAAATAATAATTATGAATATTAAACGGTCTGTTAAAATAGCAAAAACACATGTGTTACTTTATAGCATTTCTCCATCCAGAGATTGCTATAAAGCAACAAACCAACAAACAAAAAAATAAAATTTTTCAATCTATTTCATTTCAGGTCATATAATAAACCGACCATTAACAGACACGCAAAAAATTTAATCAAAAATACAAGAATACAAATTTATAAAAACCTTCCTTAAATAATGAATTAAACAAAAAAGAAAACAAATGCAATAAAATTCAAAGCAAAACGAAAAAAAGAAAAAAATTAAAATAATAATCAAAGCAACAAATAATTTAATTAACATTTAGCAACAATTAATTTATAGTCTAAGTGTAAAATATAAAAGCCGAAAGAAAAAATACAATTTATTACTACGGAAAAATAATGAGTAATAAAAAAAGATACATATTTGTTAATTCTTAGTAAAAATTTTAAAAGATCTTAGATAATTAAATTTCTTTTATAAAAAAAGAAACAAACAAATAAAAATTTGTACTAAAAATTGTACTAAATTTCAATAGCAAAATAACAAAAGAAGAAAAAAGTAAAAAAATACCGATTAAAAAATTGGCAATTAAAAGTTAATAATTTGCAACAGATTCACTATTCCAGTTTACTGTTGTAGTTGTTGTTCTTGTTATTTACATTATAATGAAATATTTTTTTTGTTTAGTGTTTGTGTAAACTGTTACTACTACACTCTCTCTCTCTCTCTCTCTCTCCCGCTTAATTGCTCCTTTGTTTGTATAATCGTTTATTTCGCTCGTGTTTTGTTTTGTTAATTGTTAAAAAAGTTGAACTGTTTGTGTTGATTTGCAGTAAATTTCTGACAAATTTCTAAATATGTGTGTGTAATTGTGAGATTATTTTTTGGTTTAACTGTAAATATACTACACACATTTTTGCGAGTGTTTGTTTGTTCCAACTTATGAAACTTTTTCTCTAAGAAAGCGGCTTTTAAAATTAAAAGAAATGAAATTCAAAATAAAAAAAATGATTTTTAAAAGTGGTAAGTTTTTTACACTTTTATTAAAAATAGTATTTAATTCTTTAGTTTGTAACGATATTAAAAAATATTTATTTCTTAAACCATTTATTATATTGCAATAACAGTCTAACTAGGGATTCCAATACCGATATTATCGGTATTTTCGGTATTATTTATGGAATAAAAATATCTAAATACAAAACACCAAGAATGAAACAATTTTCCAATTATAAAGAGTGGTTAAATTTTAAAAACCTAAAAAACCCGGTATTCTCAACACTGTATTTCGGTATCCGATTTTAGCCGGTATTTCGATATCGACAACACCGGTATTGGAATCCCTAGGTCTTACCCCCTTATTCATATATGATTATTAAATTTAACAAAGTTGTTTTATGGAAATTTTTCATAGAAAATCGGTTTTGTAAACCTTTATTGAAATTTAAAATATTTTTATGAATGAATATCTTGTCAAATTTTTGGAGTCAAACTACCTTTTAAGCGATCGCCAGTATGACTTTTAATTTTTAAAAACTGTCATATAAAATAACATACGTACATACATACGGGTCTTACGTTTAATAGAGTGATAAAAACAACGAACTGTAGCCTGATAAAAAACTAGTTTAAGTTTTCCTACTTAAGTGCAAAAATTCAGTCGATAGTAAAACCTGAACTATCGATAAATATCGATAGTATCGCAGCACTACTTGATATATAACAAGATTTCTCAGAGATAGCACTTTACGAGTTGTTAAAGATTGGATTTCAAGTCTCCAACCCCTTTCCTACTTTATTTCTTATTTTTCTAAATGACCTCCCTTGTCAAACTTCGAACCCTTTCTACTCTTTTGCAGATGACAGCCCCTTTGCGATTCCAATTCGTTTATTTTTAGACGAAGCGTGTCCGATTATGGTACTTTGAGGCACGGTAATATCTCCATCTGATCTCCTTACTATTTATACCCCATATATCTACTAGAAAAGTGTAATCTGATGAATAAGAAATTAAGTAAATACCAGATTTTAAAAATAGTATGATAATGTCAGTACAACGACCCTTTGCGCGAAATTATCGTATGTTACAAAAACAAAATTTTACAGGACAGCCATTTTTCTACTTTTCTATGCCTTCGCTTGCAATATCAAAATGAAAATATACATTAAATTTTTGGAGCAACGAAGTGGAATTCGCAAACAATATTTTGTCAGGTGACGTCTCTTTGAATGTAGAACAAGATTGCATCAAAAACTCACTTTCAAAAAAATTGGCATATACGATAATTTCGCGCAAAGGAGTCGATATCATGATTTCCAAGGCCAATTTAAAATTGACGCCTCTTTAATGAGAGTTGTCAAAAAGGAAAAATTCCAACATGTTCTAAAAAATCCAGTATTGTGAGAGAATTTTTCATTTTACAAAAAATATTTGAGAAAATTTTTACAATTTATAAAAAAACTTGCAATTTTGCAAGTAATATTTACTATTTGAATACGAAAATTTACTTTCTGTTATACGAAATTTTGCAAAAGCTGGATTGTGATAATGCTTATTTTGCAAAAGCTTTCTATTTTGTAGATAATTTTACAAAAAATGCTATAAAGTTTTGACGTTTTAAAGAAACTTTTGCGAAAATTTGCTATTTTATAGAAAAACATTTAAAACAGAATAACAGTTATTCATATAGAATAAGTCGTTAGACTAGTTTTCGGGTAAAAACGATTATTTAAAAAATTCTAAAAAAGTTGTTTAATTTATTTCATTTTAATGCATTAAAACTCAAAAAATATGTGTAGCATATTATAGCAATATTTAAAATTAGCATCCAATTTTCTGTCATAGTTTAAGCTCTGTTCTATAGAATATTATAAAGACACAAACCATTTCTATCATAAAATAAATTTTAGATTTGCAAAAGATTTATAAATCAAATTTTCATTCAAAAAAATTGTATAGACCTTTTTTGTGAATATGGCCTTCAGCTCTGTACCACTTTCTATACAAAAAATATTTAAATATAAAACAAAAAAATTGTCCTTGAAACTTTTTCAATACATACATTAAACATTATTTTAGAAATTCTTATGACATATCTACATAAAATTATTATGATAAATGTAAGTTTAATACGAAATTAAGTAAGATTTTTATATTTTTACACAAATGACATCCGACATGAAAAATTCTTAACTTGTTCTACACATCTGGTGACGTATGAGTAATATGTGATATGATACATTTAGGTAATCTTACTTATACGCTTTTAGGAAAAGAGGACATTTTGTAATTTTAAATTCAAAACATTTTTTTAAGAAATTTTATAAAAATGTCAAATATTGAAAGGCCAAATAGAAATTAAAATTCTTAAAGAAGAATATTTTGTAGGAAATTAAGTCAACAAGTGCTTTCACATCAGGGAAATGACAAAAACATTATACTGGCTGGTAGTTTTTTCATTTTTTTTATTTTATATAATAAATCATATGTAAACACATGTTACAAAATAAACACACATGAACACATTATTGTTGTGTTAAAATGTTTGTTAT
The DNA here is from genome assembly GCA_930367215.1 of Pollenia angustigena. NCBI lineage: Eukaryota > Metazoa > Arthropoda > Insecta > Diptera > Polleniidae > Pollenia > Pollenia angustigena. The sequence continues at coordinate 170,657,732 of OV884059.1, read as the reverse complement.
TGACATGCAACATAACGAAGGAACGAGCGAACGAACAATGGAACAAAGTTAAAGTGAAATATTAAATGACATGTACAACATGCACGAGTACACAGACAGACTTATAAGCCAAGTAACGGTTTACATAATTAATAACGTTTTTTTCTACACTTTTTTTTTAGTTTTCAATTGTTTAGCAAAGTAAACTGTTTTATTCATATTTCTTGCATTATGGCTGTTGAAATTATAAACTAAAAAAGACTAAGATTATTTTTTGTTGCAAAATCGCAAATAAGTTTTAGAATAACGTGAGTGCCTTCCAGCAATTTCTGACTACTTAAAGCTCTGAACATTGATAAAGCCAATTTACGGCGCACTGTGCGCTCATGATCTCTCAAGTGATTAGTTAAGCTGAAGCAATTCAAATACAATGCAGATGCTATTGACTGGAAACAATAGTTAGGGACGTCTGTCTACAGGCAAACTTTTGCTTAAGGTACAAGCAAAAATAAGAACCTTGCCCTTAATTTTTAAGATTTTTATGCAAAGATTATTGACTGACGGCCTGCCTTACATGCCAAGGTCCTGCATTATACTTCTGCGAACTTCTGGTCGCTCCAGACATGTTTAAGGCGTTAGCTGGACTAATATTCCTTCAGAGTGAAAGAGTAAAGTTTTGGTCAATGAAAAGAGGGATAAAATGAGGAATCACTTCTAATGTATTGAAGAATCGAAGCTTTTTAACAGAAGTGAGAATAAGGATTGTTTTTAAATACAAATAACTTCAATAGACCTGTGCGTAGTTTATGTTAACTTAACTTTGGATTTTTTAGGAAACATTTTTGTATAGAAAATTATGGTAAACTAAAACTTACTCTGATGAGAAGTACTACCAACTATTCACGACAAATGGTATCTAAATGCTACCTGAATAATTTCTAATGGCTACATTAATTTTTTCATGACTAATCAAGATAAAAAGTGGACAAGTGATATCAGTTGACTTTCTAAATCAAAAAGTCAAGAAGTTTTGTTTTAATTTCCACACTAGTTTGTTTCAACTTCGTCTTTACTTCAGCAAGATCTTTCGTTTTGTTGCTTGGACAAAAACTGTTAACCATTAATACTTCATAAATAAAGATGGGAAAAGGGTAAATACCCAATTAATTAATATCCGGTGAAATGGGTAAATTGCCTGGTTTTAACCCAAAATTTGGGCATAGACTTTGTTGTAGTGCATTCAATAAACGAATATATTGCGCGGTAAAAACCTTGACAACATGTCAAAAAGATTTTTCGGTATATTCATCAGACATTGGTTGGCAGTTTAATGGTTCGATAAAAGATCACTAGATTGAGTAGAAATATTTTTTGAGACTGTCATCAGTTTATCTATATTTGTGCTGCTAATTTCTCGTTTCATCATAACTCATATGGACTGATTATGGATGACGACTGAATTGAAATTGAAGTGCCAGGAGCGAAATCTGTCAACTCTGCTCATATAAAAATAAAAATTTGTATATATTTTAAACGTATTTTATCCGTAATCGACCTATAAATTTTTCGCCACAATGTCAAAAAAAAACACTCGATTTTGTGTTGTTAGCACTTTTTGCAAGTAGCGTCCATATTTCTTAATTTTTAGACCTTCCGTTGGTTTAATTTAAAAAGGATTAAACTTTGTAGTTGCATTTTATCAATATTAGATTTGCTAATAAACCTTCTTTACAATATTTATTTCAATATATTCTGGTTAAATGAAGACTGACAACAATTTTATCAACTCTTTAATATTTACAGCTTACGGAATAAATAAAACATTAAAATTCATTTGAAATAACATAACAGCTGACTTACAATCAGGAATTACCATATGCTGCATTTAGAATGCAAAATTTTTTAAACACCTGGTGTTAATACGGTATTTACTCATAAAGACTTTTTTCTAACCTGGTTCTCCAATTAAAAATTCTCTGACTACTTATTTAAAAACGATCATAAGAAAGGTAAAAATAAGGGTTGTTTTATCTTTTGTGGCCTCGGGTTGTTCTATTTATAATTTTGCTATAGTCTCCCCTTGAAAAAATAAAGTTCGATATGTTCACGGAAAGCTCATTCGATATTGTTGGAGAAAACTAAAATCTTTGTTTTATTATACTTTTGCAACAGCCATATTATAATAGAATCAGTTCTTTTTTTATACCTTCCACCACACACCAGGTAATTTGACATACTTTTTAGGCCAAAAATAATTTCAGGCAATGTTTTGTACCGATATGGCTGAAAATTGGAATTTAATCTTATATATAAATACGGGAACAATTTTTTTGTGGTTGATTTTTAAGTGTCTTATCGCAAAAACGTCGTTAAAGAAAATAAATGTCGGAAACCTATTTTAATGAATTTTAATGAAGATCTCTGTTTCTATTTTTTACTTTGATAACATTTTTTGAAAATCTTATAAATGAAATACGGGGATATGCACACATTGGCGTAGCTATCTAGGGGCTAAGCGGGGTAGTGCCCCGGGGCCTTCAAGCTCAGCGGGCCCTCGAATCCTTACCAGAAATCTCGATAGATTTGAGCTTTTGGAAATTTAACGCGTAAAATATCCATTGGCTTAGCCATTATATTGGTGGACCTATGTTTGAAAGTATTTTTACTTCTTAGAGTATTAACAGGTCAACCAAAACAAAAGGAGAAGACGTTTTTTATATAAGAAAAATTCTGCTGCTGACACAAAAGTGTTAGGAATTCTAAAGAAAATATTCAGATATAATAGGCCCTAGTTTTTCACTTCAATTTAATAATATTTACCACCTAGTTTTACCTCAACTAACTCAAGCATGGACTGTTCACCAATTATGTAAGGAAATAATGAGCGAATATGGAGTGCAAGAATGCGACCTAATGGAATTATTTATAGCAATGTTATTATTCTTTACAATTCCTGTCACTTCTGCAGCTGAAAGGTCATTTAGCAAATTAAAAATAATAAAAAATAATTTAAGAAATAATATGGGCCAAACTGGACTCCGACATTTATCGCTTATAGCAATTTAAAACAAAACCGCATCAAGCCTGGATTTAAACGAAGTCATTGATACCTTTGCGAAAACTAAATCTAGGAAAAAATTGTTAATATAATTGTTATTTAGTCAGTTGGTATGCCCGACCTTTATATAATAAACTTTTGAATCTTCTCTATTTCGTTTTATTAGCCAAACCTACACCAAGTATTAATTGTAGTTTGTGTAGTTCCTGTTTAATATTTTTTTGCCTGCCCTGCAGTGCACAAAAAAAAAGCTTAAGTAGCTTAGCATTTTTTAAGTATTTGTATATTTCATATTTTTATTTGATAAAACCTAATCAGTTTACATAGCAGTGGGGCCCTATTTTAATTTGCCCCAGGGCCCTAGGTTACCTAGCTACGCGACTGCATAATGCACAATACATTTTTTTGGCATTAAAGTGTTTGAAAAGCGTTTAATTCATATTGCAGACACACGTACAAAGATGTGTGAATAGTGCATTTTGCCGTTCTCTTAACCCTTTAGCGCCCAATTTTTATTTTATAGATTGGTTGCTATTTTCGAAAAATTGTATTTATTCCATTTTTTCAATTATTATTTAATTAATTATTTTTCGAATTTAACGAAAGTAAATGTCAAGTGGTCGAATTTCGGCCACCAGGCTATCCTAGTAGTTTTAAACTTCTAGGAACGCTGGGCTTTTTGAGTTTTGATATAGTCCAATTTATAAGAGTTGCCACCATCTGAAACAAAGTAAAAAACTGAATATCTCGAAAACTAACGGATACTTTTTTGGAAAATCGGCACGATAAAAACACACAAGGGGCCAACAAAAGGGCGCACAAGCCATGCAGATAGAAATCACTTTTGGGTTTGCTAGAAAAAGTCGTTAATTTTTCCGTGAGCCTTATGCTAACTTAAAGACAATTTTTTACAAAAAGTCTGTATCTTTTGCTTTAGAGAAGCCAGACCTTTTTTTGAAACTTTATTTAAATAAATGTCACTGAAAATAACATTGTAAACAGCATCAGTTTTTTTTTCTTTTAACTTTTTTCACATATTAAAACACTAGAAAGTTCACTATAGTTCAAGCTGAGGCTTTCTGAAAGAAAGTGATATAAATCAAAAAATCGCAACGTAAAAAAAATTCAGGATTCTTTTCTTAACATTTTTCATCAAAGAAAAACACAAACAAGTCAATATTATTAAAAGCTTATACGAAGTTTATATTTAAGGAAAAAGTTATTTATTTGAGGTTAAGTTAGAATTACACGTTTCGTTAACAAAAGCAATAACGTCTATTAAAATTTTTTGGTTTTGTTTTTAATTACTTACTTTCCCCTCTCTTCACCATGTTATGCACGATTTTCTTCTTTTTGTTTAATAACTATTAAAAAACGTTTTAATTTATATAAAAATTACACTTTTAATGCTGCACTCTGAACGTTGCTTGCAAACGTCTTTAACGTAACCACTAGTTTTGTTAAAAAATAGTTTTCTTTTGCAAAACATTTGGTAGTTCAAATATCGTTTAACATTTTTTTAATTAAATATCACAATTTTCTTCTTACAAATAAAGCTAAATCAATCCAACAAAATAAAAAAAAAATGTAAAAAATGCTAAAGGTCTGAACATAGCTTTAGTTTACCTTTCCGTGTGACATTTTTTTAATGTGCATCCAAGACTCCATATTCTGGGCTCTTGAGTAATTCTAAGGCGATTTAACCAATTCCATCTGTCTGTCTGTATGTTAAAAACTCAATCACTTTCGTGAGACTTAACTGAATAGAATAATATTTGAGTCATATTGCTTCTAGTTTTCCTAGGCAGTTTGGTAACGTACCCGAACGTGGAGAATCCTCATTAAAAGTTGGTTGGTTTTGTTTTAAAAACTAACAAAAATTGCTGACAGAATTCATTTATGTAACAAGAATTCACACTGCAAAATTTGTGAAGATAGGTATTTATTAGCCATTGGCTTTACGTAAAGCCCACTGTCCAAAAAGACTTTAATTGGCTCAAACCATAACAAATAACCCAATTGTAGTTCAAATTTGCCTTTCATAGCAGCCACGCTGCTTAATTTCCTTAAGATTGGTGCACAATTTACAATAGGCCCCATATAAAGCGAACTTTTGAAATAGGCCTAAAACCACAACGAATTAAAATACTGTGAGGTTATTTGTTATTAATATTGGTTTAGAAACTTCAATTCTAAAATATTATTACTCTCAGTGGAGGGTTTCCATATAGTTAAATCTATCAGAATCAAATAATGGTTCATATGCTTAAAATTAAACAATAAAATTTTGCTCTTTTTCATCATATTTTAAAAGCAACATGATATGGTTGCATAATGAAGCAGGTGATCAAATGATATGCAAGACTTTTTTTTACTATAGCCCGGCAGATAATTTCAAAACATTTATTTTTTAAATATGATTTTCGGCATATATCCGCCGCGGGTACGAGTTACAGGGTCCGTTCGATCACTTTAATATCTGACTACTTTTTCCTATAAATGTGGCCGCATGGCGTCAGTGGTGGTTTGAATATTGGATTCCAGAGCTACTGGTTTGTCAACATAAACCAAGGACTAAAGAAATCCCCATAAAAAGTTATCCACGAGCATAAAGTCACACGGATGAATGGGCGAGTCCCCCCTAAGAATAAAAGATAATGTAAAAACAATTCCAAAAATTATTTTTTTATTTTATTGCCACGCCTAGAAATACCGCCCTTTTAGTTTTTTGTTCACTGTGTCGCTCTGTAGGGGCTACATTTCTGTCTTTAATAGTTCTTTTTATACAGAAGTTGTATCAAAATAACACAGCTTCATTTTAATTCAAACATTTTTAGCGCTTGGAAGGGTATAAACCGAGCTTTTGAAAGACATGACTAGAATTTGCGTGGTATAAAAAAACTATTAAAGAAAGAAATGTAGCCCCTACAGAGCCATGAACACCGATATACAAAATGTTATGATCGGACTATAAATGGCAACATAGTGAACAAAAAACTAAAAGGGCGGTATTTCTAGGCGTGGCAAAATAATAAAAAAATAATTTTTGGAACTGTTTATACATTATCTTTAATCCTAGGGGGGACTGACAAAAAAATGTTTTTTCGAACCACTCTATTGACCATAAAACAGACGAAATTCGCGATTTTTTCAAAGTAAATTTCCACAATTCGGTAGCGTGGTTCAGCGTTAAAAAATTCATGATGACTTGTCAAACCTAACTGATTAAAAATATCAACACAATTTGACATTCTGTGCTGTTAAACTAAGTTATCGATATCGAAATTTCTCATGCAGCTGAACAAACACCCGATATAATAATACTGTACGATGACAATGATATAGTTAAAGTTATGATATGAATGATTTTTGTGATCGTAAGTAAACGTTGTTTATCTTTGCTTGTAAATTATTTTTTAAGACTTCTAGCTTTAGGAAAAGTCTACAAAAAGTTTTGTAGATTTAATTAAATATGTATGTCTGTGGATTGGGATGGGAAGTGCTGGAAGGTGCTCAAAAATACCTTATGGAAGGCATCTTTACTGTCTCGTTTTACTACCGGATTTCAGCTGAAAGGCATACACTTAAACATGTAAAAATGTACTGAACCATTGTTTAGCTTGCTTGAATAGATAAGTATATTATGATTTTATTCCTTGTTGTCGTGCCTATGAAAATAAACTCAAGCACGGTAAACATTTTATATTTTGTGTATTTGTTTTACACACGTACACACACACACACACACACACACACACATTTAAACATGTATCTTTATTGCATGTCATATCCAGACAAACGTGTCACAAATACTTTGTTTTCGTTTTTCTTATTTGTGTCACTACACTTTTTCTATATTTTAAATACTACCTCTGTGATTATGTAAAATGATATGAATGAATACTAAAATAAAATTTAAGTCGCTTGATTTGTTATGATTCCCAAAACAAAAAGAAGAATATCGGAGTCAGCAAGCATGCAAAGCAAACAATATTAATGGGTTTTTGTTAAAAAAATTAAATAAAAATTGAAACACATAATTGTTAAATAAGGTGGAAAACAGACAGATAATATTGTTGGTGTTTTTTTTTTTTGCCATTGTGCTAAAATCAATTTTCAGTTCTTAAGGAGTTTTTCAATTTAAACTAAATTTAACAATTTTCCTTTGGGGTTTCGGGAAATTTGTTAAGTTTTATTAATAATAAATGATACATACAATTCTTGAGATGTGGCTATTCTCTATAGAAAATTTATAAGATTTCCATTCAATATTTTTTTATAATGTATGTGTGTGCGTCATTTATGAGTGTCCTTGTGACAACCAACATTGAATTGAATTGAATTTCTTGTGTCAGTTGATAAATTATTAATGCTGTTGGAAAAGAAAATCAATTTGTCTCTTATATTTAAGAGATTTTATATTAATGAGAGTAAATTACATTAAAAGTTATTTTGCAAATTTATTTAATTGCGTTGTCATATATTTTATTCTCATTTAATTTATTTTTGAAATTACACAACACAAATTCAATTAAAAATTAATACAATTGCTGTCAAAATTGAATTAATAAAAAAAAAAAAAAAAAATTGAAAACTAAAAGCATTAAATGGAAAACAAAGAATTTGAGAAATTTAATAAATGTGCTTCTGGAATTTTTATAATAGATTTCTGGTTCTTTGCCAAAAACTTGGTGTTTCAACAGGATCTTATTGGTAAAGCAAGACAGTCTTGACATTTTACTAGTACACATATGTATAAATAAAATGTGGCAATAGCCTTTTCAATTGTTATATTTAATTAGAATTTGCTTTAAAATCGTAGTAATATGAAAGAAAAATTCGGGATATTTATGGCTCTTAAGATTAACTAGTATAGGCCAGCAGTCGATACAATCGACTGCAATCTAGAAATATAGACTTTGCTTAGTGTATACCAGCCAGCCAAACGGCCTTGATTGATTGGTACACTGAAGGCGAACCCAGAACTAATATTTTTATCTGTCACATACTTAATTACAATCGCATAATATCCTCTCTATCTATTGAAGTGTGGGTATTAAAACAGAATGATTGAAATAATTTTACATTTTCTTTTTGGAAAATTTGTTTTTCTATTATTCGTTTATGCTGAACAAAAATGGTGCTTATTGTAAATTGTAAGAATTGGTCCAAAATTACACATATCCATCATACAAAAATCGTTCTGGAAGATAAGTTTGTGCCAATTAACAATCATATTATATTGGTATTTATATATAACTTGACCAAAAAATATTTTATTGTAACCTTAACAATTTTATCAAATCTTATTGGAATCGATACATTTAGCTCCCATACAATACCACACATGATATAACTTCCTTAGAAATGTTGGTATTAATAAAAAATTTGGCATCGATAACTTTTGTAACAGCTACCATGTGAACTACGTGTTGGCACATCCATTTTAACCATTGGTCCCATATGAACACCCTCCCTAAAATCACTTCAAGACGAAAAAATCTCATATAGATGTATGTAGATACCTAGATAATATTGGGCATAGAGAACATTTACATGAATCCTAAACTCATTACAGCAATTCGTGATTCCCATGATCAGTAGTTTTATTACACACATCAAAACAATCGAATAATTGTAAATATGTATTTAGTTTTCTTTTTGGCAGAGTTGTTGTTTTTTTACCCACACCACTAATGTTGGACAGGGTGTTATGCGTTTGTGCTGAATAAAAAATTGTGCATCTTGCAAATAGTTAGAATCGGACCATAATTCCACATAGCCCTCATACATAGCTCCGGTATAAAGTTGTCTACCGTCTAATAATGTTGTTATTTAGGTTGAATTCAACCAACATTTATTCATCTAACCAGATTTTCTTGAAATCGGTCCACTCCCGAAAATAGATTTTAATGAAGTAAAAATTTCGAAAATAAAGTGCGATTGAGTTTAAGCCACACTTAAAAGAAACATCTAAAATGTCAGGATCATCATTCGTTTTGTTGAAGACCGATTACATATTCCGTAATATTGTGGAATGTTTTCTTCAAAGCCTATCAACCCCAATCGTCTAGTTACCACCGCGAGGCATTTTTTTAAGAATTTTAGATTTTTGTTAATCAGTATAAAACTTTGTCACTTTTAATTTAAAATTATATTGTCATGCAATTATAAATTAAGTCAATAAATACTTTACTTAAATGAAGTCTTAACCCATTAACACCAAACACTTATTAATTTAAAGTAACACAAAACATATTATAAAAAAAAAAATCGCAAAGCGCCACCAAATTGTTTTAATACACCCATTATTACATTGTAACCATACTTATAATGTAACATTGAAATTATTCATATGCACAACATTTTAGAAATCAACGGTAACATCTAAAATTATTCATACGCAATAATCAACGGCAACATTTAAAAACAACAACAAAAGAAAACAAAACAGTTAAAATCTCTTGTTTTCTTATTTTCTACTGTTCTCCAATTTAATGCATAGGAGAGAAATCGAATGTGGTTGTTCTTTTTACTATGTTTACACAAAAAAAGCATATATGTAACTGTGTTTCTGTTGTGTTTGTTTACATTTTTTTTGCTCACACATACGTGAGTATTTTCTATGTATTAGTAACACTTTCTAACGCCTATAACCCCTAAAATACTGAACCGATTTTAATAAAATTTACTTTGTCCTCTTCTACTAAAAAATATCTTTCGAATGATGTATCATCGGTTAAAATCCAATGAATAGTATAGTCGTAAAAGGGAGCAAAAGAAATCAACTTGCCTATTAATATATATAATGATGATGATGATGATGTTACCGAGTAATTAAAGAAATAGACTAGCTTTTGCATCCAAATGTAATAAAACTTGTTGATCAAAGAATCGACATTAGTTTTATTTCTCGTAGTAGACACTGGCCCAAAATTACGTTTTCCAATAAAAATAATTTTTTTTTAATTATTTACGTGTACGCGTCTTGTCTGGAAAAACAAAAAACTCTTCACTCAGAAAATAACATTTTTAAATATAGCCACCTCCAACAAAACTTTTTTTAAACAAAAATTATCAACATATTAAGGTTAATTTAATTATATTACTATCACCGGCAACCATACTATGGTCAAGCTGTGACTAATTTACCCATTTTATGGCTTCCGGGGACAATATTATGTTTTAATTAATATTAATAAGATTCCTGTATGACGTGCTAAATTTCCAATTTTTATTTTTGATAAATTACCCAACCAATTGTAGGGGAATGCAAGAAAAGATAAACTCACTGTTTCTTTTTTGATGTTTTGTTTAAGCTTTGACTTTGTTACAGGTAAGACTTTAAGAGTTTATAATTCTTCTAATTATTCACTTTAAAGTTTTATTTGTATAATATTTTTAGATTTTCTGAAATCTTTGGAAAAAGGGTTTTCTGGTGATCTGGCCAGTGAAATGCGCATAGAAACTAGCTTTCCCTCAACAATGATGTTTAAAGCACTTCTTTAAAACAAAAAAATTATAGTTTTTGATAAGTTCTTTCTCTACATTTCCGGCTCTGACTCGTTCAGCTTATCGTAAATTATACCTACCGTGAATGATTACCCTTTTTTCTGCCGGTTTAATGATATTCGCCGCGTTTTCTTTGTTTTTGCGGTAAAAATTAAGTTTTAACTCGGACGAGGTCAGTTTGATCTTAGCTGCTGTAACTACCTGGTTATCCTCCGGCTCCTAATCAAAGTTTAAAAATCTATTAATTTCTCATTCGTAAGTATACAATGTATACTATACATATCTTGTCAAACTTTAAAAATAAAAAGTATTAAAGTAAATATGTAAATACTGTGAATTGAAACCGGTGTAGCCAGGAAGCCCCTCCTGCCCCTGTCTTTAGAACACGCATATTGTTACCAGCAAACGAGCACTCCCCCCTATATGCTCTACCTTCATCCTTCATAAGGATAAGTGGGCGCTAGGACACCAATACCTTCCCTCATTTGTTTTAACCGTAAGTTAATTTTTGTCCATTTTCTTATATATTGGATAATCATCATTAATTATCCCAGACGTAAACAAATGAATTTCAGTGTATTTATAAAAATATTGATAATTTAGCACGTCATACAGAAATCTTATTGATAATAAATTTTGTATTTCCAAAAAAAACTTTGATAACTTTAATATGTTATAAAAATAGTTTTGTTGGAGGTGACCATATTGATTTTTTTTTTGCTGCGTCTATATGTTAAAAAAAAATCCAACTTTAACTTAACTTAAACTTTTAAATTGTTTAACAAAATGTCTCTTGGTTTTGTTAAACTTTTTGTGTTTTATAAATAAATTCTATTGCATTAAATTCTGTGCTGCCAGACTTTTTTAGTTTGTAGCCCTAATTTAAAAATCCCAAAAATTCTAATTTTAAAAGTTTAACCTTTAATACAAACCCAATATTATGCATTTTTTTTTTTATTATTATTATTTATTTATTTAATCTTCATATTTTAAATATGAACTAACACTAATTAATCAAATCTTATCCTAGTTCTTTATTTTATGTCCTGCCAGTGCCAGACAAAAATGTTCTTCATCACGGGTCCTGTTCACATTTATGCAATTAAATCACTTTGGAAAGTTGCATCGTCTTGATAGTACCACTCGGTGGCCACATTGTCTATACCCTTCACCACAGGTGGAAATGGCTTATAAAGGTTTGCCATTTCATTTGTAACGTCGACAATATTTATACAAGACACTTTAAAGTATACACTGGGTCGTTTTGAGTAGCAAAGTTGATTAAACGATGTCCGTCTCTCTTCGTGTCCGTTGAAATGATTTTTTTCAAAGACCCCAGAAATTATGGGAACTAGTTTGTTTTATATTTCTGTCACATATGCTCCGTTAAATTTTTCTATTGAAAAAAGACCAGCTCGCTCCATAACTGACTGAGATATGAGTAAAAAAATACGACTGTCTCTTATTCTACCCATAAATAACATTGTTGTTTCTTTTTATGGAAGTCTGGAGAACGGCAAGAGCCAAAGTTTCCAAATAAGGTACATACATCTCGGATATCAATACACAACAACTGCCGTTTTTGTTCTCATCGTATCATGTTGAAGGGTAAATAAGATGCGGCATAGTTGAATATAGCACACTTTGTTTTGTTGCAAAAAAGGACAAAAATAACCCTTTAAAATTAGAGTAAGAGGGTTAATATATTCGAAAAAAAGAATCGCCATGCAATTCTACTAAAGACATCTGAAGTTTTTTAGCTAAGAATAACATTAAGAATATTTTTTTTACTTATTCTTAACTTTTTAAATATCAGGGGCCGAAATTTCGAAAACCCGAGCCCGCTTTTCAAAACCCTTTGGCAGATTTGCTCAACCAAAAGTCTAGTTTCATTTCGCATTGCAACTGTTGTGCCTAGTTTTTTTCGTTGCATTGTGGAATGTTAGTGGATAAGTGGTTTAGGATGAGGTGAATGGCATTAAAGAAAGACTCGACATAGCCGAATATAGCACTCTAAGTTTTTTTTTTTTTATGAAACTGTTTAAGTTGTTTACTTAAGAAACTGGGAATTATTTCCTTTCGTAGCTTACTTTATATTATATTCAACCTTTTTTATTTTTCGAATTTATTGTATGAGTTAAATATCAGTTATGTATTTTATAAAGTTTTTTGTAATAGGACTATTACAAAAAACCTTCAATTTTCGGAAATGACTTTATACACTACCAGACTATTATATTGTATCTTCTTGTTACATTTTACCTTAGCTATCCTTTGGATAACAATGAAGTACATTGTATGGACTATTACAAAAAAGCTTTGTAAAATACATAACTGAAATTAAACTCATAAAAATGTTGAGCACTTACTTAAGTTTACTTGATTTTATATAATTTTACAAAAAAAAAAAAAAAAAAAAAACAACAACAAAATTAGTTATAAATAAAATTAAATTAGGTTGAAAACTTGCAATTTTTTAAATTATTACAAACACACCTTTTAAAAATATTTTGACTCCAATATTGTTCTTCTCTTTTAAACTGTTCGAAAGTGAGCGTGTTATCAACAGACTGACAGATGGGCAGACGGATATGGCTTGATCGCCTTAGAATTACTCAAGGAGCCATAATATATGCACTTTATGGGGTCTTAGATGAATAATAAAAAAGTTTCACGCGGAATGAAACACTTGTTATACCCTAGGGATTGCTGTTCGGTTTTAACCGAAATCGAACCGCGGTTTTAATGCCTAAAACCGAAACCGAAAACTGACCAAAAAACCTCGGTTTAAGCATTTACTTTAAATATGTATATATTTATGCTTAAAGAAATTGCAAATTAAACATAAATAAAATGTATGCAAAACACATGGAACAATGGCAACGTATTTCAGAATTCTTAAAACTTTATTACTAAGAAGAACAAATGTTTATTTTTTAAATAAAATTGAAACAAACAAAAAATTGTATTACAACATTTATATGTATGTCGTTATACTTGGATATTTTCAAAACCGAACCGAAACCGACCGGTTTTAATCATTTTAAAACCGAAACCGCGGTTTTACATTTTTTCGGTTTTTAGCAAACTCTACTATACCCTCAGTACTCATGGGGGAGGGTATACAAACATTTATTAAAATTATATTGATTCCTTTTAGAGAACATAAATAAATACAAATAGGATTACTCGAGAATAATAAAATGTTATAAACTTTATTTATAGACAAAAAAAAACTGTAAGTTTTTTGTTGATGTTTTGTCTAAGCTTTGTAATCGTGAGCAAGTAAGACTTGAATGATTTTAATTCTCATTCGTTTTACACTTTTATTAGTATAATATCTTTAGCTCTTTCAAAGTCTTTGGAAAAAGATCTCCTGATGCTATCACCAAAGCAAACAGTGAAATGCTCATAGAAACTAGCTTTTCCTCAACAATAAATTTCAGTATATTTAGCAAAAAAAAAAAAAAAAAAAAATTGGGAATTTAGCACGCCAAAGAGTAAAAAAAATTTATAAAATTTTAGTTTTGGAATAAATAAACAAAAATAAAATACAATATACCTCAATTTGGCAAACATCCCCAAACAACACCCTACGAAAAACTCTCTCTCAAATATTAAAATCTCCAATGCAGGTACAAATGCCTCATCTGGCAACTCTGCTTAGGAGTAAAAGCACTGTTATACATATTGTTTTCCTAAATCACTTAAGAAATTAAATTTTCATCGTTGTCCCAGATTCCTTTTTATTTCTTTTTACCTTTTTATTTGTTTCCCCCTTATTTTTGCTAGCTACCTTTTTACTGAGATTAATATTGTTTCCTTAAAAGAAATAAATTCAATTTATGTCATATATACATACAGATGTAAATATGTTTGTATCTATAGATATGTAAACACCTAACACTTTTAAAGAAATATATAAAATACTCGCAAAGGCAAAACAGAAACGAAACTCCAAAGTTTTTCTTATTAGAATGCTGTAAAATGTATATTAAAAAGAAAGTGATACGAGAAAACAAAAAAAAAAATATGTTTACATTTTTTGATTTAAAATTACTTTCTTGTGGTTTAGTCAACAAATTTATAATATTTGTGTCTAAATTTAAAAAAAGGAAACGTTTTATTTACAAACTCATAGCAACCCATGGACAAAGTTGAGCACACAAACAAAGCAAAGCAAACAAAAATCGTGTATACAATGTCATTACTAGATTTAGAATAAAAAAAAAAACAAAAGAGACGAAGTTTTTGTGAATGATATACACATATTCCACAACTTGTGGTGAATTGGGTTTGTCATTCATCTGAGACTCCAAAAAGTATATATGTATGAGGAGGTCCATAACAAAACGCAATTATTAGATTTTTCAAGTCTTATGATGTTTTGATAGAATACTATTCTACACATTGAAATCTATATTACCTTTAACTTTACTGCAATTCAATATCAAATATAATGCTTCAGAGCAAAATGCAATAATTACACATCATTGCAATAAATCGCTACAAGAAATTTTAAAAAAGTCAACTTTATAAATAAATTAAGCTCTGGTGGTAACTCTTAGATTACTTTAAAACGTAAGGAATTTTTCTTTAGTTAATACCTTTTGCTTTTGTTAAGTTGATTGTGAATAATATTTTCATACAGTTCAAAGCAAAATGAAATAAAAACTATGGGTTCGGACCAAAACGCAATAACTCCAAATTTGTTATCTTTATAACTTTAAAACAAACTGTCAGATAAATTAATTAGTTTGTGATTAATATTAATTTATGTAGACAATAATACTTCAATAATTGTTTTTTAAAAAAATTATGTGCTACTTACTTAAATTACATTTTATCGTTTATCCAATAAAATCTTATCGTGCAATTATTGCGTTTTGTTATGGACCTCCTCATATATTGTCCTTGATAATTGACCTTGGTAATTCTAATTTTATTAAGCCATGTCCATCTATTGAAAAAAGAACATCATTTATGTCAAACTGTTTTTACACAGAAAAAAATTTCTCAAGAAAATTTTTAACAACACAGTTTGTAAGAAAATAAAATTTTAGGTCGACAAACTTTTTGTTTGATTAAATGAAATAATTTAATATTTCTCAATATTCAATAAAAAAAATATTTGAATCAAAGTAAATACAGTATATTAACAACTCTTTTCCATTTCTAATTCTCATTCGCTTTACAGTTTTATTTGTATAATATATTTAGTTTTGCCAAAGTCTTTGGAAAATTTTTCCTGCTGTTCTGGCAAAAGCATCCAGTAAAATGCGCATAGGAACTAGCTTATTCCCCCATAATAACTCTTATTGTATTTATCTAAAAATAAAAATGGGGAATTTAGCACATCATCATTTCCAACAATTTATTTTAAGGGATCACGTAAACATTTTATTTGAAAACTTTTTTTGGGCAACAACTTTTTTTAGTGACTCAATAAACTTGGTTGTTGACTAAAATTCAATAACTATACCTAAAAACTTTTTTACAATTCCGCAAAAATTGTCATCGCAGAAAATTCTAAATTTTTTTTTATCAAATATGCGATTTTCGTATTCAAATATGAAAATTATTTTTTTCTGTGTAGTTATTCTAAGCAGTTTGAGATGGAAATCTAGCGAAATGGGTTGAGTAGGACAGACAGGAGTTATGAATCCAAATATAAGGCAACCACCATTAAAATTTGTAACTATTTTTTGCAAAATCTAAAATAAATGGAGGCGGAATGCAAGGATTGCTAAAAGATCTTACAAAAAATCGTTTTATATAACTAGAAATTATACTACTAAAATTCGTGAAGATCGATCCGTAATTTAACATAGGCCCCATATAAAGCGTCGAACACACTTTAGTACGCTTAAACTCGTAACGAATATAATATAATAGCATTGTTATATTTAATCTGTCAAAATTTCATAAGACTTAAAATACAAAACTTTGTTGAAGAACGGTCCATAATTCAGGCACATATAAAGCCCATTCTCGGAAAACACTTTAATACGTCTTAATCTCAAACAAATATTGCAATTGCTGTGGAATTTGGTCTATCATAGTTTTAAATATTCAAACTGTCGGTGGAGAGTATAAAAAATTCGGCATAGCCGAATATAGCACTTTTACTAGTTTTTGTTTTTACATAAGACTCTTTAAGGTATATTTACATGGCAATACAAAGTATTAAGACTTTATAGAATCAAAATTTTGTGAAATTCTATTCGTACCTAATAAAAAAGATTAAAAATCTGTTATAGACTCAAAAGAAAAATCAATCCATCCGTACTCAAATCAATCCGAAGCGGTATCAATAGTACGGTGAGTACAGATTTTCTTGAATCAAGTACAGAAAGATTGATTCAAGTACGGATTTTCCATCGTGAAATATTTAACTTAAACATATTCAATCCCGAATTCGTACTTGAAATAATCAGAAAATAACATTGATTTAAGTAAAACTAAGAATGAATCAATCTAAAAATGCGCTTGATTTATAAATTATAAAGTGGATTTAATCCCGAAATCATACTTAAAATAAGCCAAAAGTGAAACTAGAACGAGAATTTCATCATAATTAATTTTCTTACCTGTTTAACACCATACAGAATTTCAATAATAAAACGCCAGCATCATCTCGATATGGATTTTACCTTAAAAACTTAATGTACATATATAACTGAAAATATAAACTGAATGAGAAGCAAGAATTCTCAGTTTTACTTTTTAAACATGAAAGTAAGGTGTTTTCGTCTTGTGCTGTTGTTTTTGTTGTTTCTTCACACAACAAGCAAATCGTTTTTTTAACCACTTGTGTGGTGTTGTTGTAGTGTCTGCAACAAGCTTTGATAAGTTTAATGAGATTCAAACGCTCACTTTGTAATTTTACTCTCAGAGTGGCACTACCAACGAAAAGTTTAATCTTTTTTATATTTGGCTTAAGAATTTTGTACTGATTTTAAAAAAATTCTGGGATTGATTTTCAAAAGTAATCCCATTAAGGATTTTATTTTTGTGTACGACTCGTACTTAAAGTAAGTTAAAATGCGGCAAAAATATCAAAGAGCTGAGTTAATAATAAAAAAAGCGCAAATTGCTAGTCAAAAGAAGCGATCTTAAAAACTAATTATTAGCAAAAACATTAGATTAACTTGGAAGTTTTGCCTTTTAATGTATTGAAACACTCACACATTTTATACTAACACATACTTTTTCAAACTGAACTTTCCACTTAGTTGGCAATTTTATATTTAATCTTAAGAGCTGATCACAAATTAAATTTTGGTTTTCTTTTTTAAAACAATGTGTGTTTAAGCAAAGTGTTTTTGTGACTTTTCAAAAATTAACTTTGATAAGAGCTACCATTTTGAGTTGCTTCATCGTTGGGGCATTTGAAATAGAATTTTACTATCAATTTGTAAGCAGCCTTTGCCACAACTGTCAATTCAGACCAGCTTAGACAAGCAATTTTAGTGCACAACTCAAAAGTGATTTATTGAACGTGGGGCTGCAGGCTTAAAATAAAAAAAATTTATGTAAAACAAAATGCAAAAAAAGTTTGTGTTTGTTGGGTTTTGCGATACAAATTAAATAGCTGATGGTTACAGTTGTAAAATATTTACAAAAACAACATGAAAAACATGAGTTGATAATTATTGTAGGAAAATGTTAACACCTTCAATATTTAATATTAAAGCTGCAAATGTAAACTCTAAGATAAAATAGTTTAATTATATCATTTATACAATTTAAGTGTAGGTATAATAACGATAATGCGTTGCTTGTGTGTTTTTTTGTTCGCTATGGACTCCTAAACGGGTCTATGAAATAACTCCCACGAAATAAGTCCCACTTTTAAAAACGAAATAAGTCCCACAAAAAATTGTTGTTTTGAAAGTGGGAGTTATTTCGTTTTTAAAAGTGGGACTTATTTCGTCAATTGATGGGACTTATTTCGTTACGCGTTTTTATTTTAAGTGGACTTATTTCGTTTTAAGTGGGAATAAATTCGTTTTGTAAAGTGGGAGTTATTTCATACCCCTACTGGTGTTATCAAAAAATAATTTAATTGTACAAATGGAGCCTGATGAAGATCTTTTTGAAGAATTATCATATTTGGAAGAGGACATTGAAGACGAGTCGTTAAACCATATTGAAACCAACCAGAATACAATTAATAATAATATGTGCGTGGTTTGTTTCATAAAGCAGCCAAATATCTTATTTTTTCCTTGTAAGCACTTGAAAATTAGCAGTGAATGCTGTCTTACAATGCAAACTCACAAAATTGATCAAACCAGTGAACTAGTATGTCCATTCTGTCGTGCAGAAGTTCATGAAACCCTCCAAATATTTATCTGATAAATAAATGATTTTTTTATGGAGGAGTGCGATAGAGCCATGAAATATAAGGCCATTATGGCTTTATTTCTCATTTTTTTCTTATGCAAAAAGTTATATATTGGACATTTCGTAAAAGGGACATTTATAATTAAATTGTTGACGTAATTACGTATGTATGTGTTTTATTATATTTTTAGTAGGAAATTGGAATTCGTGTTCCATGTTTTCTAATATCACCATTACAAAATACAACTAATCCCAATGCCACGTTAAAACTATAATACCGTCTACCATGCACTGGATCTTCAAGCCATTTATAAAGGTCGATAATTTTAATCTGATGGTCCTTCCGAAACGGTTTCCATCTTAATAATAACAATTGATCTGTACTTAATCCATTTACGAATCCAAACGTTGTTACTAGTAGGCGTTCTCTATACGTTCCTTGACCGAAAAAAGAATTCATAATAAATTCTGGAACTCTATCAAAATTCGTAATATCCATTCCATTAAGAAGCCTTCTGCAAGCTTGCATACGATTTTTCTTTATTCCTCTGCTTTGATTATTCTTATTATTCGACGTGTTTTTTTCGAAGAGCCAAATACTTCTTATTTGAAATCGCATTAAACAATGAAAAAGTGGGACTTATTTCGTTTATGAAAGTGGGACTTAATTCATTTAAGAAATATATTATTCAAGGGGGAGTTTTTTCATTTTGAGTGGGAGTTATTTCATTTCAAGTAAATTTTTAAATCATTTAATTTTGGTGGGACTTATTTCGCTTTCAAAAGTGGGACGTATTTCGTGGGAGTTATTTCATTTTTTTAAGCAATTTTTGGTGGGACTTATTTCGTTTTTAAAAGTGGGACTTATTTCGTGGGAGTTATTTCATAGACCCTCCTAAACTACCGCCCGGACTTTGCTGAAGTTTTCACAGAATTTTTAAATATAAAAAAAATATAAGTTGGCGTGTCACCTCCCACACAAAGATGGTATAACTAATAATAAAAATCTCTCAAACGGGTTCAGTTAATGATTTAAAATTTGGAACGAATGGCTGGGTTATCAATATACTGTATCTGGAAAAAAGTTAGATGTATTGGAGAAGGGTGCGTGGTACTACCCATAGAAAGAAAATAAAGATTTCTATTTATATGTAGAATGGTAACAGTAGAAGCATTCAAATTTAGTTCATATATATTTGCTTTTAACATGTCAAGAAGTAAGTGGGTACGGAGAAGTTAGCGTGAAGCCTCCCATACAAAGAGAATATAAATTTATATATTTCTAAAGAAGGAAAACAGTAAAAGTACCTGAATCTCCTGCAAATGGTAACCTTTTCAGTACACGATAACTGCAAATAAAATATACTTACACACAGAAAATATCAATGTAAAATCGTCGAAAACAAGGTTGATTCTAATGTGTTCGGTAGTGATTATGCTTAATAGTTACTTCAGTTAATTAAACATGATTTTATAATAACTTGTGAACAACATTTTATCTAATATAATAAATAACTATAATTCATGTTAATTTAACATGGCAGTAAAGTTAGCGCAAAATTTCATTTATATTGAAATAGTTCACAATCCGAATCACGTTAAGTAAAAATTATTTCAAGTTAAAACAACCTGAATTTCGTGTAGAATCAAGTTGGTAAAGTGTGAAATAACAGCGAGAGAATATTCAGAGACAACATAAATATGTAACTTAAGAATAATTCAAAACACTTACGCGGAGCCAGAGAAAGAGAGGAAGTAAGTGGGTATGGTACATGATGATGCAATATGAAAGGTACATCATATATGTAAATACTCTTGGCAAAATGCAATGCCTCCATAAGCGTAGCTAGACTGTTATTCTGGGGTGGGAAAATGTAAAAGAAAACTCACTGTTTTATGTTGTTGTTTAAGCTTTGATATTATTACGTTTTTCCTTTAATAAACGCGTTTCGGTTTGAGTTCTTTTAATTGCAAATCCAAAGAAATACACACATTTATTCAACTTAACAAACTTTATTGAAATAATTTTTAATGTTCACAAAATTTATCCAATATTGTGAGTAACCGTTTAATGTATCAAAACAAACTCAACTAACATTTACGAGTCAGCCTGTATTTTTAGTTCACAGCCGGTTGTAGTTGTAGAGTAGTAGATTTAAGAACCTTCTAGTCGATTCTAGAACATTCTGTTCGAATTCGAAATTCTAAAATTAAATCTAAAGTCTAGAATACTGTGGAGCAAAAACCAATTTAAAATAATATGACATAATTTACAAGATAACGTATTACTAAAACTATAAATATTACTTAGATTAATCAAATTTCGTAACAATATTTATGGAATTAAAACTAGTGCTTATTATTTTTAATCGCTAAACAGTTTTATTTCTATAACACTGATTTGAGAGATATTTTATATATGCATGCTATGGTTGGTATTTCTCCCCTGCGCCTTCCCGCTTTATTTTTATTTTCCAAAGTGTAGTATACTATAAGAGTGACTTCTGCAATGTTTGAACATTCTCACTATAACAGTTCTTAAGATATGCGATATTAAACATTGGCGTCCTATGGGGGGTACCACTTCCTCCGCTGCTAATTTATTTAAATTTTGGGGCTCAAAAGATCCTACTACGAAAAGTTCAACAAAATGCGTGCAGCGGCTCTTATTTATATTTCTAGCTATGAGGGGTACTGCTCCTCCTCTGTCTACCCCGCCTTTTTCTATATTAAAATTTATAGTTTACCATAATAGTAGCTTTAACCACGTTTGAAGACTCTCCCTTTTATAGTTCTTCAGTTGAGCGATATTGAATATATGCATCCTATGGGAGGTATTTCCCCCTCTGCGATTTATTTTTATTTTCGATAGTGTAGCATACCATAAGAGTGACTTCTACAAAGTTTGAACATACTCACTATAACAGTTCTTAAGATATGCGATATTAAACATTGGCGTCATATTTGGGGAACCACTTCCCCCGCTGCTATTTTTATCAATTTTAGGGCTCCGAAGATCCTACTACCAAAAGTTCAACAAAATGCGTGCTGCGGCTCTTAAGATATGCGATATTTAATATTGGCATCCAATGGGGGTACCAATTTCCCTGCCCCTATCCAAATTTCATAATTTTTTCTTACATAAGAACTTTCTCCTAAAAATAACAACAACAAAAAGAATTAGTGAAATCGGTCTAGCCATTCACGCGTGATGCCGTGACCAAGGGAAAAAGGAATTCATTTATATATATATATATATATATATATATATATATATTTGATTTACATAGAGGTTCTCCAAATAAGAAGTATATAAGACAAAGTATTTGAATAAACATTTTTTTAATAGGATTGATTAACAAATTTGTTCGATTTCTAGAATATGGATGTATAAAAAACTCAATTTGTTGTTGAAAAGTATTTTCTAATGTTGTTATTCTATTTTTTTTTTTAATATGTTTGATAACTGTTTTGAAGATACACTACGTTACTATGTTTTTATTTTACGCAAAGCTAAGAAAATTCTTTCGCTACTAGCAGAACTAATAGGATAGATAATCCGGTCAATTTTAGAGTGTGTTTTATGTGTAAAGGAAATGAATTAAATATACATGTTAAATCGGCTATTGAAAATATAAGTGTATTACAAAAAATATAAAACGAAAACCGTTTTGTGGGTTTTGCCCACCCCAGCCTTTACCTATCTACGCAAAAGTTTGACTCTTATTAAATCTTCGATTTATTTATAGTGTTTAATTTTAAATACTTTGCTTAGCAAAAATAGAACTTGAAAAATAGCTAATTGTTGTTTTAATAATATTGATCATAAATAACGATTACGGTCCCTGATTTAAACTATTTATAAAAAGATTTTTTTAGTTTAAGTATTACCTTACAACGCAGCCCCACGATCAAGTTTTGCCTTTCAATTTGCAATACACTTTCACTTTTTTACTAACACACTCACACTTTTTAAATTGACCACGAGATGGCTTTCAATTTCACCTTTCCATTTGTTTGGCAATTTTACTTTCAATTTAACAGCTGAATACATTTTTTTCTTTAAAATTTTTATTTTAATGACATCTCGAAAGTAAATTGCTTTCAACTTGCGTGCAGCCTACGTCACAGCTGCCAATTTTTGCATATTTTGACAAACAGTATATGTAAAAGACTATCTAGAAAATCTTAATCGTGTTGCTGCAATGTTAGGAAGTATAATGCAGCATTATATTTCAAACGATTTCGCTGTATAAACTTGCTCTATTCACTAATACTCATATGCAGCAATATACATATATAAAAACAATTAAGCAAATTAATTGAGATAATAGTATTCATTTGTTTGTTTGTAGTGAAATGTGGCTCTTGTTTAACTTTCTTTTTCTGTTGTTTAAAAAATAATATTTAAATTTATTTATGATCTCAATATACTCTACATTAATAAAAATAATTAATGCAGAATTTTTTAAAGAATAAATAAAAAACCTACCTAAAGAATTAAGTTTTTGTTAACAGTTTGGATTATTTTAACAATGACTTTGTTTATACTTTATTATATAAGATTTTTTTTTTCCTTTTAAGTTTTTAAATTTTTTCGGATTTAATTCCATAGCATGGGGTTTCCTAATACATTCTCTTACATCTGTTTCCCCTTTAAAGGAACCTTACTCACTTCGTTAAGAACATTTATTTTCACACATACTATACATTTTAACAATATGTTTCATGTGTGTTTGTTTAAATGTGGTTATGTGTCAAAGTGTGTGTAAATGTGCCAGAAATGATAAATGAAAATAACTTTCTCTCCTTTTTTTTGTTGCCACATAGTCATTCATACCTACAAATATAATAGCAAAAGAATTGATACTGCCGTTGCTACTGTAACTGCCACTTACTTAACTATTGCTTCTTTATTATATTTTTTCCACTTTCTACATTTTTTTGCCTTTATTTGTTCTTTATCTATTTTTACACTCCCTAGAGAAAAGAATACAAAAAGTATTCCTAGAATTGACTAACTGAAGATATAAAAAATACAGTTTCGTGTTGGAAGCATGTTCATGTAGCAGTTGGTTTTTGTTTAATTGTTAAAGATGTTTGGGGAAGTTAATGGCATGTGTTCAGATAAAGTTATTAATAGTTTTTTTTTAAAGTAAACGAGAAGGGAAAGTCTCTTAAATACCAAAATTCAGTCAGGATGGCTAGATAGCGCTCGCCATTTACCGTAACGACAGCTCCTTGCTTAAATATTTTGAAGGAATGTGTAGACCGCACCAAACTCTCAATTTTAGTGGATGTTGTGGTGATTCGTTAACGGCTTGAGGATTGTTTTCGCCCCAAGTACGGCCATTTTGCTTATTGACGTAGCCATGAGCTTTGTAAAGTTAATGAAGTGCTCCATAAGCTTCGCGAACAGATTTATTTTTTTAACTTTTAACTATTTCTAGATGACTTGCCAAATCTTATTGAACAGAAATGACAACACAGTTTAACATTCTAAGCTCTCAAGCCATAGTTTTGGATATCGAATTTCCCATACAGCTTTAAAAAACACTCGATGCTTTTATCTTCCCATAACAGCGCCTAGACCAACAAACTAGAAAAACTTGATTTTAACAATTTTAGGAAATTCTGATCATTTTTGTTTAAGTTATTGAATATTTTCTTCAAGCATAGACACTTCACTGGACCAAGAGTCCTTTACACAATTATGGTAAAAACTAACTCACAAATCGCGACCATGATATTTATAACAAATATGGGTTTACACAATTTTATTTTGAATAATATAGCAAATAATTTTTACTTTTTGGAACATGGGTGGTAGGCGTGTGCTTGGTACGACTTTTTTCAAAACTTGAATTTTTATAAGGTAACATTTCTAAACTCTGCGTCAACCCCATATGATGCGTTTATTTTATACACTCTTTACAAAAGTTATAAAATGGAGAAAAAAACTAAAATTTAGATATTTGATCTTTTGGAAACTTTAAATTTTAAATAGGGGATATGAAAAAAATTTACTAATAATGAAGTCTCAGACGCATAAAATATATATTCCTTAGAATAAGTTTATTACATAAACTCATTAGCTTACAACTAAGCTACCCTTTTATAAAAGGTGGCGCCACAGTTATCACTTTATAGGAAGAGGCTATGATTTGGCGAATTGCGTTCAATTTAATTTCTGTTTGTATATTTAAAAAGTAAACAGATACAAAATATACGTCAGTAAAAAGGCTGTAGGAAAAATCGCCCACAGACAAATGGCCCAAAAAATTCCATGTAAAATTGGGCTTAAATTCATATGAAAAGTGACCCAAAATTGTCGGGCTATTTTTCGTAACTATTGGGTGATTTTTCGTTTTTTAAATTTCAAAATGAAAAATCACCCAAAAATATTATATGAAAAATAGCCCATTTTTTCGGGCATACTATTTGTCTAAATCATTCATTATTAATATACGACGAATTCCTAAATGTTATTTATAAAAATAACGGAACATATTGCAAAAAGGTAGCATGTCATAATGTCCAGTGTCATAATGTCCGTGGACAAACTCGAAAGCATAGCTTACAAACTTGAAAGCATAGCCGGCCTATGGCCGGGCGAAAGGATTTTCTCCTCTTTGATAAAAACAAGTACCAGCTTCGCTAACAAAAGCTTCTCTGCACAGCAGGCTTTCGGCCGGGGGCAAGGATTTTCTCCTCTATGGTCTAACAAAAACCGGCACCGCTAACTAAAGCTTCTCTGCACAGACGGCCTTCGGCCGGGGGCAAGGATTTTCTTCTCTATGGTATAACAAAACCCGGCTTCGCTAACTAAAGCTTCTCTGCCAAGCCTGCCTTCGGCCAGGCTCAAGGATTTTCTCCTCTATGTTATAACAAATACTGGCTTCGATAACTAAAGCTTATCTGCGAAGTCGGCCTTCGTTCGGAAACAAGGAAGATTTTAGAAGCTTTACTTAGCAAAACCGGTGCTTGTTATACCATA
This sequence comes from Pollenia angustigena, assembly GCA_930367215.1. Taxonomy (NCBI): domain Eukaryota; kingdom Metazoa; phylum Arthropoda; class Insecta; order Diptera; family Polleniidae; genus Pollenia; species Pollenia angustigena. Next base: position 170,631,837 of record OV884059.1, on the reverse strand, counting down.
AAGGAAAAAATCCTTGCGCCCGCCCAAAGGCCGTCTGCGCAGAGAAGCTTTAGTTAGCGAAGCCGGTCTTTGTTATATCATAGAGGAGAAAATCCTTGCGCCCGGCCGAAGGCCGGCTATGCAGAGAAGCTTTAGTTAGCGAAGCCGGTTTTTGTTATACCATATAGTAGAAAAGCCTTGGGCCCGGCCGAAGGCCGTCTATGCCGAGACGCTTTAGTAAGCGCTGCCGGTATTTGTTACAACACAGGGGAGAAAATCCTTGCGCCCAAAAGTGTTTTCGTTATATGTTTAATATATGCACCCAGAGAAAAAACAACAAAACCATTTTTAAAAAAATGTTGATCAAATTATGTTTAATTTAACCAAATCATTGTCATCGACAACCACATTATGGTAAAATAAGTTTCTTTAAAAATAGTTTTGTTGGTTGTGACCATAATAAAACATGTTTTTCTCTTACATTTGTAAGCTACTAAATTTATATTAATAATAAACACTGTTTTGCAAATTGGGTAATTTTTAATTTTTATTTTGGGCTCTTTTTCGTTTCTTTTGGGCAAAATTTCAAATTAAACTTTTTGGGTCATTTTCATGTTCTTTTGGGAGATTCTTCATTTGGGCCATTTTTCATTTTTTTTTTTGGGCCATTTTTCTTTGGGCGATATTTCCTACAGCCCAGTAAAAAGTGTAGACCCAGAAAAAATTAAAAATTTTCTCAATCACCACATTTATACCAAATTCATAGAATCAAGCAGCCCATTTGTTGAATTTGCACCTATTACCAAAATGATTATATTGATTACTAAAAAGTGTAAAAATTTAATATTTTGATTTTTTTTTTCCAATAAAAGATATTTTTAATTTTAAGTAAAAAATAGATCAAAAAAATTTGCCGTTTCAAACCATATGTGTTGATTGATTTTGACAATTTCCAACCACAATTTCACAAGTTTAAATTATCAATTATTATTGTGGTTATTTTGTTGAACTATTAATGGTTTATAATCCAATTTTTTTTTAATATTTTTAATTAATGAAAATTATGACATGTTTCGATCGCAACCACTCGATATCCTCAGATGGATTTGCCGTCTTACAATCGGAGCCATCGACGACTGTTGACGTTAACAGTCAAACATCAATCCTTAAACCAAATTGTATTTTAACTCTAAATTTGCTTTTCTGAATGATTATCCATTTTTAATTGATTTTACATGTTTTTTGCTTACTTCTGTTTTCTCGTACTTTTTGTAATGAATTCTTCTTGAAGTCCAAAGTACATTTTTAATGAAAATTAAATTTGATGACCTTTAGCCTAATTAAAAATATTATTAACATTTTTTAAATAACAGCCTGTTCGCCGATTTTGAACGTTAACGTTCGCATAGAAAATTATATTTAAAACAAAAACAAATTTCGATAAATTGTTTTTGCTTAAAATGTAATTTTCTATGCGAACGTTAACGTTCGAAATCGACGAACAGGCTGTTAATTATTTTATTTTAAACGTAATAATTTTTTTTTATTTAATTCAAAATTTATTTCAAAACAACTAAAATGTAATTAAATCAAAATAATATTTTTAATTTCCTTTCAACAAAAAAAAAAAAAAAAAAATTGGGGCGATTCTATTCTGACGGGTGCAACATTTAGACGCTTTAAACGTCTTTTACTAATAGAAAGAAACACATTTGCAATTAAGTTATTTCTAGAAGGGGCAAAATTTTTTTATATACTATTGTTATCTATCTACAAGAATTTATATGAAACGATCAAATAGCCACGAGAGAGCTTTAAAGTGCATGACGGGTGCAACCAAATCGGCCCACTTTCATAAGATCATACCACAAAAACAAAAAACTTTGTTAATTTTTAAACTTTTATTGTATTATTCTTTTTTATTGTGAAAGATGAGATATCAGACGATGATTATCAAATAAAACATCGTAGAGAAATATAATCCAATAATAAGAAATTTTCCCTTTAAGCCATGACGGGTGCAACATTCAATGAATTTTCTGTTCGCGCCAAATCTATGAATCTTAATGATTCGAAGCGAACAACAAATTTATATTTAAGCTTACGTCAAAAAAAATTATATTATTATAAAATATAGATATTTTAATTTAAATTGGCATCAAAAAGTGTCAAATAGTGTGATTTGAAAATTGATGTTAAAAGTTGTCTAGAATAGAATCGCCCATTGGTTCAATTATCACATTAATTAAATTTAAATACGTTTTAAATAATTTTTTTAATTGATAAAAAAAACTACTAATAAATTTTTCTGTGGAACAATACTCTTCAATAACGTGTAATACGAGTTTCCATTTTCTGCTACATTTTCAGGTCGCCTAATCTCTCGTTTTTGTGATGTGCACTGGCCGGCAAGATCGCCCTTTTAAGCCGTTCTAGAATTTTTTTGTAGGGTTTCTTGAAGTCACGAGTCGTATGTAAACAAGCAGCCGACTCTTAAAGTCTTCAAAGTGAACTTCCGTCAGGAATGCGGAAATCTGACGCCGGAAGTATTGGTAAGAGTAATGGAAAATTCCATTACTCGCGCCCGTATAATCATTTATTCTAGCGGCAGCCACTTGGCCGATATAATTTTGTCATATAAATTAAACAAATATTGAGGAACTAAATAGACACAATTCAAAAGCAAAACAAAACTTTGCATTTATAAATAAATATTACGACCAAATACCATCGGGTGATAACTTTTGAGCTTCCTTGCGCTTGTCAATTGTTTTGTAAACATTCCTTCATATGATCAAGCTTCGGTTATTTATGTACTTAGCCTGCATTATTTTTAAAAGTTTAGTTAGACTACCGTCTTATATTCTCGCAACCTATACTTTAACAATCGGCTTAGAAACAAGCTGCAGTTTTATACGCATATTATGGTTTTTACTTAGGCTTTGACTTATGCTTATGCATCCATTACATACTCAAAGTACGTCTTAAACTTTGATTCAATTTCATTCAAAAATACTAAGATTTCCCTTTTTTAAATTAGTTTTTGTTTTCACTGGCAGTCGTCTTGTACTCAAAGAACCATCTGCTACGTAGACTACAATTATATACTAGAGGTCTGCAACAAGCTCCCAAAGTCTTGGTCCATATTATGAAACACTTGCTAAAACAACTTTCTTTAATTATCTATTGAATTTGCATTCGTGTCCATTGAATTGTTTTGCAGTACCTAAGTATAGTGTATGCCTTATCTCTTTCTTCTGCTTCCTCTCAATAACCAACTCAAAAAAACTGCTTGTACACGAAACAAAGTATACTTTTCAATTCGTGTTTCCCCTTTCATACAAACTCAAATGTTTCGTAATATGGACGAGGACTTACAAATCATTTTAATTTATGCACACAATGAATCGAATGAATTAATAGTTATATTTCAATTCATTTGATAAATCGTTTTGAGTTCTTCGTGTTTATCATCCCTCCAAATACGAAAAGCAGTAAGTCTGTAATTTTTTATTTATAATTAAAATTTTTAACTTTAATTATGCAATAATTAAATAAAACTGCGTTATAAACGTTAAAAAAGTATTGGGTCATTTGTGCACCCAAATTCATAAAAAGATAAATTTAAGTTTTTTTTTTTTAAATATTATTAACCAATTATTGAAAATAGTTTCGTAAATTTTTATTAAAATATGAATTTCATGAAAACATTTTTATTTCTCGAACGTTTTCCATGACGTAGATTTCAATTGTATAAAACTTTTATGTAATAGTCCTATTCCTTCAATATTTTACATACTTTTTGACCAAGTTATTAGAATATAGTTCTTGTAGCTTGTGTCATAGAAATCTGTATAGCATTAATTAGAACTTAATAAAAATAGTTGAACTTTACCCCGTTGATCGAATTTTGTATAAAAAAAAGCATTTTCCTCGAACTCCGTAAAAATCAAGTGCTCCGGGGTAAATTTAAATTAAATTTTTGTTTTCATTCCCCAAGATGTTCTAAACAAGTCTCTGATGTGCAAATCGCAATTTTTTTGACATTGTTGGAGATTATTTTTTTTTTTTTGGATATAGGAAATTGGAGATTTGAAGAACAAACCAAAAAATTTTGTCCGTTTTTTATATCTCCTGAGGACAAGTAAACACCATTAAATAAACCTTTTCCATGTCTCATAATTTTGACTCTTCTGGATGAAAAAGTTATACATATTAATGATATTATTTTGAAAAATCTTTAAGGTGTATGCGCGAATTCCTCTGCCATTTTTAGTTTTTAAACCTTTTTGAAAACATTATTTTAACTTTATTTCGATTAATTTATCATCTAGATTAATGGCCATTTTCTCATTAGGCAATTATCTTTTTTCCCAACGAAAAACTGCACATTAAAGAAATTTGGTTTTCTCAATGTCTCATTTGCTTCGATTTTATCGCAAAGCTAACCGGCACTCATCTGCCAATAATTTATTTTCCTTTTATTTGCCGTACAGATAAATTCAATCAGCTGACTCCCAACTTTAACATGTATTTTGAGTGGCGTTGCCAGCTGAAAACAATGTTTTTTGTCGGTATATTGATAAACCCAAAATCGTTAACGGACAGTTTATCGGTCCAATAAATTTATGTTGACATTAAGTAACAGACAGTTTGTCGATACATTGAGAAATGGCCATAACACTTTTACGATATTTAGGCCCGTTTTCACAACTTACCGATAGTTAAAGGTAGGATTTTATCGGCCGTATAAAAAGTGTTCCTTTATTACATCTTTACTTTAACCTACCAGATAAGGTTAAAATAAAGTTTTAATAATGAAATAATTTTTATAAGGCCTTTTAAAGTCCACTTTTAGTTATCGGTAATTTGTGAAAACGGGCCTTAAAATATTAAGCAAAAACTAAAACAGGTCACTTTTTCGCCAAGTATTCACGTTTAAATTTAAAATCGATTTCCGCCCCAACGTTTCTTTATCCAATCGGCACCAAACTTCCTATTAAATGTTTTTATATAAAAAGGAACTAAATTGGGCCATTTATTCACTTTGACATTAACTCAATTTTTTTTTTACCACGGGCAGTTCCAGCGAAAATTCTACTTTTTGTAACGTAACGCAAGAAGTTATTTTTAATGCTTCTCAAAAAATTTTATATGTATAGTTTACTTTTTATATTTTGGTGTAAAGAGCAATTATCGGGTGATTTTTTAGCTATTATCTTTTTGGCAACACTGTTTTAAACAGCTGACGCACGTTTCGTGTTTTGTTTCACTGTCAAACGTCTTCAGTTTGGTCTATAATTTAACCTTGAATCGTCTTACAAACGAACAACGCTTGCAAATTATTGAATTTTATTATCAAAATGCGTGCTCTGTTAAGAAAGTTCACCGCGCGCTTCTTGTGTTCAGCGACGAAGCTCATTTTTGGCTAAATGGGTACGTTAATAAGCAGAATTGTAGATTTTGGAGTGAAGATCAGCCAGAAGCATTATAAGAGCTACCAATGCATCCAGAAAAATTCACAGTTTGGTGCGGTTTATAGGCTGGTGACATCATTAGACCGTACTTCTTGAACGATGATGCGAATCGTAACGTAACTGTTAGCGCAACCGTGAGATGACATCCAACTTTTTATGCCCAAAATGCAAGAGCTTGACTTGCATGACATGTGGTTTCAACAAGACGGTGCTACATGCCACACAGCACGCTTCACAATGGACTTATTGAGAGGCGAGGTCGGTGAACATTTTATTTCACGTTCGGGACCGGTCAATTGGCCGCCTAGATCGTGCGATTTAACGCCTTTAGACAATTTTTTATGAGGCTATGTTAAAGCTCATGTCTATACACTAGTGCTGAGAAATTATCGATAGACTACCGATATTATCGATAGTCTTAAAATATCGAAAATATCGATAGGAAAAATATAAATATCGATATTTTTATTATTTAAAATACAGCTATGAAGACATCTAACAGCAGCTATACACACACAGTTTTTTGCCGCACATTTTTACTTGCTATTATTAATTCGCGCTGAATTACAGCAATGAATACAAACAATAAGAATGGCAAGTGATATGCATTGCTTAGCAGTGCTTTTTTCTGCTAATTAAAGGCCTTTGAGTCGAAATTTTTACATGTTTATATAGGGACTGAAATGTCAAATATTTTTGTAGTGTTTTAAAAAAAATGCAATTCCAAATGCAATTGGGTTTAGATTTTAGAAAATTTTTTAAAGTTGCAATGGAATATCTTATAGTCCCTGTTACTTCGGTTCCTTCAGAAAGGTACATAACAATTTTAAAAAAACTGCCATCTAAAATAACGTGCGTATATACACGTCTCATACATTCAATAAAGTGATAAAAACAACGAACTGTATGTAGCCTTATAAAAAAATAATTAAAGTTTTCCTGCACAAGTGGAAACATTCAGTCGATAGTAATATCGATATATCGATAGTGAAATCTGAACTATCGATAAATATCGATAGTAGAAAATATCGATAGTATCCCAGCACTACTATACACACATGTCCGCTTCAATTGTCGCATTAGAAGACAACATTGAAGCATTTATTCATGAGATACCGGCCGAAATGTTGGAAAGAGTATGCCAAAATTGGACTAAGCGGATGGAACATTTGAGGCGCAGTCACGTTCCACATTTGCATGAAATATTCTTCAAACATTAAATTATATGGACCGTACTATCGATTTAAATAAAGATTTCATGCATTTTTCTGAATTTTATGTGTTTGTTTTTTTTTTTAACTTTCCTATAGCTCTTAAAAAATCACCCATTAGCTCTACAATCAGTAACAAAAGGGAAAACGGTTGAACAACATTGTCCTAAAATACAAACTTATTTGCGTTCTGGCGTTACATTAAAAAAAGTGGACTTTTCGCTGAAAATTCCCATATGTGTCTTTAAACGAGCAAAGAGCATTTTATTTTTTGAAAAATAAATCTATATACTAAAAAATGTTTTATACAAAACGTCTTGCAGTCTTATTTAGTTTTGTAATGCACGTTAAAATCCACTTTTAAACGTCAGTCCAGCGCATTTGTTTGCCTATATCTGCAAAGTCTTAGCGTCGATTGCTGTATTTTTTTCTTAATATAATGCTACTTTATTACTTTGTATATATAACAACTCTTTTTACAAATTTGACTTTTTCATTTAATTTTTTTTACATTTTGTGGTACAAATATCACGACACGTCAAAATGGAAATGCCCATATATAATAAATACAAAATAAACACAAAACGATTCATCAAACGAATTGAAAGAAATTTAAACTCATTCGATTTATTGTGTGCGTAAACTGAAAGGATTTGTAAGTATGCTTGTTACAGCCCTCTATTATATTCACAAATACTTCTACTCACCTAAAATATTTCATCTTAAAAAATAGTTTTCCGTTTGTCTTAAGGATACATAGAAGTTTAATAAATATCTAAAAAAAAACAAAAATTTTCCTTTTTTCCATTCTTAAGTTTGTCCCTGCTGTGCAGAAGGAAGAAATATTTTTTTTTTTATTTTGTATTTATGCATGTTCAGACTGTATAGTATTGGCAACAAAAAGGAGAATATTTAAACAATGTGGTCTATTCATTTTGATTTTTATTTTAACATCTGAACTCTTTTTAATCAAGTTCAAGACACACAAAACAAATTCCCAGTGTGTAAAATTATTGTGGGCACATAAATATATTAACATGTGAGAAAATTTGTGGGTGTATCATTGTAAAGAACGATTAAAAAAAAATTCAACAACCTAGCGGGTAAAAGAAGTAACCTTTCAAAAGGTTTCATTTATACACTTTGACCTTCTTAATGGTCGGAATAGCATCAGTGCGAACAGTGTTCGATATTCAAATTTAGGTGGCCAAAACCCCAAGAATTAACTTTTAAAAAGAAAAGAAAAAAAGACATTCGTATTTTATAAAAAACTATCCCACTGAGTTATTTCCTTTCTTATTTTAGTTGGAACATAATATTTAAGGCTTTTAAAGGAAAATAAATGATTGCTGTGTCAAAGGTACAAAAGAAACCCAATTTGTTTGGCTCAACATACATTAAAATTTTGAACATCAATGAAAAATTTTCTACGGTAGATTTTAAAATAATAAGGGTTTTCATGATATCGCATAAAATTGCCTTTTGTGCAAATGGGAAAACTTGCGGGATTCGTTTCATGAAGAACATTTTTAATTTTTGTGTAATTTTAAACAATAAATGTCAGTTTGTAAGAATCGTCTATACAAAATTAATTAAAATAAGAAAATTTAAAAATATAAAATTAAATGTTGAAATTTGTGATTAATTTGTGAAATGTATTTTAAAAAATGCACAATGAATTTTTCATTGAAAACGACGTTAAAAGAAATAAGAAATCTGTTTGTATAAATGCACAATTGAATAGCGCAAATTTACGAGTCAGACTTGTTGAGCACATTTACGTAGATTGTGTAAATGAATTCTCATTCATATCTTGACAGTTCATTTGCGAGAATGTTAAATTGCACAGCTTGTACAGATTGCGAGACCATGAAAACCCTTAAAGTTTTTTTTTATATGAAACTATAAGTGATTATTTGCACACAAAATGTATATTGTTTATTTTTGAATGAAGGCATTTTAAGCGATTGATATGTAGATAGTATATAAGAGAAGCTCTTAATAAAATTTTACAAATGAAAAGAAAAAATGCCTACACGAAAACTTTTTTCAGTTAGCCGCTGGGGAATATTTTTTGATAATATTTTAGCTTGGCATCTTTCTCTAGAAGAAACTAAAAAAATTTTTGCCCGAAACTGACTCCTCTGAACAATTTTTTCAAAATGCTGATGGCACACCAGCGTTTGTCCTCAAATAAAGTTAAACAAAAAGATTATTAATGTAGTTTTTTAGTTTTACTCGCGTAAAAGGTCATGAACGTAAACTTTTCAAATTTCTACACACAAAAAAAAAATATTGTGATGCCAAATAATTTGAGCATTTGACGATTATGCTGATGGGGTAAACAAAAAATTGTTGGCGTAAATGAAAACCTTTTGTCGCAAGAAAGTTTCCAACAAATTTTTTTTTTTTACCGCAACAACATGAAAGTATTTGAAGTTTTTCAACAGCAAAATTATTTGTTGCAAATAAAATAACTTTTGTCGTTGAAGGTTTTGCTCTGAAATAAATGCACATTGAAAATTGCTGTTGACGTAAATGATTTGCATTTGCAGGAAATAACAATTTGTGTTGCCATAAAATATTTATTTTTTGAATCAAATACATGTGATAAATTTTAAACCAATCTTGTGTCCTTACAACCAAATTCTTATCATTACGGTTTAAGGTGTAAAAAAGAGCCATTAAACATTGTGCGATTTTTTGACGCTGCATTTCTCACTTTCTTTGCGAGACAGGAACTAAAAGGGGAGCACAAGTGCATGTGTTGTGCCCTTATTTGACACAAAATGTTATTTTTTGTCCAGCCTGTGTACTTAAAAAAGGATGTGTCAAAAATATGCAAAATTGCTGCGATAAAAATAAAAATTAAATTTTTAATAATACGAGAGAAAAATTCCAAAGAAAATTTTCACAATGTAAACGAGGACATATGGCGATTTCTTTTCTTAGAAATATGTTGCATTAATGTCACATGCATGTATATTTCTATATATGTATATAACAATATTATAGTCAGCGACCACCATGTTATGATTAAATTAGTCCTCCATTAAGAACCCACAACGATTTAATGGTTGCCTCTAAAAGGTTATGGTTAATATGACAATATTTTTTTTTTTTTTTTTTAAACAATAGTACATATTTTCCTCTTTTCCAAGAGCAACATACTATGGTTGAAAACCAACCGTGCTATTGTAAGTGCTTAACATATTTCAGTTATTATTGACCATAACATGTTCGGAGGCAACAATAATATGTTTAGTGCTTCCTTATGGGGAACTATTTTAAACATAATATGGTTGTCGGTGACAATAATATGGTTAAACTAAACATAATATTGTTAAAATATTCTTTAAACATAGTTTTTTTTTAAGGTGACCATTTGAAAACATGTTTTTTCTCTGGGTGTGCTCTATATTTTTCTGTTCGTTTGTACTTAACAGACAACTGTGGGAAAAATATTCCAGTTCTTTCTTGAATAGGTTGATGAAAAACATGCAAAACATGTTGCATATTTTACCCATACTTTTATTTAAGGAGTTCAAACTGCCCAGTTTTACAAATTGGTTTCTTACTACTTTGTTTGTACAACCAATGTTTTATTTTGTTTGTCATAATTCATACTGCTCATAATTTTGTGAAAAGATTATTTTAAAACAAAATACATATAAAAATATTTGCACATTAAAGTGATAAAAGTCTATGTGTATTATTATGGTTTTAGTAATTTTAGTGATGTCATTATTTGTTCCCAAGCCGTAATAGGGTGCAAAACCGCATAAACAGCTTTCTTCGCTCATGAAGCATACAGATGATAAAAGTGTAATAGTTGTAAAATAAAGCAGATAATTTTGTTCTTTTGAAGTTGCACAACATGTAACACTTCAAGTGATTATTGGTAACATAATAAAAGGTTTACATGTATATAATGTAACATTTTTTCTCAGGAAGGAAATCGCCATAAGTGTTTTCCGAGAGTAATTTTTATATGGGATATTGTATGGAATTGTTATTCAGTACTTATTAAATTTATGAAAGATGATTATTTACGAAAAATGAGAGAAATTGTGAATTTAAAAAGATCCAACCGCAACTTTACAAAACAAAAATATTTTGTTAATAGAAAAATTGTTTAATTTAAATCTGATAACTGTACAGAAAAAATACAGGCTCAGTACACGAACATCAATAGCCTCTACGATAAACGGATTACCGAAAATACACAAAGAAGGCAACCCACTCAGGCCGATTTGCTCATCTGTTAATTCACCAACATATGGTTTATGCATATACATGGTAGACATATTAAAAAATCTAACGAAAGAATCTAAATACAATGTGAAGAATGCAATAGATTTCAAATCAAGGATCAATAAAACTAGAATAGAAGATGACGAAATAATGATTTCATTAGATGTAGTGGCTTTGTTTCCGAATATTCCGGTCAATTTTGCTCTCCGAACAATTGAAGAAAACTGGAATACATAAGGAAATTACACTCAAATACCAAAACATTTTTTCATGGATATCCTTTCTTTTTGTATCAAAGATACAAAATATTTCAAATATGAAGATAAAAAATTTGAACACTGAAAATGTATGCCAATGGGATCACCAGCATCATCTGTAATTGCTGATATTATAATGGAAAAGCTTCTAGACTTTTCAGTGGATCTGATGGGATATAAACCAAAAATTCTGACCAAATACGTGGATGATTTCTTTTGTGTAATCAAAAGAAAAGATGTGAATGATGTTTTAAGAATTTAAAACTCATTTAATAGACAGATTTGTTTTACGAAAGAAGAAGAAATTGAAAATAGAATACCGTACTTAGACTGTGTGGTTCTTAGACAAAAAACCCTACTTAGGATAGACTGGTATCAAAAACCAACATCGTCTGGAAGACTTATAAATTTCTACTCCAAACATGCTAGGCGGATAATTACACGGTGCTACAGTGTAAAAAAACTTGGAAAACCACCTAGCGTGGGTTATTGGTCTTGTTGAGTACATAAACAATTGTGTCAAAAAATTTCAGAAACACCCTCAAATTCAGAAGTTATTTAAAAAAACCGTTTTCAGTGATGTTCGTCAACTTATCGACATGTAACTCGGTCAGTTTTTGTCCGATTTTAATTTTTTTAACAAGTTTGGAAAGAAAACTGATTACGCTTTAAAATTACGTGCATTTATTGATACATTTGTATGTTTTAACCATTGTTTTTGTTAATAATATCTACAAAAAAAACGAAAATTATAAACTTTTTTGATTTTAGTAGCTTTTCATTGCTTTTTTTTAATATGAAAGCTTATAAAAATTAAAACCAACATATGAAGAAAATTTAGTTCTTAACAAAAAATGGTTTTAATTTTTTAAATCGGATGAAAACTGTATAAGTTATTCAACTTTTCATTAACACCTATTTTTAGTATTTTCTCCCCCCGCGCAAAACATATGAATAAAAAACAAAAAACAATCAACTATACAAGCAAATTTATCAACTTAAAAATGCAAAGTGTTTTGTTTGTTGTAATTTTACAGTAACGTTTTTGGTATTTACTTAATAAGAGAAGTTGTTATATTGGATAATGCCGAATTAAATATACCCTGCGTTATTGTTAATCTGTCTTTATTTAAAAAAATCGAACTGGAAGATAATACAGATGAATAGGGTTTATTATGTCGTATTTTTTTGAATCATTTAAAAATTTTAAAAAGTTTTTATATGCAATTTTTAGTTATATATATTTGGATAAATACATAAACTAATCGAATTTAAAACCAACACAATGGCAAAGTTTATATACTACCTTTTGGTGGAGGATATTGTTTTTAGATAAGAGAAAAAAAAGTGTAAAGTTTGTGACAAGTGAAGTGATATTAATATTAATTTTATTAAAATAAGTAAGTTTGTAATTTTTGCAATCCTTTAAGAAATTTTAAATTGTGATTAATTTTTTCTGCAGTGTGTGATAAGCGTAATAATTTTTGTTATGTTTGCGGTTTATTCGCTGACAAAAAACATCGCTTGGATCTAAAGAAAAATAAAGCCTTGGTAAATGCCTTCAATACAGTTTTTAACTGCTCATACAGTTCTAGCAAATGGTATGAACCCGAAAGTATTTGTACAAGCTGTTCCAGTGTGCTTAAGAAAACTAAGTCCGAAAAGTTTATAAGCCAGCCATTACCATTATCTATCCCAATGATTTGGCATCATCAAATATTCCATAAACCACAGGACTGTTATTTTTGCCAAACAAACATCACTGGTTATCAATATAAAAATCGTGATAGCATTAAGTATGCTAATGTGTTAACTGTAACTAAGCCAGTATTAAGTGCAATTAAATGTAATGAAACTTCACATAAACAAAATGATGATGAAGATGAAAACGAGGAATGTGATATGGAATATTTACCAAAATCGGCTGAGCCACATTTTGTGACAAATGCAGATTTTTGCGATCTTGTGCGAGATTTAAAACTTTCGTGGAGACAAACAAAGGTTTTAGGGTCGCGACTAAAACAATGGATTATTACACAGAGTGACTTTAAAGTTACGTTTCCAAGAGATAATCCCCAATCGTGTTTTGAGGAAATTTTTAAAACCAGTGATGGTAGTGATGACCTTGTGTATTGTTCAAATATAGAAGTGTTGTTTTTTTACCTTAATCACCAACATGAAGCGAATGATTGGAGGTTGTTTATGGACGGATCGTGTAAAAGTAGGTATTAATAATTCCTTTTTAATTAACAATCAACTAACATATTTTGAAGGCCTTAAGGCAGTGTTATTGCACAATAAAAATGAATTACCATCAGTGCCAATAGCTTACGCTACAAAAATGAAAGAGTTTTATGCCACAATGGAAAAAATACTGTATTTAATAAATTATAGAAAATATCAGTGGCAAATTATTGCAGATTTAAAAGTTCTGACAATATTGTTTGGAATGCAAGGAGGTAATACTAATAATACCAATACAGGCGTAAAAACTGGCCTGCAAGGACATCTTTTAAAATAGGCCAGAAAAACGTTAAGAATATTCCTATTATGGAATCAGATAAAATCATTCTACCGCCACTGCACCTTAAGTTGGGCTATATGAAACAGTTTGTAAAGCGGCTGGATGTAGAAGGCGATGCTTTTTTGTATTTAAAAGCTGTTTTCCCACATATAAGTGAAGGCAAAATAAAAGAAGGTACTTAACACTTTTTTCTTAAATACAGTTATATTAACTTGATGTTATTTTTGATTTTTAGGTATTTTTATTGGACCGCAAATTCGAAAAATTATGCTTGATAAAAATTTTTCTAAGAAGCTTACTGATATAGAAAACAGAGCATGGAATAGTTTTATTTCCTTATGCCAAAACTTTTTGGGAAACAAAAAAAGTCCTAGCTACGTTGAAGTGGTAAACGAATTTCTTGAGTCTTACGCTGAAATGGGATGTCGAATGTCCATAAAAATTCATTTTCTGCATGCACACTTAGATTTTTTTCCCGAAAACCTTGGTCAATTCAGTGACGAGCAGGGAGAACGATTTCACCAAGAAATTTTACAAATGGAAAAGCGTTTTGATGGAAAGAGCCACATAAGAATGATGGCAAATTATTGCTGGTCTCTCAAACGAGAAACAGATGGTTTGTTGAACAAACGTAAGAGGGCTAGTAATCATTTTTAACTCCACATGTTAACTTAGGTTAAGCTATCGCAAAATTTTTACTTTAGAAAAAGTTTAGTAACTTTTGCAAATATAAACCGATTTTAACAAATCATATCTCGTTTTTTTCTACATAAAATTATCTTTAATATACAGTGCAAAGAAAAATAGGTTTTCATAGAAAAAAATTAAAATAACTCTTGTTGAACTTGAAAAATTAGGAAAAAAATTAAAAAAAATTTGAAACTTTTGAAAAATACTGACCTAATTTCTTAGAATATATTTTTTATGAATAAACTTCATAAAAGATTAATTGTTTGCCTTTCCAAAACTGTTTAAAATTTTGAAATAGAACAAAAAATGTGTGAGTTAGATAAACTTAAGTGCTACGACCTACCCTAAATCAGTTTTTTTAAAATTACTCAAAATTTTGAGGGTGTTTCAAAATTTTTGAGCACGGTTTTTGTATGTCCTCACCTAGGCCTACAATCTCCACTAGGTCGGTTTTCAAGTTCTGACAAAAAGTGTTTTTTTGTAGCAGTGTGTTATTAACACTGCAAAAAATTTTATAAGACGAGCTTAAGAGATAAATGATGACTATTTCCACAAAGATAATTTTAAAAGAATAACGGACACGCTAAAGAAAAATGAATTTCCTGTAAAAACTATTAAAGACTTAATTAAACATGCAAAATCAAAAAAAACTCGGTAGCAAAGAAGAAGAAAAATTAGATAAAATATACAAATCAGTAACGTACATTCCCGGATTCTCCGAAAGGCTTAAGAACTCTGACATATACAGCAAAGAAAAATACGAAATAGCGCTTAAGACCAATAACTCTGTGTACCAAATATTCAGCAAACCAAAGACAAAATTTGAAAAGGAGGAAAAATCAAACTTGATCTACAAAATAAGCTATGAGGGGGATGGGTCCAACACATGCCCAAACGTATGTGTGGGGACTACAAAATCAACACCCAAGACAAGATTATCAGGACACAAATCTGATCAAAGAGCTGTAGCAAAACCAATTGAACAAAAAACTGCCCTTGCGGCCCACTGTACAATAACAGGACACAAACCAAATTTTAATAATGTGAGCATCAGTGTGCTAAGAGATACATACACACTCGAAATTTTACATATAGTAAACACACCAACAAACTTACGTCTCAATTACAAGACAGACACCGATAAGATTTCGCATATATACAAATACACAATAAACAAACACCGACAAAGAAAACAAAAATAAGACAAAGCCGTTAGTTAGAACGAAATCAAGGATACAATATCAGTTGATGAAAAGCAGTGAGGACGTATCAACTTTTTTGTAGTTTTAATTTG
Organism: Pollenia angustigena; assembly: GCA_930367215.1. Classification (NCBI taxonomy): domain Eukaryota; kingdom Metazoa; phylum Arthropoda; class Insecta; order Diptera; family Polleniidae; genus Pollenia; species Pollenia angustigena. The sequence goes on along the minus strand of OV884059.1, from coordinate 170,616,151 downwards.
ACAGTGTCTTAAATGTATGTATTGATAAGTGGTATGATATAAAATTTAAATGTAAAATATATGTGTATTTTGTAGCCCCTGAAGATGACCATCGATGTATGGTCGAAATATCGGATCAAAAATAAAAAAACAAAATTAAAATACAAAAATTTTTGGATTTTTTAATTATAATTTTAATATATGAACTTAAGCCAAACAAAAAACAACAATATTTTACTAAATATTTTCTATTTTGAAAGTTTGATTAATAATAATTAGTATTGTGGTAATATGGTTAAACTATTTATGGTTTTTAATCCAAATTTTCAATATTTTTAATCAGGCTTTAGTTCATCAAATTTAATTTTCATTAAATTATTTTAATGAAGCAAGGAATTTAACAACATGAAAATAAATTAAAATTGATTAATATTAAATCTGTTGGATCGTTATTTTATATAATGAACGTATTCAAATAAGAGGCTATAATGCGAGTAGCGCACAAAAAATCTGTTAGATTTCCGAAATTTTCCACAGAAAATTGCGTATGCATGGAATTAAATAATTATGTATAACGAAACAAAGTGTATCGACGTGGTAGAAGTATTGTAAATTAGTTGTTATACCCTCCACAACTATTTGTCGTTCCGTGTGAAACTCTTTTTAAATTTTAGACTGTATTGTGCCAAGACTAATGATTTGGAAATTTGGGTTGTTTAAAGAATACCTACATTTGGCTAGATAAAAAAAAAACTAAATTCATAAAAAAAGTTATTAAAATGTTATCAAAAGATTACAAAGCTGTTAAGAAAAACAAAAAAGGCAAACTATACAGAATACTTACATATACAACAAGTAAATAAATAATAATATGTTGTATGTGTTCTATGTACATATAAGAAAACAATAGCATTAAGTCACTCACACACATACTCGCACAGACATCAATATTTATAAATATTTGTTAAGGATTTGAAAAAACAATGTCTTTTACTAATGATAAATTTAAGTATATTTCTATATAAATAAAAAAATATTTTTCATATGAATATAAAATAATTAGTATTGTGGTTATTTTGTTGAATATGAATATTTAATTTTATTATTGATATTGGCTGCCAGCAAAATCGCTCAAAGAAAAATCGCCTAAACGAAAAATACTCCAAAACATAAAAATATAAATTATACCCAAAAATGGTGCAAAAAATATTGAAAAATCACCTAATTTTTATTTAATTAATAATTCTTATAGAGTAGTTTTAAGTCTACATACTTATTTGGGTTGGGGTCATATGCACGAAACTTTGAACTCCGAACCGAAATGCCAAATTTTCCAATCCCAACTAGCTAACTAAAGCCTTTCGGCATAGCCGAACATCCAGACCTGGCGGAAGGCTGAATTAAGAAGCTTTATGGGCATAATAAACCTCACAAATGGCTTGGCAAACATGTCAAAATTTTACGTTTGTACAAATATTTTGTGTTGTTAATTGGGGAGTTTGCTGTTTGGACAAACATTTGAAGCAATGTTTGCAGAAATATTTAACATTTTTAAAATTTTGCATAAATTTTGGATATTTGTCAAACTTTTTGTGGCGTCTAATGCTAAATGTATTCAATTCCATTAATTTTTTGTATTAAATAAAATTTTTTTAGTAGTATTGCTTGCCACAAAACAGCTCGTTGTCTTCTCCGTTTTAAGCAAAAAGCAACAAAATTACCACAGCACTATTGGCATCTGCATACATTAAAAACAAAACAAAAATGAAAATTAATGTTTGTACGGAGGTGGGGTGTCCCAAGGCCATAGGACATAAAGCCATAATGGCTTTGCGCGAAATTATCGTTTGTTACAAAAACCAAATTTTACAGGAGAGCCATTTTTATACTTTTCTCTGCTATCACTTGCAATATAAATATGAAAATACACATTAAATTTTTGGAGCAACGAAGTGGAATTCGCCTACAATATTTTGTCAGGTGACGTCTCTTTGAATGTAGAACAAGATTGCATCAATAACTTAATTTCGAAAAAAAATTGGCATATACGATAATTTCGCGCAAATGGGTCGATATATTTCTTGTAATTATTTTAAGACATAAGACTTTATGACTACCTTATGAATCCCCCAAATATGTATTTATAAAAAAATACACTGAGGAAGTTTTATTAGTTATTTCAATAGTTAAAGGAGATCTTATAAAATAATCTTACAGAAAAGTAATTTGGTTTAAAAGTTTTGGATCAATTATTTTCTTTAGTTTTGAAAAAACTTGACTTGGAAAAAATTCTTTTACTTATCGTAGATCTAATTTCTCAGTCCTTTTCCAAAATTTCTATGAACATATAAAATACTCCATTATGCCATTAGAGTTTTTTTTTTAAATTTTTAACACTTGCAATTGTTTCGGTTAATTCTGTTAAAAGACTGATAAGAGAAGAATGTATGAGAGACGTGAAACAAAAAAAGGAGTTGACAATCAAACATTAATCCCATTTTTCGCCATATTCCTGCTGAACGATAATGAAGATTAAAAAAAAAAACATTGCAATTTTAGTCACCGAATAGCGGGAAATGGGTTAAAATGAATCTCACTGAACACCTTCTTTGTTTGTATAAATATTTTCAAAACACATACATTTTGTTTATGAGACGAAACAAATAATTAAAAACACAAAAAAATATGTTGTAATACTACAAAATATTGAAATTTTTGTTACATCGGTTAATCGACTAAAATTAACCGGTTTAATCTTTAATCGGAAAGAGCCAATTTGAAATTAACCGATCAGGTAATCGGGTAGTAATAAATGAATACCCTAATAAATATCCATTAAAAAAAAAATTAAAAAAAAAGTTTTAAAAAAATTGAAAAAAATCGTTTTTCAAAACAAAAATTTTTTTTTCGAAATATTGATGAAAAATCTACCTAATTTGTTTGGGACAAATTTTGTTAACACCAAAAGGCAAAAGGTTACTTAGATGATGAGAAAAAACACCTGTTTGGGCAAAAGAAACTTATTGACCGATATTGTTGAAAATGTGTGTTAAATACTAATACTACCATATGTATGTATGTGTATGTATGTTCGTTTTTATGCAGATTATAATTTTTTGTAATTAAAGACAAAATATTTACACTGCTACTATTAACGTATTAAAAGCTATGTTCACATTATGTGTATTTGTCATGTAAATTGTCACTTTTTCACATGTTAAATTTGCACATATCGTCTGAACCCCTCCAAACAATATCATACGTTTTTTCTCTGTGTATAGTACATATGACATTTTTGAGTTCGAACAAGTTCTATTTTCAAGTGATGCTTTATCTGACATCAGCTGTTTTATTAACAAAATTGTTTGTGTTGGCAAAAATTACAAACAATTTTTATAAGTATAAATTTTAAAAGTAATTAAATACTACCAAAAATTAAATATACATAAATTTTTTCTTGAAAATGGAATATATATATTTTTTTTCAACATTCTTCATTTTTTCGAATTTATTCTATGAGCTAAATTTCAGTTATGTATTTTATAAAGCTTTTTTTTGTAATAGTTCTATTCCTTCAATTTTTCAGAAATGACTTTATACACTACCAGACTATTATATTGTATTTTCTTGTTACATTTTATCTTTTCAGTTATGTATTTTAGCGCATAGAATGAATTCGAAAAATGAAAAATGTAGAATATAATATAAAGAACCCTTCGGAAGGAAATAATTGCCAGTTTCTATTTGTTAAAATAGTTGAATTAAATACATTCAATTTATAAAGTAACACTACCCAGTGAGACACAAAGAATGCTGACGAAGGCCGTAGCGGGCCAGAAAATGCATTACATTCTGCTGGTGTCTAATAATTGTAAATTTTTCTGTACATTCAATATACCTCATTGCTTTCCAAAAGAAGGCTAAGGTGAAATGTAAAAAGACAATACAATATAATAGTCTGGTAGTGTATAAAGTCATTTCTGAAAAATTGAAGGAATAGAACTATTACAAAAAAAAGCTTTATAAAATACAGAACTGAAATTTAGCTCATAGAATAAATTCGAAAAAATGAAAAATGTTGAATAAAATATTAAGTAATAATGCTAAGTAAAGCTAATAATGTGGAGTAAATTGCCATATCGTTTCTTCATATTGTGTAAAAATTTCATACAAATATGTTTTATGCTCAACTCTAGAGAGAAGAATTAAATTTTTAGGTGCTAGAAAATTCAAAATTAAGATATTACTATATTGCAGCAAAGGCTCGATATGTAAAACTCAAATTTTGACATACGCACACATGTGTGTAGAAAAGTGACATTCCACATGACATATACTCATAGCTTAAATGTTATATATGTATGTATACAATTTAATATGCAGAGTACACAGACATAGACTCAGGAGCTTAATTTTATATTCAAACTATTCAGGCGATTAAAAACCTAAAATATTTTTTTTAGTATTTTGCAAAATAGATTTCTTAATCATTTTTCTTTTGTCTCCTGTCAATATTCTTAAAATTTGTATCTTATATATCGTCACTTAAAACGCAAAATGCCATAACTAACAATTAAAATATTTAACAGAAAAAGAACGAATCTATTTAATATGATAACTTGTATTAAACTCTTTGTAATTGATTTTTCTTCTATTTGTCTTGTAAATATTATACAAACTTAAAGTTAGGTCTTCTTGCGTTTACCATATAATCTTTTTTAGATAAGGCCGTTTGTTTTTTGTCACTAAAATCGCTAATGGAAAGATTCCCATTTTTTTATGAAAAAGTCGATTTTTAATTTGTAGTTAAGGGCTTTTGTGTTTAAGGTAACGATATGTTAATTAAACTGTATTTAAAAAAAAAATGAAGACTAAAATTCCAAAATGGATTTTAAAATCACTCGAAATTCTTCGCACCTTTTAGAAGTGATCGTTTTGAAATCGATCCAATTTTATCACATACCTGATTTATAATAATGGGTTTCAAGTCTCTATTCGAATTTGTGAAAAATGTTGAGCAACATTTATTATTTAACTCAAAAATGTTGACCTGTATCAATGTTGCCTATTTTGCGAGCTTTTACAATTTGACGTTTTTATTCCTGTAATGTATGGTACATTGTTTTGCGTATACAAACCCCACATGAGATTTAATAAAAAAGAATGTAAATATGGATGAACAAACTGTTACCGGATGTGCAATAATAATTTTTTATTTTTCTTAAATAATCAGTTCATATTTTTGCTTTTGCTTAAAATTCCACGTGAAATAACTGCAGCTTACATTATTTCGCAGTGTAAAAAATGTTGCCAGAAACATTACGGAACTTTTTCACAAAATGAACTCTTTCTTTTTTTCATATGCGTTTTGACAGCATTTCATGTGCAATTTTAAACAGAGTACCATGCTTAAAACGTAAAAGCGACATGAAATAAATCCCAGTCTGACTTTTTTTAAAACTAGTGTACTTTCCGGCAATCTGAATACTAAATTTATCAAAAAGAAAAAAAGAACGAATTTTTCTGGTTTTAAATCATAAAAACTACCCGTTATTTTAAGCTGGGCCATATTCCATCTCTTTAACAAATTTGTCGATAAAACATACTATAGATAAAAGAGTACCAAGATTACCAGCTTTTTCTTATTTTAGATCCCCAGAAAGTACATTGTATGTTAATGTAGTCTATAATATGCATGTATGCCAAATTTATCGATTATACAAAAAGTATCAATTTTACCCGTTTATACCCCTTATAAAGTACAAAATTTATACCCAAAAATATTCCATATATTTAAATCTGGATCATATGCAATCTGTATACCAAATTTATCACAAAGAGAAGTCGACTTAATTTTTCCCCCATTTGGGCCAGATGTTATCGGCTTACCACAGATTCAACAAATTTAGTATCTGATACATAATTTAAACCAAATGCTGATATTGGTTTCATTTGCAAACATTAATTTTAAGACTTAATTGATTATTCTAAAAATTAAAGTATACAGAATTCTACGTGAGAAATTTGCTTTTAATGGTGTTCTTGTTATCGCATGACATTCGTTCTAATAATTTCCCTTTTTTAATCTATATTATTACATATTCTAAATTAAAGTTGATTTTCTTTTTTTACGACTCACTTTGCTGTTTCGCATTAATAATACATTTTAGAATTTTTAAAAATAAACCCAATTTCTGTTGCTTTAAGTTTTGCTAAAGTGATTAATTGAGAGATTTATTGATTTTTGAAGAATCAAGTAGAAAATCATATAGAGCTTGTCTTTTATAAATGTTTTGTTATTGATTGATTAGTTTTTCCATAACGTCAAGTTTTCATTGTTAAATTTAAAAGCTCTTTCAGAATATATGAAAGAAAACCACACACGTTCGAAATGTAAATTTATATAAATACACACAAAATAAAATCGTCGAAAACAAGGTTGATTTTACCGTTTGCGGTAGTGATTTTGCTTCATTGTTATTTCATGTTAATTTAACATGATTTTACAATAACTTGCGAACAGCATTTTTTCTTTTAAAATAACTATAATTCATGTTTATTTAACATTGCAGTAAAGTTAGAGCAAAATTTCATTTATATTGAACTAACAATCCGAATCACGTTGAATGAATGCTATTTCAAGTTGAAACAACGTGAATTTAATGTAGAATCAAATTGGTTTGAATGTGATATAACAGTGAGGCAAAGCTACAGAGACAACATATGCATTTATTTAAGAATAATTCAAAACACTTACCCCTGTGACACATGTCTCACTTTTTTTGTATTCCTCTTTGTTACCAGAAGCCCAATATAGTTTTCGTCATCATTCTACTTTGAAAACTTGATGTACTATTTAACTAATAATTTTAACTAAAAGAATACGGGAATTTGAAAAAATGTATGTTTTTCCATACCATATCATATATATTCTGAAAAAGGGAAAATCCTTACACAAATATACAAATGTACCTTCAATACATACTTAAGTATGTATGGATGTTAATTTATTTATGATTAAAATTATTTTTAATTATTTAAGCTTGAGGTCTTTTTATTTATTAAAAAATTATATTTATTTATTTCAATATTTCGCTAACCTTTGGCTAGCATCGTCAGGAAATTGAATTTTTAATTGAATAATTAAAAATAATTGTAAAATAAAGGTCAAATAAGAATAAATATCAATTTATTTATGATTTTAATATAAAACTGGTTATTATGGATTAAATAGGGGGGGTGCTTCAATACCAGGCTAGATAAGGCCATGATGGCTTTATCTCTCATTCAATAGGGTGATAAAGCCTTTTTTGTTTTATTTTCATTTGAATGGGAGATAAAGCCATCATGGCCTTAGCTCACATTAACAATATTAGGCAATGGCTTTATCTCTCATTTCAGTTCCGGAGACACTTAAGCTTAGGGGTTTTTTCCTCCAGTAGGACGCGCCAGGTGGCTTCGCTGAATAAAGTTTTCCTGCGTGCGTCACAAGAATAAAACAATGTTTTTCAATGATAATTTCCCTTTTACAGAATATTTACACCATGCATAACAATTTTCTGAAAAAATATGGCTTTAGCTCTCATTTGCGAAAAAAAATATGGCTATATATCTGATTTCGCAAAATTTTGCCTATGACCTCACCTCTCAATGATTGGGCAATAAGGCCATTATGGCTTTATCTACCATGGTTTGAAAGCACCCCCCCACCACGACGATTCAATATTGAACAATGCTATTTTAAGAGTGAATAATATTAAATAAATGTGGTTTAAGGTTATTTTAATATTTTTCATTTAAAATTAATATGAAATAATTTTTTTTTTTTTTTTTTTAATAATTTATTTTTATTATTGAATCTTTCTTATCGAAATTTACAATATGTATTCAAATCTTAATTCTACTTGTTTTTTATTAGTTGTTACCAATGTAACCACTAACTGCTGTATTCAAAATTTAAAAATGTCTTCTAGTTAGGCTCAAAGTATCGGTTCTTTTTAGCCTCTGGTGACCTTCGAACTGAAGCAGACACCGAGCGAGTGAGTTAGGGTGGGCCATTAGTTTATTGATGTAGCTAATTGAGTATTTTTTAATTTCCTCCTCCATGGGGCTCAGACAATTTGTCGTAATATTCTGGACTGTCTTCTTTGAAGCTTTTGGATGTTAGATGCGCATGCAGTACCCCATAATTGGATGCCATATGTCCATATTGGTTTTATGATGGACTGCACATGCAGTACCCCATAATTGGATGCCATATGTCCATATTGGTTTTATGATGGACTTGTGTAAGAGAATTTTGTTGTCTAAAGACAAGTTTGAGTTTCGAGCGAGAAGCCAATGTAGTTGAGCTGCTTTAAGTTTCATAGCCCTTATTTTCGCTTCAATATGACGAGACCAGGTCAAGCGTCTATCTATATGAATTCCCATGTACTTAACATGGTTTTCTACCGGAACAGTGATGTCAGTTATTTTTACAGCTGTGCACGTTTGTTTTCTGAGCGTGAAAGTTAAGTGAGCCCATTTAGCCGGGTTAACCTTTATTCTCCATTTTTCTAGCTAGGCCTCTAGTTCATTGATGTGGGACTGCAGATTTTGCGATGCGACTTTTGGGTCATGGTTAACGCTAATAAATGCTGTGTCGTCTGCAAATGTAGAGCTATGCGTGCTCAGGTTTGTTGGCATATCCGCTGTGTATATTATATATAGAAGCGGTCCTAATATGCTGCCTTGGGGGACACCAGCAGTAATTTTATTGAAGGGGGAGTATTTATCTTGCGACCTTACTATGAATGTTCTGCCTGTTAGATAGCTCTCCAGAAGCTTGTGAGTGTTTTTAGGAAGCGTTCATGTGATTTTGATGAGTAGCCCATCATGCCAAATAATAATGATAAATTTCAATAAAAGACATACTTTTGCAGCAATTTACTATGATTCTCAATCAACATTTTGTCATGTTAATTAAACATTGGTATTTTTTCTGTGTGTACAAATAAATAGACGTTGAATAAGAAAATCTTTCTCCACAGCAGATTTATAAGCAGGAAGATAAAAAGTTTCATTCATTTTTTTTAACAATATTTTAGTTAAAGTTGAATTTTTAAGTGGAAAACAAATAAATAAGCCAAACGTCACATCTGTCTATTGAATCAAGTTATCAATTTTCTATCAAACGTTTTTGCAAATTCTTTTGAAAACAACGAGTACTGAATAAATATGAAACAAAAAATTAAAACTTAAAACAAAAAGTTAAACAAAAAAAAAAAAAAAAATATATAAAACTACTTTAACTAACAAGTGCCATTAAAACAATATATGAATATAAAAAAAAGTATGTTGTGGGTAAATGGATATTCTTTTTTTCCAATAATATTAAGAAAATTTTTTCAGACGTCAATTTGGCGTCAATAAAAATTCTTATATACATACATTAAAAAAACATACATTTTATACAGTAGTAAAGATCTATCGACGTAAAACTGTAAATGCTACTTAAATAAATAGTATATAGAAATAAATATATTATGCAGTGTATGTATATATAAAATTGTTCTTATAAGGAAAATTTTTTTTTTACTAAAAAATGAATAAGATTGTTCTCCAACTAGATGTGATACTGGTTTTGTTTTTTTTTTTTTTAGTTGGTTCTAAATATATAACAAGTAAGAAAGTATAGTCGGTCAAGCCCGACCATATGATACCCTACACCCCGGTATTTAAAAACACATCATGCTTATGTGTCTATGTAAATATGGATTTATCTATGAAAATCGGTTTAAAAGTTTGTGAGAGGCAGAAATTGCCCCCTGCCTCCCCTTGGGGTCCTATTTTTTAAAAACTGTATAGCTGATATGTCCCTATGGATATGGATCTATCTTTGTTTTAAATTTTTCATTAAAATCGTTTTGAGAGGCAGAAATTGCCCCTATCCGATTTTTTTAAAAATTTATACATTTTGTGTCCATGTAGATATGGTTCTATCTATGTTTTAAATTTCATTAAAATCGGTTTGATAGTTTCTGAGAGGAAGAAATTTCCCCCTATCTTCCCTCGTGGTCTTACGATTCGGCCCATTTTCAACAGGCTTGGTCCTTGTGCCAATAAGAACCTATGACCAAATTATCAAATTATCTCCAAAATTGCGACCTGTACTTTGCGCACAAGGTTACATGGACAGCCAGCCAGCCGGACGGACATCGTTAGTTCGACTCAGAAAGTGATTCTGAGTAGATCGGAAAATTCAAATAAAATAAAACAAGCAAGAAATAAAGTCGTACAAGCCTGGGGCCAAATAACGGCATTCGATATCGATCGTAATTACAATACAATTTGAATGGGAATTTCGATCGATATCGAACGCCGTAATTTGGCCCCAGCACAATCTTGGACAAAAGTTCGTTTTGAGGTAAAATATTTTGTTAGAAATACTTGCGAAGAAGTCTCTGTGCTTAAAAGTAATTTTTGTAGAGGGCTTTTAAAGGATCTATGGTCAATTGTGGACCGAACCTGCGGGAAATTTTGGTAAATTGTTCTTTAAGCATGAATCCAGTGACCAGTGAGCACAATATTACACTTAATAAAAACGCATTGTGATATTTTGGTGAAAACATGACATATAACTTAACTGGTGATAATGTGTTGTAAGTGTTACTCCAGAAGAAAGATAATGGACAAAAAAATAGTCATGTGATTAGACTTTATCTGGTTCTATTACCTTATATGAATGGGATATATCATATTAACACGGTTTACTCGGGACAATATCTGCTACAGGCATTATTTTAACCGTAATTGAATGTGTCTATTTGGGTTATTTCAGTGACCTGTTACAAATTGCCGGTTCACACACGTCAAGTTTGACTCGTCAAGTCTTGAGCTTTTAGGAGAGAAGGGCAAAGAGTATGCCATTTCTTGTCCCCTCTCTCCTAAAAACTCAAGACTTGACGAGTCAAACTTGACGTGTGTGAACCGGCACAAAGTGTCAAAAATGTGACAATATACCCCATCCTAGGTCATCGCCATGTTAAAGCGACAAGTCCCCTATAAGAGAAGTGATTTTGATTAATAGTGAATTTATCGAATAAAACGAGCTTTCAGAATTAGAATTTAGATTAGAGATGTTTTACGTTATCAGTACACTGTTTCGTATAATCGTCATGGATTCTAAAAAATTTTAATGGGATGCGTCCTTGAGTCAAAAAAAGATATACCCAATTTAATTTAATAATCCTTCAAAGGCCCGCTTACTTATACATTATACTACGGTGTACTAAAATGCTTACGGTCTTATGCAAAAAAAGGTTTATGAAGTATTTTAGTTTAATGTGCTAAAAAAACGGGTGCTTTTCATAAAAATTTTACTACACAATCAATCGCTTGGCATTTGAAAACAGCCCATCTTTTTTTTTAGCTTATTTTCGTATAAGTTGTAAATATAGTTGGAGCCTTCCTGATGTATCAGGGCGAATTTCACTTATTATTGTAATTATTTTCAATTTTGTGTTTTTTGTTTAAATAATGAACTTGTCTTTGTGTTTGTAAATAACCATGCTGTTTACTGAAAATGTTAGATGGTTTTAGGAAAACAATCGTATTGGTTCATTTTAATCTTTTAAAAGGGCGTTAATTTGTTTTAATTTAATAATTTTTGATTTTTTCTTTTTAAATTTAAAATAAACATACACACTGATTCACTTAAAAACCCTTTATTGTTTCACTCTGGTAACACAGTTCTCAAAATAGTTTCATCCTACTCTTACGTTTTTAACACCCCGAAAACTTATGTTAAACTCACAGCGACGACCTGGAATGTATTTATAATGTATCTTTAACGTCTAGTAGTTTTGGAAATTTGCGCTTTATTACCACTATACTTCTTTATGTGGAATTAGAACCAATTAAAATTATGCATTATTAGCATTATGTCAACAAAACTGTTAAATATTTTTAACGCTCGCTTTCATTTTCAACGAAAAACAGCTGGTTTACACTCCACTTTATCTTCAAGTCGCCCTTGTGTGAAAACCCACACAAAAGAAAAAATTTTACACGATAATCAAAAAAATTTTTGAGGTGCACTTAAGAAACTTCTTGACCTTGTAAGCAATATCAATTAAGTACTGAAAACAATTTTTTTTTATAAAAATATATTTAAGTAAAGAAATATTTCTGAGCTTACGTAAGTTACCCTCATGAGTGGTTTTCCAGACATGTGTAGTTTCTATGTAATTTGCATAAGAAACTAAATTTTCGGTCGGCAAGTATGAATATTTTTGTATTTGTTGCGAACTGTATGCAATGTATGTTTTATAAAGGGAGTGCTTATATAAAACACGCAAAGCTTTGTGTGGCTTGTGGTTGATCACCAACGGGATAAATACATCATTAATGTACCGTAAATCATGGCTTTGATTACAGATGTGTGAAAAGTCACACACGAGGGTAACTAAAGTAAGTTTTTTTGAGGATGATTTGAGAGTTATAATTTTCAGCACGACAAATATTACGACAATGCCAGCAAGGAATAATGAAATAGCTTTAATACGACCATAAATTTAAAAATCAGTCGCTTATGCTGTGTTTATCGACTGATGAAACGCCAACACGAAATTTTATTGTGTTTTAAAAAATCCCATGGCTGAAAACAGATATTTTTATTTACAGCTTTGTTGTCATTTGTAGCAAATCATGTAGCAGAGAGCTGTAATTTTATGGCTCAAGTTGCATGTTTTGCCGATTTTTATTTTTAAACTTGCGTTTAATTTTTGGAATAGTTTATGTGGCAATTTATTAATTTCACAATGCAAAAGAATACAAAACACCGTATGAACGACAAGTCGATAGTTAGTGGGGCTTATGGGAACGATTAATAGTGAATTGTTGTAGCGCGACATCGTGAATAGGCTGTTATGCTGTCACATTCCAAGGCCCAGAAAAAAGATCTACATAAATGAAAACTAAAAATATAGTTGAAATAAAAACTAGTACAAATGATTATATCTGGTGATTTTTTAAGAGCTATAGAAAAGTTTAAAAAAAACATAAAATTGAGAAAAATTCATAAAATCTTTATTTGAATCGATAGTAAGGTCCATAAAATTTAATGTTTGAAGGTTATTTCATTCAAATGTTGACCGTGACTGCGCCTCAAATGGTCCATCCGCTTAGTTCAATTTTCGGCTGGTATCTCATGAATAAATGCTTCAATGTTGTCTTCAAATGCGTCAATTGAAGCGGGCATGTGTGTATAGACATGAGCTTTAACACAGCCCCACAAAAAATAGTCTAAAGGCGTTAAATCGCACGATCTAGGCGGCCAATTGACCGGTCCCGAAGTGAAATAAAATGTTCGCCGACCTCGCCTCTCAATAAGTCCATTGTTAACCGTGCTGTGTGGCATGTGGCACCATCTTATTGCAACCACATGTCATGCAAGTCAAGCTCTTGCATTTTGTGCAAAAAAAAGTTGGATATCATCTCACGGTAACGCTCACCATTCACAGTTACGTTACGATTCGCATCATCTTTGAAGAAGTACGGTCAAATGATGCCACCAGCCCATAAACCGCACCAAACTGTGACTTTTTCTGGATGCATTGGTAGCTCTTGCAGTGCTTCTGGCTGATCTTCACTCCAAAATCGGCAATCTGCTTATTAACGTACCCATTAAGCCAAAAATTAGCGTCGTCGCTGAACACAAGAAGCGCGCGATGAACTTCAATAATTTGCAAGCGTTGTTCGTTTGTAAGACGATTCATGGTTAAATTATAGACCAAACTGAAGAAGTTTGACATGGAAACAAAACACGAAACGTGCGTCAGCTGTTGAAACCAGTGTTGCCAAAAAGATAATAGCTAAAAAATCAACCTATATTTGATTTAAAATACTTTTACGATATTAGATATATTTAAGAATTATTTATAATTTTAGTTGTAAATTAAAGTTTTATGTCGTATTAGTTCAAAATTGTTATAAGTCCTACTGTTTGAAACTTTCTAGTAATTGTTAAACAAAATTTGTTACGTCTCAAGATAGATTTGAATTTAGATGTGTAAAAGTTTTTTAAAAATACAGAAAGAAACAGAAAGTTCTTGAATCGATTAGAATGTTTCTTGAATCTACTAGAAGGGTTGTGAACTATAAACACACTCATTCAACGGTTCATTTTGTTACTGACAATGGAGGATAAATTTTAATTTTTAATTAATTTCAATAAAGTTTGTTAAGTTAAATAAGTGTGTGTATTTTTATTGATTTTCAATTTAAATAACTGAAAAGTTTTTATAAAGAGCATAAACTAAAACGCGTTTTATTAAGTAAAAACATAACAATACATTTTAAACATGACGTATATCCCTACATACATAATTATTTATTTTACAACTTTTGGAAGTGTTTTCTTTAATTAAAAGATATTTAAGGAATTCTTAAATAAATACTGACAAAAGTTACATATCTATTATATTTTTATTAAAAATAAAAATGACGTCTATTTCTGCAAATAAATATTAAAAAAGCAGTAAAACTAAATTATAGTTATACCACATAATGTGTTTAAATGTAATGCCCATAAGTACGCAATATTTTTTGTTTTATTACAGTCGTATTTTAAATATTCCCCAGAGTATGCAACACAATTTTCTTTAATACTTAATTTACTTAAACAATGCACAAAATTTTTTCTTATTTACATATAAAGAAATAAATTGTATATATGTATGTACTTAATAATGAAACTTAAATAAAGTGAACTTGAAATATTGTATGAATGAGAAAGTGAATGAGTGAGAGTACAATGAGTATAAATTTATTCTTTTTAGTCATGACAAGACCGTAAATCTCTTGGGAAATTCTGGTTAAAGAGTGAAATTTATAAAAATTGAAACAAAATATATGCAAGTTTAATTGAAGTCAGCTAAAGTGGGTGAAGTACTTTAAGTCAGTTCAAAACTTTTTATTTGTTACACTAAAAAGCATTATTTAAAAAGCTGCAAAAAAATACAATATGAACGATGTTATATGCCTGCGTCCATAAAAATATTTCAAGTCTAATAAAGGTTAAAAAAAACTTTCTATGAAAATTGTCTTAATAAACGTTTGTTAAATTTAAACATCGTTTATGAATACAAAGAAAAAAATTTAAGGATTAATAAAACTAAACTAAAATTTACTTAAAATTTTAAGTTAAACAAAATTGCAGTCTTAGGCCGAGGCCACGCAATGAGCGGCTAAGCGTCAAGCGGCTGAGCGATGAGCGTCAAAAAATTGAAACATGTGAAATACTATTGAAGTGGCCACGAAATGAGCGGCATGCGAGCGAAATTTTTGAGCGGCTAAGCGGCGTCGCTCAGGAATAAAACTTGTTCTAATTTTTAGTTGTTTTTTGAGCGTCAAAAAATAAACATGGCAAAAGTTAATATGGTGCTTATGATTTCATCCGTACAAAGCCGACCGCATTATGGCAAGACAGATTAATTAGCAAATTTTAATAATAAAAATGACCGAGAAATTATTTTTTTGTTTTGTCAATTTGGTGTTAACTTTTAGCAACAGCAAATCAAAGCATTTCATAGACATACGGCAGTATTGTATTGGGTAGATTTGTATATAAATGCTTTAATTCCCCTTGCTTGATAAATATGGACACATTAGCATGATGTGTTTATTAATACTGTGTTGTAGGGTGCCATATGGTCGGGCTTGACCGACTATACTTTCTTATTTGTTTATAATTTGTATTTGTTTTAAATGTAAGTTAAGCGAACGAAGTCTTCGGTCGAAATCGACGAGCAGGCTGCAATTTTTTGCACCCACACCACAATAGTGAAGAGGGTATTATGCATTTGTGCTGATGTGTGTAACGCCTTAAAATATTAAAGTATACCGATCGACTCAGAATCACTTTCTGAGTCGAACTAACGATGTCCGTCCGGCTGGCTGGCTGTCCATGTAACCTTGTGCGCAAAGTACAGGTCACAATTTTGGAGATAATTTGATCAAATTTGAACATAGGTTTTCATTGGCACAAGGACCAAGCCTATTGAAAATGGGCCAAATCGTTGGACCGCGAGGAAAGATAGGGGGTCATTTATTCCTCTCAGAAAATATTAAACCGATTTTAATGAAATTTAAAATATAGATAGAACCATATCTTTATGGACACAATGGGATGCATTTAAAAAAAATAGGACCACGAGGGGAGATAGGTGCAATTTCTGCCTCTCAAACCGATTTTAATGAAACTTAAAACATAGACATTTCCATATCTATATGGACACATAAGCTATATAGTTTTTCAAAAATAGGACCACAAGGGGAGGAAGGGGGCAATTTCTGCCTCTCACAAACTTTCAAACCGATTTTAATGAAGTTTGTAAACATAGATAAATCCATATTTATATGGACTTATAAGCATGATGTGTTTTTTAATACTGTGGTGTAGGGCATCATATGGTCGGGCTTGACCGACTATACTCTCTTACTTGTTTTTCTTAAAAAACGCATTACATTTTTATGAATACGATTTTCGCGTAATAACATTGAACAAGCCACTCTTTACAATGGCATTTTAACAACTAACCGCTCAGAAGTGACGCTCAGTAATAAGCCACTTGCCGCTCAAACTTGACGCTTTGACGCTCATCGCTCAGCCGCTTGACGCTTAGCCGCTCATTGCGTGGCCTCGGCCTTACTGAGCTACCTAAACAAGAGCGTCAAGCGTTTTTTTAAACATGAAAATTTGATTGAAAATACATTTTCAATAAAATAAAACGACCAAGCGATGCATAGAGGGTTCACAGAAAGAAAAACACTCCGGATAAATTAATCTTTTTATACTTACTTCAATCACGAATCGTACTTAAAAATTCAAGTACGATTAACGCTAAAACGTACTTAAATCAATCCTAAATGGGATTACTTTAAAAAATCAATCCCGATATTTATTGAAATAAGTATAAAATGCTTAAATCAAGTACAAAAAAGATTAAACTTTTTGTTGAAAGCAGGGTTGTGAACTATTTCTAATCAAAAAGCGCCGTGTCTCCAATCAAAAAGCGCTAAAAAGCGCTAAATAAAATTTAAATAAAAAACTTAATGACATGTTTAAGATCCAAGTTTTATTAGTAACACTGGCCGTCAAAAAAAATCGTTTTAAATAAAAATTTATGAAAAACAAAGATACTACTGCGCTAAATTCAAATCAGTTTTCAGTTGTTTCTATCATGTCTTGTTCTTTTATGGGCTAGTCTTATATTTTGACCGAAATAAGGCATTTATGTGCTACATATATTTTATCATAACTTGAGAACGATATTGATATTTTACAAATAATTATTTTATATTTTATATTATATTTTTCCATGCAAATTAGTATTTTTATCCTTTATCAGAAATCCAGGTATATTATGAATAAAAAAAGCAAGAAATCAGTAAACAAAATGTTAACTAGACGTGATTGAATAAACTATTTGCATTTAGCACGCTAAAGTGAATTAAAATCACATAATCAAGATCTCTAGATCGACTTTTTTTTAGTTTTTTGCCGAGCAGTGTTAATAAAACTTTAATATTTTTAAAAAGCCTTTTCTGATATTTAAGGAAGCTTAAAGTAATATAATTTCAACTATACACGGAAAGAATTATTTACTAATTCACCATAAAATATGTCTTGAACCACGAAAATTTTGCACTATTCTCGTCCAAGTCAAAAATTTCTTATTGTATATAAACATAAGCAAAAAGTTGTGACTCAAAGCGAACTAAAATTTACTAAAATACAGCTAAAAAATAAATTTTAATTCTATAGTTACTTAAATCAAGTTTTCTTTGCTTTTTATTTTACAAAATCAGAAGAAAAGCCTAAAAGTTTTCCATAAAAACGTATAGCACTAGTTAGTTTATAAAAAAAAACTTTGTTTCTTGATTCTATTTGAAAATCAGACTAATATCAAATAAATGCTTCTTTAATTTTTGATCATATACCAAAAACGTGAATTTTTTAATCATGAGAAAATGTTTCTTTATTTAAGAAACTTTTACTTAATACGAACAAAATAAGTTAAAATCAGTTATTTAGTTTTGAATTTTCTTGTTTTAAGAAACGAAATGGATTTCTTTAGAAAATAAACTTCTTTCCTTGTATAGAATGCTTTTCAGAGTAAAGTATTTTCAAAACGGAAACAAATTTTGGTTTAATGTGTCTTGATTTTAATGTATGCAAATAAAAGTACAAAAATGTTGGGTATCAATAAAAGCGCTAATTTAGCGCTCTTTTTTAAAAAAGCGCTAAGGAAAAAATATGCGCCTTTTCGACAGTTAAAAAGCGCTTAATCTAGCGCCAAAGTCGCTAAATTGGCAACTCTGGTTGCAAGTGCCACTCTGAGAGTAAAATTACAAAATGAGGGTTTTATCTCATAAAACTTATTAGTCTCATCTCTCAGCCAAGGTATATTTATAGCAGGTAGCCGCGAGATTACAACAATTGTACAATAAAACAAACAACAGGGCTTTTTATTGTTGTTTTATGATACGAACTGTCAAACAGCAAAGGGGTTGAAAAGAGACAAAAGATAAAAACAAAAAACTTGTTTACTTGTTTACTATACAACCTTGACAGTTTGTATCGCAAAACAAGCAAATAAAAAATAACCAGCTGGCTTTCCGAGACTACCTGCTATAAATATACCTTGCTCTCAGCATTGCATTTTTTATGCGTGCTTACGTGTGTGTTTTTCAAAATTTGTTATACAATTATTTTGTTTGTTGTAACAACAAAAACAACAGAACAAGAAGAAAAACATATACATATATATGTATGTATTATTTTTATGTTTAACCCTCCGGCTTACGCATGCTTTGATTATCTATACACATTAAACAAAGGCCCGGCCAGACTCATGTGTACCACGAACGGTTAAAAAGTAAATTTGAAATTTGCGTCTCATTTAGTTTATATTTTTAGCTAAATATGTAGATAAGATTTTTAAAGTAAAAACCATATCGGGCATAATGTTGGTGTTTTATCATTCTTTAATGTGTAAAACGGGTGAGTAAATCAATCATAATAATTTTTTCTGTCTAATCTCTTTTTTGGTTTTTTCAAGAACAAATTGGAGATAAAATCAACTTTATAATACTTGAATCAAGCGCATTTTGAGATTAATTCAATCTTACTTTTACTTAAATCTATCTCATTTTCGGATTATATTAAGTACAAGTTCGGCACTGTTGCTAATTTGACGGTTTTACCGCGATTCTAGCGGTTTTTATGTGCCTATCGCGGCAAAATTTCCGTTTTGACGGTTAGCGGGAAATCTAGCGGTTTTTTTAAGTATTAATAGAATATAAAATTTGTGTTCTAGGAACTTGAAAATTTAAAATTTTTTTCATGAAATAAGAGATTTAAAGTATGTATTTTTTTTATTAAAATTATACAGTAAGAAGAAAAAAAATTTTGTTTTTTCGAAATTGAATTCTCTTCTGCTATAAAAACATTTTACAACATTTTTTTTTATTAATTTTTTAATAAGGATTACCTGGAATTCTGTCAAATTATGTTCAGTTTACAACAATAATAATTCGTAGTTTTCTGGTTGATTATGCTAATAACACTGGTCGCAAAATTAAAAAAGGCGGCAGCAAGAACGTTCTTATGTGATTTTAACTGCCTTTAGCGTGCTGAATACAAATCTTTTCACAGATTGATTCTATTACGTCTAGTTGTTTATGGGCTTGACTAATATTTCGTCCGAAATAAGGTGGCTATGCTTTAAAGGAAATTTTATTCCAAGTCATATGCTAGTAATTTAATCCAAATCGGACAAATTCGACGAAATATTAGTCATTTTCATTATATAATCATTAGTAAATTTTGTTCTCAACATTAGATCAAAATCGGAGAAATAATTTTCCAGTTATGATGAAATATATTAGCATCACCAGCCCAAAATAAAAAACTAGAAAGACTTTATATATTTTACCAACTTTTAGGCACTTTTTTAAAAGAAACATTCTTGTACGTTCCCGGGACTAAAAAAGCCAGGGAAATCAAAAACCTTACTATATAATTTTAATAAAAAGTCGTATTCCTTTAAAAAAAAGCACCCTATACATATCTTGATTTGTATATACATTTTGCAAAATATTGAGATTTTAGCGATATTTTAACACATTTTACGCTAAATAAAAAAATTAAGCGGCTTCTAGCGGTTTTTGAAGTACGATTTGACGGTAAGTCTTCAAAAAAAGTTGGCAACAATGAAGTTCGGATTAAAACAATTTTATAATTCTTGAATCAAGCTCATTTTGAGATTGATTCAATTTTAGTTTTACTTAAATCAATCTCATTTTCGGATTACTTTAAGTACGAAATCGGGATTGAATATGGATAATTTAAGTATTTTGGGATTGAAAATCCGTACTTGAATCAATCTTTCTGTACTTGATTCAAGAAAATCCGTACTCACCGTACTATCAATACCGCTTTGGATTGATTTGAGTACGTTTGGATTAATTTTTTTTTTAGTGTTGAAATGTACCAGAAGTGAGGATTAATTAAAAAGCTGAACTTTATCCTACACATTCGTGTGTGGTACTGGGTGAAAGGTAATTAAATTCTACATCGCTATTTGCCAAAAACTTTTGTTTTGAGTAAATTACTCTATCGACTGCGAGCTGTCAAAGTCACATAATGTTTCAAAATTTTTCGTGTCGTGCCTAAAACTGAAAATTGAGATATTTTGGGTGCTGATAATTCTTATTAAGCGTTCTAAAAGTAATTTTATTCAAATGGAACCATCAACTTCAGGTATTTGGCTACATAATTGCATTAATGTTTTTTAGATAAATGTTTTGCAAATATTTTTAATATTTTTTTTTTAAAGTGCTCCATATATGGGGTATTTTCGTTATATGCACAGAAATTCAACAAATTTCTTGTTGCGATCCATCAAATTTTATTAAGTGATATTTTAATATAGTATTTTAGCTTATTTATTCCACAACAAACTTTTGCAGAGGCACCGCGTTTTTTTACTTATTAAAATTTTTGTGATAGAACTCCAGTTGCTAAATACTTAATCTGAACAAACAAACAACAAATCAACTTGTTTGTTTTTAACTCTCTTTTGTCTTTATTTTCGGTATTAAAGTTATTGTTATAAATGAGTTTGGTTTCTATCAGAGATGGTTGCGTGAAGAAGCTCAGGAAGCCAGAAATAAGGATTTTAAAAATTAAAGGGAACACTTTGCTCGCAAATGCAGCCGAGAAAAGTCGAATGAAGATATTCTAAATAGATTTTTTCTCAGTTCAGATCCATTCATATCTAGTATAAACAAACAAAATGAGCGGAAAGAAAAGCAACAATTTTCAAATTCAGAACTACAGTTTTTGCTATCGCCTATTATTTCTCAAGAAATACATGATAGTGAGAGTAATGATAGTGAAGATTATGATGATGAAGGTGAGGATGAACATAATGATACAGATAGGAAGATTATAAGGCTCCACGAAAAGCCCCCAATGAAATAACGCCCAGGAAATAGCCCCCAATGAAATAATCCCCAAAAAATAGGAAATAACACCCAAAAGCAGTGAATGAAATAACATCGAAAAATAAATGAAATAAACCCCAAAACGAAAACGAAACAACCCCCAATATTTTGATGTTATTTCATATGAAATAACACCCAATGATGAAAATGAAATAACCCCCAATGAAATTAACCCCATCAGCAACAAAAATGAAATTATGCCCAAAATTCATAAAAGAGTCAGTTTCACCAAGGATTTCATGAAGTCAATATGGACCAACAGCAAAGTCGCAAAATTATTGAAATGAATCGTGTGGAGGCCCGCAGGCGTCTTCTTAATAATAAGGATATATTCGGTTCAAAAATATTGCTGCAGTTATTTTACCCGCCCGTAGATCCTTGTAGCCCTGCTCTATTTTTGCAGTTCGGAAGACAATTTGCCTTCTACGTTTGGCCTTTACACGGGGGGGGGGGGGGGGGGTGCTTTTTAACCATGGGAGGTAAGGCCATAATGGCTTTATTGCTCAATTGAATGTGAGATAAAGCCGTTATGGTCTTATCGCCAAATCACTGAGAGGTAAGGTCATATGTAACATTTTGCGAAGTGAGAGATATAGTCATATTTTTTCCCCCAAATGAGAGGCAAAGCCACATTTTTCCAGAATATTGTTACGCATGGTGTTAACATTCTGTAAAAGGGAAAATCCTTAGTTATCATTGAAAACCATTTTTTTATTCTTGTGACGCACGCAGAAAAACTTTATTCAGCGATGCTACCTGCCGCGTCCTACTGGAGGAAAAAATTCCTAAGCAACGCCGCAGGCCGTCACGCAGAAAAACTTTAGTATGCGAAGCCAGATTCCATTACTTAACTTTAGTGTTAAAAATGAAATAACCTCCGAATTAAAAATGAAATAACACCCAAATTAAACACGCTATGAAACAAGCCCCGAATTTTAAAAATTTGTTGGGTGTTATTTCATTGGAGATTATTTCATAATTTGAAAACCCCAAATGAAGAATGAAATAATTCCCAAAAAAAATTAAAAACGGCCCAAAAAAATTGGGAGTTTTTTCATATGAAATAACACCCAAAAATGTATGAAAAAAAAATTGGGGAATATTTCATTTCTCGTTTGGGCGTTATTTCATTGGGGGGCTTTTCGTGGAGCCGATTATAATGCAGATTGTTAAAACAATTAGTGCATAATCCCAGTAAGGAGCAGGTTTTGTGTATGAATACATACCACACATCGCTTCAAACCTAATGATGGGATGCCTGATTTTTGTATGGGGTGTTCCCGGTTTGAAGGACTTTTTTCTGCTGACAATAAGCGCTTATTTTAACATGCAAACAAAGCACTCCTAAAGTGCTTTTTAGGGGCTTACTATATTAACATATGCATTAATGTTTTGCTTTAACTTTTGTTTAAATGCCTTTTTCCAATCATTTTCGAATATTTTTTTTTGGTTTGCAACCTTCTTCGTTGTCAGCACTAAAATACAGATTTTTTTTATATTTTATTCTAATCTTTTACTGCTTTGTAAAAGCTCTTTTATTGAAGCGCTCGATTATGCGCTTTTTCTCTTAAGTGCTTCAAAAAACCCAATTTTTTTTTACTGGGATATATAATTTTTTTCTTAAATACAAACAAAATGCATAAAAAAATTAAAATATTGTTTTTTATTAACATTTTATACAAATTTTAGAATTCATGAAATTTTGTCGTAAGGACAAATAGGAGCTTAAATCAATGTAGATATGTAGAAATATTTATATATGCAAATATTATTTTTAATTTATCTTTTTAATAATATATTCAATATATTTTAATTTTAAATTTTATTTAATCATTTATAGCTTTCTATTTAAAATTTACAATAAAATTTGTAAATTAAGCCCATATTCCACAAAATTGAAAAAACGTTCCCAAACAGACAAAAATTTTTTTTTATAATTTTTTTTTTTAATATGGTTTCTTTTTAAGTACATGACAATTATTGATAAACAAATAAAATTATAAAAATTTATTTTGTTACTTTTTTAAAAAAGTTGTAAAATTTTCGAAATGTTTGTTAATTTGGTTCGGCATAATGTCATGAGTTAAAACAAATTTTTAAATAAAAAATATAAACATATTTTGTTTTAAAAATTCTATTTTATTTTATTTTATATCCCAATATTTCGGTCAACTTCAAAACCCAAATTCAGACGTTACATTAAACTTATGTTCATATTTATGCAAAATATATATTTATTTTTTTATGTTTTAGAAAAAAGACAATATAAGCTTTCGTTTGCTTCTCATTTTTTAAAAAAATTACTTTCCATTTTGAAATGACGGCGAAAATTCTGAAACAAACTATAATTTTCCGAAAAATAAAAAATGTCTATAAAATCGTAAAAAAAATTTCTTTCCATGTATCTTTTCTTCAGAATATGCCTTTTAATGTATATTTAAAAATTTAAATTACGGCTCCCATGAATTAATCACCACTTTCGGTGTCATCGAACCCACTGTGCGATGTATCAAATTAGATTTTCCAGCCGGGTTGTGTTGAATTCAAGTCTTAAAGGTTTGTTTTGTATAAACTGTGTGAAAATGAAAAGTTTTGACATAAATCGGACGCTTGCCGCTCTTATTTAGGTAGTTTAGTTAGACTTTAAAATACAACTTAGATTTCTCTCGGAAAATTTAAATTTTTCTAAACAAAAACCACATTTTGTGCAATAAATTTGAAACATTTTTTCTTCCTTACAAAAGGGTGTGTATTTATATGAATTCGTGTTAATATTATGTTGGGACACTTGAAAAAAAAGTAGTACAGCCAACAATTTCAAATGCTACTAACACTGCCACTACTCGTGGCAGGCACTCTAGCTCTGCCACTTCAATTACTATGAGTATTTGCAACAACGATGCTTTTACCAAAAAGACCTTGATTAAGGTCTATATATACAGAATAAATTTGTTTGTTTGTTAAATATGTCGCTTTATTCTCACTCATTTGTTTGCATAAAAAAATGGATTCTTGTGAATTTTTTTTGTAAGGATTTTCTTGTTTTCTAGCTCTGTTTTGGTTCGTACAACAATTTGTTGCTATAATTGTGGCACGTGTGAATGATTGTGCATGGAATAGTGTGTATATTTTTTGGTGGGTTTTCCCTGTCATTTGTTAAATTGTTAGTTACAAACAGGTATTTTGCGGTTTCCTATGGCGTCAACGGCAGCCGCTACTGTTGTTTGTTTATTTGTCGTTGCAGCTGCAGGTGCCTAAAATGTGAACAAGTGTTGATGGCATGTTAAACGAACATACACAAACATGCAAACACATACAAGATTGTACATAGTATTTTTGTAAGTTTAGTTTAGGTTTTTTTTTCTTAAATGCAGCAAAAAACATACAGTCATTTTGGAAGATTATATTTGAAAAAAATCATTAATTTTAAGTTAAAAAAAATTATAAATGCTTGAAAATTTGTAAATTTTTGTTAAATAATTTGCCTTTATCCACCAATTCCTTTTTAAGCTCTTAACTGCCACCGGGGCCTGGCTGGAACCAATTGAATTTTGTATTGAGCTTTTTATGGCTATCGCAAAAACTTACGCTGACGAGCTCCTGGGCCTGGCTGGAACTACTTTTATTTGTGTGTCGTTTAGAACAATTCCTCGAAATAAAAGTAAAGAAAGAATTCTTATATGTTGCGAATGCTTTCTGATACGTTTTGTTTTGATTTTAGTTACTACAGGACATATTTAATAGCGCAGGGTCTGTCTAGGCGCAGGTGGATACAATATGCACAACAATTTTAAGGCCATTTGAACGCCAACGGTGTTTAATTTAATACTTTTTTTTCTTGTTTTCTTGTAAAAAACTCTTTGTTTGAAGAATACATAAAGTTTCGTTCCAATTAACATTTTGAATTTTCACATGAAAAAAAACTGGAAAAAAGTAAAAAAATGTCTGGCCAATTTCACTAACTTTTATTACGATAATCGTATCGTTAAAATAAATATAACGAAAATTTATCGAATATGCTATTTAGTAAAATTTTAAACGATATTCGCTGTCGTCTGAACTCAGCTGTTACTTTAAGCATTTTTTGTGTTATTTTAGCGACAGTAATGTACTTTGTGTTTATTTAAAGTTAGTGAATCGCACCACTTAAGGGTTAAATCGCAATTTGAGGATAACCAAGCAACCAATTGGCGGACACCTTCATACAATTCTTTCCTACTGATTTGTGCTTGCTTAGATTTAATTATATACTTTTATACTCTTATACTTTTACGTTTTTTATACCTTTATTCTTTCATATTTTTATACATTTATAACTTTTTAATATTTAACTTTAATACTTTCGTACTTTCATATTTTTAAACTTTTATACTGTTATACTTTTATACTTTTGTACTTTTATGCTTTTATACTTTTATACTTTTATACTTTTATACTTTTATACTTTTATACTTTTATACTTTTGTACTTTTATACTTTTATACATTTATACTTTTATACTTTTATACTTTTATACTTTTATACTTTTATACTTTTATACTTTTATACTTTTATACTTTTATACTTTTATACTTTTATACTTTTATACTTTTATACTTTTATACTTTTATACATTTATACTTTTATACTTTTATACTTTTATACTTTTATACTTTTATACTTTTTTCTTTTATACTTTTATACTTTTATACTTTTATACTTTTATACTTTTATACTTTTATAATTTTATACTTTTATACTTTTGTACTTTTATACTTTTATACTTTTATACTTTTTTCTTTTATACTTTTATACTTTTATACTTTTATACTTTTTTAATTTAATACTTTTATACTTTTTGTACTTTTATGCTGTTATACTTTTTTACTAGTATACTTTTAGTATTTTATGCATACTTTCATTCTTTTACTATTTTTTTAATTTAATACGTTTAATTTTCTATTTTTGTACATTTGTACTTTAATAGTTTAAGGATCGTTTTCACAACTAACCGATAGCTAAAGCTAGAATTTTATCGGCCGTATAAAAAATGTTCCATTATTACAACTGTAATTTAACCTACCAGGAAGGATGAACCTTAATTTACTTGAGGTTAAAGTAAAGTTCTAATAATGGAACACTTTTTAAAAGGCCGGTTAAAGTCTATTGTGAAAACGGGCCTAAGTCTTTAATACTTTTATAATTTTATGCATTATATTATTTTTATGTTGTTTTGGGTAAATTTGATTAAATTTTAGAAAGTTGTAACAAAATTCGTATTTTCACTAAAAAAAAATTCTCATTAAAAGATGAAAATTTTAATAATTTGCAAAGCATGGATTTTAAAACAATTTACTGCTTTTAAAACAGTTTGCCTCTAAAATTTAATCTAAACAAAAAAACTTCTCTGGCGTATGATTTTTTTTATCTTGTTTAATGCGAGTATTACGTAGACGTCATGTTGTGATTTTCTCTTTTAAAAGCGTTTCTATGAAAGTGTAATTTAATTTAATGTAACGTGAACTTTCATTTGCATACTTTTTAATTAAAACGAAAATTCCTTTTAAAATTCCAACTAATAAACAACGCAAGTTAAACTTTGAATTAATATTAAAATTATAACAAAATTGTATAAGTCATTGGTCGTTAGATTATAATTATCTTATTAAAAAAAATTATAAAAATTTAGCTTTACAAAAACCGAAACAAACAAAATGAAATTTAAACAAAAAAATTATAGCTTAAATCACAAAAGCAGTTTTCATGATTGTTTTTGATAACATTTGTTACTATTAAAGAGTTTATAAAAAGTCGAATTTAAAAACAAAACGGCAACTTAAAATATACGTATAAATTTATAGAATATTTTCAAGATGAGCTGTTATTTTTTAAAGTTGTATAACAGGATGTTCTTGATTTTATAACGTACTGTAATTTTATTTTTTTTTTTCGATGAGGGAAAGTTGTGTATTAAATTTGACAACAAATGTTGTTGAAAATTTAATTACTTTTTGTTTTTGTGTTAATAAAATAGATTGACAATTTGAAATGCCTTTTTAGCACATATTAAAAACTTAATAACAACATTATCAAACTTAAATAACCAATTATTTTTATAGTTATTAAATTTGGTAAAATAGTTTTTTTTTTAATTCTGAATAAGTATTATTTTAATTCTTAGTAAAGAATATCTTTAATTTAGCACAATCCAATATTATATTCTTATTTGTCATAAATATATTGTTAAATTTAAACAATTAATGAAAATGATCTCCTTTAATCTCTTTTTAGGTAAGTCACATCTACCAATGACTGATATATTAAGATAACACAAAAGGTATTTAATACATCTTAGAACTTGAATCATAAACTTTTCTGCATAGAAGTATACAAATTGTCACTTTTTTTAAATGAAACTTATACCAATTCCTTTATCTCAACAGTAATAAAACAAAATTTTCATTTGACATTTTTCTAAAGAACTAATAAAACTAAAAATCATATAAATTTCTTTGAGTACTTAATGACCTTTAAAGGTAAGCCCGATAATAACGCTAAAAATTTAGCAACAAAGTAAATGGCAAAAGTAGCATGATACCATACGCATGACAAAAGAAAAAAAATTTTGTGACACTTTTTTTTCGCTTAAAGAAAATCTACTTTAAGTAACCAAAATGCAAACATAGTTTGAGTTAAGTTGTGATAAAATGGTCGTTTTTCGTCCTTTTCACGCATCAAAATGTTTGAATACGACGATAACGATGATGTGAGAAGGAAGATGAAAAATTTTGAAAAAAGAATGACTGGTAGTAAGACTGAAGGTTACGAGTTTTATTTATGGATGTGTGTATACTTATATGTGGGGTTTTTATATTAAAAGAAAAAAAACAACAACAAAAAGTTGTGCAAATATTTTTAGCATGACAATAAAAAAAAAAAAAAAACAAAAATAAGATAAAAAACAAACATGGAATTAAAATAACAAGAACCCAGTTAATTGGTGTTTGTTAAATGCGTACGTGAGTGTGTCAAAATGTTACGTCGAGATACGTTCTACATGTTGCGAGTACAGTGTAAAACTTTGTTAGATGCTTGAAAAACTGACACATTTAAGGATAGAAATTTAAGAAGAATTATTTACTGTTGTTATACACTTAGACAGAAGAATCATATTTAATTAAAAAGTTTTGGCGAAAAAAATTAAAAGTAGTAACAAATAAAATGGTTACACACACATACATACATATTGCATGTATGGTTGAAATTTTATGTTTCTTTCTTCAAAAATATTGAAGTTCTTAAAAAAAGGGTAGAGTTTTATCAAAGACATAGTTTCAGAGTAAAAATTTATATTAATTAAATTCTTGTTTGTTTCTTTTTATGTTGATTTTTACACAGGAAGAAAAATATTTAATATTCCTAAAAACATTTACCTGGAATTACTTTGTGTGTTATGTTATGAGAAAAATATCCAACAGAACTATTTTTGAAGAAAATTTTAAACAAATTTGGTTAAATTAAAAAATATTATTATCACAATTATATTATGGTAATTAGTCAAACATGAAGAAGCCACAACCCTATTATGGTTACCTCCGAACTTGTTATGGTTTATAATAACTAAAATATGTTTTCCACTTATAATAACATGGTTGTTTATTAACTTCAGCATGTTGCTCTTGGAAAAGAGGAAAATACTATTGTATTTAACCATTATATGTTTAGAGGCAACAATAATATGATTGTGGCTTCTTGATGAAGAACATATTTGACAATAATATGTATGGTTGCCGGTCACAATAACATGGCAAAATTAAAAATAATATTTTTATAATTTTCTTAAAAAAAAGGTTTGTTGGTCACCATATTCGCTAAGCAGGCATCAGAAATTGAAATTTAAAACTTAAAATTAAAGTTCTTTCTTTAGTTGGCCAATTTCAAAATTATAAATCACTTTATTATATTTAAGCTTGTTAGGCCTAGAGCTTCAATGTAAATGAAACATAAATTTTTTACAGTTTTCCCCAACGTTTTGTAGAGTATTTTTCTACTTCTTTAGCGGGGCGTAAATTTTTGATTATTTTTATATTATATTATATTACATATTTAAAATATTGGATTTTGTTCTCAAAATATTTTGAAAAAAGAAAAACAATTAACAAAACAAGTAAGAAAGTACAGTCGATCAAGCCCGACCATATGATGCCCTACACCACAGTATTTAAAAGCACATCATGTCCATATAAATATGGATTTATCTATGTTTATAAACTTCATTAAAATCAGTTTGAAAGTTTGTGAGAGGCAGAAATTGCCCCCTTCCTCCCCTTGTGGACCTATTTTTGAAAAACTGTAAAGCTTATGTGTCCCTATAGATATGGATCTATCTATGTTTTAAATTTCATTAAAATCGGTTTGATAGTTTCTGAGAGGAAGAAATTTCCCCCTAACTTCCCTCGTGGTGCGACATTATTATGCATATTGTCGTTAATGATCATATTGGTAACAGTGTGGGTAAAGTTGTCACTGACGACTATATAAACGACATGTTTCTCATAAAGTCGTTTATGCCCGATTAGCGACATAACCTTAATAGTGTCGTTGATGTCAATATTGTTGACACTATCTACGATTTAGTCGCCGATAGGTAAGTGACAATTAGGGATTTAACGAACACCGATACTGATATATTGGCGATACTTTAGATTTGCCGATATATCCAGAATAAGGGGAAGGGGTAAATGGGTATGCCTCGAGGATATATTTACTAAAATCTATTGGGTCTTGATGGGCTCTGAATTCCAAACTAATGAAATGGCCGATGAGTTTGAGATGAGAAAATAGTGGATAGGCATGGGTTCTGAACTAAACATATCGTCGACATAATATGCAAACCTGTTAACTTCCAATAACTTTTAATGGAAACAACAAACTTTTCATATTTCATATGCGCAGCTTGAGAGAAAACCTAAAAATAAAGTTGGTTTAACACACTTTAAGACTTAATTTGAAGAAAAACCAGCATGTAGTCGACCAGGTGTATCTTTCTCTTCCACACGGCATTTAAATCTCAATTTACTTAAAAAGTGGGTTTAGCAGGTTTGCATATTGAGCCTACGATATGGCAATGTTGTCAGCAAGAACATTTATTTTTGTGTTTCTTGTCCAATCAATTCACGTGTTCCAATTGCACAATTGAAACACAGCCGCGAATAACGTTATAAGTTACAAAATAATTATATTAAACAGGCAGGATTATTTATTTTTTAATTTTTTTTGTTATCAAAAATATTGATAATAAAAGCAAAACATCAAGAAATATTAATTTCAAATTACATACAAATTTAAAGTTTTGAATTTTTTTTAGTAGAGGACAACGTTAGCGACCATTGCATGCATTTTGTCGTCAAAGTGGTTCGAAACACGAGAAAATGCATGCAATGGTCGCCTAAGTTGTCCTTAATAAAGTCTAATTGAAGACAAGATGAGCGACAATTGCATGCACTTTATCGTCAGTGTGGTTTGAAACACGACAAAATGCATGCAATGGTTACTTACGTTGTCCTCAATCAATTATTATTCAAGACAAATTTAAAAAAATGTCTCCAAAAAAGTCGAAAATACGATTTTTAACACGACAGTATACACGTTTTCTTACTTAAGTTGTCGCCATCAATGTTATATAGGCGACAAATTCAAAAATGTTCGGAAGACATCGTTGACGACATTTGCGTCTATGATTATTTGGCCAACTGGGACCCTCTCCACTATTGTGGTGTGGGTATAAAAACACCTTCCAAACATATCCTATTCTAATATCACAATTCAGTTTAAGTTCATCCGTTCAAAAAAAAAATAAATATTTTGTTTGAATTGTTCTTTAAAGTTCAAAACAATAAATTTTTTAAAAACTCAATTTCCCAGCAATCACAGAAATACTCCATATGTTTTGCCAAACGTATTGCCTGGATGAAAAATAATATTGCGGGAAGAAACGTGTCTCGATAGCAATATTTCTAAGCAATACGAAAGCGATTCTTCTAGATGATAAACTAGCAATATTGCCAGATAACCACTTAGAAGTAATCGCCAAAATATCATAAGGACGATAAAAAGAAAATTTTGCATTTCAAAAAATATTAATTTACATTGAACCACACATTTTTATTATAAATCAAATTGTTACTCGCAAAAAAATCGAATCGGGTTTTTGATGCAAAAAGACTGTTTCTGTCCTTCTGCATGTTAGTACGTTTCATTTATATTTTTACACCATCTTACAATAAATATCTCCTACTAATTTTGGTTTTTTTATTTACTTCCAACACGGTTTAGTAACGGAGTAATAACGTTTTTTTTTTGTCTCCTGAAAAGTACAAAAAACATGTTAAGAGTTGTCAACCTGTGACCGACGATATATTATTATATAAAATATTGTTAAAAATAATACAATTTATAAATATAATAAAGTTATTAAATATAGTACATAAAAAGCCTAAATTGAGAATCAATAGAGAACATTGTCTTTATTTACCCCATGTACGACACTTGAGTTAAATCTTTCTTCGTTTTCCGTAAAAATTTCGCCTATAAATTTTGCAGCTTGTCTCTTTGCATCTTCTCTAATAGGTGTAATATTTGTTACCGTGGAGAATTCGCCCTTTTAAAATATTTTTAATATATAAAAAATGTAAATGGATGTATAATTATAAATAATATAAATTTGTTTCTGTCTATATTATGTAATTTTTTTTTAAAAAACTTTCAAAGAAAGAAAATAAAAAATTACTTTGATTATTTCCTTCTAGATGACAATTTTGGGATAGTGCTAAACTTTTGCCTTAGGTGATATCTTCCATTTGTTTGCAGGGTTTAAAGTTTAAATTGTGAATTTTTATTAAATTTATAATCACCCCTATTATAAAAGTCGAATGCACAGGAAAAGTATCTTTTTTTTGTTGTTTAAAAAACAATACATAAAACTGATTGCAAGTCCCTAAAACTATAAGGAATGGCCAAAATTTGGCAAAAATTTCAAAATTAGTGGAATAAAATGAAAGCAGAGTCTACTATTTATTTTAAATCGTTAAAGCTGTAAAGAATCAGAAACTTACAGGAAAAATCGCTTCTATCGCGGACATGGCAAAAATTAGCGAAAATCTGAAATGATATCTAAAATTTATTTGAACTCGCTAAGTCGGTTAAAAAACAATAAAAAAAAAGCAAAACAGCGTTAAAAAAATAATAAACTAATGTAAAGAATCTCATCTCATAATTTTTAACTTGGCAATGTTCAACTTTAAGTTTTCGGTTCTTTTGTTTCTTTTCGTGTACAAAATAATATTGTACTCAAAAAATAATTTTTTAGTTTGTTTTTTATTTTTTTAATATCTTAAGCAATCTTTCCCTTAAACTTTTTGAATTTTGAAGATTTTTCATTAAATTAATTTTTAATTTTTCATATTATTTTAATATCATAAAATTTTATGATTTAATAACGGATGTTAATACAGTGCTGTCTGGGTAGACTGAACCCCCGATGCTATGAATACCTCGCTAGAGTGAACAGCAGAATGTTTGCATTGTCTACTCTGTAGAGTGAACACTCATGAACCTCTATAGAGTGAACATACTTTATAGTGAGTTTTTAGGTTTGGCGAAGGAGAAAAACAATGAAAAAGAGTATAAAAATTAAAGAGAAGATAAAATAACCGTAAAGTTACGATTCTTTTATAGTAAGTTGACAAGTTACTCTAACAAATACGCATTCTATGAAGTGTTTATTTATTTTAGTCTGCGCGCATGTTCCATTAAGGTCGTGTCCAAAAGTTAATTTCTGAATAATTGGTCATAAATTTAAACTTTAGTATTACATGGAAATAAATAAAATTTATAACCTATAAATGCATTTAAAATAAATAAATAAGAATTTATTCTATGAGCTAAATTTCAGTTATGTATTTTATAAAGCTTTTTTGTAATAAAAAATGTTGAATATAATATAAAGTTACCTTCGAAAGGAAATAATTCCCAGTTTCTAATTGATAAATAAATAAGTTTTTTAAATAAACAAAAATCAACCTTGATTTAGTGAACCTGGGTATAGTGAAATCGCTCTGCAAAAATTAGTTCACTCTACCCAGACAGCACTGTAGATATTTTTTCAAATTTTTGTTTTTAACCCCAGAATCCATAACTGGGTAATCGTGTGTCTACTAGGGACTTTAAGAACTTGTAAATGCAAAATAAAGTAAATACTTAAGGACTATTGAAACTACGGATCTAGAAAAGCACTTATGTAATTTCGTCCAGTTGTTGTATAGTTATAAGCTATTACCGGGTTTTCATGGTTGACATTAAAACCATATTAACTATATATTATACTAGCATTCAACCCGATACTTCGTTAGCGTCTCCTTTTTCTTCGTGGACATATTTTTATGAAAAAGTTTATTTATCTAGGTTTAAACTTGTTTAAATTCTAGCATTTAACCCGCTACTTTAGTAGAAAAATATCAAATTTCCTTTTTTGGGTACTATATTTTTCCCCCACCAAAGTATCAAAAATTTCAGTATTGTTGCTGCAGCTCATAATTAACTACGAATATGTCCATGAATGGAGGAAAGTTTTCTGTAAAAAAAGTACAAAAAATAGTTACGATTTTCTCCCCTTAAATGTTCGAATTTTGAAAAAGTACCAAATTTGTATACGTATTTTTTTGATAAGATTCGAATGTGGTATTCACTTTGTTTCTTTGTTTATTGGTCAAAAGATAGATGGTGTGGCAAAGAAGTACAAAAATTCAGATTTTACCCGTTTAATCCCTAATATGGTCTAATTTCAAAAAAGTACCAGACACCTGTCCGCTTATTTTTCGAAAGAACAACGATAAGTATTACATTTATTTTGCATCTCTTTTAGTTTTGTAGATATAAATTTACCGAATTTTCCCGTTTTTACCTTTTTAACCCTCTAAACATTCAAATTTCGAAAATCCCGTCTTAGTGGATCGATTTGGGGAGTTACCAATCGCTAGTCCAAATTTCCAGTTTCTAGGGTAAGCGGTTTGGGCTGGACGATGATGAATGAGGCAGTCACTCACGCAACTTTTTTATATATGTATCGGGTAATTTTTAAGAGCTATAGGAAAGTTTAAAAAAAAAACACATACAATTCAGAAAAATTCATGAAATCTTTATTTGAATA
This sequence comes from Pollenia angustigena, assembly GCA_930367215.1. NCBI lineage: Eukaryota > Metazoa > Arthropoda > Insecta > Diptera > Polleniidae > Pollenia > Pollenia angustigena. The sequence continues at coordinate 170,581,434 of OV884059.1, read as the reverse complement.
GAAAGTACGGTCCATATTATTTAATGTTTGAAGATTATTTCATGCAAATGTTGACCGTGACTGCACTCAAATGGTCCATCCGCTTAGTCCAATTTTGGCATGCTCTTTCCAAGATTTCGGCCGGTATCTCATGAATAAATGCTTCAATGTTTTCTTCCAATGCGTCAATTGAAGCGGGCATGTGTGCATAGACATGAGCTTTAACACAGCCCACAAAAAATAGTCTAAAGGCGTTAAATCGCACGATCTAGGCGGTCAATTGACCGGTCCTGAACGTGAAATAAAATGTTCACCGAACTCGCCTCTCAATAAGTCCATTGTCAAGCGTGCTGTGTGGCATGTGGCACCGTCTTGTTGAAACTACATATCATGCAAGTCAAGCTCTTGCATTGTGGGCAAAAAAAATTGGATTTCATCTCACGGTAGCGCTCACCATTCACAGTTACGTTACGATTCGCATCATCTTTGAAGAAGTACGGTCCAATGATGCCACCAGCCAATAAACCGCACCAAAATGTGATTTTTTCTGGATGCATTGGTAGCTCTTGCAATGCTTCTGGCTGATCTTCACTAGAAAATCGGCAATTCTGCTTATTAACGTACCCATTGAGTCAAAAATGAGCTTCGTCTCTAAACACAAGAAGCGCGCGATGAACTTTCTTAACAGTGCACGCATTTTGATAATAAAATTCAATAATTTGCAAGCGTTGTTCGTTTGTAAGACGATTCATGGTTAAATTATAGACCAAACTGAAGATGTTTCACAGTGAAACAAAACACGAAATGTGCGTCAGCTGTTTAAACCAGTGTTGCCAAAAAGATAATAGGTAAACAAGATATATATAGATTACGAACCGAAAATTAAATTTTTTCGTACAAAATAAAAATTTTTTCCATCAGTTTAATTATTGGCCTATTTCTCCAATTCTATTTAAATATAAATTCATATCAAAGTAATTTTTGGGAATAAAAAATTTTAATTTAAAAGATTTTGTTATTCGTGCTTAATTCCCAATTTTTATTATTGATAAAAACACTGAAATTTATCAAAGTTATGTTTGGGATTACAGAATTTATTATTTATAAGATTTCCGTATGACGTGCTAAGTTCCCATTTTCCTATATTTGATAAATACACTGAGATTTATTGTTGAGGGATAAGCTATGCCAATGCGCATTTCACTGGTTATCAAGAATACAAATTGGGAATTAAGCACGAATAACAAAATCTTTAAAATTAAAATTTTGTATTCCCAAAATTTACTTTGGTAATAAACTGGCAAGTGCAAGGCTTAAAAAAACTAAAACTGGCAACATGTTTTATTATTTAAAGCAGGTTGTTTTTTGTTTTTATTTTGTTTTTTCTAAACCTACTTACAACTACAATTAATGTTGGAAGAATTCCAATCAATTGTATTGGGGAATGTAAGAAAAGATAAACTCACTGTTTATTGTTGATGTTTTTGTTTAACTTTGATATTGTTACAAGTAGAACTGTTGCATATAATTCTTATACGCTTAACAGTTTTATTTGGTTAATATCTCAAGTTTTTCTAAAATCTTTTGGATGAAGTTTCCTGATGATCTGGCCTAAGCAACCAGTGAAATTCGCACAGGAATTGCTTATCCCATCAACAATAAATTTCAGTGTTTTTATCAAGAATAAAAATTGGGAATTAAGCACGAATAACAAAATCTTTTAAATTATAATTTTATATATTATATAATTACTAGATTAAGGTCTGCAAAATTCGTCAATGCCATATAACATAATTTTTCCATATTCAACATTTAAGTAAAATAGCAAGAAAAATAATGTTGGCATTTATTTTTTATCGTCGATAATATAAAGAATATGAGCATGCAATTTTATAATGAAAATTAAACCATTTGTTTACTTTTAATTATACCAATCCACACCACACATTCGTTCCATCGAAAACTGTTTATGTATGGTTTAATATTGCAAAAGAGGAATCATTCGTTGTACATCATTCACTGAGCTCGCAGTTATTTAAAGCAAGAAAACTGCAACAAAAAAAAATGGTTCAAAATAAAAAAAAGAAGATGAATGCAAGAGAAAAATAAAATAAACTGAATTGAATAACTGGTTAATGACAGGTAATAATTGCCCTTCAGCCGGTCTTTAAAGAATACAATGAATAGATTGATTTCGCTTAAAGTAAGTAAATTTAAAATATTTACTTTTGTCTTCTCACCCCTCGACTACACGAGTATTTTGGGATGTCTTCACACAAACAGTAAGGCCTTCAGAGTAGCTTCACCCAATTGCCAATGTTTAATCTTGAGGCGGCGAACAAGTTCATATCTTAGAACATAAACTAAAAATATATGCTGATGAGACATTGTGTGTTTTTTAGACTGCGAAGAAAAATATTAGCGCCAAAAATAACAATATTAAACATTTGCATGCTTTAAAAGAAAGCAATGGTTCAGATGCAGTGTTTAAGATATTCATAGTTAATACTACATTTACACTTACGCAAAATCTAGTACTTACGAGATTTCAAGCCAAATCTAGTTGTTTTTGACTAGATTTCCAATATAAAACAAAATCTACTTCGTGACTAGATTTCAACGAAATCTACTCAAAATCTGGTAGTAACTAATGATGCAACTATGGTTTTTTCAATATAGCACTAAAAAATACTTCCCTGCACAAGAAAAAAAGACATTTAAAAAAATAACAAAACAAAAATTGTTAAAAAAATTTTAAAAGTTTTAAAAAAATTAAAAAAAAAAAAATAAACATTTAAAAAAAAATAAAAACGATTAAAAATATTGATAAAATAAATATCGTTGATTATTAATAAAAGGTAATGCAAATTCTTTAATGTATATTTCATTTTGTGTTTGTATGTGTAACGAAAAAACTTTTAGTTAGTTGTTTTGTTTAAAAACAAAATCTCGCTAATTTCAAAAAAGTATAATGTAAACGTAAATAAAATTAATAAAAAAAATATATATTTTAGTGTTTACTTTTAATTTTTGCACTGCAATTATAATTTTCTACCATTTCGCAAACTTAATTTCTTTCCCACGCAATTTGCTTTTTTTCTTTTTAGCTTCTTTTTTTCAATTGACAACAAAATTTAATGTTTTATGTTAGCAATAATTGCCAACGAAAATTGACTAACAATTATTGCAACATAAATTGCCGGCAATAAATATGCACAAAAAGTTCTGTCTACATTAAAGATAATATAATTTTGACATTTACTGTTATAAATTTCACACTTTTTATATCTGGTATAGACTGACAGTTAAAATCGTTATGGCGTTGAAGTTACCATATATTTAGCAGAAAATATTGCAGCTTAAAATTCCTTAACGGCATTTGAAAAGTTACCTTGACGATAAACCTGCTGTTAGCTTATCAGTCACTTTTTAGGTTAATGTTAACTTGTAATAGCCAAAAACCATTTATTTGGTTATTACAAGTTATCATTAACCTAAAGAGAGACTGATAATCTAACAGCAGGTTTGTCCTAATGGTAACTTTACAAGTAAACTTTAAGCATTTGAAGCTGCAATATTTTTGCTATGATGATATGACAACTTTAATGAAAGTTTTATGTAAAATTTAATTTTTAAAAAAGAATAATAAAAATATACTTTTGCTTTCAATTAAAGAAAAAAAAAAAAACTTACTTTTGTTTGTTGTTATCAGTGCTGGCAATTCAGCCATTTAGTGCCTAGATTTAGCCATTTTCACCCTGTTTAGCCATTAAAAAATGAGTTAAGCCATTAGCCATTTTTCAACTTGTTTAGCCATAAAACTTTTTTGTCGTTTTTCTTTTAAAAGAATAATTTTTATTTTATTATAAAAAATTTGTAAAGTAAAATAATCATTTTGAACAATTAAAACGCCTTTAATTTAAATCACAATTTTTACAAATGTTGAAAATCGCTATAAACTATGACGCTGGAACATCTTTCAAAATAAAGGAACAGTATTCCACTATTAAATTTATAAAATCGATCAAAACAAACATCGCTGATTCTTTCTAGCTGCAAGTATTTCAATAAAGGGATGCAGGCGTTAACAAAATTGTTTTAGAAATTTCAGAATTGTCTATGAAGTTGCGCTCACTTCCATGGTCTAATACTGAAGTAGAGAGGGTGTTTAGCCAAGTAAACATCGTTAAAAGTAATTTGAGAAATAGATTACATTAAGCAACCGTTAATTCGATTTTATCAATTAGGTAAATATGTTTACCATAACAATACAATATTTATACCACCACCACTATAGTGGGGAGGGTACTATGCGTTTGTGCTGATTTCTGTAACACCTTTAAATATTAGTCCTTAGCCCACCTTTACGTATACCGATGGTATTAAGGTTCTAATGTGGTGTAGGGTATCATAAAGTCGGGTTTAACCGACTATACTTTCTTACTTGTTTTTTATTGTAGATCTGGACTCAAAAGGTTGGGTAAATGTTGTCGTGATTATGATTTACCTTCAAATTATTTAAAACTTATGATTATTTGAAACTAATGAGTGATTCATTCCTATGAGATGAACAATAACGACATCGAATTTTTCGATAATTTAATTTTTTAATATTAATTTATTTTAATATTAATTTACGTTTATTCTTAGGTAACAAATTGATCTTAACTCACAATTTCATTGTAAACAACTTTAAATGAATTATATCTGTGTTGTTATTAAATTTTAATGTGTTCTTATTTAAAAAAGCTTTAAGCCATTTTTTAGCACATTTTTAGCCATTTTTTCCGTAAATTTAGCCATTTTTGATCACCAAGTTTGGCAACACTGGTTGTTATTGCCACTACGTATTTTAAACGACCTAAACTAGGCGGAATCTACTGCAATGTTGCCACAGTATATTAAATACATTATTCATATTATCGGACAGTTGTAATTATAATATCAGGAACTTTATCATAAGGTTGTAATAATGGCGTTAAGATATTTAAATTCACTTTTTTTTACAGTGTTAATTTCTAAGGAGATTTGAGATTCCTGCAACAATGAAACAGAAATCGCAGAGGGCACTTCAGGCAATTCGAAGATTGACATTAAAATGTTATTTGAATTAAAAAACCAAATTAAAATGTATCTTTTTAACTGAATTAGTTTATTTTTTGGAGTAAATTCCTTTATTACACAGTTTTACAAAATTGAATGTAATAAAAAACCCGGGACCGGATATTATTTTTCTTGTAGGGCTTGTCAACTAAACCAAGATTCCAATAGTGAAATATACCGGACACCTCCAAAATCCGGATTTACGGGTAAAAAACCGGTTTTTGTACCTTTGCGCACTTATAAGTCTGTAATTTTGTTGATAATGATCCGATTTTCAATTTCTTACTAGATTTGGAAAGAAGAAACTGAAATCTTTCGTACAATGTATAATTTATTTTAGAAAACTGTAGAAATTTGGGTGTTATTGTCGAGCAAACACAAATTTTGTAGATTTTTCAAAAATTCAAATTTAGTGACGTTTTTATACATTATTTTCTTAAGAAACTATAATACTATTGAGTTTATTCAAAAAGTACGTTTATTAACGATTACAACGCATATTTGGGTTTAAAAATAGATAAGTAATTGACTGAGTTATTTAACTTTTCATGAAAATAAACTTTTAAACATTTTATAAAAATTTTACTAATCAATTAATCAATGTTATCCTAAACACAAAAAAAATTTGTAATGAGAGTTTAAGTCATTCAAAAATATTGTTTTTTTCGTGTTCTTTTTACGCACTTTCTTTAAAATTACAAATCACTGTTAGTCTAAACACAACTTAGATTTACAACAAATATTTGTAATGAGAGCTTTACTCATGTAAAATTATTGTTTTTTTTTTTTTAATATGACGTTTTGTTAATGTCTTCTTTTTCACTTTGAATCTGTGTATTAAAAAAAAAACGTTTGCAATTTAATAAAAATCGTGTGCAATTTAAATTAAAATTATATACAAATTGTGTGACAATTGTAACAAATTTTTGGCTTATTTACTGATATCATTCACCGGCGTGATTTTAAAAACAATACAGTTTTAAAACACGCAAAAACATTAAGTACGCAAATGTTGTAACTGTTACAAAACCGATTCATGTAAGTAATGATCTACCGACAACGAGCAAATCTGTCGATATAACAGAAAAAGATTTTGAACAAAGAAAGTTCCTTCCATCCAGGTCTACAACAACGGAGCGGCATATTTTGTCAAATGCTGATTTCTACGGTCTTGTTCGCGAATTTCACTTGTCAAAGCGGCAATCTGAAGTCCTTTGGTCGCGATTGAAGCAGTAGAATTTGGTGGAAAAGGATTTCGTTATAACATCTGGTAGAACAAGTTACCGGACTTGGTTACTTGAAGAAAGATTTAAGACTATTTCCAATGACAGTGATCTCGTGTATTGCGTTGATGTACCGAAACTATTTTCGGCATTAAATCACAATTATAAAGCAGATGAATGGCGACTTTTTATTGATGGTTCACTTTATTTTTATTAATTTAAGATTTGAAATGTAATATGTCGTGCGCCGAATCGTTATGATCGCAAACTATGGCCATCTCGCGAGTCACATAGAAAAGGCAGCAAAAACATTTTAAATTACCAATTAGTTAAAGTTACTGACGTTATTCTGGCACCACTGCATCTTAAACTGGGATACATGAAACAATTTGTAAAAAATTAGATGTAAACGGCGATACTTTTTGTCATCTTTGTCATAATATTAATTTAAATTGCACAGGATTTTTATTAAATTCCAAACGTTTTTTTAAATACACAGATTCAAAGTGAAAAAGAAGACATAAACAAAACGTCATATTAAACAAAAAAACGAGAATTTTACACGAGTAAAGCTCTCATTACAAATATTTGTTGTAAATCTTAGTTGTGTTTAGGCTAACAGTGATTTGTAATTTTAAAGAAAGTGCGTAAAAAGAACACGAAAAAACAATATTTTTGAATGACTTAAACTCTCATTACAAATTTTTTTTGTGTTTAGGATAACATTGATTAATTGATTAATAAAATTTTATAAAATGTTTAAAAGTTTATTTTCATGAAAAGTTAAATAACTCAGTCAATGACTTATCTATTTTTAAACCCAAATATGCGTTTTTGAATAAACTCAATAGTATTATAGTTTCTTAAGAAAATAATGTATAAAAACGTCACCAAATTTGAAATTTTTTTGAAAAATCTACAAAATTTGTGTTTGCTCGAAAATAACACCCAAATTTCTCCAGTTTTCTTAATCAAATTATATATTCGAAAGATCTCAGTTTTTTCTTTCCAAATCTAGTATGAAATTGAAAATCGGATCATTATCAACAAAATTACTAGCTTATAAGTGCGCAATGGTACAAAAACAGGGTTTTAAACGTAAATCCGGATTTTGGAGGTGTCCGGCATAATTCACTATTGGAATCTTGTCTTACTCGACAAGCCCTACAAGAAAAATGATATCCCGTCCCAGGTTTTTTGGACTGTCTCACCGTGTTATTAATCAATCAAAACTATAAAAAATGTCGTATCCCATTATTGAAACTACAGCTCTGTACTTTTGTTTGAAAAACATGGTCACCGTGAATATGCACTTGCACTTGTTTTGCTTTAACCTTCTTCATTATTATCCAATATCATTCTATATGTCTAACTTATTTTTACCACATCCGTCCTTAATTGCTGTAGGGTATTTTGTAATCATAAAAACTTCAATAATTTTAAAAATTTTTCACAGAATTGCACCACAAAAATGTTTGAGTATAAATATTAAACCATATTTAAGCGAAGCTATAAAAATGAGAAATTAATTAATAAAAATCTATAAATAAAACTCATATACATACATACATATGTATGTACTTTTATTCGAACATCCATAAAATACAAACAGATGGCTGATGCCTTCCAAACATAATTAAAAATTTATTAAACTCTTAAAAGTATATTGTATATGCAAATATTTACTTATGAACATATGAATGAAATATCCAAAAATAATGAAGATAAATAATAATTTATTAAGATTTTTTGTTGTAATTAATACATATTTTTCTTTACACATACATATGTATATTAGGGGTATAACCAATTTTTTGGCATAGCACCATGAGGTCAACCATGTCCTAGTTACCACGAAAATCATAATCGTTTGTAATTTTTCTCAAAAAAGTTCACGCACCAATTGGTTTTTCTAAACCAATGCAATATTGAATATTCATAATGTTATACGTTGTTTTTTATTCTTTTTTAATTTTTTTTTGTTATTAAAGGTTAAAAATAGGTTTAAGTATGCGAAAAAATCTCTTACCATCTCTAAGTATTAATGAAATTTCATACTTGAGCTATTTTTTGTTTTAAATAAACATATTATTAATTTTTCTTAACCAAAAAGAAAATTAAAAATTTTCAAAACTTCATCGCGGTTGGTGCGTGAACTTATTTGACCTTAGCGAAAAAATAAATACGTTCCCTTATAGTTTTTTATGCTCTATCGGACTGATATTTTAAAAAATTGTTAAAAAGTTATATCCCTAATGTATATGGGATACAAAATGAGATACTTTTTAATTAATTCTGGGGAAAGTAAAAATAAATTTAATGTAATTTTTATTGAAGAGTGCGCTGATTATCCCAATGGACGAGATCGGCCATTTTCAAGGCTGTCTGGCGATCAGACGGAGTAGCTGTAATAACTAGTTTATGTGCATTAAAATTTATTTCAAATGTTGGCTTTTTAAATCAAAAACATTTTTTATTAGTGGTATTCACACCGAACTTGATAATTTGTTACTCGGTAGTTTGTTAATTTGTTAAAGTTACCAACTATGAACGACCCCCTTTTTAAAACTTTGTTAGTCTGGTAACTTTGGTAGCAAAACAACTGATTTATCGTTCTGACACAACCCTACAAGAAATGAATGAGCGAGTAGTCACATTTTTCATTTGGTGTTAAGAAAATGATAGAAATAACTGATCATTTTCTTAACACCAAATGAAAAATGTGACTACTCGCTCATTCATTTCTTGTAGGGAATTGATTATTCTGGAAAAAATAAAACATGCCACGAGAAAGTGTAAAAAAAACCATTGTCAACCATTTAATTACTCATGCTTTAACACAAATAACGTTTGCTGACGGTAAGTAGTGAGTTACCAACTAACAACTACTTTATCTGGGGTGCCGTGTCGTTAATTTGTTAAACGTTAATACGGTAGCGTGTCGTTAATTTGTTAAACGTTAATACGGTAGCGCGTTAAATATACAAAAACAAAATGCGTGTAAAAAAAGTAACGATTAACGACTAACAAACTTACAAGCTCGGTGTGAATTCCGCTATTATTTTTCTATTTAACGCACGTATTGCTACAATAAGTTTAGGAGTAGTCCAATTTTTGTTAATCTTTGTGCCCTATAAAAGAGGCAAGGGGAAGTAAAAAAGTTCAGGACGGAAAGCCAATACGCCAAACTTAATAATTAATTTAAAAAGATATGTTTACTTCGCTACCTAATATTTTTGATTATTTAATGAAAAACAGCAAAAGTTTGTGCCGTTACGGAATAAAAAGTACGGAAAGAGAAAGATATACGACAAACTTAACAGTAAAAAAAACCTTGACTCTATGGTTTTGTTGGTAAGAAATGTTTTGGTTTAGTTGTAACTTCCCACGCAGGATATCTTGAGAGATTATTGTTTTTGTTTTTAGAGAGTTTCTGTTGTAATCAATCTTGTATGCGTTACGGTTTGAGGAGCATTAAAATGCATTATGGGAGATAGCTTTAGATGGAAAATTTCGTTAATACTGAACTGATCATTTTAAAGTCATATAAAACTAAATAGCACCGAAATATTTTGTTATACATTTTTTTTACATATGGGGCATAGTGTTAGTTATGGACCTTAAAGGACCTATTACTAACGTGCTTTACCGAAAAGGAGTAAATTCATGATGAATTACTCGCAATAGAATGTTGTATTACACAGCAAGCTCACATAGATTTAATGACCAAAGTAGCAGTATTTACAACAAAGTACCAATATCTAGTGGACGTATGAAATTTGTATTAAAATTTCTAATTATATATGGGGTATTCACAAGGTGTGCTATCATGTTATATTGTCATAATGTTTTAACATTTTACAATGGTTTAAAAATATTGTTGTTGCTTTGTAAACAAAAAGTGTCTTAAAATAATAGAACTTTGCTTGCTATGTTTATTGTGCTGTCGTAATTAATCAGAAGAGACCTGCGCTGAGCGGCTGAGCCGAACCGCTTTAGTTTTTGTAGCCGTCGCCGCTGATGGTATAGTTTTATCCGGCTAATATCCGAATTTGACCTACGGCCAGCAAACGGTAACAAAACACTTGCGGCGTCAAATTATATCGGCTGAGGACTCTGATGTTTGGTAAACAGACAAAATAAAATTAATTTGTGATTTGCGTCTAAAAAATGGAAAATAGTCAGGAAAGATCTAATTTAATTTATTTATTCATGGATTAGAATTAAAAAATATGATGTTACGTATTTTTTTATGTTTTTTATATATTTTTAAATCAGCTGACTTAAATTCAAAATAGCACACTAATTTATGAGGGGTTGTTCACAAGAGTCGTATTTTTTCCTGTTATTATTTTAAGACTTATGACTTTATGACACCTTGTGAATCCCCCAATAGATTCTATATTATAGAACAAATTTATGAAATATTTAATGAAAACTATTTTTTTTTTTTTTTTTTTTTTTTTGCTTTTTGCTAGAACAACAAGTTAGAATAAGAGTATAAATTTGTGAAGAACGTCCTATAATCCGTTTGTGCTGGCTAAGGTGAACCAACAACAATTTGTAACAAAAATCATTAATTTTTATTACTTGTTCGAAAGAAATTGAGCTCAAAATTTCTTCAGACGGACATGGATATTCCTTTTAACATAACAACAAAATCTAGTAAATTTAATTTTTAATCTTCGTTTACATTGTACTTTTTCGACATTAGCGAAATTTTGTTTTCATAATTGAGAGCTATTTGTGTAATACACGTATGTGTTACAATGTAAAGAAATAGGCATTTAAGAATTTGCATTACCATTTGCATATAATCAAGTGAATTTATTTTACCAATATTATTTATCTATTACAATTTTTATTATTTTCTTTAAAATGTTTAAATTTTTCCAATAGTTAAAATTGACATTTCTGTTTTTTATTGAAATGTCATCTTTTTCTTATACAGGGAAGTAGTTTTTAGTACTATATGGAAAAACCATAGTTGCATCACTTGTAACTACTAGATTTAGAAGTGAATTTAGTCAAAATCTAGTTACCAAGTAGATTGTGTATAGGAAATCTAGTCAATAACAGCTGGATAATGCTAAAGAACTAGTTTTCGTTGCAGTACAAACGGGCTATTAGACAAATGTTTCTTTGCTTTACACACGAATTGAAAAGCTTAATAAGCCCCAATTTTTCACCAGATTTGGTATAGGGAATAAAAATGATGGAGATAAGACTTAACTATATTTAAGTTTTTCGAGATCTTGACAAAAATTCTTTTTATTATATATAAAATATTTTTAAAGTTTTAAATATCGTTTCATAAAATATCGCTGGCTTAAAATGCAGAGGCACTAAGTCCATATTTTAAAATACATAGATAAAATAATGGTCCATCCCAGCTACCTCGCTCGGGATAATAAAGTCGAAGGTCACCGGAGGCTGAACTGACTGACTGACACTTGAATGCAATTAATTAACGGTTACAGTGGTAATGGCTGACAAATAAGAATACATATTGTAATTTTCGACAAGAAAGATTCAATAAAAAGCAAAAGAAAAAAAAAATATTTTAAAATTTTGCAGGAGAGACAAAACACAATTAAACTTAAACGCAATTTTAAATTTTATTTAATTAAACTTGAAATCTCATTTTTTTATAAAAAATATTAAATTTATTTAAATCAATTTTTTGGTATTCCGTTGTGTGCCTTCTTCAGGTTTTTTTTTCTTAAATGTTTGACAAAATAAATTTAGCAAAAGGTTGATATGTAGCATAGACCTGGATGAATGTTTCATTCATAGCAAAGCAGTAAAAAAAATCATCCTCAAAAAAAAATATTTTATGTATCTGTCCCTTTAGCATTGGTTTTACAATAACAAACACAACAGAGTTAACAAGCACAATTCATTCAAACATTCACACAATTCATTCCTTTATTCAGAATGGAATGAATGCCGATTTTTCTTTTTCAATGGCATTCATGCAGGTCTCTAATATGTAGCTAATAGTTTTGTATGTTGCATACACCATCACAAACGCATAATACCCTCTTCACTATGGTGGTAAGGGTAAATCAAGGTAAAGTACTACATATTTGCTTAGAAACTTACCTAGAAAATCTCTGGATTAAAATCATTGTTGGCAGAACATTTTTTCCAAAAAAAAAAAAAAAAAACAAAAAAAATTAACATTATGAAAATATTTTGAACAATCGAATCACAGCCGCGAATAACGTTGTAAAAGCCACTTTGTGCAAAATCTGTTTTTTTTTTTGCAAGTTATCGTTAACATTACTTTCATACATTGTTTAAATGATATTGTTACGTTACTGCCTTTCAATAACGTTTTTGTTTATTTCCTTTGTAATAAACCTTTTCGCGTTCTTTATTGCACTTTAAATAAAACTAAATAGCCAAAACACTTTAAACACTGTTTATAATTTACACAACTTTATTTAGTACTTAGTCACTTTAACAACCGTAATTTATAGCTTGTATTCACAACCAACTATAATTTTCTCAGCGTGATACGTTTTTGACAAAGTCTGAACTTAGAAATGATCTCATTATGCTAGCCGCCGCAAGTATTTATACTCTAGCCCAGACGTCTAGATGGCTCTTGAAAGTTCGCCGCATAACGGCTACTTACTCATCTATAGTTACTATCTATATGGCCGAACTTATTTAGTTATTAGGCATCATAAACTTAGGCATAAATTTAGGCGTTACCATAACTTGAGATAACTTAATATCGAACATTCGAGTATTTACAGTGGGGTTGAAGTACAATTATGCACAACAATTTTAACATTACAACAATAATAACTTTAGCTAATAAAATAACTAACAAATACTAAATAACTAATCAATACAAGAGAACACATAAATTAATCTAATTCTTAACCAATAATTACAACTATTTCTTAACTAAAGTTACTTTCGTAACAATATGATGTATTCAAAATTATGCACCTTAACCTTTTCAAAATGCAATACAAAGAGTCAGATAGTGAAAGAACGTTGTAAGTTACTAATACTAAAAAAATTACACAATCTAATGGTTTTGCAAATTGGATTAACGTTTTAAAAGACGCTTGCGTAGTGGAAAAACGTTTTAAATCGCGATTGTGGATATGAAACGTTTTTCCACTAAAAAAAAGTTATAAGCTGTAAAATTGGATGTTTTTTTAATTCAAATTTCTTGATATTTTGCATACAAGTTTTTAATATCATTAAATTTGATTATCTAAAAAAAAATTTTAACCATAGGATTACGGTCTTGGTCTGGCCAGACCAAATTTGTGTTTTGCTTGCAATATTTTTCGAATATAACAAAAAATCAAAAAACAAGGGACGTGAATTCTATTAATTATATGTGCTGAATCGAATGAAACTAATTTGTGTTCGGTTGGAACAAATTAGTGGGATGAATTACAGTTTTATTTAAATTAACCTCTTGGTCTGGCCAGACCAAATTTGTTTATGGCTTGCAATATCTTTCAAGCAGGAAAAAATATTAAAACAACAGAAACGTGAATTCGATAAATGATATGTTTTGAATCGAATGAGTCTAGTTTGAAACAAAACAGAAAACTACAGCCCATTATGCGCTTAGTTTAATTCAACTACAAAAACCACACGCAAAACTCGTTGCAGCTGAGGTAGATGCGAAGAAGCAATGTGCGAAATTAAACACTACCTACATTTTCGATGACTTGCCTGTGGAATAAAATAATGAAATAATAAAATTATATAATTAATTCGTATAATCTAAAGTTAAAAGCATAAGTTCAGTAAAAAATATATTTATTTACTTTTTATTTAATCGCACCTTTTAGCTGTTGTAATTGCCAGACCAAGGGGAGAACTTAGTGGAAAAAAGCTACCAAGAATCCAAGGGTTAAATAAGCAATCCTGCCTTTTAAACACGTTTTTTTGCTCTCCTGAAAAATAATTGTTTTGTCACTTACAACGTTATTCGCGACTGTGCTTCAATTAGAAATTGTGATTTTAAAATTTTATTCTCGAGAATTTTTTATGGATTTGTTTAAGAGATTTTGTTCCTGCTTCTGGTAGCACAGACTAATTTCTGCCTGTACATCTTTTTAATTTTTTCAGAAATTGTCTGTATAAATTTTGTATTTGTAAATGGTTGTGTTACTTTTGCTGAAGACTATATTTATTGATTGAAGTAAATGGATGCTGTAATATTGGAATTCACGTATGTAGACTTGTGCATTTAAATTTACATGAGGAGTTCCACAAGAAAACGTTATATAACCATTTTTAAAATTATATGTTTTTTGATCGAATTTAGTAAATTGAACATACTATAATATATGTAAACGTCGTTCTTAACCAAATAACAAAAGGGAATAACTTAGCGAAATCTTAATTCTAAAAATAATGGTTCAGGTGAAACTTAATAGTTTTTACATGGGTAATATAAACAGTATCGAGATGAAATATACAGTTTGTGAAAAAAGTAAAATACTTTGCCCCATTTACGTTTAAATTAAAAAGTCCAATATTGGACAATAACACATTTGTATCAAATTTGTTTTAATGCTTAAGTTAAATATTGAATCACGAATTATATGGACCACACGTAACAGTTGTATGCTGCAATATTAATGTCATATTTTAAATACTAAGTCTTTTATGCACGCTTAGGTCTATTAAGGACTTGAAAGTGAAATATTTTCTACTATCTCAGAGTTTTAAGAGATGCTTTGCAAAGAAGGAGCATTTTCAACAACGTTGATAACAGGGCCATGGAACTTCATGCATTTATTTCTGAAAAGTATGCGCATAAAACATGCTTAAGCAAAATTCTTACTTTCGGTTTTTATACGCACACCACAATAGTGGAGAGGGTATTATGCATTTGTGCTGATGTCTGTAACGCCTTAAAATATTGGTCCTAGACCCACCTCAAAGTATACCGATCGACTCAGAATCAATTTCTGAGTCGAACTAACGATGTCCGTCCGGCTAGCAGGCTGGCTGGATGGCTGGCTGGCTGTCCATGTAACCTTGCAATTTTGTAGATAATTTGATCAAATTTGGAGCATAGGTTCTTATTGGCACAAGGACCAAGCTTGTTGAAAATGGGCCAAAACGTAGGACCACCAGGGAAGAAAGGGGGAAATTTTTTCCTCTCAGAAACTATCAAACCGATTTAAATGAAATTTAAAACATAGATGGAACCATATCTATATGGACACATAAGCTATACAGTTTTTCAAATATAGGACCACAAGGGTAGGTAGGGGGCAATTTCTGCCTGTCACAAACTTTCAAACCGATTTTAATGAAGTTTATAGATAAATCCATATTTATGTTGACATATAAGCATGATGTGGTTTTTAACACTGTGGTGTAGGGTATCATATGGTCGGGCTTGACCGACTATACTTTCTTACTTGTTTATTTTTAATTTTACATACTTATTAATATAATTTTATTTACCCTTACACTTTTTTAACAGTAAACTTAATTTTTATTGTCTGTACTAAAAATAAAAACAAAACCATATAAAACTTATTGTTATTCTCTTACAACAATATAATTTTTTTCGCATTAAAATAATCAACAAAATTGCATAAATAGAATGTGTCGGATTAAAACGAAAAACTAACAAAATACTTATATTTTCTAACTTAAAACCTGACCTTCAGATAAACGATTTTAAAGAAATTTTTTTTATTTTATGCAAATATTTGTGTTAATGAATCTATATCGTCTAAGTATGGAAATCCTCATCTGTATTGAGTACATAAATAAATGTAAGTGTGTGGTAAAAGGTACTTGGCATCTAAATAAAAAAAGCTAAATAATGTTCTTGTAAAAGTAAGTTTTTACATTTGTATTTGTGGCATGTTAAATTTAGACAAACATACTTAAAACGTAATAAACCAGAAAACAGCGACGTTCAAAAAAAAGTTAGTTAAAAGAAAAAAACAATATCTGACTAATAACAAGGAATTCATAAGTTAACTGATATAACATAGAGTTTTGCAAGATCTCTTGAAATTGCAACTAATCAGAGATGGCACGATGGCACGGCATAAGAATGACTATTGGTTGAGGACTTTTCAGGGAGGGATAATGTGATGGTTGTGGTTTGGTCTCAATGGGTATGGATATCGCTAAATAGCCTGAATGAAGGCTAATACCAATGTTCGCACGACAGCGTTTTTTCGTAATTCACTATCTTATTCGTAATCCACAGCCTAATTATGATCTAAATTACATAATTCGTCATACAAAATTTTGAGAACGGATTATCTCATTTGTACGTAATTCAATCAATTTTTATTACCTTGTGGATTAAGTGCCGATTTGCTGTTTTTTTTTTTTTAAAGTGACGATTTTTTTAAGTCTCCAAAGTCAGAATAAAATATTTACGTTTTCTGACAATTTCGTTTTTTAATCTTGAAATGTTTAACAGACCTACCTTAACAAGAGCGGGAGGCAGAACGTCTTCTTTCGCTTAGCTTTTACGCTAATATGTAGTAGTAATAGCTTTCTTGTTTAATAAAACGCACAGAAAACCTAATTTAAATAGAGATAAAAACGCTAGATTGTCAAAAAAAAAATAGCTAATTACCATTATTAATAAACAATAGCAGCAAACTTCACTTTTAAACGAGCTGTCAAAATCGATAAAGTCGATTTTTTTTCTCAGGACACTGACGATTTCCTCACAAACTTATCTGGCAGCCCTGAAAAAAATAAGTAATAAAAACAGAGAAAGAAGTAATCCAAAGCACCGTGCGAACATGACATAACTTGTCGCCACTTGTGAGACTGTTCGGCCTGCAAACATTAGTCGAATTTTACTTTGTTTGGTATAGCCGACGTTTGTATGTATATTGATAGTTTCGTCATACAAATTTTTTTACCCACTTTTCGATAGACGATTCACATCTATTCGGTGCTAAAAGTTCATGGGTACACTTTTTGGCATTTTGGTCCAATATTGCAAGTAGTTTCCATTTAAAAACGTGTTTGCTTCTTCTGTAAACTTTTGAAAAGTGATGATAAGTTGTTTCGTATTTTAGGTGACGATATATACTTTATAGAGTCTGATATCAATATTATAGAAATTACAAACTTAGCTTATAAAAAGTTTTTTTTTTACGAAATTTTTCTTTTGTTTTGGATTCTTTTTGTGAAAATCGGAGATAAACAAAAACCTGTGATTAGATTTTTTTCTCAAAAAATCAAAAATAACAATTCATGATTTATATGAAAAACTAAATAACTCTAGTTCACAACCAAAGTGTTTTAGTGTTTACGGCACTTCAAAATTTGGGCATCACTACTGTTAAGTAGTGTTTATGTCTGAACCAAAAGCAGCGGGTTTCCCATCCCTGGTTTCTATTTTGAATTGTGATATGGCCGTAAAAGAATTGACAACGTGAGGCGCCAGCCACTATCATCATGTATTATAACTATTTTAAATTTTTCTTTAATTTGTATCTATTTTTTGTTAATTTTTATTGTTGTAACTTAAAATTTGTTTGATCGAATCGTAGTTTTTAATGCCATATTGGACGGCTGTATTTTTTTGTAATGCTTTATAATAGCTTAATTGTTTTTTGTAATCTTATTTTATAAATTTTTTAATTAAATTTTTTGAAAACCTAATTTGAGAGAGTAAATAAATGGAAATTTATAACGTTTGAAAACCAAAAAAAGTGGTTTGATATAGTTGAAAGTACTTTCTCTTTATTTAAATAAATGTGCTTTTCTCTATCTCCTCTTCTAGCCTTTAAAATATCACCAAGTTGTTTGGACACTTTAAACAACATAACCCAGAAACGCCTTCAGTGTTCTCTCGGGGAATATCACCAAGGTGTTTGGATCCTTGGCTGTTATCTGAAGCTAAAGCATAAATCCACTATGTACAGTCCACACTCCACGAAACGTATCGGCGTTTCGTCCGGACCACCATAGGACGTAATCGACGTTTTTTAGTATCATTAAAGATACTCATAATAGTTAACTTGCTACATGATCAATCACTCAATAATTTGTTTGTGTTTTAGCTGATAAAATAAAAACTCTTCTTTGATGTGGAAAAGTTCTTACGTAGTTTTTAAGTCAAATATTTAATAAAAACTTAATCATTAACTTTTTAAGGTATAAGGACATTTTTTGAGTCATATTAATGTACCAGGACGACACTAATGTATTCAACACTTTTTGTTCTCCACTGTAGTTAGCCTGCATTAGTTCAAGCACATTTGTATTCATATACAAGTGTGTTGGTATTTTGTTTATAGTAGCGCAAATGTAGAAAAGTAGAATAAAACCAAAAAAAAAATACCATAATTTGCTAACTCTTAAAACAACCAGGGGGAGGGCATATAAAGCAATAACAGAATAGTAACATGTATGTAAAATTACTGCCATGTTTTTGTGTATTGGTGATACAGTGTAAATGTATATACTTTTACATTATTACACTGTTGTATGGAAAGTTTATACATTTCCAACATTTGCACACCAACAGGAAACAAATAAACAAACGAATGAATAAAGTATTAACAAATAAAAACCACCTCGTCATCACCTTTTTTTTCTTATATTTATACGAAAAGAGTACTTTTAGACCCATTGAATTTACGATAATAAAAACACACCAAATCCTTGTACACAAATGGCCTTTTTGCACTTTCTCCTTCCCTTTAAATAACTCCCCCTTGGCTGATTCTTTCTGTTTTCGGTGATGCAAAATTAAAATAATTTTCTTATCGTATACATAAACTTGCAGCCTATTTTTAGTTTTATATGGCACCATCATTTTGGATTAGAAATGAAATTTAAAATTAAATTTGAATAGATTTCGAATTTCATTAAGTTTTGTAATCTCACTCGAGGGAGGAAATCTAAATATATAATGGAATTTAAAAACAATTCTTTTTGATTGGGATTTCAAAGAAGTACCCAGTGTTTCTTTCGTAGGAAAAATAACATTAACTTATGTTTAGTTTAAATTTTATTTTGTTTTACTACCAATTTAGGATATTCGCTAACTTTTGCTGACTTTTTCGACATATTTTACTTAACAAGGTTTATGGTACTATTTGTGCCAAAAAATCAGAAGTACCCAGATAACAAGGTTCCACGGGTCTTTAAAAGATAGATTTAAGCCAACACATAAAATAATTACTTACTTGGCTTATTTAAAGATTAATTTCGATCCAAAAGCAAGCCAAGTCTTACAAAATAGTTTTATGTGCATCGTTTACCAATACGCCCCTCGAGAGGATTATAGTCGATGATAACGGAATTTAAAATATGTTTGTATTGAAAAGAAAAAAAGCAATTAAACTTCTTCAGTAATAAGCTTATGACCTTTGAAAACTTGTCACTAATCTGCATAATTTTAACTCATATAATCGTTATATTTCGAAACTGGCAATACCTGCAGCTGCGACTCGTGTGCTTTAAGAACGGTTGAAGTTTCTGAAGACCACAGCCACGGATTGAAGCTAATCGAAAATAAATAGCAGTATCTCGAATGTGCATGCTTAAATATTACCCAGATTATCTTTCTAGGATTTAGAATCAAAATCGAAATGGTCACCCGGGTGGGTATTGTTGAGGCAAAGGTTGAAGAAAATTGTGCGTCCTTATTTTTGTAAGAGAAAAGTGCAGAGGAATGTTATGTTAAAAATAATTATATTGCTTATGTTAAAAATATTATTTTAGAAACCCGTGGTAGAGATTAATTTTGACATTTCAAAGATGGGGATTTTGATGCTGTAGAACGCTTCCGAAGTGACAATTTAAGAATTAGAGAAATAACTCTAAAGGGATTCGTCAACCCGATATTAATTTTTATTTGAAATGTAATAATTTATTCATAAGCACACAAATTGGGCTTTACCAATATATCGCTCCAACGTCTTCGTACCTCAAAAAAAAAAATGCATTTTGAAATAAACGTGTTTAAAGTTTTGCATTCACTCGCACAACTTAGGAAAAATTCTGTCTCGTTCTTTTCAAACAGGTAAAGTCAATGCCGGACATAAACTCTCTCAATCAGTCCCGTTTCTCCTTATGAAAGTGTGCCGCCATCATTTAAAATATTTCGAGCTTGAAGATTTGTGCGGAATTTAAGTCTTTTAGAATACTTAATTGATTACCTTGTCATCATAGTTTTTACCAGGGCTGTGGAGTAGGCGTTAAGTTTTTTTGTACCGGAGACGGAGTTGGAGTCGAAGTACCCACCAAATTTACAAAATTTAAAATTTCTTTTTTGATATATTCCAAAACAAAAATTCTTGGAAATTGGCAATGCAATATATTAAATATTAATTTGAAATTTTAACAAAATAAATGTCTAACTATATTTTACCATTTAAAAGGTACTGCTTTCAAAAAAGGTGTTTTGAGTCAAATAAGGACCAGTCTCATATACATTTAGTATCAATGTAAGAGTAGGAGTCGGAGTCGTTGTTGGAGTCGAAGTTGTAGTCAGTGTTAGACTTGGACTTAAACATATTGCAGCGGCCGAAAACCATTATTTTTGCTTATTTATATTGTCTCTATTAAAAAGGGCATGACAATTCCCATCACTGAACACCAAAACACCAGATTGTTTAGTTTAAAGTATGAGTCTACAATCAAAATTTCTTCCAACAAGTCAATTTCCTTGAATTGCTTTTAGTTTCTCTTGAGTTCATTTTGACTCTATATGACATTTTAATATTAAACGACGAACTTTCGACTGTTGAGGAATTCAGGTCGAAGTACATAACACGCGTTAATTCGTCGACGATTGTCGTGCGTTTAAAAACTTTAGCGCATGAAAAATGACAAGTTACACAACTCACGTTATAAAAGACATTCCTATCAGCTGATTTTTATTTGTTTACTTATATGTACATAAAAAACGGATTCAGAAATATATCACGATTTTTTAATTTTATTGAATATGCTGTATTTACATATTTTGAATGTTTTTTAAAATCTTCAATAAGTTTGTCCTTCAGGATTCAAAAATTTGTTAAATTATTCTTTTTTATTGTCAGCTGATTACTTGTCAAAAATACACAACGCGTTAAAAAGTTCATAGTTAACAAACTTTCTGGCGCAAACGCGTAAAAATATTTTGCATGTAACTTGTTCTATGAAAAAAACTAGTTTCATTTTTTTTGACAGAAGTCTACAGAGCGCGCGCACTAACGCCTGTTATGTACTTCTATCTTTATTTGTTTATTGATTTTGAGATGAGGTCATGATTCTTTGCTTTAAGTAAATGTTTCATTTATATTTTAATTAATTTTAATTTAATAAGATTTATTTTTCTCTTAAATATATAAAATTTTTCAGTGAAAGAAACAAGCCATTACACCCCTTGTCAGACAATCATAAAAGAACTTCTAGATAAAAAGTTATACATTTGGGGGTAAAATTAACGACAGCGTTTATCTGACAAACCTGATTTTGTGCACCAAATGAACCGATTAATCTTTGAAGATGTTAAAATAAGAAATACGCAGGCGAAAGCTTGGGTGGTTTTCTCACACACTACGTAAATCGTTCTCATGTGGCCAATCCCTTATGTACTATCCCCAAGCCTCAAGGGGTCCCGGTCGTTCAAACACAACTTATAGAAGATCGACGCTACATGAAATCCATAGGTCCTCCAAAAATAGAAGTTTTAATAACATCGGCGAACTTCGAGAGGCAGCGTTATGAAGGCAAATATAGAATACATTTATAGACAGGATATGTCCAGTTTAAAAGCAGTTTTTACAACAACAACAAAATGCTTAATTTTTTCATTTTTATTACCAATTTTTATTGAAATTGGTCAATATTTGACCATAGCTTTGATACAACTACCAATCCAGAAAATAGCTTCTAATGCCATAACATCCTTCAAAATGTGCGTATATGTATACAATTTGAAGACGATTACTTTTATAATAGCTACTAAATTATGACAAAATTTTATGCTGATAGGTCCAGCATTGACCATATGTCCCACATACATTAAACCCTTTCCCAAAATAAACGAAGAACTCACATAAATATGTTGAAATCTAGATAATATTTGGCAAAAAAGAACTTTCTTCTGGCGAGTCGTTGGCCGCCCTTGGGTCCTAAATAGGGTACACTCTCGCAAATTTGTCTCTTTATACAGAAGTTTGGGTTTGACCGACTATACTTTCTTACTTGTGCTGTTCAACATTTGTGCATTTAGAAATTTATTAAAACAGTTTAAAAAAATCAATACAAATTGTTATAGAAAAAGTTGATCAAGACCACTTTTACTTGTTTGTATTGTTTTCGTTAAATATTTGCTAAGTGTGAACCATCCTTAATATATGGCCACTTTTATTTTATTGGCCTGATAAAAAGTATTTTTCTACATTCCGTTTTATTTTCCTTTTTATTTTTGTTAACATTTTTACTGCCTTTTTGGTGTCTGGTAGTCGGATGCTTGGTCGGTTGGTTGTTTTGTCGACTTGTTAGATGTTGAATGATGTTGTATTTTGAAGCTTTGTACCAGTGTACCAGTGTACCAATGCAAGCTGTAAGAGCAGCAGTTAAGAATTTAGTAGAGTGTACTGATGTTTGTTTAATTCACAATTCATTATGGGCTCTTGGTGGGAGTAAACAGTGTATATTTTTATTTCATTATTTTTACATACATTTTTTTTGTGCTTCATGTTTCCTTTTTTCTGTGTTGAGTTCAGTGTGGTTTTGCACAGCGCAGAACATGTTGAATTATTGATTTGAATTTAATAAATTTAATTGGGGTAGAGTGCGAAATGTTGTAAAAATGTTATTATTTTTTTGCTCCTTCTTGTTTCCTATTACTTTATTCTTTGATTCTCCTTTAGATCTGCAGTTGGTGGGCATTTTGTTTTGTTTTTACTTTAGTATGTTGTTCTGTTTGTTTGTTTACATTAATATAGAAAAAAACCAGGTAGATTATTATTATTTTTAAATTAAATAACGACCTGGGGTTATTAAATTTGCGCAAAGCAAAAAAAGTTGTAGTTATAATTAAATTTTTTGTAGGGCTTATAAATGGGATTAAAGCATTATTATAATACATACACATTTGTTACAGGATATTTTTCTGTACGTGAATTTGCTAATTAATTTAAGCCTAATAATTTTGCAATAAAATATAATTTAAGTGGAAAAAGGTGTTGTTTTTAAATAATAATCAATTAAAAAGAACTAGTGGTATTAAGTAGGATAATTAAAATATTTACAGAATTTTTTTTTGGATTTAGACAAAATTAATAAATCAAATGCAACCGGTGAGCATTAACAAAAAATATAAGTGCTGATGTGTGCAACACATAGAAAGAATTATTTGAGCTGTTATTTTTTAAAGTGATATGGGTACCGTCTGCGTATATTTATTATCATCTATTCAATGGAATGCGATTTGGCCATAAAATAAACAAACTTATTTTAAATATAAGATGGCATCGTAAAAATCTTTTTTGGAAGTGTAGTAAGTCTCTTTCTTATAATTATAAATAAAACAACTTTCATATACATACATTTTAGCAGACATTACTTAGATAGTAGTGTTGTCAACCGATTAAGAATAATTCGATTAATCGATCAAACAAAACCCAACTCTTTTCGTATGATTTTAAAATGGCGATTTTCGAATAACGAATAACTCGATTAAATAATGTCGATTAATCGAATTATTTTTTTTATTAAAAAATTGTTTAAATAAAAGCTAAGAATTTGATTTATTCTAATAAATTATTAGTGATTTTATACAAAACTAGCTTAACCCGGTGCGCTTCGCTACACTGCTTTAACCACTTCTTCAGTTGAGAGATATTTAATATATGCTTCCTATGGAATGTTTTTTCCCCCTGCGCATTCCCGCTTTATTTTTATTTTCAAAAGTGTAGTATACCATAGGAGTGACTTCTACTAAGTTTGAACATTCTTACTTTAACAGTTCTTAAGATATGCGATATTTAACTTTGGCGTCCTATGGGGGTTTCAATTTTGGGGCTCAGATGATCCTACTACCAAAAGTTCAACAAATTGGCGGCTCTTATTAATAATGCTATCTATGAGTGGTACTGCTCCTCCTCTGGCTACCCCGCCCATTTCTATATTGACATTTATAGTTTACCATAATAGAAGCTTTAACCACGTTTGAAGACTCTGCCTTCAATAGTTCTTAAGTTGAGCGATATTGAATATATGCATCCTATGGAAGATATTTCCCCCTGCGCATACCCGCTTTATTTCTGTTTTTAAAAGTGTAGTATACCATAACTGTGACTTCTACAAAGTTTGAACATTCTCACTATAACAGTTTTTGAGATATCCGATATTAAACATTGGCGTCCTATGGGGGTTAACACTTCCCCCGCTGCTATTTTGCTTCAATTTTGGGGCTCAGAAGATCCTACTACCAAAAGTTCAACAAATTGCTTGCAGCGGCTCTTCATTACATTTCTATCTATGAGGGGAACTGCTCCTCCTCTGTCTACCCCGCCCATTACTATATTGAAATTTAAAGTTTGCCATAATAGTAGTTTTAACTACGTTTGAAGACCCTCCCTTTAATAGTTCTTCAGTTGAGCGATATTTAATGTATGGATCCTATGGGAGGTATTTCCCCCCCCCCCGCCTATCCGCTTTATTTTTATTTTCAATAGTGTAGTATACCATATGAGTGACTTCTACAAAGTTTGAACATTCTCACTATAACAGTTCTTAAGATATGCGATATTAAACATTGGCGTCCTATGGGGAAAACCACTTCCCCCGCTGGTACTTTATTTCAATTTTGGGACTCAGAAGATCCTACTACCAAAATTTCAACAAAATGCGTGCAGTGGCTTTTATTAATATTTGTATCTATGAGGGGTACTGCTCCTCCCCTGTCTCTCCCGCCCATTTTTATATTGAAAATTTATAGTTTACTATAATAGTAGCTTAAACCACGTTTGAAGACTCTCCCTTTAATAGTTCTTCAGTTGAGCGATATTTAATGTATGCATCCTATGGGAGGTATTTCCCCCCCCGCGCCTACCCGCTTTATTTTTATTTTCAAAAGTGTAGTATACCATAAGAGTGACTTCTAGAAAGTTTGAACATTCTCACTATAACAGTTCTTAAGATATGCGATGTTAAACATTGGCGTCCTATGGGGGATTCAAATACCCCCGCTGCTATTTTATTTCAATTTCGGGGCTCAGAAGATCCTACTACAAAAAGTTCAGCAAAATGCGTCCAGCGGCTCTTAAGATATGCGATAATAAATATTGGCATCCTATGGGGGGTACCAATTCCCCTGCCCCTATCGAAAAAATAAGTAGCCTATTTTATTTTTAGGGCTCACGTGATATTACTGTAAAAATTTCAGGAAAATCGGTTCAGTAGTTTCGGAGTCTATAAGCCAACAAACAAACAAACAAACAAACACACACACAAACATACAAACATTTTTCATTTTTATATATATAGATAGATATTGAAGCCATAGCCCTGATTGTAATTAATCTCATTGCTTATTAAGCAAAACCCCTGTTGAGTACTCATTAGAGTATCTAATTAGGGAATGGTAAATCGATTTCGATTCCAATCGAAAATCGATTTTGTGGTAAAAAAATCGATTTTTTGCAATCGAATTTACGTATGCGATTTTATACTGAAATCGATTATTGGGCTTCTAAAATCGATTTTTTTATTTTTATCAAAATTTTGGCAATTTTTAATTTTAATCTTAATTAAATCGATAAATTATGGGCATGCACAATAGAACTTATTTTTTTTTTGTGCGTACATACGACTGTAGGTATGCTTATGCAGTTTTCCCAGTTTAAAGTTGTATTTACGTATTAGTATCCTTGATATACTTCCAAGTTTAATATAAGGACTCTGTGAGCGATATTTAAATCTAGTTATAAAAGCAGAGTGAACAACCAAAAAGTATGTAGTTTTTCCTAACAAATACGAATTTACAAGGAAATGTCTCTGCATCTTTATATCATCAATGACATGCAAACGTGTTTTTTTTTTAAACTAACTTAATAGTAACTTAGCAAAGAAACAGTCGCCACCGATCAGGAACTACTGTAATAATCCTTTGAAGTACTATCCATACATTCAGGCTTGTCACAGAATTAAATCCGATCAAAAGTGATTTCGTTTAATGCAAAGCAAGATACGAAATCACTTCCACTTTCGATCGGAATTAATTTATGTGACAGGCCTTATTGACTTCAGAAGAACACAATTTTAATATGTAAAATGTACATGCACTTGTTCCTCTAAAGGCGATCTCAAAATTTACACATTTTCACTTTTTGCAGGACAATTATAAAAAGTAGTCATATCTACACACTGTAAAAATCTCAGTTCAATTTATCTAGTAGTTTTCCAAAAAAATGCTGGTGTATATGGTGTGATATAAGGTATGAGTTTGCAGATTTATTATCAAAAAGTAATTTAAATTTTTGGGAATACAAAATTTTAATTTCAAAAGATTTTGTTATTCGTGCTTAATTCCCAGTTTTTATTCTTGATAAAAACACTTGACATTTATTGTTGATGGGATAAGCTATTCCTATGCATTTCACTGGTTGCTTAGGCCAGATCATCAGGAAACTTCATCCATAAAGATTTTAGAAAAACTAAAGATATTAAACCAAATAAAACTGTTAAACGTATAAGACTTATAGCAACAGCTTTACTTGTAATAATATCAAAGCTTTAACAAAACACATCAACAATAAAAAAAGTGGGTTTATCTCATCTTTATCTTAAATTTTATAATCGATTTTGAGGTTCGATTAATCGATTTCAAAAACCGTAATAAAAAAAGTCGATCGAAAAATCGAAAATCGATTTTGGTATCCATTTACCATTCCCTATATCTAATTATTCCAATTATCGGTTTTGTTCGAGTAAGGAATTAATCGATTTTGGAATTTTAAAACTGCTCGATTAATCGAATAAATAATAAATGGAAAAAAAAACAAACCTCTCTATTTGAACTTATACTTTTATTTTATTAATATACAAAAAAACAGAGGTAAGAGGAAAAGCCAGTTATGAAAAACATTTTATACGAATTTATTATTTCTTTAAATCAGTGAAATTAAAATCGATGGCGATTCTCCGTTAATTTTTTTTTTAAATCACCGCACACGCAGAGAAAAACATGTTTAAATATGGTCACCTCCAACAAAACTCTTTTTAAAGAAAATTTTAAACATATTATGTTTAATATAACCATATTACTTTCACCTACAACCATATTATGGTTGAAAAAGTCCTCCATCAAGAAGCCAGAACCATATTATGGTAGGTTCCATGATTGCCCATTGGCCCCATATAGGATACACTTGCAAAAATATGTTATTATATACTGTGTATTGTGTAGGGTATCATATTGGGTTGGGCTTGGCCGACTATACTTTCTTACTGGTTTTTATTTCTTATTATATGTCATTTATGAAAGTTGTGTAAGTCCATTGGGAGCTAAAAAACCTAATAGTTTTCTAAATAATTATAATGACTAGTTTGTATACCCTTCACCTCAGGTGGAAAAGGGTATGTATGAGATTGTCATTCCAATTGTAATTTCTGCAATATTAATCTAAGACCCTATAAAGTATATATATTCTGGGTCCTTATGAGGAGAGAACTTGATTTAACCATGTGATGTCCGTCCCTCTTCCCCCGTGCGATTTAACACCTTTAGATTTCTTTGGGTTTTCGAAATTGAAAGTGTACAGCAATAACCACACAACAGTTCAAAAGTAACATTATCAAGCAGATATCAACCATTTACAAGAGTTTATTGAAAAACGTGATTGAGAATTTTGGTAAAAGTTTAGGAGCCTGCCGAGCCAGTAGGGGGGTCACTTGACGAACATTTTTCATTTTTAACCAGAAGCTATTTTGAATATCTCAAAAAAAAAACACTGTTTTTATTTAAATTAAAATGATACTTACATTTTAGACACCCTTTGTTATTTGAAATTTAGTTTCAGATTACTTTTCCGAATAGACTTTAGTACGACGAAATCCGTAAAGAGGGATTATACCGTGAGGTTAATTTTAATAAAGATTAGGTTATAATTTATAGATCCCATAAAGTTAACTTCCTAAATATTCAAACTGTCGGTGGAGGGTATTTAAAGTTCTGTACAGCCGAATTAAGCCTCTTTTACTTGATTAAGGCATTGTTAAAAGTGTTGTCATGACACTGTTAATAACAATATTACATGTGTGTAATTATTTTTATCAATATTAAAATTAAGGTGAAAATATGACATGTGCATAATACTTTTTATACAAAAATGTCAATTTATCATTAATTGCAATATGTTATAATTTGTCAGTTAAAGCGGCATTTTATGAAACGAAAAAATAAACATAAATTCCAATAGATTTTTTATTAAGCGTTTTTATGAAAAATATCATAAAACTCAACTTTAGTTTGAAGCTATAAAAAATAACATAAATATAAAAGTCACACATGTGTAAATAATGGGTGACTGCAGCGACTGAAAACAAACTAAAAATTCTGTTAATGCATTCGAAAATGAATGTATTAACATTCATATACAAATAATTATATGTATGTACATACATATGTACAAATTTATGATTATTCGCAAAAAAAAAATTCTTTACATATTTATTAATGCAAACATAAAGGACAGTTTTATATTTATGCACATATTTATTCATATTTTTAATGTATTCCAATAAAAATTATTAAGTTTCAATCATGGCCATTAAGTTGCTTTCTTTTAGGGTTTATAAAAAAATTATAATTCTTTTTAAAACTTCTTTTTAAAGTTTTGTTTTAAGGTAAAAATCTTATTAAATTGATGCTAATTTGGTCATAGCGCTGCTATTCTGAAATTTACAGTGAACATTTGTTTTTAATTAAAACTGCAGCTTTAAATAATATTGTTAAATAAAATTAACAAATATAACTGCATTGTAATTTAACATATTTGCACATGAATATTGTTTCATTAATTAGAAAAAGGATTACAAAAAATTTTCTTTATTTATTTAATCCTTGGTACACAAAGTTGTGGTACATAATTTTGTCTCAAATAAAAATTATATCAGTAGTGCGATTCACTAACTTTTATAACGATAATCGAATCGTTAAAATAAGTATAACGAAAATTTATCGAATATGCTATTCTGTAAAATTTTTAACGATATTCGCTGTCGTTTAAAGTCAGCTGTTACTTTAAGCAATTTTTTTGTCGTTATCTTAGCGACAATAATTTAGTTTGTGTTTATTTTATCGATAAAATGTTTTTTTATGTTTAAAATAGCTTACATACATACAAAGATATATTCATTATGTATATGTATGAACAAAAACAAAATAATAAATTTAAAATTTGCAAAAAGAAAGCAAATTAAGAACAAAAATAAAATTCTAAATGTAAAATTCACAAAAAAAAAAATATAAAACCACAAATTAACCCTTCGTCTTACTTATGAGTCTGGCCAGACCTTTTTCAGTGCATTTTAAATGAAAAAATATGTGTAACAAGGGGGGTTAAGAACAATTTCATATGTTTTTATTTTATTCTCTTTTGTGCTTTTCGTTTTTTTTTAACATTTTGTAGACAGAGATGTTACAAAAACAACAGCTGTGTACTATCGTTAAAAAAAATTACAGAATCACACTATCGTTACTGCAAGCGAATATAAATGTCGACAAATATTACGATTGTCGGATCGTTAAAAGTTAGTGAATCGCACCACAGATCTTGAAAAATGAAATAAAAGTAATTTGGAATCAATTATTTTGATAAAAAAATAATATTTTTGACTTTTTCTTAAACAAAATATTTCTGTTGTTTTTTGTATTTACAAATGACCGCCTTGAAACTTCTATTGAAAATAACCAAATTAAGAAAATATGTAACAAAATATTCAAAATTAAAAAAAAAAAAACAAAATTTTTCTTGGTATTCAAAAGTTAATTAACAAAGTTTCGTTTAAATATGCGAAATTCCTAATAAAAAAAGGCCAATTTCTTTAAAACTCTATATACCAACCAAAACTTTAGTTCTCAAGGTTTTTAAGCGCGTTTAAGCAAAATGTTGATTAAGTTTATCAAAGCCGTTCACATTACATTTGAGATGATTAATGTATAGTAAATCATCTCGATTTTAATGTCATTAGAGCTTAATTGCGTTCGAGTTGCTTAAATGCGTTTAAGAACCCAAATGTGAACATAGCATAAGATCAGGTTATTTTTTACTCAATAATTTTTATTTTTTACTATTATCTCAGTCGATAGTACACAGAAAAAATTATTTTTCCAATTCAAATAAAATTTGTAGAATCAAAAAATTTTTTGTCTGAAATCGGTCCTATAAACAAATTCGCATATTCAAACAATTTATTTGCATTTCGTTTATTGAAAAAAACACTGATTTTTTCAAACAAATAATTTAACTGAATCAAACAAAAAGTTTACTGAAATTCATATACTAAATTTCAAAATCAAAATAAAAAAGTTTTTGCACAAGCAATGATGCGCACACAAGGCACACAGGCACTGTATTAGAAGATGATGGCAAAGAGAGCAGATTGGCCGGCTGGCTTTGATACACATTTTTTGGTTGGAATAATTTTTGAACGAAGTCTTTTTTAATACACACATTGTTTTTCGTCATCACTCACTGTTGCTGTATCCTTTCCTTTGCTAATGAAGAAGAAATGTAACCAAAAAACGGCGACAGGCCGACTCGATATGTTTTTCGTCATCATATTTTTGTATTTGATGTATTTAAGAAAACCGTTTGAAAAAATTTAATACGGGATTTTGTTTTTTTTTTTAACCAACTTTGAAAGCAACCAAAAATTTATTTTGTTTCTTATAATGTTGTTGTTGTTTTGTGTTGTTTAAAAAGAGTGAAACGTTTTTTACCTGTTATTTTTTTTTTGTTTTTTTTTTTTTACTTCAAACCTCTTCATCTTTCCTATTGTTGTACTTTTTTAAAGTGTCCAAAAATAGACTGTATGTGTTTTTTGTTGTAGTTCTTATATTTCACATTAGGAAGTGTTGCTTACGATCAAATGCAAAAAGACGACAACATTAAAAAGCGTTAAATATTTCATACAAAATTATGAAAACTTGAAACCAATAACGCGTGTATTATATTTTTGAATGGTTGTCAACATTTGTGTTGGTTAAATAAAAATCAAACAAAAATTTTAATTGAATCAGTAAAAAAATTTTCAAACAAGCGTTTGTTTGAAAATAATTCGGCAATAATTTTTTCTGTGTATTAGAAATATGGTGTATTTGTTTTCGCAATTTCTTTGAAACGGACAGGGAGAAATAGGTAAGATTTGGTCAAGAATAATAGAAATAGAGATTACGCCTTCCCGAAAACAAAATTTTAATCTTCTGCGCATGTTCACAAATATAACTTCAAGCTAGCAAACTCAAGTTAGTTTGTGATTAATTGCGGAGTTGCTCTTTTAAAGTGCAGGCATATCGAAAATCTAAGGGACTTTAAACTTGGCAACCCTTGCCGTTCCCAGAATAAGTCATCTAACGGGAAATCATGAGCATGTTGTAATCTTTATTTCTTTTTTACTTAATCTTTATTTCATTTCTATCATCCTTGAGATTTGGTTATTTGTAAAATTGGGAATACACAATATGAACCGAACAACAAACTTATTTTTTTGTTTAAGTGATCAATAATGGGAAAAACGAACAAAGTTTTGCTCTACAATCTCTGATTTGAAGAATTTTTTTTGTTTGCGTAATCTTTCAAGACGTATTAGTATAATCCTTTATTTTTTGTATGGTCCTTGCATTAACCTTCATAAGGTCTTCGGGTCAAACTGACCCATTTTTAAATATATGTAAAATTTTTTCTAAGAGTGAGTGAATTTTATTTTTAATATTTTATGACTTTTTTTTAATGCTCAATGCCAACAACTACGTTAGGTTATCAGAAAAAAATATTTATAAAAAATTTTGCACTTAAGGTCTTTGGGTCATATTTGACCTGTAGCAAAATTCTTAAATTTTGGTTAGAGATTTTTGAAGTTTACTAATATTGAGGGTAAATATGTATTTGCTATTGATTTGGCTGCAGTTGGCTACACCAAAATTTCGCTTTTTTTGGTTCTCTAGTTAGCTGTTTCTCTAGCAAGCTGGTTCCCTAGTAAGCTAAATTGTATAGACCAAATAATGAAAGTACTGACAGTTTGTGGGATGTTGTAAAAGGAAAACCTATTTTTAGAGCAATCATGCCGTTGAAAAGATTCAAAAATCTTTCGATAGTACTAAGATTTGACAACAAGGATACTGACAGTGACCGTAGAATTTTATGAAATCTATGGGTTGATTAGGTATGCCTGGAAAATACAACCGTATACAGGCAAATAAATAGCAGCTTTGCCTGAAATAAACAAATTTATGCTTGCAGTTCTTGATTGTTGGTTTGAATGTCACAGTGTGACTGCAGACAAATGTTTTACATCGTACTAATTGGGACAAAATTTGCTAGAGAATCCAATTACTTTAGCAGGAACTATATATAAAAACAAGATTGAATTGCCACCAGAGCTTTTGGCAATTTAAAGCTATTATTAACATCAGTTGAACAAGGCTAGAATGAAAACTGTTTTGCCAAACGTCGACATTTCTTAGAAAATTTAGGCTTTCCTCTTGCCGCGCCCTATATCAAGCAGCCAAAAAAATTACCCAAAGACTAGTTTTCACGAAAAATTGCGAAAAAGTGCATATATTAGCTGAGCAGGAACCGCACTCGTCATCTTCAACCACAACTAAGGCAAAAATATATTTACCAGTCAAAAATATGTCACAAATAAGTCATTGTCAATTATGTCACAAAACAAATACCACCACTTTATGTTAAATGTACTTTTGTATTCGCAATAAGTGTTTACAATAAATACAGCTTCAATATACTGAATAAATCTAGAAATAAAATATCAACTTTTAAAACATACTTAATTGAAAAAAGTCAGTTTTTATATAAAATTATCTATTTGGGTCAAATTTGAAGACCTTATGAAGGTTAAATGCGTTTGGTTTGACTTTTTACTACATTTGCTTTGTAAAATGTTAGTTTTAAAATTTTTTTTCAATGCATTTTCCCACTTTGCCTTAACTTTTCATCGTATTTGTTGGTTATAGAAGCCCATTTTAATGACAACAGAAATCAAATTAATATAATTAAACAGCTTGAAAAATGCAACGAATATTTAAAACTTTTAAACTTCATCTTAAAAGCATCTCTGAACATTACATTAGCGCTAAATTTTTCCCTTCTAACTTTTGGTGGAAGGTAGAAAAGGTTCGACGAAAGGATCGGATAGCGTAATTTTAGCTGAACAACTCTTGCGTTTATAAAAGAATGTGGATAGGAAATTAAAAAGGAAAGCATAACTGCCGAAACTCGGTTATTTCATGTTGTTCTATAGTTCGCTTTTTTCTGAATATGAATGTTTGACATCCCATTTCATTAGCTGTATCGCTTTTATGTGCATTGCGCTATTAACAAGATGAATGCATACAGGTGACATTTTCGAGTCATCTGTTTATTGTTTATTTATTTTCGTGTTTGCTCAATGTCAATCTTTGTTTACATTTTGTGAAAAAAATAG
Source organism: Pollenia angustigena (assembly GCA_930367215.1). NCBI lineage: Eukaryota > Metazoa > Arthropoda > Insecta > Diptera > Polleniidae > Pollenia > Pollenia angustigena. The sequence goes on along the minus strand of OV884059.1, from coordinate 170,547,463 downwards.
TTAAAATTTAAAATTCAATAAAAATTTAAAAACTTAAAAAAAAACTTATTTACAGCCAGGCCCACGATGTCACACGTTAACGTTCACATAGAAAATTACATTTAAAACAAAAAAAAAAATTTTAGAAATTGTTTTTGTTTTAAATGTAATTTTCTATGCGAACGTTAACGTGTGACATCGTGGGCCTGGCTGTTAATTTTTATAAAACAAAAAAGTAAATATTAAATTGAAACGGAAGAAATTAAAAATTTGCACTACCTGAAAAATATTACCTTCTGAAGCAATTGTGTGCAGTGTTGGAAAATAAAGACGAAATATCACTCGTTAGTGTTCCGTTCGTTAGATTTGTAGAAAACGCTAATAGTGTTTGTGTATTAAATCATTAAAAAAATAAATTTTTCCCTGTTTTTCATCTTTCGAACACCAAAATAATAATCTAACTCAACAAAAGATAAGTACATTTAATTCCGTTCGGTTTTATAAGAACCACAAACTTCATTGTGTTCGGTTCGGCTCATTAATGTTCGTCCCTATTGGCTGTTGAAAAAAGCCAAATATTTTTTTCAAAAACAAAATACACATACGAAAAAAAAGCCAGCAAAATAAACATACAAAACAAATACACAATACACAGCTTGTGTTGTTCGTGCTGCGGTTGTTGCTAAAATTGTTTGTTTGTTCATTTCTTTGTCAATGTAAATAAAGAAACATTATAGAACATTAAAATATAGTGTTTGTCTACAGTATCACTACAATTGTTCTGTTTTTTTTAACGAAAAACAGAACACTATATAATGTTCGGCTCTTTCTTGAAAATCGTCTACACAAACACTTAAAATATAGATATCGTTCATGGGTGTGTGAGCTGAATGCTAAATAATGTTCTTTTTATTTTCGAACACTGATTGGGTATATTTTATAAACAAAAAAAATCCCTTTTTATATTTTCAACATATGACTTTGACATTCACTCGAACTTTTTACAAAAACAACATACATAAATAGTATTTAAAAAAAGGGAAAGCTAACATAACTCTACCTCATGATACGGTCACCTGTATGAATACGCCTTGGGTGTAAAAAAAATTTTAAAATCAATAAAAAAATGTTCTTAAGATCAGAAAAATAGTTTTATACTGCCGTGTCAGATTCAGATCGGAATGTTGTGAATTCCGTATTTGCCATTCCGTTCGAAATAATTTTTGGTGCTTTAGATTGCAATCGTTTTCAAAACCGAAAAACTTTGTTTAAACGATTTGTACGTGACCAATTTGGCAACATCAGTGTTTATCACTGTACAATATAGCGCAGCAACTTCCTGGTTTTTACTGACAGCTTAATGAAAGTACTTTTTGCCAGTTTTCGTTCCAAGTAAGATTTTAGTTTATCACAATTTTATAGCAATGATAGGCATATTTTTAAGGTTTCCGGGCCAAGCTTAATTTAAATGTTTTAGATAAAAAATTAGTTACACCAATAATAAATCTCTTATGTAATTTTATTTTTGCTAACAAAAGTTTAAATTTTGGTTAAACTCTTTTGACTTTTCCTTTTCTGAGCGTATTTAACAAATTAGCAATAAAATAAAACTCGTGAATAACGAGGTCGGTCGGTCGTAATGTAAATACTCTTGTTTGTGTAATTTTTTTTGTATGGTAATGCATATTTGCAAAAGGTAGTAAATGTAATATTTACTCGTAATATCTCTTTGGAGTTGTTGTCGTTATTGCTGTTTCATTTATTATTTATTTGTTTGCATATTTTTTACCTCAGTATTGTGTAAAAACGGAAACTACAAATCATTAACAAATTATTATGGTTTATGAAAGAGAAATATGGCTGCTCTGTTATTTTACTTCTACAGAAACATATACAGTGAACTCGCGGTTACGTGAACACCACATTGTGGCAACACCGCTTAATAAGAAAAATTCTTTTGGTCTATTGATTACTTTTAAAGTTGAAAAATTTAAAAAAGCCCTTTAACATGAATAATGAAAAATCAATGCAATATAAAAAAAAAATAAGAAATTGTAATGATTCTATGATTGTTAGTTGCGAGAATCCTTATTTCGATATACAGAACTTTATGCGTCTTAGTATGTTATCATGCATACAAACCGCGAAAAAGGTTTGTATATTTGAAGTTTTATGTACACATAAATATAAAATATTCCTAAACTTTGCATAATTTAATGTAAGCATAAATAGTTTTATAATAAAAAACTCTTAACTATTAATTCTTGTTATTTTAAGTATTCAACAAAATGTGAACAATTTACAATCATTAACACAGTCGTCTTTTAATAATTCAAGGTATCGCGAATGCACTGTATTATTAACCTTTTTTTGAGGGGGAGGGGGGGAATTAAAAGCAGATTTAAAAAGTAAATTCATGTTGACAAAAGGGCACACAGCTTCAAATACTGCTGAGACTTTAAAGTACAATGGTGTTAATAGATAAATTTATGGGGATATTTATTAATGCACACACAAAGAAAAATTAATTAAGCACTTTTTTGTAGGCGATTTTATAACAACTACCAAAAATATTAGGGCATATTAATTTAGTCATGTAATTTGTGGCACATCAAAATAATTACACAAGCATTTTAATCTTGTTTTTTTTTCAAATTATGAGTACAAAAGATTTAGATTAGAATTTAAGATTTAGAAAAAACAAATTTAATAAAAATTAGTTCCAGACAACAGTTTGGCTTGGTGTTGCACTATTTTACCCAGCCTCTATAGAAATGTCTACAGAGGTTATACCTTTTGGCCATAAAACTGGTTGAATAAGATAAGCTTAAGCAACAAAATTTAGCACAAATGCTTTTTTTATACAAGGATTACTTCGTATAAACAATGGGCCACTTTCACAACTATTCATGTAATTTGCATTAAAACTTCGGCGCCAAAAAATGCTTTTTGTATGCTTTTGACCACATGAAATAAACTTAATCTACAAAAATTGGTTTAAATATTTCTGATCAAAACGTTCTTGGCATATAAAATGAAACGAATCGATATACTATTTAATCTAGCCTTCAAACAAATGTCCCCCTTGAAATAAGATTTTTGGAATGATACCGGCCATATGGATTACTCTAAGACCACAAAATTTCCCATGAATAATTTTATTTAAAACTAGCTGACCCGACAGACGTTGTCCTGTCCAAAAAAGGAAAAATATTTGCGTTCGATTTTTAAAATCCGTTAAAAAGATACGAACCTTTGAAAGAAAAATTAGTCATATCGATGGAGCCGTTTTCTGATTTTAGGTAAATCGAAAAAAGTGGGCGTTAAAGTGGGCGGAGAAAAATTTTCTTTCCGTAAAAACCTAAGTTGGACCATGGCGATGACCGTCCAAATCGGTCAAGCCGTTCTCAAGTTATGCGCTTAATAGAAAAAGTGGGCGTAAAAGTAGGCGTGGTACATTTTTCTTTCGATGAAAACGTAAAATGGATTAATACGAACATTTAAACGAAAAATTAGTCAAATCGATGAAGCCGTTTTTTGAGTTTAGGTAAATCGAAAAAAGTGGGCGGGGCAAAATTTTCTTTCCGTAAAAACCTAAGTGGGACCATGGCAATCATTTTAAAGAAAAAATCGCCTAAATCTGTCTAGCCGTTCTCAAGTTATGCGCTTAGTAGAAAAAGTGGGCGTATAAGTAGGCGTGGTAAATTTTTCTTTCGATGAAAACTTAAAATGGATTAATACGAACATTTGAAAGAAAAATTTGTTAAATCGATGGAGCCGTTTTCTGATTTTAGGTAATTCGAAAAAAGTGGGCTTAAAAGTGGGCGGGGCAAAATTTTCTTTTCGTATAAATCAAAGTTGGAAATTTGATTTTGCCACGCATCTCCGCTCGCAGACCGAAAATCAAAAATCAGACTTCACAGTGTCACCCGCATGCATTTTCTGAAGATTTCCTGAAAATTTCATCAAAACATCCTATTTTATATGTATATATTGATAAATTTTTGTTATTGAAATGTTAAAAAAGTGGTATTTTAGTTAAATAATGGTCCCCGGAATAAAATATTTTACCATATGGCTCAAGCAGCATAATTTATAAATAAAAAAATCCTCTATTATAAAAAAGTGCTTGCTAGCGAAAAATATCAAACCTTTTCATTATTTGACCAAGCCAGCATAAAAATTGTTTCTCGGAATAAGACTATTGTCAAAATTGCGGTCACATGGAATGAACAAAAGCAACATAATTTGAAATCAATTCTTCTTTAATACAAAGAGTGTGTGGTTACCAAAATGGACGACATCGATAAATTATTTTATTAATTGAAATAATGCAATTTGTAAATATTACTCATACGTACAGGTAGACTGAATAAACTCAATTTTAAAAAAGCTTTTAAATTTCTAATAACGCTAGCCAACAAGGTTTTGGACTGGATCAACCAAATATCTTTCTAGGGCAATCTGGCGAGCTGAATTCGAATCTGTAATTGGTTTTTCTCTATCACGTCAGATTTTCGTTTTTACATGAAAAATCAATGAATTTTCAAAAGTGAATTTTGTATTTTGTTGGTTCGGTTTCCCGTATTAGAGTCCAGTAATAGTCTCTCAGCATGCTTTTGTCTCAAAATTCTTAAAATTTTCATTAAATCTTGGTGAGTACGCTCTCCTTGTTCGTCGCTCACTGCACCTAGGTTTTGTGAAGAAAAATCTAAATGCGAAGGAAAAACATTGTCGGTGACCACAATTTTTCCAAGTTTCTGACCGCAAAATCAAAATAATGTAAATATGCATATTTGAATGATTTTAATATTGCATATCCTCTTTTTTCCAACCAAATATTCACCATACACAAAGCGAAAATAGCTTGAATCAGTAACACACGATCTCCCTGACATGCTTAAACGCTACATCTATGAAGATTTAGAATAAATGTGGGCTTCTGTCAAATAAATAATTGTGAAATTGTAGTGTCAGTATTGCCAGCATGCGATAAAAAATGAACAAGACGTGATAGCCCAATTTTTATGAAAGATTCGAATTCAGCGCACCCAGATTAGAACAGTGTCATTAACTCAAATTTCAAAATTACTGTCACTATTGTGTTCTATAATTGAAGCACAGCCGCGAATAACGTTTTAAGTTACAAAATAATAATTTTTCAGGAGAGCAAAAAAACGTTTTTTGACAAGCAGCATTATTTGTTTTAAAAATTTTTTTTTCTATTATTTAAAATAGTGATAATAAAAACTTTAATGCAAAAGGCTTTTAAAACATTATTCCGCACTGCAAAACCATTTCGGTTTCATCATTATGTTAGTAACTTGATATGTTCTTCCACTGGCTGACACTTTGTACGCCATTTTGAAGGCGTTAAGGTGCATAGTTTTGGTTGATTTGATGTTTAAACTGTGTAAGAGAGTAAAGTCAACGTTTATCTGCAAAAAAAACAGTTTTTGCAAAATGTGGCGTTTACAACGTTTTTCGCGGCTGTGCTTCAATTGTTCCTTTGTTTGTTTACACCATGTGGTATGGTAGTACAATTTACTACCTAAATTTTGTTCTCAATTAAAAACCCATATAACGTCAAACAAAAAAAAAAATATGGAAAACTTTAAAACACGCGTCAAAAATCAAATAAATTAATTTGACATTACATGGGTAAATAAGGACAACTCTCCCTAATGACCATACCTGGTACTTATTATAATATAGTTTACACTAATTGTAGTGCGAGAGAGAAAAAAACCTAGCCCAGCTCTCAAAAAAAACCTAACTCTATGATTGTGTTGTGTTATAGGTAAAAATAATACGTATAGAGGTCAAATGGAACCCTTATTTAGCAGACAGAAGCACTTCTCGGCTTATTTATATTTTACACAGGTTGTCATTGGGAGCAAGCCCGTGCACAGTCCATTCTTTTAAGAGGCTTTCAGGTTACGTACTTCAAAAAGGGAATATGAAGAATGTCTTTTAGCTTTTGTTATTAGCGCGTTTTGTATAAAAATATCAAAGAAACATCCTGTGTGTCGATGAAATGTTCGATTTATCAATGAACATAAACAAGCACACGATTCTTTAACTGATGATTCGTAAAACTTTTACTTTATCAGATTCATTCACAACGTCACGTTTACCTAAGAGTACCTGTTTATGCATAAGCTTGGTAAAGAAAACGAAACAGTTGATCCGCACTGTGCTCGTTCACATAAGAGTAGTAAGTAAGGAGAAAGGAATGTCTCTAAAGCTTCGTTTTCCCTTCTTTTGGAAGGTAGTAGCGAATGTGAAATAAATGTTTTGGAAGGGTTTGTTAAAGAAAGTTGTACCTTCAAGAAGTCATATTTCTCATCACTTACGTTAGGATGAGTAAAAATGGACGGTCCTAAAGACCCCACATAGTTTGTAGTTGTCCCTAGCGTTACCGCAATGTACGATAACATGTTAATGGAAAGATTAGTTCGATGTGATGATACCTAGAGTACTACACAATCTCTTGACGAATGCTAGGAGACTCATAAGTCCAGTTCTAGAGATTTCCCCAAGATCTTGGAAGTAATGATCTCCCAAACGGTTCACTCTGGTATGAGTGCCGGACAGTAGCAGAGTATGTGGGGCCCCTGGTACCCCACATGTTCTACAGTTGGCACTTGTCAGCTACCCCGCCCTTTTGGCGTATACTACCGTCCAACAGTGACCCGTTATAAACCCTTCCAGAAGCAGTATTTTTTCTGTAGCGCAAGAAGAAGTCGACTTTGGACCGTATGAGCTCCATATAACTCTAGATACCTTGTACCTTTTGGTGTTTTCCCAAACCGCCTCAGATTTTCTCTGTATTGTATAGTTTGTATCTATCTTAATATTAGGGATTGGATTTTGAATGTCTATCACTCGTTACTTTCTATGACCTGGTGGGCGCGAACGCAGTAGATGTGTTCTCTTAGTCTATCTATTGAGTCCTTACACTCCTGGACTATCGAAGAGTGTGTATTTTGTATTTACAGAGAAGATTATATGTGATTTTCTAGTACTTGAATTACGTGCTAAATCAGCAGCTATTTTGGCCGCAAATATTTACACCACGAATATCCTTATATACTACAGGTATCGGGAAGCTTAAAGGATTCCCATATACCCAGTTTCTGACAGTCAACTACAGCCCCAACTCCCTCTTTCTCTTTGGAACCATCAGTATAAAAATGCCATTTGGTATTCTTCAATATTTACCGCTGGGTAACTAGACTATACGGAATTTTAAAAGATAATTTTCTATTTTGTTTTAAGAGAGTTTCCGTTATAGTCAATTTTTAAACAATTAAAAATTTATTTAAAAATCTTAAAAATCATCATGTTTATAAAATTTTAATTTCAGACTCTTACTGACAAATTTAAAATCAAACTTTGTTCTAAAATAAAATTTCCTCCTTATGCCATTGTCGACATTAAAGTTTTAACCTCCTTACATAATAAATTATTTAATGACTTTGTGAGAGGTTTTTAAGTATAATTGCTTAAATTTTTTTTTTTTTGTTATTTATGTTTTAGGTTCAAAGAAAATTCTGAACTGTCTTAACATTTTGACACGTCTGTTTGTATTTGTGTGTTCTTTTAAGTCTACCTAAATGTATGTCAATGTGTTCGCATGTGTGTGTTCGTGAGTAAAAAACTTAATAGTCAAAAAACATGTCATGTCAACACCCTGGTGTTATTAACCTTTTCCTCACTTGACACTTAAAAAGTTTTTTTTTTATTTAATTTTACATAACAAAAATTAAAGGACTAAATTATTACGTCAATGTGAAAAAAAGGAAAGTATGCAACTCATTTTACGCCTGTTTTTAAATATGTAATAAACCCAAATAAGTGTGAACATTTTTGACATTCTGGGAATCCACGCGATATTTGTATAATGAAAAAGGTAAAAACATATTTGTTTTTTTGTTAAAAGCGAACAAAAATTTTTTTAAGGGAAAAATAATGTAATATACAGCACAACTTAGTATGACAACGTTGATTATTATTTTCCAATTAGGCTTAAATTTAACTTCAAGACCATAATATGGTTGTGGCTTCTTGATAGAAGACTAATAACCATAATATGTTAAAACAATTATAAAAATAGTTTCGTAGGAGGTGATCATATCGAGAAATGTTTCTTATATTTTTTGCACAACTATCGTTATTTCTGTGGAAATTCATTTCGGAAAACGTGATGTAGCTTGGGAAGGTTTTCTGGCGATGTAAGCACGCAACAGTGATTGAAGTAAAAAATGCGTTTAAATATTTAAAGCTAAGATTCCCAATTTTCTGGAACTTTCTTATCAACTTTCGGGGAAATGTAAAAGTGCTCTTTCATTCTTTAGACATATTACGGCTTCTTATTAAGAAATAAATTAAATTTAAAAAAAAATTCACAAATGAACGATTTAAGAAAAAAATGTACTTATTCAGAAAAAACTAGGTGGTCTATATATATATATATATATATCGAGGGATTTTTTAGCTATTATCTTTTTGGGAACACTGGTTTAAACAGCTGACGCACGTTTCGTGTTTTGTTTCAATGTCAAACATCTTCAGTATGGTCTATAATTTAACCATGAGTCGTCATACAAACGAACAACGCTTGCAAATTATTGAATTTTATTATCAAAATGCGTGCTCTGTTAAGAAAGTTCATCGCGCGCTTCTTGTGTTCAGCGACAAAGCTCATTTTTGGCTCAATGGGTACGTTAATAAGCAGAATTGTCGATTTTAGAGTGAAGATCAGCCAGAAGCATTGCAAGAGCTACCAATGCATCCAGAAAAAGTCATAGTTTGGTGCGGTTTATGTGCATCATTGGACCGTACTTCTTCAAAGATGATGCGAATCGTAACGTAACTGTGAATGGTGAGCGCTACCGTGAGATGATATCCAACTTTTTTTTTTGCCCAAAATGCAAGAGCTTGACTTGCATGACATGACATTATTGAGAGGCGAGTTCGGTGAACATTTCATCACGTTCGGGATCGGTCAATTGGCCGCCTAGATCGTGCGATTGAACGCCTTTAGAATATTTTTTCTGGGGCTATGTTAAAACTCATGTCTATAGACACATGCCCGCTTCAATTGAAGCATTTATTCATGCGATACCGGCCGAAATGTTGGAAAGAGTATGCCAAAATTGGACAAAGCGGATGGACCATTTGAGGCGCAGTCACGGTCAACATTTGCATGAAATAATCTTTAAACATTAAATAATATGGATTGTACTATCGATTCAAATAAAGATTTAATAAATTTTTGGGAATTTTATGTGTTTTTTTTTAAACTTCCTATAGCCCTTAAAAAATCACCCGATATAAAGTGTGGTACAACCATAATGCACGATGGTAATTGTGAGTCACACCTTAACGTCAAGTTTTTTGCCCAAAATAATTTGACATTTATTTATTTCAGTGTTTAACATATTCAACCATGGCGAGGTACACAATTGATCAGCGCGCTAAGATTTTTGAAGCCTTTTACGAAAATGGTCGTTCCAATCAAATTAAATTTCGTGTGATTTTTTCGTTCGCCATAATCAACAAAATGTGTCCACAAATGGGAGAATTGTGCGTAAATTCAGCAAACTGGGTCTATAGATCCGTGAATGGTGCTTGCTATCGTGAGATCATAAAATACTTATTGAGGCCATAAATTGAGGATATGAAGTTGAACGATATGTGGTTCCAACGGGTTGGTGCCACTTGGCTCTTTTGCGCGAGAAATTCACACAAATTACATTGAACCTCAATTATGTCTCAGAGTCATTGAACATGTGGACCATCGTTTAAGGGTATGCCGCCGAAGCCGTGGCGAGCAATTGGCCGATAGTTTGTTTCACACATAATTGTCATAAATCCTTCTATAAAAATAAAAACTGTAAAGATAATTCTCTGAACCCAACACTTTATATGAACTAGCTTTAGTTATTATTGGCCAACAAAAGTCGGTAACCTAGACTTCGAGAAATCATCACAAAATCACAATGAATACAGTTTCGTTGACCTTATCATTCTAGATTTATGCCAAACGTCCTTGCATACATGTTGAACATTTACTTTAAAAATCATTTAATAAATCGTTGTTATAGTTTTAAGATTTGTTTCGCCAAATTTTATTACCAAGTTTCTTACAGTTAAAATAAATTTAGCCATTAAGCTGCAATCCAAAATTTTCCTTAAATAAGGTTGTTTTTGCAATATTTTTTGCAAAATGAAACGAGGTATATGTTTTAATTCTTAGTTTAATTTTTATTTCAAGTTTTTTTTTATGACCTATGATGTCAGCAATTTCGAGAAAAGTGTGTAGAACAATTTCCAGAGATGCCAAACGATCGTTTTGCTTAAAGATATTTGCAGAGATACCATATTTAATATAAATGTTAACACGATGTTTACACTTGCTATATTTACAAGACGCAACACTCCCCCTTTGCTAGACTGAATTGAACTCAGGCTGCAAATCATTACGTGGAAGAGGAGCTAATTTATGAATTGGTCTTTTATATAAACCGTTTTTTGTTTTTATTACCGCAACTCGCACTCTGCCGTCCCTTGCTACCTCTACCTCTTCGATCTTGCCTAGAATCCATTTCTGTGGAGGTAGATTGTCCTCGTGGACGATGACGACGTCGCCGATGCGAAGATTTTCGCTGGTTGTTGTCCATTTGGCTCGCTGCTGAAGATCCCGGACATAGTCCCGCTGCCACACAGCCCAAAAGTGTTCCTTGAGCGACGATAGCAGCCGAAACCGCCTCAAGGAGCCTGCTTTGCTGCCTCGTTCTTCGACTTCTGGCAGCGCTTTGAGCGAGCAACCTTTTAATAAATGGCCGGGAGTAAGGGCTTCCTGGTCGTTGGGATCTTCTGTTATTGGCCTTGAATTGAGGACGGCCTCGACGTCTACGAGCAGTGTTGTCAGCTCTTCGTACGACAAGCTGGCTTTGCCTATTGTCTTCAGTAGCAATACTTTCGCTGACTTCACCGCCGCTTCCCAAAGTCCTCCGAAGTGCGGTGCTCGTGGAGGGATGAATCGAAAGTCTATTCCTTGTTCTGCTGTTGCCTGTTGTATTTGAGCCTTGTTTTTCTCGCTCCATAGTCTCGCGGTCCCGACGAAATTTGTGGCGTTGTCGCTTCATATTGTCTTTGGGAGACCCCTTCTGCCCACGAACCTATTTAAAGTAGAAAGGAAAGTATCAGTTTGTAAATCAGACAATGCCTCTAAATGTACTGCTTTCGAGGCAAAACAGACAAAAACGGCAATATACGTTTTCACTGGAGGTTTGCCTCTTATTCGCAATGAAGTGAATACGGGTCCACATAAGTCAACACCACACACATAAAATGGACGACAACCAGTAACTCGGTCATGGGGCAAATCACCCATTATTTGTGATGCCAACTTTGGTCGAAAACGAAAACAAAATAAGCAATTATTTACCGTTTTTCGAGCAAGTTGACGAGCATTAATAACCCATACCTTCTCCCGAGAGAGTCCTACCAGTGATCTAGGTCCGACATGACAATTCGACCTATGTAATTCAGCAAAATACATTTGAATAAAATGAGAATCTTTCTTTAACAAAATAGGATATTTGATTTCATATGGAAGCACTGATTTGCTCAAACGTCCCCCAACTCTTAACAACGTTATATTAATTTGTTCACATCCATATTGTTGAATAAAAGGACATAATTTCTGTATTTTATTTTGTTTTGATAGCGAAGCTTTTGACAAAATGCCAATTTCTTCTTTAAACTCAATTCTCTGTATCAGTTCGGCTATCTTTAAAAATGAAAGGTCTAATTCACAAACACTAATTGGTTTCACCCTATCACCTATTTTATCATTCGTACGATACCTGTTTCTTATAGCTATCACGAACCGTAGTATGTATGCAACAATTCTAACAATCTTTTTACTTGACGAATGCCGCTCAACACATTCTAATATTCGGTTAGAAGAATCTTCACCCTTTGTATTTAGTAACAATACATGAGACCCACTTATTCTCTTCTTTTCCAGTGCTAAATATTCCGGCGAAAGACTATTTTGCGTGGACTTTGGCCAATTTTCTTCATATTGTCCCAGAAATTTCGGTCCAGAAAACCAGATTGATGACTTAAGTTCCTTAATATCACAACCGCGCGAAACTATGTCAGCTGGGTTTTGTAGCGTTGGAACATAACGCCAAATGGAATCTAAGGAATTTTCCTGAATATACGCAACGCGATTACTAACAAAAACATGTAATGCAGAGGGATGAGTATTGATCCAGTGGAGAACTATTTCTGAATCGCTCCAAAATGTGACCTTTTGAATATTATATTTTGAAAGTTTGGGCTTTACGGTTTTCCATAATTTGGTTAACAAATGCGCTGCACACAACTCTAGCCTCGGCAGAGTTTTTACCCTTTTCGAGGGAGCCACTTTGGATTTAGCAACAAGCAATGTTGTCGTAACAACCTGCGCGCTTTCACATCTCATGTAAATGCAACAACCATATGCTCTCATTGAAGCATCAGCAAATCCATGTACTTGTACATTAACGTTTCGTGTTGTACCGACAAATCTGGGCACAGAAATGCCATGAATTTCTCCAAGTACATTCTTTAAGTTTTGCCATGATGTGTGCAAGTTTTGGGGAATAGTTTCGTCCCAGTTTAGATTAGCTTCCCATAACTCCTGCAAAAGTATTTTTGCTTTTATTACAATTGGAGCTAGTAATCCAAGGGGATCAAATAACCTAGAAGATATAGACAATATGTTACGCTTTGTAGCGGCTAGTTTTTCGAAATTGCTTTCCAAGTGAAAGCATAGCATATCTTCTTTAGGTTTCCAAATTATTCCAAGGGCTCTAGTCGAATCAGAATCATTCAATTCTAAATGCCTCACGAGCTCATCGCTTTTAAACTCGTTACAGTTTGAATACCACTTGGCTAAATTAAATCCACATGAACTTAAAATATTTATGACTTCATTTCGTATTTGTATTAACGTTTCACTATCATCTGCTCCTGAGAGCAAATCGTCAACGTAGAAGTCTGTGGATATTACTTGCGATCCAATAGGAAACACTTCCTTATAAATATCACTGATTTCTTGCAAACATCTAATCGCAAGGTAAGGCGCTGGTGCTGTGCCATATGTCACTGTGTTTAGCTCGTAAATTTGAATAGGTAACTTTGGATTTTCACGCCATAATATCAGTTGGAACCTACGATCATCTTTATGAACTTTAACTTGCCTATACATTTTTGTAATGTCTGCAGTTATAGCAAATTTATTTAATCGAAATCGCAACAGTATAGAAAACAAGTCATCTTGAATAGTAGGACCAACCATAAGTGTATCATTCAGTGATTTTTGGGTTGACGTTTTACTTGAAGCATCGAACACAACTCTTAATTTCGTTGTGGTGCTGTGAGCTCTAATAACGCATTGATGCGGAATGAAATAATGAGGCGAGCTTGGGACAATATTATCAGTTGGTGACATATGTCCAAGATGCAAATATTCTTTCATAAAATCAGTATACATAGTTCTCAATTCTGAATCTTTCAATACTCTCCGCTCCAGGGATAGAAAGCGTCGCCGTGCCGTTTCAAATGACAACCCTTAAACTGCTGGGTCAGTCTTAAAAGGCAATCTTACTTCAAATCTGCCATCACCAACTCGCCGAGCCGTCCTATTAAAATGAGTTTGACAATTTAGTTGTTCATCGCTAAGTCTTGAACATGTTGGAACCTGTTCCAATTCCCAAAACCTTTCCACTATTCCAGTCAGCGAGTCAAAATTTTCAGTGCTAGCCACTAGATGACAAATTGGTGGTGATCTACTATTCACTTCCGTATCACATCTACCTGAAACAATCCAACCTAATAGTGTCTTCTGCAATATAGGTAAAGACGGTCCCAACTTTATTTGCCCTACTGACAACAGTTCATAAAAGGATTCAGCTCCTAGAAGAATATCAATTCTTTGCGGCTTGTTAAAATGTGGATCTGCCAAAACTATATTCGCTGGTATTCCTAAAATATTCTTATCGATTTTCCCATTTGGTAATTTACCAGATATTGATTTCATTATAAAGAAATCGGTCATAAATTCAAACTCATTTACACAAGATTTTATATAAGTACTTAAACTCTGTTTTACATTCCTATTGCTCTTGCCAATTCCAACTAAATTCAAATTATTTGCAAATCTCTTCAGTGAAAGCCTCTGAGCAACCTCCTCTGAAACTAAATTTATTTGGGAACCGGAATCCAACAAGGCTCGTGCCATTAAATATTTACCACATTTATCCTTTATCTTCACCATAGCCGTAGCCAAAATAACCTGTTGGTCTTCTTTACGTATAAGCATTGAAGTAGCATTCTGGTGATTTATCCCAATGGTCGAAGCCTGTGGTACATTGTGACCTTTAGAGGTCGAAGGGTAAACATTGCTTTGGACTGAACTACGATTTTCCGTAGCAGTCGTTTGAAGACATTGTGCTGAACTTTTATTTGAAGCAGCATTCGAGTTTATAGGCCATTGTACCGAACTATTATCGGTATTATTTGAAGATGTATTTTCATATTTCTTTATTAAGTCCTGATTGTGCAACAATATATGGTGAGGTCGTTGACACAAATTGCAACGACTAGAACGACATTTTTTGACCGTATGGCCAGCTTTCAAGCAATTTATGCACAAACCTTTTCCTTTTATTATCTCAAACCTTTGCGTTACGTTAAGCGAAGCAAATGTTGGGCAAGAAACTATATTATGTTCCTTACAGGAACAAAACAAACATTCCGTAGAATGAGATTGAGTACATTGAAACGAAAAATTTGTATTTTTCCTATCTTTGGCCTTTGGTTTAAACTGTTTCTTATAAATTTGTTCTGATTCTACTAATTTTTCGTTGACCTCTAAAAACTGACAACGTCTTATTAATACCGTTGCACAATCACTCCATTTTGGCAGTGATGTGTAATTTAATTGCTCGTCCCATTTCGATTTAGATTCAGAATCTACTTTAGATAATACCAAATAAATAACAATTGCATGGGTTATATCTTCTGTGGTACCTAAATGCGATAGAGAATCTAAAACAGCAGACACAGTGTCCACAGTTTGTCTTAAATCGGAAGCATCAGGTTTTGTAATTTTCTTTAGATTAAATAGAGAAGCAATGTGGTCCTGAAAAATTAAACACTTATTATCATACCTATCAGCAAGTCTCTTTAAAGCACAAGCATAATTTTCCTCATTGACTTGAAACGCTTTAACTGTACGCAACGCATCATCTTGAAGACTATTTATCAAATGGTTAAATTTCTCTATGGTAGAAAGTGTGGGATCATCGTTGACCAAATTATTAAAGCATGTAATAAAATTCCTGTACTCAGAATACTTGCCATTAAATTTTGGAATTTTTAAACTAGGAAGTCGATTAGACGAATGAGTTGGTAAGTTCATAGTGACGTCATGCGCAACACTAGCTCTACGTGTCCCCCCCAACTTTGATAATAATATAGATTTTGTACTAACACAAATATCTTCCAATTCCCCTCTTTTATTATCATCAGGACTTAGCTTCTCTATCTCTGTCTGATAGGCCATTAATTGTTTAATATACGAATTTAGAATTTCTAATCTACATTCCATATCGATAGGATTTAGCGAAGCTGACCCATCCTGATACATCTTCTTTATTCGACTTATATTACCTTTTGCAGATGACCGTTGTTTCTGCAAAGATGAAAGCATTTCAGCCTCAGCCATTTCAAGTTAGTTATTTGCCCAATATATATTAAACAACGAATATGTTTTGAAGCAATAAATTAACAAATGTAAAAAAATTAGACGATCCTCGATCAATCAAATTGTTTATGATAACCGTGCAAACCTATATTTCAGATTACACTACCTTTCAACGAAATTTTTCATCAAATTTCCCGATGCACAAACAAAAGGTTAGACTTGGCTATATGTACTTAGTTGTGTCTAATGCTGATGCGGTAATATTGCAGTAAGTATCTAAATACTCACTGCTAAGCAATGATTGTCACTTTAATGCAATATTATAAACAAATTCTAGTTTAAACTTCTTTTTACACATACAATTGTTTTTATTCAAATTAAGAAATAAATTTTAGAACATTATCATTCTTGGCACAAATTATGTTTAATTTATCAGCATTAACTTCCAACATTCATAAAGGTATTACAGTCCCTCTGTGAAAAGAAAAGAAATGTTTGTTCTTCTTAAGATTTATGTCGCAGTGGATGAAGATGAAATTAGGTTTATGGTTGGGTTAATTTATATAGAATTTAGAAATTATAAATTTGTGTGCATGAATGAGGATGTGTTTATAGATATGTTTGTGTGTGTGTGTAGGTTATGGGTGAGGCAATTTGTTAATTTGAAGCGTTATTTTGGATGGATCAGGGATATTACTTGTATATGGTGATAATGTGTTTCTAATTGTTTAAGGATATAAATAATGTTGTTTCAAGTAAATAACAAGCAAGCACGTTTTTATGAGACAAGTGACGAACATAACCTCAAACTAATTTTCAAAATGGAGGACTTAATATGTTTGTTCAAATATAGAACCACAGTAACACTCTTGCTTGTCGAATAATTTAAAAACATATATTTCATACAACCTTCTTATTTTCCATATAGATGACCGATTTACAAGAACGTTCCAATGCTGTACTTAGCTTCAGCAACGCAAACTCCGGCAATAGTACCTTACGTCTTTTGCAATAGATTACCAATAGCTTCACCAAATATCCAGCTTATCCAAGCAGCAGTTCTAGTATTAGTTCCAAATTACAACTTAGAAATTGCCCCACGTTGGGCGCCAAAATGTTTTTGCAATATTTTTTGCAAAATGAAACGAGGTATATGTTTTAATTCTTAGTTTAATTTTTATTTCAAGTTTTTTTTTATGACCTATGATGTCAGCAATTTCGAGAAAAGTGTGTAGAACAATTTCCAGAGATGCCAAACGATCGTTTTGCTTAAAGATATTTGCAGAGATACCATATTTAATATAAATGTTAACACGATGTTTACACTTGCTATATTTACAAGACGCAACAAAGGTTTTTTCTTAAGCACCGACGAAGTAGCTGTTAGTACCATTTGTCGTCGCAATACCTAAAGTCTTACTTGAGAACTTTGCTAAAACAGTTCTGAAATTTCCCGTGCTAAAATTTTCCGAATATTTTTTTCCCCAATAGGAATTCTTATTACTACTTATGTTCTTAATAGTATTTCGCTTCTTAAGACTTCGTATGATGAACCCTTAAGAATTAATTGCTGCCCGAGATCGTGGTTATTAAGATTCGACTTGCGCACGGCAACAGATTGGTACTTTGTTGAAAACAGGAAGATCTTGGCCATACGATCTTTTAGGTTTAAGTTTGTTATAGAACCTATATAAAGATATTTTGCAAAGAACTTTTAGTCTTGTTTATTTTACATGCCAAAAGAAAAACTGTCATATTCAATTGCTATAAAGACCGAAAGAGTAGCTGGTCTTTAAGGATGTAGCCCCAACTATAATATGCTTAAGTTGGCTTAAGCAATTGTGCGAACATATGTTTCCAGCCTTTTTGAACTTAAGAAAACTTTTTAAATTTGATGAAACTGTCATTTGCTTAAGAAAGTACGAAACAGGTCACACTTTCCGTACGGAATCAAAAATTTTTTGACTTTTCTTTTGTTTTTTTAAATGCATTTTAGATGCTTTTTGTTAATTTTTGAAAGAAGCTAAAGCAAGCTTATGCATAATATTGTTGGGCCTTAAGAGCAATGACTTCTAGTTATTTATGGACATCAAAAAAATCACCTTGCTTAAAGAAACATTTTTTTTTTTTTTTTTTTTTTATCATAAAAGAAGTAATTAATTAAGCTCGAGGTCCAGAACAAACAACGATCTCGTAGAAGAACTTTATAGGAACCAAATAATAACGCCATTGAAAGAAAACAATTGAAAACAGAGATTGCCATAGCACCAAGGATATACGAGTAGTATATTTAGGATGGTCCTAATCCACTTTTTCCATACAAATTTGGGATCATCCATAGATGGGAGTATGTATACATTTCTAATTTGAATTGGTATAAATATGTTGTATTTGGATCCATAGAAAATATGATTCATGCCTGGATTTGAGTAAGTAGTTCTAATTGTGTAAGCAAAATCCGTCCGTCCGTCTGAATGGCTGGTTTAAAAATAAAATGATTTGTGTTTGCATCTTTAAAAAAAAATTTTTTGTATGTAACAAATGAGAATAAGTTAAACCCGTGTTTCCATCCCTGGGATGAAACTTTTTTTGTAATATTAAACCTTTTTAATTTTCGAATGTGGGATGATGCCTACGCTACGGTGGTTTGAGTCGGCATATATGATCGGTTGGTCGGTTTGCTACGGTTGAGTTAATTAAGGTCATTAATTCATCTTTCACTATGTGTGTGAATGTTAATGCAACATTAATATGTTTAAGTTAGTTTCTTATTGGGGTCATCCCAGCACTACATTATATGTCTTATGAGATGACTGAGCCGTATATGTGTGTATATTAGACTACCTGATCCATTTTAATTAAATGGACTACTCCCTGGACTGGTTCCAATGTAATGCAAGCATGGACCATATCATTCTTAAAAATTGTTTGTAGTAAGACGACATGTCTTCGATTTTTAACTACTTGTAATCCACAGCTGGGGTTATATGGTCCTGCCATAGCACATCGTAATGTTAAATAGACCATGTTTTTACCTACGTTGGGGTTACTTTTGGACTAGTCCTAGTCCCTTGTGGGGGGGGGGGCTACCTTTTACACGCGTGTTTGTACTAGTCCTATCATTTACAGGGTTGCAATTTGCTAGCACCTCCACTTCTATTGTCTGTGTATGTGTGTGCGTGAATGTGGTTATCGTGGCTGTGTGTGTGTGTGTGTGTGTGTGTGTGTGTGTGTGTGTATATATGCGACTGTCGTGGTTGAGGTGCAGGGTCTTTGTTGGATGTTCGTAAAGAGTAGGGTGTGTGTAGATACAACCATGTCGAATGGTCTTTTTTATGTAATATGAAACTTTTTTATTTTTCAAATGAGTTGTACATACGTGACAAATTTAAGTTTCATAAAGTCTCAAAATTCTTGGAAATACAAAGAAATTTGAGTATTAGTTGAGCAGATGTGTAGGTGTTTAGAATTCTTAAAAAATCAAAACAAAAAAAATAACTTAATAAATATTTTATAGAATCAGCTAATTGCTCCTTTTCACAATTATCTTTTTTATGTAATATAAAACCTTTTTATTTTTTCAAATGAATTCTACATTTATTCGTAATAAAAATTCATATCGAATTTCATCAAACAAATGTGCTATACAATTATTTAAGAGCCGTATATTTGAAGAGATTGTTGAATCTTCCTTTGATGCTAACCCTTCAACATATAAGAGACTTTCATGTGGTAATACGTATAAATCCTAAATTTGGATTGGCTATACGAATTTCATCATTATTCTTAAACGATTGTAAATATGATGAGTAGCTATGATACTCCTTTTTGATGATTGAATTGTCGAATTGAGGTTTTTGTAAAACAACAATTAAATGATTCATTTTTTTAAATGTTTTAATCGAAATCCCAAGTTTTTTAAAAATTCTTGATTATTCTCGCTTAGACTAAGTCTTAAAGTTTTTTTCAGCTTCTTGTTCCTTTGAACGTAAATGTGTGAATGATGACTCCTTATACAAATCACTTGTATTTTTATTACTATTGTTATTATTATTATTGAATATAATCATTCTTTTATACTGGTTTTAAATGTAATCGTATAGATATTTTCTCCTCACGAAAATTTATTAAATTTCCGTCTTGATCGATTACTTTTAAAACTAAAGTGTTTATACTTTTAGTGTTAACGGGTAAATATATAACATTAGCCGGTGTCTCTGTTATTTTATAGCCGGGACTGACAACAAGCGAAAACTGATGAAGGGTATGCGCAGATGTGCTATTTATATAGGATCCGTTAACAATATTACATTCAACTATAATATTGTTTATTTTTGTAATCTCTATAGTTTTATCTGAAAAATGTTCTTGATTCTTTTCCAAAATTTTCTTACTAAAACCCAATAGGGAACCGATTGATCGCTCCTTGTTAAAATAAATTGTATCGGTTGTACATTTTATAGACGTTTGTAAAGTATTATAATTAGCTTCAATAATAAGATTTCCTCTTGGATTAAGGGTGTTATATTTATCTATAATCAAATCAGCTATATCCGAGAATTCATATGATCCAACAGGTATAACTATTTCATAATCACCAATATGAAATCTATTGTTATCAACATTTGGTATAGAATGATATGTATCAAGACTAATTAATCCGCAAACGTAATTTCCATCAAGTTGAATGGGGGAAAATAGTTGGCAACTAGAAGTGAAGTATCACCATTTAATGTTAGCGTTATTGACATCTTAAAGTTCGGTGTATTAATAAATTAAAAATTTTTTAATGCTCTTTATATAGGAGACGAATCGTTTACATTTATCCAAGAGTTATGATCTGATGTAAATCCCAACCATTTAACATATAACATATTTCCTCTTCTTCTTAAAATATTTTCAACCAAATACGTTTCTGGATATTTAGTTTTCATTAGTTCAAAATCATAAAAACCACCTTTAATATCATGTCCTTTATAATCTTTTAGTATATAAGTGGTAGGACTTGTGTATCTTACAGTTTTAACTTTAAAGATTTCTGTAGTCCAATTCGGTGTATAACCTTTTTCAAACACATGTTTATATTTACTTATTCGAACATTATCACCAACTTTAAACTTCGGTCTTTTAAACACTTTTAAATTGTTGTAGACTGTATCCAATAGTGATTTTTCATTTGATAAATTTACTTGATTTGGTGTCATTTTTATTGTTCTATGATAAGTATTATTATATTTATTAACAAGTTCTTGATAAATGTGTATCCATTTATATGTTCCTTGATAACTAAATTCTTCCAATTGCTTTAAGTCTTTGCAATATGATCTTCTAAGCCGCAAAATTTTAATTATATATCAGCAGGGGAGTGGTATACTCATAGAACGCCAATATTAAATATAACATATCTTAAAAACTGTTATATTGATAATTTTATAACTTGATAGGAGTCAACCTTATAGTTAGTTATACCTTTGAAAATAAAAATAAAAAATTAATACCACTCGTGGGATACAAAATATAAAATATCGCGTAACTGAAGAACTATTATAGCTAGAGTCTTTAAACGTGGCTAAAGCCAATATTATAGTAAATTATAAATTTTAAAATAAAAATGGGCGAAAGAACAATTATCAATTCACAAAATCTGTTTTAAAAATTTTTTTATTAATTTTATTTCGATGAGGGTAGCAAAGCGCACCGGGTTTAAGCTAGTATGAAATAAAATAATGCAAGAATTTAAACTTAGAAAAAAAATATTTTTTAAAATCTGCTAATTGTTCCTTTTCATAATTGTCTTTTTCGTGTAATATGAAACCTTTTTATTTGTCGAATGAATTCTACATTTGTACGTGATAAATTTATTTTGTGTTTGTATGGAAATATGATTTTATAAAAAAAGAAACTATGTTTTTGAATTAGAAAATAAAACAAATAGTTTGATAGATGTTTATGTTTATGTTTTCATTTTATAAAAAATTACAATATTTACATTTAGTTAAATTATATACATTATTATTATTATAATATTCCATGATTTCTTTAGCTTCTTCTTTGACAGATTCTTTTGTGTTCTTAAAGCGGGGAACAGGAACAAGTATCTAGATCACACGTATTATTTTCATCTAACCAAGCATAATTATTGTAATGTTCTCCATATCGATTAGTTATTGTTTGAAATTTGTTTTCTATCCTCCTGATATGATTTAATGTTCATAATTTTATTTTTATGTTTATCAAAAATAACGTTAGAAATTTGTTTGAAATTTTTTTTTTGTTAATTTATTTATTTAATGTGTTAATCTCTTTAATAATCATTGTTGGAGATGTTATTATATACTTATTTGTAATGTTTGTGAATAATCGTTAATATTGATTGTTCTTCCTTCTATTTATATCATTTTGAATACGTTCGAAGTGGACTTGTTTCAAAGTCACTATATCTATCATTATAGTATATATAGGATGATTTCATAGTATAATGAAATTTATAAAAATACTTGCTTACTAATATTAATACATTGAATCTAAAGTCATTTATACTTAATTTACTAGTTACACATTGCTTAACGCCCTTAATTCTTTTAATTTCCTTATCTTCTCTATCAATTTTCACTGAGTACACTTTAGCTCTTAACCCAATGAATTCCTTAATAATATTACCATTACACTCATCCTTCATCATCCCTAAAACTTTTTTATTAAGAAGTGGGATATTGTAGACATTATCTATCGGATATGCAGATGTATCAAAATGAGTATTTATGTCATTTTTAATATCTCTGTATAGATCATCTGTTTTAATGTCGTAAATAAAGGAATCAGTATCCATATAATTGAGTTTAATGTTTTCACGATATTTAGGCTTTATGTAATCATAATGAAAACTATACATTTTAAATTTGGATATTTCTAAGACTGCAAATCCAACATAAATAGGTTTGTTGTATTCAGTTTTAATTCTATTCATTTGGATAGCATGCATATCTTCATGAATTTGAAGTGAACTATGGAAATTTGGTTTAGCTATAAGAGCACGGGCTCCAAAACGTTTACCTCTATTCTCCCATTGACATACTATTTTAATGTCTTTCCTCTTATCAACATTTTCCATAGTTTTCCCGTATACTGCATTATTCAACAATTTAAAAAAATTTTGTTCAAATGAATTTTTTGCTAGTGTTCTGTGATGGTTATTTAAATCAATATATTTTTGTAACCAATTTGATTGGTCAAATTGAAGAATTCTATGTATTTTCTTTAAAACTAAACCATGTTGAATACATTGCTGAAGATTTCGATAATGTATTATGTAATTAGTTCTACTATTTAAATCAGTTATTAGTTTCTTTTGTTTCATGGTTTCAATTTTTTTATTCTCAGCACAAAATGGTAAATCATTATGATAGTCGTGTAATGTAGATGGATATTCTAGATCTACCTCTAATATATATCCTAATGGAGAATCTTTTGCTATATTATTAACGTTGAAATGGTTATAATTTTCAACCCATTTAAAATTTTTATAGGGGAGGTATTGTGACATTGCATAGCCATATAAGTTATTAACATCTAAATATATTAAGTAGTTTGATTCTTTGTTAGAATCATAATCACTAATATATTTGTTATTAGCAATTGAATGTCGATTAGAACATTGAACAATACCTCCCCTAATGCCCCGAAGGACAAAATTATATATATTAATTTCAGTCAACAACTCCAATTCTATTGCAGTTGTTTTCAACATTGCATCCCAGGATAAACCTGGGATAGTATAATATTGACATGGATTTAATAATTTTATTCAATTATAAGTAAGATTTTATATAAAACAGATCGAAAGCAGATGTAAAGCAGATCGAAAGTAGATCAGAAGCAGATATAAAGCAGAGCACAGCAATATGCGAATAGTTAAACAAACGAAACAAATTGTTATTAGAAATGCTGATGTTGAAAAAGAAAAAAAATCTAAAATTGTACATAGCACACTATTACCAAACACAATAAGAGCGTTAATTGTTGGACCATCAAACTGTGGTAAGACTAATGTAATGATTAGTCTTATAGAAAGTCCTAATGGTCTTTGTTTCAAAAACATATACATATATTCTAAATCCTTATATCAACCGAAATATTGTTATTTAAGAAAACTTATTAAACCCATAAAAGATATAAATCTATTTACATTCTCGGAAAATGAAAAAGTTTTAAGTCCAGCTAAAGCAAATCCACACTCTATAATAATATTCGATGATGTAATTTGTGGTATACAAGACACTGTAAGAGATTACTTTTGTATGGGTAGATATAAACATATAGATTGTATTATGTCAAACATCTACGAAAATTCCTAAACATTTGAAACGTGATAATGCAAATATGATTATAATATTTAAACAAGATGAAATGAATTTAAAGCATATATATAATGATCATGTTATCGGTGATATGTCATTTAAACAGTTTATAACAATTTGTAAGGAATGTTGGAAAGATAATTATGGTTTTGTTGTTGTCAGTAAGGACGATCCAATTAATGGCGGTCGTTATAGGAAGGAATTTAATAATTTTATTCAATTATAAGTAAGATTATATATAAAACAGATCGAAAGCAGATATAAAGCAGATCAAAAGCAGATGCAAAGCAGATCAAAAGCAGATACAAAGCAGATCAAAAGCAGATACAAAGCAGATCAAAAGCAGATACAAAGCAGATCAAAAGCAGATCAAAAGCAGATACAAAGCAGATCAAAAGCAGATACAAAGCAGATCAAAAGCAGATACAAAGCAGATCAAAAGCAGATCAAAAGCTGATCAAAAGCAGATCAAAAGCAGGTCGAAAGCAGATCAAAAGCTGATCAAAAGCTGATTAAAAGCAGATCGAAAGCAGATTAGGTGTAATAAAACCTATATTTTGTATCTAATTTGGAAACTTTGGCACTTGCCGTTCTCCAGATATACAGAAAAACAAATAAAAACAACAACAAGGCTTTTTTGGGGTAAGATTAGAGTTAATTGTGGTTTTTTTTTTTTTTTTTTTGTTTAATATTTTTTTTAAATAAATATGGTTTGAAATAAAAACAACATTTTAATGTCTTATTTTTTCATAATTTTTTTATTTACAATTTTTTTTATTATCTAAAAAACTTAAAATTAATTAAAATCTATATTTACATTGAGAAGAATGTCGTTATCCTCTTCCATAGGTCCAGAATAGTAATTTATTCTATAATGACCCCATGCAAAAGTATCAACGCCATTATCTCTAATAAATCTCTTATCATCTAAATAACTTAATGTTAGTTTTCTTATATTTTGAGTATAAATTTGATGTATCTTAGATCTAAATATATACATTGAATTATAGTATAATTTTTTTTCTAAAAGACATTTTCTAAAGTCATTTATACTTAATTTACTGGTTACACAATGCTTAACGCCCTTAATTCTTTTAATTTCCTTATCTTCTCTATCAATTTTCACTGAGTACATTTTAGCTCTTAACCCAATGAATTCCTTAACACCCCTGCAACAGATACAACATTATGAAAGCAAGACTTGTTATATTTGTACGAAATCTTTATCTAATGAAGATAAAGTAGCTGACCATTGTCATCTAACTGGTCAATATAGGGGTGCTGCTCATAATCAATGTAATTTAGAATATCAAATTGCAAATTTCATCCCTATATTCTTTCATAATCTTTCGGCATATAATTGCCATCTGTTTGTAAGAGAGCTTTCAACAATTGAAGGCGATATAAATATTATACCTTTAAATAAGGAGCTTTATGTGTCTATATCAAAAAGAATTTCTATAAATGAAAAAGATACAATTGAGTTACGTTTTCTCGGTTCATTTAGGTTTATGCCATCGAGTATAGCAAAATTAGCAAGTTATTTGTCCGACAGTGATTTAACGGTAGTAAAATCAAGCTATCCAAATGATGAAGAATTTAATTTAATGAAACGTAAGGGTGTCTTTCCGTATGATTATTTAGATTCGATGAATCGTCTTGAAGAAATTCAATTACCACCTCGGTCAATATTTTTCAATAAATTAAATAATGAGTCGTGTAGTGTGGAGGATTATGAACATGCACAAAAAGTATGGAAAACATTTAAATGTAGAACATTAAAAGATTATCTACTTTTATATTTAAAAGTAGATATTCTTTTACTTTGCGATATATTTGAAAATTTCCGTAAAGTTTGTGCAAACATTTATAATTTAGATCCATGTCAATATTATACTACCCCAGGTTTATCCTGGGATGCAATGTTGAAAACAACTGCAATAGAATTGGAGTTGTTGACTGAAATTAATATATATAATTTTGTCCTTCGGGGCATTAGGGGAGGTATTGTTCAATGTTCTAATCGACATTCAATTGCTAATAACAAATATATTAGTGATTATGATTCTAACAAAGAATCAAACTACTTAATATATTTAGATGTTAATAACTTATATGGCTATGCAATGTCACAATACCTCCCCTATAAAAATTTTAAATGGGTTGAAAATTATAACCATTTCAACGTTAATAATATAGCAAAAGATTCTCCATTAGGATATATATTAGAGGTAGATCTAGAATATCCATCTACATTACACGACTATCATAATGATTTACCATTTTGTGCTGAGAATAAAAAAATTGAAACCATGAAACAAAAGAAACTAATAACTGATTTAAATAGTAGAACTAATTACATAATACATTATCGAAATCTTCAGCAATGTATTCAACATGGTTTAGTTTTAAAGAAAATACATAGAATTCTTCAATTTGACCAATCAAATTGGTTACAAAAATATATTGATTTAAATAACCATCACAGAACACTAGCAAAAAATTCATTTGAACAAAATTTTTTTAAATTGTTGAATAATGCAGTATACGGGAAAACTATGGAAAATGTTGATAAGAGGAAAGACATTAAAATAGTATGTCAATGGGAGAATAGAGGTAAACGTTTTGGAGCCCGTGCTCTTATAGCTAAACCAAATTTCCATAGTTCACTTCAAATTCATGAAGATATGCATGCTATCCAAATGAATAGAATTAAAACTGAATACAACAAACCTATTTATGTTGGATTTGCAGTCTTAGAAATATCCAAATTTAAAATGTATAGTTTTCATTATGATTACATAAAGCCTAAATATCGTGAAAACATTAAACTCAATTATATGGATACTGATTCCTTTATTTACGACATTAAAACAGATGATCTATACAGAGATATTAAAAATGACATAAATACTCATTTTGATACATCTGCATATCCGATAGATAATGTCTACAATATCCCACTTCTTAATAAAAAAGTTTTAGGGATGATGAAGGATGAGTGTAATGGTAAAATTATTAAGGAATTCATTGGGTTAAGAGCTAAAATGTACTCAGTGAAAATTGATAGAGAAGATAAGGAAATTAAAAGAATTAAGGGCGTTAAGCATTGTGTAACCAGTAAATTAAGTATAAATGACTTTAGAAAATGTCTTTTAGAAAAAAAATTATACCATAATTCAATGTATATATTTAGATCTAAGATACATCAAATTTATACTCAAAATATAAGAAAACTAACATTAAGTTATTTAGATGATAAGAGATTTATTAGAGATAATGGCGTTGATACTTTTGCATGGGGTCATTATAGAATAAATTACTATTCTGGACCTATGGAAGAGGATAACGACATTCTTCTCAATGTAAATATAGATTTTAATTAATTTTAAGTTTTTTAGATAATAAAAAAAATTGTAAATAAAAAAATTATGAAAAAATAAGACATTAAAATGTTGTTTTTATTTCAAACCATATTTATTTAATAAAAATATTAAACAAAAAAAAAAAAAAACCACAATTAACTCTAATCTTACCCCAAAAAAGCCTTGTTGTTGTTTTTATTTGTTTTTCTGTATATCTGGAGAACGGCAAGTGCCAAAGTTTCCAAATTAGATACAAAATATAGGTTTTATTACACCTAATCTGCTTTCGATCTGCTTTTAATCAGCTTTTGATCAGCTTTTGATCTGCTTTCGACCTGCTTTTGATCTGCTTTTGATCAGCTTTTGATCTGCTTTTGATCTGCTTTGTATCTGCTTTTGATCTGCTTTGTATCTGCTTTTGATCTGCTTTGTATCTGCTTTTGATCTGCTTTTGATCTGCTTTGTATCTGCTTTTGATCTGCTTTGTATCTGCTTTTGATCTGCTTTGTATCTGCTTTTGATCTGCTTTGCATCTGCTTTTGATCTGCTTTTGATCTGCTTTTGATCTGCTTTGTATCTGCTTTTGATCTGCTTTGTATCTGCTTTTGATCTGCTTTGTATCTGCTTTTGATCTGCTTTTGATCTGCTTTGTATCTGCTTTTGATCTGCTTTGTATCTGCTTTTGATCTGCTTTGTATCTGCTTTTGATCTGCTTTGCATCTGCTTTTGATCTGCTTTATATCTGCTTTCGATCTGTCTTATATATAATCTTACTTATAATTGAATAAAATTATTAAATTCCTTCCTATAACGACCGCCATTAATTGGATCGTCCTTACTGACAACAACAAAACCATAATTATCTTTCCAACATTCCTTACAAATTGTTATAAACTGTTTAAATGACATATCACCGATAACATGATCATTATATATATGCTTTAAATTCATTTCATCTTGTTTAAATATTATAATCATATTTGCATTATCACGTTTCAAATGTTTAGGAATTTTCGTAGATGTTTGACATAATACAATCTATATGTTTATATCTACCCATACAAAAGTAATCTCTTACAGTGTCTTGTATACCACAAATTACATCATCGAATATTATTATAGAGTGTTGATTTGCTTTAGCTGGACTTAAAACTTTTTCATTTTCCGAGAATGTAAATAGATTTATATCTTTTATGGGTTTAATAAGTTTTCTTAAATAACAATATTTCGGTTGATATAAGGATTTAGAATATATGTATATGTTTTTGAAACAAAGACCATTAGGACTTTCTATAAGACTAATCATTACATTAGTCTTACCACAGTTTGATGGTCCAACAATTAACGCTCTTATTGTGTTTGGTAATAGTGTGCTATGTACAATTTTAGATTTTTTTTCTTTTTCAACATCAGCATTTCTAATAACAATTTGTTTCGTTTGTTTAACTATTCGCATATTGCTGTGCTCTGCTTTATATCTGCTTCTGATCTACTTTCGATCTGCTTTACATCTGCTTTCGATCTGTTTTATATAAAATCTTACTTATAATTGAATAAAATTATTAAATCCATGTCAATATTATACTATCCCAGGTTTATCCTGGGATGCAATGTTGAAAACAACTGCAATAGAATTGGAGTTGTTGACTGAAATTAATATATATAATTTTGTCCTTCGGGGCATTAGGGGAGGTATTGTTCAATGTTCTAATCGACATTCAATTGCTAATAACAAATATATTAGTGATTATGATTCTAACAAAGAATCAAACTACTTAATATATTTAGATGTTAATAACTTATATGGCTATGCAATGTCACAATACCTCCCCTATAAAAATTTTAAATGGGTTGAAAATTATAACCATTTCAACGTTAATAATATAGCAAAAGATTCTCCATTAGGATATATATTAGAGGTAGATCTAGAATATCCATCTACATTACACGACTATCATAATGATTTACCATTTTGTGCTGAGAATAAAAAAATTGAAACCATGAAACAAAAGAAACTAATAACTGATTTAAATAGTAGAACTAATTACATAATACATTTTCGAAATCTTCAGCAATGTATTCAACATGGTTAAGTTTTAAAGAAAATACATAGAATTCTTCAATTTGACCAATCAAATTGGTTACAAAAATATATTGATTTAAATAACCATCACAGAACACTAGCAAAAAATTCATTTGAACAAAATTTTTTTAAATTGTTGAATAATGCAGTATACGGGAAAACTATGGAAAATGTTGATAAGAGGAAAGACATTAAAATAGTATGTCAATGGGAGAATAGAGGTAAACGTTTAGGAGCCCGTGCTCTTATAGCTAAACCAAATTTCCATAGTTCACTTCAAATTCATGAAGATATGCATGCTATCCAAATGAATAGAATTAAAACTGAATACAACAAACCTATTTATGTTGGATTTGCAGTCTTAGAAATATCCAAATTTAAAATGTATAGTTTTCATTATGATTACATAAAGCCTAAATATCGTGAAAACATTAAACTCAATTATATGGATACTGATTCCTTTATTTACGACATTAAAACAGATGATCTATACAGAGATATTAAAAATGACATAAATACTCATTTTGATACATCTGCATATCCGATAGATAATGTCTACAATATCCCACTTCTTAATAAAAAAGTTTTAGGGATGATGAAGGATGAGTGTAATGGTAATATTATTAAGGAATTCATTGGGTTAAGAGCTAAAGTGTACTCAGTGAAAATTGATAGAGAAGATAAGGAAATTAAAAGAATTAAGGGCGTTAAGCAATGTGTAACTAGTAAATTAAGTATAAATGACTTTAGATTCAATGTATTAATATTAGTAAGCAAGTATTTTTATAAATTTCATTATACTATGAAATCATCCTATATATACTATAATGATAGATATAGTGACTTTGAAACAAGTCCACTTCGAACGTATTCAAAATGATATAAATAGAAGGAAGAACAATCAATATTAACGATTATTCACAAACATTACAAATAAGTATATAATAACATCTCCAACAATGATTATTAAAGAGATTAACACATTAAATAAATAAATTAACAAAAAAAAAAATTTCAAACAAATTTCTAACGTTATTTTTGATAAACATAAAAATAAAATTATGAACATTAAATCATATCAGGAGGATAGAAAACAAATTTCAAACAATAACTAATCGATATGGAGAACATTACAATAATTATGCTTGGTTAGATGAAAATAATACGTGTGATCTAGATACTTGTTCCTGTTCCCCGCTTTAAGAACACAAAAGAATCTGTCAAAGAAGAAGCTAAAGAAATCATGGAATATTATAATAATAATAATGTATATAATTTAACTAAATGTAAATATTGTAATTTTTTATAAAATGAAAACATAAACATAAACATCTATCAAACTATTTGTTTTATTTTCTAATTCAAAAACATAGTTTCTTTTTTTATAAAATCATATTTCCATACAAACACAAAATAAATTTATCACGTACAAATGTAGAATTCATTCGACAAATAAAAAGGTTTCATATTACACGAAAAAGACAATTATGAAAAGGAACAATTAGCAGATTTTAAAAAATATTTTTTTTCTAAGTTTAAATTCTTGCATTATTTTATTTCATACTAGCTTAAACCCGGTGCGCTTTGCTACCCTCATCGAAATAAAATTAATAAAAAAATTTTTAAAACAGATTTTGTGAATTGATAATTGTTCTTTCGCCCATTTTTATTTTAAAATTTATAATTTACTATAATATTGGCTTTAGCCACGTTTAAAGACTCTAGCTATAATAGTTCTTCAGTTACGCGATATTTTATATTTTGTATCCCACGAGTGGTATTAATTTTTTATTTTTATTTTCAAAGGTATAACTAACTATAAGGTTGACTCCTATCAAGTTATAAAATTATCAATATAACAGTTTTTAAGATATGTTATATTTAATATTGGCGTTCTATGAGTATACCACTCCCCTGCTGATATATAATTAAAATTTTGCGGCTTAGAAGATCATATTGCAAAGACTTAAAGCAATTGGAAGAATTTAGTTATCAAGGAACATATAAATGGATACACATTTATCAAGAACTTGTTAATAAATATAATAATACTTATCATAGAACAATAAAAATGACACCAAATCAAGTAAATTTATCAAATGAAAAATCACTATTGGATACAGTCTACAACAATTTAAAAGTGTTTAAAAGACCGAAGTTTAAAGTTGGTGATAATGTTCGAATAAGTAAATATAAACATGTGTTTGAAAAAGGTTATACACCGAATTGGACTACAGAAATCTTTAAAGTTAAAACTGTAAGATACACAAGTCCTACCACTTATATACTAAAAGATTATAAAGGACATGATATTAAAGGTGGTTTTTATGATTTTGAACTAATGAAAACTAAATATCCAGAAACGTATTTGGTTGAAAAGATTTTAAGAAGAAGAGGAAATATGTTATATGTTAAATGGTTGGGATTTACATCAGATCATAACTCTTGGATAAATGTAAACGATTCGTCTCCTATATAAAGAGCATTAAAAAATTTTTAATTTATTAATACACCGAACTTTAAGATGTCAATAACGCTAACATTAAATGGTGATACTTCACTTCTAGTTGCCAACTATTTCCCCCCCATTCAACTTGATGGAAATTACGTTTGCGGATTAATTAGTCTTGATACATATCATTCTATACCAAGTGTTGATGTTGAAAACAATAGATTTCATATTGGTGATTATGAAATAGTTATACCTGTTGGAAAAATGTACACGACACACCAACACCAGAAGATGATCATCTACTATCTTTAAAGATCATCTTGAAAAGGTTATATCAAATTCTAAAAAATTTTATAAAGCCTTTGAATTGTCTTGAACTCATTTAATAAAACTATTGTTTTATTCTTAGAATCCCGGGAATACGATTTTTTTGTCTCGTTTCCCGGGAATAGAAAAAGCCCGGGAAATTAGAAACCCTAATTAGGACAGTTACAAAAAAAGCTTTATGAAATTTAAGTTTATCACGTTCAAATGAAGAATTCATTTGAAAAATAAAAATGTTTCATATTACAAAGACAATTTTAAAAAGAAATAATAAGCAGGTTTTAAAAAATATTTATTTTTTTTTCTTAGTTTAAATTATTGCATTAGTTTATTTCATATAATCAATTTTTTGAAATTTTAATTTGAAATTTATCATCGATAACATCAAAAACGATCAATAACAATATATTCTTTACTAAATAGTGCTTACAAATCTTCTTTCCCTACGCCAATAAATCAATAGTCTTTTTAATTC
The DNA here is from genome assembly GCA_930367215.1 of Pollenia angustigena. Taxonomy (NCBI): domain Eukaryota; kingdom Metazoa; phylum Arthropoda; class Insecta; order Diptera; family Polleniidae; genus Pollenia; species Pollenia angustigena. The sequence continues at coordinate 170,514,656 of OV884059.1, read as the reverse complement.
ATGATGAAATGTCTAAAAAGCTTCTTAAAGTCGAAAATAAAAATGTACACGACACACCAACACCAGAAGATGATCATCTACTATCTTTAAAGATCATCTTGAAAAGGTTATATCAAATTCTAAAAAATTTTATAAAGCCTTTGAATTGTCTTGAACTCATTTAATAAAACTATTGTTTTATTCTTAGAATCCCGGGAATAAGATTTTTTTGTCTCGTTTCCCGGGAATAGAAAAAGCCCGGGAAATTAGAAACCCTAATTAGGACAGTTACAAAAAAAGCTTTATGAAATTTAAATTTATCACGTTCAAATGAAGAATTCATTTGAAAAATAAAAATGTTTCATATTACAAAGACAATTATAAAAAGAAATAATAAGCAGGTTTTAAAAAATATTTATTTATTGTTTTTCTTAGTTTTAATTCTTGCATTATTTTATTTCATATAATGAAAAATTACAACACCTACACATCTGCTCATCTAATACTCAAATTTCTTTGTTTCTTCCAAGAATTTTGAAATAAGGACTTTATAAAAAAAGCTTTATGAAATTTAAATTTGTCACGTATGTACAATTTATTCGGAAAATAAAAGGGTTTCATATTACAAAAAATGTACCATCCGACATGGTTGTATCTACACACACCCTACTCTTTACGAACATCTAACAAACACCCTGCACCTCAACCACGACAGTCGCATATATACACACACACACACACACACACACACAGCCACGATAACCACATTCACGCACACACATACACAGACAATAGAAGTGGAGGTGCTAGCAAATTGCAACCCTGTAAATGATAGGACTAGTACAAAAGTAACCCCAACGTAGGTAAAAACATGGTCTATTTAACATTACGATGTGCTATGGCAGGACCATATAACCCCAGCTGTGGATTACAAGTAGTTAAAAATCGAAGACATGTCGTCTTACTACAAACAATTTTTAAGAATGATATGGTCCATGCTTGCATTACATTGGAACCAGTCCAGGGAGTAGTCCATTTAATTAAAATGGATCAGGTAGTCTTATATACACACATATACGGCTCAGTCATCTCATAAGACATATAATGTAGTGCTGGGATGACCCCAATAAGAAACTAACTTAAACATATTAATGTTGCATTAACATTCACACACATAGTGAAAGATGAATTAATGACCTTAATTAACTCAACCGTAGCAAACCGACCAACCGATCATATATGCCGACTCAAACCACCGTAGCGTAGGCATCATCCCACATTCGAAAATTAAAAAGGTTTAATATTACAAAAAAAGTTTCATCCCAGGGATGGAAACACGGGTTTAACTTATTCTCATTTGTTACATACAAAAAATTTTTTTTAAAGATGCAAACACAAATCATTTTATTTTTAAACCAGCCATTCAGACGGACGGACGGATTTTGCTTACACAATTAGATCTACTTACTCAAATCCAGGCATGAATCATATTTTCTATGGATCCAAATACAACATATTTATACCAATTCTTATTAGAAATGTATACATACTCCCATCTATGGATGATCCCAAATTTGTATGGAAAAAGTGGATTAGGACCATCCTAAATATACTACTTATACGGTCTTCCTAAAATCCACAAGGAAGGGTATCCTCTCAGACCGATTGTTTCATGTATCAATTCACCATCTAGTCAATTATACAAGTATATAACGAATATACTTAGGAGAATAACTAGTTGCTCAAAATATAATGTTAAAGATTCTATGGAATTCAGAGACAGAATAAAAAACTTCACAATACAAGAAAATGAAAGACTTGTCTCATTCGATGTAATATCATTGTTTCCTAGCATTCCAGTTGATTTGGCTCTAAGCATTATTGACGAAAGATGGGACGAGATATCTGAATACACAAATATGAGTAAAATATTGTTTTTCCGTATTCTAAAGTTTTGTATCAAAGATAATCGCTACTTCAAATATGACAACAAAATTTATACGCAGCGAAAGGGCTTGCCAATGGGATGTCCAGCATCTCCGATAGTCGCAGATATTGTGATGGAAAAACTATTAGATAAGTGTATGGAAAAATTGACCAACAAACCAAAAATACTCACTAAATATGTAGACGACCTTTTCAGTATTGTACTGGAGGATGAAATAGAAGCTATAATCAAACATCTAAATAGTTTTCATAGAAGTATACAATTTACGATAGAAAAAGAAATTAATTCCAAACTTCCATATTTGGATACTCTTGTAATAGGAGAGGATAACATCATAAAAATTGACTGGTATCAAAAACCAACCGCGTCCGGACGCATTATTAACTATTTTTCTAAACATCCCAAAGAAATAATCATAAACACTGCAAATAATCTGATAAAAAGTATACTTAATATTAGTGATAGGGAGTTTCACCATGCGAATATGAACAAAATAAAACACATTTTACATTTTAACGATTTTCCAGGAAATATCACAGAAAAACTGATTCGGGAATATGGAAAAGATAAGGCTGAAAGAAAGAAAGACAAAGAAGAACAAAAAGTTTACAAATCCATCATTTATGTGCCAGAGATATCAGAACGTTTTGAAAAATCAAAACTTTTTAATGTAGAAAGATATAGTATGGCTTACAAAACCTTCAATACACTAGGGAATTTATTTAGTAAGACAAAAGACAAAATTGACAACCTTCAAAAATCAAATGTTGTATATAAAATACCCTGCAATGGCAACAATACCAATAAATGTAATATGGTTTACATTGGGACAACTAAAAACAAACTTAAAACACGATTATCCGGACACAAATCAGACCAAAAATCTCGAACTTATGATGTTACACATAAAACAGCATTAGCGGCCTACTGTGCAGTTGAGAATCACTCTCCATATTTTGATGGAGCACGAGTTATTGACAGCGAGAATAATTACAAACGCCGCTACATGCTAGAAGTACTCCACATTATAAAACCACAATATAAATACACCAACAAAGGAGAGAATAAACTTTAAGGCTGATCTCACAGAGAACTGTGCAGAATTTTATCGGCATTTAGTTAATAAGAACAAAAGAACCCAGTGCAATAATTAATATACATACAGTGCAATATAAAGTTTATAATCAGTGCAATATTAGAAGAAGTAGTGATAACTGCTTTTTTAATGTTCTGTTTTTGAAAAAAATTGTTTAATTATATGTAAGGATTGTTTTTGTTGCATTGAGTGTTTATTGTTGTTTATACACTTTGTTTTGTGCGTAATTTTCTTATTGGTTTGATTGTTATTGATGTTTTGTATTCATCTGTTTTTTGTATATATTTTTGTAGCTTTAACCCTGATGATGCTACTCGATGTTTTGTAGCGAAATATTGGAATAATAAAAATATGATTTTATAAATAAAAAAACAAAAAACCTGGACCTCGACCTTAATTAATTACTTCTTTTATGTTAGAATAAAAAGGTCGAATAAAAATAAACTTAAATAATATTTTTTTTTTTTTTATTTATTAACTTTATTTTATTTTACAAATTTGTACATTTGCCTCAGCGTCAAATGACATTATTGAGCCCAATAAAAAATTGTGCTTCGAGCGAAGCAGGTTTGTAAGGGAGAAATGTAAGAGTTTCGCTTACCATTGCGCTTACGGAAGACATGAATTTTATTAGGCGAGTTCCCACTTTGAAGCAATACATTTTTGACACATAAAGCGCATTGTTCAGGGCACATAAAAATTGTTATATGTAACGATCAGCCTTACACACTTAATGTTTTGATACAGTTATTTTTTAGTTGTCTCCCTTACAAACCTGCTTCGTAGTAAGGGAATGCCGTAGCACTTGAAATGTTATTTTTTTTTTATAAAAGTTGTTGAGAGTTCTTTCTCTTACTTTACTGCATTTCTGTATGTCTTATTGCGTAGCGCATTATTGTGCGCTTATTTTTTTAAATGTACCATTAGTGCTTCGCAAAATGATATTGGGAGGCGAGTTGGCATAAAATTATTTAAAACTAATAAATTAATTAACTAATTAAGTGTATGAGATCAATTAAAAAAAAAAAAAAAAAATGTTTATTATATACAGTTTTACAATTTCTCTTTAAAGGTTTTCAATTAATTAAAAGCATTTCAAGACTTTGTAATCAATGTTTTTTTATACTTGACTTAAAAATTGATATTCTTTGTATATCTTTTAAGTTTTGAGGCAAATTATTAAATTCTAATCCACCAACATACTCAATTCTTTGCTTCGTTGTTTCTAATCTGCATCTTGTAACTCATAAATTAGAACAGTTTCTAGTGTTAAATCTGGCTTGATCCCTTTGAAAAGTGATTGTGTTGTGCCCAATATTCCGTAATGATTTAAAAACATATACCAATAGCTGCAATTTATATAGTCCTCTTATGGGTAAAGTGTTCTTTGCTACTTCTTGGTATAAGGACAATGTTGAATGCAGTAACGGTAAATTAAATACATTTTGTAATGCCATATTCTGAACTCGCTGCAAGGATTTTAGTTCCGTGGTATTTTTACAACCATATACTACTACCAAATAGTTCAGATGACTTTGCACTAAAGCGTGATAAAGCATTAATTTTGTCTGTTCATTAAATTTGTTTTTAAACTTATATAACACACCAATAACAGCTGATATTTTCGACTTTAGCTCCTCCACATGTAAATTCCATGACAAATTACATTGCAAATTTATTTCCAAATACCTTTTTGATTGACTTTTAAAGACTTCATTACCATTTACAAAAATACTAAAACTTCCATCATTGTTACTTAAATGAGGTCGAAACCTGAGGAGTTTGGTTTTTGTCGCATTTATAATTAATTTGTTAAGTATTGAATATTCAAAGATTAAGGCTGCATCTCTTTCCATATAGGCTTTTAGTACAGTTTCATGTTTGTATGGATAAAGCACAGAAATATCAACTGCGTACATATACACTTCTCCATACAGTCCAAGATTATTAATATCATTTACATATGTAGTTAATAAAAGCGGGCCCAAAACACTACCCTGTGGCACACCATGTTCAACGACACCAAGAAAACTTTTACAACCATTTAATTCCACATACTGCTTTCTATTGTACAGGTAACTTTTAAATATACATAATTTACTGCCTAAAATTCCATAATACTGCAACTTTTGAGTCATAATTTCATGATCTACGATATCAAAAGCTTTAGAAAAATCATCGAAAATTCCACCCACACCGCAAAAGCCTTGATCTAATCCTTGACATATGTAGTTTACGACATTCACAACAACATTGTCCGTCCCACTCCCCTTTCTAAAACCATATTGACAATCATAAAGCAGCTTATTAGTTTCTAGGTATTTCAACAGCTGATTGTGTATTAAATTCTCAAAAACTTTATCGATAATTGGTAACAAAGAAACAGGTCTGTATTTATCTACGCTATGTGCATGTATTTCTTTCGGTATTGTAACAAGCTTTGATATTTTCAAAATATTCGGATATTCTGATGTTTCAATAATACGATTAAAAATTTTCACCAAATGAGGTGAGATTTCATCACTACATTCGATTAGTACTCTTGGAGATAATCCATCATGACCAGGACTTTTACTTATGGTAAGGTTGGAAATGATTTGCGAAATTTCATCTAATGTTGTGTAACTGAAACGGAAAGTTTTTGGATGGTATCTAAGAGTTCTAAGATTGTTACACGAATCCTCTTGAGAAGTTATAATTTGTTGTTTTAAAATTTTTGGGACTTGTAAAAAGTACTTATTAAATAGTTCATATTTAACAGCATCATCTGTTATCAGCTCATCATTAGAATCTATTAAATTAACTTGGGCTTTAGCACTTCTACTTAAAGTTTCATTCAGAAATCTCCAACATTTTTTAGGATCGTGCTGGGTATTGCTAATATTATGAAAATAATAATTGTTCATAGAATCACGACATGCCGACTTTATTACTTTGCTTATTCTTTTTAATATCTTTTGTGTATATGAATTGTTTGGTCTTCTTCTTCTTTGCTTTAACAAATTTTTCTTAAACAAAATTAGGTTTTGCAAGTCTTCATTCATCCATGGCGCTATTTCATCTTTTAATATTTTCCTCCTTTTCCTTACAACCAAGGAATTATCATAAGCATTTGAAAGACATTCTATTAATCTGGAAGTGTCAACCGAAGGATTCCCAGTATGCGGATTTGATTCATGATGTTGAAAACAATTTTTAAACTTATTGTATACACAAAATTTCTGAATAATTTCAAAATGTTTGGGGCTTGGAACATTACTTTTGATTCGACAAGACACCATAATATGATCTGATAGATCACACTCAACAGAATCAATAAACAACCCATTCGAAAGGTAACTAAATACATTATCAATAGAAGTTTCAGAGGCTGGACGGGTTACCAAGCTATGGCAGTTTTTGAAATCAAAATGTAGCAGTAAATTCGAAATATCAGCTGATATTGCGCCATTAGAAAAGTCTACATTTGAATCACCAACAATAATGCAATAACTACGGTCATATAAACTCACAAAATTTTCCAAAATATCAGAAAAAGTATTTATATCACATTTTTGAGATCTATAAAACGATATTACTTTGAGTGGGTTCCCATTTGTTTTATAATTGTGCAAAAATATTACGATAGAATCACAAAAAGGTTTACATTCACAAACTTCTACAGTATATTGAAAATTTTCACGAACGTAAATGGAATTACCTCCATAACCATCATCTCTACAGCAATGAACACAATTATATCCAGGAATACGATAAATTTGCACTATTTTGGAATTAAACCACGTCTCCTGAACAGCAATTATGTTGGGTAGTTGGGGAAAACTAGCAATTAGTGTTTTAAATCTATTAAATTTGCTTATCGATGAAATGCTTCTAATATTTACAGAAATTATATTTAAATACGAAAATGTTTGGTTTTTTAAATGATTTATAAAATTATCAAAATCAAAAAAGTATTTATTATTTATCATAATTGAGACAAAAATTTTGTATTTAAAACTTTTTAAATAAAAAATTTAAAATCAAAAGTTATACTTAATTTAATTTGGAGATAGAAATGTTGCCTGATTATCTTCGCCATCAGAATCATCAGCACCAACGGTAACTCGATTCATCGATCTGCGTTAAGGTCTCAAAGTTGCAGCTTCAGACATAATTTTATCATCTTCATCTTCACTATTTATGTATCTCGGCTTCGATATTTCATTCCTCTTTACATATACTCTAGCACCAGAAGTATAAACAGAGCAATAGCCAATGGTTTTCAAAGTCTTAGCATAGTTGAAGAGACTAAGAGTTTCTTTACTCAAATAATCGTTTATATATAAACAGATTTTGTAGATTCAATTTCCTTTAGTTTAGATTTCGAATGCATAAGTTTGTCTTTTTCACGCTTGTTGTTAAATTTTACAACCATTGTTTTCTTATTATCACAATCATTTTTTCCCTTTTTAAAGAAATAGGGGTCTTCTATACTCTCTTCCAGTATCAATAGCAGGTGCATCTTTTTTGACTTCAACATTTCTTACTATGCAATCATTTTTGACCCGTTGATTATTTAAAATTTTTACAGATGCCTTTAACGAAGCAATTTCAGTTTTTAACAAACGATTCTCTTTCTGCACCATATCAACCTTCTTGTTATTTTCAGCAATACCCTTCAAAATCTCATCATACTGTTTAGACATAAACTCAATTGCTTCGGTCACTGTACTCAGCTGATCTAGCTTATTTAATTTTGTTTTTATTTCTTTGAGTTCTTCTTTCACAGTAACACTACTTTCATCACACAGATGACAAACATATTCTTCACTTTCGTTTTCAAGCAAATGTTCATATTGAAGTTTGTCAAGTTTAGTACATACTGAGTGAAAAATTTTGCCGCATTTATCGCATGTAATGTTCTCCTCTTTTTCTTCCTTAATCTCCATCTTACTTTGGCCACATATTATTTTGCAATTAAAACACTTCGACGATTTTTTTTTTCAGCCATACTCCAATTTATTAAAATTGATCACTGTTTGTTTTACTTAAAGATCACAAACTTGTGTAAAAAAGCAAAATAATAATATATTATTTTTTTTTAAATAAAAAATCACTTTGCAGAGCTTATCTTTTTGATGTTTATAAACACAGGGTTGCCAACTCTTAATTAGTATTATAATTATAATAAAATTGTGGGCAAATTTTTTCTCAGACGTTATTTTTATCAATTCGCCAACAATATCAAGATATTTCACGTTTTTTTATAGTTTTATTTGTTAATTTTAAGCTTTGCAGGATGTGTAAGATAATATTGCGCTACACTCAAAATATTATGTAGTTAAATTCAAACGAAAATTCATTTGAAACAAATTAAAATTCATTTAAAAAACGGATCATTTACATTTCATTTAAAACAAATGATTTTTTCAGTAATTTCTAAGTTTTTTATTTATTGAACATCATATTCGTTAAAATTGAATAGTTTTTACTTTTAAAAAATATATTTTAACCGATAAAAATCAAACAAATTAACAAAAAAAAATACGGAAAACATTATTTTTTGGTAGTTTGTTTTTTTAATAACAAACATAAATGTTGAAAAATAAATTTATTCGTAAAATAACTATATTTTTATTCAATTTTAACAGTACCGAAAACGAATTTAATAACCTACAATCAGTTACTGTAATAATTTTATGAGTGTAGGATTGAGTGGCTCTTAGTCATTATTTGAAGCACAGTTAGCACAACCCTAAATTAGACCAAATTTCTTAAAGTGATTTTCGGAATGCCGGTTGGATGGAGCCAATAATTAATTATGGACCGATCTTCATTAAAGTTGACAGAGGGATTGTTTAAGTCTCATAAAACTGCGACAGACCAAGTTTGATTACAATAGCGTTGTTCGTTACAGTTTTAGACAAAGAATTGCAAAAATCACTAATTTTCTAGATTTACTCATACGCTTAAATTAACATTAATTCTCTGCCATATATGTTGTAGACAAATAAGCTAGTTTTTGCGTCCAATTTGTTTTTGTCTTTGGTTTTTAAAAGCAACTGGTGGAGCTTTTTTGTCGGTGAAATGTCAAGTGGAGGAAATTTAGTTTGAGAAAAAAATTAAAAAAGTGTTTACACTTTATTACCAAAACGCAAGGGAAAAAGTGTCATTTGAGGCATATTGTCAGAAATATATAAGGAGGATGGAAATATTTTAGAAGGATATGTATATTGCCGCACATGTTTTACTATATACTCCTAGATAAACATACAATTTAAGACGACATAAGTGCATAAACGAATGATTGCAAACCAGCAGCGAATGTGTGTTGTTGCGCAAGTTTGATTATCCGTACATTTCGCCACCATTTATGTTGGTTTTTGTGACAAAATTATCACTTTTGCATGATAGTTTGACTCATAACTCATATTTTAGTTTACCGATTTTGCTTGATTTCTTAGGAAACCAAAAAGCAATTTAACATCACTATTGGTCTTGTGTTTTGAGTTGTTCGAAAGTGAGAATGTTTTCAACAGACGGACAGACAAAAATGGTTTAGATTTACGTGAGTACCTCTTAGAGCTCAATCTCACGGTGGATCTAACCCACTTGGTGATTTTTTAACTTTTACCAAGTGCCCCTGTGTGCGTAGGATCATTCAATCACACACAGGTTGCAATTCAGGTACAATCCCAAAAATCTTAATACCTCCCCTTGCCTAGGAGTTGGAGCTATCTAGAGCTCCACTGCGAAGAGTGATCCAAGCAGTTTCAAAAAAGAAAGTTAACAACGATCGTAAGATCAAGCTACCAACAACCACCATGTGTACCCTGCAAGCAGAGTCCTCACCATACAGTGATGCCAGGTTGTTAATTCTGGGGGCTGTATGACTTCCCGTGGCGCCAAAATAACAAATTGAGGGTTCTTTGGTGCACACCCCAGACTCAGGAAATCCGTAAACTTCAAGAGCACTGTCATTTCAGATGTTCTTGGCATCCTTGTGGCATGCATCACCCACAGTGCTCCCATAGATTTTCAATATCCGAAAGAAGATATCAACATGACAGACCTAGTCCAGCAATGCACCTCGAGCCACTACCATTTCTTAGTCCCGAAAGACTCCATGGCAACGATTCTACTGCCGGAAAGAATTACTTTCTTCTGATACCTCCAAACGGCTTCTCTATGATAAGCGTACTGTCACCAGTGCATAGATTCATTTAATTATTTCCAAATTCATTTAATTTATATAGGGGAAATATTCATATATATATATATAAATTTGTCGCTTGCTCTAATCAATTGGCTATTTTACAAAGAGGTAGAATACAATCCTCTAGGTATTTTACTTCCTTCCTGAGAAGAATAGTATAGTTTTATAATAATATTTAACCCTGTTCCTTAGCCAACTGGAAATATCCAATTGTTACCGGGAGCCGCCACAAGGAGGCAGAACTTAGGCACTTGATGCCAACTGATGGCTTGTAGGGCACATCAAACTGACATCTTTGGCTCCCAGACGGACAGACAATCGGGCATGGCTAAACCGACTTAAAATTACTCAAGGATCCTGAATTTATACTTTATGGGGTCTTAAACGAATATTTAAAAAGTTTCACACGTAATAACAAACTAAGTATACCATCATTCATCATTAGTGCTGGAACCCAACAATTTTTTTATCATTTTGCGAAGCACTAATGTGGTACATCTAAAATTATAAGCACACAGGTATGGGATACGCAATAAGATATACAGAGATGCAGTTAAGTAAGTAAAGGAGCACTTAACAAGTTTCATTAAAGAAAAAATAATATTTAAAGTGCCTCGGCAATCCGTCACTACGAACAAGTTTGAAAAGGAGAACATCAAAAATAACTGTAAAAAATCATTCAGTGTGTAAAGCTGAAAGCTACGTTCACCAGTTTTTATATGCGTTGAATAAAGCGCATTATGCGTAAAAAATGTATTGCTTCAAAGTCGGAACTCGGCATATAAAATTCATGTCTTCCGTACGTGGTATGGTAAGCGAAACTCTTACATTTCTCCCTTACAAACCTGCTTATTGGGAAGGTATTAAAATAGTTCCCTAAAGTCTTTTTTTTTTAATTTAGTAACAAATTTCATTTAATTAATATTCATTTTATTGCTCCCATTTATTTGAAGCTATTCAGTATCCTTTTAATATATATGCATGTGTCTAACAGAATATTGCCTTAAGTAAACAATTATTAATTTAATTTGTTCGTGCTAAGAAAACATAAATTTCAAAATAAAAAAAAAGAAAACAAATCGAATGAAAGCAAAAACCTTTAAGAAATGTTTTTTTTTTTTAGCTAAAGTAAGACGTGAACAATAAAGGAGTAAAAAGTAGTAGAGTCAAACAAGTTTCTTTTTAATCCAAAGCTTTTCATATATTTTGATTACAAACGAAAATCTAAAGCTGTCCATCTTCTTGCAATTAGTGCAAGAAGAAAAACCATTTAAAATAGTTGGAATTTATTCTTGTGTTCAGTATAATTTAACAGAATAATAAACATTTAAATTTCGTCCACAATGTTAGCGATAAAGTCGTTTTTTTCTTCTTATTTCTCTCCAAATATATTTCATATATGAGGCTATCAACGCAGAAGTGGTGTAACCGCAGACTACTTATTATGAAATAATGAGGAATTAACACTACTCATGCACTATAGTACTTCGTTGTAACGGCCCGTGCAAATCCTATGTTTTCAGCGCCAACTGTTTTGGATACAAACAGTCGGTTTACGCGACTATTGCACTGTAAAGAACAGTGCAAAGAACATATCTTACAACAGAACCGTAAACAAATTAAGTTTTGGGTAACACCACTGCTGCGCTGATAGACTCATATTTTCCATTTCTTTTTTTTTGAATAAAAATGTTAATAAAGTTTTTTTTTTTTTAACTTGAGTCTACTTCTACTTCAGCATGGTTTTCTAATTTCTAAGTTATAAATGACGTTGTTTTTAATCTTATTTAGTTTTAATGAAAATTTCAACAAAATGTTTTAATATTCAACATTTTTCATTTTTCGAATTTATTCTATGAGCTAAATTTCAGTTATGTATTTTATAAAGCTTTTTTGTAATAGTTCTATTCCTTCAACTTTTCAGAAATTACTTTATACACTGCCAGACTATTATATTATATTTTCATTTTACATTTTACCTTAGCCTTCCTTTGGATAGCAATGAGGTATATTGTATGTACAGAAAAATTTACAATTATTAGACGCCAGCAGAATGTTATGCATTTTCTGGCCCGCTACGGCCTTCGTCAGCATTCTTTGTGTTACACTGGATAGTGATACTTTATAAATTGAATGTATTTAACTCAACAATTTTTAACAAATAGAAACTGGCAATTATTTCCTTCCGAAGGGTACTTTATATTATATTCAACATTTTTAATTTTTTGAATTCATTCTATGCGCTAAAATACATAACTGAAATTAAGCTCATAAAATAAATTAGAAAATGAAAAATGTTGAATATAATATAAAGTAACCTTTGGAAGGAAATAATTCCCAGTTTCAAAATGTTTTAACAAATAAGATATCAGTGGTATTAAGATTTTCGTATGACGTACTAAATTCCCAATTTTTCATATTTGATTAATACACTGAAATTTATTGTTGAGGGAGAGCTAGCTTCTATGCGCATTTCACCGGTTGCTTAGGCCAGATCATCAGGAAACCTTTTCCAAAGATTTTAGGAAAGCTAAAAATATTATACAAATAAAACCCTAAAGCGAATAAGAATTTTAAACACTCAAATGGCCATTTTCTCATTAGGCGATTATCTTTTTTCCCAACGAAAAACTGCACATTAAATAAATTTGGTTTTCTCAATGTCTCATTTGCCTAGATTTTATCGCAAAGCTAACCGGCATTCATCTGCCAATTATTTATTTTCCTTTTATTTGCCGTACAGATAAATTCAATCAGCTGACTCCCAACTTTTACGTGTATTTTGAGTGGTGTTGCCAGCTGAAAACAAGGGTTTTTGTCGGTGTATTGAGAAACCCAAAAACGTTAACGGACAGTTTATCGGTCCAATAAATTTATGTTGACATTAAGTAACAGACAGTTTGTCGATACATTGAGAAAATGGCCAAAAGTCTTACTTGTAACAATATCAAAGCTTAAACAAAACACCAACAATAAACAGTGAGTTTATCTTTTCTTACAACCCCCTACAATTGGTTGGGTTCTTTCCGACTCGAATTGTAGTTGTAAGTGGTAAAAACACCGAGCTTGTTAGTTTGTTAGTCGTTAATCTTTACTTTTTACACTAATTTTGTTTTTGTATATTTAACGCGCTACCGGATTATCATTTAACAAATTAACGACACGGCACCCCTGATCAAATAGTTGTAAGTTGGTCATTCACAATCAGCTGTTGCAGTTTCTAAATAAATATAATAAACTAGTCATTTGTGATACATTTCTAAAAAAATATTTGTGTTTTGGCAATTTTCGTGTACATTGAGAGTAAGTTTGTTAATTAAATGATTTTTTTATTTTAAAGTTACCAGACTAACAAAGTTTTAAAAAGGAGGTCGTTCACAGTTGGTAACTTTAACAAATTAACAAATAACCGAGTAACAAATTAGCAAGTTCGGTGTGAATGCCACTATTGTTGTGGCCCAAATTTCCAAACTTTTTCGTATTTGAAAATATTTCAAATATAAGTAAACACCAAGTGAAAAATTTCCTGCCATTAAAACTAACTTATCATAGAGCCCATTCGGCCAGAATTTCGGCTGAGGCACTGTTTGTGCGTATTTTCCAATTTGTATTTCTGACGAAGAATAATCGTTACGAAAAATTTGTCAGCGTCCTTTTTGTGTTAATACCAAAATACTTTTCGAAAATACTGAATCTTAAATACTAAATAAAATCTATAAATTAAAGGCCTGTCCTAAATTTATATCAGCTTATTTTCATCCTTTGAGTGAATAACAAAAACATCGTTGATTAATAAACTTTCCTTTATCACAGAAAGTCTTTAAAAAAATCTAAAAATAATAACGTTTTCCAAAAAAAAAAAATTCAACCAAATTATTTTTTCTAAATTAAACCAAACAAAGAATTCATAAGAAAAGAAATTTAATATATTTTTTTCTTCATAAAAAAACAAGAACAAAGGAAAGACTCTTCAAAAAAATAATAGAAATCGTTAGGTGCGTGAGTGCTTTGTGTAGAGTTCATGAATGAGTTCACATTTAAAAGGCTTAAAGGAAATGTCAACCGCACACTAATAAACGCTCCCAACACACAATGAATATATAAACCTATTTAACATTTTTTCTATAATATACAAAGTGTCTCAAATATATAACAAGGATGTATGCATATGTGCTTATGTATGTATGTTTGTATATAACATATATATAATAACTGGTAAAATGACATAAATTTCGAACCTTCACGTATGAGCAACAAAACTCATTCTTTTAGCTGTATACACATGTAGATACGTTTTCATATACAAGGAATACGTAAACAAAAATTGTTATTTCAAATAAAAACTTCATTAAAATATATTCAATTTTTAAATTAAATGTTTTAAATTTTATTTGTTACAAAAAGCCTTGAGTATTTCTATTCTAGGATGAAATTACTAAATTATTGACTGCAGCATATGGGATGTTTAAATAAAGAACCAAATTTTTTAAAAACTGAACTCACACACTCAAAATGGTATGTAGTTAAATTCTAACGAAAATTAATTTTAAACAAATTAAAATTCATTTAAAAAACGGATCATTTACATTTCATTTAAAACAAATGATTTTTCCATTAATTTCTAAATTTGTTATTTATTGAACAACATATTCGTTAAAATTGAATAGTTTTTACTTTAAAAAAATATATTTTAACCGACAAAAATCAAACTACATAACAAAATAAATACTAAAAAACATTATTTTTTGGTAGTTTGTTTTTTGAATAACAAACATAAATGTTAAAAAATAAAATTATTCGTAAAATAACTATATTTTTATTCAAAGTTAACAATACGGGAAACGAATTTAATAACCCACAATCAGTTACTGTAATTATTTTATGATTGCAGTTTTAAAATTTTCTGCGATTTTAGGCGTGATAAAATCATTTGAAAAGTATACTTAAAATGATATCTATGGTACGTTATGGGCCGCTCATTTCAAGAACTTTTACTTGACACAATTTAACAGGACCTTACGTATTCTTTTCAAGCGGACAACCATTTATTTTAACGGGCTGTTATCTATAAATTTTTTGTCCTCTTTTTCAAAATCTGT
The DNA here is from genome assembly GCA_930367215.1 of Pollenia angustigena. Taxonomy (NCBI): domain Eukaryota; kingdom Metazoa; phylum Arthropoda; class Insecta; order Diptera; family Polleniidae; genus Pollenia; species Pollenia angustigena. Next base: position 170,499,336 of record OV884059.1, on the reverse strand, counting down.
CATCTTTATTTTTTAAAGCATGATCAATATTGGTTTTTATTTTTATAAATTAAAATAATATTTTTTTCACGGCGGTCACGGATTTTTTTCGTCGTGACATGCGTGTTCTTTTCATACCCTTACTGAACTCTCATACACTTGCAATATGAAATTTTGTACAAGTTAGTGCAATGAATTTTGGAGTTACGTTACATTTTACAAATTTTATGTATTTATAAGTAAATGTAAAATTTTATATATCATCGGCTTAATATGCAAACCTGCTTAATCCACTTTTTAAATAAATTGAGATTTTAATGCCACGTGGTAGAGCAAGATTCACCTCGTCTACAAGCATGTAGTTGTTCTTTAATTTGAGTCTTGTAGCATGTAAAAGCAACTATGTATATTTTTGGTTTTCCTTTCAAGCTTCAAATATGAAATATAAAAAGTTTTTTGTCTCTCCCGTAAAATGTTCTAAAAGAGAGTTAACAGGTTTGCATATTAAGCCGACGATATAATTGTTTTCTACTGCACAGTTATGACGAATCAATGAATACAGCATTAACATTTTTATTTGGTTTGCCTTGTGTGTTAATTGAAAAATGCATATTACATTTTTATGATTTTTTTTTTTGTGTTTGTTTGCTCGTGTTGGTTCAAGAGTTGTTATGTTTGGTATGTTATTGTTTTTTTTTTTTTTTTTAACTAATAAACTCCAAATAATAAACAATTAACCCAATTAAGGCCCTGCGTTGCGTTTTCGCAACGTTCACTTCAACCTTCCCTCATGCATTTTGTTGTTATGTAATATTGTTATAAAGCACAGGGAAATACAACTTAACTTAATATCTAATCGACCTGTTTTTGGATTTGTAGCATGCATAAGGTTTTTTTTATAAAAATGTTTAATTTAAATTTTTAATTTTTCCTGTTTTTTGGGTACTTTTGAAAAAAGTTAAAAAAGATAAAGTAATATATAATATACCTATCTGCAACTTCTGAAGGAGGTAGCTAACATACGAACAATATTATTTCTACTGAAAAATCCAATCATTGTAGACATTTGAGACTTTTTATATGATTGGATATATCCGTGATGCGAAAACGCAACACTGGGCCTAAACGATATACAAATTACATGCAATTTTTAAATACAAACATATTTATACAATCACTTGCTATTTAAAACAACAAAATAAAAACTTGTATATATGTTAATTATAAGTTGTTGCTATTTATGTGTTTTGAAAATTTCGATAATTTTTTCACCTTTTCCAAACTAATGGCCAATTTTTAAAATGCAGGATATTTCGCAGTAGGTAAATTCGCTATGACAATTTCTTTTTTTTTTTCTTATGCTCAAAGTGTATTATTTTCCTAGAAGGAAGCGAACTTACACCAAAGTAGTCCCGTGATAGGTCTTTGGTGATAGAGATCGGTTCTAGTTCTAACACTTTATGTGAATAAAACAAGTCCCAAAAAAAGTGTCACACCATCGGTGAAGACTGTACTGTAATTCATTACTTTGTTACCCTTTTTTTTCTTAATATACCAGTAAGATGGTAAGTTCTCCTTTCACTGGACGAGTAAGGCGCTTGTGTTCTATAAACCACACATAATATTCACTTCATTTCACATTAACATTTTACTGGAGAATAGTATTGAAATAAAGTTTAACAAAAGTATATCTCAACCTTTGAAACTTGAAATTCGAACTTGAATACCAATTATTTTGCACTTTATTTCCAGCAAAATTGCTTATTGGGATATTATTTTCATGTTTAAAAAGTAAAATTAAACTCTTGCTTCTCATATAGTTAATATTTTAAGTTAAATATGTATATAAAATTTTTAAAGTAAAGAACACATTGGTGTTTTATCATTCTGTAAGGTGTAAAACGGGTAAATCAATCATAATAAAATTCCCCTTCTAATTTCACTTTTGGTTAATTTTAAGTACTAATTCGGGATTGAATCAACTTTATAATACTTGAATCAAGCTCATTTTCAGATTGATTCAATCTTAGTTTTATTTAAATTAATCTCATTTTCGGATTATTTCAAGTACGAATTCAGGATTGAACATTGGTAAGTTTAGTATTTCGCGATTGAAAATCCGTAATTGAATCAATCTTTCTGTACTAAATTCAAGAAAATCCATACTCACGATACTATTAATACCGTTTCGGAATGAATTGAATACAGATGGATTGATTATTATTTTGCGTGTTACCATACGAATCTAAAATAGTTTAATTAACTTTTGATTAGCGTCCCAAATTCACACAAAAAAGATGTATTGTAAGAAAGGTCCTTCCAATATTTTTTATTTTCTAAGCAGTTTAATATTTGCATAAGAAGCAATTAGTTTAAGACTAAATAAGTATGTCAATTTCTTTGTCAACAATTTTTTCTTTTTGGATAAAATTAAATTGTTCTTATGGGGTATAAAAACGTATGTACATAGTGTATATGTATGTTCAGAAATAAGCGTTAGAATAAGCGTAAATGAAGAACCTGTTTTAACTTTAAATTCTTAACCACTTTTTTCTAAATGTGTATTATACCCTCATTTTGTAAGCATTTGCAGTATAAAAAGTTTAACGGTTAAATGTCTGTATTGCAACAGACAAAATCACTGCCACTTAATGATGCTGGTATCACCGCTACCTTTTAAAATGTCAGAGTATTTTAAAAGCGTATTTAATTTTGTAAACTTACAACACACATAATGTTTATTTAAGAATATTTTCTAACTATTATACTGTTGTGAAAATTTGTGAAAAACCTTCATGTGTTTGAACTACAGCCGTGTACTACAACCTGCGGCGCTTCTTACAAAAGCCTTTTTGTATAATAAAGATTTTACAGGTCTCAAAAAGTTAAAAACTTTTATTTTGTTTTTTCTATTTTCTTGGTTTTAGGAATATTAAACCTTAAACAATTTAAGTTAACTTATGACCCAAGCACTGCTCAAAGAGCTCTGTAGTGATATTTTTTCTTGTTTTGTTTATCTTTTAAACAGTGAATTACAACTTGTTTAAGAGTGTTTAAAAAAATTGTTGCACATTGGTGATTTCCTCTTCCTGCTGTTTGCTCAACAATTTCATTTAACTTGTTTCTGCCAGTTTATGAAAACGAAGAAAATCATTTGTTTATTTTAACTACTTAAGTTTATTTGTTTAAAACTTAAAATCTCTTTGAAACGCTTTCTGCCTAAGCCAACTTTTCTACATAAATAGTATAATGCACAATGGAGTAAAGTTAGTAGAAAATAGGTAATAAATAAAGAACTTTTTAACTAATAACTGGACTTGTAAAAAACAATATAATAATATTTGTATCTGGGGCTTAAGCATTTTCCATTATTGTAGTTAAAGACACACCGTTTTAGCCAAGGGTAGTTCTACAGGGTGGCAAGGTTAGCATATCAAGCTTGGAAGTTTTTGAATAAATTGTAACTTCGGCAAAAAAAAAATGGAAAAAGATATCGTTACCTTCACTCGTAAAGGAGCGAATTCCATGAAAAACACTTCTCAAGCGGCTTTGAATGTTACTCTACATCTTCTGCATATTAAGCAGAATGTGGTTGGAATGGCAGCCAGAAGACTGGGGGAAGTGGGACTGTTAGAAAACTCCACGAAATGTCGCTTGCGGTTCTTGGATAAGATTGTCATTGGCTATTGCCTGGGCCCGACCGGGTCTAGGGATTACGTGGAAACTTGGGTCGACTTTGGGCATTTGACGAGAGTTACCTTCTAGTGACAGCAGGTCAGGTCAAGGCAGATTGTTTGAGGGAATTCTTTGTTTACGAAAGGCTTGATGATAATTAACACGGTTGCAGGGTGCAAACAATTTAATTTGGCGCACTCTATTGAACTGCCTCCAAAACTGAATTTTGAAAAAATGTGGTGCGTTTACACGTTAAAATGAATTTTACTTTAAAGCTTTAATTTGATAACAAAAAACGTTTCTATTAAGGAAAATTATCTTAGAACGGCAAAAAAGTCTTAATTAAAAAAAAACGCATTTTGAGTTTATGATTGTCTTTCAATTAATTTTCTTCTTCATTCGTTTGATATCAATAATTTAAGTCTAGCAAAACTGCTTCTTATCGTAGTCATCTGCTCTTTAGAAAAAATTTATGAAATACACCAAAACGTAAATTTAGGCTTTGATATCGTTGCAAATAAGACTTTTTGAATGTTTGTAATTCTCATTCACTCTGCAGTTTTATTTACAAATATCCTTGGCTTTTCTTATAATTTTTTTTTTGGTAGAATGTTTCCTGATGATCTGGCCTAAGCAACAAGTGAAATGCGCATTTAAACTAGCTTATCCTCCAACAATTAAATTCAGTCTATTTATCAAGAATAAAAATTGGGTCTTAAGCACGACAAGCCAAACCTTAATTATTAAAAAAATATTCTTTAAAAAAGTATGAGGTCGGTGTGTACGAATATTAAACTTATTTACTTTCCTTAAGCCCTTATGACACTACATTTTTAGTGCATTGTTTAAGTTTAAATGAACAGTGCAAATATAAAGAAATAGAAAAATGTACCAAGTGCGAAGGGTTCAGCTTTATTAAGATAAATGGCAAACTGTCAAAAAATTTACTAAAGTTATCTATAAAAAATTAAGTTATGTCAAAAAAAAATGTAAAATTGTTCAACTTAAAATTGACATTTCAACTTGAAATATTAAAAGTGTTGCTGAATCAACGGTTTATGGGCAAATTCAGCGATTTACCGCTTTTTGTTGGTTTCTCATAAACAAAAAGCTGGCAACATTTAATAAAATTAACAGAACAGGGATGGCTAAGTTGTTTCAAGTGTACTTTTTTGTTGATTCTTTTTAAACTAAGGTTTTTAATACATTTTTGTCGTGTTTTTTAAGAACATAATTAAAATTAATTTCAACTAAAAAAATCTTTTAGTACAATTAGGGTAAAAAAGTACAATTTTTAAAAGTTGTTGATACAATATTAAAAATTCTCAACGCCATCCCTGAAACAAAACCATAACAAGAGAAAAGAAAACTGAAAAACTTTGTTTACATTTTTTACAGTTTGCTCGTTCTAGCATTTACTGTTTCTTTCTATCAATTCTATATCAATTAATGAATAAAAAATGTAGTGTCTTACCCTGCGGCCACACGTTCAAGTTGTTCTTGATAGTCTTTTACATATACTGCTTGATAGTCTTTTACATATACTGCTTGTCAAAATTTACATAAATTGAAAGCTGTGACGTAGGCTGCACTCAATTTGTAAGCAATTTACTTCCAAGATGTCAACAACAACAGAGACAAACTTGTACTCAGCTGTTAAATTGAAAGTAAATTACCAAACAAATGGAAAGGTGAAATTGAAAGCCATCTCGTGGTCAATTTAAAAAGTGTGAGTGTGTTCGTAAAAAACTGAGAGTGTATTGCAAATTGAAAGGAATTGAAAGGCAAAACTTGGTCGAGTGGCCACCAAGTTAAGGGCTTTAATGCGTTTTTTTGTGTTTTTGTTTATTGGCGAAATTTAAAAAAAAGGTTCATTTGCATTTAGTAGAATTTACTCTCTTAAATAAATATCCATTCATTCTTTGAGCCAATACAAAAATATATTGAGTAATAGACCTTAACGTTTAAAAAACGGTTTTTAGACGTTTTGTAAAAAACTATAATTTTAAATTGCTGCCTGCATTAAGAGGAAAAATAAAAACTGAGTATATTTTTTTAGGGCTGTATTTTAAACATAATTGTGGTGTATCAAGTGGTCGGACTTGAGCGAAGGATCACAACTTCCAGCACACTTCTAACCTACTAGGTCGGGGGTGGGGGGTGGGGGTGCTTTTATACCATGGGAGGTAAGACCATGCTGGCTTTATCTCCCATTCAAAAGGGAGATAAAGCCTTTTTTTCATTCGAATGGGAGGCAAAGCCATCATGGCCTTAGGACACATTAGTAATATTAGGAAATGGCTTTATTTCTCATTTCAGTTTTGAAGAACTTTTCCATTTTACATTGATGAATAGTTTTCTTATTTTTATAATTAAGAAGTAATGATTTTCCCTTTTACTAAAGTTAAGTATGGAAATCTGGCTTCGCATACTAAAGTTTTCCTGCTAGGCGGCCTGCGGCCGCGTTTAGGGATTTTTTCCTCAAGTAGGACACGGCAGGTGGCTTCGCTGAATAAAGTTTTCCTGCGTGCGACACAAGAACAAAAAAAATGTTTTTCAATGATAACTAAGGATTTTCCCTTTTACAGAATGGTTACACCATGCGAAACAATATTCTGGAAAAATATGGCTTTGCCTCTCATGTGGGAAAAAATATGGTTATATCTCCCACTTCGCAAAATTTTACATATGACCTTACCTCTCAATGATTGGGCAATTAGACCCTTACGGCTTTATCTCCCATTCAATTGAGCAAAAAAGCCATCATGGCCTTGCCTCCCATGGTTTAAAAGCACCCCCCCACTTGGTCACCATGTTTTATAAAATATTAAGATATGAAAGACTCAACCTATAAAAATAATGCCCAATTTTCAGCTTTAAACAGCAGACGATTTTTTATAAAATGTTCATAAGCTATATAATTATTATCGCATATATTTTTTCTTTTTTGACCACTGTGCAATTTTTTTTAATACAATGGCTTAAAGACTAAGACCTTTACAAATATAAAAAGTAAAAGTTTTTTTGTGTTTTAATTTTTCCAACAACCAAAGTCAAAATACGATGCTTTATATTTATTTGCTTGTTAACAGACAGACATAGCCAAGTAAAATGAGAGCCAAAGATTATGTAATAATGTTAAGGAATTTAGGGATAAATTTATGTATAATAACATAAAGTTAATTTAAAAGAAAAACATTTTCTTTTAATGTTTAAATAAACTTGATAATCTAGCGATTTATAAAGCCATAAAAAAGCATTTCACTCACATTCAGTTTCCAAATAAATACAACATGCATGTGGGTTGGGAAAGTTAAAATGTTTTTGTGGTTGGCTGTTAAACCACCGCCATCATCAACATCATCATAGTCAGCTCATGTAACATTTAAACTATAATTTGTTTTAAAGCCTTGGCCATTTAGGGCGAAAAATTCACCATTCATACTTGTACTCCTGCACATACACATTCATAAACAAAAGCAACAAAGAAATATTCGTTAAACTTATGAATTCCTATTTTTTTGTAAGCTTTTAAAAGCCCCATATGAACGTATAAGTGTTTTTCACATCATTTTTTGGCTTTTATCTCCCTTTTATAATGATGGTCAACATATTTTTTTCGTTTTTGTTTTTTGAATTTTCTGTCGTTGTTTGATGCCTTATTATGTTGTGCGTCTGTGTTTTTTTAAACCTTCGTTTAGTTTGTTTGAAAACAAAAACAAAAATCCAAAGTGGCTTTAAGGGATTTTCTTGTTTTCTTTAAAAAAAAAAGCAAAGTACAGTCGTCCAAAAAATACTTTTTTACTTAAAAATATAGGAATTAATATTATGACTACAATCTAAGAGTCTTGAGTTATGGAACCACGGTGCTACAAGGAAAGGTATATCAAAAATCGTAAAGGAGTCTGGTAAAACCTCGGCGGCATGAAATAACCCCCCAAAATATAACCACCCAAAAAAATAATGAAATAACCCCCCAAAAGTTTGTACAGAGAACAACAAAAACGATTTTTGGGGGGTTATTTCATTTTCTTTGGATAGTTATTTAATTTTTTTAATTGGGGAATTATTTCATATGAAATTATCCCCCAAAAAAATCATTATGAAATAAAGACCCAATATATTTTTTGTGGGATTATTTCATTTTCAAATTTATAATGAAAACGTTTTTGGGCGCAAGGATTTATCCACTTTGGTATACAGAACACCGGCTTCAATAAATAAAGCTACCCTGCATTACCGGCCTTCGGCCGGGCGCAATGACTTTTTCCTCTATGGTTTAACAAACACCGGCTTCGCTAACTAAAGCTTCTCTGCGTAGCCGGGTCGAGTCGGTATTATTATACTATAGCGGAGAAAATCCTGGCGCAATGCAGATACGCTTTAGTTAGCGAAGCCGGTGTTTGTTATACCACAGAGGAAAAAGTCATTGCGCCCGGCCGAAGGCTGGTGCCTGCCAGAGAATCAATTAAATTTTTCATATAAAAATAATAAGCGGGAATTGCCGCTTTTTATCATTGAATCATATTTTTCGCAGTGTCGAACTAATGACGGGAAGTCCCGCTGTGACGGGAATTACCGCATTTATTATTTTGATAGACTAGTTTGCTGTACCGAACAAATAGCGGAAATTCCCTTAGGACGGGAATTCCCGCTTTTTGTTTTCAAGTGTTTATTTATATTTAAGAATATAATTGCGGGATATCCCATCGTCATTAATTTAAAAAAAAATTAATTTAATTATTTATTCATAAATTATTTTAAACATATTTTATGTGGTAATTTTCGAAGCACCCATCGGGGCATAGTGCCGGCTTGTCTACACAAGTTTTGCTTTGGAAACTTGTTTCCTTTCTCAGTCCATTTTTGCTGCAGTATTTGCATTTCTTTTGAAAACTTTTGCTTTTGCAACAACTAAGATCCCGAATCTTTTTTAACATTTACCATCGTGCGAAAAGAACAATAAGTTATATAAATACCGCACTTTAGATATAAATTAATCACACCGACTTATCCAATCCCGTGATGTTGTGTATTGATACCCAAGAAGATTGTACCTTATTTGGAAACTTTGGCTCTGGCGTTCTCCAGATTTAAATAAATCTATAATGGGTGCTACGCCCCTTATTTTCTTACCGTTGTTTAGAAATTAATGAATCTATTATGTTCCACGCCCACGTCTCCACTCCTGCCTATATTTTGTCGGATATTGTCTATTGATAACTAAGACGCTTTAGATATACATTAAAAGAAAATAAAAAAAAATCAACAAAGGATTTATGGATTAAATTAGAGGCAGTCGTGGTTTTTTGCTCATATCTCAGCCATTTATGGACCGATCAGGCAATAGCAAACAATTGCGGACAATATGTGGCATAAATATAAAGGGTGGTTAAATTGTAAGGGCCGATGTTGAATGTGAACCACACCTAAACGCCAAGTTTATTTCCGAATTTTATTTGACATTTCTCTATTTCAGACTTACTCAATTTGAACCATGGAGAGATACACAATCCAACAACGTGTTAAAGTTATCCAGACTTATTATGAAAATGGGCGTTCAAATCAAAATGCATATCGTGCACTTCGTGATTTTTTTGGTAAATTTGATCGTCCAAATGTGCGTACAATAGCAAAAATCGTGGAAAAATTCGACCAAACCGGGTCTGTAGAAGATGTGAGAACACCAGTGCATGCTCGTACAGCTCGTACTGCAGAAAATATTGCTGCTGTTCGCGATAGTGTGGCTGAAGAGCCGTCCACCTCAACTCGTCGTCGTGCCCAACAATTGCACCTCTCACGCTCGTCGTTGATGAACATAATGCATAAAGACTTGCATTTACACGCTTAAAAGGTGCAATTGGCTCAAGAACTAAAGCCTCTTGACCATTCCAAACGTCGTGAATGGGCAGAATGGTGGCAAGAAATGGCAACAGTGGATGATCAATTTTCGAAGAAAATCATCTTCAGTGATGAGGCACATTTTCACCTCAGTGGATTCGTCAATAAACAGAATTGCCGCATTTGGGCGAATGAGAATCCAAGAGTGATTGTCGAAAAACCAATGCACCCACAAAGAGTGACTGTTTGGTGCGGTTTATGGGCTGGCGGCATCATCGGGCCGTATTTTTTCCAAAATGAGGCCGGTCAGGCAGTTACTGTGAATGGTGTTCGCTATCGTGAGATGATAACGAACTTTTTATGGCCCGAATTGGAAGATATGGATGTGGACGATATGTGGTTTCAGCAGGACGGTGCCACTTGCCACACAGCTAACGAAACAATGGCTCTTTTGCGCAACAAATTCAATGGCCGTGTTATCTCACGTAATGGCGATGTCAATTGGCCGCCAAGATCATGTGATTTGACACCGTTGGACTTTTTTCTTTGGGGTTATTTGAAAGAAAAGGTGTACGTCGATAAGCCAGCAACAATTCAAGAGCTAAAGGATGAGATAATTCGGCACATTAACGGCATAGAACCTCCATTATGCCTCAGGGTCATCGAAAATTTGGACCATCGGATGGAGGTGTGCCGCCGTGGTCGCGGCGCCCATTTGGCCGATATTTTGTTCCATACATAATTGAATAATACCAATATATCATAATAAAATAAAATTACAATAATTTCCTAAATAGTTTGTGTTTTATTCAAAATCAACATCGGCCCTTGAAATTTAACCACCCTATATAACTATAAATTCCCCATCATATCGGGGGTCTTCGGAAAACCAATTATAATAGGCAGACGGACATCGATAAATCAACTTCGCTCATATTAATGACCCAGAATAGAATATAAACATTATAGGCCAGGCGCGGATTCAGGGGGGGGGGGAGGGAATAAGGAAATTTCCCCCCGTAAATTATAAAAATATGTTTTGTTAATTTCGATAATACAAGAATTCCCAATAATAATATTTTTTTTAAAGTACAACATTTTTAGAAATCCCAGCAAGGTTTTTTTTGTTTTTTTTTAATGGAATCTCTAACAAAATTTTCAATAAGTATTTTTTTGTTTTTTTATTGAATCTCTAACGAAATTTCCAATAAGTATCCAAATCTTAATCCTAAAAGTTATTTGTTAGATATTTTCAATGAAACATCTAGTTTACCTAAACGTCTAACTTGATAATGCGTGCGGTTGAATTATTAATAAGCCTTAGTTTGAATATGCAATATTTATGTATATATGTGTTATATGAATCAAAATTCTATTCGATAATTTTTGACGAAAGCACGGATTTGTCGGGGAAAAGCCAGATTTCCTTATCTTTAAGATATTTCAACATAAAACAAAAAATTTTTAAGGAAGAATTTATTGGCTTTATTGTAAACGCATTTGAAGAGGCTTGAAAAGATATTGATAACGTTGATGTGTCAATTGAGGCACTATCATCAATAGTTCTTAAAGCTTTGCCAAATTTTGGTCTTGACCTTAAAAATTGTGTAGGAGATGCAACAGATGGGTGTTCTCTGATATCAGCAGAAAATTGAGCTGTTCAAAATTTCTGGAAAAACAACAAATGCGAAACAAACGCCTTGCTATTCTATTGCCATTAATACAAAAAGTGCCATTAATACAGAAAGTTGTATAATTTGTTAAAGAAACGACAAAATTTTTATAATCATCCCAAGCGAAAAACAGTTTTAACAAAGTATTTGGGAGCCAAACTCTCTTCATTATGCGCCTTTGCACCAAGTGTTCATCATATAGTAGAAGCTTTGGAAAAAATATCTGAGTGGAAAGGTAGTATCTCTACCTTTATATTAAGGAACTCCTTAGTACTTTTAAATTTATTTGCGGAATATGCATATTAAGTGTGATACCTATTGTAACACAGCCACTTAGTAAAATGAGACTAATGATACAAAAGCAAGATATAGATCTTCAAAAAAGTATCAAGCCTTATCAAAATTTTAATCATGTGCCTTGAAGAATAAAGAAATAAAGCCCAAGAACAATTTAAAGTGATTTTTGAAAAAGTTAAAATTATTTGCGTTCCAATCGAGGTTCCTATCAGAGAATAGCTTTTTGCAATTGAAAAAAAATCGCATTTAATTAACGACAACAAATACACACGCTTACGGTCATACAGTCAAACTCGCGCAACCGCAAATATTCGCTGCTGGTTTGCAGTCATTCAAATAACGCACATCGTGCTTTGTTATTTATACAATCGTTGCCTTCGTTTTTTTTTATAAAGATTCTAAGTGTTCTGAGCGCAAATGATTGTTTGGTAAAGAAACAAAAAATACAAACGAAAGAGCCAGAAATGAAACAATCATTACTCATGTATTTATGCAGCATTAACTATGTAGTACAAGAAAAAAAAAATTTAAATGAAACTAAACACACATACTTATGTAGGTACACACAATTTCCATAGAAACAAAAAGTACAGTAGTAGTAGTAGTAGGTACAATGTATTTTTGTTATTGTGGTTTTTATTGTTGTTAATTTTGAAAAAGCGTCTCATCGTTGTTTATTGTTGTTGTTGTTAATGTAAACAAAAGTATAGAGAATGTGCTCTTTTGAATTTACTCAGTTGTGTTATATTGCGTGAGCAACAAAAATGCAAATAAAGCACTTTCAATAAAAAACGAATAAATGAAAATATCAAATGTGTACGAAAGGAAAAAAAAATTACCAACGTTGAACTTTGTTTTGCATGTATAGAGTTATTGTAAATTTTAGCGTATGAATAAATGCACAAAAATAGTGCGTTTTGAGGTTCTCTGGTTCCTATCGAAAAGACAAGATTTGAAGGAAATAATCACATCCAAAATGTTGAAGATTACTACCGAGTTGTAGGCTACATTCCTCTTATTGAATTTATTTTAGAAGATCTCATAACAACTTTCCCAATAGATATCCCAAATGTATTGAACATACCTAAACTTCTACCTCAAAGTGTAATCAAGTCATAAACAGATACAAAACTGTTTAAATCACAACTAGCTGATGAGCTGATTATATTTGATAAAAGAGATAAACACCTACTAAGATCTAAACTTGAGCCTGATCTATCAGATTACGTTGTAGATGCTTTAATAAACTGTGATGAAGATATATACCCAAATCTAAGAAAAATATTAAAAATTTTCGTTTCCATGCTCGTCAGTAAAGCTACGAGAGGGAGGTCATTCCCTACCCTTCGTCGAATAAAAACATGGCTCAGATCAACAATGACAGAAGATAGACTGTACTGTCTAAATTTGCCTCACCAGGAAATCATAAATTGCTTATTTAAAAAGATTAATGTATATTGAACTGATCTTTTAATTTATTTAACCTTTTTTTTGAGTTTTTTTAATTAGGGTATGACGTTTTTGGACAAAATTTCTTCATCCCACCACGGGCAATTTAGTATTGATAATGAAAATAATTTTTTTAGACCATTTTGGCCAAAAAAGTTTCCGCACCAAATGCTATTTCTAAAGCTCCTCAAAAAAAATTTTTTTTTTTAATTTCCATACACATTTGGGGGATTCACAACGTAGTCATAAAGTTGTAATGCCATATGTCTTAAAATAATTACAAGAAATATATGGGTAATTCCAAAGTGTTGAACGCGACAGGCGTACGCATCAAAAATGCAATAACATTTTAAGCAAAAAATATTTTTACGTTTTCTTAACCCTAAAATTAAAGCACTGTTATCTATGCTAAAGTTTATGGAGGGCGCAATTCTAGGTCAAAGATAATGGCGAAAGAAGTAGTGGTTCGAACGTGAAAAAAACGGAAGTAGTTTTTGTGGCCATGTATAAAAAGGCGTAATTCTGCGAAACCTGGCACAATTTTTTAGTCAAACTACTTTCAGAATTTTACGTAGCAATGTAACATTTAAATGTTTTGGTTTGATTCCAAAATCTTCTGTATTTTCTTTTTTTTAAGCCAAAATCTGGGTCGATACATGACATTTCGAACGTGAAATTTTTTCCGTAATAATTTGACTGAATAATGATCAAAATAAAATAAAAATTTACCATTAATCCGAATAACATATTTCTCTTTGAACTCTTCCTTAGATTACAGACCATGTAAGAAAATTTTTTTGGAATAATTTTTATCAAATATCACCTTCTTTAAGAAAGATAAATATTAAAGAAAACATACAATAAAACATTCTCACAAATAAGAAATTACGTTTGCGCAACTTTGCAGTCTAATTGTTCATCTAAGTGAACAAATTTATGAGTAAATTTATAAAACTAGTAAAATTCTAATGTTTCTCTATAACAATATCGTAAAATAATCAGCTTTTAATAACTTTTAAATTTTTGGTCACGGTGGACCTTTTGGCGGAAATGCCCATATATGACTGCTGTGGGTAACCGCTTACATTTTAGAATTCTACTGTACAGCTATGACGTATCAATTTGTTTCAAACACAACAATATTTTTTTCAGCAATTGTAAAATATTATTTAGGACATTATAACGATATGGCATGATAGCACACCTTGTGAATCCCCCAACTATATATGGTACATTGATTGTTTATATATGCTACATATTTTAGCCCCCATATTTATAAATGATTATAAAATTTAATAAACGTTTATTAAGGAAAATTTTCATAGAAAATTTGGTTTTCAAGCCTTTATTAAATTTAAAATATTTTTATGAATACAGGCATAAATACATAAAATAAGCAACTGTATAACAAAAATGAAAATCTATTTTTTTGGGTTTAATGAAATAAATTTTAAGTTTAAAGTGCGAGTTGTTTATATAATGGAAAAATATCTAGTGTAACTTTAATAGCTCGTTCCCTGCTTATATTACTACGCTGCTGAAAATTATCACTGTTTCATATATCCGCCAAACAACTCATCTATCACAACATCTATCATCTATCATTTGCCATTAAAATTTAGTTTATTAAAAAAACCGCGAAATAGAGTCGCAATTTTTTGTGCGCCCTTCTTCCGTACAAATGGTAAGATCTTGTTATATTCGTGAAATTATTAGAAAATACTTAAAATTTTGTAATTAAATGTTAATTTTGTATAGAAAGGAGAAATTTCCGGCTGCACCGAATCTTTATAAACCTTCACTGAGAATTAGAATTTTTGGAGATTGGAATTTAAATGAAAGGTGTTATAAATTTTAAATTATATTTAAATTTTCTCTACAAAATAATAAAATTGAGTTTTATGATTTACCGCCGCCGAAGTAGGCAGATCCAAACTTGTAACGGAAGTAACCATATATCGTTAGTATAAATTAAAAAAAGAATTAGCTTTTGTTCTAGTTAATAGCTAATGATATGTAAACAGAATATAAATGTAAATTTTTCCAGAAGGATTGCTTTAGACGTAAAGAAACGTTATCAAAGTTTTTCTTGGGATTCAAAAATTAATTAACAATGTTTCGTTTAAATGTGCTAAATTTCCATTTCATACTATTCATGGTGGAATAAGCAGGTGGCATCTTAACGGCAACAAATACAACATTCCAACAAAAGTGGAAATTATATCGCCGTTTACGTCAAAAAATTGTTTTAACAAAAATCAAAGCGTGCCGCAAAACGAAATAAAAAATAAAATAAATAAATTTTTAGCCAATTTTTATTTAATAATGGTCCATATCTTATTTATTTTAATTTAAAATTATCAAAAACTTTAATAAAATACAATAATAACAGCATAAAACGTGGACTTTTTGTAAACATAAACAAAACTTTGACATAAACCTAGACGAACAATGCAAGAGCAAAAAAATCGTCATCTGGCGTAGTGCTGCCACCTGTTTATTCCACCATGATACTATTGATAAACTGAAATTTATTGTTGATGGGATAAACTATTCATATGCGCATTTCACTGGTTGCGTAGGCGAGATCGTCAGGAAACTTCAATCGAAGATTTTAGAAAAACTAAAGATATAACACATATAAAACTTTTAGGCGAATAAGAACGTTCTTGAAAAAAGTGGTTTACCCATCCCTGGTTTTTGTTTTGAATGATAGACGAATTGACAACTTAAGGCGCCACTAACATCATGTTTAACATTTAAAGTTTTTCTTTTAACTTTTATATATTTTCGGTAAGTGTATTTTGCTTTAATTTTAAAATTTTTTTTAATCGAATCGATTTATAAGCCAATTTATATTTTAAATTATCTAAAAATATATATTAAATAAAAAAAAATTAAATTTTAAATATTTTTAATTAGGCTTAAGTTCATGAAATTTAATTTTTATTAAATTATTTTTATGAAGAAAGGAATTTTACAACTTGAAAATTAATTAAAATTGTTATTGATAATCTTTCATTTTATAAGCCAATTTATATTTTAAATTATCTAAAAATGTATATTAAATAAAAAAAAATTAAATTTTAAATATTTTTAATTAGGCTTAAGTTCATGAAATTTAATTTTTATTAAATTATTTTTATGATGAAAGGAATTTTACAACTTGAAAATTAATTAAAATTGTTATTGATAATCTTTCATTCTTGACGTGGCCCGGGCTCGAACCCTGGCCGGCAGGTTACCATGACATGTTTCGATCGCAACCACTCGATCTCCTCAGATGGATTTGCCGTCTTACACTCGCAGCCATCGACGACTGCTGACGTCACTAGTCAAACATCAATCCTTAAACCAAATTGTATTTTAACATTTGGTAGATCGAAATTTGCTTTCCTGAATGATTATCCATTTTAATTGATTTTACATGTTTTTTCCTTTACTTCTGTTTTTTCGTACTTTCGTCAAGAATTTTTCTTGAAGTCCAAGAACATTTTTTGTTTTTTCACTTTGTCTTTCTCTTTTCTGTTGACCTTTTTCAGAACAACTTGAAGGACAAATGTACAAATAGAGCTCGTGCCCTAGCTTTAACAATAATTAGTATTGTGGTTATTTTGTTGAACTATTTATGGTTTTTAATCCAAATTTTAAATATTTTTAATTAGGCTTAAGTTCATGAAATTTAATTTTTATTAAATTATTTTTATGAAGAAAGGAATTTTACAACTTGAAAATTAAAAAAAAAATTAATTAGCAAATTTCGATCTACCAAATGTTAAAATACAATTTGGTTTAAGGATTGATGTTTGACTAGTGACGTCAGCAGTCGTCGATGGCTGCGAGTGTAAGACGGCAAATCCATCTGAGGAGATCGAGTGGTTGCGATCGAAACATGTCATGGTAACCTGCCGGCCAGGGTTCGAGCCCGGGCCACGTCAAGAATGAAAGATTATCAATAACAATTTTAATTAATTTTCAAGTTGTAAAATTCCTTTCTTCATAAAAATAATTTAATAAAAATTAAATTTCATGAACTTAAGCCTAATTAAAAATATTTAAAATTTGGATTAAAAACCATAAATAGTTCAACAAAATAACCACAATACTAATTATTGTTAAAGCTAGGGCACGAGCTCTATTTGTACATTTGTCCTTCAAGTTGTGCTGAAAAAGGTCAACAGAAAAGAGAAAGACAAAGTGAAAAAACAAAAAATGTACTTGGACTTCAAGAAAAATTCTTGACGAAAGTACGAAAAAACAGAAGTAAAGGAAAAAACATGTAAAATCAATTAAAATGGATAATCATTCAGGAAAGCAAATTTCGATCTACCAAATGTTAAAATACAATTTGGTTTAAGGATTGATGTTTGACTAGTGACGTCAGCAGTCGTCGATGGCTGCGAGTGTAAGACGGCAAATCCATCTGAAGAGATCGAGTGGTTGCGATCGAAACATGTCATGGTAACCTGCCGGCCAGGGTTCGAGCCCGGGCCACGTCAAGAATGAAAGATTATCAATAACAATTTTAATTAATTTTCAAGTTGTAAAATTCCTTTCTTCATAAAAATAATTTAATAAAAATTAAAATTCATGAACTTAAGCCTAATTAAAAATATTTAAAATTTGGATTAAAAACCATAAATAGTTCAACAAAATAACCACAATACTAATTATTTAAAAAAAAATTATTATAACGTTTGGAAGACAAACCGGAATTTTTTTTCTTATTTTCTACAAGTTTGTCAATTGGATAATAACTTCACTTGCCTTTTTATCTCTTTCCTATTGCAATATTGTTTGGATACTCGGTGGATATTTTGCCACCCTATGCCACAATCACATTATTATATAGTTCATATCTCGTGGAAAGTCCAAGCAATATTGCTGCTGGCTTCCAATTCCAATCTGATATTAGAGCCAGGGATTAAGTTGCTTGTTCAGAAGGCGGCCCTAGTGGTATACCTTCAACTTGCAACAAAAGCCTATTTATTACCTCCCCATGGTAATCCCTGGAAACATCTCTTGTAAATGGCTATAATACAGGGCTCTAGTTGAGACTTCGCAAGGATGTGACGATACGAGATCCAAAAGTCTAGCGCCCCTGAATGGAAGGATCAATGGCGTGAAGCATTCACCATAGTTCTTTAGGTTATATGGCTCTCCTCGGGGATTAGTGGCCCGCAGGTGGTGAGGTATTGGTTGATCAACTATTTGCAGTGGAAGACTCTTGAAGTTTAAAGGGATTTGACTAGAAAGCCAAATTTTTGTCTTATAACACTATTTGTGAAGGAAAGTCCGTCAGCGTTGCAGACGTGTGGTTATATGGAGTGTTGTAAAGATGTCCGAAGTGGTGTGGTGGACTTTTATGTATGTTGATAAGTAGCCTTTCTTAGTAATTACGCTGCTGGGTATTTCGTGGGGAGTATGATACTCTCACATCAGGCCAAATGCTGATCCAAAAAGAAAGTGTGAAAGTCTTCATACATTAGATGTTGCGCTACATGGTTGTTTTTTGTAAGCCAAATTGGACAAGACAAGGAAAGGTTTGTAGCATTATGACACCAAGATGGGATTAGTAACACCATCCTGATACTGTTGTTTCTGTGTGCCCTTACACAGTTCAAGCCCGAGGGGAAGGCAGGTGAAAACTCTCCGTCGGTAACCGTTGCATTCCTTTCCAAAAATTTGTCCAAACTAAGATCTTGGCTTGTAGTAGTTGTTGCCTTTACAAAAGACAAAAACGAAGCGAATGCTTTTCTTACAATGATGTGGATAAACCAATTACACAAGGTGGCTCTTGGTGCTACCCAAACTTACGCGGGTAGATTGTTTCCAAATTATAATTGGAACCAGTGGAGTGGGTTTGGTTGTTAGGCGGAAACATCTTTGTCATGTTGCTAATCAACAGGAGCTGTATGACAGGTTCGAACAATGCAGCAGAGGTTAGATAGCTCGAACTTTCTAGCAAGGAGTTTAAATGTATTCAGTATCATCAACTGTTTACATATTGCAAGATATGCGAGACTCGTCCACTCTGTACATCGACATTTAGTTAATGTAAATAACTCAGTGGCTAAGACCCACCATGCAATTATGTCAGAGTACAGGTATGCATGTTAAACATGGACATTTGATGCTAAAGCCATTTTTTTTTTTTTTTTTTTTTTTTTTTTTTTGTTAAGTCGTTTGAAAATGAGCTTGTTTTTAACAGATGGACAGGTAAAATGACATGAAGAAACGAATACCAATACGAATCATTTAAGGCCCCAGAATATATTAAGTGTATTGGGTCTAAGATAATAAATGTTGCTTGACAAGTTTAAAATATCTTCATTGTTAAGTCGTTAAGCGTATAAAAAGTACAAATTCAATATTTTTGTTTTATTTTTGGAATAGTTTTAATTTCTTGGAATATTTTTAATTAATTTTTTACACGATCTGTTTTTTGCAGTGGGTTTGTCAGATATTAAATTCATATGCTATTGCACATGTGTTTCAAAATTGACAAATACAGAAGGTTTACATTTTTGCTTGCACACGTTCGTTTTTGGTTTCATCTGACACAACCTTAAATCGTTCATAACAGCAAATTATTTACATATTTATATTTTTATTCACTTTTAAATTTATTTCATTTAATTAACAATGTTTTTTTTTTTAAATTACTTTCAAAACAGCTGATGTTAGATGGTTTGTCAGATCAAGATAGAACACGCTCTAATTGAAAAATTTTACAAGGCTAATTCCATCCGACATTTACAGAAGCAATATTTTGTTCGTTTACACGACTTGTATGATTCTGCAGTGGGAAATTTGCCAAGTACACTGTATAATGCAGATCATGTAAAAGCACCTTAAGGCATTAGAAATGATGTAACCCTTTGAAACTATTCGTTGAATTTTAACACGCATAAAGTTTAATTTGGTTAATACAAAGTCGTTTTTGAGCAGACCCCGGCAAACTACGCCGTAATTATTCTCTATTTTGATCTCACGTCCACGTAAACGACTTATATTTTGTTTACACGCAGAAAAAAAGGGTTTCAATATGTTTTAACGAAATTTTTTTAAAATATGTTTGTTAAATTGACCATTATATTGTCACCGGCAAACCCATTATGATGAAATTGGTCCTTCATCACGAGCCAAAGTCATATTATGGTTGTCATTAAACATGTTATTGTTAAATATAACAATAAGTTGTTTCTTAACTAGCAATAGTAATTTCCCCTTTTCTAAAAGCAACATGCTATGGTTGATAAACAATTTTCGATCAAGGCTGAAGTTAGCGTCATGAGTTACATATTTGAATGTGCCTCTCAGTTAAGGTTCCAAAATTCAATATGCACTGCATAAAAATTATATTAAACCACAATGAATTGAAATGCAGCTAAGCTTTTTTTTCTTCAACAGATAATCAGTCTTATTCCGGTTGTCGTTGTCTAATCGCTCAAGTCGTTTTTTGTAAGAGATTAAAGAACACTTTCTGAATGATCAGTATAATTTTTACTATCCTACTACTTTAAGTTGAGTATTTGGTCATAATTTAAAGTTCCAATCCATAGAATTGACATTACATTGCTTGGCGTTAGATGTGACAGCTAAACAACTAAACGACAGACAGTTTAAATTTGAGTAATCAAACATAAAAAACCGCTTTTATACACGCAGAGAAAATTCATGGTTGGCATGATAACGGCAACAGCACTATGTTTATTGTAACAATATATTGTTGTCGTACACAAATAATTGTTATTTTTTTTTTTTTTTATTTAATATCAGCAATATTATAGTAACCGTACACATTTAAATGTTCATCGCAATTATAAATAATAAAAATAATAATTTTTCTAACAACTAAATAATGATAATTTTGAAAACATATTAATTTTCTTACAACCATAACATGATCACTTTCTATACGTGTAGTCAGTAGTATTATGCTTAAGAAGCAAATAAAATATGTTTACTGTTATAATATTATGTTAGCGCAATTTGTAAAACCATTTCGAATCAGTTATGTCGTTTGTTTTAAATATCGAATTATTTGTTAGTGAGTTGTGGTTCACAATTAAAAAAACAAAATACCCATTAAAAAAAACAAGTTTACTTAAAAAAAAATGTAAAGTGCCACAAAAAAAACATCGATGCAAAAAAATTTTAATTTATTTTTTATTTTTGTGACAGCACCACTGTATCATAATATGATTATTCTAAATTTATTATGATTATTATGATTAAGGGAAAAATATCATGATGCAATATTACGAAAATATTTGGTCATAATATGATTCAATAACAATCGTAATATGGTGACCTCAATCATGAATCTTATCATAATATGTTGTTCTTAGAATATGTTTACCACAACCATGTGTTTGCTTTGCGTGTATACATCTTTCAGTACAGATAAAAGCTTATCATACCGTTTTTAATTACCACAATAGTGATATTTATACCATGTATCTACATACTATGTACGTTATAAATGAGCCATAAAAAATTTTTATTTTATGATAAATGCATACAGAAAATAATTTTTAAATAAATCGTTTCGATGTGAAAAGTTGCCAAAATAGCAAGCCCAATTCTCAAACTATTTTCAATTGTTGGATTTTAACATTTGAATTAAAATTAATAATGATTTGAATATAAACATACGATAAACAAATTGTTATCAAATGTTTTTCTCAAATCAAAAATCGACTTGGTAACACCGAAGCGAAAAATAAATTTAAGCCAGTGTTCAAAAATAAACAAAACATTATTTAGCGTTCGACTCACAAACCCAGAAACAATATCTATCTTTTTAGTGATTGTGTAGACGAACACAACCCTTTATATCGTTTGTAGCTATGTATTTTCAAGAAAGAGCCGAACATTATATAGTGTTCTGTTCTTCGTTAAAAAACAGAACAATTGTAGTGATACTGCAAACAAACATGGTATTTGAATGTCCTATAATGTTTCTTTTTTTACAGCGATAAAAAAATGAACAAACAAAAAATGTTAGCAACGACCGCAGCACGAACAGCTGGTGTGTGTATTGTGTATTTGTTTTGTTTGTGTAAAATTATTTTGCTAGCTTTTTGTTTTTTTTGTATGTCTATTTTATTTTTGTAAAAAATTTTTGGTTTTTTTACCAGCCAAACGAGCGCTACGCATAACAGAAACGAACAAACACTAATGAGCTGAACCGAACAAAATGAAGTTTTACGTTTAAAAAAAACCCGATCGGAATTAAATGTTCTCATCCTTTTGTTGAGTTGGATAAAAACAGTATTATTTTTGTGCTCGAAAGATGACAAACAGGGAAACGTTATTTTTTTAATGATTTTCTACACAAGCACTATTATAGTTCGTCTTTTCCACAAATCTACCTAGCCGAAAACTAAGGAGCGATATTAAGTGTTTTTTTTTCGAACACTGATCTTAACATTAAATGGCGATCAAAGTTAATGTGTTGTACAATTAAAGGAAAATTACGTACATATTAAGTGAAGTGATTTCGCCTACAGAAAACTCTTATTTCTTGTGAATAAATATAAATTATTTGTAAATAAAAAATTAATTACAATTATTAATGTGTTTTTTACCATTTTTATTGGGTGCTCAGAACATTGGGTTTAGTATTGTATTAAATTTGAAACAGCTTTTCAATTCTATATATGCTTGCTTAAACTACTTCAAAACCGCAGATTTTCAGAATTTCGAATGTAAAAATATAATAAGTGCAAAATATTATTTATTATACCCACACCACAATAGTGGAGAGGGTATTATGTATTTGTGCTGATGTGTGTAATGCATCACCGATCGACTCAGAATCACATTCTGAGTTGATCTAACGATGTCCAACCGGATGGCTAGCTGGCTGTCCATGTAACTTTGTGCGCAAAGTACAGCTCGCAATTTTGGAGATAATTAATTGGTACATAGGTTCTTATTGGTACAAGGAGCAAGACTTTTGAAAATATACCGTATCGTAGTACCACGAGGGGAGATACGGGGCAATTTCTGCCTCTCAGAAACTATCAAACCGATTTAAATGACATATGTAGATAGATCCCTATTCATACAGCCATACTCTCGCGCAAAATTTGTTTTAAAATATTGTGGTGTAGGGTATCATATGGTCGGGCTTGACCGACTAAACTTTCTTACTTGCTTTTATTTTGTTTTTGTTTCAAAAATATTTGGAAATTGTTACGGATTCCCAAGGGTCTCGCCATTTGCTTTATAGCACTTATAACCTACGGAAAAAGTTTTACTTTATCAATACCATTATTCATGTTACGAGTACTTCAAAAATATTTGCAATTGCTGTTACTTGCTAACTATTTTATATTATTTTGAAAAATTTTCCTCAAACCAATTATCTCGGGTAACCTTAAAAGTAACGACCCATCATTTGAATACTTGCTCATACATATTTAGTTATCTTATACATAGAATGCATTTCATAAAAAAAATATGCAAAGAAACAAAGTTGTTACTAAAAATATGAAAAACATAAAAAATATCATAAGAAAAATTAAGCAATAAAAGAAATGTTAAATTGTAATAAAGCACCCTGGGGTCGTAGCTCAAACTAAAGGAAACAAAATGTAGAACAAAAATAAAAATAAGATGACGGGCAGTAGGGGAAAACCGCAACAGCCAACTGGTTGTAAATGAGGCTGCAAATACACAATTTAAACTCAAATATTCACATACTCAAACATCCGAACAAAAAAGTACTTTAACATGAAAAAAGTAAAAGTGAAGATCTAAAACAAAACAGAAAAGAACTTAAACTTTTATAGAACAATGCAGAAGGCACTGAGAAAAAAAATGGATGGAAAAATACATGATAAAATATTCACTTCTGCAATGGAAATGTTAGTGTGTGTGTATGTATTTATGCCAA
The DNA here is from genome assembly GCA_930367215.1 of Pollenia angustigena. Taxonomy (NCBI): domain Eukaryota; kingdom Metazoa; phylum Arthropoda; class Insecta; order Diptera; family Polleniidae; genus Pollenia; species Pollenia angustigena. The sequence continues at coordinate 170,475,513 of OV884059.1, read as the reverse complement.
AAGCCAGTGTGTATGTGTGTGTTTTTGTTTTCAAAAACCCATACCACGAATTAGAATGCCAGGAATTAGTTTATTACAATTTTCATAATTTAGAATTTGTTAAAAAAAAAGATACCCACTTGACCGATTCTGATTAACCTTAAACACTAATATTACTTTCCCCGAACAGTATACAATTTCTTTTATTATTTTTTAAACAATGCAATGACTTTATGGTCATTTATTCCTTGTTTTTTTTTTTCTTTGCCAAGAACTGGTGGAATCGCCTAAATACTTTGGTATGAGCAGGCTTGAACCAAGTAACACAATTGAGCCACACAGGTTTATCAGGCTTTAAGTTTATATATAGTTCATTTTGGCCTTTGTTTTGTGTCCTGTTGCAAATTTTCTTCCTTAGAATGCCTACCATTTATTGGTGGGTCTATTGTATTTTTACTTTTTTTGTTTCGTTTGGTGTTCGCTTTAGTGGACAGAATATCAAAGTAGATAAAAGGCGAAATGTTAAACAATGGCCTGGAAATAATTGTTTATATGAAAATTTATTTCAATGGACAGCTGTGTGAGATTGTTATTTTTAGAGGTTTCTCCAAAAAAAAAAAAAAATTAAATAAAAAAGAAATGATGCAAAATGTTGTTTACATAAATTTCATTTAACAAATTTCTTTATCATAGTATATTTTCTATTAAAAAATCTTTACCTTAAATTTTTTTTAACAAAAAGAAAAGCCAACCCTAGAGTCAATGAGTCAGTAGCCTATCTGTCCATTCACCAGTATTAATATAAATTGGCTCAATGAAATTATAATAAAAAAAATGTAACGTAGACCACCAGCATTGCGGCAAATTAGTTGGCAAAATGGTCATAATATAAAATAAAAATGAAGATAAAAATCAATGGTAAAATAAAATAATAATTCTTAGGGGAATTTATCTTTATATGTATGTATGTATTTACTTTTACAGGGTATAAATGAAAAAAGGTGTGTAAATATAAAAATAAATGGATTCTGTTTTTATGATTAAAAAAAAACATTGTAAATTAAAAGTTTAAAGTAAATGTGAACAAAGATAAGAATTGTACAAAAAAAATGTTCTAGGTCAATTCTTAACAGTGGGGTAGAATCATAATTGTTTTAAATATACTAGATAATATACAAAGAACCCGTATGCAATTGCATGTTTTTCCTTTTGCGACCAATGAAGGTAGAAACGGAATATTTATACGTTTTAGAACTTTTTAAGAGTTTTAGCATTGATTTATTTGTGCATATTTTACGCAGCATTTTTTGCAAAATATATTGAAAAGATCATTTTTGCAGCTTTTTTAAGTTTATAACGCATATTTAACCTTTTTGAAAGATATTTTAAGGCTGCCAGCAAAATCACATAAAACAAAAGCATTAATCAAAAATTAAATCGGTTTAATTAAAAAATTTAATCAAGTAAATTAAACGTTTAATCAAGTAAATTAAACGTTTAATTAATACTGGTTTAATTGATACTATTAATTTGTTAACTGGTGCAAATTTAATTAATTTTTTAATGAATATCACAAATTTTTTAATTGAAATCAATTTTTATTTTTTTCTGTGCAATACACTGATAGAAAAATGCATCTTCGTATTGATGATACCCTAACATCAGAATTGTTACATCAATGTTACTACAAATGGCAACAATGATGCAGAAAGTAACAGCAATCCAATCATTAACGTCTTCGTACTATTTTGTCATTTTTTACGTGTCATCTATTTTATGACTATAGTGACATCAATTCGATGCCACATTTTGTATATTATAAACATTATTTTCATATGCATTTTAAGAAGCAAAAATTCGTATATTCTATTTTTTTATATTATTTAGTTAAATACATCAAATTTTTAAAGTAGAATGATTACGAAAACCATATGGGGCATGGTGCTGGTGTCTTATTATTGAGAATTTTGCTGTTAACAAAATTTGTATTTCAACAAACGTGAAACAAACATATGTAACGGGTAAGTTAATAATAATATTCCCTCACTTTGACTAAAGTCAATTCCAATGACTTTTACTTAGACTTAATGACAAACTGCCATTAAATTGATGCTAATGTGTCCTTTCTCCGATGTTACTGCGTCATCGAACTGAGGACATGTTCGTCATTTCTGTGATGCCGATGTGTCATCCTATTGATGACATAATTTCATTTTGAACCTGATGACACTTTGGCCAAGTGATGTTAAGGTTGACATCACCATGATGAAAAGTGTCATGTGGTCAAAAGCGAAGACACTTGTCATAGTACTAATGTCAAAATACATTAGCATTATGACGCCTTTTCTATCAGTGTACATGAAAAAGCGCTAAAACGAAAATGGCCCAACGTTAACGCAAAATGGCCCTAAAAATAAAAATAGAAATATTCAAAAATGGTAAAAAAAAGGATTAAGAAATAATAAAAAATCATCCAATTTTTATTCAATAATTCTTATGAAGTAGTTTTAAGCCTAAAAACTTATGTGGGTTAGGGTCATATGCCCGAATTTCAAAATCCGAACTCTCCAATTAAAGCTATTCTCCACAGCTGACATCTAGCTCAACAGAAAAAAATTCTGCAAATTTGTTCACCAATTAAAGCATTAATCAAGAATAAAAACAGTTTCAATTAAAAATTTAATCAAGTGAATTAGTCATTTAACCAAGTGAATTTAATCATGTGAATTAAATGTTTAATTGATACTACTAATTTTTTTACTGGTGCAAATTTAATTAATTTTTTAATTAAAATTACAAATTTTTTAATTGAAATAAATGAAGAAGCGAATTAAGAAGCTCTAGTTTGTTATACCTTTAAGAAGAACATTTTTTCGGCCGGCCGAACGCTGGATTTTGAATTCCGGATTTTAATGATTCGGAATTTCAAAAAATAAAATCCCGGAACTTTTCGGGATTTGGGATTTTTGAAATTTAAAAGATAAATGCTTTTAATAGATATTTATTAAAAAAACGTATTTAAAACTGGTTTGCAAGCAAAAGTTTTATACTTACAGCCGTATTCATAAAAACTTATTTATGATAAATTAATCGTTTTTAAGCAAAAATTGCTAAGGTTGTATTCATAAACGAAAAATAGTCTATTAAACCTTTAATAAACCATTCATAAAGTAAGAAAATTTATTGTATGACTTGCCCTTCTTTAAACCAAAAATAAAATTACATTTTGATAAGTGTTTGCATTTTATGATATTATTTTTGTGAAATTTGTTGAAAAATAATGAAAAAAATGTTTTATTTATTAATATGGACATGTTAAATACATTTAACTTAATGTTTTTTTTATTTTAGACAACCAATTTAAAGTTATATTCTTAATTGTTTAAAAAAAAAATTGTATGATTTAAATGAATATGTTCAGGGCTAAATGCAGAAATTTCTCTTTAATTATTTATTAGATTATTGCAACCAGTTATTTTTTGTTAAAAACAACAAATTATTGTTATAAAATATTAAAAAATAAATAAAATAAAATAAGCAAATCATAATAATAGTGATGTTAATAAGAAGTTAACAAACTTTTTATTCGAATACTTTCGTATCGAATATTTAAAAAAGGTTCAAACAAAAGTTTTTATGATACCTTTCGGCAACATTTTGTTCAGAAACTAAAATAATATGTGGTTTTATTTGATAACAAGAATTTTTAAGTTCGTCAATTAAGAAAAAATTATAAAAACAAATTAAATATAGAATATCATGTAAACCGAATAGAAGTTTCATGCATCACTAGCAATAAATAAAAGAAAGTTGCCATACTTAAACACAAAATCGCTTCAGACAGTTAATAGTAAAAAGGCTGTTAATGTACGTTTATGAATACAAATTTTTATAGGAGGTTTATAGGACAAAAAGCGTTTAATATTTATTACATACTATAAGCTTAAAATATGAACTTTTTATGAATATGGCTGTTAATTTATAATTTTAAAGTTATATATTATTATATTGATTACTTAAATTTTAAATTATGATTTTTTTTCTAATTAAATAATTAATTAAATTAAAATTATGATAAAAAAAATGACTTACAATTTCAAAAAAAGTGTTATCTGATTCAATAAAAAAATAATTACCATAAAATCTATAATTTATACAATTATCTGAGTTGATTCAAACTAAATAAAAAAATATTTAATATTGTAATTAGTGTTCGAAAATAAACAGAACATTATTAAGCGTTCGGCTCACACACCCAGGAACGATATCTATTTTTTTAAGTGTTTATGTAGACGAACACAACCCTTATTACCGTTCGTAACTTTTTTCAAGAAAGAGTCGAACATATAGTATTCTGTTCTTCGTTAAAAAACAGACGAATTGTAGTGATACAGTTGACAAACATTGTATTTAAATGTTCTATAATGTTTCTTTTTTAACATTGATTAAGAAAAAAGAAAAAAAAACGAAAAATTTTAGCAAACGACAGCTGCACGAACAGCTTGTGTGTGTGTTGTTTATACGTTTTGTTTGTGTAAAATTGATTTTGGCTTTTAGTTTGTTTTTCTTATGTGTATTTTGTTTTCGTAAAAATTTTGTCGTTTTTTTACCAGCCAGAAGGGCGCTACTAACAACAGAAACGAACGAGCATTAATGAGCTGAACAGAACACAATGAAGTTTGTGGTTTAAAAAAAAACGAACTGAGTTAAATGTTCTAATCTTTTTGTTGAGAATTTTTTGTTTTTGAAAGATGACATACAGGGAAACGTTATTTTTTTATGATTTTCTACACAAATACTATTAGCGTTTGTGTTTCACAAATCTTAGAAGCGATATTTAGTGATTATTTTCGAACGCGGAATGTAATTGCATAGAGCAAACTATTAATTGATTTGTTTGTAAGATTTTATTAAGATTTCTATAAAATGTTTAATTGTAATTTGAATTCGAAATTAATGAACAAAAACACATTTTTATACTCAACACCACTAGTGGTAGGAATTATGTAGTGTATAAAATACATTCCTTAATTTAGTGAAATCTATCCATAAATTACTGTAGGTCCTATGGGCATTCTCGCAAAACACATTAATAATTCTACACTCACAATATTCTGTGCGCAAAATTAACTGAAATTTTAATGTAAAATAAATGAAAATTCAGTTAAAACCCGGTCTTCTTATTATACCCTTCACCGAAGGTAAAAGGGTATATATAACTTTGTCATTCCGTTTGTAATTTCTACAATATTGATCCTACACCCTATAAAGTAGATATATTCTGGGTCCTTATGAAAAGCGAAGTTCAAATCCGGTTGTCCGTCTGTCCGTCTGTCCGTCTGTCTGTTGAAATGGGTTTTCCGAAGCCCCCAGATATGATGGGAGCTTCGTTGGGGTATCTTTCTGTCAGGTATTCTAATTATAATTTTGCTATTGAAATTCAGCCAGATCGGTCCACAAATGGCTGAGATATGAGCAAAAAACCACGACTACCTCTAATTTTTCCCAAAAATCCCTTGTGGTTGTTGTATTTTTATTACTTTTTGCTGTATAACTGGGGAACGGCAAAAGCCAAAGTTTCCAAATTAGGTACACACATTTAGGTTACCAATACACACCATTCTACAAAATGTGGGCGGGATTGGAGAAGTGGGCGTGGTACCTCTCGTACAAAAAAAATTAAAAATTTTATAAAATCCTAAATTTTAAGGCTGCCATATGTCCTATGGATATGATTTATATACCAAAATATCGGAAATTTTTAGTAGAACATATTTTATAAAAAACTCGGGAAAATCGGTTCAGATACAAAAAAGTTATGACCAAAATTTTTTTTTTTTTTTTAAATACCCACTTTCGGGAACCATAGATCTCCCGGAGTCCAAGCTTTATAACCAAGGTAAATGGTAAATTTCTTCTTTAACACGTCGGTATATAAATCTGTCAAATCGGTTAAAAAATGGCTGAGTTATGAGCAAAAAACCACAACTACCTCTATTTTTTTAAAAAAATCCATTGTTGTTGTTGTATTTTTATTACTTTTTGCTGTATATCTGGTGAACGGAAAAAGCCAAAGTTTCCAAATTAGGTACACACAATTAGGTTGTCAATACACACCATCCTACAAAATGTGGGCGGGATTGGAGAAGTGGGCGTGGTACCTCCCGTAGAAAAAATATCAGAAACTTCATAAAAACCTGAATTCGTGCACTGCTATATGACCGATGGTTACACCTTATATATCAAAAGACCGGAAATCTTTAGTAGAAAATATTTTCTGAAAATTTCGGAAAAATCGGTTCAGATGCAAAAAAGTTATGGCCAAAATAACATTTTTTTTTTATTAAAATATCCATTTTTGGGAATCATAGATCTTCCCGAGTCCAAATACTAGCATAACGCTCAATATGATTTTCGTTATCATCCTTCTATATTATTTCATCTATTTAACCAAATTATTTTAACAAATCGAAACTAGGAATTTTTGTGTTTTTTTTTGCTACTTAAAAACTCCCCAAAATGATAAAAGAAAACAAACACGCATACTTACATGCCACAAACTATTTTGGTGAATATGTTTCCATATTTCAGTTCTCAACTCAAATAAGTTTTATGGTTTACAACTTTGCTATTGTGGTGAACAAAAGTAATTACATTTTAATGATATTCAAACAACGTTCCTTCATAGTTTAGTTGTCTAGGGGGTTAAGTTAGAAACTGTGAGTTCTCTGGTTCGAATCTGGTTTTTTTAAAAGAAATTTATTTTTTTAATTTTTATTTTTTATGTTCTAAAAACGATTTAAAAAAAATATTTACCAGTTTTCGCTTTTTAAATTTAATTTATAATGGAGTTTAAAGTATTATAATTATGTATGTTTACATATGTAAAAATTATTTAGTTTTTGTCTAGTTGCTCTGTATTCTGCTCCCACAATGGTGAAGGGTATATAAGATTCGGCACAGCCGAATAAAGCACTCTTACTTGTTTTTAATTTATTTTTAATGAAAAGTTGAGCGCATTAAAACTAAATCTTATTAATAAAAAGTTCATTTAATTTTTACTGTCAAAAATTCAACCCCATATTCCGTAAAAGCAAATGAACTTTCAGTTATTTTTATACCCTTCACCTCAGGTGGAAAAGGGTATAAATAAGTTTGTCATTCCGTTTGTAATTTCTACAATAGTGATCTAAGACCCTATAAAGTATATATATTCTGGGTCCTTATGAGGAGAGAACTTGATTTAACGATGTCCGTCCGTCCATCCGTCTGCCCGTCTTACGTTTGATATGAGTTTCCGGAGACTCCAGACATGATAGCGGTTAGGTTGTTTTACATTTATGTCACATATAGTCCACCATTTCGTGCTATTGAAATTCAGCAAAATCGGTCCACAAATGGCTGAGATAGGACCAAAAAACCACGACTACCTCTAATTTTTTCCAAAAATCCCTTGTGGCTGTTGTATTTTTATTACTTTTTGCTGCATATCTGCGGAACGGAAAAAGCCAAAGTTTCCAAATTAGGTACACACATTTAGGTTGCCAATACACACCATCCTACAAAATGTGGGCGGGATTGGAGAAGTGGGCGTGGTACCTCCCGTACAAAAAAATTAAAAATCAAAAGATTTTGTTATTCGTGCTTAATTCCCAGTTTTTATTATTGATAAAAACACTTGAAATTTATTGTTGATGGGATAAGCTATTCTTATGCGCATTTCACTGGTTGCTTAGGCCAGATCATCAGGAAACTTCATCCATAAAGATTTTAGAAAAACTAAAGATACTAACCAAATAAAACCGTTAAACGTATAAGACTTATCAGTTATACTTGTAATAATATCAAAGTTTAAACAAAACACTTAATTGACAACATCTTTTGTAAGTTGTTGTTGTTTTTATTTTGTTTTTCTTACCCTACTTACAACTACAATTAATGTTGAGAGAATTTCAACTAATAGTAGTGGGGAATGTAAGATGAGATAAACCCACTGTTTATTGTTGATGTGTTTTGTTTAAACTTTGATATTATTACAAGTAGAACTGTTGCTATAAAATGTTTATATATAAATATAACTTTAGTAAATGGTAAAATTCTTCCTTAACACGTCGGTATATAAAAATATCAAGTCGGTTAGACAATGGGTAATTTATGAGCAAAATACTACAAAAATGGGCTAAAAAACATCAAAATTTTTATAAAATCGTAAATTTTAGGGCTGACATATGTCCTATGTATATGACTTATATACCAAAATATCGGAATTTCTTATGAGTTATAACCGGGTTATATACTGAGTTATATACTGGGGTCTAATCACCGCATACGATATCGAGCAAAATTGATCGAAATTATTTATTTTGGTATCTTGAAACTCGATATCGAATGAAATGTATTGAATTTGAAATAATAGCATTCGACATCGAGTAACTCGACATTACATTTATCGAGTTTTCATTCGATACGCCAGTGTCTATCGTATGCAAAAAAAATCAATAGTTTATTCGATAGCCTTCACCGAAGGTAAAACCGGTTGTCTCTTATTTTAAAAAATATTTAGCAGTTTTATTTAGTGTTTGTCTAGTTGCTCTGTATTCTGCTCACACAATGGTGAAGGGTATATAAGGCTCGGCACAGCCGAATACAGCACTCTTACTTGTTTATAATTTAACTATCAAAATATTATCTACATATTCCGTAAAACAAAAGAATATTCCGCTACTATTTCATTAAAGAATTTGTTAAAATAAGAAAACGAAAAATCGCCTAAAAATGTTGTTTAACTATGTTAAAAATTAAATACTACCCAATAATTACAAAAAATTGAAAACTCTTTGACGGTTTTTCTTGTATTAATTTTGACGATTTTTCTTTGGTCGATTTTGCTGGCAGCCTGTGTAAAACTTAAAAATATTGTCCTGCTAAATGTTTTAGAATCACTTTCTAAATCGCTCTAACGTCCGTCTTAGCTGGCTGGTTGACTGGCAGTTAGGGTTTTTTCCCGGGAATTCCCGGGAATTTCACTTATTATATCTCCCGTTTTCCCGGGATTTTTGTTGCGGGATCCCGGGAAATAAAAGTTCTTCATAGTTTCAGAAAACAGCTATTTTTACTCTGAAATTTAGTTTTCTTTTCTCTAAAAATTAGCATCTGTGGATGGGTTGTCGATCAGATCACTTATAAGAAATGTGTGCAAACGTAAATTAATGTCTCCTGCGGCAATAAATCTATTAAAAGCAGAATGGGCAGTGCAACAGTTGATAATTAATAAATTAAGTGAAGTGATGAATTGATAAAGAACATAAATTCAAAATAAGATGCAGGCAGTAAATTCTCATTGTCCATGGACAAGTCTTAAAAATAGGATATACATAAACATATCGCTCCGTTATTGCAACATAGTCGTATCTACAAAAAAAAAAAAAAAATCGAGCTTGGTAATATATCCGGGAAGTGCGGGGAAACCGAAATAAAAAAATAATGAAACTCGTGTTACATACAAATTGAAAAATACATTGTCCTAAAGATTACAGACGGACCTAATGAAAAGAAATAGTTTGTAAGAAGTAGTCCGGATGATGCTATTTTTTGCATCAACCTTGACATCAGAAGCATGCAACAACGGTGCACTTTTAATTATTTGTCCAACCTCGGTAAAAAAGTAAACGAAATTTTTCGGAAACCTGGTAATCAGTAAACAAAATCAGAAATATACTCTTTGGCGACTCACTAAACCCTCGAGTGTGTCAGAAAGTAATTTCCTACGCCGTTAAAAAATGTTAATATATTTATTAAAATATTTTATATATTTTATGAATTTACTTTTTGATCTCATATCTTGAGTACCTCAATTGTTATGTTTATTTTATCTTGTACTAGATCATCATAATACGGAATTTACTTATAATAGCCAAAGGTAATAATAAGTCAAGTTCCGCCTTCAATCTTCAATTATTTTTGTAGTATTTAAGCATTTATTTTACTTAATTTGTAGACAAGTTCCCTCACGTTTGTTTATAAAAGTTTTTTTCATTAATAAAACCAAGTTTACTTTGTATTATTTGTACGGAGCGGGATCCCGGGATCCCGGGAAATTTAAAAATTTTTCCCGCTTTCCCGGGAATCGAAAAACTCCGGGTAAAAAAAAACTCTACTGGCAGTCCATGTTAAATGTGAGCGCAAACTAGTAGTTTTGAAGATAATTTAATGAAATTTTCTTATCAGCCAAGCCTATTGCGGCTGTAGGAAATATCGCCCAAAGAAAAATGGCCCAAAAAAAAAAATGAAAAATCGCCCAAATGAAGAATCGCCCAAGCGAACATGAAAAATGACCCAAAAAGGTAAATATGAAATTTTGCCCAAAAAAAACGAAAAAGGGCCCAAAAAGAAAATGAAAAATGACCCAAAAAGCAAAAACGAATTTTTTCCCAAAAAAAAAAAATAAAAAATTACTAAATTTGCAAAAAAGTGTTTATTATTCATATAAATTTAGGTGACATGTCATAACGTCCAGTGTCGTAGTGTCCTTGTACACTTTTAAAGTGTCATAATGTCCATCGAAGACGAGGACGAGGACATTATGACACTTTGCAACGTCCGCAACTTAACTTATAATCAAAAATGTGTAAATTTTTGATTAAAATACCGTTAAAATTTCAAGTGATTTTTTTTAAAGATACTTATTTAACCATAATATGGTTGTCGGTGACATTGATTTGGTTAAATTAAACATAATATGGATAAAATATTTTTATAGCTTTTACTCCGGGTGTATAAATTAAATATATATATACAAAATAAGGATTTCATCTTCTATGGTATAACAAATACTGGCTTCGCTAACTAAAGCTTCTCAGTATAGCCGGCCTTTGGCCGGGCGCAAGGATTTTCTCCTCTATGGTATAACAAAGACCGGCTTCGCTAACTAAAGCTTCTCTGTATAGCCGGCCTTCGGCCGGGCGCAAGGATTTTCTCCTTTATGGTCAAACAAAAACCGGTTTCGCTAAGTAAAGCTTCGAAAAACTGCCTTGTTTCCGAACAAGGCCGACTACGCAGAGAAGCTTTAGTTAGCGAAGCCGGTGTTTGTTATACCATAGAGGAGAAAATCCTTGCGCCCGGCCGAAGGCCGGCTATACAGAGAAGCTTTAGTTAGCGAAGCCGGTCTTTGTTATACCACAGAGGAGAAAATCCTTGCGCCCGGCCGAAGGTACAGAGAAGCTTTAGTTAGCAAAGCCAGTATTTGTTATACCATAGAAGAGAAAATCCTTATTTTCGATATATATGTATATATTTAATATATACACCCAGAGAAAAAAGCTACAAAACCATTTTTAAAAAAATTCTACCGATATTATGTTTAATTTAACCAAATCATTGTCGCCGACAACCATATAATGGTTAAATTAGTTTCTTGAAAAACAGTTTTGTTGTTTGCAACCATAATGAAACATGGTTTTCTCTGCTATGTAAGATTATGGTAGAATTTTAAAAATAGCCCATTTTTTTTGGGCCATTTTTCATACAACATTTTTGGGTGATATTTCATAATGAAAAATCACCCAAATTTAAAAACGAAAAATCACCCAACAATAACGATAAATAGCCCAAAAATTTTGGGCCATTTTTCATATGAAATCAGGCCCAATTTTACATGCAATTTTTTTGGGCGATTTTTCATTTTTTTTTTTTTGGGCGATTTTTCTTTGGGCGATATTTCCTACAGCCGCCTATTGCATTAAAAAAATTAAAAAAAATTAAAATCTCTAATGGACGAAAAAATCTCATATAAATGTAGATATCTAGATAGTGTTTGGTACAAGGAACTCGTTTATAGCTCTTAACCTCATAATATAATCTTGTCTTGTATGGGTCCATGATTGGCCATGGGTTACAAATAGGGTACACTCTCGAACTGGTTATAAATACTGTGGTGTTAGATAACATATGATCAAGATTGATTGACTATACTTTCTTACTTCTTTTTATATACTTAAAGTATATTCAGACCTAACAAATATTTAACGAAAAAATTCAAAAAAAAAAAAAAAAATGCGTCACCAGTAAATTTTATATTGATTTACCAAACACTATTTGTAAGAGGGTAAATGTATAATGTAATTAAGAAACAGTTAAATGATGTTTGATCTAGTCAAAAGTTTTGCAAAAGCAAATAATTTTTAAATAGAACTAGATGTAACGTGTAGGACGTCAAATATGTTATAGGTGTTAACATAGCTTTATACATGTTTTCAGAAAAATATTTTAAATTTAATGAAGGTTTACAAAGCAACTAATTATTCTATAAAAATTGTCTTTGGCTAATTTAATAATCGTTTATGAATACGGCTGTTAGCCTTAGTAAGAAGCAGACTGCATAAAAAAGTTATCTCTATCGATTTCTGTCTGATGTTAAAGCTTATTTAGATTTTTAAAAAAAAATTTAAAGAAGAAACTAAAAAGGTATTGAGATTTGAGTTTTTTTCTTACTTAAACGACTGTAATAAAGTCGACCAACAAAGGTTTCGGTCTTATGAAAGGTAAACCTCATATACATAAGTCCATTCAAAAAAAACTGAAAATCTTAAAGGCTTAAAACTTTAATATTAACATTATTTTACAAAAGAGAAGTAATAAACCGCAATATTCAAATTGAATTTGAATAGAACCAGGCTACTTACTCATATTTCAGTTACTGTTTGTGTATATCTTCTGCTTCTAATCCATTACAGTCACTTCATTATTTCACTCAAAGCCAAAATGTAAACCGACATTCACAGACAGTGTCCATTAACAATAATGAAGCATGAGAAAAAGAAAACAATAAAAAAAGGATGCTGTACAATAGAACAGTATAAACAAAGAAGAATAAAATAATATTTTAGTATACTACATTTGTGTTTAAATAGATTTAAGCTATTTTGCGTATTTGCAATGTTCTATTCTACATTCATATCGACTACCAGGGATCTCAATATTATATACAAAAGACAACAGCAGCATAAAGGAAAAAAAATATTACCATTTATAGTTGTACGCAAAAGTACAATATTCTTCCATTTATTAAAGTCGTTGTAGAACAAAACGAGACAAAAAGAGAAAAACATGGCATCCAAATAGACAAATGGAAATTTAAATTTTATAAGTAAAACTTGTAAAGTTAAAACTTATGCTTAGACTGCGAAAGAGAGCCAAATGGCATGGAAAAGTTTCATGACTACAATTGGAAAATTGTAACCTACATGAGAATAAAATGTAAAACTTTGTAGAAAAATAGATAGTAAATGTGAAATTATTAAACTACTGTACATAAACGTAGCTGGGATTGTTATTTTTTTATATTATTTAGAAATTGTTTTATAAAATATATCTGCAAATTCTATATAAGGAGTGTACCTTTAACATTCTTAAATAAATTTTTAGGTAAAATAACTTAAATTTTAACTAATGAATCCTAAATATCGTTATCTTTCAAACATAAAGCTTAGCTAGGAAGAACTTTAAAAAACTTTAGAACAAAATTATTTACTGCCAAGTCCTTAGCGATAACCCAACGACAGATGGACGGACAGACATACATACAGGCATCGCTTAGCCGACTAAGGATATCTTAAGAATCCAGAACAAATATACACCTTAGATAAATATACATTCACATTACCAGGGAAACCAGAAATATGCTATAAAAACGCGTTTTATGCGCATAAAATATGCAGTAAAAACTTGAAAATATGCCCTGAAAATTGTTAAAAATATGCACCAAATAAATTCAAAAATTGATTATTTGAAAACAAAATATTCAAAAATTTAATAACAGTTCCATGTAATAAAAACCAATCCTAAAATTATAATCGGGAAAACCCAAACTCCAATGTATTAACAGACGAATTTTCGGGATGTTGCCCTATTTGTAAACGATGGGCAGTAATCGGCTCACATAAACAAAGCTACATAGTTAAAATTCATATCAGAGTTATTTGTGCCGAATATTATCTAGATATTAACATTCATATGTCATAAAGGGATTTAAAGGATGGTCGGTTATTGTTTATTAGGTGGCGTGTCTTTACGTCCAGTGTCATAGAGTCCATGGACACTGTGACACTTTTGAAAATGTCATAATGTCCGTGGGCATTAAGACACTTTGCAAATGGACATTATGTCATTTTTAAAAACATGTTTTATTATGGTCACAACCAACAAAACTATTTTTAAAGAAACTTATTTAACCATAATATGGTTGTTGGTGACAATGATTTGGTTAAATAAACCAAAATATGGCGGAAGGATTTTCTCCCCTATGGTGTAACAAATACCGGCATAGCCGGCCTTCGGCCGGGCGAAAGCATTTTCTCCTCTTCGATAAAACAAGTACCAGCTTCGCTCCCTAGAGCTTCTCCGCGCAGACGGCCTTCGGCCGGGATCAAGGATTTTCTACTCTATGGTATAACAAAGACCGACTTCGGTAACTAAAGCTCCTCTGTACAGCCGGCCTTCGACCGGGCGCAAGGATTTTCTCCTTTCTGGTAAAACAAACACCGGCTTCGCTAACTAAAGCTTTTCTGCACAGACGGCCTTTTGGCGGGCGCAAGTATTTTTCCTTTATGGTATAAGAAGTACCGGTTTCGCTAAGTAAAGCTTCTAAAATCTGCCTTGTTTCCGAACGAAGGCCGATTTCGCAGAGAAGCTTCAGTTAGCGAAGCCGGTGTTTCTTATACCATAGCGGATAAAATACTTGCTTCCGGCCGAAGGCCGGCTGTGTTGAGAAGCTTTAGTTAGCGAAGCCGGTACTTGTTTTATCAAAGAGGAGGAAATCCTTGCGCCCGTCCGAAGGCCGGCTATGCTTTCGAGTTTGTAAGCATGTTGTGGACCTTATAAGACTCTACAAAGTGTCTTAACGTCCACGGACTTTATGACACTGCTCTGATGGACAGTATGACACTTTTAAAAGTGTCATAAAGTCCATGGACACTGTGACACTTTTTGGAGTGTCATAGTGTCCACGGACACTATGACACTGGACGTTATGACATGCCACCGTTTATTATTGTTGTCCAATTGTTTATTTTTGTTGTTACTGTTAACTTTTTGAAGGAAGTTAAAGCCATTAAAGCTTAATAGATGGAAACTTTGGAAAAATGTGTAATTTGCAATAAAATATTTTTGGGGCGAATTTAATCTTAACAACAACAGTTTACGGACACAAAGAGTCTAGTTTGGAAAAAAGTTTTTATGGGAAATATGTGAAATTACAGATCGATTCTCACTTCGTCCTTAGTACAATTAAAATGTAATTAGCAAATTTGATCAAATAACCTACCAGACTGCAACTTGTACTTTGCGCACGAGGTTAACATTAACAAAGAACCAGTAAATACGGACGGATGGACATGGTTAGATCGCTTAAAAAAGTGATTTTGAGTCGACCAGTATACTAAAAGATTTGTTCAGATTTCTATGTATTGCACACATCGCCAAAAACGTATATTATTGATTTTTCCTTAACTTTTGCTTATTCAAACATAAAATTTTAAAGTTTAAAATAACATTTGTCTTTAATGACAACCTGCTTTTTTTGTAAAAATTAAATGCAGATGGAGAAATTGAAGCAACATGTTATTTAAATATTTAAAACACAAAAGCCAAAATTCCGCAAAAAAAAATTTTCAATTGCTGCGAAAGCTCTTGTGGGCGTCTAAAAATTCAACTTGTATCAAAATATGCCTTAAAAAGCAAAATATGCGCTTAAATCTAAAAAAAAAAATCCTGCAAAAAGGCTCTTTTAACTGAATTATTCAAAAAATGCTGCAAAGGGTCAATTATGCACTAACAAATCTATGCCAAAATTCATAAAAGGCTCTAAAACGGATAAATGCCTTCATTGGTCGCACAAGAAAAAACATGCATTTGCATATTTGTGGTTTCCCTGAATATTACACACAGAGTGACAAGCTTGATATACTCTCTTTCGCTATACTCTCACCGAAAAACTTGTCCACATATTGAAAATACTCGTAACAAATGTAGTTGTTGTTTATTCATGACAAAATGCTATTTACGTCTCGCCCAAAACTACGATAAATATTCAAAATAATTCTCAAACACTGCCTTGTCATGTAATAAAATACGTTTTAAATTTTCACGCCTAAATAAATGTTCATGTTCTCTTGTTCATTATTTTCTTTCAGTTGATATCTTTGCCACAAATCATCATCATTTACGCAGCGAAATGAACATCGACAAATGATATAATTTTTCAAATTTTCGTTCATCTCAATTGGAAATCAGTTGATGTGTTTTTTGAGTTTGTGTTTTTTTAACCACAAAACGCCAAAGATTATTTGTCGTTTTTTTTTTTGTAGTTAATTTTTATTGTCTCTTTTGTAAATGATTTTAGTAGAATTTTTTTGTATTAGACAATTGAAAATTCTTATACTATAGTTAACAATAAACGGCAATAAAGAGTTTAAGATCTTTTAATTTTTTTGTGGTTTTAACAGATCTGTGTTAAGATAAAAATGATTTTTTTTATAATATTTTTATTTTTAAATCAAACCGAAAAATTATAGAATAAAATATTCTGTTAGTAACAATTCAACCTTAAAGAAATAAACTTCTTTAATAAATTTTAGGTTTATTTATTAAATGTTGAAACACTCAGTCGTTTTTAAACGTGTTTTTTCTAGGGATAAAACATTATTGCCTGTATTCATAAAAATATTTTAAATTAAATAAAGGCTTACAAAACCAATTTTCTATGAAAACTTTCCTTAATTACCGCTTTTTAAAGTTACAAATCGTATTAAATACATCAGTTATTTAAGTTAACTAGTTTTTAATATCAAACAGGTTAAACATACATATAGAGAATATTTAAGTTATATTTCATTATCAGGAGGACATTTCTATGGAGGCCATGTAAAATAAATATACATAATGGATTTTCAGTATTGTAAACATCCCGCTAAATATATTTTAGCCAAATTGTGTGCTCCTAGCTAACATTGTGTGCGTAAAATGAAGAGTACCGAAACGTTCAATCATTATACAGTCATAAGCAAGTGTAAACGTTTAAACATTTTGCTGCTTATTCATACTCACGAGGGTAAAAAATATAAAAAAATATATACATTTCCTCGCTCATGAGGATTTTTTTTATTGCAGACATAGGGCCTCTCAGTGACATTTTAAATGACCGTGAACCGAAAAGCAGGCCTTTTCAAAGACGGCAGAGTAAAAGTTTTATATGCAGTTATCGACCTTCTTAAAGGACTAAAAGTGCACGATTAAAAAATTTTGCATTTCCTCGCTCATGACGAATGAGCAAACAAAAAATTTAAGCAAACGCTCCTCACTAGTGTTGTTATTGTTGCTCGGCAGCTTGCACGACCACAGCACGATTAGCTTGTGATTGCAGAAATTCGTTTGAACCACACCTGCGGTGGTTTTTCCGAGATTTTGACCAAAATCCTTTTACTTTGTTTTTTATAAAAATCATGTATGTTAATTACTAACAATTTTTTTTCTATTCTTTACAGGTGAGTTGAATATTCCAAATACTGTAAAATATATAAACAACTTAGTGAGTAGTAAAACGAAAATATATATTAGTTTATTTTATTTGCTAATATTAAACTTAATTAAAAATTTAACTTTCACATTACTGAAGGCAAATCAGGGCATTCGTTATCGACCACAATTAAAATACAATTCAAAAACACGAAAACTTTGACCGATACTGAATGCCGTAATTTGGTTCCTGGATTTTTGAAAAACATGTGCCTTAATCCTAGACTAGTCAAATGACTTGCATGTACACAGAATAAAATTTTACACAAGTAAACGCATTATTCAAAAATAAAATCAGTTTTAATTAAAAATGTAATCAAGTGAATTAAACGTTTAATCAAGTGTATTAAACGTTTAATTGAAAACACTAATTTGCACCAGTATACAAATTTATAATATCAATTAAACTTTTAATTCACTTAATTAAACGTTTAATTCACTTGATTAAACGTTTAGTTAACTTGATTAAATTTTTAACTAAATCTGATTTTTTTTGATTAATACGTTTACTGGTGCAAAACACTGCACAGAAAAAATTTCTTCAAAATAGTTCAACAATTAATGCATTAATCAAAAAATAAATCAGTTCTAAATAAAAATTTAATCAAATTAATTAAGCGTTTAATTAAGTGAATTTTACGTTTTATCAGTAATTGATTCTATTATTTTGGTTACCGGTGCAAATTTATTTATTTTTTTAATTTATATCACAATTTTATGTTTGCGTAGTAAAAATATCAATGGTATGATTGGTATTTTGTCGATAGCCTTTCGGCCCTTTTGTCTCATTATACAACGTTAACCCTCATTAACCCTTGTAAGGAAGAACTATCCAGACGGGGCAGCCTTTCTGACATTATCTTGATCTGGGTCACTGCGCATAGGGACTATAGGGGCCAAGACTGGAGCCGCTTTGGATATTTCACAGGGCGTTCCAGTCGCAGTACCACTGGGAACTATCAGAAGTGGAATCTTCAGACTCTACATGGATATGGCTAATGAGAGATGGCGAAAACTGGACGGCTGCAGGGCTAGCAGGGGATTTCTTCGCTTCGTGGGATTTCTTAATTTTAACCGTAAGGACATCTGGAGACAATATACGTATTCACTGGTCAAAAGACGATCGGTAAGCACGCTATGAGACTCGGTCCCACTTTTAACAAATGCTGCAGATAAACTTAAACGGAAGAGACAGTATTTAACCTGCTTTGGGATTGCCCATTGTTTAATTTAACACGACATATAGAAGTTTGGAAGGAACTTCCCTCTAAAAGGACTCTCTGAGATATCGCGGGTGAAACTTGGCAATTTGGAAAAATATAATAACACAACGGACTGGCGCTAGCCACCTCAGTATTGTACTGGTATCATCTTTGGCCATGAATGATTTAACTATAAGTGTAAAAATAGTAGTTTAGTTCATTAAAATTTCAACGCCACAAGAAATGCAGGGCTTGAAATTACAAATTCAATATGAATTTTTGTAGAAAGCAACAACAAAAGTATAAAATATTTTTGACTTTGTTTTTGCTTTCAATGTAATTTTTGGAATTGCGTTCCGTTTTACCCAATTAGGGTCTAAACATTGCCATACTTTTCGGATTTAAGTTTATATCTATTTCTTAACATAACTTATCTACAATTTTATCCGCAGTTTAGTTGCCGTAATTAGATAAAAAAAATTCCGGTTATTCTCGGACAAATTTACGGGGATTTTTTTATCCGGAAAATGTGCGGGATCCCTGGATTTTTGTCCCGGGAACTCCCGTATGAAAAGCACTAAAATATTTGTAGTATGTAAACCTTCTTTCATTCGTTGATACGTTTATGCATTCTATGCGTTTTGCTGAGTAACTTGTCACAATAATTACATGGACTCTACATTTTTGACAGATCGCCTTGACAGCTTAATCCACAATTTGTTATTCATTGCGCTATTGTAAAATTTTCCACTAGAATTAGTTGCCTGCTTTCACACTGTTAATTGCATGCATTTTAAATTAGTTTTAAAAAGAAATTTTTTTTTAATTTATTCTATTTGTTTTTATAATTTGAATTGATGATTTTAATGATTTCATTAAGTCTCTTTCTAAAGTTTTTATTGTGTTTTATTTAATGCCACAAAGGGTTTTTTACGCTTGAGAAGCAGAAGAGAATTCGTTTTGAAAAGAAGAAGTGTTTCGGTCTATTTTCTCTGTTCATTAACATTTTTATTTATTGCTATTTGGTTTTTAATTTTTTTTTATTATTCTGTTTTAATTTTAAAGAGCTTTTTTTAAAAAAAATTTAAAATAAAATGATGTGGCAGGCAGCATTGAAGTAGAAAAGAATAAAAATATTTAATAACGCAGTTTGTTTAGGGATTCAAGTTATTAATGGAAGTAAATAAGAGCGAGTTATTTAAAAGAAATAGGGTAGAGAGGGTGTGCAGTTAACTAAAAATGTTTAAATCTTAATTATTTGAAAATAGTTAAAATTTTAAATTCTTGTAAATCCTCGTTCATATTATGAAACATTTGGTGCAAAAACTTTATTTAATTCTCTTTTCAATTCCTGTCCATACAAACAAACTTTTGCTTTGCAACATTTAGGTATTTTGTATACCCTCTTTATTTTTCTTACTTTCAGTAACAAACTCACAGAAACTGCTTGTATACGAAAAAAGTAAACTTTTTTGTACATACGTCTTTCCCTTTTCACTACAAAAAGGTTTCATAATATGGACGGGGACTTAGAAGGAAAATTTGTATGGAAAACAAGATACTGTCATAGTCATATATATTTACTAGTGCTGGGATACTATCGATATTTTCTACTATCGATAGTTCGGTTTCACTATCGATATATCGATATTTCTATCGACTGAATGTTTGTACTTGTGCAGGAAAACTTTAATTATTTTTTTATAACGCTAAAGTTCGTTGTTTTTATCACTTTATTGAATGTATAAGAATTATGTATTATTTTAGATGGCAGTTTTTTAAAAATTGATAAGTACCTTTCTGAAGGAACTAAAGTAACAGGGACTTTAAGATATTCCATTGCAACTTTAAAAAATTTTCTAAATTCTAAACCCAAAAAGGCTATCAATCTAGCGGACTTATCCTCTAATGGTCGTTCATTGTTTTGTGCTATGCTTCTAAATGCATTTGGATTTGCATTTTTTTTTTTACAACATTACAAAAATATTTGAAATTGCAGTCCCTATATAAACATGTAAAAATTTCGACTTAAAGGCCTTTAATTAGCAGAAAAAAGCACTGCTAAGCAATCCATACCACTTGCCAATCTTGTTGTTTGTATTCATTGCTGTAATTCAGCGCGAATTAATAATAGGAGTAAAAATTTGCGGCAAAAAAATGTGTGTGTATAGCTGCTGTAACATGTCTTCATAGCTGTACTTTAAATAATAAAAATATCGATATTTATATTTTTCCTATCGATATTTTCGATATTTTAAGACTATCGATAATATCGATAGTCTATCGATAGTCTATCAATAGTTTCTCAGCACTAATATTTACACAAATTAAAAATTAAAACCAAAAATCAGAGTATTCATCACTTAACTACTTAATGAAGAAAATTTCGAATGCTAGTGAAGCCTTCCTTTATATAATGTGTTGTTCTCTTCTCTATAATGTTAAGATCGTGACTCTGGGGGCTGCCGTGGAAGAATAATTGGTCCAACTATGTTTTAAACGTTGTTGGTAAGTATGATATGCCACGAGCATTATAATGCTGTATAATTAAATTTTTATTAGGAAATAGTCTTTGAGCTAAAATAAAGTGTATTTATTTAAAATTCCAAAGTACTCTGACTAGTTTATACTGTCTTAATTGGTACCAGATCTTCAATTCCGTTGTATGAGACATCCTCAAAATTTTTCTGAGCGGTTACAATTTTTCACAGCTTTATGCCTCGACCCTTTAAAGAAAATTCTCTTGACTTAAGAATTTACTGCACTGCATACTCTAACCGTTTTGCTTTATTTCTTTTTTATTCATATTGTTACGTTTTTCCTTTAATAAACGCGTTCGGTTTACTCCCTTTATAATAAACCGTTGAGTTCTTTTAATTGCAAATAAAAATAAATACACACACTTATTCAACTTTACAAACTTTATTATTTTGTTCACAATTGTTAGTTACGAACAGAACCGTTTCTCAAAACAAACTAAACTAATTTTACATGAGTCACCTCTTTTTATATTTCATAATTATTTCTAGATTTTTCCTGAACCTTCCCGTAAAAACTATTTATTATGTTCTATAACCATTTCTAGAAATTACTGGGAAATTTATATAGGAATTATTTTTAAAATAACAGTTGTGTTGAAAATTATACATGACAATTTTAAGTAACATAAAACTATAACTTACAAGATAACTTATAACTATAACTATAAATAATTCTTAGATAATTTAACTTTCGTAACAATATGTATCTGTTATTTCTTTTACTACGCATAGTTTTATGACACTAGGTGATGTTTTAGTTTGTTCTACACTGTTTTCGCCTACAATTGCGCCAAAGAAGGAAAACTTTATTTCAATTGGTTTCCGCATTGCATGTTCTTCGGAATAATAAAGTTTTAACCAAAATATGCATGAGACCATTAAATCCGAAGAAAACCTAAGCTAGCAAGACCCAAGTGGTTTTTTGTTAGTTTCGGTTAGTACTTCGTGAAATTCCACACGATTACACTGAAAGAAAAATGCTTCATATATTTAATGAATCATTTTCATAAAAAATTTTCTTTGGGTAAATTAAAATTTTCATTGTCTAAATGGAATTTCATAGTTATTATGAAGTATTTTCGTTAAAATCCCTTCATTAGATTTCGTAATTACGTTAAAAATTTTCATTGGATATATGAAAACTAAAGTTTGTCCAAGTGAAACAAAAAATTTCAACTGGGAATATAAAAAAAAAAAAATATACAGACATAACTATATTCATAAATTAATACAAAATTATAGCTTCCTTAAAAAAATTTTTAATTGTTAATTAAAAAATGTAAGATTTAATACATCTAATATGTTATGTTATATGTATGCCATTACATTTATGAAATCAAAAATTTTCTTTATAAAAGTAACATATTTCAATAATTGCCTTCATAAATTTAAATTTTCATCATGACAATAAAAATGTCATTACAGCAATGAAACAAAAACTTTCAATCCAATTTCAATCAACTTTGTTATTGTTGTTATGGACAATTTAATCTCATATTTACGCTCTTAATTGAGTAAAAAACAAGTTTTTTTTTTTTTTAAAAACTACGCTGCCCCGGTAGACTAGCTGGTTGTGAGCTAGTCTATCAGCACCGAGGTTGCGCGATCGATTCCCGCCAGAGACAGAAAAAAATAAAAAATTAAATAAAATAAGAAAAATAACCAAAAAAAAAAAAAAAAATAAAAAAATATTTTTACTTTATTGAAAGCATTGATCCAATGAATAATATTCATAGATCTAATGTAATGTTTCATTAAATCCTTTTAATGAAACAGGTTTCATTGATCCAACGAAGCGCTGCATAGGTTCCTTTTTAATACAATTTTCATTCATTGGTATTGCGAAGAAAATTCTTTCAGTGTAGTTGTTTTCTTTTTATGGTGTTTTCTTTTCTAAAAAAAAATACCACATTTTATAAGGTGCATGTATAAAATGTCTTTCCGAACATGTAATACTGCAATTTTTTATTTGACGAGAACAAAACACCAAAATGGAACGCCCTGTTTTAAACAGCTGACAAAAATGTATTCTTCAATATATAAAAAAATATGTACATAAATCAAATAGTGTGCTCTTCAAAATATAAAAAAATATACATAAGCCCAAATTTGTTAATATATTAATATTAAATAAATAAATAAATGAATGGCGAAATTCAAATTTCTTTAGTTTGTTTTTCATAAAATATGTAAACAAGAAAAAACCTTTGCCAGACTGCCGATTTATTAACATCAAGTTTTTACGATTTCTTGATTTGATGTTTTTTTTTTTCAAAAACAATTTTATAACACCGAATCCACTTAAATTTTATATCACTGACAACCTACCATTAACAATGTAAAGCTTTCTTTTGTTTTTACTATAAAATAATAAATTAAATAACTATTAAAACTTAAAATTTTTACTGTCCTGATAAGAGGCGATTTTTTCCCAACTTTGTCTGGTAACCCTATATATAAACAGAAGCCATATTTTTACAGGGCATTATCAACACTCTCGATTTATATGGGGCGTAAAGTGCAGTGCCTTATGACATTTAAGGGTGAATTTTTTTAGAATTAAACACGCTGCCCTTTTAGAGAGCAAAGCATTTTTAACAAACGAACACCAAACTGCATTTTTTTTAAATAAAATGTGACCTTTTTTGTAGAAAAGAAAACACAATTAGTTATTATTCTGTATAAGCAGAACGAAAGGATCGCTCTGAGTTTCTTTAAATGCTTTATGCATTTCGTTTATATTTTCCAATTCAGTGCCGATAGATGATATAAACACAATGAAAAATACTTGTTCCGCTTACAAATTTTATTTAGAACTTAGTCACTTACTACTGCGATCTAAACACTTTAATGTTTGTACCACAGATGCGTCACGAGACAGAAAGTATTGCGTTTTTTCTGTATTTTTCTTCGAAAGCTAGCCTTTTTGAAATTTTGTTTTGATCACGCAATTTGTGTTGATTGTAGCGGCCTGTTTTAACACATTGCCACTTCACTACCAAAAAACGCTTTCTTTCTCTTTCTTCAAAAGCTGCCCTTTCAAATGATTTAAGCATTTTACTTACGTCACTTTTTCATCTCTGTGTGATCTGTGGTTTGCACCAGAGATCAGCAATATGTATTGAAAAAGTGAGTAGAGCTAAATCATGACTCATAATTTCTTGTACTTATACGCACTCATACTTATTGCAATGTTATTGAAGCTCATATTCACTCTGAAGTGTCTGAGAAGAAGTCAATACACGGATGTAAAATATAGCCCATAAGGGACTTGGACTAGTCCAAAGTTAATCCCAATGTATGGAAAAAACATGGTCTATTTAACATAACGATGTCCTAGGACAGGACTATATAACCCAGCTTTGCATTACAAAGGAGAAGTTTTAAATCCACTCCATTGTATACTCCAGAGGATGAGCTTTGAAATCGTTTAAAAACGAAAACATATCGTGAAAAAACGACATGTCGTTTCACTACAAACTCTTTTTAACAATGACTTGGTCCATGCTTGCATTACATAGGACCATTCCAGGTAGTAGTCCATTTGATAGTCCAACATTATTTGCAGTGTTTAATCTGTTGTGTTAAAAGGGTAAATGGATGAACTGAATGAGTTGAATCAATGTGAGTATTATAAGTATTTTCCTAAAATTATAAATCAACGTTATTTATGAGTATGCGTATGATGTCGACGTCGCTCTCATATTTATTGCCCTCCTGAGTATGGGTGAAAAGTAAATAGTAGTTGAGTTTAAATTATGTCCACGCACCTATACTTACAATTTCATGAGTCAGTAGGAGTAGAGAAAAAAGCGATTCATTGCTGGTCTCTGGTTTGCACTTAAACTGACTAAATGCCATCTTTTGAGTATCTCTTAATACTCTAGCTCAGGCGTCTATATGGCTCTAAATTTTTCGAGCCTTAACGTCTATTATGTACTTTAAAATTATCTACACTTACATTGTGCCTATATCTATTATTGAAGCTGCATTTTAATTTAACAATTATAAAACTAAAATATACGCTAATGCGTAACAATTACGTATCCGACTTCTCGAAAGTTCGATACAGTATATAGTAGGGTTGAAATGCAATTATGAATTAGAATTTTAAAATAACTAGAAAATTCTGTACAGTGCTTTGTACACTAAAAATATGCACAACTAATACAATAACAATTTAAACTAATAAAATAACTGATAAATACAAGATAAGTAATAAATAAACCTAATTCTTCACTAAAGTTATTTTGTCACAATATGTATTTATGGATATGTATATCTTTTTAACGTATTCCCATAATATTCCCGAAATATTTGCTTGATATTGTTTATCAAGTTCGGCATTTCGAATACGAAAATTCGTAACATCACTACTCTATACATACATAACTATGAGAGGATTTAAAACTAAATTTTAACTTATAGTTAAACTAGCTGGCCCGGCAAACGTTGTTTTGCCATATAACTTATTTCTTTCAGATGTTACAGTGGCTGCAAGCCAAATTTTAAGAAACCCGGTTGATTAGTTAAGAAGATAATACAAATTATAGGCTTTAGTTCTTTAAAGATGTTACACTTTTTGCCCGCCAAATTTCAAGAAAATCAGTTGATTAGTTAGGAAGATATAGGAAGGGGGAGCTTTTACTCCTCTTGCCCTATTTCATGCCCTTTCTCTTTCAGATGTTACAGTGTCTGCATCCTAAATTTTAAGAAACCCGGTTGATTAGTTAAGAAGATATAGGGAAGGGTGCTTTTACGCCTCCTTCTTCGCGCCCTAAATAATAAAAACTAAGAGCTATTGTACTTTCGAGCTGCAACACTATTTGGCTGCGAAATTTCAAAAAGATTTTGGGAGGGGGAGCTTTTACGCTTCTTGCCCAATTTAACATCCTATTTTCTTTCAGATGCTACAGTGTCAGCATAGCAAATTGTTCAATAATAGCACTTAAACTATATTGAAACTAAAGTAGATTGGATACAGGATAAAAAATGTTCAATAATAGCACTTAAACTATATTGAAACTAAAGTAGATTGGTACAACAGTAGCACTTTAACTATGTTGCAATTTGGTTTTGGATGGGCAACAACAGCACTTGAACCGTGTTGCTTTCTCTTAATTAAAAGTCTTGATTTACCTTTAGAATAAGAGTGTTTTTATTATTCATAATTTCCAACTTAAATACTAATTTTTTACACTAAAAACATATGAATAATTGCTTATGAAAAATATGCTGACGGCCTATTTGTTATAAATTGATTAATAATACATTGACCCATATTTCTGCCGAATTTACAATTATCATATGAACAAATAAACATTAAATTAAAGTCAATGAAACTTATAGCCAAAACAAAAAATATGTATGAAGTTGCAAATTTAAATAAACAAGAAAATAATCGTATGAACAAATAAACATTATTAAAGTCAATGAAACTTATGTACTACTAAGTAAGCAAAAGACAAAACAAAAAATATGTTTGAAGTTGCAAATTTAAATAAACAAAATTATTAAGTATTAAATTTCAATTTCAATGTCAAAACAAAAAAAAGTGTGTAACTTCAATGAACTTAAATTAAGCAGAGAATGGTTCAACAAACTTAAACGACAACAATTAAACAATAACAAAATAATCCATGTATTACGGAAATAATTAGGCAAGAACAAAATAAAATATGTATTAACATTGCTCCCCCCGTTGAGTGTAGCTCAAAATAAAAAATTAAATAAGCAAACAAATGGAAAAATTACTACTAAACTTTGAAGATTATGTGTCCGCGTTGTGCTGAGCTGGCATTCCTTCTCGTCTTATTGAAGCTGTGTAGATAGATCTTTTGCCTTTTGTTAGTTAGTTGTTGATGTTTGTTAAATGTGGACGGTGAATTCTGACGAGGCTTGTTGTTGACGGGGTGTGGGAACTGGAGTAGCAGCCTTTTTAGAATTTTGTCTTCTTGTGAGGTAAACTAAGATGCCAAGCGTGATTATTAGAGATGAGTAGCCGATGGTGATGTGATGGTAATTGTTGGTGTCAATTTTGTTCGGAAGCTGAAGAATTTTTTGTGTGTTCAAAGAGGTTTGTAGTTTTGTTAGATTTTTAACTTGTGATATATATTCGTTCGTATGGATTTCATTTAGCAATGGGTTTATACGTTCTTCATGGCTTTGTTTGGTGGTTTCCCAAAGATTAGTGTATGATGTTTTACTGGAGCTGGATATTACTTGCTGCCCCTTTAGTGTCATGAATTTATGTTTCAGGGTGCATATTGGTTCCAGTTCAAGCAAACCTGATCCTTCGAGAGTTAATTGGGTGATCTGTTGGTTGCATACCACTGTTGCTTGGGATTGAGATGGAAGGGAATATATCCATTTGTTTGGATGTCGTAGCGGTACCCATGATGCGGGTTTTTTGACATGCTGCACTGGGCAATCTAGCTGAGTTCTGTTGTGAAACAAATTTATTTCACAACTACATGCTGATGAACCATGGTCATACTTTAGTTGAATCTTCGAACAGAGATATCGCTCTTTTGTGAGAAGTAAACATGAGTTGAATTCGAGATTACTGAGAGCGTAATACTGGTTGCGATCAGTGTTGATGACCAGAAACGTGGAGCATGGCTGAATTGAGATTAACGTGTTATTAACCCAATTTGGTATTGGGACTATGCTGAAGACATCAAAACTATCACGTTCAATTAATGGTAACGTAATGCTAAATATTACTGTGTTTTCAGTGAGGCCTCCCTTAACCTTCATTAGCTTGTACAACTGTAGCGTGTCTTCTTGGTTAACAGGTAGGTCTAGTGCTTCAGGGAGATGGAATCTTATTTTTTCCACTTCTTTTTGCAATTGGCGTGGAGTCAGGAGTAATGGACTGATGATGCCATGGTGAGTATTGGTGAGCACATTAAGAATTGATAATTGAGTGCGCTGTAGATTAGCTGCTGTAATTGTTAACTGAATGCAAAGTGATGAAAACAACCGGTAGAGCCTGTCCTGATGGTGTTCGTCTTTGCCAGCGAGTATCATGTTATGTATTTCGGCGATTTGGAAGTCAATTTGATCAAATTTTTTCTTTACAGCTCCTTGGTCTGCCTTCATGATGTTTATGGTTGAGTCAATAATTGAAGTCTGATTCTTTAGGAGATTAAGTAGATGTGCTTCGTTTTCCTTGACCTTTGAAATTGTTTGTGCCATGTTCGTCGCATATTCGGAATCCAGTACACCAAATAGAGAATGGGCGATGTTCCCAACTAAATCTATTGCTGCTCTTTTTTTTCTTTTTCCGGAAAGTAACATACTGTCCATGGTGAGTTCATCTTCAGTATGTTCAAAATATTTTACCAGGTTAGTACATGTTGTCTTTTCTTGTATTTCCTTACATACATGGTTAAGTGTTTTTGTCCCTTCCGAGAAAATGGTTAACTCAGACCAAAATTCCTTTAAGTCATGGTATATCAATAGTTGCCATTCTGTCGGTGATATTACTGCTGATCCGATTCCTTCGAAATGTATGCCTAATTTTCTTCCGAATTTTTTATTGTGTACTTGTGCACCTACTATCAATGGAAGTAGCATAATTGCTATAATCTTTTAGGAATTTCATTGTCATTGGTTTGTGACGTGGTTGGTTCTTCTGAATCATCTTGGTTGTTGGTTACACTTGAGTCTGTAGTGTTAATTGGTAGTGGTGCTAGTCGAGCAATTGGCCTTCTGGAAATGCCCTTTGCTGTTTTGACGTCCGCTACCCGTGCAAAGCCATCATCTCCATAGTGTACCTTTACAATCCTTCCTAAAGGCCATTGCAAAGGTGTTGTGTTATCTTCTTTTATGATGACCATATCACCAGGTCTTATGTTATTTTTTTGTGTTTGCCACTTATGGCGATACTGCAGTTCACAAAGATACTCGCGTGACCATCTTCTCCAGAATTCCTCTTTGACATGAGTGACCAACTTCCATCTAGTCAACAGGTTGGTGTTTGGCTGTGTGTCTCCAATGTTGGCTTGTGCATTTATAGGTTCCCCGATGAGAAAATGACCGGGAGTGAGTGCCGCCAAATCATTTGGATTGTCTGACATGGGACTTATTGGGCGAGAGTTGAGAATACCTTCTATCTCTATTACCACAGTATCAAGTTCTTCGTACGTCAATGTTGCTGTTGATACACTCCTTACTAGCAGATGTTTTGCGGACTTAACCGCCGCTTCCCATAAGCCTCCAAAGTGGGGCGCCCTTGGTGGGATGAAGTGAAATGCAATCCCTCTGGACGTACATTCGTTATGGATTTTTGCATGAGCGGAACTTTCATACAGTGAGTCCGACAGCTCCTCAAGTTTATTTTTTGTACCAACGAAATTTGTTGCATTGTCACAGTATAGGTTTTTGCAGTGTCCTCTGCGGCTTGTTGTTTAGCAGGAATTGGGCTCCATGCGGATACTTTGTTTTATTTGATTCACCAATTTTTTGTAGACATTTTGTTGCTAAGTATGGTGCGGATCGGGTTCCGTAGGTGATTGTGTTCAGCTGGTAGTACTTTATTGGCCTCGTCGGTTCTTCCCTCTAGATAATTATTTGAAATTTTCTGTCTTCTGGCTGCATGAGGAATTGCCGATACATCTTTTCGATGTCAGTTGTGAATACGAACCGTGGTAAGCGGAAGCGAAGAAGAATTGAGAATAGATCGCTTTGCACCGTGGGTCCTGTGTGCATTATATCATTCAATGATACACCGTCTGAAGTCTTAGTAGAGGCATCAAAGACTACTCGTAGCTTAGTTGTGCTGCTTTCAGGGCGAAGTATGCAGTGATGAGGAATGATATACATTGGTCTTGGCGTGGAATTTAGGTCAATTTGTGACATGTGGCCTAATGCTTCGTACTCTTTCATGAACTTGACATATTGTGCCTTTATTTCGGGGGACTTCGCTAACCTTCTTTCCAGTGACATAAATCGGTTGAATGCTGTATTATGTGATTCTCCCAATGTATCAGGGTTGTTGCAGAATGGAATTTTTACCGTAAATCTTCCATTCCTATCGATTGTGTGAGTTTGTGCAAAATGATCTTCGCACTGTTTGTCTGAAGTTGATAGTCTTGTGTCGACTTGATTTAGAGTTTCGAGCTCCCAAAGTTGAGCAATGGCATTTTCTAAATTTGTATCGTCTTCAGTGCACATTCCACATACTGCACCTCTTGCTTCGTGTCCTCCTATCTTACCAGCAACGACCCAACCCAATAATGTATTTTGTAAAATCGGTAAATCGTTACCAAGTTTAACCTGACCCATTGCCATTAGTTGATGGTAAAATTCTGCCCCTAGTAAAACGTCTATTCTATCAGGGCGGTTGAATTTTGGATCGGCTAGCACTAGGTCTTTAGGAATTTGCCAGTGGTCAATTGTGATCGTTTGCGATGGTTGAGGCGGAATTATTTGTGGAAGAACTGCAGCCTCAAGTCTTGTATTAAAGTTGTTTATGCGTGAGTGTAAGGCTATGTTTACGCGATGCTGCACTCTAGTGTTGCGTGAGCCTATACCGCTGATGCATATTGAGGTTGGTTTTAGTGAGATTCCAAGGCGTTTAACTAACCTTTCGCTGACAAGGTTTAACTGTGATCCGGAATCAAGGATTGCCCTACATTGTATCTCCTTGTTGTTTGATTGAACCTTGATCATTGCTGTGCCCAGAAGGACGTAGTTAATTGTTTGAGCGTGGTTTGAAGCAGCGAGTGAAGTTGCGTTTTGCTGAATTTGCGGTGTTCTGGCGACGGGTGTTGTGCGTTCGTTAGAAACCAGGTTATTTGCTGCTGGTGCGACTTGGTTCTGGTTTGTGCCTTCTAGATGCAACAGAGTATTGTGTTTTTTGTTGCACTTCATGCAATTTTTGCTAAGGCAGTTTTTAGCGTTATGACCAGGTTTTAAGCAGTTCACACAGCGCTTTTGCTTTTGAACAAATTGAAGCCTTGATACCGGTGACTGCTGAAGAAAAGTGTTGCATGCAAATAATGGGTGATTTCCCTTTTTGCACAGAATGCAGCATGGGTTGCCTTGGCACTCGGATGTAATCGAGGTACACACTCGGGATTTGGAGTGTGGCGATTTTTCTTTTTCTGACATTGCTTCTACCGACTGAAAATTCCTTTCCAAGAAGTTCAGAAAATCTTTGATGGTTGTCACTTCTCGTGGCTGTAGAAGAGACTGTTCGTATCGGAGTCGTGTGGCCTGATCCAGCCCTTTAAGCAGCAAATGGATCAGCAATGGGTCCCATGATGAGGTGTCAATATCAAGGTTTCGAAGTGATAAAAGACACTCTTGAGTTTTATCATGTAGCGACTTGTAGTTGTCGCTTGACGTCTTGGTTGGAGCACTGACTAGCTCCTGGATTAGTTTGCTCACCAATAATCTTCTGTTGTTGTAGCGCTCTACAACGAGGGACCATGCAGCTTCAAAGTTTTCTCCTGTGGTGGAGAAATGTTTGATTAAATTTGCTGCTTCTCCCCCTAAATGGGTTTTTAGATACCACATTTTTTGCACGTTTGGTGTTGGTTGATGAATGATTAGGGACGAGAACAGATCATGAAATTCCTTCCACTTCATGTAGTCTCCTTCAAATTTGGGGATTGTTATCTTTGGAATTGGCACGGTGGATGATTCGGAACGCCCATTGTTGCACTCATAATGACCCTGAATTGTTGTGTTGTTTCTGGAGGCTGCCCTGACCTGTTTTTCGAGCTGGATAAACCTCCCCATATTGTACCCGTGTTGAACGGCTTCACTGCATAGCTCCGCTATTTGGTAGTGCAAGCCTTCGATGTCTTGCCATAGCCTTGTGGCAGCTACGGCATCTTCAGATGTGAAATTGTCTTCCAATAGTCGGTCTATGGAGGACATCATGGCTGCTTGCCTGCGCATGAGTCTCACCAGCTCACCATTTGGTGCCGTGGCTTCCTCAGCAGCAGTGGCCTGACATTTATCGTCTGGGCTGTTGTTCATTAGCCGCTTCGTGGCTTCAGGAGGACCGACCTTTAGCATTGAAGATTCGAATTCTTCCTTATATTGCTGCACGATGCCCATGATTGAGCTGTAGTAATCCTTTACAAAGTAATCATGATCCAACGGGATCTTTTCCAGTAACCGAATCTGATTATCGGTACCTTCAAAACTTGCCCACTCCTCGTCAAGCCGTCTCAATCGTTCCTGGAAGTAGCTAATTGATGTTTTCCTTGAAGCTGGGTCCTTTTTGTAATTTCGGATGATGGCTTCAATCCGCTGTCCAGTCTGTTGCTGGCTGATGACAAGCTCTTCGAACGAGGTCATGGTGTATCCTTTCTCCTTGCTTGTTCAAATTAAATGAAAATCCTGTGCCTGATACAGGATCACGTCGGGGTCACCAAAAAATGTTCAATAATAGCACTTAAACTATATTGAAACTAAAGTAGATTGGATACAGGATAAAAAATGTTCAATAATAGCACTTAAACTATATTGAAACTAAAGTAGATTGGTACAACAGTAGCACTTTAACTATGTTGCAATTTGGTTTTGGATGGGCAACAACAGCACTTGAACCGTGTTGCTTTCTCTTAATTAAAAGTCTTGATTTACCTTTAGAATAAGAGTGTTTTTATTATTCATAATTTCCAACTTAAATACTAATTTTTTACACTAAAAACATATGAATAATTGCTTATGAAAAATATGCTGACGGCCTATTTGTTATAAATTGATTAATAATACATTGACCCATATTTCTGCCGAATTTACAATTATCATATGAACAAATAAACATTAAATTAAAGTCAATGAAACTTATAGCCAAAACAAAAAATATGTATGAAGTTGCAAATTTAAATAAACAAGAAAATAATCGTATGAACAAATAAACATTATTAAAGTCAATGAAACTTATGTACTACTAAGTAAGCAAAAGACAAAACAAAAAATATGTTTGAAGTTGCAAATTTAAATAAACAAAATTATTAAGTATTAAATTTCAATTTCAATGTCAAAACAAAAAAAAGTGTGTAACTTCAATGAACTTAAATTAAGCAGAGAATGGTTCAACAAACTTAAACGACAACAATTAAACAATAACAAAATAATCCATGTATTACGGAAATAATTAGGCAAGAACAAAATAAAATATGTATTAACACAAATGTTAAGAAAACCCGCTCATTAGCTTAAAAGATATAGGGAAGGGGAGCTTTTACCGCTATTGCCCTATCTCATGCCCTATTTCCTTTCAGATGTTACAGTGTGTGCATGCCAAATTTTAAGAAACCCGGTTGATTAGTTTAAAAGATTGGGGAGGGGGTGCTTTTACCCCTATTTCCCTATTTCACGCCCTAAATAATAAAAATTTGAGGCTATAGTTCTTTACACTATTTTCCTGTAAAATTTTAAGCAAATCGGTCGATTTGTTAAGCAGATATAGGAAGGGGGACCTTTTACTCCCTTTGCCCTATTTCACGCCCTATTCCCTAATTTCTTTCAGATGTTACAGTGGCTGCATGCCAAATTTTAAGAAAACAGGTTGATTAGTTAAGAAGATATAGGGAGGGGGAGCGTATGCCCTATTTTGCGCCCTCTAGCGATATAAATTATACTCTACGACCTATTCTCATACCATACAAAAACACTTACAAAATTTTGTTGAAATCAGTCAAGCCGTTTCGAAGGAGTTCAAAATGGAGGGCATTCTGTTGATATTTGTATGGGAATATATTGGAAAATCTAAATGCCATATCTCCGGAACCAATGGGCCGATTTCATGCAAACTTTACAATGACCATCTACAGACTATCCCTAACGAACTTCAACGTTTTTGTTGAAATCGGTGAAGCCGTTTTCGCAGTTAGTGGTGACCTCATAGTGTACACTTCTTTTTATATACTTATATATAGATATAATGTAGATTTTTTTTTTAATAAATTCACGATTTCATTAAAAAGTTTATAAAAGTATGTATAATATTTCTTTTTAAACTATTTCAAGCTAAATCTTATTAAACTTTAAGCAAAACATAAAAAAAAAATATTATTCAGAAAATATTTGTCTTTATCAAAAGAATTTTCCTTAATGCAAAAAAACCTTGAATCTTTTAGTATTTATACTTGAGATTAGGTTAACATGCATGCACGAACTTGCACATGTATGTGTTTGTCAAGGATTTGTTTTTTTTTTATAATTTTTAAGGAAATAGAAATGTGCTCTGCTCTATCTGCAAAAACTGAAAAATCAAGCAGACATGCCAGTTTAATCCAAAAAAAGGATTAAAACAACAATTTTCATTTTGTATAAACAGCTCTACAACAAAACTTAATTTAAATTTAATTTCTATTTTAAAACAAAAATTTCGACATTTTTAAATTCTTTTTTTCTCTTTTTGTATTATAAAGTGAATTCGTTAACTGAGGAAAAGAGAATATCATTTACAGAAGAACAAACCCGAACGGTAAATGTAAGAAAACATCATGTTGTATATAATTAGAATTTAAGGTGAAAATCCTTGCAACGAAATTGAACTGAATTTATTGTTTTTACAATCATCGTTAGTTTCAAACCAAATCAATTTGTTATTCTTTCTTTCGTTTCGTTTCTTTTTTACTGGAATCTTTTCTTAACCAAGTTTTCTTTATTTAACTATTAGAATAAAAGATTAGAGATACGTTTAACCTCTTTTTTAGCTGGAATATTTTAGTTTAAAATAGATTTCTTTTCTTTCAAGTTTAAGTATTTCTTGAAATTTGATTTTGTTAAGACTTATTTAAGAAAATTTCTTGTGAACTGGTTTTTCTGTTGCTATAAAAAATACAAAAGGAAATTGGAAATTTTAAGCAGCGAGTAAATAGTTTCCATTTGGGATGTAAGTAAAATAAATTGAATTGGAAATAATATCTAAGCGAAATCTTCGCATTTCCTAGAAACTTGGTAAACAAAATTGTTTAATCTTAAAACAGTTCAAAAGGATATAATTTGAGAAATGCTAACTTCCTAATTATAGATAAGTGAATTGAAGAACTTGTTATTAAACGAAACACTGAAAATAATCCATGTAAATTCGGCGTATTATTTTTGCGGTTTGGTAAAATAAATTCCATGTATACGTAATATGGAAAAAGTTAATCGTTTGAAATTCTAAGAAACTAACGAATTCGTTAGTGTTTTAAATAGGGATGTTACCATACGCCTTTTTGCCTATACGATACCGATAAGAATATTAAATTTAAATTAACGGAAAATTTAACACAACTCGAGAAGCGTAATTTTTTTATTACACAAAACTACGGTTGGGTAATTCACAAGGTGTGCCATTCATTCATATCGTCATAATATTCTAAATAATTTTTTTTTTATAATTGCTTGAAAAAAATTATTGTTGTGTTTTAAACAAAATAAAAAAAAATTTTAATGCTGTGATAATTGATTCTTCGTAACTGTACAGTAGAAATCTTAATAATAAACGCTTGCCCACAGAAGTTCATACATAACATTTCATTGCGCCATTAAACAAGCGGATATGCCACAGCGTAGGATGACCAGGGGATAATCTTTCCCAAAATTTCCTTTTAAGTTTTTCATTATCGCTTCAAAGGTCGGTTCTTGTAGACTTATCAGAACTTTATTGTTCTTGAAATTTTAGAGCTTTGTGTCTCAAATCTGCCATTCATTGAAATTGGCGACTAAGGTAATGCATTTTGTAGTGTCTTCGAAGTTACTCAAAATTTGATTTTTATTCTCACAATATTATTGAAAGTAAGCAGAAAAATCTTAAAACGTGCAAGATTTGTCATTGAGAGAATATTTTTGTCAATGAGAGAACATTTTACTACTACAATGCAAAGCAAACGGCTAACACTGCAGGTCTACACCAAGAATTCAATGCGTGTATGCATCTGTTTAATAAAGGTAGTAGTGTAAAATTGTATTGACAAGTTACACAGCAAACGCGTGGAATGCATATAAACAGAAAGAAAAATACTCGGGATAAATCAAGTTTTTTTATGATTACTTTAAGTACGAGTCGTTCTCAAAAATTCAATTACGAATAACACTAAAACGTACTCAAAACTATCCTAAATGGAACGGACTTTCGAAAATCAATCCCGGAATTTCTTGAAATAAGTATGAATTCCTAAATCAAGTAAAAAAAAAACGATTTAACTTTTCGTTAATTTTCTATACACATTGAAAAAGGACTGGCCAGACTCATGTGCACAATAAAGGGCTAAAAAGTAAATTTAAGCTATTGCTACTCATTAAGTTTATATTTTTGGTTAAATATGTACATAAGATTTCTAACGTAAAAACCATATCGGCATGATTTTGGTGTCTTATCATTCTGTAAGTTGTTATACGGGTAATTTAATCAATCATAATAACTTTTTCTTTCTACTTTGGTTTTTTTCAAGCACGGGATAAAATCAACTTTATAATACTTGAATCAAGCGCATTTTAAGATTGGTTCATTTTTAGTTTTACTTAAATCATTCTCATTTTCGGATTATTTCAAGTACAAAATATGTATAATTTAAGTATTTTGTGATTGAAAATCTGTACTTGATTCAAGAAAATCCGTACTCACCGTACTATTAATACCGCCTCGGATTGATTTGAGTACGGATTGATTGATTTTTCTATTGAGTGTACGTATCAAAAGCATGAGGTAGGATTATTTTCTACTTTAGCAAGCGTCTTTTAAAAGGGTCAAAAAAGTAACATATAAAGTGTGGTGTGGAATTCGAGCTTAAGAATTAAAAGAAACTTTTAATCAAAGTTATTTTTGGGAATATAAAATTTATTTTTGATCGAATGTCTCTTTGACGTGCGCTCGGGTCCCATTTTTTTTTTTTTTTTTTTTTTTGATAAATACACTGAAACTTATTGTTGAAAGAAAGCTAGTTTCTAAGCGCATTTCACTGGTTGCTTAGGCCAGATCATCAAAAAACCTTTTTCCAAAGATTTTAAAATATTAAAGCAAATAAGAATTATAAACACTCACTGCCGTATTCATAAAAAATAAAATAAGTTTGAAATGTGTTTTAAGGCAAAATTTTCATACAAATTTTGTTTAAAATACAATTCCAATCTATTTTAATTTTTTTATGAATACGGCAGTCAAAGTTTTACCTGTCATAATATCAAAGCTTAAACAACACTTTTTAGTATTCTGTTTGATTTTATGCGTTGCTTTTGAGTGTGCAAAGAGCAAAGTTGTAATTTAAAAAATTAGCATTGAAAATTACAATAAAAAAAAAAAACTAAAAAGAAGTATCGTCGTGTCGCCAGTACACAGAAAAATTTATTTTTCCAATTCAAACAAAAAATTTGTAGAATCAAATAATTTTTTGTCTGAAATCAGTCCTTATTTGTTTATTCGCATATTCAAACAATTTATTTGCATTTTGTTTATTGAAAAAAAAACACAGATTGTTTCAAACAAATTGTTTAACTGAATCAAACAAAAAGTTTACTGAAATTCATATAAATTTCAAACAAATAATTTTACTGATTCAAACAAACAAGTTTTTGTTGTTGTTTAAAAAGAGTGAAACGTTTTTTACCTGCTATTTTTTTGTTATTTTTTACTACAAATTTCGTCATGCTATTTTATCATATTTCTTATTGTTGTACTTTTTTAAAGTGTCCAAAAACAGGCTGTATGTGTTTTTTGTTGTAGTTCTTATATTTCACATCAAGAAGTATTGCTTACGATCAAATAAAAAAATGCAAAAAGATGACAACATTAAAAAGCGTTAAATATTTCATACAAAATTATGAAAACTTGACACCAATAACGCGTATATTATATTTTTGAATAGTTGTCCACGTTTTTGTTTGCTAAATAAAAATCAAACAAAAATATCGAGCCTTAACCGCCAAAATAACGTAATCAACATATTTTCCAAAACTGAGTTTTTGATGCACAGTTGTTCTGTAAGTAACAACACGTTGTCCTGTAAAATATAATATCGATAATCCAAGTATTGAAAGAAATACAAGCCCTTCAATTTTAACGTAACCCACATACGCCTTAATTAGTGACCGCAAAATAACGTAAGTACCATAAAAACAATGAGAGAGCTGCTATATAATTAGAAAAATATAAAGCCTAAAATGAAAATATTACAAATAACAATGCAGTCAACTTAGAAACAAAAATTACTTTTATCTACCGTTAGGTTTTTACTTATTTTTTTGTAAGATGTGTATTCACTCGTAGTTTCGTTTATTGGTTTGAAGCAAGTGGTATTAAAAAACTCTTATTTAAATTACAATTTTCTGTTCTGATATTTTATCTAGAGTTAAGAAAAATATTGGAAGAGGTGATTAGTTTTTTGTTTTCTCCCTTAATTATTCGTGCTTTTTTAAAGTGTAGATCTATCTTCCAGCGGAGTTTCTAAATGTTTAATTTTTATACAAACTTTACGTTGCATATTTGGAGGAAAGGAATCTAGCAAATTTTCTATTGTCCATTCGAGTTTGTCGCAATATTTTCGATTATAAAGGTTTTCATTTACCTAAAAAAGACAAGTGTGCGATATGTGAAGAATGGTAAAACAGATGAATTCGTTACATACAAAAAATTCAAAACCGTAACTTTGATTGAATGAGTTAAAGTTATTAAAAATACAGCTGTCAAAAAAAAAACAGATTTCAAATTTTTTGTCAGTTACGGTCTTTTTGATTTCAGGTGACGATATGTGTATGTAAATATACATTCTATATACATATATGTAAATCCATGTCAATATAAAATTTTTTTTTTTTTTTCAATATATGGTTTGTAGCCCCAAGTATTCTCTTTAAAATTACATTAAAATCATCTTCTTATGTAGTTTTCGAGATATTGAAGAAATAAACTCAACACATTCGGCTTATTCGGCGAAATTATGACATTTTGAATATTACATAACTTTTTAAATTTTTTCGTTTATATATTCGTGGGTCTCATGTAGAAAGGCCCTAACTCACATAAACGCAACTTTACAGAAGAAGGCAAAAACATAATAGAAACTGTATGTATCATAATGTAAAATGGCTTCTTCAGTTGCTTGTTAAACTGATATTTTTGATGCTATTGAAATAAATTTTTGTGACGGGGTGTATTTGTGGGAAATGTATTGGAATCACTAAAAAACTCAATTTCGAAAAAATCGTGTTAGGGCCTTTCAACATGAGACCGACGATATGTTCCTTATAAGATAAAAGGAACCTTCTCACCAAATTTCATTAAAATCGGAAGGGGTCGTGCCCACTCTTGGTCGTTTTGACATGGAATTACCCATATGTATTACACAAATTCAAGAAAGTAAATTTTTAAGTTGAAAATAACATTTTAAGTTGTAAATAATAAAACGTAAGTAGCACATTTTATTATTACCTGGTTACAATATTGACCACCAAACTAACGTAAGTGACAAAAATATGATCAAAAACACTTTTGTAAATGAAAAATCAACGTTAATATTCATCTAAAACTAGCATTAGATCATTTGTAGGCTATTATAATAATTTCATAGAAAAACTTCCAAGTAAATAAGAAATAAACAAAAGAAACCTTCTCCTGTAAAATTTGTCTTTTGTTGGTTACGTTATTTTGGCGGTTATGGCACGATATTAATTGAATCAGTAAAAATAAAGTAGAAATTAAAAATATTTTCAAACAAGCGTTTGTGTGAAAATAATTCGGCAATAATTTCTTCTGTGTAAAATACCGCCGCTACTGAGAATCCCGGATTATCGCCGATACATCGATATCGGATTCGTTACATCCCTTGTTTTAAATTGTCATAATAATTTGAAAATTTTTTATGTTTCAGAAAATAAATTCCGAAAATGATTTAACTATACAAAATGATTAGTTTGCTATTTTAAAATAATTAATTAAAAATCTAAAAATACATTTTTTTATATTTTCCTTAAACAATGACTAGTTCGTACATTGTATGTGAAAATTAAGAGTTTTCGATGCATGTTTTCGTTAATATAAGACATGAATTTTTTCGGTTTAGGTATTTTTAGAGGACAACTTGAGCGAAAATAATGTAGTAAAATCTAACACTGTTTACACACGAATAATACTGGTAGCCAATAACTCAACATTTCCATATATGTGTAATGGGTTCGCAAATAACATCGCTTGTTAGGGGTGCTGTATGGCATGTGACGCTGTTAATTTTAAACTGAACCATATTTTATTAATGGTCCTAATCATAAACTATAAATAGGTATTAATATGACTTATAGTTTAAATAAATACTTAAGTTAATAACTCAAAGAACTCCGAATTTCTTTGTGTCCAAATAATTGAATGCTAATTAAAAAAAAAAAAACTTGATTTTGTGGAGTACCAGAAACTACTCAAATAAATGCAAGATGTTTGTTTGGTAAATTGTAATTTTATTTACTTAAGCTACTTATTATATAATGGCTTTCTTGTTCAATTACTTTCTCTATATTACCTCAATTTATGCCTGCTTTACTTCCTTTTGTGTTGCCACCATTTACAAAAGTTGTAAAAACGTTGACGTCTAGATTGTTCCAAAATATTGCCATCTAATGTGAATTTTCTTAAGATTAATAAATTAAAAATAAAGTAAACAATAAAATTTCTTTACTTATTAAATTATAGCATTACTCATTCGCCACCCTGTACAAATGCCAGATTTGTCTGGGTCTCTGGATACATACATACTTGTCAGTTATAAAGCAACTATGCATGTATTTGTATTATTAACGAGACAATGGAGAGTTCTGAAAGAATCAAGTGAAAACAAAACAAAACAGAAAAGAAAAATTTATAAGAAATTCAAAGAAATGAGAAAATTTCTATAGGTTATTCAACCATATTCTAAAGAAAATGTCTACCAAGAAAAACCTTTAACTTTTCATAGATATTTATTTTTTATAGCCTGACCCCATCATGACTTAAATAAGAAATAGTTGAAATAACTTTTCTTACTATTGTGACACTGTTCAACACAGTAAATTAAACGGGGTTCTGACAATAGATTCTGATAGAGGAGACCGAAAAAAGTTTTCGTGTGTCGGAGCTTTGAAATATCATATCGGAATTCTATTTTACGCGGAGTTGTTAATGCCTGTGGTAAAATGTACATTCAGCAACTTTGTAGCAAAACAAACGGCAAAAATTTTTGTGGAACATATTTAACCTCTGACTCGCCTTTTTAAAAGTCGTTCTGGCTCTATTCTAGCACGTTGTAAAAAAAACCCCAAGAAGAGGGAGGGCAGGGATGAAATAACCTACAAAAATTTTGGCTATTAAATTTTACTATACACGTCAGAACATATTAAAGACAAAAACTTAACACAAGTCGCAAAAACCAAGCAAACTCAAGAGTCTATAAAAATACGCCAATCGGCGTATTTTAAACGATTGAAAAATTTATTGAAGACATTTTGCAAAAAAGTGCGAAAACGTTGGTTTTTTTTTTTTAGTTTTTGTCAATAATATATATTTTCATTTATGCAATTTAAACTTTATATAATAAAAATAATATAAATTTTTTAAATCTATATACAATTTCCTAAACTGTGATATATGGTGTATCTACCTTCCTATTGTGCATTGTAAATGAATAAAATAGGCATACAGAACAACCCTGTCGATTGGCGTATTTTTGTTGACTCTTGAGTTTGCTGCTTTTTGCTGCTTGTGTTAAGTTCGTGTATTCATATAGGTCATTTCATGCCTGTGTCCCCTTTCCAATGGCTTTTTACGTTGTGTTAGAATAGAGCCAAAAATTACCGTTATAAAGGAAAGTTAAAGGGTAAATATGTTCAATAAAAATATTTGTCGTCATATTTTCTACGAAGTTGCTGAATGTACCTTATATACGCAGAGAAAAAATATGGTTGGGGATGGTAACGGCAACTATACTTTGTATATTGTAACAATATATTTTTGTTGTTTACAAAAATATAAGCATTATTATAGTAACTGTAAACATATCCATGTTTATTGCAATTATAAATTTGAGTATTGTTGACTGAAAAATTATTATTTTCTAACAACTTAATAATGATTAATTTAAAAACATATTATATTACTCACAACCAATTCATGATATTTAATATGACATGATAAGATGCAATCAAAATATCTTTACTCTAATAATATGATATTAGCGCCATTTGTAAGATAATTTTGAATCAGTTGTGTCGTTTGTTTTAAATATGTCATAGAATTATCTGTTAGTGGGCGGTTAACTAATTTA
Organism: Pollenia angustigena; assembly: GCA_930367215.1. Lineage (NCBI taxonomy): Eukaryota > Metazoa > Arthropoda > Insecta > Diptera > Polleniidae > Pollenia > Pollenia angustigena. The sequence continues at coordinate 170,432,979 of OV884059.1, read as the reverse complement.
AAGAAAAATTCCAAAAAAAAAAATTATTTTAAAGAAATTAAAAATAGAAGGATATAAGCGGAGTTCAGTATTAGTCGTGCAATAGTGCAAATGCAAAACATCATAGCTCTTTTGTAAAATCCAACAACAAAACACACAGAGATTTCGTTAGATTTCATAAAAGTGTAACGATATCTTGCATTTGCTCTTTTGCAGGCCTGATATTGAACTCCGCTTTTGTATTTGCATTAAGAAAAATTGTAAAGTGCCACAAAATAAAAAATCTATGCAAAAAAATGCTGTATCATAATATGATTACTTCTTAATTTATTATGATTAACATTATAAGAATATGATTAAGGGAAAATTTTAATGATGTAATATTACGTATATATTTGGTCATAATTTGATTCAATAATAATCGTTATATGGTGACTACGATCATGAATCTTATCACAATATGTTGCCCTTAGTATATGTTTACCACGGTGGCATGCCATAACGTCCCGTGTCATAGTGTCCGTGAACACTATGACACTCCAAAAAGTGTCACAGTGTCCATGGACTTTATGACACTTTTAAAAGTTTCATAATGTCCATCAGAGCAGTGTGATAAAGTCCGTGGACGTTGTGACACTTTGTAGAGTGCCATAATGTCCCCAACATGCTTACAAACTCGAAAGCATAGCCGGCCTTAGGCCGTGCGCAAGGATTTTCTCCTCTTTGATAAAACAAGTACCGGCTTCGCTAACTGAAGCTCCTCTGCACAGCCAGCCTTCGGCCGGGCGCAAGGATTTTATCCTCTATGGTATGAAAAACACCGGCTTCGCTAACTAAAGCTTCTCTATATAGCCGGACTTCGGCCAGACGCAAGGATTTTCTCCTTTATGGTATAACAAATTCTGGCTTCGCTAACTTAAGCTTCTCTGCGAAATCGGCCTTCGTTCGGAAACAAGGCAGGTTTTACAAGCTTTACTTAGCGAAACCGGTTCTTGTTATACCATAAAGGAAAAAATACTTGCCCCCGCCCAAAGGCCGTCTGTGCAGAAAAGCTTCAGTTAGCGAAGCCGGTCTTTGTTATATCATAGAGTAGAAAATCCTTGCGCCCGGCCGAAGGCCGTCTATGCAGGGAAGCTTTAGTTAGCGAAGGAGGAAGGAGAAAATCCGGTCTTTGTTATACCATAGAGGTAGAAAATCCTTGCGCCATGGACACTATGACACTGGACGTTATGACATGCCAGCTTTACCACAACCATGTTTTTTTCTTGGCATGTACCTTAGATGTAAAGGACACGTAGTTTCATATACCGATATGCTGCACAAACAGCTCAAAGAGGGAGAATTTTACCCCCCCCCCCCTACTTAAAATCAAATTCCGATGTGATATTTCAAAATGCCGACAGACTTATTCTTTTTTTTTATTGGTCTCCTTTATCTGAATCCATAGTCCGAATCCTGTTATTTTGAAAAAAAAAGTACGAAATTGTTGTACAGTGTTTTATGTATGCATTGTATCAGTATAAAAAATGTTACTTGAATGAATGAACAAAAAGCAAACTTGAAGAGTAAAATTCGAACACATACAATAAAGAAATAAATTTGATTTTCATATCAAGTTTCCTTTTTACAACATTTATATAGCAACATTATTAACTATATAAAAGTACTAACATATATTGTTCATATATATCTGTGGCAATAAGGAAAAAATGCTTAAGTCAATTTTTTTTTAGTTTTTTTAGGAAAGCCATTTAAAGCGTTGGAGGTTATTTTTAAAAATAAAATTTTTATTCTTTAAAAATCATCACTTCTCTTCGTTTATAGTATTTTTAAGATTTTACTCGTAAGTACTTCTAACGCTAACCATTTTAGGTCAACTTAAGGTGTTATTCCAAATTCTTTTGCAGATTTAAAAACAATAACCTAAAATTAAATTTGCTATAACTTCCTAAAAAATCGTTTCAAATAATTTAAACTTTGCCCAATGGTTACTTTTAAACATGAAGAAGATTAAAAAGGTGCCATAAACCCAAATTTTGCTTAAGTAGACTTAAGCACTTTTTCCTTTTTGCAACAGATATAGGGAATATTGATTTTTTTTATATATGTAAACACATGCATACCCATATCAACGTGTCATATCAAACACATGAGTACGTGAACATATTTACACTCTGCAAGAATTTTTGTTATTGTTAATGATTTTTGTGAGAAAAAAAGAGAGAAACGATTAACACATCATAACCATACATTAATGAATATAATCACACACACATATCTATTTTATCATGAATATATAAAAGATTTTTGTAACACATATACACATTTACGTCCACAAATATAATGATTAACATGTCGTTTTCATTCATTTTATAACTAAATTGTTCTCATGCATTCATTCATTCTTTCATTTAATATTTTTTTTTTCTTTTGCTCTCTGCAGCTGATTTGAAGTGGCCATAACAATTTGATTTGGGACCGACTTAAAACCACAAACACATACAAAAACTTTTATACTTACAATAATACTTAAAGTTTATTATTTTTATTGAAGTGTATATACTGAAACAAATGCACAGTGGGGAAAACCAATCATATGTTGGTTATAACGTACAGTTTTGCATTTAGGGAAAAGTATTTTTCGATATTGTAGCAAACAACTACACTTTGGAGTCAAGATATGGCACTTCCAATTTATTCGAAATTACAGTGCAACTACAAGTTACAAATCTACACTCACAATATTATTACAGTAACGGACTGTAGTTTATTTAAGAAATATTCCGGTCAGTCATTTTTAAATAAATAAACATTTAAAATTCCAAGCAAATTTATTTTTAACTGATTCTAACAGTATTTCAAAAAAACTAAGTGCATATTAATACGGATTTTCAGTTGCAGTTAATATTGTCCGTTGATTGAGTTAAATTCTTCTTTATGTTAAATTAAATAAAAATGTAATTTATGTATGGTGTTTTCTTTTCTGACAACAATGTTCCATATATGCTACCATTCGTGCGGGTTTTTGTTCCATTCTAAAAATATATGCAACAATGTGAGAAGTTGTCGTTTTCCTTTCTAAACATGTTGCAACAATAAATGGCAAATTTGTTCCATTTCTTACCCGCAGTTATAACTCAGTGTGAGATAATACCCTTTTTTGCACCTGCGTAAAGTACTTTTTTATGCAAGCAAGTATTTTTTTCTTGTGTTTGCAGACAATTTGCGTTATATTGTGATTTTTAGTTATATTGTGATGGATATAAAAACTTTTTGTTTTTCGTTTGTTTTACTTTTATTTAATAATTATATTTTTTTTGTCGCAAAATTTTTAACAACAGCTGACATTAATTATTCAAAATCAGTGCTGTTAACGCTTATGGAATGCAAAGAAAATTTAATGTTGAAAATTTTTACAAGCGTGGTGAATATCGCTTTTAGTACAAACTTTGCATTCAATATTTAACACGCTAAATACACATTAGTGTTGAGTGCAAAACGTAGCTATTATTTTGTTCCGTTGTAATTAAGAAAAATGTATCACTTTGTAAGGGTTCGTGTAACCTAATAAATATATTACACAACTATAATGCATCATTTTTTTTTAGAAAAGAAAACGCCTTTAAAGCAACGAAAAGTTCATTTAATTTTTACTGTCAAAAATTCAACCGCGAATTCCGCAAAAACAATTGAATATTCAGTTATCTTATATAAATTAATTGTCAAAAAATTAAATACATATTCCGTAAAAACAAATAAATATGCAGTTATTGTATAAAATTTTACTGTCAAAAATTCAACACCATATTTAGTAAAAACAATTAAATATTCAGTTATTTTATATAATTTAACTACCAAAAATAAATTTTTTACTTATCTATAAAAAATGAATTGCTTGTTTTGTGTAAGCAATTCCCATTTTCTATTTGTTAAAATAATTTAGTTAAATACATCAAATTTTAAAAGTAAAATAATTGCGAAGCCATATCAGTCATGCTGCTGGTGTCTCATAATTGAGAGTTCTTCTGTAAACAACGTGGTCAGTACAACAAAAGTAAAACAAACGTGTGTTACAGGGTAAGTAAATAATAATTAATATTCTCCCTCTCTCGCTTATAAGAAAAACAAGCGGGCAGGTGTCTGTCTGACATTTTAGGAATTTTTGGAATAGTGAATTTAATAAAATAACTGAATATTTTATTGTTTTTACTGAATATGGGGTCAATTTTTTGACAGTAAAATTTTAAAAAATAACTGAATATTTAATTGTTTTTACTGAATATTGTGTTGAATTTTTGACAGTAAAATTCTACAAAATAACTGAATATTTATTTGATTTTACGGAATATGGTGTTGAATTTTTGACAGTAAAAATTAAATGAACTTTTTGTTAAAAATAAATGAAAAATAATTAGACCGGTTTTTAATTGAATTTTCATTTATTTTATATTACAATTTCAGTTAATTTTAAGTACATAGGGCCATGTCACAGAGCAAAATTCCGTTCGGAATTGAAGAAAACATATTTGTTTGTTGATGGAAAGTGTATTTTGATAGTTTTATGGCCTTTCAGATACAGACAACTCCCATACAGTTCATGAAAACAAAAATGGTTTCATTCCGAAACATTTTTTCGTCATTTTCTGAAGCACCAAAATACGGAATGAATTCCGTTTCCGAACGGAATTGTACTCTGTGACATGGCTGATAATATTGTGAGTGTACAAGTAAAATAGATACACAGAAAGGCAACAATTAAATAAATTTTTTCAATTATGAGGCTATCAGCGTAGAAGTGGTGTAACCCACAATTTAATTTGGTTACGGTTCTGGTGTAAGATGTTCTTTGCACTGTTCTTTACAGTGCAATAGTCGAGTAAGCTATACTGTTTGTATCCAGACAGATGGCGCTAGAAACATAGCTTCTGCGCTGATAGCCTCATATATTTTATCTGTAGATTTGATACTTGTAGTTTTGAGAAATAAGCCTTGATTTTAATAGTTTGATTTACAACATGAAAGCTTTTTGTTTGTCGTAATCAAATTATTTCTTAAGTTATAAGTGACCGATTTTAATATCCAATTATATAAAAAAGGTTATGGTCTAAAGTTATCATTAATAATTACGAAATTTCGATTGCAAAACATTGCCTTAAAACATAAATGATTATTAAACATTTATAACAAATATATGACAATGTCATGGTAGGAACAACCAAATGGAATTATAAAAAGGATCATGATATGATTTGAAATTTTATCTTAAAATACAGGCCTGTCACAGAAATCAATTCCGATCGAAAGTGGGAGGAGTTCCTTATTTTGCTTAACCAAAACAATAAAGTTAATTTAAAGATACTAAAATCAAATCGTTCGAAATTGCAACCACGAAATTTAAACCATTTGCATGGGAATGTGTGTCAAAAATGGATGCAACGAACTTCGTTATAAACAAAAACTCAATATAACAATTTTTTGCTAAACAAAAAACCGCTTTATTGTACAGTTTTCATAAGAAAATGCACTATAACTTTAACGAGCTATAAAGCCTCTTTATAACAAAGTCAGAATAAAATAAAATTTTTAGTTTAATCTCAATGGTTCGTTTTTTAAAACAACGAAGCTAAAATGTGCCGACAAGACGTATCGAGCCTTTGCTGCAATAGAGCAATAACTCAAAAAACTAAATATTTGAGCTAATGTATTGAATTCTTTACTTCCCAGAGGAACATAGGGCCGCCTACAAGCTAATAATGTGGAGTAAATCGCCATATCGTTTCTTCATATTGTGTAAAAATTTCATACAAATATTTTATATACTCAACTCTAGAGAGAGAATTAAATTTTAAAGTGCAAGAAAATTCAAAATTAAGCTATTACTCTATTGCAGCAAAGGCTCGATATGTAAAGCGTCAAAAATCAGGTCACTTTTGTTAAAATTCCTGCCAAAATTAAAAAAAAAACAAGTAAGAGTGCTATATTCGGCTGTGCCGAATCTTATATACCCTTCACCATTGTGCGAGCAGAATACAGAGCAACTAGACAAAAACTAAATAAAACTGGTAAATATTTTTTAAAATAAGAGACAACCGGTTTTGAACTTCGGTTTTCTTAAGGGCTCAGAATATATATACTTTATAGGGTGTAGGATCTTTTTTACCTTCAGTGAAGGGTATAAAAAGGGTAATTTTTTTCGAATTCAGGGGTCTAATTACCGCATTCGATACTATCGTATCGAATAAACTATTGAATTTTTTTGCATACGATAGACACTGGCGTATCGAATGAAAACTCGATAAATGTAATGTCGAGTTACTCGATGTCGAATGTTATTATTTCAAATTCAATACATTTCATTCGATATCGAGTTTCAAGATACCAAAATAAATAATTTCGATAAATTTTTCTCGATATCGTATGCGGTGATTAGACCCCAGTATTTCGGTTATCACTCATAAAAATTTCCGATATTTTGGTATATAAGTCATATCCATAGGACGTATGGCAGCCCTAAAATTTAGGTTTTTAAAAATATTTATGTTTTTTAGCCCAATTTTGGAGTATTTTGCTCATAAATTACCCGTTGTCTAACCGATTTGATAGTTGTATATACCGACGTGTTAAGGAAGAATTTTACCATTTACTTAAGTTATATTTATATATAAACATTTATATATACTTATATACATATATTTTAACAAAGTTAATTATAAAAAAAGAGTAATTTTTGTGGATTTAGTATTTCGGGTATAACTCCGCCATTTTTTAACCGATTTGACAAATTTATGTACCGACGTGTTTAAGAAGAAATTTGCCATTTACTTGAGTTATAAAGCTTGGACTCGGGGTTATCTATGGTTCTCGAAAGTGGGTATTTAAAAACAAAAAAATTTAATTTTGGTCATAACTTTTTGTATCTGAACCGATTTTCCCGAGTATTTTATAAAATATATTCTACTAAAAATATTTCGATATTTTGGTATATAAGTCATATTCATAGAGCATATGGCAGCCCTAAAATTTAGGTTTTTATACAATTTTTAATTTTTTTCGTACGGAAGGTACAACGCCCACTTCTCCACTCCCGCCCACATTTTGTAGGATGGTGTGTAAATGTGTGTACCTAATTTGGACACTTTGGCTTTTGCCGTTCCAAAGATATGCAGCAAAAAGTAATAAAAATACAACAACCACAAGGGATTTTTAGAAAAAATTAGAGGTAGTCGTGGTTTTTTGGTCATATCTCAGCCATTTGTGAACCGATCTTGCTGAATTTCAATAGCACGAAATGGTGGACTATATGTGACATAAATGTAAAACAACCTAACCGCTATCATGTCTGGAGTCTCCGGAAAACACATATCAAACGTAAGACGGACAGACGGATAGACGGACAGACGGACAGACGGACGGACATCGTTAAATCAAGTTCTCTCCTCATAAGGACCCAGAATATATATACTTTATAGGGTCTTAGATCACTATTGTAGAAATTACAAACGGAATGACAAACTTAAGGTGGAAGTACATAACACGCGTTAGTTCATCGACAAGTATCGTGCGTTTATAAACTTTACCGCATCAAAAACTGCAAGTTACACAACACGCGTTACAAAAGCCATTCCTGTCAGCTGTTTTTATTTGTTTACTTATTTGTGCATTAAAAACGGGTTTGAAAGTATATCAAGATTTTGTTATTTTATTAAATTTAACATTTTATATAAATATTGTATGTTTTTTAAGCTCTTCAATAAGTTTATCTTTCATGATTCACAAATTTGTTAAATTATTCTTTTTATTGTCAGCTGATTACTTGTCAAAAACACACAACGCGTTTAAAAGTTCAAAGTTAACCAACTTTCTGGCGCAAACGCGTCAAAATATTTTGCATGTAGCTTGTTCTATGAAAACACAATAGCTTAACTTTTTTTGACAGAAGACGACTGAGCGCGCGCGCACTTTCACCTGAGGTGAAGGGTACAAAAATCAAAACTTCAATGTTACGAAAAATTTAATATACAGGGGTGTCATAGAAACCAATCTTATCGGTATTGGATTTGAAACCGACAAAAAAAATGTTGGTGTCATGACATCCAATGTTGTCGGTTTTTAGTTCGAACTAATATTATTGTCGGTCTTAGGTGTCACAGAATCCAATGATATTGGTTTTTATTGAAAATAAACCAATCAGCTTACAGCTCTTGTTTTTTTATTGGAAATAAATAAAGCTTAATTTTTTATTTTATTTCTTTCAACAGTTAGATTTTTTCCACAGATAGAAGTAAATAAAATTGATAAATTTGCAAAATAGTAATTTTTGCATGATTCCGGCAGTCTCCGGCAGCGGGCTGCTGCAAACTCGCAAAAGTCTTCTTCTTACTTTTTCTGCCGACAGTAAATGCGCAACAACAACAACATTGGTCATTTTACATATTTATAACGTGTAACAACAAATTTGTTCATATTTTTAATAAACAAGCTTTATACCTTCGTATTTTTACAAAACAATAAAATTACACAAATTTAAACAACAAATGCAATGCAAGTAATACAACGATGAAATTTATTTCAAATGTTTACTGTATTACCACTTTGTATTTTCTTTTCTATAATTTGCCTTTAATTAAAAACACAGGTTTTACCAATATTTAACACATAAGCCAAAACATTAAACAGCTGATTCGAATATCGGTTTTATTTGTATTTGAAAATAACAAATCCGACTTGTTTCATTGCACCAAATAAAACCAATATCATAGTTATATTTGGGAATACAAAATTTATTATTAATAAGATTTCTGTATGACGTGCTAAGTTCCCAATTTTCAATATTTGATAAATACACTGAGATTTATTGTTGAGGAAAAGCTAGCTTCTATGCGCATTACTCTGGTTGCTTAGGGCAGCTCATCAGGAAACCTTTTCCAAAGATTATAGAAAAACCAAAAATATTATACAAATAAAACCCTAAAGTAAATAAGTCTTACGTGTACCAATATCAAAGCTTAAACAAAACACCAACAATAAACAGTGAGTTTATCTTTTCTTACATTCCCCAATATTGGTTTGCAAAATCGACAATGAGCAAAACCGACTTGTATTCTATGACACCCCTGATAACAATTTTTTTGGCCGAATCAAAAAACCGCTTTATTTTAAAGTGTTTCATACAAAAAAGATCAATAAGTATAAAGATACAATTCTGAGCTATAAACCATCTTTATAAAAAAGTCAGAATTAAATAAAAGCTTCATAAATATAGTCAGTTTTCTTTTAGTAGTCACATTTTGTTTTTTTTTTTTTTTTTGTGTGAATGCAGCTATAATAATTTGTATCCTTTTTTAGAACAGTAGGGCAATATACTTATGTAAAGTAAAGTAGGTAAAATAGTGTGTTTGTACACTGAAAGAAAAATGCTTCATATATTTAATGAATCATTTTCATAAAAAAATTTTCCCTGGGTAAATGAAAATTTTCATTGTCTAAATGGAATTTCATAGTTATGGTGAAGTATTTTCGTTAAAATCGCTTCACTGGATTTCTTAATTACGTTAAAAATTTTCATTGGATATATGAAAACTTAAGTTTGTCCTAGTTAAACAAAAAATTTTAATTGGGAACATAAAAAAACAATATACAAACATAACTATATTCATAAATTAATACAAAATTATAGTTTACTTAAAAAAATGTTTAATTGTTAATTAAAAAATGTTAGATTTAATAATTTCATACATCTAATGTTACATGTATGCCATTAAATTTATGTAATCAAAAAATTTTTTTATAAAAGCAACATATTTCAATAATTGCGTTCATAAATTTAAATGTTCATTATGACAATAAAAATGTCATTATAGTAATGAAACAAAAATTTTCAATCCACTTTCAATCAACGTTGTTATTGTTATTAAGGACAATTTAATCTCATAATTACGCTCTTAATTGAGTAAAAAACATAGTTTTTTTATTCAAAAACTACACTGCCACAGTAGACTAGCTGGTAGTGAGCTAGTCTATCAGCACCGAGGTTGCGCGATCGAATCCCGCCAGAGACAGAAAAAAAAATAAAATAAAGTAAAATAAAATAAGAAAAAATAATTAAAAAATAAAAAAAATAAAAATAATTAAAAAATATAAAAAATTTTTTTTTACTTTATTGAAAGTATTCATCCAATGAATAATATTCATAGATCTAATGTAATGTTTCTAAATCCTTTTAAAGAAACAGGTTTCATTGATCCAACGAAGCGCTGTATAGGTTCCTTTTTAATGCAATTTTTCATGGGATTAATGTCAAAATTCATTGGTATTGCGAAGAAAATTCTTTCAGTGTACTATTTTTTGCTCAACTATTTTATTGTTATTAATAATATTAATTAATATTATTGTGAGGGTATTAACATACCATTTAACGATGTTTACTAAAATCAGTTGACTAGAAGGTGGCTTGGGAAAATATGGGTTAATGCCTGCCAAAATCAAGTAAAAACTATGGTTATAACAAATTTGATTTCGAATTTCTTAAAATGTTGTTATAGCAAAAGCTATCACAAAGTATTTTTCCATCACCTTCAGATTTGTTATATCGAAGTTTCACTGTATTTATGTCATTCATTCTCAAAGTGTTGGAACCGTAGCACAAACAGATTTTCGTCGGCGAATTATATTTTCCTATTTTTGGCGCCCACTGTTCATGACTGTTAATAAACTTGTTTATTATATTTTATTTTAGAGGTTATTAAGTGGTTGTTGTAGTGGTAATGATAGCGATGGCTGGGTTAAGTACTGCCACACATGCTGTTGTCCCTGCACTTACATAAAAGAAGAATGTAGTATGTAATTGATTAAGGTTAAGTATTTATTTTGGTGCACAGAGTGTGAGAATATTGTGCAGAAGTTCAGAGTGCTGAGCTTTGCAATTGATAGAGAGGTTAAAAAATTAACTTAATTAATTTAAGGCAACAAAGGGATCTTAGTAAAAACTTGAAAGAATAAGTGCAAAAAATTAAAATCTGTTTAATTATGTCATAAGTGCTTTATGGTTGAAATGTTGTACTACATGAAGGAGAGTTAAGGAAATAAAAGAAAAGTATATTTTGCCATAACCCATAAGATTTTTGAGTAGAAAAATTTAGTTTTATTAGTATTAATATATTGTTAAATATTTAATCAAACTTATTTTTACTAACCTGTTTTCATGTTGGGTTCAAATGGATTTTCTGTCGCACATGCTCCGATAAATTTTGTTAATGAAATTCAACAATATCGGTTCATAAATGTCCGAGATAAAAGAAAAGAACTACAACTTTTTTATTTAATGTGTAGATCTTTATTTTCTACACATAACAAATACATACATGATGTGGTCTAAGAGGCTGCATCAAGCTAGTGTGAGGCTTCTAAAAGTTCGGCACAGTCGAATAAAGCACTCTTACTTGTTTTAAGTTGTAATTTTTTTGTCACTTAAAGTGAACGCAGATAGATACATAGATGTTAAGGAAAGCCATCAATACAAGTTGAAACATACTTATATGTTTTATTTTTCAACAGCAAAAACAGTATAGCCTTGTTAATCCATTTATGACACTGTACGACACGATTTTTTTTATCAAAGTCAACAGATTCTGAAAATATTCGTATCTCTTTATACCCTTCACCGACATATAACTTTCTCATTCCGATTGTAATTTCTACAATATTGAGCTTAGACCCTATAAAGTTTATATATTCTGGATCCTTATGAGAAGGAAAGTTCAAATCCGTTTGTCCATCTGTCTTTCCGTCTGTTGAAATTAGCTTTCCGAAGCCCCCAGATATGATGGGGAATTGGTTGTTATATATTTATGTCAGGTGTGGTCACTGCAATTTTGTAATTGAAATTCAGCCAGATCGGCAAAAAATGGCTGAGATATAAGCAAACACCACGACTACCTGTAATTTTTTTAAAAATCCCCTGTTGTTGTTGTTTTTTATTTATTTATTTTTTCTCTATATCTGGAGAACGGAAAGAGCCACAATTTCCAAATTAGGAACAAACATTACGGTTATCAATACACAGCACACCACAAAATATGGGCGGGATTGAAGAAGTGGGAGTGGTACCTCCCGCACAGAAAACATCAAAAATTGTATAAAACTGAATTTTTGGGCTTTCATATGACCTTTGGAAACGCCTTATTAGATTGGAAATCTTTAGTTGAGCTAATTTTATAAAAAAAAAGCTCGGAAAAATCGGTTAAGATACGAAAAAATTATGACCAAAATTTGTTTTAAAATACACATTATCGGGATTGTTTCTCCATAATCTATATATATAAAATAGGATGTGTGTATGTATGTATGTTTGTATGTATGTATGTATGTATGTATGTATGTATGTATGTATGTATGTATGTATGTATGTATGTAACGTATGGTCCCAAAACGGCTGGGCTGATTTTTATGAAATTTGCAGGGAATCTTCAGAATATTCAGGCTGGTGTCACTGTGAAGTCTGATTTTCGATTTTTAGTCGGCGGGCAGAGGGGCGTGGCTAAATCCAATTTTCATATTGCACCACCAATGACATATACATACATATACTTTATTTTTATTTTTATTTTTTTTTTATTTAATTTTTTTGAAAGCTGTTGTCATGTTTTTCAAAACGAGATATCAAACTCTTAAATCGGTTATGTAGTTCCGAAGATATTAGAAAAAAAACTTTGTTAATAATGATCCAATAGCAAAATTTTAAAACTTTCGAAATCCACGAATTCCGATGATTTCCAACGATTTACCATTCTAATTCAAGCAGCTCCAATTCCCTTTGCGTCTTGCCTTTGCTATTACCATCTGCAAAGCAGAGAGGCCAATCATTGATTATTGCTGGCATAAACGGCCAGTTATATGTGGCTTGCTCCCGAGTTGGCACGCCAAAAAAATTTATACGTTTTTACACCAAATAAAAAATAAAAAACATTGTAATAAATAAATATACTTTCCAATTTGCCTTAAATACATGCATTTCTTATTTGATTGAGCCCATATCTACACCATATGAAAGTTATTCTGTAAAAAAAACTTTATGATAGGTATTCCATGGATTTTTTTTTTAAGGCCGTAAATTTCGTTAAAAGCTCAATTTAAATCGTGTGGCAATACAACACTAATGTTTGCTTTGTATTAAAATTTAAGAGATGTGATCATAATCTCAGAACCGGTGAACCGATTTTGCTCATTTTTTAAACATTACATCTAAGAACAGCAACAAAATCTGACATCTCGATCAACGGATGCGGGTGTAATTGGAACTTCTCAAGTGATAGACAGGTGGGTTCACATTAAAAACTGAATTGCGCGTAAAATCACGAAATGAATTGATCAAGAAAAACTGAAAGATACGTATATTTTTTCAAGCTATATTTTCAGAATCTGGTAAGATAGATCATGAGTGAGGCCGAATGTTTCAATTTGTCGTACAGTGTAATATACCGAGGCTAACTCAAGTTATATGTAAAAGTGCGAATGCAATGTGTTTAAAAAAAGTTACCAGTTTTACCATAAAAAATTTGACATCCCAAACTCCTTAATCGGTTTTTGAAATCACTCTAAACAATAATACTATTCATTCGATCAGGGTTCCATTTTACAAAAGCGTTTTCATGTGTGATTGTGTGAATACAAACTGTTGTGTTAAATTACATTTTTTTTGAACGTCGCAAAAGATTTGATTAAGATTTCTATCTTACAAAGTATTATAGAATACGTAAGACTTGTGTGTTAGTGTAAAGTTAGCTTTACTGCAAACAATCTGGCACCAAAATTGTTCGCTTCCTATAGTGTCCCTCGAAAATGATAGTTAATTCAACAGACAGACATGACTCAATCGACTTTGAATTATTCAAGCAATCTGAATGTATATGTATACTTTCTAGGGTCTCAGAAGAATATGAAAAAGTTTCACACTCAACTACAAATTAAAATACCATCATTCAACACTTGTGGTGAAAGTTATAAAAACCGATTAAGGTATTAAAAATGTCACTTTAATTAAAAAAAATTTTTTTTAAACACGCACTCATTTGAACTATTTCCCGTATAATGGTTTGAAATGAAGTAATGTTTTATATCATTACTTATTAAACTGGGCGTATTTATCTTCACTCACTTGGCAAAATTTTAATGTTTGAGGATGTCATCTAAATTTTAAAAAAGTTTATTTTAAAGCTAAAAAAAAAACATATTAATGTTTTATATTACTTACAAAAAACATTCGCATATCGCAAAAAACCAACATCTTGATACAATCGATGATACTTTGCAATACAAACAAAGCCTATCAATTTTATTTGACACATTTTTTTAACACATCCACATAAAACCAATTGAACTCACTCACATACGGCGTTGACAAATGTAACCAAACTCAATGAAATGGAAATTTGCGCATGAATGTGCAAGTGTGTGTGTGTGTGTGTGTGTGAGTGTGCATTAGGGTGTCCCAAAATTTTTTTTGTAAGAGGCTCAAGCATAATTTGAAAGCTTATAGGGTCCAGTATTTTTGAATTTTTTTTTTAGATTTTTAGGAAGAGGTTATAAGAGGTCGCGCAAATCAAATCTTTGTTAAAAATCTGGTTTTTCGGGCTTTTTTCAAACTTGACTCTTAACTTTGTCAATAAACACGTTCATTTAATTTTTTGATCGAATATTTCTAAAGAAAATTTCCCAAACTTTATTTCCATATACAAAAGCTTTAAGTTCCGGCAATATTTTTGTCCATTACGATTCCACATATTAAGAATTTTTGTAATTTTTTAACAAATTCTGTAAAAAACGGCTTATTACTTTTCAAATTTATATGAAAGGTATAAAAACTAGCGACGCGATTTTGAATACCGATAAGTTCTAAACAATTAAGAAAAATAAAAATGGAATTTAGTCCTACAGTTTCCGAGTTACACCATTTTTATAGATGTACCTTAAAAATTGTGATACTTTTTTCGTTAAAATTATTGTATATTTCCATTAATTTTTATAGTTACGTTATAACTGTCATTAACTTCTTACATTTATTGATCCAAATCGTTACACACTGTCATTTTCACTTTCTATTTTATGTGTGCTCCAGGAGCTATCAATCGGGCTCGCTGGATGATGAAAATTATCTATTCTTTAAAAACATGCATTTTCCGAAACCAGTTGCAATCTTATATAGACAAATCAACAGTTGATGCCTTGCTTGAATTAAGTTCATTTATTTTAAGAATATATATCAAATATTGCTACCTCTGCCAGTGCCCTCGATACGCTCCTCTCAATGATCTGAGTATAATAAAGGAATTTAATAGTTATAAAATTATTAATAAAGCAGTTGCAAAGGCCTTGCTAAAGACTTGTCTAGGTCATCAGTGGTACTTAACTCCGAAATTGGCTGGCTCAGCGTGTTTTTTGATGAACGTATCGACTTTGCGCTTAATGACAAAAAAAACTTGCAGATACTCCATGCAGCGATTATGAAGTAGCAAATGTAACTTTAACAGAAGAAAACTTTAGAAATAATGACATTCAACAATTCATTTCAAAAGCAAGTCTAACTTTTTTTTTTAAGCTTGCATTTTTCAATCGATTTTTTAAAAATAGATCCAGAGAATTGGAAAGCCAAAAAGTCATTTCAAGAGGCAAAGAAAAAAGTTCAACAATTACAAGTGGTAAATGGGGTCTATGAAATAACTCCCACGAAATAAGTCCCACTTTTAAAAAAGAAATAAGTCCCACCAAAAATTGCTTAAAAAAATTAAATAACTCCCACGAAATAAGTCCCACTTTTGAAAGCGACATAAGTCCCACCAAAATGAAATGATTTAAAAATTTACTTGAAATGAAATAACTCCCACTCAAAATGAAAAAACTCCCCCTTGAATAATATATTTCTTAAATGAATTAAGTCCCACTTTCATAAACAAAATAAGTCCCACTTTTTCACTGTTTAATGCGATTTCAAATAAGAAGTATTTGGCTCTTCGAAAAAAACACGTCGAATAATATGAATAATCAAAGCAGAGGAATAATAAAGAAAAATCGTATGCAAGCTTGCAGAAGGCTTCTTAATGGAATGGATATTACGAATTTTGATAGAGTTCCAGAATTTATTATTAATTCTTTTTTCGGTCAAGGAACGTATAGAGAACGCCTACTAGTAACAACGTTTGGATTCGTAAATGGATTAAGTACAGATCAATTGTTCTTATTATTAAGATGGAAACCGTTTCGGAAGGACCATCAGATTAAAATTATCGACCTTTATAAATGGCTTGAAGATCCAGTGCATGGTAGACGGTATTATAGTTTTAACGTGGCTGAGGATTGGACGGACTTGTGTGCTAAAATTAATTTTGTGCCACATAATAATTCTGTACCACTAAAGGCGACCGTACACGACATGTTTTTGTCATCTGACATGTCAAATTTCCCACTGCAAAATACATACATGTCGTGTGTTACCTTTTAAACTTTGCTTCTGTAGAAGTCAGATGCAAAGTCATCTGACAAAATTTCAATTAGAGCGTGCTCTATTTTCTTCTGACAAACCATCTGACATCAGAAATCTATGCCGTGAAGAAACCGGCAGCGGCGTCCACTATTGACGGAATCATTAGCCGGCTGAAGTTAATATTTTACAATACTGAAATATATATAATCATCGCACCATTGAATAGAATTTATGTAATTATATGTATAAAAACCGTTTCATTATAATATCCTACATTGGTATCTTTGAATTAAAAGAAAAATATGTTAAGATGGCTAAATTATTTAACGGCGTTAATACAAACTTTCGTGGCGGCATTTTTATTTTGGTTTTTGTAACAACTATGGGAAAAAAACAGAGACAATGTCAGAAGCAAATTACATGTACGTTTGTGACCGAATATTATAAACCTTCTGTAAAACAGCCATTTTGACAGACATGCACAATTACATGTGACTTGAAAAGTTGACAAGTCAGATGTAAAAAACATGTCGTCTACATGCACCTTAAGCAAACATTGCAAATCAATTTTACCACTTGTTAAAATTTATGAATATCAAACCTTTATTGCCGACGCTAGAAACTCTCAGTTTCATGACTTATACTCACAATTAAATTATTCTTTACTTCAAATCACTACTACAAAACTCTCGCCTCGTGCAATAAGTCTATTGATAAGAGCAAGAGGAGGACTGTTGGATATAAATGCTAGATCTTTAAGAAGTACATCCGACGGAATCTGCACTCTCTGCAATCTAGACGCAACGGAAAATACTCTACACTTTATTGGTACATGCCCCATTTATAGTGGATTTAGAAGTACATTTTTCAATAAACATCAACTAAACCTACACGACGTTCTAAATATTCTGAATGGGGATGCCTTTAATTTTGGTTCCCTTGTTAATTACCTGGAATCTTGTCTCAAATACAGAAAATTGATATTAAATGAATTTGCTTAGTTCCTTTTTACATTTTATATTTTTGAATTTGTTAATTCCTTTTTATATTTTTATAATTTATATAAATATTTGTACTAAGTTCATTTGTTAAACAAATTTTATGCTGTAAATTAGCTTTCAAATTTATCTTTTTGAATTTTTATTTTTTAACAGCTTTAATTTTGCCAATCTGGCTCACAACTGCATGTTATGCCAGTTATAGATCATTATTTAAATTTAAACAAATTTTGTTATTATATTAGTAAATGAATCTATTAAATAAATAAAAAATAAATAGTTTTAACGTGGCATTGGGATTAGTTGTATTTTGTAATGGTGATATTAGAAAACATGGAACACGAATTCCAATTTCCTACTAAAAATATAATAAAACACATAATATTGTTTTTCCAGTACTTAAGTTCGGTACCTATTTGTACACATTTCTTTAAAGTTTTTTTATTATAGTACGTATAAAGTAATTAATAACAAAAAAAGGAGAGCCATGAGAGATAAGGACAAAAAATTATAGTTGTCCCTTTTACGAAATGTCCAATATATAACCTTTTGCATAAGAAAAAAATGAGAAATAAAGCCATAATGGCCTTATATTTCATGGCTCTATCGCACTCCTCCATAAAAAAATCATTTATTTATCAGATAAATATTTGAAGGGTTTCATGAACTTCTGCACGACAGAATGGACATACTAGTTTACTGGTTTGATCGATTTTGTGAGTTTGCATTGTAAGACAGCATTCACTGCAAATTTTCAAGTGCTTACAAGGAAAAAATAAGATATTTGGCTGCTTTATGAAACACACCACGCACATATTATTATTTAGGGGTATGAAATAACTCCCACTTTACAAAACGAATTTATTCCCACTCAAAACGAAATAAGTCCCACTTAAAATAAAAACGCGTAACGAAATAAGTCCCATCAATTGACGAAATAAGTCCCACTTTTAAAAACGAAATAACTCCCACTTTCAAAACAGCAATTTTTGTGGGACTTATTTCGTTTTTAAAAGTGGGACTTATTTCGTGGGAGTTATTTCATAGACCCGGTAAATGATGTGGCAAAACGAGGTGTGGCTTTGGCTAGTACTTATACTAATGTCTCAACTTCTGAAACTGATTACCAGAATTTATTGCAAGGTATATAACTACATCGCAAGAACCGCAATAAATGATTTTTCACAGAGCAAAAGAAAAGTTTTTTTTTTTGTTGATTGGGTAAGATTGGGGAACTGGCAAACAGCTTATAATAACATATACTGGGTATAAAGATAATAACGGGTATAACTCAGGAACGGTAAGAACAAATTTAAAAATTGTTTATTCATATTAATAAGAATTAATTTGTATTTCAAACTGCATCATTAGTTTTTTTCGTTTCTATTTAAACTTAAATAGTTGCAAAGCGTTATTACAAAATTTTTGAAAAAATTACGAAAAATTGTAATTAAGGGTATCTAAATGAGTAAACTCATCACCAAAACTTATAATTTTTTCGCACAGGAATAAAGCTTAGATACTTTTCTTTTCTTTTCTGTTTCCTCAGGAATCGTAACCAAGTTATGAGTAAAGTAAAAAAAGGCCGAAAACTCCGTTTTTTTTACGAAAACTCCATTTGCGCGACCTCTAAACCTATTCGGAAAATTCTTTAAAAAAAATCAAAAATACTCTATAAGATTTTAAATTTTAATTGAGCACCTATAAAAATCAGAAAGAAAAAATTTTTTGGGACACCCCAGTGTGCATGCATGGCAGTGTGGTAGACTAAAACATTAAAAATCATTTTTATTTCAGTGCGTCAGGATATGAAGAAAAAATGATGTGCTTGTCTCCTGGGAGAGTAAAACCATTTTATTTTTCCATTTGTTACACATCGATTTTTGCGTGAATGATTCATTTATTTTTGTATGTTAAAGATTAAAATTAATCTTTTAAGTTCCTAAAAAAAAAGAAAGTCTGTAAGCCACATTTTGGTTTATGCTATTTTAACCAACAGACTGATATAAAATCTTGCTAGAATGACTTGTGGTTGAATTTAGGAGATTTGTGTGATTTTAAGCTAAAGGGATTAAGGAAAATAGAATGATATTAGTTAAAAATAAAAGAAAGTGTTTCCAGTGAGTTCTAGCGTATATTTAAACTTTGGTATGGTTTTATGCAAAATAAAGTCGTCTGAGATCTTAGAGATGTTTTACTTAATAAACTTTAAACTCAAAAAATTAATAAGTTTAATGAATTTGAACTCACCAATTTAATTATACAAAAGTCCATTTCACCTGAAAGAAAAAATACAAAAAAAAAAACAAAATAGAATCAGTAAAAAATCGCTAATATGTATGCATATTCCTTGAAGTATGAAAAAAATGGTAATTTTTCCAAATATTGCTTTAAAAATTGTTTAATTGACCTATTTAATTGACCTGTTTTCTAAAGAGCAACTAGTTACGATTGAAAGCAGTAGTGCTAGGCTAATGTTATTGACACCAAACGAAAAAGAACAAAAAACTGAGTTAAACCCAATCGAAAGCTATAAATGCATTTTTTTCGGATATATAAACTTAATTTTTTTTTAAATGCATTCTCATGCAAAACAAATTTATGTACAAGTTTGGGATATTATTCACAAATTGATTAAACATTTTAAAATTCTTTATTTATTTATTTATTTTTAACCAACGACCGCATACCCGGCGTGTGCACCTACGCTACACAATTTTTTATTATTGGAGGGGTTGCATTAAAATTAGTAAGATAGTTTCTGAGAGGCAGACATTTTCTCTACCCCTTTATGGTCCTCGTTTTGAAAAAGGCAAACCTGATGTGCCCAACCTAAAAAGGGATCTTTGTTTTACATCAGATTGATCCCTACCTCCGGGTACCTCCTTGTTGGTTTAATTTTTTTTAAAATTGAATAGCTTATGTGTCCATTAGGCTGCCAGTTATTTTTCAAAATTGGAATTTGCAATAGTCCCTTGAAAATTTAAGCTCAATCGGATAAGGGGATAGAGTTCCCCTGACCCCAAACAAATTTGCAAAATACCCGATTTTTGACCTTGATTGTCAATAACTTGGTTAATATTTATTTTACAACAAAAAAAAAATGTTAGTTAAAGTTATTGACCAAACTCACACGAACAACTTTTGTTCACAAAATAGCAAAATAGCCAGTGCTTTTGCTCTTCCAGTATCACTCTTCAATGCAGGTTCTTCCAGCAGCTGCTCAACGTTTCCGATTGATATAAGCATCGGAAGACGGTCGATCCCCACAAAGTAGCCAAGTAACAAAAAGTTTATCAAAGCTAAAAAACTCTTTCAGGTTTAAAAGTAGTGAACGATACCGCTGAGAGGAAAGCAAAATTAATGCATGATTATAATAACATTTTTTCAAGAATCGAAGAATAAAAACTTTACGTTTTCCAAATTGCAATAAAGAAATTCTTTAAACAAAAACCAAAGCCATAACTAAAATAAAACAAAATACACAAATAAAATTAAAATACGTATATTAAGGATAAGAAATCACCCATACACACATATGAATTCATCTATGGTTTTTTGTTTATTTTTTTTTTTTAATTCAGAAGATATTACAGATACAAAAAAAAAATTGTGAGAAAAAGTTATTCTTCTGATATAACTTTTATCCACAATTTCAATCAAAGTCAAAAATCAGGTATTTGTAAATTTTGGGTGGGTCAAATGCATGAATTTTTTTTTCGCTTTGAAAAAATTATATTATGTAGAAATATAGATCCTAATGCAGAAAAAAGTTTTAAAAAAATTAATTTTTTATTTTTTTTAGTAAAATTTATTAAAAAATGTTATGTTGTATTTCTGCAACACTATGCATTTACCAAAAAAAAAGATTGTTTATTTACATATGAAAATTCTTAAAACAGTTTTTTTCCTTGGTGAAGCAAAGAGACACTGCGCACTTCTCACACTTCGTTTGCGTGTATCCCTTGCACCCAGACATTTTGCACCGACTGCGCACACAATTTCCAGGCCAGTGGCCAATATTATCCTTTATTATGTCCTTGGGTGGAACATGTTGAACTGGACCTAGTCTTTTCTTGACTGGTACTTCGTTTTCGGCGGTGTTATTGTTGTTCGGCCTTCCACGTTTGTTGCAAGGTGCCATCGCATCATTTACGCTACCCAGTACTTCAGCCAATTCCAGTCTATAATTACACAAATTTAAAACTGATAAATCGTCAGTTTTTTTCGAATCTTTATAAATAAGCCAAGAATTTATAATGGACATGTCCAATAAGTGGTAAAATATACGTAAATACCACTTCCGGCTTTTCATGGCAATGCGATACCTTCCGATAAAGCTATCCATTAGATCTACTCCACCCATGTGGGCATTATATTCCTTTATTATTTTTGGGCATGAAATGTCTATCTGAGTCTTTTTTGCTTTGTCAAACCTTTGAATTTGGGATAAAGGTTCTGCTCCAACATATGAAGACAGAAAGGTGACAACCTTGTTGTCTTTCCATGTTACCGATGACAAATCAACACCATTAAAAGTTGTCATTTGCTCTTCATAAAATCCACGGGGAATACATTTTTTCATTAAATTTTTTTTTCAGGTAGTTTGGAGTTCACAAGTCTGTTAGCTTGCACAGTACCAAGGCTGTAAATTCCTTGTTTTGCAAGATGAGTAACTAGTGGTACAGAGGTGTAAAAGTTATCAAAGTAAATTATGTGATTTATATGTCTTGGCACACCTCTGGCTAGACGGATAACAACATTTCCCACTGGTCCGAAATCGGGTTCGTCTGGGAATCGCTCATGTTCTTCACCTGTGTATATCTCAAACTTATGAGCATAGCCCTTTACACTGCACATAACATAAAATTTGAACCCCCACTTATGAGGTTTGTTTGGTAAATACTGCTTCATAAAATGGGATATTTTCGTGGCACACATCATTTCATCGATTGATAATCTTTGTTCCATAGGAACTGTTGCAAATTTTTGATTTAGATGATCTATCAAGGGTCTTATCTTATGGAGTCTATCATGTTGTGAGTGTCTTCTGGGAAAATGTTTATCATTGTTATTGAAATGAAGAAATCTTCGAATTGTTTCAAATCTGTTTACAGTCATTATTTTTTTATTGGTTCGAATCCCACAGTATTGGACCAATATAGACGAATATTGGGATATCTTATGACAGACATATATATTAAAACTGCTAAAAACTTTCGTAGTTCAGTTTCCGTTAAATTTAAAGGTTTTGTTACATTTCTTTGAACGGAATAAAGATTAGATTCTTCAATAATTTTTTGAATAATTTCAGAATTAAAAATATATGAAAAAATAGTGTAAGGTGTATTTTGGTCACGCAATTCTAGAGGAAAAGTGTTGTGGCCAAGGAAAGCAGTCTGTTCTGAGCTCAATATAAAATTTTTTGTCTTCCAAACAAGGCCCTTCATAGAAGCCCGGCGACTTGCTTGACTAGTTGACGGAAATTGTTCTTGCGGCATTTGATCATTTAAAAGAGTTTCATTAGTGTTTGATGAGTCAACTGCTAGAGGATCCTCACTATTATTCTCATTACTATTATTTTCCGCTAAAGGACTCAATTCATCTTCTAAGAAATCCTCGCGGTTTACATAAAAACTTTCGACTTCTCCATCAGACTCGTCCAAACCATCTTCCGATAACTCTCCATCATTTATCTTGTCTAGATAATCTTCAATTTGCTTTGGATTTAAAAAAGGCATCTAAAAATTATTAAAATATGATGAAAATATATAAAGCACACGTTCTGCAGTAAATGCATAGTGTTGCATATTTACAACATTCTTAAATCGGCAAAATTTGTAAAAGCAAGAAAGCTTTACTTTGAAATCAAACAATTGTATTTCAGAATACATATTGGACCACTTAAAAAACATTTTTTTATATTCTTACCTTTAAAAATCAAGAAGTTGTACTAGCAAATAAAACACAAATTACACCAGTTAGAGAAATTCATTAACCGTTACTTTGTCAATGTAAAGATCACAATCAACTTACTTGCAAAAACTAAATAAGTGTTGCCAAAGTGTAAAATACATGTTGTAGATTGTATTTATTTTAAAATAGTATGCAATGAGCGAATAATAGTAATTTTGAGGCCAATTGAATGCTTCGTTGCAGAATTACAACAACATGCATTTAAGGGTTAAGATCAAATTTTCCAGGGAACCAACTCGAACCAATCTGGGGCTTGGCGTGAAACAAATTTCTTCAAAAAAAGTTTCCCATATAGTTAATTGGCCCCCTAGTGTCCATATAAATAAGCATCTTTCTTTTTCTTTAAAATCTGTTTGATAGTTTTGGAGAGGCAGAAATTGCCCTCAACTTCCCAAAGACGTGGGTACAAAACATTTATGTACAACCACAATGATCAAATGTTATGCGGTACTATTTGTTGCACAATTTAAATATTGTAAGTGTACAAGAATTCAATGAAATACACTCCAGACAGTACAGACCTTCAAATACGGTAAAAAAAAATTTGTCTCTACTCCTTGAATTTTAAAATTAAATCATGCATTTTGAGATAATTTGTGGGCTCCGTGCAATAACTCCCAGGTGCAATAAGTCCCAAGAAAAAAATTAAATTAGACCCAAAAATTTTTCATACAAATGTGGGAGTAATTTCATTATGAAAAAGCTCCCAGCCCTCTCGGTTTTATTTCATTTTTTTGGAAGTTATTTAATTTTTTGCCTGGGAGTTGTTTTATAATGAAATAAAATTCAAATAAAATAAGTCCCCGGAAAAATTAACGTGGAAGTCATTTCATTTTATTTTGGTTATCGGTGTTATTTCATTTGCTGTGGGAGTTGTTTCGTTTTTTGTGGGAGTTTTTTCATTTTCAATTATTTGCAATTTCTTAAAACTGTTTAAAATTTTAAACGGTATTTATAACGGGATATTTCAAATTATTTGAATACAATGACTTAAGTTTATCAAAGAAGAAAATGTTGCTAATTGCAATTGCAGTGTCTTATGGTTACCGGCTATGCAGTGAAGCTTTAGTTGGCGAAGCCGGTGTTTGTTATACCATAGAGTATAAAATCCTTGCGCCCGGCCGAAGGCCGACTATGCAGAGAAGCTTTAGTTAGCGAAGCCGGTGTTTGCTTTAGTTAGCGAAGCCGATGTTTGTTATACCATAGAGGAGGTAATCCTTGTACCTGGTGTGGCTAAACTGCAGGCAGTTGCCATTGCAGGAGGTCAGGATATAATAAAATGCCCCATTTGTTGTCAAAATGTCGAGGACTCAATGTTAGTTTTTTGGTAACCTAATATGTAAATATTCAAGTTAAACGAATACAAATATAATAAATTTCTTTGGAAGTTCCTTCATTTTTTTTTGGGTCTTATTTCATTTCTTTTCGATGGACTGTTTTTGGAAGTTATTTCATTAATGTCTTTAGGAGTTATTTCATTATGAAGTAACTCCCAAAAGTTGGGGTTTGTTTCATTTAAGACTTGGAAATTATTTAATTTTTTTGGGATTTATTTCTTTTTTCCAGTTTGGGACTTATTTCATTTATTTTGGGATTTAATTCATTGGGAGTTATGGCACTGAAACTTATTGCACCTGGGAGCTATTGCACGGAGCCAATTTGTGATGTGATGCAGCGGAGGCATACAAAGAATATTTAATGTTTAACGTGTCGCATGTGGCGTAAGCATAAAAACACTGTTTTTGCAAAAAAATTTTGTTGTAACATTATCAAAGAAAACATATACAAAATAATTCCTCCGTAGCCCAAACTCACATTAAAAAAAAAACAAAGAATGTATTTTTTGTTACTCCCACTCTCATTGCTGCACTTATTATGCAATCCCTTGTTAATTGTTTGAGATTATTTTGTATACTCGCACTTTTACTAAAATAACGCGTTTGTTTTTTTGTTTCTACATGTTTTCAAACTTACGCTATAGCGCGCTACTACTATAGTATGTAGTTTGATCCAGTGTTCGAAATTAAACATTAAATATCGCTCCTTAGTGTACGGTTCGGAAGATTTGTGGAAAACACAAACGCTAATAGTGTTTGTGTAGTAAATCAATAAAAAAATAACGTTTCCCTGTTTGTCATCTTCGAGCACAAAAATAATACTGTTCTTATCCAACTCAAAAAAAAAAAAAAAAATTTACAGAGACAAAATATTTATACAAAAAAAAAAAGCCAGCAAAAAAATTTTACACAATATACACACAAGCTATTTGTGCTGCGGTCGTTGCCAAAGTTTTTTGTTTGTTTATTTCTTCATCAATGTAAAAAACGAAACATTAAAGAACATTATAATATAACGTTTGTCTACAGTATCACTATAATTGTTCTGTTTTTTAACGAAGAACAGAACACTATTACGGCTCTTTCTTTAAAATAGTTACAAACGTTATTAAGGGTTGTGTTTGTCTACACAAACACTTAAAAACAGATATCGTTCCTGGGTATGTGAGCCGAACGCTAAATAATGTTCTGTTTATTTTCGATCACTGGTTTGAAAATATTTCAATGATTTGAAGTATTCAAATGGACTTGTGCAGGCGTCTACTACACGGAGACTTCTTGATCAGCCTGTGCTGTGTGCTTGGAAATTGAAATTGAAATGCCAAGGATAATGCACGTGCAAGAAAATGCTAAGCAATAGATTTGGCAGTCAGGGAGGTCTTAATATATTCACATTTGAACTATCATGCAGTCGTTAAAGAGTGTATATTTTTTGAGAGGACTAATTGGACTTGGAGTAGTAATATTGACTTGCTTATACCCAGGGCACTGTTACCTGAAGTAGGCGCAGCCAACTACAGCTTACTTCTACGAATGAGAAGGAGTAGCTTGAGATTCGAAGTCGGTATCATTACATTGAACATTAGTTCATCAGGTGTTTATATGTTGAATAAGATGAAAAAATGAACCCAGATTACTGCAGATTGTGCGATAAGGTGGACGAGGTCCTTAAGCATATTTCCTGTTATTGCTAGATGTCTTGGCAGCTATTTTTACAATGATCTACAAACTTAAAAGCATCATCAGTTTGATCATGGACAAGATCGCTAGCCGGCAGGTAATTTGCAGGGTGAAAGGGCTAAGGAGGACCTCTGTCTTTTAATGTTCTGTGTCTGTAGTGTTATGAGATTAACAGTAGACACCATCCTTTTCCTAGTGATTGTTATTATAAACCTACCCGAACTTTTTATTGTAATTTTACGTCTGAAATTAACGAAGAAAAATGTGGAATCCTAAAACGAAATTTCTCCACTTTTCCTGTAATTTACGATTCTTTTAGTTTACGCAACAACTCAACTTCTGAGTTTTAAATTGTAATTCAAATGTAATAATTTTTTTTTATATACTTCTTAATATCAAATCCACATAACATTTATATTTTTCTTTCATTTTAGGTAAGTGATCGAATTCAACTTATGATAATCGTGATTTAATGCAAGTATTATCTTAATAAAGTATATAACATCTTAGTTTAAGTTTCAATTCTTTCGCTTTAAATTGTCTAACAAATTTAAGTTTGCAAATCTACTTATAAAATACTTATACCCAAATTAGAGTATATCCAATTTTCGAAATTTTCCATATTTATGTACATCATCACAATATAAATGTGAACTTACTTTTACTTCCTTTTGGTTTTATGCTTCTGTGTCATTGTCTTTCACCAAATAACCACAGAATGCTACAGAAGATTCTTGAAAAAATAAATATTCGATCAATAATGAAAAAAATGACAAACAAACATCAGTGCAACCGCCTTCTATCTGCCACACAACAGCAAAAATTTGCTAATGCCATCCCAGTGAATGAACAATATGACAAAAAGAGAGATAAATAGTGAACGAAACAAGAATTAAAAAAAAATATTGTTTAAAGAAAAAAAATAAGGACTACAAATAGCAAGAAAAAAATCCATAATATTGGCAAATTTATTGATGATTGTTGTATGTGCAGACATCTCACTGTCTATTTTAAATTACCCAAAGAGGATGATGAGGAGTTTCCTTTTTATGGCAAAGAAAAATTGGGAAATGCTAACAAAAAGTGCAAATTAAATTTTTTAAGTGTGTTTTTATTGTGGCAAAAAAAAAGTTTAATGAGATTTACTGGTTTAAATTTGCTGATAAATTTTCTTTGTCAAATATCATCTGAATTCAATTTTTTTTTTTTCGTTAATCTTTTTCATTAAGGGCAGGGTATTTTAAAATTTTCAATATATAAATGTTTTGCACTAAAATTGCCTACCATCCAATTTCTATAAATTTAACTTTTCTCATTTCTCGGAACGATTTACACTGTAAAAACAACAACTTATTTTCATTGTGCTGTTGTTTTGTTGTTATTATAAAACAATTAACAGCCTGTTCGTCGATTTCGAACGTTAAAGTTCGCATAGAAAATTACTTTTAAAACAAAAGCAAATTTTCAAATTTTGTTTTTGTTACAAATATATTTTTCTATGCGAACGTTAACGTTCGAAATCGACGAACAGCCTGTAAATTTAACAAAATATAGGCTGCTTCACACATACAAGTAAAAATATCAAAATATGGTTTACTAATTACTGCTCTAGATCAAGTATGAGCATTTCTATAATTTCTTGATACACGCGCACCTGCCGTGTTGGCAAAATCTCAGGGTGGTCTTAACCACTGTGTGAAAAACAATGCGTTTCCCAACTGCTGTCTGTCGTGCTGTGAGAGTAACCAGCATACACAGGTAGCAACTAAAGTATC
Organism: Pollenia angustigena; assembly: GCA_930367215.1. Classification (NCBI taxonomy): domain Eukaryota; kingdom Metazoa; phylum Arthropoda; class Insecta; order Diptera; family Polleniidae; genus Pollenia; species Pollenia angustigena. Next base: position 170,404,760 of record OV884059.1, on the reverse strand, counting down.
CGGCAGAATTATTCACTCGCCCCTTGTTAAGGAGCTTGACTATCTAACCTCCGCTTCATTAGAATACTCGTTAGCATCTGTTTAATAGCAACAACATCTTGGGAGATCCGCCCAATGGCCAAACTTTATAACGTAAAAAATCAGCTCCCGAAATTGGCTTTTTAAGATCTCTTTTCCCGTAAATTTGGGTCCAAAAAACAAACACCGCGTGATCACCGAAGGGAACTTAACCAATATACAGTATAATTCCGTGCCACCCGATGCTACTGACTCTGCGGTACTAGATGAGAGTTCTGTTCAAAAAGTATCAAAAGATCTATTAATTCTGAGTTCTGCTGAATTCCAGGTATTATCTGCACCTGTTTTTCCTAGAGGACGTCACGAACACGTACAGTGTTAAAGATTCCCCTACTTTATGTTGAGTGCAAAAACACATTTTTCTGTAACATTCAAGCAGCATTTCGGACATGCAAAATCGCTTTTAAATATTTCTCGTTTTCTACTCGCATGGTTCTTAACTTTCTTGGTATCAGTGATTCCTGCTGCTGGAAGAAGATTTTGAATTTTTTGTTAACCAATTTCGTTAACTGATTGTAGCAGAGTGTGGTGTTACTAAAGACACAAACAATGTGTAAAATGTACGCTATCTGCTGTGAAGTCTTCATTTTTAAGTTATACATAACTTGTTGGTAAATATAATTATGGTGAAAAAAATATTTATTTACGGGCCTGTTCTAAAAATCACGTGATTTCAAATAACGTGCTTTTGAAATCACACTTGTGATTTTGTGGTGTTTTGAAAGTCTTACCGTTGTTGTGTTTCTCGGTGTGCTTTCTGCAATTAAAGATCATACCAAAACACACAAAAACGGGACGTTAAAATATCACACGTGTGATTTTAGAAGGCACATGTGATTTGAAATCTCGTGATTTGAGTTAAAGTGATTTCCAGAACAGGGGGTCGATTCTGGTTTTGTGAAACTGTGAAATGAAAAAAAACTTATCATTTTCGTTTTCATAAGAACTTTTCATATTATCATTTCACAATTACAGAAATTGCGATTCCCGTTCTTTTAATGAAAAAGTGTTTCATTCCATTGAAGCCGTGAAACTTTTGTATCTATGTTAATAAAATTTAAAAGTCAAATGCAGATATCGAAGCTTAGCAGTTTTGAACAGGCGGTAAGCCGCAAATGAGTTTTTTTTAACTGATTAAGCCGCATGTATTTATTTTTTGCTGAATGCTTTCTTACCATGTTTTAGCCATTTTTATTCGATTTTTTAATTAAAAATATTAAGTATTACTTACAATAAGAATGCATATGGCTATTTCCAAAAAAACGTCAACCACAAAAAATGGAAAAAAATTTTTCTTTTCAAGATTTATTTAGAGAATTGCTTATATTTTTTTAATATATGCGTATAAATTAATTGATTCGAAAAAAAAGATAAATGGTAAACGAAGTACTACAACTTTTAGCACATACTTGTGTATATTAGAAAATATGCATTTGGAACAAAAATACTCTAATCTAAGGCATATTTATGATCTGAAAAACATTTTTTATTAAGTTTCTTATATAAAGGATTATAAATAGCAACATAAAAAAATTTTAAATCATGGTGGAAAAATTGTCCCGTTTACAATGTCCCGTTTACAATTTCTTTAACAATTTATTTAAAAAAATTTAATTCATATTTTATTTTGAAATCGAAACCATTTTTAGGGCACATTAGTACGCAACATTTTAAAATTAATCCCAATAAAATATTGTGTCAGGTTTCGCAGAAATCACTGTTTAAACGGTTACCCCTTAAAACCCACTTCCGTTTTTTGTCCCGTTTACAATCACTGGTTTTTTGCAATTATCTCGGAAACCACGACAGTAAGCGAAAAATTTAATTTGCGGAAATTAAAGAGCTAATTGAGAGTTAAAAGAATCATTAATTTAAAAAATGAAAATCAGGTTGTTTTTTACAGTTTTGTCAATATAAGCGTGTGCGAATGTCCCGTTTACAATCTTGGAAGTGCCCATATACTATACTTAGGCATATTATTGTAAATACATTTTATATCCACTGTACATAATATATGTACTTTGTTTATAAAAAATATTTTTAATCAATTTTTTTAATTGTAGAAAATATTCATAAAATGAGTAATGTAATTTGATTTTTCAAATCAAGCAAACCTTTGAATTTTTTTTTTTTATAAATTTTGTTAAATAAATTTAATTTCGTATAAATATGTATAAATGTTCTTTAATTTATAATTTTTTTGGCAGCAAGCTGTACCAATCCATTTTTAAATTGAAATTGTTAAAAGCGATCAGAAAATGAGTTATTCCTGCCAGTTTGTACTTGAGCAGAAACTTTTGCAAGTAATTTTCGCTTAAACTAGCGCAAGTGACGATGTTATTCGATAATAATTTTTTTGCGCGATCGTCTGCCCGCGCCCATTCACCAAATAAATTAATGGCAGTTAACATTGGGTAACACAATAATTTTAGAATAAACATGCCATCTGTTATAAGAATGTTGTAATTGATTTCACTATTCGTTTTTCTGGTCGTTTTTAAAACAGTTTTTTTTTTTCAAAATATTAAGAACAAGAATCTATCCTTACGATACTAACAAATTGCTACTGAAATACTGACATAAATAAAAGTAAAATCATGAACAAATAAAAGGCCAAATAAAGATTAATTTATTAAAATATTGTTAAATTATAAAACAACAATATTGTAGGCGGCTGTAAGTTTACTTTAAGACGCCGCTAAACTTATATTCTTCACCGCCGATGGTAATTACATATCTACTTTGTCTTCTAATCAAGTGTCAAACTATGCAAATACACAACTAAAAATTAATAAATTTAAAAAATGTCAGGATTAATTATTTATTTTATTAAATTTATGGATATAAATCCCTAATAATAACTAATACATAATGACATTCTTAACGCAAAATTAGAGATATTAAGAATTTAAAAACACGATAATATTGCGTTTAATTACATATATGTATGTATGTACATTAATCGAAAAATACTAAAAAATTAATTGATTTTTCGCAATAAATTCACGATAAGCAAGGGTAGATAAACTTTATTATAGCTTTACGTCAGTAATGTTATGTATATCATTAAAATTTGGCATTTTATTCGAATATATTGAGTTTTCACCGTTAAAATGAATGTGTAAAAATATGTCTTAAATGAAAAGTTTTTGACACTTCTTTGCATTTTTACACAGAACAAGAATCGTATTACTGTGAAATTGTGAAAACAATTTGTTTCATTCCACTTGTTCTTTTCATATGCAAACATTGAATTTTATTTATCATTTTTTCACTCAACGAGAATCAGAAACTCTATGAAAATGTGAAATAAGTTTTCATTTCACAGTTTCACAGAACCAGAATCGACCCCCAGGCCTGTTAATGTACAAAATTTGTTACTGAAAATAAATTTGTTGGAGTTTTAAACGGGCTAAGTTCTGTTATTGGAAATCACTTGCATCGGTGCCAGATAAAGTCTAACTCATAGGATTCGTCTTGGTGTTAAAGAAAAGACAAGAAATTAATTCTGGTTATCGATAGTTTTACCCTCCAAAACCGCTAAATTTGCTAGAGTGGCTTAACCGCCATATGATCTTCACCCATTTTATGATTTAAAACTCTATATGTATGTATCTTTAAAAAAGGGCTGCGTGAAAAACTTCATTCATAAACATACTGATGTGTTGTCCACTGAAGTTCGTGTTTCGATAAAATTGAGCTTATTGAACAAACTGTTGTTTGAAGGCAGAATTAGTCTTTACTTTCTGTTTTTGTTCTGTTCCGTGCCGTTCTGTTACGAAATTGTAATAGTTAGTTTTTCTGTAGCAACTTATCAGCCATTTATAACAAATTTATTAATTTTAGACCGTCCATTGTTTTAATTCAATCACTTTAATGCAAACAAATTTGAAGAAATTTAATTTTATGAATTCTTAAAATCAAAAATAGTTTATTGCAATGTAATTATGTATTTTTTATAATTTATTTTGCTGTCGCTTACAAAAACTTAAAAAGATTTTGATTTTAACAAACTGAACCGCAACAGAACAAAAAAACTAATCAATTTCACAGGTTTTTTAATAACAAAAACAAATCAGCTGATTCGTAATAGAACAGAAAGTAATGACTAAAGGGCATAATAAACCACACAAAATGCTTGGCAAACACACACATTGTTTCCGTTTGGGGTTTGCCAATAAACAACACAAATATTCTCCGTACAAACATAAATTTTCATTTTTGTTTAGTTTTCAATGAATGCAGTTGTCAATAGTGCTGCGGCAATTTTGTTGCTTTTTGGTTAAAACGGAGAAGAAATTATAAAATAAAGGCAACAAATTTAAAGTAAAAAGTGATTTAAGCAACGAGCTGTTTTGTGGCAAGCAATACTACTAAAAAATATAATTTAATATTAAAAATGAATTAAATTGAATACATTTAGCATTAGACGCCACAAAAAGTTTGCCAAATATCCAACATGTCTGCCAAATATTAAAATTTTTTAATATTTCTGCAAACATTGCTTCAAATATTTGTCCAAACAGCAAACACCCCAATTAACAACACAAAATGTTTGTACAAATGTAAAATTTTGACATATTTGACAAGCCATTTGTGAGGTTTATTATGCCCTTAACTGAGGCTTTATTCTTGCTACGAGCAAACACATTTTGTTTCAGATCGTAAAAACAATGAAATGACTTTTGTTTTGCAATTTGCACTCTCTTTCTATTTTAGAAATACTCAACAACAATGTTGCCACTTTAGTAAGTTCTTGTTATTTTTTTTTTTTCTCTTTTGTTACCTTTGCAGTAATACGTGTAATTTTTAAGGCATTTTGAATATTGAACATATTGCTGAAAAATGTTTTTAAAGTTAGTGAATGTTTTTTAAAATAAAATAAATTTTTTTTTTGATATTTTAAAATTAACAAAGTAATAAGAATAAACTCTGAAAACTCGAATCCCTTTCTAATAAATAATGAAATATTGGAAGAAGTTGAAACATTCTGTTACCTCGGAGCTGCTTTAAATCGAACTGTTGGATCTAGTGCAGACATTGCAGGCCGAATAAAAAAGGCCACACAATCCTCTGGCCAGCTCAGTAAAGTATGAAAATCATCTTCATTATCACGCCGTGTTAAGATCAACATTTTCAACACTAATGTAAAATCAACTTTATTATATGGATGTGAAACTTGGAACGCTGCTTCCCGAGACATTAACACTTTGCAAGTTTTCGTAAACAAATGTCTCCGAAGAGTTTTACGAATCTTCTGGCCACGAACCATCTCAAACAACAATCTGTGGGCTGAAACCCGTCAAATACCGTTGTGTGTAAAAATATGGAAAATAAAGTGGAACTGGATTGGACACACACTCCCTAAGCCACTGTCCGATCTTGGCAGGGATGCTACCGAATGAAACCCGCAGGGAAGTCGCAGAAGAGGCCGGCCAGCACATACATGGCGTCGGCAAATTGAAAGCGAGGCTAGAAAGATGCACAAAAGCTGGAGTAAAACAAAAACTATTGCGATGAACAGATCTGAATGGAAGAAGTTTGTTGAGGCACTATGCTCCTTATAGGATCGAGGGGAATTTACATTGAAAGCAAAGTCATATTTGTTTATTTTTTGTTATTTAAATATTAATGTACTTCATAATTTTGTTGCTTTTACTCTTAATGGTTATTTTTGTTGTTTGTATCTTTCCTAATGTTTTTCTTTTCCTTCAATACTGACTTTTAAATCCATTGGGGTATTCACAAGGTGTGCTATCATGTTATTTGTCATAATCTTACAATGGCTTAAAAATATTGTTGTTGCTTTGTAAAGAAAAAGTGTATTATATTAATAGAACTGTGCTTGCTATGTTTATTGTGCTGTCGTAATTAATTAGAAGAGGCCTTCGCTGAGCGGCTGAGCCGAGCCGCATTCGTTTTTGTAAGCCGTCGCGGTTGATGGCGGTGATGAATTATGAGCGGTTGTTCACAACAGTCGTATTTTTTCATGTTATTATTTTAAGGCATATGACTTTATGACACCTTGTGAGTCCCCCAAATGTGTTTTTCCATAAACTTATTCGACATTTATTCAGTGGTTGTTTTGTTTCAGAGTTGTTTTAGCAAATAAACTAACTTAATCTTTCTTCTCTCTTAAATATCGAGTGGTTGTTGCTTTCGTTTTATAGTTATTCTTCAAACCGAATACAAAATTATGATGAAGGTTTCAGGAACATCATTATTAAGTTTTGTGCAGATGTTTAATCTCTAAACATTTTCACGGATTAAAAGAGAATTTTGAAATCTGTATAATTTAATTCTAACAACAAAAAACGATAAAACTTCTTGTGTTTACTTTAACATTACAAAATTATTCAAAGAATTCCTTAAAAGTCCCTTGGGTGTGATTTTACTCTTTAGGAAAAACTGTGTTATTTGGGATTAACCAGGGCGGTGGATTCGGAGTTGTAGAGCTGGTCTTGAGAAGTTTGTACCAGAGTTGGAGTCGGACTCGAAGTACCTACAACAACTTGCGAATGCGACTCATAAAATTTTCGGCATAAAAAATTAAAAAAAATTTTCTATTATTTCCAAAAAAAAAAAATTTTAAGAGGGTCTGCTTTTCATATTACTTTACATCAGCGGTCATCACAAAGAGAGACTGCTAAAAATATGTATGTAGTGGTGAGTGCAAAGAGAGGAAAATAAATTTATTCGTTTGAGACATTAATGGCCATTTTCTGAATGTATCGACAAACTGTCTGTTACTTAATGTCAACATGAGTGCCGGTTAGCTTTGCGATAAAATCGAAGCAAATGAGACATTGAGAAAACCAAATTTCTTTAATGTGCAGTTTTTCGTTGGGAAAATAGATAATCGCCTTATGAGAAAATGGCCATAAATATGTTTTTTGTTCTTGTTTTTTAAAATTATGGCTTTTTACAATTGTTTCGTTAACCTTCGTGTTGTGTGTGTGTGAAATTCACGAAAAGTGCTCGGCGCCCGGGGGCATAGCATGATGATCGTTGCTTTACATATCGCTCATTTGCTGCAAGACCGGCATAACTCAAAAAAAAAATCCATTTCGAGATAAACGCATTTAAAATTTTTGATTTGATCTAACTACTTAGAAAAAAAGAAGACACATTCTCTACAAACTGGGAAAGTACAAAAGATATAAAGATGAAGAAAGAAAAACAAAGCGAACAATTCTGCATTTCTATCTCCTTTTTTGAGTTCTGCCGGTCTTGCAGCAAATGAGCGATATGTTAATAACTTTATTTATGGTTAATGCAGCACGTGTTAGAATTAAAATATCGATTTTAAAATTGTACAGAATATTTTTCTTGCGTTATTGACCAATTGAAAAGTAACTGCATTATAAAGTAGTTTAAAGTCAAATAAGGACCAGCCCATATACATTTAGCCTCAAGGTTAGAGTAGGAGTCGGAGTTAGAACTATTTTTTGACGACTCCACAGCCCCGGTATTAAAATTTTGTGGCTGCTTAAACGATAAAAACATAAACTCACTGTTTATTGTTAATGTTTTGTTTACGCTTTGATATTGTAACATGTTAAACTTTGAGTGTTTATAATTCTTTTTCGCTTTAAGGTTTTATTTGTATAATATTTTCAGCTTTTCTAAAATCTTTGGAAAAGGTTTCCTGATGATCTGGCCTAAGCAGCTAGTGAAATGTGCATAGAAGCTAGCTTTCCCTCAACAATAAATTTCAGTGCATTTATCAAAACAGAAAAAATCTTATTTATAATAAAAATTAAATTTGTCTGACAAATCACTTTAATCACATGTCATAATTTTAAGATTGGCGAAATATATAGTGTGTTTTACAAGAAAATATCAAACATTTTTTTAGAAAATATTATTGAAAAACCTAGTATTTGATGAAATTGTTATTAGACTATGTTATTAAAAAGCCGTAAAAGTTATACAGCGGTAAATTTGCACCCGAAGACCTTTATTGTTAGTTATTTTAAGGAACATATTGTCCCTTATATTTTTCTGATGGACCGAGATTGATGGTAACTTTTTCAATCATAAATGTTTTGCATATGATCGTGTTCTTCCAAAACTCACCAGTATACCTGAATCAACTCAGAATCTAGAAATATGTGGTGCATATATTTCAACAGGGGACGCATGTATCCCCTAATTTATCACAAGTGATAGTGGATGGTGTTTAAAGTAAAATAAAAACAAAAATTAATTTTTTTTTTTTTTTTTTTGATAATTCATCTCCAGAGAAAACATTGCTTATCATTTAAAATAAGTAAAAGTATACATAAGTACTCACATGTAGAAGCAAACAGAATTTCTCCATTTTAATGGTTTCTGTTTTTTGTATGACTGTATGTTTAATACACATACTTACAAACACACATATCTGACAGCATAAGAGAATAATGAGTCTGGTAACAAGAACTTTCGTTTAGTTTTACTAAAACAAAATCAAAATTCTTTACGAAGACACAAATACATACCAACGTAGTCATCTATCAATTTTAATTCTATATTTTGATTTTAAATAACAAAGTTTTGCAACAACTTTAAATATGCAAAATATATTTGTAAATTGTTATAAGGCTCGTTTATAACAATCTGACATCTAACGACAGCAAAGTCTTCCAATCTGTCTGATTCAGTCATCTCTCAAGCTGATTTTTATCTGTTGTTTTTACGTCATTGCTGTAACATTATTTACTAATGCGTTAGGAGCTGATGTGTTATTGCCATTATTATTATTCGCTCCACCACTAGTGGCAAATGAGGGTATACTATTTAAGTGTGTCATTTCGTGTTTATTTAGGAACACATAATGCATATAGTATATTGTAAGTCCATTTACTGTCTGTTAAAAACGCTCACATTTGAAAGATTCAACAGCAAAAAAAAAAAGATGTCTTAAATTTCTTTGAGTTCTTCTTAGCACTATGGGACTAAAATCCTGCACAATCGATTTATTAGGAAACGACTTATAAACTTAAATGTAGAAAACTTCTGGAAAAAATTCATACTTTTGATGCAAAAGCTTGTTAGCTAATTTTTGTAAATTTCCACTAATTTAGCAATTTTTACCGAATTTTCGCCAAAAAATTTTTATATATTCCGACAATTTGTTTCTTAAGCGATTTAACGATTTCAATTAAATTTTACGATTTTATCCAAGTTTTCAGTTTTTCGTGAATTTTAACCAACCAATTTTTTCCTGTGGTTCTTAAGAGCTTTAACGAGTTTTATAAATAGCCGCTGTTTGCAAATTTTTGCGTATTTCCGCTAATTTCACAATTTTTACCGAAATTTTGCAATTCCTTATAATTTTAGCGACTTTTGATTAATTTTATGGCTGGTTTGAAATATTAAAAATTTTCGCTATTTTTGCAAATTTTCCGATATTTTGGAATTTTCGCTAGACTATCAAATCCTAAATGGGGTTTCGTAAGTTTTGAAAGTACTTTAAGTCGTCCCACGCGATAAATAGTTTGCCCTCGATGACAGAGTTTGTTAAATATACTAATTAATTAAAAAAGATGCCACTTAATTGACATTTTTAGCTACTATGTTGTTGAAATTGAGTTACTGAATTGCTGTATTGTTACCGCAAGCAATAAACTGTGCCGGTAAAATTAACGTTAACGTAAGTTGTTAAAAGTTTGAGAATTCCACTACTGGTGCGCTTTGATTCTCCCGTTAAAATAAAATTCATAATTTTTTTTAAACAAATCTCGTGTATTAATAACGAAACAATTGTACTAAATCAAGATACTTTTAGTGTTATCGGTATTCAGATATACAGAAACCTATATTGTATTAATATGTATTGAAGCTGCTATGGACACTCCTCCAAGCCACACCACTCCTTATCAGATTTTTGTATAGAAAACCAAACTTTTTGTTTCAATGCTAAAAACTTTTACTGTAACCGTTCTCCAGATCTATAAAGCATTTAATTTTTTTATGAATGAGAGGCACCACGCCCTCTGTCAGGATTGTTTACGAGCTTTTAATACCATTTAATACCAACAAAAATATACATATGTATTACAAATTTAAAAGGGCAACAAGGAATAAAAAAATTATTTTTAATACTTTTAAGGAAAGCGATATTCCTACAAAATTAAAAAATAGACTTTAGCACTTTTGGCTTATTGCCACAGATATAAAAATTATCTCTTGATTTTTATATATTGCATAATTGCCATATTTGAGCAAAATAAAACAAATGAAAATAATCGTTGTTTGCCAACAAAAAAAATAATAAACTCAAAATAAAAATTATTTACGATAAAAAATAAATTATGTTTGTATAAAGTATAAAAAAATTAAATAAACAACAAGAAAAAAAGCTTTTTAAAAATCAAGCTTTTATTTGAATACGCTTAAAAGAAAAAAAATAAGCTTTTGCTTTAAAACTTTTTTTATCAACTTATAACGTCATTACACAATTTATATGATTTAAAAGCTTGTCGCGAGATAAAAGTACGCGTATTTACTAAGTTTGAAAATTTTCATAGATAAAATCAAGTTGTTAATTTATTTGTTTTTCTGCAGAAGTAAATCTTGCAACAAGCTTTTATATCCTTTAAATTGTGTAATGACGTTATAAGTTGATAAAAAAAGTTTTAAAGCAAAAGTTTATTTTTTTCTTTTAAGCGCATTCACATAACAGCTTGTTTTTAAAAAAGCTTTTAAACTTTCAAATTATATTTTTCTTTTTAGCACATTTTAATACAAGCTACTTTTTAAAAAAGAATTTTTACTTCTTTTTTTACTTTTTTTTTAAACCTCGGATTCGTATTCTCAGCAAGTCCTTTTAGTTGCTACTCATATTGTAGAAGTGCTTTTAAAATAACTAGTTCCCCGTCTTGTGTGTGCCTTCATGTTTGATTTAGAATGACGTCACACAGTTCACCATGCCTTATCATCCAAACTGAACGTGTTTACAAAATTTCAGCTCAACATAAATACATTGTAAGTTAAATAAAAGTTTTTAATAAAAACGAACATTTTTAGTACATAAAAGGTGACAAATTTTTCGGAAAAATTGTCAAAATCGTCAATGCCGTCATACTTGGTATGCCAGATATGGTATGATGAGGGAGATTGCTTTACTATAACACTATCATGCCAAGTATGTCATATTTACATTAGTACACAACCAAACACTGAAATTTATGTTATGGATAATTATATTTGATATGGGATCTCCCGGGATCCCTCAGATTTTTCGGGAAAAAATCCCGGGAAATTTGGGCGGGGGTTTCCCTGATTATTTTTATTTAATTATGGAAACTTTACTACTGATATACAGGCCTGTTCTGCAAATCACTTAAACTCAAATCACGCGATTTCAAACCACATGTGCCCTTTAAAATCACACATGTGATATTTTGTTATTCCGTTTTTGTGTGTTTCAGTGTGATTTTCAATGACCGAAAGCACATCGAAAAACACAAAAAGGGTATGGTTTTAAGACAGTGGTGATCATTTCATAGAGCAATTGCTTTTTGGTTCCACCCATCACTTTTTTATGCTCTTTTAATTCAGTTGTCTTTCAGACGGCAAATGGTGCACATGCTTTAGTTGATTTTAAAAAATAGTGCATAAAAAAATTTTCGTACTACTACGAAAATTTTTTATGATAAATACTGCATTTTGTTTTGTTTTTTTTTTACCTTTAAAATATAAGGAAACATATTTGGTTTTACCAAATAGCAAATTAATCGTGTATTGAAGTATTAAACCGATTTTTTAAACCAAAACAATTTTTACGATTACATTTTTATAAAAATCTTTTCATTTACTTTTTTGTTGTACTATATTTCAAAATTTGTCTCTTATTCTCACCAATACACAAGCATTTCAATTTTGATCAGCACTGTTTTAAGAACACAACAAAATTACACGTGTGATTTTGAAAGCACGTGATTTGAAATTTTGAAAGTTGTTCCCCTTGCCACAACAAATTTAATGACTTTATATGAGAGTAACTGCATAAAAGACTTTTTGGATTAGATTCTAAAAATGCAGTGAATATTGAATTGAATTGAGGTCGTGAATTGTTATTTTTTCAAGTTAGTTAAATTTAAATATACTTTGCACCGTTTTATATTAAGCGGGAATACCCGGGAAATTGAAAAATTAATCCTGCTTTCCTAGAAAATTGAAAAAGTCAGACAAAAAATCTAATAAAACTATGTGACAGTTTTTTGACCAGATGTAAATTTGCCCGCTGAACCCGAATATTAAGTCATAATGCTCAAAAGAAGAACAGTTTGCGAGATATTCCAGAAAACCCGTTATTTGTGTTTTAAAAAAAGTTGATGTCACTTAAATGCAAATATCTTCAAGAAGAATACAAAACTTTTATTTAAAAGATTTTGTTTCAAGTAGAACTGTTGCTTATAATTCTTATACGTTTAACAGTTTTATTTGGTTTAATATCTTTTTTTTCTAAAATCTTTATGGATGAAGTTTCCTGACGAGCTGGCCTTAGCAACCAGTGATATGCGCATAGGAATAGCTTATACCATCAACAATAAATTTCAGTGTTTTTATCAAGGATAAAAATTGGGAATTAAGCACGAATAAAAAAATATTTTAAAATTAAAATTTTGTATTCCCAAAAATTATTTTGATAATATTGGTTTATAATTTTAAGATAACAAACTTAATTCTTAACTATTCTTACTTAACGGGTAGGGTATCAAAAAATCGGCACTTTGACTTGTTTTATTGCCAAATTTTACTTCCAACAATAACAATCTGTTAAATGTTTTTTTTCTGTCGGATTTTCATTCGATATTTGTCATGTTGATTGCTGTCTGTATTTTGTTAGTGTTTGCCATTAATTTAGTGTGATTTTGACATACGGTTTATTTTGATTGAGTTGTTCGTAAACAAATAGTAAAAACAAAATATTTTTGTATTAGATATTTAAGCTATTAAATGCAGTTGGTTTGTTTATTTAGATTAATAGAGAAAACAATTGGAACTTTTTTTTTTTTTTTATATTTAGCTAATGAAAATTAATAGGAAATAATAATAATTAAAGATATAACTATGTTGATAAAATAATTCATTAGTTAGCTAAATAATTATCTTAATTCTTTGAATGACATTTTTATTTTAAAATAAATAATAGCCTAATAATAACAATTGTGATTTTATTGAGCTGTTGGTTTTCAATTGAAATGTTTGATCTTTATTAATTTTATATATTTCAAATTGGATATTTTAAATAATGTCAACATTAAGATATAAATTTAATTGCAAAAGTTTGCAGGATGCATTTATTTTCGTAAATCATTTTTATGTACCTAGTACTCTGTTCGAACCTGCGAAAAATGATGAGCAACATTGATTATTTCACACGAAAATTTTGTCATGTATCAATGTTATCTATCCTGCAAGTATGCAACATTATTTTTGAATGTAAGCAAAAACCATAGATGGGGGTAGTACAATAAAGGTTGACTTAAATCAACATTGCACTCTCACTAAATAAAACGGCAATAAATTATTTTTTACAAATTTGTACCTTGCAATCAAAAAGCTGTACGAAAACATAATATCACTAAAATTTAAAAAAATTTAATTTTGTACTTGCATTTTTGATTTTTCCGATGATATGCCCAATCATAGAAAATTAAACTAAATGAAATTCTGTCAATAACGGAATAGTTCTTGGATTGAATCATGCAAACACAAGTTTTGTATTTTAAATTGTGTGCAAAATTTTTAGTCAAATAAGTGAAGAAAAAAAAATTGCAATAAACTGATGATTGCTTGATTTTAAATCAAACTATTTTTTTATCACAAAATGTTTTAACATTATAGTCACTTATGTGTAGTAAGATTGAAAATTTTTAGTTCATCACTTAACATTAACAAAATTATTACAATAATTTTAAACAAGTGCACTACCCCCATCTATGACAAAACCATGTGTTTTGAAAAATGTCATTAAAAAAAGTAAAACAATTTTATTTTAATTATTTTCTATAGTAAAAACCACAAAAAATTTCCTTTGATTGTTAATTTTTGCACTTTTCTACATTTTTATTTCTGAAACGCTTGTTATAAGCTCCACTTTACAAAAACAAAATAAAAAATTACAAAAAATGATTAGTTATTGCTTAAAATTCCATGCGAAATAAAAGGAGCTGCACTTGTTTCGCACGAAAAATAAAAATGTTGCTAGAAATATAAATAGTTCAACAAAATAACCACAATACTAATTGTTGCTAGAAACATTTCGCATGTTTTTCGCATATAAACAGAGTACAACACTATCAACATTTTTTCGTTTGTATTTCACAGAAATTTTTTTTATATTGAGTTTGAAAACATTTCGCACGAAATACTGAACAGAGTACCAGGCTTAAGATTAGAAAAATAAAAAATTGTTCCGGAAATATTCAAGGGTATGCTGAAAATCGAAAACGTAAAACGCAAGAATTTGGAGGTTGTTTTTAATACACTTTTAATCTCATTTTAATAATTTTTGTTATAAAATTCTGTTTAATAAAGAAATATGTGTCATAAAATTCTTTTATTACAGAAATCTTATTAACAAACGACTTTTTAAATTCTTGCGTTTTACGTTTTCGATTTCCAGCACACCCCTGGTTGTTAGCTCGTGAGATACATGGTCAAATGTTTTGAAAATCATTTTAATTTAAGCCCTTTTTTATTTATTCTGATCCAAAAGTTTTAGATATTTTGAAATTAATTTGCACTCCAAACTTATCATTCGTAAAAATATAACTAAGATTTTAAAAAATTAGTCTCACAATTTTGTTGCAAAGTCAAATATTTTAAAAATTGCAAAATGCAATTTTTATTCTATGATTCATAACAGTCGACTTAGTCTTATGCAAACAAATTTTCGCCATGTCTTCGCTTTAAGTTTAAAAAGCCCTGCCTTTTTGCCATATTCGAGACGTTATAGCTGCGCAAATAAATCTCATTAATAAAACCTGATATGTCGTCTGAAAGTACTATCCATTACCTTTAAAGTAAATGTTTAACCTCCCAGTAAAAAATGTTCAGGTTTTTGGAAGCAAGAACACCACATGAGTGCTGATATATGCGCTGGAAGCAACAGAGAAGCGAATAACATTGAAGTGAATTTTTTATAATTAAATAAAAATTATTGAATAACTTCGCATTATTCCTTATAACTTATAAGCAGGGAAACCAGAAATATGCAATTGCATGTTTTTCCTTGTGCGACTAATGAAGGCAGAAACAATATATTTATCCGTTTTAGAGCTTTTTATGAATTTTGGCATCGATTTGTTAGTGCATATTTTTGCATATTTTACCATTTGCAACATATTTGAGTTAAAAGAACCTTTTTGTAGCATTTTTTTGGTTTATAGCGCATATTTTGCCTTTTTAATGCATATTTTGATACATAATAAATTTTTTTAGATGTCTACAATAACTTTCGCAACAAAAAAAAAAAATTATTTTTTTTCCGAAAATCTGTTACTTTAATTTCGACATCTACATTTAATTTTTACTCTTAAATTGTAAGACAAAGCAGGTTGCCATTAAGAATAAATGTTATGCGATTTGTATATTGACCAATCTTTTAGTATTCCGATAGAATCAGAATCACTTTTTAGAGTGATCTAACGATGTCCATCCATCCGCCTGGCTGGTTGTCTGTCCATGTAAGCCTTGTGTGCAGAGTGCAAGTTCCAATTTTGTAGATAATTTGATCAAATATGGACGAAGTCTATGCAAATGGTGAGAATCGGTCTATAATTTCACTTCCAAATTGGACTCTTTGTGTCCGCAAGCTATCTAATTAGGATGGTATTTAAATTAAATTCGTGCCAAAAACTATTTTACTTCAAATTAAATTATTTTCGAATCGGTTCACATTTGCTCAAAGCTCCCGTCCTTAACTAACTTTAAATTCCTTTTAAATGTTAACATTTGTTAACAATTTGGCGACCGTACTTAAAATCCCTTTAAGCCAAAAACCCATATGGATATTAATATCTAAATAATATTCGGCGCAAACATCTCTTATATGAATTTTAACCTTTTTTATGTTTTTTTTTAGATTTTGTTATTAAATTGTTGAATATTGTGTCTTTAAATGAGCAGTTTTTATTTTTAGGGCATATTTTCCAGTTTTCAGAGCATATTTTCCAGTTTTTACTGCATATTTAATGCGCATAAAACGTGTTTTTTAGAGCATATTTCTGGTTTCCCTGCTTTTAAGTAAGCAAGTTGTATTTTGACCTTTTTCGCCAAATTCAATGTCAAAAATCGCCAAAATCGCCAAAGCCTTTGCTTATAAGTTGTTGACAATAAAATACATATTTTTAAATTATTAAAAATATTTGTTATAAATCCTAAAAAATTAATTAGTTCCGTATCGCTTAAATACGCCAAAAATTCCAAAAAAAAATCGCCATAATATATATTTTATTTAATTTTTATTGAGAGCGAAATAAAAATAGTTAGTGCACATAAAAAATGTACGATGTTTACCATAAAATAATTTATAGTTGTCTACTTAAAGCAACAAAAAAAGAATTTTTGCGGTTTGTACTTAACAAATAATAGAAATGCACTATATACAATAGTCGCAGTTTCATTATATCGACCCCTTTGCGCAAAATTATCGTATGTTACAAAAACCAAATTTTACAGGAGATCCATTTTTTATACTTTTCTATGCTATCACTTGCAATATAAATATGAAAATATACATTAAATTTTTGGAGCAACGAAGTGGAATTCGCCTACAATATTTTGTCAGGCGACGTCTCTTTGAATGTAGAACAAGATTGCATCAAAAACTCAATTTCAAAAAATTGGCATATACGATAATTTCGCGCAAATGGGTCGATATATCTAAAACGCTTCACCGGCCAGACTCCCTATTTGTCTTCTTATTTGGAATATATTGTGAGGGTGTTAAATTTATTCAACGAAAGTACAAAAGAAGTGCAACATGTACAATTCCCATTCATATAACTTATGAGGCATGTTCTGAAAATCACTTTTTGTGAAAGTGATTTGAAGTCACATAAAAGGTGTTCTGGACAAAAAGCTTTTTTCATTATTGTGATTTAAAACCAGTCAGCTAAGTGGCCGCCGATTTAAAATTAATTGATTATTTGTTGCCACCATTTTTAACTAAGTTAAAACTTTTGTGGTTTTTAAAACACCCATTAATCACAATGGTGATTTCAAAATCTCATCTTTTGATTTACAGAACATGCCTGTATAACTACTTATAACGCGCCTAGAAGTTCGTATTTAATTCTAATTCGAAGGCGAGTTTTAGTGGAGTTCATAGTTTTAACACAGGCAATACTAATTGTAATTACCGCATATAAAGGACAGCCAAAGTAAAGTCCTTGAAATTGTACGTACCTGTCGTATTCTTGTAGCTTTAAAATGTTGGCCTAAACTTATATAGTTATCTTTCCAATTAACCAACGCTAATTTTTTTCATTGTGTTTCATAAACGTCCAAAGGTATGATAGGATTCATAAAAATCTTTAAAATATCACTAACAACAACGTATTTTATCTGTGATAATAAATTGCCACTTACATAATGTGAAAATGTTTATAGACCTAAAACATATTAATGTTTTAAGGAATTTTATTTATTGATTTTTTCAAGAGCAACTTTAAATATAAAAAACACTTTTCTAGAAGATTTTCATTAACTTCATCAGCCATTTGAACACACCTTCAAATACCTATCATACATACCCAGCAAAAACTTGCATTGCAAAGTAATGAGTTAAAAAGCTAATATAACGACTCTTCACTACTTACACATTGGCATTTTTTCCCATTGTTTTAACACGGTGATGTCATTGGAGGCAAGTACTTACCAACCTCGCTTACAAATAGGGAGTTAAAAAAGTCATTACCACATTCGCTTACAAATAGGGACTTAAATAACTTATTACTCCGATGTCACCAAAATTACAACTAACATGTAATGAATTTAAAAAAAAAATTTTTTTTAATTATTATTTTTTTAATTATTTTTTTAATTATTTTTTTCTATTTTTTCTTATCTTATTTTTTTTCTATTTTTTCTTAATTTATTTTACTTTGTTTTATTTTTTATTTTTTTTTTCTGTCTCTGGTGGGATTCGATCGCACAACCTCGGTGCTGATAGACTAGCTCACTACCAGCTTGTCTACTGGGGCAGTGTAGTTGTTGCATAAAAAACTATGTTTTTTACTCAATTAAGAGAGTAAATATGAGATTAAATTGTCCACAATAACAATAAAAACGTTGATTGAAAGTGGATTCAAAGTTTTTGATTCATTACTATAATGACATTTTTATTGTCATAATGAAAATTTAATTTTATGAAGGCAATTATTGAAATATGTTGCTTTTATAAAAAAATTTTTTTAATTCATAAAATTAATGGCATATATGTAACATTAGATGTATGAAATTATTAAATCTTACATTTCTTAATTAACAATTAAACATTTTTTTTAAGGAAACTATAATTTTGTATTAATTTATGAATATGGTTATGTTTGTATATTTTTTTTTTATGTTCCCAATTAAAATTTTTTGTTTAACTTGGACAAACTTAAGTTTTCATGAAAATTTTCATTTTCCCAAGGAAAATTTTTTTATGAAAATGATTCATTAAATATATGAAGCATTTTTCTTTCAGTGTAATAAAAAAAAAGGAAATTGTAAGAATAAATATTTAAAACCAATTTGTATAAGACTTGAAAAAAATTAAACTGTAGATGCATTTTATTATGAATGAATTTTAAATTTCGTTAATCAACTCATACACAAGTTCTTAGGTATCAGATTATATGTCAGACATTACTTAACTTCTTCTATGTAATGCAGATGGTATAAAGTAGTCATTGAAAAGTAAGTTGTTCAGTAATGGCAAGTCATTACCAAGTTTTTGCTGGGTATGATTGCCTGAAATTTCATTCATAGGTCATCAAAAATAGCCACTTGGCGATTTTAACTATTTTATAAATCGCCATGTCGCCAAACCAAAAATTAGGTCACCAAACATGTTTGAAAATCGCCACGTTTGGCGAGAAATCGCCACATCTGACAACCCTGGGATGTAAGTGAATAATTAAACTCATTATTTTTAAGAAAAAATTCCCGAACTCTAAGTGCTTCTGTTATTCCCTTACATGGAAGCAGGTTGTATTGCAATGATTTACAAATGGGTTTTTTTTATTACCGAAATATTACCGAACATAGAAATTAAATTTTTTTTATGCGCAATCAGTCATCAAATTGTTTTTTAGCAAAGAGGAAAAAAGGTGTGCTTCCGTATTCGCCGTATAAAAATCATGTTTCTTGTAAGCAGGTTCGTAAGGGGGTATTCTGCTTCTCTTTCTTACAAAACTGCTAGGTCCATTTATTACTAGGCTTTGTAATATATTTTTCCTTTAAATTAGAAATATCTCACTCTTCGCTACCTTCAATGCATTTCGCCATTAATTCGAGATAACTGAACTAACATATTAGGGGTGCTGCACCACTGTAGCTCTGCAGCTCTAAGAAAAATAATATTAACTTTGTGGGAAAGTACCCATCTC
The DNA here is from genome assembly GCA_930367215.1 of Pollenia angustigena. Classification (NCBI taxonomy): domain Eukaryota; kingdom Metazoa; phylum Arthropoda; class Insecta; order Diptera; family Polleniidae; genus Pollenia; species Pollenia angustigena. Next base: position 170,385,087 of record OV884059.1, on the reverse strand, counting down.
CCCCTCTTATACCACTAAGATTTTGTTGGAACATGCAGTTTGGTTTAAGAGCTACGCACATGATATTTGTAAAATTAGCTTTTTAGGAAATTATGCTAAAATTTACTTTTTATATTAAATTTTGCTAAAATTTACTTGAGCGACTTACTATTTTAGTTCTGTACATATGAGAAAAATAAAAACTACTTTGTATGAGGAATACACATCTACCCGCTCCTATTCTATAAATAGTTTTTTTTGGAACATGCAGTTTGATTTCAGAGCAACCGACATCAAATTTAGTTAGCCTCACTATTGTAGTGGCAAAAAGATACGAATTGATTCGTGAAAAAAGGAAATTAGTGCGTCGATGAATATTTTTATAAGAAAATCAGGATAGAAATGAAAAGAACTTAATATAGATGCCTTCAAGCTTATATCTCCCAATATTTGGTTGAAATATAGAAAAAAAAAATCAAATTTCAGATCTTCAATCCAGAAAGTTTTTAAATTTTTTTTTTTTATTGTGACTTATATTTTCATTATGTCAAACATTGTTTAATGGTGAACACTAACTCGAAGATTGCCTCACATATTTTTAGTAGCCCCAAATCCATTGTTACAAGTCCTTCTTAAGGTGCGCATATGAAGCATATTTGTGTGAATAGTCAAAATATTTCGTGAAGAAAACACACTTTTCCATATGGTCACTTCTAACGAAAAAATATTTAAACGAAGAACTTTTTTACCATATTATTGTCACTGACAACCATATTTTTGTTAACTTAGGCTACCATCAACCATGCTTGTTCGTTTGTAACCATAACGTATTTCTCTTGATTAAGAGGACGTTATTGTTCGATTAAGATCATACAAATACAATATGCCAGAACATGTTTCCATGCGGGAAATTTGTGTAAATCGGTCCAACAGACTGGTCCTGGGATTTGTGAAAACAGAACAATGACCAGTGAAAGGAGAACCAATAATTTAATAGGTTTATGGAGAACAAAAAGGTAGAAGAAGTAATGAATTACAGTACAGTCTCTTCCGCTGGTATGACACATTTTTTTGGTACTTTCTAAAATTTGATTCTTGATGTTAGTTGTAGGACTTGTTTTATTGCAATAAAACTATATTGTATTGAAGTAATACTACATTGTAGTAGCTATCACTAAGCACGTTCATTCGGAATAGATGTCTGACTGGTCAAATGGTGTCAATTGACCCCCTCTAATGACAACCCCATGTAAAACTAGAACCGGTCTCTACAACCAAAGACCTATCACTGGGCCTTCCATGGTGTCAGTTCGCTTTCCTCTAGGTTATAATATGAATCTGATAGCTAATCATTATGTAAAATTGTCCGCTGAATCCGAATATGAAGTCAGAATTGTCAAAAGTATAACAGTTTTTGAGATATTTCAAAATAACCGTTATTTGTGTTTTTAAAAAAGATGATGTGACTGAAATGCAAATATCTTCAAAAATTTTAAACGGGCTGTGTAATTCTTTCTTTCTACTGAAAAGTTATAAAATTTCTAAAATAACCATGGATTGCTTATGAAGATTGGTCAAGAAATGACAGAGTTACAGGCGACAAAAGTTCAAGCTTCATTGAAAATTTTATGTTTTTGTTAAATTTTTTCAAGTTATTTTTTTTTAAACCAATGATTTAAAAATCCTAATGTTTTATTACATGCGACATTAGACTATTTTAATATGAACATTTTGCGCCCAACAAGACATAGATTGTTACAAAAATGACAAAGCTACAGAAGATTTAGTAAATTAACCCACATAGAAATTCAATACTTTTAAGCTACGTTCACAATCAAAAAAACAATTTCGTTTTTTTTTCTATCTTTTTTCTTCCCAAAGTATTTCATATATTTTCCTTTCATTTTTAAAACAAAAATGTAACTAAAATTTTTTTAAAAATGTAACTAAAGTTGAGTCAACTAGAACTTCAGCAACAATTTGTATGAAATTGTTTCTGACGTTTAAAATAATTTTATTAAGTTTTGAATGAAAATTTTAACAAAATGTCTACAAAAATAAAAATAAATGCATAATATTGTTGTGGCTAAAATTTGCGAACGGTTTCTTGATGCAAAATGTGTGTGGTTGCAAAAGAAATTGTTGCTCTATATTATGAACACCAAATGAAAATGTTTTTTTGATTGTGAACGTAGCTTTAAGCAATTTTTAATATTTATTGTTACTAAAAATTTAGCTTTGTATATTAACTTGTTGTAGATTAACCCATTAAGGACCTGCGTTGCGTTTTCGCAACGTTCACTTCAACCTCCCCTCAGGCATTTTGTTGTTACGTGATAGTGTTATAAAGCACAGTGAAATAAAATTTAACTAAATATCTAATCGACCTATTTTTGGATTTGTATCATACATAAGTTTTTTTTTTATAAAAATTTTTAATCTAAATTTTTAATTTTTCCTGTTTTTTTGGGCACTTTTGAAAAAGTTAAAAAAAAAATAAAGTAATATATCATATACCTATCTGAAATATTATTTCTACTAAAAAATCCAATCATCGTAGACATTTGAGACTTTTTTTATGATTGTATATATCCGTGATGCGAAAACGCAACACTGGGCCTAAACGATATACAAATTACATACAATTTTCAAATACAAACATATTTATACAATCACTTGCTATTTAAAACAGCATAATAAAAACATGTATGTATGATAATTATACGTTGTTGTTATTTATGTGTTTTGAAATTTTCGATAATTTTTTCACCTTTTTCAAACTAATTTCCAATTTTTAAAATGCAGGATATTTCGCAGAAGGTAAATTCTCTGTGACAATTCCTTTTTTTTTCTTATTCCCAAAGTGTGTTATTTTCCTAAAGGAAAGCGAACTTACACTATATCACTTATATCACTTTAACATGGGGTTGTCATTGGTCAATTGACACTATTTGAGTTATAACAATGTTAGATTATTTCGAAACAATGTAGTATTATGTCAATAAAACAAGTCCCCAAAACTAGATTTAAGAATCAAATTTGAGAAAGTCCCAAAAAAAAGTGTCACACCATCGGTGAAGAATGTACTGTTTTAACCTTTTTGTTCTTTATAAACCAGTTAGATGATAAGTTCTCCTTGTTCTATTTTCACAAATCTCAGGACCAGGCTGTTGGAACAATTGACACAAATTTCCCCCAGGGTTATTCAATAGGTACAATAAGAGAAAATCGAACAATTAATGTGAAATTATCCTCTCCCAGGATATTAAAGAAAAACCAGTAAGAGTGCTATATTCGACTATGCCAAATATTTGATACCATCCACTTACAGCTAGGATATTTCAGGAGTGGGCATTATATTGGACCTGTGGTAAATTATGAACCGATCTTCACGAAAGTTGACAGTGTGATTTATAAAATTTATTACAATAGAATTATTTGTTATGGTGTTATACTACTAAAGTGTTTTTCGAGAATGGGCTTTATATGGGGCCTATGGTAAAAAATGGACCAATCAATTACAAACGTGAGAAATGTGACATAGCAGTGCACCCAAAGTGCTTTGGAACATATCATAATTGAATTAAAAATGAAATGTATATGAATATCTTTTTTTAATTTTTTTTTTTCCTAAAGACGTGAATAAAAAATTTTAATTTAAAATGTTTGCAAATGCGCTTAATTTTTATATCGTTAAGGCCCAACGTTGCGTTTTCACAACGGGGCAGATAACCCCCACGTTTTGCCCAAAATTTGTTTTCTTTCATATTTAGGTATAAACAATAAAATTTTAAAAGTTTCGTCATTATAACTCAACGGGATCATGGCTCGGGCCTTAATGGGTTAATTTAATTAATCTTCTGTAACTTTGCCATTTTTGCACCGATTTGGATCCTATTGGGCACAAAATGTTCGTATTGAAATAGGATAAAATTTTATTTTTTGGATATTTGCATTTCAGTCACAGCAATCTTTTTTAAAAACACAAATAACGGTTATTTTGGAATATCTCAAAAACTGTTTACTTTTGACAATTCTGACTTCAGATTCAGCGGAAAATTTTGAAATTTATTGTTGATGGGATAAGCTATTCCTATGCGCATTTCACTGGTTGCTTAGGCCAGATCATCAGGAAACTTCATCCATAAAGATTTTAGAAAAACTAAAGATATTAAATCAAATAAAACTGTTAAACGTATAAGACTTATAGCAACAGTTCTACTTGTAATAATATCAAAGTTTAAACAAAACACATCAACAATAAACAGTGGGTTTATCTCATCTTACATTCCCCACTACAATTAGTTGAAATTCTCTCAACATTAATTGTAGTTGTAAGTAGGTTAAGAAAAACAAAATAAAAACAACAACAGCTTACAAAAGATGTTGTCAATTAAGTGTTTTTTAGGCCGTGCACTTGCCTGTTTATTATCAAAAAGTAATTTAAATTTTTGGGAATACATAATTTTAATTTCAAAAGATTTTGTTATTCGTGCTTAATTCCCAGTTTTTATTACTGATAAGCAACCAGTAAAATGCGCATAGGAATAGCATATCCCATCAACAATAAATTTCAAGTGTTTTTAACTTTTGTTCGTTAGAAAAAGTTTTGTATATAGAAAAATGTGTTTCCTTTTCTCACAGAAAGAACACAAAACAGAATTCAATCTTAGTTTTGCAGGTTTCCTAATACGACAATTCTATTTTCTATTTTTACCAAGTTCTAAGAATTGTTTCGATTAACCTTCACTAAGCTGCAAATTTCTAGATTATCTTTAAAAAGCAAAAAGTTTATTTAACTGATAATTTTTTGAAAACTAAAACCAAAAATCACTTTAAATTCAAAAAGCTGTTGGGATGTGGTTTATTCCACCCTCCAATAAAAATTCTCATTAAAATTAAGTTTTAATAAACTCGTTGTTTTGCAACGTTTTTCCGTTGTTATTATTCACTTGAAATTTAAATTTTATGAAAGTTTTCCAACAAGTTTCTACAAACACTTCAAACTAAGTAAAACAAAAAAATGTGTTGCAAAAAAAGAATTTACAAATACAAAATTGCACAAACAACGAAAAACAATAAATAAAAAATTTTAGAAAAACCTGTCTGCTATAAAACTTTTTATTCAATTTTTTTAAGACTTATTTTTTTGAAAAGAAAAACTGTATTAATTTTCATGAACATTTTTTTTTTTTCTTTTAAAAAATGTTTATTTAAATATTCCATAAAAAAAACTTACGAAGCATAAAATACAGTACTTTTCAGGTACAATAATTAATAATTAATTTCTGAAAGTGGATTATATTTTTTGCATTATTTTTTAAATTTGTATCTATTTAATTTCAAGGGCGTTGGTTAAAAAAATCATTGTGGATAAAAAGAAACTAATTTGTATATAAAAACTTTATTAATTTCAAATGCTTTAACTAATACGCATTTTACTGCTATTACTACTGCAATAACAATTTTTGTAGTTATCTAATTATTATTACTTTTACTGAATGTTAAAGTATTAAATAAGGATCTCCACATTAACTGTGGAGATCCATAACAAAACGCAACAATGCCTCTTTTAAGTTTTTTTTTTACATATTTAAACCTATATAGCCACTAGACTGGTCGCATCTTGTATGGGATTTTGTTTTTTTTAAATTTAGTTGTTTGCGCTGCTTAAAATATGATAAAGATGTGGCGGTTTAATAAAATTCTTAAATTAATTAAAATTTTTCGTTTTTGTGAATACATAAATCAAAAGTTGTTAACAGATTTGAATCATTTATAGCTTGTTTTGTTTGCAATGTTATTTTTTATATGTCTGCATAAAATTAGAAGCATAGCTGCATTTTTCAATTTTTTATGAATTTTTAAATACAAAATTTCCAAAATTTTAATAAAAAAATTTTTTTTCCAGAAAAAAAATTATGTTTCTAAAAGTAAATTTTATTGCAGAATTTCGGTTTTTTTTTAGTTTTTCAATAAACTAAAGCGTTTTTGAGTTACGCGAACATATGTTGTGCAACGTCCTTAATTTTCGAAATAACGGTATATCTCGAAAACCAAAGCCAACATAAAGAAAAAAGTTTCAACTTCCTTAAAGTAAATTTTATTGCGGAATTTCGTTTTTTTTAGTTTTTCAATAAATAAAGCGTTTGTGAGTTACGCGAACATATGTTGTGCAACCTCCTTAATTTTCGAAATAACGGTATATCTCGAAAACCAAAGCCAACATAAAGAAAAAGTCTTAACTTTCTTAAAGTAAATTTTATTGCGGAATTTCGGTTTTTTTAGTTTTTCAATAAACTAAAGCGTTTTTGAGTTACGCGAACATATGTTGTGCAACCTCCTTAATTTCCGAAATAACGGTATATCTCGAAAACCAAAGCCAACATAAAGAAAAAGTCTTAACTTTCTTAAAGTAAATTTTATTGCGGAATTTCGGTTTTTTTAGTTTTTCAATAAACTAAAGCGTTTTTGAGTTACACGAACATATGTTGTGCAACGTCCTTAATTTTCGAAATAACGGTATATCTCGAAAACCAAAGCCAATATAAAGAAAAAATTTTTAACTTTCTTAAAGTTAATTTTATTGCGGAATTTCGGTTTTATTTAGTTTTTCAATAAACTAAAGCGTTTTTGAGTTACGCGAACATATGTTTTGCAACCTCCTTAATTTTCGAAATAACGGTATATCTCGAAAACCAAAGCCAATATAAAGAAAAAAATTTTAACTTTCTTAAAGTTAATTTTATTGCGGAATTTCGGTTTTATTTAGTTTTTCAATAAACTAAAGCGTTTGTGAGTTACGCGAACATATGTTTTGCAACCTCCTTAATTTTCGAAATAACGGTATATCTCGAAAACCAAAGCCAACATAAAGAAAAAAGTTTCAACTTTCTTAAAGTTAATTTTATTGCGGAATTTCGGTTTTTTTAGTTTTTCAATAAGCTAAAGCGTTTTTGAGTTGCGCGAACATATGTTAATCTATCTATACAATATATAATTTCTTAGTATGTCAGGATGTTTGCATGTATGTCCTATTCTTTCCGCAACTTTCTGAAGCCATCTGATGAAATAGGAAGCTGAAATTTGGCACACTTGAAGTACTTTCTCTGCCGAAGATCGTAGCGTTCATATTTTTGATTTTCGGCTTTTCAACTAGTATAACTTTAAAGATCTGATAGAAAATATGTTTTTTTTATAATATGGGGAACTTTGGGCCCCACCCGGCACGGCTAGGCACCGTCGGATTGACCTGAAAAATTAGATCATGATTTCTTACACCAAACCTCATATTTTAAGCAGCGCAAACAATTAAATTTACAAAAAAAAAAAATTGCGACCAGTCTAATAGCCACTGTTAGTTATACAACTAACCAAACGCCAATAGTTATGTTGTTATTCAATAAGAAATATAATGATTCGGACCAAAATGAAAGAATTCTACACACGCTTGATAAAGTTGGTACAATTGCACTTTTTTTGGTACAATTCAAAACTAGAAAATACGCTGGTACCCCCATGACTCATTTGGTACTATTTCCAAATGTATCAAACCTTTTGTTAATTGATGTAAAAAGTCAACTCGTATTTACTGTTCAATGAACAAAAGCGAAGTCAGTGTTTAGTACAAACGTTCTTGCGAAAATTCAAAATTTCGTAGCCATTTTATGAAATCTAACGGAAACTCTATTTTTTTGTTGTTCGATTTGACAAAACAGCTACGATATTTTGCATTTGTTTTTTTGCAAGACCATTGCACCAAACACTGAACTTCGCTATTGTAAATAGATTTTTGCACTTGTTCATTAGACGATTGCATATGCCACATTCTAAATTAACTATCAACAGAATTTTGGACTAGTGGGAGCCCACTAGAGATTTTACAACCGCTAAATTAAATTTTATTATATTCGGACTTTCTACTCCTATCCTGTTTTTGCAGTACATATTGAAAATTGCTTAAACAATAAATTTGGAAATGCAATCCGAAGATGCTCGTATGCACATATTTTCGCTTAAAATTTTTATTTTCGTTTAAAATTTGAGATTGCATTTTGAGAAATATTCTCCCATTTTCACAAAAATTTCGTCAATTTTCCACAAAAAAAAGACGATAAATTCTAAAAAGTGTACGAAAGCGCTCTCTGGCGGCAATCAAAAGCTTAACATGTTCAAATAAATTTAAAGTAGATTTTGTTTCTTTTGTATTAAATTTTAAATTTTTTAATTTCAAAAGATTTTGCTATTCGTGCTTAATTCCCAGTTTTTACTCTTGACAAAAACACTTGAAATTTATTGTTGATGGGATAAGCTATTCCCATGCATTTCACTGGTTGCTTAGGCCAGGTCATCAGGAAACTTCATCCATAAAGATTTTAGACAAACTAAAGATATTAAACCAAATAAAACTATTAAACGTATAAGAATTATAGCAACAGTTCTACTTGTAACAATATCAAAGCTTTAACAAAACACATCAACAATAAAAAAGTGGGTTTATCTCATCTTACATTCCCCACTACAATTAGTTGAAATTCTCTCAACATTAATTGTAGTTGTAAGTAGGTTAAGAAAAACAAAATAAAAACAACAACAACTTACAAAAGATGTTGTCAATTAAGTGTTTTTTAGGCCGTGCACTTGCCTGTTTATTATCAAAAAGTAATTTCAATTTTTGGGAATACAAAATTTTTTATAAAAATAAAAAAAATATAATGAATGATTTAGTACGCTTGTGGTCGAAAAAGTACGATTTTAAAAGTTCGTTGGTACAATATTGGTAAAGGAGAACCTTTATCATCCCTGATTCTACATCAATGCATTTTATTGCATTAGTGAATAGTGTATGTTTTGTTATTTATCATTTCCTGCTTTATAAGAGCTCTCTAATTGAAGCGCTTCATTATGCGCTTTTTCTCTGTAGTGCTTCAAAAAACCCTAATTTTTTTACTGGGAAGATGCTTGTGCCTTAATTGGAAACTTTGTCTCCTGCCGTTCTCGAGATAAACATACAAATAAATTAAAAGAACAACAACAACAAGGAAGTTTTGGGTAAACTTATAAGCAGTCGTGGTTTTTTGCTCATATCGCAGCCATTTGTGGACCGATTAGGCTGAATTTCAATAGCAAATGATCAACAGGGAAACCGTAAATAAGCAATTGCATAATTTTCCTCGTGCGACCAATAAAAGCAGAAAAAATATATTTATCCATTTTAAAACTTTTTATAAATTTTGGCATTGATTTTTTAGTGCATATTTTTGCTTATTTTACCATTTGAAGCAATTTTTTTTTTTGCATATTTTAGTTAAAAAAGCATTTTTTCAGTTAATAGCGCATATTCCACCTTATTTTGGTGCATGTTGAATTTTTTAGGATACCTACAAGTGCTGTCTCAACGAATCACAAAATAATTAGTATAACATTCTAGTTAACAAATGGCTTTTCTGTTTTAAATATCTATCTATATACCTTACGTGTTGCCTCAATTTCGCTGTCTATATTTAATTTTCAATTTACAATTGAAAGCTGTAGCATGTTGTCATTCACCCTTATCCTGGTTGGCGTAGATGTATTTAGACGAAAATTAACACTGTCGTGCAACAAATATGCCAACTATTCCCTTTTTTGTAATAGTAAGATTTGAAAACAGTGTTGTATTTTGAATCTTTTTGCTGAACAAGATTACATTTTTTCAAAACGCCCAACTATCGCCACAAAAATGCCAACCACTAAAATTTTATTCCAAACTGTTAAATTGTATACAGAAGCAAAACTTTTAGAAAAAATCAATTAAAAATCAATTATTAATGAACTGGTTTGTTTAATACACAGAAATCTATACCGAACTTTAAACACCGATCGACACAGAATTACTTTTTAAAGTGATTTATTCCTGTTCATCCGTCCGTCTGTCTGTCCAGGTAAACCTTATACTCAAAGTACAAGGTAAAATTTGGTTAACAGTTTTATAAAATTCGGTAAACACTTTTTAATTACATTAAGGACGAAATATATGCTAATGGTGGGCATCAGTCTATAATTTTGCATAGTTCCCATAAAAGGTGTCCCCAAGCCATCTTATTATGTTCGTATTTACAAAAAATTCGCCCCAAAACAATTTTTAATTAAGTTTTTTGAAACTCTTATCGGTATATACCTTAAATTTTCTTTTAAATGTTAATATTAAAAAGTTAGTGACTTTCTTACATAGCTGGGGAATTTCGATTAGAATTAGAAATCATTACGATTAGAGAAATAAAATAATCTAATCATTAGAATTGAATTTTGATAAAAATTTCAGATTACTAATTGATAAGATTAGAAATAATCAAAAATCTAATCACAATTAGTGACGATAAGCATTTCTAATCAAATCTAATCAAAACTAATCCAAATAGTAATTGATTAGATTTCTTGATTATTTTGGATAAGATTTGATTAGATCAATTATTTTTAACTATTTTTGTGAAAAGAAAATATTTATTTATCACATTTGTTGCTATATTTACATAATGTAACAGTTTTTGAATATTGCATAAAATTGCATTACATATTGCCACATACATACATATGAGTCGTTTATTTTGAAAGTGGTTTAAGTCCATTTTTAAAAAAAAGTAGTTAATGGCAACAATTATCACGATAATGAAGTTTACATGTACGCCTGGGATGATCGAGAAATTCTGAAGAATTAGGATCTTGCATATTAAAACACACAAAAATTGTGCAATCGGCAGAAAATAATGCAGATATTATTGACCATAAGTTTTTACTATCAGGACATTCATTTTTGCCAAATGAAAGTGATTTTGGCGTGATAGAAATGGCTTTGAGGACAAATAATTTAATGTATGTCCCACAGGATTACTATGAAACCATAAAAAAATGTCGAAAGAGTAACAAATTTATATTAACTAAAATGAAACGTGAAGATTTTTTTTTCTACAAAACCCCTGGAAGAAGCAATTCATAAAAGATTAAAAAACACTAGTGCTGACGACGTCAGTGGGGTGTTCCACGACAGGAATGCTTCCTTCAAAACATTATTTTTGGTCCAAATTTCAAGGCCGGGATCTGGCTCATTTAATAACATTAATAATAACACAACAATAAAGTGAACCAGCTGTGTTAAGTGTTTAGTTTAAGAACAGGGTGCACCGTATGCAATTTTATGCAATATTCAAAAAATGTTACATTATGTAAATATAGCAACAAATGTGATAAACAAATATTTTCTTTTCACAAAAATAGTTAAAAATAGTTGATCTAATCAAATCTAATCAAAAATAATCAAGAAATCGAATCAATTATTTTTTGGATTAGTTTTGATTAGATTTGATTAGAAATGCTAATCGTCACTAATTGTGATTAGATTTTTGATTATTTCTAATGTAATCAATTAGTAATCGTCTAAAATGGCTAACTAATCATAATTAATCAATTTTTCAGCACAATTAAAATTTCTAATCCAATTGCTAATCTTTAGGATTTCTAATCATTATTCCCAAGCTATGCTTTCTTAGTGGCATATGTAGGTAACATTTTTCACAAATAACTCTTATATGCATTTTAAACTCATAGCATAACTTCGTTGACGGAGCTTATGACTGCCCATCGGTTCCAAATACAATTATCTCAAAAATTCTTCTGTAAATAATTTTGTGTATGGGCTATGCTGATTGTAATTTCTTCCTTTTTTTAATGGGCATATTTTCAAGTTTTCGCTACATGATTTTTTTCTATTTATTTTTTATTTATATTTTTTTATTGAACATAAATAGTATAATAATTATGGCCCCAGTGCCACAAGGGATTATTGGAGCTAGCTGGCAAGATATATAACTTGTAAAATGTACATATAAAAATGATTAAATATAAAATTAACGATGAGTTTTAAGAGAATTAAGATTACAACAGAAGCGTTTCAATTTTATAAAACAAAAAATGTTTACAAGATAAGTTAAATGTTGTTAATCTTCACATAAAATACTTTTTTAAAGCATATTTTCAATTTCCCTGGTGATCAGAAATTTGATTCCATTTAAACGTGTTTCAACGAAGTTATTAATGATTTATGGTATTTTAAGACTTGGTTTAAAATTTCAGTGGTCACAGACTAAGCTTTTTTAAAAATATGAAAATGAATGAACACAGAATAAGCTTTGTTTTGCTTATTTAAACGTTTTTTTATCGATGTTTTAAGTGATATAAGATTTTTTAAGATATGTACTAAATATAACAAGTAGTCTATTTTTCGTCAAAAAGCTATAGTACATTAAGCCTTAACGCTCATTGAAACGCATAAAGCAATATAGCCATCATTACTGATTTAACAAAAAAATTAATTGCTATTTGTTTTTGTTTCACAGCAAACACACATACACGCAAAGAATTATTTACTAAATGATTCTCGTCCAAGCCAAAAATTTCTTGATTTTAACTTGATTTGTTCAAGGTTTCGTTTAAATATGCTTAATTCCTATTCAATACTATTGTGAACTGAAATTTATTGTTGATGTGATAAACTATTGCTATACGCATTTCACTGGTTGCATAGGCCAGATCGTCAGGAAAATTCATCCAAATAGTAAAGAAAAACTAAAGATATTTTACAAATAAAACTGTTAAGCGAATAAGAATTATAAAGCACAGTTTAACTTGTTACAATATCAAAGCTTTAACAAAAACAACAACAATTAACAGTAAGTTTATCTTTTCTTGACCGACGTTCTCTGTGAACATTTTATTTAAATATTTTATTTTACATTTTTTTATAAAATTTATTTGTATTCATATCATTTTTTTAGATAAATAAAGGACATATACCTATAAACAGACATCTTTTCTTACAGTTCCGACTACAATTGGTTGATTTTTTTCAACTCTTTTCTTATTCAGTAAAATTCTCTTTAATAAAGAAAAATTTTGCTTAAACCAAGCCACACATTTAAATAGAATAAGTAATTTTTGGCTTAAACAAGAATCATGCAAAATTTTCTTGGTTAAAACCATATTTAGTAAATAATTCTTTTCGTGTAGTTCATGACTCATTGGAGATCATTTTAAATCAGTAAAAATAGGAATTGTTTTCCATTTAGCTTTAAAAGATGTTTGATTTTTTTTTTTATAAAAAGAATATTCATTGATTTTAAACTTTAAAATTTTTGTATGCTGGGAAAGCACATTTTGTTATACATGTGTGTTTAGCTATGAAATATATTTGAATGTAAATTATTTCAGTATTAATTAAAATACCTTGTAATCTGTGGTATTAGTTACGGTATTAACGTTTATACAGATTACAGAACTATTTTTACACGAACTGTCATTCACAGTCATGGGGATGATGGTTGATTGTTTTTGCGCGCTTCTAAAAATCAATATTTATAATTAATTGTTTGCGTAAGTGTTTATTAAGGTGGTTCGAAAAAAAGATATGTCAATGATGTTTCTGAGACATAAAAACCATTTTTTGCCACGGCCAAAAATACAGCGCTTTTAGTTTTTTATGTAGGGTGTGTTTTAGCTGTATGAGAATTTAATATAGACAGAAATATTGTTGAAATTAAATTTTAATGATTTTCGGCATATGTCCGCCGCGGCTACGAGTTACATGATCCACTCGATCAGTCCAATTTTTGAGTCCTTTTTCCATTCAATATGGCCATACGGCGTCAGTGGTGAGTTCTACATCGGCTTCCAATGATTCAAGAGTGGCGGCATAAATACTTGACATGACATAGCCCCATAAAAAGTAATTCAGAGGCGTTAAATTGCAAGAAAGAGGAGCCCAGTGAACAGGACCACTTCAGGAAATAAAGTTGTTAACAAATTAATTTTGCAATAAATCGATTGTTAAGCTCGGTGTATGGCAATTTGCGCCATCTTGTTGGAACCAAATGCCGTTGATGTTTAGCTGATTAATTTTTGAAAACAAAAATTCATTGAGCATGGCTCAATAGCATTCGCCATTCACCGTAATGGCACCTCCTGGTCATTTTGGAAGAGTAGTTAGCCGCACCAAACAGTCGATTTTAATGTATGTAATGGCTATTCGTTATTAGCTTGAGGTTTGTCTTTTATCTAAATTCGGCAATTTTGTTATTAACGCAGCGTAAAGCGCAAAATGGAAAGATATTTTTTTAAAGAAAATGTCAGCAATTTGAAAGCGTTGTTTAGCCTTAAACGATTCATGAGGATATGCCAAACCTTACTGAACAGAAATGTTTACAGAAATGTCAATTTAGCTGCCAAAACATTCGAAGTACTCATGCAGCCGAAAATTACCCGCTATATAGCGCCACTATTCAAATTCCAACCTTATATCGCATATCACTGTTTATGGAGAAAAAGCTTAAATATGATGTACGACATGTCGAGATCGGACTTCAAATGACGAAAGTAAGTCTGTTATTTTTAGGGGACTGTTTCACTCTCGAATTTATACATTTTCTCGAAACAAACGCTAGTCGAACCGGGAAAGATCTGGACTTTAAAACAGGTGAGAAAAAATTAGCACCGTGAACTTCTTCAAACGAATTAATTGTTCTCGGCACAAGTCCCTTGTACACCACTGGCCCGACTTCAAATACTTAGCGCTTGTAACATGCAAAATCGACTTTCTACGTCTCTCGAATTCAAGTCGTGTTAAACCTTATTTTCTTGCCTTTGAATCCACTATACTGCTTGCAAACATTTTATGGCTCCCAATAATTTTGCAAATTTTCTACGCCATTACAACATTCTTCATTGGTAAATGCCTCCAATTCATCATATCTGATGTTTTTTGGCACACCTCATTTGTGTATTCTTCTATTTCAAAACAACCACTTCTTAACAAGAAAGAAGAAGATTTAAAAAAAACTTTTTTAAGAAACGCTTTTCTTAAAAAAGAACATTTAAAAAAAATTTGCTCTCCCCCTAGATTTTATCCTGGCTACGCCCATGTATTCGTGTATTGTCATCGGGAATATGCATGCCTGCAAAGTTTCATTCATTTGCATTGAGTATAAGGCGGTTAAATTAACGTTACAAGATTTGATGTTCCGAAGTGAAGCTAAAGAAAAGGTTTTAAAACAAACAACCCTTCGCAAGCTAAAATCGATAGAATTATGCAGGATAAGCTTGGCTAGACAATCGATGTGATCCGATTGAATTTGCTTTTTTAATTGAGCAGTAAAGCAAGACAATGCGCAAATGCTGCTTTGATTGCACAAAGTACGACATTTCAGGGAAATACACAACTTTGTTGTTTACACTGTCTTGCTCAATGACAGTTTTTAAGCCCTCCAAAATCCCATATAATTTAATGAAGACACAAACCATGTGTTTTATGCAAGGACCCTTAATAATAATTATGTTCATTTTTCAGGTACAAAAAATTGACCACTTTTAAGAAATATTCTAAAAAAATTGCTCGTAACTATTATATATAATGAAAATAAATACTTGTTAAACATAACTATTATATCCAATTAATATATTTTTACATTGGCTTATAACTATTATGATCGATAAATATTTATTTTTCTTACAGATAACTATTACTAAAGATTTTTATTGTTTTTATTTACGATAATAATTATTTTGAATATTTTCTTGATATTAATTGTTTTATTTTTGCAGATTATGCATGTGTATATATACACACACATTAAAATTAGTTATAACTGTTATGTTATTTCTTATTCATAACTATTAAAAATAATTTGTAATATATCTATCGAATAGTAATAGTTACGTTTGAGAAATACTTTTATTTGATAGCCATAATAGTTATCATCAATTTTTAAATATAAAAATTTGAAATAATAATTACTAGATGACCCGTGCGAATATTTCGCACCGTAATTTTTATCAATGATAATATTAATTTTTCAATTTCTAATTATTTTTCGTCATTAGTGTTAGAATTAAGCTTTAAAATGAGATATCATTCATTAAATTTGATGCGGTGGTATGGGAGATATTTGCAAACGACAAAAAAAGTGCTTTAGAAATAATATATATGATTCTTAATAAATAAAATATAAATTTATTCGTAATAATTATTCGCAATTTTTATCGAATAAAAGTTATAACTTTTAAGTCCTTGGTTTTATGTTGTAAATAACGTACTTTTAAGGTAGATATACACTTTTTTTGTTTCCAAAAATTAACTAATAGTGGATTTTCCGATATAAAATCGCTTAATTGAACTGTAATGCATAAAACTTTGTAACGACTTTATTTTGGGGTATACTCAGCCTTGTCCAGGTCCGTTACAAGAAAATATGACACGTGTTGAGTTTTATTTAATTTTTAATAAATTCAATAATTTTATTAGTACTATTAGGATTATAATTTACAAGTTATGAAAATAATTAAGTTGCGTTGTGTTCCGCTTTTATCGCCTTAGCACTCCTTTCGTGGTATGTCCTCTCTTGCCTCGTTGCTGTTGACACTTGGTTGCTTAAGCTGGTATAAATTCCAGTGTTTGAAGCTTTGTTGTGCCGCTTGTTACGGGGAACTTTTGGAGAAGAAAACACTTATGGGGTTGTCACTACGGGATTCTTCGGGTTGTACTTAATCTCGCTCTACTGGTTATTTTGTTTGGTGTTAGGAAAACACGCTGGGAGATTTGTCTACTGGGTATTTTGTTTGTTTACCGAATATCACTCTGTGTTAGAAAAACCACGCGGTGAAATTGTCTACTGGGTTGTGTTTACTAGATTTTCACTCCGTGTTAGAAAACCACTCGGTGAAATTGTCTACTGGGTTGTTTTACTAGAATTTCACTCCGTGTTAGAAAACCACTCGGCGAAATTGTCTACTGGGTTGTTTTACTAGAATTTCACTCCGTGTTAGAAAACCACTCGGTGGAATTGTCTACTGGGTTGTTTTACTAGAATTTCACTCCGTGTTAGAAAACCACTCGGTGAAATTGTCTTCTGGGTTGTTTTACTAGAATTTCACTGCGTGTTAGAAAACCACTCGGTGAAATTGTTTACTAGGTTGTTTTACTAGAATTTCACTCCGTGTTAGAGAACCATTCGGTGAAATTGTCTACTGGGTTGTTCTACTAGAATTTCACTCCGTGTTAGAAAACCACTCGGTGAAATTGTTTACTGGGTTGTTTTACTAGAATTTCACTCCGTGTTAGAGAACCACTCGGTGAAATTGTCTACTGGGTTGTTTTACTAGAATTTCACTCCGTGTTAGAAAACCACTCGGTGAAATTGTCTACTGGGTTGTTTTACTAGAATTTCACTCCGTGTTAGAAAACCACTCGGCGAAATTGTCTACTGGGTTGTTTTACTAGAATTTCACTCCGTGTTAGAAAACCACTCGGCGAAATTGTCTACTGGGTTGTTTTACTAGAATTTCACTCCGTGTTAGAAAACCACTCGGTGAAATTGTTTACTGGGTTGTTTTACTAGAATTTCACTCCGTGTTAGAGAACCACTCGGCGAAATTGTCTACTGGGTTGTATTACTAGAATTTCACTCCGTGTTAGGAAACCACTCGGCGAAATTGTCTACTGGGTTGAATTACTAGAATTTCACTCCGTGTTAGAAAACCACTCGGTGAAATTGTCTACTGGGTTGTGTTTACTAGAGTTCCACTCCGTGTTAGAAAACCACTCGATGGAATTGTCTACTGCGTTGTTTTACTAGAATTCCACTCCGTGTTAGAAAACCACTCGGTGGAATTGTCTACTGGGTTGTTTCACTAGAATTCTACTTTGCCATTTCTTACCTGATGTGTTCTCGAGCTCGGCTGGATAACAAGTCATCATTTCAACGTTTATGTTGTCCCTTTTATACTAAAATCAGTATTAAGTTTTGCACTAACAACAATCAGTGCCCGTAGTTGTTATTGTTATGTCTCTTTACTCGTCTTATTCATATTTTGTTGCTTGTTGTTTACATGTTTAAAACTGCTTGCTTTGTTATTGTTACTTGTTTGCTGTGTGTGTTGTTAGTGTTATTTGTTTACTTGTTTGTCGCGATTGTATGATTGTTGTTGGTTGTTTTTTTACCATTCGCATTCCTTCCCGTTAGGTACAGTGTGTTACAAAAAGCAAGGTATATTTGATTAAAAAATCTAAGGAGCCTAACAGGGTGTGACCGAGTTTTGTCCCACAAAACTTGTCGTCACACTCCTCCCTTTCTTCCGGAAAAAAATATTAAGCAACATCATATATATTTTTTTTTCTCAGTTGTTTTATTCATTTATTAGACCAATACCTTACGGTAGCGGAACCAAATTTGGAAACCCTGATTCTGTATGTTTTCTCACCGACTTTCTTCAGGAAATTTAATCTTCCCTTGCGATTTGGGTCTCGAATTAGGTCAATGACACATGTCCATATTTGCGTCGTCAGCTCCTCCCCGGTGTGATTGACTATGTTGTTTTCAAATTCAAGACCTTGAGTCACGTGCCCTATGCTGAGTGCTTTAATGGTGATTGCTGTTGGTGACTCAGTCGGGGCTGGTAGGATTTCGCTTAGATCACTCCACGTCGTTTCGGTGTTGATGGATAGAATGTTATCTCCGTACGTTTCTTCCATTGCCTGTTCTAGCTCCGATGTCAGGTCCTCTGTGTGTACTTGGGAGACTGGTTGCGAGCAGTTGGTAGGAAAGAGTTCCTCTTCGTCGTCCGGTGTGAGGTCGACTACCGGTATCGGACTTATTTCTTTATTTTCGTCCCTTTGTTGGTTGGCTTTGTACCGTTGACATAAACCGCAGTTCCGGACGTATTTTGTTACTTGCCTGAATAAGCCTGGCCAATAGTAGCGGTTACAAACTCGTGCAATGGTCTTTCGTATTCCCATGTGCCCTGCCCCTGGTTGGTCATGATTTTCCTGTAGAACTCGCTGCCGGAGGTGCTTTGGCACACATAGCTTCCAAGGTGTGCAGCCTTCGACCTCGTTCTGACTAGGAATATGCCGATACAAATAACCGTTTTCCATGATAAAATCGGAGAACTTCTCTGGGTTTTCCTGAACCTCTTTGATTTTCCGCCCCAACCAGGCACATTTTTCGTTTCCGGATTCTACAGTGGTGGTACAAAGGGTGTCTACTGGCTCTCGGGATAAAGTGTCCACTACCACATTACCTTCGTCCTTCGATATTCCCGTAAGTCGTACCCTCTGTACATCTGCCGTCATTTGGTCTCCGCCCAGTTGGATTTCCTCCGTTCCGCATTTCAGTGTGGTGCCCATTGCCGTCAAGAAATCCATTCCCAGAATTATATTATCCAGAGTTTTGGGCAATATTAATAGGTCAATTGATAATGTTTTATTTCCACACGTTATTGGCACCTTCACGCCTTCCTGTACTCTTGTGCGCGATGCGTCGGCTAAAGAAACAATTACCTCACTTTGAAATCGTTTCCTCTCCTGGGTGAGCCTTTCCGCGTATTGAGAACTTATAAAGCTTCTAGACGCCCCAGTGTCGATCATCGCTTTTGCTTCCTGCCCATTTATGTTGATTTTTAAAAACATGTGTCCTTCGTGAATATAAAAGGTGCTGAGTTTCGAGTCGTATTGATAGGGTTTATCGCCACCGGCCTCACCTACCCTTACTGATGAGGCCCCTGAGAGTTTCCCGCCTGTCTTCTGCAACATTCTATGGTTTTTACGTTTAGCCGTCCACAGTCCCAACAGAATAATTTTTGCTCGTTTTGGCAGTTCCTGTAAACATGCCCTTCTTGACCACATCGTCGGCATACAATACTGGGGTTAACTTGCCTTGTCATATTTGTGTTTTCCGTGGTATCTCTTGCCGTGTTTTGCTGGTGATTTCCTCCTGGATCTCTCCTCTGTGGCACTGCCGGTTTGGGTTGATTTCGTGCATGTTCTGCCTGTACTTCCTCGTAGTCTTCTGCCAGTCTGGATAATTCTTGCAGGGTATGGAAATCTTGCCGTTTTATATACAGCCTGTATCCAGTCATGGTATTGCCGTATAGCCTCTCCAGTTTCTGTTCCTCACTATATCCGGCTTGTCTCATTAGATCCTGTAGCTGGACCATATACGTTTTGAATGCCTCACCCGGCTGCTGTTTCTGGGCCCGTATCGTGTCCTCCAATTTATTAAGGTAGCCCGACGGCAGGAAAAATGCCAGGAAGTCGTGTCTGAAATTGTTCCACGAGGTCCATCGCTTATTGTTGTTGCGGTACCACGAAAGGGCGAAGTCCCTTAGTAACTCTGGCATGGTACGGGGAAGTAAATTCAGTCGTATTTCATATACATCTGCCAATTCTTCAATTCGTTCGATCCACGCGATGGGGTCTTTGCTGCCGTCAAACTTATAAGACCACTTCCTTACTTGTTCAATAGCCTGAAGATATTCTGCTCGTTCATCCTGCCTTTGTTCGTGGTGAGGTGTCGGTGCTTGTTGATAATTTGTCTGGTTTCTGTCCATGCCACCTGCGGCTTCGGTATCGCATACCTGAATGTGGGGTATTGTGAACGCGACTCCTGTTCCGCTACTTCCGGGTATTGTTTCCTGCTTAGCTGGCGATGCTGCTTTCCCGTGTGTCCGCTCCAATTGCTCAAGCCGTAACAATTCATCGGGTTGGTGATCACCGCCTCTGATAAATTCCGAAAAACGTCGTCGTATTTCCTCCACTGTGCCACTCGAGTCTAACCCGAATTCTTCGGCATAGGCTACCAGCTCTTCTTTTCTCAGACTGTACACCCAGTTCATCTTCACCATCTTGCCTCTTTGTTACTTTCTGTGTTATTTTCCTGTTAATGTCCCTGCTCGGGCGCCACTTGTAACGACTTTATTTTGGGGTATACTCAGCCTTGTCCAGGTCCGTTACAAGAAAATATGACACGTGTTGAGTTTTATTTAATTTTTAATAAATTCAATAATTTTATTAGTACTATTAGGATTATAATTTACAAGTTATGAAAATAATTAAGTTGCGTTGTGTTCCGCTTTTATCGCCTTAGCACTCCTTTCGTGGTATGTCCTCTCTTGCCTCGTTGCTGTTGACACTTGGTTGCTTAAGCTGGTATAAATTCCAGTGTTTGAAGCTTTGTTGTGCCGCTTGTTACGGGGAACTTTTGGAGAAGAAAACACTTATGGGGTTGTCACTACGGGATTCTTCGGGTTGTACTTAATCTCGCTCTACTGGTTATTTTGTTTGGTGTTAGGAAAACACGCTGGGAGATTTGTCTACTGGGTATTTTGTTTGTTTACCGAATATCACTCTGTGTTAGAAAAACCACGCGGTGAAATTGTCTACTGGGTTGTGTTTACTAGATTTTCACTCCGTGTTAGAAAACCACTCGGTGAAATTGTCTACTGGGTTGTTTTACTAGAATTTCACTCCGTGTTAGAAAACCACTCGGCGAAATTGTCTACTGGGTTGTTTTACTAGAATTTCACTCCGTGTTAGAAAACCACTCGGTGGAATTGTCTACTGGGTTGTTTTACTAGAATTTCACTCCGTGTTAGAAAACCACTCGGTGAAATTGTCTTCTGGGTTGTTTTACTAGAATTTCACTGCGTGTTAGAAAACCACTCGGTGAAATTGTTTACTAGGTTGTTTTACTAGAATTTCACTCCGTGTTAGAGAACCATTCGGTGAAATTGTCTACTGGGTTGTTCTACTAGAATTTCACTCCGTGTTAGAAAACCACTCGGTGAAATTGTTTACTGGGTTGTTTTACTAGAATTTCACTCCGTGTTAGAGAACCACTCGGTGAAATTGTCTACTGGGTTGTTTTACTAGAATTTCACTCCGTGTTAGAAAACCACTCGGTGAAATTGTCTACTGGGTTGTTTTACTAGAATTTCACTCCGTGTTAGAAAACCACTCGGCGAAATTGTGTACTGGGTTGTTTTACTAGAATTTCACTCCGTGTTAGAAAACCACTCGGCGAAATTGTCTACTGGGTTGTTTTACTAGAATTTCACTCCGTGTTAGAAAACCACTCGGTGAAATTGTTTACTGGGTTGTTTTACTAGAATTTCACTCCGTGTTAGAGAACCACTCGGCGAAATTGTCTACTGGGTTGTATTACTAGAATTTCACTCCGTGTTAGGAAACCACTCGGCGAAATTGTCTACTGGGTTGAATTACTAGAATTTCACTCCGTGTTAGAAAACCACTCGGTGAAATTGTCTACTGGGTTGTGTTTACTAGAGTTCCACTCCGTGTTAGAAAACCACTCGATGGAATTGTCTACTGCGTTGTTTTACTAGAATTCCACTCCGTGTTAGAAAACCACTCGGTGGAATTGTCTACTGGGTTGTTTCACTAGAATTCTACTTTGCCATTTCTTACCTGATGTGTTCTCGAGCTCGGCTGGATAACAAGTCATCATTTCAACGTTTATGTTGTCCCTTTTATACTAAAATCAGTATTAAGTTTTGCACTAACAACAATCAGTGCCCGTAGTTGTTATTGTTATGTCTCTTTACTCGTCTTATTCATATTTTGTTGCTTGTTGTTTACATGTTTAAAACTGCTTGCTTTGTTATTGTTACTTGTTTGCTGTGTGTGTTGTTAGTGTTATTTGTTTACTTGTTTGTCGCGATTGTATGATTGTTGTTGGTTGTTTTTTTACCATTCGCATTCCTTCCCGTTAGGTACAGTGTGTTACAAAAAGCAAGGTATATTTGATTAAAAAATCTAAGGAGCCTAACAGGGTGTGACCGAGTTTTGTCCCACAAAACTTGTCGTCACAACTTTAAAACAATTTTTTCCAAGCTTTATTAGATTTTTTAATTAAAAGCACTTGCCTTTTAGTGCTGATTCACACGCTACAGTTTTTAACTGTCAAGTGCTTTTAGGAAGAGAGAAACATGCAAAACAGATCTTAAAAGTCAAAACCAGTCTAATGTTCCAATTAAAATGTATGTATGTACATATGTATTTTATAAAATAAACATTTTCAAGCAAAACGCAATTGCTGTCATAATTTAATGATACAAAAATAATCAATAAGATAACTTAAGTATGATATGGAATTGATAAAGTATGAATGCGAAAATATCCTATTTAAAAATGCAATAAAAGACTTTTTTAAATGTGCTTTAAAATAAAAATTTTATATGAAAACATAAAAAAAAAAAATTTTAAACAGGGCCCTGTTTCTGTTACAAGTCTACAAGTGAAATATATTTGAAACACATTTAAAATTCTAAATAAAATTCCACAATTAAAAAACTAATATCAACCTTAACTAGACAAAAAAAAACCTTTTATATAAAAATTTCTTAAAGCAGTATCCAAACAATTTTTCAGCTTATTCAAGTTAAACCTAGAGACAAAAACGATACATTTTTACACGCAAAGAAAAAACATGGTTGTGGTAAACATATTCTAAGAGCAACATATTATGATAAGAATTATGACTGTAGTCACCATATTAAGATTACTATTGAATCATATTATGACTAAATATACTCGTAATATGTCATCATAATATTTTTCCCTAATCATATTATTATTCTGTTAATCATACTAAGTTAAGAAGTAATCAAATTATTGTCATGTTAATCATAATAAGCTAAGAAGTAATCATATTATCATCATGTTAATCATAATAAATTTAGAAGCAATCATATTATGATACAGCTCCTTTCATAGCTGTCATAAAAATACAAAATAAATTAAAATATTTTTGCATCGAATTAAAATATTTTTGCATCGATTTTTTATTTTGTGGCTTTTTACAATTTTTCTTAATGTTAATCAAATAGCGGAGTTCAATATAAGGCTTGCAAAAGAGCAAATGAAAAATCTGTGGTTTTCATGGGCGACCGCGTGTGTCCATTTTTTCGATTTTAAGATGTTGATGAAATATCGTAGCACTTTTATAAAATATAACGAAATCTCTGTGTGTTTTGTTGTTGGATTTTACAAAAAAACTATGATATTTTGCATTTGCACTATAACATCACTAATGTGCCCCGGTAGGCTAGCTAGTAGTGAGCTAGTCTATCAACCCCGGGGTTGCGGGTTCGATTCCCGCCAGAGACTCTGGTTTCTTTCCTGCAGACAAGCGTCAAGCTTCGCGGGGACTATCATAGGGAATTACAAAATTTAAAAAAAAAAAAAAAATTAATACTTGAATGAACTCCGCTAATATTTAAATTTTTTAATTTCTTTAAACTTATTTTTTTTAATGGAATTTTATCTTTTGTTAAACCGCTCACAAATAAAAAAAAACGACACAACTGCTTCAAAATTATTTTACAAATGGCGCTAACATAATATGATTAGAGTAAAAATAGTTTGATTGCATCTTTAACATAATATGATAAATGTATAGAAAGTTATCATGTTATGGCTATTAAATATCATGATATGGTTGTGAGAAATATAATATGTTCAGAAAGTTATCATAATTAAGTTGTTAGAAAAATAATTATTTTTCGGTCAACAATACTCAAATTCATAATTGCGATAAACATTAATATGTTAACAGTAACTATAATATTGTTGATATTAAACATAAATAACAATTATTTATTTACGACAACAATATATTGTTACATTAAACATAGTGTTGTTGCCGTAACCATGCCCAACCATATTTTTTCTCTGCGTGTATAACATTATCTGGGATAAAATGATGAATATAGAACAGAAAATAAACTAAGCCTAATATGCATATGATACATGAGAAACGAAAGGAAACAATAGATAATATTGATTCATATAATTTTATTAGCGCTCTGAGGCAATTTATTAACATGATTTTGAGAAAAAAAAATCTATTTTTACATTGTAGTAACACACGTCTACATAAAGTATCTAATGGCAGTAGTTGAGCTCATTTATATTCATTGAATGTAAAAAAAAAAAGAATTTTTTTTTTTTTTTTTGTTTTGCTTTATATTGAAGGACGAATACAAAAAGGAACGGTATACAAACAAATTCTAGATAAAAAAAAGGAATAAAGTCAATTACGTTGAAATGTTAGTTTAAATATTTTTTACTTTTAATTTAGAAAATTTATTAAAACATAATTTTTTAAAATAGGAATATCATTGATTGGGCGTCTCTATCTTTAAAAAAAATTTAATTTTAACGGGAAATTCACCGATTCTAAAATCAACGGTTTTTCCCCGAAAGGCACAATGATATCTGTTCTTACGCATTTTCTTATAAATATAAAAGGTGCTATTTAAAATAGTAGCAATAATTTGGAGAATTTCAAATAATATATCGGATTTTACTTACGCCGCTGATTTGTCTGGATTCATACTATGAAAGTTTGCTTTCAGAAAGTATGAGTTTTTTGGTGAGAGGGGAGAGAAGAATAGCATGTTCTCTGTCCCTCTCATCTATAAACGCAGACATTCTGAAAGAAACCTTTCAAATTGTGAACCCACCCTTTAGAGAGAAAAAAGGAAGATATTGAAATTTTTCCATTAAATGGCTTCACTAAATAAGTAAGAAGCACAAGTTTTATTAAGGAAAGTTATTATCAGAAAAACCAGAAATATGCTCTAAAAATGCGTTTTATGCGCATTAAATATGCAAAGTCCAAAAATTGCTAATTTGAAAACAAAATATTCAACCATTTAATAATAGTTCCTTTTTATAAAAACAATCCTTAAATTATAATCGGTAAAGCCTAAACACCATAATATTCACAGACGAATTTTCGAGATTTTACCCTATTTGGCAACGGTGGCCAGTCAACAGCTCACAAAAACAAAGTTATGTTAAGAGGTTAAAATTAAAATAAAACTTACTTGTGCCGAATATTATCAAGATTAAACATCTATAAGAGATTTTTGGCCTGTTCGTCGATAGCGAATGAAGACTTCGTTCGCTTAACTAACATGCAAAACAAAAACAACATTTTATAATTTGTTTTTGTTTTAAATGTAATTTAAGCGAACGAAGACTTCATTCGCTATCGACGAACAGGCCATTTTTGTCTTAAAGGGATTTTAGGGATGGTCGCTTAATTGTTTATTAATGTAAACATTTTAAAGGAAGTTAAAGCTGTTTATAGATGGAAGCTTTGGGCAACCGTGATTCGAAAAGAATTTAATTTGCAGTAAAATATTTTTCGGGCGAATTTAATCTAAATGCCAACATAATAAGATGGTTACGCACACAAAGAGTATAATCTGGAAAGAAGATTTTATGGGGAAAATGTGAAATTATAGACCGATTCTCGCTATTTACATAGACTTCGTCCCTTGAAATGTATTTACCAAATTTGAGCAAAGTATCTGCAAGATTGCAACTGGTACTTTGCGCACAAGGGTAACATGAACAGACAACTAGCCAGATGAACGGATGGACACCGTTAGATCACTTTAAAAAGTGATTATGAAACGATCGTAATACTAAACTATTGGTCCAGATTTCTATTCATTACACACATCGCCAAAATGGTACATAATGGATTTTTCCTTAATTTTTGCTTATATATAAAATTATAAAGTTTCTAGTAAAAGCTAAATGTCGAAAGCGAAGCAACCGGTTGGGTATATTTTAAGATAAATAAAAAAAATTCATATACAAAACTTTACATTTATCAAAATATGCCTCAAAAAGGCCAAATATGAGCTATAAACTTAAAAAATGCTGCACCAATGCATCAATGCCAAAATTCTTAAAAAGCTCGAAAACGGATAAATATATTATTTCTGTCTTCATTGGTCGCACGAAGAAAAACATGCAATTGCATATTTCTGGTTTCCCTGGTTATTATAAACTCACTAAATTCTTAAAAAGTTCTACAGTGAAGTTATAAACATATCAGTTAAAATTAAAAAAAAACACAAAATATCTGTATCATCAGAAACCAAAAATTATGTTTACGATTTAAAATCATAAAATTCGATATTTTGTAATAAAAATTTAAAATTTTTTATATGCTCGTAAAAAATCTTTTTAATGTTTTTGTTTTATATGAACAATTTAAGAAGTATTATATTCTAAATAAAAGAATTAATAACTCTTTTTTTTGGTTTTTTATAATATTTTATATTCTTCACCTTTTTCCCCCTAAATCATCAAGTCACCGTTTTTCAATTATTTTACATATTTACAAAAACCTAATAGACTCCAATTTATTTATAAGCCCTAAAACATAAAACAATTTTTAACAAGACAACAAATGAAAATAAATTTTTTTTTGTGTAAAAATTGATAGCAATTTATGTTAATAAATAAAATTTATGAAGATTTATTATATCATACTCAATATGGACGCAGTTGCGTAAAAAGCGCCAATCTGCTGTTTAAAATCATGTTTCTAAGATTTACGATGTATGTAAAGGCATATAAGGCAAACAAGTAGTGTTTATCACTAAAAAATTGTTCGGGTTCTTCGAGCAATTTTGTGGTCTATCTATTTCAGAAGCACAATTTTCGTCTAAAGATTCGAATGTGTAATAAAAGTGATTTGATAACCTACGGATGTCAAAAGTGAATTCCGAAATCTTTATCGAAAAAAGTATTAACGATAAACTATTAATTCACAAAATAACAATTTTATTCGGTGTTTTGTTATAATTGTCAGAATTGTTACGGTCTCTGTTTTATACATTTAAGATAAAAATTTAACATAAACCAAAATTATGTCAGATTTTCAAACTTTTAGTTTGGCATTTTTAAACTGTGATCTTTTAATAGTTTTCTTCGCCAAGCTGACATCAAAAACTGGGTCAGTCTATAGCATGCGAATTATCTTTTCTAACACCTTATACTTTACAAACTCTATTTCTTAAGACATATTGAATTTGATATCATGTCGTAAAAGCGATATTTAACAATATTCACTACTTGGCTAGCCTCATTTTCAAAAAATTATGTCTGTTCACAAATTCAAATCTTGCTTTAATTTTGGAATACCCTTTGTTACAAATACATTTTACATACTTGTTTGTGGTTTGCCTTAACAACCACAAAATACAGTTAAAAAAGAGAACATTAAGTTAAAATAGCACTGCTGGTAAATAAACAACAAAAAACGTAATGTTTTAAAAAAAAAAAAAACGTGGAAAAACATAACCTGTTGTTGTGCAGGCATATTCAGGGGAAATAATAAGAGATAAAATGGAGTTTTTTTTTTGTTTTTATCAAAACAAAAACTTTTTTTAAACACACTCGTATAATGTATCCGGTTATTATAAAAAAATTCCATTGTTTTTAGTGCTACAAAATTATTTATAAACAGAAAAGCTGTAAGGTCACAATTGCGATTAGTCATTAATTAGATTTTTTTTATACCCTTCACCACAATTAGTTGTGAAGAGGGTATATTAAGTTTGTCATTCCGTGTGAAACTTTTTTATTATTCATCTCAGACCCCATAAAGTATATAAATTCTGGGTCCTCGAGTAATTCTAAGTCGATTTAGCCATGTCCGTCTGTCCGTCTGTTAAAAACACGCTTACTTTCGAACAACTCAAAAGAAATGAACAAACGTGGTGCCAAATTGCTTGTAGTTATCCTAAGCAGTTTGGGATTGAAATCCAGCAAAATCGGTTCAGTAGGACCAGAGCTACACTGAGAAAATTAAAAGCTTTAAAATCAAAAAAAAAACGTCTTTGTAAAACTGTAACGAAAATATCTTTGTTAGAAGGAAAAAATCCTAGCATCAATGATGATTTATTCTTTAAACAAGCAAATGGTCCGTCCTTAACACCAACGGCTAAAATTCTTTGAAGCTTAATCAAAGAAATTATCTTTTCCGTAAAGATAAAATATTTGCTACAACGATTAATTTCTTTGCTAATAAGGGATTTAAAAACGTATTTAAAATTGAAGACTTTTCTTTGTTTTTTTAAAGCTAAGCATCCTTGCTACAAAGACAAAGTCTGTTAATTTAAAGAATGTTGTCTTCAATACATAAGTGAACATGTTTGCTTGTTCACACATGTTTGCTTGCAACGGCAAACAAGAGCGGTCAAAAAAAAATAAAGATAAAGTCTGTATCTTTAAAGAATTTAGTCTTCAATGTTAAATTTGTATACGAATGCATAACGAAACAAGTGTAGCCGATTGATTACAATATATGTAAAAAGTAAAAAGAATTGTTTTCGTGGTTGTCATTAATTGTAAGTCAGTCGACAGGAACGCTCAATTGTGCATGTGCGCCTTGTCTTTGTCTTTTTTTTCTTTTTCGTTGAATTTAGTTGCGTTTCTTTGTAATAATGTTAAAATTACGTCTTTGCTACAATGAAAATTGTACTTAAAATCAAAAATTCAGGACTTAAGACTAACGAATGAAAGTCTTTGTGCCAAAATACTTTTTCCTTAGTTTAAGGACTTTTTTCATGTGTTTCCAAAGACGTACATCCTTGCCGATTTTAAGATTTTAAGTCTTAAATTTTTAGTATATATTTCATGGGAATCTAAAGATCTTTGCGCCTTTCCGGTAAAGATGTTTTGTCTTTGGCCACAATCTGGCCAATAAAAGTCTTTGCAACAAAGTGTATTTTCTTCGATTTTACGATTTAATTTTCTCAATGTATGAATCAAAATTGATAATTTTGTTACAAAAAATAACATAAATGCTGGAACAAGGCACGGAATGAGATAAGATTTTGCAAAAATTTGTTTTATTTGACTGGAAATCACGCTGTTAAATTTCGTGAAGATCCGTCCATAATTTACCCTAAGACCCATATAAACACTACTCCAGGAAAACAGTTTAGTACGCCTAAAACCGTAAAAAATAACGCTAGCGTAACAAAATTTGGTACGTCACAGTTTTTAGGACTAGAAATAACACTGTGAAATTTCGTGACGATCGGTCTCTAATTTACCTTAGGCCCCATATAAACCCTACTACCGGAAAACAGTTTAGTACGCCTAACACTGTAAAAAATAATGCAATCATAACTAATTTTGGCTCGTCACAGTTGTATAGGACTATAAATGATACTGTGAAATTTCGTAATGATCGGTCCATAATTTACCCTAGGCCCCATATAAACCCTACTGCCGGAAAACAGTTTAGTCGCCTAAAACCATAATTAATAACAAATCGTCACAGTTTAAGATAATAATAACATCATACAGACATTACTCCTTAAAGATTCGAACTGTCGGTGGAGGGTATCAAAGATTCGGCGCAACCGAATATAGCACTCTTACTTGTTTAAGTTAAGACGTTTTTTGGTATTTGGTAATTTTAAAAGAGATCTTTTGAATAGTTTAGTGATCCCTCATACTTTAAATCTTAGTAATGACTGAAACCTATTCGTATCAATCTTCATTAAGAATCATTACGAATCAATCAATTCATTACGAATCAATCTTCATTATGAATCGGCAATACGTTAGCGATTCCGCTAGATAATAAATTAGAACTAGAACTTATGTATGTAAAAAATACACACATATTAATTATACTTACAAATAATATAATTTATAACAAGTAAGAAAGTATAGTCGGTCAAGCCCGACCATATGATACCCTACACCACAGTATTTAAAAACACATCATGCTTATGTGTCCATATAAATATAGATTTATCTATGTTTGTTATCTTCATTTAAATCGGTTTGATAGTTTCCGAGAGGAAGAAATTTCCCCCTATCTTCCCTCGTGGTCCTACGATTCGGCCCAATTGAATAGGCTTGGTCATTGTGCCAATAAGAACCTTTGTCCCAAATTATATCAAATTATCGCAAAAATTGCGAACTGTACTTTGCACACAAATTTACATGGACAGGCAGCCAGCCTGCCAGCCAGCCGGACGGACATCGTTAGTTTGACTCAGAAAGTGATTCTGAGTCGATCGGTATACTTTAAGGTCTAGGAGCAATATTTTAAAGTGTTACACACATCAGCACAAATGCATATTACCCTCTCCAATATTGTGGTGTGGGTATAATTAAAATAAAATAGTTATTAACCCCACCATATGTTTAAAAAAAACACCTCCTTTAAAAATACATCCATTATGAGGGTTGAATAATATCTTGATTAATTTAAAAAGGAGACAGACTAATATTTAACAGATTTATTTATTTTATATATTAACTTTTTGCAGAATATTTTAGATTTAATAATTTGAATAATGTGACGTACAAATATAATTATTTTTTTTAAAGATTTTGTTATTCGTGCTTAATTCTCAATTTTTGTTCTTGATAAAAATACTGAAATTTGTTGTTGATGGGATAAGCTTTTCGTATGCGCATTTCACTGGTTGCTTAGGCCAGATCGTCAGGAAACTTCATCCAAAAAGATTTTAGAAACACTAAAGATATTTAACCATATAAAACTGTGAAGCGTATAAGAATTATATGCAACAGTTCTACTTGTAACAATATCGAAGTTTTTTTTTTTTTTTTTTTTTTTTAGAAGATAATTTGGTGTTATTGCTAAACTTTTATCCTAGGGGAGATCTTCCGTTTGTGTTCAGGGCATAGGCAATATTTTTATAAGGTAAAATCTGGGGGTAGTGCACTTATTTTGCAGTTTAACTCATAGTTAGTGCTTGTTCAAAATTATTGCATCCATTTTGTTGCTGTTGAGTGAGATAAGTTAATAAATAATGTAACCTCACTAAACATGAGTGATAGTGATGTTAAAAAATGTTCCGCTCAACATAAAAATGGTCTTATTTCAAAAAAAGCAATCATCGTTTATTGCAACTTCGTTGTTCTTCACTCATTTCAGTGCAACTAAAAATTTTGCACTAAGTTTAAAAACGAAGATCTCATTTTTCGTGATTAAAGCCAGGAATTAAACCGTTAGTCTGAGTTCAGAAGGCTCACGTCTTATTGACAAGATTCTTCCTTTTTCTTCTTTGAACATGAATTGGCGTTCAAATGAATCATGTCATGTTGACGACAGGTTTTTTATTTTGTTTTATTTGATATTAAAAACAATAACAAAATTAAAAAACGAATGAAAAAGCAAAACGTTAAGACAGTACATGCATCAGTGTACTCGTTTCTCTACCCCTTGTCCCTCTCGCCAATAAAGTAGCAATCTTGTCAATAAGACATGAGCCGTATGAACACAGACTTATTGAAAAAATTTCATGTTGTTCTTAACCACACACATTAATGGTGTTTTCTTTTCTGACAATAATGTTGCATGTATGCTACTATTCACTCGGGTTCTTGTTCTATTCTAAAAAAATATGCAAAAATATGAGAAGTTTTCGTTTTTCTCTCTAAATATGCTGCAAGAATAAATGGCAAATTTGTTCCATTTCTTATCCCCAGTTATAATTGAGTGTGAGAGAATACTCATTTTTGCATCTGCGTTAAGTACTTCTTTATGCAAGCAAGTATTTTTGTATTAACTCTTTTCTTGTGTTTGCATACAATTTGTGTTGCATTGTTATTTTTTGGTATTTTGTGATGCATATAAAAACTTTTTGTTTTTCATTCGTTTTACTTTTATTTAATAATATTTTTTTTTTTTTTTGCGCAAAATTTTTAACAACAGCCGTTTTTAGTTGTTGAAAATCAGTGCTATAGTACTTATTCTTATTCTAATTCAATAAAAAAAATAAAGTGTTGAAAATTAATACAACCGTAGTGAAATTTCTTGTTAGTACAAACTTTGCATTCAATATTAACACGCTAAGTAAAGTGTTAGGTGTAAAACGTAGCTCTTATTTTGTTCCAATGAAATTAAGGAAAATGTATCACTTTATAGGGGTGCATTTAAGCTGATAAACATATTACATGTTTATAATGCATTACTATTTTTTAGAAAAGAAAACATCATAAATTGTTTTTAAATTTTTGTGAGAGTATGCTTATATGCAGCTTTTTTGATTGCAAGTTCAAACTTAGCACTATTTGGATTGATTTTGTGCATTTCATCACAGTTATTGATAGTGATAAAATTTAGAATATAACTGATTTTTTCTTTAAGTGCTAGTGAAAAAATAGCAATCATTACTAAAGCTGGTAAAAAAATAGAGCGGGTTTATTTTGTCAGAGTGCAACTATGTTTATGACACTAGATGAAATTTGTTGTGGTTTTTAAATAAAGTGTAGTGCACCCTAATACACTTCACCAAATGAAGGTGAGCCACCCTAATAAATGTTATACATGCAATTGACACCCAGCGTTGCCATTTGTCAAGATTTCCCTGTTTTTGCAAGTTTTTTGAGATGGCAAAAAGTTTTGAATTTATTTAAAGTTTTTTCAAGTTTTTATAAATATATAAAGTTTTTCAAGTTTTTAGTATGTAAGTTTTATTAAGGTGCTGAAGTAATTTCAGCACTAGTTCATATAAATTATCTGAAGATGATAAAACAGACTTAAGAGTTCATTGTTTAAAGTTTTATGTCGATTGTTAAAAAGGTTCGATTTTGATAACGACTTCCTTAAACAAGTTGAAGTTTTAGAACCTTTTAATATAATAAAAGGTTACCAAAAAAGTATTGCTCAATTATGTGCTGTTTTAGATGTAAGTGATATTCACTTTGATTTTACGAACATAATTTACAAAAAGAGCAAAATATTAAGAGTTTTTGGGAGGATGTCTTTAAAGAAAGACGTTGAGATAAGTCCGAAGTTTTTCCAAATTATAAAAACTTAGTATATTCAATTTTGTCGTTACCAATATCTGCAGCAAATGTAGAACATATTTCCTCAAAAATTAATTTAAACAAAAATAGTGTTAGAAACATATTAGAAATACCAATTTTGTATTTAATTTTTTTATGTCAGTAAATAAAATGAATTCCTAATACATATTGGTATTTTCTTTTAAAAATTTGGCACTTTTGAAAAAAAAAAGTTTTTTCTTGCGTAAACAAGATTTTTTTTCTGAGATAACAAGATTTTTTCTAAAAATATATGGTAACGTTGTTGACACCACACATGCATTCAGTAAAAACAAATCAATGAACATATGCAGTTTGGTAAATTGAGTGACTATTCTTTTAACTCAATTTCCCAAACTTATTATGATTGGCCATGAAACAACAAAGGGGAAATAGAATAAGAATTAAGCTTAAGATAATTTTTGTATAAAAAGGGGGGAATTTGCCCATAAACCGCTGATTCAGCAACACTTTTAATATTTCAAGCTTGAAATGTCAATTTTAAGTTGAACAATTTTACATTTTTTTTTTTTTTTTTTTGACATAACTTCATTTTTAATCGATAACTTTAGTAACATTTTTGACAGTTTGCCATTTATCTTAATACAGCTGAACCCCTCGCACTTGGTAAATTTTTCTATTACTTTATATTTGCAGTGTTCACCAAAACTTGAACAATGCATTAAAAATGTAGTGTCATAAGGGCTTTACTGAATGAATACATAAATAAAAGAACGTACGTTTTTGTACGACAGCGATTTTTACAAGTTCATGCCCGTAATTCAGTGCAAAAAGTACGACATGTTAAACTCGTGTTAAATAAAAAGCAAGCTGCAGAATAGATAAGGGATATGTCAAAAATCGTTTATTATCACAAAAACACATTCTTTTCTTAAAAGTGTTTGGCCTCCATGGAAGGTTTTTATCAGAAACCCTTGCCTTTTAATATGTTAAGGAAATAGTTAACTTTATGTAGCTTTTCCTTTTTTCTAAACAAGTTAAGTGCGTAGATCTCTGCTTCATCTCACTCATTGGCTAATTCGAAAGAAAGAATGACATCTATTTTGTTCTGCTTTTCATTTTCTTGATTTTTCCAGTATACGTATTACAAGAAATTTTACATTGTATAAGCTAAATTAAATTTTAAATAATCTTAAAGTAGATTAAATGAATTTAAATGACATTTTTGTCATTCAAGGTTCTAATTTTTTCTTTCCTTTTTCATTTATTTCTAATATTATTGTAGCTAATAAGCGAGTATAAGAGAAAGAGTAAAATATTAGAAGGTATAATATTTTATGTCTACTTACAATTGAAAAGGGTTTTAAGTAACACTCAAGTAAGGAGGTTAAATAGATTACATTTTAAGGCAACTATCGCTGCAAACACCTATGATAGAACAATGCAACAACCTTAGAATTGCAAGTTAAATATATTTTAAAGCATTTTTAAGTGAGTAAAGCAGTATTTTACTGTCATCTTTAAAACTAAATAAAAAAAGTAATTACCCAATTAAAAATTTTATCATTTTGCGAAGCACTAATGGTACATTTAAAAAACAAATAAGCGCAAAATTATGCGCTACGCAATAAGACATGAAGAAATGCAGTAAAGTAAGTGAAAGAGCTCTCAACAACTTTTACAAAAAAAAAACATTTCAAGTGCCATGGCATTCCCTAACTACGAAGCAGTTTTGTAAGGGAGAATACTAAAAAATAACTGTATCAAAACATTCAGTGAGTAACGCTTATCGTTATATCCAACAATTTTTTCATGCGCTGAATAATGCGCTTTATGTGTCAATAATGTATTGCTTCAAAGTGGGAACTGGCATTATTTGCTGTTATAACATGATGTTATAAAAGCGTTGTTAAGACATTTGCATTAACACTAACATCATTTTAGTGCTAATGTCAAGCATTTCATGTCAGTTGTAGACTGTATGTAAGCGAAATGTTTCTCCCTTACAAACCTGCTTCGTTGGAAGCTCTATTTTTTATTGGGTAAATACAGCAAAAGCTTAGACTAGTTATAAAGAAGCTGTGTAGATTTGTTAATTAGTTTGTTCGAATTATGCCAATTTAAATAACTTAAATTATTTTTTACTGAAAATAAAATGCTCAATTAGTTGCAATTAAAGAGTATTTTCTACATTCCTAGTATTTAACTTTATTTTATTTATATTTATATCTCACATAAATTTTGATTTAAGTATTGCCACTCAAGAAATTTATCAAAAATGTTTGAACACTTTCATAAGAATTTATCATAGAAGATTAACCAGAACAGAAACTCTCTCAAAACAAAATAAAAAATGACAGCTTAAAATTTTGTACATGTGAAGTTACAACAACAAAGTTTACACTTTTCTTACTAACACAATTATATAGTTAGGGTTTATTCTCTCTCTCTTTCTCTCTCACCAGTCAATCTTCTATGACATTTATACATGTACGCAGCCATTAAAAATTTATTTATTTTCTTATTTATTATTCTCTTTAAATAGAAAAAAATTTGCACGTATGAATAATATATCATGGCTTAAATCACTCATACGTCTTGTATGAAAAAGTTTACAAAGAGCATACAGTGGAGTCGCAAAAAAATATTTAGTAAAAAAAGAAAATAGGTAAAAAAAAATTTAATAAAAAAGTGCAGCACTTTAAGTTTAATTTCGAGACAAATTTATCCAAAAATATAAAGCTACGTTTACACCTTTTAAATATTTGACGTCCTACACGTAACCACTGGCTTTATTGAAAAAAAATGCTTTTGCAAAACGCTTGGTAGGATTAAACATCATTAAAGAGATCCTTAATTACATTATACAACAATCTTCTTACAAATAAAGACTAGTTAGTCAATAGAAATTGTGAAAAATTAAACAAAATTTGATCAATTTACGGGTTATGCTTTTTATATTTGTTAGGTGTGAACATTCCTTATGGAAAACATATTTTTTTGAATCTTCGATTAACTTACGACGGGAATTTAAGAGTTTATTCGCAAAGTCTTTGACTTGAATTTCCATTGTGAAACATTTAATGTCATGAAAAATGGAGTAATTGCGATTTGATATAAGCAAACTTTTAGTCTGTGTTCACATTATGAAAGTTTTTTTTGACATTTTCTAAAACTTTTTTTTTAACCTTCATTAGTATCTACACATCGATATTTTTTTAATGAATTTTTTACACGTTTGCTTAAGCACATGAGTTGTTCACTAAAAGCGGATTATCAGATTAAATGGTTATGTAGTTATATTAACAACAACTAAATATATTTATAAAACTTTTTTTAAATATATTTTGTCGCTGTTAATATAACTATATAACCATATAACATGATAATCCGTCTTGCGTGAACAACCGAATAGCTATTCTGTTTTTGACATTTTAAATAAAAAAATTGGAGTTGGTTGTTAATTGTTGGGTTTCTGATAAAAATTGTAAGTTGCCCATTTTTCGGATTCAAAAAACAAATTTTTTATAAAACAAACATAAAGCTATGATTCCGATAAAACTTTTTTTCATTGGTATGCTTGGATCTTGCACCTAAGTCCAAAAAAAAAATCATTTAAATGATCGCCTCTAGATTGCTTGCAGCAGTCGATCCGTTTGCGGTAGTTTTCAAACACTTATTCGCACAATATTTCTGCGATAACTTGACGGATGTCGGCTTTCGAATGCTCCAAACTATGGAAATTAGAATATATATTTTAGGCAGTGCGCACATTGCGATGATTCACAGGCCTGACCATATCTCTAGTGTTTCCAGTCTTTAGAAATTTCTTTTTAATCTTGCCATATACTCGAATAGTGGCCACGTTTGACCCGTCCCTTTTGTAGTAAGTTTCAACTATTTTTTAATGCGTTCTTCGGTTGTTAAACAATCTTTATTTGAAAATGTCAAACTTTTAATTTAAAAAATTTCACTTCAGATGGCTGATATTTAACAGCTGACAGACCAAGGGGTTTGAAACCACTAAATGGATAACTCTGTAATGTGAAAAATAAAAGAGAACTTGTTGAAAGTACAGTTAACTTCAGGTTGATATTTACGAATTATAACAAATAAGAGATTTTCTAAGTACGTTAAAAAATGCACACCATGCAATAAACTCAGACTTTCTGAAAGAAAACGGTTATAGTGTGGAACCAAGCGTTGAAAATAAAAGCAAAAAGTAAAAATTGTTAAGTTTTATTTAAAAGGTTTGGACGATGTCTTGATATTTCAAATAGTAGGCAGCACTACCAAACATTTTTAATATAAATTTTTAATATTTTTAATTAGGCTTAAGTTCATCAAATTTAATTTTCATTAAATTATTTTTATGAAGAAAGGAATTTTACAACATGAAAATTAATTAAAATTTACTGATAATTTTTCATTCTTGACTCAATCTGGGCTCGAACCCAGGGGTTTTTACGGACAGGCTACCCTGACATGAAGGACAAATGCAAACATAGAGCTCGTGCCTTAGCTTTAACAATAATTAGTATTGTGGTTATTTTGTTGAACTATTTATGGTTTTTTAATCCAAATTTTTAAAATTTTTAATTAGGCTTAAGTTAAGTTAAAAGTACGAAAAAAACAGAAGTAAAGGAAGAACATGTAAAATAAATTAAAATAGATAATCATTCAAAGCAAATTTCGATCTACCAAAGGTTAAATACAATTTGGTTTAAGGATTGATGTTTGACTAATGACGTCAGCAGTCGTCGATGGCTGCGAGTGTTAAACGGCAAGCCCTCTGAGGAGATTGAGTGGTTGCAATCGAAACATGTCAGGGTAACCTGTCCGTAAAAACGCCTGGGTTCGAGCCCAGATTGAGTCAAGAATGAAAAATTATCAGTAAATTTTAATTAATTTTCATGTTGTAAAATTCCTTTCTTCATAAAAATAATTTAATGAAAATTAAATTTGATGAACTTAAGCCTAGTTAAAAATATTAAAAATTTGGATTAAAAAACCATAAATAGTTCAACAAAATAACCACAATACTAATCATTTTTAATATATTTTATAATAAATGTTCTTTATTTTTTATTATTATTATTATTGAGGTTTTTGTTTTCCTCACGGGCTAATTATGATCCATAATTTGTTACTTAATATAAATTAAAAACATTTATGGTCATTCTATGTGTTATTCCCTGCGGCCCTGTGCTCCACAGAGGAGTAAAAGGAACAGATATATATATCAGTATTTTTATCTCGTTCACTATTTTCGAACTTCATCCCGGGTTCTTTTTATTCCATATTTATCTAGCGACAAATAGGTAATAATAACAATCAATTTAAAAACTTTTATAATATCACAGTTTAAGTAACGAATAAGGGTTGACATTTGTATTGCACTTTTAAACTATTTAATATTAAAAATTGGACTTCAAGACACAACTAATTTAAGTCATTAACAAATGCAGCGGAGTATTGCAGTTTTGTACTATTTTTGACTTCTTTCGTGTTTATTGTATTTTTGATTTCTTCTTTGATTCGTAAGCTTTTAAGAGTGTAACGGTTGTTCTCTCTCTGCTTTCTGTCTAATATTTTTATATTGTCGAAGTCCACTTTGTGATTGCTTTCTTTTAATGTGACATTTTTTAAATCTTAGGAGACGTAAGCTACAATTACAGGTTCGTCAAGATATGACTTCGAAACCAAGAATTATTTAGTAAAAAATAGATTTCGGACTTCTGCCGAACTGTAAGGCCTAAACAGATCCCAAACAAAACAACCCACTTAGTGTATTTTAATTACTTCAAACGGCAATGAACTTTCAGCAGTAGCAAAGAAGTGTTGGGCGGTTCTATTCTGACGGGTGCAACATTTAGACGCTTTAAACGTCTTATACTAATAGAAAGAAACACATTTGCAATTTAGCTATTTTTAGAAGGGGTAACATTTTTTTATATACTATTGTAATCTATTTACAAGAATTTATGTGAAACGATCAAATAGCCACGAGAGAGCTTTAAATTGCATGACGGGTGCAACCAAATCGGCCCACTTTCATAAGATCATACCACAAAAACACAAAACTCTGTTAATTTTTAAACTTTTATTGTATTATTCTTTTTAATTGTGAAAGATGAGATATCAGACGATCATTATCAAATCAAACATCGTAGAGAAATATAATCCAATAATAAGAAATTTGCTCTTTAAGCCATGACGGGTGCGACATGCAATGAATCTATGAATCTTAATGATTCGAAGTGCACAACAAATTTATATTTAAATTGGCATCAAAAGAGTGTAAAATAGTTTGATTGGAAAATTGATGTAAAAAGTTGTCTAGAATAGAATCGCCCAGTTCTACCTTTCAACATTATTTTTTACATAATAAAGTTTGGTACTTCCGGAAATTAAAAAAAAAGTTATTTCCAAGGAATGGAAAAGTTTGAGAAATGGGGAACTCTAACTATTCATATTAAAAGTTTTATATATTTGAAAAAAAAAAAACTTTAAAATCGTTAAATTTTGTAAAGGATTGATTAAAAAATACTTCAACGGTTACTTAAAATTTAAAAACAACACGAATTTTAATCGCCCACTGTAGTTATAAGTTCACTTCATGTTCACATTTATATTTCTTACAATATTTCACCACGTTTATTTTAACACTTCATGTTTGTTTGAAGCAAAAATTCGTTTTTTTAATCAATCATATAACTTGTGTTCATATATTTTTTTTTAACATTAAAATCTTAAAAAATTACGGCATTAGTAGAGTTGTCAACCGATTAAGAATAATTCGATTAATCGATCAAACAAAAACAAACTCTTGTTCGAATAATTTTAAAATGGCGATTTTCGAATAACGAATAAATCGATTAAATTATGTCGATTAATCGAACAATTTTTTTTTATTAAAAAATAAATTAATAAAAGACTAATAAGAAATAAAAGCTTAGCATTTGATTTATTCTCATACGTTTTTAGCTATTTTATACAAAATGTAGAAAAAGTAAAAAATATTGTTGCTATAGCCCTCATTGTAATTAATCTCAATGTTTAGTAGGCAAAAACCGTGTTAAGTATTCATTGTATTTCAAAAATGTATTTTATGTTCGTATTAAACAAATCTTTGACAAACAAGTGTAACAGCTGTTTTCTTTTTAAATCAAACGTTAAACAATTTTCCTGAAATGTT
This sequence comes from Pollenia angustigena, assembly GCA_930367215.1. Lineage (NCBI taxonomy): Eukaryota > Metazoa > Arthropoda > Insecta > Diptera > Polleniidae > Pollenia > Pollenia angustigena. The sequence goes on along the minus strand of OV884059.1, from coordinate 170,344,441 downwards.
GGTTAAGTTAATCATTACATTTGAGATGATTTAGATGACAGATAATAAAGAAAAAAAATGCAACCAACAAATTTAAATTTCTTTAAATTATTAAAAATGGATAAAAATACTTTAATAAAGCGATCAGAACATCATTTTAAACATATTAATTATGGAATTGTGAAAATTTACGAATTATTTAAAGTCAAATAAAAACATTAAGAAGAAATCATGGTCGGTTGTACACGCGAGGGGTACTTACATGGTGACCGATTCTATATTATACTCAGTTTGAGGTATGTTCAGAGGATTCGATGTGGTTTATGAAGTGATTAAGTTGTAATCATGTCAATTTGAAGTGATTAACAAATAACGTCAATATATGGTTAATCATCTCGATTTTGATGTGATTAGAGCTTAATCACGCTCGAGTTGCTTAAACGCGTTTAAAGTGTGAACATAGCATAAGTATCACAATATTACAATAGAAAACGACGTAGTAGAAGATAATCCAACGACATCAAAATATGCCAAACTTCTTCCAATGGAAAAATACATACAGAGAGACAGCGGTTGTTTTATAGAAGAAGTTGTACGCAGAAGTTTGGCTGAAGATGGAAGGTCTGCAAACGCCTTTCGAATATCGAAAGTTGTGTCGGATTATTTAAGAATTAAGGATTTTATGATTCCTTTAAGTAATACAACGATGAAAAGTTGTACGCATCAAAAAAAGGAGTCATAGTGGATTTGAGAAAAAATAAAGAAGAAAATGGAAGATTTTCCATAGTTGTAAATTAACGGAAAATATGTAATTTTTTTTATTCGTTATTCTCATCGATTAATCGAATAATTTTTCAGATTTAATCGTTAGATCGAACGAACAAAAACAATTATTTGAATTATTCGAACAAAGCTAAAAGGCGAATAATTGACAACTCTAGGCATTAGTTTGTATAATGCTAAATATTAAATGGTTATCTGTCGTGGATCAAGGGGATTTATATAAATAATGATTCTTGAATTTATACTCACTAAAGGTGATCAATAGATTAAGGCCCTAATTGTGTAAAACGCAACACTCAAAATGAAAATCAATCCATCCGTACTCAAATCAATCCGAAGCGGTTAATTATATTTTTTAATTATATATTTTTTTTTTTTTTAATTCCCTAAGTTAAACCCCGCGAAGTTCTGCGCTTGTCTGCAGAAATGAAACCAGAGTCTCTGGCGGGAATCGAACCCGCAACCCCGGTGTTGATAATCTAGCTCATTAGCATCTAGGCTACCGGGGCACTCAAATGGTACGGATAGTAAAAATTTTCTTGAATCAAGTACAGAAAGATTGATTCTAGTACGGATTTTCAATCGCGAAATACTTAACTTATCTATATTCAATCCCAAATTCGTACTTGAAATAATCCGAAAATGAGATTGATTAAAGTAAAACTAAGATTGAACTAATCTCAAGTATTATAAAGTTGATTCAATCCCAAATTCGTACTTGAAATAAACCAAAAGTGGTAAAGAAGGATAATTTTATTATGATTGATTTACTTACCTGTTTTACACCTTACGAAATTTCAATTATAAAACACCAGCATCATTCCCAATATGGCTTTAATTTAAAAACTCAATTTTACTTTTTAAACATGAAAATAATGTGTTTTCATCTTGTTCTGTTGTTTTTGTTGTTTCTACACACAACGAGCAAATCGATTCTTAAAGCATTGTGTGGTGTTGTTGTAGTGTCTGCAACAAACTTTGATAAGTTAACTGAAATTAAAATACTCACTTTGTAATTTTACGCTCAGAGTGGCACTACAAACGAAAAGTTTAATCTATTTTTTTATTTGGCTTAAGAATTTTATACTTATTTTAAGAAATTCCGTGATCGATTTTCGAAAGTTTTCCCATTGAGTATTATTTTGAATTGAATTTTTGAGTACGACTCGTTCTTAAAGTAAGTATGTATAACAAACTTAATTTGTTTCGACCACATTTAGTTGTGAATAGGTTATACTAAGTTTGTCATCCCGTGTGAAACTTTTTTATTATTCATCTCAGACCCCATAAAGTATATATATTCTGGGTCCTGAAGTAATTCTAAGTCGATTTAGCCATGTCCGTCTGTCTGTCCGTCTGTTGAAAACACTTTCGAAAACACTTTCGAAAAACTCAAAAGAAGTAAACAAACTTGGTGTCAAATTGCTTGTAGTTAGCCTAAGCAGTTTGGGAGTGAAATCCAGCAAAATCGGTTTGGTAGGATCAGAGCTATGAATCAAAATGTGGAACCACCACCTAAAAAAAATTGATAATTTTAATTTCAAAAGATTTTGTTATTCGTGCTTAATTCCCAGTTTTTATTCTTGATAAAAACACTTAAAATTTATTGTTGATGGGATAAGCTATTCCTATGCGCATTTCACTGGTTGCTTAGACCAGATCATCAGGAAACTTCATCCATAAAGATTTTAGAAAAACTAAAGATATTAAACCAAATAAAACTGTTAAACGTATAAGAATTATAGCAACAGTTCTACTTGTAACAATATCAAAGTTTAAACAAAACACATCAACAATAAACAGTAGATTTATCTCATCTTACATTCCCCACTACAATTAGTTGAAATTCTCTAAACATTAATTGACGTTGTAAGTAGGTTAAGAAAAACAAAATAAAAACAACAACAACTTACAAAAGCAGGTAGGTAGGTAGGTATAAAATGTAAATAAAGGTGAAATATAAATAAAAAAAAAAAAAAAACTTACAAAAGCATGTTGTCAATTAAGTGTTTTTTAGACCGTGCATTTTAATTGATAATTTTGTTACAAAAACTAACATAAATGGTGGAAAAATGCACAGAATGATATAAGATTTTGCAAAAACTCATTTTATTTGACTAGAAATCACCCTGTAAAATTTCGTGAAGATCCGTCTATAATTTACCTTAGGCCTCATATAAGCCCTATTCCCGGAAAACAGTATAGTACGCCTAAAACCCTAGTTAGCAACGCTATCATGACAAACTTTGGCACGTCACAGTTTAATAGGACTTAAAACGACACTGTCAAGTTTCGTGAAGATCGGTCCATAATTTACCCTAGGCCCCATGTAAAACCTACTTTCGGAAAACAGTTAAGTACGCATAAAACCGTAAAAAGTAATGCTATCATAACAAAATTCGGAAGATCACAGTTTGTTAGAACTAGAAATGACAATTTAAAATTTCGTGAAGAGCGGTCCATTATTTACCCTAAGCCCCATATAAAACCAACTTCCGGAAAACAGTTAAATTCGCATAAAACCGTAAAAGGTATTGCTATTATAACAAAATTTGGTGCGTCACAGTTTTAAAGGACTTGAAATGACACTGTGAAATATCGTGAAGGTCGGTCCATAATCTACCCTAGGCCCCATATAAACCCTACTTCCTGAAAACAATTTAGTACGTCTAAAACCATAATCAATAATGCTATTATCACATATTTTGGCTCGTCACAGTTTAATAGGACAAGAAATAAGACTGTAAGATTTCGTGAAGATCGCTCCATAATTTACCCTAGGCCCCATATAAAACATACATCCGGAAAACAGTTAAGTACGCATAAAACCGTAAAAAGTAATGCTATCATAACAAAATTTGGTACGTCACAGTTTTATAGGACGCCTAAAATCATAATTAATAATGCTATCATAACATTTTTTGGTACGTCACAGTTTTATAGGACTTGAAATGACACTGTGAAATTTCGTGTCCATAACATACCCTAGGCCCCATTTAAACGCTACTCCTGGAAAACAGTTTAGTTCGCCCACAACCATAATTAATAATGCTATCATAACAAATTTTGGCTCATCACTACTACGCCTTAATTAACAATGCTATCATAATGGAAATTGGTACTTCATAGTTTTGTAGAACTAAAAATGGCATTGTGAAATTTCGTGAAGATCGGTCCTAGGCCCCATATAAAGCCCACTCTGGTAAAATAATTAAATACACCTAATTATGCGGTAAACTTTCTTCCAGCATAAAAATGTTATGCAATTTTGTGATATACGGTCCATAATAAACCTTGGATCCATTTTAAGCAGCCTTCTGAAATTCATGTTTTTTAATACCAGAAACACATCTGCAGAATTTTGGGATGGTTGGTTCATATGTAGCTTAACATGGCTCCAATATAAATTGCTCTCCTGAAAATCATTTAAGTTCAGCTTAAACTGTTACGAATCATGATATTTTACTCAAGCTTTTTAAAATTGCTAAAAAAAAAAAAGCATTAAACTTTCTGATTGTCGGGCAATAATTTCATTTAGGTCTAAACCGCAACCAATTTTAATGGTGATGTCTGTTTTTATAAAGATAATAATAATAAATAGACATCATACAGATATTACTCCTAAAACATTCGAACTGTCGGTGGAGGGTATCAAAGATTTGGCAGAGCCGAATGTAGCACTCTAACTTGTTTTTTTTTTTCTGTTTTTACCATTGTTTTAATATTTAACAAACTTCTTTATAATATCAAAAAGACGTCCCTTAAAACTGCATTAAAAAGCAAAAACTCAAGACAATTTTGTTCCTAAGAGCTCAGTTAGCCGGAAGTAACAGTAACGTTGAAAATCAGCTGATTCATTTTGTTGTATGTAAAGCAATTAGAACGATTACAGTAAGCAGTAAGATGTTACGTCTCAATCTGTCTTACTTTTTACCAGGGACCGTAACAGTTATGCCTTTTTTTATAAAAGTCACGTACATTTATTTAGAGAACAACTTTTATTCTTGCTCGAAAGAATAAAAATCAAAAAATAACATTTATTTTTGTTCAATAAAATAAAAATCAAAAAATAACTGTTATATTTGATCGAAAAAATGAAAACAAAAAAATAACAGTTATTTTTGTTCAAAAAAATAAAAATCAAAAAATAACTGTTAAGTTTGATCGAAAATATTAAAATCAAAATTATAAAAATCAATATATTTTATCATTGACAAGTGCATGAGGAACAATATGGTATACTTGAATCAGTTTTTCGACATTTATTTCAATATGCTTTTTTTGTTTTAAAATTCCAATATAACTGTTATTTTCGGTCCCTGCTTTTTACTATTACTCCCAGCTAATTGAGTCTTTAGACGAACAAATCAACCTTACATGTACGCTAATTAACTGTAAACATTAATTCGCAACCACGTGCTTTATTTTTGCATTTATTTAAGAGTTGCCCAAAAAATAACGATGACATAAAATACTTTGGAACAAGTCAAAAAATCTAATTTTTGCTACTTTTTTCGACTTTCCGACTATTGTGTAGTGGGAGAAAAAATGCTATGATTAATAAATAAATTTAATAAATTTTCTTAATTATTTCTGACCTCATCTACCTTTCTGTGTAGAAGTATGATAAAGGCATCGCCAATGATTTAGGTTCTGAGCTGAGGGTTTTGCACTATTTTTTACAATGCGATGTCTTGAAAGAGTACCTGTCATTTTATCCCACCAAAATACTTGTCTTCGTTCTATTTTTCGCAATCCGTTTGGTTGTGTTTGGCACACAAGCCTGGACAGGAACAAACGATTTGTAGAGCTGTACACAATTTGCCTTTTGAAAACTATCAACAAAGCCATAGTGGAACTAAATAACTTGAGGTATTTGCAGTTTTTGATATAAACGAAGCGAACAGACATAGAAAATTATGGAGTACGTATGTATATTGACGTCGCTATAGTAGGGCACAGACATTTTCTGAAGAAGAAAGATTCTATAATGAAATAAAGAATAGGAATCGCTTTTAAAAAGCCAACTGACTAGCACCCCACTATGCCTTAAAATTTTAGAAATATTTTTTTATTGTTTTACCACGAAGTCTATGACGTTAATACTCATATTTTAAGCTATAAGTCTGTTTGCATGTGATTGTTAAGGACTCTATATGAATGTTTTGAAATAGTCTATAGACAAATGGCTCGTCCATCACTACTTGGAAGCAAAAAAAAAAATAGCTTTAATAGTACATGTGATGATGTTATAAATGACAATGTTGGCGGCGTTGGTTGGTGATGTATTAGGAGGATGATGTCATTTGGCTGTTGGCAATAGTTGTCGTTGTAAAATTTAATTTTGTTTTTTTTTTTTTCATTTCATGTTCATATTAGGTTTATGTTTTAAGTAGTCGTTTCATTTTCAGACTTCGAACTTAGTTTGGTTTAGAAATGGCCATGAGATGGAAGGCAAGTGCATATAAAATCAACATGTGGAGGTTGATTTAATTACAAATTGGGCTTCAAGAATACAGACATAACATGTTGCCATTACTTAGTAGCATTGGATTTCGTATACATTTTTACTATTTTGCTTTAAATTTTTTTTCTTTCAGTTACAGCAACAATTTGTTTGCTGATATCATTAAGAATTATGTCCTGAAAATGCACTTAAGTGGAAGAGTGAAAGAGTGAGGCGTTGTATTTGAAGGTTTGTGATAATTATTAAATGGTTACTGGCAGTGACATAATAACGCTGATGCTCTTTTTACAATTTTCATTTCTCATTATTATGATAATTTTTCAAAACGCGCCTACAATATTTGGCTTGAGTTAATGCCATTTTTTTCTTTAAAGATTGCTTTTGAAATAGTTTTAACGCCTTCTCATTTTCACTCTAAAACCCAGAACTTTTTTTTAGAAATTTTATTTCCCTTATAATATATTAGATTTAATGTAAACGAGTTTATCCAAGTAAAGTTAAATTTATTTGTGTAACAAGTTAATGGTTAAAGATTTTTATTTACATTTTGTTGTTGTGCTTTTAGAGAATTCTTGGTAATTAGTTTACTGTTGGTTGTGTATATGCTCATCCTGTTGGCTGGAAAATAGTTATTTAAGTTTTAGGAAAAGATTTATAACCTCGTTATTTAATTATGGGAAAGAAACTTTTGTGGTCAAATTGATTAGGCAGTACAAACTAAATAAAATGTTTCTTATAATTTTACTACACGCTCACATGAATATAAAAAAGTAATAACGCTTAAAAAAGCACTTATGAATTACTACTAGCTGACCCAGAAAACGTTGTTTTGCCATAAAACTAATTTCTAGTGAAAGAAATGCCTTATTTTACGCCCTTATTGTTGGATTTTCCAAAAAAAATGTATATCTTAAAGTTCCTAATGATATTACAGTCTCTGCATACCAAATTTTAAGAAAACCGGTTGTAAAGTTAAGAAGATATAGGGAGGGGGAGCTGTTACACCTCTTGAGTGAATCCATGTCAAACCATCATGTCGTTGGGCATCATCACCTTTTTGTATCTGAACCGATTTTTCCGAGTTTTTCAGAGAATATTTTCTACTAAAGATTTCTGATCTTTTGATATATACGGAGTAACCATAGGTCATATGACAGTCCAAAAATTTTTTGTACGAGGGTACCACGCCCACTTCTCCAATCCCGTGTACTTAATTTGGAAACCGTTCTACAGATATACTGAAAAAGTAATAAAAATACAGCAACAACAAGGGATTTTTGAACACAAAACATACTTAGAATCACGTTCTGGTCTATAACTATGACACCAATAGAGCCTTCTTCTTTAAATTTTCTGCAAATGTAGATACTTGACACATATTTTTTGTAGAATTTTAAAAAATATACTTTTCCAGATATGGGTCTTTGAACTCAAGACCCCAAAAATTGACCTTTGACCTTTTCTTAAAAAAACACAATTTGCATATAATTTTAAAGGGTATACTTTCACCTTTAAAACATGACCAAAAAAACTAAATTATCTTGCGTAGTTCAAAAGTTCTTTTCTCTTTTGTAAGGAGACTGTTGTGTTTTTTTAACATTTTTATGACGTCATATTTCGGAAGCCGAAAGAATCTGGGGTCTGAAAATTTATGTTTTGTTAACGTCAGACAACATTTGCGTTGAATTTCATTCAAATCGGAGGTGATGATGCCGAAAATGCCATTTTTCGTGATGGTTTGACGTGTTTTAACTCTCTTGCCCTATTTGAAGACCTAAATAATATAAATTAAACGCTATAGTTCTTTCCAGATGTTACACTTTTTGCCTGCCAAATTTCAAGAAAATCGGTTGATTAGTTAAGAAGATATTGGAAGGGGGAGCTTTTACCCTTTTTGCCCTATTTAACGCCCTCAAGCGATATGGAAAACGGAGAGCTTTTTGTTGATATTTGGATGGGAATTATATATAAGATAATCTAAGTACCATATCTCCAGAACCACTGGACAGATTTCACATAAACTATCTACAGACTATCCTCAACGTACCCTGAAATTTTGGTTGAAATCGGTCCACCCGCTTCCACAGTAAGTGGTGACATCAAAGTTTACTCTTCTTTTTATATAAATAGATGGATGCTAATATGACATAATAAATATATATATATATATATATATATATATATATATATATATATCAGGCGCGGATTCAGGGGGGGGGGGGGAAATAAGGAAATTTCCCCCCCGTAAATTATAAAAATATGTTTGGTTAATTTTGATAATACAAGAATTCCCATAATAATATTTTTTTAATGTACAAAATTTTTGTTTTTATTGTTTTTTATGTTTGATTTGTTTTTTTTATGGAATCTCTAACGAAATTTTCAATAAGTATTTTTTTATTTTCTTTTATTGAAACTCTAACGATTTTCAATAAGTATCCACATCTTAATCCTAATAGTTATTTATTAGATATTTCCAAAGAAACATTTAGTTAACCGTATTCAATTACTTATTATTCTACATTCAATCCCAGCAGGTGCCATCTATGTATAACCAAAGAGTAAACGTTTGACTTGATAATGCGTGCGGCTTAATTATTAAAAAGCCTTAGTATTTGCAATATTTATGTATAAATGTGTTATATGAATCAAAATTCTATTCGATAATTTTTGAAGAAAGCACTGATTTGTCGGGGAAAAGCCAGATTTCCTTATCTTCTTAATATTTGAACATACAACAAAAAGTTTTTAGGGAAGAATTTATTTGCTTTGTTGTAAACGCATTTGAAGAGGCTTCAAAAGATATTGATGACGTTGATGTGTCAATTGAAGCGAAGGCACTATCATCAATAGTTCTTAAAATTTTGACAAATTTTGGTCTTGACCTAAAAAATTGTGTAGGAGATGGAACATATGGGTGTCCTCTGATGTCAGCGGAAAATGGAGCCTTTCAAAATTTCTGGAAAAGCGACAAATGCGAAAAAAACTCCTTGCTATTCCCATAAATCGAACAACTCAATTTCTAAAAGCAATAAAGTGCCATTAATACAAAAAGTTGTATCATTTGTTAAGAAACGACAAAATTTTTTAAATATAATCATCCCAAGCGAAAAACAGTTTAAGCAAAGTATTTGGGAGCCAAACTCTCTTCATTATGCGTCTTTGCAACTAGTGTACATCATATAGAAGAACCTTTGGAAAAAATATCTGAGTGGAAAGGAAGAAGTATCTCTATCTTTATATTAAGGAGGAATATACATATTAAGTGTGATACCTTTTGTAACACAGCCACTTAGTATCATTTTACAAAAGCAAGATATAGATCTTCAAAAAGGATCAAGCCTTATCAAAATTTTTATCATGTGCCTTGAAGAAAAAAGAAATAAAGCCGAAGAACAATTTAAAGCGATTTTTGAAAAAGTTAAAGTTATTTGCGTTCAAATCGAGGCAAAATTTGAACGAAATAATCACTTCCAAAATGTTGAAGATTACTACCGAGTTGTAGGTTACATTCCTCTTATTGAATTTACTTTAGAAGATCTCAAAACATCTTTCCCAATAGATATTCTAAATGTATTGAACATACCTAAACTTCAACCTCAAAGTGTAATCAAGTCATATGGACAAATCCTCCGTAACGAACGCTACACTCGCTCGTGTTTTCTGATTGATATATAACCATTTTTTGGCCTTTCAAAAGAGATAGCTTCAACTTATATATAGTATTTAGTGACATTAATATGTACTTACGAATGGCATATATCATAATTTCTTAGCAAGCATTTGTTGCGAAATAATTAATCACAAAGTTTTGATACGCACTCCACAAAAAAGAAGCAGCTTTAAAAGTTGAAGGGTGTTTTCCTAGTTTTTAGCGAATTTTACATCATAAGGTATACAAAGTCTTATTCCTAAAAGAAAGATGAATATAAGAGAACTCTAAAATCACTTATTCGCTTAAAAATGTTGTAATTTTTTGATAAAATCCGTGAACCCTTTGTGACGCACGCCTTACAACGCATGCTACAGTTTTTTTAGTACTATATAATAAACACAATTTTATTTATTTTAACAAAACAAATTATATATTTAAACTAATTTTGTGATCATTAATGAATGTATGAATGAATAACAATCTTTTTTTTAACGAAATTTATATTGCGATGAGTCTGCTGGCTGTAAGTGCTATTTTAAGCTCAAAAAGCACCTAAAATAATGTTAAATTCATGTGTAACATCAAGAGATCAGGGAAGGGGTTATATTTGGTAAAAATTATTATATTAATGATCGTCGAAATACATATTTTTAAATATAAAAATTAAATTATACATCTAAAAAAAATTAATATGAACAATTTTTGGTTTGTGGACTGTTTTTGAGATTTGCCCATATACCATTTATTTTAAAACCACAACTAGCTGATGAGCTGATTATATTTGATAAACGAGATTAACACATTTTAACTTGAGCCTGAACTGTTGCATTGGCAACAAACATGGAAAATATCTGAAAATCTATCAGATAACATTGTAGATGCTTTAATAAACTGTGATGAAGACATCTTCCCACATCTAAGAAAAATATTTAAAATTTTCGTGTTAATGCTCGTCAGTAATGCTACAAGCGAGAGATCATTTCCTTCCCTTCGTCGAATAAAAACATGGCTCAGATCAACAATGACCGAAGATAGACTGTACTATCTCAATTTGCCTCACAAGGAAATCACAATTTACTTATTTAAAAAGATTAATTTATTTTAATTTATATTGAACGGATCTTATATTTTATTTAACCCTATTGTTTTTTTTTTATATAATATACATACATATATTGTTTTAAATAAACTTTTAAAAACAAATTTTTTACTTTTTTGTATCATACAAAATTTCCCCCCCGTAAGGCTCGAGCTGGATCCGCGCCTGATATATATATATATATATATATATATATATATATATATATATATATATATATATATATATATATGTTTAGGGTAAAACTCATTGTTTAGGGAAAGAGTGTTCATAATACAAACTTTTTACTACTTTTTGCCCTTTTTAATATGTAGAACACTTAATTTAAGAAATTTACAAAAAGTACCAAAGGTACGCATTTTGCCCTTAAAAATACTTTATTTGCGCTAAGTTTATGTTAAAGAAAATATTTCGAAAATAAAACCTAGTTTCCAAAAGAACCCGAGGTACGAATTTTTACCCTCTTTTGCCCTCAAATGTACTTTATTTGTGTGCCGCATTTATGTTAATGAACATAAGTTTCTAAATTGCAATGAATACTTTTGTAAGAAAAACAAGTTTTAAAAAGAGTACAAATTTGTACACCATTCTGTACTTTTAAATAAATTTTTCTAAATCTATGTTCTTGAAGAAAGTTTTAGCATATAATTAAATGAACTTTTAAAATTTTGCAGTCTAAATGGTTTAATAAAATGTACCAAAAAATTACCTTTTTACCCACTTTTACCCAAGACTTTTAAATTGCACTGTCTTGCGACACGTCGATGAAGTTATAGGAATTCATTAAAATGTTGGTGATAAAAACTATTTAAAAATTTAATTTAAACAAAAACAATTAATAAACTTTTGAAATTTTGCAATTTAAATGGAGTTGAATCCCAAATACTAAAAATTCCCCTTTTTACCCACTTTTACCGCCTTAGAGACTGACTTTCAAAATGTACTTTGTAACGTTTCACCAAATACAACATAGAAATTACTACAAACTAAGAATTTTAATTTAAAAAAAATCCTGTTTACACAGTGTACTAAAAGTAAAAAGTTTTACCCTGATTTCCACCTTTAAGCAAAAATTTTGCAAACCTATATACCTGAAGGTAGTGTAAGTCAAAAAATAAATAATCTTTTTTTTTTTTCTTTGGGCTCATAAGACATCTATCTGCACTGAAAGAATTTTCTTCGCAATACCAATGAATTTTGACATTAATCCCATGAAAAATTGCATTAAAAAGGAACCTATGCAGCGCTTCGTTGGATCAATAAAACCTATTTCATTAAAAGGATTTAATGAAACATTACATTAGATCTATGAATATTATTCATTGGATGAATACTTTCAATAAAGTAAAAAAAAAATGACTTTATACACTACCAGACTATTATATTGTATTCACACATTCAATATACCTCATTGCTTTCCAACGGAAGGCTAAGGTAAAATGTAAATAGAAAATACAATATAATAGTCTGGTAGTGTATAAAGTCATTTCTGAAAAATTGTAGGAATAGAACTATTACAAAAAAGCTTTATAAAATACATAACTGAAATTTAGCTCATAGAATAAATTCGAAAAATGAAAAATGTTGAATATAATATAAAGTTACCTTCGGAAGGAAATAATTCCCAGTTTCTATTTGTAAAAAAAAAATTTTTTATTTTTTTTTTATTTTTTCTTATTTTATTTTTTATTTTTTTTTTCTGTCTCTAGCGGGAATCGATCGCGCAACCTCGGTGCTTATGGACTAGCTCACTACCAGCTAGCCTACCGGGTGTAGTTTTTGGATAAAAAAAACTAGTTTTTTACTTAATTAAGAGCGTAAATATGAGATTAAATTGTCCATAATAACAACAACAACGTTGATTGAAAGTTTTTGTTTCATAACTATAATGACATTTTTATTGTCATAATGAAAATTTAAATTTATGAAGCAATTATTGAAATATGTTGCTTTTATAAAAAAAAATTTTGATTTCATAAATTTAATGGCATACATGTAACATTAGATGCATGAAATTATTAAATCTTAAATTTTTTAATTAACAATTAAACATTTTTTAAGGAAACTATAATTTTGTATTAATTTATGAATATAGTTATGTTTGTATATTGTTTTTTTATGTTCCCAATTAAATTTTTTTGTTTAACTTGGACAAACTTAAGTTTTCATATATCCAATGAAAATTTTTAACGTAATTACGAAATCTAATGAAGCGATTTTAACGAAAATACTTCATTATAACTATGAAATTCCATTTAGACAATGAAAATTTTCATTTACCCAAGGAAAATTTTTTTATGAAAATGTTTCATTAAATATATGAAGCATTTTTCTTTCAGTGTGATTATGTTGGCATGTATGTACAACGATATTCTTTGTTATCGGTCTAGGATTCACGTTAGGTGCTATTCATCTTCCGAAAATCTTTTTTAAAAGCCCAAACGCAAACAAATTATATATAAAGACGACTAAAACCAAAATAAATTAAAGTACTTTTTACCATTTTATAAGGAAAGATCAGTACATAGCTGCACAGCTCAAAACTTACCATTGGTCTCGTAAAGCGTACTCTCCAAAAATATTTTAATCTGCCTAAAACTCAATTTTAAAAGAATCTATCAAAATTTTCGTTTGTATACTTCTGTTAAGAAGCTTACTTTAGCTATCCTTTGGCTAGCAATGAAGTAAATTGTACAGAAAATTTATACAACTGTTAGATACCTGCAAAAAATAGAAAATATTCCTTAAAAATATTGAAGGAATAGTACTATTAAAAGTATAAAAGCTTTTAAAAATGTAATTAAACTGAGAATACATAGTCGAATTAATATGAAAATTTATTGGTTCATTATTTTATAAAAAAACTTAAATTTTCGCTGCAGGGTACATAAATCATCTTTTTTATTATTGATTTAATCTAACGATACCGAGTACCCGTTTATCACTTCAATTTCGCAACAATATTATTGACATAACTTTAAAGTTTAAGCAATAATAAACATAAATAAAATATTAAACACATATATTTTTTACTCTTTCTCACAATATTTCTTATTCGTTCTCACTCCCTAATTGCAAAAGTAAACTTTGAAAAGCCAAAAAAAAATATAAACATTATCATTTGTTTACTCCTGACAAACAAAACACAACTTGTCCTGCTAGTTTTTTTTAGAATTTGATCAAATTGATGACATTTTTTTTAAACACAAAAGAAATAAAACAACAAATATTTACTTTTCACCACTTACTAAAAAAATTACAATACAGTAGAAACTCACAAATTCGAACCGTCCAGAAATTAGAACCGGGGGGCAAATTATGGCAGTCGTGATCGAAAACTTTTTCGATTCGAAAGCAATTTTATTTCAGTCGATACTGAACGAATCGTTACTATTTTTTCAGTGTTGTGAAAACTCAAATTAGTGCTTTACAGCACAAAAAAATTATTTCGATCCGTTCAGTATGGACAGCAAGAATTAGAAATAAAACTGCTTTCGAATCGAAAAATTAATCGATCACGACTGCCATAATTTGCCCCCGGCTATTGGACGCTCTAAAATTAGAACCTGTGGTTCTAATTTCTTCAAGTGTTTTTTTTTTTTTTGGTTTTTTTTCTACTAGGAAACATTTTTTTTTATGATTTTCAAGTTCATAGTCTAAAACCCAAATTATTTTGTATTTTTACTACAAACTATTTTTTTTTTTTTCGCTAATAAAAGTAAAAATAAAACGGGGAATAACCGAGTTATTGGTTGTGTGTACAATTCATATGCGTATGAATTTTAATATGCTTGTACAAATTTGGGTCAGTTAATAACTAATGGTGTTTTCTTTTCTGACAATAATGTTCCATATATGCTACCATTCTAAAAATATATGCAAAAATGTGAGAAGTTGTCTTTTTCCTTTCTAAATATGTTGCAACAATAAATGGCAAATTTGTTCCATTTCTTACCCGCAGTTATAACTGAGTGTGAGATAATACCGTTTTTTGCATCTGCGTAAAGTACTTTTTTATGCAAGCAAGTATTTTTTACTTGTGTTTGCGGACAATTTGCGTTATATTGTGATTTTTAGTTATATTGTGATGGATATAAAAACTTTTTGTTTTTCGTTTGTTTTACTTTGTTTATATGTTTTTTGTCGCAAAATTTTTAACAACAGCTGACATTAATTATTGAAAATCAGTGCTGTTAACGCTTATTGGAATTGTAAGAAAATTTAATGTTGAAAATTGCTACAAGCGTGGTGAATATCGCTTTAAGTACAAACTTTTCATTCAATATTTAACACGCTAAATACACATTAGTGTTGAGTGTAAAACGTAGCTATTATTTTTTTCCATTGTAATTTAGAAAAATGTACCACTTTGTAAGGGTTCGTGTAACCTAATAAATATATAACACAACTATAATGCATCATTATTTTTTAGAAAAGAAAACACCATAAAGGTCAATTAAAAAAATAATTAAAAAACTTTTTTAAAAGTGTTTCTATGAATTTAATATGTTCAATTAAGTAAATGTTATTGAATAAAACTGTTTTGAGTTAAAATAAAGCTTACACAACTATTCATTATCTATCACTATTTCATTATAATTTTATTATTTTCTGCAAAAAAAATTTCCAGAAATTCGAACTTTTCAGAAATTCGAAGTGCCCGGTGCACAAAGTGATTCTAATATGTGAGGCTCTACTGTATAATCAATAAAGCAAACAAAAAAAAAACAAAAAAATAATCAAAAGCAGAGCAATCTGGATGCTTTATTTAATTCTTAAATATTTGAAATATTTTTTTTTTAATTTATTAAAAAACAATTATTTTAGTAACATTTTTTTATATATATATAATCTTAAAAATATGTTACATTCTATGCATGTAACACTTTTTAATGTAAAAAATAATCACTCGAACTGTAACATGCTTTAAAACTTCATTCGAACAAAACCCAGTAAAAAATGTGCTCAAAAAGGAGCAGATTTTGTGTATGAATACATACCACAAATCGCTTCAAACCTAATGATGGGATGCCTGATTTTTGTATGGGGTATTCCCGGTTTGAAAGACTTTTTTCTGCTGACAATAAGCGCTTATTTTAACATGCAAACAAAGCACTCCTAAAGTGGTTTTTAGAAGCTTACTATATTAACATATGCATTAATGTTTTGCTTTTACTTTTGTTTAAATGCCTTTTTCCAATCATTTTCGAATATATTTTTTTGGTTTGCAACCTTCTTCGTTGTCAGCACTAAAATACAGCTTTTTGTATATTATATTCTAATCATTTACTACTTTGTAAAAGCTCTTTTATTGAAGCGCTCGATTATGCGCTTTTTCTCTTAAGTGCTTCAAAAAACCCAAATTTTTTTTATTGGGAATTTACTGCTTCTATTTACAGCTATTACACTTTTATCATGAATGAACTTCATTAGCGATCTTGAAAACTATCTGTGAGGTTGCTGTACAACATTATGGTTTGGAAACAAACATTGACACCACTAGTTACGTGCAAAAAATTTAACCAATGATAATATGCATAATAATATTAACTCCTATTTCCAATTTAATATGAAATAATTTTTATATTTTGTGTTCAAGTTATCTATTCTCGAAATAATGATTAGAATTATCATGACATACAAAATAAAACCTTGGTTGTATAAACAAAGTTGTAAGAACCTTAAGTGAAAGTGAGGGTAAAATATGCATCATGTTAACATGTTTTTCATGCAATATATTCACCAACGACATTATGTAGTTATTGCATTTAAAAAGTCGGAGCAAGATGTTATTTAAAAGAGAGTAAGTATATAATTAAGGAGAATAAAACTGAAAAATCTCTATTTTTAAAATTGCACTGCTAACACACAAACAACGACATGTTACGAGTGCTTTAGTGCATAAAAAAGCAAAAATATTTTAATAACATTAACACAACATCAGTATAATCATGAAATGTGGCAGAAAATAGTTTTGTATGACTAAAATTTTTGGTATACAATTTTATAAATATCCCTGTAGATTTAGTCAGGGTTTAAAAACCTGCAGTCGACACCAAATCCTACCGAACAAACAATGAAAATTTGTATACAACTTTCCGCTTTTTGATTTGTTTTGACAGCGACTGTTTACATTTAATGAATTAGACGTAAAAGCAAAAGTTATTTTTTTGGCCAATGACAAATTAAGAAGTGGAAGAAATAGCAGTTTTTCTACTTTGACTGCAGTTTTTTAAACGCTGGATTTAGTCATAAGCTGCATAAAAAAATCACTCATATAAAACACTTTAATTCGAAATCGTAATAAGTAAAAACATTATAAACCAGAGGCCCTTATAACATTATTGTTGTTAAAGTTTTAAGTTTATCTTTTATTGTAATTATGACATCATAATATCGTCAGCTCAGAATTGGTTTGGCGCATATGTCAAAAAGTCGGAGTGGAGAAAAACGACAAAGAAGATTTACATGAAGATTTCTCAAAATGTACCCGATAGAATTTTTTTATATTTTTACCACTGTTTCCGGTATATGTTTTGAAGAAAAATTAAAATTTTTGCGCACTTTCATGAATAAAGTTAGAATTTAATAGTATTTTTTTGAAAATGAAAAATATTGGTTTGTGCCGCATACGCCACTTTTCTAAAAAAAAAATTAAAAAGTGGCTTTTTGTGCTGCATACGTATACTTTTGCTGTGTATTGAGTAACTTGTTGTTGAGATAATTTTTTTTTAATAGTTTTTTTATTTGATTTTACTTTACAAAAACAGAAAAAACAGTTCTACTGTTATGAAAAGTTACATAAAAAGCCACACATTAAAAAACTAAAATAATGCAAAAGTAAAAAGAAAATGTAAAACTCAATATTGAGTAAATTTTTATAATAAGCTTTATCAACACGTGGAATAAATATAAGTAAGTCTTTTATGTCTCTATTTTTATCGCTGGAAATAAATGATGGTTTCGATATTTTCAAAATATTCGTCAACAAATTCTCAGGAGTTTTCAAACAATTTTTTGATGCAGACTAAACCAAAATTGCATTTTTAAATTTTTCCTCTCTGGTAGAAGTTTTACAATATATACATTAATCATAACTGTATAGAAGTACTTTAATTTTAGCAAAAGGGACTTTTGGAAAGTCCATTTTATTTGCTTCCAGCGAGTATGTGCGAAAATTTTCCGGAAGCATTTCCATAACTTTAAGTTTTGTTTTATTATTTGGCATTGTTTTAAACCAATTTAGTAAATGAAGAGGACTATGAATTTCAATATTCTTTAAGTGCCGATCAATAACACCATGGACAAAGTCCACTTCTTGAATTAAAGAATGTTCTGGTTCTGAAGACTTTTGTATTACGGCATCAATATTATTTTGTTTAAAGAACATTTTGATTGCGGTTCCGTTAATTTGATTTTTATTTTGAGGTACGCAAGAATCGCTCCATAATGTCAAAGTTTTAATTAGTGGATAATCTTTTATTAATTTATTTAAAATTTTTATTAAAGCACTAGCAATATCGTTACCACTCCGACCGCTATGAGCTTCCGTCAACAAGGCACATTAAGTGAAAGTTGGTATATTTGGCATAATAATGGTTGCTGTAATATTGTACATATTCAATTTTCGTTTGTAGTTAAATGTTGAAGCATTTCCCTTAGGTAGGCTAAAAACACTTTGCATATCATAGCAAACCGTACACTTGGTTGGGGGCATTATTTTATAAAACTATTTTTCACAAATTAATTTTCTTGTTGTCATTTTATTTTGCTTTTGCTTTGACTATATTTTTTCTTACGGCAATGCAGCAAAGCAACAGTAAAATTTATTTTGTACGTTTTTGTATGAAGAATTTGCTGCAATCGCCAAACAATGGCTTGTAGAGCCAAACAGTACTTAAAAAATTTTGAAACAGTTGATATGCAGCAAACCATAAAAATTTTCGCGAAACAGGTTTTTGATTTAGAAAGACGGTATTAAAAAAATATATTCCTCATACCTAACTCATTTTTTTTAAAAATGGTCGGTAGGTCAAACCAGTAATGAGCTGACGATATATTAAAATCGGTCTACTTAGAAAACTGTACAATAAAATCAAAGTCTATAAAAATCAATCGTATAATGAGATAATACTTTTTTGTATGTAAATTACTAATAACAAATATACTAATACAATACTGTATAATTTGACTATACTATGAGCTTGTTAATTAGACAATTGATTCTAATAAAATATAAATAATAAAAAATTACATCGGATCATTGTTTTATAGAGAGAACAAGTTTTTTCTTTTTGCAACATTATGCTCAATCGGCTAAAAAGATTTTAAAATATTTATGTTATTATGGTTTTGCGCTTTTCTCGCAAGAGAATTTGCCACCATTACATAAGACTTTGCTTTTACAGATTTCTTAAATTTATTAATATGTCATATTTTTGTATAAAAGCCACTTTTCAAATAAACGCCTACCTTTAGTCACATATTTTGCTACGCCATTGGAGTTGATATATACTAAAAATTAAAGTATCTATTTTTTTGCGATATTTTATCACCAATAGTGAAAATGTTTAAAATAAACTTTTTCAAACTATATTTATAAGGCGATTTATTGCATTTTATTTGAATTTCGAACGCGGATGTATTAAGAGACTTATAGTGAAATTTTATGACAAATATTAAAATTTTAACCCATTATATTCCACAGGACGAAAAATCACCCAAACGTTGTAAAGTGCGATGGCTAAAATCTTACACAGAAATCTGCCTCCCCTAAAATGTACGAAAACATATTTGACATCACATAAGAACTAATCTTTTTTTAAATTTTACAATTAACAATGTTTCGTTCGTCGTTTTTTCGTTTTTTATTCTTAATAAAATCATCAGGAAATTTCGTCCAAAGATTTTAGAACAACTAAAGATATTATACAAATAAAACTGTTAAGCGAATAAGAATAATAAGCAGCAGTTTTACTTTTAACAATATCAAAGCTTAAACAAAAACAATAAACAGTGAGTTTATCTTTTCTTATATTCCTCACTACATTGGAATTCACCCAAACATTAATTGTAGTTGTAAATAGGTTAAGAAAAACAAAAATAACTTGCTTTGACCCCTTTCACACTCGGAAACTCTTGGATTGTAAACGTCAGCGGAAACATCGGGGTAAGAAAAAAAATGTTGTACAGACTTTGTTGTACTCGGCAAGAAACTTGCGCAATTAACTTGGCGAGTCTGAAAGTGGTATTTATTGTTTCAGACGCCTGTTCATGTGTGATTGTTCGCATTCACCCTGTAATGTCAAATAAGATTTTTTGACAGTCGCAACGACAAGTTAATTAAAATACATAAGACTTGTGTGATAGTGTGAAGTACGCTTTAAAAAAATTATAAAGAATAGTTCCATTATCATAAAATTTTTACAAACAGTTTCCTTTTTTGTCTTTGTAACAGGGATATCTGTTGAAAACATTTGCAGTTTAGATAAAATTCTTAATTGCTATCATAACTTCATATAAATCTAGTTAAGATTTGTATAGAATGCAAAAGAATTTTCTTAATTTGTATACGCCAAAATTACAATCTCAGTAATAAACAAATTTATGTTTCTTAATCTAAAAAATTTAAGAGGTTCAACATTCAATTATTTATTATAAAACTTTTCCCAAAAGACAGCCCAAAAATCTCTCACACATCTTAGACATTAATTAAACAAAAGGAAAAAACTCTGTCGTAAAACTTAATTGAGTCAGTTTTCCTCTATTTAATTATTCAATTTCGTTATTTTCTTCTTCAACACGTTAATAATTTAAGAACAAAATGTGATTGTTTTACTGTAAAACAAAATAAAACTTAGCAAAAGGAAATCGTCACAAATAAAAAAGAATTAACCTTTTTTATTTATTTTTGTACTTATTCATGGTTTATTTATGTAAAACACATTAAAACTTTTTTAATTAAATAACAATTATTATGAAAATCTTGAACAAAAATAAAAACACAAAACTTTAGTTTTTACTTTGTTGAATGAATAAATAAACAAGTTTTATAAAAAATTATAAAAACATAAAAAAAACGATGAAAACTATTTATTCATAATCAAAACTTTTATAAATGTTGGTTGTGCTTAAAGAAAATAAATTAATTCTGAAAGCAACGAATAAAAACCGTGCTGACTATTCACAGTTCTTAGGGAAGGCAACAAATGTTTGGCTGTGACAATAATTTTTTGTTGTTGGTGATGTGTATCTGTAATAAAAAAACGATTAACAATAAATTTATTTTTACATAAATATATAAGCATGTAAGATGTGCATGGTTCGAAGGACCAAACAAGCAATTAAGGAAATTTTTCAACTTTTATATTTTTTCTTCACAACAAATCCTATAGAAATAAGCACTTTTGGTAAATGCGAATCTATGTAGCTTTTTACATATGTATATACTTATACATACTTTTATTAATTTATTATTTTTTGCATTATAAACCTTTATAAACCCACACACAACAATCTAATATACATTTACATTTAATTTTATTCATGCGATATTTTTTTTCTTCCATTTTCTTAAATTGTTTGCACCTGCTTCCTATAATTGTTAAGTGGGTGTTTAACGTAGACTTTAATGCCACTCATGT
Organism: Pollenia angustigena; assembly: GCA_930367215.1. Taxonomy (NCBI): domain Eukaryota; kingdom Metazoa; phylum Arthropoda; class Insecta; order Diptera; family Polleniidae; genus Pollenia; species Pollenia angustigena. The sequence continues at coordinate 170,322,815 of OV884059.1, read as the reverse complement.
CATCAACATTATCGTCATCATTTCCAGCATCATCCATACAGTCATTAACGTCATGCATGTTAGAGTATGAGTGTAATATACAGTAGGCCCTTGATTTAAGTGGCAATTGATTTCGAAAAATGGTGATGTAAATCGAAACGAAGTACAAGGAATTTTAAATTTCTCGTATACACACATTGTTTTATAAGGAGCAACCCTAACCGCTATTGAACTGCCATTTTTTTTTTTATTATTCCTTTTGTGGATGGCAGCCTAATGGTGTTGACGGTAATAAGCTACATAAATTTAATTTTCCTTTATTTTAAAACCAGTAACCTAATCGTCATATGCCTTAATCCTGAAAGGTTACTCTTCATTTTGATACATTATGGTTACTCTTCGTCGAATCGACGAACTTATAAAAAAATATTCTAGCGGAGCGATTTTTCTTCTTTTGTTGAGCAAAAATAAACTAAAATAAAACATAAGAAATAAAAATTTCATCTATCTCAAATTTTTATACGAATTTTAGCAATTTTTTGCGTTTTCAAATTAATTATTTTAGCTTTCGTCATTAGCTAACGTTGTTGAAAAAAGAGCGTAATTTTAATACACATAAAAAAGTTATTTGATAAAATGTAAATTAGCTTCGTCGATTCGACGAAGAGCAACCGTGCAGGGTTAAGAACAACAAAACGAAACAAACAAAACAAAATGTGTACATGTAAAGAAAACTAATTTTTAAGCATGGTCACTTCTAACATAACTATTTTTAAGGAAAAGCTTGTAAGCATACAAATACTTTAATCATATTATTGTCACAGGCTACCATGTTATGGACAAATTAGTCCTCCATTAAGTAACAGCCATATTATGGTTCTCTTCGAATGTGTCATGTTATACAAAGTTGTTTGACGGCCACAATTTGTTGCTCTTGGAAAAGAGGAATATGTTCCCATTAATTTAAAACAATACAATTATAAGTGGTTAACAAATTATTGTTTTTAATAACCATAACAAAATCGGAGGCAACCATGGTTGTGGTCACTCAATGGAGGACTGGTTAAACCATAAAATAGTTGCCGGCGGCAATAAAATACTTAAAATAAGTTTAGTATTTGTAAAAAGTTTTTGGTAAAAAAAGTTTTGCTGAAGGTGACCTTAAGAAAAATAAATTCTCTGCGTGTGTTCACAAGCCTAAAAGCAGCAACAAATAAAAAGTTTTTTACTAAACATGGGGATTTCCCAGTTTTTTACTGATTCCTTTTAAGCAGTTGAGGTGATGTAAATCAACTAGAAACAAATATCGAATTTAAAGGGCTTATCAGGAACTTACTGTTATACCAAAATTACTTATAACGAAATATTAACAGTGCTTTGTGCTTTGGACAAAGTTTTTAAAAAGGGAATGCAGTTTTATTTACACACACATATATACATATATTTATATTTATTTATAAATATATATATAAATATTGATTGTATAGATTTGTGTTTATATATATCCCATTTATTTCAATAGTATCATAATTCAATAAATACTATTCTGAAATACATAGATAGATCAAAACTATCATTCTAACCAAAAATATATTGCTTATTCTGAAAAGGCTACGATCTTAACCTTATTACGACCTTAAAAAACTCAAATGTGTCATCGTTATGATTGAAAACAAGTTATGTCCAATTTTTAGGATAGTATTTATATTTGGTTAATTTTCATATAAACCTACCGTTTTGTTTTTTGAGTGTAATTTAAGACATATTTTATTAAGATAAAAGTAGGGTAGTAAAACAAAAATAAAATAAAAAAAATGTATTTGTTTACAAGATGGTCTCAAAAAACTGCTGACTGTAGGTATGTGCTTTGCCTGTGTTTGTGGTGAAATTGAGGCCACGTTGCTAAGTTGTACGGAAAGGAAACTTCCCTGATTGGTGAATTTAGTGGAAATTCATTTAAGTTTTTAGTGAAAAACAGAATTTTGTATTAAAAACAATTGTATATACAAATGTTATGTTAAATCAAACCGTAAAATTGTCCATCCCAGTGCCATATTTGACTGTGCAAAATATTGTTCAAAATATTACATCCATATCGCTCATTTGCTGCAAGACCGGCATAACTCAAAAAATTAAATTTTGGAGTTAGAGATGCAGAATTGTTCGCTTTGTTTTTCTTTATATTGTGTATTAAATTCATCTTTATAACTTTTATACTTTCCCAGTTTGAAGAAAATGTGTCTTCTTTTTTTCTAAGTAGTTAGAGCAAATCAAAAACTTCAAATGCGTTTATCTCGAAATGGATTTTTTTGAGTTATGCCGGTCTTGCAGCAAATGAGCGATATGTTCCGCCACTATTAACCTTCAAATCACCCTTGCGTGAAAAACCACACAAGAGGAATCATTTTTACACGATAAACAAAAAAATTGTTGAGGTACACTTAAGAAACCTCTTGACTTTGCTAGCAATATCAATTAGAGGCTGAGAACACATTTTTTGATTAAAAAATTATTTTTAGTAACGAAATATTCCAGAACTTAGGTAAGTTCTCGTGTGTGGTTTTCCACATTGCATACGAGTGAAAAATTACACACGTGGGTAACTAACGTAAGTGTTTCTAGGGTGATTTGAGGGTTAATGTAAGTTTTTGTAACATGACTATACATTTCTTGGGGTGGTTGTTCCATATTTGGATTCATAACTCTTATCCTTCTGAACCGATTTTTCTTTCGAATTTAGCAATCTTTTTTGCCATTCTTTAAAGTTTTACTTTCATATACATCAATGTGTTCTATTTCTTGCGAATAATTCGTCGTTTGTCTCAGTAATGTTTCTAGCATAAAACAAATTGTTGATATGACTATTTACACACAGATTAATTAAAAAAAAATGTTAAAAATATAAAAAAGATTTGACAAATTTTCTTTAATTAGAGGGAGTTTACACGGAGTCTTTTCAGACATGTCTGCTTTTGACATTCTCTTTTGAACATGCTTTCAAAAACCTATTGTCTTTTCACGATGTCTTTCCAAACATGTCTGTTTTCATGTATAATAGTCTAATATACATATACATACAAATTAAAAACATGGAAATTCATATAAACAAACATGAAAACTCATTTCATGTTTGTTTGGCAACCCCTCTTTCTTCTCTACCCCGATCGCCTACAAGCAAAACAAACGTGTTTGTTAGACATGTCTGAAAAGACACCGTGTAAACTTCCTCTTACTTAATAAAGTTTGTTATTTTTTTCTGTATAGGAAAGTTATAAAAATTTTGACACCAATATTGTTGCCATCTTTTGATTTTTTTAAAAGTTATCGTACTTTCAATTGACGAACAGACGGACAGGTAGACGAACATGGCTAAATAAAGTTAAAATTACTAAAGGGCCCAGAATATATATGTATATGTATAGGTATACCTTACGGCGTCCTCGATGAATAATAAAAAAATTTCACACGGAATGACACAAGTAGTTTTAGAAGGGTATAAAAACGCCTACTTACGAATAAAAAATATCATTATTTTTTTAAATCGGTAAATTTCCAACGATGCAGTAAGATTTTTTTAACGTAGTATTAACCATGACATGGTGCACATTTCTTCATTCTTAACTTAAAAATCGTGCTTTTTAGTTATGACACTATTAAAGTTAATTAGCGTTATGTTTTCACATGTTAGTTTCAATTGTGTTCTTCTTATTCTTGTGTTTTTAAAAATAATTAATTTACTTAAAGGAATTTCTATAATATTGGAATAACAAAACTTAATTCTAATTTTGCCCCAATTTCACAATCATTTGCCATTCCCCACGATTGCATTAGAAATGTTAAAGCAAAAAAATTATTATTGTTGGCACAGCGAGGTAAAAGAAACGTTTTTTGCCGGTTCATTCAGCAACACAAGAATTGCGTAAGCTTCCAATACACTCAAGTAAATTTTTTTTTCATAAAAAAGAAACTGAGGTTTTGTATGTGCCTTAGAAATACAGAATGGTTTATTTACTTAGCACTCTTCACCCTTACAGTAACATTTTGGAAGATCATCCAAAAAAAATTCGGCAAATAATTGAATACTACAACTCGACAAAAGGCGGAGCCGACGCACTGGACCAAATGGTTCGTACATATTCGTGCAAAAGAAAAACCAATCGGTGGCCAGTTGCCCTGTTCTCTAATTTATTAGATGTTTCTGCTCTAAGCGCTTTTATAAAACGGACCGAAATATATCCTGAATGGCAAAAAAAATAAACTGCATAAAAGGCGCATATTATTAGAGCAAGTCGGTAAAGTTTTAGCTCAAGAACATATCAAGAGGCGTAGTCGGCGTCCTCGCGCAGAAGCCTCTGCATCATTGGTACGAAGAATTCGAGAGAGACAGTGTATCAGCATCTCCGAATTCGCCTTCACCAAAACGACAATGCGCTAGTGAACGGAAAAGGTGAAAATTTTGCCCGTCGAAAAAGGAAAAAAAGACCTTTACTTGCAAAAAACCTGTTTGTCCGTCACACCGACATACAATCACTCTAACGATGACATATGCATTGATCACAAGCCTTAAAAATATTTTTGAAATGTACAAATTTAAATTTTCTCAATAAAAAAATTCGGGGTCAAAATATGATCCGAACATAACATGTGTATTCTTTTTCTTACATAGTAGCAGGGTTAAACGAATTAAAATGTTTTTCTGTATTGAGCTTTATGCGGTATGTTAAGTTTATTTTAGATGGATCTTCATTAAATTTTATGAAACGTGCTATAACTAGAATAAATATCTGACAAATTCCATGAAAATATGCCCCATAGTAGTGAAATGTTCTCTCATTGCTAAGTCTTGTATGTTTTTGTACGTGTTAAAATTGTCCTGCTTACTTAGATTACTGTTTGTGAGAATAAAAACCATTTGCTTAAAATTTTGGGTTACTTCAAAGAGGTTACAAAATTCATAAGCAAAGCCACTGCAACATTGTCCGACGGTATTCCGCTAGGTAAGAGTCTTTGAACATTAGGCGTGTTCCACAAGATCTCGGGCATGTTCGGACTAATGAGAGTGAAATGAAAATTACTGTCTAATATAGCCGAAAGTACATAAAATTGCTGGAACGCAAAAAACCATTTTTGCACTTCTTCAAATAATAATGCTGCTCACTTTTTAAATTAAGATCCATTTAATAGATTTAAAAGTCATAACATAATAAAACCAAAACATTTGCATCATTGTAATTTTTTATATTTTGTTTTTTTTTTTTTTTTTTTTTTTGTTTTATTAAAGATTAAGGAAAATATGTATGCAATAAGGTTTTTGCAACTTAAATTTTTTCACAAAAACCTAACATTTTGCTTTTTAATATGTTTTTTAATTAAAACTAAACACTTTCTTTTGCTTGTAAATTTCCTGAATTATTTATCAGTTTCATATGTAAACAAAAACAGCTGGTTGTTTTTTCTTGTCCGAACTTACCCAAAGAAAAAGTTCGTGCAAATTTGTACAGGAAATGAAAAAAATTACTCTCTCAATTACTCTCTTAATTGCACAAAAATTGTTACGTGGAACGCTTTTGGGTAACTTTGTGCAAGTTCGGACTGTTTCGTTATGCATGTGGAACAGAGCTTTTATTAGAAAATATAATAAATGAATCAACGGAGATCGGAAATAGTGTTATTGATCTACTTAACATGACTCTGCATTCCAAAAGTATTGAACACCTAGTAAAAGTTCTTATAAGTCTATGAGAACGGGGTTTTAGAGCGTTTGTGAAAAATGAAGCATTGACCCCTTTCCATCATAAGCTGTTGTTTTTTCCAAAACTTCCACTCCAGCCCTGGGCAAGTATTAAAAAAAATCCTGATTTGGATTTAGAAGCCGTCTTGAATGAATTCCCATTATGAAAAAAATTATTTACTTTACTATTTAAAAAATTTTCTAATTTTTTACTGCCAACCTTTTTATATTTTACAAAAAAATATTGAACGCACAAAAAAAAACTACTTACATTAATTTTTTCTCCAAACACATTTTCCTTAACTTCAATTTATTTTAATGACCTCTCTCTTCTGCTTCTTCTTATTTTCCCTAGCGTAACACACTTAAAAAAGAAACTTTCTTAATAGAAAAAAATAATTTATCTATGACAAAACCCTTTCTTATAATTTTATTGGTTGCAAAATCTTATTATACTACAGCTCGTATTTATAGAAATATATGACATTTTCTTCTTTCCGTCTTCTTCTTTCTACTCCTCTTCTAACTACGAAAATGTATTTCCATTTACGTTTTTATGAGGAGCTACACATCGTTACCTTCACCTTGTCATTTCTTTAAATGAAAAGCAAAAAAATAAAACTCTAAGAGCTAAAGAAAATTGCGAAAATTCAGTTGCAATTTGCTGAATAAAAAAGATACATTAATCATAAACAACTAAATCCTTTTTGCAATGAACTGAGTACTCATATTATGAGTCTCTGCTTCGATGTGTACCAGGGATGGAAATCATGGTATAATTTTTTTTATTTTTTTTTACATTTTGAACTTTGGTACTGTGCCACTGAAGCTTTTTAATTGGTTTAATTTAAAGTTTTTAATTAGTATTTTTCTAGTAAAAAGTTGAATAATTTCTAGACCCAATTAAAAAATTGTATGTTAACATTTCTCTCCGTAGCACTTATTCGCCTTTAAAGGTTAATAGTAAGATACTAAGGTTTAATTTCTATATTTGGCAAGAAGCCAGAATATAGAAGCTCCTTTCAAGAGAGAAGGACCAATACAGTTGTGAAAAAGATTTACATGGATATCTGCCTAATAGCCTACTCCATGATCTTTGTTACTGGGTGACAAACAATGCGTTTACCAACCGCCCCCGTGTGAGAGCGTAAAGCACACACAGGTTTAAGCTTGAGTGCCTAAGGCCTGGAACATAATTAAGAAGTTGTAGCTGTAGCTGAAAAATGCTCTGTAGCGCAACAAAGTTAAAAATTTCGAATTTTCCGCAACGGCTACAACATCTACGTATTCTGTTAACTGTTAACTGTTAACTTTTGACAGCTTACAGTGCTATCCGTAACGTTGTACTACAGCGACTATTCTGTTCCCCACTTAATGCGGCAAGATAAACACTCGCTTCATGTATTGGAGCTGGAGCTATCCAACCTCCGCTGCTTTTGGAAAATGCTAACCGCATCTGTAGAGCAGCAAGAGCATTAGGGATAATCCTTACTCAGGCCAAACTTTCCCACACGTAATGAAAATGTAGCCCTTAAGTGAGATTTTCAGGATATGCCCCATAAACGCCATGTGATCCTTGAAAGTATATTTTCAACGGCAAAGCGAAACTTCTCACAAAAAACATCATAAGGGAGGCGTCAAACAATAGTCAGTACGGTGCCGAGTTGACTGGATCTCATGGCACCTGAAATATCTACAAACCCCGTAAGGGGTGCTGTAACGATAGAATTCCAATAATAATTTTTGACACTCTTATTTTATTATGTTTAAACTGAGACTGACGATCGCTTCTATATATTTTAATTTATCCTTTTCATATATGAGAAAGGCATCCTGGTCCCAGCTTCCCTTTGGGATCCAGTCAATGGCTTGGCAGCCAAGTGTTGCCTATCTAACGCCATTATTTGCTAACTTTTATATGTTTAAAAAATATCTATTAATGTTAAATAAAAATCTCTAATCAATGAAGATGTTTGTTTATAGCTATTCCAAGAGATACATGCCAGAAACTCTTTGAATTCTAAATTCTTTTTAAAAAGCGCAGTGTTTTATTTCAGATAGAGGACCTTAGACCTTTCCCTTGAAAACTCAACAATTTAAGTGCCCAAAACTAATAGTACCGTTCAAGTTACATTTACAAAAGGTAGTCCTATTTGGGAGAGCATTATAAAAATACCCTACTTGACAAAACTGTCACCATATAAAACAAAAACTATTTAGCGCACACAAGCACACATTTTGACTAATAAATATCAATTTGACAGTTTGGTCTTATGTCTGTCCGCTTATGAGTCTACCTTGTGTAAATGCACTTTGGTACGGCTAAAGATCAAAAAGTACATTTTGTTATTTAAGTATGTATGTAAGTACAAAATCAGAAAAACGATTTTCTATCTTATGTGCACTGAGTCTTCAAGTTGTTTTAACAAAGAAAAGTATTAAATAAATATTTGCTTATATTGCAGTAAAGAAAAAAGAAAAGAACTAAAACAAGTAAAAGTGCTACATTCGGCTGTATCGAATCTTTTTTACCCTTCACCATAGTATTGGAACGCCTAGCTCGAATGGCATGGACGCTAAAGTCTCAAAATCTTTATTCTGAAATCACGATGGGAAGTGCAAAGTGTGCAAACGATGCAAATGCGTGCAAAACTACACCCATTTGCACAACATAACAACAAAATGAACCTATTTGCAATTTTACTTCGTTTGCACTTAAAAACCCATGAGCAAAACTAGTAGTGAATATTTGCTTTGTACACACAAAGAAAAAACATGGTTGTTGTAAACATATTCTAAGAGCAACATATTATGATAAGATTCATGATTGTAGTCACCATATTAAGATTATTATTGAATCATAGTATGACTAAATATACTCGTAATATTACAACATAATATGTTTCCTTAATCATATTATAATTCTGTTAATCATACTAAGTTAAGAAGTAATCAAATTATTGTCATGCTAATCATAATAAGTTAAGAATTAATCATATTATTGTCATGTAAATCATAATAAGCTAAGAAGCAATCATATTATCATCATGTTTTTTTTTTTCTTTTTCTTCATTATTTATTTATTGAATCTTCATATATTAAATATGAACTAACAATAATTAATCAAATCTTAACCTAATACCTTATTTTTTGTCCTGCCAGTGCCAGACAAAAATTTTCTTCATCGCGGGTTCTGTTCACTTTTATGGGTGTTTATCGCTCATCTAATTGGATAAGTGCTGCAGTGTCTCTTCTTCTTAAGCGAGTGTGGCCGCTATCATTTAAAATATTTCGGGTGCAATTCGAGCCTTTTTAAGTATTTTACTGCATATTTCGTAATCATAGTTTTAACTAATGGAACATTAAGATCCTTGTGAATATTTGAGTTTTTAACATACCAAGGGGCAGTTGTGATTATTCGAAGTAGTTTATTTTGGCGCCTTTGAATTTTTTCGATATTAGAGGCCGAGGCAGTGCCCCATAACTGAATACCATAGCACCAGATTGGCTTTAAGATGGAGTTGAAATAAGAAGAAGTTTGCAGTCGAGACTAAGGACAGAGTTTCTTCCAATAAGCCAAAGAATTTGGATGGCTTTTAGTTTCATTTGAGTTAATTTTGCCTCTATATGGCTTTTCCACGTTAAACGGCGATCTAGATGAATACCGAGGTATTTTACATGCGAATTTTTAGGTATTATTTGATTATTGATTTTAATAGGGGGGCATGATTCCCGACGCAAGGTGAATGTTATATGTACGCATTTTTGCTCATTGACCTCTATCCTCCATTGCTTTAGCCATAGTTCGAGTTGAAATATATGATCCTGTAGGTATCGAGATGCTTCTTGACGGTTTTCGTGAACGCTCAAAAAAGCTGTATCATCAGCAAATGTTGTTGTTCATGTTTGTATAGAAATGTAACATGTTATGGCTATTAAATGTCATGATATGGTTGTGAGTAATATAATATGTTTTGAAAATTATCATAATTTAGTTGTTAGAAAAATAATTATTTTTTGGTCAACAATACTCAAATTTATAATTGCGATAAACATTAATATGTTTACAGTAACCGTAATATTGTTGCTATTAAATAACAATAACAATTATTTGTGTACGACAATAATATATTGTTACATGAAACAAAGTGTTGTTGCCGTAACAATGCCCAACCATATTTTTTCTCTGCGTGTAGCAAACAAAAGTAAACAATAACATTTGACATTCTAAGGAAACTTACAAATTGAACATTATCGTGGGTTGTAATATAAAAAAGAGAATTAAATAAAAACAAGTTAGAGTGCTATATTCGGCTGTGCCGAATCTTTGATACCCTCCACCGACAGTTCGAATGTTTAAGTAGTAATATCTGTATGATGTTATTATTATCTTAAACTGTGACGATTTGTTATTAATTATGGTTTTAGGCGACTAAACTGTAAATAATGGACCGATCATCACGAAATTTCACAGCTTCATTTCTAGTCCTTTAAAACTGTGACGAGTCAAAATTTGTTATGATTGCATTATTTTTTACGGTTTCAGGCGTACTAAACTGTTTTCCGGTAGTAGGGTTTATATGGGGCCTAAGGTAAATTATGGACCGATCGTCACGAAATTTCACAGTGGTATTTCTAGTCCTTTAAAACATTGACGTACCAATTTCTGTTATGATAGCATTTTTAATTATGGTTTTGGGCGACTAAACTGTTTTCCGGTAGTAGGGTTTATATGGGGCCTATGGTAAATTATGGACCGATCATCAAGAAATTTCACAGCGTAATTTCTAGTCCTTTAAAACTGTGACGAGCCAAAATTTGTTACGCTAGCGTTATTTTTTACGGTTTTAGGCGTACTAACCTGTTTTCCGGGAGTAGTGTTTATATGGGGCTTAGGGTAAATTATGGACCGATCATCAAGAAATTTCACAGCATGATTTCAAATAAAACTAATTTTTGCAAAATCTTATCTTATTCCGTGCCTTGTTCCAGCATTTATGCAATTTTTTGTAACAAAATTATAAATTTTTTTTACGTGGGGGTTCCACCTTTTGATTCATAGCTCTAGTCCTACTAAACCGATTTTGCTGGATTTCAATCCCAAACTGCTTAGGATAACTACAAGCAAAATTTGGCAGCAAGTTTGTTCATTTCTTTTGAGTTGTTCGAAAGTGAGCGTGTTTTCAACGGAATGACAAACTTAATATACCCTCTTCACAACTAATTATGGTGGAGGGTATAATAATTGAAAAAGAAAAAGTTTATTTTAATTTTCTTGTGAATAATTGTTAACAAATGGTGATTTTTAACAGTGCTGCCAAAAGTTGTTTGTGTTGCCAGAATTAATTTTTAGAAAAATAGCACATTTGCACAAAAAATAAAAGTGGTATGCTCACGATCATTCATAATATGCACTGTAAATTTACAAATTGTAAATTTGCACAATGACCATCGTGATCACCCTTATTAACTTGATTTCGCTGATTTTTTAAAAATAAAGTTCATAGATTATGAAAAAACTTAAAAATGTTAAGCTTTGGGTGTAAAACTTGTAGATTTATCGGTAAAAAATAGAAGGCAGTCATGGTTTTTTGGTCATATCTCAGCTATTTATGAAACGATCTGGCGAATAGCTAAATATTTCGGAAGATATGCGATAGAACTAGCAAGCAACGATGTGCACATCATATCTGGGTTCTATGGAAATTATATTTCAATATAAATACATACCGACAGACGGACATTGTTAAGTCAACTTCGATACTACCAAGATAAGATAAGAACCAAGAATATATCTGTGGCAAAATGAAAAAGGGCTTAAGTCGACTTGAGCTGAATTTTAGTTTTTGGCAAATATGTAATCGACATGTTTTAATGTACCCATGTCTAAGTTTCAATTATTTTGTACGATTTCTTAGGAAGTTATAGCACAATTACTTTTTGCTTATTTTTTAAATATGCAAAAACAATTGGAATAAAAACTTAAGCATACTTTCGAAATAAAAACTTAAAAAATAATAGCTACAGAGAAGTGATGATTCTATTAGAATATGAGAACATTTTAAAAAATCACCTTTTAGGGGTATGTATACGTTAAGCATTTCTCATCAAGCGCTATTGGTAGTATATGTGAAAATGTGTTTGTACACAGAAAGAAAAACACTCGTGATAAACTAAGTTTTTTATTCTTATTTTAAGTACGAATCGTACACAAAAATTCAAGTCAGAATAACACTTAAACGTAGTTGAAACAATCCTAAATGGGATGACTTTTATAAATCAATCTCCGAATTTCTTAAAATAAGTACAAAATTCTTAAACCAAGTAAAAAAAAGTAAAACTTTTCGTTGGCAGTGCCTCTCTGAGAGAAAAATTACAAAGTGAGCGTTTTAATCTCAATTTATTTAACAAAGTTGATTGCAGACACTACAACAACAACACCACAGATGTAGTTAAAAACGATTTGTTTGTTGTGTGTAGAAACACATTATTTTCATGTTTAAAAAGTAAAATTAAAAACTCTTGCTTCTCATTTAGTTTATATTTTCATTTATATATGTACATTAAGTTTTTTAAGTAAAACCCATATCGGGAATGATGCTGGTGTAATAATTGAAATTCTGTAAGATGTTCAACGGGAGAGTAAATCAATCATAATAAAATTCTCCTTCTGATTTTTTTTTTTTTTTTTTTTTTTTTTTTTTTTTTTTATTTATTTGTGTTTTTCCTATGCAACAAGATTAAATCTTATTATTACAGCATAGAAATTTTTAATTAGAATAAGCATGTTGATTATAATTTATTCTAGAGAGTTTACATATTAATACTTATAAATTAATTAGTTTAAAGGTTAAAAGATTATTATTCAAAAGTGATGTGAAATTGAATAATTAAAATGCAGATTCTTTGTAAAAACACGAAAAATATGATAAATAACAATATAAAAGTTAAGCTGTAGAATATAATTTTAAAATTTCTTTTTTAAACTTGAATGCGTTACTATTTTGCTGAATGTTGTGAGGTAATGAGTTCCAAAGTCTAATAGTTCCGGTGAAAAATTGCCAGGAAGAGACAAGAGTTCGGTATCTCAAAGGAATTATCTTATTTCCCCTATTTGACCTTGTGAATGAAATTCGTTCATAAAGGTAGGCGGGTACTTTATCATATATAATTTTATGTATACAAATGAGGCTTCTAATTTTGAGAAAATTTTCAAAAGTAACACCGTAAAGTTTAGTTTTATGCGAAGAAATACTGTCATACTTTTTCAGACCATAAACATATCTAATAATATTATTGTTTACCTTATTAAGTTTTCCCATGCTGGCCGAGTCGCAATTGGCAAATATTTCACAGCCATAAAGTAAACAAGGCATTAGATAAGCTTTCGCAATAAGAATTCTTGTTTTTAGTGGTGTAAAATAATGTGTTGACCATAATGTTCGTAGCATGCCATACATCCTGCCGACAATTCTATTTACATGATTGCACCATGATAGAGTGTCATTAATAATTATGCCAAGATTTTTTACCGAAGTAACAATTTCAATCTTCTTGTTGTTTAGAAGAACATTAAAATCTCGATTTAGATTAAGGGTTCTTTTATGGATTACCATGCATTTAGATTTACCAGGATTAAGGCTTAGCCCATTTCCCGAAGCCCAATGATGAATTCGATTTAAATCATCATTAATTTTCACTATCGATTCATCAATTGACTGCACAGTGCTATTTAAGTAGACCTGTACATCATCAGCATACATATGTATTTTGCAGTGCCTTAACTGTAAAGGGAGATCATTAACGTACAAAGCGAATAGAAGAGGTCCCAATATTGATCCCTGAGGAACACCTCTCGTTACAGATATAGAATTAGACGAGTTCTTATTCATACATACAGATTGGGTGCGATTTGCAAGGTATGAAAACATTAATTTACATGAGGTACTTGAAAAATTAAACATATTCTTAAGTTTGAAACATAATATATTGTGGTCCACTGTATCGAATGCTTTTGAGTGATCCAGAAGTATTAAAAAGTCAACAAAACCATCATCAATATGCCGTCGTATGTCCTCAGTAACATTAAGAAGAGCGGTTACACAACTATGCTTTGGGCGGAAACCTGATTGGTATTCAGAAAGTAGTTGGTGTTGGTTCAAAAAAGTTGTAAGTTGATTATGTAGTAATCTCTCAAGTACTTTAGAAAGATATGGCAATATAGCTATTGGTCTAAATTCCGAATTTTGCTTTGGAACCGGTATTATTCTTGCATGTTTCCATTTGGCCGGGTAAGAGCTTGTAGTAATGATAGCATTATACAGATGAGTTATGTATGGTAATAGTAGAGGCAGCATTAATTTAACAAACTTAGGGTGAATATTGTCTGCACCAACTGCATTCGATTTGATTCCTAAACAGCAAGATAAGACATCCATTTGATCAACACATTGAAAGTTAAATCTACCGATTAGGTCGTCATTATCATTGTCTGCATTATTGTCAATATCATAAAAGTTTGGATTAGACAGTATCATTGGTATATTAACAAATGACTCATTAATTTCATTGACATCAACAGAATAATTATAATTATCCTTATCCCTACCAATACCTATTTCCCTGATAGTTTGCCAAGTCTGTTTACTATTAATAGCATTTGAAAAACGATTCGAATAGTAGTCACATTTAGCTTTTTTTATTCTATTGGTCACATTACGTCTCGCAATATTATACTCATTGCGTAAAATAGTTGTGTTAAAGCGTTTCCAACGCAGGTAAGAAAAGTCTCTTAAATCAATTAAAGATTTGATGTCTGAAGTAAACCACGGTCTAGATTTATGAGTTATAACCTTTGATTTTTCCGGTACTGCTGAGTTATACATTGACAACACGTTTGATTCAAGAAATTCTAGTTTAGAGTCGACTGATACCAAGTAATAAAGTGTGTTCCAATCTATACTAGTGGCATGTTCCTGTAACTGTTGAAAATTTATGTTTTTAAAATCACGATATATATAAGTTAGTTCCTGTAGTTTTAGATCAAAATTATACGCAAGAAATATCAAGTCGTGTTTAGAAAAGCACGATGCCGATATTTGATCGTACAATAAAACACACGACTTCTTTCCTACATAAAAATGATCTATTAATGTGCTATTTGTAGCAGTATGATGGGTTGGCAGATGTGTGTTAATTGGCGAAAGACCTAAAGTACACATATCTAGATCAAGCGATCTATCCACAAGTGTGTTGCAATTAAAATCGCCAGACACTATAACATCATCATAAGGCATTATTATTCCTTCTAATTTTTCAAAGAAAACATCGGTTTTAACCCTTATACTTGGTCTATAGACACAGCCAATTAACAACCTCTTACCAAACGATAGGACCTCAATGAAAATATACTCCACCCTCTCTTTTCCATCAGATTTACATTTGAATTTACTTGTAATGTTATTCTTGATATAGATAGCGACGCCACCAGCATGAGTAGCACGATCAGCACGATACATTTTGTAGCCATTAAGCGAAACAATACTATTTGTAATTTTCTTATGGAGCCACGTCTCAGAAACACATATTATATCGACACCGGAGTTTTCAAAGGTGAAACGAAATTCATCCATTTTATTTTTAATACTTTGGGCATTTAAGTGGCAAATCTTTACACCAGTTTTCTGTTTAGCTAGTATTCTAACCATTTTCATTGTTGTGACATTGGAACTACTATTAATTCTATTTGATCCAGACATTAATTAATAAGCTTTGAAAGTTTACAGCCCTAATAGTAACACATTGAAGATAAAACATATAACGTAGAAGACAAAGATTTAAGTAAAAACAATTATCACAAAAGAATAGTATATTAAAACAAAATTTAAAAATAAACTTAATATAATTTTTGTATAACTTTTGGTTTATTTCAAGTATGAATTCGGGAATTGAATCAAGCACATTTTAAGATTGTTAGTTTTATTTAAATCAATCTCATTTTCGGTTAATTTCAAGTACGAATTCGGGATTGAGTCTGGATAAGTTAAGTATTTCGCAATTGAAAATCCGTACTTGAATCGATTTTTTTGTACTTGATTAAAAAAAATCGGTTCTACACCTTCGGATTGATTTGATTACGGATGGATTGATTTTTCTTTTGAGTATATGTGTCACACCGATGATGCTGGATGGAAATAACACGTTCACGTGTGAATTCGCCTGCTCGACAAGCATTTTGGCCGTGCACCGGCCCCTTTTACAATTTAAAATTTAAAAAAAAACTGACCTAATACCTTTTTCATTTTTCCACAGAAATAATTAGTATACAGTCTGAGAACAATATTGATGAAATTACAAACGGAATAACAAACTAACATATACCCATTATTCATGAGGTGAAGGGTATAAAAAGGAAAATATGGTTAAAAGAAAAATATGAGTAGTAGTAAAAGAAAATAATAACTTTCAAATAAATATATAAAAAAAAAATATTAAAAAAAAAGAAAGAAAACTATAAAAGAAAAAATTGTTGAAAAAAATTCTTATAGAAATTTTTCCCAACAAATTTTCGTGACTATAGAACTAAAGAAAAAAAGATTAAAAAAGATTTCGTTAGTTATAAAGTTTTTTTTTCTGTGAACACTTGTTCTCTGTTTTTTTTTTTTCTTGCATTTGATGAACCATGAGTAGTTAATCATTTTAAAATGTTAAGAAATTTTAAAAATTCCATTAAGTAAAATGTAATTCATCAATAATGTATAAAGATATTTTTCATAATGGATTGAACACTTCTGGCTAAAATGATGTTTAATTATTTGTAATAAAACCGAAGCAGTTTAAAGAATTAAAACTTTATAATTATTAAACTATGAATTTATTAATAACTTTTTTATGGTTTTATTTCCAACAACATCTCCTGTTTATTTATATTTTTTTATGTTATGTTGCGGTTCCTTTTTTATTATCACCAGCCAACCATCCGCTCTAACAACCAACCAACCAACCAACAAACCGACCATCCAACCAACTTACGACAAAAAGACAATTTCCCTTTGACTTTCCTTACAAAAATTTTTACTCAACTTTATTGTTGAATATCAGAAAAAGAAATTGTACTCCAAGATGCTTTTTTTGGAAAATTATCCTCCATTTTTTGTTGTATCATTTTGTATGGTTGCATTACTAGCGTTGGCACTACAACTGTAGTGCAGATCTTTTGTATTTATGTTTCTTTACTTTGGATTTTGTTGAACTTTTGTTCTCTTAAAATACTTCGATGGGAAGTTTTTTATTCCTTTTATACACTTGTATGCGTTGTATTTATATTAATTTAAGTTGTTTTACTTATATGTTTTACAAAAGTAATGGATACGTCTGAGTGTAAATACACTAAGAACTCGAAATACGAGGTAATAAAATATGCAATGAAACAACAAGGTTTTTGTAGATTAAGAACTGAATGATGTTTTTAAAGTAATTTGAGTAATTTATGAAAAAATATATACAATTTAGATTGAATCTAACCTTAAGGAAATAAAACATGACTTAAAAGTAACAAAAAATATTTCATATTAAAAAAGTTAACATAGGAGACTTCTTCTAGATTAAATATAATAAACACATATTTTTCATCAGTCAAATGGGTCTTATTTACCTTTTTTAATTTTAAGCACGTGTTACTCGAAGTACAATCGCCATACGACTGGTTGGAAATTTATAACATTCAGAGAGATTCAATATCTCCAGCTACTGAGAAGAGCGTAGAGAAGAGAAGTAAATTTTTAAAACCACAATCAATTCGAAAAGTGACGGGTAATTTTGACCCATCGATACCACCCGGCGCCGGCTTAAGCCTCAAAAAGCTGTCTGTTTTCTTTTACCTATTTCGGCGGACTAGTTTACATTTGTAAACCCATATGTAATGTACGAATATGCGTAGAAAGATGCAATAATAGAATTTAAAAGTTGTTTTTTAAACACAACGTGCAGCGTTTTTAGAGTAAAAACAAAAATAATATTTAGAAAACGTTCAAAACGTGCACGGAATGTTTTGGAGCTACCAGTTTTTGACCTCCAACAAGGAGTTCTTCCAGTCGTTGTGCCAGTAATTTTACCTGAGTCTGAGGCTGGGCCCAGCAATGTTAAACAACGCAGGTGTTTTTTTTTTTTTTTTTTTGATGTTTTCTTGTATACACTTTGTCATTTATATGTTTGTCTATTCATTTGTACAGTACTGAAGTATTGCCTTGTAGCGGTAGCTCAATTTGGTATAACCGGATTGGCAAGATCGATGCAACCAGGTGTGTATCGTGTCTTTATATCGTGTTCTGTACGTGTGAAAGTGCATTTTAATTTTTATTTAGATTGATCGAAGCGGAATTCTAGGAACTTCTAGCAAGCGAGAGCGTTGGTGACATCAAAGTTTGGTGGGCCGCCGTTGCTGCCACTCACTCATTATCCACCGAGAGGTAACAGCCGGGTCAACCGATGGCCACTAATATTGGCGCTAATGTAGTGCAAGAACTCGTCAAACCATATTGGGGCTCTGGTCGAAACATCGCTATGGGTAACTTTTTCACCGCGTTGCATTTGACTCATCAATTGGTTGACAAAAAGTTGAGTGTCGTTGGCAGGATGCGCAAGAACAAGCATTTATTTTACAGGAAATGCCTTGGACACGTGACAAGACCAATGTGACGGTCACTTACTGCCCAAAGCCAAAAAAAAGTCTATGTTTTATCCTCGATGCATTCCGACAACATCATTGATGCAGAAACTGGGAAACCAGAAATAATAATGGAATATAATCAAAACCTGGCGTGGATACCATGGAAATGCTTGGCAATTACAGGTGCATTCGGAAATCGCGTCGATGGCCATTAGCTATGTTTTTCAAAATGGTGGATTTGTCAGGTTTAGCAGCATGTGCTGTATTCTGAAACGCATGGGACCAGAAATTCTCGTCGTATTTTAATGTTTTTCAAAGCTAAAAATTACATCTTAAATAAAAATTTTGCAAATCGCTTATTTAAGAGTTATAAAAAAAAATATGATTAGTACCTGTAACTTAAAAATGCGAGATGACGGATTTCCTCTATCCTAAACATAACATGAGTATATCAGTAAGAAAATAATTTGCACTGCCGTTTCTACATCTTAAAAGACGACAGACATTTTCTTACAGGGCTCCAAAATACCCAGTAAAAACTTCGCCTACTTTTTCAAAATGAATAGCTTCTTTAACTCATTATTTTGTAGCTTTCTGCTATAACTACATCTATAACAAATTCCATAACTACTTTTTTCTGGATGTATGTAGGTAAAAAAAATAATGACTTACTTTTTAATGCGTTCATTTTGGGACATCCCTTGTGCAATTCATTGGTTCTTTCAGTAGAATTGTAAGTAGTGCTCTTATGTTTTGCTGATTACTCAACACATTATTTTGTAGGCGAAGTTTTTACTGGGTATAATACTAAATTCAGAACCACTAACGAAAATATGGACGATATGGACGATTATCAAGATTTTCAGAAAGAAAAAAGTTTAGTTATTAGTGGTAGTATTACCAAAAAGTCTTAACAAACATCAAACAAGCTAGTGAAAAAGGCAAGAACGCATTTCCTTTAATCAAGTACAGAATGCTTGATTTAAGTAAGGATTATGCAAGTGCCTCAAAAGAATACCAAAATGGGATTGACTAAGTAAAAGTTAGATAAAAGTTAATCTGAAATTGTGCTTGATTCAAGAAATTTTAAGTTAGTTAAATCCCGAAATCGTAATTGAAATTATCCCAAAGTTTGATTGAATCCGACCAAAATATTTACCCCAGAGAATCAGACATGCTAAACATGTTTGTTTCACTTTTGTTATATTCCGCCCTTTGTGTATAGATGAACTCTTTATTATAAGACACTTTTACAATTTGATGTATCTACCTATTTAACTAAATAATTTTAACAAATAGAATTTGGGAATTTTTGCTTGCTATTTTTTTTAAAATGAAAACAATGTATGCTTTTCTTCTTGTAGTGTTGTAATTGTTTCTTACACAAAACAAGCAAATAGTTTTTTACCTTCTTTTGTAGTGCTGTGGTTTTTTTTAACAAACTTTTACAAACACACGCATATGCATGCATATTGGTTTTCGAAAGTTATTAAGTTTTGGATTGTTTTAGGTACTTTTTAACAGTGTTCGAAAATGAACAGAACATTATTTAGCGTACGACTCACACACCCAGTTAGTACCGATTTCATAACTATTTTCAAGAATGTACAAACATTTTATTGTGTTCTGTTCTTTGTTATAGAGTAGAACAATTGTAGTGGTATTGTAGCCAAACATTATATTTTAATATTCTATAGTGTTTTTTTTACATTGATAAAGTAATGAGCAAAAACAATTTTTAGCAACGACCACAGCTGGAATAGCTGGGGTGTGTAGTACACTGTGTACTGTGTACGTGTCATGTTTGTGTAAAATTTTTTTTCTGGTTTTATTTTTCGTATAAGTATTTTTTTTTTTTTTTTTAAATTTTTGTTTTTCTTTACCAGACTTAAACGGCACAACCTATACGAACGAACATTAATGTGCTGAACCGAATACAACGTAGTTAGCGATATAAAAAAAAAAAAACAGAACACAACAAAATGTTCTTACATTTTTGTTGACTTGGATTTTGCTGTTCGAAGACCTGTTTGTGGTAACGTTTTTTTAATGATTTACTTCACAAACGCTATAAGAGTTTCTGTTTTCTACATATCTATCGAACAGAACACTTAAAAAGAGTATTTAATGTTTATTTTAGAACACTGCTTTAAAGTGTAACTCGGCACTAAATTTTTAAATACGACTCGTATTGAAAGTAAGTAGAAGAAACTAAAGCAATACGAGTTTTTTCTTTCTCTGTACTAACAATTTCAACCAAATTAGCCCCAAAAAAAACACTCATCCTAAATGAATTCATTTCCACATCAATATATGTACCTTAAATTCGGGAAGTTGTACAATTTACAATTCCTTTGCAACAAATAGAGAATAAACGAGACTATACCATGTATGCACCAAAATTTTTTTTAACTTTTTTTATAGAATTGTAGGTACACAGTGCGCCTTGTATACAAATGTACATAAAAAAAATATAGCAAGAAGTTCTGTTTATGTACGAATTCATGTGTTTATAAAAGTTTTATGAAAACAAAAATACGTTTGTCAAAGGAAGAAGTTTTTTTCTTTATTGCAGTTTGCATACTCTTTTTTAACAACTTTTTATTTTTTCTTTACACTGTTTTCTTTTTTGATCATTGAACAGGATTTCTTGTTTTGTGGCTTTTTCCTCTCTTTCAGTTCAAGTTTTGTCGTTAAGTTATTTTCCATTATGCATATTTTTAACACAAATGTATTGTACGACTATAAATGAGAACAATTGTGGCAAAAAGTTTTTTTATTTGCTGCATCCTTTTGATGCAAACAAGATGTTTTTTTTAGAAGAAAAAAAAAAGGTTAAAGCGAGATTCTAAATCAAAGTCTTTAAAGATAAGCAATTTACAAAAATATTTAAAATTTAAAGAAACATAAACATAAGCAGTTTGACAAGAACAGCAAATTGTTTGTGCGAATATTAAAAATGTTTAAATAGCAGTTTTAATTAGGGCAAGTTTTTGAAGGCACATAAGAACGAAGAATTTTAATATGCAATGAAAGTTCAAGACTACCAAGAACTTTTTCAAAAAGCTATTTAGGGTTGTTGCAGAAAAAAATCTGATATTAATTGGTGTCATGAAACTGTCTTTGTTTTGCTTAAATTCGAAATTAAACAAACCCCGTTTTCAAGTCAGCTGATTTTTGTTTATTTATATTTTGTAGTTTTTTAGCAATGCATCACCCCAGTTCTACACTAAAGATAAGTATCTCAGCAAATTGGCAATAACGTCGGCAGAATAACAGAGAAATATTTCTTATTGCTCAGCTTATGTAAAAGACATGGCAAAGAGTATTTTTGTAAACTCATAATTTGAAAAAAATCAAATAAGAAGGTTCAGTGTAAAAATTGACGCCATGTTGCAAAAACTATTTTTATAAATATAAATTTTTTTTAATCAACTTTATTTTTTAATGTATGTTAATTTGCTTAAACTTGAGGTCTTTTTTATATAAAAACTAGCTGACCCGGCAAACGTTGTTTTGCCTAGAAAAGTATTGTGTTTGTGTATATTTAAAATACAGATACAGAATCAGGTACAGGTAATATTCGGTGCAGATAATTTATCTATATTTACAAAAAAAAAAAGAATATGAAAATGTGAATTATAAGTAAACTATTGAATAAGTTAAGAGAATATCATTGAAGCACTTTGTGATAAACAATATTTTTCGTTTTATTGTCAGGTGCGAAAATGAACAAAGAGGATGGCTTTCCGACACGGGAACATGCGACATAGAGTTGACCGTGTGAAAAACAGTCGTTCTCCAAATTTAGGCCACAATGCGAGACGAATTGGAAATTGGATTCGTTTAAACTCTAATGGCATATCGGTTAGGATTATTAGAATTTTTGGAATGAGAACTTCCTCTCCTTTAAACTTTCCTTTTAGCACTCCATACAAAATGTATAAGAAAATGAATTTTCTATATAATTTCTTTTTTCTGAAATATTTTAGACATTTTTTTGCTAACAGATCAAAGCATGATCAATTGCATAGCTTACGATTTGATTCATTTTCAATGGCACTTCTTGTAGGAAATTGTTCATACCAACATAGAAACCTTTGCCGGCTCATGCGCAACAACTTTACTAAAGACCATAGCATGATCAAATGATTTAATTTATTTTGAGTAATTTTCAATGGTGCCGCCTATCGGAAATTGGTCATACCAACCTAGCAACCTTTGTATGGTAGTGCTGAACAGCTGTGCTTAAGATCAGAGCATGATCAAATGCACAGTTTATGATTTAACTCATTTCGAGTCATTTTCAGTGGCGCCACCTGTCTGAAATTGGTCATATCAACTTATAAACCTACGCCGGTTCATGCCCAACAGATTTGCTAAAGAGCATAGCATCGTCAAATGCAGAGTTTACGATTTAATTCATACTGAGTAATTTTCAATGGAGCCACCTATTTTAGAATTTTTTTTTTTGCTATTCTTCTTACTTGGTCAGACACCATTCCGAATTCCGAAACGTAGTAACTTACGCCACTTTCTTTTATATATGTAGATATTATTTGTTATTAAATTAATTTTTTTTTTAAATAAAAATAATGTTTTTTATTAAAAAGAACTTAAGCTTAACAAATTTATATAAACTTAAATAATAAAGATCGAATAAGAAAAAAATTATAATAATAAAAACAACTTTTGCAATTTTATTTTAGTGATTATTTAATTAAATTCCTTTACTTCATTTTTAATTTGCTACCATTTCACAAACTTAATTTCTTTCCCATACAATTTGGTTCTATTTTTTTTTTGTGTTGTTTCTTTTTTTTTTTAATTGACAACCAAATTTGACCTTCTATATTAGAAACAATTGTAAAAGAAATTTGACTTACAATAATTGCAACATAATTTGCCGGCCATAAAAATGTAAAAAAAAAATTCTGTCTACATTAAAGATAACATAATTTTGACATTTACTGCAATATCTCGCAATATTTATCTCTGGTAAAGAGGTAGTGAGAACTGCCGGAGACTGGGTATTGTGGTATCTGTCGGAAAGTTTTATTTTGATTTATTTATTTTTTATATATTTATTATAATTGTGTAATTAAAAAGCTTTATTTTCGAACAACAGTTCCACCTTATTGTACTTATTGTGCCCTCGTCCAAAAATCGTTTCTACTGTTAAGCCATTTGTTTAACCCTAGTCGGTCGGTACAATTGTACGTACCTTTTCCGTTTTTAAATTGCAATAATTTTTAACATAAGAAATTAGAAATATATTTATTGAATTTGTGTGCATGATATGCATGTTGTATTTTGAGTTGAGTGTTCGTCGCAAACAGGTTTCTCGCAGATCACACATTCATTTCTAGTCTTACGTTGTAAACGTTTCTCACTTTGGAAAACATAATAACCATAAGGTACTTTGGAACCAGCTTCCAGATTTGGTGCTGCTGCTATTAGCTGTGCCAGAACCATTTCTATAGTTCCTTGTACAAAATATTAACATGCAATTATTTCGTTGCTGCTACGTTGTTCAACTGCTGGCATACGAAGCTGCATTGAAAGATCATTCTCAAACTATCTACGCTGATCTTTTGCCCTGTAGCTTTGATGATGTTCTCTACTTATTACGTAAGAAGCTAAGACAGTGACGCTAGTCATATTATAAAATAGCGCAACATTTTATCTATTACATTAACTCCACCTTTAGTTTTGTTGAAGTATTTGATTATTTCTGGCTTGGTAATAGCGTGTTTCCAACTTCTCCTGTCGTACTGTTGTAGACAGAGTTGGTTGAATAAATATGCCGGTCTTTGTAGGCTGCATATTGTTTGGCAGGAACTTCTTATTTTATGTCATATTTCAAGAATTTAATTTCTGAGCTAATTCGTAGGACGTAAACAAATTATCTGTCACTACGTTTCTTCCAGATCCTTTATATAATTCAACTAGGTCAAGTACAGTTCTTTCTACAATATTCGTTTGCCGTGGACCGTCTTTTGAATTTCCAGTATAAATGTGGCCTTGTCCAGAAAATCTTAAAGCCATACTTAGCCGGTTTAGAGGGAATATATTGTGTTAACTAAGTATGGCATCTAAATGGAAACAGTTGCTCATCGATGGTGATGCATTCATATGGCTTGTATGATTTCTCTAAATTTGTATTCATCATAGTCCAGATGTCCCGCATTGGTGCGGCTTTGTCTGTTTTCATACGCTCTGAACGTGTGTTCAAATTATCAAATCGAATAGATCTCAGCATCATCTTGAAGCGGTCGCGAGACAATTCCGCACGTATAAGAGGCAATGAATCAAGTTTCCACAATGCGGCCAGATTAGTTCTATTGTCTCTCTGTTCACCAGATGCAAAAGAAATCAGGGTTTAAAAAACTGCAGTCGAAAACAAAAACTGTCAACCAAAAAAGGCTTTTTGAGTAGGTTTAACAGCGACTACTTACATTTAATGAATCAGAGGAAAGAAACAGTTTTTTTCTGGCCAATGACAAATGAAGAAGTGGAAGAAATGGCAGTTTTTCTACATTGACTGCAGTTTTTAAACGCTGATAAGAATACCCCAAAATGTATGAAATTCAGTTTCGGTAAATGGCTGAAATGTTTTTTTGGGAACTGTTTCAGAAGAATAAGGAAACTTTTTTGCTGTCTTATTGTTATAAGCTTCGCAGACTGTTTTTCGATTTGTTTCGCTCAATATACTGTCATATATTTCTGGAGTAAAAATTGACTTGAAAATTTCTTTTTCTGAAAAAGAAATGTTATTGTTTGAAGGTCCACCCTTTTAGAAAGTAAGCGGTACAAACAAAACACAACTCCTTTTTGTCGCAGGTTTATTGTAGTGATTCCTTATTTTAACATTATTAGAAGTTGACGTTACTATATTCAAATTTAAAAGCATTTCCGTGCGCTTAAAAATATTTAATTATTTAAGTAAATCATGACTTTATTTTAGAAAATAATCTTTATTTTGAGTTATTGAGAATTTTTGTATAAAATGATTTAACTTATAAACGGTGAAAAAGTCTTATTTATAGTGAAAATTCTATGTAGGTACAATTGTACCTGTGCCGCCTTTTAACGTTGTAATATTCTTCCGTTCGACTAAGGTAAAAGAAATAGAAACTAATAACATATTTTAATTCTATGAAATTGTACCATTAAATAAAATTTCAATATTTTAACTTTATTTTTTAAATAAACCACTTTATAATAGTAACTTTAAAACTATAAGTTGGTTTACTTTTGTTAGCCAACCATCCCTTCTAATTCAATTCTGTACGCATATTTAACAAAAGCACTTTACCAATACAGACCAACCACTTGACCGATTGGCAGACAGTCACGCATTCATTCTATACAAATACTTGCACTTCAATATCTCTGATGTCGCGAGGCATCTTTTGTACATCGTTGTTTATGCTGCCCTGAGCAATTGGGTGCCACGGCTGAATGGCCTAAAGCTTTAGAACTAAATTGAAAATTTTAAAAAATTTGCTTAGGGGATTTTAACAAAGCGGATTCTAAGAGAAGATAAGAATTTAATATTTTAAAGAAGAAAAAAATAACAACAAATATTAAGTAGGTAATTAAAGAAAATCTGTAAAGACTTTTTCTTTATTTTTAAAAATTTTATTAATTTACATTTTTGTAAATTGTCATAGTAACAAATTGTCTGATGTGTTTGTATATCATTGTAAAAAATAATTTTGTCGAAAAGTGTATAAAGTTTAAATAAAAAAATCTTTATTTTTTCTTTCAAATCTTTAAAGAATATACTATCGGTTATTTTTTAATTATTCATAAATTAAAGTTTTTTAAAGATTTTGTTTTCTACTGATGTGAGAACCTCCTAGTGCATCTAAGTTTAAATTTGTTGTTATATATGTTACAATATTATTTGCGATTTGATCTTAAATACATTTTACTTAAAAAAATAATAAAAACATGGGGAATGTAAGATGAGATAAACTCACTGTTTATTGTTGATGCGTTTTGTTTAAACTTTGATATTGCTACAGGTAGAACTGTTGCTTATAAGTCTTATGCGTTAACCCATTAAGGCCCTGCGTTGCGTTTTCGCAACGTTCACTTAAACCTCCCCTCAGGCATTTTGTTGTTACGTGATAGTGTTATAAAGCACAGTGAAATAAAATTTAACTAAATATCTAATCGACCTGTTTTTGGATTTGTATCATACATTAGTTTTTTTTAATAAAAATTTTTAATCTAAATTTTTAATTTTTCCTGTTTTTTGGGTACTTTTGAAAAAGTTAAAAAAAATAAAGTAATATATCATATACCTATCTGAAACTTCTGAAGGAGGTAGCTTATATACGAACATTATTATTTCTACTGAAAAATCCAATCATTGTACACATTTGAGACTTTTTTATGATTGTATATATCCGTGATGCGAAAACGCAACACCGGGCCTAAACGATATACAAATTACATAAAATTATCAAATACAAACATACTTATACAATCACTTGCTATTTGAAACAGCATATTAAAATATTCGACCAATAAAGATAAAATTATACATTAAACTGGGTGAATAAGAATATGTAAGGGGAGCTTTATGGTACTTTTTCGTTCAGCAGCTGGTACTTTGATTAATTATCGTTTCATCATGAGTGGATGAGAATATATCAAGAAGACTTTTTGATACTTTTTTGTTTTTCAATTGGTATTTTTTATATTGAAGATCAAATATGAAACGGAGGTTGGTCCCTCACCAAATCGATCCACTTTGAAGGAAAAAATAATTGCTCGAAACAAATAAATTCAAATATACTTAGATAAATTATGTTTTCTTCATATTTACATACAAATTTATGGTCGAATTTTGACCATTAGGCGAACACTAGTATACATATATAGATGAAAAAGTAAGAAAAACAAAATATTTTTTTATATTCACAAACTCAGTTATTGGTGCATTCTCAATTAAAAAGTAAATTGTATTGACATATATGGTATTCAATATGACAATTTATTTTTGGTGATGTTTTTCTGTGATGTAGTGTAAACTAAGCAAGAAAAATCGAATAAATACTGAATTTATTTTTTATAAACAATATAAATTTATTTTAGTTTCAAGTCGTCAAATTATAGTTTTCATGCCAAAAAAAATGACAGCCGAACAAAAATTTCATCTGTGGTAGACATAAATTTTTCTATTCGAATTATTTTGTATTAAGTGTGGTATATTTCTAACACCTACTAACTATAAATAGTTTTGTAAAAAAGACCAAACCAAAAAGGCCTATAGGTGCTATAGATATTACCACACCGTTAAAGGAATATAATGATCTTAGTCACCTCAACGTAATCGTTTTCGTTGTCATATCTAAACTGCTTCTACTTTTACATCTACAAACAATTTAACAAAGAGCAAAAAAGAATGCAAGTAAGGAAAAAAATAGTAAAAGTATGGTGTTGCCATAGAAAACGACTAGAACAGAAAGTGAGAGAGGAAACCATCGCTTAGCTGCCAAAAATAAAGTTGATCAGTAAGAATGTACTAATTTTATTGTTATAACGTCACAGGTGCTAGATTTTTTTCGAATTTTTTTTCTCGCTTTCTATTCTAGTCATCTTCTAGGGGTATTACTATGTATTACACTTTTTCTCTTGAGAACACCCATATATCTAAAAGTCAAAAGTGTGCATGTGTACTTTTAGTTGTTTAGTATTTGGAAGTAGTGGTGTTGAAAATAAGTTGTTCTACTAGTTTGTTTTTTTTTTAATCTTTTTGTCAGTCTATTTTTGGGTAAATGACTAGAAAAATAAAAGTGTGTGTCTACAATTTAATATCTCTTCAACTTAAATGTTTACCCCTTGGCAAGGTGACAATTCACATGAGTGGTGGTAAATGCTTAACTGCTTTTAAAATAAAAAAGTGAGAATAAAACTTACGTTTAACAGAATTGGCAAATATTATATACAAAAAAAGTGTTATATACTTGGTTTGACCTTTTTTTAGTTCAACAAATATTTTAAAGTTTTCTTGATCCAAATTTCGTTGCTTTGGCTGCAAACTCTATGTGAAACCTTTAAGCCAGGTGTAACAATTGTATCGGTGCTACATAGATGTATGGATATAAAAGGCAATAAGCACTGCGACCCATTAAATTCTTTGTGCATGAGGCCAAATATCCTGCCATGTGAAAGAGCTATTAATTTCAGTTGAATGCAAAATAGTTTCCATTAAAATTCTCTGTTTAGAAGCCCCTAAATAGGGACATTTAAAGAATAGATCTTCAGATGTCTCTTGCTACGTAAAATAATGAACTGATTTGGCCCATTTGAATTCAAAAAAATCCTCGCGTTAAGAAAGTGTTTAGGCCAAATAAACCTCACTTAGTAAAAGCCACTTTGTCTCATTTTCGATACCAAATCGATTTGGAACAACAAAAAAAAAAACAAAGTTTAATTTATTTGCTTGAGCTCATTTCGTGTAGTTGCACAGGAGTGCACTCGACATTTCTGTGAGGACAAGCGGAAATATTTTATCGATTTGGCCCATTTTTAATATTATTTTTACCAAATTTTAGCTTCTTAACTCCTTTATTGCGAGTTCACTCGAGCTTTTAACAGACAGAGCAGTCTTTGACATTGTGTATTGTGTGTGTGTATTTTGTAAACGCATTCACGCAACAAAAGTTGCGTTCGAGAACACAGAAGTTTTTACTATTTTTTACTAAACTTTACTGCATTTAATATATTTATCAACTGTCGTAGCAGTCGGACGTGTTTTTTTCCTTTTCTCAGTGGCGGTTTAACTACAGTGAATTATAGTGAATATAGTGAGAGCAAATTCAATCACATATAAATACCTTTTATACATGATAGAACAAACAAAATCATTAAACTATCAACTTTTTTTAAACTTATACATATCAAAAAAAAAATATCATATTAATAAAAATCCTAAACCAACCAAAGCATAAAAACACTTTATACCAATACATAATCTAAATAAATTAAACAAATAAAAAAGATCAATATGAACACAAGAAGTTATCTCTCAGTAAACGGCGCTCTCTGCTGTACATGTAATAAAGCCCTGCCAATCTCTGGCGACTATGTAAAATGCTTAAACTGCAATAAGAAATATCACTATTCCCCCTGCACCACACTTTCCGAATCGTCATATTCGGTTATGTCTGCCGAAAAAAAAACTTCTTGGAAATGTCAGAATTGTCGTGGAGAGAAGAGCAAATCTCCTAGTAACTTATACACGTCTATAACATACGAAAATAACATTCAACAAGAAGAGATACAAAGACACTCTGGCAAACAAATAAGAGTTATTGATAACAGTCCGAGTAAGGCTGAAGAAACAACTACAAAACGCTTTAAAGATTCTATGTCAATTAATGCCATGGAATCAAATGTTACAGAATTAAGATCTGACCTTGCTTCATTGAAAACAAGTGTATCAAAAGATATGAGCGAAATAAAAACTAGCATACAACAGCTCTGTAACAACATTGCAACAACAAACAATGCGTTAAGAGAAGAGATGTCAATGTCTTTTTTAAATCTCACACAAGCAATGACAAACTTAACAACTCAGGTCAATGACCTAAAAGAACAAAATAAAAGTAAAGACAAACGCATAGAAATCATGGAAAATAAAATACATGCACTAGAACAAGAACTAATTAAGAAAAATGTTGAAATAAAAAATGTACCAAATAAAGAGCTTAGTGCAATGGAAGTAATAAAAACAATTGCAGAATCGGTAAACGTTGTAATAAATGATAATGATATTAGTAACGCATATACTTTAAAGAAATCAGAGAAACAAATTATTGAGTTTTGTTCTCTTAGTAAAAAAAAAGAACTTATGATGAATATACGCAGTCACAGAGTCAAAGGAGAAATCTTCAATATGAACATCTCGTCTAATATAAATGAGAATAACACCAACAATAATGTTTTTATAAATGACCAACTAACACCCCACAATCATAAACTCTTGTGGCTTGCTAAAACTAAATCCCGAGAAGCTAACTGGAAATTTGTGTGGACTAGAAATAGAAACATTTATGCCAAAAAAGATGAATCTAGCAAACCCTTAATTATTTCAAATTTGGATGATTTAAACAAAATTGCCTAAAAGAAAATACAAAGCAAAATAATAATATTTAAAATAAAACAAAAATAAACAAAAATATTAAAATGATTAATACGCTATACTTAGAGAATTTTAATCAAATAGACAGTTCACATTTAAGTTATCCCATTTCTATACTTATGTTAAATATTCGTTCTATGCGAACTAATTTTAATTCATTTTTATTGTCAACACAGAATATAATAAATAGTATAAAAATTATCATCATCGTAGAAACAAATTAAACAGATGAAGAAAGTCCCTTTTACTGTATAAATGGTTTTAACTCAACATACAGAAACAGAGGAAGTAGAGGTGGAGGAATACATATATTTATTAAAGAGAATATCACATTTACAAATATAACAACAAACACGGTCTCATTTGAATCTCTGCAGATCAACCTACAATTAGCGGAGAACATAACGATTTTCGCAATCTATCGTCCACCGTCTCTTAATGTTAATGTTTTTATTAAAGAGCTAGATGCATTACTTAAAACTACAAACAATCAAAACATTATAATAACGGGAGATACTAATATCGATCTCTTAAAAAGAAATTATACAGAAACAATATATCTAGACATGCTGGCATCTAATGGAATGCAAAGTTTAATAAACAATTGCACAAGAGAGGACATAAACAAAAATACAAAAACATGCATTGATCATCTCTTTGTAAGGTACAAACAATTTAACAAACAAGAATATGCCGCAATAATAAAAACAAACATCTCTGATCATTACACCATTGCCTACGGTTTCTCTGATAATAACAATAATAATATTGTTGAGAAACAGATAACTAGAAATACCAATTCAAAAATATGTAAATACAAAATTAATCATGAAATACGCGCAAGCAATTGGGATGAAATTATAAATGAATGTAACCCAAATACAATGTTTAATATCCTAAATGAAAAATTTAAAGACATATATAAAAACTCCATGATTGAAACTAAGAAATCCAAAAACAGAAAACCTAATCCGTGGATAAATGAAAATTTAATAAAATGTTGTGAAAATAGGGATAAACTTTATAAAAAGTGGTTATTAAATAAAAATAATAAAACATATGAAACCGAATACAAAAAATACAGAAATACTCTAAACAAAAAACTAAACTTTGCCAAAAGTAACTATTACAAAAATAAATTTTTTGAAAACAGAAATAATATTCGAAAAACATGGCAATTAATAAACGAAATATTAGGTAAAAAATCCAATGACATAGATAAAGTAATTGTAAGAAACTTCAAATCAAATAATGTACTCGAATTATGTAACTCCTTTGCTGTCAATTTTAAAGATAATGTAAAAAAAATAATTCATAAATGCAATATGGACGTCTCATATCACGCTCCCCAAAGTCTTGCAAATTCTTTCTATCTTTCTGAAACATGCGAAGAGGAAGTTTACACAATAATTAATTCATTAAATATAAACAAAGCTGCTGGTGTTGACAACATAAGGCCCATTGATATCAAAAATAATTCATATGTGATGGTTCCAATTATAACTAAATTAATAAACCAAATTATTGATACCTCAATAATTCCTGATATATTAAAAATCTCACGTATCCGGCCTGTGTATAAAAGTGGATGTAAAGCAGATTTCAATAATTATCGGCCAATAGCAATACTACCTGTCATTGAAAAAATTATGGAAGAAATTATAGTTCGACGTCTAACAAAATTTATTAAAAAATATCAAATCATCCACCAAAACCAATATGGGTTCCAAAGCGAAAAAAATATTAACAAACTACTAGGAAACTTTGCCAATCATATTAACGAACATCTGAGCAAAAAAAACCACTGTCTTACGCTGTTCATTGACTTCAGTAAAGCATTTGACACAATCCCGCACGTCAAGCTCTTACAATCACTGGAAAAAATAGGAATACGTGGTAGTAGCCTAAAACTGTTTGAAAACTACCTTAAATGTAGAAAATTTTTTGTAAAACTATCAGACAGTGTTAGCCAAGAAGTTGTTATGAATTATGGTGTGCCACAAGGTTCAAAATTGGGCCCAATACTATTTATTATATATTCAAACGAACTGCTATGCAAACTTAATAATAGCAAAACATTTGCATACGCAGACGACACAACTATTGTAGTAGCGCATAAAAACATTGACACCGCCTTAAAAATTATGCAAATTGAACTGGAAAAAGCACAACGATGGTGTCATGATCACGGTTTGATAATAAACACATCAAAAACCAAACTAATGCACATCAAACCCCCACACTTTCTCTATGCAGACCTAAAGCTCAAATTTCACTGCACAGAATGTCTACATGATACAGGTAGAACATACCTCAACTGCGAACGAGACCAGTGTAATACAACAGTTGATATTGTAAACTCGTACAAATACCTGGGAGTAATAGTGGATCATAACTTAAAGTGGCGTGAACACATAGAATACCTTAGAAATAAGCTCAGGAAGGCCTCCTACATGCTTTACCACCTTAGATTTCATTCTAACAAAAATGTATTGAGGCAGGCGTACTTCGCGTTAGTAGAGTCTAATATTAGACATGGCATCACAGCCTGGGGAAACTCAAGCCATTGCAAAAAGCTGCAACAAACGCAAAACCAGTTAATTAAAATACTGGATACAAACAATAGCAATAACATAAACAGCAGAAGCAACAACATCACTAACAACACTACCAATAACATCCATAACACCAGACACAATAGTCACATCCATAACTCCAACAATAACAACATCAGCTACACCAACAACAGTAACAACAATGACGCTAGCATTAACATCAATATCGACACCAGAAGCAACAGCGACAATACCAATATTAACTACAACAACACGAACAACAACAATGGTAACAGGAACACAAACCATGCAATCAACAACAACAGCATAAACAATAATTGCACCAATAACACAAATAACTACATCAGCAACAACAATAGCATAACAAACAACACAATAAATATCAACAATCCGGCAACCAACAATAACATAGTAAACAGTACCAATACCACTACCAATATCAACAACAACATTATCAACGGAAATATAAGAAATACAACTTTTAAGGACATACAAATTTTAAATATAACAAGCATATACCACACAACACTAGCCATTGAATTCAGTAAAGAAACCCGATTCCTCAACAGAATTGATCATACATACCAAACTCGGCGAAATCAGGAAGGAAGGTTCAAAATTCCGAAATACAAAAACAATTACGGAAAAAATACACTTGCCGTCGTTCTACCTACGATACTTAACACTATGCCGTTGGATATTATTAATATATCAGTAAATTGCCCCAAAAGGAAAAAAGCAATCAAACAATATTTTGTAAATATACAATAAGAAATTATTAGTCGATAAATTATATAAAAATGAATTATAAAAAACCATATTTAGTCAGTAAGCTACATATATTTTGAAATTCATAATTTAAATCATTTTATAGACATTTAATTTTTGTATACTGTACCTGCAGACAAGCCAACATGGCTTCGCAAGGTCAATATTTAATTAAATGTAACAACATGAAAGAAATTAATAAATAAAAAAAAAAAAAAAAAAAAAAATTTTACGAAATTCCGTTCGAGTACACAAAATGCAGTAAATAAGAACATAAATTGAGAGCGAAAAGTGACAGTTCTTGTCAGAGTATTTACAAATTTTTACTGTAGAAATTTTTGCAGTAAAATTTTGTAAATCAAAAAAACATACACTCAAAATATTATGTAGTTAAATTCAAACGAAAATTCATTTTAAACAAATTAAAATTCATTTAAAAAACGGATCATTTACATTTCATTTTAGTTTTTACTTTTAAAAAATATATTTTAACCGACAAAAATCAAACTAAATAACAAAATAAATACGGAAAACATAATTTTTTGGTAGTTTGTTTTTTAATAACAAACATAAATGTTGAAAAATAAAATTATTCGTAAAATAACTATATTTTTATTCAGTTTTAACAGTACGGAAAACGAATTTAATAACCCCCAATCAGTTACTGTAATAATTTTATGAGTGTAAAGAAAATTTAAGTGTAAAGGCCCAACAATAATGTGCTTAAGTTGGCTTAAGTAAATGTGCGAAAACATGTAAACTACATGAGGCAACCATATTGAACTTAAGGACTTTTTGCTAAGTTTAATGAAACTGTTATTTGCTTAAGCAAGGTTTTTTTTTATTTTATTTTTGTTGTCTTAAGTACATTTGAGAGACTTGTTGTTAATTTTTTACAGTAGATTAAGCAAGGCTATGCATATTATGGTTGAGCCTTAAAACAGAGATACCCAAAATTTAAAATGTGGTTATGTTTACCCAGCAAACACAAAGTCAAGCGCTTAAAATATTATGCTGTATAAAATTTCCTTAGGTAATACTTTGGGCGTTCAAACTTAAAAAAAAATATTTTATAAATAGTATAAATAAGGGACCGTTACAATTTTGAGCAATATCATATATGGGCACTTCCACAGAAAAGCTCTATTTTTGTCACGTCACGTCACCTAGCAAATATGCTTGTATTTTAGAACCACGTTGTTAAAATTTTTCCTCTCTTTCACTAAATGAAAACCTAGTTGCGCTCTACACCCAAATGCAAAAAAGTAAATAATATTTTCATTATTCTTTGAGAAACAATTAAAAATGGTTGGTGACGTTACGTGACAAAAAGTAGACATTTCTGTGGAAATACCAATATATTAAAATTTTTAAAATTTTATTTTTTCTAAACAAATTATTCAAAATTGCACACTAAAATTACATCTTAGAATTCATAAAAGGCATTGCATGTTGCCGAAAGCATTCACAAACATGAAATACTTTTTAAATTGCATCAGAGATATAATACTCTTAAAAAGAAATAGAAGCCCGTGTGTTTTCTGTGTAATTTATCTTAAAAAGAAATATGTAAGCATCCGCCGCATGTTCACACTGTTGCTGAATCATTGACGAATAAGTGAAAGAGCATAAGAATATATGTTACAATGTGTCTGAATTAATTTCCACAACTGTTGTATGGGCTAAGCATCAATGGTCTAAAATCAAACCCAACACCGCTTGTTCGATCTATGGACAATTTTGTTAAGACGATTACGAAAACGATATACATAAATAAATTCCTCAACGATAAGACAAACAAGTATTTTTACTAAATGGCAAATCAAACGAAATTGTAATTTTAATTTTTACAAATTAATAAAAACGCAAGTAGATTGGTTGACGAACAGTAATGAATAGGGATGAGATTTCCATGCAAATGCACGTTTTTTGTCGATAGTCTAAGAACGATGTCGACCAATTATCTTTCCGAATCATTAAATTTGCGATAAAATGGCATCGATTTTTTTTTTGCATATTGTTGCATATTTTGGTTTTAAATGCATATTTTTGCATATTTTAACATTTTTGAGTGATATATTTTTTAAATTTCCATATAATAAAAAAAAGTTCTTCAAAAAATTTCCAAATTGTAGAAAAAAACCTTCAAAATTTTTTTTTGTTTTATAATTAATTAATACATTTTTTTGGAGGTCTGCTTAAAATACAAGATTTCGACAATTCTCAATCCTTCAATTTTTAACCGATGCAGCACCTTACATGGTTAAGGCTGCTTATTGTCATAAAACAATTTATCCAAAACTGTTACATGTTACTTGCTTGGCACATGGGTTACACCGAGTTGCAGAGCAAATTAGAAGCCAATTTTTAATGAAATGTATCTCTTGGTATCGTCACCACCGCAGCCAGTATTAGCCAGAAGGGCAACCTGGATAGATGCTTCAGAATTCTATTCAAAAAACTTTGAGCTATTTAAGAATGTTATTGAACAACTTGTTGCTACCGATGCTAATGCAATAAAAAAAAGTAAAAGAAATAATTAATTGAAATAACATCAAAAGTCAATTAGCATTTCGTTAGCTAAAATGCAAAAAGACGTAACTAACAAAAAATTCAAAATCGAGTTTTTGATTGATTATTATGAATGCTATAAAACTACATGTCTTGACAAAATTTTACACTTCTGCGATAAAAAATTGCGCTTTTATTAACAAAAAACAAAGGGACGTAACTACAAGTTTTTTTGTTTGATGTATGCAAAACGACGTAATTACACATTTTTTTCTAAGAAAATATAATGAAATGGTTTTCTTTGAAAACTGGTTGAAGAATTTCATGGACGACTTATCAATGCATGTTTTTCTGACATGTTTAAAGTTTTCACTTTACAAAGTTTTTTGCTTCTCCTGTAAAATTATATTTTTGTTAGTTACGTCTTTTTGCATTTTTGCTAACGATTTGTATTTTCCAACTTCTGATATATTGGTGAAACAATAACTAAATTGGAAGGATTTAGTCCACTTAATAGTCAACTCAAATTAATTGATATTAATTGAAAAAAAGCCCAACAAATTAAAAAAATCCAAAATGGGTTGCAAAAAAAAAATACAGGATTTCAAAAAATAAAACAAATTTCAACAATTTTTGATCTGGAATCAAATGTGGGATCTGAATAAGAAAATTAATATTCTTCTAATGAATTGGCATTCTTCAAGTATGCCTCAACTTCGGTTGACGTTGAGAGATCCTTTTCCATATACAGAAGCTTTTTAACAGACAAAGGCTTACTTTTGATAATATAAAAAGTATTTATTAATATTTTGCAAACAAACATTTAAATAATGTAGTTGTTATACGCTCCACCACAATTAGTTGTGAAGAGGGTATATTAAGTTTGTCATTCCGTGTGAAACTTTTTTATTATTCATCTCAGACCCCATAAAGTATATATATTCTGGGTCCTTGAGTAATTCTAAGTCGATTTAGCCATGTCCATCTGTCTGTCCGTCTATCCGTCTGTTGAAAACACGCTCACTTTCGAACAACTCAAAAGAAA
The DNA here is from genome assembly GCA_930367215.1 of Pollenia angustigena. Classification (NCBI taxonomy): domain Eukaryota; kingdom Metazoa; phylum Arthropoda; class Insecta; order Diptera; family Polleniidae; genus Pollenia; species Pollenia angustigena. The sequence continues at coordinate 170,285,375 of OV884059.1, read as the reverse complement.
TGAACAAGCTTGATGCCAAATTGCTTGTAGTTATCGTAAGCAGTTTATGATTGAAATTCAGCAAAATCATTTCGGTAGGACCAGAGCTAGGAACCAAAATGTGGAACCACCACCTAAAAAAATTGATAATTTTGTTACAAAAAATAACATAAATGCTGAAACAAGGCACGGAATGAGATAAGATTTTGCAAAAATTTGTTTTATTTGACTAGAAATAACACTGTAAAATTTCGTGACGATGGGTCCATAATTTACCTTAGGCCCCATATAAACCCTACTACCGGAACACAGTTTAGTACGCCTAAAACCGTAAAAAAAATGCAATCATAACAAATTTTGGCTCGTCACAGTTTTATAGGACTATATATGATACTGTGAAATTTCGTGTAGATCGGTACATAATCTACCATAGGCCCCATAAAAACCCTACTCCCGGAAAACAGTTTAGTACACCTAAAACCATAACTAACAATGCTATCACAACAGAAATTGGTACGTCACAGTTTTAAAGGACTAGAAATGACGCTGTAAAATTTCGTGATGATCGGTCCATAATTTACCCTAGGCCCCATATAAACCCTACTACCGGAAAACAGTTTAGTCGCCTAAAACCATAATTAATAACAAATCGTCACAGTTTAAGATAATAATAACATCATACAGATGTTACTTCTTAAACATTCGAACTGTCGGTGGAGGGTATCAAAGATTCGGCACAGCCGAATATAGCACCCTAACTTGTTTAAATTAAGTTTTAAAAAATATTATACCTTTGAATAACAATAGAATAGAAACACGAATAGAATTTTTTATTTTGTTTTATATAAAATAAAAAAACAAGCGCTTTTTTATTGAAAATTGTCAAGTTTTAAATGCATATTTTTTATTTTTTTAATGCATATTTTGGAGTTTTTAGTGCATATTTTATGCGCATATTTTCGATATTTTAGTGCATGAAAATCTCATCCCTAGTAATGAACTAAAAAATAATAAGATTTATTGGATTTTATTTACTTAAACTAAAAAGTAATGAGCGACAAAAATGTAAAAAAAGAACCGTAATGTTTTGATGCAAGAACAAAACATATTTATATGTAAATAAGTAGTGCTTTAGAATTCAAAAAATGATCTATGCAAGTGCATATGTATGTTTATCTGTATAAAATGTATGTATGTAACGAAAAATACAGTAATATTTTAAAAGGAAACAATTCAGCGAAATTCGACAAAGTTTTCAATATAAGTTAAAGGAGTAGATTAAAATGTTTTATTAGGATTTTATTAAATTTAGTAAGATTACAAAAAATATTAATTAAACAAAAGATTGATATAAAGGTTAAGAAAACTGATTGGTGTTTAATAAAAAAATCATAAAGTGATTACAAGCATATGTAAAACCCATAATGCCAAATAAGTAGTTATACGATAAATGGTAAAACAAATAAAAAGGATGAATATAAGGCTCCAACACCGCTCTTCTCGACAACAAAATTGCTCTCTTATTCTTTATCAAAACAAAGCATACAATGTCTGATAGTTCTTTAGCGAAGGCGTAAGCGATTTCGTGAAGACCCTTAAATGTTATAAAATTTTAAAACAAGGGGTTGGATACAGCCCAAGGAAGCTCCCTTTAGATATATTTTAGAAATTTCGTTTGTGACATTTTGTATACAATAATATATTTTATTTACATCTATTTAACATATTAAAAAAAATCTTTCCCAAATTGAAACTTTCAATCAAAATCAACTGTCAACCATTGAGGTAACTGTCGTTATAAGATTCTATTACTTTTTCAACTAAAAAATCTAAAAAAATTATTTACATTTTTGCAAAACAGAAAAAGAATTCGACAAAAATAAAGACATATGTATTTGTGTAAAGGATGTGATCATACCCATGCATACACTTTTTCTATATAAGTTTGTATGTACTCACATATGTATGTAAGCATATGTACATACGTTTATACTACATGTAAATTCTTTTATTGTTGTTGCCTCTATATTGTGTTGCATGCTTCCAACAATAAGTTGCATTATTGTCTACAACAATGAACAATAAAGAACTAAAGAATATAGAAAGAAGACTACTTTCAACATTGCATTGTCGCACAGAAAAAAAAATCAACTAAATAATAATGGATGTTTTTGTTGTTCTTGGTTTTTTTAAGTGTAATTCATACCACTTGGGTATTTTTACATGTTCTTTATATACAAAAAATTAATACATACATACATATGTACATCATTATAAATTGTAAAACTATATTTATATGCATTTAAGAAAATAGTTGCATAAACCCAGTAAATATTTTTGCACAATACAGAGCTTGCACAATAGGGAGGAGCGTCGGTGTATGAAGGAAAACAAAAATCCTTAAATAAACTTCGAGTACCTCCAAAATGGTGCATCCACAAATTATATCTTTTAACCCTTTACCAGGGCTGGAAGTTGGAGTAAGTTTATGAATATTATTTTTTATTTGCTTAATTATCATCAACAATTTTATAAATTATTTCTTTTAAGCCTATACGTTAAACACAATTTTGTGCTGAGAGAAACTTAAAATCGAGGAGAAATATGGTACAGGAGGTTAAAAGGAAGTGTCACTAAGACCGGATTTGCAGCATGCTATAGTTTGCAAAGCTGGTGGTTGTAACACCATAGAGGAGAAAATCTTTGTGCCCGGCCAAATACCGGCTATACAGAGAAGTTTAAGTTAGTAAAGCCGATATTTGTTATACCATGCAACAATTTTCTTCTCTGTGGTACAACAAGTATTGGCAGGATTTAACCAGCAAGATGCCCATGGTCGGTCGCCATTTTTAGTTCTATTCTAAGAATGGTGCACTTTTTCCCGGCAAGGTTAATATTTGACAAGGCTAGGCTATATATTCGCGTATTACCTTACACCCCTTACACTACCAGTAATTGTTAACAGATGTGTTCGAGGTATCATTAAAAATTTTAGGCCTCGTAAAATATTCAACGAACAACTTTGGGCAAGAGCTGCAATAAATAATTCTATTTTGAAATCCGTAAAACAAAATTGTAATGTGTTGGTCAATAAACAATAGTCATACTCTTAAAAAACCTTCTGAGAAGATATGTCGTCATACTCTTGACTAGAACCCGGAAGGTAGTGGTATATGGCGAAGATCTAAATTTCCAGAAGTTATAATAATGTCAGTCAGCTTATATTGTAAATTTACTAACATCAGGGATTTCATTGCCCTAGCAACGGATAGAAAAAATGTAGACAACTTTTAGGTAGCCTATGCCCAGTACAGAGGCAGCCACTTATTAACTAGAAGACGGGCAAGGCTGTACAACAAGGCAGGGCTGCACAAGAACGTAAACGTTTCATGGCCAGTCAGCCAGCGATTCTAAGTCGATCAGTTTACTTAAAGGTGGGCTTAGGACGAATATTTTAAGGTGTTACAAACTTGTGTGATTATAAATATATCAATTTGATAGATGTTTGATTTTTTTAAAAAAACTTAAAAAATGTAGTTCGAAAATAATCAAAAAAAAACATTTTGTTAAATAACACTGCGTGCCAAAATTTCAACAAAGTCGTGACCAAAATCGTCAAATTCATTTGGTCAAAAAATTGTCACGTAGTTTAGATAAACTTTACTGAGCGAAGCCAGTGTTCGTTATACCATAGAAAAGAAAATTCTTGCGCCCGGCCGAAGGCCTGGTATATAGTGAAGCTTTAGTGAGCGAAGCCAGTATTCGTTATACCATAGAAGAGAAAATTCTTGCGCCAGGCTGCAGGCCGTCTATACAGAGAAGCTTTAGTAAGTAAAGCAAGTTTTCGTTATACCATAGAGAAAAAAATCCTTGCGCATGGCCGAAATCCCAACCATGCTATCAATCGTACGATTTTTAAAACTAAAACTGTATAATTATCCGGATTTTGAAACCGGGATTCTAAATTTGTGATTTTTAGTTTCGGGCATATGAACTCCACCGAAAATGTTTAATGTAACTTTCTTTGTGTTATTTTTTGGGGTTCAAATTCATTATAAATTTTAGTAGCTTGCTCGATTGCTATTGAACTTAATACATAAAGGTTTTTTTGAGCTTGACTTTTCACGAGGGACTTAACAATCATCTCGAAAGCATATTCTAAGTGGTTGCCATTTTTGGTTTATAATTTTATTTCGATTTGAAAAAAAAACTAAAAACAAGCATTCCTGAAACCGACAGATAAACCAAAAATGGCAAACACTTGAAATATTTGCATGTCCTGAGCTAAAGTACAAACCCTACACAGTATTAAGTGAATACAATATATTTTATGTATTTACTAGTCTAGTATTTCATGTACTTAAATCTTGTATTTTTTAGCTACACTCATAAAATTATTGCAGTAACTGATTGTGGGTTAATAAACTCGTTTTTCGTACTGTTAAAATTTAATAAAAATATAGTTATTTTACGAATAACTTAATTTTTTTATCATTTATGTTTGTTATTCAAAAAACAAACTACCAAAAAATAATGTTTTTCCGTATTTATTTTGTTATGTAGTTTGATTTTTGTCGGTTTAAATATATTTTTTTAAAGTAAAAACTATTTAATTTTAAGGAATATGCTGTTAAATAAATAAATACGTTTAAAAATTAATGTAAAAAGTATTTGTTTTAAATGAAATGTAGATGATCCGTTTTTTATATGAATTTTAAGTTGTTTAAAATGAATTTTCGTTTGAATTTTACTAAAAAATATTTTGAGTCTAACAATTGTTATTGCAGTTGTAGACAACAAATTCATTTCGCTCACGAACTTTTTGAGAAATTCATTATTTTCCTTTTAAGTCCTTTTGTTTTGTGGGTGTGTGTGCGTGTGTTGATACTAAACATTCATACAACAATGTTTTTGCAATTTAACTGTCAACCGTTGGCGTATGAGTGATATTTATTTTAATATAAAAAATATGACTGCATGGCTATAACTTACTTTTACATAAATGTATTTTTTTCTCTATGGTACAAGGTAATTACTTTCAAGTAAAAAGAAGTAAATTATTTAAAAGTATATGACATTTAAAAAACGGAATATTATTTTGTTAACCCTTTAACCACTGAAAATCAAATACGAATTCTTTAATTTCAATAATTTTGATATTAGGGGGCATTTATGTTGAAAAACACGAATTTGAAGTCCGTTTGCTGAAAAAATGCTTTTTAAACGCAGTAGGTGAGAAAAACGTATTTAAAAAAATTCGAAAAAAACACTTAAAGGTCTTTTGTAAAGCAGTTTTTGCTTTTGAAAAACATAAATGAATCTTGAATTTTGAATTGTGTGCAAAACGTATGTGTAATTGACTTTTTGCAATGTTTACATGACTTTTCTGAACCCCATTCAGGAAAATGGTTAATTTTATCATATATCAAGCTCACAGGATGAAGAATTGCATTCTTATAGCTGGCTCTTCGCCAGATGAAAGACGACCGATATTTCGTTTTCCAGTAGAAATACACAGTTCCTTAGCCATTTGTAAGCGAAACTCGTACATAGTTAGGTCTTTTCCTTTTCGGTTGCCATCAGAGTTTTTTTGTTTTCGGCATTGAGCCGTTACACAAAATTATTTACGTTACGTCTAATGACGGTGTTCACAAACAACGAAATATAATCGAGATTTATTGCTCATAAATCAAACTAATTAAAAAATATCCCGATTTTATTTAGTTGCTAGAAATATATTTTTTTTAAATTTTTAATTTCAGTAATATTGCACCAATTTTTTGGCAGTTCTCATTAAAATCTAATTAAAAATTAATATTTCTGTTCAACTAACACAGCGACGATGTTCAAATTAACACTGCTGGCGAAGTAATTTTATGTTTTATACGAAAGCCTTTGACTGTTTTAGTAGGGGAATCACAGAATTTATAAAGAATTTTGTGATGGCCGTCTGTAGACGGTGTAGTGGTTAAAGGGTTAAGATTTGAAAAATTTATTGATGTTGAATTTGAGTATTTATTAGATTTTGAAATTGAATTTAAGTTCCAATGTGGAAAATTAAGTCAGTAATAAATTTCAGTATAAATTTGTTTATATATATTTTTACAAAGTTCAAAGCTTTTTCAAACACAGGGTTGGCCAACTTCGACTGACTGATTGGTCTATTGTTGCCGTTGTGATGCATTTACTAAACAGAAAGAAAATATAAATAGATTTCAATTAAAAAATTGTAATAATAATTAAAAAATTAATTAAATTTGCACCAGTAAGCAAATTAGTAGTATCAATTAAACGTTTAATTAAATGGATTAAACTTTTAATTCACTTGATTAAACGTTTAATTCACTTGATTAAATTTTTTATTAAAACTGATTTTATTTTTGATTAATGCTTCAATTAGTGAATAATTTTGAAGAATTTTTTCTGTGTAGGCAAAAATTCTTGAGCTAATTTCATTTTATAAAGAAACAGCTCCAGATAAAAATATCAAAAGTGTCAAACTTAAAAAGTTTTAAGCATTTCAAATCAGTCTGGCGAAGCTAGCTAAGGCGTTGTAAGTCTTAAACATAGTTGTTATACAAAATATGACAAATTAACTGAAACCTCATTCATCACTCGTGATTGTGGTGGGTAAATTTAATAAAAGGAATCTTTTTTATATAAAAAAACTGAAAAGTAGTTTATCTGAAACGCATTCTTAAGGTGTGTTCACACTTAACAAATATTTAAAGATTAAGCCTGAAAACAGCTTTAACGCTAAAATAATCAACCTTTAACAATGTTTTGATCGGTTTTTGTTAATTTACTAAACGTTGCATATAAAAAAAATCATCGAAGAATATAATTTTAAAATTGTTAAAAGCTGTTTGATCTAGAAAACGTTATGCAAAATCAAACAAATTGTTAGTAAACATAAAGGCGTCAAATATTTGTTAAGAGTGACCATAGCTTATGTCTTGTTATTAACTGCAATTCACTAAAACATATATGAAAAAAAAACTTACAACAATGTATTTCAGTATTTCTGGGTATATACATTTTAAATATTTTAAATTTCTTAAAAATAAAATGCATAATCCGAAGTCTAAGGAAATGACACACTCCAAATGCTGCGATAAAAAAAAGCCAATTTGGCCCAACATTAATATTAAAACAGCAGCCGTTAAAGCAAATCATTTTGGTGACATCTGCCTAACGCAACAAAGCGTGCAAAGCGAAATGCATGCGTTTCTAATTTTAATGAGAAAAAAAACCAGGAAAATGTCGAATGTCTCTGCTACTCAAGCTAAAATTAGAAGTATCATACAGATTTATGTACATTAAAACTGTGTGTGTCCATGGTGTAAATTAAAAAATTGCTAAATTTAAAAATTTATAGTCTTGAATACAATTTTAAGAAACTAATTTGTACTATGGCTTGTTTAATATTTGTTGGAACTTGTAAATTGTTTTTTGTTTTACTTTATGTTTGTATTTTTTTCTCTCTATTTCTTTGCAGATAAAACGCTAAAAAGCAAATAAATAAAATAAAAGTCAATGTAATTAACTCAACTCAATGTTGTTGTAAAATAAATTAACAAGCAACTAAAAATACTAACAACCAGCAGCAAAAACAAAAATAGCAAATTAGCAAACTGAACAAATAATAAAAGCAACTAATATATATACATATACAGCTAGTAACAAAAATTTAAGAAAATTCAATTGCATTAAAAATAAAGAAATTTTATAAAAATGTTTGTCTTTTATAAAAATGCAACAAAATTTAGTGCCAAAGTAGAGTATGTAGTACCTGAAAAATACAAGATTTGAACAAAAAACAAGAGAAAAATGAAACAAAACAAAGTTAATTAAACCACAGCAGCAGCAGCAACAAAATGAAAACAGAACGAAAAGTAGCTTAATATCAAAACAACATAAAATAAAGTAAAACGTTAAACAAAATTCAATTGTGTTCCATTAGCAAATAAGCCAATAACAATAAATCAAAGATCAAAATAACTGAACAAAATAAAACACAGACACACACACACCAACATAAAAAAAATGGCGGGTCCACAAGTACAACGTCCACAAAGCGCCTACTATACCGGTCTAAATGGTTCTTCAAATGGCCATCAAAATGGCAATCGAGGACCAGATGGTGGTGCGCTCAGAACCAGCACCTCCCATCACACAGGTCTGCATGTCATACGCACCATATCCCATGATAGTGAACTAATCTATCGCGGTCCGAATGGCAATAGTCATAATATCAATACTAATAATAATAATAATACCCCCACCAACAGTACAACATCGGTACAGGACGCCTGTGCGGCCGGTACGAGTCGCTCGATAATACAACAACAACCCACTCTAATGCACAATGCACCTGCGAGTGGTGGAGTTGGTAGTTCAATTAATTTAGCCACTATTGCTGGCACTGGACAAAATCCTAATGATGCATTAATTGTTCCTGCAGCCACTGCATCGGTGGCCTCACAACATCATACTGAAACAGCAAAACTTTCATCGCATTCCCTTAAATCTTCCAGCAGCAGCAAATGCAAACAACGTAGTATAGAAATAATCGTTGATGCAACAACATGTGATACAAAAGATGACGAAGACGACGTGGAACAGGGTAAAACGAGACGAACGTCGCGACATCGTCATAGACCATTTCATAGGAGATTTTTGACTTATTTAAGGAGTTTATTTCGAAGCAGCACAACACAAACTGGTAAGATTTGTTTTCTTTTAAAAAAAAAAGGTTTCCTGCTTAAATATTTAACATTGGCTAAATTTTAATGTGAAAATTTTTTTTGCATTAGCTTTTTTGTAAAACTAATCTTATTAACACTGACTACTTTAAGGTTATTATATTTGCACCAGGCATAATGAACTTACATATTCGTTATATAATTATTTGTCCAAGGAAAACCAGGCTCCTCAATAGCTGTAAATTCATTTAAAATTATATTTTTATTTTACTCTTAGTTTAAGGATTTTTTATAAAAACAAAAACAAAAATAACAACGAATACAATAGAAAAAGCAAAGGTTTATAATTAAACTTGGCTTGAATTTTATTAGTTTGGCGAATTGAACTTGCCAAATAAAAATTACAGAATATTTATTTAACAATCGAATTCAAATTTAAAGTTTCATTCGCGAGTAAATTTTATGTATTGCACTTGAAAACAATGTAAGTTGATGGATTTTATTAAGTTTGCATGTTAACTTCAACGGCTAAATTGTAATTCCTTTAGCGAATTAAGGCCCCTATTACGGTTTATAACTCAACTCAGTTGAGTCGTAATAAAGACAACTGGTTGTGATCAGTTGTAATTTTTGTTCAGCGCAATTTAGCAAAGTTGTAAACCATAATACAAAAAATAAGAAATAAGTTGAGTTGTTAACCGTAATAGAGGCCTAAGCTTTCAATTTCTCAATAAAACAAATGAAGATCGTTTAATTTTTGAATATTTTGTTTGGCCTAGTGAATTAATATTCCAGATTATAATAAGTCGTTTGATATTTACGAAATTTATTCGTTCGCGACAGCAATTTCTTATGTGTTCTCACACTAAAATCAAGTGAAGTTTATAAATTGCTTGACCCTTGTATTAAGTATGGGGTTTTTCTTAGCTACCGCAAGAACTCCAAAACCTAGCTTCAGGGCCTGGATGGGAGTACCTGTATTTGTTTTATGGCTTCATAAAGAACATTTTGTTGTCAACGAGCATAGTTCTTTTAAATAAAATTAAGAAAAGAATTGGAATGTGTTGCACTGGCTTTTTCAATCATAATTCGGTAGTAAAATAAAATAATGTCTCGACTGTTTTAATCTTTAATTTTTGGATCATAATTTCTCAAAAATTAAGTTCGTATAAAATTCGTTCTCGAAAGAAGTTAGTTTTCTTTTAATTGTACCTACTTTTACGAACATCACTTTTTGATTCGCAAAAAAAATTTACTTAAATTTGTAACCCTTCGATGTTAACAAACTGCTTAGCTGCCTTAGTCTATAACTTCCTAAAGTATAGTGCCATCAACACTGTGAAAAAGTGAAATCTACTGCTGTTTACCCCATGGTTCTTTGTAAATTGTATTAAAAGAATAAAATTAATAAATAAAATAGTTTCTAAAACATTACTTTAAACGTTTTAAATGGGTCTGTCCAGATCCATATGATGCACTTAGCGCATCATAAGGCACCGATAATCGAAAGGTTACAGTAAATTTTACAATTCGAGTATTTTTGCATTCTTCTTTTAAAAGAGTTAAATGCGCTTTTGCATTATTTTGTTCCCTAGGACCCTACTCTTTTTTTGCTGCTTCTTAATTTTACGAAAATCGGTATATAATATAATGTAGTTTCTAGTATATATACACTTCCACAGAAAAGCTCTTGTCACGTCACCTAGCAATTATTCTTGTATTTTAGAACCACTTTGTTCAAATTTGTCCTCTCTTTTATTAAATGAAAACCTAGTTGCGCTCTTCACCCAAATGCAAAAAAGTAAATATTATTTTCATTATTCTTTGAGAAACAATTAAAAATGTTTGGTGACGTTACGTGACAAAACGTAGAAATACCAATATAAAGACATCTCTCGGAAAAGTTCCAAAATCATAACGAATAATGATATTGTAATCAAATTTGATCCAATTTAGCTTTAGATGGCTAAAAATAACATCATGCTAATTTTGTATTTATTAATCCATAACCAGACCTCCTATTAAATGGCCACTCTCGGGAAACACTTTAACACGTCTAAAATTGTGGCAAATAATTTCTGCAGTGAAATTTGGTTAAATTGATTTTTGTGAAACTGAAAATTTTGTAAAGATTCCTCAAGAATCCACCCTAAGTCCAACATAAAGCCGCTTTCTGAAAAGCAGTGAAAAATTCATAAAGCGACAACAAGCTAAATTATTTGTCTAAAGCTTTAAGATAAACGGCTCATAATTTGACAAAGATAACATTTATATCCCAATAAAAAATGTTATCATTTTGCGAAGCACTAATGGTACATTTAAAAAAATAAGCGCACAATCATGCGCTACGCAATAAGACATACAGAAATGCAGTAAAGTAAGTGAAAGAACTCTCAACAACTTTTATAAAAAAAAAATAACATTTCAAGTGCTACGGCATTCCCTTACTACGAAGCAGTTTTGTAAGGGAGAAAACTAAAAAATAACTGTATCAAAACATTCAGTGTGTAAGGCTGATCGTTACATATAACAATTTTTATATGCGCTGAATAATGCGCTTCATGTGTCAAAAATGTATTGCTTCAAAGTGGGAACTCGCCATATAAAATTCATGTCTTCCGTAAGCGCAATGGTAAGCGAAACGTTTATGTTTCTCCCTTACAAACCTGCTTCGTTGGAAGCTCCATTTTTTATTGGGATCATACAAGTACGGATAACACTTAAAAGTACAAAAAACAATCCAAAATGGAATAACTTTCGAAAACCAATACGCGTGCATACGCTGGTTTTTGTAAAGTCTGTTGTAAAGAAACAACAACAGCACTACAAGAAAAAAATGCCTCTTTAAAATGAGAAGCAATAATTCCCATATTCTATTTGTTAAAATTATTTAGTTAAATACATCAAATTTTGATAGTAGAATAACTACAAAAACCACGCTGCTTTTGTCTTATAATTGAGAATTCTTCTGTTAGCAAGAGGCGGAATACAACATAAGTGAAATAAACATGTGTAACGGGTTAGTAAAATGATAATGTGCTCTCTGATTCTGTTGGTAAGTGTTAAGATAAGAATCAACCTGATCTCACTCTCGCAGTATTTCAAGTACGAATCGAGATTAAACCATCTTAGAAATTCTTGTATCAGAATTTAGATTAAATCAACTTTATAATTTTTGAACCAAGTTTATTTTAAGATTTATTCTTTCTTAGTTTTACTATAATCCATCCGATTTCGGATTATTTGAAGTACGAAATCGGGATTATAGATATATGGATAAGTAAATTATTTCGGACTTGAATATCCGTACTTAAGTCAATTTTTCTGTACTTTATTCAACAAAATCCGTACTCATCGCTTAGGCTTGATTTAAGTACGGATAGATTGATTTGTTTTTTTTAATGAACTAGTAGAAAAAATTCCAAGCACGGTACCTGGAGCGTAAACATAATTCGAATACGCTGAATCCAATGGTGCTAACCGGTTTTTTATGTTAGCGATTGTTTTCGGGTGTGTCGTAATTTCAAAATTTGAGGATGTTTCACAAGCTTATATTCGTGTACTTTAAAAACGGCAACATTTATTAAAAAACAAAGAAAAATCAGCATTACAGCCTGTTTATGGATTTCGAACGTCATCGTTCGCATAGAAAATTACATTTAAAACAAAAACAAAATTCGAACATTTGTTTTTGTTTTAAATGTAATTTTCTATGCGAACGATTACGTTCGATATCGTTAAACAGGCAGTTAAAGATTTTTTTTAATCTGCGCAGTCGTTTAAGAAATAAAAATTTTTTTTTTTTTTTTTTTTTTTTACCAAAACACAATTATTTTTTAGTAAAATGTTGTATGTTCACTTTTTATAAGCATAGAAAATATTTTAAACGAAAATTCTTTCGAGCCCAAAATTCAAAAATTTTTTAATGATCTATTTAGGCAACCTGGATAACCAATCTGATGAGAAAGCACTTATGAATAAAGTACACGGAGCTCTAAACATTATAATTATTGAACAGATAAAGCACTTAAAAACTCATGATATTTGGGAGAAATGTGATTGAATTTTTTCTATTAAATTCTTAAGGTTAAATTTTTCATTATTTAAAATACATCGCTTAAATTTCAATATTTGACCTTGCAGCAAAAACAATCACACTCAAACACGCACGCAGCTGTCCCCAAAATAGGATGTTCCATTCTAGAGGATTTCCTGGTCATGTACAAGACACACACATACGCACAACCATTTATTTTGTTCATTAAATCCTGTGTGTTTGTTGGCCTTTGTTGTTGATTTGGAAAATGTTATTGTTATTGCTATTGTAGTTATTGTTGTTACTCTACTGCTGTTGCTGCTCCCAATGTTGTTTTTACTGCGAGCAACAAAAGACAGCTGCATAAACATTTTAGAATAATTTAGTTTTTGTTGTTTTAGATTGTAATGTACTGATGGGGGTCTCTTAATTCATTTGACATGTTCGTACATTTGTTTGTTTTAAAAATACTTTTCTGTAGTACTTTGACTACATGAATTTTGTAAATGATTGTTTTTGTTGTCGTTGTTGATGCTTGAGAGTGGCAACATTACGATAATAAAAGATACATTTATTATTGCATTGCATTCAGTGTTTAATTCGAATGATACTCACATCTTTAAAAGTAACAACAAAATATTTTTGTTTGTTTTTTTTTTTTTGTTGTTGAAAAACTATTAAAAGGATAAAAAATACCTTGACCTGTTCTGTCAGAAAAATATGTGATAAGCTCAAACAAGAGAGAGATAAAGGAAATACGAGCATTTAGTTTAAGTTTTAAAGTCTTTAAGTCGGCTCTCTGTTGGAAAGAAGGGAAGTCTGCATACAAGTTTTGAAATATCTTTTGTTATTTTTTTGTATTTTTTTTCTAACGTGTACACCAATTTGGCAAGTCGCCTTCCTTATTGCATGTACATTTATATAAAAGGCAAATACATACCTTTGGATATCCTGTGCTCACAATAAAAACATTTTTAAACAATCATACACACACAAATTCGTATACACATTTTTCTCACCCCTGTGTGTATGCTATATTTTCAATGTCATTAATGCGTTTCATGCATCTGCATAATGTGTGTGTGTGTTTAAGTGCATTTAAAGTGCGTACGTGTCTGTTCAGAGTTTGGTTTATCTTGTTATTGTATGTTTTAAAATATTTCAACAATTCTACTGTTCAACAAAATTCTGTTGCTGTTTTGTTTCCATTATATTTATTTTTTTTTTTTTTTTTTGGCAAAAATTTTGGGTATTTTATTTTCTATGTTTAAAAATTGCATGTTCTAGTATTTCCTGCCTTCTGTCTAATAAAGTGTAATTGCTTATGTGTGCTTCATAGAAATATGTGTGCATGTGTAAATGTTGGCTACTTTTTTGGAATGTTATATACATAACTATAAATATTCCGATTTGATTGCCAAGACAAATGATTCCCACTTCATTTGAGTTCTATTTGAAATGGAATTTCTTTGTTAGGTCAGCTTTTAAATTGCAGATTAATAACGCACAAGAGGAATTCATAAGTATTTCTAAAATATCATACTGGAAAAAAGAAACTGTAAAATGAAAAGGTAGAATTTATACACAAATTTGGAAATATTTTAAACTTAAGACTTATTCATACTAAGATAATTTAGTTTTAAATTATATTTCCGTTGAAAAAATAAATATGTGTAAAGCAAATATCCAATATTTAAAAAGTCAAATTAGTTTTAGCAGATATTATATCAAAACGTCTCAAGGACTTACTTTATGCAAAAACTCAAAAAGCACCAGTTAAAGAACGAAAAAATATTTCTATTACAGATTCTTATTCCGTTAATTTCATGCATGTTTAATTTTCTGTTTCTAGATGCAATACTAACGGAAATTTAAAAAGTACCAGTTGAAGAACAAAAACTTGCCTCTTACAGATTCTCATCCACTTAGGACATTGCATTTTTAACGGCATGTGTCTAGGTCCAATTTTAACAAAAATTAAAAAAGTACCAGCTGTAGAACAGCTGAAAAATAACACATGTAGCACCGAAAAGTAAAAGAAAGAAATGAATTTCCCGTATATCCCCTTTTTGATACTTTTCACCCCATTGAAGTATACAAAATTTCAATATTGTAGTGGGATCCGATAATTTAATAAGAATATGTCAATGAATAGAGAATAATGTTTTGTAAAAAAGTACAAAAATAGGTATGATTTTCTCCCCTAAAGCGGTCGAATTTCGAAAAAAAACCATATTTACATTTGTATTGGGTTAAATCTTTATTTCCATGTTTATTGGTTTTAAAGATAGATGGGGTGACGAAGAGGTTCTTAAATACAGGTTATACCAGTTTATTCCCAAAAGGGCCGAATTTCAATAAAAGTACCCAAGACCTGTCTGCTTTTTTTCTAATTAACAACAATAAGAACTTAATTTATTTGTTGTACCTCTTAGAGTGGGTGTTAACATCGAGTTTAATTTTAGCGGCAAACTATGATCTATTAATCTGTGAATAAATTTAATTGAGTACTAATTGTGTTTGTCGTTTTTAAGAGGTAGTTTAAACCTCGCAGCATTGCCATACTGCATTTTGCATTTTATACAGAAGAAGAAGAAATTTAAATTTAATTCTTATAAAAAGAAAATTAATTCTAAATTTTTTTTTTTTTTTATTTCGCTTTTAATATGTTTCAGAATCACTGAAGACTTCATCTTTACTAAAATAATCCATTTTTCTGTTTTATAAAAAAAATTTTCTATGTATTTTAACAGCTGCTTTTGTCATACACAGAAAAAAATAATTTTCATATTTGAATACGAAAATCGCATATTTGATTACAAACATTTTTGAATTTTCTGCGATGACGATTTTTGCGGTATTGATAAAAAAGTTTGTAGATATAATTGTTGAATTTTTAGTCAACAACCAAGTTTATTTAGTCAATAAAAAAAGTTGTTGCCCAAAAAAATTTTTTTCAACAAAATGTTTACGTGATTTGTTAAAATAAATTGTTGGAAATGTTGAATAAATCAAACAAAATGTTTATCGAATCTTTATTTGTTTATTTATTAATTATGATGTGCTAAATTCCGAATTTTTCTTTGATAAATACACTAAAATTTATTAAAGGGGAAAGAATGTAGCTTCTATTAGCATTTCGCTGGTTTCATAGGCCAGATCATCAGGAAACCTTTTTCAAAGACTTTGGAAAAACTAAAGATAATATTCAACTAAAACTATAAAGTGAATAAGAATTACATATTAGCTAAAAAATTGACAAAAGTTGTAAAAATACTGTCTTTACTTTGATTCAAATATTTTTTTTATTGAATATGAAGAAATATTTAATTATTTCATTATTAAATATGTTTTATTGAGTTCTATTTTTCAAAGTGTAATTTTGATAAATTTCTTCATTGAATCAAATAAATATTTGTTGATCTAAATTTTTATTTTTAACAAACTGTGTTGTTAAAATTTTTCTTGAGATATTTTTTTCTGTGTACATATGTATGTGTTGACATTTGTTCATTAAGGTTAAACCACTTACATTGGCCGCTTAAACTGGCAAATAAAAGTAATTAATCCTCATCTTAAAAACTAAAAACACAGATTAAAGATGACTTAATCTCTAATCTCCATGTTAAAAACCCACCCTTATATGAGGTTACCGTATTTCCCCGTTTTTACTCTGTTCCCCCCTTCAGATTTTTAAAAATATATAACACGCAGACAGAGTGTAAATACCTTTCAAATGAATTATTTTTCTTCAAATCGGTTGGCAAACATAGATGGAAGGTGTTCTTAACGGTTTTGCCTTTGTCGACTTATATATAGATTTCAAAAGAACTCTTTATATGGGATTGACCTTCAATCCCAAATAAGGAAGTGATCTTTATATAATCGGTATAGTAAAATTAAATATTACGAAACTATGTCAGACCCAATTTTACTACAACAGCATTATTCGTTAGGGTTTTCTAAGATTAGGGGGACCTTTGTTGAATTATGGACAGATCCTCACAAAATTTAGTACTATTTAATGTTTTTTAACAGAAATATAAATTTTGGAGGGAGGTTGTTCCACATTTGTGTTCAAACCTCCTTTCCTAACGAACTGAATATGCTGGACTTCAATCCCAAACTACATAGGAGAACCATAAACAGTTCGACACCATTACAGTTCTTTTCTGCCAAGTCTTTATAAAATAAGCGTGTTTTATGAAACGTACGGGCATGGCTAAATTGACTTAAAAGTACTTAAGAGCTCGTGAATACTAAAACAGTTAGCAAACTTAGTATACCCTCATAAACCACTAGTGTCGGAGACTATAATAGTGTGATAAAAATGATCATATTTTTTGTTTTGAATTATATTTAGTTTAGTCGCATTTTCAATTGCTTTAAAGTACCAATGCTCGCTGTCAAATTAACAATGCCCATTATTAAATTGACGGCAGTAACTTCAAACGCTCTCTAATTTTATTGATTGCATTTGGTTTGATTTTTTTTTTTTCTTAATTATCTTTGCGCTTATACTTCAAAAACATATATCGGGTGATTTTTTAACAGCTATAGGAAAGTTTAAAAAAAACACATAAAATTCAGAAAAATGCATGAAATCTTTATTTGAATCGATAGTACGGTCCATATAATTTAATAATTGAAGATAAATTCATACAAATGTTGACCGTGACTGCGCCTCAAATGGTCCATCCGCTTAGTCCAATTTTGGCATACTCTTTCCAACATTTCGGCTGGTATCTCATGAATAAATGCTTTAATGTTGTCTTCCAATACGTCAATTAAAGCAGGCATGTGTGTATAGACATGAGCTTTAACAAAGTCCCACAAAAAATAGTCTAAAGGCGTTAAATTGCACGATCTAGGCGGCCAATTGACCGATCCCGAACATGAAATAAAATGTTCACCGAACTCGCCTCTCAATAAGTCCATTGTTAAGCGTGCTGTGTGGCATGTGGCACCGTCTTGTTGAAACCACATGTCATGCAAGTCAAGCTCTTGCATTTTGGACAAAAAAAAGTTGGATATCATCTCACGGTAGCGCTCACCATTCACAGTTACGTTACGATTCGCATCGTCTTTGAAGAAGTGCGGTCCAATGATACCATCAGCCGATAAACCGTACCAAACTGTGGCTTTTTCTAGATGCATTGGTAGCTCTTGCAATGCTTCTGGCTGATCTTCACTCCAAAATCGACAATTCTGCTTATTAACGTACCCATTGAGCCAAAAATGAGCTTCGTCGATGAACACATGAAGCGCGCGATGAACTTTCTTAACAGAGCACGCGTTTTGATAATAAAATTCAATAATTCGCAAGCGTTGTTTGTTTGTAAGACGATTCATGGTTAAATTATAGACCAAACTGAAGATGTTTGACAGTGAAACAAAACACGAAACATGCCTCATCTGTTTAAACCAGTGTTGGCAAAAAGATAATAGTTAAAAAATCACCCGATACATTTATAGTTCTATTTACTAAATGTATAAAATTTTGAGAAAGTATTATAGAGTTGCTGTTTCTATATCATGGCAGCTTTCAACGACAAATTCTTATGCCAGAATATATGGAACATGTGGAGTCGATGCAGTTCTGTCTGATCATTTACAGAAAGTGAATAATGGTGAATATGTATGTATTAAAAAAATATTTACATACAAAATGCCAGTTTCTCATTACTGACATCGTATTGGACCTTTTGTCATACCTCTCTGTGTCGTGTTACAGAGAAAAAATTTTGTTTGAATTTTATACAATAACTTTATTTTCATTAAATGTTTTCCCTATAATTTAAAAGACTTAGTTATTCGTGCTTAATTACCGATTTTTATTATTGATAAAAAAAACACGGAAATTTATTGTTGATGGGATAAGCTATTCCTATGCGCATTTCACTGGTTGCTTAGGCCAGATCGTCAGTAAACTTCATCCATAAAGATTTTAGAAAAATTAAAGATATTAAACCAAATAAAACTGTTAAACGTATAAGAATTAAAACCAACAGTTCTAAATACTTGTAACAGTATCTCTTTAAAAATGATTTTGTTCACATTTATTTAATATTTACCTGCACTTACAAACAATAAAAACTGAAAAACGAGGCGACAACGTATTTTTTTAATCTTTGTCAAGAACTTGTTCGCAATTTAACAATAAAGTGCTATTAATTTCGACAACTTATAGTATTTATTTACCTATTAATTCACTCTTAATTTAAAAACATTTCGTCTTTAATTTGACAAAGTGTTTTTTCCCTTCGCTTCTTATCTGATGTTTTGTTAAGAATTGTTGAGAATATGTACTGACAACGTATCGTTTTTTACCATTCGTTGAAAATTTTAAAAATTATTTTTGAGATCTTTTCATAAACGGAGAGCGTAGGGGAAATAGATAGATTTTTTAAATTTGATACATTGTAGAAACTTTATTGTCCTTATTTAAAGAAAACCCTATTAATTTTTTGGTTTGTGTAAAAATTATTTTGTAATTATTATTTTGCCGTTATTATTGTGGTTTATTTGACGCTGAAAGGAAGTTTTATATTTTTTTTTTCAAACCTGTGGATCTTGTAGAAACTAGACTAAAAATTTAGTATCTACTACTCTTTTGACGAATGACTTAAAGCCAAAATCTTCTCGTAAATAAAAATACCAAATGAAAATCTCCACCGCCACTAGTGGTTAATGAGGGTATACTAAGTTTGCCATTCTATGTAAAACTTTTTTATTATACATCTCAGACCCCCATAAAGTATATATATTCTGGCTCCTTGAGTAATTCAAGGTCGATTTAGTCATTTCGGTCTATCTTTATGTCCGTCTGTTAAAAACATGCTAATTTTCGAAAAACTTAAAAGAAATAAACAAACATGGTGTGAAATTGCTTGTACTTATCCTAAGCAGTATGAATAAAAATGTGGAACCACCACCCTTAAAACATGTTATAAAAACTCCCATAAATGGTGGAGTAATGTACGGAATGATATAAGATTTGGAACAAGCTCATTTTACTCGATTGGAAATCACACTGTTAAATTTCGTAAAGATCGGTCCATAATTTGCTCTTTAACAGGAATTTCTTATAAAGATGTTATATTTAAATGCAATTTAGCAAAAAAAAACTTCTATAATAGCTAGTACGTCATAGTTTCCCTGGTATAGGACTACACCAGAGAGTTTCCTCTTGATAAAATTCAGCTAAAATATTTGTTATAAAAACTTTAACCTTTAATTCAAATCTTTTTATGCATAATTGTGGTGTTAAGAACCATAGAAGTTTTTCTTTTATTAATTTGAATGTCATGTTTTCTCTTCATATCTACCTTTTATTAAATTTTACTCTACGAGAACTAATCTTAAGTATACACAATGCCACACAATCTGCATATGACTTCAGTTTTATTTTGTTGATTATTCGTTTCGTGGTCCATGTTAATTTTAAACTTTTTTAAGACGTCCCCGAAGAAAAAAAAAACTATAAAAACCGCAAGCAATTCTTAACAAACATTTTGAATTCTAAAAAAAAGAAAACCCATTAATGTCACAAATGAAAAAGCGTTTTAAATAATCTCATTTTGGAAGAATCATTGATGGTGCGTGCTTTAAAACCAAAATCAACACACTTACAAAAAAACCAGCACATACACCAGCACAAAAATGCACACATACATACATATAAACAAGTAAACGTGCTATAGTCGGCTGTGCCGAATCTTAGATACCCCTAAGCATATATTGAAAAGCCACATGTTTTAAAGCTCACAAGGTATGGGCGATAACGTCAAAATTTCTATCTCGGAAGCATGTTTGTATTAGCCCTAAGTTAACCGTACGATGCATACCCAACTTTTTCTACGAGAACACACACCCGCGATACGTTTCTATCTGCTAGCTTATTTTGTCTTTTTCTTGTGTTTAAATGGTCAAATTAAATTTTTATTTTTTTTAAAGCGTAAATAAATATTTTAAAAATGTTTAAGTTTTGTTTTAGGCAAATATTCTACATGGTTCAATAAGCAAAAGAGTGAATGCAGGCAATTATTATTTAAGTGATAAACAAGTGTTTGTAGTATTTGGATATTCTAAGGGATGCTTTTTGATGGTGTTATGCATTCGCCATTGTTAAGCTGATCACCAATATCGAGTGCACAATATGTAACAATAATTCATAATTTTCATTTTTCAAATAAAATAATATCGACCGTTTGCGCGAAATTATCGTATGTTACAAAAACCAAATTTTACAGGAGAGCCAGTTTTATACTTTTCTCTGCTATCACTTGCAATATAAATATGAAAATATATATTCAATTTTTGGAGCAACAAAGTGGAATTCGCCTACAATATTTTGTCAGGCGACGTCTCTTTGAATGTAGAACAAGATTGCATCAAAAACTCAATTTAAAAAAAAATTGGCATATACGATTATTTCGCGGAAATGGGTCGATATAATTTAAACACACAATAAAATGGTGTGTTGCCTTCTATGTTGATATAAACTGGTGTGGCACAAATGTATCCCGGGTGTGTGTTTACGTGTGACACGATCGTATTAACACCCTTAATTCGGGAGGACACTTGTATGGGGCTAATTTTTTTATATTTTGGAAATATCTTCAGCGTGTTTCGTCCTTCTTGCTTCGAAGATATGAAAGTTAGTCGTGATCGAATCTGGGATCTTTGAAAAGACCATTTGCCATCAACACAAACAAAGACGGGCAAAAGGATTTCGTTAAAGCAACTTCACTTCTCATATTGACCCAGAATATTAAAACATTTTTGTGAAGGCCTGCATAAATGAATTTAAAAATCAAACAAACAACAAAAAACGAATGTGTGTACAAAACATTTGTGTACAACAACAATGACAAATGCTTTCCATTACTGTTCGTCGCACAATTCAACTAGTGTTGTGAGGGTACAATAAATCAAAAAAATACACTCTAGATAGTATTTGTTTCATTTTTTAACAGTAAAGGATGTATGCTTATACTCCTACAGCTGTATTCATAACAAAAAGTTAGCCACAGTTTGTACACAACGTACAACGAGCTGACAACTAGAATGCTGATTAAGCTTAGCAGCTTGTTGGCACAGAGTTAATTTATAACAAACTTTTCTCAATCTGCTAACTTTTAATAAATCAACTCTGAACTTTAATGATGCCACATTATATTTCTCAAAAATGCAGCACGTTTTGCATTTATCATCGCTAGATTTGTCATTTATTTTCTTTTTTCGTTTTTTCCTTCACATATAAAATTTTTTAAAAGTTTTTAAAATAAATAATTAAAGATTTTGAATTAAAAAAAAAACAAAACTGTTAAAAGTTATACGGCTGTTTTTCAAAAGTTGGAAGACGTTTGGCAGCTCGTTAAAGCTGTTATGATACTTGCTATTTTTTGTATTTTTTCTGTATTGGAGAACAGTGAAAATATATTTGCATAGGAAAACTGACTAAGTGTAAAGAGTATGATTATATCGTATAAAATCTTGAAATGTCAAACAAATATACATGTGTTATCGATAAATAATCTAAGACTGTCAAAAAAAATATAAAATTTTTTAACTTAAAATTGACATTTCCAGATTAATTGTTAGCACTGTTGCCAATTTTTTTAGTTTTTGATCGGAAGAAACGGTTTTTAACTTTTTTTTGCGATTTTTAGTTTTTATGACGGTTTTTTGTGGGGAAAAAAAGTGGGCAGTATTGTTTGTTTTGTTTACATTTTATCAAATTGTATTTCTTGTTCTTTCTCGCATTTGTTGTTTCATTCAGTCAATCCTAAAAAAATCCAATACAAAAAATAGCAAGTATCATAACACCTTAACAAGAGTTTAGCAAATCGTTAGCCAGAGTTTAGCAAGTGTATTATAAATAAACTTTGTGCTAACTTCATGCCAAATGTTCATTATGAATACGGCTGCTAGTATTTAAAAATTACTTCGTGCAGTCTGCGAGAATTGGTGATGTTTGCTTTGTGTTGTATGTGGCGTACGCAAAGAATTTTTTTTTTTTGCAATATTATCAATGAAATTAAATACAAAATATTGCATACAAACATATCACAAACTTGCATTCAAAAAAAAAGAAATAAAAAATTTACACTCTCATTGCTACGTGTATTTTTAATTCCCTTGTTGACTTTTGAGAATATTTTTTATACCCGCTTCTCATTCGAGGTATTTCTTTTTTGCTTCTACTCGTTCACCTGTCAGTACAGAAAAGAGCTCGAAAAATTGTCAATGATTTGAACTTGTGTTTAAATGGGATTTTGCAGGCCTCTACTTTACTTCGTGAACATTTTATTTTAATATTTACATTATTTTCGGAACAACATTGTAGAAACTGCAAACGAAATGACAAACCTATTATAACCTTTCCACCTGTTGTGAAGTGTATAAAAAAGGCAATTTATACAAAAATCGCAATGTGTTTAATCAGGCTAAACACAACAATGGAAGCTTAATTACGCATAAATCATTTTCATTTGATAGAAAGAAAAACCTAAAACTGAAACAAACAAAAAATACAGCGCAAAAACGTAAAAAAAAAACGAAATAAAGTTTCAGTACTGACTGAAAGGATTTCCAGGATTTCAAGCTCCACACAATGCTTTTGCCGCTGTCAAATGTTGGTAATTGTTGTGGTGGCAAGAGAGTCTACACAATTTTGGATAAACGATTTTTGCATTGAAAATAGAATGAGAGAGTAGCGGCACCGCAGGGCCTGAGAAAAAAGATTTATACTACATACTAAAGTACACACACTCATACAACACGACTGATGGGTATAACAAAGTGCGTTTTTGAATAAATTTGTTTTGCTTAATGTGTGCATGAGACATCTGCAAACATTAAGCAATTCAACAACAATATGTAGATTTGTACAACAAAAAATACACACAAACAATTTCTTATTTCCAACAACTAAGTTGTCTGTTACGATCATCGCTTTGCCAAGTAAATTTAACATGTAAGAATACTTAAAATAAACATTTTATGTAAAAAGTTTATTGTTGAAATAAAAATTCAAAAACCTTGTAACATTTATTCATAAAAGTCATATGGCATGTTTTTGTGCGTGCGTGTTTGTTTGCTGTTGTGTATGCATATGTAGCCAGTCTAAGTTTATTTGAAATCACTGACTGCTATATTTACGATTATGAATTATTTTCCATAATGCATCATATTAATCGACTGCAAAGAAATTAACATTAGAATTATTATCAGCAAAATAACTCATACTCAGCCAATAAGGGATACATGTTAAAATTTCTGTGTCTGTTTTTGATAAAGAGACTAAATGTTTTCCAAACTGTGTTGAAAAATTAGTGAAAAGCAAATGTATTTAAAGGGCAGAAATAATTGAAGCACAGCCGCGAATAACGTTGTAAACGCCACATTTTGCAAAAACTGTTTTTTAGTAGATAACCGTTAGCCTAACTCTCTTATACAGTTTAAACATCAAATCACCCAAAATTAATCACCCTAACGTCTTCAAAATGGCATACAAAGTGTCAGCCAGTGGAAGAACGTTATAAGTTACTATTAAAATGATGTAACCGAAATGGTTTTGCAGTGCGGAATAATGTTTAAAAAGCCTTTTGCATAAAAGTTTTTATTATCATTTTTTTTTAATAATAGAAAAAAACTTTTTTAAAACAAATAATCCTGCCTGTCAAAAAACGTTTTTTTTGCCCCCTGAAAAATTATTGTTTTGTAACTTAAAACGTTATTCGCGGCTGTGCTTCGATTGTTTATTTAATTTATCATGAGAGTTTTAATGTGCAAGAATAGTAAAGACAAAACTATGCAGCACATAAAATGCAAACTCCTTCTCGTGTTGAGTTCCTCGAATAACTTATCGCAACTAAACAAACCCTATTTGCGTTTTTCTAGTTTAAGCAGTGTTGCCAAAAGGCTTCTTTTGCAATACTAAATTGGTATAAAATTCTTCGAAAATCTGTTAAAAACCAAATAAACGGATTTTACTGCCTGTTTGACGATATCGAACGTCATCGTTCGCATAGAAAATTACATTTAAAACAAAAACAAAAATCGAACATGGTTCGAAGTTTTATTTTATGTGAATGCAGAATAACCAGAAACGAGTTTAGAAGGAAAAAAAATTTCTGACAGTGAGTCAGATTCATCGCACGAAGAATACAACTTAACCAATAAATATGAAATCTGTTTTTTAAAACGACTTTATTGGATCTACTGATCGTGTAAGTCTACCTAACCCCGCAACCTCTAAATATTGACCGATTGTGCTCAAATTTGGACTGAACATTTTTAAGCACTATTCGAATAGGATCAGCGTTGTAAAGCGCGAATATTCGATACTTTTGGATTTTGGGACACCCTTATGCACACGTTGCGATTCTGTTCCTTATTTTTCATACTTATATGTGCTCTCACATTGTAAGAAAACAACAAAATCATACAGAATCTCATTGTTGCTTGAGATACACTTGAAGAAAAATGTTTTTGATGTTTTTTAAAAGTTCCCCACTACAATTGGTTGGAATTTGCCCAATATTAACTGTAGTTGTAAGTAATTAAAGAAAAAACAAAATAAAAACTAACTGTAATTGTTATCGCAAGAAAATCAAAATAAGGCAACTTGCCAGTTAAGTATTTTTTCATGCCGTGCACTTGCAAATTTACTATCAAAGTAATTTTTGGGAATAGAAAATTAATAAAAATTTTTGTCGTTATTAATTCCCAATATTTATTCTTGATAAAAACACAGAAATCTATTGTTGGAGGATAAGCTTGTTTCTATGCGTTTTTCACTGGTTGCTAAGGCCAGACCATTAGTGTGGCTTGAAATAAAAAAAAACAAAAACTTTATATTATAATTATTATTATAACTATCATTATTTGTATTATTTCATTATTTTGAATATTATTCTTATTATTATTATCATTATTTTTATTATTATTAATGCTGCCCAGCGGTAACAAGAATTCGTTAAGGCCTTATTTAGCGACGCAAGCCTTCCAACGCCGCATTCCATACTTATTTATTTTTTACACAGGTTATCATTGGAAGCAAGCCCTTCCAAACTCCCCTTAATAACAACACTGTTCCCTTCCCAAAAAGGAAGTAAGGAGGGTTACTACAAAAAAAAATTTAAAAAATCCTGAGCAACTACCTTTTTCCCTTCTTAAAGAAGGGAGTAGCGAATGCGTACTGAATATTTGGAAGGTTTTTCAAAAGAAATTTATACTTTCTAGAAAGCATACTGCTGAAGGCAGGATATGATACGAAGCTAATCTTTTAGAGAGGAGTATTGAGACCTTAAAAAAGGCCTGCCAGTTGTGGTCCGCTGGGTATATATATGGGGGATTTAATGTCAAGTGACCCAATTTTAAATAGATGTCTTCCGATTGGATGAAATTTGCACCAAGGTTAGTCCTATTAGATAGTAGTTTAGACACAACTTTTCAACAAGATCGGTTTAAAAGTTTCTGAGTTTGTGGGGGTCAAAGTTTGATATTTTGGCCATACAGGTGTTATTTCTTCTCCATGTAACTTATTACCTATTGGTGTTAGCATATATGTTTTTAATAGAAGCCCTTGTTTCTCAGACATAAGGTTTTCCACACGATGTCCTAACCAGCCAATGCCTTCTGCTTTCTCTTCTTCAGCAGGCCTGATTAAACCCCTTTTCAGCAGGTCTGATTATAAAAAAAAATCTGGCAACACACAACCGCTTCGTCACAGAATTTAAGAAAAAGTAATTTAATTTTCTTCTTTTTTTCTTTCCACTTTTTTAATTTAAAGCTTTTGTAGTTTTGTCTTTGGAATGTGTTTTTTTTTTTTTTTTTTGTTAAGGGTTATCGTTATTTTTGCTACAAACTTAGAAGGTGCACAAAATGTATGTATGTACATACAGGCACTTTCTGAAAATCACAAAATTTCTAATCACATGTGATTTTAAAATCACAATTGTGATTTAAGGGTGTTTTTGAAACCTCAAAAGTTTTAAATTGGTTTAAAATGGTGGAAAACTATAAGCAAGCAATCTTTGATCAGCGACCACTTAACCGACCAGTTTAAAATCACAATTATGAAAAAAGTTTTTTTCCAGAACACCTTTCTTGTGATTTCAAATCACTTTCACTAAAAGTGATTTGCAGAACATGCCTGATAATAAAAAACAATATATGTATGTAGAAGGGAATAGGTACACACAGAGAAAAAACATGTTTAAATATGGTCACCTCCAACCAAACTATTTTTAAAGAAAATTTTAAACATATTATGTTTAATATAACCATATTATTGTCAGAGGTAACCATGTTATGGTTAAATTAGGCCTCCATCAAGAAGCCCCAACCATATTATTGTTGTCTCCAAACATGTTACGGTTAATAATAACAAAAATTTGCTTAGCACTTACAATAGCATGGTTGGTTTTCAACCATAGTATGTTGCTCTTGAAAAAGAGGAAAATACTATTGTAAATTTAAAAACCAATTATTATCATATTTAACCATAACATTTTTAGAGGTAACCATAATATGGTTATGGGTTCTTGATGAAGGACTAATTTAACCATAATATGTTTGTTGCTGACAATAATATAGTTAAATTAATCATAATATGTTAAAAATTTCGTTTAAAAATAGTTTGGTTGGAGTTGACCATATTTAAACATGTTTTTTCTCTACGTGTAGGCCGCCAATAAGACCTTCCTGAGAAGGCAAGCGATTATGAGTACTGGATCAAAAAACAGATCTAGGTCTTATATGAAGGCATCCAAAAGTCAACCGCTGGGTATGCGCATGCATATGTATATATTTGTATTGGTTCCTTTGGCTCCTTTAAGTAGCATAGGACCTTAAACTGCGTCCAATTGTTGATAATAAAATAGGCAACGTAATTTTATTGATATTGTATGTTTTATTATCTGCTTTTGGAAAGCAGAACTGAATGCTTCCGGACGCGGCATAGATTGCGGTTAATAGTACGTCCCGTAATGTATGTGGTAACTGCTTTTAAGCGATCGCAGATAGTCAGCATTTATAAGGGGAGAGTCTTGGATAGTTTTTCGAATTCCCACTGAATTCCAAGTTGCCAGTGGACCTTGTAGCTACTTGGAGGGTCATTGGCTCTACCAAAAAAAAAAACAAACGTAGAAAAACACCGTGCCAATTAACCTACTTAATGCATGCTAAGACCGGTGCAATGCGGGAAGTTTCGTACTTTTGTTTGTTTCTTTAACGTTTTACGAACGTGGCCCGTCTTGGGTCTGCTGGTAGCCCCATCACCAAGATTGGATAAGAAAGCCCAATCAGCTACTCATTTTAAATTAAGCGAAGATAAGAAACCTCATGAAAACAGTTTAGAAAGAATTAAATTTTCGATTTAAAATATTTTTTTAAAAATTAATTTTTTAGGAGTTTTTCTTCTGTGTGGTGGATGATTAAAACTAAGCCAGTGGTATTTTCTTTTTAAATAAAAAAATAAACATTTGCGAAAAATGCACATAAATTATACATAATAAAATGTTTTAAATATTGTACTTAAAAAGTGGAAAGACGTAAGCGCTCATACACACACACTCACAACATACATACATAATGTAGAAAATAAGAAAATTAGAAAAACTTTCTTTTAATTTATGCATTAACATAATAACAACGTCCTTATTTCCTCTTTATTTTCTTTGCGTTCGTGTTGTTTTTATTTCTCATAAACATTAAATATTTTTTAATGCATAATTTACGGCAAGCAACTTAAAAAGAACCGCTTAAGGCTAAATTAAAAGTTTCTGTGAGATAACACTGAAGTATTTATACATTAATGCTAAATGAAAAAGAGTATATTGGAAAATGCACACCAACTAATTCTTTTTTATTGCCCACTATAAAATAAAATTGAAAATGCACACAGACGCAACTACCAAATATCACAAACAAAACCATTGTGCTTTTTTGTTAATTTTTTTAAACAATATCTGCTGCTATGATGTATAAAAAAAATAACAACAAAAAACTACTAAGTGGAACGCATAAATGTTTCAGAGAAAAACCCCCACGATAAAGAAAAAAGGATATAAATAGTAAAACAATTTGTAATAAATGAAAGAAAAGCAGATACAGGGCTGTTAAAATTTAATTGAATGGAAATTAAACTATAATTCTTATACAACTTCCGCAGAAATTTTAAACTGTGCTACGCATCTACTAAGTACTTTATTTTACAATATATTTGAAATTTCCCACAAATTTTATTTTTTAAGAAAAAGTTTTTAGTAAGTTTTTTATCCGCCAATCTGCCGGTTTAAACAAATGTGTGTAAATATTATAACAGACGTTTTTTTTTAAATGCGCCCCAAAAAAAGGACTTTGGCGGATAATAGGTTAATACATTCAGAGAAAAACTGTTCAGTACTAGTACTAACACTCTTAAATTACTCAAAGTTTTTTGAATTGAATTCTGAAGCGTCTAGCCAGACACCATACTACTGGTACTACCGGCTGCGGAGGAAGGGGAATCAAGGGATACATTTCATTAAAAATTGCAATGTTATCGAATTAGCTTCTATTTTTTTCTGCATACCGCGTTGCCCATGTGCCAAGCAAGTAACTTGTAACCGTTTTGGAAAACATATTTTAAGCTCTTTGGAAGCTTTAACCATTTTTTTTTTTGGAATGTGTTTTTGTGTATTTAAAAATTTCGTTAAGAACTTTTTTTATAATATGGAAATTAAAAAAAAAATTACTCAAAAATGTCAAAATATGTATTTAAAACCCAAATATGTAAAAATATGCATTTTTACCAAAATATGCAACAATATCCAAAAACAAATCGATGCCATTTTAATGGAAATTAAATGATTCGGAAAGATAATTGGTCGACATCGTTCTTAGACTATCGACAAAAAACATGCAACTGCTTGTAAATCGCATCCCAAGTATCAACAGCAACCAAACTATTGTAGCGGTGGACTTTTTTAATCCAAATATGATTATATATATATATATATATATTCGTTCCTTTTACTCCTGCAAGGAGCTTAGGGCCGCAAATATGATTGCACCGAAAAAAATTTTTATTTTAGTACTCATAGTATGATTGTAAGTTTTCCTTTTAAATAATTGAATAGCCATATTCACAATCTTATGCATTTAAGATTGCATATTATGCAATCGCAAATGTTTTCTATCAATTACCTCTTTGGTTTTGCTTACACTACAACTTATTGCAAAGCACGAATCTCACAGCTAATTGGTTCGCTGATTGTCAACTAGCGGTTTTTAGACGTAGCATACGACGAGTAAACATAAAATATTGATTTTAGTGTTGCATATAAACAGAAGCAAGTGCACTGCTGTTTGGTGCACACAGAAAAAAATTAAAATGTATTTCAATTAAAAAATTTGTGCTATTTGTTAACAAAGTAATTAAATTTTTACCAGTAAATAAATTAATAGTATCAATTAAATTTTTTTGATATTAACAACATTTTCTGCAGTAAACATTTTATTCACTTGATTAAATTTTAAACTAGAACTGATTTTATTTTTGATTAATGGTTTAATTGGAAAAAGAGTGGCCAGAATTTTTTCTGTGTAGAGTAAAAAAATACTACACAATTTCGCAAATGCATCGATGCAGGATGATTTGCACGATATTGTTAAAAGTGCTACTTAATTATGATCACATTTCTCCCCATAAGCTAATCCTGCGAAGCTCTACGCTTGTCTGCAGGAGACCAGTCTCTGGCGGGAATTGAACCAGCAACCCCCGCACTGATAGACTATCTCACTACCAGTTTGTCTACCGGTGCACCCAGAAAAATGATATTTTAACACTTTAAAAATTATTTTAAATAATTTTAATTAATTTCATATCGTAAAATTCTTTCCTTAATTTGATAAATTTAAATATTAAATTTGTTGAACTTGAGCCTGATTTAAAATAAAATTAAACATGGATTTAAGACCATAAACAGTTCGATTAACCACAAAGAAATCAATTGTTTTAAAGCGCTTTATATGCATACATTTGTCCTTCAAGTTGTAAAAAGAGAGGTCAACAGAAAAAAGGAAAAATTTAAACATAAAAACAAATATGGGCATTTCCATTTTGACGTGTCATGGTATTTGTACCACAAAATGTAAAAAAATTAAATGTAGAAGTCAAATTTGTAAAAATGGTTTTTATATATACAAAGTAATGAAGTAGCACTATATTCAGAAAAAAAAACAACAGCTATCGACGCTTTTGATTTGCAGATATAAGCAAAAATATGCGCTGTCTTGACAATAAAAAAGTAGACTTTTCGCTGGAACTGCCCATACACTTTGGTATTCAAGAAAAATTCTTGACTAAAGTAAGAAAAAACCGAAGTGTGGAAGAAACATGTATAAATATATAATTTACTAGCTGACCCGACAGATGTTGTCCTGTCCAAATTAGGAAAAATGTTTGCGTTAGATTTTTAAAATCCGTTAAAAAGATACGAACATTTGAAAGAAAAATTAGTCATATCGATGGAGCCGTTTTCTGAGTTTAGGTAAATCAAAAAAGTGCGCGTGTAAGTGGGCGGGGTAAAAGTTTCTTTCCGTAAAAACCTAAGTTGGACCATGGCGATGATTTAAAAGAAAAAATCGTCCAAATCGGTAGAGCCGTTCTCAAGTTATGCGCTTAATAGAAAAAGTGGGCGTTAAAGTAGGCGTGGTTCATTTTTCTTTCGATGAAAACGTAAAAGGGATTAATACGAACATTTTAAATAAAAATTAGCCAAATCGATTGAGCCGTTTTTTGATTTTAGGTAAATCGAAAAAAATGGGCGGGGCAAAATTTTCTTTCCGTAAAAACCTAAGCTGGACCATGGCAATCATTCTAAAGAAAAAACGTCCAAATCGGTCAAGCCGTTCTCAAGTTATGCGCTTAATAGAAAAACTGGGCGTAAAAGTAGGCGTGTAAATTTTTCTTTAGATGAAAACTTAAAATGGATTAATACGAACATTTGAAAGAAAAATTTGTCAAATCGATGGAGCCGTTTTCTGATTTTAGGTAATTCGAAAAAAGTGGGCGTAAAAGTGGGCGGGGCAAAATTTTCTTTTCGTATAAGTCTAAGTTGGACCATGGCGATCATTTTAAAGAAAAAATTGTCCAAATTATATAGATGTCATTGGTGTTGCAATATTAAAATTGGATATTGCCACGCCCCTCCGCCCGCAGATTGAAAATCAAAATCAGACTTCACAATGTCACCCGCCTAAATATTCTGAAGATTCGCTGAAAATTTCATCAAAATCGGCCCCGCCGTTTTGGAGTCCATACGTTACATACATACATGCACACATCCTGTTTTATATATATAGAAGATAAAAGATAGATAGATAGATAGATAGATAGAAGAAAGATGCAGCAAATTTCGACCCACCAAAATACCAGTGATAAAAAATTGATGTTTGCCTATGAACTGACTGCCGTCGCAGTAGCGGAAAGGCTAAAACTGCAAAGAACTATGATGATGAGAATGTGATTATTCTCGAAACGTGCAAGTTTAACCCGAGATCAACCGTTCGCTCAATTAGGAATATAAATTAGCAATAAATTTTAATTCATTTCATGTTGGAAAAGTCCTTCACTTAAATAATTGAATGAAAATTTTATCTGATGAACTTGAGCCTGATTTAAAATAAAATTAAGAAAATAAATTGCAAAATATTAAAATAGCATTGCTAATTAATTTTCTCTTAAAATTTTAACTCTTTTGCAAAAAAACATACATTTTGTAGTTTTCAATTAAAATACAATTTTCACATGAGTAAGAGAATTTTTTAATAAATTGTTTATTTTTTCTTTTTATACCCTCCACCACAATTAGTTCTGAAGAGGGTATATTAAGTATGTCATTCCGTGTGAAACTTTTTTATTATTCATCTCAGACCCCATAAAGTGTATATATTCTGGGTCCTTGAGTAATTCTAAGTCGATTTAGCCATGTCCGTATGTCTGTCCGTCTGTCCATCTGTTGAAAACACGCTCACTTTCGAAAAACTCAAAAGAAATGAACAAACTTGGTGCCAAATTGCTTCTAAGCAGTTTGGAATTGAAATCCAGCAAAATCGGTTCAGTAGGACCAGAGCTATGAATCAAAATGTGGAACCACCACCTTAAAAAATTTATAATTTTGTTACAATAAATAACATACATGCTGGAACAAGGCACGGAATGAGATAAGAATTTGCAAAACTTTGTTTTATTTGACTGGAAATCACGCTGTTAAATTTCGTGAAGATGCGTCCATAATTTACCCTAAGCCCCATATAAACACTACTCCCGGAAAACAGTTTAGTACGCCTAAAACCGTAAAAAATAATGCAATCATAACAAATTTTGGCTCGTCACAGTTTTATTGGACTAGAACTGACGCTGTGAAATTTCGTGATGATCGGTCCATAATTTACCCTAGGCCTAATAGAAACCCTTCTCCCGGAAAACAGTTTAGTACACCTAAAACCATAATTAATAACAAATCGCCACAGTTTAAGATAATAATAACATCATACACACTTATAAAATTATTACAGTAACTGATTGTGGGTTATTAAATTCGTTTTACGTACTGTTAAATTTGAATATAAATATAGTTATTTTAAGAATAATTTTATTTTTTAACATTTATGTTTGTTATTCAAAAAACAAACTACCAAAAAATAATGTTCGTTTTAATTTTTTTATGTAGTTTGATTTTTGTCGGCTAAAATATTTTTTTTTAAGAAAAAACTATTCAATTTTAACGAATATGTTGTTCAATAAATAAAAAATTTAAAAATTACTGTAAAAATCATTTGTTGTAAATGAAATGTAAATGATCCGTTTTTTAAATGAATTTTAATTTGTTTAAAATGAATTTTCGTTTGAATTTAACTACATAATATTTTGAGTGCAGATATTACTACTTAAACATTCGAACTGTCGGTGGAGGGCAGTGATGTTAACCGTACGGTAATTACCCTTTTTTAGGGTAATTTTGGACCGCAAAAGGTAGCAAGGTAATTTTATTTAAAATACGGTAATTAAAAGAATTTTGGATTTTTGGTATACATATACAGTGCACTCGCGGTAACTTGAACACCGTCTTACGTGAACACCGCCTAACTTGAACAAGATTTTTTTTACATTCACTACTCTGTAACGTGAACAAACTCAGAAAGCTCTATAACGTGAACAATTTTTTGTACCCTTCACCGAAGGTAAAAGGGTATTAATAACATTGTCATTCCGTTTGTAATTTCTACAATATTGATCCTACACCCTATAAAGTTTGCATTCCCGATGATCCTGTTAAAAAAATTGCTGCAAGTGAGGCAATTGAAATTTTTAACAATGCATTGCAATGGGCAGAACATGCAATAGTGGATCAAAGTGACAAGAGTGTAGTTGGACGCTTAAGGGAGAAAGCAGTATTTCAACTACTTATTAGAAAAAAAAAGCAGCAGAAAAAGATAACCGATTTTTTTAATGCCTAAATGTTATAAGTAATTTTATTTGCAAGGTAATTTTAATTCAATAGATATATTCTCGTGATCTAATTTTGGTTTGTAATGAATTCTAATTAATAATTTTATTTTTATATTTTAGTAATGGAAATAATAATAAAACACATAAATATATACATTTATATTTTAATAATGTGTAAAACAGACATAGTTTTTATGAAATTCGACAATCGCTAAAGTGAATAATTTTGCTTACATGAACTCCCTAGGTTTTAATTAGTTCACGTTACCGCGAGCGCACTGTACTTACTTACATATGTCGGGTTTAAAATTTTAACTTTTTATAGGTGATTTTCAATTTAAAAATACAAACTAGATACATGTAATAACAAAAACATTAAGAACATTCTGATCCCTGCAAGAGATTGAACTAGTACCTAATTAGTACCAAACTAGTACAAAAAAAGCCAGTACTAGTTCTCAACTATTAACTTTTCTATACCATCTTAATGCTCAAATTAGCTTGGAACATCACTAGTACGATTGATTCTAGACGTGTACTAGTACACTTGGACCGCATTTTGTGCTTTTTGCATTAGCATTTTAGCATTTTTTTATAATAAAAATGCCATTTATAAATGATTTCAAATCAAGTTTAAGAAGCATTTACCAAAATAGAAATATGTACTGGAATTTTAGTTTTGTTACAAAAAATTCTATCAGTCTACAAGTAGTGCTCTTGTACAACATCAAGTACTAGTACTCATATGCACTAGTTTTTTATATAAGGACTCTATCCTCGTTAGCACTAGTACTTCTTGTTCTAGTAATTGTACTAGTGGCATTAAGACAATTAACTCTATAAAATTACTCTTGTATATTATTAATTTTATATTTAATTTTTATTTTATATGTAACTGAATGCGGGAACGGAAACGAAACGCAGAACAAGGGTGTTTGTTTGTTTAAAAATGAACAATTCTTAAACATGTGAAATATCGGCAATGTTATAAATTTAACTATAGTTTTCGGATTATTTTAAGCACGGATCAAATTGAAAATTATTTTACTGCTTTATTCATAAAAAATACAATAATTTTGGTTAAAAATGTATTTTAAGACAAAAATTTAAATTCAGACAAACAATCGCCTATGATTTGGGACAGCACATTAATGTTTTAATTTAAAATCTTTGCGTACGCACAGAAAAAATTCTCCAAAATTTTTCACCAATTAAAGCATTAATCAAAAATAAAATCAGTTTTAATTAAAAATTTAATCAAGTGAATTAAACGTTTAATCAAGTAAATTAAACGTTTAATTAATACTATTAAGTGGTTTAATTGATACTATTAATTTGTTTACTGGTGCAAATTTAATTAATTTTTTAATTAATATCACAAATTTTTTAATTGAAATCAATTTTTATTTTTTTCTGTGTGGTAATTTCTTCTCAAAAAAGGTAATTTTTAGAGGGCCGTACGGTAATGAAAAAATAAAAGTTAACATCACTGGTGGAGGGTATCAAAGATTCGGCACAGCCGAATATAGCACTCTAACTTGTTTTTTATAGCATTCTATTTGTAGTTGTTTTTCCCTGGAATTGTTTAAAATCCATGACATACATCTTTTTACAAATTTTGATGTCCATGTGTGTGTGTATTGTATAAAATAAATATGTAAATATTAAACAAAGTTAATAGCATGAAGTACCTGTGATTGGCACTACACCTGTTAGTGTTTCAATTTTGTTTTTTTTTTTACAAAAAACTATTGCAGCTGTTTTGTTGCAACACTAACTCACATTACCATAGACAAAATAAAATTTTAAGAATAATTAAATTTATAAAAAAATCTAAATAAAATACAAAAATTGTTAAATACCCTTTTGTACAAGTTTGAAAAATTTTAATTAAATAAAACTAGGAATTAAAAAACAAACATCTTTTTTTTAAATCGAGATTTCTAGGACCTTTTAATGTTGAATAAAATCGTTCATCTAAACATCATAATTGATAAAACATATGTCAGTTTAACACCACATATACTTTTAATCAACAGAAACCTGTCACGGAAAAATGTCCGTTTATATATTTCCAGATTTTATGAAAAATTAAATTTGATGAACTTAAGCCTGATTAAAAATATTAAAGTTTGGGTTAAAAAACCATAAATAGTTCGACAAAAATAACCACAATACTAATTATTGTTAAAGCTAAGGTACGAGCTCTATGTGTACATTTGTCCTTCAAGTTATGCTGAAAAAGGTCAAAAGAAAAAGAAAGACAAATTGGAAAAAACAAAAATGTAATTTTGACTTCAAGAAAAATTCTTGACAAAAAGTACGAAAAAACAGAAGTAAGGAAAAACATGTAAAATCAATTAGAATGGATAATCTTTCAATACAGCAAATTTCGATCTACCAAAGGTTAAAATACAATTTGGTTTAAGGATTGATGTTTGACTATTGACGTCAGCTGTCATCGATGGCTGCGAGTGTAAGACGGCAAATCCCTCTGAAGAGATCAAGTGGTTATGATCGAAACATGTCAGGGTAACCAGCCGCCTGGGTTCGAATCTCAGGCCAGCAGCCTGTGTTTGAATCTCAGGTCAGTCAAGAATGAAAAATTATCAAAACCAATTTTAATTAATTTTCATGTTGTAAAATTCCTTTCTTCATAAAAATAATTTGATGAAAAATTAAATTTGATGAACTTAAGCCTGATTAAAAATATTAAAGTTTGGATTAAATAACCACAATACTAATTATTTCCAGAAAACTTTATAATTTTTTTAACTTCATATATAATTTTTAACCACATTTTAATTTTGAAGGCCTTTACGAAACAAATAAGACAGTTTTGTTGAGATAGGTATAGGATTTAGATGGTACCTGTCTTGACGTCCTAAAAATAGTGTTTTTAAAAACATTGGTTAAACACAGTGCATCCACAAGAACCGCTGTGTGTAAATGGGACATTACAAAACACACATACATGGCAATTTAAGTACGTAATCCTGTAGAATCATTCACTTTTCTCTTTATTTGGTGCTTGAGCAGGACTGAAGCCGCAGGGTTGACGAATTCCGTGAAGCCTGATAATGTAACCTGATTACACTTTTTTTAAAAGAACATAAGACTTATATGGATGCAACAAGGCAACAAGTGACTACACTAACTTTAACTCCAAGTAAAAGTAATTTTTGGCAGCTTAAAATAGAGCGTAAACATTTTTAATAAAATTTTGTTTCATAATTTGAATTTAAGATTTATTTTATTTCCGGGAACACATTTGTAAATGACGAACCTAAATTGATTTTCCATAGAATTTGCTTTAATCAAAGCTGTGGAAAAGATTTATATAGATGCATGTCCTAAGGCCCACTCCAGGGTGGATTTTAGCCACTGGAACACATATAATTCGTTTACCAACCGCTCCCGAGTGTGAGCACCACCAGCACACGCAGTCAGCAAATTAAGTGCATAATCCGGCCAGATAACACACTCAATCTTTGTTTATGAGCTGGAGCCAGTGCTGGAAAACTATCGATATTATCGATAGTCTTAAAATATCGAAAATATCGATAGGAAAAATATAAATATCGATATTTTTATTATTTATAATACAGCTATAAAGACATCTAACAGCAGCTATACACACACAGTTTTTTTGCCGCAAATTTTTACATGCTATTATTAACTCGCGCTGAATTACAGCAATGAATACACACAACAAGAATGGCAAGTTGTATGGATTGCTTATCAGTGATTTTTACTGCTAACTAAAAGCCTTTTAGCCGAAATTTTTACATGTTTACATAGGGACTGAAATGTCAAATATTTTTGTAATGATGTTAAAAAAATGCAAATCCAAATGCAATTGCAAGCATAGCACAAAACAATGAACGACCATTAGAGGATAAGTCCGCTAGATTGATTACCTTTTTGGGTTTAGAATTTAAAAAATTTTTTAAAGTTGCAATGGAATATCTTATAGGCCCTGTTACTTCGGTTCCTTCAGAAAGGTACTTATCAATTTTTAAAAAACTGTCATCTAAAATAACGTGCGTGTATTAGAGCGACTCAAGTTGTATGGAAGCAAAATTCGTACTCGATGTACCCTCCTAAAAATGAACCTTGGACATTTTTAGGATGACATTTTAAATATTACGGCTCCAGGGTTGACCTCTCGTGAGCTGGACCAGTTTGAAAAAGGGTATATTTTTGCATGTTTTGTTACTTTAAGAATCTGTGTCCTTACCAACATATACAAGTTGGGTATCGTAAGAAGGGTTTTTTAAGGCGCGTCTAACTGTATATAAAATTTGTCCAAGGACGATCATCCATGTCCTTTTTTGTAAGGATTTTCTGTAAAAAAAACGGTTTTTGAATTTTTTGTTCGGGGTTGTTTGTAATAATAGTGCCAAATTAACATATTTTAATCTTCAGTCGATTTAATTAAATACGTGTCTCAGCTTTTTTTGAAATTCGTGCTAGTTCTCGTTTTGACAAAAATGCAATGGGGTGGTAACCCTTTGTTTTAAATAGGGCAATATGGGTATCAAATTTTATCTTTTGCCAAGTATATCATATTTGTATGTAAATAATTTAGATTTGTGCAAATTAGATGCATTTTACACGGTGCTCTGGAATATATATAAATGCGATTTTGTAGTAACTCTAATATGATAGCGGATTTAGTTTCTAGATCATGTATGGATGAAAATAAATGTAATAAATGTAAAATGCATCTAATTTGCACAAATCTAAATTATTTACACACAAAGATGATGTACTTGGCAAAAGATAAAATTTGATACCCATATTGCCCTATTAAAAACAAAAGGTTACCACCCCATTGCATTTTTGTCAAAACGAGAACTAGCACGAATTTCAAAAAAAAGCTGAGACACGTATTTAATTAAATCGACTGAAGATTAAAATATGTTAATTTGGCACTATTATTACAAACAACCCCGAACAAAAAAATCAAAAACCGTTTTTTTACAGAAAATCCTTAAAAAAAGGACATGGATGGTCGTCCTTGGACAAATTTTATATACAGTTAGACGCGCCTTAAAAAACCTTCGTAAGAAAGGTATATGTTGATAAGGACACAGAATCTTAAAGTAGCAAAACATGCAAAAATAGACCCTTTTTCAAACTGGTCCAGCTCACGAGAGGTCAACCCTGGAGCCGAAATATTTAAAATGTAATCTTACAAAAGTCCAAGGTTCATTTAGGAGGGTACATCGAGCACTTTTTTTTGGTGAGTCGCTCTAGCGTATATACATACGTCTCGTACATTCAATAAAGTGATAAAAACAACGGACTGTAGGTGATAAAAAAATAATTAAAGTTTTCCTGCACAAGCACAAACATTCAGTCAATAGTAATATCGATATATCGATAGCAAAATCTGAACTATCGATAAATATCGATAGTATAAAATATCGATAGTATCCCAGCACTAGCTGGAGCTATCTTACATCTGCTATTTTTGGAAAAGTGCTACACCTTCTTCAGGCCGAACTCTCCCACAAGTGGTAAAAACTCAGATATTTCTGTACACGACCTTGGGCTATAAACCATAACCACCACGTGAATAGAAAAGATAGTCATTCTAAAAGACATAAAGCAATTTCAGCATGAAACATACTCTCAGAGGCCTCAAACAATAGTCAGACCTGTGCTGTGGCACCGGAGGCTTCCGATTCCTGTGGAACCAGATAGGATCTCTGGTCAGCCGCGATCGCAAGAGATCGTGAACAGATCGGAGATTGTAATACCAAAACGTGTTATATCCTAAAAGATTATCCCTACAGACCCCCAAGGAAATCCCAATAACAATATACCAAATTGTTTTCAAACATCTTTTCAGCTGCAATTAACAGTTAACCATTCAGCCTTCCATACACCAATATGCCACACTTCTCTAGGGCTTGACATTTAGAGATCCAAAAGGGATCGCGGCTGTTTCAAGTCCTATCTAGTATCGGAATACTACAAAAAAAAACTTTAGCAATATTACTGTCATCGGCAACCATATAATATTATTTAATTTCTTTATTAAGAAAACACAACCATACAAAAGTTTCATCCAATACAGTTAATGATTGTATTAGAAAAAAGGAAATGTTTTTGTTAATTTTAAATCATACAATCATTAGTGGTAAACAAATTATTGTAATTATGAACTAAAACATATTCGGAGGCCAACATAACCGTAATATGGTTGCCAGTATTAATAATATGATTTACTTCAATCATGTCCGAACATGTTATGGTTAATAATTACAATAATTTGTTTACCACTAATAATATTTCCATACCATAATATTTCTAAATAATTTTCCTTTAAAATTGTTTTGTTGGAGGTGGATTTCAAGAAAAATTAAATTTTCTCTGCGTGTGGTGAGTGTCTTTGGTGATAAGAAGGCGGCTTTGGATTATACACAAATGCCTGTGACCTTGACGATGTTTGGCATTTTGGCGAGTCTCTGGCACTATGTTCTGTTAAATAGATTAAATAGTTGCGGTTATTAATCGACGATCCAGATAATCAAGTAATTAAAGTGCCAGCTCTAAATGTTCACACACGGGGCTTTGGTAGTTGCAAAGTGTCATGTCCGCACACTAAACTATAACATTTTAATTTTGTTTACTTTAATAGTTTATTTATTTCGTATGTTAATTTCATTCTTTAAAATTAAAGTTGATCCACTAAAAGCCGAGCAATGTTTTAATTTAATTCAATTAAACTTTTTTTAAATTTTATTTCTTTAAAAGTACTTCTGAATTATTCAACCATTAAACGTTTTCGCTTTAAACTTAAATCAAGCTCAATCAAAACAGATTTAAAAAAAAAAGTTCGAAAATTAAAATATTCCCAAAACCATTAAAGTTCCTTTCAAATTTATTTCCGCAACACTCTCCAACACCTTTTATCGCACTAACTGTCACTATTTTAAAAACAGGACTATTAAATTTGTTCCCAATACAAAAGAAAGTGGCGATAAAAATAAAATATTATACAAAAATAAATATAAAAATCGTATAAATAAAATTTATCTATAAAATCCCAAATAAATGCACACTCTGTTATACACGTACACGATACTCGATGTCATGAGCACGATTTTTAATTAAATTTTTACGTTAAATGCAATTGCAACATTCGACTGTTAAAATCATCAACATGACAAACAAATTGTTAAACAACTGCAATGAGTGTGAAACAGAACAACAGCGACAAGAAAAAAATATAAATGAATATCAAAAATTGGAAATCATTTTGGTGTCAGAAAGTACAACATAAGCCCCAACAATGTTGAAAGTTCAAAGGATAAAATTTATTTATTATTATTTTTTTTTTCTAAGGGTAAATAAAACCAAAGAGGGCTGTGTTTAAAAAGCAACGTACTTGAAAAATGTTGTTTTGAACACGAAATTGAACATGAAAATGTGCATTAAATACATACATGACATGCACAAGAGTATTAAGTTTTACCAAAAACTATTGTCGTGATGCAGTGATATTTGAATTTTAATATCTCTGAGTATGTGTGTGCTTCTTTATTTATAAACATTAAAACTGTTTTATATTTGTATTTTATTTATATTTTCCTATTTAAATGCTACATTATTTTATACATGTGTCTATATAAAATCATTTCTAGTGTGCCATTGTATGTGTGTGTGCAAAGCTGCATTAAGCAAATGTATTTGCTAAACCATTTTAAAAATAAAACTTTTTTTCTGCATTTCCCTTTCCTCTCTACTATACAAGAGTGTTTGTGTATGTGTGTGTGAGTGTTGTGTTTCTTTCTATACGTGTGAGATAGAAAATCCTGCATAAACTGTTATAAATCTCTAAGGCAATTAAACTATATGAGCACATGTTGTTTGCAACTCAAACTGTTAATCTTAAGTTTATTTCCCAAAATCAGATATGCCCAATATTGTGCTCTCTGGGGGATTTTAAAACTATTAAACTTTTTTAATTAAACGTTTTTGTAGTGCAGTTTTTTAAATAATTAAAAGTTGTCAAAGAGTTTTTCATATTGACAATATTAAAGAAGAGTTTTGTAAAGAAAATAATTTTTAATCAAATACTCGCCAAGAGCTTTCCAAACGTCAAAGTCAGCACTGAAAAAATGTAAAACATACGAACGGACACTGCACAGGGGAGTAGAAAAATACAAACGCGTTAGTAAATATGAAAACTATAAAGAACTTATCTTATTTGTATGATAAAAAAAAATTTTAGCTCGCAACTAAGCGACTTATCATTTGACTATTACATTTTAAGAAACCCTGTTACATCACATGAAAGATCGAAATTTGCAAACGCAAACTCAGTTTTTTTTTTGTTGGTCAAAGTGTATATAAAGGAATTTAAATTAAAAGCTTTTTTCGGTTTTGACTTTTAAATAACTATTCAAAAATACAGTACAAAAAGGTCCTCAAAACTTTGCGATATTTCTCAAAAAATATTTTTTAGGGCGGAAGTGAATTGTTACAAAATTAAGAGTACCCTTGAATAATAACAACCTTTTCCTGCCAGACTGTTTTGAATCGATCGAAACAAAAGCAGGTCGGACCAAATTAAGGTCTATGTTATACTGAAGTTGAAGTAAGACTTTTAGTCTACTGCTTTTTTAATTGTTCAACTTGAACAACAACATATGGATGAGTAAATAACGACGACTTCGTGTCTGGGGCTAGAACACTTTCCTGACCAATTCGAGAGTATTAGCTTAGATAAGCCGTTCATTGAACTCATTGAATCTTTTTTATTTTTACGCTTTTTGGTAGCTTCCACAAAGCATCTCCATCTTACACGACTTGTTCCAGTCAGTATTGCTGTCGTCCCAGCTAAGTATATGATTGGTCTGCTGTAGCAGGTAAGATTATAAGATTGAACTGTCCTAGTTCTTGGAGAATCGATCAGTCTATTGAATCTGTGTTAGATAATTTTATTTTCGTTTAATTCCTTATAGGTTTTCTTCCTAGTAGATCTTTGTACGTCAAACAAGGTAGCCTAGGCCCAGGAGTGACTTCTTAAAGGAAAAATACTATAATTTATAAGAGAAATGGTACTTTCTATTTTTTGCCTTACACAAACGGCTCCCAAATAAGAGTTTCGTGGTAGAGTTGCAATTTACACCCTTATGTTTTGTAAAAGATACTTTAGTGAATGCTTTTTTTGTTTTAATTTATCGCATTTGATCATCGTAAGAAACACCTGCTTCGCACCACCATCATTTGTGGTTTGGGTATTAGGCATGGTGTAATTTGCAACTTTACATTTGGAACCATCGAATATTTAAATAGGTTTTCGTCC
The DNA here is from genome assembly GCA_930367215.1 of Pollenia angustigena. NCBI lineage: Eukaryota > Metazoa > Arthropoda > Insecta > Diptera > Polleniidae > Pollenia > Pollenia angustigena. Next base: position 170,241,822 of record OV884059.1, on the reverse strand, counting down.
TTAATTAAGTAGATTATTTTCTCATGTTGAAATTAGGCAAATTTTACCAAACTATTTTCAAGTTTCATAATTAACGTAAAAAGTTTTAAGTCCGATTAGACTGACGGCTTCTTGACTAAAAGTATTCGGGGGACGTACATATTTTTAGTTGGTAAAAAAAATTATAATAGAGCATTGGAAACCCTTTTTTTAATGACAATGTACATCTGGTGGAGGGATAAATTAGAGAAGATATTATTGTGGAAGCAACAATTCGATGTACGAGTCAGTACTTGTAAAGCAATAAATTCATTAATGCTAGGAAAAGACACCTGCCGTAACGGGATCCCAACAAAACTCATCAAGTAAGATGTGGAAGGAGCCGCTGCCCTGATGACCCCTCTACTGAAAAACATTTGGTATACTGAAGAAATTAAATGCAAGAAAACTTTTCAAATAGGTTATTCCGGACAGAATAGCTGCAACATTCAGTCCCTAAAATTCAAGCTGGTTTTTATCCAATATGAGCTTCATGGATCACATGAACAATATTTGAGTACTTCGTTAATAATCTGAATTCAGATTTATTTGTTTTCATAGCCTTCGAAAAAGCATTCGACTCCTAAAAAAAAGAATATATATAGCTGACCCTCAAAACAAAGGGAATATTGGAAGAGATTCATAGACATTATTTCAATCAGCTATGTTCGTGGGATTCCAACGGTAACACACGACGAATCACTAAGCAAATCCTCTCCCGCGTATAGCAGGGTGAAACAAGGCTTCGCATTTTCCAGCTACTCTTTATAACTGCCCTAGACTATATCTTGCAAGCCGTCAACGAAAATTCAAAGCTTAGCACTCGTATCGTCTTAATTGCCAATAGAAAACAGAACATGCAAAGCCAGCAGGAAAATTGAGGAATTCGATATCAATCGAAATTTCCGTTTAAATTGTATTGTAATTTCATTCGACGTCGAACGTCGTAATTTGCCCCCATATTTTTGCCTTTGCAAGAGAAGCAAACGATATACGGAACGAGAATAAACGCAAATCATGCCGCAATACATGGGCGGTGCGCAAAATGACCCCAGGAAATATGGCCCCAAAAGGAAAGTGAAAAACGGCCCCAAAATTTTAAATGAATTTTATGAAGGAATGAAAATTGGCTCCAAATAAAATCATAATTTTTACTTTGGGGCTATTTTTCGTTAACTAATAAAAAATGCCAATTTTAAGAAATGAAAAATCAACCCAAAAATTTTAGCACAAATTTAATGTAAAAGTTTTTAGGGATAGTAAAAAAATCCTTGCGGCTATGCAGAGATACTTTAGTAAGCGAAGCCGGTGTTTGTTACACCACAGAGGAAAAAATCCTTGCGGCCGGCTGAAGGCCGGCTCTTTAAAGTAGCTTTACTGAGAGAAAACAGTGTTCGTTATACCATAGTAAAGAAAATCCTTCGGCCCGCCCAAGGCCGTTTATGTTGTGAAGTTTTAGTGAGCGAAGCCAGTGTTCGTTAAACAAAAGAGAAGAAAATCCTTGCACCGGTTATAATGAATTTGAACCCCAAAAAAGAACACAAAGAAAGTTATATTAAACATTTTCGGTGGAGTTCATATGCCCGAAACCGGATAATTATACAGTTTTGGTTTTAAAAATCGTACGATTGATAGCATGGTTGGGCTTTCGGCCATACGCACGGATTTTTTTCTCTATGGTATAACGAAAACTGGCTTTGCTTACTAAAGCTTCACGTTATAGACGGCCTTCGGACTGGCGCAAGGATTTTCTCTTCTATGTTATAAGCTTATCTATATAGAGGGTCTTCGGCCGGGTGAAAGGATTTTCTTCTCTTTGGTATAACGAACACTGGTTTCGCTCACTAAAGCTTCACTACATAGCCGGCCTTCGGCCGGGCGTAAGTATTTTCTTTTCTATGGTATAACGAACTCTGGCTTCGCTCAGTAAAGCTGCTTTTAATAGCCGGCCTTTGGCCGGGCTCAATGATTTTTTCCTCTATGGTTAAACAAACACCGGCTTCGCTAACTAAAGCATCTCTGCATAACCGGCAAGGATTTTCTCTACTTTGGTATAAGAATTCTGGTTTTTTTATACTATCCCTAGAAACTTTTACATAGAATTTTATAAAATTTGCGTAAAAATCTTTGGGGTGATTTTTCATTTCTTAAAATTTGCACTTTTTGTTAGTAGACGAAAAATAGCCCCAAAGTAAAAATTGTGATTTTATTTAGGGCCATTTTTCATTCCTTGATATTGGGGTCATTTTTCATTCCACTTAAAATGCAAAAACACCCTAACGAAAAAATTAAAAATAACCCCAAAAAAAAAACAAAAAATTGCGAGAAAATTGCTTGTTGTTGTGTCTCATGTAAAATTTTGGGGCCGTTTTTCATTTTACTTTTGGGCCCATATTTCCTGGGGTCAGGACGATTTTGAATACATGGGTTGCAAAGTCACCAATGATGGCGGAACAATCTCAGATAAGACAACAGCCTCCGTTAAACCAAGATAGCATTCGCATCAGTGCACCAAGTAAGAAAATCAAATGCGCTTCTGGAAAATACACGCAGAGAAAAAATATGGTTGGGCATGGCTACGGCAACAACACTTTGTTTAATGTAACTATATATTGTTGTCGTACACAAATAATTGTTATTTTTATTTAATATCAACAATATTATAGTTACTGTAAACATATCAATGCTTATCGCAACTATAAATTTGAGTACTGTTGACCGAAAAACAATTATTTTTCTAACAACTTAATTATGATAACTTTCTAAACATATTATATTACTCACAACCATATCATGATATTTAATAGCCATAACATGATAACTTTCATATTATGTATCATATTATGTTAAAGATGCAATCAAACTATTTTTACTCTAATAATTATATGTTAGCGCCATTTGTAAAATTATTTTGAATCAGTTGTGTCGTTTATTTTTTATGTAAGCGGTTTAACAATTTAAAGATAAATTCCCACAAAAAAAATAAGTTTAAAGAAATCAAAAAAATTCAAATATTAGCGGAGTTTATTCAATATCAGTGATTTAATAGTGCAAATGCAAAATATCGTAGTTTTTTTTGTAAAATCCAACAACAAAACACACAGAGATTTCGTTATATTTTATAAAAGTGATACGATATTTCTGTGGTTTTCATGGACAACCGCGTATGTCTTAAAACAAATTTTTCAGATAGCCGAAAAACCATTCTAAAACAAACTAGTGGCTAAGTAATGCACTTTTTAAACTTTGTCATTACGTTAAAATATCGGAATTGATCCATCTTAAAAAAAAAAATGTAAAGAGCGCTTAAAATTAGGCAATATGGCATCAACATCTCAAAATCGGAAGACTGGACATACGCGGTTGCCCATGACAACAACATTAAGCATTAAGAAAAATTGTAAAAAGCCACAAAATAAAAAATCGATGCAAAAAAATTTTAATTTTTTTTTGTATTTTAATGACAGCTTTGAAAGGTGCTGTATCATAATATGATTGCTTCTAAATTTATTATGATTACCTGATGATAATATAATTACTTCTTAGCTTATTATGATTAACATGACAATAATATGATTAATTTCTTAGCTTATTATGATTAACATGACAATAATTTGATTACTTCTTAATTTAGTATGATAACAGAATAATAATATGATTAAGGGAAAAATATTATGATGTAATAGTACGAGTACTTTTAGTCATAATATGATTCAATAATAATCTTAATATGGTGACTGCAATCATGAATCATATCATTTTATATATTATTTCTAAAGCACTTTTTTTTGTCGGTAGCAAATATCTCCCATACCACCGCATCAAATTTAATGAATGATATCTCATTTTAAAGCTTATTTCTAACACTAATGACGAAAAATAATTAGAAATTGAAAAATTAATATTTTCATTGATAAAAATTATATTTTATATAGAACTGCAATAGAACTGCATGATAATACTGTTCAAACGTGGTAACACAGGGTCGCTTAACAGAACTGCATGATAATACTGTTCAAATGTGGTAATACAGGGTCGCTTAATAGTAATGCAGTTCTACATAATATAGTATGTATTAAAATCCATTCTGGCAACATCATCATCATCATCATATATATTATTTCTAAAGCACTTTTTTTTGTCGGTTGCAAATATCTCCCATACCACCGCATCAAATTTAATGAATGATATCTCATTTTAAAGCTTATTTCTAACACTAATGACAAAAAATAATTAGAAATTGAAAAATTAATATTTTCCTTGATAAAAATTATATTTTAAAATGTATTGAAGTTACTAAAATTTCTATTAATTATTTTCATTTTATGTTACAAAAATGACAACTAACGGTGCGAAATATTCGCACGGGTCATCTAGTCTTATCATAATATGTTGCTCTTAGAATATGATTACCACAACCATGTTTTTTCTTTGCGTGTACGGCTGTTAAAACTGATGAAAGCAACAAAACAAAAGCTACAAAGTTTTATAAATAGATGATTACGTACTATCCTACGCATATGTATGAGCAGATAAGTAAGAACGAGAGAGTATGGGAAATTAAGGGTTAAGAGCAGAATATGTTCGATGGCAAGGATATACCCTGCGAAATGAAATCAATAATTTTACAAATGCTGCACCCGCAGCAGATTTATAACCAATTAATACGTGATAGACGCAGAGGAAAATATATAAAAAAAATATCTTTGTAATTTATGCTTAAGTGCGGTTTTCACTATACAAATGATTGAACGTGTGGAAAAATTTAAATAAATATCAATAAAAAAAAACTGAGTGTTGTGAAAACCACACATTAGTTTTAAAACATGCCATAATAGAAAAAATAAAAGCAATATTTAAAGAAAGTCTTCCAACACTTCGTTTTTCCATCCAAGCCATCCCCGGGTTCGTAGTCAAATGATTTTTTAGCTGGAGCACCTTCACTCGTTCTCACAACTTGACCTAGCCAACGTAGTCGCTGTGTTTTGTTACGCCTTCCTATGACAGAGTGTGCATATATGTTATATCTCATGCAGCTCGTGGTTCTTACGATGCCGAAATTCTCCGCTAACGCAGATTGGTCCATAGATCATACGAAGAATTATTCTCTCGAACACTCAAGGCTCTGCCTCATATACTTTCGCATCATATAACAGCACGGGTGGTATCAGTTTCTTTTATGAAGTGGTTGACCTTTTTTTATATATTCGTTTACCGAGATAAATGTCGGTAACTCCATAAATGAAATATACAGATGTATAAGTAAATAAAAAAAAAAATATTTTAACCTCATTTAATATCTATTTTTAGACGAAATCTATTTTATTAAATATCATTTTCACTATTAACTTTAAAATCCATTAAATCTGCTGAACACCTTCCTTTTTAAAGAAAACATTTTACCAAAACTGAAAACCATTAAAAAATGCTGACTACAATAAAATATTCATATTATTTACTTATATCAACAAAACTATAATTTAACTTACTAAAACACATCCATTTGCATTTACATATTTATATGTAAAAAGCAAAAAAATAATATATATATATATATATATATATATAAATTTACACACATTAATATTCAAACATCTGGCAGCATTTACTTTAACTATTTTTTTTTTATTTATTTTGATTTAAACAAAAACAAACTTTTAACAATAGAGTACACGACTATTCGTGCTAGAACACAAGTGCATTCTCTACTTCCATTTAAATTTCACAGTAATCTCTACAATATTTTTTAAATAAAAATATTTACATATACTTTTCCCCGTACGTATTTTCTGCTTTTAGTTTATTTTTATGTTAGACAAATATTCAGCTTGAGATATAAGATTTTTTTTCTAACCTTATGAAATAATTTTTTGTTAAACTGGTAACCAAAAAAAAAAAAAAAAAATAGAGAAGAGAAGAGAATAAAAAGAAAAAAAACATATTTTATGCACATGAACTCGTCCTTTCAACGCCCTAAATGTAAGGATGTGCATTCATAGAGGAACATTTAGCAACAGCAATTTGTATGCAGCAGCAGCATTTAAAACAGCTGCTGCACGTGCTGCTATCACCTCAAGGTGTAAATAAATAGTTTTCGTTATTGTTGTAAAGTTTTAGTGCATTTAGGAGACAAAGGAAACGTTAACAAAGAATTTAATGTCTAAGTTCTTAAGGGCACTTTAAGTGAACTCAGATGGAAAAAGTGGGGGTTGTTCTCTATTCTGTTTTCTGCGCTTTAGTACACACACTTACAAACATGTACATACATGTAATTAATTATTGTAAAACAGAATTTTGTGAAAATTATTATTTATGTTGGTTGCATGGTTTGAAATGTTATTGTAAACCAGTGAAGGGCACACACATACTATCACATTTATGCTTGTGTTGACGAAATAACAACAAAGCAACAGCCGAACGTAAATTGTCACAGACACACAAAGAAGTTTATAGTGTACATGTGCCGATGTCGCACAAGCAGCATTTTAATTCCTATGCACGCGTACATAGGATTTGCAAATGTGCCCGTCACTGTTGTAAACTAAATGGTTACTTTTAAATGATTCTTAATTATGATAAAAAATAACCGAATAAAAAAGGAGCTTCAAATGTAGCAGGTGTTTCAATGGAAATATGTAAAAGTTTCGTTAGCATCTCGCTTGTACATGCAAGTACACGACATGTTCTTTACATTTGACTTCAAACTGCAAAATACAAACATGTCGTACGTTAACTTTATAACATTGCTTGTGTAAAAGTCAGGTGCAAAGTAATCCGACAAAATTTCAATTGGAGAGTGCTTTATTTTCTTCTGAAAAATTATCTTACATCAGCGGTGGTCCACTATTGACGGCATCATTTGCTGCTGAATTTTATATTTTACAATACCGATATATGTATGGTAATTGCACCATTGAATAGAAATTATGAACTTATCTACATTAGGGTAATAACTTTTTGCGATTTTGGCAAATATCAAAAATACCACCGTATAGTAGTGCTGGGATACTATCGATATTTTCTAATATCGATATTTATCGATAGTTCAGATTTCACTACCGATATTATATCGACGGAATTTTTGTACTTAAGTAGGAAAACTTTAACTAGCTTTTTATCAGGCCACAACAGTTCGTTGTTTTTATCACTTTATTGAACGTAAGAGACGTATGTTTGTACGCACGTTATTTTAGATGACAATTTATAAAAATTGTGCTGCCGATATGCACCTTTCTGAAGGAGCTAAAGTAGCAGGGACTAAAGGATATTTTGTTGCTACTTTAGACAACGTTCTAAATTGAATTTGATTCTCAACCCAAAAGGTAATCAATCAAGCGGACTTTTCATCCAATGGTCGTTGTTTTTTTTATCCTATGCTCGCAATTGCAATTGCATTTTTATTTGATTTTTTTACAACATCATAAAACTATCTGACATTTCCGCCCCTATGTAAACATATAAAAATTTCGGCATAAAGGCCTTGTTAGTAATAAAAAAGCATAGCTAAGCAATCCATACCACCTGCCATTTTTGTTGTTTGTATTCATTGCTGTAATTCTTCGCGAATTAATAATAGCGAGTAAAAACTGTGTGTGCTGCTGTAACATGTCTTCATAGCTGTATTTTAAATAATAATAATATCGATATTGATATTTTTCCTATCGATGTTTTCGATAGTTTATGACTATCGATATTTTCGATAGGTTACGACTATCGATAGTATCGATAGTATTATCGATATTTTCCCAGCACTACCGTATAGCCGTGTGGGGCATAAAAAAATAAGAACCGTCTAAAATTAAAGATAACCAGCGCAGCAATAAATGCGCTGAGCGCGCGATTAAGGTGGTGCAGGAACATGTCCACTATTTAAAACCATACGCACATTGAACATAAAGCTTATGTCTTGCAATTTCTGGTTTTTTCGCTCATTTTAACTTTAAGAATAGGAATAAAATCATAAATTTTAAAAAATAAAAATTTAAGACACTTTAGAAATTGCTACTGGAGTGGTATTTTGCACTCAAAAAGAGTTATTACCCTAATATACGTATATGTATAAAATGTTTTATTATATCATTTTAATTTGGTATTTTCAAATTTAAAGAAACAAATGTTAAGATGGCTGAACGCCTTTCGGCCCAAATAAATATATTTAATTTCTGCGCAAATAAAAAACAGAGATAACGTCAGAAGCAAATTACATCTGCATTTGTGATCGAATATTATAAGCCATATGAAAAACATTAAATTGGGCAAAAAACTTAACGTTAAGGTTTGACTCCAGGGCTCTGGAGTCAGATTAAAAGTTTTTGTACCGGAGTCGTAGTCGAAGAACCCACAAAAACTCGCGATTCCGACATAAAAAATTTTCTAATATTTTCCAAAACAAAAAATTTCAATTTTGAAGTTAGAAAATAATGACCAGTCTACTTTACAAATGTAAATAACTATATAAGAGCTTAATGCTGCACATGTAAACAACAGTTCAAAATCAAATAACGACCATAAGCCGACTTAAACTTAGGCCTATTTAAAAATTATTTTTTTTACCAACTTTCATATTTTAGTTTGAATAATAAAATTAATTTGCATATATACTTATTTTAATGCTTGTGGACTATTATCTATTCCTAAATGAGATTTTAAATTTTTACCGCAAAACATTTGAAAATATACAAGGACTATATCTTACTCATTAACATTTTTATTTATTAAAAAAAAACTGTTTTTATTAAAAATAAAAACAATGGAAACTATTTTTTTCTAGTTTTGGTTATGCATTTCTTGTAGGTAATATTCGATTAAATGACTGTGGCCGGCGGCTGATTTAAAGCCGACTTTAGTCCATAAATTTTCGGCGATGGCGCCTGTTAAAAAAAATCGGAGGCGCGGCTCAGCCGGCATAAGCCGTCAAGGCGCAGGTCTCTGCTCCACAGCACTTGCTGACTCACAATGAACATCGTGCATTATGGTTGGACCACCCTTTATATCGCCTTGTATTACTATTGGTTTTCTTTAAATACAAGCAAAAAAATAATCAAATATTTAAAGAAATTTGTTGGCCCTATCAAAGGTATTCTGACCTTTTGAATTGGTCAATTTGGCCCTAAACAAAAAAACTCAAAATGCTTTACTGCCTTAAATACTGTGGTGTAGGGCTTTTTAGGGGGAATATTAAAGATTTTTTTATAACTTTTTCCAATAGTTTGTGTTCTGATTATTTAATTGCTAAAAAAAAATTTGTTCTACTCTGAAAACGATACATTTTATGAAGGCACAACATCAAAGCATTTTTTTTTTATTTGTAATTCATACAATTTTTTAAACATTTTAGATGGAGTCGACTAATAAAATTACGCAATAAATGCGATTATTGAGCTCAATTATCCATACAAAATTGCAATTTAGTTATTGCTCAAACAATACGAAACTGTCACAAGTGTGTTTAGTGTGTAAAACCCAACTCACTAAACAAAGTGCTTTGACATTTTTGCCAACAACAAAAACAAACATCCATTAGGTCTGCGCAAAAGCCAGATGTTTATTTTATTTTTTCTTTAAAGATGTCAAATGTTGTTTACATTTTGTTTAGTTTATTGCCAATTGCTAATTCGCATTAAATCAACTTAAATCAATCATCAAATACACTCATTTGTGTTCATGCAATCAAACTTTCTCAGCCACACACAACGGTCTTGTTTTAAAATTCAATGAAGTCATGCACAGCGTAGTGGCTTTGCCATTCATACCATGTTTAGCTTCGTTCGCCAATTATTGCTTTGGTAAAAAACATATCCAAAGAAAAATACACAAAAATCATTGCTCTGATGACTATTCAGCAGCTGAAACAATTTCCATAGAAACAGAAGACGTTTTTATTTTTTATCATTCTCTTAAAAAGTACAGTAGTTCTGTATGTACAATGTACAATGTCTTGTTGTGATTGTTGTTAATGTTGCTTTTTACGCTTTAAAAAAAATACCCTGCAAATAAAAGGACTAGTCCAAACACTCGTGTAAAATGAAACCCACAAGGGACTAGGACTAGTCCAAAAGTAACCCAAACGTATGGAAAAAACATGGTCTATTTAACATTACGATGTCCTGGGGCAGGACCATATAACCCAGCTTTGGATTACAAAGGAGTAGTATTAAAACTACTCCGTGATAAAACGAAGACATGTCGTCTCACTACAAACACTTTTTAACAATGACATGGTCCATGCTTGCATTACATCGGACTAGTCCAATGAGTAGTCCATTTTATCAAAATCAGGTGGTCCAACATTATTTGCAGGGTAAACACAAAAACAAATTGGACAATACAACTAGTTTATTTGAACTTATGCCTACAACAATCATAGTCCCAATTTCCACAGTGCAAGTCTTATTGATCAGCTTGCTACTTTGTAGGCGAGAGTGACGAGGGGAAAAGAAACGAGTACTCAGCTTTCTGTACTCGCCATATGCGTTTTGTTTTCTCATTCGTAATTTTCAGCAGGTCTTTTTGACAATTATCTTTCATATTTAATTTCGTTGTACAAAGTTAATTTCGTAGCGTGTGTGATTTTTTGTGTGTGAATTTTCAAAACGCACATCTACATTCATACAAATGGAATTACAGATAAATAATAAGACTTGACTCGTGAAAACGCCGAAGCTGATTCAAAGAAGAAAATGTGATAAGTTTATCAATAAGACTTGCATTGTGGAAATTGGGACATACCAACAAAGCGACTCGTCCTCATACCAATTTACATTCGTCGTTGTGTCAGCGAGTGGACAATGACTGCTTAAATGCAAAAGAATAAATGTTATTGAGTGCCCAGGTAGGCTAGCTGGTAGTGAGCTAGTCTATCAGCGCCGGGGTTGCGGGTTCGATTCCCGCCAGAGACTCTGGTTTCCTTCCTGCAGACAAGCGCAGAGCTTCGCGGGGTTTAGCTTAGGGACTTAAAAAAACTACAATAAATGCAAACAAAACACTTTCAATAAAAAACTCACACATGCACAAATCAAATGTGAACAAAATGATGTCAAAATTACTAACGTTAAACTTAGCTTTACAACACAGAGTTAATGTAAATTATAGCGTATGAGTAAATCAACTAAAATAGTGGATTTTGCAGTTCTCTGGTATGTGTGAAAAGAAGGATAATTATGTGAATAAACCGAATATTGACTCAATAAAAAAGGTAAATCTGAACACGGCATAAGGCTGGATTTTTATGATCCCAGTTAAACTAGGTTTAGTTGTTTTTAAAACAAATTTGTGCCGCCATTACCATGTTTATAGACAAAATTTTGTCGGAACAGCATAGTTTTGCATTAAATGTTTTTTGCAACACTGCCTCTTACCTTAAATCTTTCGTTCTGCACTAAGTCAAAGAAAAATTTTGCAATAATAAGAACATATAAATACTTTACAAGAAATCTCTTACAGAAAGTTTTTTAAAAAATATTAAATTTTGTTTAGCCAAAATCGTTCCAAATATACTTAATTTAATTTTTTTGGCAACTTCAATAATACATGCATATACACAGTATTTACAATTAAACTGTTAGCGATGCGAACTTTAAGACTCTCAATGAGAAAAAAAAGCGAGGCAGCAAAAGAGAACTACAATATAGAGACATTAAGTTTTATAGCCGTTTATTGCATTGTTTTGTAAGACCTTAAGGACATTTTATACATTTCATACGTTCAAGTCATTCATTCCATATTTATTTCATTTTGTTTCTTTTGTGAAAACAAAGAAAGAACAATAACAAAAAAAAAAAAAAATAAGCAAAAAAAATAAAAACAAAATACAACTCTAGTCAAATAAATAAAGAACAAAAGAAAAAAAAACACAAAAAAGAAGAAAACAATTTTACTGTTTTGCCCCAACTGGCACTTAACGGCCTTGTTTTAACCACACAGTGGCTCTGTGATATGTTGGGATGATGAGATGATGCCGTTTGGCTGCGATGTGGAAAACGCCAGCGGTAAAAGTGTTGATGATGGTTGTTAGAGGCAATAAAATAAGGACGATTATACTGACAATGACGGTTTGACTTATGTTTCTTTTAGTTTTTGTACACATTTCATTTTTTTGTGGCACTTGTAAACAAAATTGTTTAACAAGTTTTGTTAACTTTTTTTTAATATCTGTTTCCCTCTCTAATGTTGGCCATAAAATACAGTCAGAAATCAAAAAGAAACAAAAAAAAAACAATGTTAAAGTTTCTTTTTATGCTGGTTTTAAGCAAAAAATAATTTTAAAAGAAACAAAAAAAGGAAACCATTCATAAGGATCATTTGCTTTGAAACATTTGTTTAAAACTGTTTTATAGCTGTTGTAAATTTGAGCTGCAAAAGTAAAAGTTTATGCTCTTATTTATTTGTTTGTTTTTTTTTTCTTCTTCTTAAAATGGACTTCTCATAACTCATCTTCAAGTTTTATTCTTTATTAACAAAATTAAATGGATGTTATAGTTGGTGGCTTAAACAGTATTATTTATTATAATGATCCATATAAAGCATTATAAAGTTTTAAAAAAAATTAATTCGGAATAACTTTTGAAAATATTCTTTTAAAATAAGTACCTATAAATAACAAAGTATTGCATATAATTAGTGACATGTAGAAAGGGCCCAACTCACAAATTTACAGCTTTACAGGAAAAGTTAAAAACGTAATAGAAACTTTATGTTTTAAATTGCTTGTAAGACCGTTATGTATCTCTGATACTTTTGCATTTTATTTTTGTGTGAAAACTATTGGAATCTCAAGAAAACCTTATACATGTGACCAACGAAATGTGTCATTATATTTAAACTCTTAAACAAATTAAATTTTGAATTAAGACAGTAAATAATATTTGTCACAGTTTGTTATTGAATCGACAACAGAAAATTTTGATTTAACAATGTGTTTTTTTGGCAATAATTTTTGATTCACTTATGGTGTTTTAATTTCTACCAAAAAATGGGACATTTTGTTTAAAAAAGTGATATTTGGTATTCGTTTCTTTAAATGCTTTGCTCTCTAAAAGGGTGGCTTGTTTTATTCTAATTAATTCACCCTTACTTATGGCATAAGGCATTGCACTTTACGCCCCCTATAAATCGACTGTGTTGAAAATGCTTTGTAAAACAGTTGACTTCTGTTTATATAATAGGGCTACCAGACGAAGTGTGGAAAAAATCGCCTCTAATCAGAATAGTCAAATGTTAAATTTTAATAGTTTTTTTTCTAATAATTTATAGTAAAAAACATAAGAAAGCATAACATTGTTGATGGCAGGATGTCAGTGATATAAAATTTAAGTGGATCCGGTGTTATAAAATTGTTCTAAAAAAAAATCGTCAAATCAAAAAATCTTAAAAACTTCGGCAGTCTGGCAGACGAATTTTATAGTTTACATATTTTATGAACATCAAACTTATGAACATTTTTAAACATTTTAAGACAAAAAGTTAAAAATTAGGATATCAACGCAGCCATTTTTTTATTTTAAACAACAAACTTCTTAATTCATCATGCATTTGTTTTTATTTAACATTTGTCAGCTATTAAAAACAGGGCGATCCAATTTTATGTTTTGTTCTCGTCAAATAACAATTTACATTAATACAGGGTTGGCAAGACATTTTTACATGCACCTTTTAAGGTGGTTTTTTTTTTTTTTTTTTTTTTTTTTGTAGACTGAAAACACCACTAGAGGTTGCAGAAAATTATGTTGTTTTAAAAGTTTAACACAAGGATGATTTCTTAAGGCTTTTTGTAGATATTGGTTCTGACCAGGGATGGAAAACAATTTAACAATTTGCTATGTTGATAAAAAAATGTTTTTTTTTTTTTTTGAAATCAACAAACAGAGAGTTTCCGCGTATTTCGTACTCGTTCAAAACGATGGCAGAGTTATATTTTAAAATCAAATGAAAAATTTTAAGAAAAAATAATGTTAGTTATAGGTTGTGGCTGTTTTAAAGCTGATTTTTTATTTCGATAAAGTATAAAAAAATACCGTTTATTTGAAAAAAATAGTGTAAAAATGGTAATAAACATTAAAAATTTTTGGAACTTTTAATTGTTTCCTTTCAAATTGAAATATAATCTGTCAAAAAAAATGATAATAAATGTAATAAATATGGGGGATTTCATGTCAAGTGACCCAATTTTTAAATCGATGTCTTCCTATTGGATATTAGCTTAGACGCAAATTTTCAACAAGATCCGTCAAAAAGTTTCTAAATTAGAGAGGGTCAAAGTTTGATATTTTTGCCATACAGGTGTTCTTTCTCATCGATGTAACTAATTACCTATTGGTATTTGTCCCAAGTAGCTTCGATAGCTATTTAAACAAGCTTTTGAAAAAAAAATTTTGGTTTTTTAAAAAAATTTTCTAAATTATTAAGATATTATTAATTGAGATATATTAAGATAAATCGGAACATATCGATTTAAAAACTGGGTCAGTTGACATAAAATTGCCCTTATATTAAACACAACAAAAAAAAATTGTTAAATAGGGTCCCATCGTAATGAAATATTTAAGTATTTAAAGTGCTAGAATCAGTTTACAACAAATGAAGGCGTTTTCAAAAAATGCACCTGAAAAAAAATTGTCATTACAGTAAAAAATTAGCCCAATTAGTAGGTCTGCGCACAACTACAGCAATCCAACAATAGAAAAAACAACAGTCATTTGTAAAAAATGGTCAAAAACAATTGTACAAGAAAAACACAACTCTGCATAAAATCAGCTGGCGTTTCTCGCAAACCTACTAGTTGGACCATGTGGTTTCCTGTTCATCATTTCACGTGATATGCTGTCAAAACTTATATGAAAAAACAATTAAGTGGAATATCTATGAAAGTATTGTACTCTGTTCATTTTGAAAATAGTTATAAAATGTAACAATTTTTAACTCCGAAATAATATAAGCTGCTCATAATTCGCGTGGAGTTTTAAGGCATTTGGAAAAAATATAAGCTTTATATAAAATTAATTAGCATATATATAAAAACACGTTAGTAAAATAACTTTTTTCAAAACAAATAAAGTAGTAGCACTAAGTTGGTTTGCTTACACATCAGAGAACCTCAAAATTCACTATTTTTGTGCATTTATTCATACACTAAAATTTACAATAACTCTATACATGCAAAACAAAGTTCAACGTTGGTAATTTTTACATCCTTTCGTACACATTTTATTTTTGCATTTATTCGTTTTTTATTGAAAGTGCTTTATTTGCATTTTTGTTGCTTACGCAATATAACACAACTGAGTAAATTCAAAAGAACACATTCTTATACTTTTGTTTACATTAACAACAACAATAAACCACTCGATGAGACGCTTTTTCCAAATTAACAACAATAAAAACAACAATAGCAAAAATACATTGTACATACCTACTTCTACTACTACTGTACTTTTTAAAATGAAAAAAAAGTCTGTTTCTATGGAAATTGTGTGTACCTACATATGTATGTGTGTTTAGTTTGATTTCAATTTTTTTTCTTGTACTACAGTATTTATCGGATATAAGAAACTTAAAAAATCCACGAAAAAAGTTTCTTATAAGCGTTTCTTTCTTATATACAATTATTTTATATAAGAAACTTATTTCTTATATAAGTAGCTATAGCCATAAGACTTTCATATTTTGGTTTTCTGTCTCTTTTTTTGTTAAAATTTCTAACTTTTATATAATTATTTTCTATGTCTTTTGAGTTTTTTCACTATTTTAGATGTTTTTGCAATTTCGCTTCTTTTTATACCGTTTTGTATTTCTTTAAAAATTTTAGCTTTTGTTTTTATTGGCAAAAAACACAAAGCTTCTCATGAGTACCAGCTCGCTCATCTAAAACTAAAAGTAAAAAAACTATGTTCTTGTTGTAAAACTGTCAGAAAACAGCGTTGTCCATGCAAACTACATAAAGTCTGTGCTACCGTTGGAAGGTTCTTATATAAATTCTTTTTCTATATATTTTGTGGTTTTGGTGTTTAAGAAAAATGTTCTTTAATCAGTTTTTTTCTTATAAGCGTTTTTCTTATATGAAACCTTTTTTGTTAGAAAAATCACTAAAAAGACATGGTGTTTTTGAAAATGTTTCTTAAAAGCGTTTTGTTCTTATATGAGATGTTCTTATATCCGATAAATACTGTACATAGTTAATGCTGAGTAAATCCATGAATAAGATTGCTTGATTTCTGGCTTTTTTGTTTGTATTTTTTTTTTCTGTACCAAAACAATCATTTTCGAACCGAACACAAAAACATCTTTATTAAAAAACGAAGCTAACGATTGTATAAATAACAAAGCACGATGTGCGTTATTTGAATGACTGCAAACCAGCAGCGAATATTTGCGGTTGAGGAAATTTCATTGTATGACCGCAAGCGAGTGTATTTGTTGCTGTTAATTAAATGCGATTTTTTTTCAATTGCATAAAGCTGTTCTCTCCCTAGAGGGAAGCGAACTGACACCAAAGTAGTCCTGTGATAGGTCTTTGGTGGGAGAGACCGGTTCTTGTTTTAACACTTTCTATGAATAAGACCTATCACTTTTACATGGGGTTGTCATTGGAGGGGGTCAATTGCCACCATTGGACCAGTCACAAATCTATTCTCAATGGACATGTTTAGTGACAGTTACTAAAATGTAGTATTATTTCAATACGATGTAGTATTATTTCAATAAAACAAGTCCTAGAATTAAATTCAAGAGCCAAATTATAGAAATTCCCAAGAAAATGTATCACACCACCGGTGAAGACTGTACTGTAATTCATTACTTTTTCTACCTTTTTGTTTTCCGTAAACCAGTTACATGATTGGTTCTCCTTTCACTGGTCATGAGTTCTTTCTTTTTGTACCTGTTCTTTTTTCACAACTCCCAGTACCAGTCTGTGGGACCAATTGACACAAATTTCCCGCAGGGCTGTTACACATAAAAAACAATGTCGATTACTTTAAGGAAACTAAGAACGCCAAATAGTACAACTCGCGAGATAAGTAACATTGATACATGTAGATTTTTTCGTATGAAATATTAGATGATGCAGAACATTTGTTAACAAATTTCAACAGAGTGGGTACTAGGCTTGAGAGAAAAATAATTTTGGAAAAAATGTTTTTTAAATAATTTGCCATTAATATTTTTTATTGAAAAAAAGAGGTACCTACATTTAATAAAAGCAAATTTCTACATAAAGGGTTTATTATAATATAAACAATGTTTACAGTAGAAGTATATTTTTTTTTTTTTAATTTTCTTTTAAAAAGTTAAACTTTCTATTAAAGTATGGTTTCCTACTTAAAGAAGAAAGCACTCTGTTGATATTTTTTTTTTATTAAAAGTATTTTTTTAAGTTTGTTTGGTAAAATTCTGGAATATTTTCGCCAACATCGCCAAGTTTTTTTTCGGGAATACAAAATTTTTTAATTTTTTTTACAAATAAAAACTAATATAAAAAATTAAAATATCTTTTTGTCTGTATGAAAACATCAGAGTTTTTATATATGCACGGCTGATGCAATTTAACGAGTTTTTAATAAGCACCATATCTGCATACAAACGAGTTTTTATATTTGCATTTCCCTTTTATATGCACCGAAAATCGTGCATTTTCAGGAATGCTTATAACCGATAAATACTGTAATAAGATTTCTGTATGACGTGCTAAGTTCCCAATTTTTCATATTTGATAAATACACTGAGTTTTATTTTTGAGGGAAAGCTAGCTTCTATGCGCTTTTCACTGGTTGCTTAGGCCAGCTCATCAGGAAACCTTTTCCAAAGATTTTAGAAAAGCCAAAAATATTATACCAATAAAACCCTTAAGCGAATAAGTCTTACTTGTACCAATATCAAAGCTTAAACAAAACACCAACAATAAACAGTAAGTTTATCTTTTCTTTCATTCCCCTACAATTTGTTGGCTTTTTCCGACTGGAATCTCTTAGCTTTAATAAAATAATCGCGAAGTACTTTAATGCCATCATATTTTCTCTTTTGATTTTAGGTTTTCTACAACATTCATACATACATATACCCATACAAATGTACGTTTGTAGGGAAAATAAAATTAAAATAATGTATAGAAAATATTATTCCGATTAAAGTTTGATTGAAAAACTTTTGATGCATGACATATTCTGGCGGCATACTGAATAATTAATGGTGCTTTTTTGCAAATGCGCCTAAAAACTTAAACGAAAATAAATGAATTTAAATTGTCAATCGACATACGATTATGCAGAAATTAATAGATAAGTGAAATTTAAAATATGTATAAAAAATATACTTATATTGGAAAAGGAATTTTTACTAAAAAAAAATATATTTCAATGCACAGTAGTATATATGTATGTACGTAGTTTACAGCTATTTTGATTTATAATTATTATTACTTAATACAATATTCCACTTTAATGCCCTCCATAAGTAAGTCTCCTTTCTATATCTCATTTTGAGAATTAAAACAACATTTATACAGAGTTAATGTGTGTCTTAAATATAATTGACAAGGACTATTTTCATTCGTTTCCCTTTGCTCTTAAGCATAATAAAAACAGGAACATTTGAAATGTTTTTTTACTACAGAAAGAAAAAAAAAGTAATTAATTTGGGACTTAATAAATCAATCACGTTAAGTGTAGTCATCAAGATTTTTATAGCTTTTCACTTAAAGCCACATCTTGTTAACAGCTTTTAGGAAGTTTAATAAAATATATTTAAAAAAACAGTTTAAGGGAAAAACTACAGCAGCTAATTTAAGAAACAAACATATTTTGCTCATGAGAATAAATATTTAAAGGGGTACAAATGTTTCAACGTACGCCAGTGATGGAAAATTGATAAATCGAGATGGTACTGAACACCAAGCAAATGAGTACTTTTGTCAATATTTTGGCACTTTTTTCAACCATATTTTTATTGAAAAACAAACTTGAAAACATACCTGTTAAATATCGATTACGATAAGTAATCAATTAGATTACTTTTTAAAAAGAATCGTAACGATTACATTACTTTATAAGAAAACATTTCTGATGACGATTACAAGTAATCGAAATATAATCAGAAGTACCGGCGATTATTACAAAATAATTTAAAATAATCAAAAAGTAATCCGATTACTTTCAACGTTTATTTTTGATTCTTTCTGATTATTTTCAATAATTTTGTATTCATTTGCATTAAATTTTTTTTCGAAACAGTTGATAACCTGTTTAAGTTTTAATAATCAATAAATTTTAATATATTTATTTTAAAAATAACATAAACAACATTAACTACACCACGTAATTCAAAGTAGCTGAAGAAAAATAGCTAAAGAAATAGAAAGTTGTAAACTTATTAATTCAAGATAAAAAACAATAATTTTATAACAATTTTTGGTAATAAAAAAAAATTAATTAACAAATTATAATTACTTATTTTTACGATTCGCTTTCATTAAAACTAATTTTTCCAAGGAAAAATCAGACAATGATTGTCGCCTTAAACTGTTTACGATCGCGGCAAAAGAAAACAGTCGTGTTCAACTGGAGCTGAAGAAGTTAGAGGAGTATTGAAGTATATAAATGCTTCGTTTAGCAAATTATATTTTTGCCAATTCTCGTCAGCGCTTGAATTATCGTTAAGATAGCTGAAGAATTGTTGCTTTATAGCGGATCGTCGTTCAGGTTTAGGGTGTTCAATTAATCGGGTTTTGTTTTTTGTCGTTTTTTCTTTTGTGAAGTGAATTATTAATTTGTGTTAAAAAAAAAATGTAACAAAAATATAAGCTAAATTACTCACTAAACATTACTGTTTTTTTAATTCCAACGGACACATACATCTGATTTGTTTATTCGACTTAAAACTTATATATAAAAATTATACATTTAACAGAAATACTTTTTATTATTATAATTCAATTAATCGGTATTAATTCTTCTATTCATCCTTTGATCGAAAATTAGTCGAATAATTAATCGTATTGAATTTTTCGATTAATCGAACAAGAATTAATCGACTGAACACCCAAGTCTGGTTTTTTATGGTCTTTTGGAGAAGGAACTGTTTCAATTTCATCATCTGTAAAGTTAAGTCACAAAAAATCATAAGCATTAGCTCACCATCATTACTCAAATTAAAAAAATCTGGGACAGCCGATAAATTAATTTGATTTCATAATTAAATGTTCTGCAATTTTTGGCGTAAAAACTGTAAAGTGTATCCAAAACTGTGCTGGTTACATTCTCAACGGTTAATTCTGGCAATTTAGGGATTTATCTTTGTTACACCTTGAGCCATTTCATTTTGATGCGTTGAGTTAATACTGTTGCTGTAATTGCGATATTTGCATTAGGCTGCAACGTGAAATGGTTGAAACCTTTGTCTTAGCCGTTGTTCCATTTTCAAAATAACAGAGGATACTTGTTGCAGCTCCTGTTTCCTACTTAGTTTATGTAGCCTCAATGTCACAAGAGTCGGTATTAAGAATCCTGTGTTTAAAGAAATTTACACATATAAATTTGGTACACTAAATCAACTCCAACTAATAGAACCATAATTCATATTGTTTTCTCCTTGAGAGTAGTCTAGCGCTTTGGCAATTGGTTGGTTTAGTTGAACCAAACTTAAATTTATATATAGTTTAAACTTAATAGCTGTTAATCAGTGCCCCATATATTATATGTAGGGCAAAAAATAATAATGTGGCAGCACTACGATACATTTTGTCAAATTGATATGGCTTGTATTGGTAGTTTAAACGCCCAATTTTATGCGTTTATAGATATTAAATATTTACTGAATTATAGATTTGCTGGTTTAACACATTTTAAGCCAAAAAGAGAGTTTAACTTGTGCTGATTTATTAGCCTTAAGTATCATGTTATTAAATATAATACCGATCAATTTGATTACATTTTATATGGATAAAAGTGTTCGCCAGTACATTTTCGAATAATGAACTGTTTCCAAAAAAATAATTGTACGAATGAATACGCAATTTTTTAAAGTAATGAAAAAGTTATCAAAAAGTAATTTCAATTTTTGGGAATACAAAATTTTAATTTCAAAAGATTTTGCTATTCGTGCTTAATTCCCAGTTTTTATTATCAAAAATAATCGTTGAAAATAATCTGATTACATTTTGATTCTTTTTGATTATTTTGTAGTAATCGCCGGTACTTCTGATTATTTTTTGATTACTTGTAATCGTAATCAATAAGTAATCATGCAAAACCAAAAGTAATCGTAATTGTAATCATTACTTTAACCTTGAAAAAAATGTAATCTAATAAGTAATTATTACGATTACTAAACATTACTTAACAGCTATGCTTGAAAATAATAAACAAAAATTCATAAAATTAAGAAACTAAGAAACTAATAATTTTAATAAAAATATATAAAATATTTTGGTGAAGAAACTAAAAATTATTTAATTTTTTAAATAAACATTTATGTAAATGCATTATATATGTATTTACATACATACTATGTATTTGCTTATGATTTAATATAACCCAGCTAGCTCAACTCATAAAAGAATCTTCTGATGATTTTTTTTATTTATTACTTTTTTATTAATTTTTTGACACGATCGTCTTTTTATCTTGGAATGAACCTTTTGCGACTCTCTGTAAGAGTCGTATAACAATTACTGAGCTACCTAAATAAGAGCGTTTTTGAAATATGAAAATTCTATTGCCAATACAATTTCAATAAAACAAACCGTCCTAAGGATCTGTGAAAAGGATTTTCCGACAGGATGGTGTTTAAATCGCGACCTTAAGGTTTGTTTTATATAAATTGTATAAAAATTAGAAGTTTTGGCATGTAAAATACGCTTGATGTCCTTCTTTACGTAGCTCAGTTAAGCATTTCACGAGTTGTAAAATAATCCTTCCATGAGTCTCATACGACTCTTGGCATGTTTTTTGAAAGACTCGTTTGCTAATCTCTATATACATCATAAAAAATTCCCTTTATGATTCATTTGAGCGTCTTTCGGAATCGTCTAGAATTAAAAAATGAGCTTGTCGACGATCAAAAACACTCTTTATTAGATTCCCAGTAGACTCCTAGATGATTGAAAATGTTAGCTGGGAAGGTACACACATTTCGATGGCTAAGAATATTAGGCATTTTTTTTAATTTACTTAATGAGGTCGTTATTAATATTATAATTGTAACAACAAGAAACAGCTGATTTTATTAAATCTTTAGTTTTAATTAATTTTGAAAGAGTTTGTACTTGCCAACGATTTCTTTCTTTAGTTTTTGTATCATTTTGAATTAAAAACGTGCGCTTAACTGCTGCTGATGAATGGGATATTGACAATATTTCGATAGCAATACGTGAAATACCAGGAAACATAAGTTCGTCCATTTCGTTCTTAATTTGGCTCACATTTTTTTCAAAAAATCGAAATATCTTAATTTTTTTAAGTTTTCATTTCTGGGAAATCTGCTAATGCACGAAATTGGGAATAGTTTCCTAAAGTGTATGACAAAATTAAAAAATACATCTTTGTTTCAACGTTTAAAATTTAAGTTCCAATAAATTTAAGGCGTTCATTTTTATGTCCGCTTTCAGAGTTATGTAAATTAAAAAAAAATACGTTAGCGCTTCCCATTGCTCCAAAAATCTTTCAACCACAGCCTGTCTCGAAAGTCATCTAGTTTGGGAGTACCTTAAAATAACATGAACTTCTGTTCCAAAATAGTCTTGAAAATTTTGAAGTTCCTCTTTTCGGCTTCCTTCATAAATTTATCAATTTTTTTACGTAGACATAAATAAGCTGCAGACGAAGCTAAGTTTAAATTATGGCATGCGCAGCCATTTACGAAAAAATTTGGTAACAATTCTTTTAATCTGGCCTGAACACCACTAAATTGCCTCTTCATTACATTGCATTTTTCCAGAGGAATATTGTTTTTTTCTCAAAACGTATACAATTTTTTCTGTAATTCCATATCATAACAAGAAAAGAGTACTTAAACTGACGTGGGGGTACCGTGGTATATTTGAAATGAAAAAGTACTGAAAACAGTACCAAAGCACTGAATTTTCCATCACTGACGTACAGACAAACATTCATCCCTATACACAATTTATAAACAAAAAACTGTTGCATACTGAAAGGCTGCCAATTAACTTTCCCCTATTTAAATAAAACTTATCTCTCTTAAGTTTATTTTTATATCAACACTACAATAGTGAAGAGGATGCGTTTGTGCTGAAGTTTGAAAATTGTGAGAATCGTTCCACATTTGGCCATAGCGCCCAAACAAATACTACTCCCGGTAATAGCTTATAATGCCATTTCTTCCCTGTTAATGTTGGTTGGTATTGACATAAAAATTGGCAACAATTTTTCAATTTTCAAATGTTGTGCTAGTACATCCGAAGTTACCTATATGTCCCATATAAACTCCAATCCTAAGATCACTTAAATGCAAACAAATCTCATTTAGATGAAGATATCTAAACAATATTCGTCACAAAGAACTTTTACATGAATCTTTGCCACATGACATAATTTTGTTCTGGCGGGTCCATCACTGCCCATTGGACCCAAATAGGGAACACGAAATTTAGTTTTTAAATACTTTGGCTATCCTATGGTCGGGCTTGACCAACTATACTTTCTTACTTGTTCTATCTTGTTTTGTTAAACCATGTCATGACAATTTTAAATCTCTTAAGATTTATTTATTTAGCCCCAAAAAAGGAAATATTTGCAACAACGGATATGTTCTTGTGGAAAAATAAGAAAACATTGTTTCTTGTGCCTTAAGGCTGTAATTTGAAAAGTTTTTTAATTTATGCAATTTCTATAATATAACCTAGTACTTTAATTCACTAAATCCCTTGAGGATGTAACAAATAAGAGATTCATCTTAAGCAAAGCCAGACAATTGTACATTTTTGTTTATTTCTTTTGATTACGCTAAAGGACAATTTAGAAAAGTTTTGGTACAACAAATATTTAGAAAACTTTGCTTTCAAAAATTGCAGAAGAACAAATAAAATATTTCCATATTATTCATATAAACATTGAGAAAAAACAAAACTGTGAATAAATAATATTTTCAAATTGAACAAATTGCTAGAGCTTATGATATGAAAATAGGCGAAATAGATCTCAAATAGTATGCAGATTAGGATAGGTCAATTTATAATTAGCTAAGGGAATAGCAGCAACGTTATCTGCGGAAAATTCAAAAAAAAATGTTGCAAAGAAACAAATGCTCTAAAATCAAAGTGGAATCTCTGATTTTTTTACGAGAAAGTTTGCACAATTTTCTTTTTTCATATTAAACAAACAATGTTTATAAAAATGTATACAAACTTTCTCCTAAGAATCGAAGGCTCTAGATCGGAATTTACGGAGAATACGTTTCTTTTGTAGCCATTGTAATTTTTTTTTTTTTTTACCACAAACTGACTCACTCCAATGCATATATCTAAAAATTAAATAGAAAAAAATAAAATATGAACTAACAATAATTAATCAAATCTTCTTCTATGTGTTTATTTTATGTCCTGCCAGTGTCAAAGGAAAATTTTCCACATCACGGTTAAGTAACATGAATCCATAACGTAATCTACTATTTTTAAGTGTCCTTAAAGAGGAAAAATCTTAATGGTTACACATTTTTTTTAAAAGCCGAAAGACAAAGTAAAATACCCGTTTTAAGTTAAGCAGGTTGGACACAATTGCAAATTAAACTGAAATAAAATAATGATGAATTTTACTCTGGCTTTCAGATCATTATATACCCAATAAAAAATTTTATCATTTTGCGAAGCACTAAAGGTACATTTAAAAAAATAAGCGCACAATTTTGCGCTACGCAATAAGACATACAGAAATGCAGTAAAGTAAGTGAAAGAACTCTCAACTACTTTTATTAAAAACAAAATAACATTTTAAGTGCTACGGCATTCCCTTACCACGTAGCAGGTTTGTAAGGGAGAATACTAAAAAATAACTGTATCAAAACATTCAGTGTGTAAAGCTGATCGTTACATCCAACTATTTTTATGTGCGCTGAATAATGCGCTTTATGTGTCAAAAATGTATTGCTTCAAAGTGGGAACTCGCCATATAAAATTCATGTCTTCCGTAAGCGCAATGGTAAGCGAAACTTTTATGTCATCGACGACCGCTGACGTCAAAAGTCAAACATCAATCCTTAAACGTCAGCGGTCGTCGATGGCTGCGAGTGTAAGGCGGCAAATCCAACTGAGGAGATCGAGTGGTTGCGATCGAAACATGTCATGGTAACCTGCCGGCCGGGGTTCGAGCCTCAGCCACGTCAAGAATGAAAGATTATCAACAACAATTTTAATTAATGTTGTTTTATTATTTTGGCTTGAGGTCCTATATAAATAATAAAAAAATTCAAAAAACTTTTTATTTTATTTTTATTTATTTGTATATTTTTCCAATATTTCGGTCAAAATCTCTGACCATCATCAGGGGAATCTTTAAAAAAAAAAAAAAAAATTTATAAACATGCAATAGACAAACACAAATCAAAGAAAGCTTTATCAGTGAAGAGTTAAATTCGTCCGAGTTTTTAAACTTTTATTGTTTATTTATTTA
The DNA here is from genome assembly GCA_930367215.1 of Pollenia angustigena. Lineage (NCBI taxonomy): Eukaryota > Metazoa > Arthropoda > Insecta > Diptera > Polleniidae > Pollenia > Pollenia angustigena. The sequence goes on along the minus strand of OV884059.1, from coordinate 170,216,191 downwards.
AATGTAAATATTAAATTTGTTTTGTGTAAAACATTTTGTATTTTTAATGGTATTTTTGTTTTTTGTATTTTTAAAAAGATTCCCCTGATGATGGTCAGAGATTTTGACCGAAATATTGGAAAAATATAAAAATAAATAAAAATAAAATAAAAAGTTTTTTGAATTTTATTTATTATTTATATAGGACCTCAAGCCAAAATAATAAAACAACATAAACAACAGGTCAACTATACACAAGAATACATAATTTTAATTAATTTTCATGTTTGTAAAATTCCTTTCTTCATAAAAATAATTTAATGAAAATTAAATTTGATGAACTTAAGCCTAATTATAAAAATTTGGATTAAAAACCATAAATAGTTCAACAAAATAACCACAATACTGATTATTGTTAAGGCTAAGGCACAATCTCTATGTATTCATTTGTCCTTCAAGTTGTGCTGAAAAAAGGTCAACAGTAAAAAGAACGACAAAAATGAAAAAACAAAACAAATGTTCTTTCGACTTCAAGAAGAATTCTTGACAAAAGTACGAGAAAACAGAAGTAAAGGAATAAAAACACGTAAAATCAATTAAAAATGGATAATCATTCAGAAAAGCAAATTTCGATCTACCAAAGGTTAAAATACAATTTGGTTTAAGGATTGATGTTTGACTATTAACGTCAGCGGTCGTCGATGGCTGCGAGTGTAAGACGGCAAATCCATCTGAGGAGATCGAGTGGTTGCGATCGAAACATGTCATGGTAACCTGCCGGCCGGGGTTCGAGCCTCAGCCACGTCAAGAATGAAAGATTATCAATAACAATTTTAATTAATTTTCATGTTTGTAAAATTCCTTTCTTCATAAAAATAATCTAATGAAAATTAAATTTGATGAACTTAAGCCTAATTATATATTTTGTATATTCATGTAACATGTTTTTTATTTATTTATTCTTACTCTTCATTTACAGATTCCGAACTGGAAGAATTTGAAACCCCGGCACGCTATCGACCCGATTCCCTTAGTGCTTTAAGTCGTTCCACCCGCTTTACAGAAGATGAAATCAAACGAATTTATCGTGGTTTTAAGGCTGAATGTCCAACGGGTGTTGTCAAGGAGGAAACATTTAAACTGATCTATTCCCAATTCTTTCCACAGGGAGGTTCGTGCGGTACAGTATAATTTGTTTTGTTAACATTTTGCTAATGAACACTAGTTACTAATGCCTGCCAAAACATCTATTGTGTATTTTCTTTCATGCTTTCCATTTTTTTGTAGTTCTGTGTAATTTGTGCTGTTTATTTTTAGAGAGTGAAAAAAAAACAAAAGCTTAAATCAAAATGCTATTTTTTGGCCTTAAATAGACAAACATACATATTTATAATTTTTATTTTAGGCATAGTGTAAGTTTTAGTAAGTAGTAGTTTGTAATAATATGTAGTTTGTATTATGACCTAAATTATATCCTTATTTTTCAACTAATTTAATAAGTAAATTTTTTAAGACACTTTTGTTTATAATAACGCTCGGCAAGTGTATATAATTCTTCTAGCCTCTCAATACGCTTTAAATGATTTAATTATATTATATCGGGTGATTTTTTAAGAGCTATAGGAAAGTTTAAAAAAAACACATAAAATACAGAAAATGCATGAAATCTTTATTTGAATCGATAGTACGGTCCATACAATATAATGTTTGAAGATTATTTCATGCAAATGTTGACCGTTACTGTGCCTCAAATGTTTCATCCGCTTAGTCCAATTTTGGCATACTCTTTCCAACATTTCGGCCGTTATCTCATGAATAAATGCTTCAATGTTGTCTTTCAATGCGTCAATTGAAGCGGGCATGTGTGTATAGACATGAGCTTTAACATAGCCCCACAAAAAATAGTCTAGAGGCGTTAAATCGCACGATCTAGGCGGCCAATTGCCCGGTCCCAAACGTGAAATAAAATGTATACCGAACTCGCCTCTCAATAAGTCCATTGTGAAGCGTGCTGTGTGGCATGTGGCAGCGTCTTGTTGAAACCACATGTCATGCAAGTCAAGCTCTTGCATTTTTTGCAAAAAAAAGTTGGATATCATCTCACGGTAGCGCTCACGAATCACAGCTACGTTACGATTCGCTTCATCTTTGAAGAAGTACGGTCCAATGATGCAACCAGCCCATAAGCCGCACCAAACTTTGACTTTTTCTCGATGCATTGGTAGCTCTTGCAATGCTTCTGGCTGATCTTCACTCCAAAATCGACAATTCTGCTTATTAACATACTTATTGAGCCAAAAATGATCTTCTTCACTGAACACAAGAAGCGCGCGATGAACTTTCTTAACAGAGCACGCATTTTGATAATAAAATTTAATAATTTGCAAGCGTTGTTCGTTTGTAAGACGATTCTTGGTTAAATTATACACCAAACTGAAGATGTTTGACAGTGAAACAAAAGACGAAACGTGCGTCAGCTGTTAAAACCAGTGTTGCCAAAAAGATAATAGCTAAAAATCACCCGATGTTTGTATAACCATAAGTATCTTTTCTTAAGCTAAAATAAGTATTTATGTTAAATTATGCCTACAATGTAAAAATATATTTAAATTATTATCCTTATCCTTCTTAGAAAATTTGAAAATTAATGATTGCGAGCAATTTGTGAAAATACCAAAAATAATAAATAGACACAAAATAGTTAAGGGCTTCCATGAAAAAAAAAATATGTATATACATAATTTCAGATTAAAAAAAAAATTTTTTTTTCTTGGAAATTTATATTTTCAATGAAAGGTGGCCCCAGTTATCATGATAACAAAGCCATGAAAACGATCCCACAAAAGTACGGTCAAATTGCCTATGAGCTTTTTATAAAATATAATAAAGATTCACATCAATCGTACACAGAAAAAATTATTGCCGAATTATTTTCAAACAAACGCATGTTTGAAAATTTTTTTAAATTTCTATAAATTTTTTTACTGATTCAAACAATATTTTTGTTTGATTTTTATTTAACCAACAAAAATGTAGACAACTCTTCAAAAATATAATAAACGCGTTATTGGTGTCAAGTTTTCATAATTTTGTATGAAATATTTAACGCTCTTTAATGTTGTCGTCTTTTTGCATTTTTTTATTTGATCGTAAGCAACACTTCTTTATGTGAAATATAAGAACAACAACAAAAAGCACACACAGTCTATTTTTGGACCTTTTAAAAAAGTGCAACTATAAGAAAAACAATAGCAGAAACAACATTACAAGAAAAAAAAATCCCGTATTCAATTTTTTAAAACTGTTTGGTTAAATACATTGAATGCAAAAGTAGAATGATGACGAAAAACATATCGAGTCGGTCTGCTGCCGTTTTTGGTTACATTTCATCTTTAGCAAATGAAAGGATGCAGCAACAGAGAGTGTTAAAGAAAAACATTGTGTTGTGTGTATAAATAAGACTACGTTCAAAAATTATTCCAACAAAAAAAATGTGTCTCAAAGCCAGCCGGCGGCTCTGTTCTGCCGTCATCTTCTCATACAGTGCTTACTTGTGTACGCGTCATTGCTTGTGCAAAAATTTTTTTTTTTTTATTTTGAAATTCTGTATATGAATTTCAGTAAGCTTTTTGTTTGATTCAGTTAAATTATTTGTTTGAAAAAATCAGTGTTTTTTTCAATAAACAAAATGCAAATAAATTGTTTGAATATGAAAATTTGTGTATAGGACCGATTTCAGACAAAAAATTGTTTGATTCTACAAATTTTTTGTTTGAATTGGAAAAATAATTTTGTCTGTGTAAATAAAATTTCCCTCGAACTTTGTTCCCTTTTCCCACAAAATGAATTGGAAAAAGCAAAATCTCGAGGGAAAAAACTGTTCACTTTTTATTCAGGATACGCGTGATTATTTTCAAAACTAACTACGTTTCCTAATAAAAATGCAGTGCGAGCTGGATTCTCGCTACCCACGATTAATTCAGCACCGTGATTTTTTTCAGCAAGCAATATTTTTACATTACAGTCTTTATAACTGCGACTTAAAAAAAAAAATCCAATAAGTGCAATATATTTTTTTTATACATTTATAATTTTCTTTTCAGAAACGCCATTGTTTCAACACGGAGAGCTTTTTTTTGTTTTTTGTGGTTCTTATAAAGGCTAAAACTAAACTAGTTTTAATATGGGGGTTCTGCATTCAAATGTGACAAAATTTCAACAAAGTCGTGACCAAATGAATCTGACAGCTAATCTTTATGTAAAATTGTCCGCTGAATCCGAATATGAAGTCAGAATTGTCAAAAGTCAAATTTGAGATATTCGAAAATAACCGTTATTTGTGTTTTTAAAAAAGATGATGTGACTGAAATGCAAATATCTTCAAAAATTTTAAACGGATTATGTATATCTTTATTTTAAGTGAAAAGTAATAAAATTTCTAAAATAACCATGGATTGCTTGTGAAGATTAGTCAAGAAATGACTGAGTCACAGGGGACAAAAGTTTAAGCTTCATTGAACATTTTATGATTTTGTTCAATTTTGCTCTTTGCAAGTTATTCTTTTTAAACCAATGATTTAAAAATCCTAATGTTTTATTGCATGCGACATTAGATTATTTTAATATAAACATTTTGAGCCCAACAAGACATAGATTGGTAAAAAAATGACAAAGCAACAGAAGATTTAGTAAATTAACACACATAGAAATTCAATAATTTCAAGCAATAAGATCCATTTAATTTGAGTGATAAACCAGTCTAGGCTTATTGGTTCCTATCCCTATTTATAGAAATTTCTTTTCAAATTCGCCTAAAAAGTTTGAATTTGTGTCCATTTATGAGCGTCCATTGTAAAGAAACTCTCATCATCCATGAAACAATTCATGGCCAGCCTGCAGCAAAAAAAAATTTGCAACAAAGCCCGTATTAGATGTTTGATGATAACTGACTCTTTTCTGAGACTGCTGGAATGGTTTTCTTTGCATATTTGACTACTCTGATATGTGCTACGTACATCTAATTTTTAACTTTTTATTTATTTGCCAACGCATTTTAAGATTTTGAAGTATATCCGGCAAATTCTACCTTCAACATAGCTCGAGTTTGGTTGCATTGTATCGAAAATTTTTTCGGAACGTCATTTTCTATTTAACGGTTTTAACTTTCGAAAGTTTAACTGTCTTATAAGCACAAGGGCGATTCTATTCTAGACAACTTTTAACATCAATTTTCAAATCACACTATTTGATACTTTTTTGATGCCAATTTCAAGTAAAATATTTATATTTTATAATAATATAATTTTTTTAGACGTAAGTTTAAATATTAATTTGTTGTGCACTTCGAAGCATTAAGTTTCATAGATTTGGCGCGAACAGAAAATTCATTGCATGTTGCACACGTCATGATTTAAAGAGCAAATTTCTTATTATTGGATTATATTTCTCTACGATCTTTGATTTGATAATCATCGTTTGATATCTCATAATAAAAAAGAATAATACAATAAAAGTTTAAAAATTAAAGGAGTTTTGTGTTTTTGTGGTATGATCTTATGAAAGTTGGCGAATTTGGTTGCACCCGTCATGCACTTTAAAGCTAAAAATAGTATATAAAAAAATGTTCCCCTTCTAGAAATAACTTAATTGCAAATGTGTTTCTTTCTATTAGTAAAAGACGTTTAAAGCGTCTAAATGTTGCACCCGTCAGAAAAGAATCCCCCAAAATATTTTTCAATTTAGATTTCAGATAAGTGACGAAAAAATTCAAATTTTCTTAAATGACGATTACTTTTACAAAATTTAAAATCAACTTACGACCTTCTAATTCGATTTATGATATTTTTTTCACTTTTTACCAATTTATCAAACTGATCTCTAGCCAAATAGTTATAGGGATAGTGACGTTACTTTTTCCATAGTTTGTTTTAATATTAAATTTTGTTTTATTTTTGCACTGGTGGTTGAAAATCAGTCCATATTTTATTCCGTATACGTTAGTTACCTAGTCCCCAACATATCTGGGGTCTTATAACCCACATTTCAACGAACACATGAACTTCGAGATAAAAACTTCACTTTTTTAAAGGGTCTATGATTGTAAAAATTACAAACGGAATGACAATGTTGTATTTACCCTTTTACCTTCGATGAATGGTATAAAAACAAATAAAACAAAAGTTTTAGCTGTAATGTAAAAGAGCATAATCTAAAAAGACACAATTGAACGATGCAACACTGATCCAAATGTGCCCAGTAAAATGACGGTTCACTTCGTTCAGTTATGTAAGTGGTTTAATTGAACGAGGTTGCCCAGCAAAAAATTGGGCATTACGAAAGGAACGGCTTGCCGCGTAATGACTTACCTTAGGGGTTGCCAAGTTTTAGCCCTCGATTACCAAACGCATTACATTAGATCAGTCATTACCACTCCATAGACTCGCGAGCAGTCAATAATTGTATTTTTCACACAACAACTTTGTTTGTTGCTTGGTTATTAGATTAGATCATAAAAGTATGAAGTAATAAAAGAACTAATTTTTTAAAGAATAAAATAATGACTGAAAAATTTTAACTGCAAAAGTAGTTATAAATATAAAATTATGCGAATATCTTTTAAAATTAAAAAAGTAAGGAAACTACTCAACTCTTAGGCACTTATTATTTTAGTCTCATGCCTACATAAAATAATTAATATGGTAATCCAGTTGAGAAGTCATTCCACCTAAAATGCTTAATTCCAAACTCGATTACCTTTTTTCAAAATTGTTTGCTGGGTGTTCATGAACGACACAACTGTAGTGATTAGTCTGTGTTCATACGGCTCATGTGTTATTGACAAGATTGCTAATTTATAGGCGAGAGGGACGAGGGGAAAAGAAACGATTACACAGATGCATGTACTGTCTTTACGTTTTGCTTTTTCATTCGTTGTTTAATTTTGTTATTGTTTTCAATATCAAAAAAGCACATGTCGTCAACATGGCATGAATCATTTGAACGCCAATTCATGTTCAAAGAAGAAAAAGGAAGAATCTTGTCAATCAGACATGAGCCGTATGAACTCAGACTAAGTTATAAACGAATCTTTATAAACGTTAAATTCACAATTTTAAGTTATTTAAAACTAGTGTGTGTCAAACTTCGCAAGAATTCGGTCCATCAAGAGCGGTATTTTTAAAAAACATAAGGTCAATTACATAGATCAAACAATTCGCTTTTTATGGAGATTGGATATTCAGGTTTATGACCAACTCTTTTGCTTCTAAGCTGCTTGTCTTGGATTTTAATTCCAAAGTGTGAGCAGAATAAGTTAAATCCAAAATCTTTCTTTTCTCTTGACTCGTTCGGAAGTTTCTGTACAAATCGTGTTACATACAATTTTTAAAGGACCCACAAGATTTATACTTTATAGAGCTTGAGATAAATATTTATTCTAGGTACACATGAAATAAAAAACGATAAAGGTGATAAAACAACTTGCACTGGCAACTAGGCAACATATCGCTCATTTTCTGACATAACACAAAAAAAATCCATTTCGAAATAAATTAAAATAAAAATAAAGAAAAAAATAGCAAACAATTCTGCATTTCTGACACCAAAATTAAATTTTTTGAGTTATGCCACTATTAAAGTAAATGAGCGATATGTGGGTAATAGTAGAGGTTACAACCTGCTCTAATGCCACAGATTCTAATCCGCTTTTTCTTAAACACAACATACTCAGCCAATTAGGTTGAATGTTATTTTTGTGGTGTTAAGTTAATAAATTTTTGAAATTTATCTTTTTATACCACAATTAGTTGTGAAGAGGGTATATTAAGTTTGTCATTCCGTTTGAAACTTTTTTATTATTCATCTCAGACCCCATAAAGTATATATATTCTGGGTCATTGAGTAATTCTAAGTCGATTTAGCCATGTCCGTCTGTCTGTCCGTCTGTCCGTCTGTGGAAAACACGCTTACTTTCGAACAACTCAAAAGAAATTAACAAACTTGATGCCAAATTGCTTGTAGTTATCCTAACCAGTTTGGGATTGAAATCCAGCAAAATCGGTTGCGTAGGTCCAGAGCTATGAATCAAAATGTGGAACTACCACCTAAAAAAATTGATAATTTTGTTACAAAAAATAACATAAATGCTGGAACAAGGCACGGAATGAGATACGATTTTGCAAAAATTTGTTTTATTTGACTGGAAATAACACTGTGAAATTTCGTGACGATCGGTTCATAATTTACCCAAGGCCCCATATAAACCCTACTACCGGAAAACAGTTTAGTCGCATAAAACCATAATTAATAACAAATCGTCACAGTTTAAGATATTAATAACATCATACAGATATTACTCCTTAAACATTCGAACTGTCGGGGAAGGGTAGCACAGCCGAATATAGCACTCTAACTTGTTTTTATTAAAGATAATTTTTATAAATTCTATTAAGAGAATGACATACTATTAACAAATGCCATTATTCTTACACAGCAAGAAAAACACTCGTAATAAATCAAGTTTTTAATGATTACTTAAGTACGAGTCGTACTTAAAAATTCAAGTACGGATGACACTAAAACGTACTCAAAACAATCCTAAATGGGTCTACTTTCGATAATCAATCCCGGAATTTCTTGAAATAAGTATAAAACGCTTAAATCAAAAAAAAAGGTTAAATTTTTGTTGTGTTTAACCCTCCGGCTTACGCATGTTTTGATTTTCTATACACATTAAAAAATGTCTATCCAGCCTCATGTGTAACACGAAGGGTTATAAGTAAATTTGAACTCTTGCTTCTCATTTAGTTTATATTTTTGGTTTAATTTATACATAAGATTTCTAAAGTAAATACCATATAGGGCATTATGTTGATGTTTTATCATTCTGTAAGGTGTAATACGGGTTAGTTTTTTGGTTTAAAATCTAATAAAGTTGATTTTATCCGGTCCTTGAATCAAGCGCATTTTGAGATTGATTCAATCTTTGTTTTACTTAAATCAATTTTATTTTCGGATTATTTTAAGTACGAAATCGGGATTGAATATGGATAATTTAAGTATTTTGCGATTGAAAACCCGCACTTGAATTAATGCTTCTGTAATTGATTCAAGAAAATCCGTACTCACCATACTATTAATACTGCTTCGGATTGATTTGAGTGCGCATGGATTGATTTTTCCTCTGAGTGTACGGATTCTAATTTATTGAAAATACTTCAAAGGAAACGAGCACTTTAATGTTTCGCATACCCTTCATAAGAGGGTATATGTATGTACAGTGTACTCGCGATAATATGAACTAATTAAAACAAAGCCAGGTCAATTTTGCGAGATTGTTCATATTTTCGGATGGCATTTTATTTCCCTTCAAAAACGTTTTTTCCATGTTAAATTTTTTTTTATTTATTGTTCATTGGATTTAAAAAACTGTTGATTTTTAAAAAAGAAAAACAAACTTTAAGTTATGCGAAAAATTGTGTGATATTCTTTCGTTCAATCAGTTTAAAATCGCCCCGCTCTCTTAAAAAGCTCCAGATATCCCGTGCCCGCTAACAAAGGTCTTTTTGTATTTCAATTTAAAATTCATCGGTGCATGCATTTTCCATTTTTTTTTTTTTTTTTTTTTTTTATTCGAAAGACCGCACATTTTTCTCTTTCCAAGTCAAATAAATAACGTGTTGTTAGAACATAAAAAAAAAACAAATGTATTCGCTAAATTCGTAATACACTTTTCCTAAACGTTCTAAATTTTCTAAAATTTCTGATTTTTCTTTTTTAAGTTCAAATCTTATGCTTTTTTAATTCATATTTATAAAATTATATTTAAAAATGTATATTGAATTCCATGTTAATGTGAGAACTAACTGAAAAGTGTATGTTAAACATTTGGATTAACAACTAGGGACAATTTTAAAGCGATAGCTGGGGCAATCCCCAGGTTATTATGCAATTGAATAAAAATGAATTTTGATTTAACACAGTGTAGGTAGATAAAAACAGTTAAAGATACAACTATAAGTTGCTCATATTTTAAAGCTTTTGCACAAGTTCATATTTTAGGATAGTCAATGGATGATAATAAGTCTTCATATTTTGGGGTGTTCATATATTAGGGCGTACATATTATCGCGAGTGCACTGTATTAGTTTGTTATTCCGTTTGTAATTTCTATAATATTGACTAAGACACTTTAAAACATAAACATATATTCTGGGTCCTTATAAGTAGCAAAGTTGATTGAACGATGTCTAGCTTTCCATTTGTATGTTGAAATAAGTTTTCCGAACATCTCAGATACAATGGTGAATTTGTTGTTACATATTTCTATCGCATCTGCTCGGTCAGATCTGTATTTATTAGGACATTCTATTTCTGGGCGGTATGAACTAAGTCCCCAATGAACTAACTCCCTAAACCAAAAATGATCTTAGTCCCCAAACGACTGTAGAACATGAAAAATGACCCAAAAAGTTATATATGAAATTTTGCCCAAAAGAAACGAAAAAGGGCCCAAAATAAAAATGAAAAATGACCCAAAAAGAAAAAACGAATTTTTTCCCAAAAAAAAAAAATTTTAAATTACCAAATTTGCAAAACAGTGTTTATTTATTATTCATATAAATTTAGTAACTTAAAAATGTAAGAGAAAAACATGTTTTAGTATGGTCACAACCAACAAAACTATTTTTAAAGAAACTTATTTTACCATAATGTGGTTGTCGATGACAATGATTTGGTTAAATTAAACATAATATGATCAACATTTTTTTAAAAATGGTTTTGTTGTTTTTTCTCTGGGTGCATATATTAAACATATAACGAAAACACTTTTGGGCGCATGGATTTTCTCCCCTATGCTGTAACAAATACCGGCAGCGCTTACTAAAGCGTCTCGGCATAGCGGGCCTTCGGCCGGGCGCAAGGATTTTCTCCTGTATGATATAACAAAGACCGGCTGCGCTAACTAAAGTTTCTCTGCGCACGCGGCCTTTGGGCGGGCGCAAGGATTTTTTTCTTTATGGTATAACAAGTACCGGTTTCGCTCTGCCTTGTTTCCGAACGAAGGCCGACTTCGCAGATAAGCTTTAGTTATCGAAGCCAGTATTTGTTATACCATAGAGGAGAAATTCCTTGCACCTGGCCGAAGGCCGGCTGGGCCGAGAAGCTTTAGTTAGCGAAGCCGGGGGTCTAAGCACCGCTTAACGAAATCGAGCAAAATTAATCGAAATTATTTATTTTGGTATCTTGAAACTCGATATCGAATGAAATGTATTGAATTTGAAATATTAGCATTCGACATCGAGTAACTCGACATTACATTTATCGAGTTTTCATTCGATACGCCAGTGTCTATCGTATGCAAACAAATTCAATAGTTTATTCGATACGATAGTATCGAATGCGGTGATTAGGCCCCGGTTTTTTGTTATACCATAGAGGAAAAATTCCATGCCCCCGGCCGAAGGCCGGCTGTACAGATAAGCTTTAGTTAGCGAAGCCGGTTTTTGTTATACCATAGAGGAGAAATTCCTTGCGCCTGGCCGAAGGCCGGCTGTGCAGAGAAGCTTTAGTTAGCGAAGCCGGTACTTGTTTTTATCAAAGAGGAGAAAATCCTTGCGCCCGGCCATAGGCCGGCTATGCTATCAAATTTGTAAGCTATGCTTTCGAGTTTGTCCACGGACACTGGATGTTATGACATGCCACCTTTTTGCAATATGTCCCGCTATTTTTATAAATAACATTTAGGAATTCGTCGTATTGTAATAATGAATGATTTAGACAAATAGTATGCCCAAAAAAATGGGCTATTTTTCATATAATATTTCATTATGAAAATTCACCAAATTTAAAAAACGAAAAATCACCCAATAGTAACGAAAAAAAACCCAACAATTTTGGGTCACTTTTCATATGAATTCAGGCCCAATTTTACATGGAATTTTTTTGGGCGATTTTTCATTTATTTTTTTGGGCCATTTTTCTTTGGGCGATTTTTCCTACAGCCTTTTTGCGGAAATCGTTAATTTTATTTTTTGGGGAGTTAGTACATATGAACGAAGTCCCCAAAAAATTAAATGAACTAAACCCCTAAATTATTTTTTGGGGACTTAGTTCACTTTCATTAGAGGACTTTTTTCACTCTTGCGGCTCCGCTAGCTAAAGCTTCTCTGAACAGCCGGCCTTCGGCCGGGCGCAAGGATTTTCTCCTCTATGGTATAACAAAGACCGGCTTAGCTAACTAAAGCTTCTGTGTATAGCCGGCCTTCGGCCGGGCGCAAGGATTTTCTCCTCTATGGTATAACAAAGCCCGGCTTCGCTAACTAAAGCTTCTATGTATAGCCTGCCTTCGGCCGGGCGTAAGGATGCAGAGAAGCTTTAGTTAGCGAAGCCGGTCTTTGTTATACCATAGAGGAGAAAATCCTTGCACCCGGCCGAAGGCCTGCTATACAGAGAAGCTTAAGTTAGCGAAGCCGGTCTTTGTTATACCATAGAGGAGAAAATCCTTGCGCCCGGCCGAAGGCTGGCTATACAGAGAAGCTTTAGTTAGCGAAGCCGGTCTTTGTTATACCATGGAGGCCCAAAACAATTTCTATATTTTTTTTAATTTGGGGACTTAGTTCACTTTCATTAGAGGACTTTTTTCACTCTTGTGGAAATTTGGTGAAATTGGGGTCTTAGTTCATTCCTGTTTAGGGACTTGGTTCACCTGTTTGGGTGCTTAGTTCATATTGGCTTTTTCGGGTTTTTTCCATAAATGAACGACGTATCCACATATGGGATCTTAGTTCATTTTGGGTTGGGGAGTTAGTTCATTGGGGACTTAGTTCATACCGCCCTATTTCTGTTCTAAATATGTCTTACCTTTGTATTTTAATTAATTTATAGCTAATTATTTCTTTAAAATTTTTTTTAATAAAAACAATTATGATTTTTTGGTGAACTTTTAATTTTGGATATTTATACCCACACCACAAAAGTGGAGTGAGTCGAACAAACGATGGCTGGCTGGCTGGCTGTCCCTGTAACCTTTTGCGCAAAGTACAGGTCGCAATTTTGGAGATAATTTGATAAAATTTTGGCCATAGGTTATTATTGGTACAAGGACTAAGTCTGTTGAAAATGGGCCAAATCATAGGACCACGAGGGAAGATAGGGAGAAATTTCTTCCTCTCAGAAACTATCAAACGGATTTTAATGAAATATATCTTTATGGACACAAAAGGGATGCTTTTTTTTAAACTAGGATCACGAGGGTATACAGGGGCAATTTCTGCCTCTCAAACCGATTTTAATGAAATTAAAAACATAGATAGATCCTTATCTATATGGTCACTTAAGCTATACAGTTTTTCAAAAATTGGACCACAAGGGGAGGTAGGTAGGCAATTTCTTCTCTCACAAACTTTCAAACCAATTTTAATGAAGTTTGTAAACATAGATAAATCCATGTTTATATGGCCATATAAGCATTATGTGTTTTTTAACACAGTGGTATAGGGTATCATATGGTCGGGCTTGACCGACTATACTTTCTTACTTGTTTTAATTAGGCTTGAGTTCATCAAATTTAATTTTCAGTAAATTATTTTCTTTCAATGTTCAATTCTGATCCGATCACAAATTCTTTAATGACTTAACATAAAACTAACTCCGCTTAATTATGACATTAAACTTTACTAAACAGTGTTTTTTATAAACTTAAATTCTTAATTTACTTAATCATTACCGTAATAATGTCATTTTTATTATTGCCTAAATACACTCTTATATAAATTGTATGGCTGTACAAGCATTCACTCACACGAAGGCATTCATTTGACTAAATTAAGATCCTAGAGATTGTAAGTTCTTGTATATTATAAGTTGTGTTTGTGACAATAAATTCATATGACTTTTCATATTTTTTTTTTTTGCCATTTTAGTGCAGTTGAGTATTTTCTTGTAATGTAATCACGTTTAAGCGAACTGAGATAGAGAAAATATGACATGTCATGTTTGTAGTATCTGCATAATGTATGCTCGTATGAGAGTTTGTTGAAGACTAAAACATGTTCACATTTGTAAAATGTTAAGCCTCTTTGGTGTTTGTCGTTTTTGTTGGTGTGAGGAAGATTGTTGGAGGGTAAGAATATGGTTATATATATGTATATAAAAATGTCATGTGTACAAATGTTTATATACAGAAATACTGTTTTCATGCATACACGTGTGTTTTAATCCTGGGTACTTTCCATTTTTTTTGTAACCGTTCCATTTTTTTTTTTTTTTGCATACGCCATGTTAGAATATCAAATTATTAGACAAATAGTATGTCTCTTTTCCTTTTCGTTATCTTGCTTACAAATATAAGCGGATTTCCTTTGACGAATTAGAGAAAAAAAGTAGACAAAATATGATTTATACGCTGTTATTTTGGCTGCCTAAGAATATATTTTTATAAAAAACGTGTACACGAGCAGGGTGGCCATTTGTTCGATTTGCATTTTACATTAAGATTTAGATGTAAAATGTTCATTTATCAATTTGATTACCTCCACCAAAGGTGGAACATTTATGAGTCACACTTGATTTACATGAATAACTGTTATGTGGAATTACCCCGCAGAGCTTCTTGCAATGGGTGACAATAACGCGTTTACTTACGCCCCCATGCATCAATCTAACTCACGGGTGTGAGTGTGTATATTTTGAATTATGCACTTATCCCATGCAGAGAAGCTGAAGCTTTACAAGCTCCACTGCCGAAAGAAAGGCATCATCCGTTGAGAAGCAACACCATCTAAGGAGATCCAATAGCAGGCCAAACTTCCCCACAGTTGGTGGAAAACAGACCTTTAAGACGACCTTTTTAGATCTCTTTTCCGGCAAGTTTATGTTTTTATCACAAATACGACATGGCCCATGAAGGGGCCTCATTAGTAGTCAATCTGGAACCGAGAAGGGGTCTCATCAGTAGTCAAGCTGGAACCGAGGAACCATACAAGAATCTTTAGTAAGACGCGATCGTGAGAGATCTGTCAATTTTGAACTCTCCCCATACCTAGATATTGACTCCATGCAGTTATACACCTATAAACGCCATACCAAGAGGTCTGAGGGTTTTCAAGGTGCTAGGAAAAGAATAGAAAATTTCCTGAACCCTTTTTGGGACCCATGGGCAATCATGGATCCACCAGAACAAAATTGTGTCATGAGGTTTTGTTTAATGTAAAAGTTCTTTTTGCCGAATATTATTAAGAAATCCTCGCCTACATGAGATTTGATTACCTTTTAGCGATTTTAGGATGGGGCTTTTGTTTTATGTAAAAGTTCTTTTTGCCGAATATTATTTAGAAATCCTCGGCTACGTGAGATTTGATTACCATTTAGTGATTTTAGGATGGGAATCTATTGTTAATTTTAGGACCTAACTGCACATCATTTTGTCATGACTAGTAGCTATCTTAAAAGTTATTGTCTCCATTTTATAAGAAAGCTGTGGTAATGAAAGCTTTTTTCGGGAGTAGTATTTGTATAGGAGTTATGGACCGATGCCAATAAAAGTTGGTTAGATGATTTTGATTGCTATTCAATTAGTTGGCACAAATTTAATCGTTATATTTAATTATTTTCTGTTATTTTGTTTAGATGGACAGCCGGACGGACATCTTAAGATCGACTTAGAAAGTGATTCTGAGTCGATCTGTATGACTAAAGTTAGGCCTAGGCCCAATATTCTAAGGAATAACAAACATCAGCATAAACGCATAATATCCCCTTTACCGAAATTCAACTTCCTTTGCAATGACTACCTGACATTTTTTAAATGTAGAACTTCTTTTTTAATATTTTTGTTTCTTTGTTATTCGTGCTCTATTCCCAATTTTTATTATTGATAAAAACACTGAAATTTATTGTTGATGGGATAAGCTTTTCCTATGCGCATTTCACTGGTTGCTTAGGCCAGATCGTCAGGAAACTTCATCCATAAAGATTTTAGAAAAACTAAAGATATTAAACCAAATAAAACTGTTAAGCGTTTAAGAATTAAATGTTACAGTTCTACTTGTAACAATATCTCTTCTTACATTCCCCACTACAATTGATTGGAATTCTTCCAACATTAATTGTAGTTGTAAGGCCCGTTTCCACAACTTAGCGATAGCTAAAGGTAGGATTTTATCGGCCGTGTAAAAAGTGTTCCATTGTTACAACTTCATTTTAACCTACCAGGTAGGATGAACCTTAATCTACATTATGGTTCACTTTAGGTTAAAATTAAGTTTTAATAATGCAACACTTTTTATAAGGCACTTTAAAGTATACTTTTAGCTATCGGTAAGTTGTGAAAACGGGCCTAAGTAGGTTAATACCCCTGACAGACAAATAGTTTACATACCATGGTATGTATACTACGGTTTTATATTCTATATTATATTGGCAGACTTGTAGTACGTATACTTTAAATAAGATACCACATTTATACTGCGTACATTTTAGTAGTATATTAACCAGAAATATATCACTTTGTTGCATGGTATAATTGTAGTTTAGGTTGACACACATGTAGTTTACCATGCTAGTATAGTATAGAAATCCTATGTCTGTCAGGGGTATAAGAAAAACTTTGATATTGTTACTAGTAGAACTGTTGCTTATAATTCTTTTACGCTTAACAGTTTTATTTTGTTAAATATCTTTAGTTTTTCTAAAATCTTTATGGATGAAGTTTCCTGAAGATCTGCCCTAAGCAACCAGTGAAATGCGTATAGGAAAAGCTTATCCATCAACAATAAATTTCAGTGTTTTATCAATAATAAAAATTGGGAATTATGCACGAATAACAAAATCTTTTAAATTAAAATTTTGTATTCCCAAAAATTATTTTGATAATTTTTATTTCTGTAAAAATTACATTTGTTTTAAGAAAAAAAATTTTTTTTTTTTGTTTAATTTTTTTTTTTTATTATTTCTTTTTTATTTTTTGCCAATTTGGCTGTAAAAGTTTTTTAGTTTCTGGCCACACTTTGTATCCAGTGATGTTGTATCTAGTATTAACTTGAAAAAATTGAATTTATTAAGCGAACAAATTCACTATAAATTTTTTTTTATGGTTGTCACAAGGTTTTGTTTTAACATATTTTTCTATTAAAAGAGAGTGTGAATATTTTTTCTTTGGAAAATTGGAAAACGTGCAAATTTACTTTAATAAAATTGGATTTAGGAAAATTTCATTCAAAGCCTAACCAGATTAGGGAACTTGTAATAAAATACAAAGAAGATTTATTTACATTAGGTTATATATAAAAATAATTTAATATTTTCAATACAAAAGTGAAACAAGTATTTCGTTTGAAGAAAAAATATATAAATTTTAGTTTTGTAAAAAAGGTTAACATAGAATATTTGCATTTCTATGATTAAATTTTTTTTTAAAGAATTTATATTTAGGCATTTTATAACGGTTTGTTATACATTAAACAAGTGGAACGTTATTTTCATGTTAGAAATTCATGTTCAAAAATGTTGTCTAACAAAAGCCTACAAAAATTATTTCCAAGAATGTCCCATGGAAATAATTTTATAAAAAAAAAATAAAGAAAGTTTTAGGCCCATCTATAAAAATATTTAAATGTTGCAATTTTCTTTACATAACAAAATAATTAAATTATTTACGATTAAGCTTTTCAATTATTTCGTTTCAAAATATAAAAAAGTCCAAAGAATTTTCCTTACACCGAAGTCATGACTTTTAATGGGCTGAAACACTTAAATTCTTTAATAAAAGAAGACAATAGAACAATTTATTTCAATGTTGTGAAAACACAAATAAATGTTGTAAACATAAATTAAAAAAATTTTGTGATTTTGCACCAACTACCAAATTGATTATATAGATTATTAAAAATGTTAAACTATGAATATTTTTACTTCAATAAATCGTAAGCTCATTATTGGTTTGGCGCATATGGCAAAAAGTCGGAGTGGGAAAAACGACAAAGATGGTTTTCATGAAGATTTCTCAAAATGTATAAGATAGAATAGTTTTATATTTTATCTGCTGCTTCCGGTATATGTTTTGAGGGAAAATGCAAGTTTTTGTCAAATTTCATGAATGAAGTTAGAAGTTAAAAGTATTTTATTGAAAGTGAAAAATATTATTTTGTGCGGCATACGCCACTTTCTTAAAAATATTTTTTAAAAGTAGCTTTTTGTGCTGCATACGTATACTTATTGCTATGCATTGAGTAACTTGCTAAAATTAAAGTTTCTATTTTTTATTTTTTTTTCGTTAATTTGATTTTATTTTACAAAAACAATTCCATTTCTAGATTTTTAATAAATTTTAGAAACTTTTACTATTTTAAAACAATTTTTTTTTTCTTGTTGTCATTTTATTTTGCTTTTGCTCATGGTCCAATTATTAGGTCTATGCAGAAATACAACATTTAAAAAACAAGGCGCCCTTTGTTTGTGTATAACGTGATGATGATATCAAAAACAATTGATACAGAAACAATTGCATGAAAAAAATACAACTCTACAAAAAATCAGCAGACAGATTTTGCTTAAACTACATTTTTTTCTTACGGCAATGAAGCAAAGTAACAGTGAAATTTATTTTGTACGATTTTATATGAAGAGTTTGGTGAAATCGTAAAATAGTGGCGTTTAGAGCAAAACAATACTTAAAAAACTTTAAAATAGTTGCTAGTAGTTGCTTTCTTAATCCAAAACCTGTTTCGCGAAATTTGTTATGTTTGCTGAGATACTTAGCATTAATTTTGCTCCATACACCCAGAGAAAAAACATGTTTAAATATGGTCACCTCCAACAATACTATGTTTAAGGAAAATTTTCACCATATAATGTTTAATTTAACCATATTTCTGTCACCGACAACCATATTATGGTTAAATTAGTCCACTATCAAGAAGCCACAAAAAAAACATAATTTGTTTTTGTGGCCATGTATAAAGCGGCGTAATTCAGCAAAACCTGACACAATTTTTTAGTCAAACTACTTTCAGAATTTTACGTAGCAATGTAACATTAAAATGTCTTTGGTTTGATTCCAAAATCTTCTGTATTTTCTTTTTTTTAAGCTAAAATCTGGGTCGACACGTGACATTTTGAACGTGAAATTTTTTTCGTGATAATTTAACTGAATAATGATTGAAATAAAATGAATTTACCGTTAATCCGAATAACATATTTCTCTTTGAACGCTTCCTTAGATTACAGACCATGTAAGAAAATTTTTTTGGAATAAATTTAATCAAATATAATCTCTTTTAAGAAAGATAAATATCAAAGAAAACATACAATAAAACATTCTCACATTACGTTTGCACAACTTTGCAGTCGGATTGTTCATCTAAAGCCTAGTACTCTGTTCAAATTTGTGAAACATGTTGAACAACATTGATTATTCCAAACGAAAATTTTGGCATTTATCAATGTTACCAATCTTGCGAGTTTGAATAATTTGACGTTTTTATTTCTTCAAAGTATGCTACATTGTTTCGTGCATGTAAACAAACGCCACATGTATTTTACTAAAATTATTTTTTTTTAATAAAAAACAAAGTAAATATGGATAAAAAAACTGTTACCGGTTGTGTTATTTTAATTTTTTATTTCTTATTTAATATTAAGTTCATACTTTTTTGCTTTTGCTAAAAATTCCACCTGAAATAAAGGTAGCTTACATTATTTCGCAGTTGTAAAAAAAATGTTGCCAGAAACATTTCGGAACTTTTTCACAAAATAAACAGAGTACAACTCAATCAACATTATTTCAAAGATATTCCGCACAAGTTTTTTTCATATGCATTTTGACAGCATTTCACGTGAAATGTTGAACAGAGTACCAGGCTTAAGTGTACAAATGTATGAGTAAATTAATAAAATTAGTAAAATCTATATATTTCTCTATAACAATATCGTAAAATAATCAGCTTTTAATAACTTGTTAATTTTTGGTCACGGATTTTGGACCTTTTGACCGAAATGCCCATATAGGGAAAATGTTACAACATTGTAAAACCTTCTTTTCCGTTTAAATGCATTGATCAAGCTTAGAAAAACGGTATAATTTTATTTATTTAAAGCTAATTTCAGATAATATTAGGATAAAATGCTAACGATTGGCATCTTGTGAAAAACAGCTGATTAATGTCAAACAATTTTGTTGGTTTTTTTAATTTACTGTCTGTTTTTGAATTTGCATTCTTTATTTAATTAATTTCGTTTTTAAACTTTTTAAAATGTTTATATGTGCAGGGAAAACAAAAGAAAAAAAAAGAATTAATGACAAAACCAGCGATGATAAATGCAAAACGTGTTGCATTTTTGAGCAATAAAATGTGGCAACATCAAAATTCAGAGTTGATTTTCAAAAGTTAGCAGATGGACAAAAGTTTGTTATGAATTAACTCTGTGCTTACAAGCTGCTAAGCTCAATCGGCCTTAAAGTAAAAAGCTCTTTGTACGTAGTGTACAAACGTTGGCTAACTTTTTGTTATAAATTCGGCTGTTAGATTTTTCAATCTCGTTAATAGACAGATCAAGCAACTTAAAGGTAGTTCTTTTAAAATTAAGGTTTTGGGTAGACACGGATTATAAAAATTAAGAATAAATACTCAAATACAAAAATTTACAAGCGAGGCACCCGGCGGATTTACCTGATTTGAGGTCGCTAAATCACGTGTTGCTTACCGTTTTTTTAGCTTAGCTGCACTACGTCGGGATATACCTTTAATTAATGCAAATTTTTCTTATCTGTGCAGTCGTTTTAAGAGCATTTTTTTTTTTTTTTGCAAAAAAAAAACTAATTTATTAGCAATTTCAAAAGATTTTGTTATTCGTGCTTAATTCCCAGTTTTTATTCTTGATAAGAACACTCGAAATTTATAGTTGATGGGATAAGCTATTCCTACGCGCATTGCAATGGTTGCTTAGGGAATTAAGCACGAATAACAAAATCTTTTGAAATTAAAATTTTGTATTCCCAAAAATTGAAATTACTTTTTGATTTAGTAGCAACATTTAGAAATTTGTGGTTTTTTAAAACGCCATTAAAAATTTGAAAATGCAGCTATGCTTCTAATTTTTTCTTTACGTATAGAAATTAACATAAAACATGCAACGGCCCTGTAGTTTTTTCGTGATAATTTACCCCAAAAGTGGCAGTACTATACACCGTAGACTGGTTATAAAACTATCCACATTGTTACTATACTCTGAAGACTGTAGTTAAACTCGAACGAAAATTCATTTTAAACAAATTAAAATTCATTTAGAAAACGGATCATTTTTTATTTATTTTTTATTTATTGAACAGCATATTCGTTAAAATTGAATAGTTTTTATTTTTGAATGTTATATTTTAACCGACAAAAATCAAACAAAATAACAAAATAAATACGGAAAAACATTATTTTTTGGTAGTTTGTTTTTTAAATAAATAAATAAATATATGTATTCAATTTTAACAGTACGGAAAACGAATTTAATAACCAACAATCAGTTACTGTAATAATTTTTTGAGTGTGGTTATAAAACTATGCACATTGATCCGAAACTCGGAAGACTGGTTCTAAAACTGTGGAAAATTTTAATGTCACTTTGTGCTGGCACTTAGCTGCCTTTTTGTGTCGCAGATGGTGGATAGTAAAAAATGTATGTCATTGAGCATTTTGTTCATTTTATTAGAGAGAGAGAAAGAGAGAATCAGAACGTATGACAACCAGGGTTGTCAGATTGATTTTGACCTTTTTCGCCAAATTCAATGTCAAAAATCGCCAAAATCGCCAAAGCCTTTATTTTCAAGTTTTTGGCAGTAAAATACATATTTTTTAATATATTAAAAATATTCTTTATAAATTAAAAAAAAAATTAATTTGTTCCGTATCGCTAAAATACGCCAAAAATTCAAAAAAGTCGCCATGGTATATATTTTGTTTAATTTTTATTTAGAAAAAAGCAAAATAGATAGTGAACACAAAAATGGTACGATGTTTACTACAAAAAAAGTTTTTTTGCGGCTAGTATTAAACAAATATTGGATATATTTACATTTTTATATATGTATATATCTAAAACGCTTCACCAGCAAAGCTACCTATTTGTCTTCTTTTTTAGAATACAATGTAAGGGTTTTTCATTTATTCAACGATGGTACAAAAGAAGTGCAACTTATAACTCGTAACAACGCGTCTAGAAGTTCGTATTGCATTCTACTTCAAAGGCGAGTTGTAGTGGAGTTTATAGCTTAAACACAGGCATTACTTATAATAATATAAAGAACATATAAAGAACAGTCAAAGTAAGTTCCTTGAAATTGTACGTACCTGCCGTTTCGTTGCAGCTTTAAAGTTTTGGCATAAACTTTTTTATCTTTGCAATTAACCAACGCTAATTTTTTCATTGGGTTTCAAAAATGTCCAAAGGTATGTAAGAGTTCATAAATATCACTGACAACAACGTATTGTATCTGGGATAAAAAATTGCCACATACATATAATGAAAAAATGTTCATAGACTTTAAATATATTTATATTAATTTCTATTTATTGATTCTTTCAAGAGCACTTTTAAATATGAAAAACTATTTTCTCGAAGATATTCATTATCTTCATCAGCCATTTGAACTTTCAAATACTGACCATACATATGAATGCCTCAAACTTCATACATAAAAATAATATAAGTATAATAAAATTAATATTATTTCTCAGTATTGAATTTAACGATTTTCAAAACAAATGCATAGCTCATCAAAAATAGAAAACAAAATCGCCAACTTTTTTGTAAATCGCCAAAAAATCGCCATGTCGCCAAATCAAAAATAAGGTCGCCAAACAAGTTTGAAAATCGCCACGTTTGGCGAGAAATCGCCACATCTGACAACCCTGATGACAACACAATCAGAAAAGCAGAATTATGGTTGGTGTAAGGAGACAGCTAAGGGTAAGCCAAGAAGAACCGGCTTATGAACTGTCTTTTTGTGGCCTCTTAGTGACAATTTACCCCCTCGTAGGATACCCCTTGTTAAAGTGGCCAGTCATATGGCTAGCATTCAGACTGGTTTTGTCATAAAGGGGCTAGTATTATAACCAGCCACATGAACTACAGGGATATGATTAAAATGTGTCTATAACTTTTGACTTTATTTACAAAAGATTAAAACTGTAATTAAATGTAAGAATTTTAGAAAACGCGATGTTTGCATGGGAGCACCACTAAGGGGACGATATATGGGGCAAGTATGTTTTGAGTAAATGCTTAGGTAGAAAGGCTAATTGAAGTCGGTTATACATTTGATCTCCTTAAATATATTTCTAGCCTGTATTGAAAATTTTGTCTAAGAGCCCCCTTAAGAAATCGAGATAGCGTGTAGGTATGTTTGAAACAAATGATGAGGATGTAAATAACATTGGGTTGGTCATACATTTGACCCGTCTAGGGGTATTCTAGACGCTACAGGATCCAAATTTAAGAATTTCATTAAACCGCCATATTTTTATTAAAGCCTCCCTAAGGGGTGAAGATAAAGGGAAAATATGTTTTCAGAAAATGTTGAGGAAGAAAAACTAATGGATGTCGGTCATACCTTTTATCCCCCTAGGAGTGACTCCTTGGCAGTTATGGAACTGTTTACTCAAGAAAAAGACCCATAACTGCCTTTGGTTTTCGAATAAAACAATTTCCTTAATTTGAAAAGAGCACATTTCGCCTTGACAGTTCGAATCGGATAATTTGTGTTTGCTGGGAAAACTAGATGCTTGGAAATATTTTCTAAATGTTTGCTTGTATGTTATACAAATATTCTATAAAGACTCTTCTCTTCTTACCTCTTGCTATAAAATACTTTTTTCTAATTTGATTATGATGACATTTTTATTGCCTGCAAAAGAAAGTAAAAGAAAAAATGTTTAAAAACTTTGGAGTTAACATAAAACGCACACTTAACCGTCTAAATTCCGAGAGCAAATAATTAAAATGCTTGAACTCGATATTTCACTGAAATGTACATTTAACACTTAACGGTTAAATTTATGTATAAATAATTTATAATATGTTGCATAATAATCAAAAAAAAATTAAATCTGTGGCCTGGTGCTAAAAGGGACAAGTCAAAATATTCACTTTTGAGAAAATTAAAATTAAAGTTTCTTTTTATAGAAGATTAAGGCCCTCATTATGTTAAACGCAACGCAAAGCTAAAGTATGATATTTTAAAGCAAAAACAAACTGCCTGTTTTTAGAACGCGAGTGGTAAAGTGATTCGTGTAATAAAAACAAATTTTGAAATTCTGTTTTTGTTTTGAGCTTGCGTTCTAAAAACAGGCAGAAAGTCATAAATATTTTGTAATTTTTTTTTTTTTTTTTTTTTGCTGTATTCTACAGAAATTTACATTACCTTTTAAAATTTCAACCGCCTTATAACTTGTGGCGTTGACAATTTTAAAACGGTACATAAATTTCTGTAGAAAGCAACAACAAAATTACATAATGTAGTTCGTTGGCGTTGCTTTGCGTTTTATATAATTAGGGCCTAAGTTAAATTAAAATATCTTTTTATATGGAGAGAAAAATTTACTATCAAAACCCTTATAAAGTTGTTCAGAGTTAAATTACCCATTGGTCGTTTCAGAAATATGTAAGAAAGTATTAAAAGACACCTGATGCAACGATTTATTGAAATCAGCAAAATATTGACATTGGCCCTTTTAGCACCACGCGACGGATATATTAATAGCATTTTTAAACATTTCATTTTTATAGAGTTTAAGCTGTTAAAACTGATATTAATTAAATTAAACATATTTTTGTTAGACATGATTTTCATTTTGACTTTTTGCCTACTTAACATTAAAGTAGGCAAAGAACACCATCAAAACCCAAATACCTGTCTGTTTCCCCAAACAACAAAGTCATAATGAAAATGAACTCTTCACAAACAATTTTATTTTTTTTATTTTTAAGTAATTTGCCTTTAAGAACTTTAAAAAAGCTTTAAGTTTAAACGTTAAAGAGATGTTTTCAGTCCACTTTCATTGCCCTCAGCTGGCTTAAAAAAGTTTATGTATTTTTAGTTTTAGTTAATTAAATCTTATTTTTAGATTGATTGTTGTTTCTAGATTCATCGCTTATAAAAAAAAATTGGAACAGCTTTTCCAAGCTTTTAATTAGTAATCCCTGTAATCAGTAATTAATGTCTATGTTTAAAAGCTTCAAAAACAAACTAAAAAAGCCATGCTTTAAGTGTGTAATTAGACTTTGATGTGATAAAAAAAACTAAATGTTTATTATTTAATGTATTTAAAACAATTTAAAATAAAGAAATTTTTAATAAAATGTTGTTGTCTTTTCATGCCATTTAGCCAATCCAACGTTATATGCCCATTATGTTTTCAATACACTAGACCAGGACCATACGGGTATCGTTAGTTTTGAGGTAAGTACTTTTTGTTTTTTTTTAGTTAACAGATATATAAGGGAATTTATGTACCAATTAAATATTTTATAGTCAATTTCCTTTACATATTTGATATAAATATAAGAATAATATGATATAAATTGTGAAAAATGAAAACCTACAATTATTTACAATATTATTATGCACCAGATGGCTAACTTTAAAAATTAATTTTTAAATATATGTTTCGATTCAAGTTTAATACAATTATTTTGCTTGAGACTTTTATAACAATTAAATTTTCAAGGACAATAAATTGTTAACCAAGAGTCCCTTATCCAGGCGATGGGGCTGTGATCTTTGATGTAGTTAGCAGAAGCAGCATTTTTTAATCCGATGTGAGACAGAAAGTGTTAACTGTCACACGATTCGCCTTGCGTACCTGCGAGCAATTTCCCGATCCGCCACCTGGGGACGCGTCCTATGGTATGTGGGTTCTCTATAGCCCTTTAGTGTAATCTATTCGGTTATCAGTTAAGTCTTTGACAAAACAAACCCCGATATGTAACTTTTCCAACTTTAGCTTATTGGATTTAGTATTGGCTGCTTTCCTACCTATCTAAGTTCAGAAACGTTACTTCAAGAGACACTAAGGTTGCTTCTGAGGTTCCCCCAGAGAGGTCATCAAGGTCCCACACTTTTAAAGTTGTGGGTAAATTACTACCCGTGTGTTATTTTGCATTCTAAAGTATTTATGTATGCAGATGATGTCGAAATATTCAAGCATTTTAATGGCTCTTATCAGCAACTTTTACAACAGTCTTATATTGACAAACTTATACAATTATTATTATGGTGAACCTAAAAAATAAAAACTGTTAACATTTGGCATTCTATCGGGTAATCGGTTCCATGAAGAAAGTAGACAATATTACTGATCTGGACTTTTTGCTAGATCACGGGCTTGATTATTACCGTTATCACATTACGTTAACTTTCAACAAGACTTATAGTATTCTTGATTTTATGAATCAAAGGTCTTTATATCTACTATCTACGACTTATTTAGATTGGCTTATTCTAAAGTATATATAAACTGTATGGGATCCTTACTATGCCATATACTTATATCTATAAACAGTAGACCGTCTCAAAAAAAAAGTTGTTGGTTTACACCCCACAAAGCCAACTTTGACAAGTTTTATGAAGATTCCCAAATTATTTTTGAATGAAACTCAATCGGTGCTCAACACACCCTTCGAGCGACGTATTAGAAATGAAAATCGGACAAAAAATGGTAAAGTTATTTTAATTTTCATTAAAATCGAATTGAAATGCACCAAAAAATTGGCATAAACATTTCGCCACTTCGAGGCTGTGTTTAGATTTTTAAAATTTTTTAATGCAGAATCAAAGAATTCTTAAATATTTTTTGTAATTAATCATTCATTGGACGAAAAAAAATTAAGCGAACTTTTTATTCATGAAAAATACCATTTTTGGACCCTTCTTTAACGCGGTTTTGTGCACGGCACATTATCGCTAGAGCCAAAATATTTGGGAATTATTATAAAAGATGTCAAAGTTAATTTTCAGGGAAGAGGGTATAACTTTTGTTTGCCCATATAAGGTGAGTCGGTCTAATAAACAGTATTATTAGGGTTAAAAAAAAGATTTTGATTTTTTTCGACGATTTGAGCTTTCAGTAAAGATAACAACTGTTTTTTATTTGTACTCTTATATCACAAAGAGGGATACAGCTGCATTTTTTGGGCAAAACACTTGCATTGGGTAGACATGACCACTGCTTATTTTAAGTTAGAAAAGGTAAAATTGTGTGAATTTTAAGTTGAATCCACGGTCATATGTTTAATACTTGACCTTTTTAAGCAATCAACTTGAAAAAGTCGTCGTATAATGCTGTGTATCTCTTTTGTACTGGGTTTGATTCATAATTGAAGAGGCTTCTGAATTTCCTTTTGCTCAAATTAACTATAGCGTTCCAATTAAGACGACTCGTATCTTTCAACTAATCAGTCTAAAATACTAGATATCAACGAAAACCAAACATTTTTTTATAAATAGTCAATGTATTCACGTTCCCAGCAAAAACTTTACTTACAATCCTACTTTTAATGACTTCAAGAATTCATTACTTTGTAGCTTTATTCGCCACTTTTTGGATTATTAGTTATATATTAAATAATGGATTTATTATTATATCTTAAATATACAGACAAATTTAAATTTTCATTATGACAATAAAAATGTCATTATAGTCATTATAGTCAAAAACATAGTTTTTTAATACAAAAACTACACTGCCCCGGTAGACTAGCTGGTAGCGAGCTAGTCTATCAGCCCCGAGGTTGCGCGATCGAATCCCGCCAGAGACAGAAAAAATAATAAAAAATAAAATAAGAAAAAAAAAATTAAATTAAATTAAAAAAAATAATTTAAAAAAAATTTAAAAAATAATTTTTTACTTTATTGACTTTGTGTAACTATATATTTTTATAAAAATTTTAAGTATAAAAAAACATATTATTTTTTAGATTATAATAGGCTAAATTATAAAGGATTACTTTTGGGACATCTCGAACAAAAAAAAGTACTTTTTCTAGTAGAAAAGTAAGTAGGCGGCTCGTCAAATTCTGATTATTTTTCTGCTTATTTTGTAAGCAAAGTTTTTGCTACACTGAAAAAAATTTCTTCACAGATCCAATGAAATTTACATTAAAATTCAACCTATGTAACCTTTCATTGGATTAATGAAATGTTTCATAAAATCAATGAAAATTTTGCATTAGTTTAATGACAAACGTTTATTTTATCCATTTTTTCAATGAGGATTCATAAAATCAATGAAAATTTTGTCATTGATTTTATTAATCCTTCATTAATTCAATGAAAGGTTACATAGGTTGAATTTTAATGTAAATTTCATTGGATCTGTGAAGAAAATTTTTTCAGTGTAGGTTGTAAGTGTTTATAATCCAGTCGACTCAGGATTACTTTTTATTTCGATCTAACTATGGCCGCCCGGCTGGCCGACTACCTTGAACACGATATTGGAGATATCTTAAAATTTTGTACAGGCGTTTTAAAAGTCATAAGAAACAAGACAATTGAAAATTTTGAGAATCGGTCCATTTTTTCACATGGCCGAAAAGAAACTTCTTTCCGGAAAAGTGGTTTTGTGCCATCTCTTTATGTTGGTATTCAGATTAAATTTGGTCCTAACTCATTTGATTACAATCTAAATCATCTTCGAAAATAAACATTGATATCATAACTTCCATATATATGTTGTTAGTGATAAAAAAAAAATTACTCAAAGATAAAATATTTAATACAAAAAACTCTATATGAATCTTAAGCGCATAACATAAATTTGTGCTGGAAGGTCCGTAATTGACCATTAGTCTCAAATAGGCTCCATCCACTCTCGAAAATTTATCTCTAAATATTGTACTGCAGGTTATCATGTGGCCAGCCTTGACCGACATTACTTTCTTACTTTTAGGCAATGGCGAAAGCTGTTTTCTTTATAAGTTTCCTTTTGTTTTTACAACTACATACAATGGATGCTTTACACACATATCTAAGAATTGCTGTAAGAAAATGAATTTCAATTTCGAAAAAACACCTCAAATTCATATTTTAAGCCTGTTTATTGGCTCTTCATGTTTTTCTAGAGATCTTGCCCGCACAGAAAAAAATTTTGCACCAGTAAAAGCATTAATCAAAAGTAAAATCAGTTTTAATTAAACGTTTAATCAATTGAATTAAACTTTTAATCAAGTGTATTAAACGTTTAATTGACAATATAATTTTCCCCAGCAAACAAATTAATAATATCAATTAAGCGTTTAATTCACTTGATTAAACGTTTAATTCAATTGATTTATCGTTAAATTCGCTTGATTAAATTTTTAATTAAAACTGCTTTTACTAGTGCAATTTTTTTTTTCTGTGCACTACACTAAATTAACAATCACGCCTAATTCTCTTCTTTTAATGCAACATTTTTTAAGCGCGCACACCTATTTTGTAGTGTTAAAGCTACTATTACACACTTACTTACCTATGAGGATTTGAAAGTATTCTTCTTTTAATATCTCTACATTATTTTTCTTTTTTTTTTTCAAAAAAACAGAAATAATAATAAAATAAAAACCCTCACTCAGATCAACTACGGTGACATTTGACGATGTCAAGTTTTTACAACATACCACGTTCACAAAACCAAACGAGCACGTTCCAAAAAAAAAAAAAGAATTCAGCGGCTTAGTTGCTGTGTAATGACAAAGTAATTGAGCTTCTTGTTAAAAAAAAAAAGTGGAAAACAAATTAGAAAACAAAAACTTTCATACAAAAATGTTTTTCGTTGAATTGTACGTCGTTTATGGCACGTTGGCAGGCAGTCAGAGGAACTTTAGTTGTCAGTAACAGTTTTCTTGCACTATTTTTGGTTGAATGGCAGATATTTTTGAAAAAAAAACCAAATTAAAGTGATTTAGTAAAATAAAAAAAAGTTTTTTTAAGGTTTTAATGAAAACTTCTGTTTTTAAGTGAAAATGTTTTCACCTCTTTTCGTGATACAGTTTCTTCTGATTTTTTTATTTTTATTTGAGAGGAAAATAAACGCAAGACAAAAAACTCAGTCAATTTGTGTTTCGTATTAAAGGTATTAAAAAGCAAAAATCTTCTTAATGATTTTTTGTTTAAATTAAAAAAAATAACGGAACTACCTTAACCATTGTTGTTAACTGTAGGGAAAATCTATTATACAAAGGGATTTTTCTATAAAAATGGTAGATTCTTTTTAATTCTTCAAATTCAATTCTTTAATTTCAAGAGAAACAAAAGAAATCAAAAAAAAGACGGAAAAAATATAAAAAAAATTACTTTTCAATAAAACTTTGGAATACAATGTCATGCCGGAAGCAGCAACCCATTGTGAACCAACCCAATATAAAACACATGAGATATTCATATTTTTTTTTATTTTTTTTCTTTTAAGACGGCATTTACATTATGCAATTAACGCCGCAACTTGCCGCAACTTTCACATGCAACTTTTTGTTTGTTAGCAAGAGGTCTTGGGAAGAAAACGGGGTTGAAAAAGTTGAAAAAATGCTTGAATAAAATGTAAATGTAAATGTTAAAAAAGTTTCGTAGCAACTACTTTAAAAGAAAATAGAAAAAAAACTCGGCGTTAATTGCATAGATGTAAATGCCGTCTAAATAACATAAATTTCATTAAAACAAGTTAGAGTGCTATATTCGGCTGTACCGAATCTTTGATACCCTACACCGACATTTCGAATGTTTTAGGAGTAATATCTGTATGATGTCTATTTATTACTAGTTTATTTTTATAAAAACAGACATCTGCATTAAAATTGGTTGCGGTTTAGACCTAAAAAAAATTATTGACCAACAATCAGAAAGTTGAATGCTTTTTTTAGCAAGTTTAAATAGCTTGAGTAAAGTATCATGATTCGTAACAGTTTAAGCTGAACTTAAATGATTTACAGCAGAGTGACTTCTGGTATTAAAAAACATAAATTTCAATACAGCGGAGCAATTAGTTTTAGCGTTTGCAGGGAATTTCAGAAGGCTGCTAAAATGGGATCTAAGGTAAATTATGGACCGTGTATCACAAAATGGCATAACATTTTTTGTTGGCCATATGAAGCTAAGCTGGCAGAAGTTTGCCCAGAGTGGGCTTTATACAGGGCCTAGGGTTAATTATGGACCGATCTTCACGAAATTTCACAGTGTCATTTCTAGTCCTATTAAACTGTGATGAGCCAAAATTTGTAATGATAGCATTTTTTATTATGGTTTTAGGTGTATT
The DNA here is from genome assembly GCA_930367215.1 of Pollenia angustigena. NCBI lineage: Eukaryota > Metazoa > Arthropoda > Insecta > Diptera > Polleniidae > Pollenia > Pollenia angustigena. The sequence continues at coordinate 170,184,941 of OV884059.1, read as the reverse complement.
AAACTGTTTTCCGGGAGTAGGGTTTATATGGGGCCTAGTGTTTACTATGGACAGATCTTCGCGAAATTTCACAGTGTCATTTCTAGTCCTATAAAACTGTGTTGTACCAAATTTTATTATGATAGCATTATATTTTACAGTTTTATGAGTATTAAACTGTTTTCCGGAAGTAGGGTTTATATGGGGCCTAGGGTAAACTGTAGACCGATCTTCACGAAATTTCATAGTGGCATTTCAAGTTCAATAAAACTCAGACATGCCAAAATTTGTTATGATAGCATTATTAATTACGGTTTTAGGCGTATTAAACTGTTTTCCGGGAGTATCGTAGGGCCTATCATAAATTATGGACCGATCTTCACGAAATTTCACAGTGCTATTTTTAGTCCAAGAAAACTGAGACGTACCAAATTTTGTTACGATAGCGTTATTTTTTACGGTTTTGGGCGTACTAAACTGTTTTCCGGGAGTAGTGTTTATATGGGGCTTAGGATAAATTATGGACGGATCAACAACGTGATTTCCAGTCGAATAAAACAAATTTTTGCAAAATCTTATCTCATTCCGAACCTTGTTCCACCATTTATGTTGTTTTTTTGTAACAAAGTTATCAATTTTTTTAGGTGGTGGTTCCACATTTTGATTCATAGCTCTGGTCCTACTAAACCGATTTTGCTGGATTTCAATCCCAAACTGCTTAGGATAACTACCAGCAAATTGGCACTAAGTGTGTTCATTTCGTTCGAGTTTTTCGAAAGTGAGCGTGTTTTCAACAGACGGACAGACAGACGGACATGGCTAAATCGACTTAGAATCACTCAAGGACCCAGAATATATATACTTTATGGGGTCTGAGATGAATAGTAAAAAAGTTTCACACGGAATGACAAACTTAGTATACCCTCTTTACAACTAATTGTGGTGGAGGGTATAAAAAATTGCAGATATTGCATATAGGGAAAACACTTCAATACGCCTGAACCCGAATCAAAAAACATTGTAGTGGCGAAAATTTGTCCAATTTAGTTTCGTAGGACTAGAAATAAGACCATAAAACTCTTCAAACCATTTAAAATTATTCACAAATTTTTTCCATTTTGTTAAAGTTTAAATATTAAGCACCTTTCACTCAACTGACATAATTTAATTCATTTAAATTCATTGTGCGTGACACATTCGAAAATTGTATTTAATTTTCATTTGTTGTTTATTCAAGACAAAAATTAAACGTTTAGAAAGTTCTTTGGCAGGTCATACACCAACGGCTGTTTTAAATAAAACTTTCAAAAAACAATTACGCTTACTTACAGCACCCAAACATTCTCTCTCTCTCTAATTGCAAAAACAAATTGCCTCCATGGCTTTATATTAGGATGAGGACTTCATTTAAATATTAACAGCCCGCTCGGGCTCGCTGGTATTTGATCTCAAAGAAAACTAACTGGAAAAGGAAAATTTAAATTCTTAAAAATAAATTACAAAGGAAATTGTGCGTTAAATTGGGGGAGTCGTTAATAATTAATTAACAACAACATTTAAAAGTTTCTTTGAAATAAAAATAAAAGAATTCAAAGAAATAATAACTTTATAGCCTCCACCACCCAGAGTAGTAAATAAGGGTATGTTAAGTTTGTCATTTCGTAAGTAAGACCAGGAAATATTCATCTCAGTTTTCTGGGGCATTTAAACATTTTAAGGCGTGTTAGCCATGTCCGTCTGTCTGCCCGTTAATCCGTATGGCCGTCTATTGAAATAAAGCCAGCATAATCGGTTCAGTACGAAAATATTTATGAATCTTTTAACTTCAACTTGTATATACCACAGTTTATACCAGAGTTGTGGAGTCAGAGTTGAGGTTTTTGTACCGTAGTTGGAGTCGAAATACCAACAAAAACTCGCGACGCCGACTCCAAAAACTTTTCTGTATAAAAAAATGTCTAATATTTTTCAAAATAAAAAAATTTAAAAGCTGTAAAAATTTTAAAGTCAGAAAATAAGGACCTACGTTACATATGCCAAGAACTATATTAGAGCTCAATGCAGCACCTGTTAGAATTAAAATATCGATTTAAAAGTTTTACAGAATCATTTTCATGTTTTATTTAACTATTTTAAAGGTACAGCATTAAAAAAAGAGCTTAAAGTCAAATTAGGACCAGCCTCATTTACATTTAGCATCAAGTTTAGAGTAGAAGTCGGAGTTGGAGTCCGAGTCGGATTTGAACTATCTCTTGAAGGTTCAATAAACCTGGTTTAAACAATATTTACTTTTCACAACCAACATTGATAAGTTTTTTATTGCATCTTGGCAATTTTTTTTAAATTCATGTGAAAGCCCTGGTGCCAAGCCCACTTACATGGGCGACATATAACAAAAGCCTTGATTTTATCCGTGTTTAACTAACTGCAGTCGAATTAGCAAAATTCGTTTAACTTTGATTTCATTGCTTTGGCTGTTTGTAACTGTTTAAAGTGAACCAATGCTTTTGCTTATGATTGTGAAAAAAAAACTTACTAGTCGCAGTCGTATCATAAGCAGAAAACGATTTCTAACAAAAATAAAAGCACAAGCAATGTCTTTGATTTTGAAAGTTACCAGAAGTCGCAGCCAAAAAAGCAGAAATTCTTTCCATTTCACAAGTTTTCAGCAGGTGTAGTCAACTATTTTTTTTTTTTTTTTATTCTTTTCTTTATAAATTCACACATGTAAACGCAGCTGTACTTCAGCTCTTACCGATGTGACAGAGGATATTTTTGGTATTATTGGACCACTCAAATGGTTTTGATACAGTGCACCATTCAATCTTGTGTATGAAGTTGTTAAAATGATTTGAGTTTTCCACGTTTCTGTGAAACTAATTCCATCATAGACAGCAAAAAATACAAATAGATTTCAATTTAAAACTGTGAGATTAATTTAAAAATAAATTTGCACTAGTAAACAAATAAATAGCATCAATAAAACGTTTAATTCACTTGATTAAATTTTTAATAAAAACTGATTTTACTTATGATTAATGCTTTAATTCGTGAAAAATTTAAAGAATTTTTTCTGTGTACCTTTCAAGTAGATGCCAATTAGTTGCAAATAACGAATCTACATTGCGTCTTTTACAAGTAACTAGAGAAGTCTCTCAGGGAATCATGCTTGGACCCCTGCTTTACTCGTTATATATAAACGATCTTCTTAAACAACTCTCGTATTCTAGAAAACAAATGTATGGTGATAACGTTCGCATGTATCTCAATGTCAAATAGTATAAAAACACAGGAATTATCCTAGGAAAATTTGGACATGGGCACCGGTTTGTGACTTAATTCTAATAAATCAAAATGCATATTAATATGTAAAGTAGCGTTTCAAGTAGATATTAGATAAATATTTTTCTTGGTGATTCGAGAATCAATATTTTAAATTCAGCAAGAAATTAAGGAGTAATAATTTACAGAACTTTACCTTAGTCAAATCACATTACACAAGTTTGTGGTAAAGTATAGGGGCATGTTGCGAAGTTTATGAGCTACACAGCACTTAACACCTCTGCAAGTAAGAATATTACTGTGCTTTGTTGTGATACAGACGTGTATTTTAGCCCCGCATACGATTTGAACTATTAATTAATCACATTTGATTTTATAATAAGAGCAGCGAATGGACGCTTAAAAAAAAATAATATACATATTTTGTTATTTAAATTATTTAACATAATAGTGAACAATTTAAAACGATTAAATTAAATAAAATAAAACAGTAAAAATAAATACGTATGTATGAATGTTCATACATGTGTATACATATTCTGAACAAAAACATTAAAATTTCTTGTTTTTTTTTTGTTGTTGTAAAATACAATAAATAATAAAAATATTAAAGCAAAGCAAAACGGTGAAAAACAAAAACAACTTTGCATGAGTACGAACAGTGAAACAACACTAAGACAAAATGAAAGAAACGTTTACGTTTTAGTTCAATCAAACGAAAATAATGCGGAAATAAATAAAACTAAACAAAATAATATAAACTATTTAACGGCTAAGCCAATTACTAGAACACGTTCCCTATCACCCTCGGTGTTTACAAAAACAGTGGATAGTGACTCATTAAAAAAACTACAACTAGATTTGGTGACAAGTGTTGCCAGGCCAGCAAGTATTGCCGTGACGTCAAAAACAAATTTAGTGGGAAATGAAACCATGAACTTAAACACAAATGCAATGGAAAACCCCCCTGTAAAAAGCTGCCAAAAGCCTACAGTACAAGTTGGTATGGACAGGTACATAACAGTGCTTAAACGGGGACGCAGCCCTACCTCTGCAGCAGTTGCTTCGGCCTCAAAAGTACCATCTTTTGATATAATAAATACACAAAATCGTTTTGCGATTCTGGAGGATGAATCCTCTGAAGCACCAAACGTCATTAAATCGTCTAAGCCACCCCCGATATACCTTAGAGAGCAAAACTCTAATGAGTTAATAAAAAGTTTAATTTCGGTAATAGGTGAAAATTCCTTTTATGTAGCTGCAATAAAGCGCGGTATCATTAACGAGACTAAAATACAGGTGAATCACGAGGATGATTTTCGAAAAGTAATTACAGTATTTGAGACTCTGAATAAAAACTTTTATACTTATCAACTGAAGAGCAGTAAAGGTCTTCAGGTAGTAGTCAAGGGCATTGACTCATGCGTAGACCCAGAAGAGGTTAAAACATTCTTAGAAGAAAAAGGCTTCAAGGTAAAGCATGTAGTAAATATAAAAAATAGAGAAAAAATTCCCCAACCACTCTTTCGAGTTGAGTTTGAACCCGGCGACGTAAAACTTAAAAAAAACGAAACACATCCTATTTACAATTTAAAATATATTCTCTACAGAAGAATAACTATAGAAGAGCCGCACAAAAGAAATGGTCCCGTTTAATGTTTAAACTGTCAAGAGTACGGTCATACTAAGGCATACTGCTATTTACCCCCTGTCTGCGTAGTATGTGGTGAACTACACGGTACAGTTTCTTGCGATAAGTCTAAAACCGACCCCAACGTAAAAAAATGTAGCAACTGTGGCGGTAATCACACTGCCAATTATAGAGGATGCCCTGTATATAATATCGTCAAGCAGACGGTTGGACCAAAAACAAATACCCCTCAAATGCAGGTTGCAAATCAAGTAAACACAAATGCAATTCAAGCCCCCCAGCCTAGTAATAACAGAACCTCTTACGCTAACGTCCTAAAATCAAACCATCAGCCAATGCAAGGTGCTTCGCCAAGTAATGATGAAACTCCGGTTTCTAATTTAAGTCGCTTAGAAAAAACCATGGAAACATTAGTGCAAACGGTAAATAATTTTACGAACACAATGGGTAATATGATGCAGGAAATGCTTAGAATGCAATCGATGTTATTGCAAGCTGTACTTAATAAACCATGAACTGTTTAAAAATTTGTTTTTGGAACGCAAACGGCATCCGCCAACATAAAAATGAATTAGAATACTTTCTTAAAAATAAACAAATTGATGTCATGATGATTTCTGAAACTCATTTGACCTCAAGAAATACGTTTAAAATAAATGGTTATATACTATATGATACCAAGGACCCTCGAGATAGAGCTTGTGGAGGTTCTGCCATTTTAATAAAAACCCGAGTGAAACACTACCTAATGTGTGATCATCGTGAAGATTATCTCCAAGCAACGAACATTTGCGTTGAGGAATTAAATAGAAACCTAGTAATTTCATCGTTATACTCCCCGCCTAGATTTTCAATATCGGAGGACCAATATTATAAATATTTTAAATCATTAGGACCGTGTTTCCTAGCCGCTGGCGATTATAACGCTAAACATACCTTCTGGGGGTCGCGACTTATAACACCAAAGGGTCGTGTTTTATTTAACACAATTTCTAAAATGGATTTAAATGTGGTAGCGAGCGGACAACCAACATATTGGCCCACTGATCATCAAAAAATTCCAGATGTCATCGATTTCGGCGTGGTTAAAAACATTCCCTTAGAAACGATTCATATTGAAGCCTCCCTAGATTTATCTTCCGACCACACACCTACAATTGTTACTATAATGAACCCCAATAGAATTGTACCTCCGACGACAGCTTCGCAAATTAATTGGTTAAAATATAAAAAATATCTCAGTACCCATTGCACAGAAAATATTCCGCTCAGTACACCGGATTATGTAGATCGCTCTATTGACAATTTTGACAGTTTTCTGAAACTAGCTGTTCAACATTCCAATATTGTCCCCAAAAAAACAAAAACTATTAAAATATATTCCACAGATGTCGAGCATCTTTTGTCTGAAAAAAGGAGGGCTCGAAGAGATTGGCAATTGCACAGATCCCCTCAACTTAAGAACTTACTTAAAGAGTGTACAAAAAGACTTAGTAAGTTACTGCAGACTAAGAAAACGGCTTCTCTGGAAAAATATCTTGAGGAACTTGATGCAACCCCACAATCAAACTACTCATTATGGCGCGCAGCTAGAAATCTCAAAAGGCCAGTTGTCTCTAAACCACCATTAAGAAACTTGAATGGAAGTTGGGCAAGAAATGATGTTGAAAAAGGAAATCTGTATGTCAATCATTTAAAAAACGTATTTACCCCAAATATATCTCACGATATTGCGGTCGAGTTACCACCTGTTGCTGCTAGAGCAGCTGTTCCGCTAAGATTTGAGATAAGAGAAATCGAAAAGGCTATTTGTGATTTAAACCCCAAGAAGGCTCCTGGTTTTGATAAGATCAGCAACAAAATGCTTTTGGAGCTACCCAGCATAGCAAAGAAAATTATTCTTTTAATTTTTAATGCTATTTTACGCCTTGAATACTATCCTCAAAAGTGGAAGGTCTCCTTAGTCACCATGATACCTAAACCTGGAAAGGATCACACAAAAGTTGAGTCATATAGGCCTATAAGCTTACTTTCTAATATATCAAAGCTGTTTGAGAAGCTGTTAGCGTCAAAATTAACCCCAATTTTAAATGAAAATAGATGTATTCCTAACCACCAATTCGGCTTTAGAAGAGAACACAGCACAATTGAGCAAACCCATCGTATAGTAAACGCAATAAGAAAAGCCTTTGAAGAAAAAAAATATTGCTCCGCTCTCTTCATCGATGTTTCTCAAACTTTTGATAAAGTCTGGCATGAAGGCTTATTACATAAATTGAAGCTCAACTTACCAGTAAACACACACAAGCTGTTACAAAGCTACTTAGTCGGTCGAAAATTTATTATTAAAGAAGGTGATTATTTAAGCTCTCCTCAGCAAATTGACGCTGGAGTCCCTCAGGGAAGCATCCTGGGCCCACTTTTATACTTAATATATACCTCGGACATGCCAACAAACAACTACACACAAACTTCAACATTTGCTGATGATACAGCTTTTTTGAGCGTGCACGAAAACCGTCAAGAAGCATCTCGATACCTACAGGATCATATATTTCAACTCGAACTATGGTTAAAGCAATGGAGGATAGAGGTCAATGAGCAAAAATGCGTACATATAACATTCACCTTGCGTCGGGAATCATGCCCCCCTATTAAAATCAATAATCAAATAATACCTCAAAATTCGCATGTAAAATACCTCGGTATTCATCTAGATCGCCGTTTAACGTGGAAAAGCCATATAGAGGCAAAATTAACTCAAATGAAACTAAAAGCCATCCAAATTCATTGGCTTATTGGAAGAAACTCTGTCCTTAGTCTCGACTGCAAACTTCTTCTTTACAACTCCATCTTAAAGCCAATCTGGTGCTATGGTATTCAGTTATGGGGCACTGCCTCGGCCTCTAATATCGAAAAAATTCAAAGGCGCCAAAATAAACTACTTCGAATAATCACAGCTGCCCCTTGGTATGTTAAAAACTCAAATATTCACAAGGATCTTAATGTTCCATTAGTTAAAACTATGATTACGAAATATGCAGTAAAATACTTAAAAAGGCTCGAATCGCACCCGAACCCACTAGCACGAAATATTTTAAATGATAGCGGCCACACTCGCTTAAGAAGAAGAGACACTGCAGCACTTATCCAATTAGATGAGCGATAAACACTATAAAAGTGAACAGAACCCGCGATGAAGAAAATTTTTGTCTGGCACTGGCAGGACAAAAAATAACGTATTAGGTTAAGATTTGATTAATTATTGTTAGTTCATATTTAATATATGTATGAAGATTCAATAAATAAATAATGAGAAAAAAAAAATATGTATATTGCCGACCTTTTGTACTCGCCTGAAATTTTTAATGGTTTTAACACAAAAGACAGGCGAAAGTTGACCGAAGCAAACAACAATATCATCCGTGACATTTCCTCTTTAAAAGATTTGATCCTATACAGTGGCATTCTTGTCGCTTATTCAATATGTCATTTAAAATAAACCTCTCAAAAACTTAATATTATTTCTCAAAATCTGATGACAAAGGGAAAAATTTAATACAATTTCGTTGTCATGATCATGCTTCTCAATGTCAAAACTTTATATTAAGCAAACGTTTCTGGAATCAACTTCCAAATTATTTTCAAGTCACTAGCAATGCTATAAGATTTAGAAAGTTACTGAGAGATTATTTTTCGTATATTTTTATATGTTTTATTATTTGTATATGCCTTTATTTTACTCTATATTAATATAATATGGAGGGTTCAAAGCTGAACCGAACCAAGTCAAAAAATAAAATGCATAAATGTATATCAAAACTGGTGTGAAATTCTTCGCAAAGTTTAACTCTATCGAGTTCTGTTACGGACTAAATCAAAAAGTTTTTCGTTCCAAAGGTAACGGTAATAAACCCATGTCAATGGCTCCAGAAATTAATGGAAATTCACTTATTCAAACTCAACATATTATCGAATTTTCATTTTTGACTTGGTTCGCTTCAGCTCTGAGCCCTCCATATATGTATGTAGTTCTTGGAGAATATAATCTTTTGTCAATGTATAATTTAACTCGTCTGTTTCTTATAATGTAATTTATAAGATGTTGCGTCTTGTTGTATTACAAAATCAAATAAATACATAAACACAAAATAAAACAAGTAAGAAAGTATTGTCGGTCAAGCACGACCACATGATACCCTACACCACAGTATTTAAAAACACATCATGCTTATGTGTCCATATAAATATGGATTTATATATGTTTTAAGTTTCATTCAAATCGGTTTGATAGTTTCTGAGAGGAAGAAATTTCCCCCTATCTTCCCTCGTGGTCCTACGATTCGGCCCATTTTCTATAGGCTTGGCCCTTGTGCCAATGAGAACCTATGACCCAAATTTTATCAAATTATCACCAAAATTGCGACCTGTACTTTGCGCACAAGGTTACATGGACAGCCAGCCAGCTGGACGGACATCGTTAGTTCGACTCAGAAAGTGATTCTGAGTAGATCGGTATACTTTAAGGTGGGTCTAGGACCACTATTTTAAGGCGTTACACACATCAGCACAAATGCATAATACACTCTCCACTATTGTGGTGTGGGTATAAAAATATTATAGGGAACAATGTTTTCACTTTTATGTAACTCTAGCTAATACCCGGCGTGCTTCGCCACCCTTATCGTAATGAAATAAACATGTAATAGTTAAAAACAGTGTTTGAAAATAAACATTAAATATCGCTCGAAAAAAAAACGCTAATCGTGTTTGTGTAAAAAATCCTAAAAATAACGAAAACAAAAATAATACTGTTCTCAAAAAAAACGATGAGAACATTTAATTCCGTTCAGTTTTTTTTGGCTGGTAAAAGACACCAAACATTTTTTACAAAAACAAAATACACATACGAAATAAAAAAATAAAGCCAGTAAAATAAAAAAAACATATACACACATATAAGATGTTCGTGCTGCGGCCGTTGCTAAAATTTTTTGTTTGTTCAGCAATGTAAAAAAAGAAACATTATAGAACATTTAAATATAATGTTTGTCTACAGTATCACTACAATTGTTCTGCTTTTTAACGAAAAACAGAATACTATATAATATTCGGCTCCTTCTTGAAAATAGTTACAAATGGTATAAAAGGTTGTGTTCGTCTACACAAACACTAAAAAATATATATCGTTCCTGGGTGTGTGAGCCGAACGCTAAATAATGTTCTGTTTATTTTCGAACACTGGTTAAAAAATATATTTATATAAAAAGTTACTTATAAATTTTTCTTATTATATGGACGCCAAAGTTGATCATACATGGAACCCACTATTGGCATTGTACTCACTTAATCTCTATATATTTTTATGAATATCAAAATTGGCTTGCAAAATTAGATGGCTCTTGTCAAGCTATAGAAATTTTAGCATTAATTTCATATGGGAGGTACCACGTCATCTATTGCCAAATTTTGTAGATTGTAGCTGTAATAGTTTCCATGATATAAAAATTTTATAATTAACTTCGTAGAGGAGGCACCACGCCTACAATTAGTAATCCGCCCTATTTTGCCATAAATATTCCTATTTATATTAAAGTTACAAGTACAAATTTTGTGGCTCTAGTTCACAGAACTACTTCATATAGAAAGCGCCACGCACAATATTGGTGTTCCACTCATTTTTATCCAAAATATTTACATTGATATTAAAGTTACTGCTACAAATATTCGTAATTAAAGTTTTCCAAATATACACATTGTGGTATTTAATGAATAAGGGTACAGCCACGCCCACTTTTGTTAGCGCACGCATTTCTTTCCTAAATGTTCATATGGATATCGGAGGTACCTGAGCCAAATTTTATGACCCTAGCTGTTATAGTTTTGCACAAAAAGGAATTTTAGTATTTAAATCATATACGAGGAGAAGCCACACCCACAAAGTACCCACTTTGTCAAAATGTGGGTACTTTAACTGTTATTGTTTTACAGATATACGAATTTAAGTCTTTACTTCATGTGAAAAATGCCATGCCTACTATTGCAAGTCCACCCATTTCTTACTTAACTTGAAGGCTCTAGCTGTATTAGTTTCCGAAATAAACCATTTTTACTACTTACTAATTAAAGATATTTCAGTTTTATTAAAGGTTAATTAAACAAATTTTCATATAAAATTCGTCTTATTCACCTGTTATAAGCATGGAATATTGCTTATTCATAAGGCCTGAATTCTTTAATTGGGCGTGGCACCTCGCCTACTTGCAATTTTAAAACAAAATAAGGCCCGTGTTTCCTTCCAGACATACAGGAATACGCTGTAAAAAATTCAAGAAAATCGGTTCAGTCGTCTATAGACTACACTCAAAATATTATGTAGTTAAATTCAAACGAAAATTCATTTTATACAAATTAAAATTCAGTTAGAAAACGGATCATTAACATTTCATTTAAAACAAATGATTTTTACATTAATTTTAAAATTTTTTATTTATTGAACAGCATATTCGTTAAAATTTAATAGCTTTTACTTTAAAAACAAAAAAATATTTTAGCCGACAAAAATCAAACTACATAACAAAATAAATACGGAAAAACATTATTTTTTGGTAGTTTGTTTTTTGAATAACAAACATTAATGTTAAAAAAAAAATTTTCGTAAAATAACTATATTTTTATTCAATTTTAACAGTACGGAAAACGAATTTAATAACCCACAATCAGTTACTGTAATAATTTTATAAGTGTACAAACATACCCAAATTCATTGTATATTGTTAGATCATATAAAAATTATAATTAAAACTATATTTTATATTTATTTTATAAAATAAAAACGGTTGATTGCAACTTTACAACTTGCAAAAGAGTTTTTGATTCTTCGACTGTAACCAGAGTTACCATTTTAGCATATTTTCTGCTAGATTTAGCAGATTGAGTTGGAGATTTGCATTTTTTTTAATATGTTTAAACTTTTGTGGCATATTTCCCTGTCCAACTGACTGTAACTATTTGCGACTTTCCAAATCAAAGAAACTACTTCTGCTTTTACTTGCGGTACTAGTTAGTATCACTAACCAAAAGCAACGGAAAAGAAATTAAAATTTTCAAACCGACGACTGCCGAAAATGCTGTTCAATTGCCCATAAATCGTTTTGTGATTTTACTTTGATTGAAACTGCCTTTTTTCAGAAGCATGAGCAGAAGTCAAACCAAATTAAAGAGACTTATTGCAGTTTTAAAGCAACTTATTGCAGTTTTGTAAACATTGGATTTCATTCATGTCTTAACGCGACAAAATACCCGAAATTGGCCGAAATTCGACCACCCGACATTTACTTTCTAGAGAACCGGTGCGTTATACAACAAAAACGTACACATTTTAAGAGAACGGCAAAAATGCACTATTCACCCAACTTTGTACGTATGTATGTCTTTAAGATAAATTTAACCGCTTTTCAAACACTTTCATTCAAAAAAAAAAAATATATTGTGCATATCTACACACAAATTCCTTTAAAACGATATATATATCATTAAAATCGGTGGACGATAAGATACTTAAAAATCAACCACGAAAAAATTGTTCCCGTATTTATATACGAGATATCAACAAATTTTGCCCACATTATTTTGTATGAAAAGAAGTTTATATATATTCAAAAAACTAAGTGCATATTAATACGGATTTTCAGTTGCATTTAATATTGTCCGTTGATTGAGTTAAATTCTTCTTTATGATAAATTAAATAAAAATGTAATTTAAAGCAACGAAAAGTTCATTTAATTTTTACTGTCAAAAATTCAACCACGAATTCCGTAAAACGAAATGAATTTTCAGTTATCTTATATAAATTAATTGTCAAAAAATTAACTACATATTCCGTAAATACAAATAAATATGCATTTATTTTATAAAATTTTACTGTCAAAAATTCAACACCATATTCAGTAAAAACAATTAAATATTCAGTTATTTTATATAATTGTACTACCAAAAATTAATTTTTACTTATTTATAAAAAATGAATTGCTTGTTTTGTGTAAGCAATACCCATTTTCTATTAGTTAATATAATTTAGTTAAATACATCAAATTTTAAAGGTAAAATAATTGCGAAGCCATATCGGTCATGCTGCTTGGTGTCTTATAATTGAGATTTCTTCTGTAAACAACGTGGTCAGTACAACAAAAGTAAAACAAACTTGTGTATCAGGGTAAGTAAATAATAATATTCTCCCTCTCACGCTTATAAGAAAAACAAGCAGACAGGTGTCTGTCTGGTACTTTTTAGAAATTCGGCTCTTTTGTGGAGTAAACGAAACTTTAATGAAATAACTGAATATTTTATTGTTTTTACTGAATATGGGGTCAATTTTTTGACAGTAAAATTTTAAAAAATAACTGAATATTTAATTGTTTTTACTGAATATGGTGTTGAATTTTTGACAGTAAAATTTTACAAAATAACTGAATATTTATTTGATTTGATTTATTTGATATGGTGTTGAATTTTTTACAGTGAAAATTAAATGGACTTTTTGTTAAAAATAAATGAAAAATAAGGAGACCGGATTTTAATTGAAGTTTCATTTATTTTATATTACAATTTCAGTTAATTTTACGTACAGAATATTGTGAGTGCGAATACAGCTTTCTTACTTGTTTGCAATAAAATTTCAAATTAATATTTAATAAAACAAAAAGTATACGAGAGACATTAAAAAGTAATACAATAGAAGTTCTTTAAACAATACACATTTAAAATTTCAACAATGATTTTATTTTGAATCAAAATAAACGTAATTGAGTTACAATCTTAATTAACTGTCACGTTTGTGAGACATTATTAATTATTCGAGCAGAAAAATCTAAAATTTGACAATGTAACCATATTGTTTTTAGGAGCCTTCCTCTTTCTTTTTACTACGTAGTTTCTATTGTCGCTGTATTCTAGTCGCAGTTTTTGCCTATTGTTCTCATTGTTGGAAATGAATAAAATTTAATTTAATTTACTCGGCTGCTAGTTGTTAAAAGCAACTGAAGCATTAAATGTCCTGTAATAATACAACGCGTAAATACAATGGCAGAATGTTGAATTTTAGTAAAACTTTCGCGTTAATGTATTTAAAGCAGCAGAGATTTAATAGCATTTATGCGTAAATTAATGGTTGTTAAATTTAAATCAGGGACCGTCATGGTTATAAGTGATAACAAAAAAGTTATTTTGTGAATTAAAAAGAAAATCCGTATGAAACAGCCATTTTTCAACGTAAAAGCAAAAGGTCGAACGAAACTCTAAAAACTAAAGTTTAAATTCGCCGTCATTTAATAAAACTCATTGGAGGAGTTGAACTTTTTTTATCAGAAAATAAATCTCATTTTATTTATGTAAATTGAATCCCAAAGCTTGCCACTGATTAAATCATTACAATTTGTAGAGAAGTGGCATCTAATCAACTGCCATTGCAATTTAATAAATCATCAATAAAATAAAGCCATGTGGATTTTTAATTTCCTATTGTTGGATTTCTATAAGTTAATTTTTGTTATTTTATTTCCTATTTCTTTATCATGTCATAATCAGCTAAGTGAAACACAATACAGTGCTTTTGGGGCAGTATTTTAACTCCCTAATTGTAGATTGGAAACAAGAAATCGTAGAAAATTATAACAAGGATGGATAAAAGCTTTCAGTTAAATCAATAATTTTATCGATTAATAAACCTCTTTGGAGTTCTTGGAGGCAAAAATACATTATCCGTACTTATGTTATTTGGCAATAACAAAACAGTAAGTTATTGCAACCACGGTTGCCTGATTTGACGATTTATCGTCATTTTGAAGATTTTGGGGTCCAAAAATAATCTATTGACGATTGATGCCCTAAATTTTACGATTTTGATGACAAAAGTTTTTAGTATCATATATATTATTTCTAAAGCACTTTTTTTTGTCGGTTGCAAATATCTCCCATACCTTAGGGTAATGAAGAAAAATAATTAGAAATTGAAAAATTAATATTTTCATTGATAAAAATTATATTTTAAAATGTATTGAAGTTACTAAAATTTCTATTAATTATTTTCATTTTATGTTACAAAAATTACAACTAACGGTGCGAAATATTCGCACGGGTCATCTAGTTAATTCATATTTCGGATTAACTTTTTGGATACTTTCGTTTATTTTATTGGAAGTAATTTTCATATATTAAAATTCAAAATACAATATACGCTTTATTATAGACCAGCGGATATTTTGTCATTTATTTTGCTGTTTGGTCCCGTTTAAACGGATTCTGATAAAAGATTAATTTTGCGGCCAGTTTTTAACTGAAGCAAGATCGACATTTCTCGGCTTCAATTCACGTGGCACCCAATAATTTTATTTTTTTAAAAAAATTTTTTGATAAGTTGATTCTAATTCTAGTGGCTCAAGCTTTTGTACCCTTCACAAATGTATGACAGCTTTAATAATACAAAGCGAGCAAAGGCATCAGTCAAAAAGCTGCGAGAATTAATTTATTCCATTAATGCTTAAAATATTTTCCGATCTTGGATTCATTGCTAAACATTGTAAGAAAAAATAAACTTACTGTTTATTGTTGTTGTTTTTGTTTAAGCTTTGATATTGTTACAAGTAAAACTGGGGCTTATAATTCTTATTCGCTTAACAGTTTTATTTGTTTTATATCTTTAGTTTTTCTTAAATCATTGGATGAAGTTTCCTGACGATCTCGCCTAAGCAACCAGTGAAATGCGCATAGGAATAGCTTATCCCTTCAACAATAAACTTCAGTTTGTCAATAATATCAAATGGGAATTTAGAACATTTTAACGAAACCTTGCCTTACCTTTTGTTTACAAAAAAAAACTGAATATTACATATTTAAAACGCTTACCGGCCATATTAAGGATGACCTGTTAAAATAACTTACAAACGTAGTTAATAAGAGCAAGAACGACTTTTTATTTATCTATATTAATTATTTTTTTGTTAAATCAAACTGAAAACAGCTAAAAATGTAAAGCAAAAGTAAGTGGTTTTTAGTGACTTTTGTTGCTACGATTTAACTAGGACAACTGGACGATTTTGTTCCGCAACGTTTGACGATTTGCAACAAGTTTTATCTGGCAATTATGCCTGAAATCCAAAATCCACAATCCACAACTTTCGTGAGAACTCCTCGCATCGAAAATATGTGAAACAAAATAAAAAAAAATTTGTCTGTAACTCATGTCGAAAGCTATCGATACATTAGAAATTTCAAGCCGTTGTGAAATTTCAGACGTTGAGAATGCTAGTCACAAGCATATTGATTACGATTACAAGTAATCAAAAAGTAATCCGATTACTTTCAACGATTATTTTTGATTCCTTTTTGATTATTTTCAACAATTTTGTATTCATTAGCATTAATATTTTTTCGAAACAGTCGATAACCTGTTTAAGTTTTCTCATAATCATTAAATTTTAATATATTAATTTAAAAAAAAAAGATTAACTACAGCACGTAATTCAAAGAAGCTGAAGAAAAATAGCTAAAGAAATAGAAAAAAAAACAATAATTTTAAAACAATTTTTGGTAATAAAAAAAAACAAAAAAATTTATTAACAAATGCCGAGCAACGATTATTGGCCGAATAATCGGTCGGACACTTACACGTACTCCTTTTTACAATTCGCTTTCATTAAACCTTATTTTCCCAAGGAAAAATCAGACAATGACTGTCGCCTTAAACTGTTGACGATCCCGGCAAAAGAAAACAATCGTGTTCCACTGGAGCTGAAAACTTTAGGGGAGTATTAAAGTATATAAATGCTTCGTTTAGCAAATGATATTTTTATTATCGTTTAGATAGCTAAAGAATTGATGCTTTATAGAATCCTGTGTTAAAAGAAATTTACATATATAAATTTGGTACACAACAACCAACTCCAACTAATAGAACCATAATTCATATTGTTTTCTCCTTGAGAGAAGTCTAGCGCCTTGGCAATTCGTTGGTTTAGTTGAACTAAACTTAAATTTATATATAGTTTAAACTTTATAGCTGTATATCAGTGCCCCATATTTATATGTAGTGCAAAAAATAATAATGTGGCAGCACTACGATACATTTTGTCAAATTGATATGGCTTGTATTGGTAGTTTAAACGCCCAATTTTATGCGTTTATAGATATTTAATATTTACTGAATTATACATTTGCTGGTTTAAATACATTTTAAGCCAAAAAGAGAGTTTAACTTGCTCTGATTTATAAGCCTTAAGTATCATGTTATTAAAAATAATACCGATCAATTTGATTACATTTTTTGTTTGGTAATAAATAATAACAGTCAAATACTGGTCAAACTTTATATGGATAAAAGTGTTCGCCAGTACCTTTTTGAATAATGACAACATATAACTGTTTCCAAAAAAAATAATTGTACGAATGAATACGCATTTTTTTAATGTAATCAAAAAGAATCAAAAATAATCGTTGAAAATAATCGGATTACATTTTGATTACTTTTGATTCTTTTTGATTATTTTGTAGTAATCGCCGGTACTTCTGATTATTTTTTGATTACTTGTAATCATTACTTTAACCTTAAATAAAAAGTAATCTAATAAGTATTTATTACGATTACTTATCACTACTTAACAGCCATGATCACAAGTATAGATAACAGCGGCTTAAATTTACTAAAATTAAAAAAATTTCAACAAGGGCGGCCAAAGCACAAGGGTCCGCTATACTTAATAATGTTGAATACGACTTGTTGGTTATTTACAAAATGGCTTTGAAAACATTTTTTTTTTTTTTTAATTATAAAAGCAAAATAATTTCGTAATGAAAAAATCACTTATGAACATAATATGTAACTTTTCCGTATTATTATTCATTACGTGACAAGTATTACTCGCCCGAAAAAATTAATGACACAAACAGTTTAGTGATAAAAAAAAAGCATTTTTGTTTAATTTCACACTTTTAAGTCGAATGGTTTCTCGAGGTGGGAGTTGATGAATATGGTCACAGGTAAGCGGTAAAAGAACGAAATATGCTCCTTATTTGGTATTCAGCGCAGGGCTGCCAGGTACTTTTTTTCCTTGTCCCCAAAAAATTAAAAAAATATCCCCAAAAATCCCCAAATCAAGAAAAAAACCTTAATAAGTAAATATTTTTCTGATTATTAGTATTGTGGTTATTTTATTGAACTATTTATGGTTTTTAATCCAAATTTTTAATATTTTTAATTAGGCTTAAGTTCATTAAATTTAGTTTTCATTAAATTATTTTTATGAAGAAAGGAATTTTACAACATGAAAATTAATTAAAATTTATTGATAATTTTTCATTCTTGACTCAATCTGGGCTCGAACCCAGGTGTTTACGGACAGGTTACCCTGACATGTTTCGATTGCAACCACTCAATCTCCTCAGAGGGCTTGCCGTTTAACACTCGCAGCCATCGACGACTGCTGACGTCATTAGTCAAACATCAATCCTTAAACCAAATTGTATTCAACCTTTGGTAGATCGAAATTTGCTTTGAATGATTATCTATTTTAATTTATTTTAACATGTTATTCCTTTACTTCTGTTTTTTCGTACTTTTGTCAAGAATTCTTCTTGAAGTTCAAAGTACATATTTTTTGTTTTTTCATTTTTTGTCTTTCTTATTCTTGTTGACCTTTTCAGCACAACTTGAAGGACAAATGCAAACATAGAGCTCGTGCCTTAGCTTTAACAATTATTAGTATTGTGGTTATTTTATTGAACTATTTATGGTTTTTAATCCAAATTTTTAATATTTTTAATTAGGCTTAAGTTCATTAAATTTAGTTTTCATTAAATTATTTTTATGAAGAAAGGAATTTTACAACATGAAAATTAATTAAAATTTATTGATAATTTTTCATTCTTGACTCAATCTGGGCTCGAACCTTTCTGATTGTTTTTTTTCTGACCAAATTTAAAATTTTTTTTTTTTTTAAAGTAAAAACAGTAAGAAAAATTTTAATTAGAAATCCCCAAAAATCCCCAAATAAAAATTTTTTGTAAAAAAACTCATTTTATTTTGTTTGTACCCTGAAGGAAAAATAACATTAATTTATAAAGTACCTTTAACACTACCTTTTAACTAAAATGGTAATCTTAATAAGGACCTTTTACACCGTATAAGCTGTTGATAAGAGTAAGATAAAAGTTTTGCTACTTTTTTTCATATTTTTAATACGAGACAAAGAAAAATAAGCATAAATAATAAAAGGGAAAATATATTTAAAGAGTGTAAAATCCCCAAAAAATCCCCGAATTATTTTTTTAAATCCCCAAAATAATCCCCAATCCCCAAATGACTTTCTTTGTCCTTTTTGCTCGCATAAAATCCCCAACTTTGGGGATAAATCCCCAAGTCTGACAGCCCTGATTCAGCGAGCTGCGTTAACATCTTTCCGCAAAAAATATGGAAAAAAAGTACGAATTCCGGATTAATTTAACTATATTATACTTAAATCAAACGCATTTTGATATTGATTCAATTTTAGTTTTGCTTCAGTCAATCTCATTTTCGAATTATTTTAAGTACGAACTCGGGATTAAATATGGATAATCTCCGTATTTCACACTTGAATAATCAGTACTTCAATCAATCTTTCTGTACTTGATTCAAGAAAATCCGTACTTACCGTACAATTGATACCGCTTCTATTTGATTTAAGTACGTATTGACTGATTTTTCTTTTCAGTGTACTATTGATTAGCACACTTATTTCATTATTGAGGGAAAAGCTAGCTGTTACGCGTTTCACTGGTTGCTTAGAACAGATCATAAGGAAACCTTTTTCCCTAGACTTTAGAAAAGTTTGAGGTGTTATACGAATAAAACTATAAGAAAACCTTTGACAACAAATATGCAAGTGGCAGTGCAATAAAACTGAACTGGCAAATCGTTACCCGCTTACAACTGTATTTGGAGTTGAAAAATACCCAACCAATCGTAGTCAAGAATGTAAGAACCGATTAACTCACTGTTTATTGTTGTTGTTTAAGCTTTGATGTCGTTGCAAATAAAAATTAAGTGTTTGTAATTATCATTCGGCTTACAGTTTTATTTGTATAATATCTTTAGCTTGGCTAAAGTCTTTGGAAAAAGGTCTCCTGATTCTGGCCTAAGCAACCAGTGAAATGCCCATAGGAACTAGCTTATCCTACCAACAACAAATTGCAGTGTATTTATCAAAAGTACGAATTTAGCGATTTAAAACGAAAAGAAAATATGGCTTAAACCAAGAACATTTTGAGTGCCTCGCCCAAGCCAAAAATTACTTATTCTAGATATATGTGTGGCTGGGTTTAAGCAATATCTTTCTTTCAGTGTACGAAAATAAACAGTACATTATTTAGCGTTCAGCTCACACACCCAAGAACGATATCTATTTTTTAGTGATTGAGTAGACGAACACAACCCTTAATACCGTTCGTAACTATTTCAACAAAGAGGCGACCATTATCTGTTCTTCGTTAAAAACAGACCAATTGTAGTGATACTGTAGACAACTATTATATTTTAATATTCTATAAGGCGCTGCGAAATATGGCCCCAGGAAATATGGCCCCAAAAAATAAATGAAAATTTAACCCAAATTTGGAGCTATTTTTCATAATGCAATATGGCCCCATTTTTTTAATGAAAAATTACCCCAAAAAAATGAAAAATAACCCTAAAAATAAAATGAAATATGACCCTACATTTGGGGTTATTCTTCATTATGAAAAATCACCTCAAAATTTATAATGAATTTTAACCCCAAAAAAGAACACAAAGAAAGTGACATTAAACATTTTCGGTGGAGTTCATATGCCCAAAACTATAAATCCCAAATTTAGAATCCCAATTTCAAAATCCGGATAATTATACAGTTTTGGTTTTAAAAACCGTACGATTGATAGCACGGTTGGGCTTTCGGCCATGCACAAGGATTTTTTTCTCTATGGTATAACGAACACTGGCTTTGCTTACTAAAGCTCTACGTTATAGCGGGCCTTCGGCCGGGCGCAACGATTTTTTTCTCTATGGTATAACGAACACTGGCTTCGCTAACTAAAGCTTCTCTGCATAGCCGGCCTTCGGCCGTGTGAAAGGATTTTCTTCTCTTTGGTATAACGAACACTGGCTTCGCTCACTAAAGCTTCACTACATAGCAGGCCTTCGGCCGGGCGCAAGAATTTTCTTTTCTATGGTATAACGAACTCTTCTCGTAATAGCCGGCCTTCGGCCGGGCTCAAGGATTCTTACCTCTATGGTATAAAAAACATCGGCTTCGCTAACTAAAGCATCTCTGCATAACCGGCAAGGATCTTCTCTACTTTGGTATAAGAATTCGGGTTTTTTATACTATCCCTAGAAACTTTTACATAGAATTTTATAAAATTTGTGTAAAAATGTTTGGGGTGATTTTTCATTTCTTTAAACTTGCATTTTTATTAGTAGATGAAAAATAGCCCCAAAGTAAAAATTGTGATTTTATTTGGGGCCATTTTTCATTCCTTGATATTGGGGTCATTTTTCATTCCACTTAAAATGCAAAAACACCCTAACGAAAAAATGAAAAATAACCCAAAAAAAAACAAAAAAATTGCGCCAAAATTGCGTGTTGTTGTGTCTCATGTAAAATTTTGGGGCCGTTTTTCATTTTCCTTTTGGGGCCATATTTCCTGGGGTCATTTTGCGCAACGCCATTCTATAATGTTTTCTTTTTACAAATTATTTAGCTTAATTTCTTCGACCTTCTTAATATTATTTCCTTTCAATAATTTCTCAAGCTCAAGGTCCGTTTTATTTAAAAAATATTTATTTAAAATTGATCCAATATTTCGCTATCTCAATGGATAGCTTCTTCAGGGAAATGAACAAACCAAAAATTTTAACAACTTCCGCACCACGATCAGCTTGCTTGTGTATTGTGCTGGCTTTTTGTTTTTTTCCGTATGTGTAACATTAATAAGCCGAACAGAACACAATGAAGTTTGTGGATTTAAAAAAACCGAACGGAGTTAAATGTTCTCATCTTTTCTTGAGTTTAATAAAAACAGTTCGAAATATGACTAAAGCAGCCCATACACGGTTCAATTCAATGGTAAACTGAGTCGGTTGTTGTCCATTTTTTTATGAGTTTGATTTTTTCAAGTTGACTACTAAGTATTTTAATTCGATTCTACTGTGTGTGCTCGAGTCTCATGATAAGCTGTCAAAATTAATGTTTGTAGTTTTCTTTTTTAAAAAGAGTATTTAAAAAATTGTCTTTTATTTCATTAAATTTTAAAATTTATTTCAAATCTTTCAATTCAGTTGATGAAGTGTGTGGCCAAGCATCAATTCAATTGAAAGCCTCAGTTGACAATTGAATTGAAACGTGTATTGTAAGCATAACAGGCAAATGTTTTAATGATTTTATTGATTTCTACACAAACACTATTAGGGTTTGTGTTTTCCACAAATCTACTGAACCGAGCACTAAGGAGCAATATTTTGTGTTTATTTTCGAACACTGGTTTCTTTATTTAAGAAAATTTTACTTCATACGAACGAAATAAGTTAAAATCAAAAAATTATTTTAGGGTTTTTGATTTTCTTGTTTTAAGAAACAAAATTGATTACTTTAGAAGATAAACTTTTTTCCGTGCAAGAAAAACTTTGGAAATTCATTGTTGGTAAAGATATTTTAAAGAATTTTGTGACTTTGCCGATTTTTCTGTTTTTTTCAGTTTTTGCCGTTCTTTACTCAAATATTATACTTGCTTTTTTTGGGAAAACAAAATTTAATTTCTTAAATTTAAAAAAATTTTAATATTTTTAATCAGGCTTAAGTTCATCAAATTTAATTTTTCATTAAATTATTTTTATGAAGAAAGAAATTTTACAACTTGAAAATTAATTAAAATTGTTATTGATAATTTTTTCATTCTTGACTGACCTGAGATTCGAACCCAGGCGGCTGGCTTGTGATTCGAACCCAGGCAACTGGTTACCCTGACATGTTTCGATCACAACCACTTGATGTCTTAAGAGGGATTTGCCTGATTAAAAATATTAAAATTTGAATTAAAAAACCATAAATAGTTCGACAAAATAACCACAATACTAGTTTAAAACAAGTTAGAGTGCTATATTCGGCTGTGCCGAATCTTTGATACCCTCCACCGACACTTCGAATGTTTTAGGACTAATATCTGTATGATGTCTATTTATTATTATAATCTTTGTAAAAACAGACATTTGCATTAAAATTTGTTGCGGTTTAGAGCTATATAAAATTATTGATCGACAATCAGAATCAATTTTAAAAAGTTTGAGTAGAATATCAGTTTAAGATGAACTTAAATGATTTTCAAGAGAACAAATTATATAAAAGCCATGGTAAGCTATGAACCATTCATCCCAAATTCTGCAGAACGATTTCTGATATTAAAAAACATAAATTTCAATACAGCGGTGCAATTAGTTTAAGCGTTTGCAGTAAATTTCAGAAGGCTGCTAAAATGGAATCTAAGGAAAATTATGGACCGTATATCACAAAATTGCATAACATTTTTTCTGGCCATATGAAGCTAAACTGGAAGAAAGTTTACCGCGTATTTAATTATTTTACCAGAGTGGGCTTTATATGAGGCCTATGGTAAGCTATGCACCGATCTTCACCAAATTTCACAATGTCATTTCTAATTCTATATATTTTTTACGTATTTAGGCTTACTAAGCTGTGTTCCGGGAGTAAGGTTTATATGGGGCCTATGGTAAATGATGGACCGTTCTTCACAAAATTTTAAAGTCTTATTTCTCGTTCAATAAAACTGTGATGTACCAAATTTTGTTATGATAGCATTCTCTTTTACGTTTTTAGGCGTACTAAGCTGTTTTCCGGGAGTAAGGTTTATATGGGGCCTATGGTAAATTATGGACCGATCTTCACGAAATTTCACAGTCTTATTTTTAGTTCTATTCAACTGTGACGTGCCAAAATTTGTTATGATAGCATTGTTAGTTAGGGTTTTAGGCTTACTATACTGTTTTCCGGGAGTAGGGAGTGGGGCCTAGGGTAAATCATGGACGGATCTTCAATTTTACAGCGTGATTTCCAGTTAAATAAAACGAACTGTTGCAAAATCTTATATCATTCTGTGCATTTTTCCACCATTTATGTTAGTTTTTGTAACAAAATTATCAATTTTTTTTAGGTGGTGGTTCCACATTTTGATTCATAGCTGAGATCCTATTGAACTGATTTTGCTGGATTTCAATCCCAAACTGCTTAGGATAACTACAAGCAATTTGACACCAAGTTTATTTATTTCTTTTGAGTTTTTCGAAAGTGAGCGTGTTTTCAACAGACGAACAGACGGACAGACAGACGGACATGGCTAAATCGACTTAAAATTACTCAAGGACCCAGAATATATGTACTTTAAAGGGTCTGAGATGAATAATAAAAAAGTTTCACACGGAATGACAAACTTAATATACCCTCTTCACAACTAATTGTGGTGGAGGGTATAAAAATGTTAACAAAAACTGCACATAATTGATTTTAAGCGATTTTTGACATCCGGCTTGGTGATCGAGCACAAACAAATCTGACAACACTTGCTGAGACCGTTTTTTTTTATATCACCATCGATTCTGAAAGAGCACTTCAATACGACTCTACATAAAGTGTTTTTGAATGTAAAAATTTAATTAATTTAAAATTAATTAAATGAAACTCAAATGTTTAGATTCATTCCCGAATTATTTCAATTCATTACTTAAGCACAACAAGTTAGAAGGAATATGTCGCATTCCACTAGATCCTGAACATATTAAAGTTTGGCTTTGACAGAAGGATTTTTAAGTAATTCTTTTAAGCTTAAAGCGAAAAGGGTCATATAAAGAACAAAGTATGCATATCAGTCATTATCATTCATATAAAAAATTAAAATAATGGATTCTAAAAATATAATTGAAGCTGAGTAAAACCATTTGTTTCGATACGATTTCTTATATTTTTAAGATTTCAAGAGCAAAAATTTTAAAAAAATAGAATGAATTTTAGTTTAACCCCCGTTAATATGGACATAAGTTAATTTTCGAAAATCGCTTTGGCGTCAAAACTTTTGACCGAATTAAGTCTCTGAAAATTTAAACTTCTTGCTCTCTTTTTTGTAAAGATCTTGCCATAAAAGCTTGAATAATTTATTTAATAATAAAAACCAAAAACATTCTAATTAAATCAAATAAACAACCTCTAAATATTTTCTTTAAAATTCCTTTTATCTCTCCTAATATATTTTACCAAAAAAAAAATATTTCCAAATTACTTCTTTGAGAAAACTAACGGACATTATCTTTTAACATTTGTTTTTTTTAAGCCTACACCCGTACAATGATGGGGGTCTATTCACCAAACAAATAATGAAAATCAGGACGGCAAATAAAAAAAACCCTGTAAACAAACTCATAAAAATTTAATATTAACGTGTTTTTCTTTTCGGTAGAATCCTTATTTGCAACTCGTTAAAAAAAAGAAACACAAATTCGGCATTAATTTAAAAATTTTTTTCTTTCCATTTCATTATTGTTTAAATCGTTGGCTTTGGTGGCAACAAATACAAACAATGTGTTGTAAAAAGACAAAACAGCAGCAACAATAGCACCCAGCTAGTAGCGGCAATAACAATAAAGTCATTAAGGTCTAGGGATAATGAGCTTGTAGTTTTTTATTTGTTTGTACGAAATTTAAACATCATATTTATCACACTCTTTTTATACTTTTTTTTATCACTCTCTTTCTCTCCTTTGTATGTCTTATTTATTGTCCTTCTTATTTGGATTCCGTCTTTAGTATGGAGTTTTTTTTTTAAATTTATGTGATTAGTGTTGGTCTCTTAATTTTAGGTAAGTAAGGACAACCCAGGAGCTTTTCTTGCAGGTTATTTAATCCTTCCGAATCCGGATTTTACAAAGATATTCGCAAATTTTTGTCCTCATTATAGTTTTTACGGCGATAGCCAATCGAACTTTAAATTCGGACCCCATTTCAAAAAGTCGGCCTCTCGCAAGTGCAGAACAGTGACAAGGAAGAAGTATTACGTCGTCATCCTCATTTTCGCCATAGCTGCTGCGGCAGCAATCACTGTGTCAGGCTCCGAGATGCTGTTCATGCCTAAGACAGTATCCCGTGAAAACATATCGAGCCCTAATAGCAAAAAGGATGTAACCAACAACATTTTAGAATTTTGTTTTTTGATGTAAATCGATAATATTTGATCATTTGCATCATCTCTAAAAATCTCATATCTCTGGGAAGTACCGTTACGAAATAAGAGCAAAAGCAATTTCAAACGAAACCCTAGACTTGAAGCAAAAATATTTTAAAAAAAAACCTTCTCATGTAAAATTTTATTTTTGTTGGTTACATCATTTTTGCTAAGAACTCGATATACCTAAAGTGATACGTCTCATTTGGTCATCGATAGTAGACATGGTTCGTCCGTTATCCGTGCAGGCTCACAATTGCCTGGCAATCCTACACCCAGTAATGGCGGCTAATCTGTTATTACTTTAAACGATAGTCGAAAGTTCGAGATTCCAGGAGAGCAGAGCCACCCCAACGCCTGCCAAATCCCGTGGAACCCGTAGGGTTATTGCAATTCTGGCAAGCTTATTAGCCTTTATGTTTCCTAGTACATCCCTGTGCCCGGGGACCTATATTATCCTATTAAATTAAATTGATATTAAATGGCTCAGTTATCTCGTTTAGAAATGAACGTCAGTCAAGGCTGTTCTTAGTACACAACTTTCTAGTTTGCAAGTATTTACACCTTGAAAACGCTTCAGTAATCCGAAATTCGTTGCGACAAATTGAGGTTGAGCTCCCTTTAATGTACTCTTAACCCCACTGTTTCTCGTGACTTAGAGCAATCCGTGTATCCGTTCACGTTTTTTCTCCCACCTGTAACACCTGCGCACATTTCGCCTTGGCATCAGAGTTCGAGATTATCGTGTTTATAACCTTGCAGTGTCCGCTGTTGGATACATTTTAGGCGAATAGCCGAGTTCGTCGTCGCGAGTTTAACTTCGCAAAAATGTTCATTATAAGCTTTTCCTACAAATTTCATATAAACAAGCAAAAAATCTTTATTCTTTAGTTGACGCCACTGTGCGCTGTTTTATTTATTTGCGTCAGAGTATTTTTGTTAAAGTTTTATGAGCCACCAACATTAAGGAGACTTACATAAATTACCATTCTGACGCGAAAGTTAATGTGTAAATGTAAGATAAAAGCCAATAATCAAAGTTTCCCCTGGCGTTTTTATTCCAACATACAACTGTCCCATCTCTTTTTTTTCTCTCTCAGCCTCTTCGTGCTACAAAATTGTTATTTTTCATACACAACTTTTGTTAGCTACAACTGCTCCAGTTGTTCTTGTTGGCGTCGTTATAAAAGAAAACAATGAAAACCTCATTAGCTTGTGATGTTGTAACGACAACCCCGCTCTTAATAAAAGAACAGAAATCTTAACAAAAATAACAGTGGCAGCAACAAGAACAACATTCTGGCTAAATGTTTATAATGTATAAATAAATGAAAGGACAACCTAAAAAATGAGAAAAATACACAGGAAAAAAAGCTACAACCAAAAATAAGTGCATGGAAAAACTGAAGAGACAGACATGTTTCATTAAAACATAAACACAGAAAGGTCCTCTGGCTCCCCCTTACCAACTAAACTTGTTGTTCTTGTTTTGGTATTTCTTTTTATAGTGTTGTTATTTTTGGTTAAAAAGCTTAATTATGTAAAAGCTCGAAGGTCAATTCTGTTTATTATAAAAAATAAATTTTTTCCTAAACATTTTTTGTAATACACCAGGGTGTAACTAAAGCACCAAAAGACTTCAAACGAAGGTCTTAAAAGACATTGTTGGGTTTTTATTTAATTACTTGTTAAAAAAAATAAACAATATTCACTTATTTGTTTTTGCTAAATAAATATTTTAATTGGCCCAACTAATTGGGTATGGAAAGTCATAAGCAAATAGTCAATTTAAGTCAAATTAAGATGAATAAATATTAATAACTACTGTATAAATACTTAAAAAAAATTTGGAAAAGGATTGAGAAATTTATTATTCATAGAAAATTCATAAAATGGTAACACAAATAAAAGGATTTTGTATGAAAAATTACTAGAACACAAATTGTTGTTTAAAACATACCCGAATTTTAACAAATTTATAAACAAAAAACACATTCAACACAAAACTTCCAACAATAAACAATTTCTACATTAAAGATGAGACGAAAAAACTCAATAATATATTCTGTTTAAAAGTGATATAAAAAAAGTCACTGGTTTAACAGGGTGCCCCGGTAGGCTATTGAAAGTGAGCTAGTCTATCAGTGCGAGGGTTCGATTGCCGCTAGAGACTCTGGTCTGTTACACTTTAATAGACTGAAGGTCTAAGCCACTATTGATCGGTTAATTGAATTAGTGCTAACACATAAAAATATTGGTTCTGGACCCACCTTTTAGTATACCAATCGAATTTGACACACTTTTGAAGTTGATCTAAAAATGGTCATCCGTCCGGCTGAAACTGAACTTGATGAAATTTGGTACATCCGTGTTAATTCTCATATGGACGAAGCCTATTGGTGAGAATTGGTCTATAATTTTACATATTCACCATTCAAACTTCTGTTCAGAATTATCTTTGTGCACATATATTATCTTATAATTAGTAATGCGATTTCCTTGCAAATGCATGTTATTGTCGATAGTCTTAGTTCTATGTCGGCCGATTATCTTTTCGAATCATTAAATTTGCGTAAATTAAATTTGTTTTTGCATATTTTAGTTACAATGCATATTTTTGCATATTTTGGTTTTAAATGCATATTTTTGCATATTTCAAAATGTTTAAGTGATATATATTTTTTAACCCTTTTGCACTCCTTGGGTCAATTCAAACGCAAAATTTGTCCTTTTAAATAAAAGATATGGACGTGAAACTTTAATTTATCCATAACAGGGACGAAAATTATAAATTTTAATAAAAATTTAAATGAAAATAATAAAATTTAAATTTTTCCTCCCCCTTCCACATTTAAAAACACGATTTACACACATTTAATATCCTTTGGGTCAATATGACCCAACAAGCGATATTGCAAGATTAATTCCACTTTAAAATTTTTTTTCTATTGAATATAATTGAATTGAGTTCATCTTCATTCAGAATCATCAATCAATAATTTTTTCAGTCAAATAATCGCTTTTATTTTTTCTTATACTTAAATATGTAATGTTGATTACATTTTATTGTTGGGTCATATTGAGCCAAAGGATCATAGGAAGGGCACATATCCAAGGGATGCAGAAGAGTTAATCTACATATTATAAAAAAAGATCTTCAAGAAATTTCAATGTAAACAAAAAATAATCTTCAAAAAAAAAAAAAAAAAATTCATGTTGTAAAAAAAATTCCTTCCTTCATTAAATATAATTTAATGAAAATTATATGTAATAAACTCAAGCCTAACTAAAAATATCAATAATTAAAAATTAACAATTCAACCAAAAATCACAATGGTTCAAAAAAATTTTAAATCAATAAAAAAAAATTTAGAGCTCTGCTTAAAATATAAGATTGTGACAAAATATCCTTCCAATTTTAACCAATGCAGCACCTTACATAGCTAAGGCTGCCAACGGGCTTAAAATATTTTATACAAAACTTGTTCATTTTTCTTGGTTGGCATGAGTTACACCGAGTTGTAGAGGAAATTAAAATCTTATTCGACAATATTGATTTATTGGTTTCATGCGGGAACAAATATTTTTAAAGGCTTCTTCACTAGTTGCATTTTTTAAGAAAATGTATCTTTTGGTACTCTTACCACCACAGCCAGTTTTAACAAGATGGGAAACCTGGCTAGATGCTGTAGAATACTGTTCAAAAAACTTTGAGCAATTAAATAATGTTTTTAAGGAACTTGTTACTGCCGATGCTAATGCAATTAAAAAATTAAAAAAATCAATTAGAATTTTTATTTTCCAATTACGGATATATTGGTGAAACAATAAATAAAAAGAAGGGATTTAGTTCACTTTCAAATCAGCTCAAATTAATTGCAATGCGGAAATAAGAAAAGCCCAACAAATTAAAGAAAAATCCAAAACGTTTTGCAAAAAAAATTTAGGATTCTTAAAAAAAAGAAGAAATTTCAACCATTTTAGGAATCAATGTAAGATCTGAATTAGAAAATGTATGTCATCCTTGAAGTATCTCATATAGCTTCGGTTGACGTTGAGAGGTTATGTCCCATATACACAACTTTTTGTCGTCCGAACAGGTTTACTTTTGGTAATACATATAAAAAAGTATTTACATATTTGTTCATGCGGAACAGTCCCTAGAGATACTGCATCGCAGGGTCCGAAAGCCATATTTAGGCTGCGTCCATTGTTTGAGCTTTCCTTAGTCTCTCCTCTATTACTAATTTTTCATGGATGTTTTTAATCATCGAGCATACTATGTCCCAGTGTTCCTTTCTGTTGAGAATTATACTAATAATGTTTTCAACGTGCAGCTGTGTCCCAATCTCTTCTTCTGCTTTCTGCCGATCGTACCTAAAGCGTGGGCAGTGGAACATGACGTGTTCTGGATCTTCTTCTTGATTCGAACATGTAGGACAGTATGGACTACTGTCCAGGCCAAATCTGTGCAGGTAGCTTCGGTAACCTCCGTGACCAGAAAGGAATTGCGTCAATTAGTAGTTTACCTCTCCATGCCTTCTGTTTAACCAATTATTATAAGTTTCCGGAATAAGTTTGAAAGTCCATCTCCCCTTGCGGCTGGCTTCCCACCTACTCTGCCATTGTCTTATAGATTTTTCTCTCTCAAGTTTACGTACACTGTTGCCAGGTTGTGTTGAGGTTCTCCTTATATCATCTAATCTTTTAGCTTCATCTGCTAAGATATCTATGGGAATCATTCCCGATATGACTTGTGCCGCTTCGTCAGAATTGGTTCGATATGAGCAGCATACTCGTAGGGCAGATAGTCTGTATATCGACTTTAGTTTCTTCGCTATGCTTTTTACTTTTAAAGCTCCTGTCCATATGGGGGCGGCGTATAGTATAACTGAGCTCACCACTGTGGATATAATTCTCCTTTTACATTGCCTAGGTCCACCTACATTTGGCATCATTCTTTCCAGTGCCGCTCTGACGTTTGCCGCCTTGTTAGCAATGTACTCAACATGTGTTCTGAAGTTTAGTCGCGCATCAATAAAAACTCCCAGATATTTCAGACTCGGTTTTGAGGTAATTTGATGTTCTCCCACCAGGATTCTTATACTTTCTCGTTTTCGCCTGCTTGAAACGAGTACGACCTCGGTCTTATGTTCTGACAGCTCAAGACCTGCACTTTTCCTCCAATTTTGGATAGTCCAGACTACTTCGTTGGAGATAAGATCAACTTCGTCTACGTATCTTGCCGCGACCGTAACAGCTATGTCGTCGGCGAATCCTATATTTGTTTCTACCGGGATATCCATCTCGAGTACATCGTTGTACATTATGTTCCACAGAAGCGGGCCAAGCACCGAGCCTTGAGGCTCGTTGCTTGTTACGACGCCTTCATCGGTGTTGTAGCACAGCTTCCTGTCTGTGAAGTAGCTACCTTAGCTAGGCATGTCGGTATGCCAATTCTATTTAGCTTTCCAATTATTTTTGACCAACTTGCAGAGTTAAATGCGTTCTTTACGTCCAGCGTTATTATGGCACAGTATTTTTTATTTGCTCCCTTCCCTTCTATCGCAATTCGGGCATTTTCTATTACCATACGTATCGCATCGATTGTCGATCTAGCTTTCCGGAATCCATGTTGTCGGTCCGATAGCCCGCCCTTTGCCTCTACAATGGGCAGCAATCTATTACATATGATTTTCTCAAAAATTTTTCCATTCGTGTCGAGCAGGCATATTGGCCTATACGATGAGGGAACACCTTGTGGTTTATTGGGTTTTGGTATTAGCACCAGATTTTGCTTTTTCCACTGTTTTGGGAAGACTCCTTCCTTTAAGCATTCGTTGAATACCTCCACGAATAAGTTTGTTGCTGCTTTAATCGCCACCTTAAGAGCGTTGTTAGGGATCCCATCCGGCCCTGGAGCTTTGTTGTCTCCGATTCTCTCAGTTATATTGAGCACTTCATCTTCTGTTACCAGCGGTATGTTTCCTGTTCTTAAGTCGTGATGTTACCACTCGGTACGCCTTTCCCCAAGGGTCTGCATTTGCCCCAAGGCATATCTTATTAAAGCTATTTTTCTTGCTCCTCAAAATAGCATGTTGGAACTCCCGTCTTGCCGCCTGGAATTCGCAGAATGCTTCTTCAAAGTTGTGCCGGCCTCTACAACGCGATGCTTGCCTTCTAGCTCTTAGACACTTCGATCGGAGGTCGCTTATTTCCGTGTTCCACCAATAGTTGGGCGGGCAGTTTCCTGTCGCCCTTCGTTTTGGCATGGATGCGTCACATGCCCGTTTGAGTTTCAATGAAATTTGTCGGACTTTTTCCACTGCTGTACCATTCAGTTCTATGTTGTTTTCAAATTCCTGCTTGAAAACTTCCACGTCCAATCGCTTAGAGGCCCAGCCACTATAGTTTATTTTAGTATCCTTTTTAGCAGGTTTTTTTCTGTTAATTGAGAATATAATCGCCCGGTGATCGCTATGCGTGTATTGGTCACTAACTCTCCACTTTATGTCCCTTGCCAAAGTAGTGCTTGCAAAAGTTAGATCTACTATCGAGCTTCTTCCAATAGTTGAGAATGTTGGAGCGCTACCACTGTTTACTAAGACCAGGTTACGGCCAACAAGAGCTTCGACCAGGATACGTCCTCTGGTATTTGTTTTCTTGCTTCCCCATTCGACTGCCCACGCATTGAAGTCTCCTGATATGATTTTCGCGTTATAATTGTCCGAGTCTCTTAGCACATTATCTAACATATTTTCG
Organism: Pollenia angustigena; assembly: GCA_930367215.1. Classification (NCBI taxonomy): domain Eukaryota; kingdom Metazoa; phylum Arthropoda; class Insecta; order Diptera; family Polleniidae; genus Pollenia; species Pollenia angustigena. Next base: position 170,151,975 of record OV884059.1, on the reverse strand, counting down.
AATTCGCTTATTGTTGCACTGGGTCGTGCATAGCAACTGTATATATGTATACCGCCGATTTTAGCTCTTGTAAATCCATCATTTGAGTGCTCCGAGATTTCCTGTATGGCTTTGTTGCCACATGCCCAGATTGCTGCTTTGCCTGACTGGTCTTTCACCCAAACATTTTCATTCATGTTCTTATATTGTTCGCAGAGAATGGCGACGTCAACACGAGTTTCGCGGACAGTCTGCGAAAGCAAGTCCTGCGCCGCCTGACACCGGTTGAGATTTAGTTGCACAATTCTCAATTTCGCAGTTTGCTAAGAGCCCGTCTGAATACGGGACATCTTCCACTCCCTGCCACGTGGTTAACAGATGTGCCCTCCACTTCCCTACAAAACATGCAGTTTGGATTGCCGGTACATTCCTTCGCGATATGTCCGCTTACTCCGCACTTCCTACATAGCTTCGACCTATCGTGATGATTTGAGCACGATGAAGTAACATGTCCATATTCTAGACATCGAAAGCATTTTTTTAAAAGCACCTTTTGCCGTAACCGGCATACTACCCATCCGATTCTGACCTTGCCAATTTCAAGGGCCCTGCGGCCAAGCTCGACTGGTACGCTTATCGTTGCTATCTGTGTGCCGCCGTAAGCCTTTCTAAGGCTTCTTACGTCCGTTTCCTTAAGTTCAGATACTTTTAGCAAGTCGTTAAGAGCTCTGCTTATGTCGTCTTTTGTTGTTATCTCATCGATGTCTTTTCATTCAATAAGTATCTCCGCTGTGCGTGTTACAATATTTGCTTGCAACCCCACCGACTTTTCCACCTTTCCGTGAAACTGCCTAACGCTATCTTTGTCGTTCGTGTCCATTTCCAAAAGTAGGTCTCCTTTCAGGGTTCTTCTTATACGAGACACCCGTTCCCCAAAGTCCTTAAGACTTGGACCAGCTTTTATATGCTTTAATATATCCTCATAGCTTGTTTCTCCTTTCGTTGATATAATCATAACATCTTTCTTTTCCTTTCTTTTTCGAGGTTTCCTTTTGGGTTTCCTTCTGCGCTTCCTTTTGGGTTTCACCGTTTTCCAAGGGTTAGTTTCCTCCCTGGTGTGTGGGTTCCCTGTGACATCATGGTTTACTACCCGCATATCTTTTTGTGTTTTACCTGTGTTTTTACTTCTTTTAGCCTGGTTAGATTCTGGTGATACTTCCTCAGATTCTCTACCTCGCTTAGAGTCTTTTTCAGGTTGTCTCTTCTCCGAAGTGGTTTGGGAAGACTTGTCCCTTGTTTCAGGTACTCGAGCTGTCACCCTGTTAGGCACTTCCGCTCTAGCTTTGTTGTACATTGCTTTTATGGCTCTTGCCTTCTCCTTTATTGCGTGGTGAACGTTGTTTTTGTCCTTCATAAACTCTATTAGTCCTGATATATTATATATTAATATGATGTATGTATGTATGTATGTATGTATGTATGTGTTTTTTTTTTTGGACGTAGTGTTAGCGCACTATCATCTAGTGGCCCCACGATATCTTCACCAACACCACCTCGGAACCACGTCAGTACTCCATCAGAGCGGGTAGTTTATCTGCATCAGCATCTCAGTGGCGTTGTTTCATTCTTACGTCCCCCTTCATTTATCATGATAGGAGGTTCAGAACTAAGCTCGCATTGTCGCCAACTGCACCACTTTGCTATATTCTTCTTCGTATCTCCTCCAGCCTACGAAGCTCTGTCATTACCAGTTTCACATAGTCGCACACATGCTCCCAGTTATTCAGAGAGGACAACATGATCCAAATTATGTTCTCCACACTGATGCTGCTCCCTATCGAATGCTCCAGATTCGCCCTTTCACTGCTGAATCTTGGACAGGTGAAAAACACGTGTTCAGGATCCTCAATTACATCACCAGCACAGGCCGCGCAAAACGGGTCCCTGTCGTGTTTAAAGCGGTACAGGTACGACTTGAAACAGCCGTGTCCACTCAAGAATTGCGTGAGACGGTAGTTCAAATCAACCTAACCTATGCGTTCATCGACCCTTGACAGATGCAGTCCATCGTATATACCATTCTGAAATGCTCGAAAGTATGCAGCAAGACTTGAATATTCGCTATGTTCGCCGAGACTCTCGAAGTAAATATGTACCTCACCTCCTTAGCCTGCAGGTCGGTGGGTACCATGCCCGCAATGACAAACGCTGCATCATTCGACACCGTTCGAAAGGCACAACATACACGAAGTGCCGCCAGTCTGTAAACGGAGTTTATCCCCTCTCTGTAAGTCACAAACCTGGTGGCCTCTGACCATATCGCTGCTGCATACAGTATGATCTCTATTCTATTCCGGAAATAATCCCTAATTTCTGCCACTAAATATTGAGGTACATTCAAGTCGTTTAAGGCATTCACGAACTTCTCCCAATTCGCAGTATTGAACGCATTCCTAACATCCAGCGTTACAACCACACAATCTTCCTTGGAACATTCCTCCAGCTTTCATCTTCAATAGCCTCTTAAGCTGTATCAACAACAACCCCTATAGCATCCTATTGTGGATTTACATTTCCTGAAACCATACTGGGCGTCAGATAGACCCCCTGTTGTCTCGATGTGCAAGTCTAATGTTGTACAGATTATGCTCTCCAGCAGCTTACCGCACGTTCCTATCATACATAGTGGTCTGTACGATGAAGCGTCCTCCAGTGGCTTATTGCTCTTGGCCAATAGCACCAGTCTCTGTGTTTTCCATCTTGATGGAAAGGATCTATGCCGAAGACAGGCGTTTATTAACTGCACTACTTGGTTCGAGCAAAACCGAACAACTTCTTTCAATACCATGTTTGGTATACCATCAAGTCCGGGGGCTTTTCCATCCTGGAACTTTGCTACTGCTTGCAGTATCTCAGCAGTGGTAACATGTATGTATGTATGTATATATGTATGTTTGTATGTATGTATGTACGTATGTATGTTACGTAGGGACTCCAAAACGGCTGGGCCGATTTTGATGAATTTTTCATGGAATCTTCAGAATATTCAGGCGGGTGACACTGTGAAGTCTGATTTTTTATTTTCGACTGTGAAGTCTGATTTTTTATTTCTGCGGGCGGAGGGGCGTGGCAAAATCCAATTTTCATATTGCACCACCAATGACATCTATAAACTTAGATTTATACAAAAAGAAAATTTTGCCCCGCCCACTTTTACGCCCACTTTTTTCGAATTACCTAAAATCAAAAAAGGGCTTCATCGATTTGACAAATTTTTCTTTCAAATGTTCGTATTAATCCATTTTAAGTTTTCATCGAAAGAAAAATTTACCACGCCTACTTTTACGCTCACTTTTTCTATTAAGCGCATAACTTGAGAACCACTTGACCGAGTTAGACGATTTTTTCTTTAAAATTATTGCCATGGTCCTACTTAGGTTTTTACGGAAAGAAAATTTTGTCCCGCCCACTTTAACGCCCACTTTTTTCGATATACCTAAAATCAGAAAACGGCTCCATCGATTTTACTAATTTTTCTTTCAAATGTTCGTATCTTTTTAACGGATTTTAAAAATCGAAGGCAAACATTTTTCCTAATTTGTTCAGGACAACGTCTGTCAGGTCAGCTAGTAAATTAATATAAATTTAAATTAACCTTCGTTCACAATAGGTAGCAACATTTTCACTGGTGTTCATAATATAGCAAAAATTTTTTTCGCAACTACACATATTTTCAATTAAGAAAACGTTTGCAAATTTTGCCACGAACAATATTAAGTATTGATTATTATTTGTTCAAGAATTTTAACTTAATAAAATTTTTATAAACGTCATAAATAGTTTCATACAAATTGTCGCTTTTTAAAAAAACTTAAGTTACATTTTTGTTTAAAAAATTAAAAGAAAATATATATGAAATACTATGGGAAGAAATAATATAGAAGAAAAAACTAAATTGTTGCTGCCATTGTGAACGAAGCTCTAAGTTTTTAAAAATATTGTAACTTTAAATAACAATAGAAAAATAACAGTGTTTTATTAAAAATGTATAAGTTATTTGTGCCTATTTTTATTTTTTTAATGCATATTTTAGAGTTTTAAGTGCTTGAAAATCTCCTCCATTCTAACAATGTTGGTACTTAGCTTCCATTTGGTCCAAATGTACCTTATTGCATCATAAATTGTCTTACCAAATTTTTTTTAAATGGGTTCATATTTGGCCATAGCTCTCATACAAATACCACTTTCGTATACAATTTAGCGACAATAACTTTTTTTTTTTAAGATGTTAGTATCTAGATAATATTAGGCACAGAGAACTACTATATAAATCTTCATCTCATAACATATTTTGTTTTTTCGGGTGCATGATTGGTCATGATTGCCAAATGTTACCCACTGCACCACACTCTCGAAAAATTTGCCGTATATACTGTGGTAAAGGATATTAAATGGACGGGCTTGACCGAACATACTTTCTTGCACTCAATTTACATGATGAATTTTATGACGTCCAATTTTGGACGTCATTTTTTTGTTTTGTAGCAAGCGGTGTAGAGAAGAAAGGGCGGTAGAAAAATAGACATGATTTCTGTTTTCTCTTCCACTTTCTTCTCTACATCGCGTGCTACCAAACAAAAAATGAAGTCTAAAATTGGGCGTCATAAAATTCATCATGTAAATTGAGTGTTAGTTGTTTGTTATTATATTTATAACTCTAACTAAATAAAAATAAAACAATGTAAGAAGAGATAAACTCACTGTTTGTTGTTAGTGTTTTGTTTAAGATTTGATATTGTTACAAGTAAGACTTAGAGTGTTTAAAATTCTTATTCGCTTTAGGGTTTTATTTGTATAATATTTTTAGCTTTTCTAAAATCTTTGGAAAAGGTTTCCTGATGATCTGGCCTAAGCAATTAGTGAAATCCGCATAGAAGCTACATGCACTCAACAATAAATCTCAGTGTATTTATCAAATATGAAAAATTGGGAACTTAGCACGTCATATAGAAATCTTATTAATAAAACAAAATACCTTGACTGATTTCCTTTTCGTGTAATTTTCAATAGTATTTTTATAGTCGATTGGCTTTCTTTAGAACTTTTTATATGTTCATATTTCATATTTTGTCTAGAAAGATTTAGTATTCGACTTATGTATTTATTTCCGAACAATTTCACACGCCTAAAATTAAACTTTTCTTTAACAAATATTTGGCTAAAATTTAAATTCAGAATAGTCTTTTAAACAACTACTCACCAAGCTCAAATAAACATCTCCAAACAAATGGTGCTGCGTCTAACAACCTTGTCGCAAAAACTTTGTCCTTTTAATACAATCTAATGCCACAAAATGTTTATGTGATTGATCACTTTTTATACAATTCAAAAGAATAATAAAATAATGATTGAATACATTATAAATTTTTAAGAAGAAGATAACAAAAAAAAAAAAATTGCTTGCATAAACAAAAAAAATGTAAAATTTATTTTTTCTGGTTTGTATATTCAAATCTTTCAACTGTGAAACATTTGTCATTATTTTCTTTTTCTATAACGAATGACCTTTGGAAACCAACACTTAAGGGGAAAAACAGATGAGGAATAAAAAAATATTTTGATTTCAACAACAGTAAAGAATAATAAAAAGAAATTTGAAATAAAACAACAAATGAAAAAAAAAATTATCTTGTGGCTTTAGGCAATTTCTTACAATTTTGTCCTTTTTTTGTGAGAAAGTATCTTGTTTTTGTCCTCATGGACACATACAGTAACGTTTACTTTTCCAGTTGGTGTAGGAATAAGATGGAGTAACTTTTAAAAATCACCTCCCTCCATCAATTCAAGAATTTAAAATGATTTCTTTTTCAATTCCTAATATTTTTTTTTATACATCTGTAGTTACAGTAATGGAAGTTAAAAGAATTAGCTCTGAAAAAAAATACACTGAATAACAAAAAATTCCAATTATGGTTAAATTTAACCATATTGTTGTCACCTCCAACCATTTTATGGTTAATAAGACTTCTTTGCACAGAATTTTATTCAGATGTCAACATCTACATACATATGTATATGAAATTTTTACATTTAAAAGCGATTTAAGAGAGGGATTTTATATGTGGCTTATCAGCACCAATTGCTATGACATAGCGGATATTAAAACCGTTCCCAGCGGTAACTAGATTGAGTAAAGAGGCCTAATAGAAGGCCTTATTTAGCATTCACAAGCAGTCAGAAGCCCTTCCCGCCGCATTCCATACTTATTTATTTTTTCAACAGGTTGTCATTGGGCACAAGGCCTTCCATACTTCCTTTAAAAACAACTTCGATTCCTTCCCAAAGAAGGGAGTAAGGAAGGTCACTAAAAATACAAAGTAAATAAAACTGAACACCTTCCTTTCTCCCTTCTCAAAGAAGGGAGTAGCGAATGTGTACTGAATATTCTAGATTCTAGAATCTAGAAGGTATTTTAAAAAGAAGTTTATACATTCTAGAAGGCATACTTCTGAAGGCAGGTTATCATGCGAAGCGAATCTTTTAGAAAAGAGTATACAGGCCTTCAAAAAGGCCTGCCACTTGCAGACCTTTCAATATTTACCGCTGGGTTATCGTTGCCAAGTTCTACAACAATACCAATATTAATAAGGAATTTATGACATTTAATTTTATTTTGCGGAGTGGTATTTGTATGGGAGGTATGGTCAATTATAGACCGATTTAAAAAAAATTAGGTTAGAATATTTTTGCAGCAAATTTAATTTAAATACCAAAACAATAAGATGGTTTATAAGCAAAGACTCTATTCCAAAATGGAATTTTACTGATCTTACTATTCATGTGTTTTGTTCGTACTTCGGGAAATTGAAACGCATGTACCAAATTTCATCAAATTATCTTTAAAATGCTGCCTGTACGAAGTTAACATGGCGTATTACCAGCCAGCTGGGCTGACGGATATCACTAGAGCATAACATTCTCTGCACTTAGTAGTGAGGAAATAATAATAAGCAGCGTTATTCACGTTATTTTCAGAGAATCGGGACACCGAATTATCTCACACACGAATGAACATTTGTTTTTTCGTTCTTCATACGCATAGGTTAGGTTAGGTTCCATGGGCTGCCATCGAGAGACAGCTCACTTGGGCCCTTCAGTGGTCCCTTTGTGTTACCCAGCGCCAATGCCCATCCTATAGAGCAGCCACTCAGATGGCGCCACTGCAAAGTGTAACCAATTCCTGTTCCTTATAAAGAAAAGAAGCGATAAAAGATATGTTCTAGATAGACCCTCTAAGCAGGCAAACAGCGGTTCCCCCAGGTATTTTGCCCTGACGACCCGTATCCCAGGGCATTGACAAAGAAAGTGAAGCACAGTTTTCTCTTCCTTCTCCTCATGACAACTTCTACAGTAGTCATTGAATTCAAGACCCATTGTTCTAGCATGAGTCCCATCCGCCAGTGCCCTGTTACAACTGATGCCACTGTTCTAATTAGGTCCCTATTAAACATAAGTAGAGAGCTAGTTCTTCGTTCATCATATCCAGGCCATGGTGTCCTGGATATGAAGCAGGTGGTCTCGCAGGTGCACCCCATCTGAGCAATCTCATTCTAAGACATCCGACATTCTACAGATAACCTAGATATCGGGTAGACACCCGCTTGGAAAGCAATGGCAACCTTGCTATCAGTAAATATACGTATATCTCCCGATATGCGACCATACCTCAGCCAGTTAGCCGCCAGCCTTATAGTCAAGATTTTTGCCTGCATGATACTACATCCATCCGGCAGATGAAAGGAAACTTTTATATCCAATTACTCTATGAAGAATTCTTCAAAAGCATGAACAGCAGCAAAATTAAAAAACGTTTATACTCACTCATGAAAAAATGATGACTGAACTAAGTACTCTGCTTTTACACTTTTTTGCTGCACAAGCTGTTTTTATGCACAAAATATAGAAAAGAAAGAGAGACATTATAGCCAAACTTAGCTGTCTATAATTGGGTTACAGGAATTATTGTTGTTGTAGCGATATTTGAGAGAAATGTCATTCATTTTGTTAAAGAGTTTTATTTCCAGTCATTTCGATGAAACATTTTGAAAATAGTCTTTGATGAGACAACAATTTGCTGCAGCTTCTAAAGTAAAACTTGAAGCGAATAATTTGTGTTAACATAAAATTCCACATGTTCAATGGTTAATTGAAAATAATTTACAGATTTTTATTCTCTGGAATGCTCAGTGGCGGATTTAGGCCTGCTTCCTCCCTAGGCACTCTGTAATATGACGCCCTTTTTGATTATATTAAAATTATTGGGTATTAATTTTTAAAAATTTATATACATACTTATTAGGGCGCTTCAAAATCGTCAACTCTTCAAGGCTGGATCATTGCGTATGAACCACACCAACATACGTATGTTCCAAATTTAAGCGAAATCGAAGGAGGTTTTAAGATCTCTAAAATTGCAATTTTTCGAATTTTTTCTATGGAAACGTACATACAAATTAAAAAAAAAGTTTAAATTATATATGTAATGACTTATAACTACGTCCTTTAGGACTTCTCCATGAATCGTGAATCAAAAATGTTATTACCTCTAAGATTGTAGAACAAACAAAAAATTTTTATAAATATTTTTTTTTTTATAGCCAGTGTGCACAAAAAGTACAATCAATATATTATTTTGATCCTCTTGATTAAAGCTTAAAATAAAAATGAATGGCATACCCATTGGAGGAAGGATAACGATAACCTGGGGATTCTTCATTAAATATGAGTTATTTTACCATTTTCTTAACAAATTTTTAAATAATGGAATGAGTTTTTTATTTTAAGAACGTTTTTGGAAATAAACTTCATATAGATAACGTTTTTTGGGAGAGTGGAAATCCTACGGAGTAAAAGTTACACTCTTAATATGTGGTCACGTTGAAATGGCCTTGGAGAGGTGGAAAATTTCGTTTTTGTTTTGAAAAACCTAATACATTGTATATGTACATTAGTGTGGCCGTTATTTTTTTACGTATTTTCACTTGGCAAACCCCTTAGATTGACTCCAAATTAGAAAAAAAAATATATAAAAAAAATTTAGATCGTTTGCATAGTTATTGGGCGTGCCTTGAGCCCACAAAGTTTTCTAAAATGCTATTTTTCTCAATATGGGTCGCTTTAATTGTTGATAACTTCCGTAATATTTATTTAAGAGATATTCTAGGGCAATCTATATCTTATAAACAATGTTGCCCTGTATTAGTTTTCTTTAACATGAATATTTAATCCAGAAAAAACCAAATTAAAAAATAACACCGACATTTTCACATATTTTTGCATTCTTTGCCTGGTGGTAACACTACGTGACAAATTTTTAAAACTTTACACTGAATCCGAATATGAAGTCAGAATTGTCAAAAATAGAACAAGTTCTGAGATTTTCCAAAATAACCGTTATTTGTTATTTTAAAAAAGATGATGTGACTGAAATGCAAATATCTTCAACAATTTTAAACGGACTATGTATTTCTTTCTTTTTTTTTTTGAGAGGTTATACAATTTTTTAAATAACCATGGATAGTTTGAAGAGATGAGTCATTTAATGGCAGACAAAACTTCAAACTTCACTATAAATTTTATGATTTTGTTCAGTTTTGCTCTTTTCAAGTTATTGTTTTTAAACTAATGATTTAAAAATCCTAATGTCTTATTGCATACGACATGAGATTATTTTAATAAGAACAATTTGCGCCCAACAAGACATAGATTGGTACAAAAATGACAAAGCTACAGAAGATTTAGTAAACTTACCCACATAGAAATTCAATAGATTTAAGCTATTTTTATACCCTCCACCAAAATTAGTTGTGAAGAGGGAATATTAAGTTTGTCATTCCGTGTGAAACATTTTTATTATTCATCTCAGACCCCATAAAGTATATATATTCTGGGTCCTTGAGTGATTCTAAGTCGATTTAGCCATGTACGTCTGTCTGTCCGTCTGTCCGTCTGTTGAAAACACGCTCACTTTCGAAAACCTTAAAAGAACTAAACAAACTAGGTGTCAAATTGCTTGTAGTTATCCTAAGCAGTTTGGGATTGAAGTTCAGCAAAATCCGTTTAGTAGGATCAGAGCTATGAATCAAAATGTGGAACCATTTCCTAAAAAAAATTGATAATTTTGTTACAAAACCTAGCATATATGGTGGAATAATGCACAGAATGACATAAGAATTTGGAAATCACGCTGTAAAATTTCGTGAAGATTGGTCCATAATTAACCCTAGGCCCCATATAAACCCTACTCCCGGAAAACAGTTTAGTACGTCTAAGACCAAAGTTAATAATGTTATCATACCAAAATTTGTCTCGTCACAGTTTTATAGGATTAGAAATGATACTGCGAAGTTTCGTGAAGATCGTTCTATAATTTACCCTAGGCCCCATATAAACCTTACTTCCGGAGAAGAGTTTAGTACGCATGAAACCGTAAAAAATAATGCTATCATAACAACATGTGGTACCTCGAAGTTTTATAGAACTAGGAAAAAGACTGTGAAATTGCGTGAAGATCAGTCCATAATTTACCCTAGGCCCCATATAAACCCTACTTCCGGAAAACAGTTAAGTACGCCTAAAACCGTAAAAAATAATGCTATCATAACAAAATTTGTCACATCAAAGTTATATAGAACTAGAAATAAGACCGTGAAATTTCGTGAAGATCAGTTCATAATTTACCCTAGGCCCCATATAAACCTTACTCCCCGAAAACAGCTTAGTACGCCTAAAAACGTAAAAAATAATGCTATTATAACAAAATTTGGCACATCACACTTTTATAGAACTAGAAATAACATTTGGTGAAGATCGGTGCATAACTTACCATACACGCAGAGAAAAAATATGGTTGGGCATGGTTACGACAACAACACTATGTTTAATGTAACAATATATTGTTGTCGTAAACAAATAATTGTTATTTTTATTTAATATCAACAATATTATAATTACTGTAAACATATCAATGTTTATCGCAATTATGAATTTGAGTATTGTTGACCGAAAAATAATTATTTTTCTAACAACTTAATTATGATAACTTTCTAAACATATTATATTTCTCACAACCATATCATGATATTTAATAGCCATAACATGATAACTTTCTATACATTTATCATACTATGTTAAATATGCAATCAAACTATTTTTCCTATAATCATATTATGTTAGCGCCATTTGTAAAATAATTTTGAAGAAGTTGTGTCGTTTTTTTTTTTATTTGTGAGCGGTTAAACAATAAAACGATGAAATTCCATAAAAAAAAAGTTTAAAGTAATTAAAAAAAAGTAATTTCAATTTTTGGGAATACAAAATTTTAATTTCAAAAGATTTTGTTATTCGTGCTTAATTCCCAGTTTTTATTATTGATAAAAACACTTGAAATTTATTGTTGATGGGATAAGCTATTCCTATGCATGTCACTGGTTGCTTAGGCCAGATCACCAGGAAACTTCATCCATAAAGGTTTTAGACAAACTAAAGATAATAAACCAAATAAAACTGTAAAACGTATAAGAATTATAGCAACAGTTCTACTTGTAACAATATCAAAGTTTAAACAAAACACATCAACAATAAACAACAGTGGGTTCATCTCATCTTACATTTCCCCACTACAATTAGTTGAAATTCTCTCAACATTAATTGTAGTTGTAAGTAGGTTAAGAAAAACAAAATGAAAAAAAAAAATAATAATGATAATAAACAGGCAGTGCACGGCCTAAAAAACACTTAATTGACAACATCTTTTGTAAGTTGTTGTTTTTTTCATTTTGTTTTTCTTAACCTACTTACAACTACAATTAATGTTGAGAGAATTTCAACTAATTGTAGTGGGGAAATGTAAGATGAGATGAACCCACTGTTGTTTATTGTTGATGTGTTTTGTTTAAACTTTGATATTGTTACAAGTAGAACTGTTGCTATAATTCTTATACGTTTAACAGTTTTATTTGGTTTAATATCTTTAGTTTGTCTAAAACCTTTATGGATGAAGTTTCCTGATGATCTGGCCTAAGCAACCAGTGAAATGCATAGGAATAGCTTATCCCATCAACAATAAATTTCAAGTGTTTTTATCAATAATAAAAACTGGGAATTAAGCACGAATAACAAAATCTTTTGAAAGTAATTAAAAAATTAAAATATTATCGGAGTTCATTCAAGGATTAGTGATGTAATAGTGCAAATGCAAAATATCATAGTTTTTTTGTAAAATCCAACAACAAAACACACAGAGATTTCGTTATATTTTATAAAAGTGCTACGGTATTTCATCAACAACTTAAAATCGAAAAAATGGACACACGCGGTTGCCCATGAAAACCACAGATTTTTTATTTGCTCTTTTGCAAGCCTTATATTGAACTCCGCTATTTGATTAACATTAAGAAAAATTGTAAAAAGCCACAAAATAAAAAAATCGATGCAAAAATATTTTAATTTATTTTGTATTTTTATGACAGCTATGAAAGGTGCTGTATCATAATATGATTGCTTCTAAATTTATTATGATTAACATGATGATAATGTGATTACTTCTTAGCTTATTATGATTAACATGACAATAATATGATTGATTTCTTAGCTTATTATGATTAACATGACAATAATTGATTACTTCTTAACTTAGTATGATTAACAGAATAATAATATGATTAAGGGAAAAATATTATGATGGCATATTACGAGTATATTTAGTCATAATATGATTCAATAATAATCTTAATATGATGACTACAATCATAACTCTTATCATAATATGTTGCTCTTAGAATATGTTTACCACAACCATGTTTTTTCTTTGCGTGTAGGCCTCATCTAAAGCCCACTTCCAGTTTAGCTTCATATGGCCAGAAAAAATGTTAGGCAATGTTGTGATATACGGTCCATAATTTACCTTATTTTCCATTTTAGCAGCCTTCTAAAATTCACTGCAAACGCTTAAACTAATTGCACCGCTGTACTGAAATTTATGTTTTTTAATACCAGAGATCGTTCTGCAGAATTTGGGATGATTGGTTCATAGCTTACCATGGGTTTTATATAATTTGTTCTCCTGAAAATCATTTAAGTTCAGCTTAAACTGATATTCTACTCAAACTTTTTAATTGATTCTGATTGTCGGGCAATAATTTTATATAGGTCTAAACCGCAACAAATTTTAATGTAGATGTCTGTTTTTACAAAGATAAACTAGTAATAAATAGACATCATACAGATATTAGTCCTAAAACATTCGAAGTGTCGGTGGAGGGTATCAAAGATTCGGCACAGCCGAATATAGCACTCTTACTTGTTAATATTTATTTTTACTAAAAATTTAGCTTTGTATATTTGCTACTATCAGCGCAGAAGTGGTGTAACCCCAGACTACTAATTATGAGATAATGAGGAGTTAACACTACTCTTGCACTATAGTAATTGGTTGTAACGGCTGATAGCCTCATTTATTTGCTGTGTTTTTCTTTGGTTTGATACAAATCGAAAAGTAGGTTAATTCAATTAATCTTCTGTAACTATGTAATTTTGCACCGATCTGGATTCAATTGGCCACAAAATGTTCGTATTAAAATATGTAGGCTAATGTCGTAAGTGATAAAACTTAAACAAATTTGTCCATATAACTTGCGGCTACACTAATGTACATATATACTACGTTGGAAGACCGGCATAACTCAAAAAAAGCCATTTCGAGATAAACGCATTTATAGTTTTTGATTTGCTCTAATTACTTAGAAAAAAAGAAGACACATTCTCTTCAAACTGGGAAAGTATAAAAGATATAAAGATGAATTTAATACACAATATAAAGAAAAACAAAGCGAACAATTCTGCATCTCTAACTCCAAAATTTCATTTTTTGAGTTATGCCGGTCTTGCAGCAAATGAGCGATATGTATTGCCAAAATAAAAAGTTAAGATAGACAGGTTTTTTAAGAATATTATTTTATTTCCTTTATTGAATCAGTGATCAGAATCGATAACCATCTGAATCGACTTACTAATAAAGAAGCAAATTCAACAATTGAATTATTTAATGTGTATAATTTAATATAAATTACGTATTCGCTCAAAGAAAAACTTGGCCAAATCAATTTTTGAATTTGAATTTAGGCACCCTTTAAATTATGCCGCTTTAGGCCCGGGCCTAACGGGCCTAGGCGTGAATCCACCACTGAGAATGCTACGAGTATATCCGCGTGCCACAGTAACGCAGAACAGTGCCGTAATTTTATATAACGAGTGGCCAAAATAGAAGAGTTATCTATCGTACAACGACAAAATTTTGCATATTTATTTATATTCATAACAAAAAAAAAAAAACATAAAAAAGAAAAGCAGCATGGCGGAGCAAGGTTTCTAGTCCTTTCCCTATATTCTGAAACTGTAATAATCTTTCAAGGACAGATAAATTTCATAAACCCATTAAAATGCACTAAATATAATTAAATTTATATTCCTACCAAATTACGCTTAATTTGGATCAAGGATACGCTCAGCTCTAAAAATTAAAATTTTAATTAAAACTCTAAAATTAAAGAAAAGCCTCTCAAAGCGTTTAAAAAACAAACCAAAACTTATCTGCTTCCGTACGGAATGTGGATCAGTTTTGAAAAAGTTTCCTTTATTTCAAAAAGGTTTGCCACATATCACAGCACAGTTGCTTAAGTCAGCTTGTGCATTTTATAGTTGGGTATTAAGTTGCTATGTAACTGATAAATTTTGCATGTTTCGAATACATGAATCCAGGCTTGTAGCGAGATAATGAAGCCGCTCATTGTTTTAAAAGGGCTTAAAATTATATTGTTTTATAAATATATCAATAAGAACTACTTTAAATTAATAAAAAAAAAAGTTCCGCAAATTTGAAACAAATTTAACTGGAAGTCTACCTCAATTTGAATTTCATTCGATTTCTAAAATACTCGTTTCCTAAATGAATTTTTTTTAGGTACTTTCTTTAAACACGCATAATATAAAGAATTTGCAGATTTAAAATGATTTGACATATTTTATTAACTTTGTCATTTAAACAGTTACAAATATTTAACTTTTAGTACCATCATCTCCTTATTATGACATAAATGTTCTTCCTTAAAACAAATATTTACATTTCTTCTCTTCTTTCATTGTTTTTTTCTAGGATTTCGTTCAAGGACTTTCGATATTGTCGCGTGGCTCGGTGGAAGAGAAATTGCGTTGGACTTTTCAATTATATGACATCAATGGTGATGGTTATATAACGAGGGAAGAAATGACTGATATTGTGACTGCCATTTATGAACTGATGGGCCGTCTGCCCGACGAATTACCCGAGGAGGAGAAAATCAAAGGAAAAGTGGAACAAATATTTCAGGTAACAAAAAACTTACTCCATGCCCTTCGCACTCTTCCAAAATGTTGTCAGTATCACTTACAAATATTTAGCTATTATGAATATTAAGTATGTATTCATTTAAAAGGACAAGCTAAAAATGCCAGCGGTAATATAGGGAGGGAGAGAGGGAGCGATAGAGAGGAAATGGCATATTATGTTAAGGAAATATTGTGTTATTAAGGAAAATTCCTTAGGATATTTTACCTTAATAAAATGTTTATGATAATGTGTTTTAATGTAGTATAACGTTTTGTTTGCTTTTGTGTGATTGTGCGATACTTTTCAGGTCGTTTTTTTTTTTTATTTTGCCAAAACTCTTAATGCTGAGCGGAAGTTAATTGAATAAAAGTTATTTCTTGACATGATGGCTTTTATAATTGCAGAAAATGATGAACACGAAATTGAATAAAGCGAAGAAAATAAAGAAAATAGAAAAATAAAAACGGAAATGTCAAAAAGATTATTTTCTGATAAAAGTTTGTTTGTTATTAAGGTAAAATATGCGGGATTGAAAAAAGAATATTAATATATATTTTTAAGGAATTTATTTGAAGGACTTTGCGTTTAATTTTCCGTAACCTTGAGGATTTTGAATTCTCTATTAGAGAGTTATTCAAATAAGAAAAGTATGTAAGTACAAGGATTTTTTAACCGAATCTTGATTTTTAAAACAGGATATTAACAGCCAGGCCCACGATGTCACACGTTAACGTTCGCATAGAAAATTACATTTAAAACAAAAATAATTTCTAAAATTGGTAACGTGTGACATCGTGGGCCTGGCTGTTAGTTATTTTATTTGTTAAGAATTAAAATTTATTTTTTTTTTTTGTGTCTATGGAAAATAATTCTTTCAGACTTTTTATGTTTTACAAAATATACACAAAAGCAAAAAGTTCTGGGTTAAAATAGATTAATATCGGTGGGACAAGAAGAAAAGTCAAAAAATTTATAAAACTTGTTAAGGTTTTCGCAGGGGCTTTTTAGGGGGCCAGAATGCGCTTAATTAGCTCCAAAAAATTTAAACTGTTAACGAAATCCACGATATCGACCATTATCGTTCCTTTGCAGTTTCAACGACAAACAGCCGATTTACGCACCACTAACAATGTTCAGCGCGATTAGTAGATCGACAATGCAAGCGAACGAAAACGTAACGGGTTTCTTACAAAATTGCGAAATGTCAAAATCCGTCACCTGTTTTGTGGTTGTAAACAGAGACGTTTTGTTAAAATAAACATTAAATACAATTTTTCTTTACACACTAACACTAAATATTTTTTTTATAATTATATTTTTTTAAAACAACATAACTAATAAAATTATATGCTTTTAAGAACAATTGTGATTTTTAGTTGAAATGTAAATTTTTAATATTTTTTAGTTAGGCTTGAGTTCATCAAATTTAATTTGCATTAAATTATTTTTACTAAAGGAAGGAGGAATGTTTAACAACATAAAATTGTATTAAATTTTATTGATTACTAGCTGACCCGGTCCGCGTTGCTGGCCCTAAGCAAACATTAGTGTTGTATTACCAGACGATTTAAATTAAGCTTTAAACCAAATTTACGGCCCTTAAAATTTTCCTTCCGTAAAAACCAAAGTTGGACCATGGCGATGATTTTAAAGAAAAAATCGTTTGAATCAGTCAAGCCGTTCTCAACTTATACGCTTAATAGAAAAAGTGGGCGTAAAAGTAGGCGTGGTAAATTTGTCTGTCGATGAAAACTTAAAATGGATTAATACGAACATTTGAAAGAAAAATTTGTCAAATCGATGGAGCCGTTTTCTGATTTTAGGTAATTCGAAAAAAGTGGGCGGGGCAAAATTGTCTTTTCGTATAAGCCTAAGTTGGACCATGGCGATCATTTTAAAGAAAGAATCGTCCAAATTATTTAGAAGTCATTGGTGGTAAAATATGAAAATTGGATTTTGCCACGCCCCTCCGCCCGCAGACCGAAAATCAAAAATCAGACTTCACAGTGTCACCCGCCTGAATATTCTGAAGATTCCCTGAAAATTTCATCAAAATCGGACTAGCCGTTTTGGAGTCCATACGTTACATACACACATATATACATACATACATCCTATTTATATATATAGATTTTCTTGGCTGAGCTAGGTCTTGAACCTAGGTTGAATTTATATGTTTCAAAAATCATCACTTTCGTTCATCAGAATTCTTTGAGTTCTAACCTCTGCACCACTGCGGTGCCTGCCAGCCAACAGTCAAACATCAATATTAAACAAGTTGTACTGGTGGTTCGAAATTTGCTGTAATAATCATTTTTCAATATATTTACATGTTGCCTACTTCTCTTCTGTTTTCTCGTATTCTTTCTGTCAAGACTTTGTCTTGAAAACCTGAATACATTTGGTTATTATGTTTTTTGTCCACTTTCGTCGACATTTTACGTGTACAATTTGAAGTACAGATGCAAACAATTGAGCTTCTGCCATAGCAGAAGTACAACTTGAAGTACAAATGTAAACATTAGAGCTTCTGCCATAGCTATTTTAGGAACAGTTGTGATTTTTAGTTAAACTGTTAATTTTTAATTTTTGATATTTTGTAGTTAGGCTTGATTTCATAAAATTTAATTTTCATTAAATTATTTTTACTGAAGGAAGGAATGTTTTACAACATGAAATTTTACTAAAATTTATTGATAATTTTCTTGGCTGAGCTGTGGCTCGAACCTGGGTTGAATTTACATGTTTCAACAATCACCAAATTCTTTCATCAGAATTCTTTGAGTTCTAACCTCTGCACCACTGCGGTGCCTGCCAGCCAATCTTTTACACAACATTCTATTCTATATTTTTTGTTTACTGCTTTGTTTGTTCTTTGAGTACTGCTTTGTTTGTTTTTTAGTTAATGCTTTGTTTGTATCACAGAGTTGTATTTTATTGATTACTTTACATGTTTTGACGATTTTTATTTTTCAACTAGCGTTTTATTTGTGGATTTGTTGATATGGCAACATAGTTTTTTGAAAATAAATAAATGGATTACGTTGGAAACGTAAAACGGTCGACCGTTGTCGATTCCTAGTGTGTCGCTTATGAGAACAATGAATGACTTAGTGTCGCTCGCTTTAGTTTTCGATCGACATCGTTGGCCAGGCGGTAAATAGTATATTGTTTTTTAAGAAACAAGAGCATATGTCGCCGAAATTATGTTGAAAATTAACAAAAGTTTCAGCACTCTACTACGCCCTTTAGAGTTGGCAGCTTAATGAGGCACGCAGACAGAAAGTCAGAACTTGTTTTAGACTGATTTACCATCGTCGGGTTATTTTTCATATAAAGGATCCATAACATAATATCCTTACTTCAGCCCTGGTCTTACAAGTGATTTGTACTGACTTTTCGTAACATGTGGAACTTTGAACTCTTTAGCCTTCCGAGTATACAAAGTATCGAAGGCCTTGGTAAAATCAGAGTATATCAATCACATCAGTTTGTAGTTGTTGTGTAAATCCTTAAATCCAGTTGTAAGATGAAGGATATTATTTGTAGTAGTGCATCTTTTTTAAAGCCCATGCTGGAAAGGCGATATTAAATTTGATACTTGTTAACAAAGGTGTCCGGTTATAATTTGTTTGAATAGCTTAACTACTCAATTTTGCAATACCACGGTAATATGCTACATCAGATTTATTTCTCGATTTAAACAAAGGAATAATAAACTACTTCTTCCATAGATAAGTAAAATTACAATGCTTGCTGGACGCAAATTTACTAACATTGCTAGAGGGATACAAATACTGTCAGCACAGCTAATTAAAATGTTGCTTGGAATCTGATAATAGCGGGATATGAATGAAATGTTGAGACTTTTTAATTTCTAAGCGATTAATGCAATACAAATAGATGGCATGTAGATCGGTCGGTTCGCATTTATCATGAATACGAAATAAACTGATTCGTCATAGAAAGCATTCGAATAAGTTGTAGAGAAAAAATCGGTTAATAAATGACTTATTATGTCATTATCGCTGTGTTCCATATCGAGCTCTAACCGCGAAAATAACGTAAACGACACCATTTTCAAGGTTTTGTTATAATGTGCTTAATTCCCATTTCATACTATTGACAAACTGAAGTTTATTGTTGATGGGATAAGCTATTCCTATGCGCATTTCACTGGTTGCTTAGGCCAGATCGTTTTTGTTTTTTTTTAATAAATGACTTTATTGGCAACACTTGCATCATCTCCTAAAATATCATGGTCACATAAGGTACCGTTACGATTTTATACCAAGAACAATTTTATTGTAAGCGACAGATTTTATACAAAATTTATATGAAATAAAATAAAAAAGCTCTCTCCTGTAAAATTTTAGTTTTGGCGCTTACGTTATTTTCGCGGTTAGGGGTCGATATGTTGAAACCTCATGGATGAAAGGAATATATTCCAACTTAAGTAACCGAGCAATAATAACTTAGTGCCAATTGTATTTAAATATCAATTTTTGTTTTTCATGTCAAAACAAAAACAAAATTATATGAAAATCTATTTTTAAAAATAAATTGATATTTAAATACATTTGGTGAAATTGGCCCTTAGACGTTCATTGTTGTGAAACCGACCAGAGTCTCTGGCGAGAATCGAACTTGCAGCCGAAGCACTGTTTCACACTAGGGCAACCAATTCACAACAGATTAAAAAAAAATTATATGAAAAGCATTGAAATTTTTATTGTAGTGTTAAGAGTAAAGTTTGACAATAATCAGTGCAAAATTATGTCCACTACAGCCACAGATACAAAATGAAGGATCGTGTACCTCAATAACACTAAGCAATTTAAGTTTTAAGCTTTCATTCGATTTAATTGGCTTTGAGTAGGCTCTATCTTTAACAAAGTCAAATAAAAATTATTAGGACTGCCAACTACCAGCATAATTTTGTGAAAGTTTGACAGTGATACTCATATTATCGTTATAAGTAAAAATCTCTAATAATTTGAATAATATTCGAATAAAAGTTATTTGTTTAAAGGAATAATCGAATAAGATCGTGTTTTAGTAAAAGAAAATATCTCTTATATATAAAAAACAATCTCGTGTCACGATGTTTGTGCTCAAACTCTTCCGAAACGGCTTATATTTTTGTAAGTATGAGAACAGGTCATGAATTATATTTCATACCGCTAGGATATCACCAAAAATTGTCCATCTTATTTTGCCAAAAATTTTTTGTTTGTATTAAGGAAATCAACTAAGGTGAACTAATGGTTGTTATTATTGTTTTTAATTGGCGTCTTCAGAGGTGCATTCCTCTTGCTGCCAAAAATGGCATTCCAACCTGTGATGTTATACTTTGTGAAAAATCCATATTCGTAGGGATTTTATTCTAAAAAATGGTCGTAGGGAAAATTAGGATAGATTTCTTAAAATCATTTTAATGTAAAGACTTTTGAGTAATTTTTGAAAACTGTATTCATTTGGCAACCTTTTTCGTTTTGTGATAGCATACTCCTATAATTGTTGAAACGGCAACATTACAAATTGTTAAATTTCTTTGAGTCATCGCTTGCCGTCATTTCAGCTTTGATTTCAACGTTAATTTGTGATAAACTCTTTTACAAGAATGGATATCTTTTGAACTTAATTTTACAGAGAAAGAAATAGATAATTTGCACAAGATGGGTATCAAAATGTTTTGGAGTAAAGTCACCAAAATTAAAAATTTTAATGAAAATTTAATTTTCCTCTTTTATTCGAAATATGCTTTGTTTGACTTATCACTGCCACATGCCAATATAGATAGCGAAAGGAATTTTTCTATCATCACTGATGTTCGCACTTAGGAAGGAAATGAAGCTAACATTTTCAGTTTGCATTGTCCGCTCTTTTTTACAAAACGAATGTGAAAAAAGTTTTAGCTGTCTTCCAGTGTACCGAAACTTATTAACAAAAATGGTATCCCTTTATCTGTAAGTTAGTTCGGAAATCACCAAAATGTATACGGCCAAACAATTAATTTTTCTAGTATCCTAACAAATTCAAAAGGACATAAGTGTATTTTTAAGTGAAAATATATCTTGTGTTTTTTTTTTTTTTTTTGTTTATTTAGTTTTTAGTTTATAAAAAGCACTGATTTAGTAGCTCATATATGTACATAAAAGAGTTTATATTTATATATGTATGTATGTTTGTATGATAATCAAATATTTTAGGAATCAGCTTCTCGAGCAAACTAAACGCATATGACCTCATTTTTTGATCGAAAATTATACTTTATTTGTATGACAATGGTGTCCTAGCGATGAATCACTTCAAAGTAGACCCTGATAATAATACTATAATAATATGTTTGTTAAAATTGATAATTGTTTCGCTAATTTTTTCAAAATATGAATAATGAAAATATGAATACATTAAATCAACTTTTGCTATAAAAGGGCTAATCAACTAAATGAAGATTATTTCGTAACAAGAGAATCCGTCGTTTACATTTTCAGACACTTAAGACGCAAATTATCGTTAGGGTTCGATAACATTCAAAATATTGTGTTAAAAATATTCCGGTAGAAAAAGCTTTCAAGTACTGTACTCTTTTTAACAATATGCTTCAAAATTCACATTTCCCTTGAGCATGGAAAACTGCAAAGGCAATAATCTTACCAAAAAAAGAAAACGATACAAGTGATCCAAGGAATTTGCGAGCAATTAGCTTACTTCCTAATATCAGTAAAGTCTGTATTCAAACCAATATATTAGATTTTTGTAAAAAAATAAGTTGGTAAATGATAGCCAATTTGGATTTAAATAGAAATACTCAACAATTCAAGCAGTACATGTACTAGTTTCTAACGTGTGCTGGAAATTAAACAAATCATTATGCACAGGCGCTTGTCTAATAGATTTTAAAAAATCATTTGACAGTATTTGGATACCCGGCCTACTATATAAATTATGCAATTTTAGATTTCCTATACAGAATTTCCTATACAGGCAGTTAAGGCTTAGTTAGGCGAACGTTGCTGTACCCGTAATGTACCGCACCGTACTGTTAGCACGTTGGTGCACTTATAGAACGTTTAAAAACGTGTCATCCCAGCTAGCATAGGCTGTTTGTTTGACGATTATGTTTAATATACAACTCCCAAAAGAATCTTCTGTTGATTATCTGACGAGTAACAAAAACAAAAATATCTAAATATTTTTTTATTTATTACTTTTTTAAAAATTTTTTGACACGCTCGTCTTTTAATCTTGGAATGAACCTTTTGCGACTCTCTGTAAGAGTCATATAACAATTACTTAATAAGAGCGTTTTTGAAATATGAAAATTCTATTGTCAATACAATTTCAATAAAACAAACCGACCTAAGAATCTGTAAAAAAGTATTTTCCGACAGGATAGTGTTGATTTCGCAACCTCAAGGTTTGTTTTATATAAATTGTATGAAAATTAGAAGTTTTAACATGAAAAATAAGCTTGATGCCCCTTTTTAGGTAGCTCAGTTATGCGGCTGAGCATTTTATGAGTTGTAAAATAATCCCTACATGAGTCTCATACGACTCTTGGCATGCTTTTTAAAAGACTCGTTAGATAATCTCTACATATATCACAAACGATTCCCTTAACGATTAATATAAGCGCCTTTTGCTGTGTTATGGAAGAATCTCACAGACGAATCAGCACGTGTAACAGTTTCTCCCGTGCTAGGAATCGTCTACGATTAAAAAATGAGCTCGCCGACGATCAAAAACACTCTTCATGAGATTCCCAGTAGACTCCTAGACGATTGAAAATGCTAGCTGGGATATGTTTTCCCATACATAAACAAAAAGCAATAGTAGTATACATAGAACAAAACACACAGTGATGGGAATCAAAAATGTTCAAACGGTGACCGTTGTGCAGAAATTGTACCACGTGATTTAAATGGTATTAAAACAGTATTTTGTGTATGTAAAAAATTTTTATAATTTAATATTTTAATTATAGATTTGCAATAAATAAATGTGTATTTTAGGATATATAAATTTTTAGCATACATACATAATGTGCATACACCAAACAAGGTTTTTAAGCCATTTAAAGTCTTTTATATGTTTCACATTACCATTGTATGTGTATATGCATTCCGTGCAGGCATTTTATGAAAAAATTGATCATATTCGAGTCATTTATAACTCCTCTGCGCGATTAAAATAAGCATATATGAGCTCATTTTCTGATCATAAATGCTTGTTATCTCGGGAGAAAATTGTACCCTACCCGGGACTCTTCTTGAGGAGTCTTTTATTATCCGCTTTTCTGATAAATTTCGAATCATTTATGACTCATATTTTTAATGATTTGCGAGTGTTTTTCGAGTCATTTTTTAGTCGTATTTCTGATTGTTTTCGAGTCTTTTTCGACTCATTTTTGAGTCGTATTTCTGATCGTCTAAGAGTCTTTTTCGACTCATTTTTCAGTCCTAATTCTAATCGTTTGCGAAAGATTTACGAGCTCTACAATTGCTAAAATTTAATGTTTGAATTATTCCACTAAATTTGACCAAATGCCAAATTACCAAATTCTTAGAAAATACCAAATTAACGTTAAAGTGATGTAGTCGTCGACTTGATGTAACAATGTAATATTAACATCGACATTGACAACAACTTATATAATAGGGATGATTATATTTAACTTGTCGTCAAACAAAAGGATGTTTGCTTTATTAATTTTATTTCCGGCAGTTGTTGAAAGTTTTTCGATTAGTTCAATGGACAATTTGCAAGCAACCGCACATAAAAATATAATAAGTTTGTTAATAAAAATAAAAAATTGATAAAGAAAATAGAATTACGTTTTATTATATGAGAGATACATATGTATATAAATAATTTACTTTAAAACAGACCGCGGCAAAACTACTGCACCGTGCTCTTTTCTTTTTTTGATCTCCACCCTACGTGCACTCTTGAGCACGTAAATAAACCCAAAAGCATTGCTTGAGCTTTCACACTAGGCGGTTTTTTATTTATTTTATATGTGCAATGCTCTACAATGGCGTAGATGCGATACAATTAGAAAAAGTATTAAGTTTAAAGAAAACAATTATTTTCCATTTGGCAGATTTATGAATAATATTTCCATAAATTTATATAAGTTTAAAGTCAAAGCAGTCATATTTTAAACACCTGTATGATTCATTTTCGATTGCTGTATGTTTTGTTATTGCCTTTGCAATAAATTACTTTTTAAGCATAAGAACGAATAATTTTCGAATCTATTTTCAAGCGCGCAAGTGATTAATCAGTTGTTAATCGTCAAAAGTACTCGAGGAAGACTTAGTTAGGAGATTTTTGATAAAGCAATCTTCCAAATGCTAGTAGGGTTTGTTTATTTTAAACTTTTAAACATATGGGTAATTCCAAAGTGTTGAACGTGACAGTCGTACGCATCAAAAATGCAATAACATTTTAAGCAAAAAATATTTTTCCGTTTTCTTAACCCTTAAATTAAAGAACTAAGAAAGCACTGTTATCGATGCTAAAGTTTATGGAGGGCGCGATTCTAGGTCAAAGATAATGGCAAAAGAAGTCGCGGTTCGAACGTGAAAAAAACAGAAGTAGTTTTTTTGGCCATGTATAAAAAGGCGTAATTCAGCGAAACCTGGCACAATTTTTTTAGTCAAACTACTTTCAGAATTTTACGTAGCAATGTAACATTAAAAGATCTTGGTTTGATTCCAAAATCTTCTGTACTTTCTTTTTTTTTAAGCCAAAATCTGGGTCGATACGTGACATTTCGAACGTGAAATTTTTTCCGTAATAATTCAACTGCATAATGATTAAAATAAAATAAAAATTTACCTTTAATCCGAATAAGATATTTCTCTTTGAACTCTTCCTTAGATTACAGATCATGTAAGAAAATTTTTTTGGAATAATTTTTATCAAATATCAACTCTTTTAAGAACGATCAATATTAAAGAAAACATACAATAAAACATTCTCACATATAAGAAATTACGTTTGCACAACTTTGCAGCCTGATTGTTCATTTAAGTGAACAAATTTATGAGTAAATTTATAAAATTAGTAAAATCTAAATATTTCTCTATAACAATATCGTAAAATAATCAGCTTTTAATAACTTTTAAATTTTCGGTCACGGTGGACCTTTTGACGGAAATGCCCATATGTATACTTGTATATTTGGAAATACGTTGTATTGTAAGTTGTTTTGTCGCAATTCCATAGATATACTGAAAAAAGTACCAACAAAAAAGAGCAAAATTACCCGCATTCAATGTAACATACAAGCCGCCTGTCTTACAAATGTCACGTAACAACGACATGAAATTCTATTTTATACAGATTGTACGTTGCAAATACAGTACAGATACGGTACAGCAACGTTCACCTAACTAAGCCTTTACATCAGAAAGCCGTGCAAGATACCCTAGACTTGAAAGCAAGAAACCCTTTCAAAAAAACTTATTTCGCTTTTCTTCCCCTAAATTCATTTTTTTTTTACACATGTTCTTATTTTTTAGGTTGAATTTCTGTTGAAAAAAATAAAATAAAGATAAATTTTACCGAAAACTTATTCTCGGAAAATAGACGAAAAATAGTTATAGTAATAGCATGAAACGCCCTCTGGTGGTGGTCATAGGTAAAAATAAAGATCAAAAATTAATTTCTCGACCCCAAAAAACTCCCCATTTACACATAAATTTGAATCAAAACGATATAGGGAAAAAATCATTTTTTGAAAAGTGGGAGACTCGAAAATCGAGATAGACCTATGGTTCCTTCACCAAAGTTGCTTAGAATTGTCCATAGAATCATCCTAGTGGGCGGCTCTAATCGGCAAAAAAAATTGGCCCGCCCTAATGTATATATATATATATTAATTTTTTTAATTTGGTAAAAGTTTCAGCAAAATACGTTTGATATATCGATATTTTTGAAATAATAAATATCGATATTCTTAAAAACTATCAACTCAATATATATCGATATATTTTTTCAATTTGCCCATCCCTACTCGGCACAAACCAATGACTTTACATAGCTCCATGAAAAGAAATGCAGAAGCGTAAAGTCCCACGAGCAAGAAGGGCCAGTGCACAGAACTACTTCTGAATATAAAGTTGTCACCAGTAGATCGCACTAAACTGTCAATTTTAACGGCTGTTCTGGTGATTCGCTAACAGCTTGAGGATTGTGTTGCCTCCAAATATGGCAATCTTGCTTATTGACGTTGCCATTTAATCAGAAATGAGCTTCGTAAATGGGAAAAGTGCTCTAAAAACTTCACGAACAGATTTTTTATTTTTTTTGTTTAGCTAATTTCCAAAATTTGGTAGCGTTGTTCTACCGTTAAACGATTCGGGATGACTTGCAAAGCCTTACTGAGCAGAAGTGTCAAACCATAGTTATCGATATCGAATAGTCTCATGCAACCAAAAAAAAAGACCCGAAAATTGATTAAGTATTAACGCCATTCAAATATAATTTTTAATGAAGGTTTTCAATCTGAGCTGAATAGTTCCTTATTTGAATAGAACTAATAATTTTGTAGAATTCATTGAACTTATTATTTTAAGTGGAGTTTGGTGTGATTCAAGATATTAAACAAGAAGATTTCAAATTTCAGTACGCGTGATTAACAATATAAAATGTTTTTCAAAAGTAGAACAGTATAGAAAAACCCAGTGGAAATCAATCTTGAATTTGCAAGTCAAAATTGTTTTACTTTTAATAAAATAATCGATTTAAAATGTCACCTTTTCAATTTACTATAAATTTATGTTTTAAACTGGAACTAAAAACCAACCTTAATAAATCCTGCATCACAAAAGACTAACCACAATGCAACTGACTGAGGCACCACAGAAAAAAGAAACAAATTTGTCTCCCAAACTCCCAAACAACGCAGTCGTCATTTAAAACAACAAATAGAGGCAAATGGCCTGTTCGAAACTTTTTCAAATTATAGCAAAAGTGGTCACGTATTAGAGACGTTTTTTAAAATACTTCTCTTTTTTTTTTTTTTTTTGGTTAAAAACCCAAAGTGTACATAATATTGGATACACAATGTAGCACGAACAAACAAAGTAAAAACAATCTAAAATCAAATGTCATTTATTTTTCTCTGTTTTATTTCTAGAAAATGGATATAAATCGTGATGGTGTTGTGACGCTGGAAGAATTCCTAGAGGCTTGTCACAATGATGATGCCATTTCAAGATCGATGTCAGTATTTGATTCTGCATTCTGACCATATCCACTGGAATGTGAAATTAAGAAATCAACAATATCATCATCAGCACCATCAACCGTAACCACAACAGCAACTACAGCAGTGACAAATAAGAAGGCCAAACGTTTAGAGAGTGGACAGCGGACCAAAGGACAAGCCGGACGAACGGAAGATGTGAAGTACAGCAAACAAATGAAGGCAATACGTGAACAACGAAAACTTGACAAGCAAAAGAAATTACGTGAAAAGTACGAAGGTGATGGCATTGATGTCGAGGAGATTCTATCGGTAATAACTGTAAATAATGCAGACCATAGTGAGGAGGACGATGATTATGAAGACAAAGCAAGTGAAGTGAGCGAGTCTGATTCATATTGTCGCCACTGCTTGCGGCCACAATCTGAGTTACAGTTTAAATACATGAGACCGCGACAACGTAGTAAATTACGACAGCAACAGAACGCTAAACGTGAGAGAAGTAAACAGCGTTTCAGTACATTTTATGCAGGCAGTGGTAGTGGCAATGCTAATACTTCTTCTGCTGCTACTGCCACGGGCACAGTCAGTGGAGGTGGTAATCAGGCACAAAAAACTCGTTCAAAAAAATCCCGTTCAAAGAATCGTGCTAAACGTGCCCGAAATAATAAACACTCTAGTAGTAGGGGTAACAATAACAAAAACAATAATAATAAAGAGCAACATCTAAAACTGCCATTAATACGAGACTTGAATGCGGCCAACGAACAGGCCATACGTTTTCGTTGTCCTCAAGTGGGACCACAAGTGGGACGTGATCGACAAATGCCACCTATGTTGCATTTTCATCATCCACAACATGTACAAAAGCAACTAACAGCATATCAAGTGCAATATACACACGCTTATGGGCAGCAGCTGCAGCAACAACAACATACAGCAGGCCAACAAGTCATAAGTCCCATGCAAACAACAACTTTAACCATGGAAAGTGAATTAAAAAAGCAGCAACAACATCAACAGCACCATCATCATCATCATCATCACCATCACAACCATCATGAGCATTTTGCAGATAATCAAAAATCAAATAAAAATCAACAACAGCCACATGTAACTTCAACAAAAGATTTAACTGCCACCAATGTGACAGCAGCAACAACAGCAAACAATTTACAAAACTGTTGCTGCCGTTGCTCCTCCACTTATCAGCAAAATCAACAAGCAACTCATCATCAAAGTCCCCAGTGTAGCAGTGATTATAAGCAACAAGCAAGTTGCTGTACTACTGGCCCTACTTTAAGCACTTATTGCTGTTGTTGCACTGGCATGGCAACAACAACTACCCAATATCATCATCATCAACACCATCAACCCTACTCCCAGCATCATAATTTGCCACAACTGCCACTAACACATCTAGATACCACATCTACAACAGCTGTTGCTCCTTTAGATGCCACCACATTAGTGGTAACAGCAACAACAACTTGCACCAACTCCACCGCCATTTCCTCACAAAATCTGGCACCATCTACTTCTGCACCACCGTTGCCATTAACAGATGAACATAGAAATTTAAATTTAAATAATCCTACAACAACAACTACAACAGGAACTGACGAGGACCCTTCTAATCTGGCTGCTGCCACTACACCCGATTCTCCTTCATTGGTTAAAGTGAGCACTTGGTATACTGTTGCTAAGCAGGGTGTTTCTTGCTAATATTTTTTGCTCGCCACAAAATTGGTTGCAATTTTCAACATTTAACTAATACAACAACAAGAACATCAACAATAAAAGCTTTAAGCAGCAACAACTTCCAAACTACCTATTTTATATGCAACATTCACACACACACCATCGTACCCATACACTTGTTGTGCACGTATGAGTATGAAAATGTGCTGCTATTACCGATGTTTGCTTTTTAATTGATGTGCAACAAAGAGATTCCAGGAAAAAATTAAAGCCTTTTTGTAAAAGAGTTCACTCACTTACTTAGCTTTACTCAGGTGTAAGTGTGTATGCTTGTATGTGTTTGACTACATGTGAAAGCAGTGGGTTTCCTGTATCCTGTGTGTGTATGTGTGTACTTAAATACATGTTAAGTGTAAACAAGGGTTTGTTATTTCAGTTGCCTTTGCTTTTGTATGCGTGTGTATTTGGAAATAAGTAAAAAAATTTTTACTCTGGTTTTCCTTTGACTTGGAGCATTTTTATGCAGTTCGTTTTTGCTATTTGTTTGCTCTGGTATATTAAAAAATTGTTTTCATTGAACTTTGTTCAGTATTTAAGTATAATTATTCGATTAATATTTATAAGTATGCGGGTGAAAGACCGGAAATTGGTAAATGAATTAATTTGTAACGGGTATGCAAGAGAAATAAAAATTTAAATGTGTCAAAAAGGATTTTTAACATTATAAAAAAAAAAAAATTTAAATGTCTTAAATAAACTATCAATTTTAGTAAAAACAATCAATTGAAATTACCCAGCGGTAACTAGAATGTGTAAAGAGGCCTAATAGAAGGCCTTATTTAGCAGTCACAAGCAGTCAGAAGCCCTTCTCGCCGCATTCCATACTTATTTATTTTTTACACAGGTTGTCATTGGGCGCAAGGCCTTCCACACTTCCTTTAAAAACAACTTCGATCCCTTCCCAAAGAAGGGAGTAAGGAAGGTCACTAAAAATAAAAAGTAAATAAAACTGAACCACCTTCCTTTCTCCCTTCTCAAAGAAGGGAGTAGCGAATGTGCACTGAATATTTCAGAAGGTCTTTTAAAAAGAAGTTTATGCCTTCTAGAAGGCATACTTCTGAAGGCAGGATATCATGCGAAGCGAATCTTTTAGATAGGAGTACAGAGGCCTTCAAAAAGGCCTGCCACTTGCGGTCCTTTCAATATTTACCGCTGGGTACAAAAGAAGCTTAAAGTTTTGAAGAGTCTGTATGGGATTATTTGCCATTTTCTGGAAGTCAAAACCGAGCGAACGTGAAATCGATTCAGACTAGAAAATTTTCTATTAAAGACCGTTATTTTCCCTGATCTAAGAGTAGTTCTGGTAAAGATAACCGATACTCAGAGTATGAAGTATAAAATCAAAATATTTTTATGAAGTTTCAAAACAGAATCATTTTCAAAATTCGTTCGATTTTAATTTTACTTTAATTCGGTTTCCACAACATGGCTGTTTAAATTGTTAAGTTCGAACAATAAAAGGAAACAAATTTTTTCGAATTATAACATAGACGTATCTTCGAAAAACACACCCAAATATCTTGAATGTCTTGAAAATGATCCGAAATCATATGTTTTTTCAATTCTTTAGAAAATGTTCATTTCTTTTAAATATTTGTTTGACCTTATGAAGTAAAACAGTAAACGAAGTAAATATTTTTTTTTGACGTAATGGGAATTGATTATGTGGACAATCTTTTCTGACAAATATATGACTAGTGTGAACATAAAAAAGTGTCTAGGAGTGTGAATATTTTGACGGGTTGGGGCTTAAGGAATATTCATATAAAATTATACAATATGCTTGCAGATACGTCCTTGATTTTCTTAAGGGGTAAGTTCTCAGCAATTTCTCATTAAAAACCGGAGTTTTAATTTCTGATTTCAAGGTAAATTGTTTTTAAACCTCCAAACTGGAATTAAAATTTTGAAACTCGCTTTTCCGACTCAAATTGATTTTAATTGTATCACAAAATAATATCTTCGCGTAGCTATATTTGTTAAAAATACAGTGCAAATGTGTGAAAAGTAAAATTTGGGAATTATGAAATTTTTATGAAAAAAATCAAAGTTTGTTTCCCCATGTCAAAAATAAGCGAGTTTATTGAATATTACACAGGCCAACAAATTTGTATCCCTAAATCAAATCCGATCATTCACGGACCCGGTTGATAAGGCCAATTGTTTTGCCGAATTAATTGCTTATAATTCTTACCTACCAGCTAGCAATCAACCACTAACCGAACTCGAAAAAGTATCCGTAACTATGCCTAAAATATTTGTTCGGGGTCGAGCTGTTAAAAGGGTTCTTGCGGATCTCGACATAAACAGGTCTCCTGGGCCGGATGGTATACCTGCACTGGTCTTGAAGCAGTGCTTTTCGACGCTAGCTCGTCCCTTAGCAAATCTTTTCAGCACTTTATACCGTGCCGCGGAATTTCCAGTCTGCTGGAAAGTTGGTAACGTAACGCCAATTTCTAAAAAAGGAATCGCTAATAACCCTGAAAATTACCGCCCAATTGCAATTTGTTCGGCACTTTCCAAAGTTATGGAGAGTATGGTAAATTACCATCTTGTCAAATATTTAGTGTCAAACTACCTACTAACCGACCGCCAGTATGGGTTTCGTAGAGGTCGCTCTACTGGAGACTTTCTAGCTCTGTTAGCGGAAAAATTGTGCCTTTCCATTCACAATTTTGGCTTTAGATATTGCCAAGGCGTTTGACAGAGGCTGGCATGGTGCACTCTTGTCAAAACTTGCTGCATTTGGTGTCAGTGATAATTTCACTTGATTTATATCGAGTTTTCTCAGAGATCGCGCTATACGAGTTGTTATAGATGGGGTTTCGTCAAACGAGTTCAAGATTCATTCAGGGGTGCCGCAAGGCTCCGTTCTTTCTCCTACTCTATTTCTTATCTTTCTAAATTACCTCCTTTGTCAAACTTACAACCCTATCTACTCTTTTGCAGATGACAGCAACCTTTGCCATTCGTACTCAGTTGAATGCAGACCAAGCGTATCCGATATCGGTGGTATGAGGCAGAATATTAATGATACGCTTGGCCGAGACCTTGACATATTCTCGGAATGGGGTCGTGCGAATAATTTCGATTTTAATGCCCGAAAACCCCAATGTTGCGTTCTGACGCATAAACGCGCGACAAACCGGGGTGCCTCATCTGTATATATGGGTGGTATAATTATTGAGGAATCAGAATCTCTTGATGTTCTGGGCATGAGGATACAATGTGATGTCCGATGGACAGAACATATATTCAAGGTGTCGAAAAAAGCATTCAAGTACCTCGATTTTCTAAGACGGTGTAAGATATACTTCAATCCATCTGATCTGCTTACTATTTATACCACCTATATCCGACAGCGTATGGAATAGAACTCTCATGTGCGGGCCGGTGCTTCAAAGTCTATTTTGGAGCTTCTCGACCGCGTGCAGGAGAGGGCGAAGGTTCTCATTGGTGACAGTAGGGTATCCAATTCTATTGACTCCCTTGAGCACCGTCGCAATGTGAGTTGTATTTGCCTGTTTTATCGTTACTACAATGGGATGTGTTCCGACGAAATTAGGGATCTGGTTCCCGAAACCCGTACGTTTGTTCGTAATACACGTTTTTCCTCAAGACCCCATCATTATGTGGTCGATTGGCAGGTGAATCGTACAACGCATTACAGAGAGAATTCGTTTTTTTCCCGGACTGTTCGTATGTGGAATAACCTTCCTGCAGAAGTCTTCCCTCTCACTTACAACATGATTAAGTTCAAATCGAATGTTCACAAACACTACTCCCTCCATCCTCCTTCCCACAACCTATTTTCGTATTTCTAACACAATGCAATGCATTAGTAGGGGTCATCCCCTGAGTGCTGGTCCTGACGGTAAAAAAAAAAAAAAAGGTTTTGAATTGCGTTGAATCCAAATCTTGGCATTTTTTCATTATTTATTTAATGAATCTTCAATAAATATGAACTAACAATTAATCAAATCTTAGCCTAAAACTTTATTTTATGTCCTGGCTTAAAGTTAAAAAATCCTATATTTCGACATATTCGGGAAGCAATTGCTGCGCGAATCCATCTTAATTTATAAAAGCTGATGTATCATCTGAAAGTCTAACTAGTAACCTTTAAATTAGATATTTAACCTTATATTTTTTTAAGATTTTTCTATGTTTTTTTTAAATACATGAATAAAAAAAGTTAACAATATCACAACAATAAAATCACAACAGAAAATTTCTTGGATTCTTTTTTCTCAAAAGGGTTGGGTACAAAATAATCCAAATCTTGTAAACAAAAGGACAATCCATTGACATTAAACTTACAAACCTTTAATACTTTTAAAGTAAAACTTCCAGCTGTTCAATCTAACTAAACTTATCTATAATTACGTTTATCAACTGCTTTATATAGATTTTACTCAAATATACTCATTGTTGTGGTTACATTTTTTTATTTAAATCATAAACATTTAAATATTAAATCAGGTATTTTAATTAAATAAATTTTTACTATCGTTTAATTTTTATTTTATTTATTTATAAGTTTGAAATTGTAAATAACTTGATGAAGTCTAAATTAAATTAAATAAATTTATACAATAAAATTATTTGTAAAAATTAAATTGTTTTTTTAATTTTCCTTTTTTAATTCATACCACAGATTTAAAAAAAAAAAACAAAAAAGGGTTCTATATTCGGCTATGTCGAATCTTAAATACCCTTCACCATGGTGCAATAAGAATATACAGTTATATAAATAAATATCGGGTGATTTTTTAGCTATTATCTTTTTGGCAACACTGGTTTAAACAGCTGGCGTACGTTTCGTGTTTTGTTTCACGGTCAAACATCTTCAGTTTGGTCTATAATTTAACCATGAATCGTCTTACAAACGAACAACGCTTGCAAATTATTGAATTTTATTATGTGTGCTCTGTTAAGAAAGTTCATCGCGCGTTTCTTGTGTTCAGTGACGAAGCTCATTTTTGGCTCAATGGGTACGTTAATAAGCAGAATTGTCGATTGTGGAGTTAAGATCAGCCAGAAGCATTGCAAGAGCTACCAATGCATCCAGAAAAAGTCACATTTTGGTGCGGCTTATGGGCTGGTGGCATCATTGGACCGTACTTCTTCAAAGATGATGCGAATCGTAACGTAACTGTGAATGGTGAGCGCTACCGCGAGATGATACCCAACTTTTTTTTGCCCAAAATGCAAGAGCTTGACTTGCATGACATGTGGTTTCAACAAGAAGGTGCCACATGCCACACAGCACGCTTAACAATGGACTTATTGAGAGGCGAGTTCGGTGAACGGTTAACGCCTTTAGACTATTTTTTGTGGGGCTATGTTAAAGCTCATGTCTATACACAAATGCCCGCTTCAATTGACGCATAGGAAGACAACAATGAAGCATTTATTCATGAGATACCGGCCGAAATGTTGGAGAGAGTTTACCAAA
The DNA here is from genome assembly GCA_930367215.1 of Pollenia angustigena. Lineage (NCBI taxonomy): Eukaryota > Metazoa > Arthropoda > Insecta > Diptera > Polleniidae > Pollenia > Pollenia angustigena. Next base: position 170,117,130 of record OV884059.1, on the reverse strand, counting down.
ATTGGACTAAGCGGATGGACCATTAGAGGCGCCGTCACGGTCAACATTTACATGAAATAATTTTCAAGCATTAAATTATATGGACCGTTCTATTGATTCAAATAAAGATATCATGCATTTTTCTGAAATGTATGTGTTTTTTTTTAAGTTTCCTATAGCTCTTAAAAAATCACCCGATATATACAGTCACTTAATAAAGTTTAGGCACAACATGACTCAAAAGAGATCTGTAAATACATCCGCTTAGCTTGAAAAAATTATTTGATATCTTTTTATGCATTGATCGTTTAATTGTTAATTCAACGCAAAAAAAATATTTCATATTGAAATATTTTAAGGATTGAATGCTTTGAAAACTTAAAAAGAAGAAAATCTACACTAAAAAAACTTTGAGCACATACTGTATGTATGACATCGCACCTGTTCATCAAAAGTAACACAACTCAAAAAATTCTATTTTCCACTTTTTTGAAGAAAACAGTGTTTTATTAACATATCTAACCACTGTAAAAATTTTGGTATTCTATTTGTAATATTTCATGAGAGAAATGCCGTTATGTCTTTCTTTGCGTACTCATATTGTTTGTTTTGATTCAATTAAAGAGTTGTAATTTTAGTTGCGTTGGAGTGTTTAAGGGTTACGCCACTCAAATGAATCAGCGAAAGTGTATTAATTCGAGTTGTGATTGTTTTCATGTTAAAAATCTGTTTATCAATAGCTGTTGATTTTGGTTTGTGATATATAAATTTCAGTTAAAGAAGCATAACTTGAAATAATATTGACATGTAGATCAAAAAATTTCATGAAAACTGTATTAAATCAAAAATCCGTAATAATTCCGGAAAAAGGAAGAAGAGAAATAAATTTTGTGATTTTGTTGAAATATTATTGAGTTTCCTTTACAACGGTATATTTGGTTATAACAATAATTGCATTATATTGGCGGAATTAGTTTTTTGCCTCTACTGAAAACTTGTAAATTTTGAGTTACTTTTGATGAACAGGTGCGACATGTTTGCTATTATAACGGTAATAATTTACTTTGCTATGTGTTGATCCGTTAATTGCACAGCAACAAATAAGTCTTTATATTGTATTTCTGTCGATAACATCAAAATCAGCAAGTGGTCAGAAATTCCCATAGACGTCCGTAAAATTATTATAAATCTTAACGCGCAAGGAAAATCCTACAGCGAAATTGGTGTTATTACCCAGTACAAACTTCGCCTACAAAATAATGTGTTGAGTAATCAGAAAAACATGAAGGTACTGCTTACAATTCTATTGAAAGAACCAATGAATTTTACAAGGGAAGTCCCAAAATGAACGCATTTTAAAGTAAGTCATTACTTTTTTACTTAAATACATCCAGAAAAAAGTAGTTATAGAAGTTGTTATAGACATAGTTATAGAAGAAAGCTACTAAATAATGAGTTAAAGAATCTATTAATTTTGAAAAAGTAGGCGAAGTTTTTACTGGGTAGCTGCGTCCGAGAACACAAAAGTTTTTACAATTATTTACTGAACTTTACTGCGTTTTACTTAATTGCGTTCGAGTACACAAAATACAGTAAATGAGAACACAAATTGAGAGCGTAGTAAAATAAAATAAGATAAAAAACAACCAAATATGAAGTTACATTAAATAATTTGTTTGTATTTTCTGTTCGTGTTATACAAAGTGTTTAATCGAGTACCAATAAAAAAAACGAGTCAATTAGTCAAAAGTGTAAACATTTTTCACACTTCAATTATTTGCCATCAGCTGTTTCCTTTATTTTACGAGTTTTTACAAATTTTGCGTTCGCGTACTTTTTTGTGCGACAACTTTTTGTGAGAGCAGATTTTTTAGTTTACTCATTTACTGTATTTTACTGAAAAAATTCTCAAACGCACCTATTGGACAGATGCCCTATACTAGTATTAAAAAGTTAGTCTAATGCAGCACCTTAGACCACCCAGCCACTAACGCAAATTGCTTGATTTTTCATTTGTGGATCAATCTGGCCGAAATTCAGTTGCAGTCTATTTAATACTTTATGAGCCTTAAATATATAACAAAACTTAGTCCCCATCCTCAGATACGTTGGATACGAAGGGTCTTTGAAAAGTCCATTCAAACAGACACACGGACAGATTGGTCAGACGGACATCGTTAAATGCACTTCGCTGCTCCTAAGAACCCTAAATATAAGGACTTTATAGGGGCTCACATCAATATTATTGCAAACGGAATGACAATCTTATATGTATGAATATGTCGAAACGGTCAATGTGGTGATGGGAATAAAAAAAAGTCGTTGTACTTGAGATGGTAAAAGTAAAAACTTCGCCTACTTTTTCAAAATGAATAGCTTCTTTAACTCATTATTTTGTAGCTTTGTTCTATAACTATGTCTATAACAACTTCTATAACTACTTTTTTCTGGATGTATGCAGGTAAAATAAATAATTACTTACTTTTGAATGCGTTCATTTTGGGACATGCCTTGTAAAATTCATTGGTTCTTTCAGTAGAATTGTAAGTAGTGCTCTTATGTTTTTCTGATTACTCAACACATTATTTTGTAGGCGAAGTTTTTACTGGGTACTTCTTTACTAGAGGTCGGCCCTTTAAATTTGTATTTTATAATCTCAAGTTACTTAAGTGTGCTTCAATTCGTGGAAACGAATTTTTTTAACGGTAGCATTAACGGTATTAAAGTATTTGCTGTTTCGGAAATGTTAACTAACGGTTTTTTTTAATACATCGGTATCGGTCTACTCCTACTGAAACTTTTACAACAATAAATTAAATTTGTATTATGGTTGTCGCTTACGATAAAATTGTTTTTGCTATAAAATCGTAACGGTACCTTATGTGACCATGACATTTAAGGAGATGATGCATGTGTTACCAACAAAGTCATTTATTAAATAAAAAAAAAAAAATTAAAATAAAAAAATAATTATGCCGCTTAACCTTTTTTTGAGGTAATGCCCCGATATGTACATCGATTTCGATTAAATTAACGAAACCAAACAAGAAGCTTAATAAAGAAACCTGGAAGCAGTCTTCAATTACTTAGATGACCAATTTTTTACTTCTTGACAAAAATTAATCGGTTTCTTTTTATTCTAAAATTTTGTAAAAATACTTTATGCTGCTTGTGTGGAAAAATTGCTTTTTCATAACCTTCACCTCGGGTGGAGAGGGTATACATATAGAATTTCGTTTTTTATATAAGTTTGTCCCTTATTTTGGATTTTCGTCAATATGGATCTTAGATCCTATATATTCTACAACACTATAAGCAGCGGAGCTAGTTTAATGTTGCCCATCTTTCCGTCCGTCAGTTTGTCTTTACGCATGTATGTTGATATAGGTTTTCCGAAGACCCCAAAAGTTATGGCGAATAGGTTCTTCTACATTTATATTACATATAGTCCGAAATAGTTTGCTATTGAAGTTCAGCCAGATCGGTTTCCAAATGGCTGAAATAAAAACATAAAACCAAGATTGCCTCTTATTTTGACCCAGTAACCTTTGTGTTTTAAGTCTTATTAAAATCTATAAGCTTTATTTTTTTAACTTTCATCATAAAAAAAACTTAGTAGAATTGTAGTAGTAAAAATACAAGTGTGCGCCTAATTTTAAGGATTTGGTACTATTTTGCAGAGTATATAAGATTCGGCACAGCTCAATATAGCACTTTTATTTTTTATATTAAAAGTCGTATATTTCGGAACAAATACATAAATAAAATTGCCTTAAAATTATCTTTGAAAGATTAAAGGAATTTATTAAGATTATTTGATTCTATTTTATTTGTCATGTGGAAGTTACTTTAAATTAGAGTTTGCTAAAAACCGGAAAAATGTGAAATCGCGCTTTCGGTTTTAAAATGATGAAACCGGTCGGTTTCGGTTCGGTTTTCGGTTTTGAAAATATCAAAGTTAAACTTTATACATAAACTTATATATTTTTTTATATGTAATACAATTTTTTATTTGTTTCAATTCAGGTACTTTTATTAACCCTTAAGTGTATCCCTGGGCTTAGCCAGGCATTTTTTTTTTACTTTTTCCAGTTTTTTTTTTTATATACTTATTATGTATATTAGAACGAAACTTTATGAATACCTCAATCAAAGTGTTTTTTTTTTAAAGAAAATGAGAAAAAAGTGGAAATTTAAACATCGTGGGCGCCGCAATTGGCAAAATGAACATTTTGTGCATATTGTATCCACCTGGGCCTGGCAAGGCCCTTCCCTATTATATATGTATTGTTTTTCAAATAATTATTCTATATCCCAACAGAATGTTCCTGCTATAGCCATAAAACTCCATACATATAAAAGTAGTCCCAGCCTTGCACAGGGGCTCGTTAGTGTGAGTTTTTTCAATAGTCATAAAAAATCTATACAAAATACTAGTGGACCCAGCCAGGCCCAGGTGGTAGTTTGTGCCACACAAATTAGATATCTACTTAAGAGTAAAAAAGGTAACATTTGTTCTTCTTAGTATTTTTTTTTTTTTTTTTTAATTTTTAGAATTTTGAAATACCTTGTCATTGTTGCAGGCTGATATGTATAAAGATTTTGTATATGAAGCACGAGTTTTATGTATAATTTTCAATTTCTTCAAGCATAAATATATTGTTAAAGTAAAAGCTATAACCGAGGTTTTTTTGTCAGTTCTCGGTTTTTAGGCACTTAAAACCGCGGTTTCGATTTGGGTTAAAACCGAACAGCAGTTCCTACTTTAAATGGTTATAAGGAAATTTCAAATATTTTAAAGAATCTCTCCTTTAACTCTTACAACTATAATATTTGGTTGAACCCAGTTTCTTTTTACAATCTTATAAACATTCCCAATTTTAATGTATTTTTCACTTTAAATTTTGTTATTAAAAATTTCGCAAAAAAATTTTCTATTTTCTTTACTTTTTTAATTACTGCCGTTAGTTAATTAGTTTTTTCTGCAGTTGTACACAACTTTTTTTCTCTCTCTAATTTTGGTACATATTACCGCAATTGACCTACTTTCCTATAGTTGTGGCTAAGTTGCTTGTTTTGTAGTAAATAAATAATTAAACGAAGAAATCAAGTATTTGGTACATCTTTAAAAGAGTATTTTTAAAATTTTTTTCCTTCCACTTTCATTGGAAACTTTTCCACTTTATTATACAAAAGAAGTTAAAGCGAAAATTTTGTAAAGAATGCGAAATAGTGAAATATACAAAAGTACTTTTTAGTAACTAACAAAGAAAATGCTTTTACCTTAGAGAAACACTTTTGGTGGTTGTGGTGTAAAGACGTAAAGAAAATACAAGTTTGATAAATCAAATACTCCCCAGTGCTTCTATACTGTGAAGAATTTAATAAAGCGTTTTTTTAGAGGATATGAGATAAAAAAAACACGAAATAGAAGTGTATTTAAAAGTAAACAATGGGTGATATAATTGGACAGAAAGGCGCCACAACAGTTCTAAAAAAACTAAAATTTAAGCTGATTGTACAAAAATATATATTCTTGATTTACACACAGCAAGTTTTTCCTCTGCATTGAGCTTATTAAATAAAGGAACTACAAATAGGAGGGTAATCGTTTATCTTTCATCTCTATTTGTACCTCTTTCTTTTCAACATACTTAATTTTTTCCCAAAAAAAATTCCTTTACAGAAAATTAACAAATTTCAACTTGTTATTTTGGAAATTGTGCAACTTCAACAACAGCGTTGGATAAGACACAAATAAAACAAAAGAAATTGTTACTGGAGGCCCACCCCATGCGCTTATGAATCGATCCTTTTTATGCATTTGTCAAAAAAGTGAAATGAAATTTCCGAAATTTCACTTATTAAAAATCTCGAAAACTTCAGAAATATTTCTGGGAATTCCGATATTGTAACGTGACGCTTAACTATTTGCATTGGAATTAGTTGTTAATAATTAACTGGTTTTGCTATTGACGCATTTAGTAGATGTTGTATTCGAAATATATGGCAAGACTTTTATTTCGCTACCGTAAGAACACAATTGCACCGTATGAACGTAGTAGCGTACGTCGTAGACACATAGTCAAATTAAAGCGTATAATATTGCTATGTTTTTCCCGTATAAAACGCGTTTATTTTATACATTGGTTTTTTAAGTTCCTATAAGGAGCATACGGCCTCTAATAATAAATCTTTCAGTTCTTTTAAATGCAAATCAACAAAAGTAAATACACATACTTAAAAACTTAATTGTAATTAATTATAAGCAGTGACGCCAGAAGATTTTTTCAAAAATCCCCCCGCTTACAAAAGTCCATTTTTTTATACACCCACTTCTATCCTCCTTAATTTTCTCCTACACTACTTTTGAAAATCTTCAAAGAAAACAAAATTTTATTTTGAATTAGTTTAAACAATATTTGCTTTTCAAGAGCAGTGATGTAAAATTGAACCCAATCAGATTTTTTTTTATGACGTTTGTAAGATTTTAAAAAATTCTTTATATTCACTGCAGACACAAATTTCATCCTTAAGGCACAATCACTTTTTAGGCATTCTGTTTTTATAACGTTTTAACTAAGATAAAAAATATTCAATTTTTATTGTTGTTAAAGATGTTACATATTTACTTTATTATTATTAAAAAGGTATAACCAGATTTACGAATTTATAATGCAACATTTAAAAACTGTATATGTATATTATGTAATTTTAAAGTTTGCAATTGCAAAACTTTAAAAAAAAAACTCTGCAATTAACCAATTATCCCAACAGTTCAACAGAAAATCTTTCCCTTTTTCCCTACATGTGACATTTTTAAAATAAATCCCTACAAAAAAGGGAAAAATACCTGCATCACTGCCCTAGAGGGAAGCGAACTGACACCAAATTAGTCCCGTGATAGGTCTTTGGTGGTAGGGACCGGTTCTAGTTTTAACACTTTCTATGAATTAGACTTATCACTTTCACATGGAGTTGTCATTGGAGGGGGTCAATTGACACCATTTGACCAATCACACATCTATTCTTAATGGACGTGTTTAGTGACAGTTACTACAATGTAGTATTATTTCAATACAATGTAGTATTATTTCAATAAAACAAGACGTAGAATTGAATTCATGAAACAAATTTTAGAAAGACCAAAAAAATTTGTCACACCACCGGTGAAGACGGTTTTGAAATTCATTACTTTTTCTACCTTTTTGTTCTGCATAAACCAGTTACATGATTGGTTCTCCTTGCACTGGTCATGAGTTCTTTCTTTTTGTACCTGTTCTATTTTCATAACTCCCAGGACCAGTCTGTTGGACCAATTGACACAAATTTCCCGCAGGGTGATTATAAGGTTTACAAAATGTATACCATTTTGTTAAAATTGTACTAAACCGACTAATGAATAAAACTAAACTAAACATTTATATGGCAGGCTGTATTTATAGTTCCTAGCGGTTTCTTGAACTTTCCTGTAGTAATTATTACTCAATAACTTTTATATCATTATTAAATCACAAGCATCCAATACTTGAAATTCGGCAGTAATTCAAAATGTACAGATTTCTTGACATCTCAAGATATCTTGATATCGTGACTGACCAGGGGTCCGTTCTGGTACCACAGGAGTTACCAGACTAACTACATCTTTTGTAAAAGAATGCTTTTCGCCAAGAAAAGATTAGTTGTGCAGGAAGCATACTTTTTTTGAGAATGACCGCTTTGTGGAGGAAATATTTTCTTTGATAAAAACATTTGCTAATGTAGTCTAAATTGGGGATGATGGTTAGTTGGATGAAGTGTTAGGGTACAATTTGTTAGAAAATAGATTGTATATGTTGCAGAAGAGAAGAGCGGTTATATGAAGGGTGAAAGATTTGAAGTTGGTTAGACCGATGAGTCCAGAGCGTAGGTAGAGAAAAAGTGGAATAGAAAAAGATGATATGTAAGACTTGGAGTTGGTTACAATGAAGAGTCAAAAGCCTTGTACGAAAAAGAGTGGAGTGTCTTCGATGAATTGTGGGGCTTGGAGTGGGTTGAAACGAAAATTCGAGAGCCAAGGATGAGAAAAAGATGAGTTGGCTTAGATTAAGGGTAAGCCTTGTTGTTGCTTAGAACGAAGTCTCAATAGCCAAGAATGAAGAAGATTGGGGTGTGTAGAGGAAGGGTGAGACTTGGATTTGTGTAAGAGCCAAGAGGCGAGGATAAAAAAAAAGGTGAATACTCTCATAGTATGTGTTTTGGCAGAAAGATGCTTTTTCACAAAGAGTGCTCTCACACGGGAAGATGCTTTTTAGGATCACGTGTTAGCTGTTAGCCCAAATTTCGAGCAGAGAATTTCTGAACTGCAAGAAAGCTTAACACTTGTAGAAAGTTCGAATTATGAGGAACGATCATTCCTAGGTGACCTTGTAATTATACACACAGAAGCGGTTGGTTACCGCTTTGTTTGCCACCCAGCAGTTCAGAGCCACCATACGATTAGGCCAAATAGCGGTGCTCATGTAAATTTCTTCTACATCTACGGTGACCTTAGACCTTATTCTGTTTCATACGCTGTTTGCGATCGTATTGTCATAGAAAAAAAAATTAAGTATACATTAAGAATAGACCAGGTAGATTTCCATACAAAAATGTTGTGCCAGTCACCCCCTAGAATGAATGATATGTCAATGAAGTTTCTAAAACAGGAATTTTTTTTTTTGCCACGTCCCAAAATACATCCCTTTTGGTTTTTTATATGAAGCGGTGCCATTTAAAGTCCGATCTCATCATTTTTAGATTCTTAGAAACTTCATTGACATATCTTTCATTTTGGTGACTGGCACAACTTTTTTTTCGACCCACCTTATTAAAACTGCTCTGGAAGTCGAATTCACACGAATAGAACAAATTTTCAAAAGCTCGTAAATTCGATTTTTTATTTTTCAAATCGGAACTTTGAATGCTAAGAAACAACAGATTCTTATTTCTTCAAATTCAAGATACTGAGAGTGCTAATTAGTTAGTGTCTACTGTAATTTTTAACATATTTGTACACACAGAAAAAATCAAGTTAAAAACGTCGAAAACAAGGTTGATTTAAAATTTTTCGGTGGTGATTTTGCTTCATACGTTTTTCATGGTAATTCAACCTGATTTAACAATAAATTGCGAACAACATTTTTTGCTTTTAAAATAACTATAATTCATGTAAATTTAACATTGCAGTAAAGTTAGAGCAAAATGTCATTTATATTGAAATAACAATCCGAATCACGTTAAATGAAAGTTATTTCAAGTTGAAACTACGTAAATTTCATATAGAATCAAATTGGTTTTAGTTTGAAATAACAGTGTGAAGAAGCTTCAGAGACAACATATGCATTAATTTAAGAAATATTCTAAACACTTACCCTGTAACACATGTTTCACTAATTTTGTACTCTCCTTTGTTAACAGAAGCATCAGCAGAATCACCCGATATGGTTTTTTTCATCATTCTACTTTGGAAACTTGATGTACTATTTAACTAAATAATTTTAATTAAAATATTATACGGGAATTGTCTTCTTTGTATAACATATTTTAAACATGAAAGCAAAAAAATGTACGTACTTAAGTATGTATGCATGTTAATTTAACAAGATAAACTTTGGATTTTAATATAAAACAGGTTTTTATGGATTCAATATTGAACAATGTTATTTTAACAGTGAATAATATTAAATTAACGTGATTTAAGGTTATTTTAATATTTTTCATTTAAAATTATGTGAAATAATGATAAACTTATGGTGTTTTCTTTTCTAAAAAATAATGATGCATTATAGTTTTGTAATATATTTATTAGGTTACACGAACCCTTACAAAGTGATACATATTTCTAAATTACAATGGAACAAAATAATAGCTACGTTTTGCACTCAACACTAATGTGTATTTAGCGTGTTAAATATTGAATGCAAAGTTTGTACTAAAAGCGATATTCACCATGCTTGTAGCAATTTTCAACAATTAATTTTCTTACAATTCCAATAAGCGTTAACAGCACTGATTTTCAATAATTAATGTCAGCTGTTGTTAAAAATGTTGCGACAAAAAAAATATAATGAAAGTAAAACAAACGAAAAACAAAAAGTTTTTATATCCATCACAATATAACTGTAATCTCAATGTATCGCAAATTGCACGCAAACACAAGAAAAAAATACTGGCTTGCATAAAAAAGGACTTTACGCAGATGCAAAAAAGGGTATTATCTCACACTCAGTTATAACTGCGGGTAAGAAATGGAACAAATTTGCCATTTATTGTTGCAACATGTTTAGAAAGGAAAAGACAACTTCTCACATTTTTGCATATATTTTAAGAATGGAACAAAAACCCGCACGAATGGTAGCATATATGGAACATTATTGTCAGAAAAGAAAACATCATTAAATAATTCTCAATCAACATTTCGCCACGTTAGTTTTACATTGGAATTTTTTTCTGTGTGTACTATTTCTTTTTAAACGTACTTTTTTTAAAATCAATTAAAATTGATGTAAAACCCCATTATAAGTTTTACAAAATCCTCTTATTTTCTCAATTATTCATTCGAATTGGTACAGTTTTCCCAGGATTTTACAGTAAATAAATCCTGTATGCTTCAAAAAGCCGAAAAAAAATTCTTTATCAATAACAATATTTCAATAAACTTTTTCAAGCGAACTGATAATGTTTTTTTTTTTTTAATAAAGCAAATAAAAAATATAAATTTCAACAAAAACCAGATATAAAAATTTTTTTACTAACAAAAAAACTCCTAAAAACCTTAAACAAAATATTTACTTTTATTGCTATTTATGCCCTTAAAATAGCAAATAAATCTACTCTTGCAGCAACAAAAATTGTGAAATGAAAAATTCTTTAACAAAAAAATTCTTATGAAAAAACAAACAAAAAAAAAATTGTTATAAAAAATAAAACTTATAAATAAATAAATTGTTATTTAAATCTATACTATAAAAAGTTAGTTATAAAAAAAAAGTAATTGTTTGTATGTACTAAATTGTTTCAAAAACTATTAAAACTACAAAAAAACCAGAAGTAAATCTATGAATTTTGCATTAAATAATTGATTAGAAAATAAATTACAAAGGAAAAATAATAAAAAAAAATTAAAAAGAGAAAAAAAGTTAAAAATTTTCTTAAATTTAAGCTTTTATTTATTTGTTAAATTTTTACAAAAAAAAAAAACTAAACTAAATTACAGACCCCGCCTCCTTCTAAAACTCTGCTTTAAAGGCAGAAACTTAAACCAAAGAATATCTAATCAAATTATACATTTTCAAGTGGTTTTATGATTGTGTTTCTTTTTTTTTTTTTTTTTTTTTTTTGTGAAATAAATTTTGTATTGAAGATTCCAATTTGTGGAGTCAATATAATAAAAACAATAACAAAACAAATAATAAAAATATGAAAGTTTATAGGCGACTAGATGATACTCTACAGTAGTCTTTAAATTATAATACACAAGCTTTAACTGGTGTGCTTTGCTAACCCCATTGAAACAAAACTAGTAAAAAAAAATTTAAAGCAGATCTCGTGTAAATTTTATTTTATTATGTTCATGGTTTTTAATCCAAAATTTCATATTTTAATCAGGCTTAAGTTCATAAAATTAAATTTTCATTAAATTATTTTTATAAATAAAAGAATTCTATAACGTGAAATTAATTAAAATTATTGATAATTTTTCATTCCTGACAGGTCGATTTGACATGTTTTGATAGTAACCACACAATCTTTGCCCTTTAACACTCATTGCCATTCACGATGGCTGGCAGTAAATACCCTAGAGGAAACTGAACTAACACTTTACTTGTCACGTGACAGTTCTACAGTGATAGGGACCGGTTCGAGTTCTAACACTTTATATGAAGGGGACTTGTCACTTTAACATGGCGATGTCCTACGAGGGGGTTAATTGGCACCTTTTTGACGCTGTTTTAACCTATCACAATTCGTTCCTTTTTATTATAAAACTGCTTTCACTTGTCACGGGATAAGTGCCTTAAAACCAATTGACACAAATTTCCCGCAGGGTAGTCAAACATCAATCTTTAACCCAAATGGTATTTTTACTTGGTGTATCGAAATTTGTTGTTTTTTTTAATGATTTTCTATTTTAATTGATTTACATGTTCTTTCTAATTCTTCTTGAAGTACAAAGTACATTCTTTATTCTCGCGTACTGATAACAAAGCAATTTGTACTAAATTTAGATATTTCTTCTGTTATCCTTCTCTAGATATTTAGACATTTGAATTATACTTGCATGCGAGGTTCCAGTTCAGATTGGTTTTCGACAGATGTTTCGTATTGGTATTTAAAAACATATACTCTGACCGTTCTCCAATATATTCTATGCATGGGCGGTGTCAAGCCCACTTGATAATTTGAAAGTATTTTAGGGCTATATTAAGCACAGGGTTGTCAAGAAATTACAGTGAAAAATTTCAGGAAAACCGGTTCTATAGCTTAGGATAATAAATAGAACAAACAAATAAATGAATTTCTGTATATACACATTATACATTGACCCGATATGAGTTGGTTCTCTTAAATTATAAGAGTATTATTTTGTATTTTGTTTACTTATTTTACAATTTGTAAATATATTGCCCTACAGCAAACGTTTGGAGATATAATAAATTGAATAAGCTATGAACAAACGAATAAACAGCGATTCTCTTTCATAACCGCATTCAAAAATTATAGGATTATATTACAGCAGTAGAGTAAGGCAGTCATATTAAGAAGGCTAGCTTGCAGTAGGCGTATTTGTTGCTTCCAAGTCTTGAAAATTTTCTGCTGGTGCTCTTTTTAGTATGGGGTTTAGATACTAACTATCAAGGTTTTTTTTAGTATGGTGTTTGCTATCAAGGTTTGAATAAACAAAGTGCCACCTACAGAAAAAAATTTCTATTTGTGCATTTAAATCGTATCCAGGTTAAAGAAGCCGACTTAATTTGATTCAGTAAACTTAATTAATAAAGGGCGCTTGCTCTTATGCAACATAATTCGGTTTACGTTACGTAGATACACAGTGTTTCTTTCAGTGTGCGAAAATAAATACTAACAGGGGTGTGATCGAAAACGCAAAACGCAAGAATTTTACAAGTCGTTTTTTAACAAGATTTCTGTAATAAAAGAATTTTATGGAAAATATTATACATATATTTATCAATTAAACAGAATTTTTTAAAAACAATTATAAAATTTTTATTTAAAGTGTATTAAAAACAACTTCCAAGTTCTTGCGTTTTACGTTTTTGATTTCCATCACACCCCTGTAAATATCGTTTCTGTTTGTGTAGAAAATCATTAAAAAAAAGTACCTTTCCCTGTTAGTCATCTTTCGAACACAAAAATAATACTGTTTTTATCAATCTCAACAAAAGATGAGAACATTTAATTTCGTTCGGTTTTTTTTTTTTTTTTTGGAAATCCACAAACTTCGATGTGTTCGGTTCGGCTCATTAATGTTCGTCCCTTTTGGCTGGTAAAAAAAAACCAAACATTTTTTACAAAAACAAAATACACAAACGAAAAAAAAACATTATAGAACATTAATATACATATAATGTTTGTCTACAGTATCACTACAATTGTTTTGTTTTTTAACGAAGAACCTAACATTATATAATGTTCGTTTACATACATTATATAATTTTCGGTTCTTCCTTGAAAATAGTTACGAACGGTATTAAGGGTTGTGTATGTCTACACAATCACAAACAAAAAAAATAGATATCGTTCCTGGGTATGTGAGCCGAACGTTAAATAATGTACTGTTTATTTTCGAACACTAGTTTCTTTGTTTCTTACGAAAACTAAAAAAAAAGTGAAGCTGTTCTTGTTCTGCTGTTAATTTATCGTAATTTGTACAAAGAACTTGAAGAAACTTTTTTGTTGCTTTACTTATACAAAAGAAAATTGTGTAGTATGTAGGATGCACACCTAATGCTATGTTCACATTTGGGCTTTTAAACGCGTTTAAGCAAAATGTTGATTTAGCTAATCAAAGCCGTTCACATTACATTTGAGATGATTAAGATGACAGATGATTAAGAAAAAACACACACACAAACACACAAAAAAACAACAAACAAATTTAAATTTCTTTAAAGTATTAAAAATGGATAAAAACACTTTTATAAAGTTATCAGAAGATTATTTTAATAATTTTAATGATGTAATTGTGAAAATTTATGAATTATTTAAGAAAAAAAAAATTAAAACATTAAGCAGAAATCTTGGCCGGTTGTACACGGTTGTTGGCGATTCTACATTTGAGGTATATTCAGTGGATTCTATGTGGTTTATGAAGTGATTTAGTTGTAATCATGTCAATTTGAAGTGATTAACAAATCACTTCAATGTATGGGAAATCATCTCGATTTTGAAGTGATTAGAGCTTAATCACGTTCGAGCTGCTTAAACGCGTTTAAGAACCCAAGTGCGAACATAGTATAAGCTGTAAATGGTTCATTCTTTTTTGATCTTAATTCGTTACGAATTAGCTTAATTTTGAATTTATTCTTTACACAGCAAAAAAGAATTTAATGAAATTTAAATCGAATAAGGCAGAAATGAATTTTAATTTGTTTCCAATTCAAATGAATTTGTTAAAGTTCATTTTACAGATTCATTTGAAATGAATTGATTTTGAAGGTATTCAAATGAACTAGAAAAATTAATTGAAATCAAAAATTAGTTTCAATCAATCAACTTCAAGAGCAGATCTTGGGGGGAATTACTACAATTTTATATTTTTATTGCAGTTGGAAGTTTTCAATACAAAAAGTAAACAAACTTTCCGATTGCAGTAAAAGTAGTAAGAATTTCCAGTAAACGAACACAACTTTGACAGCATAAATATTGTTGAGATTCACAGTTGCTCAAATTTTTAAAATTCAATTGAAAAATTTAAAAAAAGACATTTTCTACATTATACAAATATGAGATTATTTAAACAAAAAATTATTGTAAAACACACTTTTTATAATATTTTCACACTATTTGATAAAAATGAAAATTTAGGTTTCTTTTCGCAAATAAACAAAATATGTCCATTTTGATAGGATTTTCGCCTATACCTAAAAATTTAATTCCTATTCTACAGTACCTGATACTTCGGCTCCGTGCAATAACTCCCAGGTGCAATAAGTGCCAGTGCAATAACTCCCAATGAATTAAATCCCAAAATAAATGAAATAAGTCCCAAACTGGAAAAAAGAAATAAATCCCAGAAAAAATTAAATAATTTCCAAGTCTTAAATGAAACAAACAACAACTTTTGGAAGTTATTTCATAATGAAATAACTCCTAAAGACATTAATGAAATAACTTCCAAAAACAGTCCATCGAAAAAAAAAGATATAAGACCCAAAAAAAATGAAACAACTTCAAAAGAAATTTATTATATATGTATTCGTTTTACTTGAATATTTACATATTAGGTTACCAAAAAACTAACATTGAGCCCTCGACATTTTGACAACAAATGGGGCATTTTATTATATCCTGACCTCCTGCAATGGCAACTGCCTGCAGTTTAAGCACGCCGGGTACAAGGATTACCTCCTCTATGGTATAACAAACATCGGCTTCGCTAACTAAAGCAAACACGCTTCGCTAACTAAAGCTTCTCTGCATAGCCGGCCTTCGGCCGGGCGCAAGGATTTTATACTCTATGGTATAACAAACACCGGCTTCGCTTACTAAAGCTTGACTGCATAGCCGGTAACCATAAGACACTGCAATTGCAATTAGCAAAATTTTCTTCTTTGATAAACTTAAGTCATTGTATTCAAATAGTTTGATAGTTTTGACAGGATATTATAAATACCGTTTAAAATTTTAAACAATTTTAAGAAATTGCAAATAATTGAAAATGAAAAAACTCCCACAAAAATGAAATAACTCCTACAGCAAATGAAATAACACCGAAAACCAAAATAAAATGAAATAACTTCCACGTTAATTTTTTCGGGGACTTATTTCATTTGGATTTTATTTCGTTACGAAATAACTCCCAGGCAAAAAATGAAATAACTTCCAAAAAAAATGAAATAAAACCGAGAGGGCTGAGAGCTATTTCATAATGAAATTACTCCCACATTTGTATGAAAAATTTTTGGGTCTAATTTAATTTTTTTCTTGGGACTTATTG
Organism: Pollenia angustigena; assembly: GCA_930367215.1. NCBI lineage: Eukaryota > Metazoa > Arthropoda > Insecta > Diptera > Polleniidae > Pollenia > Pollenia angustigena. The sequence continues at coordinate 170,100,950 of OV884059.1, read as the reverse complement.
CACCTGGGAGTTATTGCACGGAGCCGATACTTCCATTCCAACACAAAATCAATTCAAATTTTAATCAATTCAAATGACTTGGAAATTAATTGCTAATTCTTTTTTTCTAATTCATTTGAATTAATTCAAAATCAATTCAAATGAATTGCAATTCATTTGACAACTTAATTTGAATTGGAAATGAATTGCAATTAATTTTTACCAAATTTATTTGAATTGACTCAAATTTCATTTTTTGTGCGAAAATAATAGTTCACATTTTCCAGATTTGTAGAGGAGTGAATTTTTGCACAGCTTTGCGATAGAAAGTTTTCTTATTGTTCTTTTAATGTGTGTTTAGAAGATACTACTTCTTAACGTTGCAGCCAATTAAGTCAACTTTGTCAAAGAATAAAATTGACAGAATTCCAAAAGATCGTGGATGATTTCCACAGAAACCAGTAGCCTTCCAGGCATTACAGTAGACCCTGCACAGGTTTTTTGTCGGCGGCATGAAATAACCCCCCAAAATATAACCCCCCAAAAAAATAATGAAATAACCCCCCAAAATTTTGTACAGAGAACCACAAAAACGATTTATGGGGGGTTATTTCATTTTGTTTGGGGTGTTATTTCATTTTTTTAATTGGGGTATTATTTCGTATGAAATTATCCCCCAAAAAATCGTTATGAAATAAAGCCCCAATATATTTTTGGGGGATTATTTCATTTTCAAACTTACAATGAAAAGGGTTTTGGGCGCAAGGAATTTTCCACTTTGGTATACAGAACACCGGCTTCGATAAATAAAGCTGCCCAGCATAGCCGGCCTTCGGCCGTGCGCAATGGTTTTCTTCTATAGTGTATACCAAATACCGGCTTCGCTTACTAAAGCTTCTCTGCGTAGCCGGGTCGCATCGGGTTTTTTATAGAATATAGGAGAAAGTCCTGGCGCTATACAGAGAAGCTTTAGTTAGCGAAGCCGGTGTTTGTTATACCATAGAGGAAAAATTCATTGCGCCCGGCCGAAGGCCGGCTATGCAGCAAAGCCTTAGTTGGCGAAGCTTGTGTTTGGAATATCATACATATATCATGGTATCCCGTGATTCTTTAAAGCAAAACTGTATAATTAATTGCATTACCAATATTGGGCCTTTATTTCATTTCAGAAATTGGGGTTCTATTTCATATGAAATAAGCCCCAAAAATTAGGGAATTATTTCATTTATGTTTGGGGCGTTATTTCATTTCGTTGGGGTCTAATTTCATTTTCAGAAATGGGGCTTTATTACATATGAAATAAGGCCCCACGCTTTGGGGGGTTATTTCATTATTTTTTTGGGAGGTTATATTTTGGGGGGTTATTTCATGCCGCCGTTTTTATCAAGTTGTAACAGTGGTGGCACTATAAGTTACAAGGAACCAGAGTAAAATGCGACCTGCTGATGGATGTTTTTCTGTGATTTCCGGAGATAAATATGCATCGATATAATATTTTCTGTTAAGGTTTAAATAACCTGACAAATTAGGACTTATATATACCAATTAATTGATCTTCAAAAAGATTTCTGGATATCAGTCACAAAGATTTTAATGATATACAAGTTTCAGAATCTCAGGGACTAAAGCAAAACAAAAATTATATAAAAAATTTGTTTAAAGTTCCATTATTTTCCTACCTATGTCACACATACTAAAACTATTTCTTAAGTTGGAATTAAAGAAAGTTATGGAGAGTATATGTATGTTTTATAGGGAAAGAAGCAATAATTCCCAAAATTTTTTAGAAAAATCCATTTCTATACTAAACATTTTTATGATGAATTTCCTTTAAAACAAGTGCAATGCTTTATATACATAACTAGCGAACCCCTGCACACTTCGTAGTGCAGAAAAGAAAATAAGATATCAATTCGATTTCATTTAAATCAGTGATAAATTGTTTTTATTGTAATGCTCTGTGGTACACAACATTTCTTGTTTTTCCATTTTCGGTGTAAATATACAAAACCGATGGTTTGCCAACGCGCGAACAGTCTACATATTTAGAAAACTGGATACTCTAAATTCACTGCACAAATTCCTAATGTTTGGCCTTGCGCCTTATTAATAGTAACCGCAAACCCAAGCCGAACAGGAAACTGAAGTCGGTTGAATTAAAATGGCATAACAGACGGAGTCATTGGGATGCGTGGAATGAATACATCATCGCCTTTAATTTTCCAGTTAAAATAGTAGCTACAATTACATAAGCCATAAGCCTTTCAATCGCAAGTCTTGTGCCATTACACAAACAGGGTTGATTGATATTGCGAAGCAAAATAATAGTGACTCCAACTTTCAATTGGAGATTATGCGGAGGCAATCCTAGTAAATCCAACGAATTCAAAAATTCTGTTGTATAATTCACAACATCTTCTGCATTGGTGACAATATCCACAGACTTGTACGAAAACAATTCGCCAGGAATCTTTGATTGTAAAGCCATATTTAATTCACTAACATCTTTGTTCTTTGCCGCTAAAATTGCTCTGTCACTCAACCATGTACGGCATGTATATTTTTGTGCTATGTTAGGGAACACACGTTCAATCAATTTCTCTTTTGACTGTACGAAATGGCAAAAATCATGTGGCAATGTTAACAATCCAACTGCTTAGAGAACTTACAGCAGATGGGTAATTCTGGAACTTATCACGAACGTAAGTAGTGAGTTTCAATGCTCTTACAAATCTCCATCTCTCATTAAGCAATCGTAAATTTCATCGGCAGCTGTGGATCTATAAAATCAAGGCACCATCAAACAACTATAATTTACCTCGAAGGTCTTTCATTGTTCTTTCCAATGCTTCCGTTCCAGATGTTTTTGGAACATTACATGTGGGAGTTTCATTAACTTGGTAATTCAATGGCAATGTGCTGGGCGACCACCACCTAACAAAGTGACGGCAATGCCAGAAGACGCCTTTCAGTTTCTCCAAATATTAACTTAAATTTGAAAAATTTTGTATGCACGAAATAATACATGTTACGAAATGAAAACAGTGTTCACTTAAATGGCTATAACTCATGAACCATTACACATTTGAAAACGGTTGATACATAAAAATCGGTTCACGCATTATAGAGATGATTGTATGGAATTTTTAATAGTTTATCAACATATAAAGTAAAGGGTAATTGTTTAAAGCCCAGTATAACTTAAAATTTAAAAAAAAAATACAAGAAATAATATTTTAAGAATCAAAAATTATATTTAAAACTTTTTCGAACGAGCGTTAATTAAGTTGTAAAATTACAATTAATAAAAATTTCTTGCAATAGTCATATTCCTTCAATATTTCACATATTTTTTGCTGAAGCCAGAGTGACACTTAGAATGCTGACGAAGGCAGTAGCGGCCCAGAACATTCATTACATTTTGCTGGTGTCTGATAACACTTCTTGACAGTTTCTTGGCCAAATGAATCAGACACCTAATTAAATTTATATATATTAAATTTTTTATGAAGTTTGAACTTTTGTCCACTGTAAATCTGTCATTTCTTGACTAATCTTCACAAATGACCCACAGTTATTTTAGTAATTTTATCATCTTTCCCTAAAAAAAAAGAAATACATAATCCGTTTAAAATTTTTTAAGATATTTGCATTTCCGTCACATCATCTTTTTTAAAAACACGATTAACGTTTATTTTGAAATATCTCAAAAACTGTTCTGCTTTTGACAATTCTGACTTCATGTTCGGATTCAGCGGACAATCTAACGTAGAGTCTAGGTGTCAGATTCATTTGGTGACGACTTTGTTGGAAATTTGTGAACCAGTGTAATAGTACAATTTTCTGTACATACAATTTCCTTTATTGTTAACGAAAGGATAGCTAAAGTTAAACATGTAACAGGATGATACAAGACAGGCTGGTAGTGTATATTATCATTCCAAAGTATATTTATGTACATATCTATAGCTTCAATGTTAACCAAAGGTTGGCTTAGGAAAAAGTATGTATTAAGAGAATATGACTATTTCAAGAAAGCTTTGTAATTTAAATAGACATTTTTTCCAAGTTGTATGCTTTGCGACTTTAGGAAAAGAAGGTTCAATCTTACAAGTAGCTTAAGGGCAAATAGAACCCTGTTGTGCTTATATCGCAACGTGGCATTAACATTTGGACAATCAATTTTAAGCCACCTTTTTAAGCATTGCTGGCCGTATATCATGACTAACCAGAACATTGTTGACCTCAATTATTGCTGGTATATCAGCAAGAAACAGAAATAAGGTCCGAAGATGCTGCCAGCGTGGAAACTGCCTTAAAACGGTGCGGTTTTTATAGGTGCAATAGAGTCTGGAGGGTCTATTGCGGATTTGTCTTCCTCCATATGCCGCAATTTTGCTTATAGGCAAATCCTTAGACAAAAATCATTCTCATCGATGTACAACTTTGCGATAAAACATAGAACGGAAGACAGATTTTTAAAATAATTTTATCTTTTTTAAGGTTGCTCAAGCTTTCTTCAAACATAAATCTCTTTATGATGATTTGCCAAAGTATACTGATCACAAATGCCAAAAATTAACGAAATATGACAGTGCGTTCAAAGACTAATGCCTGTATATATAAAACACTTTAAAATTAATAAACGTTTCTTTATCCTTTTGTAAGTTCAATCGGGCTTAAGGAAACACTCTTTATCAATGCAAAATCCAAGACTTAGATTCCATTTACGGTTCACAACTCAACACTGTTGAGCTGTAATTTTAGATTATGGTTTACAACCTTTCTATATTGCGGCGAACCAAAGCATAGAGCAATTCCATATGAAAACGATCAAAATTGGCAAATTTTTGGACGACCCCTCTCCGATTTTAAAATAAATAGTCTCAATCGATTGCCCAGCAAAAAATAATGTACCTACATATTTTTTTTTTTTTATAGTGACTAGTTTAGTGGTGGTGTACACCACTGTCATGTGACAAAATTGAAGAATTCTTCATAAGGGACCTCATTGAAAGTTGTTTAAAAAACTACTAAAGCGATCGCAACGAGTGATAGCTCGTTGGAAAGGTATTGAATCAGGCTTTAATTGAAAAATAAAATTTTCCTAATTTTTCTTAGAAATTTACCTTTAAATTTTCCCATGAAAGTTAAATTTTCCGATTTTCCACAGAAGCTCCTAAATTTTCCGGCTAATTTTTTGGATTCCTCATAATTTTTGCTCTAAGAATCAGCAATAAAAAAATGGGCCCCGACTCCTTGTTTGGACAGGAGAAGAGCATTTAAGAGACCACCTTGTTAAAAATACATTTTAAAAATTATTTTACAGTTAAAAATACATTTATGAAGAAAAAATCTTTCTTATTTTGCTGCTTATACTTAATTACAATATTTATTAAAAATTTCAATTGTCTTGGCATCATTATAAAATTATAGTAACTTTAAATTTAGCACGTCGGCAGACGAAGAGTACCGCTTTACATTAATTGACATATCAGAAATATTTGGTATGAAGCAATAAAACTTTTGCGTTCCAGTTATAGTTTTGACATTATTATATCTGTTTTGAATTCGTCGCTCCATGGCATCGTGTTCTTTTTGAGTGCATAAAACTGTGTTAATGGCAATTTCCTTGCTTTGAATCCACGAAATCAAATGTTGTACATTTAAGATCTGGTCAGTATATGGCCTTTGCAAACTTGCCTTAGTCGCCATGCGTTTTAGGGTTCCCCCAACGCATCGCATGGGCCCTTACCGTGGGACGTCGCGAAAAAGTGCCACTCGACCTTGCAGTTTTGTTCTTCTTCAATTATGCAAAGATTGTAAAAATTTTTTTTATTCTTGTACTGAGAAGCCGCGCCGTCTGAGAAAAACGTTACTTTGTCGATTGCATCGAATTTTGATCTTAAGAATTCAAACAGTTTAATTTGAAATAAATAAACGGACACATAATTATGAGCTAAACTATCCGCGACAACAACAAGGCTTACGGTCTGTAGTTCGTTATCTTCGTTTTTGAAATAAATGCAAAAAGGATGCACCGTGCACTGGTCGTTTGCCCAGTGATAAGCCTGAATTTCATCCTGAACGAGAAAAGTGTAATTCTCGGCAAAGTCGCTTATCACAATGAATTCATTTTAGGCTAATTTCTCCTTACTTTCCTTTAGAAATTTCGATTGCATCTCGGATATGAAATGGTGCGCCTTCAGTTCATTCAACTTGAATCCGAATTCCTCGATGAATTCCGGAATCTGCTTTACCACGGTCTCAAGGGAACATCTGCCGCTGCTAATTATCTGTCGCATTTGGACAGATGACAATTTTCCGTGGGGTATGCGCACAACGACTTCGACAGGAGGTCCCTATATGTTTCAATTTCACCGTGAAATACTTTCAATTTCTTGCATGGAAAGAAAATTAATTTGATGTTTTGATGAAACATGCAAACGCAGACTGAATGCGTTCCGTGCCTGTTTTATGCCAGCACGCATTCTTTTGGTCGTAGGATGGCAAACTTAGAAAATCCCACTTTTTCTGCTGGGTATTTCTCATTGAACTGATGGTATGCTTCGGATAGATTACATAATAATAATCTGCGCTGCTTGTGTACTTTTTCTCCATCTTCACGTGTGATAACATAGTCACGTGTACCTGGGCAGGCGCGGCTGTTGTCATCATTGCAGTAAAAATCTTGAATCAATTTCACCGTTGCTTCGCTGAGGGTCCTTGAGCCAAATTTCTTGGTGGGAGTCGCCAATATGCCCTTCTGTCGAACTAATTCTTTGCTTCTTCTCGCGATGTAAAAAGATGTTTGAAACTGTTCAGAAATCTTGCGTATAGACCATGATTGAGGCAGCACAGATAAAATGAGATATTTCTCCGGAAAAGTGGTCGCTAAATTGAATTTTCTTTTCAACTGCTCAATCATTTGTTTGCCGTCATCAACGTCATCTGCTTGACTGCATTCGTTATCAGAGCCTTCATCAAATATTGTCGCGATTGCACTCATAACCTTGCCTTTTTTCTCTTTCCTGTATGTTTCACTTCGCAACTTTCTTTTTCTAATAGGCGTTTTACCTAAAGTGGTAATAGCCTCATTCAAAGGACTCAAAGACATATTGACCATCGGAATGTCTGCCTCACTATCAGATGAAACATTTTGTTCACTTGTCATTTCATTCTCGGATTGTGGCTGCATTTGTTTCAATGCATTTGCTTGTTGAGACAAATCGATTTTACACTTGGGGCAAATGAATTCTGCTTCTTCACCGTATTGTATATTTAATTCATTCATGTATCGCTTCGAAACACCAGTTAATTTTAATACTTTTATCTTTTTCGAACAATGTCCACTCTTGTTAAACGGATTGCAGCAAAATTTATTCATTTTACTTTAAATTGTCTTTACAGCTTCACTCTTTACTTTACAAAAAAAAACACTTTAACACTTTCACGTTTAGTATTCAACTGAAATTTGACTCAGAGTGTGTGAAGTATTTATATTTATTTTTTGGTAAAAAATAGGTAAAAAAATAAGCGATATTTGCTTTTCTTTAATAGGAAAATTTGCGTGAACTACTGGTCATAAAATGTTTTTTAAAGAGGGACTTAATTGGTAACTGCCAATAAGCCGACCACAGGTCATAAAATGTTTTGCAAATTTTTTAAATTACCAGGTAATAAATATTTCGCCATATTTATGGAAAATCCGTGTTTTATGACTTGTTTCTGCACGTGTCATTTTAGGCGAAATATTTATTACCTGGTAATTTAAAAAATTTACAAAACATTTTATGACCTGTAGCCTCAGTCGGGTTTGGTGTGCCATTATATGCCACTGCTGCTATTATCCATGGATTTATGGCCGATCTTGTGAAGGCAGGCAGACCATATTCACTACACACTCAACTTGGGGCTCTTAAAAAAAATTGATTTTTTCTTCATAAATGTATTTTTAACTGTAAAATAATTTTTAAAATGTATTTTTAACAAGGTGGTCTCTTAAATGCTCTTCTCCTGTCCAAACAAGGAGTCGGGGCCCATTTTTTTATTGCTGATTCTTAAAGCAAAAATTATGAGGAATCCAAAAAAAAAAAAATTAGCCGGAAAATTTAGGAGCTTCTGTGGAAAATCGGAAAATTTAACTTTCATGGGAAAATTTAAAGGTAAATTTCTAAGAAAAATTAGGAAAATTTTATTTTTCAATTAAAGCCTGATTCAATACCTTTCCAACGAGCTATCACTCGTTGCGATCGCTTTAGTAGTTTTTCAATGAGGTCCCTTATGAAGAATTCTTCAATTTTGTCACATGACAGTGGTGTACTAAACCAGTCACTATAAAAAAAAAAAAAAAAATATGTAGGTACATTATTTTTTGCTGGGCAATCGATTGAGACTATTTATTTTAAAATCGGAGAGGGGTCGTCCAAAAGGTGATCGCTTTCATAAGGAATTGCTCCATAAACAAATTACAACTTAACACAACCAGTTGTTTTATTTACAACTGAATTGAGTTGAGTTTTGAACCGTTATAGGAGTCTTAAAAACTTTTTTAAATTTACGAAATAAATATTGATTTGACTTAACTTAACGTGTGAATATTTACGTGCATGGTTTGGTAGCAAAACGTACAATCATTTTAAAATTATTTAGCTTGTCGTCTATCGGACTTAAGTACTGGTACTCTTGCAAAAATGTATCAATTAAACTGATATTGTGTGCGTCCTAACTTGTTGCTAGTGCGAGCAAAATAAATTATAATAAAGAAAAAGCTTTAATAAACGTAAAAATGTAATTCGTTGGTTAGTATCAACAAATTTTTTATTTCATAAAATTACAGAAATATGAAGACAAATAAACAAACTTTCTTATCTACTGTAGAGTATCAAAAATCTATAAGCTCCTCTTAAATGTGTAAAACAAATAACGAAACAAAAGAAAAAAACCTAATTGAATTGAATTGGATTTTTCTGTTTTAAAAAGAGATTAAAATATCATTTATTTTTGTATTCAGATAAACCAAATAACTAAAAGCCAACAAAGTTATAAACAAATAAGATAAAACAACAACTATGGACCACAAATTGTTAGAAACATAAACACTAAATTTAATAAAAATAACAAAAACTAAACAAACAAAATAAAAGATTTATGTATGTTCTTTAAGTTGCCTGGGTATCGAAATTAACTTAAACAAAAAAAAAAAATAAAAAAAAAATTTAAAGAATTGTATAAAGAGGAAAGTGAAGGAAAGTTCAAAAAAGTAATTAAGTTAATTGGTTTCTTTGATAAAAAGCAAACAAAAACATTGCAAGTTTAAAAATGAAGCAAAATTATTTTTGAAGTGGCCAGAGCAAGAAAATATATTTCAAACTTTAAAAGTGGGGACCAATAAAAAAATATTATTTTAAAAACTATCAAAAAGGAAAATCAAATGTGCATATATTGTTATAAAGCTTTTACTAATAACACATAACTCCCCCACCTTTTCCCTTATATTAAAGATAACACTCGGATATTTCCTTTTGTTTCCTTATTCCACCTCTGGCCACCTTAATGCTATACCAAAAGCCACTAACCTAATTTCTCTCCTCTCCACTAACTGTTATATTAACTGAAACTTATTAAAAATATTTTGTTATACAAATTTAAGATTTATTTTTCTATACCATAGTCTTCCGTGTAAAATAACAAAAAAGAAGAATATTAAACAAAATTGTTTTTTCCTTTAAACGGAAAAACAGTCAGAGTAATAATTAAAAATTAATACCATAAACATTTAATTTGCAAAGAACAGTACAATTAACTCCATTTTATTTTTCTTAAAAACTTATGTACAAACAAAAATCCATAAGTAGAACAAAAGCAACCAACCCCAAACCAAAAAAGAAAACTTTGTACCTTAGAAAAAATTTTAAACTAGTTAAACAAACCCCAGAAAGCTTTTTCTATTCTTAATGTAATGAAATTTGAAACAAATTGATGCAGTAAAAAAAATAATATAAATAAATAAATAAATTCTAAAAGAAAATGAGTCCAAAATTATAACAATAATGAGAAATTTTAAATTAAATAAAAAAAAATTATTAAAAGATATTTTTAGAAAATTAATTATCTATGAAAAAAAAAAGTTAATAAAAAATTTAAAACAAAAATAATTTTAAAATTCTTTCTAAACTCAAAACTATGTAAGACAACTGGTTTCCCAATTAAACTATAAAACAAAAAACATTCTTTGTAATCAATTGTAACTAAAAGCTATGAAACCAAAGATTTTGTATTTATTTTCGGCCAAGTCGAATATTTGTTATGCCCACTGTTAGCAGGAAAAAACACTAAAGGAATTATTTAAGACAAAATTTTCGCTTCCGTTAAGAAAAGTTATTTGCAATCAACAAATGTCCACTGTAAGCTGGTGCAAATTTTGGATATCTATACATAATTATATAAATCGGCGAAGGCAAAATAGTTAAGCACACTTTTCTCCTCTGTATGATAACCGATTTATATAAATATACACCATTTGAAGGGTACTTACGAACAGAAGTGCACAATATATATTTTATTAAAATCTGTTCAATAATTTCAGAGTTACAGTACTTTTCGCTTATAGTCACATCCTTTAGTTGCAACCATAACGTGGACTATATCGCTAATGTGACTATAAGGATAATTCACATATTTGCCACTATGACGCATATAACCAAATTCGAATATAATCAAGCTATGTGAATAAAGGAAATTAAAAATGCATATAAATTACACCGACATCAGGCTTATGGTTTTACAACAGAGTTACATACTGTATAAAAAATAGTAAAAATAATAACAATATTTTTCATAACTGATACCAACGGCAAATCCAAATGTTTAACGAGTAGAGAGTTGATGACAAAAATTAAATGATTTAATTCATTCTTTCTTTGGACAGCTTTTTGATTCGAAAACTAAAAAGAACTTAGTGCATTTTGCTATACTATAACTATAACGCTATTAATTTGCTTTACTTATCCCTTTGATGACTGTTGATGGATGGCATATATGGCAAATGTGCTTATATCGCTAAATGTATTATAACGTTAATACTTTATATTAAATTAACTTATAGCGGCAAAATAAACAGATAAAATGGACTATATCGTTAATGTGACTATAAGCGTTGTGACTATAAACGAAAAGTACTGTATAAGCATTCAAATTCGCTACTAACACAAATATAAAAAATTTGTTTTTATCAATTATCCAATAAAAAAAAAAGGCTGGTCGATTATACGACATTTTTCAGAAACCGGCTTTCGAATATTTTCACTATATGAATCGGCACAGCCAAAACATTTATAACGCTTTCTTCCTTTGTTTGTCACTCGAACCTCTATGGGAAAAAAAGTATCAAAAATGGGAAATACGGGAAATTAAATTTATTTGTTTTACTTTTACGTGCTTCATGTGATAACTTTTTTATAATATTGAACTTAGAAACATAATATTATAGGTAAAGGTTACTGGGTTGTTGCGAACATATGAGACGAAAAATTTTATTACTTTCTGTTTTTCATGAGTGGTCCTGAGTGAATAAGGATGACAAAAGCGGCTCATACACTTGCAATAAAATTGTTCAATTTTACGTATTGTACAATTATATCGCTAATGTGTATGTAATATTCGTTGGTAGCACAATATATTGGCAACAATCAAATGAGGTTTGATTTTTATTACACAACGAAAAGAAAGTGATGTGTGTTGGCAACATTGTACAATGTAGTTCATGTTATTCCTATAGGTTATGTTTACCTTTTTATTTAATGATTGAAACCATTGTGCGACTTATTGCATAATATAGGACAAAATGGAAATAATATGGCGAATATTATATACAATAATATGGCAGGTGTATGGGCCGCTTTAGAGAGAGTTTTTTGATACTTTTTCGTTCTTCATCTGGTACTTTAATTAATTTTCGTTAATATTAGACATAGAAATATAAAATTAAACATGCAGTGTCCTGAGTCGATGAAAATCTTTAATTTTGATACTTTTTTGTTTTTCGATTGATATTTTCTGATATTACTTATATTGAACTTACATAATTAAATTAACTCGAAGATAAAATATGAACCGGAGGTTGGTCCCTCGGCAAATCCATTCACTAAGAATAAATGTTAGAAACACGAAAATTCACATATCCTTAGATGAACTATGTTTTCTTCATATTTACATAAAAATTTATGGTCTAATTTTGACCATTAGGCGAAGACTTGTTTATATAAATCAATAGCCCTGTTCACAATCTTGCGCATTTGGGTTTGCAAATTTTTGCAATTGTAAAAATTTTTTTACAATTTTCCATTAACATATTTGTTTAAGTTTACAATGCGTGCTGCAAAACGCGAAATTCACAGCTGTTTGACAATTGGTTCACTAAATATCAGCTGTCGGTTTGCAGGTAAGTGTTGCATACGTAAAGTTAATATAAACTATTGGTTTTCAGTGTTCCATATTAAAAAAAAAGAGTAGCAGATGCATTGCTGTATATTTTGTTGGTGTAGAGTAAAAAAATATACTTTATCACTTTGTAAATGCTACGATTCAATATTGTGAATAGGGCTTATATATAATGGTCTGAATAGCATACCTTAGTATCTTTAAAATCCGTTTAATAATTGAATAAGTCCATCAACACCTGAGAGAAAAATCAAATGAACAGAAAGAAGTATAACCATAACTTTTTCACACTTTTTGCGAAAATCAAAAACGGCATAGTATAGTCGTCTAGAACATTAAAAGTTATTAATAAAAAATATGATAATTTTTTTGGATTGTTAAAAAAGTTCACGCAAGAATCGGGTTGAAGTTTGAAAACAACCATTTTATCTCACGAAAATTTTAAAAAATATACACGTGATATTTGTATATATTCCTATACGTATCACTTAAATGCTATTTTGGAATTTATCCACTGCTTTAGATTTATAAATTATCCTACGGTTTATAATTCATCGCGATTCAAAATTTCTTAGAAGGTTTTAGAAATTGGCTTCCCTGCGTGAGGGTTTTTTCGCAAAACGACGGGAGACAGGTGTTTTCATTACTAAAACATTCTTGGCCACTCCGTCGTACTATGCCAATAACTTGGTTATAGCTCTAATGTACACTTTTAGTAGGATTATACACTGCCCAGAAAAATAAAGTGCTTTTCACTAAAACCAAGCTGATTACGAGCCATGTTTTCATGGTGGCACCTGTCACTTCTGCTAAGCAAACCTTAATATTTACAATATTAGTTGTTCGGTGTCTGCTTTACCATTACTATGGTGGCCATTTAAATGTGTCAGTGGCTAAAATCGGAACGACTAAAATATCATTCAAAGCTTGTATTTTAAGCAAATTAGCTAAGAACATCGCTGCTGTTCATAAAGTGTTTATGAAACCCCGATACGACACTGCACAAAATAAATAGAAACAATGCAGCCCAATCGTTCTTGACTACAACCCAAAAGCTTCCAAGAATAACGGTCGCCCACGCACAGCATCTTACTGACAACACCATCGTTTGTGTTGTCATATACGAGCAATGGGACATAAAAATAGGCGCACCTGTACTGAAAATAGAGAGAAATGTAATAAAGTTGTGAATATAATCAAAACCTTCCTAACCCAAGTTGTAGATCTGAATGATAATTATAATGAAAATTAATAGCAAGTGTTTACGGAGCTCGAAAAAAACCTTTATTTATGGCAGGGGTGTCGACAAGTTCAAATTTTGCATTTTAAACATATATATCGTTACTTTAGCCGGAAAAAGTGCAAGGTCCATTTTTTTAAATTATTAAGGAGAGACAAAAAACTGTGTACATTTTGTTAAGAAGACTTTTTGAAAATCTGTAAATGCAGTTTTTTTTTTTTTTTTTGGTCCATCCTCTTAAATAACCAGTAGTCGTTGAATTTTAAAATAAATCATTTGCGGACTTATAGGCTTTTTTGGACTTAGCACATATATATATATATATATATATATATATATATATATATATATATATATATGTCCTTTATTTACAACTGAATTAAATTACATAGCATATAAAACAATTGTAAAAAGTTCAAAGTGAACATAGGGCATCGACAAGCTCTCTCCGTCTAACTCTATCGTTGGCCAGTGTTTTTGCGTAATTCCAGGGTATTTGGACTGATTCTAGTTCTCCTTTAGTACAGCGTATCCAGGTGTTTCTTGGGCGGCCTCTTCTACGTTGCCCTTGGGGGTTCCAGTCTTAGATGGTTCTGGCGATATCACTGTGTGGGCGGCGTAAGATGTGACCTAACCAGGTCCATTTCCTTCTTCGGATTTCTATTTCGACACGACTAGTATTTGTTCGTAGTAGCAGTTCTTCATTTGAAATTCGGTTTGGCCAGAATATTCTCATTAATTGGCGTAGACAGCGGTTGATAAAAACTTGGAGCTTGCGAGTTGTTGCCTGTGTCATACTCCAATTTGTGGAGCCATATAGTAAAATGGATTTGACACTGCAGTTGAAAATTCTTATTTTTGTTTTATGCGAGATGTTGTTGCATCTCCAAATTTTATTTAGTGCAAGAAAAGCACTTCTAGCCTTGTTAATACGATCGCGGATGTCTGCTTCTGATCCTCCATCTTATGACTTAGCACATTACCTCTTTGAAATTTCATTAGCTTAGTAGGGACTTAGCATATTATCCTTTAATATGTTTTGTTTTATTTCTGGAATTTAATTTAAGTAATTGTTCCTTATGAAGCATAATTCGTTACAGCGGTGCTTGCTGTAACAAAAGCTCAATAAAACTATTAAAATAGTAAATGTATTTGGTATTTACAAGAGTGAAGTTATTTTATTTGTGTTGATAAACAAGATATTTATTGGTTAACAATAAATATGAATAAGAATTATTAGTTAAAAGAAAAAGCTCAAAATAATAATAATATTTTTGCGATATAGGGAACATCTTATTGCTTAAAGTTATACGATTATGTTGAATTCAAAAGTGAATTTATTTTAAGCGAAAGCTTAAAAAAATAGGTACAGAATATTTAGAGAAACAAATCATAGATGAGGTAGATCATCATAAAAACGCTGATGGTCCTTGGGTAAAGTCAGTTTTAAAAATTGCAGGTCTTCATATTTTCTTGCCGCTATTTTCCTTCTTTCGTTGTAGAGTGGTTCCAATCTCGAAAAATTAATAGGTTTTATATTTTTATTTATTTTCTGTGGTAAGTTTTTCCACTCTTTGGTGAAACGAAGTTTATACTTTATTTCACAATTTGGTGTCTATGCACGAATATCCGTTGCATTGTGATCTCCCTTACCTTGTCCAGGCCGACATCTTTTGGATTTGTCGGACACTTTTCAGTTTCAAGGTCTTTTAGTTGGAACAATTTTTATCAAACTATTTACATAAGCCTTTTTTCGAAACATTTTCAAAAATTTCGTAAATATTTTACATATTTCATCATCTGTGATCTGAACGCACCTTATAGTACATTTCCTTTACATTTGCATCTTTCCCCTATCGCATGTCGTTCTTTTCTTTTATCGTTCGTCTATCTATAACCTACTTTTTGTCTACTCAAATAACCCTTTCCTCTTTCTCACCATTTTTTTTGTTACTTGGCCCAAACCAAGCAGGGTTTTCTACGCTACCTCTCCACTTGCGTTTTTTCCATGTCGATGGTAACTCAAACGAATCTTCGGAATCACTGTTAAATCCATAGAGAACCAGACTTTAACTCCATCATCCGACTCAATTCCATAATCGTCACAACTGTAGTTATTTTTCTCAGCAGAGTCCATGGCAAATATCGAACAAAATTTATAATTAACAATGGTTTCCCAGACACAATAAATAGTTACCTTCAGCTTAAAAAAAAAACTGTATAATTATGGTATTTTGCAATATTATATATTTTCTAAAATTCACAAACTCGTTTGTAATTCGACTGAAGACAGTTAATACTTACAATTGTATTAAGATGTGTGGTTATATCAAGGACGAAAAAAATATTGAAAATAACCAAAATTCGCAATGCCTGCAAAAACATTTTAAACTGTAATCACTTTGATATAACGAATTATTTTAAAATTCAAAGTAGATATTTAATATTGAAGCTATTGCCAAATTGCTGTAATTCTTTATAATCCAACTTAAAAAGAAATGACTTTATTAAAAAACAAAACATTTGTTTAAAGTCGGACACCTCAGATACCACACGCAAAGAAAAAACATGGTTGTGATAAACATATTCTAGAAGCAACATTTTATGATAAGATTTATGATTGTAGTAAACATATTACGATTATTCTTGAATCATTTTATGACCATATATATTCGTAATATTACATCATACTAATTTTCCCTTTATCATATTCTTATAATGTTAATCATAAGAAGTTAAGAAGTAATGATATCATTATCATGTTATCATTTTAAGATAAGATGAAATCATATTATTATCATGTAAATTATGATAAGTTAAAAGTTTTCATAACATATCTGAAAGAATCATTTTATGATTACTGTAATCATATTATAATCGTTGGTTATCATAATATCGATGTTATCGTTTGTCGTAGATCGCAATTATTTATAAATTATTTTATAGTATTTTTTTAATTTTTCTATTAAAATAACATTAAACTTACATGCAATGGTCAATATTTTTTGCTCCTTCACAAAGAAAAAAAATGTGATTAGCAATACTATATTATTTAAAATTTTTTTATGTAATAAACAATGTGTTAACTTTTTTTAATTTCTTTAAAATATTACGAAAGAACTGATATAAAATTATTTGACAAATGGCCTTAACAAAATATTATTAGAGTAATAATATTTTGTTTGCATCTTCAGCATACTATGACTATACGTATAGAAAGTGATCATGGTATGGTTGTAAGAAATTTAATATGTTTTTAAAGATATCATCATTTAGTTGTTGGAAAAATTAAAATTTTTCTGTCAACAATACTCAAATTTTGTAATTGCGATAAGCATTGAAATGTTTACAGTTAATATAATATTGTTGGTATTTAATAAAAATAAAAATTGTTTGTGTACGACAACAATATATTGTTACAATAAACAAAGTGTTGTTGCCGTAACCATGCCCAACCATATTTTTTCTTTGCGCGGCGAATAATCCAATAAAATGTGATTTTCTTATTCTTGATATGATCGTGATTTATTCCTTATTTAATCAAGATCCAACAAAATCCCTCACTGATGGTTGCAGAGGCCATGATCGTCAATAACAAATACCAGAAATCAATAATAATGAAAATATTTTGGCCCTTATTGAACAATAATTTTAAGAGAATAGCGTCATTCCTCAACATTGCGAAGGCTAAAGGGACCTAAGGGTCTTGTTCAGGAGAGCCATTTTATATTTGTATCTTTGGTGTGCCATCCCTGAGCGTGTTGGTATTGGTCTCATTGGAAAGCGACACGTCTCAACCTTGTTGGTCAACCTTGAAAACGCGCTTTGGTCGTCCCTACCTCTTATTTTGTGTAGTCAATTTTAGTCCTGTGAATAAGGCAATTTTGATGAATTTTTTTAATTTGTCAGCTCAAATTACATCGAATAGACTTTGTGTTGCAGAATTTGTGCTGTTAAGTGATATTCGTCATGAAAGCGTCATACATTGACACAAATATCCTATTTTGATCTTGCTTGAGCTCTGTGCAGTGTCATAAGAGGGAATTTCTGTATAACATTCAAGAAGCTTGATCGAAGTTTCTTTTCAATTAACAAGAAAAAAAATAAAGTTGGCTTTGTCTTACTTTTTTTGTGACTACCCACACCGCTTGAACATACAATGAAATTTATTTCATGAATTGGTCATATATGGGTCAATTGGGGACCTAACAAATTTTTATGAAGTTATTATTCTTTATGCATACCCGAAATTTTATCCAAAGCTGGGGGCTACTATGAATTGCGATGCGAATGGAAATAGTAGCAAATCTAGTTATTTCTAATCTTGAATGCATTGGCGCATTTGTCTTTCGCATCTTTTTTTATTTATTTCCTTTCGCAAATCATCAATATTTATTTCATTTAAATTTTCCAATTTCAATTTTTTTTTTTTGCATATTTTGAAATTTTATTACTTTCAATCTTTAATTAATCTTTAATTTTTATAACCAATATTGCTTAATTTTGCAAAGAAAATTGCAAAAGTGATAGAGAGTACCAAATCGCATTCGCATCGCAATAGATATTAGTCCCCTGATATTTTTGAATTAATAAAAAAAATGTATAGAGTTTTAAAGGAACGATGTTGGCCTTTAAGGCGTCAATTGGTGCTGGTTTATTACCTTTAACCACTGAATTTACGAACCCTACAGAAAAGTGAAATGTGTCAAATCTTACAAACTAGGATGCCAATGGACAGATCTATTTTCCGAAATCAACTTATCGCTTAGTTATGATTTCAATCAAAAGACCCTAGAGATCGCCTTATGATACGTAAATCTCGCCCGGATCAATGTTATTCATTTTTTCAAACCAAAAATCATTGTGGTAATGATCTTTATAGCACCGTAACGCGGGCTGCGGTTTCATTTTCGAATAAATAAGATCTGATAATGCCTCTAGCTTGTAAACTGCATCAAATTGTGCATTTTTCTGGATGTCTGTAGGATCTGTTGCAGATTGGTCGCACTGCATATGCGGCAAATTATGTTGATTAGCAAATCCGTCCAGTCAAAGTATGTTTTATACTCTTTATATGTATAAAGATGATTTAAAAGGTTTAAATTATCCACAAACGTACCTTTTTTTTTAAATGTGTTGTAGTACAAAAAAATCATATATTATTTTCAATTTTATTGCAAAAAATTAGCTTTATCACTTTTTGATTAATAGAACCCTTACCGCAAAAAAAGCTTAAGCGACATCATTTTCAGTTTTTTTGTTTTTTAATGAATGACTTATTTGGCAACATTTGCATTTTTGTATCTTTAGCGACAACCTTCATACAAAATTTTTAGGAAATAAAATAAAAAACCTCTTCTCCTGAAAAATTTTGTTTTTGTCGCTTAAGCTTTTTTTGCGGTTTAGCGATTTTAATCCACTATTAAAAAATCATAAACAAATCTTGTGAAAAGTTTTTACTTTTTCTCAAAAGTATTATTGTTGTCGATATCGGGAAAAAAAAACATTTAAAACAAAAACAAATTTTTTTAATTTTCCTTTTCTTTGAAATATGAGTTGAAATTTTCGTTCAATATCGATATCGCACCCACAGAGAAAATACATTTTCGATATGGTCACCTCCAATAAAATAATATTTAACGCAACATTTACTTTACTCAGAGGCAACCATAATATGGTTGTGTTTTCCTGATGGATTACTAGTTTAACTATAATATACACTGAAAGAATTTTCTTCGCAATACCAATGAATTTTGACATTAATCCCATGAAAAATTGCATTAAAAAGGAACCTATGCAGCGCTTCGTTGGATCAATGAAACTTGTTTCATTAAAAGGATTTAATGAAATATTACATTATATCTATGAATATTATTCATTGGATGAATACTTTCAATAAAGTAAAAAAATTTTTTTATTTTTTTTTTAATTATTTTTTTATTTTTTTTTTTTATTATTATTTTTTCTTATTTTTATTTTATTTTACTTTATTTTATTTTCTATTTTTTTTCTGTCTCTGGCGGGATTCGATCGCGCAACCTCGGTGCTGATAGACTAGCTCACAACCAGCTAGTATACCGGTGCAGTGTAGTTTTTGGATAAAAAAACTATGTTTTCTACTCAATTAAGAGCATAAATATGAGATTAAATTGTCCATAATAACAATAACAACGTTGATTGAAAGTGGATTGAAAGTTTTTGTTTCATTACTATAATGACATTTTTATTGTCATAATGAAAATTTAAATTTATGAAGGCAATTATTGAAATATGTTGCTTTTATAAAAAAAAATGTTTGATTTCATAAATTTAATGGCATACATGTAACATTAGATGTATTAAATTATTAAATCTTACATTTTTTAATTAACAATTAAACATTTTATTAAGGAAACTATAATTTTGTATTAATTTATGAATATAGTTATGTTTGTATATTGTTTTTTTATGTTCCCAATTAAAATTTTCTGTTTAACTTGGACAAACTTAAGTTTTCATATATCCAATGAAAATTCTTAACGTAATTACGAAATCCAATGAAGCGATTTTAACGAAAATACTTTATTATAACTATGCAATTCCATTTAAACAATGAACATTTTCATTTACCCAAGGAAAATTCATTAAATATATGAAGCATTTTTCTTTCAGTGTAGTTGCCGGTGATAATATGTTTTTTTTTTTTTGTTTTATTTGCGGTAACTATGACCTTCTCCTGAATAATATAACTGGTGAGCATAAATACAAAATTTTTTTAAATCAAACTAAACTTTAATTCAAAATATCATCCGTTAAGCCCACCCTTTCTCTGGAATACAATAAAACAAATCAAACAAAATGCCCTAAAAAGTTTCAACATTGCTAAATAAATGTATCCAAGTGTAAATAGATAAAAGAAAATGTGTCAAATTTATAATTTAAAAAATAAAATGTAATAAAACTGAAAACTAAAAAATTAAAACAAACAATTTCTTTATATAAATGTGTAAGTAAATGTTAAATAAAAGACATGAAATAAAAATCTGTAAAACTCAAAACAAAAGAAACAGAATGAACGGCTTTAAGTGGATGTGTTAATAGAAAATTAAGTGAATTTAAAAATAAAAAGATTTTAAAAAAAATAAAATAATATTTTTAAATATATCAATAAACAAACACACATAATAAAACAATTATGAAAATTCAAGAAAGATCAAATTATTTATAGTTAATACAGAAAAAAAACTTTATAGCATATAATAAAACTTTCTAGTGAATAAATTATGAATGTACATAGATAAATAGAATTTATAAATTAGTTAAACAATTATTTATATCATTAGAAATCTTGAATTATAAAATAATAAGACAAAAAATGATTAAAAAACAAATTCCCCTATTTAAAAAAACCAAACTAATTATGAACAAAATCTCGTTTTAGAGGATTTTTAAAAATTATTATTAAATTACCAAAAAAAAAAAATAATAAGTAAAAATCTATTTCAAAAATCTATATTTGTGTAGTTTTGAACCAAAAACCATCAGAAAATAAAGCAAAACGAAAAAAACTAATTAATTTTTTTAGAACTGTAGAACTATTTGAAGATGAATTAAAAAAAAATACGAAAGAAAATAAAATTGAAATCAAATCAGTAACTAAAAAATAAAAAAATTATGTTTAGGAAAAAACTGAAATAACTTTTTTTCAAAATAATTCTACAACTGAGTTTTTTTAAAACAAAACAAGTCTTAAAATACAAAAATTTCTTAAAAAACTTAGAGGAAAATTGTAATACTTGAACATGAATAAAAAGGTCGTCCAGGACAACCAACACAAATATTCTGCTAAACAAAGTTTTTAATTTAAAGAAACAATACAGTTTTTAGCCCATTTATGATGAAAACAGCGGTATTTGAATTTGCTATTTATGGATATTGATATGGATATTTAGTTTGTCATTTCGTGCCTAAAACTGGGAAATATTCATATAAGACCCCACTACATTATATATTTTTTTATGATCCTTAAGTAGTTTCAAGCCGATTAAGTCTGTCTGTCCGTGAATACTATCCTCTCCTTGAGATATGCAGCAAAACTTGTTGCAAATTTTCCCCACTCAGCTTTACATCCCCGGTTTATAAAGGAAGACCCAATATCCGTTACTCTGCAGAGGCGAAATTTGCAGATCAGTTGTAGATGCGGGCTTACCATAGATCTTATCTTTTACCACGGGTTTATACACAAAATCAGAAAAAGGGAGAATAAAAATTCGGCTTTAATAGCTAGATTTTTACCCATTGTAGGGATCTGCTCACGGATCTTTCTAGGTAGTGTTACTTATCAACCGAAGTAAGTTAATTCGGTAATGGAGGTCAGATAGTTCCCCCTGTCGGCGGTTGGCAAAGCCAAAGAAAGCCGGCGAGAAATAGAATCCATTTTATTTTGAGAGCGTTTGAGGCTCTCATTTATAGACACTCATTCCATCAACATTCCCATTTTCACTCAAGTACAACATTTTGTCAGTGATGCCAAATCTTGGGACACATATTAGGGCTTAAAAGGGCTTATATGATAACAAGACGTTTTTAGTACTTTATCATGCAATTTAAAAAAAAACACACACACACACACACAAAAGAGAGCTAAAAAATATTTTTTGAAGTAAAACGTCCAACATTTTAAACAAAAAATTAGGATGCAACTGAAGCATTAAGCTGCTCCTACATCCTTTTAGAATTGTTAATTTTATGTGGTTATATTCATTCGATAAATCACTATCATGATCAATATCGTGACTTTTTGTATTTTTCGTCAGAATTAGTTTTCATTTTCAACTTGTTTTAGACTAAATGGATGGCTCACAGCTGAAGCGAACCAAGTCCAAGTGGGGTTTTAGGAACTAAACACTTTTTTTTTTTAGTGGTATCAAAAAGTTTAGTAAATTAACAAAATTTTTCTTAAAAGAAAGGTTGAAGTAAATAAATAAAGTGGTATCGTTTTTTTATGTTTTTGTCAAATATTTGTTAAGTGTTTCGGAATGGCAATGAATTATTTTCCTAAACCTCTAGATCCAAAGCGAGATCGCTAACTTTATGAAATCGGTGTGTATACAGGACCGTAAACCTAATGTTAAGAACGTAATGGGATTAGTGCTTTAAACCAGGTATCCATTATAATGTAGTACACATCTTATGTCGGGCAATAAAGCTCTTTTTATATATCTTCACTCGTAAGGGAGCTAAGTCATTTTCAAAAAATTTTAAAGGAGAGGAAAACACTTGCTAAAATCTTTAGTTTTATTACTTATTAAAATTATTACAATTATTATTATTACAACTTAAAATTATGGATCTTTGTTTCACAAAGATTTTTGTGACTTAGCATATTTTTGTTATATATTTTGTACTTTTAATTTCACTTATTTTGTATATTATTTTTTGTGTATTAAGGGCTCTCAGTGCTGGCAGATTATCGATTGGTAGGAACTGGGGGTTAAAGCCGTCAGTAAAGGGATGGCTAAACACATCAGTGGTCAGACCCATTCTTACTTATAGATGCTGTGTTTGGTGGAAAGCAATAAAGCTGGCAAGTCGAAGGGACCTTCTGTCAAAGGCTCAGAATTGTGCTTCGGCTGTCATAGCATGGCCATGAGAAGAACTACTCAAGCAATTTTGGATGCCATACATCTAATGCCTAAGGAGCAATCACCCTTATTGTGTTTGGCGTATTTAAAATACGCCTACGACTGTTTGGTAATAGATTAAAGAGAACGTGAACTTTTTTCCTTTAATCTATTACCAAACAGTCGTAGGCGCATTTTAAATACGCCAAACACAATAAGGGTGAATATGCGATGGAACAGCCAAGACTGAACTGACAACAGCTAAGACTGAAGGAACTGAGACTGTTAGAAAACGATAGCTCGCTTGTGGATCTTGGATGAGCTGGGCCCGCCCGGGACCACAGATTACGTGGGAACTAGGGTTTACTTTGGGCCTTTACCGAGGGTGGAAGTACCGTCTAGTCAGGTCAGGGCAGATTGTATGAGGGATAAATACTAAAAGGTCTTATAGGCTTCATAACGACCGCTGTACTTTTAACGGAGGTTCTAGGGATTTTAAAGCACGTCGATTTGATAAAAGGTAGGATTGCTGGGGGCTCAAAGCTTACTTTATATGTGGGCAGCCAGGTAGCTCTTAGGGCACTGATGTGCCGTTTTGTGACTTCCAAGCTGTTGGATAATTGTAGAACAGCTCTAAGGGAAGGTAATCGTAGGGGAGAATGTAGTGAGGCTATGCAGGATACCAGGCCACTGCAACATTACCGGTAGTTTAATAACCGATGAGAATAAGTTTGCGCTTGGTCGATTTCAAAAATCTTTTGATCAATAGTTGCTTTATGTTTGTCTTATATGCTTTTTATACTGATCAACATCTAACATCTATCATCAGAGATGTAGATAATGTGAAACACTCGATGACATTGTACACATCTTACCATTTTGAAAAAAAAAAATTAAAAAAAACTTTTTTTCTACAACAATGCCAAAATTTTAAAAGAAAACACAAAATTGTATTTGTTATGCGATTTGCTTAAAAATATTAAACAAAAAAAAACATTACACAAAAATCGGAAAACTTGACAATTGGTAACGCTGCTTTCAAAACAAACGTATTTTCGTTAGTGATGCCACAATAATGATAAAACTTATTGCCACTTTTCTAGTGACAACACTAAAACAATCGAAATATGTAGAAAGGAATAAAATAAGAAAGGACCATCTTGTAAAGATGTTGATTTTTAGCCGTATGTATTTCTTATGGGAAGATGTTAACATCTTCGTATATTGATGGTAGATGTTAGATATTGATCAGTGTAAAAAGCCTTTCTGATCACATATCGCCACAAAATATGATTTTCAAAGTATTGTCATTTTCGAAAGACTTTTTTCGATAGAGTAAAACTTTTTTTTTAAATTCGTCAGCCGTTATTTATTTAAGATATGTTAATCATTCACACGAACTATACATAACTTGCTGACCCAGCAAACGTTGTTTTTCCATATGATTTATTTCTTTCAGATGTTACAGTGTCTGCATGCCAAATTTTAGGGAAACTGGTTTATTGGGTAAGAAGATATAGGATGGGGGAGCTTTTACCCCTCTTGTCCTATTTCACGCCCTAAATAATAATAATTAAAGGCTATAGTTCTTTCCAGCTGTAACACTATTTGCCTGCGTAATTTCAAGAAAATTGGTTGCTCAGTCAAGAAGATAAAGGGAAGGGGAGCTTTTACCGCTATTGCCCTATCTCACGCCAAATTCCCTATTTCTTTTCAGATGTTAGAGTTTCTGCATGCCAAGTTTTTAAGAAACCTGCTTGATTAGTTTATAAGAATGGGGAGGGGGAGCTTTTACCCCTCTTGCCCTATTTGACGCCCTAAATAATAAAAATTATAATCTACACTGATAGAAAAGGTGTCATAACGCTGATGTATTTTGGTATCAGTACTTTGACAAGTGTCTTCGTTTTTGACCCCATGACACTTTACATCATGGTGATGTCAACCTTATCATCACTTGGCCAAAGTCTCATCAGGGTCAAAATGAAATTATGTCATCAATGACATGACACATCGGCATCACAGAAATGAAAAACATATCCTCAGTGCGATGACGCAGTCCCATCGGAGAAAGGGAACATTAGCATCAATTTAATGACAGTTTATCATTAAGTCAAAGTGAGAGAATATTATTATTTACTTACCCGTTACATATGTTTGTTTCACGTTTCTTGAATAACGACTTTTGCTAACAGCACAACTCTCAATAATAAGACACTACCACCATGCGCATATGGTTTATGTATTTAACTAAATAATTTAAAAAAATAGAATATAGGAATTTTTGTTCTTATAATACAATGTAATCATGAAAATAATGTTTATAATATACCAAATGCTGCATCGAATTGATGTCACTATGGTCATAATATAGATGACACGTAAAAAATGACAAAATTGTACGAAGACGTTAGTCATTGGATTGATGTTATTATTTGCATCATTGGTGCCATTTGTAGTAACATTGATGTCACAATTCTGATGTTATGGCATCATCAATATGAAGATGCAATTTTCTATCAGTGTATAGTTTTTTACAGATAGATTGATTAGCTAAAAAGATATAGGGTGGGGAACTTTTACACCTGTCAGATGTTTCAGTGTCTGCATGCCAAATTTTTAACAAAAAAGCTTGATTAGTTTATAAGATTGGGGAGGGGGAGATTTTACTCCTCTTGCCCTATTTCACGCCCTAAATAATAAAAATTATAATCTATAGTTCTTTCCGGCTAGATTGATTAGCTAAGAAGATATAGGGAGGGGAAGCTTTTACACCTTTCAGATGTTACAGTGCCTGCATGCCAAAATTTAAAAACCGAATAATTAGTTAATTAGTTGCCTTTATTTTTGACGAGAACTGGGGACATGCCACACAGCCTTACATATCTATTCAAACCTTAATGCGTCAAGTAATTTATTTCACGTTAAGGACCCGTGAGTTGACAATTTTTTTAGGATTATGTACTTATAAAGTCACCTACCCCTGACAATGAAAATGCGGTAATATTTTTTAGTTCTGCTAAGTTACCTTCCTTCAAATGGGTTAGAAAAACTACCATTTTCTTAAGTTTTTTTATTTTTTATTCATGAAAAGTTAAAGCAGAGTATTTAAATCCAAAAACCCCAACTGTTATCATAACAAAATTAACTAAATATCAAAATTATATTAATTGTTGTTATAGCTACTT
The DNA here is from genome assembly GCA_930367215.1 of Pollenia angustigena. Taxonomy (NCBI): domain Eukaryota; kingdom Metazoa; phylum Arthropoda; class Insecta; order Diptera; family Polleniidae; genus Pollenia; species Pollenia angustigena. The sequence continues at coordinate 170,074,500 of OV884059.1, read as the reverse complement.
TGTAATTTAACTTCAAACAAATCAACTAAAGAATATTTTTTTAATTAATAAAACAAAACTTTTAATTAAAATAATAAAACAAATAAAATGTCCTTAAAACCAAATAAAAAAGTTAGAAATTTTTTATATTCATTTTTCTAATCATTTTGTGTAAATGTTTAATTTCTACCAAAAATAAATTCTTAAAAAATGTAGTATAGAAAACAAAAGAAATAAAAATTAAATACAATAAAAGCAAAAAGAACATATTTTAGTAATGAATGTCAAAAACTATTTAAAAAATAATCAATGATTTAATAAAAAATTATTTTAAAAAATTAAGCGAAACGAAAAAAATTGTTGAAAAGTATTGAAAAAGGAGATTAAAAAAAGAAACGAAACGAAATGATATTTTAATTGAATTGTTGTATAAAAAAAATTGAAGGAATTAATTTTCATTGATAAGTTTTTTTTCAATTTGAGAAAAAGTTGTTATAAAAAAAACTGTTAAGAGGAAAAAGAGAACAAAATTAAAGGATATTTTTTTTTTGCAATGTAATTGTAAAATAACTGAAAAAGATAATAGAATAAACAACAAAAAGATGCTAAAAAAAATAAAGATTAAAATTACAAAAAAAAAGTATTCAAATGGAATTTTTAATTAAATTATTGCAAAAAGGTAAGTTTTTTTATTAAGCGCAGCAATAAAATGCTACGAACATGACTATTGCAATTAATCTCTTTGTTTTCGCTGACATTAATTGAACAATAAATAGCGATTAATTTTAATGTCGACACTTAATGTATAATGAAATTTCTGTGTTGCACAGAAAATTTTTCTTTTATTAAAAACTATTACCTTTTTCTCTCTTTCAATAAATGTTTGTTAAAATGCGTCATTAACACACAGAGCTTTTGCTATTGAAAGCGAAGAAGCTTAAGGAATTTGATATTAAGAACAAGCTGGACGAAGGAAATCAAGGCAAATGTACTTGCAAAGGTGATTTAAATTTTTTTTATTATTATCATCTTTTAGATAATTTAATATCCTTTATTTTCTAAATATGATTTCCGGCATAAGTCCACCGCGGCTATACATAGTCTATTCGATCAGTCCATTTTTCGACTACTGTTTCCAATAAATCTGGCCGTATGGCGTCAACGCAGGCTTGAATATTGGCTTCCAATGCTTAATAAATAACTAATTTGTCTTAACATAGCCCCATAAAAAGGAATCCAGAGGCCTTAAATCGCACGAACGAGAGGCTAATGAAGAAGACAAGTTCTGAAAATAAAGCAACAAATTGATTTAGCAAAAAATCGATTACTGTTGGCAAGGCACTATCGTGTTGAAACTCAATGTCGTAGATGCTATGCTGACTAATTCACGGAAACAAAAATTCAGTCAGCATCGCCCGATAGAGTTCGCCATAAACCGTAACGGCAGCTCCTTACACATCTCGAAGGAGCGTTTAAGCCGCACTAAACAGTCAATTGTAATGGATGTTATGGTGATTTGTTAACGATTTTTTGGTAACGTTTTTTTGATTGTTTTCACTCAAAATATGGCAATTTGGATTATTGACATAACCATTTAACCAGAAATGAGTTTCGTAAGAAAGGGCGAAGTGTTCTATTAACTTCGCGAAAAAAAATTTTTTTTTTTTTTTCAAAGTAAATTTCCACAATTTGGAAGCGTTAAATGATTCATGATGGCTTGCCAAGCCTTACTGAACAAAAATGTCAACACCGTTTTACATTTCAAACCATAGTTAGCGATCACGAAAGTTTTTGTGCAGCTGAAAAAAAAAACACCCGATACAAGTTTGAGCAAAAGTTGCCACTCGATGTATTTTCGCTATACATAATTTATTTAAATAAATGAAAACTTTAGCGTTGCCTTTTTATTTTATATTCTTAACGGATTCAAAAGTATGAGGCTTCTTGGCGGAGACTCCTGACATCAAGAAACCCCATAAAAAGAAGTCTAGAGCGGTTAAATCAGGCGATCTTTCCGGCCAGTGCAAATCACCAAATTGAGAGTTTAGGCGACACGGAAATGCAGCGTTCAAAAATTCAGTCGTTGGTCATGCAGTACTCGCCGTTGCTCCATCCTGTTAAAACCGCATATTCACCAATCCCAATTGGTTTAGTTAAATTAGCCAAAGTCGTTGAGCATGGCTCTGTAGCGCTCGCCATTCACAGTAGTTCTTAGCCCATGCTGTTGAAAACATAAGGTTTTAACTTTGAGCGGTGTAATGGCAATTCGTGTGTTATACGTAGATTTTCGATTCCCCAGAAGCGATAATTCTTCTTATTTCCGTATACACAGATACATTTTAATGAAAATTTGTTAGTAACGTGCAATTTGTATCTGTTTAAATCACAAATGTCAAAACAGAACTATAATTTACCGTTATTTGCAAAAACTATAGCAACTTCCGATAGGGCGATGATTTTCATGTCAGAACGACGGCTAAAATCTACTGTGAACGTCTGTAGCCTACCTTGATGGTTTGTATTCAATAACACATTAAATGCAAAAAAAAAAAAGATAAAATACATAATTGCGGAGTTCAGTGTTTGGAGCAAATAAGTGATCGATTACAATATATTTTATAAAAACTGTCTTACTTTATTAAGACATTTTGATAACTGAATTTGAAATGATCCTCTAGCATCAGATTTTGTATTATCTTTTATTTAGTTAGCTCAAGAGGTTCCAGAGCCAAAAGGATCAAAATCTGTAATCACTTCCAAAATTCCATATTTTCCTTAGAAAATTAACTTTTTATATGAAAACATAAAATCTCATTTATTTCGTTAATTAAAGGTCCTAGAGCCAAAAGGATCGAAATCTGTAATCACTACCAAAATTCCATATTTTCCTTAGAAAATATATTTTTTATATGAAAACATAAAATCTCATTTATTTCGTTAATTAAAGGTCCTAGAGCCAAAAGGATCGAAATCTGTAATCACTACCAAAGTTCCATATTTTCCTTAGAAAATAGATTTTTTATATGAAAACATAAAATCGCATTTATTTCGTTAATTAAAGGTCCTAGAGCCAAAAGGATCGAAATCTATAATCACTACCAAAACTCCATATTTTCCTTAGACAATTTATTTTTTTATATGAAAACATAAAATCTCATTTATTTCGTTAATTAAAGGTCCTAGAGCCAAAAGGATCGAAATCTGTAATCACTACCAAAGTTCCATATTTTCCTTAGAAAATTGATTTTTTATATGAAAACATAAAATCTCATTTATTTCGTTAATTAAAGGTCCTAGAGCCAAAAGGATCGAAATCTGTAATCACTACCAAAAATCCATATTTTCCTTAGACATTTTATTTTTTTATATGAAAACATAAAATCTCATTTATTTCGTTAATTAAAGGTCCTAGAGCCAAAAGGATCGAAATCTGTAATCACTACCAAAATTCCATATTTTCCTTAGAAAATATATTTTTTATATGAAAACATAAAATCTCATTTATTTCGTTAATTAAAGGTCCTAGAGCCAAAAGGATCGAAATCTGTAATCACTACCAAAAATCCATATTTTCCTTAGACAATTTATTTTTTTATATGAAAACATAAAATCTCATTTATTTCGTTAATTAAAGGTCCTAGAGCCAAAAGGATCGAAATCTGTAATCACTACCAAAGTTCTATATTTTCCTTAGAAAATTGATTTTTTATATGAAAACATAAAATCTCATTTATTTCGTTAATTAAAGGTCCTAGAGCCAAAAGGATCGAAATCTGTAATCACTACCAAAATTCCATATTTTCCTTAGAAAATATATTTTTTATATGAAAACATAAAATCTCATTTATTTCGTTAATTAAAGGTCCTAGAGCCAAAAGGATCGAAATCTGTAATCACTACCAAAGTTCCATATTTTTCTTAGAAAATTGATTTTTTATATGAAAACATAAAATCGCATTTATTTCGTTAATTAAAGGTCCTAGAGCCAAAAGGATCGAAATCTATAATCACTACCAAAACTCCATATTTTCCTTAGACAATTAATTTTTTTATATGAAAACATAAAATCTCATTTATTTCGTTAATTAAAGGTCCTAGAGCCAAAAGGATCGAAATCTGTAATCACTACCAAAGTTCCATATTTTCCTTAGAAAATTGATTTTTTATATGAAAACATAAAATCTCATTTATTTCGTTAATTAAAGGTCCTAGAGCCAAAAGGATCGAAATCTGTAATCACTACCAAAAATCCATATTTTCCTTAGACAATTTATTTTTTTATATGAAAACATAAAATCTCATTTATTTCGTTAATTAAAGGTCCTAGAGCCAAAAGGATCGAAATCTGTAATCACTACCAAAGTTCTATATTTTCCTTAGAAAATTGATTTTTTATATGAAAACATAAAATCTCATTTATTTCGTTAATTAAAGGTCCTAGAGCCAAAAGGATCGAAATCTGTAATCACTACCAAAATTCCATATTTTCCTTAGAAAATATATTTTTTATATGAAAACATAAAATCTCATTTATTTCGTTAATTAAAGGTCCTAGAGCCAAAAGGATCGAAATCTGTAATCACTACCAAAGTTCCATATTTTCCTTAGAAAATAGATTTTTTATATGAAAACATAAAATCGCATTTATTTCGTTAATTAAAGGTCCTAGAGCCAAAAGGATCGAAATCTGTAATCACTACCAAAGTTCTATATTTTCCTTAGAAAATTGATTTTTTATATGAAAACATAAAATCTCATTTATTTCGTTAATTAAAGGTCCTAGAGCCAAAAGGATCGAAATCTGTAATCACTACCAAAATTCCATATTTTCCTTAGAAAATATATTTTTTATATGAAAACATAAAATCTCATTTATTTCGTTAATTAAAGGTCCTAGAGCCAAAAGGATCGAAATCTGTAATCACCACCAAAATATCATATTTTCCTTAGAAAATTGATTTTTTATATGAAAACATAAAATCTCATTTATTTAGTTAATTAAAGGTCCTAGAGCCAAAAGGATCGAAATCTGTAATCACTACCAAAAATCCATATGAAAACATAAAATCTCATTTATTTCGTTAATTAAAGGTCCTAGAGCCAAAAGGATCGAAATCTGTAATCACCACCAAAATATCATATTTTCCTTAGAAAATTGATTTTTTATATGAAAACATAAAATCTCATTTATTTAGTTAATTAAAGGTCCTAGAGCCAAAAGGATCGAAATCTCTAATCACTACCAAAAATCCACATGAAAACATAAAATCTCATTTATTTCGTTAATTAAAGGTCCTAGAGCCAAAAGGATCGAAATCTGTAATCACCACCAAAATATCATATTTTCCTTAGAAAATTGATTTTTTATATGAAAACAAAAATCTCATTTATTTCGTTAATTAAAGGTCCTAGAGCCAAAAGGATCGAAATCTGTAATCACTACCAAAGTTCCATATTTTCCTTAGAAAATAGATTTTTTATATGAAAACATAAAATCGCATTTATTTCGTTAATTAAAGGTCCTAGAGCCAAAAGGATCGAAATCTGTAATCACTACCAAAGTTCCATATTTTCCTTAGAAAATAGATTTTTTATATGAAAACATAAAATCGCATTTATTTCGTTAATTAAAGGTCCTAGAGCCAAAAGGATCGAAATCTGTAATCACTACCAAAGTTCTATATTTTCCTTAGAAAATTGATTTTTTATATGAAAACATAAAATCTCATTTATTTCGTTAATTAAAGGTCCTAGAGCCAAAAGGATCGAAATCTGTAATCACTACCAAAATTCCATATTTTCCTTAGAAAATATATTTTTTATATGAAAACATAAAATCTCATTTATTTCGTTAATTAAAGGTCCTAGAGCCAAAAGGATCGAAATCTGTAATCACCACCAAAATATCATATTTTCCTTAGAAAATTGATTTTTTATATGAAAACATAAAATCTCATTTATTTAGTTAATTAAAGGTCCTAGAGCCAAAAGGATCGAAATCTGTAATCACTACCAAAAATCCATATAAAAACATAAAATCTCATTTATTTCGTTAATTAAAGGTCCTAGAGCCAAAAGGATCGAAATCTGTAATCACCACCAAAATATCATATTTTCCTTAGAAAATTGATTTTTTATATGAAAACATAAAATCTCATTTATTTAGTTAATTAAAGGTCCTAGAGCCAAAAGGATCGAAATCTCTAATCACTACCAAAAATCCACATGAAAACATAAAATCTCATTTATTTCGTTAATTAAAGGTCCTAGAGCCAAAAGGATCGAAATCTGTAATCACCACCAAAATATCATATTTTCCTTAGAAAATTGATTTTTTATATGAAAACAAAAATCTCATTTATTTCGTTAATTAAAGGTCCTAGAGCCAAAAGGATCGAAATCTGTAATCACTACCAAAAATCCATATGAAAACATAAAATCTCATTTATTTCGTTAATTAAAGGTCCTAGAGCCAAAAGGATCGAAATCTGTAATCACCACCAAAATATCATATTTTCCTTAGAAAATTGATTTTTTATATGAAAACATAAAATCTCATTTATTTCGTTAATTAAAGGTCCTAGAGCCAAAAGGATCGAAATCTCTAATCACTACCAAAAATCCATATGAAAACATAAAATCTCATTTATTTCGTTAATTAAAGGTCCTAGAGCCAAAAGGATCGAAATCTGTAATCACCACCAAAATATCATATTTTCCTTAAAAAATTGATTTTTTATATGAAAACATAAAATCTCATTTATTGCGTTAATTAAATTTCCTAGAGCCAAAAGGATCGAAATCTGAAATCACTACCAAAATTCTGTATTTTACAGAGTAGCGAAACCACGTATGCAAAATGTAAAACTTTTTCTGAATAAACTTTGACGTTTACAAAAATTAAGGGATATCAAAGAATTTAAGTGAAGAGAACAAAGGAAAGACACAAAAATAAGACATTTCAATGAAGCGAAGACCGACTGCACTAATCAGTTTTTTTACAATTCAAATAATGAAGACAAACTAAAGATACTGACGGAGAATGAAAAAACGTAAATAATGAATCGTGTTGTCACTACGGTACGAATAACGAAACAAGCCAATAAAAAAACCGTTTAATCGATCTCAATATGTTTTTTATCACAATGATTTCCACAATTATAATTGTTGATAATTATCATCAAAATAAATAAATTGCAGCAAGAAAAAAAACACACTTACTGTACAAAATTACAATGCCAAAATGACACCTGTCAGATTGCGCAAAGTCTAAGACAACGTATAACGCCATCTATCGGATTTTGGCTGAGAACTCTCTATTTTTTCATTTGGAAAGGCATTAAGAAATAATTTCCCACAAAATTCCGTATATTTTCATAGATTATAAATCAATTTTCGATTTTTCCAATTTTCCGACTTTTGCGGAGAGGTTTTCCGAATTTCGCATTTTCCGCAATTCTCCATGATTTCCACTAAGAACTTTCTATTGTTTATTTGAAAAGCCATTAAGGAATAATTTCACACAAAATTTTATTTTCGATTTTTCCAATTTTCCGACTTTTCCGGTGGGATTTTCCAAAATTTTCTCCCGTAAAAACCTTCTCCTCGAAAATAAGAACAACTGACAAGAAATTTTACATAAATCGGCCCAGCCGTTATCATTTTATGAATTACTATGCATTTTATTCGACCTTTATTATTATAATAAAATTATCAGGCGCTTCGAAATATGGCCCCAAAAAAATAAATGAAAATTGACCCCAAATTTGGGGCTATTTTTCATAATGCAATATGACCCCATGTTTTAAATGAAAAATTACCCCAAAAAAATTAAAAATAACCCAAAAAATAATATGAAATATGACCCTAAATTTGGGGTTATTCTTCATTATGAAAAATCACCTCAAAATTTGTAATAAATTTGAACCCCAAAAAGAACGCAAAGAAAGTTACATTAAACATTAAATTTAGAATCCCGATTTCAAAATCCGGATAATTATACAGTTTTGGTTTTAAAAATCGTATGATTGATAGCATGGTTGGGCTTTCGGCCATGCGCAAGGATTTTTTTTCTCTATGGTATAACGAAAACTGGCTTTGCTTACTAAAGCTTCACATTATAGACGGCCTGCGGCCTGGCGCAAGGATTTTCTCTTCTATGGTATAACGAATACTGGCTTCGCTAACTAAAGCTTCTCTATATAGCCGGCCTTCGGCCGGGTGAAAGGATTTTCTTGTCTTTGGTATAACGAACACTGGCTTTGCTCACTTAAGCTTCACTACATAGTAGGCCTTCGGCCGGGCGCAAGGATTTTCTTTTCTATGGTATAACGAACTCTGGCTTCGCTCAGTAAAGCTTCTCTTAAAGCCCAATGATTTTTTCCTCTATGCTATATCAAACACCGGCTTCGCTAACTAAAGCATCTCTTCATAACCGGCAAGGATTATCTCTACTTTGGTATAAGAATTCGGGTTTTTTATGTTATCCCTAGAAACTTTTACATAGAATTTTATAAAATTTGTGTAAAAATGTTTGGGGTGATTTTTCATTTTTTAAAATTTGCATTTTTCATTCCTTGATATTGGGGTGATTTTTCATTCCACTGAAAATGCAAAAACACCCTAACGAAAAAATGAAAAATAACCCAAAAAAAAAATTGCACCAAAATTGCGTGTTGTTGTGTCCCATGTAAAATTTTGGGGCCGTTTTTCATTTTACTTTTGGGGCCATATTTCCTGGGGTCATTTTGCGCACCGCCAAATGATTATGCTTGAGGTCTTTTCAATTTTATATAAAACTTTTAAAGTCTATTTTAACCCATATTTCGGCACATCCTTGAGTGCCTTCTTCAGGGTTTTTTCCTATTTGACACAATTTAACAAACAAATTAAACAATATTAAAATGGCAAATCAAACAATTTTTCAATTGAATACAAAAATTAATTTTGATTTTTATATGAAAATGTTGAATAACAAAAGGTTATTTATTAAATAAAATTGTGTACTTCTTGAAAGTACTTTTAATTTTTTAAATAAATGATTTGTTTTTTACTTAGTATGTACTGTAAAAAAAGATAAACTCCCTGTTTATTGTTGTAGTTATTGTTTAAGCTTGATATTATACAAGTAAAACTGTTGTTTATAATTCTTATTCGCTTAACAGTTTTATTTGTATAATATCTTTTGTTTTTCTTAAATCTTTGGATAAAGTTTCCTGATGATCTGGCTTAGGCAACAAGTGAAATGCACATAGGAATAGCTTATCCCATCAACAATGAATTTCAGTTTATCAATAGTATGATATGGGAATTAGCACATTTGTTTGACTAATACGACAACAGTACAACCCAAACCAAACAAAACAACCACATTTACCATAAAACACAAGTGAGTTTGATTAAAAGACAAAAACATTTTGTATTTTATTGGTGTGGGTTCAGGCTTACTGCCTGTTTTTTGGACGCGAGTGCAAAAGTGACTTGTTTAACTAACATTTGAAACAAAAACAATATTTCAAAATATGTTTTTAACAACCATAACATGTTTAGAGGCAACCATAATATGGTAGTGGCTTCTTGGTGAATGACTAATTTAACTATAATATGGTTGCCAGTGACAATAATAGTTAAACAAATTATGCTTAAAATTTTCATTTAAAATAGTTTTATTGGAGGTGACCATATTTAAACATGTTTTTTTTTTTTTTGCGTGCACTGATAGCACAGGGCGCATTATTGTGCTGAACCGAACACAACAAAGTTTGTAATTTCTTTACGCAAAACCGAACTTAATTAAATGTGTTCATGTTTATGTAGAGTTGGATTTGTACAGTGTTTATATTGTGTATGATAGGCGCGGATCCAGCTCGAGCCTTACGGGGGGGAAATTTTGTATGATACAAAAAAGTAAAAAATTAGTTTTTAAAAGTTTATTAAAAACAATATGGTTATATTATATAAAAAAACAAAACAATAGGGTTAAATAAAATATTAAAACCGTTCAATATAACTTAATCTTTTTAAATAAGTAAATTGTGAATTCCTTGTGAGGCAAATTAAGATAGTTCAGTCTATCTTCGGTCATTGTTGATCTGAGCCATCTCGTTTATCAAATATAATCAGCTCATCAGCTAGTTGTGGTTTTAAAATAAATGGTATATGGGCAAATCTAAAAAACAGTCCACAAACCAAAAATTTTTCAAATTAATTTTTTTAGTGGAATATAAGACTAGATGTATAATTTAATTTTTATATTAAAAAATATGTTTTTCGACGATCATTAATACAATAATTTTTACCAAATACTACACCACCCCTGATCTTAATGTTATACATGAATTAAACATTATTTTGGGTGCTTTTTGAGCTTAAAATAGCACTTACAGCAGACTCATCACAATATAAATTTCGTTAAAAAAAAAGCTTGATATTCATTCATACATTCATTAAATTAGTTTATATCGATACCTTCCCGCAAGAATGTATTAAGCGACATTTCTAAAATTGTGTAGGAAACGAAAAAAACGTCTCATTTAGTTATTTATTTGTATATTTTATTGAAAGGAACATATTTTGAAAGCGATTTTCAGAAAACTTGACATCATTGCAAAACCAAAATTTTAGTCAGATCAAAAGTTTTTGTCGCTTAGCTTGCGCTTGATACAATGGTAAATGGCGCTTAAAACATTGACATGGACACAAAAAATAAAGCTTTAAAATAAATTGTGTCGTTTAATTCATTTTTTTATTTTTTCTGTTAAACAATACAATAAATCAAAATCTATATAAAAAGTTACAAAACATTTATTTCAAAACAAAAATTCAAAAATTACACTTAGAGATCAAAACGGAAATTTTTTAGATTATTATTCATCATTTTGATTGTGAGACAAATCATCTTCTTCGTCTGTCTCTTCCAATTCGTCTTCTTTCTCACCAAATGTATTTTTTTTAATATCTCTTGTACATATGATATGTATCGTTCAGGAATAAACTTTATTTTGAGCAGACTCTCTAAATCCTTTCGTTTCGGGCCTGATACTGGCAGTTTTGAAGAATAGAAAAATTTTTAAAAATCAAGGACAATCATAATCTATAGTGTTATAAGCGACAAAAATGGATCAAGCTTTAGTTGGATGAGTGTGCTAAGCGACAATTCCGGTTAAACTAAGCGACATCAAACAAAAGTGTGGACTTTTTGTTGCTTACGACAATTACATTTTTAAAAATGTCGCTTAGCATAATTTCTTTGGCGGATAATACAAATTTCAGGGAGCAACTTTATTCCAATGAGAAAACTTGACGGTTGATACAACTTTATTTTCTCTCTAGTTTCCTTTGCATCCATGATAGGGCAGCGAAACCCAAGCCAAAATGTGGCGCTTAACTTCCAGTATAGTTCCACATCAAAAAGTCATTTTCGAAAAAAGTAAGCGACGCTTTAACATTCTTGCGGGAAGGTATCGATATATATAATTTGTTTTGTTAAAATAAATAAAATTAGGTTTATTATAAAGTACTGAAATACTGAAGCGTGCGTTGTAAGGCGTGCGTCACAAAGAGTTCACGGCTTTTATCAAAAAATTACAACATTTTTAAGCTGCCAATAAGTGATTTTAGAGTTCTCTTATATTCATCTTTCTTTTAGGAATTAGACTTTGTATACCTTATGATGCTAAAAACACACTTAAACTTATGATATATGCCATTCGTAAGTACATATTAATGTCATTAAATACTATATACATATAAGTTGAAGCTATCTCTTTTGAAATGCCAAAAAAAGTTTATAAGTATATCAATCAGAAAACCCGTGCGAATGTATCGTTCGTTACGCAGGATTTGCCCATATGACTTGATTACCCTTTTAGTTGGAAGTTTAAGTATGTTCAATACAATAATTAGTATTGTGGTTATTTTGTTGAACTATTTATGGTTTTTAATCCAAATTTTTAATATTTTTAATTAGGCTTAAGTTCATGAATTTTTATTTTTCATTAAATTATTTTTATGAAGAAAGGAATTTTACAACATGAAAATTAACTAAAATTGTTATTGATAACCTTTCATGCTTGACGTGGCTGGGGCTCGAACCCCGGCTGGCAGGTTACCATGACATGCCTCGATCGCAACCACTCGAAAGATTATCAATAACAATTTTAGTTAATTTTCATGTTGTAAAATTCCTTTCTTCATAAAAATAATTTAATGAAAAATTAAAACTCATAAGTTCAATATTAAAAATTTGGATTATGTTCAATACATTTAGGATATCTATTGGGAAAGGTGTTTTGAAATCTTCTAAAATAAATTCAATAAGAGGAATGTAACCTACAACTCGGTAGTAATCTTCAACAGTGATTATTTCGTTCAAATCTTGTCTTTTCGATTGGAACCTCGATTTGAACGCAAATAACTTAAACTTTTTCAAAAATCGCTTTGAATTGTTTTGATAAGGCTTAATCCTTTATACAGATCTATATCTTGCTTTTATAAATTGATACTAAGTGGCTGTATTACAATAAGTATCAAATGTATATTCCGCAAATGAATTCAAAAGTACCAAGTGAGTTCCTTAATATAAAGGTAGAGATACTACCTTTTCACTTAGGTATTTTTTCCAAAGCTTCTACTACATGATGTACACTTGTTGCAAAGTGTAAAATTCAATTCAAACACTGCTTTGAAACGAATTCCATCTTATTCAAACAACCAAATGCAATCGTTTAAGTCCAAAAAACTTTAAAACTAAATATTTATAAAAATATAGCAACAGCTAAAAAAATATTAAAATAACGCGACAACAACTAACAGATGATAAAAACTGTAGGAACGGCTTATGAAGGATTAAAAATAGAATGTGTTTATTAAAAAATAAACACAGAAATTGTGAGCCGCCAACACACACACAATCAGAGAAACTAGCATTTACACATACACTTAAATTACATTAACAATTTATATCCGTAGAAGAAGAACAAAAAGAAAACGATGAAAAAACAAAAACAAACAAGAAAACACACACACACATTCATTTACAAGAAAATTATTGAAATGTGTTTGTAGTTGACTCTGAGTCTGCCTTTTATTTTTCTTTTTTTTTAAGAGGGATTTTCAGTTTTGCGGTAACGATTATAAAAGGATTTTAAGCATAATTGAAGTAATCTGTAAAGAAATTAAATTTTTTTTACATTTTTTTTTAAACCAAAAACAAATGCATATATTAAGTGAGAAATGGCAATTGGTAGATAAAAGAAGGCAAAAGATTTAGCAATTTTAAGTGGTTAGGAAAAAATACTTAAGGCAATTGCAAACTAAGCTATTTATATATGGCTATTTCCAAAAAAAAACGTCAACCACAAAAAAAAGGGGAACAAAATTGTTCTTTTCAAGATTTATTTAGAGAATTGCTTATATTTTTTTTAATATATGCGTATAAATTAATTGATTCGAAAAAAATAAGATAAATGGTAAACGAAGTACTACAACTTTGTGTATATTAGAAAATATGCATTTGGAACAACAATACTCTAATCTAAGGCATATTTATGATCTGAAAAACATTTTTTATTAAGTTTCTTATATAAAGGATTATAAATAGCAACATAAAAAAATTTTAAATCATGTTGGAAAAATTGTCCCGTTTACATGTCCCGTTTACAATGGCCCATATTCATAGTCAAAAATAAAGTCTACTTTTTCTAAAGTCCACTTTAAAACAATGTTATTGACATTATTTAAAGCCGGTTTTAACTTAAAGTCGACTTTATTTTTGACTATGAATATGGGCCAATTTCTTTAACAATTTATTTAAAAAAATGTAATTCATATTTTATTTTGAAATCGAAAACATTTTTAGGGCACATTAGTACGCAACATTTTAAAATTAATCCCAATAAAATATTGTGTCAGGTTTCGCAGAAATCACTGTTTAAACGGTTACCCCTTAAAACCCACTTCCGTTTTTGTCCCGTTTACAATCACTGGTTTTTTGCAATTATCTCGGAAACCACGACAGTTAGCGAAAAATTTCATTTGCGGAAATTAAAGAGCTAAGTGCCCATATACATATTATTCTAGATATTCCTGACATCTTTTTAAACAAATTGCAGGTAGAAAAAAATAAAAAGATTCTGTTTGGTACACAGAAAGAAAAACAATCGGAGTCGTACTAAAAAATTTAAGTACAAATAACACTTAAACGTACTAAAAACAATCCTAAATGGGATTACTTTCAAAAATCAATCCCGGAATTTCTTGATATAAGTATAAAATCTTTCAATCAAGTAAAAAAAGATTAAACTTTTCGTTGTGTTTAACCCTCTGGCTAACGCTTGTTTTGATTTTCTATACACATTAAGAAAAGGTATGGCCAGACTCATGTGTTCCACAAAGGATTAAAAAGTAAATTTGAACTCTTGCCTCCCATTTAATTTATATTTTTGGTTAAATATGTACATAAGATTTCTAAAGTAAAAACCATATCGGGCATGATGTCGGTGTTTTATCATTTTGTAAGGTGTTATACGGGTTAGTAAATCAATCATAATAATTTTTTCTTTTTAATATCTTTTTTGGATTATTTAAAGTACGAAATCGGGATTGAATATGGATAATTTAAGTATTTTGCGATTGAAAATCCGTACTTTATTCAATATTTCTGTACTTGATTCAAGAAAATCCGTACTCACCGTATTATTAAAACCGCTTCGGATTGATTTGAGTACGGATGGATTGATTTTACTTTTGAGCGTAGCAATTTTGGAAACTTCAGTCGAATACCAATATTTATTAGAGTTGTCAACCGATTAAGAATAATTCGATTAATCGATCAAACAAAACCAAACTCTTGTTCGAATAATTTTAAAACGTCGATTTTCGAATAACGAATTAATCGATTAATTAATGTCGATTAATCGAAAAATTTTTTTTTATTAAAATATAAAATAATAAAAGCTTATAATTTGATTTATTCTCATAAGTTTTTAGTGATTTTATTCAAAATGTAGGAAAGTTAAAAAATATTGTTGCCATAGCCCTGGTTTTAATTAATCTCAATGTTTAGTAAGCAAAAACCGTGTTGTGTTCTCATTGAATTTCAAAAATGTATTTTACATTCTTATTTAACAAATCTTAACAAACAATTGAGTAGGTGAGTTGCAAAACTCGTTCGTTACAAAATTAAAAATACAAGATGACAATTGCTTCTAATAGTTTTTCAATAATGCATGTCCTCTTCCGTGGTTTTAGCACGGACATGCATTGATGCAATCAGAATATTTCGTCTAATAAAGCGCCAAAACAACTAAAAGAATCATTTGCCAACTCTTTTTTTAATTTTGCAACAAACGAGTTTTGCAACTCACCTTCTCAATTGTATCAGCTGTTTTATTTTTAAATCAAACGTTAAAAAAAATTTCAAGAAAGGGATTTTTCGGGTGAAAAATTTAGATATAAACAAAAAGCTTAAAAATAAAGAATTGATCTATATAAATCATAAGTATGTATCTTGAAAGTAGAAAACGATGAAGTAGAAGATAATCCAACGACATCAAAAAATGCCGAACTTGGTCCAATGGAAAAATACATTAAGAGAGACAGCGGCTGCTCTTTAGTAGAAATTGCATAAAGAAGTTTGGCAGAAGAAAATCCAAAGTAATATCGGATAATTAAAGAATTTAGGGTTTTACGATGCCTTTAAGTACTACAACGATATGGAGTTAATAAATTTTATGCATAAAAAAAGAAGAAGTCATAGCGGATGGAATAGAAGATTTTCCATAGTAATTTTTTTGTAAAAATAATTTTTTTTACACGTTATTCTCATCGATTAATCGAATAATTTTTGAGATCTAATCGTTTCTTCGAACGAACAAAAACAATTATTTGAATTATTCGAACAAAGTTGAAAGGCGAATAATTGACAACTCTAATATTTATACATGGTGGCACCAAAGTTGTCACCCGATGTTCATTGACTGTAATATTGTTATTTTACCTATAAAACTTTTTTTTTTTCTTCACGATTTTATTTATTTGATTTCTGACCAAGTGGCCACCGCCAAAATTAATGACCATACGGACCCGATTTCAGACATATTCCATTACTCTTGGCAGAACAAAAATAAGCCTGGTACGGTAAAATCGGCCAATATTGCCGACCAGTCGTCCATAATGTTTTTCAAATAAAAGTTGCTTTCATTCGCATGATTTTCACGATGGCTTGAGCCTAGGTTATACGCACTAGTCGG
Source organism: Pollenia angustigena (assembly GCA_930367215.1). NCBI lineage: Eukaryota > Metazoa > Arthropoda > Insecta > Diptera > Polleniidae > Pollenia > Pollenia angustigena. The sequence continues at coordinate 170,058,271 of OV884059.1, read as the reverse complement.
TGCACAGTCTGCACTTTGTAACGAAACTTCTGCCGATTGAAGCCCAGTTGCGTGGCACTTCATCTGGTCGATACTCCAGTGTCCTTTGCGACATTTTCAGCCACACTGCGTCAGCACAACCGACGAACTATTACGCAAAAAATAAAAAAAAATCCCGTTCTTGAGGGGTATTGCGGTCAATTTCTTTTTGACATGTATTTTGTATATATTTACATTTACCACCATTAGCACAAATTATAGCAACATCCAATAGTGTGATAACTTTTGCGCCACTTTCTATTTAAAATGTTGCTTTGTGATATTTAGATAACAAAATAAAACTGATAAAGCTGTTATGATACTTGCTATTTTTTGTATTTTTTCTATATTGGAGAACAGTGCAAATATATTTGCATAGGAAAACTGACTAAGTGTAAAGAGTATGATTATATCATAAAAAATCTTGAAATGTCAAACAAATATACATGTATTATCGATAAATAATCTAAGACTGTCAAAAAAAATATAAAATTTTTTAACTTAAAATTGACATTTCCAGATTAATTATTAGCACTGTTGCCAATTTTTTCAGTTTTTGATCGAAAGAAACGGTTTTTAACTTTTTTTTGCGATTTTTAGCTTTTATGACGGTTTTTTGTGGGGAAAAAACGTGGGCAGTATTGTTTGTTTTGTTTACATTTAATCAAATTGTATTTCTTGTTCTTTCTCGCATTTGTTGTTTCATTCAGTCAATCCTAAAAAAATCCAATACAAAAAATAGCAAGTATCATAACACCTTAAGCAACTCTTTATTAAAGATTTTTTTGATCCAACAATTTTTTACACTAAGGAATTTTCAGAAAAAAACTCTAAATTTATTTTGGTAAATATCTAAGAAGCTATGCCCTCTATTTTAAGTGCAATATTTATATTTGTCCAAAGTTATTATTTCCATTATAATAATTATACATTGTTCACTCCAATTTTGATTAACTAAAATGAAAACGCATTTTGCTGAAAATTTATTTTACTAATTGTATTATTTGCGATAAAGTTTACAACTAATAATAAATTAATACAAATTATTCAAACTTAATTTTAACCCACAGCAGCACCCAGAACGTACAACAACTCTTACACAACGAAACCACAAATTATGCTGGCCTTTTTCCTTATCTCTGTGACAGTTATGAATGGATGTTCGTATGTTGCACTTAAGTTCTTAATATATAAAATTTAGTTATAAACATAAAGTTTCTTTTAACTTTATTATTAAATTATCTCAACTAACTAAAATTCATACACACACACACACTTTAACCGATTTACTAAGAAGAAGTGGCGCTTGTACAAGACTTGTTTATAATTTTAATAGGGTAGCTCATTTTGTAAGGAATAAGAAAACTCTAATTATAATTTTTTATAAGCTAGAATATTAAATTTTTGTCCTTTCTCCACTTTCTCCACATGATTGACCATGGATCCTAAGTAGCAGGCGCGGATTCAGAAGGGCGGGGAAATAAGGAAATCCCCCCCCCCCCATAAATTATAAAAATATGTCTTGTTTATTTCGATAATACAAGAATTCCTAATAATAATAATATTTTTTTTAAATGTACAAAATTTTTGGAAATCCCAGCAAGTTTTTTTTTTTTGTTTTTTTATTGAATCTCTAACGAAATTTTCAATAAGAGTCCAAATCTTAATCCTAATAGTTATTTAATAGATATTTCCCATGAAACATCTAGTTTACCGTATTCAAATACTTATTATTCTAAATTCAATCCCAGCAGGTGCCATCTATATCCAAAGACTAAACGTATATGCAATATTTATGTATATATGTGTTATATGTATCAAAATTCAATTCGATAATTTTTGACGAAAGCACAGTTTGTCGGCGAAAGCCACATTTCCTTATCTTTAAGATATATCAACATACAACAAAAAGTTGTTAAGGAAGAATTTACTGGACTTGTTGTAAACTCCTTTGAAGAGGCTTCAAAGGATATTGAAGGCATTGATGTGTCAATTAATGCGAAGGCACTATCATCAATAGTTCTTAAAGCTTTGACAAATTTTGGTCTTGACCTAAAAAATTGTATAGGAGTTGGAACAGACTGGTGTCCTCTAATGTCAGCCGAAAATGGAGCTGTTCAAACTGGAAACCGCGACAAATGCGAAACAAACGTCTTGCTATTCCCACAAATCAAAAAACTCAATTTCTAAAAGCAATAAAGTGCCATTAATACAAAAAGTTGTATCATTTGTTAAAGAAACGACAAAATTTTTTAAAATAATCATCCCAAGCGAAACGCAATTTTAGCAAAGTTTTTGGGAGGCAAACTCTCCACGTTATGCGAGAAAAGATGGGTGGACCGTCACGACTCAATTTTACTCTTTGCAACAAGTGTATATTATATAGTACAAGCTTTGGAAAAAATATCTAAATGGAAAGGTAGTATGTATCTTTACCTTTATTTAAGAAACTCACTTAGTACTATTGAATTTATTTGCGGAATATACATTTTAAGGGTGTTTCTTATTGTCACACAGCCGCTAGTATCATTTTAGGAAAGCACGATATAGATCTTTAAAAAGGATCAAGCCTTATCCAAACTTTAATCATGAGCCTTGAACAGAAAAGAAATAAAGCCGAAGAACAATTTAAAGCGATGTTTGAAAAAGTTAAAGTTATTTGCGTTCAAATCAAGGTTCCTATCGAAAAGACAAGATTTGAATGAAATAATCACATCCAAAATGTTGAAGATTAGTACCGAGTTGTAGGTTACATTCCTCTTATTGAATTTATTTTAGAAGATCTCATAACAACTTTCCCAATAGATATCCCAAATGTATTAAACATACTTCTACCTCAAAGTGTAATCAAGTCATATACAGATACAAAACTGTTTAAACCACAACTAGCTGATGAGCTGATTATATTTGATAAAAGAGATAAACACCTACTTACATCTAAACTGGGGCCTGATCTATCAGATAACGTTGTAGATGCTTTAATAAACTGTGATGAAGATATCTACCCAAATCTAAGAAAAATATTTAAAATTTTCGCTTTAATACTCGTCAGTAAAGCTGCGAGCGGGAGGTCATTTCCTACCCTTCGTCGAATAAAAACATGGTTCAGATCAACAATGACAGAAGATAGACTGTACTATCTAAATTTGCCTCACAAGGAAATCATAAATTGCTTATTTAAAAAGATTAATTTATTTTAATTTATATTTAACCTTATTGTTGAGTTTTTTTATTAATATAATATACACATATTTTTTTTTTAATAAACTTTTAAAACTCTTTTTTTTACTTTTTTGTATCATACAAAATTTGGATCCTACTAACAGAGAAATTTATTTTTAGTAAAAATTTCCTTATGATAACTTATTTTAAGATCTTATTGCAAAATTAGTTTTTCTTAAATTGTTAGATTAAAAATGCGAAAGACGTTCTTAATTTCAATAGAAAATTTCAACGGAGTATATGTGACATAAATGTCTAACAACCTAGTACCCACCATTTCTGGGGTTTTCGGAAAACCCATTACAACATATACACGGACAGAAGGACACTGTTTAATCGACCTCACTACTGAGGAGGAGAATATATACTTAATAGGGTCTTAGATCAATATTGTAAAAATTACAATGGAAAACTTATATATTCCATCAAAGGCACAAAAAGTGCTAATGGAAAATATGTTTGTTAACTTGACGCTCAACGGTTGCAATACTGTTATTGTTGTGTTAGCTAATATGGTAAAAATCTAACAATGTAAAAAAAGTTCTACACCAACATTGTAGAGCAAAATTGTTTGACAGTTTGGAACACAAAAGTTCAAGTCGCTCATTTGCTGCAGCGTCGTAATAGCCCAAAAAAAATGCAATTTTGGAGATAGTGATACAGAATGGTTCGCTATTTTTTATTTATATTGTGTTTTATATTTTCGCCGTTTGACGAGAATGTGTCGTTATGTTTTCTTAGTATTTAGAGCAAATTAAAAACTTTAAATACGTTTATTTCGAAGTATATATTATTTTTTCTAAGTTACTCAAAGTTGCAGGAAATGAGTGATGTATAAAAAATTGTTCCTGTACTTATTTACTTAAGAAAATATAAAAGCAAAGGGAAAGTATTTTGAGGATTGTTTTCGGATCCAAAATTTTCGGATTAAAATTGTAATGTATAATTTTCAACACAATTGTGTTACCGCCTAAAAGTGTACTTACACTGAACCAAAAATCCAATGAAAATGAACGTTAAGCAAACGAATTACGTTTATTAAAATATTTTCGTTGGCTCAAGGAATTATTCGTTAATATAATGCAAATAATACCTGATAAAAATACAATTTTCATTATATTAACGAATAATTCGTTGAGCCAACGAAAATATTTTAATAAACGTAATTCGTTTGCTAAACGTACATTTTCATTGGATTTTTGGTTCCCAGTCATTTCTAGAAATGGTTTTAGAACCCAATAAATTGCTATTACAGGGAGGTTCAGGAAAAGTCTAGAATTTGTTAAAGAATAGAATAGTATGTAATAGAAATTTAAAAAGAGGTGACTCATGAATAATTAGTTTTAGTTTATTTTGGAACATAAAAACGGTTTGGTTAGAAACTAACAATATTGGATAAATTTTGTGAACATGTTGTTACGAAAGTAACTTTAGTTAGTTGTAATTATTGTTTAAGAATTAGTTGTAATTATTATTTATCTTGTATGGATTAGTTATTAAGTATTTGTTAGTTATTTTATTAGTTTACATTGTTATTAAAAATTGTTATAATTTAGTACACTTCAATCCCAATGTGCAGAAGGAACTAGAAATGACCGTTAAAAAAGCTTTAGTATAAGTGGTGAAATTATGTAAACATAAGTGCCGCCACCAATCATAATTGACTATAGAGTGGTGAATAAGTAAAGCCTCGAACCTTCGAGAATCATTTCGAATGTTCTAGATGGCTGAGTTACAGTATAAATAATTGCGGCGAGCATCAAAAACAGTATTAGTTCAGACTTTGTCAAGTTAAGAGCGCATCACGCGGAGAAAACTATAAGCGTTTAAAGTGTGTTGATTACAATAGTGAGTTGTAAATAAAAGCTATAAATTACGGTTGTTAAAGTGACTAAGTTCTTAATAAATAAGTGTTATACATTAAAGTGTTGTGTTTATTTGTTTTATTTGAATTGCAATAAAAGAACTCGAAACGGTTTATTATAAAGGAAATAAACCAAAACGTTATTGAAAGGCAGTAACGTAACAATATTTTATAATTAATTTTAATAAAGTTTGTTAAGTTGAATAAGTCTGTGTGTATTTATTTGGATTTGCAATTAAAAGAACTCAAACGCGGTTATTAAAGGAAAAACGTAACAAAATATTGACCCCTTTGCGCCAAATTATCGTATGTTACAAAAATGAAATTTTACAGGACAGCCATTTTTCTACTTTTCTCTGCTTTCGCTTGCAATATCAAAATGAAAATATACATGTGCTTTTGGAGCAACGAAGTGGCATTCGCCTACAATATTTTGTCAGGTGACGTCTCTTTGAATGTTGAACAAGATTGCATCAAAAACTCGATTTCAAAAATATTGGCATATACGATAATTTCGCGCAAAGGGGTCGATATTAAGACCAAGTCCCAGAACAGACGATGATCAAGCTACTGAAACTAAACCCTTTTTAAAAAAAAAATTTGAAATTAGTTTCAATTGTTTTCACATACCACGTAAGCTTTATTGTACCACAATATGATTAAATTATCACAATCGTTTCGGTTTTCTTGAAGAATACACGTCTTGTTCAAGTAAAGAAGAAATTGTGGTTATGTTATATGGCGTAGAAGAAGAACTGATTTCCAATGCGTTTCAAACCGGTTTCAAACTGGCCGGATCATGCGCGGTTTCTCAAAAAAGTCTAAGGCATAAATTAAAATGAAACTCAAAAAGAACTAGTTTCTGTGCAGTTGCGTTTTATCGTCTAGTGTGGGAGTACGTGTAAATATGCACACAATATGCCAAAATAGTTGCATAGGTTAAAAGCAGTGTTGCCAATTTGGCCATTTAGTGGCTAGATTTAGCCATTCCATTTCACTATTAAGCCATTAAAAAATTAGTTTAGCCATTAGCCATTTTTTTTTAGCAATTTTTCAACTTGTTTAGCCGTACATTTTTTTGCCGTTTTTCTTTTAAAAGAATAATTTTTATTTTATTATAAAAATTTATAAAATTAAAATAAAAATTTTTTACAATAAAACGCCTTGAATTTAAATTACAACTTTTATAAATCTTAAAAATCGCTATAAACTATGATGATAAAACATCTTTCAAAATAAATGAACAGTATTCCAATATTAAATTTAAAAAATAGATCAAGACAAACATCGGTGTTTCTTTTTGGCTGCAAGTATTTCAATAAAGAGATGCAGGCTGCAACAAAATTTTTTAGAAATTTCAGAATTGACTATAAAGTTTCTCTCACTTTCATGGTATAATGCTGAAGTAGAAAGGGGATTTAGCCAAGTAAATATCGTTAAAAGTAATTTGAGAAATAGGTTACATTAAGCAACCGTTAATTCGATTTTATCAATTAGGTAAATATTTTTACCATAACAATAAAATTTGTACACCACAATAGTTAGAGAGGTTACTATGCGTTTGTGTTGATATTTGTAACACCTATAAATATTGGTCCGAAGCCCACCTTTATGTATACCGATTGACTCAGAATCACTTTCTGAGGCAATTTAACGATATTTGTTCGGCTGGCTGGCTGTCCATGTAAACTTTGTTCGCAAAGTATAGGTCGCAATTTTGGAGATTATTTAATAAAATTTGGTACATATCTCCTAATGTGGTGTAGGGAATCATGAAGTCGGGGTTGACCGACTATACTTTCTTTCTTGTTTTTTATTGTAGATCTGGACTCAAAAGGTTATGTAAATGTTGTCGTGATGATTACCTTCAAATTATTTAAAGCTAATACTCACGAGTGATTCCTTTGAAATAAACACTTACGACATCGAATTTATCGATGATTTAATTTTTTAAATATCTACCACGTCAAGAATGAAGGATTATCAATAACAATTTTAATTGATTTTCATGTTGTTAAATTCCTTTCTTCATAAAAATAATTTAATAAAAATTAAATTTCATGAACTTAAGCCTAATTAAAAATATTAAAAATTTGGATTAAAAACCATAAATAGTTCAACAAAATAACCACAATACTAATTATTGTTAAAGCTAAGGCACGAGCTCTATGTGTACATTTGTCCTTCAAGTTGTGCTGAAAAAGGTCAACAGAAAAGAGAAAGACAAAGTGAAAAAACAAAAAAATGTACTTGGACTTCAAGAAAAATTCTTGACGAAAGTACGAAAAAACAGAAGTAAAGGAAAAAACATGTAAAATCAATTAAAATGGATAATCATTCAGGAAAGCAAATTTCGATCTACCAAATGTTAAAATACAATTTGGTTTAAGGATTGATGTTTGACTAGTGACGTCAGCAGTCGTCGATGGCTGCGAGTGTAAGACGACAAATCCATCTGAGGAGATCGAGTGGTTGCGATCGAAACATGTCATGGTAACCTGCCGGCCAGGGTTCGAGCCCGAGCCACGTCAAGAATGAAGGATTATCAATAACAATTTTAATTGATTTTCATGTTGTAAAATTCCTTTCTTCATAAAAATAATTTAATAAAAATTAAATTTCATGAACTTAAGCCTAATTAAAAATATTAAAAATTTGGATCTATCAAAATATTTATTCGCCTACAATATTTTGTCAGGTGACGTCTCTTTGAATGTTGAACAAGATTGCATCAAAAACTCGATTTCAAAAAAATTGGCATATACGATAATTTCGCGCAAAGGGGTCGATATAAAGACCAAGTCCCAGAACAGACGATGATAAAGCTACTGAAACTAAACCCTTTTTAAAAAAAAAATTTAAAATTTGAATTTAACAAATTGATCTTAACTTACAATTTCATCGTAAACTACTTCAAATAAATTAATTTTTCTGTTTTGTTATTGAATTTTAATGTGTTTTATTTAAAAAAAAACTTTAAGCCATTTTTTTCGCCATTTTTAGCCATTTTTTTCAGTAAATTTAGCCATTTTTGGTCACCAAATTTTGGCAACTCTGATTAAAAGGCTAATGCCCGTAATTTTTACAAAAAGAAATCTAGCTGTGCACAGAAATCTATGGTGTAAAAGCTGAAGGTAAAAACACATAAGCCGAATAAACGTTGAAATAGGTAAAGATAACTGTTAGGTACGAACACGACCTGCTTTCTTTTTGTAGAAATTACGGGCATAAATCAAGGTCAATAGTCCTTAAACTTACGCAATGAATTTGAAATATATGAATACATTGTGCATTGATGAGATGGACATAAATTATCGTTTTCTAATCCCATTGCGGTCTATGGAAATAGATTTCGATGATTTTTAGTCAGTGTCATTAGAGAATAAGAATATAATGAGGTTAAACCTTAAACTGTGCTGTTACATAACGATCCTCATAAAATATGACACCATAATTAATTATTATATTCCAGCGATTTCTTGAAATATGCATGGCATAATCTTAATTGAAATGATTTCTGATGATCTTTTTAAGGTGTGGGTTTTGCATGGAACCCATTAAATTTTGGATCGACCCTAATACAAAAGTGTTCTGTTAAGCTTAAACCAGCGATTATCGCTCAATTATGTCCTTCATTTATTTAATAAATTCTGCAATGTACAAACATAACTCCATTTCAAACATTTCTATCAGGGGTCTTCTGAAAATCTTTTTTGTCAAAGTGATTTCAAGTCACGTAAAAAGTACAATGCGCATAAAAATATAATATAATAATCACGCGATTTTTAACCGGCAAGCTAAATAACTGTCGTTTTGATAGAATTTTTTTTTCTATCCCTTTCATTTATAACTTAATAAAAATGTTATAATATACATATGTGTATAATATAATGTGTGTTCAATTAATTTGTGTAATAAAATTTGGTTGTATGAAAATAAAAACATAAATGGTGTTTTCTTTCCTACACAAAAATTACACCTTCTGAAAAGGTGAATGTATAAAATGTCTTGCAAACCCCAAGAAGGTGGTTAAATTGTAAGGGCCGATGTTGAATGTGAACCACACCTAAACGCCAAGTTTTTTTCCGAATTTTATTTGACATTTCTCTATTTCAGACTTACTCAATTTGAACCATGAAGAGATACACAATCCAACAACGTGTTAAAGTTATCCAGACTTATTATGAAAATGGGCGTTCAAATCAAAATGCATATCGTGTGCGTACAATCGCAAAAATCGTGGAAAAATTCGAGCAAACCGGGTCTGTAGAAGATGTGAGAACACCAGTGCATGCTCGTACAGCTCGTACTGCAGAAAATATTGCTGCTGTTCGCGATAGTGTGGCTGAAGAGCCGTCCACCTCAACTCGTCGTCATGCCCAACAATTGCACCTCTCACGCTCGTCGTTGATGAACATTATGCATAAAGACTTGCATTTACACGCTTACAAGGTGCAATTGGCTCAAGAACTAAAGCCTCTTGACCATTCCAAACGTCGTGAATGGGCAGAATGGTAGCAAGAAATGGCAACAGTGGATGATCAATTTTCGAAGAAAATCATCTTCAGTGATGAGGCACATTTTCACCTCAGTGGATTCGTCAAAAAGCAGAATTGCCGCATTTGGGCGAATGATAATAGAATATTGATTGTCGAAAAACCAATGCACCCACAAAGAGTGACTGTTTGGTGCGGTTTATGGGCTGGCGGCATCATCGGGTCGTATTTTTTCCAAAATGAGGCCGGTCAGGCAGTTACTGTAAATGGTGTTCGCTATCGTGAGATGATAACGAACTTTTTATGGCCCGAATTGGAAGATATGGATGTGGACGATATGTGGTTTCAGCAGGACGGTGCCACTTGCCACACAGCTAACGAAACAATGGCTCTTTTGCGCAACAAATTCAATGGCCGTGTTATCTCACGTAATGGCGATGTCAATTGGCCGCCAAGATCATGTGATTTGACACCATTGCACTTTTTTCTTTGGGGTTATTTGAAAGAAAAGGTGTACGTCGATAAGCCAGCAACAATTCAAGAGCTAAAGGATGAGATAATTCGGCACATTAACGGCATAGAACCTCCATTATGCCTCAGGGTCATCGAAAATTTGGACCATCGGATGGAGGTGTGCCGCCGTAGTCGCGGCGCCCATTTGGCCGATATTTTGTTCCATACATAATTGAGTAATACCAATATATCATAATAAAATAAAATTACAATAATTTCCTAAATAGTTTGTGTTTTATTCAAAATCAACATCGGCCCTTGAAATTTAACCACCCTTTATGTTATTTAGCTCATGATATTTTTATTTAAACCAAATTAATAATTATATCTGAAGAAATTTATTCATTTTTGTGCAACTTCGGGATTTTTGCATTAATCTTTTGTAATGCTAACATTTATTTTAATTTTTGTTTATACTTTGTGAAGATCTTTTGGCGCCAAATGCTGTTTTCTAAAAGTAATAACTGCTAATAAAGTAGCTACCGGCATTTTTATTTACTTAATTTTCACTTTTTGTTTCAAATAAGTATAAAACAGTATAAAAGAAAAAATAAACAGTGTCTCCTGTTTTCTAAAACTTTAAATCACCCAAAAACCAGTAAAATCGTATGATTTAGAGAACAGCATCAAACCGTCTGCCTAATTTCAAAACGGTTCGCGCTTTTCAGAACTGACTTGTATAACCAAAACTGTCCACTGCTTTTGCACGCACCTAATGAAAACACATCAACGTAACGCTTTAAATTAAAAAAGGAGTAAACGCCACGTACCACGTTCTTGATGTTGCCATATCCTTTGTATTTTATTATAAGAAAATCCCTTCTACTTCAACTGCAACGTTAGTTTTTATTGTAAAATGAAAAAAAAACAATAATAAACTAATGAGAGTGCTATATTCGGCTTTGCCGAATTTTAAAAAAACTTAAAGATGGGGATCTTTAAATTATATTTAATTTTTACAAAAACGGACTTCAGTATTACAGTTGGCTGCGGTTTAGACCTATTTAAATTATTGACCGACAATCGGAATATGTTATGCTTTTACTTCAAGTCATATAAAACTTCATTTGAACTTATTTGAGTAAAATATCAAAGTTCGTAACGGCTTAAACCGAACTAAAGTGATTTTCAGGAGGGAAATTTATATAAGACCCATGATAAATTATGAATCAATCATCACAAAAATCTGTAGAGTAATTTTTGGAATTACGAAATCTAAATAAGATAAAATTTTAATGCAGTAGCAAAATTTTGTAAACGTTTTATACGATTAAAAGCCCTTTTCAGAACGCTGCTTTATATTACTACAATATCTATTTTGCTACGATTTAAGACGTATTTAAATAATTTCCCACAGTGAGCTTTAAAAACTGAACTTTATGAAGCTTGACAGTGTAATTTCTAGTCATATAAAACTATGAATGACTAAGTTTTATTATAACGGCGTTATTCTTTACGGTTTTACGCGTTTTGATTTCTAGTCATATTAAACTGCGACAGACCAAAATTAGGTAATATGGCGTTATTCGTTACAGTTTTAAGCGTACTTAAGTAAGAGAGGGCTTTATATGGGGCCTATGATCAATAAGGGATCGACATTCACAAAGATGGCATGATTAAGGCGCACTAAAGTGTTTTTGAGTGTGGACTTTATATACGTAGAGAAAGAACATGTTTAAATATGGACACCTACAACCAAACTATTTTTAAAGAAAATTTTAAACATATTATGGTTAATACAATCATATTATTGTCAGCGACAACCATATTATGGTTTAATTAGTCCTCCATCACAGAACCCATAACCATATTATGGTTGCTTTTATAAATGTTATGGTTAAATATGACAATAATTTGTTTTTAAATTAACAATAGTATTTTCCTCTTTTCCAAGAGCAACGTACTAGGGATGAAAACCAACCATGCTATTGTAAGTGCTTAACAAATTTAAGTTATTATTGATCATAAAATGTTTGGAGGCAACAATAATATGATCAGGGCTCATTGATGGAGGCTTTATTTAACCATAAAATGATTATCGCTGACAATAATATGGTTATAAAAAACATAATATGTTTAAATTTGTCTTTAAAAATAGTTTGGTGGGAGGTGACCATATTTAAACATGTTTTTCTGGTTGTAGGAGGCCTATGGTAAATTATGGACCGATATTCACGAAGCTGGTATGATCTCTAGCCATATAGAATGAATTTGTGCAAAATCTTATATCAATATGTGCATTCTGCGACTTTTTTTTAGGGTGGTTAGGTATTCAACATTTTAATTTATAACTCTTATCCTACTAAACTGATTTTGCTGTTTTTCAAGCCCAACTTACTTGGTATAACAACAAGCAATTTGAAACCAACATTGTGCTTTTCTTTTGAGCTCTTCGAGAGGAAGCGTGTTTTCAACAGACGGAGAGATGGACATACGGACATGGCTAACTCGACTTAGAATTACTCAAGGAGCCAAAATATATATACTCTATGTGGTCTGAGATGACTAATAAAAAAGTTTCACATGCAATGACAAACTTAGTATACCCTCATTCACCACTAGCGGTTGTGTAGGGTATAAAAAGATATTGTAGTTCATTAAATAAATAGTAAACTAATTGAAAAAGAAGTTTATTACTGAATGAGTGCGCGCGTGTGTGTGTGTGTGTGTGTGTAATTATGTTGCATGTGTGACCTTGCGGTTGTACGTGTTAATGTGACCACTATAGTACTAGCCAATGGACCACTCATTTATTGGGATGGCTATAAGTTTAGGAAAGAAAAAATACTTTTTATTTGATAAGTGGTTAAATTGAGTACTAACTATAATAACTGAGAAGATGAAGAAGGTTAACGTTACTACAAATTAATGATAATGTGGCTAACTCGATTTTTATAAAAGTTATAAATGTTAATTTGAAACATTTGTAGGTTTGAATTAAAGGCAAAATGTGTTAAAGAAAATTTGATATTAAATTTATAAAAATAAACACCATATTATTTTTTGCTTCAAGCCTAGTACTCTGTTCAAATTTGTGAAAAATGTTGAGCAACATTTATTATTACACACGAAAATTTTGACATGTATCGATGTTACCACCTATCAATCGAGTTTGTACAATTTGCCGATTTTATTCCTGCAAAGTATGCGACATTGTTTTGCGTATGTAAACAAACCCCACATGTATTTTACTAAAAATAATTTTTTTTAATAAAAAATTTAATAAAAAAGAAAGTAAATATGGATAAAAAGTTGTTACCGGTTGTGTTATATTAATTTTTTATTTCTTATTCAATAATCCGTTTATCATTTTTTGCTTAAAATTTCACGTGAAATAAGTGCAGCTTACATTATTTCGCAGTTGTAAAAAAATGACGCCAGAAACATTTCGGAACTTTTTCACATAATGAACAGAGTACAACTCTATCAACATTATTTCATAGATATTCCGCACAAGTTTTTTTCATATGCGTTTTGACAGCATTTCACGTGAAATGTTGAACAGAGTACCAGGCTTTAAACCGAAAATTTTGCTTTGGTTATTTATATAAAAATATATGTGACCCGGTCTATGAAAAGGTGGCTTATGACTCAAAAAATTATTTTCCACTTTTTTACCGAGAAACTGCATTGTTTTTCTTTAACAGCTGATTTTTCGAAATTTTGTTTTTGAGTCATAAGCCACCTTTTCATAGACCGGGTCACATATAACTCAAGAACTTTTATTTAAAACCCATTATTTATATTGCAGAAATTGCTCTTATTCATTTTGACGTTCCAAACGTCCTCAAAGCAAAAAAAAACAACAAAATAAAATAATGATTGCAAATTAGCCTTAATTACATTTATTTTACATAAAATATTATTTCGTGGCAAATATTTGCAGTTTAACGTTTTCGTTTTCGTTTATTTCATAGATAAAACCCTTTTCACACATTTACTCAACTAATACAGCGCACAGTGTTCTTGTTATCTTGATAAGTTGAACAAAAATAGCAAAACTACCCAGTAAAAAAAATTTGGGTTTTTTGAAGCACTATGGAGAAAAAGCGCATAATCAAGCTTCAATTAGAGAGCTCTTATAAAGCAGTAAATGATAAAGAATAAAACATACAAAAAAGCTGTTATTTTAGTGCTGACAACGAAGAAGGTTTTAAAGCGAAAAAAATAAAAATATATTATGGTCTACGAAAATGATTGACAAAAGGCATTTAAGCAAGTAGAAGCAAAACATTGATGAATATGTTAATATAGTCAGCGCTTAAAAAAGCACTTAAGGAGCGCTATGTTTGCATGTTAAAAGAAGCGCTTATTGTCAGCAGAAAATAGTCCTCCAAACCGGGAACTCCCCGTACAAAAATCAGGCATCCCATTAGCAGGTTTGAAGCGATTTGAGGTATGAATTCATACAAAAAACATGCTGCTTTTGGAGCACATTTTTTACTGGGTATGAAAATGAATTTTCAAATATTTAAAAGTCAAATACTGATCGTAATGCAAAAGATTTTGAAGTACGGTACATATCTGATGCTCTCATCTAGATTTCTTTTTTTTAGTTTTTTTTAATATTAGCTTTGTGTGTTTTGTTGGTAAAAAATTAGTATTATTTGTTACGTTTTTTGGCTTATTAAAGTATTCCATAAAAGCTTACTATGGGAACACCCGCAGATTAACTTAAGCTCATTCCTAAGCTCATTCCTAAGCGCATCCTAGGCGCTGAAAGGGCCAAATTTAAAAATTTTATTAAACAGCCATATTTGTATGGTTGAAATTCTTAAATTTAGCCGGTAGAATGCTTCTAGTCAAATTTATAACCAACCCCAATTTATTTTTCATATCAATCATTTATTTCTAACATACCTACCCGCTATCTGCATTCCTTAAGGGGGCTCCCATACAAAATAATCAATGCAGACCAGAGAACAGCTTACGCGATTGAAAAAAAATCGCATTTAATCAACAACAACAAATACACTCGCTTGCGGTCATACAATCAAACTTGCGCAACCGCAAATATTCGCAGCTGGTTTGCAGTCATTCAAATATTGCACATCGTGCTTTGTAATTTATACAATCGTTAGCTTCGTTTTTTAATAAAGATGTTTGTGTGTTCTTTGCGACAATGATTGTTTTGGTAAAGAAAAAAAAATACAAACAAAAAAGCCAGAAATGAAGCAATTATTACTCATGTATTCATTCAGCATTAACTATGTAGTACAAGAAAAAAAAATTTAAATGAAACTAAAGGCACATACATATCGTTATCTAAAATACAAAAAGACGTAACTAACAAAAATATAATTTTAATTTAATTTTTTTTAGTCGTCCATGGAATTCTTCAACCAATTTTCAAAGAAAACCATTTCATTATATTTTCTTAGAAAAAAAAAAAATGTGTAATTACGTCGTTTTGCATACATCAAACAAAAAAACTTGTAGTTACGTCCCTTTGTTTTTTGTTAATAAAAGTGCAATTTTTGATCGCACGAGTGTAAAATTATAGACATGTAGTTTTATAGCATTCATTATAATCAATCAAAAACTCGATTTTGAATTTTTTGTTAGTTACGTCTTTTTGCATTTTAGCTAACGATATGTAGATACATACATACAAACAATTTCCATAGAAACAGACTTTTTTTATCTTAAAAAGTACAGTAGTTCTGTATGTAGGTACAATGTATTCTTTTTTTTTTTTTTAAATAATTTAACTGAATCAAACAAAAAGTTTACTGAAATTCATATACTAAATTTCAAAATAAAAAAAAAAGTTTTTGCACAAGCAATGACGCGCACACAAGTAAGCACTGTATGAGAAGATGACGGCGGAGTAGAGCCGCCGGCTGGCTTTGAGACACATTTTTTTTGTTGGAATAATTTTTGAACGAGTCTTATTTATACACACAACGCAATGTTTTGCTTTATCACTCTCTGTCGCTGTATCCTTTCCTTTGCTAAAGAAGAAATGTAACCAAAAACGGCAGCAGACCGACTCGATATGTTTTTCGTCATCTTTCATTTTTGTATTTGATGTACATATTTAACCAAACAGTTTTAAAAAATTGAATACGGGATTTGGTTTTTTGTAATGTTGTTTCTGCTATTGTTTTTCTTATAGTTGCACTTTTTTAAAGCGTCCAAAAATAAACTGTGTGTTTTTTGTTGTTGTTCTTATATTTCGCATAAAGAAGTGTTGCTTACGATCAAATAAAAAAAATGCAAAAAGACGACAACATTCAAAAGCGTTAAATGTTTCATACAAAATTATGAAAACTTGACACCAATAACGCGTTTATTATATTTTTGAAGAGTTGTCCACATTTTTGTTGGTTAAATAAAAATCAAACAAAAATAATGTTTGAATCAGAAATAGAAATTAAAAAAATTTTCAAACAAGCGTTTGTTTGAAAATAATTCGGCAATAATTTTTTCTGTGTAGTGGGATATAATGTACGACTGACCTCAATTAATTTGTTGTCCTTAACATTTTCTCGAGACATACTTGCCCCCTATCACCACTTCTTAGGGGAGCTCCCATACAAATATTGAGTTTTATGAAATTCGACTTTTGTGAATAAAATTAAAAGTTGCTAACAGATTTTAATCATTTATAGCTTGTTTTGTTTGGAGCTTCGTTTTTTAATAAGAAAAAATTATGTTTCTAAAACGACCGCGTTATTAGAAAAGTTTCATTTGTCTTATTGGAAATTTTATTGCGGAATTTCGGTTTTTTTAGTTTTTTCAATAAGCTAAAGCGTTTTTGAGTAACGCGAACATATGTTGTGCAAACTTCTCCATTTTCGAAATAACGGTATACCTCGAAAACAAAAGCTAACCTAAAAAAAACGGCTAGCACCACGGGACTCAGCGTACCTTGCTTGTACGTGTCAATTTCGAGCACAGTGTTATTAAATATTTGTTAAACAGAATAAAACTGTCAACTTTTCTAGAATCATCAGCCTATATTTGGGTCCATAACACTTTTCCTACAAAATCGATTCAACTTGTTTTATTATTAAAATCAGAACTTTGTTAATAACAAATATCATTCAAAGTTACGTACATATCTTCAAAACCTAATAACATTTTAAATAAAAATAAAACAAAATGCGACGATATATTTTTTATTTTTAAGTTAATTTCAATATAATACAATTTAATTTTAGAGTGCAAAGCAAAAAACCTGCGAAAAAAAATTCTAACCATTTTGAAAAATTTCGAAAAGTTTTTTATCACTCGCATTCGCCAATAAAGTACACTGTGCGGCCCCCAAAAAGTGCGGGATACCTAATTACAAGCAAATGTAATTACATAACAGTAATTTTATTTCATTTTGTAATAAACCAAAAACTCAGAACACATACTGTATTTACAATTTGCATGTAATCATAATTCTTTCATGTATTTGGACAGCGAATTATTTGCAAACGCATTGTGAAAACATTGAAAAGGTAATACAAAAGGAGGTGCGTAACAACAAGAAATATTCGAAGGAGCAGAAACAAATCACTATTTTCTTAAGACATTCTCATGAATAAATTAACTGGGGCCTGGGGAGTGATTTTGGCAGTCGTGATCGAGTACTTTCGCGATTCGAAAATAATATCTAATTATTTCAGTCAATATTGAACGAATCGGAATTATTTTTTCGTTGTTGTATAGCATGAATTTGATTTTCACAATACTAAAAAAAATTATTTCGATTCGTTTAGTATCGACTGATAGAATTAGAAAGGATTAGGCCCCTAATTCTCTTCACGATCTTTCTTCATTTAGAGTTTTGAATTCAACCAAATTTTGCGATATTTTGTGTAAAATTTTTTTTTTTAAATAATAATAAATTTGTAATTTAGAAATTTTTTCAATAAAACCAAAAATAAAAATCCTTAAAAAAATATAGTTTCCGTTTTCTTTTTGCATTTTTGGATTTAACGCAATAATGGCCTCTGTGCCAGTTTTCCAACATAAGCCGAACCTTAATTAGCGTACGGTATACACACACCCAGAAATGATATATATTTATTTAGTATTTGTGTATAAGTACACAATCCTTTTAATACGGTTTATAACCACTTTCACGAAAGTAACAACCCAGTAAAAAACGTGCTCCAAAAGGAGCAGGTTTTTTGTATGAATTCAAACCTCAAATCGCTTCAAACCTGCTGATGGGATGGTTGATTTTTGTATGGGGTGTTCCCGGTTTGGAGGACTATTTTCTGCTGACAATAAGCGCTTCTTTTAACATGCAAACAAAGCGCTCCTAGAGTGCTTTTTTAAGGGCTAACTATATTAACATATTCATAAATTTTTTTATTTTACTTGTTTAAATGCCTATTTTCAATCATTTTCGTAAACCATAATATATTTTTTTTTTCGCTTAAAACCCCTCTTCGTTGTCAGCACTTAAATAGCAGCTTTTTTGTATGTTTTATTCGTTATCATTTACTGCTTTATAAGAGCTCTCTAATTGAAGCGCTTGAGTATGCGCTTTTTCTCTGTAGTGCTTCAATAAACCAAAATTTTTTTTACTGGGAAACATTATGTACTGTTCTGTTTTTTTTCATTATAAAACGAAACTGTTGCAGTGATTCTGTAAATATACATGGTATTTTAATGTACCTATAGGTTTTTATATAAAGAAATATGCAAGCAAACACTTTGAGCAACGCTTCTCACTAGTATTGTTGTTGTTGCTTAGCAATTTGCACGACCATATAACGAATAGCCCGTGTGCGTATTGTATACATGTATTGTTTTGTGTTAAAACGTTAAAAACGCATGCATATGAGTAAATAAAAAGTGTTGAACGTGGCAGTCATACGCATCAAAAATGCAACAACATTTTAGCAACAAATATTTTTACGTTCTCTTAACGCTTAAATTAAAGCACTAATAAAGCACTGTTATCTTTGCTTAAGTTTATGGAGGGTGTGATTCTAGTCCAAAGATAATGGCGGTTCGAACGTGAAAAAAATAGAAGTAGTTTTTGTGGCCATGTATAAAAACGCGTAATTAAGCGAAACTGGAAAAAATTTTTTAGCAAACTACTTTGAGAATTTTACGTAGCAATGTAACATTAAAATCTCTTTGATTTGAATACAAAATCTTCTGTATTTTCTGTTTTTAAGCCAAAATCTGGGTCGATACGTTACATTTCGAACGTGAAATTTTTTCCATAATAGTTTTACTGAGTAATGATTAAAACAAAGTAAAAATTTACTGTTAATTCGAATAACATATTGCTCTTTGAACTCTTCTTAAGATTACAGACCATGTAAGAAAATATTTTTGGATAATTTTCATTAAATATCACCTCTTTTCAGGAAAATAAAAATTAAAGAAAACATACAATAAAACATTCTTAAAAATAAGAAATTACGTTTGAACAACTTTGCAGTCTGATTGTTCATCTAAGTGAACAAATTTATGCGTAAATTTATAAAATTAGTAAAATCTAAATATTTCTCTATAATAATATCGTAAACTTATCAACTTTTTATAACCTTTAAATTTTCAATCACTGTGGACCTTTTGACGGATATGCCCATATGCATTATGTGTTTGTAAAAATTTTTTGTTGTGTTTACCAGCGAAATGGGCGCAGAGCACAACAGAAACGAACGAACATTTTTATGCTGAACCGAACAGAATAAAGTTTGCTTTTTTACGAAAATCGAACACAATGAAATGTTCTCATCTTTATGTTGAGTTGAATTAGTACAGTATTTTCATTGTGTACGAAGATCAAAAACAAAGAAAACGTTTCTTTTAAGGTATTTACTAACACCTTAAGAGCTTGGGTTTTCCATATTTTTACAGTACCGAACAAAACGAAGTTTGTAGTTTTTTGCGAAAACCCGAACGTAATAAACTGTACTCATCTTTTGTTGAGTTGGATTAGTACAGTATTTTCAATGTGTAAGAACTTCAAAAACAAAGAATATGTTTCTACTACACAATCCTTAAAAGCGTTTGTGTTGTCCATATTTCTACCCTTCGGAACACTAAAGAACACTTTATAATGTTTATTTTCGAACACACTCTGTACCAGAGATCAGCAATGAATCGTTTTTTCGCTACTCAAACTGACTCATGCAATTGTAAGTATAAGTGCGTAGAAATAATTTCAACTTAACTACTCTGATTCACTCATACTCACAAGAGAAATATTTATGAGTGCGACGTCGACATTATACGCATACTTATAAATGACCTCAGCTTGATTTATAATTTCAAGAAAATACTTACAATACTCACAATGATTCAAATCATTTAGCTCATCCATTTACCGTTTTAACACAACAGAGAAAACACACAAATTAATAATCAGCGCTGCCAGATAAATTTGCCGAAAAATCGTCAACTTCATACATGTAACTTTAGTAAACTGTAATTGCCAAATCGTCACTTTGCTATTTCGGGGACAAATCTGGCAGCCTCGCATTTTGCTTCGGCTATACACATTGACTTGAGTAGATTCTAAATCAAACACAACAAATGTTGCTAAAGGCTAGATTACACTATTATACTTTGTATTAATACATGTCAAAAACTCAAGTAATATGACAAAGTGTGATAGTGTGAATGCAATGTGTCACGAAAGTGACAAGTATTATGAAAAAAGTTTTACATCCCATACGACTTCATCGTTTTTTGAAAAATTTCTAAACAATAATACTTTTCATTGGATCAGGGTTGCATTTTATTTCATGTGTGAGTGTTTATACTTTGTGTGATGGTGTGAACACAAACTGTCATTTTACATTAGATTTTTTGACAGTCGCATCAAAACTCATTAGATTTCTATCTTACAAAGTATTATGGAATACGTAAGACTTGTGAGATAGTGTAATCTAGGCTTAAAGGCCATTTTAGACTATAATACTTTGTGTTAAGACATGTCAAAAACTTACAAATAATTCATAATGTATAATAGTGTAAAAACATTTTGTAATGAAATGTCAAAAAATACGTAAAGAAATTTGGCAGTCGTATGGTTCTCTCTATTTTTTGAAATTTTTCTAAACGATTAGATTTTTCATTTTATCAGAATTGTGTTTTTACAAAAGCACAAGAAGAAAATCAGGGATGGAAAATTAAAATTTTGTGCACAAATACTCACTATTATTTTTTCTAATAAAAAATTGCAAAACGATAAAAAAAATATAAAATTTCAAGTGAATTCTTTTAAAATTTAAATAAATCACAAATATTTGTTGTAAAAAATCGTTAAATACGGTACACAGACGAAAAAAAAATAAAAAAATATGATTGTATCAACTTTTCCACCCTAGAAGAAAATAAAAAAACAGCTGTTGAATAATTTGCCGGCCACATCAAAATAAAAATTATTAAATATTAAAGAAATATTAAAAATAAAGCAAAAATATATCTGAGGACCAAGGTGCAAGTTTAAATGTGCAAGTTAGTGAATAATACGCCAGCTAACAATGTTCCAATGCTTAATAAAATGTTTTTTCGTCTTTATTTTGTAATCTAAAGTGGATCTCATAAATCTCAAAGATTTTGCTTTTTATTTGAAGTGTGATAGTGTAGAAGCAAAATGTAATGAAAAAAAATTTCTCTTTGATTTTTTGACAATCAGACCAAAAATCATTTCATTTTGTAAGACCAGAAGTCTTAAGACTTGTGTGATAGTGTAAAACAGCCTTAAGTATGAGTACGATGAATAAAATGAAACTTTTGAGTGAATATGAGTTTGAATAACATTGGAATAAGTATGAGTGCGTATAAGTACAAGAATTTATGAGTCATGATTTAGCTCTACTCACTTTTTCACTACTCATTGCTGATCTCTGCTCTGTACTGACAAATATGCATTTAAAACGAAATTTTCTACAAAAAAAGAACAAACAAACTTGAGCAAAATTTTATATAAAGAGCATGTTTGCGTAAAATGTCCCATAAAAAAAAATATTGCGCTATAAATTCTAAAAATATGCGCAAATATTTCTATAAAAAGCAAATTTGCACAAATATCATATAAATAGCAAATTTGCACAAAATTTTTACAAAAAGCAAATTTGCCGAAGCACCAATTTTGTACAAAATTTTTTAAAAACAGAAAAATTGGACAAAATTGTCATATAAATAAAAAATTTGCAACAAAATTTTTTGTAAATAGAAAATTTGTTCAAACTAATGCAAATTGCCTATAAATACAAAACTTTAAAAAATGAATTTCAAATACAAAATTTCTTTTAAATTGAAAATCTGTCCAAAATTTTCTATAAATAATAAAAAAAAAAAAAAACAAATTTGCACAAAATTTTCTATAAAAACAATGTATACATAATTCCCTACAAATGCCAAATTTAATCCAAATTTCGCTAAACAAAAAAAAGTTAAAGCCTAGTTAAAAAAATTCTAAGCCCCTCAAAAAATACCTCATTTTCCCACACGATTTTGGCCTCTCATCTAATTTTATTTGTCCTCTGGGTGTTGCATTGTATTCTAAAATGTACCCACTTATTCAAACGCTTGTGCTGTTCTTTTATAAAGGATTGCTTAATATTCATTCATATTTACTGCAATTGTATATGTAATTGTATTCTCATACTTGTACATACAACGTGCATATTTTGGTTGCCCTTTTGTATATTTGTTGCCTCTGAGTGCTGTTTCGCTATATTTGTAGTGGCAAATCGCGATAACCAGATTGTTTTATAACACTCCCACGTTTAAGGGAGGATTTGGCTACAATCATGATTAGCGTTCATTAAAGTGTTGACTTGGGGAAGGGGGAATGTATGTTTTTGATTTCTTAACATGCTAAAACTTTGTTTAACATAAATTTCCTAAAATGCTTTGTGGATGTTGGAAATTAAAGATTATATTCTATATACACTGAGGTTTTTTTAATTTCATGAATGCATTAATGAAAGTGAGTGTAGTTTCATTTACAATAATGTAATTTTTATAAAATGTGTAAAGGTCGAAGTATAGCAGGATCCATAATAAGATGTTTAAGAGAATTTAAATTTTAGTATCCTGGAATTTTAATAACTTATGCAATATATGATCATTATGAAGAATTTTGATGATTATTTTATATTTTTACGAATTTTTGATTAAGCACAAATACGTACACCATTATCTTTTAAACAATCCAAACCTGGCCACATTTTTACCTTGACCCACTTAAAGATCCCGTTTTTTTTTTAAATTATCAAACAAATTTTAACAATCAACCTTCTGTGTTGAATGTGTGCTTGAGCATCTCTGTGTATTGGTGTGCGTGTGTTTTGTTAACGGTTTATCGGGGCGAATAAATTTTACGCTTAATTTCCTTAAAATTACATGCATTCATGCGCCGCGGTAATCGTCAGCGGATGTTTTGTAAACATGAAAATACAATTAAAATTTATTAAATGTGTCCGTATCTACATTTGCACTTACACTCTATCTCTCTCTCTCTCTTCCTCTTGCATATACATGCACTCGCAGCATGTAATCAAATCACTCTAATATGATGTGGCAAGTGTAAATGTTGCATTGAGTTGCGGTGAGAAAAATCATAATATTTGTATCGTGTATTTCATTGTGGTTTTTATCAGAAACATCTGTAAAATTATAAAATATTTTTGTTTTTAACGGAAATCATTGATTATATTAAACAGGCCAACACTCTTAATGCAAAAATAATTTGACCAAACTTGTGCTAACAGACAAAAAAGGAGGACAGGTTGCAAACAATGGTTTTGGCTTTTATTGTTCAATAGTCAAACAAGTTTGTGGGAATGCAATTGCTTGAAAATTAAAAGAAAAAATTGTTTTAAAAAATAATTTGTACAAAACTTGTTAATAGAAATAATAACAACATTTGTGAAAAATTAGCTTTAAATACTAGGGTATTCAATTAATCGGGCTTTTGTTTTAATTGGTTAATGGCTCGATTAATTAATCGAGGTTTTGGGTCAATCGGTTAATAATCGGTTAATTTTGTTATTGATCGGTTAACGGTTTAATAAAGCTTTGAATAAATGAAGTAATTTAAATAAATAAAAATTGAAAATTATTTCTAATTTGAAGTTTATTAGTAAAAACAAGTAAGAAAGTATAGTCGGTCAAGCCCGACCATATGATACCCTGCACCACAGTATTTAAAACACATCATGTTAATGTGTCCATATAAATATGGATTTATATATGTTTATACACTTCATTAATATCGGGTTGAAAATTTGTGAGAGGCAGAAATTTCCCCCTAGCTCCTCTTGTGGTCCTATTTTTGAAAAACAACATAGCTTATGTGTCCATATAAATATGTTTCTATCTATGATTTAAATTTCATTAAAATCAGTTTGATAGTTTCTGAGATGCAGAAATTTCCCCCTATCTTCCCTCGTGGTCCTACGATTCGGCCCATTTTAAATAGGTTTGGTCCTTGTGCCAATAAGAACATTTGTCCAAAATTTTTTCAAATTATCTCCAAAATTGCGACCTGTACTTTGCGCAGAAGGTTACATGGACAGCCAGCCAGCCGGACGGACATCGTTAGTTCGACTCAGAAAGTGATTCTGAGTCGATCGGTATACTTTAAGGTGGGTCTAGGACCAATATTTTAAGGCGTTACACACATCAGCACAAATGCACAATACCCTCTCCACTATTGTGGTGTGGGTATAAAAACAATAACATAACCCAGCGGTAAATATTGAAAGGACCGCAAGTGGCAGGCCTCTTTGTAGGCCTCTATACTCCTTTCTAAAAGATTCGCTTCGCATGATATCCTGCCTTCAGAAGTATGCCTTCTAGAAGGTATAAACCTCTTTTTAAAAGACCTTCTGCAATATTCAGTACACATTCGCTACTCCCTTCTTTGAGAAGGGAGAAAGGAAGGTGTTCAGTTTTATTTACTTTTTTTTAGAGACCTTCCTTACTCCCTTCTTTGGGAAGGGATCGAAGTTGTTTTTAAAGGAAGTTTGGAAGGCCTTGCGCCCAATGACAACCTGTGTAAAAAATAAATAAGTATGGAATGCGGCGAGAAGGGCTTCTGACTGCTTGTGACTGCTAAATAAGGCCTTCTGTGAGGCCTCTTTACTCATTCTAGTTCTAGAACTAAAACGAGCAAACAAAAAAATAGTTCATAAATAAGTTAAATATATTTTTTAATTTTTACATATTATTATTTTTTTTAAAATAAACTGTGAGATCATGATATTAGTAATTTCAATAGTTTAAGGAGAACTTATAAAATATTCTTTCAGAAAAATAATTTTGTTTAGGATTTAAGCAACTCTTTTCTTTAGTTTTGATAAATTTTGACTTGGAAAAAAATTCTTCGACTTATTATAGATGTTGGAGAAATCGAAAGAAACCCGTTATACAGAATATCTAATTTCTCAGTCCTTTTCCTGAATTTCTCTAGATATATAAAAACGTCCATTATACCATTAGAGTCCTGTTTTAAATTTTAAAAATTGTTAACACTTTTAATTGTATCGGGTTATTCTGTTGTTGTGTTACTATCCTGACAGAGCTCAGCACTGAACATCCTGTAAAAAAGTTTATTTCCGAATTCCTTAAATTCTGTTTTTCGACTATATATAAAAAATGTATTTCCAAAAAATTTTTTTTTGGTTCAGATAACATTGTAATATTAGGGTGGTTACAAGAAATCAATTCCCTAATATGTGCCAATAGCACATAAAATGCAATTAAAAAAAGTTTCAGTCCAATCGAATATTGTTAACACGTGCCTCATTAAGCATAATTTATGGAAAAACAGCGGTTTTTCACTAAAATTCGTATTTCTTTGTGTTTATAACCGAAACCGTTCATTCTAGGAACCTGAGTCGAGTCTTGTTTTATAGGAAATTTTATTCTTATTAATTTTGATATTGATAGTTTTGTTCCTTATACCAATAGGTAAAGTGATATTTAGCATTATTTAAGGACAAAGAAATACGAATTTTAGTGAATAATCACTGTTTTTCCCTAATTTATGCTCAATGAGGCACGTGTTGGCGTTATCCGATTGGGCAAAAACTTTGTCAATCGGATTTTTTAGCCTATTGGCATATTTTCGAGGGGAGCACCAAAAGATAACCCCCAAAAAAAATTTACCATATCTTGTAACGACCCTAATAGGGTGGTTACCAGAAATCAATGCTGGATTTTCTGTCGAGGCATCCGCCTAATATGTGCCAATAGGATAGTAAATGCGATTGATGAAGGTTCAGCCCAATCGGATAACGCTAACACATGTCTCATTGAGCATAACTTAGGGTAAAATAGTGATTATTCACTAAAATTCGTATTTCTTTATCTTTATAACCGAAACCATTCATTCTAGGAACCTGAGTCGAGTCTTGTTTTTAGTAGAAAGTCGTATTTCTTTGTCCTTAATTAATGCTAAATATCACTTTATATATTGGTATAAGGAACAAAACTATCAATATCAAAATTAAAATTAAAATTTCCTATAAAACAAGACTCGACTCAGGTTCCTAGAATGAATGGTTTCGGTTATAAAGATAAAGAAATACGAATTTTAGTGAAAAATCGCTGTTTTCCTTTATTTATTCTCAATTAGGCACATGTTAGGGTTATCCGATTCGGCTGAGACGTTGTCAATCACATTTTCTATGCCATTGGCACATATTGTAGTATGCATTTAAAAAAACGAGTTCTTTGCATCTGAAGCTCTGGAACTTACCCATAACTAAAAACACAAAAAATATGGTTTAATAGTACAAAAATTTAAAAATTTTGTTACATCGGTTATTCGACTGAAATTAACCGGCTTAATCGATAATCGAAAAAAGCCAATTTTAAATCGATTAACCGATTACCGGTCAACCAAATGAGTGCTCTAATAAATACCATATTTAAGAAAAAACTAACTATTAATAGGAAATTTGCGCATAACTATAAATTAATTTCAAATTATTTATTAAAAGCAAATTTCGGCACACATTTTTTATAAATAGTAAATATGGGCAAAAGTTTCTATAATATAACAATAATTAAGTAGCAAATTTGCGCAAGACTCCCTATTAAAAGCAAATCAACCCAAAATTTGATATACTTATATGGAAAATTTTCACATAATTGTCAATAACTGTTCTGGCGGATAGTCTGTCTGTTGAAATGAATTTTCCGAGGACCTTATCAGAGAATGGCTTTGTGCGATTGCAAAAAAATCGCATTAAATGAACACCAACAAATACACTCGCTTGCGGAAATACAATCAAACTTGCGCAACCGCAAACATTCGCTGCTGGTTTGCAGTCGTTCAAATAATGCACATCGTGCTTTGTTATTTATACCATCGTTTAGCTTTGTTTGTCAATTAAGATGTTTGTGTGTTTGGTCCAAGAATGATTGTTTTGGGAAAGAAAAAAAAAATACAAACAAAAAAGCCAGAAATAAAGCAATCATTACTCATGTAGACATTCAACAGTTGCTATGTAGTACAAGAGAAAAAAAATTTAAATTAATCTAAATCAGTGGTGTCAATTCCCAGCGGGTAAAATGTGCGGTTTCGAGGCCTATATATATATATATATATATATATATATATATATATATGTTCCTTTAACTCCCACTGGAGCATAGGGCGCGAGGCCTATTGTGAGGCCTAATTATTGATCTTTTCTAAAGAAAACAGAAACAAAGATAATAAGCAAAATTTTGACATCCAACAATGATAAAGCTAAAAAAAAAAGTTATCAGCAGGGATTTTAAGCACGATGGCCACGTATCAAATTGATTTGTCAAACTCAGTTTTTTTTTTTTTTTTGGATTGTGTTAGTGGAAAAAATCTCACACGTATATGTTGATGTGAGTTTGACGAAAATCAAAACAATTTAGATTTTCACTGCCGCCGCTACTATGATTTGAAGCGAATTTGATGTGTTGCTGCAAAAAACGTCAAATGGCATATTTATTCAGTTTTCGCAGCGACAACACCGTACGGTAAAAATTTTGTGGTCAAATAAAAAAGTCATCCAAAGTCGCTTTACGCCATATTTTTTTTTTTTCTTCTTTCTTTTTCCCTGCATATGCCAGAGCAATAGCTATGCAACAATTTTCTATGTCATTCATATTTCTAAAAAAAAAAAAATAATTTGTAGTAGTATATTTAGGATGGTCCTACGGCACTTTTTCCATACAAATTTGGGAGCATGGTATAACCCAGCAAACAATCACTTGTTCCATACACATTTGGGAGCATGGTATAACCCAGCAAACAATTTCATGTAAAAACTATCCTCTATATATCCCTATGTATCCCCTTCCTATCTTGGAGGCGATATCGTAGTGAGCATTCGCTATCAAGATTTTATTTTCACCCTACAGTCGGTTGGTTAACTTAATAAGTTCATCGATTTGCAAGCTCCACCACTTTTATTGTCTGTGTATGTTTGTGTGTGCGTAAATGTGACCGTCTGGCAACCCTATGCGGGCTCTTTGTTAGGTGTTCGTAAAGAGTAGGGTGTGTCTGTGTATGTTTGTGTGTGCGTAAATGTGACCGTCTGGCAACCCTATGCGGGCTCTTTGTTAGGTGTTCGTAAAGAGTAGGGTGTGCATGTGTGTAAATGTAACCATCTGGCAACCCTATGCGGGGTCTTTGTCAGATGTTCGTAAAGAGTAGGGTGTGTGTATGTGTGTGTGTAAATGTGACCATCTGGCAACCCTATGCGGGGTCTTTGTTGGATGTTCGTAAAGAGTAGGGTGTGTGTAGATACAACCATGTCGAATGTCTTTTTTATGTAATATGAAACTTTTTTATTTTTCAAATGAGTTGTACATACGTGACAAATTTAAGTTTCATAAAGTCTCAAATTTCTTGGAAATACAAAGAAATTTGAGTATTAGTTGAGCAGATGTGTAGGTGTTTAGAATTCTTAAAAAATCAAAACAAAAAAAAAATAACTTAATAAATATTTTATAGAATCAGCTAATTGCTCCTTTTCACAATTATCTTTTTTATGTAATATAAAACCTTTTTATTTTTTTCAAATGAATTCTACATTTATTCGTAATAAATTTATTTTATGTTTGTAATATGATTTCATAAAAAAAGAAACTATGTTTATGAATTAGAAAATAAAACAAATAGTTTGATATATGTATGTATGTATATGTATTTGTTTACATTTTATTAAAAATACAAGTAGGTGTTTAGAATTCTTAAAAAACTCAGAAAAATAACTTAATAAATATTTTATAAAGTCTGATGATTGTTCCTTTTCATAATTGTCTTGTTTATGTAATATGAAACCTATAAATAAAAACAATATTATGTTATGTTGTGTTATTTTATTTTAAATTTTATTAGGAATTTTTTCAGATTTTACAGATTCAAAATTAAAAATACGTTTATAAAGATTAAAAAGCTTAAGTGTTAACAAATGTTGTTTATAAAGTGTTTGACATCGACAAATGTTAAAGGTTTGTGAATAAACATTTTCACAATAATATCTATGTATGATATTATTTATACATATAAATGGACTATTTACATAATTATAAATTCTTAATTCATCTATAAGTTTCATAAATAAATCCATATGTTCCTTATCAATCTGGTAACTATGTTTTGTCAATAATTCTTCCAATTCAGCTGATGATATCATTTTTGAGTTAAATCGTACTAGAGATGTACTCCGTTTAAAGACTTAAAATCAACTAAAAATAAAATGATCAACTTCAAATGTTTTATTAATTAATTAGGTTTTTCTTTATTTTAAATATAAATTCACATAATTTCTTAATAAAATTACATTCTTTTCAGCACATATTTGATTAAAATTAGTATGTTTCTTACAAATATTAATATTAGGATTATTTTTATATAAAGTCTTGATATTTGGACAATTCAAATAATCTAAATTAATTATATATATGTCGATTTCTCCTCCAAGTAGCTCCTTTAACCATCTAACTTTTTCAAATCCTTTAACATATAAAACAGGGTGTTCTTCTTCTTTTTTTCTTTTTTTTATAGTTAATATTAAATATTCTATTAACTCTTTCAGTGTAGACTCTCCAGTATCCCAGTGTAGTCCATGCAAGTGATTATATAACCATTTATTTGTAAATCTATCCTTATTACTTAATTCAGAATATTTTATTATTGATTCAATGTGAAAAGTTTGTTTTTCGATATCACTGATTGAAACACAGACTTCTTTAGCATGAAATTCATTATTGATGAAAAATCCTTGCACATCAACAACTATAAATTTATATTGTTGTTCCATTGTCACCCCTTATAAAACTAATTTAAAGATAAATAAAACATATTCTATTTATAGTTTTTATTTATTTATTTTCAAATATGAATTTATAATAAGCTCCATCCACAACTTTTTTTAAATAAAAATTTCCAGATGATAAATCGTCCATAACTTCCGCTGGTAGGTTTGTGTATTTCTCCGGTAGGAATATTATATGAGTTTCCAACTCTAACATTGTTTTCGGACCAAACTTTGTAGATTTTTTTAAACATTTTAAAATTTTAATTTTCTTGTTTATGGGGAGTTGCTTTAACGGCATTATTTCCTTTAAATACTTTTTGATGATATTGTTTAGATAATTCAATGTTTTATTCATTTTCTAAACTTTTTTTAGTTGGTTAGAGGAAAAAGTTTACTTATTTAATTAACAATTTTTCAAATACTACTGATGAAACTGTGTTTTTGTATCAGATATTTATACTATAATTTTATAGGTGAAGGGATTTTAGAAAATAATAGATGTAATGGTATAATTCTTTTTTTCATTAAATAGTTGTGGTTCTTGTTTATATAAACATAGAATTCTTGGAAAAACAAAGAAATATGCGACATGCATGTGCAGGTTTTTTCGAATTCTTGGAAAAACAATGAAGTATGAGACATGAATGTGCAGCTGTTTAGAATTCTTGGAAAAATAATGAAATATGAAACATGAATGTGCAGCTGTTTAGAATTCTTGGAAAAATAATTAAATATGAGACAAGAATGTGCAGCTGTTTAGAATTCTTCGAAAAACAAAGACATATGAGACATGCATGTGCAGGTTTTTCGAATTCTTGGAAAAATAATGAAATATGAGACATGCATGTGCAGGTTTTTCGAATTCTTGGAAAAATAATGAAATATGAGACATGCTGTTTAAAATTCTTGGAAAAAAACAAAGAAACCGCTGATGCTGCAGTTTTTGATTATATTAAATAAAATACAGTCAAATCCCGATAAATTACCCCCCGAAAAATCATAATTCCCGATAATTCGTAAGAAATGACCGGTCCCTTGCGATTAAGAATTATCGAGATTCTACTGTAATGCAAAACTTTAAAATAAAAAAAAAATAAAAATAACAAAATAAATATTTTAAAGATTCTGCTGATTGCTGCTTTTCATATAATATGAAACCTTTTAATTTTTCGAATGAATTCTAAATATGTACGTGACAAATTTAAATTTCATAAAGTTTTTTTTTTGAATGAGTCCTCATCTCAAAATTCTTGGAAAAAACAATTAAATATGAGTCATGCAAGTGCAGCTGTTTAGAATTCTTAGAAAAACAAAGAAACCGCTCTTGATGCGGTTTTTGATTAGGACTGTAGTCTCAAAATTCTTGGAAAAGACAATGAAATAGGAGTCATGCATGTGCAGATGTTTATAATTCTTGGAAAAACAAAGAAACCGCTGATGTTGCGGTTTTTGATTATATGAACTTATGTGAAACTTGCCCCTTACTAATTACTCCCCTAATTAACAATTTATGATATAAATATGTCTACTTCTGGAACACAGAACCATTCTTGTTCTGATAGTTAAATCATTGTGTTCTTTAATAAAAAAGTGAAATGGCTGGCGGTTTTATTTGTGAGTTTTGTGATAAAGTATTCACTTTGAATAGAAATTTAAGAAGACATGTTCGATTGCATCATGATGGACCATCATCATCGTTTAAATGCCAAACATGTAATTTACATTTTTCGGATCGTAAGGAATGGCACCGACACTCACATTCTAATACAAAAGGTGACGGTAATGATGAAGAAACAAATATTTACTGTAAAGGTTGTGAAAAAGATATAAAAAAAACAAATTGGCATTATCATATAAGGTCAAGTGCACATAAATTTAACTGTGTTGAAAAAGCAGATAATAATAGTGATATTAAATGCATAAAATCATCTTTTAACAATAGAATTGTCACATTTTTAATTGAAAACAACAATAAAAATAATTTAATACCTGAAAAATTTTTAACGGAAATAAGAGAGAAATTAATAAAATTATTAACAGACACCATGCAAAAACACGGAAACATAAAATTTAATATGGAACTGTATGGTGAATATGTGCTGATTAAGGAAGGTGAAGATTCTTGTATGGTGGATATAAAATCCCATCAGACTAAAATGAACATTCTTACTATGCTTTCAACAAGAGATGATATCCTAAATGTTTTCAACGAACAATGTAATATTATAATAAAAAAGATGAGCGAATTTCAGGAGCGTGATAGTGGCTGGGCATTAATTGAAATAACACGTTTGGAGATGAACATAAATCAATATAAGTGTATCAAAGGATCACAATACCTTCCTTTGCCAGCAAAAATAATGCAGAAAAAAGCATGTGTCAACGTACAAAATAGAGACGAGTACTGCTTCAAGTGGGCTATAATATCAGCACTATACCCAGTCGATCCTGATTATACAAAGAGATGTTCATCGTATAAAATAAATAATATTGAAGATGACATCATTTTGCTGAATAATGGAATCAAATTAAATTTCACCAACTTAAATTTCCCTCTTCCGATTAATCAAATAAAAGATTTCGAGATTATGAATCCTGAAATAAGCGTGAATGTGTTTGGACTAGAAGATGATGTTGTAGTGGGACCATACTACTTCACCAAAGAAGAAAAGTCCAAACACATCAACTTAATGCTGATAGAGGATGGAGAAAGATTCCATTACGTATGGATCAAAAATATTTCAAAGTAGGTTCACAATATTTATATTCTATTTATATATGAATATATTATATTAATTTAAATCATTTTCTTTTTTCCTATTAATTACAGATTGATACGTAGTCAACTGACGAAACGGCAGAATCAAGTATACATCTGCAATACATGCTTAATCCATTTTCGTACAGAGACGTCGTTAATTAAACATAAAGAGGAATGTAATAAAATGGTTACAAGGATGCCTAGTATAGATAAAAGTAAGCTTAGTTTTAAAAATTTTAAAAAGCAAATGGATGTGCCTTTTGTTGTATACGCTGATTTTGAATGTATTCTGGAAACAGTAAACATTCAAAATTCTAAGAACGTAAAATCAACACAAAAGCATATTCCATTTGCTTATAGTTATTTTATTAAATGTTCGTATAACTCAGACTTAGATATTTTTAAAATTTATACTGGAACTGATGCGCCACAACATTTTTTTAAAACTTTAGTTGACGACATTTTAGCTATTTACACTAGTCATCTAAGTGTTATTAAACCAATGAATTCCTTAACACCCCTGCAACAGATACAACATTATGAAAGCAAGACTTGTTATATTTGTACGAAATCTTTATCTAATGAAGATAAAGTAGCTGACCATTGTCATCTAACTGGTCAATATAGGGGTGCTGCTCATAATCAATGTAATTTAGAATATCAAATTGCAAATTTCATCCCTATATTCTTTCATAATCTTTCGGCATATGATTGCCACCTGTTTGTTAGAGAGCTTTCAACAATTGAAGGCGATATAAATATTATACCTTTAAATAAGGAGCTTTATGTGTCTATATCAAAAAGAATTTCTGTAAATGAAAAAGATACAATTGAGTTACGTTTTCTCGATTCATTTAGGTTTATGCCATCGAGTATAGCAAAATTAGCAAGTTATTTGTCCGACAGTGATTTAACGGTAGTAAAATCAAGCTATCCAAATGATGAAGAATTTAATTTAATGAAACGTAAGGGTGTCTTTCCGTATGATTATTTAGATTCGATGAATCGTCTTGAAGAAATTCAATTACCACCTCGGTCAATATTTTTCAATAAATTAAATAATGAGTCGTGTAGTGTGGAGGATTATGAACATGCACAAAAAGTATGGAAAACATTTAAATGTAGAACATTAAAAGATTATCTACTTTTATATTTAAAAGTAGATATTCTTTTACTTTGCGATATATTTGAAAATTTCCGTAAAGTTTGTGCAAACATTTATAATTTAGATCCATGTCAATATTATACTACCCCAGGTTTATCCTGGGATGCAATGTTGAAAACAACTGCAATAGAATTGGAGTTGTTGACTGATATTAATATATATAATTTTGTCCTTCGGGGCATTAGGGGAGGTATTGTTCAATGTTCTAATCGACATTCAATTGCTAATAATAAATATATTAGTAATTATGATTCTAACAAAGAATCAAACTACGTAATATATTTAGATGTTAATAACTTGTATGGCTATGCAATGTCACAATACCTCCCCTATAAAAATTTTAAATGGGTTGAAAATTATAACCATTTCAACGTTAATAATATAGCTGAAGATTCTCCATTAGGATATATATTAGAGGTAGATCTAGAATATCCATCTACATTACACGACTATCATAATGATTTACCATTTTGTGCTGAGAATAAAAAAATTGAAACCATGAAACAAAAGAAACTAATAACTGATTTAAATTGTAAAACTAATTACATAATGCATTATCGAAATCTTCAGCAATGTATTCAACATGGTTTAGTTTTAAAGAAAATACATAGAATTCTTCAATTTGACCAATCAAATTGGTTACAAAAATATATTGATTTAAATAACCATCACAGAACACTAGCAAAAAATTCATTTGAACAAAATTTTTTTAAATTGTTGAATAATGCAGTATACGGGAAAACTATGGAAAATGTTGATAAGAGGAAAGACATTAAAATAGTATGTCAATGGGAGAATAGAGGTAAACGTTTAGGAGCCCGTGCTCTTATAGCTAAACCCAATTTCCATAGTTCACTTCAAATTCATGAAGATATGCATGCTATCCAAATGAGTAGAATTAAAACTGAATACAACAAACCTATTTATGTTGGATTTGCAGTATTAGAAATATCCAAATTTAAAATGTACAGTTTTCATTATGATTACATAAAGCCTAAATATCGTGAAAACATTAAACTCAATTATATGGATACTGATTCCTTTATTTACGACATTAAAACAGATGATCTATACAGAGATATTAAAAATGACATAAATACTCATTTTGATACATCTGCATATCCGATAGATAATGTCTACAATATCCCACTTCTTAATAAAAAAGTTTTAGGGATGATGAAGGATGAGTGTAATGGTAAAATTATTAAGGAATTCATTGGGTTAAGAGCTAAAATGTACTCAGTGAAAATTGATAGAGAAGATAAGGAAATTAAAAGAATTAAGGGCGTTAAGCAATGTGTAACTAGTAAATTAAGTATAAATGACTTTAGAAAATGTCTTTTAGATAAAAAATTATATTATAATTCAATGTATATATTTAGATCTAAGATACATCAAATTTATACTCAAAATATAAGAAAACTAACATTAAGTTATTTAGATGATAAGAGATTTATTAGAGATAATGGCGTTGATACTTTTGCATGGGGTCATTATAGAATAAATAACTATTATGAACTTATGGAAGAGGATGATGACATTCTTCTCAATGTAAATATAGATTTTTAATTAATTTTAAGTTTTTATATGATTAGAAAAATTGTAATATAAAAAAAATTATGAAAAAAGAAAACGTTAAAATGTTGTTTTTATTTCAAACCATATTTATTGAATAAAAATTTTAAACATAAATGGCCACAATTAAATGTATTGAATTTTTGTTTTTGTTCGTAATTATATTCGATGGGCAATTTTAAATAGTTGATGATTTCAAGTGGTGGTTGCAAGTTTCCAAAGCTGTCAAAGTATTCTTTATAATTGTGATTTTTATAATATGCTACCCAGTGTGTCCCAGGACCTTTTATATCATCCAGATTAACAATTCCACATTCATTCTTTAAGGCTTTTTTAGGTAAAGAATTACGCATAAAAACACCTCTAAAATGTTTTAGTTTTCTTCCATATTTATTTAAATCTACATCTGTTAACGCTCGACTGGGTAGATTACTTAAAAGTTTTTTGAAGCTGATGTACAATAAAGTCCATAACAAGATTTATATGGTTTAAGATATAAACCTTTTCCCATAGCAATTGATTCCATATATTTATTGTGACGTGTTGCTTCTGCCAATTGTTCTTTTCCATTCTTTATATCATTAACAGCTTTAGCTATTGCTGATCCACCTGTAGCTAAACTTCCAAGAGCTGACAAAGCTGTTAAAACTGGAATCAATGGCAGAAATCCACCAACTTTAGGCACTGGAATAACTCTTGGTATACTTATATCAGCTTTCTTTTTTCTTTTAAAATCAGAGCGAACTGCTTTTTGTGCAATTAAAACAGCATCATTTATATTGGTAGGTTTCTCCTTTCTCAATAGTTTTAGAGTATTTTTAACAGTGCTAGAGAATAATTTCTTACTACACACTCTTTTCTTTCCACCTTTTCCTTTTTTTGATATTCGATCTGTATTATTCTTCATACCTAATCCAAATTTTACTTTTGCCTTCATAGCGTTCGTAACAAACCAAGCGTTAGCTTTTTCTTTTAAATTACTTTCTTTAGATTTAACTCGTTGCCAAGCCTTTTCAGCTAATATCTGATCAGCTTTATGTCTTTTAGTTATATCGTCAGTTTCTGAATATGCAATATCGTGCTCTCTGCAAGCAGCATCTAATAAATTTATTCCTTTATCTCCTCTTGCTAATCGTTCTTTAAGTTTTGTACCCGGTCCGCAAAACTGATATCCAGGTAAATGTAATTCAATTGGTAATTTGTTAATTAAGTTGTTGACTACTCCACGTCCAATTTTAAACTGATTAGTGTTGTGTATATTGTTATATCTTATAACCATTTTATATGTTCAGCGCTTAAAATTGTAATAATTATCTTTTTTGTAAAACATTACTTTTATAGTTAATTATTTTATTACTCGTCAATATGTGAATAGTTAAACAGATCGAAAACAGATATAAAACAGATCAGAAGCAGATATAAAGCAGATCGAAAACAGATATAAAACAGATCAGAAGCAGATATAAAGCAGAGCACAGCAATATGCGAATAGTTAAACAAACGAAACAAATTGTTATTAGAAATGCTGATGTTGAAAAAGAAAAAAAATCTAAAATTGTACATAGCACACTATTACCAAACACAATAAGAGCGTTAATTGTTGGACCATCAAACTGTGGTAAGACTAATGTAATGATTAGTCTTATAGAAAGTCCTAATGGTCTTTGTTTCAAAAACATATACATATATTCTAAATCCTTATATCAACCGAAATATTGTTATTTAAGAAAACTTATTAAACCCATAAAAGATATAAATCTATTTACATTCTCGGAAAATGAAAAAGTTTTAAGTCCAGCTAAAGCAAATCCACACTCTATAATAATATTCGATGATGTTATTTGTGGTAAACAAGACACTGTAAGAGATTACTTTTGTATGGGTAGACATAAACATATAGATTGTTTCTATTTATGTCAAACATATACAAAAATTCCTAAACATTTGATACGTGATAATGCAAATATGATTATAATATTTAAACAAGATGAAATGAATTTAAAGCATATATATAATGATCATGTTATCGGTGATATGTCATTTAAACAGTTTATAACAATTTGTAAGGAATGTTGGAAAGATAATTATGGTTTTGTTGTTGTCAGTAAGGACGATCCAATTAATGGCGGTCGTTATAGGAAGGGATTTAATAATTTTATTCAATTATAAGTAAGATTTTATATAAAACAGATCGAAAGCAGATGTAAAGCAGATCGAAAGCAGATCAAAAGCAGATGTAAAGCAGATCGAAAGCAGATCAAAAGCAGATATAAAGCAGATCAAAAGCAGATATAAAGCAGATCAAAAGCAGATATAAAGCAGATATAAAGCAGATCAAAAGCAGATATAAAGCAGATCAAAAGCAGATCAAAAGCAGATATAAAGCAGATCAAAAGCAGATATAAAGCAGATATAAAGCAGATCAAAAGCAGATATAAAGCAGATATAAAGCAGATCAAAAGCAGATATAAAGCAGATCAAAAGCAGATCAAAAGCAGATATAAAGCAGATCGTTTATAATTTAAAATACAAACACATGCATTCAGCAATCATGAATAAGAATAATGAATTGTTAAAACATATTGTTGAAACCAGAGCGGTATTAAAGGAAAAATTACAAAATATTAAACTTAATGAAATAGATAAAGTTAATATGTTAGAAGATACCTTTAAACCTATAACAAAACCTTTAAAACATATAATAAAAAAACTTGATAAGACAAATAAATCTTCTGGAACAGTACGAGCGCCATCATATCAATCACTATATACACCATCTTCTCTATCACTATATAGACCTAATTTAAATCAGGATAATGCTTCTAGTAATGTTCTTTCTTATATGGATTATGATGATGATGAAATTGATAATAACGAAGCTGGTTTTGCTGTTTTTAATGAAGAAAATAGATCTAACTCCAATATGGATTATGATAATGATATTGATAATGTATCTAGTTTGATGAGGTTAAATGAAGAAAATAAATCCAATTACGACATGGATATTGATGATGATGACCATTACAATGAAGATAATAATGATAACAAAGTCCAATACCTAAACAACTTAAAAAGAATAAGAACATTTAGCAATAACACATCTACTCTACCTAATATAAAGAGAAAGAAAAATAATATGAAAATTTTACAATCAACAGAAACAACGAAATCATCAAAACCTATCAGTACTAAAAAGCACATTTCACTAAAAACAAAAACAACAACATCCACAACACAATTGAAGAATGATAAAAATCAAAAAAATCTAAAAAGAAAGAATTATTCATTGCTTTCAAATTTCGATGAAGATGGTGATAGAAAACGCAACAAAATCACACATTTATTTTCCAAACGTAAAAGTAAAACACAATTAAATACCGATAAGAAACGAATTAAATTAAGTAATTCTAAATTAAATGAATCACCTCTTTATAAGAATATTATGTTGTTAATAAATAATGAAATGATTGATAGAATCTATGGATTTAATATAGATCATGCTGGAAATTGGCGATATGGAACAAACAAACTAAAATTTAATAACGATAACACTTTATATATAGGCGATAAAAAATTGAAATTGACACCAGGATTATTTGAACTATTATTCCACATAAAACCTTTACATTATAATAAAATAGATTTAAAAAAATATAAAGATATTCTTATTAATACAAATGTACACAGACGTAACTATCAGTCAAATAAACAAATTAAAGGAACTAAAGCATTTAAATATGAACGCATTATAAAAAAATTATTCAACACAAAGGGTAATATTCTTACTAAAGGTAGTGGATTATCCTTAAAATTAGTAGAAAAACGTAAACCAAACTATATATATTGGGATGATCCTAATGAATTAGTCGACAGATTACGTTTACTCCTTTCATCGGAAGGTGCTGGTCATAATAATCATAAAAACGAGATAATTTCAATTATTGAGGAACTAAGAGAGGCTAATATAATATATTAAAAACATGAGTTTTATAAATAAATTTGGAGAAAGCTCAACACATAAGTATAAATTTAACGATTCAAAACTAAGATCAAATCTATTAAAAATGCTTGATGTTGAAGTAAACAATCATGTTTTTGATATACATAAAAAAAGAATTACTAATCTAGCCACACCGATCGAACCTAAGGATGCTGTTACAAAAGCCTATTTAAAACGAACAAATGAATTACTAACAAATAAAATAGATAAAACTGTTAAAGATGTTGAAACTAAAATACAACTGCTAACAAATAAAATTAACCATGCTATCGTTAATAACATAGAAAAGCTGTATAAAGATGTTGAAGTCATTACCACTGCTAACAAAGATTTCGAAAAGAAAATATCAGACTTAAAAAATGAAATTAATCAAGCTATCGTTAATAACATTGAAAAGTTCTATAAAGATGTAGAAGCTATTAGTATTGCCATTCCAAATCATATAAAGAAGGAGGAAAATGTTATTGAACAATCAGTTGAGAAACAAATATTAAAAGTAAATAAAGAATATATGAAAAAAGTGGATGAAAGAGTTAATAAAGTAGAAGAATATATTTTAAAATTGGATGGCATAGATGAAAGATTTAACAATATTGAAGATTACCTTTTTAAAAATATTGATAAACGTCCTCCGATAAAGATAACTAAATATCCATAAATATATATTAATTCAGACATAATACAAAAATAAAAGATATGAATCTAAATGCAGATAAAAGAACAATAGTTAATGAACTACATAGACAAGCGAGAAAAAATTTTAAAAGAAGGCGAGTTGTTGTAAAAGGAATTGATGATTTATGGCAAGCGGATTTAGTAGAAATGGGAAGTTATGCAACATTTAACAATGGATATCGTTATCTTTTAACCGTAATAGATACATTTTCGAAAAAAGCTTGGGCTGTTGCAGTAAAAAATAAAAGTGGTGAAAGTGTACTGAACGCTTTTAAAAATATATTTAATATTAATCATAGAAAACCGAAAAACCTACAAACAGATGATGGTAAAGAATTCTTCAATAATCAATTTCATCGATTGATGCAATTAAATCATATTAATCACTATTCAACATATAGCGTTTTAAAAGCTTCCATCATTGAACGATTTAATAGAACATTAAAGGGACTAATGTGGAAAGAATTTAGTTATCAAGGAACATATAAATGGATACACATTTATCAAGAACTTGTTAATAAATATAATAATACTTATCATAGAACAATAAAAATGACACCAAATCAAGTAAATTTATCAAATGAAAAATCACTATTGGATACAGTCTACAACAATTTAAAAGTGTTTAAAAGACCGAAGTTTAAAGTTGGTGATAATGTTCGAATAAGTAAATATAAACATGTGTTTGAAAAAGGTTATACACCGAATTGGACTACAGAAATCTTTAAAGTTAAAACTGTAAGATCCACAAGTCCTACCACTTATATACTAAAAGATTATAAAGGACATGATATTAAAGGTGGTTTTTATGATTTTGAACTAATGAAAACTAAATATCCAGAAACGTATTTGGTTGAAAAGATTTTAAGAAGAAGAGGAAATATGTTATATGTTAAATGGTTGGGATTTACATCAGATCATAACTCTTGGATAAATGTAAACGATTCGTCTCCTATATAAAGAGCATTAAAAAATTTTTAATTTATTAATACACCGAACTTTAAGATGTCAATAACGCTAACATTAAATGGTGATACTTCACTTCTAGTTGCCAACTATTTTCCCCCCATTCAACTTGATGGAAATTACGTTTGCGGATTAATTAGTCTTGATACATATCATTCTATACCAAATGTTGATGTTGAAAACAATAGATTTCATATTGGTGATTATGAAATAGTTATACCTGTTGGATCATATGAATTCTCGGATATAGCTGATTTGATTATAGATAAATATAACACCCTTAATCCAAGAGGAAATCTTATTATTGAAGCTAATTATAATACTTTACAAACGTCTATAAAATGTACAACCGATACAATTTATTTTAACAAGGAGCGATCAATCGGTTCCCTATTGGGCTTTAGTAAGAAAATTTTGGAAAAGAATCAAGAACATTTTTCAGATAAAACTATAGAGATTACAAAAATAAACAATATTATAGTTGAATGTAATATTGTTAACGGATCCTATATAAATAGCACATCTGCGCATACCCTTCATCAGTTTTCGCTTGTTGTCAGTCCCGGCTATAAAATAACAGAGACACCGGCTAATGTTATATATTAACCCGTTAACACTAAAAGTATAAACACTTTAGTTTTAAAAGTAATCGATCAAGACGGAAATTTAATAAATTTTCGTGAG
This sequence comes from Pollenia angustigena, assembly GCA_930367215.1. Lineage (NCBI taxonomy): Eukaryota > Metazoa > Arthropoda > Insecta > Diptera > Polleniidae > Pollenia > Pollenia angustigena. The sequence goes on along the minus strand of OV884059.1, from coordinate 170,016,101 downwards.
GAGAAAATATCTATACGATTACATTTAAAACCAGTATAAAAGAATGATTATATTCAATAATAACAATAGTAATAAAAATACAAGTGATTTGTATAAGGAGTCATCATTCACACATTTACGTTCAAAGGAGCAAGAAGCTGAAAAAACTTTAAGACTTAGTCTAAGCGAGAATAATCAAGAATTTTTAAAAAACTTGGGATTTCGATTAAAACATTTAAAAAAATGAATCATTTTATTGATGTTTTACAAAAACCTAAATTCGACAATTCAATCATCAAAAAGGAGTATCATAGCTACTCATCATATTTACAATCGTTTAAGAATAATGATGAAATTCGTATAGCCATTCAAAATCAGGATTTATACGTATTACCACATGAAAGTCTCTTATATGTTGAAGGGTTAGCATCAAAGGAAGATTCAACAATCTCTTCAAATATACGGCTCTTAAATAATTGTATAGCACATTTGTTTGATGAAATTCGATATGAATTAAACGGTGTAGAGATTGATCGTACACGACATTTGGGTATTGCAACAGAAATAAAAAACTACGCCTCACTTAATAAATCTGAAAGTGATAACCTCTTAAATGCAGGATGGGCACCCTCTAATAATAATGATTTGACACTTGTAAACGGATATTTTAACTTTTGTGTGCCATTAAAGATGTTACTTGGATTTGCTGAAGATTTTAACAAAATAATAGTCAATTCAAAACATGAATTGATTCTTTTACGTTCCAAAGATGATAAACAAGTTTTCAAATCTAGCGTTGCCACAGAAAGAATAAAGTTAACTATACTTAATATTACATGGAAAGTACCGCATGTTCAACTTTCTGATACATATAAATTGTATATATTTAAAACCATCAACAATCGTCATCCATTAAATATATCATTTCGAAGTTGGGATATGTATTATTATCCTTCGCTACCAGAAAGTACAACTGTTTTGTGGAATGTTAAGCTAGCCAACGAAAATGAAAGACCTCGTTTTCTTCTTTTAGGATTTCGAAACACTACTAACAACAAGTTTATACATTGCGATTTGTCAGATATAAAAGTTTATCTAAATTCTGATACTTATCCATATGATGATCTAAATCTCAAATTTGATAGAAATCGTTTTGCTCTACTATACGAAATGTATTTGAAGTTCCAACAAAGCTATTATTTACGTCATCCACAACCATTACTAACACGAGAACAATTTAAATCCGATGCTCCTTTAATTGTGTTAGATGTGACTCATCAAAATGAATCAGTCAAAACTGGACCAATCGATATTCGCATTGAGATGAAAACTTTAACAAACATTCCAGCTAATACGGCCGCATATTGTTTAATTATACATGATAAAATGTTCGAATACATACCACTTACAAATGAAATAAAAAAACTAATGTAAAATAGAAATAAAATAAATAAATAAATATATATAATTTTTTCTATTAAAAATCTTTTGTTTTTATTTATTTTGTTTGTTTATTAATATTATAAGTAAGTAAGTATTTTTATAAATTTCATAATATTGTGAAATTACTCTTCATATTCTTTAATGATAGAAATAGTGACTTTGAAACAAGTCCACTTCGAACGTAGTTAAAATTATATAAATAGAAGAGCAATCAATATTAATGATTATTCACAAACATTACATATAGGTATACAGTAACATATTCAACAATGATTATCAAAGAGATTTATACTTTTTTAAAAAAATTTTCTAACGTTATTTCTGATAAACATAAAAATAAAATTATGAACATTAAATCATATCTGGAGGATAGAAACAAATTTCATACAATAACTAATCGATATGGGGAACATTACAATAATTGTGCTTGGTCATATGAAAATAATACGTGTGGTCCAGATACTTGTTCCTGCTCCCGCTTTAAGAAAACAAAAGAAACTGTCATAGAAGAAGCTAAAGAAATCATGGAATATTATAATAATAATGTATATAATTTAACTAAATGTAAAAATTGTATTTTTAATAAAATGTAAACATATACATACATACATATATCAAACTATTTGTTTTATTTTCTAATTCATAAACATAGTTTCTTTTTTTATGAAATCATATTACAAACATAAAATAAATTTATTACGAATAAATGTAGAATTCATTTGAAAAAAATAAAAAGGTTTTATATTACATAAAAAAGATAATTATGAAAAGGAGCAATTAGCTGATTCTATAAAATATTTATTTAGTTATTTTTGTTTTGTTTTTTTAAGAATTCTAAACACCTACACATCTGCTCAACTAATACTCAAATTTCTTTGTATTTCCAAGAATTTTGAGACTTTATGAAACTTAAATTTGTCACGTATGTACAACTCATTTGAAAAATAAAAAAGTTTCATATTACATAAAAAAGACCATTCGACATGGTTGTATCTACACACACCCTACTCTTTACGAACATCTGACAAAGACCCCGCATAGGGTTGCCAGATGGTTACATTTACACACATGCACACCCTACTCTTTACGAACACCTAACAAAGAGCCCGCATAGGGTTGCCAGACGGTCACATTTACGCACACACAAACATACACAGACACACCCTACTCTTTACGAACACCTAACAAAGAGCCCGCATAGGGTTGCCAGACGGTCACATTTACGCACACACAAACATACACAGACAATAAAAGTGGTGGAGCTTGCAAATCGATGAACTTATTAAGTTAACCAACCGACTGTAGGGTGAAAATAAAATCTTGATAGCGAATGCTCACTACGATATCGCCTCCAAGATAGGAAGGGGATACATAGGGATATATAGAGGATAGTTTTTACATGAAATTGTTTGCTGGGTTATACCATGCTCCCAAATGTGTATGGAACAAGTGATTGTTTGCTGGGTTATACCATGCTCCCAAATTTGTATGGAAAAAGTGCCGTAGGACCATCCTAAATATACTACTATTTGTAAACATTAAAAATATTTTGCGACCAAATTAACCACATGTTCTTAACTTTTTTTAAATGAAATTTGATGGTTTGAGTTTGATACGTTGCTGTGTTAAGCCAAACCAAATATTACCAACACATACATACATATTATTTGTCAAATCAGTTTGAACGTGGCCATCGTGCTTTAATAACTTCGCCTAGCACAACTATAAATATATTATTAATTTTTGCGATATTTCCCGCTGAATGAGAGTGTTTCTCAGTAAACAATTATATTTTACGCTCGCAAAATAAAAGGGCGTAAGCGAGTTCTGTATGTACAATGTATTGTTATTGTTGTTAATGTTAACAAAGCGTCTCATCGAGTGGTCAATTACTACTTGAATGCAAAAGTGTAAGAATGTGTGCCTTTTAACTTTTCACAATTGTGTTATACTGCGTGCGTAAAAAAAAATGCAAACAAAGCACTTTCAATAAAAAAATCACACATGCACAAATCAAATGCGTACAAAACGATGTTAAAGTTACCAACGTTGGATTTTGTTTTGCAGGCATGGAGTTAATGTAAATTTGAGCGTATGTTTAAATCAACAAACATAGTGATTTGTGCAGTTCTCTGGACCCTATTAATGATCCGATTAATTTTGCTATTGAAATCGAGCCATATCGGCTCATAAATGACTGAGATATAAGCAAAACACACTGCCTCTAATTTTTGCCCGTTAATCTCGAATTTCTACCCAAAAACCTTAGTTTTCCAAAGTAATATTATAATTTATGAATTTATTTACTAAACCTTTTCCCACAGGTGGACAGGGGGTATATAAGTTTGTCATGCCGTTTGCAATATCTACAATATTGATCATAGACCTTTTTGGCGTCTGGCTGGTGTGGACATGGTGTTTTCTTTAAATTATTAGTGTTTCTATTAAAGTTATTTTTAGGAATAAAAAAATTTTTTATTATAGCTTCTATGCGCATTTCACAGGTTGCTTAGGCCAGATCATCAGGAAACCTTTTCCAAAGATTTTAGAAAAGCCAAAAGTAGAATCATAAACACTCAAAGTCTTACTTGCAACAATATCAAAGCTTAAACAATACACCAAAAATAAACAGTGAGTTTATCTTTTCTTACATTCCCCTACAATTGGTATTTGATAAATTCACTGAAAATTATTGTTGAAGAAAAGCTAGCTTCTATGCATTAGTGATTTTGTTTGCCCGTGTAAACAGGGGCAAATGGCTATGATTCACGTGGATACCTCTAGATGAGCTTTAGTCGCACGGTGGATCTTAACCACAAGGTGATTCATATATGTATCTACCAAATGCCCCTGTATGTGTAGGATCATTCAATCACATGCAGGTTGCAATTTAGATATAAGTCCAAAATCTTAATATCACTCCTTGCTTAGGGGTTGGAGCTATCTAGTCCTCCACTGCAAAGTTTGATCCAAGCAGTTTCAAAAAAGATAATTCACAACGATCCTAAGATCAAGACCATAGCCACCACGTGTACTCTGCAAGCAGAGTCCTGACCATATAGTCATTCAGGGTTGTGACTTCCGGGGGCTATATGACTCCCGTGGCACCTGAATAACATTATGCAAGGGTGCTCAGGTCAACAGCCCCAGACTAAAGAAATGCGAAAACTTCTAGAGCCCTGTCATTTCAGATGTTTTGGCATCCTTGTGGCATGCATCAACCACAGTGCTCCCATAGATTTATAATGTCCGAAAGAAGATATCAACACGACAGACCTAGTCCAGCCATGCCCCTCGAGCCCCTACCATTTCTTTGTCCCGAAAGACTCCATGGCAACGATTCTACTGCAGGAAAGAAATACTTTTCTTCTGATATCCCCTAGCGGCTTCTCTATGATGAGCGCACTGTCACCAGCTACATAATTCTTTAATATTCACAAATTCATTTAATTTACACAAGGGAAAGTTTCATATAAATTTTTCATTTGTTGAGCTTTTTTCTAATCAGTTAGCAGTTATGCAAGGGTGGATTCTGTAAACAGGGGCAGTTTGATCGTGTAGATCGTGGCTCCCTGCTGAGTTATAATTTTTTTATACTTGTCATCTTCACACATCTTTACATAAAACTGCAAGCAGCCAGACGCCGACAATCAAAAAAAAACTTATTTGTGAAAAACAACTAAATAATTCGAAATATAAAAGAAATAAAACAATAAAGCCAACTAAGAAATAAACAGAAGAAAAAAAGTGATTTTTATTGAAAGGAAAGGAACCACGAAGCAAAGAAACTAAAGGTGCTAGTGAACCACAAATAATAAGGGTTGGATTTAAAGACCACCAACATTTGACTGTGTGTAAACGAGACACGACCTATCGCAACAAATTATTGCTTGAGGTCCCCGGACAACGCTCGTTTGTGCCACAGTCTACCCAGTGCATTCATCCAGAACCCGGTAACCCGTGTTGCACCCAAACCGACCTTGTAAAGTATATATATTCTGGGTCCTTATGAGAAGCGAAGTTGATTAAACGATGTCTGTCTGTCCGTGTGTCCGTTGTAATGGGTTTTTCGAAGATTTCATATATGATGGGTACTTGTTAGTTTTATATTTGTGTCAGATCTAGTCCGGAATTGTTTGCTTTTGAAATTCAGTCTGATCGTTCCACAAATGGCTGAAATATGAGCTGAGATGTGAGCAAAAAATCAAGAACGCCTCTAATAATTTTATTTTTATGTATTGAATCTGGAGAACGGCAGAAGCCAAAGCCTCTTGGCTATATATACACAATATCCAACAAAATGTGGGCGGAATTGGAGAAGTGGGCGTGGCACAAAGTTAATTTATAATATCTAAAAAAAGGTATTTGAATAACTTTTTCTAAATATCACACCAGGGTTAATAAAATATACGATTCCGCAAAGCCGAATATAGCACTCGTACTGGTTTATTTTTATTTTTTTTTACTTTGTTCTTAAACAATCTTAGTTGAATACTTTGAGTGAAAATTAACAAAACATTTTGCACACTTTCTGCGCTAGGAGGACAAAATTTGGCACATATATTTCCAAATTGGTCGATTATTTCACTTGGCGCCCACACAAATGTCCTCCCGAGTTAAAGGTGTTGGTAAGTTATGGACCATGCCAACCAAGCTAGGCCAATTAAATTGAGATCAGTTATTCTCAGTGGATGAAATTTCTTTGGTTTGCAAAATCAGCGAAATCGACGATTATTTTATCCATATAAAAAAGCACCGGAATAAGGATTTTACCACGATGACGCCCATTCCTTATTGGATAGATGGACCAAATTTGACTTTAAATTAAAATAAGAAGTATTTCAGATTAAGGGTAAATTCTTCTACAACCCTTCGGAATATAAATTTACAAAGAATAGAATATTTTAATACATGTTAAATTTCTTAGATGTCTACAAGAGATCTCGCGTCAAATAAAAACATTTTTATTTATTTTTTGCGAAATCTTGGTTTTTCACTTTTAAATATCTATCTGTGTAACCAACGTGTTGCTTCGATTTCGCCATCTTCATTTAATTTTTACTCGAAATTTGTAAGACAAAGCAGGTTGTCATCAAAAATAAATGTTATTTTAAACTTTAAAATTGTATCTATTTATAAGCAAAAATTAAGGAAAAATCAATTATATACGTTTTGACGATGTGTGTAATACATAGAAATCTGGACGATTACGAATCACTTTTAAAGTGATCTAACGATAATCATCCGTCCGTCTGGCTGATTGCCTGTCCATGCTAATTTTGTGCGCAAAGTTAAAGTCGCAATCATGAAGATGATACTTTGTTCAAATTTGGTAAGCATGTTTTAATTTTACTAAAGACGAATTTAATGTTAATAGTGAGAATCGGTCTATAATTTTACATATTCCCCATGGGAATAAAAACCTATTTCTTAAGTAGACTCTTTGTGGCCGTAAACCATCTAATTATCTTGGTTTTAAGATTAAAATAGCCCCAAATTCTTTTCGGTTCAGTTCACATAACTTAATTTTAAATGTTAAAACCATTCAAGACAAAATATCTCATATGGATGTTAATATTTAAATAATATTCGGCACAAATAACTCTTACAAGAATTTTAACCTCTAAACATAACTTTGTTTTTGTGTGCTGATAGGGAAAAATTTTAAAAATGTGTCTTTAAATACTGTGGTGTTTGGGCTTTACCGATTTTAATTTAAAGATTGCTTTAATTAAATGCAAATGTTATTAAATATGTAGTTGAATATTTTGTTTTCAAGTTAGCAATTTTTGGATTTTATGGGACATATTTGTAACAACTTTCAGGGCATATTTTCAATTTTTTATTGCATATTTCAGCATTTTATAAGCATCAATATTTTCATACAAATTTAAGAGCTTGAGAGTGAACTATGAATACATTATATATATATAATATAAATCTTTAAATATTTCAAAAATCTTTAAATATTTCAAAACCGTGAAAGAATGACGGACCGAAATACTAAAATCATACAACACACATTCAACACAGGTGGAAATGGTATATATCTGTGGCATTTTGACAAAACATTTTAAGTCAAATTTAAAAAGTTGAGAAAAATGTCTGTTTATTTCTGGGATAATTAATGCTGATTATCCCAGATTTAAGATAAGGGATAGAAATTAACTCAAGGTTAAATCAAATGAGCGAAGGTATTGGTGTCCTAGCTACCACTTCTCCTTATGAAGGATGAAGGTAGAGCATATAGGGGGGAATGCTCGTTTGCTGGTAACAAGATACGTTTTCTAGAGACAGGGGCAGGCGGGGTTTCCTGGAGACTTTTGGGTGTTAATAAAGAGACGGCTATACTGGTTTCAATTCACAGTACTTACATATTTATTTTAATACTAATTTTTAAAGTTTGACAAGATATGTATACTTAGGAATGAGAAATGAATAGATCTTTAAACGTTGATAAGGAGTCGAAAGATGACCAGGTAGTTACAGCCGCTAAGAGCGAACTGACCTCGACCGAGTTAAAACTTAATTTTTACCGCCAAAACAAAGAAAACGTGGTGAATATCAAACCGGTAGAAAAAAAAGAGTAATAATTCACGATATGCATAATTCACGATAGACTGAACGAGTCAGAGCCGGAAATGTAGAAAAAACTATAATTTTAAAAATTTTGTATTATAAACGAAATATTTAGGGGTGTCCTGGAAATCGAACAAACGCAAGAATTTTAAACATCGTTTTTAATATGATTTCTGTAATAAAAGAATTTTATGACAAATATTATACAAATATTTTTCTGTTAAACAGAATTTTATAACAAAAATTATAAAAATTTGATTAAAAGTGTATTAAAAAGAACTTTCAAATTCTTGCGCTTTGCACCTCTGATTACTTTAATTTCGACTTATTTTATTTAAAAACAAAAATGTTTTTTTCACCGAATTTTTCTAAAAACTTTTTGCTAGATGTTTTGTCAAAATGCCACAGATATAAGTTTGTCACTCTGTATGCAATTGATAGAACTCCAAATATAATTATTAAGGCTCAGTTAGTCTTTACTTTCTGTTTCTGTTCTGTTCCGTGCCGTTTTGTTACGAATTTGTAATAGTTACTTTTTCTGTAGTAACTTATCATCCATTTACGACAAATTTATTAGTTTTGCACCGTCCAATGTTTATTTCAATAACTTTAATGCACATAAATTTAAATAAATTAAATTTTATAAATTCTTACAATCAAAAAACAGTTTATTTCAATATAAATATGTATTTTTTATTATTTATTTTGCTGTCACTTACAATTACTTAACAAGTTTTTGATTTTAAAAAACTGAACCGTAACAGAACAGAAAAACTAATCAATTTCATTGGTTTTGTAATAACAAAAACAAATCAGCTGATTCGTAACAGAACAGAAAGTAAAGACTAATTCTGCCTTTAGCGGTCCTTACGAGTAGCTAAATTGAAGTTGAAGTGAGTGAGTGGTCTTAGCCGCTTCTTTACGTTATGTGTTCGGTATTAAAGATTTGGCACAGCCGTATGTTCTCTTAATGTTTTTTTTTTATAAATAGAGAATTTCCTAAAAAAAACAAATTTTAGCAAAGTTCCCTGATAATCTTCTTAACGTATATTTTCTAAATATTAATTATTTTCTTATTTTTTTATTATTATAAATAGCAAATTTTCATAAAATTTTATTATACCTAGCAAATTTGCTCTTATTTTTTTAAGAATTTTATCAATTACATTTACTTACTTATATTTAAGCCATTTAACTCTAATTACTGAACTCACCTGCAAATAAAAAATATATAAAAATATATATACAATTTTTGTTAGTACTTTTTAAAGAATTAAGTCGTTTGAAAATTTTGTTGAAAGTTACAAATAAAATATCACCTTCAAACAGAGTTCTCAGTTTTATTTTAAGCCTTATCCCCAATTTGCGATTTTTCATCCCCAAAATAGCCATTTTCTTATCCCCAAAATCCCCAAATTTTCATACAAATAATATCGTAATATTATGTCAATGGAACAAAAAATGCATACATCCATTTATTTAAATAAATCCATTTGTGTAATTAATTATTAAAACTAATATTATTTATTTTTTGAGTTCTACGTATCTGTGTACAAGGGTAACCGTAAAAACACAGAAGAAAAATAATTATGCGTCAATATATATTTATAATTTCCAAAACTAGGGAATCATAATCTTCTTACTCATAAGCCAATGCAATTTTGTGTTACATGTTATTTGTTTAAAAAGTGCATCTGAGATTATTGAATAAATTTGTCACAGCAAGCTGCATTATTTTAAGAAGAGCTCCTACCCTAGAGGGAAACGAACTGACGCCAAAGTAGTCCTGTGATAGGTCTTTGGTGGAAGAGACCGGTTCTAGTTTTAACACTTTCTATGAATAAGACCTATCACTTTAAAATGGGGTTGTCATTGGAGGGGGTCAATCGACACCATTTGACCAGGCACAAATCTATTCTCAATGGACGTGTTTAGTGACAGTTACTAAAATGTAGTATTATTTCAATACGATGTAGTATTATTTCAATAAAACAAGTCCTAGAATTAAATTCAAGAGCCCAATTTTAGAAAGTCCCAAAAATATGTATCACACCACCGATGAAGACTGTACCGTAATTCATTACTTTTTCTACCTTTTTGTTCTCCATAAACCAGTTACATGATTGGTTCCCCTTTCACTGGTCACGAGTTCTTTCTTTTTGACCTGCTCTATTTTCACAACTCCCAGGACCAGTCTGTGGGACCAATTGACACAAATTTCCCGCAGGGTAATAACTCATATTGCATTCTGTTGCAAATATTGACTTTGGTTGTATTCATTATAGAAAAAAGCTAGTTCAAAAGAAGTAGCGCTCAAAGTTATTTACGGGAATACAAGTTGGTACAACAAGCATATTTAAAACTATTTCAACAAGTTCTTGAAATAGTTTTAAACCGCAAAAAAGACTAAAATTTGTGCCCACATCTTGACCAAATCGGTCCTGCCATTGCAAAAATAAAATTTATAATAATATATTATCCCCAAAAATTCCCAGCGAGAAAAGTGCTTTTCCCCAAAAAATCCCCTGGGGATTTTCACGAAATTTGTATCCCCAATTACAAAAAAAAATCCCCAAAACTGGGAACACTGCCTTCAAACGAATAAAAACTTCAGTCGCTGTACGTATGATTGATATGGACTTTATAAAATAGATTTAAATATTGCTCATACGTCACAGTCACTTTAAAATGGTTTTATTTTTCCTTTTACCATTGAAAATCACTATGAAATAAAACTACTAAATATTCTTTGTATAACAATAATTACAAAATAAAGAAACACTTTGCATACAATTTCATGTTCACAACAGATTTTTTACACAAATTGCTTTTTTTGTCATTCGAATAACAAAAAAAAAACCCTCTTTGAAACAAATACGAAAAATAATAGAAAAACTCGTACTAAAATAATGGAAATGTTTTTTCTTTTTTTTTTTTTTTGAATGGAAAAACAAAATGGGTAAAACAATAAAACGTGTTTTCGCGTCATTTGTATAAAAATAAATTGTAACAATTAGATGTTAAAATATTTCCGTTTTTGCAAGTGCCAACGAAAAAAAATGGCAAAAAAGAGAGACAGTAAATAAATAACGAATTAAGTGGAGAAGTATACCCAACAGGAATCATTTGAATTTAAAGAAATAAATAAAAACAGAAGTGAGAAAGAAACATGTAAATTGAAAATAGATAATCAATTACAACAAATTTCGATCCACCAAAAAAATACCATTGATGGAAAATATTAGGGTAATTCCATGTCAAAACGACCAAGAGTGGGACACGACCCCTTCCGATTTTAATAAAATTTGGTGAGAAGGTTCCCTTTATCTTATTAGGAACATATATGAACGAAAAAAATTTTAAAATTTTTTTTTCAAAAGTTATGTCATATTCAAAATGTCATAATTTCGGAGAATTAGCCGAATGTGTTGAGCTTATTTCTTCAATATCTCGAAAACTACTTGACATACGAAGATGATTTTAATGTCACTTTAAAGAGAATACTTGGGGCTACAAACCATAAATTGAAAAAAAAAATTTTTTTTGAAAAATGTAATATCTGCAAAATGTTAAATTTTAAAAACGGACTAAGTCAAAAACCTATTTTTTTATTTGGCTGATTTTTTTTGTATAATACCTCAAACTGTTCCTTAAAAATCCTGAAACTTTGAAGGAGGTGTTTTTTTTCTTTTTTAAGATATGATTTTTTTCCTTTCGCAACCCTTAAAAAAATAATATTAAAATAGAATTTTAATACTGTTATTTTGAGCAATAAGTACACTGTGCAAGTTGCAAAAAACAGACGAGCCGCGCATCTGGCATTTTACCCTAATTTGGGACGCTGAATCCAGTGGTGCTAACCGTTTTTTTAGGTTAGCTCGCGTTTTCAAGATATACCGTTATTTCGAAAATGTAATAGGCTGCACAGCATATATTCGCGTAACTCAAAAACGGTTTAGTTTATTGAAATTACTAAAAAAAACCGAAATTCGGCAATAAAAAATAAAGTGGGGCTGGTCATACATTTGACCCATCTAGGAGCATCCTACACGCTGCAGGGGCCAAATTAGAGAAATTTATTAAGCCGCAATATTTGTATGGTACAGCGCGTAGGATGCTCCTAGATGGGTCAAATGTATGACCAACCCCACTTTATTATTTATTGCCGAATTTCGGTTTATTTAGTTATTTCAATAAACTAAACCGTTTTTGAGTTACGCGAATATATGCTGTGAAATAGACTTAGTCCCAATTTACACTAGGGACATTTCTTGCCGGACATTTTTTGAATTCTCTTTTAATCTTACCTGAAGCGTTTACATATGAAACATTAGAAGTCAGACAGAAATTAATACTTGTATGTAAACTACGAAAATTAAGAAAGGGAAATGAAAAAATGTCCAGTACAGATACTCATGTACTACACACTCTACCTTTTCGACCCCTCGCCTTCAAACTTCGTCTGTCCAGCAAGAAATGTCCCTAGTGTAAATGGGGACTTAGTAGACCTGGTAGTTAAAATTAAAAAAATCGGTTCATAAATAAACTGGTTAAAGACCCAGTAAAATCTTCGCCTACAAAATAATATGTTAAGTAATCAGAAACACATAAAAGCACTACATACAATTCTACTGAAAAACTAATGAATTTTACAAGGGTTGTGCCAAAATGAACAAATTCAAAAGTGAGTAATTTTTTTAATCTAAATACATCCAGAAAAAAGTAGTTATCGAAGTTCTTATGGAAGAAAGCTACTATCCATTTTGAAAAAGTTTTTACTGGGAGACAAACAAATTTCTTTCTTGCCGGAATAATGGTTTTGGCACAAAAGTGTACATATAAGATAAGAATATCAAATATCAATCATATTTTGTATATGTATATAAGAAGTATTAAATCTTTAAAATTAAGCCAAGTCGGATGCTCCTAGATGGGTCAAATGTATGACCAACCCCACTTTATTATTTATTGCCGAATTTCGGTTTTTTTAGTTATTTCAATAAACTAAACCGTTTTTGAGTTACGCGAATATATGCTGTGCAGCCTATTACATTTTCGAAATAACGGTATATCTTGAAAACGCGAGCTAACCTAAAAAAACGGTTAGCACCACTGGATTCAGCGTCCCAAATTAGGGCAAAATGACAGGTGCGCGGCTCGTCTGTTTTTTGCAACTTGCACAGTGTACTTATTGCTCAAAATAACAATATTAAAATTCTATTTTAATATTATTTTTTTAAGGGTTGCGAAAGGAAAAAAATCATATCTTAAAAAAGAAAAAAAACACCTCCTTCAAAGTTTCAGGATTTTTAAAGAACAGTTTGAGGTATTATACAAAAAAAAATAAGCCAAATAAAAAAATAGGTTTTTGACTTAGTCCGTTTTTTAAATTTAACATTTTGCAGATACTACATTTTTCAAAAAAAATTTTTTTTTTCAATTTATGGTTTGTAGCCCCAAGTATTCTCTTTAAAATGACATTAAAATCATCTTCGTATGTCAAGTAGTTTTTGAGATATTGAAGAAATAAGCTCAACACATTCGGCTAATTCTCCGAAATTATGACATTTTGAATATGACATAACTTTCGAAAAACAAATTTTAAAATTTTTTTTCGTTCATATATGTTCCTGGTAAGATAAAAGGAACCTTCTCACCAAATTTTATTAAAATCGGAAGGGGTCGTGTCCCACTCTTGGTCGTTTTGACATGGAATTACCCATTAGAGTCTTTGAGAGAAAATGTTTAAGATCTTGTACATCATTATTTAGATAAAAAACAAGCAATTATTAAAAATATGTCTCAAACAAAATTTTGTATAATGCATCAAATATAATACGAATTTTCAATATCATAATAAATTTAATAAGAAATCATATACTTAAATGTATGTCATGTATTGAAAATAACATCATTATGGCTTCATACTACGCAAATGAAGAATATATAATAAATACTCTGAAAATCGGATTTGTTCCGCCAGAGGCATTTTTGCTTCTAGATAAAATTAAATTCATGCAAAATGAAAATGCAGTTTCAATATTTTATCACAATTTTAGAAGAGCAAATGTTAAAGCTGTAGACTGCAGTACTGAACAAAATAATTTGAGGTATGAAAAAAGTATTTCTAATACTGATAAATATGTTTGCCAAAGGCAAGGTACCAATAAGTTTTGGTGGTTTAATGAATAAGAAATGTCTATTGCTTTGACTTCCTGGTTTTTTTTACTTTTATTGACCTTTTTTACACATCAAAATATTAAAGTAATGTTTTTAAGAACATTTTTCATTACAGAATAATATATATATTCTTCATTTGAAGTAAAAACGTCACTGACAAAAATCTATTTAAAATATAAAATTATTGTACACATATTTTACTCGAGAGCTCTGAAAAGAGACTGTGTATATTTGTAAATATTTATAATTACTAACTAGTGTTTATTATGTTCTGGAAATGGTAAGACTGCAAAGAACTCTGATGATGAGAATGTGGTTATTCTCGAAACGTGTAAGTTTGATCTAGGTTCAACTCCTCGTTCAAGAATAATTATAATCTATAAATTTTAACTCATATAATGTTGTGAATGAGCCTAAGGCCTTGTAGCCATGACCTAGTTATTCATTAGTCTATAATTTGTAATTATTTTCTAATGCTATAAATAAATAAATAAATAAATGTTGTGAAATTCTTCTCTTCATTAATATATTTTAATGAAAATTAAAGTTTTGTGTCTGATTTAAAATTAAATAAATACATACTTAAATTGTTCTAGTGTCCTTAAAATATCCTTAGATATATTTCCTCTTGAGTGTGTCTTAATATACTTGCTTCAAAATATGGCGGCATGAAATAATCCCCTAAAAAAATAATGAAATAACCCCCCAAAGCGTGGTGCCTTATTTCATATGCAACAAACCCCCAATTTTGAAAATGAAATTAGCCCCCAACGAAATGAAATAACGCCCCAAACATAAACGAAATAATTCCCTAATTCTTGGGGGCTTATTTCATATGAAATAAAACCCCAGTTTCTGATATGAAATAAGAGCCCAAAATATGTTATACAATTAATTATATAGTTTTGCTTTAAATAATCCCGCGATAGATATCATGGTATGATATACCAAACACAAGCTTCGCCAACAAAGGCTTTCTTCATACGCAGATAAGCTTTAACTAGCGAAGCCGGTGCTTGTTATACTATAGAGGAAAAAGTCATTGCGCCCGGCCCAAGGCCGGCTATGCAGAGCAGCTTAATTTATCGAAGCCGTTGTTCTGTATACCAAACTGGATAAATCCTTGCGCCCAAAAACGTGTTCATTATACATTTAAAAATGAAAAAACACCCAAAAAAATATATTGGGGCTTTATTTCATAATGATTTTTTTGGGGGATAATTTCATATGAAATAATACCCCAATTAAAAAAATGAAATAACACCCCAAACAAGATGAATTAACCCTCCAATAATCGTTTTTGTTGTTCTCTGTACAAACTTTTGTTGGGTTATTTCATTATTTTTTTGGGGAGTTATATTTTGGGAGGTTCCCAGTAAAAACTTCGCCTACTTTTTCAAAATGAATAGCTTCTTTAACTCATTATTTTGTAGCTTTCTTCTATAACCACATCTATAACAACTTCTATAACTACTTTTTTCTGGATGTATGCATGTAAAAAAAATAATGACTTACTTTTTAATGGTTCTTTCAGTAGAATTGTAAGTAGTGCTCTTATGTTTTTCTGATTACTAAACACATTATTTTGTAGGCGAAGTTTTTACTGGGTTATTTCAGGCTGCCTCAAAATATATCTTGATAAATTTGAAAGTGTTTCTAAATATCCTTAAGAGCTGTAAATTAATCATTCATTTTTGAATTCAATCGCGAATCATTCATGCACAGAGGTAACAAATTTCAAATTAATTCTTTTCACACAAAAAATAAATTTAATGAAATTTGAGTGAATTGAAATGAATTTGGTAAAAGTAAATTGCAATTCCTTTTAATTCAAATGATTTCGTGAAAGTGAATTGCGATTCATTTAACAGATTCATTTGAATTAGCAATTCATTTCCAACTCATTTGAATTGAATTGATTAAAATTTAAATTGATTTTGTATTAGAATGGAACTGTCAGGTAGCGGCAGAATAGGAATTAAATTAGTAGGAAAAGGCTGAAATCCTATCAAAATGGAAAAACTGTGTTTTTTGCTAAGGGAAGCTTAAATTTTCATTTTATCAAGTAGTGTGAAAATATTATTAAAAGTGTATTTAACAATAATTTTTTCTAAAATAATCTCACATTTGTATATTGTGAAAAATTTCTTTTTTTTAAATTTTTCAATCGAATTTTAAAGATTTTACCAACTTTGAATCTCAAAAACATTTTTTGCTGTCAAAGCTGTTTTCGTTTACACGAAATTCTTGGCGCTGCGAAATATGGCCCCAGGAAATATGGCCCCAAAAAATAAATGAAAATTGACCCCAAATTTGGGGCTATTTTTCATAATGCAATATGGCCCCATTTTTTTATTGAAAAATTACCCCAAAAAAATGAAAAATAACCCTAAAAATAAAATGAAATATGACCCTAAATTTGGGGTTATTCTAAATTATGAAAAATCACCTCAAAATTTATAATGAATTTTAACCCCAAAAAAGAACACAAAGAAAGTGACATTAAACATTTTCGGTGGAGTTCATATGCCCAAAACTAAAAATCCCAAATTTAGAATCCCGATTTCAAAATCCAGATAATTATACAGTTCTGGTTTTAAAAATCGTACGATTGATAGCACGGTTGGGCTTTCGGCCATGCATAAGGATTTTTTTCTCTATGGTATAACGAATACTGGCTTTGCTTACTTAAGCTCTACGTTATAGCCGGCCTTCGGCCGGGCGCAAGGATTTTTTTCTCTATGGTATAATGAACAATGGCTTCGCTAACTAAAGCTTCTCTGTATAGCCTGCCTTCGGCTGGGTGAAAGGATTTTCTTCTCTTTGGTATAACGAACACTCGCTTCGCTCACTAAAGCTTCATTCGGCCGGGCGCAAGGATTTTCTTTTCTATGGTATAACCAACTCTTCTCGTAATAGGCGGCCTTCTGCCGGGCTCTAGGATTTTTTCATCTATGGTATAACAAACACCGGCTTCGCTAACTAAAGCATCTCTGCATAACCGGCAAGGATTTTCTCTACTTTGGTATAAGAATTCGGGTTTTTTATGTTATCCCTAGAAACTTTTACATAGAATTTTATAAAATTTGTGTAAAAATGTTTGGGGTGATTTTTCATTTCTTTAGACTTGCATTTTTTATTAGTAGATGAAAAATAGCCCCAAAGTAAAAATTGTGATTTTATTTGGGACATTTTTCATTCCTTGATATTGGGGTCATTTTTCATTACACTTAAAATGCAAAAACACCCTAACGAAAAAATGAAAAATAACCCCAAAAAAAACAAAAAAATTGCGCCAAAATTGCGTGTTGTTGTGTCTCATGTAAAATTTTGGGGCCATTTTTCATTTTCCTTTTGGGGCCATATTTCCTGGGGTCATTTTGCGCACCGCCGAAATTCTTACCACTTTTACCACAATTGAAATTTTTTTTTACTTTTTGTATTGAACTGCAATAAAAATAGTAAATTTTAGTAATTCCCCCTAGATCTGCTCTTGAATTTGATTGATTGCAACTCATTTTTGATTTCATTCATTTGAGTTGCTATTCATTGTTCTTAATCATTTGAATGAATTCAAAATTAATTCAATTCAAATGAATCTGTAAAATGAATTACAATTCACTTTAACAAATTCATTTGAATTGGAAAACGAATTGAAATTAATTTCTGCCTAATTCGTTTGAATTGATTCAAATTTCATTCAATTCTTTTTTGCTGTAAAAAGAAGTAATTCAAAATTTAGCTAACACGTAACGAATTAATTGATATTTTCTCTTTACCAACTCGATACAATATCTGTATGGACTCGAGGGTATCTCCGTTTAGACTAGAGACTAACATTAAGCAGAATGTACTGACTGTCTTGACTAAAAATTTAAGAAAGTCTCTAGGCAGATATGGGATAAAAGTGGCAGAAGATCCATGTTGCATAACCAAATATTGCACCTAGATAAATTACTGACTGTCTCTGGGAAAATTTGAGAAAGCCTCTAGATTCTAGACAGATATGAGATCAATTTAAATGAGACAGATAATTTAATAAAGAATGAAAACAGATTATAGCTAGATAAATTACTGACTCTCTCTATAAAAATTTAAGAAAGTCTCTAAGCAGGTATTAGATTTTTTTTAGAGCATGAACGTAGTTCGAAACTTAATTCGGTTTTTTGGTAGATACTGTTCTCCCGATGGACACCTGACTGTGTATTGAGGGATTTATTTCTACATTAATTAGAGATCATAGTAATAGACCAGAGACTGACCTAAGATGAAATATTTGCTTTAGAATCCATTGACTCTAGATAGATAAGATATTGTCTGTAGACAGATAAAAACAACTGTCTCGGAATCGTTTAGTGATTTCCTCTAGATACAGTTGTAAATGTGTCAAGGTAGCCTTTAAACTGTATCTATTGCGACTCTGTATTTTCTATATCTAAGCCCGAGGTTCTATCCAGAAAGACTTAAGATATATTCAAAGTTAACTGGAATATGTTTCTGGATAGATCGAATACTGCCTCAAACGAGATATAAAATTATCCCTTGATGAGAAATCTAATATATATTCTTAAATATTTATTTGGGTATACGTTCTCTCTTAAAATCATTTTTTGCTTTTTTAACAAACTAGAAAAATATTATAACTACCAAGCAAAGTGTAAACATCAATGTCATTTTACACTATAACAATTACAATTATAATAATAGAAAGTAACGCCAGCAGCTACTGGCAACAACTCGAACAATTTGGACGAAGCAATTTATACATTTGCCCTTAAAACACTAAAATTATTATTGAACAGGCCTTTTGTGTTTTAAACGGCTTGTAATTGCACATTGTTCCTGCAGCATAAATAGAAAAACTCTAAAAGTTTACAAAATCGTGCCATTTGTTAAAGTTTTTTTTTTGGAATGCCACAAGTTGTACACTTAAAAAAAAATTGTGAAGATTTCAAGCTAGTTTTTTAAAATAACTTAAAGGTTTAGTTTGCAAAAGCAAAGATTCCTAGAGTAATAGTAAATCAATTAAGCTATGTTCGTCTGTTTTTCAGTCCGTCTGTCTTTCTGAACGGCTGTCTGTCTGTTTTAAACATGTAGGATTTGATTATGCCTACATTAATTATTTTTTACACTTGTTGTTTTGTGTTTCAGTTCATTTTATTAAATTTATTGTATGCTTAAGTCTAGGTGAAAAAGTATTAAAATAATAGTAAAAATATGAATAACTGCTCTACGTCTTGTTTCGTCAAACTCTCTATATAAACTCTCCCTTCAACTGCACAAGCGCGCAAGTCGCCCATAATCATCTGTCATTTATCTTGTCAATCTATCCCAATTCCCATTTGTCTGTTAACCCTGCAATGTCCATACTGTCGTAAATAACCCAATCCTACAAACATAAACACTATTAAACATCTTAAGAGAAATGTATTTTTTGGTTTTAACCTTGTTCTCCTAAGTAGGTTAGGGATCGAAATGTGAGCCAAACATCTGAAAATTTCAATATTTACGTTATTTTTACTTAGAATTCACATATTCTTCTAATGAACCCTAATATATTCCTATTACAATAAACAAAATTAGGTGAACTCTGCACCACAATCATCTCACAGACAAATTAAAAATAATTTTAATTAAAAAGTTTGAGATATTAATTAAAAATAAATCGTATTGTGGTTATTTTGTTGAACTGTTTATAGTTTTTAAGCCAAATTATGATATTTTAATTAGGCTAAAGTTCATCAAATTATTTTTTTGAAGAAAGGAATTTTACAACATGAAATTCATAGAAAATGTTTTATTCATGACTGCCGCGGGCAAACCCCTTTAAAGAGATTGAGTGGTTGGAATCGAAACAGGTTACCCTGCCCGTGATAGCCTGGGTTCGATTCCCGCGGCAGTCAAGAATGAAAAATTATCAATAAATTTAATTTAATTTTAAGTTGTAAGATTCCTTTCTTCATAAAAATAATTTAATTCAAATTGAATTTGATCAACTTAAGCCTAATTAAAATAACAAAATTTGGATTAATGAAAAAGTTAATTAAATTTTCACCAGTAAACAAATTAATAGTATCAATTTAATATTTTTAGATATTAACAAAATTGTCTGCAGTAATGTTGTTGATATAAGTAAACATTTAAATCATTTGATTAAATTTTTAATTAAAACTGATTTAATTTTTGATTAATGGTTTAATTGAAAAAAAAATTGGCAAGATTTTTTTCTGTGCTTGTTTTCATGACCATAAACGACAAAATTTTAAAAAGCAAAAAACATGACACGGTATTAAATATCATAAAATTGTTTTATATGTCTACAAATCTGAACCAATATTGCAACGATCGGTACATTATTTATCGTAGTTCACAAATAAAGCTCCATTCCGAAAATGACTTAAATACATTATATATGCTTAAATTGAAATATATGAAATTTGTTTTATAATTTCTCACAGATCACATACATAGTACTTTATAATATTAAGTTCATTCCGAAGAAATTATAATTCTTTCACATGTTAAAACTGGAATTTTAAAAAACGGCTTCATTTTATAAAAAAATATAACCACTATTAAAACTTTCAACCAGATCTTTATAAAAAAAATAATTCCATTGCAAAAATAATAAATATTCAATAAAAAAAAAAAAACAAACAGGAAAAATCTACTTCTAGTTACTAAAATCATTTTGCAATGATTTTTGTTTTGAACAAAAAATCATCTCTGAATTGCAATTAGTTGTAGCCAAAACTTACTAAAACACATATAAATGATACACATTTTTTAACACATATTTGCTATGCTTAACACATACAATCTCATCAAAAGCTAAAGTGCCAATTTGAACAATCAACACACGCAACACAATTATATTTTAACACACATTGTAACATTTAAACAAACAGCTGCATTTGCACATTTATTGCTGTAAAATATTTTTTTATTGTAACATTTTTAAAAGAACGAAAGAGAAATTTAAAAAATCGTTGAATTTTATAGAGATTTTTTTACTTGAATTTTATTTTTCCGTTTTTCACTTTTAGCGTTCAGTTGATTTTAACTAAAATCCATTCTCAATTCCACTGTGGTCAACGAAGTTAACTAAATACAGTTTTACAGCTCCATAAAATACTCTGTATTGAATGAAATGTGTATAAGTGAGTAACAATTGTATAAAAAGGGCAGTGGTTCCCAATAAGTGTAATTGTTATATTTCTACATCAAAAACTAGAAATATAAGCACATAAAACACATTTTTCTATATGGTCGCTAATGGTTACTTAATAAGATTTTGTTGGTCGTGCTTAATTCATAATTTATATTCTTGATAAAAAAACTCTGAAATTTATTGTTGGGGGTCAAAATCTTATTAATTAAAAATTTTGTATTCCAAAAAATTACGTTAATAACAAATATGCAAGTGCACGGCTTAAAAAACTAAACTGGCAACTTGCTTTATTTTGATTTTTAGGCGAAAACAATAAATCAATTTGTTTTTGTTTGGTTTTTATTTTGGTTTTTCTTCACCTTCTTACAACAAAAGTTAATGTTGGGAGAATTCCAACTAAAGCCTAGTACTCTGTTCAAATTTGTGAAATATGTTGAGCAACATTATTTATTTTACACGAAAATTTTTACATGTATCAATGCTACCACCTATCATGCGAGTTTGTTTAATTTGACTTTTTATTCCTGCAATGTATGCGACATTGTTTTGCGTATGTAAACAAACCCCACATGTATTTTACTAAAAAAAATTTTTTTTAATAAAAAATTTTATAAAAAAGAAAGTAAATATGGATAAAAAACTGTTACCAGTTGTGTTATATTAATTTTTTAATTCTTATTAAATAATCAGTTCATAATTTTTTGCTTCTGCTTAAAATTCCACGTGAAATAAGTGCAGCTTACATTATTTCGCAGTTGTAAAAAAATGTTGCCAGAAACATTTCGGAATTTTTTCACAAAATGAACAGAGTACAACTCTATCAACATTATTTCATAGATATTCCGCACAAGTTTTTTTCATATGCGTTTTGACAGCATTTCACGTGAAATATTGAACAGAGTACCAGGCTTAAATATGTATAGTGGGGAATGTATGTAAGAAGAGATAAAGTCACCGTTTATTGTTGTTGTTATTGTTTAAGCTTTGATATTAATCAGGAATGGGCACTACTATGCTAATCCCCGCGAAGCTTGACGCTTGTCTGCAGGAAAGAAACCAGAGTCTCTGGCGGGAATCGAACCCGCAACCCCGGGGTTGATAGACTAGCTCACTACTAGCTAGCCTACCGGGGCACTCACTACATTGAAAGCTTTGCATATGTGGCATTGTATTAGTTTGTTTACGTTTGCATTTGTTGGTTTTATGCTCTTTTGCTCTTTGTTTTTTGTGTATGTATACACATCGTCCGCTCTTTTTGAATTTTAATTTTGAATTTGCCCATAGCTGATATTAATACAAGTAAAACTGTTGCTTATAATTCTTATTCGCTTAATATCTTTCCCAATAAAAAATGGAGCTTCCAACGAAGCAGGTTTGTAAGGGAGAAACATAAAAGTTTCGCTTACCATAGCGCTTACGGAAGACATGAATTTTATATGGCGAGTTCCCACTTTGAAGCAATACATTTTTGACACAATAAGCACATTATTCAGCGCATATAAAAATTGTTAAATGTAACGATCAGCTTAATACACTGACTGTTTTTTTTTTTGCAGTTATTTTTGAAGCTCTCCCTTACAAACCTGCTTCGTAGTAAGGGAATGCCGTAGCACTTTAAATGTTATTTTTTTTTTTTTATTAAAGTTGTTGAGATTTCTTTCACTTACTTTACTGCATTTCTGAATGTCTTATTGCGTAGCGCATAATTGTGCGCTTATTTTTTTAAATGTACCATTAGTGCTTCGCAAAATGATAAAATTTTTTATTGGGTTTAGTTTTTCTTAAATCTTTGGATCAAGTTTCCTGACGATATGGCCTAAGCAACCAGTGAAATGCGCACGGAAACTAGCTTGTCCTCCAACAGTAAATTTCAATGTATTTATCACATATGAAAAATTGGGAATTTAGCACGTCGTACAGAAATCTTATTAATTATAAATTTTGTATTCCCGGAAAGTTAATTTGACAAACAAAATCAAATTTATTAAAAATTTTGTATTTCCAAAAATTACTTTGATACTATAATGATTACTTTAACCATATTATTTACACCAGCAACCACATTATGGATCAGCTAGTTTTAAAATAACAATAATAAGTTCCTCTTTTCCAAAAGCAACATTTAATGGTTAAAAAGCAACAAGTGTATTGTAAGTGGTACACATATTATTGTATTCATTAACCGTAACATGTTGGGAGCAACCATTATGTCGTGGTGGCATCTGCATGGGGGATTAATTTAACCATTATATGGCTGCCAGCGACAATAATATGGTTAAAGTAACCATAATATGTTAAAAAATTCGTTAAAACTTGTTTTGTTGGAGGTTTTAATATTAATAAATGTGTTTTCTCTACGCGTATACATTCAGACTTGAGGTTATTTTTAAAAAAACTAAAAATATCCTCTACCTCATTGTTATCCAAACTGTGGGTCGCGTAATAATCTTAAGGGCGTCGTAAGGTTTTTAATTTCTGTTTTATATATTTAAAATTTCTGTACTGATGTCAGGGCGCAAATCAGGTCTTTAAGCATTGGTTAAAAATAAATTACCTTGACTTATATGGACGCCCAGCATGCTCCATAAAGCAGCTCTTGTATCAAAAAATATGAATGAGGAGTTTAATAACATATTTCATATTGTTACAAAAGTTGTAAACTATATCAAAAACAGTCGTTTGAAAGCGAGATTATTTGAAAGTTGTGCGAAGATATGGGAGCTGAATATACATCACTCTTGTACTATTGTGAAGTACGTTGCTATCTCGTTCAAAATTTATTCAAAGAGCGAGACGAAATTGCGATCTTTCTTGCCGAAAATCACACAGCTGAGGCATTTTCCTTTCGCAACGATATCTTTATTCTTTAACTTTCGTATTTAGTTGAAATTTTTAAAAAAATTAATCGATTAAAATGTATATGTATGCAAAGGCAACCAAAGCATGCTCTAATTCAAAAAGACAAAGTCACGGCATTCATTTAAAGATTGCAGCTATGGATATCCAATTTAGAAAAGGATATATATGACATGTTTCCAGTTTTAAATGACCCCGGCCCAAAACAATATTAAATAAAACAAAAATGTTTTTATAGAACATTTGCAAAGTTTCCAAAAACATTTTTTACATTATTTGATAGATATTGATTTACGAAGTTTGCATGGATCCAGAATGCAATTTTGAATAACCAACTTGATGCATTTGAAAATTTTCAAAAAAGAACAACTGATTGAAATATCTTGCGATACTTTATTGCAACAGGAATTAAATTATGTTTTTGGTGGAACGCAAAAAAAGAATATATGTATTACGTTGTCGGACAGAGCTATAATAGTGATGTTACCAGATTTTATGTTTATGCGAAACCGTATTTTCAGCTCTAGCAGCCATGAAATCGAAATATCTAAATCGCTTTGTATTGGAAAAAGAACTACGCGTGGCTATTTCAACAATAACGCCAATATTTGAGAATCTTAGTTCTAAAAAACAAGCTTATCCATCACATATAATTTTCTATAAATATAAAACGTATGACCATTTTCTCAAAGTACCGACAAACTGTCTGCTACTTAATGTCAACATAAATTTATTGGACTGATAAACTGTCCGTTAACGATTTTGGGTTTCTCAATATACCGACAAAAAATAAAGTTTTCAGCTGGCAACGCCACTCAAAATACATGTAAAAGATGGGAGTCAGCTGATTGAATTTATATGTACGGCAAATAAAAAGAAAATAAATAATTGGCAGATGAGTGCCGGTTAGCTTTGCGATTAAATCGAAGCAAATGAGACATTGAGAAAACCAAATTTCTTTAATGTGCATTTTTCGTTGGGATAAAAGATAATCGCCTAATGAGAAAATGGCCATTAGTATGTTAGTTTTTACTAATTTTTGTTTATATCCTATTTCCGATGTGCGAAAGAATTCCTTCTTTCGAACAATTATATTTAAAACAAAAACTTTGTTCTATGAATAAATTACTTTTTCCAACTTGAAAATGTTCCTATATTATTTAATTGTTTTATATAATAAGGGGGCCACAGTATCAGAAAGTTTGGAAACCGTTGCTCTACCTTAACTAATAATTATTTCTAATTAGACCAGACCAGAAACTTTCTCAATCTGGGAAGTGGCTATGCTTATTCTAACTGCCGACTCTCTACTTGGACAAAAGACTATCTCTACACGGCACTTTAGAAAATGTTAACAATTTTTTGCCAAAATTCAAGATTAAAATTTTTGCAAAGTTTGTTTTTTGGCTTTAATATAATATATTAAAAAAAATAACAAAGTAAACATCTCTTTTTTTTTAAATTTCGACAAAATTGATTTTCTGTTACTTTATCAGTTGTTTTTCTTGCAATTTCTAAAAAAGTCATCAAATAACGATTGAGTACAGTGAATTTTGTGATAGTTTCTAATAAAAGTTCTGATAATAAAATGTATAGTTTTTGAATATTAAACAAAAAATATTAAAAATAATTTCGAAGTTAAATATTTTAATAAAACAAAAAAAGTGACAGCGTGTGACAAAAAATATATGGGCTATAAGAGGGAGGGAGTCTTTTAAAGACCGAGTCTAAAAAATTATTTAATTTGGCCCGATCGTTTTGTTAAAAATTAGTTTAATTTCTTTTGAAATTTTGATATTTATTAGGGCTGAGCTAGTCAAATTTAATTATACCCACACCACAATAGTGGAGAGGGTATTATGCTTGACCGACTTTACTCTCTTACTTGTTTTCATTAAATTATTTTACTTAAGGAAGGAATATCATAATTTCAAATTAAAAATCAATAGTTCAACTAAAAAATCACAATCATTCTTAATATTTTAGCTTCACATTTCCCATAGTGCACGGTCTAGAAACTTTCTCTACTCAGACTACAGACTGTTTTTACTTAGGATAGAAACTTCCCAATAAAAAATATTCTTGTTATGCGAAGCACTAATAGTAAATTTTTAAAAGGAAGCGCACATTTGTAATTAAAGGTAATTAAACGAATTCTATGACATTTGTAGAGCCACCACATTCCCTTACTACGAAGCAGGTTTGTAAGGGAGCATATTAAAGAATAACGGTAACACCAAAAAATTCATTGTGTACAGCTGATTGTTACATTCAACAATTTTTATATGCGCTGAAAAAAGCGCTTTCTGTGTCGAAAATGTATTGCTTCAAAGTGGGAACTCGCCATATAAAATTCATGTCTTCCGCAAGCGATATGGTAAACGAAACATTAAAACTGAAATTTTTTGTAAGTGTACTGATATTTTCAATAGCCGATTTTATATTCCTTTATACATTTCATTGACATAAGATAAAATCCAAAATTGACAAGAATATCTATCTTAATATTTACAAGTGTAAATTATCCTTTTTCTTCGTTTTAATACTTAGGAAGAAAGCATTTAATAATCAATGCGTTGAATAAAAACATTCTTTAGATACGATTTTCAAATTAAGCAGCTTAAAATATTAAAAACGAAATAGTCAAGTACAAAATAACTTCAGAAGAGAGGTGTATTAATCATATTTTGTAAAAAAATAGAAACATTATGTAACTTAATAACTTCTTCAAGAATAAATTAGTTTAAATATATTTATAATTAATAATTATGGCAAAAACAGCTTAAGTTGAGCTAAGTTTGAGTTAATGGCGATCTTCACGTTCAGAAGTGCAAGCGGGCATAGTTTCAATCATTTTGGACGATTTTTTAGGAAGCAAAACACCTTCTTGTGCCATAATATTAAGAATAAAAACTTAAGTTTATTTCCGATATGTGACTTTTGGAATATTTAGGAATTAAAACTTAAAAAACTTTAACCGCAGATAAGTGACGAATGTGTTATAATAGGAGAATATTTCCAAAATCACCTTTAAACCTTAACATTCTTGCCCATCCCAGAATGACGCTTATGGCTAGAGCATATCTCTTCTTAGTCAAAAAACTATCTTGTCTACATATTATCTTTACTCAGAATAGCAACCTCCTCTCCTTAGACTAGAGGCTTATCTTTTTAAACTAAGGACTTCCACTACCCACACTAGAGACTTGCTCCACTCAGACTTAAGTTTCCCTCTATTCAGACTAAAAACTTCCCTACTCGGGCTAATGAATTCCTGCTAGTGAATAGGAATTTCCTCTACTTTTCAAAATAAAATAAAATCTATTTAATTTCGAAAACGTTTTTTCTTATGCTCTCATATATAGTCTCCTTATGTGCTGTTTCCAGGTGACAGGCAATGGACCTGAAAACCTGAGAGATTTTCATAAAAATTTTACTACACAATCAACTGCCTGTCAGCTGGAAACAGAACATTGTTCTCTTTACCATAGTATAATAAGTACCAGCTATGTTCATTAAGCCTAGATTACACTATCTCACAAGTCTTACGTATTCCATAATACTTTGTGAGATAGAAATCTAATGAGTTTTGTTGCGACTGTCAAAAAATCTAATGTAACATGACAGTTTGTGTTCAGACCATCACACAAAGTATAAACACTCACACATGAAATAAAATGCAACCCTGATCCAATGAAAAGTATTATTGTTTAGAAATTTTTCAAAAAACGATGAAGTCGTATGGGATGTCAAACTTTTTTCATAATACTTGTTATTTTCGTGACACATTGCATTCACACTATAACACTTTGTCATATTACTTGAGTTTTTGACATGTATTAATACAAAGTATAATAGTGTAATCTAGCCTTTAGGAAGAGTTGTCACTATTTTCCCAAGTAATGTTAAATTAATTTATTTGATTTTTGACGCTTGTTTTAATTTTTTACCTTATTTTCTTTTGTTTGACGTTATATGGGTTTTAAAATTGAGAACAAATGACTACACCTTGGACTTATTCTACCATGCTCTTAACAATCTTAAATTTCATAAATTTTGTAAACAAAGAAAAATAAGAACAAAAGAAAAAGAAAGAAATGAGAGATAATTTGTAGTTACTACTGACGTTTTAATTACACGCTTTAGGATTTTTGCATGTAGTAAAATACTCAATTCTGTTTGAACACTAACCCTCTAACTAGACTAGAGATTTTTTTTGCTCAGGCTTTCTCAGCTCAGAGTAGAGACTTTCCTCACTCAGACTAGAAGCTCTCTATACACTGACTAGAGACTTCCTCAACTAAGGCCAGATTTGGTTTTTCCAGTCAGGCTTGAGCTTTTTTTACTCAGACTTAAGTCTTTTTATAATTCGTAGATAGAATCGAGTTAATGTCTGCCAAGACCAGATGTTATTTTTATTTAGGCTAATGATTGTCTCTAGAGGAACTACACAAAAAAAATTATCTACAGTTTTTTTATCAATTAAAAACATCGTTTCATAAGTATTTCAATTTAATTAATGTGATAACTGAATCAATTGTCTTTGTAGTTGAAAGAATATTAAAAATATAATTTTAATTTAATTATCATTTTAGTTGTTTTGAAATAAATTTTTAATTAACAAGATTTTGTTTGTCGTGCTAATTCCCCATTTTTATTCTTGATAAAAACACTGAAATTATTTTGTTGATGGGATAAACTATTCCTATGCGCATTTCACTGATTGCTTAGGCCAGATCGTCAGGAAACTTCATTCAAAAAGATTTTAGAAAAACTAAAGATATGAAACAAATAAAACTGTTAAGCGAATTATAAGCAACAGTTTTACTTGTAACAATATCGAAGCTTAAACAAAAACACCAACAATAAACAGTGATTGTAATTGTATTTCCAAAAATTACTTTGATACATTTTTAATAAAAATATTTATTAAATAACAAAAAAATTTCGTCTTAAATAAAATGGTTTAAACTTGTAGGATTGTTGTTGGGAATTGTCAAAACCTGAGCTATATGTAATTAAATCAATTAACACATTGTTTGAAATGACAAAGTTTTTTCATAAGTTTTTTAATTAAAATTAAAAATATCATTTATTAAAAAAAATACTCACAATTTTAAATTTCTACAATTTTAATAATCTACGTAATCAATTTGGCAATGCGTGCAAAATCAACAAATTGTTTGCTTGATTCTATGAATTTGGTGACCTTTATTTAATTTTTTCTGTGTAACATTTCTTTTTTTGTGTTTTTGTTTTTTTTTTTATTTATTTGATTTCCAATACAACAAGATATAAAATCTTATAATTATAGTAATGGATCTTTAAATTGTATAGGAACATGACGTAAAATATTTAGTATTAATTAAATTTGTTACATAGCAGAAATACAAAATATATTATTTTTCAAAATTAATAAAAACACACAAAAGTAATATTTATTTTTACAGAGTGAATCATCTATAATGCTTTAGCAATACTTTTTGAAAGTGCAGTGCGTTGCGTATAAACTGAATGCTCGGTGCTAAAGAGTTCCAAAGACGGATTGCATAAACGTAAAATTGCCACTCAGATACTAAAGTTCGATATCTTATATGAATAATGTTATTCGACCTTCCTGATTGCGTAAATAAGATTTTATCAAACAGATAGACTGGTTCAAGGTTGTAGATAATCTTCTGTCGAAGCATTAAGGTTCTTATTTTCAATAGATAAAGTAATGTGGCATTGTACACTGAAATAATTTTCTTCGCAATACCAATGAATTTTGACATTAATCCCATGAAAAATTGCATTAAAAAGGAACCTATGCAGCGCTTCGTTGGATCGATGAAACCTATTTCATTAAAAGGATTTAATGAAACATTACATTAGATCTATGAACATTAGTCATTGGATGAATACTTTAAATAAAGTAACAAATTTTTTTTTTTTTATTTATTTTTATTTTTTTAAATTATTTTTTTTTTCTTTTCTTTTTTTATTTTACTTTATTTTTTTTAAATTTTTTTTTCTGTCTCTGGCGGGATTCGATCGCGCAACCTCGGTGCTGATAGACTAGCTCGCTACCAGCTAGTCTACCGGGGCAGTGTAGTTTTTATATTAAAAAACTATGTGTTTAAATATGAGATTAAATTGTCCATAATAACAATAACAACGTTGATTGAAAGTGGATTGAAAGTTTTTGTTTCAGTACTATAATGACATTTTTATTCTCATAATGAAAATTTAAATTTATGAAGGCAATTATTGAAATATGTTGCTTTTATAAAAAATTTTTTTGATTTCATAAATTTATTGGCATACATGTAACATTAGATGCATGAAATTATTAAAACTTAAATTTTTTAATAAACAATTAAACATTTTTTTAAGGAAACTATAATTTTGTATTAATTTATGAATATAGTTATGTTTGGATATTGTTTTTTTATGTTCCCAATTAAAATTTTTTGTTTAACTTGGACAAACTTAAGTTTTCATATATCCAATGAAAATTTTTAACGTAATTACGAAATCCAATGAAACGATTTTAACGAAAATACTTCATTATAACTATGAAATTCCGTTTAGACAATGAACATTTTCATTTACCCAAGGAAAGTTTTTTTATGAAAATGATTCATTAGATATATGAAGCATTCTTCTTTCAGTGTAGAGTCTTGTCACATATTCAGAAATCCGGTCATATATGCGCAAATTAAACACATATCTTAAAATTGCATTGTACGTATTTGTTAGTTTTTTACGGCTGGCAGAATCAGAACTTGGATATATTTCACAGCCATATAACAATAATAACATAAGATATGTTTTGCCAGCAAAATACGTACTTATATTAAGTAGGGTTATATGTTGAGTGTTCCATAGAGTCCTTAGCTTTCCGTATGTCTTCCCAGCTGCAAAATTTATATGATCTGACCACGTAAGTGTGTTATTGAATATAATACCAAGGTTTTTAGCAAATGTTACAATATCAATTTTTTGAGTGTCAAGCATTATCCTCGGTTCAAAAGGAAACTTTATTGTTTTCTTAGTTATTACAAGACACTTCGACTTCTGTGGGTTAAGACACAAACCATTTGCATTTGCCCAAACCTGGATAAGTTTTAGCTCCATATTTAACTTTTCAACACATTCACCTATGTTACTAAGGCTACTACTAGTATAAAGTTGGACATCATCCACCTACAAATAGGCATTGCAATATTGTAATTGAGCAGGTAGATCATTGACGTAAAGAGCAAACAGTAGGGGTCCGAGAATTGATCCTTGGGGTACACCCTTTGGGACTGGCAGCATTTGTGAGGTTTTGTTGTTTAAGAATACTGACTGCTTGCGATTTGTCAAGTAAGAAGACATTAAACCAACAGAAGCCGCGGAAAAATTGAACATTCTGTTCAACTTCCAGCAGAGAACTTCATGGTCTACCATATCAAATGCCTTTGAGTGATCTAGAAGAACAAGAAACGAGACTTTGCCATCATCAATATTTCCACGTATTTCTTCAGACACATCAATTAAGGCGGTTATACAACTATGCCCAGGGCGAAATCCTGACTGCCTTTTTGTAAGTAGGTTATTTTCATTTATATATTTGCTTATTTGATTATGCAGTAACCTTTCAAAGACTTTTGATAGATAAGGAAGTATAGCAATTGGACGAAAATCATTGTTTTTTCGGTATTGGTATTATTATTGCATATTTCCAGCTTTGTGGATAAGCACTCTTTGTTATTATATTGTAAAAAAGATAAGTTATATGGGGTAAGATTATCATTACAATCATTTTCAAAAATTTTGGGTGAATCCCATTCAAACCGACGGCATTTGATTTAATATTAAGACAGCTAGTCAGTACATCTCATTCATTTACACAATTAAAACTGAATGAATTATTATGACAATTTGTTTTCTGGTTTGAATCAAAAATCGATTAATTTGAAGAGACATTAGGAAGATTTGTAAATTTCTCTTTTCTGAAATAAATTAAGAATGTTTAAACATTGAATAAAAAACGAACATTTTAGAAGCTTCCAAAGTTTTGGCATCTCTGTTTATGTACAACATTTTTTTTCATTTTAAAAATGTTTTTTGAAAATCTCACAAATTTATTTCAACTCGTTGTAGTTTTGGTTTGATTACTTTTTTTCTGTTTTTAGCTTTCACTATTTCAAATGATTACTGAAAGACTTTATACAATATTTTCTTAACATTTTTCTATAAATCTAGCAGGGATATTTTTTCGCAATATTAAAACAAGAATATATAAGAAAGATGTAAAAGGAAATCGATATCAAACAAACTTAAATCTTAAAAGACAATTTTGTGCAATGAAATTTTATGTTGAATTGTAATTTTTTTTTTTTTTTTTTTCCTTAAAGTTGTTAAATTTCTTAATGGTACAACTTGAAGCAAGCAAAATTTACATTTACCTTTTGCTCTTTAGTTGTGTGTGAACAATATTTATTTAGTTCTCTTAAATATTTATTTAATTAACTTAAGTCGTTGAAATTATTATAAAATATTTACTTTATACCTTTAGCAGCCAAAATAAACAACCTAAATCCACTTACTCACCCACCGCAAGGTAACCAGCCTTTCAAGGTAAAAATCTATTTGGTGTTAAAGACTGTGGATTTAGCAATTGATTTATCGCTTGGATTGTCACACAATTTTCGTTTTCTTATTTTGTTTTTAGTACTTTAGAAATGAAATGCGTATTATTTTAATCCTTAGTTTATTTATTGCTTACATTTGAGTAGTTCCATAGCAAAATGATATAATTCAAATTATTATATTTTTCTTTAATATTCCTATGAATTCAATTCTAAACAATTAAGTGTTACCTTTTTATAAAATTTACTAAGGTCCATAGTTTTGCTGTCATTCAATTATGGTTATTTACGAACCTACACGTTAAAATAATTATATGATTAAACGTGAATATAATATTAGAGCATCATAATATTGTTTTATTATATGGTTGCAGTTAATAATACTTTGGTTATAGGTGGTAATAAAATTTCACAGAACCATTGTATAATTTCATCTTCATTGTAAACAATTGCGACTAGCAAAGCTTTTTCTAGACGCATGCGATGGTAATAATTTTTTTTTATTTATTCGAGTTGTTTATATGCTACTTTACTGCTTCAGCATATGGGTAATTCCAAAGTGTTGAACGTGACAATAACATGCAATAACATTTTAAGCAAAAAATATATTTATACGTTTTCTTAACCCTTTAATTATAGCACTAAGAAAGCGCTGTTATCTATGCTAAAGTTTATTAAGGGTGCGATTCAAGGCCAAAGATAATGGCAAAAGAATTAGCGGTTTGAACGTGAAAAAAACAGAAGTAGTTTTTTTGGCCATTTATAAAAAGGCGTAATTCAGCGAAACTTGGCACAATTTGATAGTCAAACTACTTTCAGAATTTTACGTAGCAATGTAACATTAAAATGTCTTGGTTTGATTAAAAAATCTTCTGTATTCTTTTCTTTTTTTTAAGCCAAAATCTGGGTCGATACATGACATTTCGAACGTGAAATTTTTTCCATAATAATTTAACTGATTATTGATCAAAATAAAATAAAAATTTACCGTTAATCCGAATAACATATTTTTCTTTGAACTCTTCCTTAGATTACAGACCATGTAAGAAAATTTTTTTGGAATAATTTTTATCAAATATCACCTCTTTTAAGAAAGATAAATATTAAAGAAAACATACAATAAAACATTCTCACATATAAACAAGTAAGAGTGCTATATTCGGCTGTGCCGAATCTTATATACCCTTCACCATTGTGCGAGCAGAATACAGAGCAACTAGACAAAAACTAAATAAAACTGGTAAATATTTTTTTTAAATCGTTTTTAGAACATACAAATTAAAAAAAAAAATCTCTTTGAAATACCAAGATTTGAACCAGAGGACTAACAGTCTCTAAACTCAACCCCCTAGACGACTGAACCATAAACGAACGCTGTTTGAATATCATTTAAATTAAATATGGTTTTGAACTTCGCTTTTTATAAGGACCCAAAATATATATACTTTATAGGGTGTAGGATCAATATTGCAGAAATTACAAACAGAATGACAAAGTTATATATACCCTTTTTACCTTCGGTAAAGGGTATAAGAAGAGTAATTTTTGGGAATTCAGTATTTCGGTTATAACTCAGGCATATTTTAATTTTGGTCATAACTTTTTTGTATCTGAACAGATTTTTCCGAGTTTTTTATAAAATATGTTCTACTAAAAATGTCCGATATTTTGGTATATAAGTCATATCCATAGGACATATGGCAGCCCTAAAATTTAGGTTTTTATACAATTTTTAATTTTTATGTACGGGAGGTACCACGCCCATCCCGCCCAGATTTTGTAGAATGGTGTGTATTGGCAACCTAAATGTGTTTACCTAATTTGGAAACTTTGGCTTTTGCCGTTCCCTAGATATACAGCAAAAAGTTAAAAAAATACAACAAACACAAGGGATTTTTGTAAAAAATTAGAGGTAGTTGTGGCTTTTTGCTCATATCTCACCCATTTGTGGACCTATCTGGTGAATTTCAATAGCAAAATTATAATAAAAAATACCTGACATAAACATACCCCAACCAAGTCCCCATCATATCTGGGGGCTTCGGAAAACCCATTTCAACAGACAGACGGACAACCGGTTTTGAACTTCGCTTTTCATAAGGACCCAGAATATATATACTTTATAGGGTGTAGGATCAATTTTGTATAAATTACAAACGGAATGACAAAGTTATATATATCCTTTCTACCTGCGGTGAAGGGTATGAAAATTACGTTTGCACAACTTTGCAGTCGGATTGTTCATCTAAGTGAACAAATTTATGAGTAAAACTATAAAATTAGTAATATCTAAATATTTCTCTATAATAATATCGTAAAATAATCAGCTTTTAATAACTTTTAAATTTTCGGTCACGGTGGGCCTTTTGACGGAAATGCCCATATGCTATTTTACTGCTCCACTTACTACTACTTGACTTCTTCTTCTACTGCTACTAGAGTATCCAATTATTCGATTTTTGGTTTTGTTCGAGTAAGGAATTAATTAATTAAATTTAAAATTGCTCAATTAATCGAATAAAGGATTTAAATTGTTCGGATTACTCGAATAACTCCAAGAACTCCAATAATTTTATCCAATGGGAAAAAGCAAACATCTCTATTTGAACTCATACTTTTATTTTATTAATAAACAGAAAAAGAGATGTGAGAGGTGCCAGCCAGTTATGAACAACATTTTAAACCAATTTATTATTTCTTAAAATCGAGTGAAATTTAAGTCGATGGAGATTCTCCCTTGAATTTTTTTAACAATCATCGCGGGTTTTCCTGGTTTTAAGAGAAGTTCTGGTAAAGATAAGAATTCAATATCTACACAGAAAAAAATACCAATATAAAATTGACAGGGCGAAATGTTAATTGAGAATTATTTAAATTTATTATTATTTCATATTAATTTTAAATGAAAAATTTTAAAATAACCTTAAATCACGTTTATTTAATATTATTCACTGTTAAAAAAACATTGTTCAATATTGAATCCATAAAAACCTGTATTATATTAAAAGCAAAAGTTTATCTTATTTGATTTACATGCATACATACTTAAGTATGAACATTTTTTCATTTTCATGTTTAAAATATGTTATAAAAAAAGACAATTCCCGTATTCTTTTAATTAAAATTATTTAGTTAGATAGTACATCAAGTTATCAAAGTATAATGATTGATGGCGAAAACCATATCGGGCCATTCTGCTGATGCTTCTGTTTACAAAGGAGAATAAAAAAATAAGTGAAACATGTGTTATAGGGGTAAGTGTTTTGAATTATTCTTAAATAAATACATATGTTTTCTCTGAAGCTTTTTCACACTGTTATTTCATACTCAAACCAATTTGATACTACATGAAATTCATGTTATTTCCACTTGAAACAACTTTCCTTCAACGAGATTCGGATTGTTATTTCAATAGAAAAGACATTTTGCTATAACTTTACTGCAATGTTAAATTCACATGAATTATAGTTATTTTAAAAGAAAAAAATGTTGTTCGCGGGTTATTGTAAAATCATGTTAAATTAACATGAAGTAACTATGAAGCAAAATCACTACCGAAGACGGTAAAATCAACCTTGCTTTCGACGATTTTACACTGATTTTTTTCTGTGTGTATATATTTTTTTGTAATTCCCTTTAAATTTCCTTTATTTTAAAACTCTACTCTTAGGTTTGTTCGTTTTTAAAAAATGACGCTTAGGTTTTTAAGACGGATCTAATGATATCTTATGCGTACACACAGTGCAATCTACATGCAATCTGTTTCAATGCAACCTCAAAATATCAAAGCGTTTTGATGTTGATGCAATCTGGAATGAATGAAAATGAACTTAATTCACTAGATTGCGTAAATGCGTTGCATAGTGTGTACCCAGCATTAAACGTCAACATCCAGCAGATTAGAATATGGCTATTTCCAAAAAAACGTCAACCACAAAAAATGGGGAAAAAAAATTTTTCTTTTCAAGATTTATTTAGAGAATTGCTTATATTTTTTTAATAAATGCGTATAAATTAATTGATTCGAAAAAAAAGATAAATGGTAAACGAAGTACTACAACTTTTAGCACATACTTGTGTATATTAGAAAATATGCATTTGGAACAACAATACTCTACTCTAAGGCATATTTATGATCTGAAAAACATTTTTTATTAAGTTTCTTATATAAAGGATTATAAATAGCAACATAAAAAAATTTTAAATCATGGTGGAAAAATTGTCCCGTTTACAATGTCCCGTTTACAATTTCTTTAACAATTTATTTAAAAAAATGTAATTCATATTTTATCGAAACCATTTTTAGGGCACATTAGTACGCAACATTTTAAAATTAATCCCAATAAAATATTGTGTCAGGTTTCGCAGAAATCACTGTTTAAACGGTTACCCCTTAAAACCCACTTCCGTTTTTGTCTCGTTTACAATCACTGGTTTTTTGCAATTATCTCGGAAACCACGACAGTAAGCGAAAAATTTCATTTGCGGAAATTAAAGAGCTAATTGAGAGTTAAAAGAATCATTAATTAAAAAAATGAAAATCAGGTTGTTTTTTACAGTTTTGTCAATATAAACGTGTGCGAATGTCCCGTTTACAATCTTGGAAGTGCCCATATACATTAGACTGGTCGCAATTTTTTTTTTTTAATTTAATTGTTTGCGCTGCTTAAAAAATGAGGTTTGGTGTAAGAAATCATGATCTAATTTTTCTGGTCAATCCGACGGTGCCTAGCCGTGCCGGGTGGGGCCCAAAGTACCCCATATTATAACAAAAAAACATATTTTCTATCAGATCTTTATAGTTATACTAGTTGAAAAGCCGAAAATCAAAAATATGGCTTCGTTACGATCTTTCGCAGAGAAAGTACTTCAAGTGAGCCAAATTTCAGCTTCCTATGTCTTCAGATGGCTTCAGAAAGTTTCGGAAAGAATAGGACATACATGCAAACATCCTGACATACTAAAAAATTATATATTGTATAGATAGATTAAAGTATTTGCTTTTTAATATCTTAGTATGATACGAACGAAAGATTTTTAACCTAATTCGGGGTCGCTGAATCCAGTGGTGCTAGCCGTTTTTTTAGGTTAGCTTTGGTTTTCGAGATATACCGTTATTTCGAAAATTAAGGAGGTTGCACAACACATGTTCGCGTAACTCAAAAACGCTTTAGCTTATTTAAAAACTAAAAAAAACCGAAATTCCGCAATAAAATTTACTTTAACAAAGGTAAACAACTTTTGATTTTATGTATTCACAAAAGATGTGGCGGTTTAATAAAATTCTTAAATTAATTAAAATTTTTCGTCTTTTGTGAATACATAAAATCAAAAGTTGTTAGCAGATTTTAATCATTTATAGCTTGTTTTGTTTGCAATGTAGTTTTTTATATGTCTGCATAAATAATTTCAATAAACTAAAGCGTTTTTGAGTTACGCGAACATATGTTGTGCAACCTCCTTAATTTTCGAAATAACGGTATATCT
The DNA here is from genome assembly GCA_930367215.1 of Pollenia angustigena. NCBI lineage: Eukaryota > Metazoa > Arthropoda > Insecta > Diptera > Polleniidae > Pollenia > Pollenia angustigena. The sequence goes on along the minus strand of OV884059.1, from coordinate 169,977,788 downwards.
CGCAAACCAAAGCCAACATAAAGAAAAAAGTTTTAACTTTCTTAAAGTAAATTTTAAAGTAACATATGCGCGAACATATGTTAGTTAATCTATCTATACAATATATAATTCCTTAGTATGTCAAGATGTTTGCATGTATGTCCTATTCTTTCCGCAACTTTCTGAAGCCATCTGATGACATAGGAAGCTGAAATTTGGCACACTTGAAGTACTTTCTCTGCGAAAGATCGTAACGAAGCCATATTTTTGATTTTCGGCTTTTCAACTAGTATAACTATAAAGATCTGATAGAAAATATGTTTTTTTGTTATAATATGGGGTACTTTGGGCCCCACCCGGCACGGCTAGGCACCGTCGGATTGACCTGAAAAATTAGATCATGATTTCTTACACCAAACCTCATATTTTAAGCAGCGCAAAGAATTAAATTTAAAAAAAAAATCCCATACAAGATGCGACCAGTCTAATATACATTCGTGTAATAACAGGTTTACACTTTTATAACTGCTGATGAATTTTTTTTAACGAATTTGTCGTTTATAGTCAGCGTTTTAAAATCTGCAGTCAAAGTAGAAAAACTGCCATTTCGTCCACTTCTTCATTTGTCATTGGCCAAAAAAAACTTTTGCTTTTACTTCTGTTTCATTAAATGTAAGCAGTCGCAGTCGCAACTTAAAAAGCGAAAAGTTGTACACAAATTTTCGTTTTTGTTCGACAGTTTTTTGTTTCGGCTGCAGGTTTTTAAACCCTGTTTACACAATTTGTCACACACGCTCAAAAGTATGAGTAATAAAAATAAATAAATAAATAAATGTTGTTACATTTAATTAGTTATAAGGTTAGAAATCTAAAAAAAGTATTTTTACATTAAAAAGTAGATTTTTCTAAGAAATGAATTTTAATCGATTAATTGACATAAATTGTTTGAGTTTTTCGTTATTCGAAATTGGCTATTTTAATTATTCGATCAAATAATGGCGGAAAAATTCCTCGACTAATTGAACAACGATTAATTGAGTGGATACTCTAACTGCTACATTACATGTTACTCATTATATGTGACAGTTTCAGTTAAAAGGGACTTATGGGCAAAAAATGAGTTTTGGAGAAAAACGCTTACGCTTACTAATGACAAAAGTAATGAAGTTAGAAAACTGCGGTTTGCTGCATTAGAAAGAGCGTATTGTCTATTTTAAAAATCAACAAAATTAATAATCGATCTTTTCATCCAAAGGTCCCTTTTAACTGAAACTGTCACATATGCTTTTATTTTTAGATTAGCCATGTTCTGGAAATCGAATTCGATTGATAGTGAAATCGACCAAATTTTTAAAAACCATTTTGTTTTGAAATCTTTAAAAATATTCCTTTTTTACTTACAGCATACTAAAAGTACGAATAATCTTTACCTAATCTAGTTTTTAAATCAGGAAAAATTAGGGTAATTTATAAAAAAAAATTAATTGAAAATATGACCGTATTTCTATAGTTAGTGCAGAGTTTTAAAACTCATCTGTTTCTTTAATTAAATTTTTCTTAAAATTTATTTTTTCTGTTAAGACTACAATACAACTATTGCAAAGAGACTGTGCAGGTGCTAGTGGTGTAAGTAGAAATATGGCTCTAAATTCTTCATATATTTTCTTCAAGTTCATTTATTTTAGTTGCTTCTGCCACTCTTAGGCCCGTTTTCACAACTAACCGAAAGCTTAAAGTAGACTTTACCCGGCCTTATAAAAAGTGTTCCATTATTAAAACTTAACTTTAACCTAAAGTGAGCGATAAAGTAAATTGGGGTTTATCCTACCTGTAGGTAAAAGTAAAGTTGTAATAATGGAACAATTTTTATACGGCCAATAAAATCCTTCCTTTAGCTATCGGTACGTTGTGAAAACGGGCCTAAGTCTAGGTTTTTAGACTCTCTAATTTCATATAAAGACTATTAAGTTTAAGCAGGGCTGCCAGACTTGGGGATTTCATGCGAGTTAAAAGGACAAAGAAAGTCATTTGGGGATTGGGGATTTTTTGGGGGACTTAAAACGAAAATTCGGGGATTTTGCACATTTTTAATATATTTTTTTTATTATTTACGCTTATTTTTCTTTGTTTCGTATAAAAAATATCAAAAAAAAATTAGCAAAACTTTTATCTTACTCTTATCAATAATTAATACAGTGTAAAGGGTCCTAAGTAAGATTACTTTTTTTAGACAATCTAAAAGGTACTTAATAAAGTTTTGTTATTATTCTAGAGCAAGGCGAATTCATACAAGGTGGTCTTATTTTGAAAACGTTTTAAAACACTGTTAAACATTTTAACTTTGTGTCAAAAATTTAAAGAAATATTTAATTTTGTTTTTATATTAAATTGTGTTTGTTTGAAATTTATAACTTAAAAAAGTTTTAAATTTTACAATTTTAATCGAAAATTAAAGAATTTAGTTAAGATTCCCCAGAACCAACAGGACGGTATACCATTTTGACACAAGGTTAGTAATCAGCTGTTGCTTACGTAGCAAGATAAGTTCACCTTGTGTAAATTCGCCTTGTTCTTGAGTTAGTGTTTTAAAACGAAGAATTTAAAAAATAAATCTAAAACCGTTGAAAACACATACAATTTTAGATGTTTTTAAAGACAATTTTAAACAAATATGTCTTCCCCAAAAATAAATATGAAAGACAATATAATAAAGTTTGGAAAAAAGAATGCTGGGCTATTGGTAAGTATTTTTGATCCATCGAAGTATTAAATAAATGACGGATATACATATATATATATATTTTTATTGTTGATTTAAAGGATGGCTAAAACCGATTGAACAAGCTCCAAATTCTTATAAATTGGCTCATTCGTCTTCAAAAACAGCATATTGTGCTGCTTGTAATTTCTCATTGGAATCGCATAAAAACGATTTAAAAAAACATGGTGAAACCAGTCGCCACAAACAAAATATGCCTTTAATGCACACCAATCATTCCCTTAGAGATTATGGTACAAATTGGTTTATCTCTTTAAAACAATAAATCTAGACTAATTTTTCATTTTAGATACTGTTCTAATTTCCAACGATTCAAAAATATTGAATATAAAAATTGCAGTTTTTATCGCTAAACACACATCAATGGCAACAGTAGACCACTTGACTGAGTTGCTTAAGAATTCAGCATCAAAATCCGATTCTTTTGGAACAAAATGCACTGCAATTATAAAAAAAGTCGTTGGTCCTTCAATATCCAATGAACTTCTTCAAGATATAGGAGATACCAAGTATTCCCTAATTGTTGATGAATCAACAGATGTATCTCAGATGAAATGGATGTGTATTTGAATACGTTATTTTAGCAAGACAAAAGAAAAAGTTATCATAGATTTCTTGGGACTTTTTTTAGTTGAAGAAGCAACATCTGAAAAGCTGTACGAAGGACTTACAAACTATTTAGAAAATATTGGAATAAATAAATTTAATATGCTGTCTATTGGGACGGATGGAGCGAATAACTTATGTGGAAAAAATAAATCTTTGTTTACGCTATTGCAAAAGGAAATTCCCAATCTTATTTTATGTATGTACATGCTATTCGCTTCATTTGTGTTGCTCACATGCTTCTAAAGAAATCCCCAACAGAGCCGAATTTATTGTGAAGGAGGTTTACAATTATTTTAGTAATAGCCCATTGCGTAATATAAAATATAGACGTGTTTTGACTTAATTAATACAGGCGTTGATAGCATTAAATATCGAAAGCTGGTTCAAATATCAGGAACGCGTTGGCTTGCATACAGTGCTGCTGTAAAGCGCGTCCTGGAGCAATGGGTTGAACTCAAATACCATTTTTCAATATTGGCTACAGTTGAGAATGACCATACAGCAAATATGATAAATTAAGAAATGAGTTATGACAAAAACAAACTGTTTTTAGTTTTTTTAAGCCCAATAATTAATGATATGAACCGTTTAAATTTGGATTTCCAAAACGACCATATTGATGCTGGAAGCTTATACGATAAAATGTCTCTGACATTTCTTTCTTTATGTGCCAAACTTTTCAAACAAGCGATTTTTAATAACATAAAGAATTTGGAAAATATTAGTAATGTTTTCGAAATATTAGATGATTCAAATTCATTTCATCCTTTAAGTGTTATTGATTTTGGATCGGAATTTGCGAGAGACCTGCAGGCTTGCCAATTGGAAAGTTCAGAAATTGTTATATTAAGAGAAAATTGTTTTCTGTATTTAAAAAAAAATAATACTCGAAATGGCAAAACGTTTACATGTAAATATGATACATTTTCAACAATATAAACAATTTTCTTTAAAAAAATGTATCAACTCAATAGCACAAGAAAACTTTTCGGTTATCCAAGATGTCCTTCATAACTTCATTGATAAAAATATTCCAGTTGACGTTTACGAAGCCCAATGGAATAAGTTACCGTTTACCAACTGGGATGAATATTTTGGCAATGAAATACCATCAAATTTGTTGGACTGTTAGCCGAGAGTGTACAGCTTTCAAGATGCAGCTGGTACATATCACTATAAGGAACTTGCTCAGGCGGTTCTTAACATGCTATCTGTCCCAACTAGTAATGCATGTGTAGAGCGAGGCACTACTAAGGATAAACATCTACCTCAACATCAACAATATATGTTGCCAAAATTTTATTCCAACTAAGGAAATGATACAAAAATTTAATGCTCAAACTATGTACAATTTCACTGAATCACAAGATGTTGATGGTGAAACAGAAGATTATGAATTATTAAATTTTTAGTAAATGTTTTTCTTTAAAATATGCAATGTAAAAGTACAAAATATCTTAAATATACATATCATATTCACTTAAAAAAATCTTTGCTAAAAATTTTTATTTGGGGATTTTTTATTCAGCCCAATTATGAATAAAAATTCTCCGGGAGTTTTCTCCCATCTCCCATTTTTCCTATGTTAATTCAATTGTAAAAATGGGAAAAGGGAAAAAACTCCCGGGGAATTTGTATTCATAATTGGGCTGATTAAGTTTCTTATTATAATTTCTTATTATTTTCAAAAACATTTTTAAATTTTGTCAAAAAAAAAAACAAACAAAAATGTTTAAGGTTTTTTTTTTGTAATTTGGGGATTTTTCGGGATTTCATATTTATTTTTTGGGGACAAAGAAAAAAGTACCTGGCAGCCCTGAGTTTAAGACCGTTAAAATACCTTTGTTTCTCTTAAGCGACCCTGTATATTCATTTATTCAAACAACTGCTCAAGAGGAATTATATCGTTTTATTATGGAAGTCGTCATTTTACCTTTTCATCTGTTAGCTTTTGACCCTTTTTTTGTTGATACACAGCAGTCACCTTATAATAAGTTTAGAGTATGTTGCGTTCGTTCAAAGAAATGAACTTTTTCCACAAAAAACTTTTTTGAAAGTGTTCGCAACTTTTTATATAATCTTATAACTTGCCAAAGAGATATTTCGATTGTAATAATCTTGCTAATCAATTTTACAACCCTTTTAAATTTATAATATAATAAATATTTTATTAAACTAATTCACATTTATTTGTTTAGTTTTACACTATAAGAAATTCGTTTTAGACCAATACCGTTGTTTAAGTCTTCTTAAAAAATTGTAATTCAAAAAAAAGCTAAATGCTAATTAGTTACAAAATTCTTGTACAACTACGAACTTGACTTTAGAGTGTCAACAAAATATTTCTCTGTCTTACTGAATCCAAATTTTATTCGTACGTCTTCTTATTTTTCGTTTGTCAGCTTTGTTCATTCATTTTTTCTTATTTCTTAGAAATGTGAATGAATTGTAAAGTAACGACGTCTCAAAAGTTTTTTTCTCATATTACTCTGCTCCGGCAAACAAACAACCAACCATTCATCCATTTAACTCCCAACCATATGCACTTTTATGTTGTAATGCTGTCTTTTTTAAAAGGAAAGAGACGAAGAATGTTTTTTTTTGTCATGGATTTATTTGAATTGTTCGACTATTCTTTTGGTACATCAATAAAACGTTGTACGCTGGTAAGAAGGATTTCAGAAAAAAAATTTGAAAAAAAAAACATAATTTGATTATAAAATGGAGCAGTAAAGAACACTGCTCAACATAATTTTTTTGAACTAAATAACGACCCTATAATTTTGAAAGGGCATCTTGGGGACATTTAATGATGACGAAAATTTAAAATATTTTATCCTTTAATATGCTTTTTTAATGTTCTAGAAAAAAGGGTAAAATTGACCCATAACGAGAGGAGCTAGAGGGTTAAAGGGTGACTTCCATCGAATTTTTCCTACAAAAATTTTCGTAAAACATTTTAACCCTTAAATGTCTTTTTTAAAGGAACTTTTTGATTTTCTAGAAAGAAGGGACAAATTGCCCCATAAAGAGAGGAGCTAGAGCGTTAAGTTCAAAGGGTGATCCTACTGAAATCTTCCGACAAAATTTTTTTGTAGAATATTTGAATCCTTAATTGCTATTTTGAAAAGACTTGAATTGATTTTCTCGAAAAAAAAATTTGACCCATAAAGAGAGGAGCTAGAGAGTTAAGTTCTTCCACAAAAATTATCCTCATGAAATTCTACAAAAGAACCCTGACAATAAGAATTCTCTCAGGCATTAACTTACAATTTTTTTTTTTTTTTTTTTTTTTTCATTTAGTATATTTCTCTCTTCGACCGAAAATGAATACTCCCAATAAAAAATGGAGCTTCGAACGAAGCAGGTTTGTAAGGGAGAAACATAAATGATTCGCTTACCATTGCACTTACGGAACACATGAATTTTATATGGCGAGTTCCCACTTTAAAGCAATACATTTTTGACACATAAAGCGCATTATTCAGCGCATATAAAAATTGCTGTTTGTTACGATCAGCTTTGCACACTAAATGTTTTGATGGAGTTATTTTTTAGTATTCTCCCTTACAAACCCGCTTCGTAGTAAGAGAATGCCGTAGCACTTGAAATGCTATTTTTTTATAAAAGTTGTTGAGAGTTACTTACTTTGCTGCATTTCTGTATGTCTTCTTGCGTAGCGCATATTAGTGCGCTTATTTTTTTAAATGTACCCCCAGTAAAAAATGTGACCCAAAACCTGCTGATGGGATGCCTGATTTTTGTATGGAGTGTTCCCGATTTGGAGGACTATATTCTGCTGACTATAAGCGCTTCATTTAACATGCAAACAAAGCACTCCTAAAGTGCTTTTTTAAAGGCTAACTATATAAAAATATCCACTTATGTTGTGCTTTAACTTGTTTAAATGCCTTTTTCAATAATTTTCGTAAACCCTTATACATCTAATAATTTTTAGAACTTCTTCGTTGTCAGCACTAAAATAGCAGCTTCTTTGTATATTTTATTCTTAATCATTTATTGCTGTATAAGAGCTCTATTATTAATGCGCTCGATTATGCGATGTTTTTCTCAAGTGCTTCAAAAAACCCAAATTTTTTTACTGGGCCGTAAGTGCTTCCCAAAATGAAAAAATTTTTTATTGGGCTTTGACTCACTATTAATTAAAACTCAGACCAGCTGGACTTTTCTACAAAAATTATCCTTTCAAGTTGCCCTTTCAGATTTTTAGGGTCGCTATTCTGTTCCAGTCAAAAAGTCTTAAGTAGGTGGACAGTGTTATCAAAGACTGCACTGTAGGACAAAATCTTTAAAGTTGGGCTATAATTAATAAGCAGTATATCAATAAAAGTAATGTCGCGTTAGATCGCAACTGACGATTGCGAAAGACATTTTTTTAAATAAATTACCAAAAATTAGTGTAAATCGACTTCTTAAATTTTTTTTGTATATTTTATGACTGGAATTTACCGCCACAGGGACGGCAGATTTGCTGTTATTATTATTTTAATTATTTGTGCCTTAATTGGTTCATAACGACAAAATGACGCCTGCAAAAAGGACTTTTTGTAAAAAGCGGAGCTTATTAAAAATTCTTACCGGTCTACCCATAGGCAAGGCATCTGGTTGGGAAATGAAAGTCAACTGAAAGATTGCGTATTTTTGCAATTTGGACTAACTTCCAGAGTTTAAAATAAAAAAATTTCCTTAGTTAAAAATGTAAAGAGCATGAAGCCATATTTGTACTATTATTACGGATATATTTGCAATTTCTGAACAACAATTGTAGTCGTAAAAGCAAAAACAATGTTGAAAGTATGTACTGAGTTTTCAAATTTTGTTTGCTACTTTTAGTTATACAATTAGAAAGCAGTAGTTCTAGAAAAAATCTAAAAATAAAAGCATAAAACTTACAAAAACTGCAGTGGAGATGCAGCAATAAAGTAGCATTCAACTAGCTCAAAATATAGCAAAAGCAGCATCATTCAAGTAGCATTAAAAGTAGCTATAAATTAACACATGAAAATATCGGAAAAAAAACAATAAAAACTTATTTCCATCGCATTGTATTAGAAAACGCAATTATTTTAAGAACTTCTGATGCGAAAAATACTTTTTATAATTTTAAGGCGAATGCAACAACAAAAACAATAATCTTTTATATTGAAACAGCAGTGATGACGATTTTGTGTTTTATTACTTTATAACTACTTCAAAATTATTTTTATTGCTACTGAACTACTACTTCTTTGTTACTACTTAAAGATAAAATGTTTGAAGTTGAAACAAAAAAAAATGGCTACGAAGAAAGAAGTAGCAAATTATTTGGCTTTGAACTACTGCTCCATTGGTAGATTATCGTTTATAACTATTGCTTCATTTCCACTTTATTTTTTGAATATTCATAATATTTAAATAACTTCAAAACATTTTAATATGAAGGCTAATGCTGCATAATATTTCTGAAAGCAGTAGTTATATGTATAGCCATAAAATTGGTAGTAATAGCGAAATTTTAAACACTGCTTACCTCTTCGATGTTTGCCAAGCAATCACACTATCAGCCAAATTTCAACCATGATTACAAGGATTTTGGTTTTCTTTGGCACTTAAAATAAGTGTCCAATTAGACTAAGAAGCCCAAAACTCATACCTATTAAAATTCATAACTCGTTAGAATTTTCCTTCGAAAATGTTAACCCACTATTGTTTAAGCCGAATGATTCTCAGGACATCACAACAAGCAAAGAATTATCAATTGATCTGCTCTCTATGCAAGTGGAACCATTGGTCAATACTTCTTAAAAGCAAATGCCTGCTAGCGGTAATCGGTACACAGAAAAAAATAAATATTGAATTCAAAAAAAAAAGTTGTTATAGAGCAATTCCATATGAAAGCGATCACCTTTTGGACGACCCCTCTCCGATTTTAAAATAAATAGTCTCAATCGATTGCCCAGCAAAAAATAATGTACCTACATATTTTTTTTTTTTTTTATAGTGACTGGTTTAGTGGTGGTGTACACCACTGTCATGTGAAAAATTGAAGAATTCTTCATAAGGGACCTCACTGAAAGTTGTTTTAAAAAAAAAACTACTAAAGCGATCGCAACGAGTGATAGCTCGTTGGAAAGGTATTGAATCAGGCTTTAATTGAAAAATAAAATTTTCCTAATTTTTCTTAGAAATTTACCTTTAAATTTTCCCATGAAAATTAAATTTTCCGATTTTCCACAGAAGCTCCTAAATTTTCCGGCTAATTTTTTTTTTTTGGATTCCTCATAATTTTTGCTTTGAGAATCAGCAATAAAAAAATGGGCGCCGACTCCTTGTTTGGACAGGAGAAGAGCATTTAAGAGACCACCTTGTTAAAAATACATTTTAAAAATTATTTTACAGTTAAAAATACATTTATGAAGAAAAAATCAATTTTTTTTAAGAGCCCCAAGTTGAGTGTGTAGTGAATATGGTCTGCCATAAATCCATGGATAATAGCAGCAGTGGCATGTAATGGCACACCAAACCCGACTGAGGCTACAGGTAATAAAATGTTTTGTAAATTTTTTAAATTACCAGGTAATAAATATTTCGCCTAAAATGACACGTGCAGAAACAAGTCATAAAATACGGATTTTCCATAAATATGGCGAAATATTTATTACCTGGTAATTTAAAAAATTTGCAAAACATTTTATGACCTGTGGTCGGCTTATTGGCAGTAACCAATTAAGTCCCTCTTTAAAAAACATTTTATGACCAGTAGTTCACGCAAATTTTCCTATTAAAGAAAAGCAAATATCGCTTATTTTTTTACCTATTTTTTACCAAAAAATAAATATAAATACTTCACACACTCTGAGTCAAATTTCAGTTGAATACTAAACGTGAAAGTGTTAAAGTGTTTTTTTTTTTTGTAAAGTAAAGAGTGAAGCTGTAAAGACAAGAAAAATTAGGAAAATTTTATTTCTCAATTAAAGCCTGATATACCAATACCTTTCCAACGAGCTATCACTCGTTGCGATCGCTTCAGTAGTTTTTTTTTTAAACAACTTTCAATGAGGTCCCTTATGAAGAATTCTTCAATTTTTCACATGACAGTGGTGTACACCACCACTAAACCAGTCACTATAAAAAAAAATATGTAGGTACATTATTTTTTGCTGGGCAATCGATTGAGGCTATTTATTTTAAAATCGGAGAGGGGTCGTCCAAAAATTTGCCAATTTTGATCGTTTTCATATGGAATTGCTCTATATTAATAAAACAATTAACTAAATTTACACCAGTATTTAAATTAATAGTATCAATTAAATATTTTTTGCAGTAATGTTGTTGACATAAGTAAAGGTTTAATTCATTTGATTTAATTTTTTATTAAAACTGATTTTATTTTTGATTAACGGCCAGTGATGTTAGATGTTTTTTTCGAATTATCGTGAAAATTTGAAAAAAAAATCGTCATAATCGTCCTTAGTTCTCAACAAAAAACCGTCAAAAAATCGTCATATAAAAAATTAAGTATAAAATTATACAAAACCAAAAAAAAAAAGAATTTTTAATACTTAAGACGATTTGGTCGGGCTTTGATATTGCTTTCCGGAGATTTTCGTCAAACACTTCCTGTCATCTCCAAATCTTCTGCTGTGGATGAACTTAACGCGTGCCTGTAATCGTCGTCTTTGTGGAGGCATGTCCAGAAGTTGCAATTGACCACAAACATGAGAGTCGCGTTGCAGAACGACCCATCGGCTGCTAAATTCTCGGGACAATTGCTGGAACTTGGTAACGGCCAAATTCCTGTTAATGTTTCGAATGGATTGATATCGTTCCCTGAAAATTTTTGTGAATTCACATCGTCCAAGGAGGAACTCACCAGCAAAGTGCTCCCTGGCATTGCACAAAATTACAAAAATCTCGATTGGATTAGTGAACGGGCAATACTAGCAGCGAAGAATAGGGACGTCGATAGCTAAAACTTAATTATTCAAAGTCAAATCCCAGGACAACTGCATACGTACAAATCTGTTGACTGCGTGACCGACGAAAATGAACCGACCAGCTACCCGCCGAAATATTTCAACCTGCTTGATGTACCAGACACTCCGCCGCATAATTTACAGCTGAAGTTGGTATCGATCATAATCATGTTACGGAATCTCAATCCTCCAAAAATGTGCAACGGTACGCGGTTGTCCGTCAAAAAGCTAATGAACAATGTGATGCAGGCGACAATCATCAAGGGCAAATTCAAAGGAGATTAAGTCCCTATCCCACGAATTCCCATTATTCCAACTGACCTTCCATTCCAATTCAAGCGGATTCAGTTGCCCATTCGATTGGCATTTGCAATGACAATCAATGACAATTCACTAGAAGTCTGTGGGATTAATCTCGTATTTCCCTGTTTTCCGCACGGTCAGCTGTACGTTGCATGTTCGCGTGTTGGGAAACCATCTTCGTTATTTGATTTGCCGGAACAAATCGAAAAACATTGTTCATCAAATCGCTCCCTACTGATTCCATTCAAAAAAATCACATTGAAAATTTAAATATTTGTGTTGTATTATTACTCTAAAGTTTGTCTGAAGGCTTAAAATTGGGACGAGGCGAAGTTCGTCGGGTCCGCTAGTGGAAATATATATTCGCCTCTACACAAATATACAAACTAAGAAAAAACTTTACTTGCCAGATTGAAGTGGTATAAAATCGATGCCAGATTAAAGTCATTTTGTTAAATTCATCGAAAAAAATCGTCAAAATGACGTAAAATCGTCACATCTAACATCCCTATTTATGGCTTAATTGAAGAAAAATTGGCAAGAATTTTTATAGAGAAAGATTTTTAAAGGTTGGGTACCGAAATATTTTTTAGTTTAGTTTTAAATTCCAAGTTAAAATAACTGAATTATAACATTAGCACATACGTCAAGCTCCACTTACGAAAGACTAATGGTGTTTTCTTTTCTAAAAAATAATGATGCATTATAGTTGTGTAATATATTTATTAGGTTACACGAACCCTTACAAAGTGATACATTTTTCTTAATTACAATGGAACAAAATAATAGCTACGTTTTACACTCAAACTCAACACTAATGTGTATTTAGCGTGTTAAATATTGAATGCAAAGTTTGTACTATAAGCGATTTTCACCACGCTTGTAGCAATTTTCAACATTTAATTTTCTTACAATTCCAATAAGCGTTAAAAAATCACAATATAACGCAAATTGTCCGCAAACACAAGAGAAAAAAAGTACTTTACGCAGATGCAGAAAAGGGTATTATCTCACACTCAGTTATAACTGCGGGTAAGAAATGGAACAAATTTGCCATTTATTGTTGCAACATGTTTAGAAAGGAAAACGACAACTTCTCACATTTTTGCATATATTTTTAGAATGGAACAAAAACCCGCACGAATGGTAGCATTTATGGAACATTATTGTCAGAAAAGAAAACACCATAAGTCTGTTTTAAATGGCTTTAAAAAGGTTTTAATAATTAATTTTTTGCGTGAATATGCCCACTGCCTTTTATTTATGAAAAAATTGCTTATAACATTTTTTATTTGAAAAAAGTATCCAAATGTTGTATTGAAAGCAAAATATAATCGAATTTATTTAAACCACTTCTGTCAATTTAGTCCTTACTGTTTCTTTTTTTTATTTTTTATTTTTTTTTTTTTTTTTTTTGTTGTACAAAACTTTGACTGCAGTTGCAAAAAAACAAGAACTTTGTTTTAAATAAATTTTATCATTATTATTAAATTTCTGCAAAACTTTTTTATTTTCTTGGTTTCTTATTAAACAAAAAAAAACAACTTGACTTACTTCAGGGAGTTGATTCTGGTACAAAAGTTGTAAAAATGTTCAAAAAACTAGAATAAAAATTCCACACTAGAATAAAAGTTAATAAAAGCAAGAAAACTTAATAAAAAATCGAGCATGTGCTACTTTTTAATTGGTTAAAGGATTGAATGTTTGTATGTTGCATGTTTTACTTGTTAACGAACAATTAGAATCGAATAAAACTTGCTTTAAAAATGTAAAGTTGAAAGGAAGGAAATACTTTTACAATAATAAAAACAATAAGTGCTATTGTATGTAAATTTTATTTAACATTTTCTTTAAAATAACACAATTTATTATAGTTTAAAATGTTATTAGTGTTTAAAATATTTCTTTTAAAGGAGAGAATACTTTTCTTTTTTAAAATGATATATTTGCATTGTATGATCATAAATATACTTTGGAATATGTCAGTTATAAATATTAATTTATATTCAATACTTTTTATTTTACGAATAAAATTTTTCAAAATAAAAACAAACACAAAAACCCTCTTGTAAATGCCCGATAGTTAAAACAGTTATCAGATATTCATTTAAGGATAAAATTAAACATCCAGGGCAAAATTTGATTTACTCCATTGTAGGTAGACATTCATTTTCCGGTAAAAGATCTATATTTTGTAATATTGTGTGATATTTGTACATAATGCATCTAAGGCCCGACTACATAAACCTCATCCTTATGAATCTAGGAATAAATAGGACAACGTTGATTTGTCTATATTGTTAGCATCGTTAAAATCGAAACGAGCAATAAAAATATAGGCTGACTTCCACAACGTTAAATGCTTTGTATAAGAAGAAAGTGTTATGTTTCATTACGCCGCAGTACAATATATATGCAATGCAAACCCTTCCAAAACATCAATGGTAAGTATAAGTAACGCAGCAAAAAAGCAATCAGAGCATCGGTTTTAAAGTTGATGCTTTGTGATATTTGACATTTAATTTGCAATTAATACAGATTTATTTTAATATTATGCATTGCATCACTTACATTTCAAAACGTTTAAATAAAACTGTATACAAACTTTTTATTAGTACGTTTTGGAAGTCAGCCATATTCTTTACTAAAATTTCTAAAAAAAATACCTACAAATCGAACTATTTTTCCTACGCCAATAAACGTCGGCGCTATTTATAAAAAATAAAAAGTTCAATGTAATGTATAGGGAAATCACAAATATGCAATTGCTTGTTTTTCCTTGTGCGACCAATGAAGGCAGAAATAATATATCTATCCGTTTTAGAGCTTATAATGAATTTTGGCATCGATTTGTTAGTGCATATTTTGGCATATTTTACCGTTCACAGAAAAAATTATTTTTCCAATTCAAACAAAAAATTTGTAGAATCAAACAATTTTTTGTCTGAAATCGGTCCTATAAACAAATTCGCATATTCAAACAATTTATTTGTATTTTGTTTATTGAAAAAAAAAACACTGATTTTTTCAAACAAATAATTTAACTGAATCAAACAAAAAGTTTACTGAAATTCATATACTAAATTTCAAAATAAAAAAAAAGGTTTTTGCACAAGCAATGATGCGCACACAAGCAGGCACTTTATTAGAAGATGTTGGCAGAGAGAGCAGAGCGACCGGCTGACTTTGAGACACATTTTTTTGTTGGAATAATTTTTGAACGAAGTCTTTTTTTATACACACAATGTTTTTCGTCATCACTCACTGTTGCTGTATCCTTTACTTTGCTAATGAAGAAGAAATGTAACCCAAAAACGGCGACAGACCGACTCGATATGTTTTTCGTCATCATTATATTTTTGTATTTGATGTATTTAAGCAAACAGTTTGAACAAATTGAATACGGGATTTTGGTTTTTTTTAACCAACTTTGAAGAAACCAACCAAAAATATATTTTGTTTCTTATAATGTTGTTGTTGTTTCTGTTGTTTAAAAAGAGTGAAACGTTTTTTTACCTGCTATTTTTTTGTTTTTTTTTTTACTTCATCTTTCTTACTGTTGTACTTTTTTAAAGTGTCCAAAAATAGACTGTATGTGTTTTTTGTTGTAGTTCTTATATTTCACATTAGGAAGTGTTGCTTACGATCAAATAAAAAAATGCAAAAAGACGACAACATTAAAAACCGTTAAATATTTCATACAAGATTATGAAAACTTGAAACTAATAACGGTTGTATTATATTTTTGAATGGTTGTCAACATTTTTGTTGGTTAAATAAAAATCAAACAAAAATTTAAATTGAATCAGTAAAAAAATTTGTAGAAATTAAAAAAATTTTCAAACAAGCGTTTGTTTGAAAATAATTCAGCAATAATTTTTTCTGTGTTTGGAGCATATTTTTGCATAATTTAGTTAAAAGAGCCTTTTTGCAGCATATTTTAAGTTTTTAGCGCATATTTTGCCTTTTTAAGAAATATTTTGATACATATTCGATTATTTTAGATGCCTCTTGCAAGCTTTCGCCGCAAAAAAAAAAATTTTCGAAATTCAGATGGCTTTTCTGTTTTAAATATCTATCTGTATACCTTACGTTTTAATTTCGCCATCCACATTTAATTTTTACTCTAAAATGACGACAAAGCAGGTTGTCATTAAAGATAATTTTATTTTAAACTTTCATATTTTACATAAAAACAAAAATTAAAAAAATGCAATTATAAACTTACCTTTTTGACGATGCGTGCAATACATAGAAATCTGAACCAATCTTTTAGTACACCGATCGACTGAGAATCCATTTTTAAAGTGATTTAACGATGCCCATTCGCCCGAGTGTATTGAATAAGTTCTGGAGGTCAGCTAACATCGCAGTGTCTACTAAACTTAGGCCCGTTTTCACAACTTACCGATAGCTAAAAGTAGACTTTAAGTGGCCTGATAAAAAGTGTTCCATTACTAAAACTTTACTTTAACCTAAAGTAAGCGATAATGTTAATAAAGGTTCATCCTACCTGGTAGGTTAAAGCAAAGTTGCAATAATCGAACAGTTTTTATACGGCCGATACGATCGTACCTTTAGCTATCGGTAAGTTGTGAAAACGGGCCTTAAAGTTTTAAATAGCAATGTGAAGTCAGTACTGCTTTATGGCTCGGAGACATGGAACCTAACAAATTCAGATATCCAGAAGCTACAGGTCTTCGTCAACAAATGCCTCCGCCGAATCCTTAAAATTTTCTGGCCCCAAACTATTACAAACTCAGAGCTATGGTTTGGAACGCAACAACCTCCAATTGACCACGAGGTCAAAATACGCAAGTATAGATGGTTGGGTCATACTCTACGAAAGCCAACCGATGACATCAATAGAAAATCCCTTTACTACAACCCACAGGGAGCAAGAAGAAGGGGTCGCCCTAAAAACACCTGGAGGCGTCAAGTTCAAGCCGAACTTCAAACTGTTGGTATACTCTGGAATAAAGCCAAAAGAGAAGCTAAAGATAGAAATCGATGGAGATCAATTATTGAGGCCCTATGTTCCTTATAGGAATTCCAAGGATTACATATATATTTGCCCGACTGGTTGTCTGTCCATGTTAACCTTGTGCGCAAGTTGCAATTTTGTACATAGTTTGATCAAATTTCGTAAATACATTTTAATTGTACCAAGGACGAAGTCAATGTAAATGGTGAGAATCAGTCTTTAATTTAATATATTCCCCATAAAAACTTATTTCCAAATTAGACTCTTTGTGTACGTAAGCCATCTAATGATGTTGGCATTTAGATTAAATTCGCCCAAAAAATATGTTACAGCAGATTAAAATCTTTTGGAATTGGTCTGTAAATACTGTTGTGTTTAGGCTCTACAGATTAACCCCCATATTCATAAAAAATATTTTTGTTTTATTGGAGGTTTATTGAACGAATTTCCTATGAAAATGTGTTCAATAAACCTCCAATAAAATAAAAATATTTTTTATGAATATGGGGGTATAATTTTAGTTTTTTTTTTTTTTTTAATGGAATTGATGAATATTTTGTTTTTAAATGAGTAATTTAAAATTTTTTTGGGGCATATTTTTAACAATTTTGGGGCATGTTTTCTAATTTTTACTGCATATTTAATGCGCATAAAATGCATTTTTTAGAGCATATTTCTGGTTTTCCTTGTAATGTATATAAGTAAAGAAAAGTGGGCCTAATCTTGGGGAGTGGCATAAAAGTGAGTACATTAAAGGGTAGAAGTATAAAGTTTTAGAAGGGCTTTCTTGCCACTTGCAAGAAATTGGACATTAGGGTTGTACGTTCCGAGATGGCATAAGTGGCGCCCAGAATTTGATGTCGAACTAAAATCTCACCAAAGGCAAAAATAAAGCCAAAGACAAGCCATGAATAACGTTATGCAATATGTTGCGATCGGATTTTAAATGACGACGCAGTATACAAAAAACTAAAAGGGCGAAAAATTAAAAAAAAATTTTTTGAAATTCTTTTTAACTAATCTTTATTCCTAGGGGGTGACTGCCTCAATTAAATTTTTCGAACCACCTTAATGTACATTGTCAGTTTAAAATAAAAATTATTTTATTTCATAAAATTTAAATTTAGTTAATAAGTTAATGATTACTTTTAAAATCAAATCTCTTTTCTCAGACAAACTTATGAACTGCAAGGCATTTAAATCACTAAACATTTACACATATACATACATATGTATATGTTTATGAATGTTTATAAAATAAACTACTATTATTTATAGACTTATATAAATATTTATAATGGGTGATTTTTTAAGAGCTATAGGAAAGTCTAAAAAAACACATAAAATTCAGAAAAATGCATGAAATCTTTATTTGAATCAATAGTACGGTCCATCCGCTTAGTCCAATCTCATGAATAAATGCTTCAATGTTGTCTTCCAATGCGTCAATTGAAGCGTGCATGTGTATAGACATGAGCTTTAACATAGCCCACAAAAAATAGTCTAAAGGCGTTAAATCGCACGATCTAGGCGGCCAATTGACCGGTCCTGAACGTGAAATAAAATGTTCACTGAACTCGCCTCTCAATAAGTCCATTGTTAAGCGTGCTATGTGGCATGTGGCACCATCTTGTTGAAACCAAACGTCATGCAAGTCAAGCTCTTGCATTTTGGGCAACAAAAAGTTGGATATCATCTCACGGTAGCGCTCACCATTCACAGTTGCGTTACGATTCGTATCATCTTTGAAGAAATACGGTCCAATGATGCCACCAGGCCATAAACCGCACCAAACTGTGACTTTTTCTGGATGCATTGGTAGCTCTTGCAATGCTTCTGGCTTAGGGATTGCTGTTCGGTTTTAACCGAAATCAAAACCGCGGTTTTTAATACCTAAAAACCGAAAACCGACAAAAAAACTCGGTTTTAGGATTTACTTTAACAATATATTTATGCTTAAACAAATTGCAAATTATACATACTATTAGAACTTCATATACAAAAACTTTATACATAACAGCCTGCAACAATGGCAAGGTATAGTAAGTACTAAGAAGAACAAATGTTACCTTTTTAACTCTTAAGTAAACACCTGCTTTGTGTGGCACAAACTACTACCTGGGCCTGGCTGGGACCACTAGTATTTTGTATGGAGTTTTTGTGACCATAGAAAAAACTCACACTAGCGAACTCCTGGGCAAGGCGGATACTACTTTAATAGGTATGGAGTTTTATGGCTATAGCAGGAACATAATGTCGGGAAATAGAATAATTCTTTAAAAACAAAAAATATAATACGGCAGGGCCTGACCAAGGCCAGGTGGATACAATATGCATAAAATTTTCATTTGCCAATTGCCCACGGTGTTTACACTTTTTTCTCATTTTCTTGTAAAAAACACTTCGATTGAGGAAGACATAAAGTTTCATTCTAATATACTTAAGAATTATATAAAAAAAAATTGAAAAAATTCAAAAATGCTTGGCCGGTTACAGGTATACGCTAAAGGGTTAATAAAAGTACCTGTATTGAAACATATAAAAAAAATTGTAGTACATAAAAAAAAATATATATATGTTTATGTTTGAAGTTTAACTTTTATATTTTCAAAACCGAACCGAAACCGACCGGTTTTAATCATTTCAAAACCGAAACCGCGGTTTCTAATTTTTACGGTTTTTAGCAAACTCTATTCTGGCTGATCTTCACTCTAAAATTGACAATTTTGCTTATTAACGTACCCACTGAGCCAAAAATGAGCTTCGTCTAAAATGGAAGAAGCGCGCGATGAACTTTCTTAACAGAGCACACATTTTGATAATAAAATTCAATAATTTGCAAGCGTTGTTCGTTTGTAAGACGATTCATGGTTAAATTATAGACCAAACTGAAGATGTTTGTCAGTGAAACAAAACACGAAACGTGTGTCAGCTGTTTAAACCAGTGTTGCCAAAAAGATTATAGCTAAAAAATCACCCGATATTTAATACATATTTATTATGTGTTCCTTAAAAAAGCATTTACAAAACTAAATAAAATAGCCATTAAAATAAAATTAAATGTTAGCCCATAAAATTTAATCAAACGGAAAAACTGTCATACATGAATTGTTGCTAGCCATAAAATATTAACTTAACATACAACAATAAATCCTTATAGAAAGTGACAGATTTCTACAGACTACAAACATTTAACTTCTTTTTTTCTCAATAAATGAACGAACAGCACCAATGGCAGCAACACACGGATAACAATTAATCACTGGGTATAGCAAAAAAAAAAAAAAACCAAAGAAAAAAAATTAAATTAAGTTGCAAACAAAAACCAACAAAACGAAATATACGCGGTAAGTGTGAAAATGGCCAAAGGATTCCCTACGGACTTTGGTTGTGTTACATAATTAACAAAGAGATATTTTAGAGAATCAAAATTAGTGTTAAAATGTTAAAGTAAATTTTTGTTTGTACGGTTATGAATAGGAAAATATTTTTCGCAAATAACTTTTCGAAAGCCTTAGGCTTAAAGTTAGGATTTGCATTCTGCGTATTTACTTTCTTTCGTTTTTCATTTAAGTAAAAGTTAATTCAGTAAATCTTCTATAGCTTTGTCACTTTTGCACCAACCTGGGACTTGTTGGGCGCAACATGTTCGTTTTGTAATAAACTAGTTTCGTATGTTGTAAAACAGTTGAAAACCTTGAAAAGAGCAAAAAAAATCATGAAATTTTTAATGAATTTGGAACTTTTGTCCACTGTAACTCTGTCATTTATTGACCAATTTTTACAAGCCACACAGAAAAAATTATTGGCAGTTTTTTTTTCAATTAATAGTGATTTTTGAATTTTAAAACAAATTTGATTACGTTCTTAATTGATTGAATTAAAAAAATATATTTTTTTTCAATAAAAATTTTACTTGATTTTAAGCTTAATTTTAATTATAAGTTTAATTGAATCAATCAACTCGGTTGTTTGAATTGAACACTTTGTTGCTTTCTCCTTGTTGCTTTCCTCCCTCATCAACAGTTTGCGAAAAATGTTACAAGTGCAACCAAAATCTTTATAAATTTATTGTCTTTGCCCTTACATGTACATACACACATGTTTTTGTCATCAAAAAGAACAGTAAGCGTCGCGTGCAAAAAAAAACTATCAACAAGTAAAAAATTAACTGAAATTTGTTATAGACGAAATACAATTATGACCACCAACAATGTCAGTAATGAGCCTACATACATATGTATTTTATGCGTAAAATAAAAAATCGCCTTGTGGCTGACCACAGCGTTGACGGTGGTTATGGCCGCAATCGAAGTTAGGTGTTTATTTTCTTTGTTTGTTAATTCTTGAATTATTTTTGGCGTCAATTCATGTTGTGCGTTTAAAGTGAATAGGTGAAAAAAAGTAAAGCCAAATTACACAACAAAAACAGTTTTTTGTTTTCAATCTTGAGTACCCTGAAGAAACAGAGTTATTCTACAATTTTATACAAAGTTGTATGCATGAAATTCCTCTGTCAAAAAAATCTTCCAAAATTTGTACAATTAAGCATGAGCTATTACAATTAAACAAATAAAACAAGTTATTTTTAAACCATATTTAAATAAAACATATATTTTAAATATTATTATTTTGCTTCATTTAACCATCAACTGAATTGATTTAACAAACTTATTCAATTAACAATTTGTTTGATTGAATAATTTGCGTAATTGAATTTAGAGTGTATTTCAAATACACTGTTTAATTTATTCAATTAAAAGTTTAATCGATTTAATGCAAAAGTTCAATCACTGTTTTAATCAATACAATTATTAAAATAATTAATTTTTTGTATTGTAATCAATTACTTTAGTAATTCATTCAATTAAAATATTGATTTATTTTTAATTAATTTGTTAATTCATTCAATTAAAATATTGTTTAATATTAATAATTTTTTCAATTATTTTTGTAATTAAAATGTTAAAACTTTTTAATTGGAAAAAAAATTCTTGTTTTGCAATTTTTGCAAATTTGAGTAATTGGTATAATCATTTCGGTGATAGGTGCAAAATTAAACAATTTTTTGCTTGTTTCAATTATTTTGGTGATCAAAACCGTTTTTTACTTTTTTCTGTGCACCCATTGTGCATGGGACTCAACTTCAAAAGAAGCACGGTTAAAGCATGTTGATTGCTTACCAAAGCTTATCCTGAATATGCTCCAGCGATTTTAACATGCGATAAATGTTTTGTGTAGTTCAAAGGTGGTAATTTTAGGACGGAAGTCAAGGACCGTGCAGGTCCGCCAAAAAGTCTCTGTTTAATTGAAGGCAATTTTTTTCATCTTCAGAAAAGAGTTACAAAATCCTTTGAAGCCACTTAAACATCAATTTCAAAATGCTTTCCAGCAGCGGGATTCATTCACAAACAAGCAAAAAAAAGTCAGTAAGTAATTTATAGAAAGCGAATTTGAAAAAACTAACTTAAAAGCCCGATACGTTAAAACCTCAATTTATTATTGGGATACTGATGCTAAAAAATCCCCGAAAAGATAGAAACCGTATGAGAATTTATTTTATTTATCGCTAGCTGGCCAGGCAAACGTTGTTTTGCCACATAACTTATTTCTTGCAGATGTAACAGTGTCTGCTAGCCAAATTTTAAGAAAAAATTATAGGCTATAGTTCTTTCCAGATGTTACACTATTTGCCTGCCCAATTTCAAGAAAATTAATTGATTAGTTAAGAAGATATAGGGAGGTGGAGCTTTTACCCCTCTTGCCATATTCAATGCCCTGTCCTCTTTCCGATGTTACAGTGTATGCATGTCAAATTTTAAGAAAACCGCTTGATAAGCTAAGAAGATAGAGGGAGGGGGAGCTTTTACCCCTCTTGCTCTATTTCACGTCCTAAATAATAAAAACACTATTTGCCTGCGAAATTTCAAAAAAATCGGTTGATTAGTTACGAAGATAAAGGAAGAGGGAGCTTTTAGCCGTCTTACCCTATTTTACACCCTATTCCCCATTCTCTTTTAGATGTTACATTTTCTGCATGCCAAATTTTAATAAAACCGGTTGATTAGTTTAGAAGATTGGGGAGTGAGAGCTTTTACCCCTATTGCAATATTTTGCGCCCTCTAGCGATATTAAATATACTACACGACCTATTCTCATACCTAACAAATACACATACAAAATTTTATAAAAATCGGTCAAGCCGTTTCGTAGGAGTTCAAAATGGAGGATACAAAGACATGTTTCGGAATGAGGCCACATGTTGCAGACCAGTTAACAATTATTAAGAAGCTACACAAAAAGAAAAACACTCGGGATTAATCAAGTTTTTTATGATTACTTTAAGGACGAGTCGTACTCTAAAATTCAAGTACGAATAACACTAAAATGTACTCAAAACAATCCAAAATGGGATAACTTTCAAAAATCAATCACGGAATTTCTTAAAATAAGTACAAAACTCTTAAACCAAGTAAAAAAACAGATTACACTTTTCGTTGATAGTGCCACTCTGAGAGTAAAATTACAAAGTAAGCGTTTTAATCTCACTTAACTTATTAAAGTTTGTTGCAGACACTACAAAAACCCCACACAAGTAGTTAAAAAACAATTTGCTTGTTGTGAGTAGAAACAACAAAAACAACAGACCCAGCCAAAAACACATTATTTTCATGTTGAAAAGGTTAAATTGAGAACTCTTGCTTCTCATTTAGTTTATATTTGCAGTTATATACTTATGTACATAAAGATTTTAAAGTAAAAACTATATCGAGAATAATGATGTAAGGTGTTAAACGGGTAAGCAAATCAATCATAACAAAATTCTCCTTCCAATTTCATTTTTGGTTTATTTCTAGTACGAATTCGGAATTGAATCAAGCGCATTTTAAAATTGATTCAATCTAAGTTTTACGTTAATCAATCTCATTTTCGGATTATTTCAAGTACGGAATCGGGATTGCATATGGGTAATTAAAGTATTTTGCGATTGAAAATCCGTACTTGAATCAATCTTTCTGTACTTTATTCAAGAAAATCCGTACTTACCGTACTATTAATACCGCTTCGGATTGATTTGAGTACGGATGGATTGATTTTTCTTTTGAGTGTAGAGGTTTCCCCGTCCGACTACTATTTGTTGTGATCGATTCGAAATGCTTTTACAACTTTATGCTTAACTTGAAAACAGAGTATCCAAAACTGGATTAATTTGTTTTTGGCTTTAAAAATGTGAGTAGTTTTTTTCACGTGGAATTAATATGTTACCATAACAGCTATCGATATTTATAGTCCTTTTGGTCAAAGGATGCGAGAGATTCCACATTTTCAAATGTGCACTCATTTGTACCCCGGAGGATGTGCTGCGTCTCTCAGGGGCCGTAGTTAAAGCATCTTGAAAAATTTAACCTGTTGCTGTTACATCCACTTTGGATCCCAAATTACAGGGCTTTTGGGGCCAAGTAACACCAGAGCACTTTTTCTTTTGGTGCAACGGAAGTCAGTAGCCCCCGCTGATCCTTTTTACCGGTCTGTCGATTGTTTCCTAACTTTCAGGATGATTGTCTTTTCATTGAATATGTACTTTAGGGGAGCACTTGGTGGTTGTGGCTTAAGGCCAAAGTCGCGGGCAGAGTGTCGTCAATCGTCAACATGGTGGACGAAATTTTTACACCCTTGGGAAAGTTCGACTTGTGGAAGGGTAGGTGTAAAATTTGTTTGGATTGTACACACGAATGGGTATTAGCGTATGCAAATGATCCATAACTCCCACAGGGGCATTTGGCAAGTGCTAAATATTAACACAGCATGTGGTCGTCAATCGTCAACATGGTGGACGAAATTTTTACCCCCTTGGGAAAGTTCGACTTGTGGAAGGGTAGGTGTAAAATTTGATTGGATTGTACACACGAATGGCTATAAGCGTATGCAAATGATCCATAACTCCCAAAGGGGCATTTGGCAAGTGCTTAATATTAACACAGCATGTGGTTGAGATCCACCATAGGATTAGGTCTTAGTGCTGCCGCTCATATTAAACGAAATCAAAACTGTACACCTATTAGGTCTTCATCGAGTTTTTAGTCAGTACTGACTTTCATACTCGAATTACACGCGTTAAGATAATTTCAACAAGCCGAAATAAAATAACGAAAATTGTATGAAGGTCAAATCGGTTAGTTGTTTGGTTAACGTGGTAGCATGCCCAGAGCTAGGCGTGCTGCACGTAGAGTCGACAGTGCCTCCGTTTTTACACCAGACAACCCGTCAAGAATAGGAACCCCCGATCAAGCTTGTCCCAGGGCAAGGCTTAGGTGACTAGAGCCAGCGCATTTCGTTGAGATATTTTAGCAAGATGCCAAGTTTCACCTGCGATATCTCAGAGAGTCCTTGTAGAAGGTAATTCCCAAGTAATATATTTCGTGTTGAATCAAACGCTGGGCAATCACATAGTAAAAATACTGTCGCTTCAGTTCCAGGTTGCCTGCAGCTGCGACAGCATTCATTAAAAGGGAGACCGAGGCTCATAGCGTGCTTACCATTCCTCAAGTGACCAATAAGTACGCATACCAGTATCGACATGTCTCTCCGACTGAAGTTGAGAAGTCGCTCAGAGCGACCAATGTCATATGTGGGCCACGTTACTTTGGTAGCCCTGCAACCAGCAGTTTCTTCCATTTATCGTCAGCCATATCCAGATAGTGTCAGAAGATGTTGCTGCTGATAGTACCCAGCGGTGTTGCGACTAGCACAACCTGTGAAATATCAAGAGCGGCTCCCGTCTTGCCCAGTCCACTTGTATTCATTCATTTTGATTGAATCAGTCCGATTTTGCCCATTTTCAATACTTAATACTTTTTTTATATAGAAAATGAAATCAGAATTTCTTAAACGCATGTTTTATAACTTATTTTATTCGTTTTATACCTGGCTTTCTAATAATTTATAAAAATATTAAACTTTTACCCTTCGTCCAAAATTCTAAAGTTATGATGAAATGCATTCGCCTAATTATGTTGTTTATGTCACCATATGCAAATAGAAAAATCTGTTCCCAATAGAAAAAACCCCGAATAAGGATTTGATTTACGCGCATTAAACTCTGTATGTATAGTCCGCGTATTTGTATTTAAAGGCTTGAAAAGTTTTTGCTTTTAGCAGACCAGTTTAATGATGCCATGGGCGGTTCTATAATATGACCATGATATGGTTGTGTTTGTCTTATCGTCGTTCCGGAGTTATCTTGTCGTATATCACAAAATCGAATAAAATGAGATAAGACCGTTTTCTGTCTCTTATGGGTTATGAGATATTACGAAGCCATTTTGTTGTATATCCACTTTTACGAAAAATTTCATATTAGGCAAGTTACAAAAGAGAGACTATCTTATTAATATTACTGTTATTTTAACATTTTTCGTTTTATATGTAAAGAGATTTTTGTGTACTACCAACGGCTATTTATATTGATGGAATTATTGCTATATTGCCTAAATTCATTTTATTGTTAAGCAATTAAAGTTTAAATATTCAGGGTGGTCCAACTATAATGCACAATGTTAATTGTAAATAAAAAAAAAAGTTTTTAGAGAATTATCTGAATATTTTTATTATTAAAGAAGGATCTATGACAAAATATCAGCAAAATGCTCGTCGCGGCTTCGGTAGCATACCTCTGTCCGATGGTCCAAATTTTCAGTGGTTCTGAGACGTAATTGAGGTTCAATGTCCTTAATGTGTCAAATTATATAATCCTTTAGCTCTTGAATTGTTCTTGGCTAATTGACGTACACTTTTAATTTTAAATATCACCAAAGATAGAAGAGCCATTGTTTCGTTGGCCATGTGACACATTCTTTTGGAACTACTTACCGTCCAGGTCCATATCCCAATTTCTGGCAAAAAGAAATCCGTTATCAGCTCGCGATAGCGAACACCATTCACAGTAACTGCTTGGCATACCTTATTTTCGAAGAAGTAAGGCCCGATGATGCCGCCTGGCCATAAACCGCACCAAGCATGAATGCACAGGCGTTTATACACTTCCTATAAAGCCGGTTTGCTAAAATTTGCGCACAATTATCCCGATTGTGGACACATTTGATCGATTATGCTGACCAAAAAATCAAGATGTACACAAAATATTTTTTTGATTTGAACGCCCATTTTCGTAAAAGGCTTCAGCAATCTTAACGCGCTGCTCAATGCTGTACCTCTCCATGGTTGAATTTGGCGCTGATACCAAGAAATGTTAAATTAAGTTGGACAAAAATTTGACGTTACGGTTTGACTCACAATTAACATCGTACATTATGGTTAGACCACCCTTAAGAAATAATAAACCTTGAAATTATACATACTAAAGTAAATTCGTAAATATATTTTTCACTTGCATAAATTTTTGTTTCGAAAATTATTATAACTTAATTTTCGATATTGGTAAAACACGTGAATGTAGTTTTTTAATAACTTATTTTGACTTATATCCCACAAACTTAAAAATATATCGCAAAAAGTGGGGTATACGACAAAATTGAATAATTTTTTCGTAAGTGACAATGATTATAACTTGAAAATTTTTTTCTATGGCTTTGGATATTTTTACATAAATCGATAAAGAACTTCAAACACAATATCTGACAAAAATATTGGACGACTTTTTTCACGTACATTTTTGTGTATAAAAATTTGAAACTTAAGATTCGATTTCCCAAAAAAAAATGTTTGCGATATACGGCAAGATAACTTCGGCACGACGTTATGTCATTAATTACGAGTCTTTAATTTATAATATGGTTGTGGTGACAATAATATGTTTGGAATTTTTCCCTTAAAAATAATCCACTTTTCCTTGATCATATTAAATCATATTCTTTGCGTGTGCGAAAATAATTCGGTTTTTTTTTAAATATCTATATAATAACATTATTTTCAAATTCCAATATCAATCCTGTTAAAAATTTTCAAAGTTAAACAAATTATCTAATAAATTTGTGTACATTAACACAAACCATTTTTAAAGCTTCGCTCATAAAATATACCGATAATCGAAATATGAAAAACAAACACATCCTGTTAAATTAAATTTATTAACCAAAAAATGTTAAGCAAATAATTTTTATATATTCCCCAATAAAAAAAAATTCATATATGAAAATAGTGTCCATAATTTAAACTAAATTTTTTAATGGTTATTGTTAAATTGAATGTAATGTCCTTTAAATTTATGCACCCACAAAGCAATATACTATAGAACATAGATAGATAAAAAGATGTGTTCGACAGATAAGGATAGCAATAGACACACATACATACATTTAAATGTGTTTTAGACATATAAAATTAAACACACACACACATAGACACAGTTTGTGGGTTTTTAGAAAAACAATTGAAAACAAACAAAGAGAGAAAATTTCAGGGACATTTCGACGCTTTTAACAAAAAATAAAAAAAAAACTACGACATGGTCTACAACTAAAGCATATTATGGGTCAGTTTAATGTGAAAAATGTATGAGAATATTTGTGTTAGTACATGTATGTGTTTGTGTGCTAAAGCTGTTGCAACCAAATGTTAAATTTATATTTTGTGTGCTTTGGTGTTGTTTTTTTTCTCTCTAAATGAAACCAAAAAATTTCTATATTTATATTGGAAATAAATTTATTTTCGTCCTTTAGCCTTGAACTTTTTTTATGGGTTTTGCTAATCAAAGGCCTCGTTAAAGTAAAGGGAAATATCTAAAACTATATATTTTACCATTTCGGTTTTATATGACTGATACTGGTCATTTGATTTTGTATTCATTTTATTCTTTTAAGTGGGGTCAGTCTGCTAAATTTTATGTTTTTTATTTTATTCTTGTTGGTATTTTTTTTATTTGCCGAGCAAGAAACTTCTAATTTAAACAAATCTTTTTTGTATGTTCTTAAATATTTGCAAAAAATATTTGCCCGTATTTGTTTCAAGGTCAATAAGTTTGCTAAAACTTAAAGTTTCTAAGGTCATTTATTCGATATTCCGCTTGCTTTAAGAACAGATTTGGCATTTTTTTTTTTTTTTTTTTTTTTTTTTGAGGAACTTCTGCTGTTCTTTAAGTCCTCGTCCATATAATGAAACATTCGCTGCAAAATATTTGAGTTTGTTTATGAAAGGGAAAGACGAATCGAAAAGTATACTTTCTTTTGTGTACAAGCAACTTTTGCGAATTTGTTATTGAAAGAGAGAGAGAGAGAGAGAGAGAGAGAGAGAAATTTATTGAAAAAAAGAGAGAAGTCATACAAAATGCTTAATTGCTGCAAAACAAAAGTTCTGTCTTATGAACATGAATACAGTTTCAAAAGAGTATTGAAGAAAGTTTCTGCAACTGTTTTTTATAATATGGACGAGGACTAAAGCTTTATTTACACAACACAAAATAAAAATTGATTTCAATTAAATAATGTGTGATATTAATTAAAAATTAATTAAATTTGCACCAGTAAGCAAATTAATAATATCAATTAAATGTTTTTTGATATTAACAACGTTTTCTGTAGTAATGTAGTTGTATTAGCATACGTTGAATTCCCTTGATTAAATTTTTAATTAAAACTGATTTTGTGTTTAATTTATGGTTGGTTTGAAAAAAAAATTTCGAGAATTTCTTCGGTGCAGTTAAAATAAAAATACATGTGGGGGATTTCATGTCAAGTGACCCAATTTTTAAATCGATGTCTTTCGATTTGGATGAAATTTGCAGCACGGTTAGTCCTATTTGATTGTGTTTGACATTTTAGCCATACAGGTGTTCTTTCGTATCCATGTAACTTATTACCTATTGGTGTTAGCAAAATTTGTCCCAAGTAGCTTCGATAGCTACTTGATCAATCTTTTAAAAAAAAATTGTTTTTTTTTTTAATTTAAAACTTTATTTTTATTTTATTTTTTATCCGGAATGTTATTTTTTTTTTTTTTTTTTTTGCTCAAAAGAAAGCTTATGTCTTTTCCTTTAGTTTTGGTCGATTTTTGGGATGCGAGTTGCTAATGTTTAAAAAAATAATTTCTAACTCTAGACGAGGGTTTTTAAATTTTTAGCATATGCATATTTTATATAAAGATTAGCTGTCAGATTCATTTAGTGACGACTTTGTTGACAATTTATCACGTAGTGTTATAAACCAAGCATATCAGGTGTTGGTGCTATAAAGCATAATATGATTGATAAACTTGATATAGGTCCTAATTGTGTATAACGCAACGCAACGCCAGTAGTTACATTGAAAGCAAAAACTTGTTAGGGCCATAATCTCGGAATCGGGTCGTATGAAAAGGGTCCATTTTATTGCCCGAAATACCACTGCTAATCATAAGCGCGCGTCGGAACAAGGTGCATCATATCTGTATATATGGGTGAAATAATTACTAAGGAATCAGAATCTCTTGATGTTCTTGGCATGAAAATACAATGTGGACAAAAGATATATTCAACGTGTCAAAAAAAGCATTCAATTGCTTCGGGTTTTCAAACGGTGTAGGAGATACTTCGCTCTATCTCCAACCTTTATCGACCGAGAATGGAAAACAACTCTCATATGTGTGATGGTGCTTCAAAGTCTATTTTGGAGCTTCTCGTCTGCGCGCAGGAGAGGGCAAAGTTTCTCATTGGCTACAGTAGGTTGTCCAATTCTACTGACCTCCTAGAGTACCGTTGCAATGTGGATTGTATTTTGCTGTTTTATCGTTACTTGAATGTAATGTGTTTTTATGAGATTAGGAATCGGGTTCCCGAAACTATATGATTGTTTGTAATACGCATTTTTCCTCAAAAGCCCATCCTTTAGTGGTCGATTGGCTGGCGAATCTTACAACGCATTACTGGGAGAATTCGTTCTTTGACCGGACTGCACGTATGCAAAATGACCATCCTGCGAAAGTCTTCCCTCTCACTTTCAACATTAATAAGTTTAAGTCGAATGTCCACAAAAACTACTCCCTCCATCCTCCTTCCTATAACCTATTTTTCTAGTTTCAACACAATACAATGCCTTAGTAGGGGTGCTGGTCCTAACAACAATAACAAAAATGGGATCTATGTGACGAGGATAGGTCTAATAGGGCCCGTACACAATACCTTCATGATTGTGCAATCAAGTGATTGTGCAATTAAGCTTGAAGCACACAATACACCAGCATGCTGGTACAAAATTAATTTTTTACCAAAAATTGTGTGGAAAAGGTTGTAATGAATAACGATAAAATTTTCTACCATTTTATTGTAGAATTATTTTTTAAATCAAATTTGCAGTATTTCATACTTTTAACTTTCCATAGCCAAGTCATTGTTTTATAAAGTTCGTGAAATTCTCCCCAAAATATTTTTTCTGGCACAATCATGATGGTACTGTGTATGGGCCCTATAATGACGACAGTAGAATTTGTCATAGTAAGACGGGGGAGGAAACGGTATTTTACTTTCACTGCCAATGCTCCGGACTCGGGGATATAACGATTAGGTATTTTGGGAGACCAGAATTGTTATGCTTGGATGCTCTATCTAATGTAGCACGAAGTTCGATCTTTATTTTCTGCAGGGAACCAAACTGGTTGGAGGCTTTAGTCTGAAGAGCAATCTGGTAACCACCGGCTTGACCCGGATCAGTGTATCACAAAGCGTTGCTTTTAAGGTATTAGTGAGCCATCCATCTTTATTTCCAAAAACTTTGAAATAAAAATTAGTTTAGCACTTGTTGCATTTTAAGCAAGAAAAAATATGGACTTGAAATTTGTGTTTGAATAATAATGGGCTAATTAAAAACAAAATTAACAGCTTTGATACTTTAATCGATAGTGTAGTTATTGATGCTGACACGTAGAGAACTACTACTTCTGTATTTATTTATTTATTATATATTCAATTCCTGTACAACAAGATTTAATCTTATATTTAAAGTCCATCACATACAATTGAATTAAATAAAATTAAACTATAAATTATTTATATAATAGGTCTGTCTGCGTACACATATTTTGCGCAAAATGTTGCAAAATCTTGCAAAATGTTGTCTGCGTACTCCAATCCTCTTGCAGCGAGAGAGCCAAAAAGAGAATTTTTTGACAGTTGGAAGTTAGAGAACTTGCAAAATGTTACTGGAGGAATTTCCGCTTGCAAGATTTTGCAAATAGTTTGAACAGCTGTTTGAATGAAATAGTTTTTGTGAAATGAATATAAAAATTTAAATTTAACAATGGCAGAGGTAAGTAGTTAGAATTGTGTTGATTTGTAACGTTTATAATAAATTATAATAAACAAAACATTTTACTTCATGCTAAAAAAATCCAAATATACAGTGCGACCGTGGCGTAAGTGGAGTGGAGATGGCAGAACCAATAGAACCAGCAGAACTTTGTGGGACAAACTTTGCAATTGAAGAGGCGAGTAGTTGGAATTGTGTTCTTGGCGAGCACTTCACATCCAAATTATTTTTCTCCGTTGTCAAGCTGTTGGAGGGCACTCTATTGGGTATTTCATTCTTTTTTTCCATTGTAAGCCGGCACTATGTTGGGCAATGTAAGCAAAAGAATTTTATAAAAAACCCGACAAATAAAACTAAAAACTAAGAAGAAATTGAATTTACCAAACTAATAACAGTGTAATAAACAAGTTTTTTAATTTACAACAGTTTTTAAGCTTCACTTTAATTAATAATTTTTGAATTTACCCCGAGAATTCTATTTTGCGTAAACATATGCTAAAATTCTTTTGCTTTGTTATTTCAATTGTTTACACACCGATCAGCTGTTTTCTTGCAAAATTTCACTGGATACTGTCTGCGTACTTTTTGAGATTTTTTCAGCCGATAGAGTAATATTGGTCTTACTCTCCCAAAAAAATTTACTGAGTATTTGCTACTGGAAAAGTACCCAGACAGACCAAATATGATAACAGTTATCTACTGCGGTGCAAAATATTTAAATAAGAAGTTTTAAAAGATACTTGCGTTGCTATTAAGTTGCTGAACTTGAGGAAGACAATTCCATAGACGTGACGCATGTATAAACAAATTCTGTTCGGATACAAGAAGGCTATGCAAGGGAATTATAATTCTTTTACCTCTAAGTGATCTGGCAAACCTAATTTAATCGCCAAGATATCGTGGAGTCTCCGAATAGATAAGTTTATGTAATAGTAAGAGTACACGAATGTTTAAAAGATTGTCAAATGAAACGCCGTATAGTTTTAAAGAGGCATGTGACACATGATCATATCTACCAAGGCCAAACACATATCTTACAATATTATTATATAAGACATTTAGCTTCCTTCTACTAATGGAATCACAATTTGCAAAAAGTTCACAACCATACATTAAACCTGGAAGAAGATAAGATTTTGCAATCATTAATCTAATATAAAATGGAGTATAGTTTTGTGTCGACCAAAGGCACCTTAGCTTTATATAAGTTTGACCAGCAAGTGTGTTGACATGATTTGTCCAAGTAAGACTGTCATTGAAAATTAGCCCAAGGTTTTTGGCCGCATTCACAATATTGATTTTTCCCCCATTAATTAAAATATCAAGACCGATATTAGAAACAAGTGATCTCTTACGTATTATTATGCACTTCGACTTATTAGGGTTTAAACAAAGTCCGTTAGACGTTGCCCAACGATAAATTTTATCCAGATCATCATTGAGTCTCATGATGTTTTGAGAAACAGATTGTACTTAAGTACAACTGCACATCATCTGCGTACATATGTATATTGCAGTGAACGAGATGTTTTGGCAAGTCGTTTATATAAAGCGTAAAAAGCAATGGTCCGAGAATTGACCCTTGAGGTACACCTCTAGATAAACGTAATGAAGAAGATTGCACATTGTTTGATTGGACAAATTGCGAACGATTTGAGAGGTAGGAAAATAAAAGTCGTGTTGATGTTTCCGAAAAGTTAAAAAAGTGCACAAGTTTCATGAAAAGCATACTATGGTAACCGTGTCAAAGGCTTTTGAATGATCAAGAAGAACTAGGAAATTTAGCTTGCCATCATCTAGTTCACGCCGTATATTTTCAGATACATCCAGTAGTGCAGAAACACCACTATGATTAATACGAAACCCTGATTGTTTATCAGACAACAAATTATTGGCACTGATATATGATATCATTTGAAGATGAAGAATTTTCTCCAGTACTTTAGACAAGTAGCACAGAATAGCTATTGGCCTAAATTCAGAATCAGTTTTTGGTATTGGCACTATTTTTGCATATTTCCATTTCAACGGAAAGGTGCTAGTCATATTGATACTGTTGAATAAATGGGTTATATATGGCAAAAGTATTTCGGCTTATGAAATTTTTTATTAACCACAACAATATCAAAATATCGGAACAAAATGAAAAAAAATTTACATACAACAGAGTTTGAACAATTTCATTAAATATTGAATTCTCAAGGACGAATTAAGATATATCTTTAAGTTTAATTTGTGATCATTTATTTCCGAGAACCAAAATATAAATTTTTTTTTATACCAAAAAACTTTAAAAGTATTGAATCCTTAATCAGCTTTTAAATGTTCTGTTTCTGTTCTTTGTATTTTATTTTATTTTTCTTGGTCACCCAACTCATTCAACATATCATTTTCTTAATCCTGTTAACATCTTTTTTTTCAATTTTATGAAGCATTTGCGAAAAACCAATAGAATCTAATTTATTTACAAGTCGTAAAACCTACAAGAATTTAAACAATTTTCAACAAGACAACAAATAAAAATAAAACCTTTTGTCTACATATGTAAAATTAATAGCAAAAAAAGTTGTATATATTCCTATTTTCCCAAAAATCAAATCTGTGCATTCAGTCGAAATATCAGTTAAATTAAGAGTTTCAAATAAATAGCCCACACATGCGGACACATACACAAGATCAAAGTTATAAGAATTACGAAGGCTAACCTAATGTTAAATGCTCGCATACTAACGCAAATGCATATGTACATGACAGATTAATTTGATGAACAGTTGAAAGGGAAACATGAATGTGAGAAAATTAAATCAAGAAAAAAAAATATGAAACCACAAAAAATTGGTTGTTGGTACTAAACATGGCAACATGGTTGACAAACCACAAACTACCAACCTAAAATCACACATACACCAAAAAACTGGCAACAATTTAGCATTGTAAATATACTCAAACACTCGCACACACACACAAAGAGATATATATACTTGAGCACATTTCTACCCCCAAAAACAGATATAAAAACATACAAAGTTGAGGTCCATGATATTTATCATTCAACCCGCATATTAATGCAATTTTTACCTTTGGCTTTTTGCAAAATAGTTATACTAAAGGATACAGTTATTCACACATATATTTGTAACTGTAAATGTGTGTGTGTGTTAGTGAGTGAGTGTGTGGATGTTTGCTTTAACATAAAACAAATCTTTTTTTAATAGTATTTTCAGGCTATATTTTCAATCCTTGAACACAAAATACCACATTAAATGTTGTAAGCCTTTTGCTACCTTTCGACGGACATCTGGACACAGACAACTACAACAATATTAAAGCTACAAATTGGGTGGTAATTTGGTCCCTTTCCCTTTCGTTTAGTTCTTTAGAAATGTAAAATACTGCTTTAGCATTTCCAATAGAAATGTCTGAAAATGTGATAAGTTCACTTGAGCTTGAAATGAAAGACAGTGATTTTGAGATGTCACATATGAAAAGAAAAGTGATGATATTTAGCTTTAA
The DNA here is from genome assembly GCA_930367215.1 of Pollenia angustigena. Taxonomy (NCBI): domain Eukaryota; kingdom Metazoa; phylum Arthropoda; class Insecta; order Diptera; family Polleniidae; genus Pollenia; species Pollenia angustigena. The sequence continues at coordinate 169,942,412 of OV884059.1, read as the reverse complement.
TAAACTCAATTCAAAACGCTTAGGCTACAAAAAGATTTGGAAAAGTGGATACATAATGTTGAAAGTTTTAAAGCAAAATGTTTAAAAAAAGCTTTATTCATCTAAATCGAAAAGCCTTTAATATATATTTTTCTTGAAATGACAATAGGCTTATATGTTATTTTAAAATAGAATATATCGACTTCGAATTTTGTATACAATTTTTTTCCCGGAATAGAGGTTTTTGAATTATTAGTAAAGACACTGTTAAAAGGCTTTTTGTTTTTTCACATTTTAAGTACATGTGTATTTTGTTTTAAAACTGTTTTGTTGTCTTTACCAGCTAAGAAGGCGCTAGCACAAATGAAACGATCGAACATTTTTGTGCTGAACTGAAAGAACGAAGTTTGTAAGTTTTTACGAAAAACAAAACGCACTGAAATGTTCTGATCTTTATGTTGGTTTGTCATGTTCAGTATTATATTTGTGTTTTTTAAGGTTTTTACTACACAAACACTATATTCGTTTGCGTGTTTAATGTTTCTACCGTACATAACACTAAAGTACAGTATATAATGTATATTTTCGAACTCTGAATTCAACAACTAATTTAAATAATATTTTTTATCCAAATTTTCAATATTTTTAATCAGGCTTAAGTTCACAAATTTAATTTTCATTAAATTATTTTTATGAATTTTACAACATGAAAATTAATTAAAATTTTTATTGATAATTATTCATTCTTGACTGACCTAAAATTCGAACCAAGGCGGCTGGTTACCCTGCCCTCGACGACGGGTGACGTCAAAAGTCAAACATCAATCCTTAAACCAAATTGTATTTTAACCTTTGATAGATCGAAATAATATTTTTCATTATAATATCTGTGGTCACAACCCATAACAGCCTAACTCGAGTTAGGACACAATTTAGTTATTAGTTTTTAATTATTTGCTACAAATTTTTCATTTTTGTGGCTGGTATAAGAAGGCAATTAACCCTAAAAAACCTAATAGCTTAATGAGTGGTTTATAGAACACGAGCGCAAAACTCGTCCGTTTAACTTACATACATTTAAAACAAAAACGGGCGAGTTTTGCGCTCGTGTTCTATAAACCACACATAAGTTATTTTTCTAAATGACTGTTTTTGGCATAGCCGCCTAAGTTAATACAGGATTACAACATATATAAACATTATTTTTTCGTTATTGCCTAAATCAAATTATATTTTAACAACCAAATCTGAAAAATTTTGCCATAAAATAATAATTTATGTCAATTTAGGCGCACTGAAAGTTTTTTATTTTATTTGGAATAATAATCTTACTCAACTTTAACTTTTCGACTGCCTTTTGTTAAACAATTCAAAAGAGCCTAAGTGTCTTTTTCGGTAATATCTTTTGACTACGACAAAAAATAACTATATTTTCTTAGCAACTAAGTAAAGCAATTCATTTCTTTAGAATCTGTAGAAAAGTTTTCCAAAAAAAGCCTTCTCCTGATTTTCAGTGAAGATTCCAAACTTTAAACTGCTGTACTGGAAATACTGAAAAACAGACTTAGGCTGTTATGACTTGTGACCATAGATATATTAATGTCATTATTAATATGTTCAAATGCAACCATAATATGGTTTTGGCTTCATGATGTTGCACTTATTCAAATATGACATATATAATGTTCCCGATGACTATAACATGGTTAAAGTAGTCATAGAATGTTTACAAATTTAAGCAAATGTTTTGCTAACGGGACCATCGGAAAATTTGTTGTATGTACGTGCGGGTATTTGAACTAAGGCTTAAAGCTCCTTATAGTGCTCCGAAACTTTTTATGAGAAGTGCCAGCTAGTTATGTTTTTAGCCAGTTAATTATTCCAATTAAATTTAAAATATTTCTTTTATCTTGATACTTAAGTCGGCATATTTTGTTAATATAAATATTAGCATATTATTACAGAGTGGAACAAAATTAAACTTTTTATGTGTTGTTTAGACGTTTGATGACAGCAGCAAACACACACAACTTTAAAAAGTTATTTTTGTATGGAAATCGCGATTTGTATCAATTTAATTGTCTCAGTAAATTGTGAATAAAATCAAAAGTTGTGCACCGATTACAATGAAATACAGCTCATTTCATTCGATATACGCTAAGCTAACGGTTTTTATACCAAAACTATGATTTTTTTAAGTTTTTATGAATTTTTTTTTAAAAAAAAATTTTTTTTTTAATTGTTCTTTTTTTAAACTTCAATGATGTATCTAAAGCTACTGGGCAAATTAAAAAACAATGTAAAATTAAAGATAATGGCGCATATTCATAAATTAAAACCAAGTGTTAACTTTGTTAAGTACCTATTTAAGTTATTCACAGATGATTACATTCGGCATAAAAAGTTTACACTTAATTATGGGTAAAGCTGTAACTAAATGCCAACTAACTAATACATTCAAAGAACAGCTGATTTATATAATTTTATAATTTATTTCAAAAGAACAACATTTTTCAAGTGGTTATAAAAAGAAAAATGGGAAAAATTGTAAGAGATATTTAAATAATATCAGATAAAAACATGAAAACAAAAAGTTAAGACGTATAAAACACGCTGCAATCCATTTGAAATTATTTCCTACTACATACAAAAAACATCGATACAAGAAAAAATAAACTAGAGATGTGTTCTTAGTCGATAAAATTTTATTGAACATTTTAATTTTTACAACTCCTTATTTTAATTGATTTATATACTACTATAACCAAAAAATAACCTTTTTAGAATTTGTGTTACTTCTTTCAAGAACAAAAAATGGGGTTTTAATAGTTTGATAAGCCTTTTAATTAATTACAGAATATAACGTTCAAAATATTATCGACATTTAATTTTCTCTACATGCCAATATACATGGTTGCATTTCTTCTATCAGCTGAGAGCTGTTACTACGTTAGTTATGAATTGTAAATAAGATCTATAACTATCTGTGAACTATTTTTTAGTTTCTGTTTTGCTAGTTACAACTCTAGTTATGATTTCTGAATATGCGCCAATATTGATGGCGAATTTTGGTTTTTTTAAGTGAATATGGTGCACCGTTTTCCAATTTTTGCAATATTTGTAGTGGAAGTGTCTAAATTTGGGAAATAACGGTATATCTCGAAAAGTCGAACTGAGGGCAGATTTGAATTCAGCGTCCGAAATAACCTTAAAAACAATATGCAGCTCTTAATAAACAAAAACCTTGCTCTCTTGTGTTATTATTTTGTGCCAAAAATCCGCCCTTTTGTTTTATTTTAAACAACTATCTTAGACTCTTGGGTTTTTAAGAAGAATATAACGATACCTTAGCTGACAAAATCCAAGATAAGCAACAACATAACCCTTCCTCGACAGTGGGTTAAAAAAGAGTTTGAACGTAATAACAAGCACATTTTTTGGTCACTCATATCAAGAACCAAAAATTTATATTTTATTTGCAAATAAGCTCAATAAGTGATCACATAATTTTATGATCAACGATAATAACTGGCATTAAGTAATTATTTCCATACATTCTTTTCCTTGTTATTGAGCAAATTTTGTTTGTTTTTTAAACCCTTCTGCTTTATTATTTAGTGTAAATATTAGGGTGGGTCAATTTGTTTGGGTAAGAAAAAACGTGGCAGGCGTATAGCAAAATCGAAATGTACATCAAATTCTAAGAAAATTACCCACCGAGAGGATTATATATTTCAAATTATTTTGTTTCAGCATTATAGAAACGAATAGTAATGTAAACATGCTTTTTATTTGAAATATCTGTCAAGTCGATTACAATTGAATACCTTTCATGACTTTGTTTGATTCCTTCAATTTTGTTTTAAGTTCTTGGTGTTTCAACATCGTTGATTCCGCCGGTATGTTGTAGTTTTATGCCTAGTACTCTGTTCAAATTTGTGAAAAATGTTGAGCAACATTTATTATTTCACACGAAAATTTTGACATGTATTAAAGTTATCTATTTTGCGAGTTTGTACAATTTGACGTATTTATTCCTGTTAAGTATGCGACATTGTTTTACGAATGTAAACAAACGCCACATGTATTTTACTAAAAATTATTTTTTTTAATAAATAAATATGTATAAAAACTGTTACCGGTAGTGTTATTTTAATTTTTTAATTCTTATTTAATAATCATTTCATAATTTTTTGCCTTTGCTTAAAACTCCACGTGAAATAAGTGCAGCTTACGGCTCCGTGCAATAACTCCCAGGTGCAATAAGTCCCAAGAAAAAAATGAAATTAGACCCAAAAATTGTTCATACAAATGTGGGAGTAATTTCATTATGAAATAGCTCCCAGCCCTCTCGATTTTATTTCATTTTTTTGGAAGTTATTTCATTTTTTGCCTGGTAGTTATTTCATAATGAAATAAGTCCCCGAAAAAATTAACGTGGAAGTTATTTCATTTTATTTTGGTTTTCGGTGTTATTTAATTTGCTGTGGGAGTTATTTCATTTTTTGTGGGAGTTTTTTCATTTTCAATTATTTGCAATTTCTTAAAATTGTTTAAAATTTTATACGGTGTTTATAACGGGATATTTCAAACTAAGTATTTGAATACAATGGCTTAAGTTTATCAAAGAAGAAAATTTTGCTAATTGCAATTGCAGTGTCTTATGGTTACCGGCTACGCAGTGAAGCTTTAGTTAGAGAAGCCGTGTTTGTTATACCAAAGAGTATAAAATCCTTGCGCCCGGCCGAAGGCCGCCTATGCAGAGAAGCTTTAGTTAGCGAAGCGTGTTTGCTTTAGTTAGCGAAGCCGATGTTTTTTATACCATAGAGTAGGTAATCCTTGTACCCGGCGCGCCGCGGCGTGCTTAAACTGCAGGCAGTTGCCATTGCAGGAGGTCAGGGTATAATAAAATGCCCCATTGGTTGTAAAAATGTCGAGGACTCAATGTTAGTTTTTTGGTAGCCTAATATGTAAATATTCAAGTAAAACGAATACATATATAATAAATTTCTTTGGAAGTTGTTTCATTTTTTTGGGTCTTATTTCATTTCTTTTCGATGGACTGTTTTTGGAAGTTAATTCATTAATGTCTTTAGGAGTTATTTCATTATGAAATAACTCCCAAAAGTTGGGGTTTGTTTCATTTAAGACTTGGAAATTATTTAATTTTTTTTGGGATTTATTTCTTTTTTCCAGTTTGGGACTTATTTCATTTATTTTGGGATTTAATTCATTAGGAGGTATTGCACTGGGACTTATTGCACCTGGGAGTTATTGCACGGAGCCGCAGCTTACATTATTTCGCAATTGTAAAAAAATGTTGCCGGAAACATTTCGGAACTTTTTCGCAAAATGAACAGAGTACAACTCTATCAACATTATTTCATAGATATTCCGCACAAGTTTTTTTCATATACGTTTTGACAGCATTTCACGTGAAATGTTGAACAAAGTACCTACCAGTCTTTAAGAATGAAGACATGCTAGAACTGCTAAAAAGTTTCTCATGCATTTTTGGCAGCATACTTTAGTAAAGAATTATTTGCAGTGCCTTAAGAACTACTTGGAACAGCTTGACTCTGACTCTTTACTTGGCGTATATTTATGTCAAGCTTGTGGACTAATTAAAGTGATTACTAAGTCGTGACGTTTAAAAACCTTTGCAACTTATCGTTTTAGAGCCCTTTCAGCACCATTGTGATTTTAATCAGCTCGAAATATCACCAGAGAAGACATCTTTATTAAAATATATATAATATTTAGAATACTGTCCAATTCCTAATTACTTTTTAAGCTGAGCATTTTTTTTTTTTTTTTTTTTGTAGCATTTTGAATTGTTTTTGTTTTTTGTTACAGGAACACACGCTTATAGAATCGATTTGTATTTCTATTGCTCATAATGTTTTTTGACTTTTGTTTTAACGTTCTTCATTAAAAGTTTAAGTTTGCCCTACTGCAATTAGAAAAATACTTAAATTACGGGTGCAGTTACAGCACAAGTATGGAAAACGTACATAAATTACACATTACAAAAATAACCGGTTTATTTTACCAAAATAAATGGACTTGGCAAAACTAAAATAACCGGCTTAAACCGGTCGAATACTATTCGATCGATCTCCCTAGGCCCAGCATTATTGAAAAATGTGAAATTTTTTGCATAAAACAGTTTTTTGCTCTCTTAACTTATTATTTAAAACTTAACTGAGATCTGCATCTTAAGTACTTTTTGAAATAGCAGCATTAATGTCAAAACACTGTTATCAAATTTAAACGATTTTCACAAATTTCCAAGATGAAGGAACGAATTTTAAAAGTGGTTGATGAGAAAACGATGACTTTGGGAGAAGTAAGCAAGCTGTTCAAAATTTATAGAAAAACTATTTTATGTCTCTAGGCGGGAGCTAGATTTTGATTTTAGACCCATAGTTTCTTAGTAAAGTTTTCTTAGAATTTGTTGTAGATTACGTTTATGCACTAAGCCTGTTTACAAAAAAAAATTGACCAACTCTAATCATTAAAGCAATTATGATCAATTCGTCAAAGCTTATTTTTAGAACAAAAAAAAAAAAATTTCTCAAAAATCTTTCTTCTATAGCTTCCTTTGTTATTACATTTTTTGATTTTGGGTTTTGTTTTTTTCTTTTGCATTTGGAAACACTGTAATTCCTGAAACAGATTTAGCAATTTATTTGAATTGTGTTTCATCATCGCTCTGTGTTTGTACAATTTATTGTGAAAATATTTGAAGTGAAATGTTTATTTGGATTTTCATTTAATTTTACACTTTTTTTGTACGGCCATCAAATTTAAGAATACCAAACAACAACAGCAACAAGCAAAATCTCCATAAAAATGATCATTTGGTTCTTCTTTATGTTGTAGTTTAGATATTTTGAGATACCAAAAGATTTATTTTTCCTCTACTTTTCAATAGTTTATAGTCTTGAAAATCCAGTTAAAACCAGTTTAGTTTTGTAGGCTTATTTACACGTATTTGGTAACACGTTTTTTATGACTTGTTTTATGTGGTGTAAAGATTTTTGCAGGCATTGAAATTTATGTTGAGAATGTATTGGGGTTGGCCTGGAAGGGTAAATATTTAACTTGAAAGTGTTGAAAAGAATTTTTTTTATGTTTGTTGAAAATTATTTATTTATTACTTTATAGCATTTTTCTTAAATCTTAACTATAAAATATTCATTAAACTTTCTTGGTATCCATCCCTTTTTATCTGTTTAAATTTATTTAGCAAATTTTAAGTTTGCAATTTTTTTTCTTGCTTCTTTCTCCTTTAGATTTAAGGCTGTCGTAAAAAGGATTTATGTATATGGATGGCATTAATTAAAACAGACAAAACCAAAAACTGATTAAATAAATTGTTTAATAGTAAAAAATAACAGTATCAAATAACCAACGAAAATCTTATTATTAAGCTGCATGTTTTATACTCAAAAATAAATTAGTAATAGCTCGATTTCTGATAAATTGTAGTAGAAGTCAAAAATTTTTATTATAAGAACAATTTATGATTTTTAGTTGAACTGTTAATTTTTAATTTTTTTGATATTCTTTAATTAGGCTTGAGTTCATCAAATTTAATTTTCATTAAATTATTTTCACTGAGGGAAGGAGTTTTACAACTTGGAATGTTTATTAAAATTTATTGATAATTTTTCTTGGCTGAGCTGGGATTTGAACCCGGGTTGATCTTTACATGTTTCAAGAAACACCACTTTCTATCGTCAGAAGATCTTTGTGTTCTACCCACTGCACCACTGCGGTGCCCGTTAGCCAACTGTCAAACATCAATCTTTAACCAGTAGTACTGGTGGTTCGAAATTTGCTGTTATTATCACTTAAATTTCAAATTACATGTTGCCTCCTTTTTCCTCTGTTTTTTCGTATTCTTTCTGTCAAGACATTGTCTTGAAAACCTTGTTCTTAGAAATAGCTATGGCACAAGCTCTAATGTTTACATTTGTACTTTAATTTGTACAAATAAAATGTCGACGAAAGTGGACAAAAAAACATAAAAAACAAATGTATTCAGGTTTTCAAGACAAAGTCTTGACAGAAAGAATACAAAAAAAACAGAGGAAAAAGTAGGCAACATGTAATTTGAAATTTAAGTGATAATAACAGCAAATTTCGAACCACCAGTACGACTGGTTAAAGATTGATGTTTGACTGTTGGCTAAATCTATCTATATATATAAAAATGAAAAATGTTTGTATGTTTGTATGTTTGTGTGTTTGTGTGTTTGTTTGTTTGTTTGTTTGTTTGTTTGTTTGTTTGTTGGCTTATAGACTCCGAAACTACTGAACCGATTTTCCTGAAATTTTTACAGTAACATCACGTGAGCCCTAAAAATAAAATAGGCTACTTATTTTTTCGATAGGGGCAGGGGAATTGGTATCCCCCATAGGATGCCAATATTAATTATCGCATATATTAAGATCCGCTGCACGCATTATGCAGAACTTTTGGTAGTAAGATCTTCTAAGCCCCAAAATTAAAATAAAATAGCAGCGGGGGAAGTGGAATCCCCCATAGGACCCCAATGTTTAACATCGCATATCTAAAGAACTGTAATAGTGAGAATGTTCAAACTTTCTAGAAGTCACTCTTATGGTATACAACACTTTTGAAAATAACAATAAAGCGGGTAGGCGCAGGGGGGGGAATACCTCCCATAGGATGCATATATTAAATATCGCTCAACTGAAGAACTATTAAAGGGAGAGTCTTCAAAAGTGGTTAAAGCTACTATTATAGTAAACTATAAATTTCAATTTACAAATGGGCGGGGTAGACGGGGGAGGAGCAGTACCCCTCATATATAGAAATATTAATAAGAGCCACTGCACGCATTTTGTTGAACTTTTGGTAGTAGGATCTTCTGAGCCCCAAAATTAAAACAAAATAGCGGCGGGGGTAGTGGTACCCACCATAGGACGCCAATGTTTAATAACGCATATCTTAAGAACTGTTATAGTGAGAATGTTCAAACTTTGTGGAAGTCACTCTTATGGTATACTACACTTTTGCAAATAAAAATAAAGCGGGTAGGCGCAGGCGGGAAAATACCTCTCTAAGGATATTAAATATCTCTCTACTGAAGAACTATTAAAGGGAGAGTCTTCAAAGGTGGTGAAAGCAGTGTAGCGAAGCGCACCGGGTTAAGCTATCTTCTATATATATAAAAATGAAAAATGTTTGTATGTTTGTTTGTGTGTTTGTTTGTTTGTTTGTTGGCTTATAGACTCCGAAACTACTGAACCGATTTTCCAGAAATTTTTACAGTAACATCACGTCAGCCCTAAAAATAAAATAGGCTACTTATTTTTTCGATAGGGGCAGGGGAATTGGTACCCCCCATAGAATGCCAATATTAATTATCGCATATCTTAAGAGCCGCTGGACGCATTTTGCTTAACTTTTGTAGTAGGATCTTCTGAGCCCCGAAATTGAAATAAAATAGCAGCGGGGGTATTGGAATCCCCCATAGGACACCAATGTTTAACATCGCATATCTTAAGAACTGTAATAGTGAGAATGTTCAAACTTTCTAGAAGTCACTCTTATGGTATACTACACTTTTTAAAATAAAAATAAAGCGGGTAGGCGCAGGGGGGGAAATACCTCTCATAGGATGCATACATTAAATATCGCTCAACTGAAGAACTATTAAAGGGAGAGCCTTCAAACGTGGTTAAAGCTACTATTATAGTAAACTATAAATTTCAATATAAAAATGGGCGGGAGAGACAGGGGAGGAGCAGTACCCCTCATAGATAGAAATATTAATAAGAGCCATTGAACGCATTTTGTTCAACTTTTGGTAGTACGATCTTCTGAGTCCCGAAATTGAAATAAAGTAGCAGCGGGGGAAGTGGTTTTCCCCATAGGACGCCAATGTTTAATATCGCATATCTTAAGAACTGTTATAGTGAGAATGTTCAAACTTTGTAAAAGTCACTCATATGGTATACTACACTATTGAAAATAAAAATAGAGCGGGTAGGCGCAGGGGGGAAATACCTCTCATAGGATGCATATATTAAATATCGCTCAACTGAAGAACTATTAAAGGGCGAGTCTTCAAACGTAGTTAAAACACTATTATGGCAAACTTTAAATTTCAATATAGTAATGGGCAGGGTAGACAGTGGAGGAGCAGTTCCCCTCATAGATAGAAATATTAATAAGAGTCGCTGCAAGCATTTTGTTGAACTTTTGGTAGTAGGATCCTCTGAGCCCCAAAATTGAAATAAAATAGCAGCGGGGGAAGCGTTACGCCCTATAGGACGCCAATGCTTAATATCGGATATCCGAAAAACTGTTAAAGTGAGAATGTTCAGACTTTGTAGAAGTCACTCTTATGGTATACTACACTTTTAAAAATAAAAATTAAGCGGGTAGGCGCAGGGGAGAAATACCTTCCATAGGATGCATATATTAAATATCTCTCAATCGATAAAGTGGCTAAAGCAGTGTTGCGAAGCGCACCGGGTTAAGCTAGTGTAATATAAAAAACAAAGCTTCAAACAAAAAAAGCCATTAATGATTGAAATCTGTTAACGACTTCTGATTTTATTCACGAAAGTCGAAAAATTTTAATTAATTTAAAAATTTCATAAAACGCAATATTTGTATGGGAGCCCCTTAAGAAGTGGTGATAAGGGGCAATTATGTCTCGAGAAATTGTTAAGGCGCTCCTTGGCTGTTATGGCATGTTTTCTTCAATATATTTCTACAGCCGTATTCATAACAAAAAGTTAGCCACAGTTTGTACACTACATACAACGAACTGCTAACTAGAATGCCGATTAAGTTTAGCAGCTGTTTGGCACAGAGTTAATTTATAACGAACTTTTCTCCATTTGCCAACTTTTAATAAATCAACTCTGAATTTTTATGATGCCATATGTGGTGTTTATAGAACATGTGCGCCTTACTCGTCCGTTCACAAAATTTGGAAATTTGTTTTTGTTTCAAATGTAAGTTGAACGGACGAGTAGGCGCTCGTGTTCTATAAACTACACAATATTGTATTACTCGAAAATGCAACACGTTTTGCATTAATCATCGCTGAATTTGTAATTTTTTCCTTTTTTTGTTTTTCCCTTCACATATAAAAATTTTAAAAAGTTTTTAAAATTTAAATAAATAAAGTAAAAGACAGTTAATTAAATAAAACCCAACAAAGTTGTTTGACATTAAACGGCGGTTTTTTTTTTGTTAACTTTATGCCAAATTTTCATTATGAATACGGCTGCTAGTCTGTATTAAACCTCTTATGCTAGGCGGGGTAGCAAGAAACCGTCATAAAATTGTTGTTTTTGACAATATTTCATTAATAAATAATTCTAGATGTAAATCAAAGCTTATTTTATCAAAAACTTTTCATTCCTTGGCAACACTCTTACGGGTTTAGCAAAAAATACATTGTCATCTTGCATTTGAGCGAAAACGGTCATTTTTTATTCTTTGTGAAGAAAGTTAATATTGTGCATCGAAAAAACAATATTTCAAAGCTTTAGATCGAGCCGAAAAAATTACTGGTGGGTATCTAAACGTTTAATTGTCCGTCTGGAGGCGGGCTTGGGCATTAACATAAAAAATGCCGGGAAGTGCATTAATATTGTGAATAGAAAAAATAATATTTAAAAGCTTAAGATCGTGCCAAAAAAAATCACTGGTGGGTATCTAAACGTTTAATTGAAATAAATATTAAGTTTTTATTATAAAAAAAAAATAAAAGCTGCTGTGTATGGATGTTTCTTCTGAACCCGTTTGAAGGCGGACTAGGGAATTACACAGAAAATGCCGGTGATGTTAATCAAAAACGTTTGCATCTTAAATAATTACGATAATGCCCAACTCCGCCTCAAGGCGGACTTTACAGTTTGACCCCTTACAGGTCAACGAGTATTCAAAGGAAAAAGTGAAGTCAGATTCATGGTTCTCAACCTAAAATTAGCTTAGTATGATTTTATTAAGGCAAACAAAAAATGTGGCATTAGAGGGTTAAACATTTTGTATGGGAGCCCCCTTAAGAAATGGAAATTTTGAAATTTTGTTTTAAATGTTAGTTAAACGAGTCACGTTTGTGCTCGCGATCTAAAAGCAGGCAGTTATTTGAAAGAGTTTTGCACTCGTGTTTTAAAAACAGGCAGTTATTGTACTCAAACAAAACAAACAAGTGAAATAGTGCTGTCATACTATTTTTATTCTTTTCGAAAATCGTCCTGCCAATCCCAAGATGTGACACGTTAACGATCGCATAGAAAATAACATTTTAAGCAAAAACAAATTTTAGAAATGGTTTTTGTTTTAAATGTAATTTTCCATGCGAACGTTAACGTGTGACATCGTGGGATTGGCTGTAAAAAAACATCAACAAATGGCCCTGACTAATATTAATTAGTTGTTCTTTAGTTTTTTTTTTTTTTTTTAACTTGTACAATAAGTATTATAACTTTATGACTAATAAAACCCTGAATAATATAACCTGAATCTGTTTTGAATTCTAGATAAATCTAATCATGCGAAATAAAGCATTTTCGCGTCTTTATTATTCTCATAAAGTATAGAGTACAATTACTCCAAATAACGTTTAATACTTTATTATAAAGTACGGTTGGCAAGCCTATCAATAAGACATCAAATTAAAACCTTGTGATCACTCAGATTCAAAACAAAAAATCGTTATAAAAAAATTGCTGATTGTGATACATTGGTACAATATAAATACCAGAAAGCAAACTAACGGCAATTGTTAATAAACTTGTAAAAAACACATTATCTTCGTATATTTTTTTTTCAAGACATATTGGTTTTAATTCGAACTATAACAGGCTGTTTACAAGTACGTACGATTTAGAGGGTTCTCCTCTGACTTTTAACAACAAAAAATACGAATTAACGAGAGGACCAAAATGAATTAGATTTTTGCGACTAAAAGAGTTTTTATCAAGTGGCCAGTCGTTTATTTCGAATTTTTGATGTTTTTGAATTAACAAGGTACGACTAATAGGGGTTTGACTCTATTAAAAGTGTTCCATTATTACAACTTTACTTAAGCATACCAGGTAGCATGAACCTCAATTTACATTATCGCTCACTTAAGGTTAAAGTAAAGTTTTAATAATGGAACACGTTTTATATGGCCGGTTAAAGTCTACTTTTAGCTATCGGTAAGTTGTGAAAACGTGCCTTAGTATATTAAATTTAGTATTTTAGAAATAAAAAATTTTATGCACTGAGAAAGAGGGAGTCACGAAATACAGTGATTTCTCTTCTCAAGTTTCATAGTGATCACAGCTGTTATTTGCAATAGTGCTGGGAAACTATCGTTAGACTATCGATATTATCGATATCGATTTTTGGGTTTAGAATTTAGAAAATTTTTTAAAGTTGCAATGGAATATCTTATAGTCCCTGTTACTTCGGTTCCTTCAGAAAGGTACTTATAAATTTTTAAAAAACTGCCATCTAAAATAACGTGCGTATATATTTACGTCTCAAACATTCAATAAAGTGATAAAAACAACAAACTGTAGCCTTATAAAAAACTAACTAAAGTTTTCCTGCACAAGTACAAACATTCAGTTGATAGTAATATCGATATTTCGATCGTGAAATCTGAACTATCGATAGTCTTAAAATATCGAAAATATCGATAGGAAAAATATGAATATCGATATTTTTATTATTTAAAATACAGCTCTGAAGACATGTTACAGCAGCTATACACACACATTTTTTGCATTTTATTAATTCGCGCTGAATTACAGCAATGAATACAAACAACAAGATTGGCAAGTGGTATGGATTGCTTAGCAGTGCTTTTTTCTGCTAATTAACGGCCTTTATATACCCAACAAACACGAAGTCAAACCTTTGATATGAAATGACTTTATCATTTGACATCAAACACAATTCTCAAACGTTTTTCAGTTGTTTGATTTAACATTTAAATTTAAATTGATAATGATATCAATTGTTTTGATATCAAATGTTTTATCAATTTGATGTCAAATGTTTTTCCAATGTTAAATTCAAATCAAAAATAAACTTGGCAATACTTAAGCGAAAAAAAAATGGTATCATTAAAAATGGCGATTAAAGTTACATTTTTACTTTGTGATTACATGTGTTTTACTATTAAAAATAAATTTTAATATAAAGTGAACAGCTTATTTCTTGTGAAAAATAAAAATTATTTGTGAGTAATTACAATGATTAAAAATACGAAAAAAAAGGAAAATAAAACGGGAAAGTGAAGAAAGTATGTTGAACGATCGCGGTGCTACAATCCTCAAAATAAAAGGGAGCCAAGTAGTTTGTCTTTCCAAGAATTAGAAACGGAAAGAACATTATTTCATCTTTTAGCTATGGTGCTGAATGTTTATCTCACAGTTTATTTAAATAAATAATAAACTTAAATTAAAAAAAAATAAATAAGGGTCTTCATGATATTGCTTAAAATTACCATTTGTGCAAATGGGTAAACTTGCGAGACTCGTTTCATGAAGATCATTTTTAATTTTTGTGTATTTTTAAACAATTAATGTCATTTCAATCAGAAACGTCAATAAAAAATATGTTAAAAAAAATAATTAAAAATATAATAAAAAACTTGAAATTTGTAAATTATAAATGAAATTTGTTTTTAAACATGCATGAAGAAAGCCAAAAGACTAATATGCTTATATTATTACAAGAATTTATTGTTTGTGATTTATTTACACTTGAAGTTTTCATTGAAAACGGCGGTAAGCATTAAAAAAATTTGTCTGTATAAATGCACAATTGAACAGCGCAAGTTTACGAGTCAAAATTGTTGGGCAAATTTAAGCAGTTTGTGTAAATGAATTCTCATACAATTTTTGACAGTTCATTTACGAGGGTGTAAGAATGCACAGTTTGCACAGTTTACGAGACTTATAAGCGATATCATGAGGACCCTTAATATTTTTATTTATATTCCACATTGTATTGTAATCCACATTTGAAAAACATTTGAGAATTACGTTTGAAAGCAAGTTGAAAATAAAGGCATTTTTCAATTTGAAAATAATTTCCCCTTTTTGTTGAGAACGCTATGATTTTCAAATGATTTTCAAATCATTTTCTCAAACG
Source organism: Pollenia angustigena (assembly GCA_930367215.1). Classification (NCBI taxonomy): domain Eukaryota; kingdom Metazoa; phylum Arthropoda; class Insecta; order Diptera; family Polleniidae; genus Pollenia; species Pollenia angustigena. The sequence goes on along the minus strand of OV884059.1, from coordinate 169,927,282 downwards.
ACAAACGTTTGATTTCAAATCATTTTCAATTTGAAGTCAAACCTCCGTGTTTGTTGGGTAAGAACTGAAATGTCAAATATTTTTGTAATGTTGTAAAAAAAATGCAAATCCAAATGCAATTGCAAGCATAGGACAAAACAATGAACGACCATTAGAGGATAAGTCCGCTAGATTGATTACCTTTTTGGGTTTAGAATTTAGGAAATTTTTTAAAGTTGCAATTGAGTATCTTATAGTCCCTGTTAATTCGGTTGCTTTAGAAAGGTACTTATCAATTTTTAAAAAACTGCCATCTAAAATAACGTGCGTATATACATACGTCTCATACATTCAATAAAGTGATGAAATCAACGGACTGTAGCCTGATAAAAACTAGTTAAAGTTTTCATGCACAAGTACAAACATTCAGTCGATAGTAATATCGATATATCGATAGCGAAATCTGAACTATCGATAAATATCGATAGTAGAAAATATCGATAGTATCCCAGCACTACCCAGCACACATTTGTAGGGATAGGCAAATTGGAAAAATTTATCGATATATATCGAATCGATATTTTTTAAGAGTATCGATATTTATGTTTTCAAAAATATCGATGTATCGATATATCGAACGTATTACCAAATTAAAAAATTTAATATTCATATATATGCACAAATCTTATTATTATTCCAAATATATATAGGCACAATGTGCCTGGCACATACATATATTGTTCCAAAACTGCATAAAATAAATATTTTCAAGTTCGTTTGACTTTACTGTTTTAATTGGAAATTTGCAATGTGAAAACCCCACTTTTTTCTTAATTCTTCTTATAAATGCTAATCTTTACATGCAGTCTACAACTGACATGAAATGCTTAACATTAACACTAATATGACGTTAGTGTTAAGTATATACCCATCATGTTAGAGGTTTTCTCATGTTATAACACGGTTGTTAATGCAAATGTTTTAGCAACCCTTTTATAACATTATGCAAATCATGTCAGTTGTAGACTGGGAGTTATAGATCTTCATACTAGTTATAAAAAACCTGTGATGCATGCAGTGATGCCAATTCTTAAAAAACGCATATTGTTTGAAAAACGTCTAAAATTTTGAGTTTTAAATGAAGGCTGACTTTAAAAAATATCGAATTCGATAGTCGTATTTCAATATCGATACATCGATATATCGGCATTTTAAATATCGGCGATATATATCGATTATTCTTTTTAAAAATATCGATATTTTGATATATCGATATTTTTTGACCATTCCTACTATTTTGTAATAGTAATTGAATAGGTTAAGGTATTAGTGTTAACGTATGAGTATTAATAAGCACCATAAAATAATTATTTATAACTCATACGCCAGGCTGAGCTTTTAAACATCAAAATACTTTGCAGCGACGCGAGAGTGCTACTGTATCAAAACAAAGCAAACAAAATTCTATGTCGACAATGTATCATAATTTTAAACGATGCACAGTTTGTGTACGATGACTTTTGATAACTTTTTTGGTGCATTTAGGGACAGATAACATTTTAAAATTCTGCATGATTGCATTTATTTTAATTCTATTTTTATTCTATTCTTTTGATTATTTTTTGCCTTTTTTTAATTCGCATGCGACGCATGCAAAACAAATCTCACTAAATGCTTTCGATGTGTATATGTATTATGCTAGAGTGTGGTGTTTCATGTCTATACAATGTTACACTGATTCTAGTTTTTAGTAAGATGCATAAATGCATTAAACGCGTGGTGGGGTTTTGTCTATATATACGAAACGTTTGTTCCGGGTACGTGTTACTAAGACGCACCGATTGACCGATTGATACCAAACTTGGACAAATAATTAGTTAAGTCTGGAACTAGGTTTGTCTTAATTTTAATCCCGAAAGGTGGTGCTAATGTCGTTGTATATATAATTATTTTTAATTTATGGTAGGATTTGACTAAAACTAAGAAAATTTATTTCGTAAGCATTGTCATATATTACACAGTGCAGCACTGAAATCTTGAACCAATTGAAACCACCAAAATCTGAAAGCTTATGATGGTAGAAGAAAAACCCTACCTGGGTTTTGAATTATTAGCTAACGTTTTTTTAATTCATGTTTTATGTTTTGGACTGGGGGTATTTTAGTACAATTTTCAAAAACATGTATACTAATTCTTAAGTCTATATCTCGAGAACTATTCGAGATATCGCTTGTCCCTCGTCGGCAAATTTTAAGCTTTTCATTATATCTAAATATTTTATCTTAAGATAAAATCAAAAAAACAACAACATCTTACTCAAAACAGCAAAACTGTGAAAAAACTTAGAAAAATTGATGATTTTTGAACGTAAAGAATGGAAAAATAAGTTATACCTAAACATTCCCACATAATGATTGCTTTTGCCTAATGTGTAAACCCTAAATATTATTTTCCATTATTTGTTTTCTTTTCCTTTTTGAATAAACACTAACTTTCATTTGTCATTGAACACATAACGTGATCTTGTAAAATTGTAGAGAAAAACCTCGAAGGTTGAAGTCTTATAAATTAAACCTTGAACTATTTAATTTACAAAGCGTGTTTTAATAAGATGCCTAAAACAAAAAGTGAGGCTTCTATAATTTATTAAATGAAAATAAGTTTCCTGAAAAAAATAAAAAACCAATATTTACATTTTGTTTTGAAATCTCCGGACAGCGCCGGGGCCAAACAGCTAGTTTAATGTAATAGCTTATAGTCGAGCCAGCTAAACCTTATAATACGCTTCTCCATTTGCAAGTCAGATAAAATGAATTTGAGGAGTGAACCCTATTAAGGATAAACAGCGAACTGTGGATCTATTGTTGAGGTTTCAAATAGATTGTTGCTTTAATGACCCCTTAAGGAACTCATTATTTTGCGAGCCCCCAAAAGTAAATAAAAACATATTCTTCTTAAAAAAACATAACCACTACTTTTTACCATTGTTTTATTATTTGAATCTAAGATTTAAAAGTAATACGATATAAAGGTCTTAAATTTTTTGCATTTAAGCAAATCCAAATAAAAATTTTAAAATTTAAAAAATAAACTTTTTTGTATATTGCCTTACGGCAGTGATGTTAATTAAGCCATTTAGTGGCTAAATTCGCACATTTTTCATCTTGTTAAACTATAAATAAACTTTTATGTAGCCATTTGTCATTTTTGTTTTGAAAAATTTCCTATTAATTTTTTGAAAACCTGGGCCAAAAAGTGTGATTTTCTGTTGTTATAATCAGCCATGTCACAGAGTACAATTCCGTTCGGAAACGGAATTCATTCCGTATTTTGGTGCTTCAGAAAATGACGAATAGATGCTTCGGAATGAAACCATTTTTGTTTTCATGAACGGTATGGGAGTTGTCTGTATCTGAAAGGCCATTAAACTATCAAAATACACTTTCCATCAACAAACAAATATGTTTTCTTCAATTCCGAACGGAATCATTCCGAACGGAATTCTACTCTGTGACATGGCCCAATAATTATATAATGTAAGTTTATTATAAAGACGTTTATTGTATATTGTAAGTTTCTGTTTTAATTTTTGTAAGTTTTTTGACAAACGTCTTTGCCATTTTTAGACACTATTTTGTTCCAAATTTAGCTATTTTCGATCCCTGTACATCAAATTTTTCGACGATAACTTTTTTTTGTGTTTTATGTTATTAATTAAAAAAGTTGTTGGTTATTTTATTTCCTAAAGCTAGTAATTTTTGTTCTTTAAGTTCTAGCAACACTGCTACCCGGACCCGTCTGAAAATCTGTTCGCATGCTAATCTAAATCAAAATAACTGTGGGCTAACTTATTGTTGTATTTATATTTCCAGCAAATTTATTTGCGTTAAAGTGAACAGGAGAACTATGAGGAAATATAGTCCAACCGCAATAAAATTCGGGTGAAAGTTAATGCAAAGGATATTGTGTCGAGTATAATAACTTACTTAATTAAATCAACAATATTTGATCACTTAACCAAGAAAAAAAAGTGTTGCCGCAACGCAAATTTTTATGAACTTCTCTTTAGTGAAGTTTTTACAATGAAACTCTCCCTATTATGAATTGATTTCAAAAACACGCCGTTTGCCCTCCAGTTTTGGTATGTTTTGATCTCCGTATAGTAAATTCCTGTACATTACATTTGTCATTGCAATGAACAAATATTGAAAATAAAAACTATACTTAAACACATTTTCGTCTCCAAACAATGAATTGTTTCAAAAAATGTATGCTTAAATGTACTAACAAAACTTTGTACAGAAAAAAAAAATAATCTAATTAAAGGATCGCTGCTCAGTGCTGAAGCAAGCGACACTGAACCAGCGGTCTTACCACTTCCTTTTTTTCTTCTCTTTCTCTTTTTTTATCAAATGTATTTTATTGAGTAACTAAGAAACTTAAATCACTCTAGTTTTGATCGTCGTATCGCATAAATCAAACAAACTTTAAAATAAACAAACAAGTGAAAAGTGAAAACTGAAATTGTAAACCAAACATTGAATTAAAATTAAAGAACAAAAATCTTGCGAACTTAACACTAACCAAACAAAAAAACTATTGTAAATAAAACAAAACACAAAAATTGTAAAAACCAAACGCTGAAAACAAAAAATTGAATTTAAACCTAAAAGTTTAATAAACTCAAAATTACAAGAAAATAAAAATAAATAAAGTGTTTTTATTTAAGTTAAAATATCGACCACTTTGCGCGAAATTAACGTATGTTACAAAAACCAAATTTTACAGGAGAGCCATTTTTCTCTGCTATCACTTGCAATATCAAAATTAAAATAAACATTCAATTTTTGGAGCAACGAAGTGGAATTCACCTACAATATTTGTAAGGTGGCGTCTCTTTAAATGTAGAACAAGATTGCATCAAAAACCCAATTTCAAAAAATTGCCATATACATTAATTTCGCGCCAAAGGGTCGATATAGTGAACCGTCGTAAATTTGAGGCATTGAAAATTTAAAGTTCAGCCCTCAACAATCCCCATAGCATTTCTTTTGAAAAACATGAAGAAAAAACAAGATTTACTTAGATTAGCAGTTAATATTCATCACTTTTTCTAATTTGTAAAACTAAGACCGTAATTCTAAATATGTTGAAGACACGAAATTCAATTAATGCAATTAATTATTGCAATTAGACTTGTTTTAAATTTCGAGCTGATTCTAACAAAACGTCAATAATGTTGCAATAACATTTTTGTGCAAAATTCCACTTAATATCAGAACAAAAGATCGGTTAAGGACGCCAAGGCTGTCAACACTGTGACAATAGTGTATGGGAGTTCAAAAGATTTATCGACGTTGATCTGCTGCATCGTGTTCCCACAATCGTAGAATCTTACAATTTATCTAATGGCGATTTCTTATGCATGTATATACATGTAACATTTTCTAATGTTACCTATAATCACTGGAAGTGTTACATGTTGTGCAATTTCAATAGAACACAATTAGTGCTTTTATTTACAACTATTACACTTTCATCATTAATGTACTTTATGAGCGATTTTTAAAGCTATTTGAGCGGTTTTTGCACGCTATTATGGCTTGGAAACAAATATTGACATCACTAAAGGGTTAGACAAATTAAAACGATAATAAAATAAACAGACTATTTTGATTTTTATGTGTAAACTAGCTGGCCGCCCCGACTTCGCTCGGTAGCTGATTACTAATGATCGATGGAGCCGTTTTTTTGATTTTAGGTAAATCGAAAAAAGTGGGCGTAAAAGTGGGCGGGGCAATATTTGCATTTCGTAAAAACCTAAGATGAACCATGGCGATCGTTTTAAAGAAATCGTCCAAATCGGTGAAATAAATAGAAAAAGTGGACGTAAAAGTAGGCGTGGTAAATTTTTCTTTAGACGAAATCTTAAAATAGATTAATACGCACATTTGAAAATAAAATTAGTCAAATCGATGTAGCCGTTTTCTGGCTTTAGGTTAATTGCAAAAAGTGGGCGTAAAAGTATGCGGGGCAAAATTTTCTTTCCGTAAAAACATAAGTTGGACCATGGTGATTAAAGAAAAAATCGTCCAAATCGGTCGAGCCGTTCTCAAGTTATGCGATCAGCAACAGACAACATTTAATTTTTATTATATAGAATATATTTATACAGTATTCCCCCGTTTTACGAAGGCCCGCTTTACGAAATTTTGAAGTTACGAACATCATTAATTAATTATAAAATTTGTTATACGAATACAAAATTTCGAAGTTACGAACTTTTTTAATTAATAATAAAATTCGTTAAACGAATAACAAATTTGCTTTTACGAACAATTTTATTTTAATTTGGAACTCCTCGAAAACAATAAGTTAGGTTATTTCATTCAATGAATTTCTTACGTGCAATTTTGTTATTGTTTAAGTGAAGTCAAATAATTTTTTTTTGAAGGTATATCAGTAAAGTGGTTGTGTTGTTTGTGTTACATTAAGTCGAAAATAACTTTGCTATAAAAATGCCTGATAAACGAACCGAAACTAAAGTTAACGCCACTTGTGCAAAAAAGATCCGTAAAGCGATCACATTGGATGTAAAGCTTGATGTTTTAAGACGGCTTGAAGCAGGTCAGAAAAATAATGAAATAGGAAAGGCTTTATAAAAAAAGAAATAGTGTACAAAGAGTAACATTTTTAACTGCAAAAAATGTTTCAAAACAATGAAGTGCGGTAATGGAGGATATGGAACGGATGCTAAGTGTATGGATAGACTACCAATCCGAACCAAATATTGCGATAAACACCACTATTATACAAGAAAAAGCCAGGAACATTCACCAGTATTTAATAACAAAAAATGGTTTTCAAGAATCTGATCAAATATGTTAATGGTCCAAACAACAACTATTACAGAATTAATGCTGTTGATAACATTAAAAAATCTTGGGATGAAGTTAAAGAAACAACCATGAATGGTGTATGGAAAAAATTATGGCCCGAATGCAATAATGATTTCGGAAATTCATTCCAAAACATTTAAGAAATTCAAAATTAAATCGTCGCTATGGCACAGGAATTCAGTATCGATGAAGTGGGTAATGACGATGTGACAGAAGTTCTTGGATCGGGACAGGAAGATGTTTCAAATGAAGAAGTAATAGCGATGCTTGAAGAAGCATGGATGCAGAAATTGCGGGAAGTCTTACGCATGGCGAAAGTTCTCGTATTTTGACATCACAAAAAAGGTCAAAAGCATTTTCTCTTATCCAGGAAGTAACCGATATATTTTCGGAAAATTATCCTTCTGCAGAAAGAAGCCTTAAGGTTTCCAGATAAATAGAAAACTCAATTCTTTGCTATAGAGAATTATACAAAGATGAAAAACTTTAAGTAAAAGTAAGGGTATAATATGCAACATGTTTTGCATGCTTTTCATCAACATATTCACAAAAGAACTTGAAAATTTTCCCACAGTTGTATTTTTTACAAACGAGCACAAAAAGGTAAAACATGAAACATTATTGCACCATATTTCTCAGAAAAGAAATCGCCATAAGATTTTATACGCATTGATGTAATCTTTTATATTATCATATTCAAATATATCAAGTTTATTGGAAAACAGCATAGAAACCTATTTAGATCGACAAAAAACAAAAATCTTTACAAAATAAACATGCAAAAAAACTTAATATTCCGCTTAGCAATATGTTTAATATCATAATACCATTCAAAACTTGCAAGAAATTCGTTTGATTTTTTAGTAAAAAATCAATTTCTTCCACCACAAGATTAAAGTTTTATATTATTTTTGATATTTTTTTCAAAAGTTTCAAATTTAAGTTTTTGCACTGTTTTTGTGTTGTACTTTATTTTTCTGTATTTGCTGTCAAAACAAATTTGTACACAGTTTTAATGATTTATGATTTTAAATATTGTTGTTGTTGCTGCTGCTGCTATTGCTGCGACTGCTGATATGCAGTACCACATGTTTGTAAATGTCTATTGGTATGCATGGGATATGTAATCGGATTAAAATCAAAACTTTTTATTTGATGGATATTTTCATAGCCGGAACGCAGTAGAAAATAAAAAAAGAATAAAACAGCTAAACATTTTAGTTAACAGGGCTGTGGATACGGAGTCAGCATCAAAGTTGTGCAGTCGGAGTCGCGGGCTTTTCACCGAATTCGGAGTTAAAGTCGGGTTACCTACAAAAATCAGTGACTTAGTCTCCAAAATTTCTCAGTATTCACGTGCATAACATTTTGAAAACATTTTTCGAATATTTTCCAAAATAAAAATTCTTCGAAATTGGCAACGTAATATTTTGCAGTTCATTATAAATAAGTAGGTTTTAATTTATTATGTGATATTTAGTTCATTCAAATACTTAAATTAAATAATATAAAAGTGTGTTATAATTTCAATTATTTTGGTATTTTATTTATTACTGCGAGCAAGAGTCAGATTTGCTTTAACTAGTAAAACTTATTGCCGGATGTTTATGAAGTTGGAAAAAAGAGGATTGTGGTTTTTTAATTTAACACGCTCAGCTGAATTGTGTGAATTGCAGTCATTCGCGTGTGCTTAAGTAAATTAATGACAGAAAGTCCCGCTAATTTTAAAATAAAATTTTTAAACCGTCAACTCAAATAAGTTAAATATAGTATAGAATTCGCGTTGCTTTAGTGCTATAATAGACCGTTCTTCAAATTTTACAATAACTGCCGTATTTATAAAAAATTAAAATGGATTTGAAATGCATTTTCAAAAAAATTTGTATGAAAATTTTGCCTTAAAACACCTTTCAAACTTATTTTATTTTTTATGAATATGGCAGTAAAAGTTTAATTTCCAAGGTACCCTGAAAAAATCTAGAATGCTACTCTGATCGCTACGCCATTCTTGCCAACATAAGTCTTCCTACAATGATTATTTTAAGTGCTAAGAATCATCGGATAATATTTAAGAGCATCAATTAAACCATTTATTATTGAATGCAGAGTATTTTTTTATTTTGGATTTACCATTTGATGACTTTTAAATTTATTTGAAGTTTTGTTATTTTAAATTTTCGATGTTATAGTACTTTGTTTATAAAAACCGTTAATAAAAATAAATAAAATGTATCAAAAATAAAATATTATTTGGCATCTCCATTAGGGTGCCCAATATTTTAAAATTTACTTGGGGTATCAAGCACCCACTGGTTTTTATACTGTAGTTAATAGTAGTATAGTGTAAAAATGTAAATGCCCTACGTGGTACAGAAGGCAGTTCTCAACGCTTATATTGTTTCGTCTCTCTCACACTGTCAAGTATATGAATATGAGTGATGCGTTTTGTGTATACGCTGAGCAGTTATTTTAAAATTTGTTTTTTTTTTTTTGGGGTATTCTCCGAAATATTGCTCTATATAAAAACTAACTTTAAAAAAGTTTGTGATGGTTCATTAGTATAAGAAAGATAATTAAGAATGGTTCTAGTTTAAAAGTGTGAATATTTTGTTCAGAAATTGTTTTTAACAAGCAAATAAAAAACAGCCGAAAAAATTGCATATACGCCTTTTACTCAAGTTCAACACGTCATGCAGACACTGTATTTTTGATAGGTGTAAAAGATTTAGAGCCAATGTCAACCACCAACTCTAAGACAAGTTCTTCTTAGAATTCACTTCTGCCTACAAGAAAAAAAAATCAGTTCGAAATGCAGGTCACAGTACTGTAGAGGAATTAATTTTAGTGTGGCAAAAATCAATACAATCAATACAATGCAAGGCATTGTATTGATAAACTCGAAACTCGAAACACCACTCTTAATGGCTTATTTTAAAGAAAAATAAAGGAAGAATATTTGATACCCAAAAGAATCGTAATTTAAAATTTCAAGATCAGTTGGATATACTTTTTGACATTGCTCATAATTATGCACTTACTACATATGTGGAAAGTAGGCAAAGACAGAGTTTTTAATTGGCCAGAGGACGGAACTTAAAATGATTATTTCACTAGCAGAAAAAAAGAACAAGGAGGACTTAAAAAAGGGAATAAGCTACACTTCGCTTCCATAATATTGTTACGAAAGTTAAATTATCTAAGAATTATTTATAGTTATAGTTATAAGTTATCTTGTAAGTTATAGTTTTATGTTACTTAAAATTGTCATGTATAATTTTCAACACAACTGTTATTTTAAAAATAGTTCCTACATAAATTTCCCAGTAATTTCTAGAAATGGTTATAGAACATAATAAATAGTTTTTACGGGAAGGTTCAGGAAAAATCTAGAAATAATTATGAAATATAAAAAGGGGTGACTCATGTAAAATTAGTTTAGTCTGTTTTGGAAAACGGTTCTGTTCGTAACTAACAATTGTGAACAAAATAATTAATTTCAATAAAGTTTGTAAAGTTGAATAAGTGTGTGTATTTATTTTTTATTTGCAATTAAAAGAACTCAACGGTTTATTATAAAGGGAGTAAACCGAACGCGTTTATTAAAGGAAAAACGTAACAATATCTTCAGATATGACTTATTCAAGTTCAGATACAGCAGATTAATCACCTGAGTACTCTGATTCTGCTGAAATTAAATCAACCGAGCTATAAAAACGTCAGCTTCCCAAAAAAAAAAGAAGATTTCACACAGACCTGCAAACTGATACATCTGCAAGGAAATAATTATTCTTTAAACACACTACTAGCGCATTAGATCGCGATAAGATTTCCGATAGGCAAGCCTTGCTTTTGTTCTTTGCCAACGTACAACAAGCCGTTATTGAAAGTTTGAAGCCGCAATCTTCGAAAAACTAAACCTGTTTTTTACTTACCTCATTTAAACAAAGTTTTTATATTATTTATCCATTTTTAACTTTTAAATAAATTATTTTCCTACTATTTAGTTGATTGTGCCTTATTTAAAATAAAAAACATTTTAATATGTTATAAATGTTACATTGGTTTGAGCACTGTCTTTCAATTGCAATTTTATCTTCAAACTTTGCATACATACTAATTTTATTGCTAGTAAAAAATTATGGGGTGCCCAGATGTCCAAAGTGATTTTGAAATTTTTTTCTTGAAAATATGGGCCACCCTAATCACTATCCCAACTAATTTATAATAAAACTTTATTTTACTTCTGTTTATATAATAACTTTATTACTGTTTTTAAATCAACGATTTTTTATATAACCTAAAAGTGCAACCCTGTATCGTAAGATTTGCACAAGTTTTGTTTTGATTTGTAAATAAAGTAGTTCTATTAAAACCATATAACATCATACTCCATAATTATATTGAACCAACTACCTATAGCATATACATACATTGATCATCGAAGTTGGAGTTGGTTTCCGAGTCGTACTTTACAAATTTCAACTTTTGTAGTCTGAGTAGATTTTTTTTTGACGACTTCACAGCTCTGGTAGTAAAACCAAAATTAAACAAAAAAAAAACTATAATAACTTTGACTATAAATTTTTCAATAAACTAGAATAGAAAAACTCTACAACAGTTTCTATTATTATGCATACATCGAAAGACAGACAGACAGACAGACATGCAAAAACTTAATAGTTTGCATGAAAATAAATTCTGTAAACTAAATGTATAGGGAAAGAATTTTATAAAAAATAGTTGTATATTAGCAAAATCAAGTATTTTAAAAATTAAGTAATTAATTTTTAATCAAAAACATCAATTATAATTATAGTCGATAATAAATACAAACAAGAATACAATAACTCCAATTCTTTATTTGAAAAATATTGTAATGTTTACCAAGTATAAAATTTTGCTTTTATACCATGGGAGGTAAGACTATGATGGCTTTATCTTCCATTCAAAAGAGAGATAAAGCCTTTTATTTTTATTTTTTTTTTCATTCGATTGGGATGCAAAGCCATCATGGCCTTAGGACACATTAGTAATATTAAGAAATGGCTTTATCTCTCATTTCAGTTTTGAGTAACCTTTCCATTTTACATTGATTAATAGTTTTCTTATTTTTATAATTAAGACGTTATGATTTTCCCTTTTACTAAAGTTAAGTATTGAAATCTGGCTTCGCATACTAAAGTTTTTCTGCTTGGCGCTTAGGGGTTTTTTCCTCCAGTAGGACGCGGCAGGTGGCTTCGCTGAATAAAGTTTTCCTGCGTGCGTCACAAGAATATAAAAATGTTTTTCAATGATAACTAAGGATTTTCCCTTTTACAGAATGTTAACACCATGCGTAACAATTTTCTGGAAAAATATGGCTTTGTCTCTTATTTGGGAAAAAATTATGGCTATAAATCTCACTTTGCAAAATTGTACATATTACCTTACCTCAATGATTGGGCAATAAGACCATTACGGCTTTATCTCCCATTCAATTGAGCAATAAAGCCATCATGGTTTACCTCCCATGGTTAAAATTAAATCAAAAACAGTCAAGTCCTTTGGGTGCACTGATAGACTAGTTGGTAGCTCTTTTATCTGTAAGAGGGTTGACGCAGTATTCTAGTTAGTAGAGGGCTATGCTATATGTTAGAAGGTTGCGGGTTCGATTTTTCCAGAGATTTTTACCTGTTTTCTTACAACGGACTAAAGGTCTTTTTTATTCCATACGGCTGGATGGCTATTTAGGTAAAATTTGTGCGCAAAGTATAAAATTGTGATTAAATTTAATACATATGTATTAATTGTCGGTCAATCGGTCAATTATTTCAGCAAGCTGCAATACATTCATATATTATCGGGAAATAACACTACTCGTGCGAAATGAGCTTAAACAATTTAACTTTGCCTGATTCCTTTAATTCATATAGCAAGTGTAACCCTTTTGGTACACTTTCGGCCATATTAAAGAAACAAGCGCAAATAAGTTTGGCATATTTAACACAAGGAGAATATAGTTTTGAAAATGGTCGAAATTGATAAATTATTTTATACATCGCTCATATTGCAATTTGCAAATACTACTACTCATACGTAAAGCCTAGTACTCTGTTCAAAGTTGTGAAAAATGGTGAGCAACATTAATTATTTCACACGAAAATTTTGGCATGTGTCGATGCTACCTATCATGCGAGCTTTTACAATTTGTCGATTTTATTCCTGCAAAGTATACGACATTGCGTTGCGTATGTAAACAAAGAAGGGGGATGTAAGAAAAGATAAACTCACTGTTTATTGTTGGTGTTTTGTTTAAGCTTTGATATTGTTACAAGTAAGACTTAGAGTGTTTATAACTCTTATTCGCTTAAGGTTTTATTTGTTTAATATTTTTGGCTTTTCTAAAATCTTTGGAAAAGGTTTCCTGATGAGCTGGTGTAAGCAACCGGCGAAATGCGCATAGAGGCTTGCTTTCCCTCAACAATAAATTTCAGTGTATTTATCAAATATGAAAAACTGGGAATTTAGCACGTCATACGAAGATCGTATTAATAATAAACTTTGTATTCCCGAAAATAACTTTGATAAACCCCACATGTATTTTACTAAAAATAATTTTTTTTAATAAAAAATTTAATAAAAAAGAAAGTTAATATGGATAAAAAACTGTTACCGGTTGTGTTATATTAATTTTTTATTTCTTATTAAATAATCAGTTCATCCTTTTTTGCTTTTCCTTAAAATTCTACGTGAAATAAGTGCTGCTTACTTTATTTCGAAGTTGTAAAAAAATGCTGACAGAAACATTTCGGATTTTTTTCACAAAATAAACAGAGTACAACTCTATCAACATTATTTCATAGATATTCCGCACAAGTTTTTTTCATATGCGTTTTGACAGCATTTCACGTGAAATGTTAACCAGAGTACCAGGCTTAAAGGTAAACTAATTTACCACTGGTTTGCAAAAATTTAAAATTTTTAATTGTAAAATATTTCTCTGGTCTGTCTCACTTCAATATCCTATGTATACAACGGACTGAAGGTTTACTTTACTATTGCCCGGTAAATTTAGTAAGATAGATGGGAAAAGTGTAAATACCCGGTGAGTTGGGTAAATTGGGCAAAAGCATGTAAATGCCCAGGCAAGGGTCGGTATGAGCTTTTATGTACAAAATTTAATAAGCAAACACGTTGGTCGGTAAAGTTTTATAAAAAAAAAGTCTTAGAAAGTTTTTAATGAAAATTCTCGGTTGGTCACCTGAATAAAAAAAAATAATACCCATTTGCTTCATTTAAAATTTTTAATACTTTTTGTAAATACCTTTAAAAGTTCCACATATATATATACCCACACCACAATCACTTTCTGAGTCGATCTAACGATGTCCGTCCGACCTGTGCGCAAAGTATAAGTCGGAAATTTGGAAATAATTTAATGAAATTCAGTACATTTTAATTGACACAAGGGCCAAGCCTATCGAAAACGGGGCGAATCGGTCATAAATTTCACATAACTCCCAAACAAGGTTCTTTCCGGAATAGGGGTTTTTTGCCAACAAACAATCTTATTATGTTGGCACTTACAATTAAACATTGTTCAAAGTTATGTTATTGCAATTAGAATTAGTTTGCCAACTTTATTGAAATCGTCCATATTAGACTATAGCTCCCATTCAAATACTACTCCCAAAAATAGCTTTTGATGCCATTAATTCCTTATAAATAAAGGTATTTGGCGAAATAAACTTTTATCCTAAAATCCTAAAATCTCAAATAGATGAAAATATCTTAATAATAGTCGGCGCAAAGAACTTTTCCTTAAATCATAACCTCATAACATTATTTGGTTTCGGCCGGTCCATGGTTCCCAAATAGGGTACAGTAGGAAAAATTGTTTTATGTACTGAGGTGTAGGGTATCATATGGTCGGGCTTGAGCGACTATACTCTCTTCCTTGTTTTATATTGCAAAACCTATTTTGTCCTTATTCAAATAATTTGTAGCATAATCGTATCTAGAATAAAAGCAAATCGCATTTAAATATTTACATGTGGAACTTTGTGACAAAATTACACATGTTTTGGGTTTAAATATTTATTATATTTAGCAATATTAACCAAGTTTCTATTTAGTTTTTTTTTTTAACCACAAACGAAAATAAAAACAAAACTTTTTTTGCAAGTCTATAAAATTAGTTTTAAAACTAAAAATATATTTAACTTCGAAAACTCATTTCAAAGCGTTTCAAATGCAATGAAGACTTTTCAACTGCCAGTTAAGAGGATTTAAGCCGATACTTTTAAGGCGGTTACTTAGGCTTAGTGTTGCCAGCTCCTCAGGATTAAAAATAGCAAAATTTTAAAAAAACTTGCTTTAAAAGATTTCAGTTACTACAACAAAATTTAAAGAACTATATTATTTTCTTCTGTCCATCTGGCTGTCTGAGGGTATATTAAATTGAGTTTTCCGAAGATCCCAGATGTAATTGGGAGTAAATTGTAACGTATTTATATTTTTGTATCATTAAAATATTTTTAAATTTTCATAAACAATTTATTTACAATTTTAGGCTTAGTGTATTAAAAGGGTTTAGCGTTTTTAGTATTTGTATGGTAATTAAAAAGTATTTTAATTCCAATTCGCCGATCAGATTTTTGTTCCTTTCCCAATAAGCAATTTTGCTGGAAATCAAGTGCAAAACAATTGGTATTCAAATTCGAATTTCAAGTTTCAAGGGTTGAGATATACTTCTTTTACAATTTATTTCAATAGTATTCTCCAGTAGAATCGGTAGTTTAAATCAAGTGAATATTAGTAAAATATTTTGAAACTTGAATAGCATTTAAAAATACTTTTGAACTCAAGTTTATTTCCAGTTAAGTTTTAAGTACTTGGTATTTAATTTTTGAGTGCTTATTGGGTTATAACGGAAACGACTTTAATACACTTCTGTACCAACAAATAGATTAAAATGAATAAATTGAAGTCCTTTCTGGGTACATTAAACGGCGGCATGAAATAACCCCCAAAAATATAATGAAATAACCCCCCAAAGCGTGGGGCCTTATTTGATATGCAATAAAGCCCCAATTTTGAAAATGAAATAACGCCCCAAACATAAATGAAATAATTCCCTAATTTTTGGGGGCTTATTTCATATGAAATAAAACACCAATTTCTGAAATGAAATAAGACCCCAATATATGTAATACAATTTATTATACAGTTTTGCTTTAAAGAATCACGCGATAGATATCATGATATGATATACCAAACACAAGCTTCGCTAACTAATGCTTTTCTGATTCTGATTTTCTCTTATCTCTTTTCTCTTTTCTATTTATCGAAGCCGGTGTTCTGTATACCAAAGTGGATAAATCCTTGTGCCCAAAAACATTTTCATTATAAATTATAAAATGAAATAATCCCCAAAAAAATATATTGGGGCTTTATTTCATAATGATTTTTTGAGGGATAGTTTCATATGAAATAATACCCCAAATAAAAATATGAAATAAGACCCAAAATAAAATGAAATAACCCCCCAAAAATCATTTTTATTGTTCTCTTTTTAAAAATTTTTTGGGGGGTTATTTCATTATTTGTTTGGGGGGTTATTTTATGCCGCCACATTAAACGTTGTCGCACTCGCTTCAAATTTTACTTTTTAAATTAAAAGGAACAAAAATCTGCCCGGCGAACTAGAATCAAAACACTTTTAAATTTGGCCATACAAATAAGAACACCTTTAGTACTCAGCCTATCTAATAATCTGTAATAAATCACATGTTTATTTTAGGCCCTTGTTAAATAAAACGCCATCAAATAGTAAACTGCTGCGTTACAAAAATTAAATTACTTTTAAAAAAACTCTTAACTACAGACGCACTTTATAAAATAAAAAAAAAATGATTTGGCAGTATAAACATTTGTTTTCCAAAAGAACAAATTTGTATACCTTCATTTTTATAAACGAAATGCATACACACAGAATTTGCTTGCTTGTATGCAAATGTAACAGTATGTGATGTTAACTCTATTTACATGAATACCACGATACTGTAGTTAACTTTCTTTTTGCATTTCTTCTCTCTGTCTCTCTTCTTCTCTATCTCTGTCTGTTTTACAAAACAAACAGATTGCTTGATAAACTTCCGGTGCGACTTGGTTCCTTCCGGTTTGCGACACAGCTTGTAATCAACAAAAATTTAAATTTAATGTAAATGCATTACACTCACTGCGAGTACATGTTTTATTTTATACTAGAAGTAGGTCTATTTAACAAAGCTAAAGGTTTTCCTTGTTATGGAAAAAAACACACAAAATAAAAACTGGAAGTAAAAATAAAAGTCAACTGAAAATAAAAAGGGAAATTCTCTACAAACAAAATAAACATTGAAATTGTTTTAAAATTTTTTTTATTTACTGGCAATTTGTTACTGGAAATGTTGTGCTGGTAAGGACAAATTTAATGTTTGTGAAATTTTTTGGGCTTTTGAAATTTTTACTTTTATTTTAATATTTAAGACTCTTTAATTTATTTGTTATTTAGGAAATGACGTTTTTATGTTGCTTTAAGTAAAAGAACCATCTGTTTTTTTTTTTTTTTTTTTTTTTTTTTTATTAGGAAGTTAATTTTAATTTAAAACGACATTTTTATAAACTTAAAAAAGTTTTTGTTGAAAAAAAGTTAATTTTAAAGAAATTTATGTGATAAAAAAAAGGCAGCAAAATTACCCTAAGCATGATCGACCAAATAAGTGTGTGGAAAATAGCCGAAAAATTTATCATACAAATTTCGGGTGAGTTTGACAAATTCTTCAATTGCATAATAAAACAAGTTAGAGTGCTATATTCGGCTGTGCCGAATCTTTGATACCCTCCACCGACAGTTCGACTGTTTAAGGAGTAACATCTGTATGATGTTATTATTATCTTCAACTGTGACGATTTGTGATTAATTATGGCGTACTAAACTGTTTTCCGGGAGTAGGGTTTCTATGGGGCCTAGGGTAAATTATGTACCGATCTTCACGAAATTTCACAGTATCATTTATAGTCCTATAAAACTGTGACGAGCCAAAATTTGTTATGATTGCATTATTTTTTACGGTTTTAGGCGTACTAAACTGTTTTCCGGGAGTAGTGCTTATATGGAGCTTAGGGTAAATTATGGACGGATCTTCACGAAATTCAACAGTCGAATAAAACAAATTTTTGCAAAATCTTATCTCATTCCGTGCCTTGTTCCAGCATTAATGTTATTTTTTGTAACCAAATTATCAATTTTTTTGGGTGGTGGTTCCACATTTTGATTCTCTCTGGTCCTACTGAACCGATTTTGCTGGATTTCAATCCCAAACTGCTTAGGATAACTACAAGCAATTTAGCACTAAGTTTGTTCATTTCTTTTGAGTTGTTCGAAAGTGAGCGTGTTTTCAACAGACGGACAGACGGACAGACAGACGGACATGGCTAAATCGACTTAGAATTACTCAAGGACCCAGAATATATATACTTTATGGGGTCTGAGATGAATAATAAAAAAGTTTCACACGGAATGACAAACTTAATATACCCTCTTCACAACTAATTGTGGTGGAGGGTATAAAAATAAATGGCTGTAAGATCTAGTAAAAACAACTTTATTTTCTGTAATTAACATATAATAATTCTTTAAAATCTGGAATTCGAAAATTTCGAGCTTAAAAATCCCTAATCAATAACTAAAGCTTCTCTGCACAGATGGCCTTTACCCTAATTGAAGCAGAAAGTCCTTCCGCCCGGTTAAAGTTAGCGATTCGGGATTTCTAAATTCGAAATTTTGGCATATGACTCCAACCCGAATAAATGTGTATGTTTAAAACCAATTTGTAAGAACCAATAATTAAAAAGTTTTAAAGTACATTTTTCAATATTTTTGGAATTTGTTCACTTTTTTTTTATATAATGCTCATTTTTTAGCCATTTACGGTTTACGTTGGGCGATTTTTCTTTTAGGCAATTTTTCTCACATTGCTTTGGGCGATTATTTTGCTTAGATTATTTTTCTGGCAGCAGTAAAAAAGAGAACACACCTTATAAAACAAGAGAAAAGCGTGTAAATTATAATAAATTAGTTACAAATTATGGCTTTTTTTTTTTGTTCTAATAAGTAATTTCGTTAAGTTTTGCAGCACTTTAACCCTTTTTCTGAATTCATGTAATGTAATTGAGAAAATTAAGACTCTGGGACTTAATTGAGGTTCATTGTCGTTAACGTGCCGAATTATTTCATCCTTTTGCTTTTGAATTGTTCTTGGCTTATTGACGTCCAACGGTGTCAGATCACATGATCGTCAAACTCTGAAATGTCCATTAATTCATTAAAATCTTACTTAAGGGTCGATTACGGATGACGACTGAACTGAAGTTAAGTTGCCAGCAGCGAAATCAGGCAACGCCGCCCATGTTTAAATAGAAATAAAAGTTTTTTATATACAGTAAGGGACAAAATTGTTCACGAAATTATAAAAAAATTATGTTTATCATGAAAAGTATTAAAGTTTCAACTTGGAAACTTTTTAAAACTATTGCATGGCTTTCTAAATTTTATAATAATACTATGTAAACTTATTTTCAAAAGTACCGTTAGTTTTAATATTTATACTAAGTTAACATCCAAACTATATGGGTGAATAATATTGACTCTGTGTGAATCTTTCATAAAAATTCCAAAAAAATTCAAGTTTTATCAGTGGGATTTTCTTTTAAAGTGAGTAAATTAATTCATTAATATTTAATTTTTTTAAAATTTGAAAAAAATTTAAGCAATTTAATTTTGCCTATACTATAGTTTCTTCAAAAACCATAAGTCAAAAGCGGCCCTTTAAAAACAAAGCATTGTGAAAAATTTTAAAAAGAAGTCTCACATCGCAAGATCACAAAAAAATACAACATTTTTGAGAGATTTGAAACTTTCGCCAAATGATTTTCGCGAATCAAAGCGACTTATTGTTACTGGTGTAATAAGTATAGCTATTAAGGTCCGGAAAATACTGAGCATAGAGTACAATTTAGATGTAAGCGCTAAAATCATACGAAGTTGCTTAAGTTGTAGTAGATTAGTAGCTAGAATAAAGAGCGACAACCCACCTTTTAGCAAAAATAAAAGCTGAAAAGAGCTGAAGTTTGCAAAAGTAAGAAAAATTCAGTTTTAAAGATTCAATGCGTGTAACATGCTTAGATCGGACAAAAATTATGCAGGCAGGGGGACGGGAGTTAACATGGCTGGCGTAAAAATGTTAGCGTAAAAGAGTGGAATAATTCCAAATGTTAAAATTTTGATAATCTCATAAATTACTTGAGATTGTTTTCGCGGGAACCAGCTTCGAGCACTCCGCTAATTCAGAAGAAAAATGCAAAGAGCTACATAATCATCCTTAAAGACCCGTTGATTCCAAGATAAGCCATATTTGGCTAAGAACCACGACAGGGTGATATCATTATGCAGGACAACGATCTTAAGCATACTTCAGAAATAGCTAAAAGTTAGTTTGAAGAAATAAAAATTCGAAAATAAATTTACCTAATTGGTCGCCGGAGTAGTACCCCCATTTGAGTATTTGGTCCATTCCAAAACACCATTTGTGTCTTTTTTTGCTCAGAGGAACCCGTCTAAAGCCGAAACTGCTAAGAGCTTTTGTAAAAGAATGGAAAAAAGGATTAAGGCAGCTTAAAAGAGCAAATGGACCCAAAAACAACAATAATCTCTAACTATTGTCATAATTGTTCACATCCAGAACGCAATACCAATACCGTGTAAAATATTATGAACACATATTTTTTTGGAAAAGTTTTTATTTTTAAGTTCTTGAAATGTTCTACTTTTCATAAAGTTAAAAAATTTTAAATAATTATAAATAAAACAAAAATTTATAGCCTATTTTGCCAATAACACTAAAGTTGTAAACAATTTTGTCCCTAACTGTATATTTTAAAATGAGCGTTGCCTAATTTCGCAACGAGCCATCGACCCGTTGATTTTCTCAAGGCCGGCTATGCAGAAAAGCTTTAGTTGGCGAGGCCGGTGTTTGTTATACCAGAAACTCGTTGCACCGGGCCGAAGGCCGGCTATGCATATAGCCTCAAGCCAAAAAATAAAATAATTTTTTTTTTGCCTTTTTTACCATTTTGGGATATCATTTTCATTTTTATGAATACGGGATTTTGTTTCTTACAATGTTGTTTCTGCTATTGTTTTTCTTAAAGTTGCACTTTTTTAAAGCGTCCAAGAATAGACTGTGTGTGTTTTTTGTTGTTGTTCTTATTTTTCACATAAAGAAGTGTTGCTTACGATCAAATAAGAAAATGCAAAAAGACGACAACATTAAAGAGCGTTAAATATTTCATACAAAATTATGAAATCTTGACACCAATAACGCGTTTATTATATTTTTGAAGAGTTATCCGCATTTTTGTTGGTTAAATAAAAATCAAACAAAAATATTGATTGAATCAGTAAACAAATTTATAGAAATTAAAAAAATTTTCAGACAAGCGTTTGTTTGAAAAAAATTCGGCAATCATTTTTTTAAGTTAGTTCCTATGCGAATTTCGCTGGTTGCTTAGGACAGATCATCAGGAAGCCTTTTTCCAAAGACTTTGGCAAAACTAAAGATATATACAAATAAAACCATAAAGAGAATTACAAATGGAAAAGAGTTATAAAAATACTGTGTTAACTTTGATTCAAATATTTTTTTTATTGAATATGAAGAAATATTTAATTATTTCATCATTAAATATGTTTTATTGAGTGCTATTTTGCAAAGTGTAAATTTGATAAATTTTTTCATTAAATCAAACAAAAAGTTTGTTGCCCTAAGATTTTATTTTTAACAAACTGTGTTGTTAAAGATTTTCTTGAAAAATTTTTTTACCAGATTCGATCTATTTTTAAGTACAGATTAATACAAAATATTCAAACAATTGTACAGCATGCCATAAATTTATTTGTAAAAATTATTTTGAAACTTGCATTAAATTTATTTAATGTAAACTATTATTGGGCAAAATTTACCCACAAATACTAGATTCGTTTAATTTGTTTAATGCATGATAAGGGGTTCGATTTTGTTTCACCAAAATGTTTTAAATTTATAAGCAGAAAAAAAACTTTTTGTTTTCTTATCAAAATTTTTCTCTTCTCATAAATCCCTTCTATCTCTTATTTGCTGTGCAAACCCAAAACTTTTTAACAGCATTTTAATTTAATAACTTTTAACTTAAGATTCTATTTATATTTTGTTAAAAGTTAAATTAAATTTCAAGAAGCTTAACAATTTTTTCTGTTAGTCAATATGAGTTTTAAGATTAAATAAAATCTTGGTATTTTATTTGTTCTCAAATATTTACATTTAGTTGTAATAGTTTCTCTGCAGCCTTTACTGAAAGAAAAAATTTAAATTTATATTAAAAATATTAAATGCAGATTCCTTCAATTTACAATTTATATTAACTTAAATTCCGAACTGATATTTATCATCTGATTTTGTAAACAACAAAAACATAATTGAATGATAATTGTTAAATAATAACCCAGCAAACAAAGAATAATTTGTTTGAAAAATTTTTTAATTTTATCTTTGACAACAAATGTTACACTTCAAAAATTCTCCAAAATTGTTCACCAATTAAAGCAATAATTAAAAATAAAATCAGGTTTAATAAAGAATTTAGTCAAATGAATCAAATATTTAATCAAGTGAATCAAACGATTAATTGATACTATTAATTTGTTTACTGGTGCAATTTTAATTAATCTTTTAATTAATATTAAAAATTTTTTTTAATTGAAATCAATTTTTATTTTGTTCTGTGTATTTTAATATATTTTTTAAATTTTATCGAAATTATAGCATTTTAATTAAAAATAAAATCAGTTTTAATTAAATGTTTAATCAAGTGAATCAACATTTAATCAAGTGAATTAAACGTTTAATCAAGTAAATCAAACGATTAATTAAGTGAATTAAACGTTTAATTGATACATTAATTTGTTTACTGGTGCAACTTTAATTAATCTTTTAATTAATATTAAAAAAATTTTAATTTAAATCAATGCTTATTTTTTCTGTGTATTTTAATTTATTTTTTGAATTTTATCGAAATATTGAGAAAAGTTTGTCCTACCAAGTTGTACAAAATATAAATTGTTATTATTACGGCGTGGAAAGTTTTTTGTTTTAAATAAAATCAAATTATGCTTTAAAGATTAATGAAATATGCATTTATTTTCGATAGGAAAACAGACACAGGATGTATTTGTTATACCCTCCACCACTTCTAGTGGTGAATGAGGGTATACATGGTTTGTCATTTCGTGTGAAACTTTTTAATATTCATCTAAGACCCCATAAAGCATATACATTCTGGATCCTTGAGTAATTCTAAGTATTCATAAACACACATACACTTTTATACAAATGCCTTTATTCATACCACTCTTTTTACTGAGTGAGCATTATGTTTACATCAAGAAAAACATACGAAAAACCGACACATCTACTTAATTTTGCAATGCATACATTTGAGTAAAAAGAAGGCACAACTAAAAATTCGTTATTGAAGGGATCATAAATTCGCAAAGCTTTATTTTTCTTATATTTTAAAATCATGCTTAAAAATCACTAGCTTTTATACTTATTATATGTACCATAACCTTTATATAAAGCCGGCACCTAAAACCGTAACAAAGCATTGCTTCAAAAGATTGAAATTACTCTGTCAAATTTAGTGAATATCGGTCCATAATTTACTTCAGGTCTCACATACAAACGACTTCCAAAATTAAATTTATGAATTAAAAAAATTGTAGTAGTGTCTTATTTAGGTTTTTTTAATACAAGAAATCACTCTACCGAGTTAGGTAAACGGTCATAATTTTCGGTATCTAAAACATAAAATCCCATCTAGCAAATTACTTTTACATGCCTAATAATATTTCTGAAACAAGTCATTGTATCGAGCCCTTAAAGCAAAAATGATGTAACCAACAAAAATAAAATTTTACAGGAGAACGTTTTTTATACCCTCCACCACAATTAGTTGTGAAGAGGGTATATTAAGTTTGTCATTCCGTGTGAAACTTTTTTATTATTCATCTCAGACCCCATAAAGTATATATATTCTGGGTCCTTGAGTAATTCTAAGGCGATTTAGCCATGTCCGTCTGTCTGTCCGTCTGTCCGTCTGTTGAAAACACGCTCACTTTCGAACAACTCAAAAGAAATGAACAACCTTGGTGCCAAATTGCTTATAGTTATCCTAAGCAGTTTGGGATTGAAATCCAGCAAAATCGGTTCAGTAGGACCAGAGCTATGAATCAAAATGTGGAACTACCACCCAAAAAAATTGATAATGTTGTTACAAAAAATAAAATAAATGCTGGAACAAGGCACGGAATGAGATAAGAATTTGCAAAAATTTGTTTTATTTGACTGGAAATCACGCTGTTAAATTTCGTGATGATCCGTCCATAATTTACCCTAAGCCCCATATAAACAATACTTCCGGAAAACAGTTTAGTACGCCTGAAACCGTATAAAATAACGCTAGCCTAACAAAATTTGGTACGTCACAGTTTTTTTGGACTAGAAATAACACTGTGAAATTTTGTGACGATCGGTCTATAATTTACCTTAGGCCCCATATAAACCCTACTACCGGAAAACGGCTCCACGAAAAGCCCCCCAATGAAATAACGCCCAAACGAGAAATGAAATATTCCCCAATTTTTTTCCATACATTTTTGGGTGTTATTTCATATGAAAAAACTCCCAATTTTTTTGTGCCGTTTTTCATTTTTTTTTGGGAATTATTTCATTCTTCATTTGGGGTTTTCAAATTATGAAATAATCTCCAATGAAATAACACCCAACAAATTTTTAAAATTCGGGGCTTGTTTCATAGCGTGTTTAATTTGGGTGTTATTTCATTTTTAATTCGGAGGTTATTTCATTTTTAACACTAAAGTTAAGTATTGAAATCTGGCTTCGCATACTAAAGTTTTTCTGCGTGACGGCCTGCGGCCGTGCTTAGGGATTGTTTCCTCCAGTAGGACGCGGCAGGTGGCTTCGCTGAATGAAGTTGGCCTGCGTGCGTCACAAGAATAAAAAAATGTTTTTCAATGATAACTAAGGATTTTCCCTTTTACAGAATGTTGACACCATGCGTAACACTATTCTGGAAAAGTATGGCTTTGTCTCTCATTTGTGAAAAAAAATATGGCTATATCTCTCATTTCGTAAAATTTTAAATATGACCTTACCTCTCAATGATTGGGCGATAAGACCATAACGGCTTTATCTCCCATTCAATTGAGCAATAAAGCCATTATGGCCTTACCTCCCATGGTTAAAAAGCACCCCCCCGTGTAAAGGCCAAACGTAGAAGGCAAATTGTCTTCCGAACTGCAAAAATAGAGCAGGGCTACAAAGATCTACGGGCGGGTAAAATAACTACAGCAATATTTTTGAACCGAATATATCTTTATTATTAAGAAGATACCTGCGGGCCTCCACACGATTCATTTCAATAATTTTGCGACTTTGCTGTTGGTCCATATTGACTTCATGAAATCCTTGGTGAAACTGACTCTTTTATGAATTTTGGGCATAATTTCATTTTTGTTGCTGATGGGGTTAATTTCATTGGGGGTTATTTCATTTTCATCATTGGGTGTTATTTCATATGAAATAACATCAAAATATTGGGGGTTGTTTCGTTTTCGTTTTGGGGTTTATTTCATTTATTTTTCGATGTTATTTCATTCACTGCTTTTGGGTGTTATTTCCTATTTTTTGGGGATTATTTCATTGGGGGGCTTTTCGTGGAGCCCCGGAAAACAGTTTAGTACGCCTAAACCGTAAAAAATAATACAATCATATCAAATTTTGGCACGTCACAGTTTTATAGGGCTATAAATGATACTGTGAAATTTCGTGAAAATCGGTACATAATTTACCCTAGGCCCCATAGAAACCCTACTGCCGGAAAAGAGTTTAGTACACCTAAAACCATAATTAATAATGCAATCATAACAGAAATTGGTACGTCACAGTTTTAAAGGACTAGAAATGACGCTGTGAAAATTCGTGATGATCGGTCCATAATTTACCTTAGGCCCCATATAAACCTGGAAAACACTTTAGTCGCCTAAAACTATAATTAATAACAAATTGTCACAGTTTAAGATAATAATAACATCATACAGATATTACTCCTTAAACATTCGAACAGTCGGTGGAGGGTATCAAAGATTCGGCAGAGCCGAATATAGCACTCTAACTTGTTTTTTAATATTTTTGCTTCAAGTCTAGGGTTTCGTTTGAAATTGCTTTTGCTCTTATTTCGTAGCGGTACTTCCCAGAGATATGAGATTTTTAGAGATGATGCAAATGATCAAAAATTATCGATTTTCATCAAAAAACAATAATCTAAAATGTTGTTGGTTACATCTTTTTTGCTATTAGGGCTCGATATTTTATTCAAATAAGGCGACAAATTATAATAGTGTGAGGTCAGGTTCCATAAGGATTGGCTTATAATTTACCATATACAGCCCACTTCTGAAATATTCGAACTCTTGATGGAGGGCCCTTAAGATTCGGCACATCGAAATATATGTAGTACTCCCACTTGTTTTTTTTTATTTTTTTTTTTTTTTTTTGTATAAATATGTATGGAATTAAAATTATTTTTGCTTACAAACATTATTTTCATAAAACTTTTATAAGCCAGAAATGTTTTTTATGAATATGGGGGCAAATTTTTAAATAGTAAACAAAACTCCATATTAAGAATTTTTTTTAATTATTGGATGCGTTTTGTGGAACCGGGGAAACTGTTCAAATTATCGAGAGATTTAAATCAAGAAGTTTCCGATAAGAACAGAAAGTTATATAAATAGCGTTCTTTAGATATCAGTAAATCTATTTTGTGCCACGCGCACTTTTCCAACCCAGCCGATATTTTGTCGGATGCTGTTGTAGTGGTCGCCATATATACAACTGTACTGGAATGTTTAGGCCATAATTGTGTAAAACGCAACGGAACACCAAAAATTACGTAGAAAGCAAAAACAAAGTAAAAATATTTTGTAATTTTGTTCCTGCAAAACAAATTAACGAAATATTTTCGACTTTGTTTTTGCCGGTATTGCTGATTGTATGGACCGGTATTGCTGATTTTCAATAGCAAATTTTAGCGATGTATATGTAACATAAATATGTACATTACCAACTACACTGAAAGAATTTTCTTCATAGATCCAATGAAATTTACATTAAAATTCAACCTATGTGACCTTTCATTGGATTAATGAAGGATTAATAAAGTCAATGACAAAATTTTCATGGATTTTATGAATCCTCATTGAAAAAATGGATAAAATAAACGTTTGTCATTAAACTAATGGAAAATTTTCATTGATTTTATGAAACATTTCATTAATCCAATGAAAGGTTACATAGGTTGAATTTAAATGTAAGTTTCATTGGATCTGTGAAGAAATTTTTTTCAGTGTTTGCTGGGGTCTGCGAGGAACCCATTTCAACAGACACACGGACAGACGGACGAACATTGTTAAATTCACTTCGCTACTCATAAAGACCAAGAATATAAAAATGAGAAATAAAATGGAAGTAAGAAGTAGGGAATGGTAAATCGATTTCGATTCCAATCGAAAATCGATTTTGTAGTAAAAAAAAAAACGATTTTTTGCAATCGAATTTACGTATGCGATTTTATACTGAAATCGATTATTGGGCTTTTAAAATCGATTTTTTTATTTTTTATCAAACTTTTGGCAATTTTTAATTTTAATCTTAATTAAATCGCTAAATTATGGGCATGCATAACACCGTCCGGCACTCAATATTAGACACGAACCGGATGACATAAGTCTGAAACTAGAGATTAAATGGAGCAAAACTGCGTTCACAGTTTTTTATTTTCTGATCCTGTTTCCTTTTAAAAGGTCTTCAAAATTTCAAAGGACTACATTTTTAAAAAAATGTTTTAAAATGGCTGTAGAAAATATCGCCCAAAGAAAAATGGCCCAAAAAAAAAAAGGAAAAATCGCCCAACTGAAGAATCGCCCAAGCGAACATGAAAAATGACCCAAAAAGGTAAATATGAAATTTTGCCCAAAAAAAACGAAAAAGGGCCCAAAAAGAAAATGAAAAAATGACCCAAAAAGCAAAAACGAATTTTTTCCCAAAAAAAAAAAAAAAAAATTACTAAATTTGCAAAAAAGTGTTTATTATTCATATAAATTTAGGTGACATGTCATAACGTCCAGTGTCGTAGTGTCCTTGGACACTTTTAAAGTGTCATAATGTCCATCGAAGACGAGGACGAGGACGTTATGACACTTTGCAACGTCCGCAACTTAACTTATAATCAAAAATGTGTAAATTTTTTTTTAAAATACCGTTAAAATTTGAAGTGATTTTTTTAAAGATACTTATTTAACCATAATATGGTTGTCGGTGACAATGATTTGGTTAAATTAAACATAATATGGATAAAATATTTTTATAGCTTTTACTCCGGGTTTATATATTAAATATATATATCCAAAATAAGGATTTCATCTTCTATGGTATAACAAATACTGGCTTCGCTAACTAAAGCTTCTCTGTATAGCCGGCCTTCGGCCGGGCGCAAGGATTTTCTCCTCTATAGTATAACAAAGACCGGCTTCGCTAACTAAAGCTTCTCTGTATAGCCGGCCTTCGGCCGGGCGCAAGGATTTTCTCCTTTATGGTCTAACAAAAACCGGTTTCGCTAAGTAAAGCTTCGAAAAACTGCCTTGTTTCCGAACAAGGCCGACTACGCAGAGAAGCTTTAGTTAGCGAAGCCGGTGTTTGTTATACCATAGAGGAGAAAATCCTTGCGCCCGGCCGAAGGCCGGCTATACAGAGAAGCTTTAGTTAGCGAAGCCGGTCTTTGTTATACCATAGAAGATGGCCGAAGGCCGGCGATACAGAGAAGCTTTAGTTAGCGAAGCCAGTATTTGTTATACCATAGAAGAGAAAATCCTTATTTTCGATATATATGTATATATTTAATATATACACCCAGAGAAAAAGCTACAAAACCATTTTTAAAAAAATTCTACCGATATTATGTTTAATTTAACCAAATCATTGTCGCCGACAACCATATAATGGTTAAATTAGTTTCTTGAAAAATAGTTTTGTTGTTTGCAACCATAATAAAACATGGTTTTCTCTGCTATGCAAGATTATGGTAGAATTTTAAAAATAGCCCATTTTTTTTGGGCCATTTTTCATACAACAAATTTAAAGAACGAAAAATCACCCAACAATAACGATAAAGGGCCCAAAAATGTTGGTCCATTTTTCATATGAAATCAGGCCCAATTTTACATTTTAAAATTTCATTCGAAAAAAAAATAGCTAGTACTTAGATTATTTGGTACCTAACATATTTTTTTTTCGTGGGTTCTGAAATAGCTGCCACTTTATAAAAAAAAAATTCAACTAGAATTGTTTAAATAAATTATAATTTTTCGTCAACGTAATAGTTTTTGCAAACGCGTTTAAATATGAAGTGCCCAAACCGTAATAAGTTTTGTGTTCTGTGTGGATTATTTGTACCATTTAATAAATCGCGAAATATAACAAAAACCTTTGAAAAAAGGTACGAAGAATACTTTTTAATAAACTTAGCTCCAAGATTGTGGTATGTGCCTGAAATTGTATGTAACTATTGCTACGCTGGTGTACTACGATCAAAGGACATAGGTAAAACTCGCAATGCAATGATATACGTGTATCCAGTGGTATGGTTACGCCGCAGTGAACATTCTGCAGAATGTTGTTATTTTTGTCAGTCGTATCCGCGTATTATGAAGGTTAAATATAATAAGCGAGAAGGTATAAACTACTATAGTTCCGAGTCTATGAAACCTGCAGTATTACGTTCAGCAATAAACCTCAACTCACCGTCTGAAGAACTTGTACAAGCTTCAGAAATCATTGAAGAAGAATCACATTGTTACGATACACATGTTGAGGAATGTTCTATATATCAACCAGCAGAAAGCGAGTTGGAGTATGCTGAACCACATTTTGTAACTCAGACCGACTTTGACGATCTTGTCAGAGATATGAATGTATCTAAAGAAAAGGCCGAACTTTTGGCATCACGCTTGCAGCAGTGGAAACTAGTTTGTTCTGATTTCTATGTCACATCTTCGCGAAAGCGTTTAAAAGTTAGCTCATTCGATCAATGTTTTAAGATAGACGACGAAACTGGTATTACATATGCAACTGACATACAGAAGCTCTTTGAAACAATTGGAAACAATTACGATCCTGCCGAATGGAGACTTTTTATAGATGGATCCGTTAAAAGTCTTAAAGGAGTATTATTACATAATGGCAACGTACCCGTCAGTGCCCATTATTTTTGGTACAGATATTAAAGAAACTTATGAAAATATGAAAGTCATTCTTAAGTTAATAAAGTACGATGCACATCGTTGGTTGATTTGTTGTGACCTTAAAGTGGTGGATATTCTCATGGGAATAAAAAATGGATTTTCTAAACATCAGTGCTTTTTATGTCTTTGGGAAGGTCGACGACGTGATTTGCATTATACCGACCATAAATGGCCGTATCGCCTAAGTCATCAGCTTGGGATCAATAGCGTTAATCAAATGCCACTTATTTCATCATCTAAGCTACTTCTCCCTCCCCTGCACATTAAATTGGGTTTGATACGTAATTTTGTTCGGGCACTTGATAGTGATGGTTCAGCAATGGAATATTTGAAAAAAGTTTTTCCAAAGCTAAGTACTGCGAAAATTGAGGCTGGTAGGTTAAATGATCACAATGGGTTATTTTTATTAAAGTTTTATATTTTAAGGTGTATTTAATGGACCACAGTTAAAAAAATTAATGAAATCGAATGAGTTTCCCGATTTATTAACAACGTGGAAAAGGCAGCGTGGAATAGTTTGGAAGATGTAATAAATAAATTTTTGGGCAATAATAAATCTGTAGATTATGAAGCTATTGTTAAGAAACTAGTGAATAGTTATGGAATAATGGGGGTCAACATGTCACTTAAAATTCATTTTTTGGATAGCCACCTGGATTTTTCCCCACGGGGAGAGATTCCATCAAGATCTCGCTGTAATTGAGAATCGGTACCGTGGAAAAAATACCGCCCATATGCTGGCCGAATACTGTTGGTCAATTTGTCGTGATACTACTGGTCTACATAAACGACAAACCAACAATATGCACTTTTCTAAATAAACCTTTTTTGTATATAAATAAAAATTTTTTTAATATTTTAATTTGAACTTTATATATATGAAGGCTAGTACTCTGTTCGTATTTGCCAAGTATGTTGAGTTACATTTATTTTTCGGGTGAAAAATTTGACATGAGAAAACTGTTGTTTTGATTTTCGTGCGAAAGAAGTGATGATCATATTATTTCGTACGAAAAAGAAATGTTGCAAGAAACTTGTTGCCGTTGAAAAATAATGTTTACATGTTTTTCGCAAAAAGAACAGAGTGCTGGTTTGGTTTGGCTTTTATTCCACAAAAAAAAAATCACCTGCTTAAAATTTTAAAATATTTATTAAAACTTAAGTAAAAAAGCTAGGAGGATGAAATTTTGGTATGTAGTATAAAATATTTGGGTCTTTAACGCACAATTTTTTTAAAAGGAATTTATTTGCAATCTTAAAGGATATTAAAGGATAAATATTATAAAGGACATTTTTGACAACTTTTGATCCTGACAGGATAAAATAAAAATAATACAAAATATTTTACAGCTCTTCTTGTTCTTTTGACATCAAATTTGGCATTGTTGGATCCGCGGAAGTATTTTAAAATATTTTTTGAAAAGTTTTCTTCTTTGAAAGTTTGAAGTCCTTTAAAAAGGGCACAGGATCACGAAATGAAAAACTGAAAACATTGTTTTTCTCCATTTAATGTATAGTTTCACAATTTTATCATCCGGTTCGTGTCTCACAATTTTTTTCTTTTTTTGTCGGACGGTGTAATAGAACGTATTTTTTTTGTGCGTCCATACGTCTGTATGCTAATGCAGTTTTCCCAGTTTAAAGTTGTAATTTTACGTATTTTCCTATTAGTATCCTTAATATACTTCCAAGTTTAACATAAGGGCTCTGTGAGCGATACTTAAATCTAGTTATAAGCAGAGTGAACAAACAAAAAGCATGTAATTTATCCTAACAAATACGAAATTACAAGAAAATGTCTCTGCATCTTTCTGGCATCAATGACATGCAAAATTGTTTTTTTAAACTAACTTAAAAGGAACTTAGCAAAGAAACAGTCGCCAACGATCAGGAACTACTGGCATATTCCTTTGAAATACTATTCATACGTTCAGGCTTTTCACAGATTAAATCCGATCAATAGTGATTTCGTTTAATGTGAAGCAAGATACGAAATCACTTCCACTTTTGATCGGAATTAATTTATGTGACAGGCCTGATTGTCTACAGAAGAACACAATTTTGATATGTAAAATGTACACTTACTTGTTCCTCTAAAGGCGATCTCAAAATTTACACATTTTCACTTTTTGCAGGAAAATTAGAAAAAGTAGTCATATCTACACACTGTTACAATCTCAGTTCAATTTATCTAGTAGTTTTCCAAAAAAAAAAATGCTGGTGTATACCCCTTTGTGATATAAGGTATGAGTTTGCAAATTTATCTTAAACGATTTTGAAATCGATTTTGAGGTTCGATTAATCGATTTCAAAAACCGTAATAAAAAAAGTCAATCGAAAATCGATTTTGGTATCCATTTACCATTCCCAAGTAAGAAGATTAAAAAAACTGGTGTAGATTTAACAATTATTTTCATGAAGGACATATTAATGTTTTTGTAAACATAAAAAGATTTTGTTTAATATAATTAATGAAAAATAAAATCGTTTATTTTCTAATTTTTAAAAAACAACAATGAAAATTCCAACAACTGACAATAATATTTCATAACATTTACATAAATGCATTAAAAACCCAACAAGTCTATAATTACCTACAACAACAAATATCATATATTTTATTGTAATTTTCATTTATTAACGATTTATTCTAAATGGTTGTTTAAGTTAATGGCTAACAATATTTAAATATTTGTTATTCATCTGATTTGCTATTGAATTGATTGCTTTTTTACTGCTTTAATTTTTTTTTCGATAATTGTCTACAAATGACCTTCATTTGAATATTTTATGGAAAATTATTTTTAAAATATGTTAAATATATACAATTATTTAATAAAGTTTATGTGATGTTTATAATACATATACAAACATAAGTATGTATGTACCCTGTAGGAAGTCAAACACATTTTTAAGTAACTTTAAACTGGTTTTTTTATAACCACAGTTGATTAAGTGACTTTTTTCCTTGTTGACGACTCACTATTTTAACATAGGCATGTCATAGGCAGTAGTCAATTGGCCATCTTTGCATGACTTTTTAATTAACTACTTACTTCTTATTTTTCAACCAATTTGTAGTTAATTAATTGTACAGTCAGTTTATAATAAATTATTTAAATTTTGAATAATTCTTGTCAAAAAAATATATGTACATATGAACATACATATATGTATATGTACGAGCCCTAACCACTATTTATTCGTACACCAAATATTTTTTTACTGTCTGGGTAATTCCATGTCAAAACGACCAAGAGTGGGACACGACCCTATTTTTTTAATATTATTTTTTTAAGGGTTGCGAAAGAAAAAAAATCATATCTTAAAAAAGAAAAAAAACACCTCCTTCAAAGTTTCAGGATTTTTAAAGAACAGTTTGAGGTATTATACAAAAAAAAATCAGCCAAATAAAAAAATATGTTTTTGAGTTAGTCCGTTTTTAAAATTTAACATTTTGCAGATATTACATTTTTCAAAAAAAATATTTTTTTTCAATTTATGGTTTGTAGCCCCAAGTATTCTCTTTAAAATGACATCAAAATCATCTTCGTATGTCAAGTAGTTATCGAGATATTGAAGAAATAAGCTCAACACATTCGGCTAATTCTCCGAAATTATGACATTTTGAATATGACATAACTTTCGAAAAACAAATTTTAAAAATTTTGTTCGTTCATATATGTTCCTAATAAGATAAAAGGAACCTTCTCACCAAATTTTATTAAAATCGGAAGGGGTCGTGTCCCACTCTTGGTCGTTTTGACATGGAATTACCCGTCTAACATTA
Source organism: Pollenia angustigena (assembly GCA_930367215.1). NCBI lineage: Eukaryota > Metazoa > Arthropoda > Insecta > Diptera > Polleniidae > Pollenia > Pollenia angustigena. Next base: position 169,893,117 of record OV884059.1, on the reverse strand, counting down.
AACACCAGAAAAAAAATTAAATTAAGTTAACTATACTTACACGCTTGTACTTTTCTGAATGGTTGCTTTGTTTCCTTTAAATTTTTTTATTAAAATAATTTAATATTGTACGAAAATATTAATAAAATGCATAAACTAAAAAAATCATTATTGTTTACTGAAATTAATTTGACCACATAATTTCGTACAGTGTATAAACTAGGCTCAAGATGACAAAAAAGATCAAAATGTTAACACAAATTGCAAATATACCGTTACAAAAAAAGGAAAATAATGCAAGGGAGCAAAAAAGAGAACTTTTTTACTTTCTTTTATTTCAATTTTTATTATTTCGGAAAAATGGCACGCGGTAAGCCTATTTGTGAAGAAATTCGAATTTTAATCATTGAAAAATTCAAATCTGGAAAGACATATGGGCAAATATTTACTGATCTTAAACTCCCAAGATCAACAATACAAAGCATTGTTAAAAAATACGGATTAAGTGGAAACTACAGCAATGAAGTATCAAAAAGAGGCCGGACCTCAAAAATAACGCTTTGAGATAAAAGAGCTTTAGCAAATGTTATTAAGCAAAATCGTCGAAGTACTGTTCGTGACATAGCTTCGAAGTGGTCTGATGCTATTGGAAAGGGAATGGACCCGCCAGCAAATGAAAAGTATTGGGTATAATTTTTATAAAGTAAGTTAACAATTTACTCGGTATGTCGAAATCAGTTTAGAATATTATAAACTTTTTTAGGCTAAGGAAAAACCATTGCTTACCGCATTACAAAAGAAAAAACGTTTGTTATGGTGTAAAGAGAGACGTTGTTGAGTAAAAAGGCAATGGGACAGCATTATTTTTAGTGACGAATCCAAGTTTGATGTTTGTGTTGGTGATGCCAGAAAAAGGGTGATTCGTTAAAGCAAAGAAGCTTACAATAAAGACTGCTTGAAACGCACAGTCAAGTTTCCAGTTAGCCTCATGGTATGGGGATGTATGTCCTCAAAGGGTGTCGGAAAGCTTCACTCCATTGATGGAACCGTAAACGCAGAAAAATACGTAAAAATATTAGAGGAAAATCTGATACCATCGGTACCAAAGCTAGCCAACTGCGGTGAATATATTTTTCAACAAGATGGTTCATCATCTCATACAGCTAAATAAACTAAAAAATGGCTACAAGAAAACGGTATAGAGGTTCTTGATTGGCCATCATCTAGTCCAGACCTCAATCCAATAGAAAATATGTGGGCTCTTATGAAAAGAAAGCTTCGCAATGATCCTCAACGGATTCTTGACGGGTTAAGATCCAAAATTCAAAAAATCTGGAACTCAATAACCCCTGCAAATTGTCAGAAACTAAAAAGTACCATGTCAATGCGAGTCCAATCCGTATTAAAAAGCAAGGGAGATGTAACACAGTTGTAAGTACGAAAATATGTGACTGTATGAATTAAAAGTGGTCAATTTATTTTTATTGAAAATAATAGGCTTTCGTTTTAGTTCATATATTTAAAAGAATTTTTTTTAAATATCTAAATTGATCAATGTATATTTAAATACAAAATAATTGTCTTTAAAAACAAATATTTGCTTTCTGGTGTACTCAGTATAATTAGGAAAATATTCCTACTTTAATATCGCATTGTAACAAAATTGTCAGTGTACGAATTAATAGTGGTTAGGGCTCGTATATCTACTTATTAGTATTTTGATATAGAAATAATTATTTAAGAAAATTTTGCATTAAATTGCCCTAAATGATGCTGTATAATAATGCTGAAATAAATACAATTTTTCAGGAGAGAGAAAAAACTGTTTCTTTCGAAAATTCTTAAGGTATGAATTAATCTTTCTTCTATAATATTTTTTAAATATGACTACTAAGTCACCCTTATAAAAAAAAGTAGAAGTTTTAATTCTATTCGTAGCGATATGGTTGATGTCGGGTATTGCAACTGAAATCTTCAAATATTTTTATGGCGTATAGCGGTAATTGCACAGTAATAAAAATATGTTTTTTTGCTCTTATATGTAATTTTATTAAATTAAGCATTTCTTTAACGTTTTCTAACATAAAAGAATTCAATAACAAAAAAATAAACATAATTAAAAAAGGTAATTAAAATGGGACATTGTCACATTGCTCCTTATTACTTTGACTCCATCTGTACTAAATTATCATAAAAGTAATGATATTCTAGTGGTATAACCGGCTTCAAATCTTGATTTGATTAATAAACGATATTCACCAAAATAAATAATTCAATTCTTTCATTTTTATCTGCAAATGCATATAATTTAACTGTTCTGCAACCCGATAATGATGTTAAAAAATTATTAAAAGACTATGCTTGAATTACGTATTCATGTTTTTTCTATTTGTTTTTTGTATGGGAGGTGGGCGTGATCAGGTATATATTTTCAGGAGCCCATTTTACAATTATAATATTTATTTTTTGTGAAAATTGAGTTGATGTATTAGAAATCAAGGCAGAAATCAAATTTCACACAAATGATTATGAGTGTTTCAAAATGCTATGTGCCAAAAAACAATGCCGTAGGTTAAAATTTAATTTTCACTTTGTATGGGAGGTGGGCGTAAAAGTGGGCGATTCATTTTGATTTTTCCATTTTTTTCTTGATTCAAACAAATGCCTATGTGCCAAGCTTCATTATCCTTCAACAACTTCTTCTATGTTTTGCCGCTCGTTCTATGAACTTCAACCAATGTGTGGCGTATGGCGGGTATTGCATTAAAAAAGATCGTGCGGTTGATAGCGGTATCACAAATATTTAAAAAAAAAAGAACTTATATTAATTTTTTTTCTGAAATTTTTGTCAGAGATAAAGCTGGCATCAGTGAACAATTTGCAATCAAAAAGTCATTTTCCAATAATTGGTGTATGGCGGGTATTGAATATATACCCTCGATATACAGATTTGTATTGAATTAATTTTTAATATGTTTGTATACATTTTTTTCTTTTGACTTCATGGCATGCTTGTTTTACTTATTTTGATTTTATTTGTATTTTACGTGTGCCTCTATGCAATATGTTTGGTTGATATCTGCATGAGATTTAAACCAATTTGTAGGCATTTGAAAAATAGTTAATTTATAGTTGGTGTTTTTTGCAACTGACTATTTTATTTACTACAGGGTAGTAGATAAAAACTTAATAAATATTTATATACGATAATATTCGTTAAAATAAAATAAATTTAAATTTTTGTGTATAAAAATATAGGTCAACACATTTTAAATATTTTCCTGTGAATAAATTTAAAATAAATATTATCAGGTACATATATTATGAAAAACAATTTTGAAAACAAAACGATTTGAAAACGTTAATATTGTTTTCATTATCTTTAAAAATTGATTTCTAATACATTTTCCTCGTTTTTCCTGTATTAGTATATTCTTTGAAATGTTATTTTATATTAGAATTTTTTATTATGTTGAACTTTATTTTGAACAAACAATTATATTATAATTCAGAATTGGATTTTAAAATCATCCGTTATATACAAGGTAGCATTGTTCTTTGATTGTAATTTTTTATTTCATAAATTTTTTAACTAAAAAATGGAATTTAGGAAATAATCAGCCATGTCACAGAGTACAATTCCGTTCGGAAACGGAATTCATTCCGTATTTTGGTGCTTCAGAAAATGACGAAAAAATGTTTCGGAATGAACGGTATGGGAGTTGTCTGTACCTGAAAGGCCAGAAAACTATCAAAATACACTTTCCATCAACAAACAAATATGTTTTCTTCAATTCCGAACGGAATCATTCCGAACGGAATTGTACTCTGTGACATGGCCCAATAAATGAGTTTTTATGTTTTCATATAAAAAATCAATTTTCTAAGGAAAATATGGAATTTTGGTAGAGATAACAGGTTTCGCTCCTTTTGGCTCTAGAACAGAGATAGGCAAACACATACATGTGTATTTCATCATAATAATATTAGTGATATATGACTCTCCCGCTCTCATTGTTCTGCAGCGTTGCCATAACTTTTTTTTTAAATATGATCGAACTTCATAATAATCCGTTACTTGGTAACATTAAAATACATAATGGTGACATAAAAAAAGAACTTATAAAAAATTCAAGTTTATTCATAAGATGAATTCGATGTTTGGATCAACCTTTACATGTGAATCTTCATTTTGTTTTTTTTTTTTTAAGTATAATATGTTGTCCCTGCAAGTTTGACATAGATGAATTAATAAAAAGTTTTGAAAAAGTTAAGTTGTTCATTTCTGTCACCATTATGTGTTTCAATGTTACATAATAATGGATTATAATGAAGTTCGATCAAGCCTTTAAGAGGCAAAAATGTCGTAAGAAATATAATACCAAAATTGAAAGAAAAAAATTGTAACGTAAAACTGCACAATTTACAAAAAAGGTTATTTTTTAAGCAAAGAATTATAAAATAAAACTTTGTTTTAATTCTTTTAACAAAAAAAAATCATATTTGGCAACGCTGCTCAAGCAGCAAGCGTAACACAACATATCCGTGCGACTGCTCAAGCAAGACTGAATTGTTTTCATTTTTTTCTTCTGCGCGTGTGCTTAAGTACGTGTAGAACCTCTTATTAACGAAATAAATGAGTTTTTATGTTTTCATATATTGAAATATACTAATGAAAAACTTTAGTTTTACTTTTGGACTATGTTTTTTGATGTCTAGAATTGCTAGAATTGATAAATCTTCCTAACGGATATTCTTTTTCTTGTTAAAATAGACTCGAGACTTCAAGTAATTATTTCGTGTTCTTGAGGAAAATAGTACTTTATTTCTTATTGGCGTGTATATTGTTTATTTCACAAATGTTAAAGGAGAACTAACACCAACCATCAATTGCAAAATTATAGCATCTTCCAATAGGGTGATGTCCTTTGCGCCTCCTTGTATAACTATACCAGTGTTGCCAATTTAGCCATTTAATGGCTAGATTTAGCCATTTTTAACCCTGTTTACAATTTTATTTTCCGTTTTTCTTTTAAAAGAATAATTTTTTGTTTAAAAGATTTTGTTATTCGTGCTTAATTCCCAATTTTTATTCTTGATAAAAACACAGAAATTTATTGTTGATGGCATAACTAATCCTATGCGCATTTCACTGGTTGCTTAGGCCTGATCGTTAGGAAACTTCATCCAAAGATTTTAGAAAAACTAAAGATATTAAACCAAATAAAACTGTTAAGCGTTTAAGAATTAAATGCAACAGTTCTACTTGTAACAATATCAAAGTTTAAACAAAAACATCAACAATAAACAGTGAGTTTATCTTTTCTTACATTCCCCACATTCAGTGTTTTTATCAAGAATAAAAATTGGGAATTAAGCACGAATAACAAAATCTTTTAAATTTAAATTTTGTGATCCCAAAAATTACTTTGAGAATAATTTTTATTTTATTACTAGCTGACCCGACAGACGTTGTCCTGTCCAAATTAGGAAAAATGTTTGCGTTCGATTTTTAAAATCCGTTAAAAAGATACGAAAATTTGAAAGAAAAATAAGTCAAATCGATGAAGCCGTTTTCTGATTTTAGGTAAATTGAAAAAAGTGGGCGGGGCAAAATTTTATTTTCGTAAAAACCTAAAAACCTAAGTTGGACCAAAGCGATAATTTTAAAGAAAAAATCGTCCAAATCGGTCAAGCACTTCTCAAGTTATGCGCTTAATAGAAAAAGTGGGCGTAAAAGTAGGCGTGGTACATTTTTCTTTCGAGGAAAACGTAAAATGGATTAATATAAACATTTAAAAGAAAAATTAGTCAAATCGATGGAGCCGTTTTTTTGATTTTAGGTACATCGAAAAAAGTGGGCGGGGCAAAATTTTCTTTCCGTAAAAACCTAAGTTGGATCATGGCAATCATTTTAAAGAAAAAATCGTCCAAATCGGTGAAGCCGTTCTCAAGTTATGCGCTTTATAGAAAAGGTGGGCGTAAAAGTAGGCGTGGTAAATTTTTCTTTCGATGAAACCTTAAAATGGATTAATACGAACATTTGAAAGAAACATTTGTCAAATCGATGGAGCCGTTTTCTGATTTTAGGTAATTCGTAAAAAGTGGGCGTAAAAGTGCGCGAGCAAAATTTTCTATTCGTATAAATCTTAGTTGGCCCATGGCGATAATTTTAAATAAAAATATCGTCCAAATTATATAGATGTCATTGGTGGTGCAATATAAAAATTGGATTTTGCCAAGCCCCTCCGCCCGCAGACCAAAAATAAAAAATCAGTGTCACCCGCCCTGAAAATTTCATCAAAATCGGCCCAGCCGTTTTGGAGTCCATACATTACAAACATACGTACATACATACATACATACATACATACATACATACATACATACATAGGGCCGGGCTCAGGCTACTATGGGGGTCAGCGGGTGGCGGATAGCTGAACGACCTACAGATATGGAGGCCAGCTGCGATAGATAAGCAGTCCCCGACCGAGAGCGGCAGGGCCAGAGGGCGTACTACAAAAAGGTACATGTGCCTGGCGACGGAACTGTGACATGGCGAATGGACCCCGCCATCTAAATATGGGTCTCCCCACAAGGGATGCTTTCAAGAGACGAGCAATGAGGAGTGTGATGCCTCCGTGGTTTCCCAAATCATAAATCCAGGAGCGTCTGACTCATATTGAGCGGCTACCTGGTCGGCGTCTGATCCCAGGAGGGGCGGAAGTACATACGATGATACGTCTTTACGGCATTAAGATCGAGACCAGTAAGATCTTAGTTAAGGCATTTCAAAGTTCGTCACAATTAAGTTGGCGGTACAGGATCGGATGGTAAATTCCCGACTAACACGGATCTGGCTCTGGCGGATGATCCCATAAGGATCTCTCGCCAACCCTCGCATGGACCTCACTGCCTGCAAAGGGACCCATGGGATCATAGACGTGACTGTACAACGAGCGGAGATAGCGGCTTTAAGTTGGGACCAAATAGAATCATGGATGAAAACAGAAACCCCAGGAAACATAACAAGGAGAGTGAGGATAAAAATGAGAAAGAAGGAAATTGTGTAGAAAACCCATTTGTGAGGAAATCGGTGATCGTGAGGTCCCCACCTGCAATGGTTGCAACTAGAGCAGCGGTGATAAATGGAGCAGTAAACAATGTTGTAGAAACCCCACTTGGTAGGTGCCCGGTCATTATAAATGCACCCATAAATGTATCGGACCTAGATAACTCTGAAAAGAATATCGTGAAATTAGGCGGCAAGATCAACAAGCTGGTCGATTTTCTTAAAGGACGAACCAATGTTCATAAGGAAATTGTTGCGTATGCGAGGGAAATTCAGGCGATATTCATGCAAGTGGCGGATGATTTGGGTAATGTACCTACGAATGCCCAAAAGGTAGTTCTGGTTGATAAGGAAACCCAAACCTTAAACGAGGTTTTACCAACACTCATGGGAACTCCAAAGCGAAGAAGGGACCCCCATAGTCCAAAGGGAAACAAGCCAAAAAAGAAGAAGGAAACAAGTCCACAGAAGAGGGTAAAAAACGACATACCCAGTACATCAGCTGGCGGATCATCGAGTGATAAGCCACAAGTGCAGGAAGCCAAGGATGATGCAAACTCTCAATGGATCAAAGTGGGTCTCAAAGCAAAGAAGAAGAAGCGGACTTTCCGAAGGAAGCCTACCCGTCCGGATGCCCTGGTTATCCAGACTTGCGGAGAACCGTCGTATGCAGACATACTCCGAAAGGTTAAAAGTGATCCCAAATTAGAAATTCTTGGTCAAAACGTCAGGAATATCCGGAAAACAGTGAAAGGCGAATTGCTCTTGGAGCTTAATAAACATGCCCATGAGAATACAGGTGAATTTAGACATACTATCGAGGAAGTCCTTGGTACATCCGCAGAAGTACGGTCACTATCAAATGAAGTGGACATTGAGATCAAAGATATGGATGAGGTTACATCCAAGGAAGACGTCTATGAGGCTCTTCAGAAACAAGGCGAGATGTTTCAAATGCTGCAGATGTCAGCGATAAAATCGTTGAGGAAAGCCTATGGTGGCATGCAAACTGCCACTGTTAAATTGAGTGCTGAGTTGGCAACACACCTTGTCAGGGCTGCAAAAATACGCATTGGATGGGTCGTATGTCGAATACGCGAAAGAATACAACCAAGAAGGTGCTTCAGATGTTTGGACTACGGGCATTTGGCAACAAATTGTAGGAGCTCAAATGACTACTCCAATAATTGCATACGATGTGGTGAATACGGACACAAGTTAAGGGCGTGTGTACAAAAACCGATGTGTTTGCTATGTGTTAAAATTGATGCTAACAGTAACCATGCTACGGGAGCATTTGCCTGTCCTTACTATAGGAAAGAGCTCCAAAAACTCGTATCGCGAAGATGAGAGTGTTGCAGTTGAATATTAATCATTGCCGAGCAGCCCAGGATCTGCTTAAACAGAGTGTGCGTGAGCTGAAAGTAGATGTAGCTCTAATTAGTGAGCCTTACAGCAACGTTGATACAAATAACTGGGTGGCTTACAGTTGCAATACATCTGCAATTTGGTCCGTCAACAATAGAGTACTGCACGATACAATGTCAACACAACAGGGTGGCTTTGTTCGTGCTACTGTGTCTGGAATATCCATGTATAGCTGCACACAGAAAACAAATTGGTTGGAAAACGGTTGCAGTAATAAAATATTGATCAAGAAATACAATTTACTATTGCAACTATTAAAAATGTATAGTTCTAACTGATTTTTAATTCTCTTGATCATTAAAACGTTATGCTAACTGAAATATGATTCCTTCAATTCTTTTATTAGTTATGATAACTAATTTAATTTAGTTTTAAAAATTAGTACAAATGGTTATAATCACAACCGAATTTAATACAGGGCAATACTGAATATTGGTCTTTGCAATTAATAATTTGATTTCGTCAATAAATTTTGTAATATAAATGTTAATTCATTTATTGCAGCTAATAATCGATTGCTAGTATAGTTTCAATTCGATTACAACAACTGAAAATATAATTATTTGGTATTCACAACCAAAAAAGAAGTTATATGTCCCAATTGTTTACTAAATTTTCTGTCAAAACATTAAATATAATAAAATAATTTTAATTTTATATTAAAATAAATAAGTTTGTGTTAAAAAATTGAAAATGTGCAAAAACTTAATAAATAGGGGTAAGTTATTAACGTATTTTTATAATTATGTACATTTGCACGTACATATGTGTGTATGGATTATATTTCTTACAAATACACACATATATGTACCCACCTAGCATTTTCAATCAAAAGAATCAAATGGGAATCTCATGAAGAGCATTCATCGTCGACGAGCGCAATTTTTAATCGTAAAAGATTCCTCGCACGGGAGAAACTTTTACACAAGCTGATTCCTCTGCGAGATACTTCTACAACACAGCGAAAGACGCTTTTATCACAGTGCAAAAAAATTTGGGACATTGCCGCCAGCCTCAACACTTGCAACGCTAAATGAAACTAGAATGTACTTGAGCTAAAAAATAATTTCAGATGTCTTCTTTTCTTAGAATATATTATCCCTCTAACACTCATTTTAAGGAGTAATTTTTGTCCTTTTTTAACTTCCCAACAAAAGTATACTAAAACGACACTTTAGAGGTTTAAAAAGTTCCACGAATATTTTCTGCATCAAATTTTACTAGGGGTCCTCTAAGAACAAAACATCGTGCAATGTATGTAAAACGGGTTTTCGAAATTCCTGGCCTTGAAATTTTTGAATTTCTTGAAAACCCATTTTACATAAAGTGCATGAACTTTTTGTCTTAAAATTTGATGCAAAAAATATTCGTGGAACATTTTAACCCTCTAAAGTGCCGTTTTAGAATACTTTTGTTGGGAAGTTAAAAAAAGGGCAAAAATGACCCCTTAAAATGAGTTATAGAGAATTAATATATACTAAGAAAAGAATCGCAATACGATTTTACTGAAGACATCTGAAATTATTTTTTAGCTCAGAAGTACATTAAGTATATTTTTTTTGACTTATACCAAACGCCTATTCAAAAAATTCAAAAACTTTAAAGGCCCATATTTCGGGAACTAAAGCTTACTTTTCAAAACCCTTTGGCAGATTTGCTCTAATAATGTTCTAGTTTCATTTTGCGTTGCAAGTATTGATGCTGGTTTTTTTGTTGCACAGTGTATTGATCGTAGGCGAATTCGTTTGAGATTTCTGTAAAGATTTTCTAATGAGTGAATGAATGAATCTTATGAGACTATTGGAGGAATTCCCTTACAACTTGTAGAATGCTTACACATATAACTGAGCCACCTAAACAAGAGCATCAAGCTTCTTTTTCATAAAATTTATACGAAACAAACCTTAAGATAAGGAATTCAACAACAATCCTGTTGGAAAATCTTATTTGGCAGATCCTTACGTCGGCTTGTTTAAATAAAATTGTATTAACAAGTGAATTTTCATGTTTTAAAAACGCCCTTATTTAGGTAGCTCAGTAATTGTTATATGACTCATAAGGAGATCCGCAAAAGGTTCATTCCAAGTTTAAAAGACAAGCGTGTCAGAAAATGTATAAAAAACGAATAAATAAAAAATTTTGATCATCAGAAGATTCTTTGAGGAGTTAGACAATCGTCTTACAAACATCTTATGCTATCTGGGCAATATCTTAGACCTACATGTACATATTGTTTATATTTTGCTCCGCGTGTACATTGGTCAAACAAATATGTTATAAGTACATTAGATGAAAATCGCTGTTTTTTTTAGTGATTTTCATATTAATTTACAGCTTCAATCACTGTTCGTATTGTAAAAACCACATGTTAATTATTCTGTTTAATATTAAATTAAAATGCTTAAGCTCGAGGTCAGTTGTATGTAAAATTTTTCTTTATTTGTGTAGTTTTTGATGCTGAAACGTGAAGAGCTATTACTCCTTTATTGTGGTTAATGTAAATTTTAATTAAACATTCCCTGATGATGATATTCAAAGAATATCGAAATATCGGAAACAATTAAAGAAAAATTTTACATACAACTGACCTCGAGCTTAAGCATTTTAATTTAATATTGAATTTTAAAGGTCGAATAAAAATACAACTTAAGAAAAATTATTCTGTTTAACTTCAGACACTAGAACAAGACGACATTGAAGCCAAAGATTGCTTTTGTTGGTACATTAAGGTATAAACTGTACAACTTTGGAAATCCGTTGGATGATGTGGAAAGCTGCATGTAGGTGTTTGTATAAAATTAAATAATTTGTTAACTATGTATACATAAAAATATTAATAAATAAATAGTTTTAACAAAAAATGGAGATTATGGGAAAATTTTGACTTTCTATCTAATAAATCGGGAAAATGGTTCATGTAACCGGTTAAAAAAATATATTGATAACGACAATCAAATCTCTTGTTATGAACACCAATTATGTGTTAATTCAGTTGCACCTATCATTTATTCGGGTATAAGCACAATTTTGTTTCTAATAATCATACTTACAACTAACAATTTCTGTTGTTATGACTGATTGTGTACTAAAATTCAAATGTTGCTATCAAAAATATTATGCCAAGCAACGAAATTTTCAGTAATTGTAACCGAATTGTGTGATAGTACATGCAACCGACGAAATTCGATTGGCGCCAAATTCGGTTGTGATCACGAATCTGTTTTCTCTGTGTGTTACATCCCACCGAGGTATACAATACTTGAATTTCAGAGCATCGTATGTAGCCTGACTTCCGATGCTATAAATAGAGGCTCTTTTTTGATCGCCGGGGATTTTAATGCATGGGCAACGGAGTGGGGCTGCCCTCTGGAAATGAGCAGACGTTCAATCGTAATGGAAGAGGTTCTATAATAGATGTTGCGTTTGCCAGCGCAAACATTTCAAACCGAATACAGTGGTCTTTTAGTGATCATTATACACATTGACGTTTTTGTCACATAGGTCGCATAGGTTTATACCAAAAATAGACGTATGGGTAAATAGAAAACACGGTGATTTGAACTATCATCTCACGCAATACTTGAGTGGACACGGCTGTTTCAAGTCGTACCTGTATCGCTTCAAACACGACAGGGACCCGTTTTGCGCGGCCTGTGCTGGTGATGTAATTAAGGATCCTGAACACATGTTTTTCACCTGTCCAAGATTCAGCAGTGAAAGGGCGAATCTGGAGTATTCGATAGGGAGCAGCATCAGTGTGGAGAACATAATTGGGATCATGTTGTCCTCTCTGAATAACTGGGAATGTGTGCGACTATGTGAAGCTGGTAATGATAGAGCTTCGTAGGCTGGAGGAGATACGAAGAAGAATATAGCAAAGTGGAGCGGATGGCGACAATGCGAGCTTAGTTCTGAACCTCCTATCATGATAAATGAAGGGGGACGTAAGAATGAAACAACGCGACTGAGGTGCTGATGCAGATAAACTACCCGCCCTGATGGAGTACTGACGTCGTTCCGGGGTGGTGTTGGTGAAGATATCGTGGGGCCACTAGATGATAGTGCGCTATCACTACGTCAAAAAAAAAAAAACATACATACAACATACATACATCCTATTTTATATATATATATTTTATTATAAAAATTTATAAAAGTAAAATAAACATTTTTAATAATTAAAACGCCTTTAATTTAAATCACAACTTTTATAAATCTTAAAAATCGCTATAAGCTATGATGATGAAACATCTTTCAAAATAAAGGAACAGTATTCCAATATTAAATTTAAAAAATGGATCAACACAAACATCGATGTTTTTTCCTGGTAACAAATTTTTTTTTAGAAATTTCAGAATTGACTATAAAGTTGCTCTCACTTCCATGGTCTTATGCTGAAGTAGAGAGGGTATTTTGCCAAGTAAACATCGTTAAAAGTAATTGAAGAACTAGGTTACATTTAGCAACCGTTAATTCGATTTCATCAATTAGGTAAATATTCTTACCATAACAATAAAATTTGTATACCAACACCACAATAGTAAAGAGGGTACTATGCGTTTGTGCTCGTTTGTAACACCTTAAAATATTGGTCCTAAGCCAAGGCATATCTACCAATTGAATCAGAATCGCTTTCTGAGTCGAATTAACAATGTTTGTCCGGCTGGCTGGCTGTCCATGTAAACCTTGTGCGCAAAGTACAGGTCGCAAATTTGCAGATAATTTAATAAAATTTGATACATAGGTTCTAAAGTGGTGTCGGAGTTGACCGACTATACTTTCTAACTTGTTTTTTATTGTAGATCTAGACTCAAAAGGTTGGGTAAATGCTGTCGTGATTAAGATTTACTTTGCCTATTAGAGGCACGAGTGATTCCTAAGAGATGAACAATAACGGCATCGAATTTATCGATGATTTAATTTTTTAAATATCTATCAAAATATTAATTTACGTTTATTCTTATTTAAGAAATTGATCTTAACTTACAATTTCATCGTAAAAAACTTTAAATGAATTACTTCTGTTTTGTTATGAATGTTAATGTGTTTTATTTAAAAAAGGTTTTAACCATTTTTTAGCCCATTTTTAGCCATTTTTTAGCCATTTTTCCGTAAATTTAGCCATTTTTGGTCACTAAGTTTTGGCAACACTGAACTATACCCTTCACCACAGCTGGAAAGGGTATATAAAGGTTTGCCATTCCATTTGTAATTTCTACAAAATTGACGTTTACGTCTAATGAGGTCTAATTATACCCTATAAAGTATGTATATACATATATTCTGGGTCAATATGCATAGCGAAGTTTATATAACGATTTCCGTCTAGCCGTCTGTTCGTGTGAATGTTAAAATGGGTTTTCTGAAGACCCCTGATATGATGGTACTTGGTTGTTATACATTTACGTCATACCACCGGGCTTGTTTGCTTTTGAAATTCGGCCAGATCGCTCCAGAAATGGCTAAGATATAGGCAGAAAGAATACCACGACTGTCTCTAAGTTTACCCATAAATCCCTTGTTGTTGGGTTTCTGTATAAATCGCAGCGATAAAATTCGCACAATGTAAACGGGCTCTAAGCCAGAAATGGCTTTGTCATAGAGCTTTAAAATAAAGGAAAGCACTATCAAGAGTCTTATTTTTGTCGGACTACCGATTAAATTCTTTCGATGTTGATACAATTGGCAAATTTTAAAAGGAAATACAAAGTTGATTAGACGTAGTCATTGTCACATATATAACAATTAATTTGACGCAGGTTGTTAGCACTGTAAAAACGTCTAAAGTTATTTACTTAAGTACAGAAAAAAGTTTATTGCACCTACTTTATACAAAGTGAATGACCTCAAAAAGTGTTACCTTATTTATTAAGCTAATAGTTTTTAAGTAAAATAAGCTACCTACCTTAACCCGTCGTCTGCGGCCTGTTATTGTTTTTAAAGACTAGTAAAAACTGGACTGTTATTGTTTTATAAGACTAAACAGAAAGAAAAACGCTCGGGTTAAATTATGTTTTTTATACTTACTTTAAGTACGAGTCGTACTCTAAAATTCAAGTACGAATAACACTAAAACGTACTCAAAACAATCCTAAATGGGAATACTTTTGACAATCAACCTCGAAATTTCTTAAAATAAGTACAAAATTCTTAAACCAAGTAAAAAAAAAGATTGTTGTGCCACTCTGAGAGTAAAGTTATAAAGTGAGCGTTTAAATCTCATTTAACTTCTCAAAGTTAAACAACAACACCACACAAGTATTTAAAAATCGATTGGTTTGTTGTGTGTAGAAACAACAAAAACAACAGACCAAGCCAAAAACACATAATTTTCATGTTTAAAAAGTAAAATTGAGAACTATTGCTTCTCATTTAGTTTATTTTTTCAGTTATATATTTCAGATATATATGTACATAAAGATTTTTAAAGCGAAAACTATATCGGAAATGATGGTGGTGTTTTATAACTGAAATTCTGTAAGGTGTAAAACGGGTAAATATATCAATCATAATAAAATTCTCCTTCCAATTTCTCTTTTGGTTTATTTCAAGTACGAATTCGGGATTGAACCAAGCGCATTTTGAGATTGATTCAATCTTAGTTTAACTTAATCAATCTTATTTTCGGATTATTTCAAGTATGAATTCGGGATTGAATATGGATAAGTTAAGTATTTCGCTATTGAAAATCCGTATTTGAATCAATCTTTCTGTACTTGATTCAAGAAAATCTGTACTACTAAAACCGCTTCGGATTAATTTGAGTACGGATGGATTGATTTTACTTTTGAGTGTTAAATACGCTGTTAAATTTTTTAAGGATAAGTCCATAATTTTCCACAGGTACCATGGCTAGGTTAGATAGAAAGGCTGGTGCAAAGTCAACATAACACCCTCACCCGGAGACCAATATGGTCCATAGTAACGCACTACTTAGTAAAATAATACTAATAAGAAAGTAATAAAAGAGATAAAGAGCGACAAAGGCAATGGAGAAAGTAGTGAAAGATAAAAGATGGGTCCCACATATTCGTATACACTTTTGAAATAGATTTTTAAAAATTTAAAACTGTTAGATCAGTTCTTATTAATATTGTTTTAAAATTGTAAGATATAAAACCCAACCCTAAAATATATTTATTCTTCAAGGGGGGTATTAAAAATTCGGCACAGCCAAATATATCACATTTACTTGTTTAGGCGTATTTTTTCTGTCACACTGTGTCGTCATTGAATCGAAATCATAACTTCCACCCAAAAAATGCAGGATAAATTTTTTTTGAACTTTACTTCATGTTTTTATATTAAAAGCCTGGCATAATTTTCAATTTATTATTGCTCACATCCTCAACACGTTTTCATATTTTGGCACTCAATAGAAAACACAAAAAATTAGTTCTAAAAAATAATATATTAGTTATTAACCTCGCATAATACACTCATGAAAGAAATTTAGTTGAATTAAAATAACAATATTGTTGGCAAAAGAATAAAAAAGTGTGGTAAAAAAACTTAATTAATTAAAATTTTAAAAGTGATATTTGTAGAGGGAATTTTACTAGCTGATTTTGTGATGCGATTTAAAAAACATCTCGGAATGAGACCCAGATGTCCTTTAATAAGACAATGGATGTTTCACGCGATAAATGAATGTGTTTATATGTTGGTTATCTTAGCCCTAATCTAGTTCAATAATGGTTTGCTACATTTGTGTTGATCACATGCTGCAAAAGATAATCCTTACAGAGCTGAGTGCATACTTAAGGAGCTCTACAAATATTTCTGCCACAGCCCTTTGCACAGCCGTAAAGTTGAAATGGCTTTTGAATTAAAAAGTACTAATGCCCGTAATTTCTACAAAAAGATATCTAGCTGTGTATAGATATCTATGGTGTAACGAATTTTTCATAATTTTAATACGTATGTCTTATCTACTGATTAAACTGTAGTGTATTTTACAGCATCCATTTTTGACAGTTTATTCAAAAAATTAATAAAAACACAAATATTGGCATATTTTTAAAGAAAATTTAAAGGAAAAAACACGTAGGTAAATTTAACGTTGAAATTACCAAACTAGTTGTACCGCATAGGTAAAGATAACTGTTAGGTACGAACACGACCAGATATCTGTTTGTTGAAATTGCGGGCATAAAATAGATAGCAGAAAATACAAAAAAATATGAAGGCACTACTTACAATTCTACTGAAAGAACCAATGAATTCTACAAGGCATGTCCCAAAATGAACGCATTTAAAAGTAAGTCATTATTTTTTTACTTAAATACATCCAGAAAAAAGTAGTTATAGAAGTTGTTATAGAAGTAGCTATAGAAGAAATCTACTAAATAATGAGTTAAAGAAGCTATTCGTTTTAAAAAGTAAGCGAAGTTTTAACTGCCACCTGTCATTAGCGGAACAGCTATACCCCTAAGATTTAAGATAAGAGAAATTGAAAAGGCTATTGCCGATTTAAACCGCAAGAAAGCACCTGGTTACGATAAAATAAGTAACACAATGATTATCGAGCTCCCCTGCATAGCAATAAAATTAATCCTTTTCATTTTTAATGCAATTTTACGAACAGAATACTACCCTTCAGAATGGAAGGTCTCACTAGTTACCATGATACCTAAGCCAGGGAAAGATCACACAAGAGCTGAGTCATAAAGGCCGATTAGCTTATTATCTAACATATCAAAGATGTTTGAGAAACTGTTGGTTTCTAAATTAATTCCGATATTGGATGAAAATTAAATCATCAATTTGGATTTAGAAAGAAACATAGCACAATCGAACAAACACACAGACTAGTAAACGCCATTAGAAAAACTTTTGAAGAAAAAAAATATTGTTCTGCACACTTCATTGATGTTTCTCAAGCTTTCGACAAAGTCTGGCATAAAGGCTTAATACATAAATTGAAGCTTAATTAACCTGTTAACACACATAAACAGTTAGAAAGTTACTAAGTCGGTCGAAAGTTTGTTATAAAAGAAGGAGATTTTTTAAGTTCAACCCAAACAATCAATGCTGGAGTCCCACAGAGAAGTAGTTTAGGACCAATATTGTATTTAATATATACTTCAGACCTGCCAACCAACAACTACACCCACACATCAACTTTTGCTGGTGACACAGCATTTCTTAGCATCCACGAAAATCGCTACGAAGCATCTAGATACCTACAGGACCATATATCGACGGCTTATATTCAATACCCGCCATCCGCCAAAATACAATTTTTCAGGAGAGAGAAAAAACTGTTTCTTTCGAAAATTCTTAAGGTATGAATTAATATTTCTTCTATAATATTTTTTTAAATATGACTACTAAGTCACCCTTATAAAAAAGTAGAACTTTTAACTCTATTCGTAGCGATATGGTTGATGTCGGGTATTGCAACTGAAATCTTCAAATATTTTTATGGCGTATAGCGGTAATTGCACAGTAATAAAAATATGTTTTTTTGCTCTTATATGTAATTTTATTAAATTAAGCATTTGTTTAACGTTTTTCTAACATAAAAGAATTCAATAACAAAACAATAACAAAAAAAAACATAATTAAAAAAGGTAATTCAAATGGGACATTGTCACATTGCTCCTTATTACTTTGACTCCATCTGAACTAAATTTTCATAAAAGTAATGATATTCTAGTGGTATAACCGGCTTCAAATCTTGAAGATGTTTCCATTTACTAGGCTGGATTGGTAACTGAGCAGTATGCAAATGCATATAATTTAACTGTTAATTTAACTGCAACCCGATAATGATGTTAAAAAATTATTAAAAGACTATGCTTGAACTACGTATTCATGTTTTTTCTATTTGTTTTTTCTATGGGAGGTGGGCGTGATCAGTGTATATATTTTCAGGAGCCCATTTTACAATTATAATATTTATTTTTTGTGAAAATTGAGTTGATATATTAGAAATCAAGGCAGAAATCAAATTTCACACAAATGATTATGAGTGTTTCAAAATGCTATGTGCCAAAAAACAATGCCGTAGGTTAAAATTTAATTTTCACTTTGTATGGGAGGTGGGCGTAAAAATGGGCAAATCATTTTGATTTTTCCATTTTTTTCTTGATTCAAACAAATGCCTATGTGCCAAGTTTCATTATCCTTCAACAACTTCTTCTATGTTTTGCCGCTCGTTCTATGAACTTCAACCAATGTGTAGCGTATGGCGGGTATTTCATTAAAAAAGATCGTGCGGTTGATAGCGGTATCACAAATATTAAAAAAAAAAAAGAAGTTATATTAATTTTTTTTTTTCTGAAATTTTTGTCAGAGATAAAGCTGGCATCAGTGAACAATTTGCCATCAAAAAGTCATTTTCCAATAATTGGTGTATGGCGGGTATTGAATATAAGCCCTCGATATATCTATTGGAAAAATGGTTAAAACAATGGAAAATAAAGGTGAACGTACAAAAATATAACAAAAAATATAACATATAACATTTACTTTGCGTAGAGAATCATGTCTTCCTATTAAAATCAATAACCAAATAATACCACAACATTCGAATGTAAAATATCTCGGTTTACATTTAGATCGACGGTTAACGTGGAAATGCCATATAGAGGCGAAGTTAACTCAAATGAAACTAAAAGCAGTTCAAATAAATTGGCTCATTGGAGGAAATGCGACCTTAAGTCTAGATTGTAAACTCCTTATTAACAACTATATCTTAAAGCCATTATGGTGCTATGGTATCCAGTTATGGGGCACTGCCTCGGCTTCCAACATAGAGAAAATACAAAACAAAATTCTTCGAATCGTTACGTCCGCTCCCTGGTATGTAAAAAACTCGAACATTCCCAAAGACCTCGATGTACCATCAGTAAAATCGATGATCACAAAATATTCAATTAAATACTTAAAAAGGCTCGAATCGCACCCAAACCCATTAGCTCGAAATTGGATGGATTGACTTTTCTTTTCAGTGTAAGCTTATTTTGGATTTTAAAAAAAAATAAAAAAAAAAAATAAAATGTTGCCGAGTTAGAAAAATTGGAATTCAATATGATCCCGTCCGGTTTTCAAGTGCGATACACTTGCTAAGAATTTTGCTTATAAACTTATGGAGGTTTCATTTTCAAAGTTTTACAATATAATTTTAGTAAAAAATATAAAAAATTGGTCGAAGTTAGAAAAATTTTAATTTTAATTGGTCATTTTCGGTTTTCCATATGAAAAAAAAAATTTGTTTAAATTTTTTACTTGTTAAGATCAAACGATTTCCTATAAGAATTACTTATCCGAATTTTTATTTTGCTACTAGTTCGAAAGAATAATTTAAAAAACATTTTTCAAAAAAGGAAGCACTTTAGAATCCTATAAGTCGAGAAATATTCATCATACAAAAAAGTATTTGGCACATACATTCATATCTACTAGAAATAAAGTGATGCCAAATTTCGGCAAAATATTTTTTTTTTTTTTTTTTTTTTTTTTTTTTGGGTTATTGAAAATTCACTACTACCGTGACACCAAAATAATCGACATTAATGGCGACTTAAAAGTATTTTGTTCCTGCAACTTCCGCAACCGGAAGGATTGGACATTTTCAAACCCCGGTGAATTTTCGCCCCATGTCAGTTTTAATATTAAATAGAAGATTTTTTTCATAAATATAAGCTGAAAAATAACAATCACTAACAAAATTTTCAAGAGTGTTTCCGATACACACAAACTAATTCTGATATCTTTGTTTCGTTTTGAGCGGATGTAAATTATGGCAGTCACGTTTTTCGTACAAAATGGTACTTAAATACAAAATTCAAATTAGTATGTGTGAATAATATTGCTATTCCGATGTTATACATTTTTTTTCCTGCCAGTCTCTATGTTCCTTAAATAAGATTCTGTTTGTGAATTGTTAGATGTTAAGCAGCCCATTGCACAGTGGCCCCAATGACAAATTTAGAGCGAAAAAACTAATTTTTTCGAATGGTGCCAGAGTAAAAATTTTGTTGATTTTTTAATGACAGGACCCTTGCCACCTTGCTCCACAGTATATATTTTTTTGTAAATATTTGCAATATTATAACCGCTCCATTGATTTAAACATCAGGGGTCTAATCACCGCATTTTACCGTATCGAATAAACTTTCAAAGTTTTTTGCATACGATAGATACTGACGTATCAAATGAAAACTCAGTAAATGTAATGTCGAGTTACTCGATATCGAATGCTATTATCTCAAATTCAATACATTTCATTCGATAACGAGTTTCATGAAACCAAACTAAATCATTTTGCTCGATATCGTATGCGGTGATTAGACCCGAGTAATTACTAAGTTTAATTTTTAATAACAGATTTGTTGATAGCACTACGTGACAAAATTTCAACAAAGTCGTGACCAAATGAATCTGACAACTTTTTGTAAAATTTTCCTCTGAATCCGAATATGAAGTTAGAAGTGTCCAAAGTATAACAGTTTTTGAGATATTCCCAAATAACCGTTATTTGTGTTTTTAAAAAAGATGATGTGACTTAAATGCAAATATCTTCAAAAATTATCAGAGATAATAAAATTACTAAAATAGCCATGGGATAAAGCCATATTTTTCCAGAATATTGTTATGCATGGTGTAAACATTCTGTAAAAGGGAAAATCCTTAGTTATCATTGAAAAACATTTTTTTATTCTTGTGACGCACGCAGGAATAGTTAATTCAGCAAAGCCACCTGCCGCGTCCTACTGGAGGAGAAAACCCGTAAGCACGGTTGCATGCCGCCACGCAGAAAAACTTTAGTATGCGAAGCCAGATTTCAATACTTAACGTTAGTGTCTCCGGCACTGAAATGAGAGATAAAGCCATTTTCTAATATTGCTCAAATGAAAAAGAGGGCATTATCTCCCTATCGAATGAGAGATTAAGCCATCATGGCCTTATCTCACATGGTATTAAAGCACCCCCAGATTTTGTAGGTTTTATGCCAGTTAATTTTATATGGAAAGAGCCCACACTAACGCAATCGAATCCGTCAATTTTCGGCGTAAGATCATGCCATACCAAGTCAATTGTTCGTACAAGTTTTTATCCTTATATGTACTTATAAAAAAGAATTATGAGTTTTTCGCTCTAAATTTGTCATTGGGACCACTGTGCATTTGGCTGAGGTTTAAGCTGTATCAGTAAGTAGTTCAAAAATTTTTTTCGTATGCACTTGTATCTAGTTGCTTATTTATGCTACTTCCTTTTTGTAATTATTTTTAATATTGAATTTATATGTGGTCTTCCTTTTGTCTTGAGCTTCATCGGCAAATGTTTCACAACATCTTAAAGGTTTTTTAGGAAAAATTAAAGTAGCAAGAGCGGAAACCGCAATCAGAAACTTGAGGCAAAAAAAAGTGCTTTATGAATGTGAATCTGTGCATTTAATGGAACAAAGCAGATTTCGACAGATGTTTCATAATTCGTGTCTATAAATGCGTTCACCCAGTGAACAATTTGTCGATAATATCATGTATAACAAAACTTTTTGACTATTAACGACCTGCATCAAACAGTATTTGTTTTACATAGCGTAAATTTTGTATTTTTTTTTTTTTTTGCCTTTTCAACTTTGGCAAATTTTAAACCTCCAAATTTAACTGGGTTTTATGTCAGCCAAATCACAATTCATTTTTGAAATAATTAAAAATAGATACGACTGTATTTAGTAGTTACATGTAGATGTGAAGTACGTGTATGTTTTTTTTGCTTCTTGCAAACGTGATGTTACTTTTTAGTAGAGATTAATGGGAAAATGATGTTGTATGAAGTTTTCAAAGATAACTTCGTTACTGTTTTGGTTTTCGTTTAACATGAATGATTCCATATCTATTGTGAGGGAGAGTGTTGTAACAGTTTTGACATGCATACGTTTCCTTTTGGTTGGCAAAGTAAAAGTGATTCATATGAAAAACGCAGACATGTAATAAGATAAAATGCAGAAATGTATGTTTAAAGGGAAAAAATATCAAGGAGAAAGGAAACAAATTTAACTTTTGAAATAGAAGAAAAAAATGTCTAGAAGTATCTTCAAAAAAAAATCATAAACGCTGCAAGATGTAGAAAAAATCTGGAAACATATCTTGTTATATTTTTACTAGTTACTATTTTCCATTTGCCAAATTAACTAACGCAATTCCGAAAAATGTTTCCGTAAAATTTCAATTTGAATGTTTAAAAAAAAAAACACTTCTGGAACTGATGGATAAAAAAGTTTTCTTATATAGAGTTGTTATTTCAGCTTTATTATTTTTTTATTTTTAATTTTACATAAAGTTTGGAAAGGGAGTGTGCTTTAAAACCATTTGAGATAAGACCATGATGGCTTTATTGCTCAATTGAATGGGAGATAAGACCATAATGGCCTTATTGCCCAATCATTGAGAGGTAAGGTCATATTTAAAATATTGTGAAATGAGAGATATAGCCATATTTTTTTCGCAAATGAGAGATAAAGCCATATTTTTTCAGAATATTGTTATGCATGGTGTTAACATTCTGTAATACGGAAAACCCTTAGTTATCATTGAAAAAAATTATTTTATTCTTGTGACGCACGCAGGAAAACTTTATTCAGCGAAGCCACCTGCCGTGTCCTACTGGATGAAAAAACCCCTAAGAAAAAACGCAGGAAAGCTTTAGTATGCGAAGCCAGATTTCAGTACATAACTTTAGTGTCTCCGGAACTGAAATGAGAGATAAATCCATTTTCTAATATTGCTAATGTGAGCTAAGGCCATGATGGCTTTATCTCCCATTCAAATGAAAAAAAAAATAAAAAAAGGCTTTATCTCCCTATTGAATGACAGATAAAACCATCACGGCCTTATCTCACATGGTATTAAATAATTATATTACTTAAAAAGTCGAAAAAGGCTTTTGGTCCTTTTGGATTTTACGGTTGGCGCTATACAGCTTCTTTTTGTATTTAATACACGCCGAGAAAAAACATGTTCAAATATAGTCACCTTCAACAAAATTACACAACAAAAATTATTGCCGAACTATTTTCAAACAAAAGCTTGTTTGAAAATTTTTTTAAATTCTAAAAATTTTTTGACTGATTCAATTAATATTTTTGTTTGATTTTTATTTAACCAACAAAAATTTTGACAACTATTCAAAAATATAATCGTAAGCAACACTTCTTTATGTGACATACAACTACAACAAAAAACACATACAGTCTATTTTTGGATGCTTTAAAAAAGTAAAACAATAAGAAAAACAATACCCTACAGATAATATTGGACTACGTGGTCCATTGTGGATTAAATGGACTACTAACAACATGGTCCAATGTACTGTAGTATGTACCATGTTATAAGAAATTAACATGCAGTGCTGCCAACAACTTTTCAAAAGTTTACAGTATTATACATTGGTAGCCCTGATGGTGTCCAATATTAATTGTTTATTTAAAAGTGAAAGTTTGTGGACTTTTTGGAAAAAGGTACAAAAAAATAATAATATCAAGTAAATATATTTAATAACAGCAATAATAGACTACAGTACACACCATAAAAGGCGATTAGTAAAAAATGAAAAGGAAAAATGCTTTAACTACCCCTTAAGTGTACTTCATACTGTAGTAACATGGAGTACTTTTAAAACTAACCCACTTTAGTACTCCATGGAGTAGCTTAGGGACTACTTCGGTGGGTTATATGGTCCCCTCCTAGGACATCGTAATGTTAAATGGACCACTTTTTACCCATATATTTGGAGTAGTTTTGAAGTACTCCTACTCCTTTGTGGACTACTCTTTACATGCATGTATGGACTAGTCTCGTTATCTGCAGGGTAGCAGCTAAAAAAGGTTCACTCTTTTTGAACAACAGAAACAACAACAACATTATAAGAAACAAAATAAATTTTTGGTTGGTTTCAAAGTTGGTAAAAAAACCAAATCCCGTATTAAATTTTTTCAAACTGTTTACTTAAATACATCAAATACAAAAATAGAATGATGACCAAAAACATATCGAGTCAGTCTGCCTCCGTTTTTGTTTTACATTTCTTCTTCTTAGCAAAGGAAAGGATTCAGCAACAGTGAGTGATGAAGAAAAACATTGTGTGTATAAATAAGACTTCGTTCAAAAATTATTCCAACAAAAAATTTACCTCAAAGCCAGCCGGCCGCTCTGCTCTGCTTCATCTTCTCCAACAGTGCTTGCCTATGTGCGCGTCATTGCTTGTGCAAAAACTTTTTTGTTTGATTCAGCAAAATTATTTGTTTGAAATTTATATGAATTTCAGTAAACTTTTTGTATGCTTCAGTTAAATTATTTGTTTGAAAAATTCCGTGTTTTTTTCAATAAACAAAATGCAAATAAATTGTTTGAATATGCAAATTTGTTTATAGGACCGATTTCAGACAAAAAATTGTTTGATTCTACAAATTTTTTGTTTGAATTGGAAAAATAATTTTTTCTGTGAACATGTCCTGATTGTAATTTTAAGATTTGAAAAAACTATTGACTTTTTAAACTACAAAAGAGAAAAAGACAAATATTTATTTGCCTTTTTACCTTTCTCTTTTAAGAAATGAAAATAAAAGAAATTATAGGAAACTATAAAAAATTACAAAAACGTAAAAAAGTAGAAAACTTAATTTAACAAGTTAAAATTTTTACATATTTGCTGCCAAAATTTGATTAGTTCACTTCTTAATAACACATTAAAAACAACTTTAATATAAAATTAAATTTTAATCTTCAACAATTCTCAACAAGACGTTAAATGAAAATCATTTTATGAGAAAGAGTAAGTTTCACATCAGACGGATTTCTACAACGATCTAAATTTCCTTTAAAATTACATTGAAATTTTGATTGGTACTCTAATTTGCTGACAGATGTCTATTTTTTCATAAAATCTTCAATCATACTAAGTCCCAGTTACACATTTAGACTACATAGCAGTGCATGTTTGGCATACACGTTGTTCACAAAAAACATAAATAACTTCAATAAATAATCTTCAACGAAATAAATGGTCAACCAGTTTCAGTTCATGCATCAATTGCTTCAAAGGCTTAAAAGTCAGATCTTTTTCAATGGTGAGGCACGGCTATGGTTTAAAATGATATTGCCATATTAGCAAAAGCAGCCAAATTTTGGCCTTTTTTTCACTGCTAAAAAAGCCAGCACTCTTCAAAAGCAGCAGCAAAATAAGCACACGGTTCTTGAAAAGTAACTTTTTAATGGGCACTGGCTTTTCAACTTTTGCTTTTTTTAACAATAGAAAAAATTTCTTATTTGATGGAAATTAAAAAAGCAACGGCAATCACTTTTATGTTGTAGAAAAAAATATGTAGGAAAACGAATGAAACAAACAGCCACCAAATCAAAAACAAATTTTTGCTAAAAGACGCAAAACTGGAGATAATAGCAGCACAAAAGGTTGCTAAAAGGCACATGATTGCATAGAGACACTCGATGACGACAACCATATTTTAATAAAATACAATATAATCACAGTACAAAACGTGGACTTTTTGTAAACATAAACAAGACTTTGACATTAACCTAGACAAACAATGACCCCTTTCACACTCAACAAGTTACTTGCGCAACTGTTGCTTTGAAGTTGTTAGCGGTAAGGTCGGGGTAAGGAAAAAAAATTGTGTACACACTTTGCTGTTGTCGGCAAGTAACTTGCCGAGTGTGAAAGGGGTCAATGCAAGAGCAAAAAATCGTGATCTGGCGTAGTGCTGCCACCTGTTTATTCCACCATGCTTATAAGTGCGGTTTTTTTTTTTGTTCTCTGTACTTCTTTGATGTGGCTTTTTTCTTGAATCAGTATTACTATCAGCCAGGGAAGAATTTGATTTTTAAATTTTTAAGTTTTGTCTTTATACCCTTCACCTCAGGTGGAAAAGGGTATATATAAGTTTGTCATTCCGTTTGTAATTTCTACAATATTGATCCTACACCCTATAAAGTATATATCGAGCCTTTGGTGCAATACCGTAGTAATTCAAAAAATCGTGAACTGAGAAAAATGCATTTGAAGTTTTCAGCCATCTTTTTAATAGTAGTTCCGTTTACTAAAGTTATTTTTTTACAAGTTTTTTAATAAAGAGGAATGTTTTGTAATTAAAAAAAGGTGAAAAATTATTAATAATATTAACTATTTTTTTTTTTATATTAATATAAATATGGTTGAAAATAGCTAGAGGCAATAAAGACATTTTTAGCTGTAAAATCTGAACAGTTAGAGATAGAACCATAATCTTTTTTTCTTTAGATGGATATTTTCCCAAAGATCATTTCTGCGTGCCCATCTCAAAAAATTCAAATTTTGAGTTACTAGGATCTTGCACCAAACGCTCGATATGTTCTGGGTCCTTATGAAAAGCGAAGTTTATTTAACCATGTCCGTCTGTCCGTCTGTCCGTTGAAATGGATTTTCCGAAGACCCCATATATGATGGGGGCCAGCTGATTATACATTTATGTCACATATGGTCCGGAATTGTTTGCTATTGAAATTCAGAAAGATCGGTCCACAAATGGCTGAGATATGAGCAAAAAACCACGACTACCTCTAATTTTTCCCAAAAATCCCTTGTGGTTGTTGTATTTTTATTACTTTTTGCTGTATATCTGGGGAACGGCAAAAGCCAAAGTTTCCAAATTAGGTACACACATTAAGGGTGCCAATACACACCATCCTACAAAATTTGGGCGGGATTGAAGAAGTGGGCGTGTTACCTCCCGTACAAAAAAAATAAAAATTGTATAAAAACCTAAATTTTAGGGCTGCCATATGTCCTATGGATATGACTTTTATACCTTATATATATATATTTAGTAGAGCGTATTTTATAAAAATCGGTTCAGATACAAAAATGTTATGACCTAATTAAATTTTTTTTTTAAATACCCACTTTCGGGAACCATAGATTTCCCCGAGTCCAAACTTTATAACTCAAGTAAATGGTAAATTTCTTCCTAAGCACGTCGGTATTTAAATCTTCCAAATCGGTTTAAAAATGGCTAAGTTATGATAAAAAAAAAATACTGAAATCCCAAAAATTATTTTTTTTTATACCCTTCACCTCAGGTGGAAAAGGGTATATATAAGTTTGTCATTCCGTTTGTAATTTCTACAATATTGATCCTACACCCTATAAAGTATATATATTCTGAGTCCTTATGAAACGCGAAGTTGATTTAACCATGTCCGTCTGTCCGTCCAAAACCCATGTGCCTTTTAATTTGCACGTGTGGTATTGTGGTGTTCCGTTTTTATGTTTTTTGGTGTGATTTTCAGTTGCCGATTATCAGAACACCACAAAATCCCACGTGTGATTTTAAAGCATGTTATTTTTAGCACAGGCCTGAAAAGAAAACACTTTCACCTTTCTATCAGTGGTTTCACCTTCTTGGTCCCTTTTGGGTCCCAAAAGTTCTATTGTACTAAAGTTGAAATTTGACAAAAAATATAGTAGTTTAGAAATTTTTTTTTGAGTAATTTCATTAAAATTAAAAAAGTGTTAAACAGACGGGCCCAAACGGGTACAAGAGTATATACAGGGTAAAAGAAAACACTTTCACCTTTCTATCAGTGGTTTCACCTTCTTGGTCCCTTTTGGGCCGCAAAAGTTCTATTCTACTAAAGTTGAAATTTGACAAAAATATAGTGGTTTAGAAAATATGTCCTAGCATCTTAAATATCAATAACACAACAGTCGCAGATATTACCCTTTTAAAGATAACAAGACTACCAACCTAGCAGAAAAGCAAACAGGTCATTATCGCTTATAGTTTTTGTGCAATGATAATTTCTTTCGGATTAAATATTACAAAAAATACTTTTTTCTGAATTAAAAAAAAAAGTTGTGTTTAACAACATGTCACACCCACAATAACTTTTGGCCAATGAAATAAAATTTTCAGCCACTGTGCGACGGCGTTGATGGGGACTATTTTCATTTCAGATTAAATAATCACCCCTATCTTGAATAAAACTTCCTTGGGAGTTCAATTCAATTGTAAAAATCGGAAAAGGGAAAAAACTCCCAAGGAATTTTTATTCACGATAGGGGTGATTAAATAAATTTACATTTGTATATAAACATTTTTAAATGTATTATTATTATGTTCAAAAAAAATAATATCATCCAAATCATTTGGAGTTTAAATTGGCCATAAACAGTTTTAAAGTAATACAGTGCGAGCTCGATTTTCGTAACTCGAAAAAATCTGGCCTGTTGCAATTACCAAAAATTTGTAATGACCGACCACTGTTTATAAAACTTAAGGACAGCATATATTTCAATAAACATACTTATGTCTTATCGTTTAAATAAATCTAAGTTAAAATCGTGCAAAGTTTAATAAAACAACTTTTAACATATGTAAGCTTCTGAATAAAGAACACACATAAGGTGTAAAATAGAAAAAACATGTATGTTTGCATTCTGATACTCAGTCAAACCTTTTTTCAATAGCACTAGAGGTAGAAGTGCACAACACATGGAAAACTAAAGCGCATGAAAAATGGCAGGTTACACAACGCTCGTTATCAAAGTATTTTCTGTCAGCTGTTTTTAATTTATTTAACACTTTGCATATACCAAGCTACGATTCTTTTTTTGTTTTTAAGGTCTTTGCGTTGTTTTGTACGGTTTCCGACTGCATGTTTTTAGCAATTGCTAATATTTTCCAAGCCATATTCTATTTTTGAAACAGTGTCTACATGTGTCTACAAAATGTTTACCGAAATACGTCGTTTTTAATTCGATTACTAAATATGTTGTCAACGCTAAAAAGTGCAATGTTTCGTAAAATTTCCAATTTGCTAGGAAGCCTAGCTCTAACCTCGTAAAAAAAGTTATTAGTTAAACGAATGTAACTTTCTTTTATCACTTTTTTATCATTTGAAATCTTTGAATCTTTACAAGCCTTCTCAAAATTATACCCCAAATGCTAAAGTTCAACTAAATCATCCTCTATATAATCGTAGTTTTAAAAAAATGGTAGAAAAAAAGTAAAAGTTGTAAAAAGCACTAAAGGCACCAACGAAAAATTGAAAAAGCACCAAGTTAGTGCTTTTTTTTAGTTTGGCACTATGGATAAAATTTTGGCGTTTTGAGGCATCAAAAAGCACTAAGTTGGCATCACTGGATATATTATTTATAAAATCTTTGTTTTTGTACCTGAACTAAATTAATATTATCGTTTAAAGATTTATTTATTATCAAAGAAATTTTTGGGAATACAAAATTTTAATTTAAAAGATTTTTTTATTCGTGCTTAATTCCCAATTTTGATTCTTGATTAAAACACTGAAATTCATTGGTGATGGCATAAGCTATTCCTATGCGCATTTCACTGGTTGCTTAGGCCAGATCGTCAGGAAACTTAATCCAAAGATTTTAGAAAAACTAAAAGATACTAAACTAAAGACATTACAAGTAGAACTGTTGCATATAATTCTTAAATGCTTAACAGTTTTATTTGGTTTAATATCTTTAGTTTTTCTAAAATCTTTGGATGAAGTTTCCTGACGATATGGCCTAAGCAACCAGTGAAATTGCGCATAGGAATAGCTTATCCCATCAACAATAAATTTCAATGTTTTTATCAAGAATAAAATTTGGAAATTAAGCACGAATAAAAAAATCTTTTAGATTTATTTATTTTAAAAAACTTCTTGTTTTTTTTCTTTGAATTTAATCAAAAAACATACAGTTGTTTTTTTAGTTTTAATAGTTTATATGAGATTCTAATTAATTTTGTAACCCTATTGTTTGTTTTTAGATATAAGTAACTAAAACGCGCGGATTTTTTTTAGCACCCGTAGGTATGCTAAATCTTCTGGCAACACTGACTAGTACTTTGATTTTCTATGAGACCTCCGCATAGACTAAAAAGTTGAAACTTTACAAATTGCAAAAAAATGCAAAAACATTTTTTCAAGCAAGAAGATTAAAATACTTTTCCTGCATTTTAAAATAATCAGCCTTATTCTGGTTGTCGTTGTCGTCATCGATAGTGTCGTTTTTTTTTAGAAGATTAAAAAAAACAGGCTGTGTGTCACTTTAATATATTAAAAAAAACGACACTGTCGATGACGACAACGACAACCTGAATAGGGCTGAATATAAAACCAGCGCTAAGCTAAGATCCAGTAAATTATGATTCATATTTAGCTGAACATATAGTGCTCATAAAGGCTTTAAATATGTGTATGTTTGTAAGCTATGAGTATTAATTTCACAAACAAATTTCCAATCGGGCATGTTCTAGAAATCGAAATAAATAAAAGGGATGAACTTTTATTACAGGGTTATTTTTAAAATATGCTAGATTTTATATCCACTTCATTTCGATTTCTAGAACATGCCCGAATATTACACATATTTTTACACCATTTTACAATATTTATATTTATGACTCTATCAACTTAAGCAGAAAAAAACCTTTCAAAACTTAAAAAAAAATACTGTTAGAATTTGCACCATTTGCTCTACACGTTATTGCTCGCAATAAATAATTCTATTCATTGTTATTTAAAATTTTTCACACCACCAACAACATTGAAAATAGATTTTTATTATTTTTCCCCCTTTTTTTCTTTTCACTTTTAAACCAAAAGTTTTTAAAATAGCCAATTTATTATTTGTAAAGTACAACAACTGCTATTACCGTGATGGCAGAAAAATATTTTTTCAAACGTGCAATGAATTGATTTAGTTTTGAAGCATTTTAAGGAAAAACGTAAGAATGCTTTATTCGACTATGCCAAATATTTTATACCTGACAATAATAAAAACTTTGCGGTAGTGGACTTTGTATGGCATCTGTAGTAAATTTGAAGCAATCTTTATAAAATCTCGTATCAGAATTTCTGTTCATTTTAGACTAATGTGTTCTTTATTTTATGACAGTTTTAGTGTTCGTTATGGTTTAGATACAAATAAGTGACTTTCAAGGAAGGGGCTTAATAAGGGGGTATGGTAAATTAAAAATCAATCATCATAAAAGTTAGCAGTTTTTTTATATAGAATGAATAAAGGACAAATTATATGTAACCAGTGCGTAACCAGTTTTTTTTTTTTTTTTTGGATGTAGCGCCCACCTAACCTTTTCTTATCGCAGTTGAATGGCGTTTTCTCCTTTAAACAAGTGTATCATAAGTGTTACATTTTTAAATGCTAATGGTGTTTTCTTTTCTGACAATAATGTGCCATATATGCTACCATTCGTGCGGGTTTTTGTTCCATTCTAAAAATATATGCAAAAATGTGAGAAGTTGTCGTTTTCCTTTCTAAACATGTTGCAACAATAAATGGCAAATTTCCATTTTTTATCCGCAGTTATAACTGAGTGTGAGATAATACCCTTTTTTGCATCTGCGTAAAGTACTTTTTTATGAAAGCAAATATTTTGTTTCTTGTGTTTGCGGACAATTTGCGTTATATTGTGATTTTAAGTTATATTGTGATGGATATAAAAACTTTTTGTTTTTCGTTTGTTTTTCTTTAATTAAATAATTATATTTTTTTTGTCGCAAAATTTTTAACAACAGCTGACTTTAATTATTGAAAATCAGTGCTGTTAACGCTTATTGGAATTGTAAGAAAATGTAATGTTTAAAATTGCTACAAGCGTGGTGAATATCGCTTTTAGTACAAATTTTGCATTCAATATTTAACACGCTAAATACACATTAGTGTTGAGTGTAAAACGTAGCTATTATTTTGTTCCGTTGTAATTAAGAAAAATGTATCACTTTGTAAGGGTTCGTGTAACCTAATAAATATATTACACAACTATAATGCATCATTATTTTTTAGAAAAGAAAACACCATAAGAAGTGTTGCATATTAAACTTTTACAACAATAAACTTAAATAGGCTTTAAAATAACACAATTTTTCTGCAAGAACATAAAAAAATGTAAGGTTCAGAATAAAGACAGAATATACCCAGAAAAGAAAACTCCATAAGACAGTGATATTTAAAAAATTATATTATACTCCTACACGCAGAGAAAAAATATGGTTGGACATGGTTACCTCAACAACACTATGTTTATTGTAACAATATATGTTGTCGTACACAAATAATTGTTATTTTTATTTAATATCAACAATATTATAGTTACTGTAAACATATCAATGTTTATCGCAATTATAAATTTGAGTATTGTTGATCGAAAAATAATTATTTTTCTAACAACTAAATTATGATAACTTTCAAAACATATTATATTACTCGCAATCATATCATGATATCTATTAGCCATAACATGATTACTTTCTATACATTTATCATATTATGTTAAAGATGCAATCAAACTATTTTAACTCTAATAATATTAAGCTAGCGCCATTTGTAAAATTATTTTGAATCAGTTGTGTCGTTTGTTTTATATGTGAGCGGTTAAACAAGATAAATTAATACCTTAAAAAATAATAAATTTAAAGATATTAAAATATTAGCGGAATTCAGTATTGGTGATGTAATAGTGCAAAATATCGTAGTCAAATCCAACATCAATTATTGAACTCCGCTATTTTATTTACATCAAGAAAAATTGTAAAAAGTCACAAAATAAAAAATCGATACATAAAAATTTTAATTTATTTTCTATTGTTATGACAGTTTTTAAAGGAGATGTATCATAACATGATTGCTTCTTAGCTTATTATGATTAACATGATAATAATATGATTGCTTCTTAACTTAAAATATTATGATGTAATATTACGAATATATTTAGCCATTATATGATTCAATAATAATGTGTCCCTTATACGCTCTGTACACTTGCATACATTTCGGAGGAACTCATGGAAGCAGTTGAAAATGATAATCATGCATTCACACTTGAATCCAAAATGTCACCATTTTTGTTTATAAACTTTTTTTCTGCAAAATTAAACAAAAAAAAAGGAAAAGTCCAGGCAAATGGTAACGCTGCATTGAAAACAAATGTCATTTTGTCAATGATGCCACAATAATAACAAAAAGTACTGCCACTTTTTTAGTGTGGCAATAAAATAATCGAAAAAAGTAGAATGGAATAAAATGAGATAGGAACATCATGTAAAGATGTGGATTTTTTTAGCCCTATGTAAATCTTATGGAAAGATGTTTAATAACCCAGTAAAAACTTCGCCTACAAAATAATGTGTTGAGTAATCAGAAAAATAAGAAGGCACTACCTACAATTCTACTGAAAGAACCAATGAATTCTACAAGGCATGTCCCAAAATGAACGCATTTAAAAGTAAGTCATTATTTTTTTTACTAAAATACGTCCAGAAAAAAGTAGTTATAGAAGTTGTTATACATGTAGTTATAGAAGATAGCTACTAAATAATGAGTTAAAGAAGCCATTCGTTTTGAAAAAGTAAGCGAAGTTTTTACTGGGACCCTTTGTACACTTGCATACATTTCGGAGGAACGCATGGAAGATGTTGAAAGTGTGAAATACGCGTTCACACTTGAAACGTCTAACATCTACTATCAATAAAAAAAATGTCACCATTTCTGAAAAAAAAAATTTTTATTTTTTTTAAATGCTTTTTTTCTACAAAAGTGCCAACATTTTAAAAGATAACACCAAAATGTATTTCTTATTCATTCATTTTGTTTAATAATTTTAGCAAAATTAAGCAAAATAAGGCTTTTAAAAAAGGAAAAACTTGAGAAATGGTAACGCTGCTTTCAAAGCAACTTCCATTTTGTCAGTGATGCCACAATAATAACAGAATTTATTGCCACTTTTCTAGTGATGACACTAAAAGAATGAAAAATGTAAAAGGGAACAGAATGAGATAGTAAAATTCTGTAAAGGTGTTGACAAATCTTGATTTTTAGCCCTATGTTTTCCTTATGGGAATACATGACAAGTGTGAAAAGGCTATAAATGTTTGCAAAATGATGGTAGATGTAGAAGTTCACAGTTCTGAAAAGTCTTTTCAATTGGGCTTAAAAATAAACATCATAAACTTCAAAACAATGAGGATATACAATTAATATTACCCGATTTAAAATACGTAGAAAGCTTTCAATATGTTTATAAAAACTCAGAGTGCGTATGCGACATTGAAAAATATATGTTCAAACTTTCCAAAGCACAACAAACAATGTAAGCCATGAATTGCCTCGCCGTATATCAAATGAGAGGTTATAGGCTATTACTGGACAGATCGTGATCTGCAAAGAAATTATCAACAGAAAATACGGTTGCCTGGGACAAACGTTACGAAAATCAAAAGACGAAATCGCACTTATTTATCTTTTCAACAACTAAATTGTTTGGCTAATGATCGAGAAGAATGGAAAACCTTTTTAAAAAAACTAAGTTTTTAAATTAAAAATCAAGTTTTAGCATGTCCGATAGTTGTAACTGTGAAAACAGAATATAAATATAAATTTCAAAGCGAGGTTAATAACCATTTGGTTCCATAAGACAAAACTAAATTTGACATGAATGTAACTTTTTTCTGTTGTTGACAGACAGATAAACATGGTTAAATTTTCTAAGATTTGCTCTAGGACACCCAATTTACAGTTACTCACTATAAGAGGGACACATAGAAAATCTTATGTTTCTATGTTCGGAACTCAAAATTAAATCCTTATTTAATTTAAAAATTGTTAATTAAAATACTTCCTTTTATACGAATTAAGTGAACTAAATTGTCTAAACTTAGTTTAGACCTACATAAAATAATTGACATAAAGTATGTAACCTATGTGTATGTTCAGTAGTTTTAGTTTTTTATCAATAAAAAAAATTTATCAATTAAAAAATTGCTTAAAAAGTTTCCATTTAATTAATGTGATGATTGAATCAATTATTTTTTTTGTTTAAAGAAAATTAAAAATGTAATTTTGATTTAATTAACAGTTAAGTTGTTTTAAAATAAATTTTTTATTTAAATATGTTTTAATAAAATAACAAAGAATCTTAATTAATTTTTTCATATAAAATAAAATAATTTAAACTTGTAGAATTGTTGTTGTGAAATGTCAAAACCTAAGCTATATTTAATTAAATCAATTAACAGATTGTTTGAAACGGGAAAGTTTTTTGATAATTTTATTAATTTAAATTAAAAATATAAAGCCAGGCCCACGATGTCACACGTTAACGTTCGCATAGAAAATTACATTTAAAACAAAAACAATTTCTAAAATTTGTTTTTGTTTTAAATGTTATTTTCTATGCGAACGTTAATGTGTGACATCGTGGGCCTGGCTGATAATTTATTGAAAAAAATAATTCACAATTTTTAGGTATCTATATAATCATTTTGGTTATAGGTACAAAATGAAGAAATTGTTTGCTTGATTCTATGAATTTGGTGACAAGAGATAATTTTTATTTTTTATTTATTATTATATATTTTTTTTGGTATATCAGATAAATATTTATTGGTGTTACACACGGAATAAAAAACTCAATATACCCTTGTTCACCACTCGTTGTGGTATAAAGAGGAATAAATGATTTCCATAGATTTTCCATAATATTTAATGCTAAAAACCTAGACTAGTTCAAACGACAGAGGTGATTTCAAAGTTAAGCGACAGTTCTTATGAATTTATATTTTTTTTCTTTGTTTTTTTTTTGTGCTGTAATTCCATTAAATTGTGGGTTTAAGATTTTTCATGTTATAAAAGTTTAACTTTTTTTATGGGGAAAAAGCAAATTGTTAAATAAATAGAATTTAACTGAAATTTAATTAAAAATCATTTAACTGCTCCATTAACTTTTTTCACAGCAAATAATTTTTTTGAGGGTATTGAAAGCAATTATTAGTTAGAAACTGTAACAATTAGCAATAAAATAAATCTATATATCTATCTATCTATCTACCTTCTATATATGTATATAAAACAGGATGTGTGTATGTATGTATGTAACGTATGGACTCTAACACGGCTGGGCCGATTTTGATGAAATTTTCAGGGAATCTTAGGAATATTCAGGCGGGTGACACTGTGAAGTCTGAGGGCGTGGCAAAATCCAATTTTCATATTGCACCACCAATGACATCTATATAATTTGGACGATTTTTTCTTTAAAATGATCGCCATGGTCCAACTTAGATTTATACGAAAAGAAAATTTTGCCCCGCCTACTTTTTTCGAATAACCTAAAATCAGAAAACGGCTCCATCGATTTGACAAATTTTTCTTTCAAATGTTCGTATTAACCCATTTTAAGTTTTCATCGAAAGAAAAATTTACCACGCCTACTTTTACGCCCACTTTTTCTATTCAGCGCATAACTTGAGAACGGCTTGACCGATTTGGACGATTTTAAAATGATTGCCATGGTCCAACTTAGGTTTTTACGGAAAGAAAATGTTGCCCCGCCTACTTTAACGCCTACTTTTGTCTATTTACCTAAAATCAGAAAACGGCTCCATCGATTTGACTAATTTTTCTTTCAAATATTCGTATTATTCCATTTCACGTTGTCATCGAAAGAAAAATGTACTACGCCTATTTTACGCCCACTTTTTTTATTAAGCGCATAACTTGAGCGATTTGGACGATTTTTTCTTTAAATGATTGCCATGATCCAACTTAGGTTTTTACGGAAAGAAAATGTTGCCCCGCCCACTTTAACGCCTATTTTGTCTATTTACCTAAAATCAGAAAACGGCTCCATCGATTTAACTAATTTTTCTTTCAAATGTTCGTATCTTTTTAACGGTTTTCAAAAAACGAACGCAAACATTTCTCCAAATTTGGACAGGACAACGTCTGTCGGGTCAGCTAGTACCTAATAAAATCAAAAACCCGGCTGCATAAAGAACGAACCATGATTAAGGCAACAAAATTAAAATAATCTATTAACATAAGGTTAAGCAGCAGACGAATTATACCCTTCACCCCAGGTAGAGGGGGTATATACATACATATAAGGTTGTAAAGAATAACTTGAACAACAGTGTGTGAAGCTGATTGGTACTCTCACTAGTTTTGTATGCTTTGAAAAAGCGCTTTTAGTGTCGAAATTGTATTGCTTCAAAGTAAAAGCTCGCTATACGAATTTGTGCCTTCGGTAAACGAGATGCGAAGCGAAACTTTTACATTTCTCCCTTATAAACCTGCTACATTTAAAGCTACGTTTTTTTTATTTGAGAGGTCATAAAGAATTTTACATTCATGCTTTCAAACACACAAGATACATAACACATCCTTGTTATTCGGCTAAAAAAGTAAAATAATGTAGCATACACATGGGCGCAAACTCTTTATGGGAAAAGTAAGAAAATGTTTCTATATACAACATGTTCGTTCATTCTATTAAGAAATTTATATGCAGGAGTGCAAAGGAAAGTTTATTCATTTTATTTAAGAAATATGGTTTTATTCCAAAAGTCTTAAAATAGGCAGCATTTTAAAAATGTTCATAATTCCATTAACTCTGAACTCTGAAAGTCTTCTTTTTAAGAAAAAAAAAACGTTGATATTGTTACAAGTAGAACTGTTGCTTATAATTCTTATACGTTTTACAGTTTTATTTGGTTTAATATCTTAAGTTTTACTAAAATCTTAATGGATGAAGTTTCCTGACGATCTGGCCTAAGCAACCAATGAAATGCGCATAGGAATAGCTTATCCCATCAATAAATTTCAGTGTTTTTATGAGGAATAAAAATTGGGAATTAAGCACGAACAACAAAACCTTTTAAAAAAAGAAAAAAATGAATTTTATTAAAACTTCTCTTTTACTGGATGAAGAGCGATTTATAAGATTCATTTTGAAAGTTTTACAATCAAGAGCTGTGAAACACCTCTTCACCGGGGATTCTATAACCTTATCTTAATAATTTTTGAAGAGATTTTATCAGTGTTCGAAAATAAACAGAACATTATCGGCTCACACACCCAGGGACAATATCAATTTTTTTAGTGTTTCTGTAGACAAATACAACCCTTAATACCGTGCGTAACTATTTTCAAAAAGAGCCGAACATTATATATTGTTCTGTTCTTCGTTAAAAAACAGAACAATTGTAGTGATACTGTAGACAAACATTATATTTTAATGTTTCTTTTTTTGCATTGATAAAGATATGAACAAACAAAAAACGACCGTTGTGTATTTTGTTTGTGTAAAATTATTTAACTGACGTTTTGTTCTTTTTCTTTGTCGTATGTGCACTTATAAAATTATTACAGTAACTGATTGTGGGTTATTAAATTCGTTTTCCGTACTGTTAAATTTGAATAAAAATATGGTTATTTTACGAATAATTTTATTTTTTAACATTTATGTTTGTTATTCAAAAAACAAACTACCAAAAAATAATGTTTTTTCGTTTTTATTTTTTTATGTAGTTTGATTTTTGTCGGTTAAAATGTATTTTTTAAAAGTAAAAACTATTCAATTTTAAGGAATATGCTGTTTAATAAATAAAAAATTTTAAAATGACTGTAAAAATCATTTGTTTTAAATGAAATGTAAATGATCCGTTTTTTAAATGAATTTTAATTTGTTTAAAATGAATTTTCGTTTGAATTTAACTACATAATATTTTGAGTGTGTTCTCATCTTTTTGTTGAGTTGGATAAGAACAGTATTATTTTTGTGTTCGAAAGATGACAAACAGGAAAACGTTATTTTTTTAATGAATTTCTACACAAAAACTATTGGCGTTTTTGCTTTCCACAAATCTACCAAAACGAACATTAATAAAAAGGAAAAAGGTTTTTGAACAAAAACAATCCCTTTTTAACACAAAAAGTTTTATAGAGAAAATGCGTTCCCGATTTTGACACCCTGTAGAATTCATCAATAATAATATTTAATACTTATTATAATAAAAACAATAAGAATCAAAAAGACCTCGTGTTAACTATTGAGCAATTTCTTTAATCTTTAAAATCCTTTTTCTCACAATTATCTCACAAACCCTTATTTTACAATTCTAAATGCATCCTTATCATTAGTATGCCAAATTAGCATTATAATTATGTGAAATAACAAAGCACGGGTACGAGCAATTGAATAATAGAGTTAAATATCGCTTAAACACATACAACATGTTTTCATATCCGCTTACACAACCCACTGTCATACATATGCATACTTAAAAGCATGCTTTTGTACTGTTAACTAATACATACGTATGCATAGAAAATTGCCATAATTAATGTAAATTTCTATAACTTTGCGCCATGCTTTGAAATCTCTATTAACATGTCTTTAAAAAAAAAAAAACTGTATATAAAAAAAAACTTGGGGAAAAATAAACTCATACATGAAACACAATAATCTTTTTTTAATGGACATTCAAATTCTTAAAGGATTTAAGTTTTAAAACTTCAAGTTTTTATATAAAGAAAAACTTAAGCTTTCAAATAAATATTTTAGTAACCAAAATACTACAATCAGGCCGACACAAACGAACGGAAAGAGAGAGAAAAAGCCAAGAAATCCACAAAACCCCACAAATTACATCCAAAATAAACTTTTAGCTCAGTTTAGGGGTATTTGTTTAATACTCTCTTTTCAAAGCATAGTGCTTTGAAAAAAATCTTACAACAAAAACTTAAAATAGAAAAACCACAAAAAACAAGAAGTAGTATAATTAAAATTACTGCAGGTGCTAGAAAAAGCAATGGAAGCAAAATCTGCTTTAAGCAAATGAATTTGTTTAGCTGTCCTGAATCTTAAATACGCTATCGTGTCATAATCCTTATTTCGTGAGCTTATTGGGCGCTAGGTGAATGAAATCTTATATATGAACGCTTTAATCGTACAAAAACCCTAAATTCGGGAGTATGATATAATATGTTCTTTATATTAAAGAAACATCTGCCCTAATTTCGGGATCTGATGTAATGGGCGTTTGTGCAAAAACCATTAAAGCAACCATAATACGTCTACAAATTTTTCGTTTAAAATAGCTTTGTTGGAGGTGCCCACATCGAAAAATGTATTTTCTTTGGGCGTACAAAATTTCTGCTTTTCATGGCCTTTAAATAGACCATCGACAGCCGAGTTATGAACAAAGAACTTCCTTTTTGCATCCAAAATAAATATGAATTTGGCATAATAATATATACACCATGTACAAAGAAAACAAATAAGAAAGTATAGTCGGTCAAGCCCGACCATATGATACCCTACACCACAGTCTTTAAAAACACATCATGCTGGTGTGTCCATGTAAATATGGATTTATCTATGTTTATAAGCTTCATGAAAATCGGTTT
The DNA here is from genome assembly GCA_930367215.1 of Pollenia angustigena. Classification (NCBI taxonomy): domain Eukaryota; kingdom Metazoa; phylum Arthropoda; class Insecta; order Diptera; family Polleniidae; genus Pollenia; species Pollenia angustigena. Next base: position 169,852,409 of record OV884059.1, on the reverse strand, counting down.
GAAAGTTTGTAAGAGGCAAAAATTTCCCCCTGCCTCCCCTTGTGGTCCTATTTTTTAAAAACTGTATAGCTAATGTGTCCCTATAGATATGGATCTATCTATGTTTTAAATTATATTAAAATCGGTTTGAGAGGCAGAAATTGCCCCTATCTCCCCTCGTGGTCCGATTTTTTTAAAGATTTATACATTTTGTCTCCATATAGATATGGTTCTATGTATGTTTTAAATTTCATTAAAATCAGTTTGATAGTTTCTGAGAGGAAGAAATTTTCTCCTATCTTCCCTCGTGGTCCTACGATTTGGCCTAATTTCAATAGGCTTGGTCCTTGTGCTAATAAGAACCTATGACCCAAATTTTATCAAATTATCTCCAAAATTGCGACCTGTACTTTGCGCACAAGGTTACATGGACAGCCAGCCAGCCGGACGGACATCGTTAGTTCGACTCAGAAAGTGATTCTGAGTCGATCGGTATACTTTAAGGTGGGTCTAGGACCACTATTTTAAGGCGTTACACACATCAGCACAAATGCATAATACCCTTTCCACTATTGTGGTGTGGGTATAAAAATATCTCAAGAAAATTTTTAACAATCCAGTTTTATTTGATTCAGTGAAAACATTTATCAAAATTGCGCTTTGCAAATTAGCACTCAATAAAACATATTTAATAATAAAATAATAAAATATTTTTTCATATTAAATAAAAAAAATATTTGATTTAAAGTAAAGACAGTACAACTCTTGTCCATTTTTTAATAGCTTTGATATCGTTGTTAGAGCGTGAGTGCCCCGGTAGACTAGCTGGTAGTGAGCTAGTCTATCAGCGCCGGGGTTGCGGGTTTAATTTCCGGCAGAGACTATGGTAGAGCTTCGCGCGATTAGCTTAGGAAATTTAAACAAAAAGGCTTGAGTGCTTGTAATCCTCATTCGCTTTACAGTTTTATTTCTATAATATTCCAAAGTCGTTGAAAATGTTTTCCTGATGATCTGGTCTAAGCAACCACCGAAATGCGCATAGGAACTAACTTATAACCTAACAATAAATTTTAGTGTATTTATCTTAAAATAAGAAATGGCCGGTCCATTGCGATTACGAATTATCGGGAGTCCACCGTACCTGCAAACTTTTTCATCATTACCGAAAAAATCGTCATCGCAGAAAATTTAAACATTTTTTAATCAAATATGAAATTTGGAGATAAATTTTCGAAAGTTTACCCTATTTGAAACCTATGGCGAAAAAATGGATCAGCCAAAACAAAATTATATTATAAGCTTAAGATTTATGTAAAAGTTTTTGCGCCGAATATATTATCTTCTTCTTATGAGATTTTTTTATGAGGCATGCTCTACAAAATTTCTACTGACGTCTACTATATAAATAATTTTTATTAATTTCCATTTTATAACAATTGCTTAAAGATCTAGAAAAATATTTGCAGAAGCTTCGAAAGCTCTTAAAAGCTCGTAAAGCATTGTAAACAATCTCGAACACAATGCTTTTGTTCAAAGTGCAAACTTCATTTATGATGCTCAAATAATAAAATTTTTTTTTTTGATTTTCATAAACGAAACCAAATATTTTTTATATTTTTCATTACTTTTTATTTTCAATACAAACTAACAAACAGAATTCTCAAAAAATAAATGTGTTTTTATTAATAGATACCCAAGGGTGCCTCAAGGTACTCCTAGATGTTTTCTCACCTGGAACGTAAACGACTCATCGTACGGGCTTAACATTTTTTTTCTTGAATTCACGGGCCAAAAAATACCTTAAAAAAACTGTTTTCATAATAGATTCCCATTTATTCTAAAACTTGGCATTAGAGGGTTAAGTGTTTCTAACCCTACCAACACAAAATTTTGACACGAAATTAAAAAGTAGCTATAATTAATAAGGAAGTTATGCCATTCAAAGCCTTTTTCGGAAGTAGTATTTGTATGGGAGCTATGGTCAAATATGGATGGTTTCCAAAAAAATTTGGAAAGCTGATTTAGATTTCAATACAATAAACTACATTATATCTAAATACACAAAAAGGTGGTTAATGGTCACAAAGACTCTATTACGAAAAGAAGTTTGTTAGGGGCTATGTTACGTTATAGACCGATTCCTACCATTTTTTATTTTTTTTTTTTTGTGGTAACTTTACACTATTTACTAAATTTCTACGACCAATATTTTTATACGTTACATACATCAGCTTCAGCGCATAATACCCCTGAAGGAAACTTGGTTGAAAGTGTCTACAAGTCACCTGTTTTGTCGATTATATTGGCGGCATTTCCTGCAGGGACTCTATCCACTATTATTGACCAAATTTAAAAGTGTTTTAATTCCAGTTCGCAGGGCAAGTTTTTGTTCCTGTGTATTAAAAATGTAAAGAAGTAAAATTTTGAGCGAATTCGATAGCGTCTAGTGAACTAGTAAACTACTTTAATTTATTAAGTTTAATCTATTTGTTCGTATAGAGTTATTTTTAATTGTTAAAGCTTGAGGTCTTTTTATTTATAAAATATAAACTATTTAATTTCCTGACGATGCAAACCAAAGGTTAGCGAAATATCGATTAAAATAAATAAATATAATATGTTTTTTTCCTGTGTGTATGTACCCTTTTCACTTGTTAAATGTGTTACGTTTACATTTTTCGGCTTTAGGTCTGTTTCATAAAATATAATTGGGGTATTCACAAGGTGTGCTATCATGTTATATTGTCATAATGTTCTAGCATTTTACAATGGTTTAAAAATATTGTTGTTGCTTTGTAAACAAAAAGTGTCTTAAATTAATAGAACGTTGCTTGCTATGTTTATTGTGCTGTCGTAATTAATCAAAAGAGACCAGAGCTGAGCGGCTGAGCCGTATCGCGTTAATTTTTGTAGCCGTCGCCGTTGATGATATAATTTTATCCGGTTAACATCAAAAATTTGACATGCGGCTAGCAATTTTTGCAAGCAATCACTTGCGGCGTCAAATAAGATCGGCTTATGTCTCTGCTGTTTGGTAAACAAACAAAATAAAATTTATTTCTTATTTGCGTCTGCAAAATGGAAAATAGTCAGGTAAGATCCAATTTAAGTTATTAATTCATGGAAAAGAATTAAAAAATATTTTAATGTTAGTTAATTATTTATTTTTTATATTTGTTTTAAATCAGTTGATTTAAATTCAAAATAGCACACTAAATTATGAGGGGTTGTTCACAACAGTCGTATTTTTTCATGTTATTATTTTAAGACATATGACTTTGTGACACCTTGTGAATCCCCCAAATAAAAATAAAAACTCTTGTTTTGTTTCAATTTTTATTTTTTATGAATTATTTTACATTAATAAATAATAAAAATTAAAACAAAACAAGAGTTTTTATTTTTATTATATTTTATGAAACAGACCTCAAGCCAAAAATATAAACGTAAATATGATATTTTATAAATAAAAAGACCTCAAGCTTAAACACTTTAAAATAATTATAAAAAGAAAGGTCAAATAAGACTATAAGACGTATAGATGTATAGAGGTATATTAAAGCTAAATGTTATCGGATTCGCTCCAAATTTTAATTCTTTAATACAAAGGAACAAAAATCTGCACGGCGAACTATCAAAACACTTTTAAATTTGACCATACAAATAAGAACACCTTCTAGTGGGTAAAAAATGAACCGAGTTGGACAGTTATTTCTTAGGAACTCACACAAACATCTTTCCGAAATTAGGAATTTAGCACAATAGCGGCCGTAAAAAAAATACGATGATGAAAATCGGCTCTAATAAACTAAATATATTTAATTTTTTATTGAAAACGTCCGAAAACAACCAATTTTTTTTTTTTTTTTCTAGTAAACAAACAAATGTCCTCTAAAAAATTAAAAGTTAAGACAGTGGGTCTATTATTATTTTACCCATCTCCCAGACATGTCTTCATATTTATTATATTTAATTTAAATAAAATATTTAATTTGAGAGCAGTGTTGCTTAAACTTTTTTATTTAAGACTTCGTATTGTGTTTTCCTTTTTATTTTTTTTTGTTTTTTTTTTTTTTTTTGTCCAAAACTGTTCTGCCTGCTTAAACAAGAAAGTTGGTTTATTGAATAACAACAAATAGAAAACGACAAATAAATTTACAATTATACACAGAAAGAAAAACACTCAGGATAAGTCAAGTTTTTTAGGATTACTTTAAGTACGAGTCGTACTCAAAACTTCAAATAAGAATAACACTAAAACGTTCCCAAAACAATCCTAAATGGGATTCTTAAATCAAATAAGATTAAACTTTTCGTTGTGTTTAACCCTCCGCCTTACGCATGTTTTTATTTTCTACACAAATTGAAAAAGGTCTGGCCAGACCCATGTGTACCACGAAGGGCTTAAAAGTAAATTTGAATTCTTGCTTCTCATTTAGTTTATATTTTTGGTTAAATATGTACATAAGATTTCTAAAGAAAAAACCATATCGGGCATGTACTTGGTTCAAGAAAATCCGTACTCACCCTACTATTAATACCGCTTCGGATTGATTTGAGTACGGATAAATTGATTTTTCTTTTGAGTATACTGCAAAAAAACTGTTTATGTACTTTTTAAAATTTTAATTTTTTAAACAGAAAAAAGTAAACAGTTGAAAATTTCAGAAAGAACAAGGAAATGGAAAAATAATAATTAATTGCAGCAAATTTCGAACCACCAATACCATTGGTTGTTGGCTGGCAGGTACCGCAGTGTTGCAGAGGGAAGAACGGCAAAGAATTCTGATGAGTGGAATGTGGTTATTCTCGAAACGTAAAATTAGCCCGAGTTCGATCCCCAACTCAGCCAAGTAAAAAATTTATCAATAAATTTCAATTAATTTTCATGTTGTAAAAATTCTTTCCTTCAGTAAAATAATTTAATGAAAATTAAATTTTATGAACTCAAGCCTAACTAAATATTCAAATTAAAAATCGACAGTTCAACTAAAAAATCACAATTGTTCTAAAAATGTATAATAATTTTAAGTACCAGCAATAGCATACTGTAAGACAAGTTACGCATTCGTTTCAAAGCAAAGAAAATTAAACCAAGACATAATTCTTTGAAATTTGTAAATCGAAATTTTAATTAAAATCTATTCGATGAGGGCTACACAGCAGATGGCGTATCTTTAGCCCATGGTTTGTGTCTTCAATAACTTACATGGAATTTAAAATGGTAAACATCAGGTATTAATTCTCACCTAAGGTTTGTTCACACTTAACAAAAATTTTATTGATTTACTAAACTTTATTTAAATGAAAAAAAAAATTATAAGATGTTATTAAAAACTCTGTAAATTAGTGAGATTGTCTATCGGAACGAGTGCTGAAGGTTCAATTCCTGTCCGAGATTTTGGTCTATTTTATTACAACGAGCTTAAGGTCTAATACCGTGTTCAGATATGCACCTTAATTGAGTTTTACGCAATAAATGCCATTATTGAGCTCAATTATCCATACAAAATTGCAATTTAGTTATTGCCCAATTAATACGAAATTGTTATAAATATTGAGTAAAATTAAAATGCGACACTGTAACAAGTGTGTTTATTAAGCAAAACGCAACTTACTAAACAGTGTTTTGACATTTAGCAATTGAAATTACAACAAAAAAAGGCCTATCCATTTGGTCTGCTCAAAGACCAGATGTTTATTCCTTAAAGATGTCAAAAGTTGTTTACATTTTCTTGTACATGTACATTTTTGTTTTCGTTGAATGTTGTATGTTGTAGTAATATAAATTGAGTTAGCTAAATTGTGTATATGTGAACTGAAAGATAATTATGTCAATTAACCGAATATTGACTCAATAAAAAAGGTATATCTGAACACGGTATAAGTTTCTACTGCTCAGTTATTTTAGTTAGACTATAATTTGTTATTTTATTTTTAGCTTTAAGGCCCTAAACGCAGCGCCAAAAATTATATTGAAAGCAAAAGCAAAATCTAAAATATTTCATAATTTTGTTGTTGTTTTCTATAGAAATGTATATTGAATTTTTAAATTTTAAGCGCTGCATATCTTGTGGCGTTGATAATTTTAAAACGCAATATGTATTTCTGTAGAAAGCAACAACAAAATTTTGACAAATTTTTGACATTGTTTTTGCTTTAAATGTTTTTTTTTGGCATTACGTTTTCCTTGCACAAATTTATGGCCTTAATAATTTAATTTTCAAGATCCAAAAGAGGATACAGAATAAACTCCTTTCGATACCGCAAACTAATTTCATAAAGACACTTCTTCGTTAATGCCATTCGTCTCTGGGATGAAATACCATCTAATATGCAAATCCTAAGTAATGCTAAAGGCTAGTTTACACTATCACACAAGTGTTACGCATTCCATAATACTTTGTGAGATAGAAATCTAATGAGTTTCCTTTGCTAATGAAGAAGAAATGTAACCAAAAACGGCGGCAGACCGCCTCGATATGTGTTTCGTCATCATTCTTGTATTTGATGTATTTAAGTAAACGGTTTGAAAAAATTGAATACGGGATTTAGTTTTTTTTACCAACTTTGAAACCAACCAAAAATGTATTTTGTTTCTTATAATGTTGTTGTTGTTTCTGTTGTTTCAAAAGAGTCAAAACGTTTTTTTTTTTACCTGCTATAGTTTTTGTTGTTTTTTGCTACAAACCTCGTCACGCTATTTTATCATTTTTCTTATTGCTGTACTTTTTTCAAGTGTCCAAAAATAGACTGCATGTGTTTTTTGTTGTAGTTCTTATATTTCACATAAAGAAGAGTTGCTTACGATCAAATAAAAAAAAGGGAACATTGTTCATACCCAAGTTAGTGAGACTTTCGATAGGTTTTTAGAAACCAAAGTAATATTCGAAAATAGAAAAACCACTCTAACTAATTTTAGTGATATAAAATTATCAGATAATTTAGAAGAAACACAAGCAGGTAATGTTTTCATAACTAAAAAAAATATATCATATATTTTTTCAAGTTTAAGAAATAAGTTGTCGTCAGGAGTTGATAACATACCAAATATATTGCTTAAAAAAATTCCAAAAATAATGATAGACGATTATAGCAAATTATTCAATGCTATGCTCAATAATTCATATTTTCCAAATAATTGGAAAACAGCTAAGGTAAGTGATATTACCAAAAAAAGACAAAGATCCGAATAATCCTAAAAATCTTCGGCCTATAAGTTTGTTACCCAATATCAGCAAAATTTTTGAAGTATGCATTAATAACAATATTAACAAATTCTGTAATGATAACAACATAATTAGTGAAAAACAGTTTGGGTTTAAATTCAAACATTCGACAGTGAACGCTATACATAAACTTACTTCCGATATTAATTGTAACTGGCATAAAAAAAGTTGCTCATCGACATGGAAAAGGCCTTCGATAGCGTATGGATACCAGGCTTAATATTTAAATTGCTTCAATATAAATTTCCAATACATCAAATTATTTTAATATACAACATGATAAGCAATAAAGACTTCAGGATTTGTTATCAAAATTCGAAAAGTTCAAAATCTTTCAAGATGGTTAATGGATTACAACAAGGAACCGTAAACTCGCCTATTCTCTTTAATATATGCATTTTAGATCTATTAAACAAAGTCGATAATATCATATCATTTGCGGATGATATTATTATATATCATTCTGAGGATAATATAGAAGCAATAAATTTTAATCTTCAAAACAAATACAACCTAGTTGAACAATATACAATTAATTGGAACATAAAAATCAAAACACAAAAATGCGAAACCATCATTTTAAGACCATCTGTTGATAAATGTAACTCAAATATAAGAAAAAACTGGAAACAGTTTGGAATTAAATCAAATTTAACAAATTATAGCATTCCAAATAAGGATGTAGTAAAATATTTAGGTTTATACTTGGACAAATTTTTGTATTTTAACCACCATGTCAGGGAAATACTCATAAAGGCAAAAAAAAGCGTTCATTCTTTAAAGACCATTATTTCATTCAAAATACATTAAACCTAAGATTAAAATTATAATGTATCAATCCCTTATTAGACCTATAATAACATATGGTTGCCCAATTTGGTTCAATATATCGCCTTCATACCTGGAAAAGATTAGAATCTTCGAAAGAAAATGTTTAAGAGCATGTACATCATTATATAGGACTAAACAAAGCGAATATTTAAAATACATATCTAATAAGAAATTGTATAATAATGCTAATATAATAAGAATAGATAATTTTATAATTAATCTAATCAGAAATTATATATTAAGGTGTAGCAAATGTATTGAAAATAATGCTATAATGGCCCCCTATTACACAAATAATGAATATATAATTGATTCCTTGCAAAAGGGATTTGTTCCACCTGAGGCTTTTATTTACCTTGATAACCAAAAAATTATTCAAAACGAAAATGGCATACCGGTCTTTTACCATGACTATAGACGTGCCAATATAAAAGCAGTTAATTGTAATTCAGAAAACTTAAGTATGAGATATAGTACTAGTATATCAATCAAAGATTTGAGATTGACCCAAAAATCTAATACCAAAAAATTTTGGTGGTTATCTGAATAAACAGTTTAATTTACCTATTTATGCTTTGACATAAGCCTTTCTTTACCCACTCATTAACATATAAGCAATGTTATTTTTAACTAATTTTCATTGCAAAAAGCTAGTGATATATATTTATTTATTGTAAATGAAATAAAAAATAATTATAACCAATTTGTAAAAAACAAGTCATTATTATATTAATAATACTTGAGAGCTCGATTATGAGACATTGTATATAGGAATTGTTATTGTTAACTAGTGTTTATAATAGTTTAAGAATAAAAAAATGTTAATAAATAAACGATTACAAAAAAAAAAAAAAATAAAATAAAAAAATGCAAAAAAACGACAACATTAAGGAGAGTTAAATATTTCATACAAAATTATGAAAACTTGAAACCAATAACGCGTATATTATGTTTTTGAATAGTTGTCAACATTTTTGTTGGTTAAATAAAAATCAAACAAAAATATAAATTGAATCAGTAAAAAAATTTGTAGAAATTAAAAAAAATTTCAAACAAGCGTTTGTTTAAAAATAATTCGGCAATAATTTTTTCTGTGTAAATAAATAAATAAATTGTTAAAAATAAATTAATTTAATAAATAAACTGCTAAATCTTGTTTTATCCAGCAATACACAGAAAGAAAAAGCACCAAACAATTTGGCGGTGAAAAATATAAAAAAATTTTTGAATTTGAAAGAAATTGAAACGCTTATCGCGCAATTAAAAAGAAAAAATCGCCAATCTAGCGGTGAAAAAAAATTATTGAATTTGAAAAAAACTTAAATGCTTATCGTGCAATTTTTACAACTAAAAAATATGGCGATGAAGTGCAAGCAGGTATTTATAATTTCAAGGTAGTCGAAGCATTTACCTACCTTGGATCCGCTGTAAATACGGAAAATAACATCAGCCTTAAAATAAAACGAAGGATAGTGCTTGCAAACAGGTGTCATTACGACTAAGCAAACAATTCAAAAGTGAAGCCATTTCCAGGAAAACGAAAACCTTGCAAAAATCGATAAATATGTATGCGTTAGGTATTTTTGAGAGAAAAATAATTCGTAAAATTTTTGGTACCATATGCGTTGACGAAGAGGATGGCCGTCGAATAAATCTTTATCTGTATAAGATTTACACTACTGTGAACATAGTTAGAAGCATAAAGATACAACGATTGTATTCGAGAATCTGCATGAAGAAAGCGTTAACGAGGAAGACCTATAAACTCCTGGTTAATTTAACTGCAACGTACAAAAGATTGAAAAAAAATATTTTAAGCAGGCCAAAACTAACAACAGGTTGAGTATCTTTTGCCAAGCCAATTAATATTTTACAGCGTTTTAACCATATTTTTATTGCGAAAATGCTTAGTTTCTACGTATCTTCCATATAGGTACCCGGGTAGCTTGCGGCGCAATATAAGGTGTTTTTTTTTTTATCGCGCACATAAGGGTTAATTCACTGAAGGTTATAGTGAAAATATTTTAGTTTTTTTTTAATATCAAATATTTTTCCAACAAAGCATTTGCTAGGAGTTTTACTTTACTTTTTCAATTTAAAAAATAAAGTGCAGTTTAAGCACGTCAAGAACCGCCCAAGTCAGCCAAAACTGTTCAATGATGAAGAATTAGAAGCATTTTACTCAACAAAAAAAAAACGAAATCATTGAGAGCCATTCAAGTTTCCAATGTTATGACTAAGGACGGATTTATAAGCAAATGCGGTTTTCTTGTAGATTCTTTTAGTACTAAATTCCGTAGTTCTTTGTCCTAATCACGTTTTTATGCTAAGAAATTGCATCAATTTGTTTGTGCATATTTTTTCTTAAAAGCATTTTTAAGAGACATGTATTTTGTACAGTTTAAGCTGTTTTGTGTTTATTAACAGCAAAGCAACATAGAATGGAATGTTTTTACAAGACATTAAAAGTTTGTCATGAAAACTTTTAAGAAATAAAAAACCATGATCCACCACAACGAACCACCTTCGATGTGCAAAGTCGGCGTTCAACGTAAAGCGTAGCGCATATGAATGCCAATACTTGCAAACTTCGTTGTGTTATTCTCAATGAATTTTCAAAATCAAAGTTATTTTTGGGAAACAAAATTAATTATTAATAAGATTTCTCTCTCCAAGATATTCTTATGCTTAACAAAGATTTACCTCATAACGTTTCTAATTTTATACCCCAGCTCTAGTGGTGAGGGATGGTATATTAAGTTTGCCATTCCGTGTGAATCTATTTTAAAGTACATCAAAGACCTCAAAATGAATTATTCTGGGTCCTTGAGTTATTCTAAGTCGTTTCGTCTGTGTGTCCGTCTGCTCGTTTGTTTAAAACACGCTCAATTCCGAAAAATTCAACAAAAAAAAGTTTGGTGTCAAAATGTTTCTCGTTATAATAAGCAATCTGAGTTTAATTCTAGCACACAACGATCAGGAGGAGAAAACTATAGACCAAAATGCTGAACAACTTTCCTAAAAGATTGATATTTCTGCCGACGTTAATTTTGGGACGCAATGCACTGATTGTCATTGAATTTTGAACAAACCAAATTTCAAAATTTTGTAAAGATCGGAAAATTCCACTCTCGGAAAACGTTTTAGTATGCCTAAAACCGCAGCAAATATAACAACTTTGAAAGTATAGTCGGTACATCCCGACGATATTGTACCCTACACCAATATTTAGAGACACATTTTCTGGGGTGGACCTATTTCGGACCCAAAGCCAATCATGGACCCGACAAAACAAAATTACGTTATAATCTTAAGAGAAATACAAAAGTTATTTTTGGTGATTTTAGGGAGGGGTTTTATAAAGGACCTATGGTAAATTTTGGACCTACCAGTACAAAATTTTGCTATGACATATCAGCTATTATAAAAGTTATCTTTGCCAAATTTGATATCTGTACCAAAATTTATAAGGAGGTTAAGGATGGCACTTTTTCGGGATTTGTATTTGTATGGCCATGGTCGTTAGACGATTTTTATTGCAATAAAATACTTTTGTGCCAAGTTTAACCTTTATACCAGGAAAATAAGATAACTCATCGGCACAAAGAAATTTCCGGGAAGATGTTTTTATGAGGTCTTTTTGAAACTAAGGACCAATTCCGCCATTTTCAATAGGTTTTGTCCTTTTGCCAAATAAAACGTCTGTTCTAATTTTGATCAAATTATCCTCAAAATTGCTGTACGTTTCGCACAAGGTTACACATGGTATCAAACATTTGACACAGCCGAACTTCTTCTTGTTTATCTTATTATATCGAACGCTCTTGCCATCAACCTGGTAAGTTTTAAAAACAATTGGAAAAAAGATGAACTGTTTGTTGTTGGTGTTTTGTTTAAGCTTTGATATTGTTACGGGTAAGAGTTTTTGTTTTTATAATTCTTTATACCGTGCCGCGGAATTTCCAGTCTGCTGGAAAGTTGCTAATGTAACGCCAATTCCTAAAAAGGGAACCGCTAATAACCCTGAAAATTACCGCCCAATTGCAATTTGTTCGGCACTTTCCAAAGTTATGGATAGTATGGTAAATTACCATCTTGTCAAATATTTAGAGTCAAACTACCTACTAAGCGACCGCCAGTATGGCTTTCGTAGAGGTTGCTCTACTGGAGACTTACTGGCTCTGTTTTCGGAAAAATGGTGCCGTTCCATTCACCATTTTGGCGAAAGTAAGGTAATTGCTTTGGATATTTCCAAGGCGTTTGACAGAGTCTGGCATGGTGCACTCTTGTCAAAACTTGCTGCGTTTGGTGTCGGTGATAATTTCTCTCGATTTATATCGAGTTTTCTCAGAGATCGCACTATACGAGTTGTTATAGATGGGGTTTCGTCAAACGAGTTCAAGATTCATTCAGGTGTACCGCAAGGCTCCGTTCTTTCTCCTACTCTATTTCTTATCTTTCTAAATGACCTCCTTTGTCAAACTTCCAACCCTATCTACTCTTTTGCAGATGACAGCAACCTTTGCCATTCGTACTCATTCGAGTGCAGACCAAGCGTATCCGTTGCTATGAGGCAGAATATGAATGATACGCTGGCCGAGACCTTGACATAGTCTCGGAATGGGTTCGTGCAAATAGGGTCGATTTTAATGCCCGAAAAACCCAATGTTGCGTGCTGACGCATAAACGCGCGACAAACCAAGGTGCCTCATATGTATATATGGGTGGTATAATTATTGAGGAATCAGAATCTCTTGATGTTCTGGGCATGAGGATACAATGTGACGTCCGATGGACTGAACATATATTCAAGGTGTCGAAAGAAGCATTCAAGTGCCTCGGTTTTCTAAGACGGTGTAGGATATACTTCACTCCATCTGATCTCCTTACTATTTATACCACCTATATCCGACCGCGTATGGAATACAACTCTCATGTGTGGGCCGGTGCTTCAAAGTCTATTTTGGAGCTTCTCGACCGCATGCAGGAGAGGGCGGGGGTTCTCACTGGTGACAGTAGGGTAACCAATTCTATTGACTCCCTTGAGCACCGTCGCAATGTGGGTTGTATTTGCCTGTTTTATCGTTACTACAATGGGATGTGTTCCGACGAAATCAGGGATCTGGTTCCCGAAACCCGTACATTTGTTCGTAATACACGTTTTTCCTCAAGAGCCCATCCTTATCTGGTCAATTGGCAGGTGAATCGTACAACGCATTACAGAGAGAATTCGTTTTTTTCCCGCACTGTTCGTATGTGGAATAACCTTCCTGCAGAAGTCTTCCCTCTCACTTACAACATGATTAAGTTTAAATCGAATGTTCACAAACACTACTCCCTCTATCCTCCTTCCCATAACCTATTTTCCTAGTACCAACACAATGCAATGCATTAGTAGGGGTCATCCCCTGAGTGCTGGTCCTAACAGTAAAAAAAAAAAAAGTATAAAAGTGTTAACTAGCCTTAAGCACTTTAACATTGCAATATTTTCTTATTTCGCTTAAATAAAATGTTGTTACTTAAAAAAATCTGCTATTGTACAGCAGTCTTGTTATACAGTAATTCTCCTACAGAGAAAAAATGATTTTTTCAATTCAAACAAAAAATTTTTAAAATCAAACAATTTTTTGTCTGAAATCGGTCTTATAAACAAATTCGCATATTCAAACAATTTATTTGCATTTTGTTTATTGAAAAAAAAACACCGATTTTTTCAAACAAATAATTTAACTGAACCAAACGAAAAGTTTACTGAAATTCATATAAATTTCAAACAAATAATATTGCTGAATCAAACAAAAAAGTTTTTGCACAAGCAATGACGCGCACACAAGCAAGCACTGTTGGAGAAGATGAAGCAGAGCAGAGCGTCCGGCTGACTTTGAGACACACTTTTTGTTGGAATAATTTTTCAACGAAGTCTTATTTATACACACAATGTTTTTCTTCATCACTCACTGTTGCTGCATCTTTTCCTTTGCTAATGAAGAAGAAATGTAACCAAAAACGGCGGCAGACCGCCTCGATATGTGTTTCGTCATCATTCTTGTATTTGATGTATTTAAGTAAACGGTTTGAAAAAATTGAATACGGGATTAAGTTTTTTTTACCAACTTTGAAACCAACCAAAAATGTATTTTGTTTCTTATAATGTTGTTGTTGTTTCTGTTGTTTCAAAAGAGTCAAAACGTTTTTTTTTTTACCTGCTATAGTTTTTGTTGTTTTTTGCTACAAACCTCGTCACGCTATTTTATCATTTTTCTTATTGCTGTACTTTTTTCAAGCGTCCAAAAATAGACTGCATGTGTTTTTTGTTGTAGTTCTTATATTTCACATAAAGAAGAGTTGCTTACGATCAAATAAAAAAAAGGGAACATTGTTCATACCCAAGTTAGTGAGACTTTCGATAGGTTTTTAGAAACCAAAGTAATATTCGAAAATAGAAAAACCACTCTAACTAATTTTAGTGATATAAAATTATCAGATAATTTAGAAGAAACACAAGCAGGTAATGTTTTCATAACTAAAAAAAATATATCATATATTTTTTCAAGTTTAAGAAATAAGTTGTCGTCAGGAGTTGATAACATACCAAATATATTGCTTAAAAAAATTCCAAAAATAATGATAGACGATTATAGCAAATTATTCAATGCTATGCTCAATAATTCATATTTTCCAAATAATTGGAAAACAGCTAAGGTAAGTGATATTACCAAAAAAAGACAAAGATCCGAATAATCCTAAAAATCTTCGGCCTATAAGTTTGTTACCCAATATCAGCAAAATTTTTGAAGTATGCATTAATAACAATATTAACAAATTCTGTAATGATAACAACATAATTAGTGAAAAACAGTTTGGGTTTAAATTCAAACATTCGACAGTGAACGCTATACATAAACTTACTTCCGATATTAATTGTAACTGGCATAAAAAAAGTTGCTCATCGACATGGAAAAGGCCTTCGATAGCGTATGGATACCAGGCTTAATATTTAAATTGCTTCAATATAAATTTCCAATACATCAAATTATTTTAATATACAACATGATAAGCAATAAAGACTTCAGGATTTGTTATCAAAATTCGAAAAGTTCAAAATCTTTCAAGATGGTTAATGGATTACAACAAGGAACCGTAAACTCGCCTATTCTCTTTAATATATGCATTTTAGATCTATTAAACAAAGTCGATAATATCATATCATTTGCGGATGATATTATTATATATCATTCTGAGGATAATATAGAAGCAATAAATTTTAATCTTCAAAACAAATACAACCTAGTTGAACAATATACAATTAATTGGAACATAAAAATCAAAACACAAAAATGCGAAACCATCATTTTAAGACCATCTGTTGATAAATGTAACTCAAATATAAGAAAAAACTGGAAACAGTTTGGAATTAAATCAAATTTAACAAATTATAGATAGCATTCCAAATAAGGATGTAGTAAAATATTTAGGTTTATACTTGGACAAATTTTTGTATTTTAACCACCATGTCAGGGAAATACTCATAAAGGCAAAAAAAAAGCGTTCATTCTTTAAAGACCATTATTTCATTCAAAATACATTAAACCTAAGATTAAAATTATAATGTATCAATCCCTTATTAGACCTATAATAACATATGGTTGCCCAATTTGGTTCAATATATCGCCTTCATACCTGGAAAAGATTAGAATCTTCGAAAGAAAATGTTTAAGAGCATGTACATCATTATATAGGACTAAACAAAGCGAATATTTAAAATACATATCTAATAAGAAATTGTATAATAATGCTAATATAATAAGAATAGATAATTTTATAATTAATCTAATCAGAAATTATATATTAAGGTGTAGCAAATGTATTGAAAATAATGCTATAATGGCCCCCTATTACACAAATAATGAATATATAATTGATTCCTTGCAAAAGGGATTTGTTCCACCTGAGGCTTTTATTTACCTTGATAACCAAAAAATTATTCAAAACGAAAATGGCATACCGGTCTTTTACCATGACTATAGACGTGCCAATATAAAAGCAGTTAATTGTAATTCAGAAAACTTAAGTATGAGATATAGTACTAGTATATCAATCAAAGATTTGAGATTGACCCAAAAATCTAATACCAAAAAATTTTGGTGGTTATCTGAATAAACAGTTTAATTTACCTATTTATGCTTTGACATAAGCCTTTCTTTACCCACTCATTAACATATAAGCAATGTTATTTTTAACTAATTTTCATTGCAAAAAGCTAGTGATATATATTTATTTATTGTAAATGAAATAAAAAATAATTATAACCAATTTGTAAAAAACAAGTCATTATTATATTAATAATACTTGAGAGCTCGATTATGAGACATTGTATATAGGAATTGTTATTGTTAACTAGTGTTTATAATAGTTTAAGAATAAAAAAATGTTAATAAATAAACGATTACAAAAAAAAAAAAAAATCAAATAAAAAAATGCAAAAAAACGACAACATTAAGGAGAGTTAAATATTTCATACAAAATTATGAAAACTTGAAACCAATAACGCGTATATTATGTTTTTGAATAGTTGTCAACGTTTTTGTTGGTTAAATAAAAATCAAACAAAAATATAAATTGAATCAGTAAAAAAATTTGTAGAAATTAAAAAAAATTTCAAACAAGCGTTTGTTTAAAAATAATTCGGCAATAATTTTTTCTGTGTAAATAAATAAATAAATTGTTAAAAATAAATTAATTTAATAAATAAACTGCTAAATCTTGTTTTATCCAGCAATACACAGAAAGAAAAAGCACCAAACAATTTGGCGGTGAAAAAATATATAAAAAAATTTTTGAATTTGAAAGAAATTGAAACGCTTATCGCGCAATTAAAAAGAAAAAATCGCCAATCTAGCGGTGAAAAAAAATTATTGAATTTGAAAAAAACTTAAATGCTTATCGTGCAATTTTTACAACTAAAAAATATGGCGATGAAGTGCAAGCAGGTATTTATAATTTCAAGGTAGTCGAAGCATTTACCTACCTTGGATCCGCTGTAAATACGGAAAATAACATCAGCCTTAAAATAAAACGAAGGATAGTGCTTGCAAACAGGTGTCATTACGACTAAGCAAACAATTCAAAAGTGAAGCCATTTCCAGGAAAACGAAAACCTTGCAAAAATCGATAAATATGTATGCGTTAGGCATTTTTGAGAGAAAAATATTTCGTAAAATTTTTGGTACCATATGCGTTGACGAAGAGGATGGCCGACGAATAAATCTTTATCTGTATAAGATTTACACTACTGTGAACATAGTTAGAAGCATAAAGATACAACGATTGTATTCGAGAATCTGCATGAAGAAAGCGTTAACGAGGAAGACCTATAAACTCCTGGTTAATTTAACTGCAACGTACAAAAGATTGAAAAAAAATATTTTAAGCAGGCCAAAACTAACAACAGGTTGAGTATCTTTTGCCAAGCCAATTAATATTTTACAGCGTTTTAACCATATTTTTATTGCGAAAATGCTTAGTTTCTACGTATCTTCCATATAGGTACCCGGGTAGCTTGCGGCGCAATATAAGGTGTTTTTTTTTTTATCGCGCACATAAGGGTTAATTCACTGAAGGTTATAGTGAAAATATTTTAGTTTTTTTTTAATATCAAATATTTTTCCAACAAAGCATTTGCTAGGAGTTTTACTTTACTTTTTCAATTTAAAAAATAAAGTGCAGTTTAAGCACGTCAAGAACCGCCCAAGTCAGCCAAAACTGTTCAATGATGAAGAATTAGAAGCATTTTACTCAACAAAAAAAAAACGAAATCATTGAGAGCCATTCAAGTTTCCAATGTTATGACTAAGGACGGATTTATAAGCAAATGCGGTTTTCTTGTAGATTCTTTTAGTACTAAATTCCGTAGTTCTTTGTCCTAATCACGTTTTTATGCTAAGAAATTGCATCAATTTGTTTGTGCATATTTTTTCTTAAAAGCATTTTTAAGAGACATGTATTTTGTACAGTTTAAGCTGTTTTGTGTTTATTAACAGCAAAGCAACATAGAATGGAATGTTTTTACAAGACATTAAAAGTTTGTCATGAAAACTTTTAAGAAATAAAAAACCATGATCCACCACCACGAACCACCTTCGATGTGCAAAGTCGGCGTTCAACGTAAAGCGTAGCGCATATGAATGCCAATACTTGCAAACTTCGTTGTGTTATTCTCAATGAATTTTCAAAATCAAAGTTATTTTTGGGAAACAAAATTAATTATTAATAAGATTTCTCTCTCCAAGATATTCTTATGCTTAACAAAGATTTACCTCATAACGTTTCTAATTTTATACCCCACCTCTAGTGGTGAGGGATGGTATATTAAGTTTGCCATTCCGTGTGAATCTATTTTAAAGTACATCAAAGACCTCAAAATGAATTATTCTGGGTCCTTGAGTTATTCTAAGTCGTTTCGTCTGTGTGTCCGTCTGCTCGTTTGTTTAAAACACGCTCAATTCCGAAAAATTCAACAAAAAAAAGTTTGGTGTCAAAATGTTTCTCGTTATAATAAGCAATCTGAGTTTAATTCTAGCACACAACGATCAGGAGGAGAAAACTATAGACCAAAATGCTGAACAACTTTCCTAAAAGATTGATATTTCTGCCGACGTTAATTTTGGGACGCAATGCACTGATTGTCATTGAATTTTGAACAAACCAAATTTCAAAATTTTGTAAAGATCGGAAAATTCCACTCTCGGAAAACGTTTTAGTATGCCTAAAACCGCAGCAAATATAACAACTTTGAAAGTATAGTCGGTACATCCCGACGATATTGTACCCTACACCAATATTTAGAGACACATTTTCTGGGGTGGACCTATTTCGGACCCAAAGCCAATCATGGACCCGACAAAACAAAATTACGTTATAATCTTAAGAGAAATACAAAAGTTATTTTTGGTGATTTTAGGGAGGGGTTTTATAAAGGACCTATGGTAAATTTTGGACCTACCAGTACAAAATTTTGCTATGACATATCAGCTATTATAAAAGTTATCTTTGCCAAATTTGATATCTGTACCAAAATTTATAAGGAGGTTAAGGATGGCACTTTTTCGGGATTTGTATTTGTATGGCCATGGTCGTTAGACGATTTTTATTGCAATAAAATACTTTTGTGCCAAGTTTAACCTTTATACCAGGAAAATAAGATAACTCATCGGCACAAAGAAATTTCCGGGAAGATGTTTTTATGAGGTCTTTTTGAAACTAAGGACCAATTCCGCCATTTTCAATAGGTTTTGTCCTTTTGCCAAATAAAACGTCTGTTCTAATTTTGATCAAATTATCCTCAAAATTGCTGTACGTTTCGCACAAGGTTACACATGGTATCAAACATTTGACACAGCCGAACTTCTTCTTGTTTATCTTATTATATCGAACGCTCTTGCCATCAACCTGGTAAGTTTTAAAAACAATTGGAAAAAAGATGAACTGTTTGTTGTTGGTGTTTTGTTTAAGCTTTGATATTGTTACGGGTAAGAGTTTTTGTTTTTATAATTCTTATTCGCTTAACAGTTTTATTGAAACAATATCTTTAGCTTTTCTAAAATCTTTGGATGAAGTTTCCTGATGATCTGGCCTAAGCAACCAGTGAAATGCGCATAGGAATAGCTTATCCCCTCAACAATGAATTTCAGTTTATCAATAGTAAGAATTGGGAATTTAGCACATTAAAACTAAATCTAATATTGAGAAAAGTTTAAATTAGCACTTTTTTAATAAAAAAAATTTCGTTACAAAAACACAAATTTGATTTTTATTATTTTACTTATTTGAATTGCATATTTGAAATTTTTTCAGCATATTTTCCAATGGATAATGCGTAAAAATTCGTCCTTTCGTTATGACATTTCATTTCATATAAATAAGATAAAGTTCCTCTTAAAACTGAAATCTTGAAAACAACAAAAAAAATAAAATGTCACTAGAAATCAAAAGTGGCTGTTGACCACCACAGATTTATCTCTGCAATAACATACATACAGTTATGTGTATATGGTATTACTTGTGCGTTTTTTTACTTTTTTTGTAATATTATTATATGTAATAAATACTTACCCAATAGACAAAAAAACTTTGGCAAATGCCTTGTATCAATATGATATGAAAAGAAGGCCAAAGGACCAACTGTGCGAATGCATGTAAATCATATGTGTCCATCCATTAAAATTGTCAAGAATTTGTACGCCTACGTCAAAATTTATAAAAGCTTCCAGGGCTAGTGAAATTTTATTCACCTCAACAGTGTAAACATTTTACATTCATGGGTACTTTATAGAGTTGTCAATTATTCGCATTTCAACTTTGTTCGAATAATTCAAATAATTGTTTTTGTTCGTTCGATCAAACGTATAAATCTATAAAATTATTCGATTAATCGATGAGAATTACGAATAAAAAAAATTGTTTTTACATCTATGGAAAATCTTTCATTTTGTTCTTTATTTGTTCTAAAATCTGCTATGAATTCTTCTTTTTTTTAAACGTAAAAGTTTAGATAAAACTCTTTATCGTTGTAAAGGGTGCTTAAATTTTAAGGGCCGATGTTGAATGTGAACAAAACCTAAACGTCAAATTTTTTTCTGCATTTCATTTAACATTTCTCAATTTCAGACTAAGGCCCCTATTACGGTTTACAACTCAACTCAGTTGAGTTGTAATAAATACAACTGGTTGTGATCAGTTGTAATTTTTGTTATGTTTTTGTTCACCGCAATTTAGCAAAGTTGTAAACCATAATACAAAAATTATGAAATTTCAACTCAACTGAGTTGAGTTGTAAACCGTAATAGGGGCCTAACTCAATTTGAACCACGGAAAGATACACAATCGAGCAACTAATTAAATTTATTCAGGCTTATTATAAAAATGGGCGTTCATATCAAAATGCATTTGGGCGAATGATAATCCAAGAGTGATTGTCGAAAAACCAATGCACCCACAAAGAGTGTCTGTTTGGTGCGGTTTATGGGCTGGCGGCATTTTTTCCAAAATGAGGTTGGTCAGGCAGTTACTGTGAATGGTGTTCGCTATCTTGAGATGACAACGAACTTTTTATGGTGCCACTTGTCACACTGCTAACGAAACAATGCGCGACAAATTCAATGGCGGTGTTTGACACAGTTGGACTTCTTTCTTTGGGGTTATTTGAAAGAAAAGGTGTACGTCCATAAGCCAGCAACAATTCCCGAGCTAAAGGATGAGATAATTCGTCACATTAACGCCATAGGACCTCAATTATGCCTTAGCGTCATCGAAACCTTGAACCATCGGATGGAGGTGTGCCGAAGAGGTCGCGGCGGCCATTTGGCTGATATTTTGTTTTTTTTTTTTTTCTCATTATTTATTTATTGAATCTTCATATATTAAATATGAACTAACAATAATTAATCAAATCTTAACCTAATACGTTATTTTTTGTCCTGCCAGTGCCAAACAAAAATTTTCTTCATCGCGGGTTCTGTTCACTTTTATAGTGTTTATCGCTCATCTAATTGGATAAGTGCTGCAGTGTCTCTTCTTCTTAAGCGAGTGTGGCCGCTATCATTTAAAATATTTCGTGCTAGTGGGTTCGGGTGCGATTCGAGCCTTTTTAAGTATTTTACTGCATATTTCGTAATCATAGTTTTAACTAATGGAACATTAAGATCCTTGTGAATATTTGAGTTTTTAACATACCAAGGGGCAGCTGTGATTATTCGAAGTAGTTTATTTTGGCGCCTTTGAATTTTTTCGATATTAGAGGCCGAGGCAGTGCCCCATAACTGAATACCATAGCACCAGATTGGCTTTAAGATGGAGTTGTAAAGAAGAAGTTTGCAGTCGAGACTAAGGACAGAGTTTCTTCCAATAAGCCAATGAATTTGGATGGCTTTTAGTTTCATTTGAGTTAATTTTGCCTCTATATGGCTTTTCCACGTTAAACGGCGATCTAGATGAATACCGAGGTATTTTACATGCGAATTTTGAGGTATTATTTGATTATTGATTTTAATAGGGGGGCATGATTCCCGACGCAAGGTGAATGTTATATGTACGCATTTTTGCTCATTGACCTCAATCCTCCATTGCTTTAACCATAGTTCGAGTTGAAATATATGATCCTGTAGGTATCGAGATGCTTCTTGACGGTTTTCGTGCACGCTCAAAAAAGCTGTATCATCAGCAAATGTTGAAGTTTGTGTGTAGTTGTTTGTTGGCATGTCCGAGGTATATATTAAGTATAAAAGTGGGCCCAGGATGCTTCCCTGAGGGACTCCAGCGTCAATTTGCTGAGGAGAGCTTAAATAATCACCTTCTTTAATAATAAATTTTCGACCGACTAAGTAGCTTTCTAACAGCTTGTGTGTGTTTACTGGTAAGTTGAGCTTCAATTTATGTAATAAGCCTTCATGCCAGACTTTATCAAAAGCTTGAGAAACATCGATGAAGAGAGCGGAGCAATATTTTTTTTCTTCAAAGGCTTTTCTTATTGCGTTTACTATACGATGGGTTTGCTCAATTGTGCTGTGTTCTCTTCTAAAGCCGAATTGGTGGTTAGGAATACATCTATTTTCATTTAAAATTGGGGTTAATTTTGACGCTAACAGCTTCTCAAACAGCTTTGATATATTAGAAAGTAAGCTTATAGGCCTATATGACTCAACTTTTGTGTGATCCTTTCCAGGTTTAGGTATCATGGTGACTAAGGAGACCTTCCACTTTTGAGGATAGTATTCAAGGCGTAAAATAGCATTAAAAATTAAAAGAATAATTTTCTTTGCTATGCTGGGTAGCTCCAAAAGCATTTTGTTGCTGATCTTATCAAAACCAGGAGCCTTCTTGGGGTTTAAATCACAAATAGCCTTTTCGATTTCTCTTATCTCAAATCTTAGCGGAACAGCTGCTCTAGCAGCAACAGGTGGTAACTCGACCGCAATATCGTGAGATATATTTGGGGTAAATACGTTTTTTAAATGATTGACATACAGATTTCCTTTTTCAACATCATTTCTTGCCCAACTTCCATTCAAGTTTCTTAATGGTGGTTTAGAGACAACTGGCCTTTTGAGATTTCTAGCTGCGCGCCATAATGAGTAGTTTGATTGTGGGGTTGCATCAAGTTCCTCAAGATATTTTTCCAGAGAAGCCGTTTTCTTAGTCTGCAGTAACTTTCTAAGTCTTTTTGTACACTCTTTAAGTAAGTTCTTAAGTTGAGGGGATCTGTGTAATTGCCAATCTCTTCGAGCCCTCCTTTTTTCAGACAAAGGATGCTCGACATCTGTGGAATATATTTTAATAGTTTTTGTTTTTTTGGGGGCAATATTGGAATATTGAACAGCTAGTTTCAGAAAACTGTCAAAATTGTCAATAGAGCGATCTACATAATCCGGTGTACTGAGCGGAATATTTTCTGTGCAATGGGTACTGAGATATTTTTTATATTTTAACCAATTAATTTGCGTAGCTGTCGTCGGAGGTACAATTCTATTGGGGTTCATTATAGTAACAATTGTAGGTGTGTGGTCGGAAGATAAATCTAGGGAGGCTTCAACATGAATCGTTTCTATGGGAATGTTTTTAACCACGCCGAAATCGATGACATCTGGAATTTTTTGATGATCAGTGGGCCAATATGTTGGTTGTCCGCTCGCTACCACATTTAAATCCATTTTAGAAATTGTGTTAAATAAAACACGACCCTTTGGTGTTATAAGTCGCGACCCCCAGAAGGTATGTTTAGCGTTATAATCGCCAGCGGCTAGGAAACACGGTCCTAATGATTTAAAATATTTATAATATTGGTCCTCCGATATTGAAAATCTAGGCGGGGAGTATAACGATGAAATTACTAGGTTTCTATTTAATTCCTCAACGCAAATGTTCGTTGCTTGGAGATAATCTTCACGATGATCACACATTAGGTAGTGTTTCACTCGGGTTTTTATTAAAATGGCAGAACCTCCACAAGCTCTATCTCGAGGGTCCTTGGTATCATATAGTATATAACCATTTATTTTAAACGTATTTCTTGAGGTCAAATGAGTTTCAGAAATCATCATGACATCAATTTGTTTATTTTTAAGAAAGTATTCTAATTCATTTTTATGTTGGCGGATGCCGTTTGCGTTCCAAAAACAAATTTTTAAACAGTTCATGGTTTATTAAGTACAGCTTGCAATAACATCGATTGCATTCTAAGCATTTCCTGCATCATATTACCCATTGTGTTCGTAAAATTATTTACCGTTTGCACTAATGTTTCCATGGTTTTTTCTAAGCGACTTAAATTAGAAACCGGAGTTTCATCATTACTTGGCGAAGCACCTTGCATTGGCTGATGGTTTGATTTTAGGACGTTAGCGTAAGAGGTTCTGTTATTACTAGGCTGGGGGGCTTGAATTGCATTTGTGTTTACTTGATTTGCAACCTGCATTTGAGGGGTATTTGTTTTTGGTCCAACCGTCTGCTTGACGATATTATATACAGGGCATCCTCTATAAGTGGCAGTGTGATTACCGCCACAGTTGCTACATTTTTTTACGTTGGGGTCAGTTTTAGACTTATCGCAAGAAACTGTACCGTGTAGTTCACCACATACTACGCAGACAGGGGGTAAATAGCAGTATGCCTTAGTATGACCGTACTCTTGACAGTTTAAACATTGAACGGGACCATTTCTTTTGTGCGGCTCTTCTATAGTTATTCTTCTGTAGAGAATATATTTTAAATTGTAAATAGGATGTGTTTCGTTTTTTTTAAGTTTTACGTCGCCGGGTTCAAACTCAACTCGAAAGAGTGTTTGGGGAATTTTTTCTCTATTTTTAATATTTACTACATGCTTTACCTTGAAGCCTTTTTTTTCTAAGAATGTTTTAACCTCTTCTGGGTCTACGCATGAGTCAATGCGCTTGATTACTACCTGAAGACCTTTACTGCTCTTCAGTTGATAAGTATAAAAGTTTTTATTCAGAGTCTCAAATACTGTAATTACTTTTCGAAAATCATCCTCGTGATTCACCTGTATTTTAGTCTCGTTAATGATACCGCGCTTTATTGCAGCTACATAAAAGGAATTTTCACCTATCACCGAAATTAAACTTTTTATTAACTCATTAGAGTTTTGCTCTCTAAGGTATATCGGGGGTGGCTTAGACGATTTAATGACGTTTGGTGCTTCAGAGGATTCATCCCAGTGTTGAAAAATTCAGTACTTTGGTACTTTTTTCAGTACTTTTTTAAATTAAAAATACCGCAGTACCCCCGCATTGTTTTCAGTACTTTTTTATCCATTGAGCTTTTTAACTCTTAACTTTTGGTTTTGGTCATCATGTGTTTGTTGCAAAATTTAAGTATTTAAGTTGCGTGGACACCAGGACTCATATTTTGCTTTCCAGAATGTGATATTTGTTCTTACAAGTGGCAAGAAAATTTATAAGAAGGGTGCATTGGATAATTTAAATGAAAACCAAATTTATAGAAACATGCAATGTTAGGAAAATGGTTTATAAAGTAAAAGAAACTGCGAAATCATTTTATTCGACAATTTGCAGAACATTAAGAACTAAATTTTGTTTTGAAAATAAAACCTTAAAAGTGATAATCAACTTCACTCCAGAAAATATTGTTTCCGAAAAAATCAATAGCATAATACTGTTGTTATTAATGTTATTTACAAACGATAAATAAAACTATAATAATATCAATTCTCAATTCCGTGTTTTAGCGGATCTTTCAGAAATAAAGCATTACAGAATTGTACATACATATTTAAATTTCTTGGAAAAATATAGCCAATATTAAGAACGAAACTAATGTTTGCTGACATTTCACACATTGCTTTTGGTATTTTATCAATACCACATTTCTGAGCATCAATTGGACGCACATTATCAAATGCAAAATTATGAAAAAAGCAAAGGAAGAAATCGTTTACACGTAGCAACTGTCTCAAGTTTGATAAAAACTAAAGATCTATTAAAATCAACTGGTAGTTGCTGTTGTAGTTTAAATTTTTCTGATGATCTCTTAATAGCCTTTTTACACTGATCAACATCTAACATCTACCATCAATTTTCCACCATTTGCGAAGATGTTAACATCTTTCCATAAGAAATACATAGGGCTAAAAACCAACATCTTTAAAAGATGTTTCTATCTCATTTTATTCCATTCTACATCTTTAGATTATTTTAGTGTCATCACTAGAAAAGTGGCAATAAGTTCTATTATTATTGTGGCACCACTGCACGCAGAGAAAAAACATGATTACTGAGTGGTCACTACGACCATTTTTATTCATATTTGCCTTATATGTTTACCCTAATAATTTTATTATAGTCCTAATATAATTTGAAAAAATATTTTTTGTCCTTAACATTTTTAAAATCACTATAATCATATGTTATGGTGTTTTACACCTAAAAAGTTACTCTGATCTAGCTAAACATATTAAATTATGGGAAATGTTTGCTGCTATAATAAATATATTTTCAACTATACATTTAAAATCATAATACTAGTTGCACACAAAATGTATGTTTAATACCATAATTTTTGTTTGCTTTAAAATACATTATCTAAATGAGCAAACATTTATTGTTAAAACCAACAGTGTGTGTTTATAAAGAAACAAAATTTCTTTCGTCCGCGAGCATCAGTTAATCGGCAAACATGGATGATTACAAAATAATTAAGAAGTTTTTCGGGAGAAAAAGGCCATGCTGCGATGCAAAACTTACAAAATAAATTAGTTTATTGAAACAGGTAAGTTATTAATATAAAATTATAATCAAGTATAAATATGCAATAACGTTTCTAACAGCCAAGAAAACCTACAACATTGAAGCCGTCTTGGAAATTATTTCAATTGCTGTTCCAGAGTGTATTAAAATAGTGGATTTTCTAATAGAAAAAAAGTAAGTTTGTCTTTACTTTATTTTTACAAGTGCTAAATTTATGTATTTAATGTTATTTTTTAATATTTGTATATACTTTAGATGTATTTGAATTATATTTGTATTTTTAATAAAAAATATATTCTTGATATTAAATATTTTATTGGTTTTATTGTGACAACCATATAACATGTTAAAATAGACATGTTGCATGGTGTTAGAAAATATAGAAACATGGTTTGCGTTTTTCTTCTGAACATAATAATATGTTTGAGACAATAGTTAGCTATAACATTATTCTGAACATATATTGT
Source organism: Pollenia angustigena (assembly GCA_930367215.1). Lineage (NCBI taxonomy): Eukaryota > Metazoa > Arthropoda > Insecta > Diptera > Polleniidae > Pollenia > Pollenia angustigena. The sequence goes on along the minus strand of OV884059.1, from coordinate 169,825,127 downwards.
TACTTAAGACGTGTTTGACACAATCATAACCACAAACATTAATGATAGTTTGCGATTCTGATTGTACCAACCATGTTTTTTCTTTGCGTGTGATAAAAAGAAATTTGTTTTGAAAGCAGCGTTGCCATTTGTCAAGTTTTATCTTTAATTGCAATGTTTTGTTGTTAAGTATTTTTTATATTTTTAAACAAATTGAACTTCAAATACATTTTTGAGTTTTCTTTTTAAATTTGGCACTTTTGTGAGAAAAAATCATTTTTAATTAAAAAAATTTTTTTTTTTTAAAAATGGTGACATTTTTGTTTGATGGTAGATGTTAGATGTGAGCAATGTAAACGAGTGTTTCACATTTTCTACATCTTTGATGGTGGATGTTAGATGTTGATCAGTGTAAAAAGCCTATAAAGTAAATATCCTTTATCTTATAACACTGAATTAAAAGCGTTATTTTTAAATATTAATGTTTTAAACTTTTTTTAGAACTTAGTTCTAAGTATGTAAAATATGTTTAAGTCTGAAGAATGTAATTTTGCAAAAGTTAAAATATAAATATAAAAACCAGCATAAATTTATGTTGACAAAAATTAAGTTTTTAATTTATTTCCTTATTCATACATGTATATATATATTCGTTCCTTTTACTCCTGCAAGAAGCATAGGGCCGCATTCATACATGTATGAACTATTTTAAATATTTTTTTTAGAAAATACTGAAAAACGTACCTTAAGCAGCTCATACACTTGCAATATAACTGTTAAATTTTATCGGCAATGTGTAAGTGATATTCGAAGGTGACACAATATATTGGCAAAATTCGAAATAAGAAATGAAATGTGAAATGTGTTGGCAATAATTAACTATGTTGTTTTGCTTAAAAGTTGAGTTTTTTTTAATAAGATTTGCGCCATATTTTAATTGTAACCATTGTGCTACTTATTGAATAATATAGTGCAGTATAGAAATAACATAGCGAATGAAATATACAATAATATTGTAAATGCATGGGGCGCTTGACGCTTATGTATAACAGAAATATTAATTACATGTGTAGTACTCACATTGTGTACCTCAAATTTTAATACTGTTTGCTATTAGTACTTAGATAAATGAATCTCAATAAAATATTTTTTGTTCCTTTTATTTTCATAAATTATTGTTTTAACAAAAAGTACCATTTGGCGAGAAAAATACTCTTTTAGTTGAAGTTGAGTACCATTTCGAAATTTCAATTTTGCAACACTGATTCATCCTCCAGAATCGCAAAACGATTTTGTGTATTTATTTTATCAAAAGATGGTACTTTTGAGGCCGAAGCAACTGCTGCAGAGGTAGGGCTGCGTCCCCGTTTAAGCACTGTTATGTACCTGTCCATACCAACTTGTACTGTAGGCTTTTGGCAGCTTTTTACAGGGGGGTTTTCCATTGCATTTGTGTTTAAGTTCATGGTTTCATTTCCCACTAAATTTGTTTTTGACGTCACGGCAATACTTGCTGGCCTGGCAACACTTGTCACCAAATCTAGTTGTAGTTTTTTTAATGAGTCACTATCCACTGTTTTTGTAAACACCGAGGGTGATAGGGAACGTGTTCTAGTAATTGGCTTAGCCGTTAAATAGTTTATATTATTTTGTTTAGTTTTATTTATTTCCGCATTATTTTCGTTTGATTGAACTAAAACGTAAACGTTTCTTTGATTTTGTCTTAGTGTTGTTTCACTGTTCGTACTCATGCAAAGAGTTGTTTTTGTTTTTCACCGTTTTGCTTTGCTTTAATATTTTTATTATTTATTGTATTTTACAACAACAAAAAAAAACAAGAAATTTTAATGTTTTTGTTCAGAATATGTATACACATGTATGAACATTCATACATACGTATTTATTTTTACTGTTTTATTTTATTTAATTTAATCGTTTTAAATTGTTCACTATTATGTTAAATAATTTAAATAACAAAATATGTATATTATTTTTTTTTAAGCGTCCATTCGCTGCTTATATTACAAAATCAAATGTGATTAATTAATAGTTCAAATCGTATGCGGGGCTAAAATACACGTCTGTATCACAACAAAGCACAAACCGAATAAAAAAAAATATATATATATGATATTTTGTTCCATACATAATTGAACCATACCAATATTATCATAATAAAAAGAAATGACAATTATTTCCTTAATAACGCTACGTGACAAATTTTCAACAAAGTCGTGACCAAATGAATCTGACAGCTAATATTTATGTAAAATTTTCCGCTGAATCCGAAAATGTTCGTATTGAAATAGGATAATGTCGTAAGTGATAAAACTTAAAAAAAAAATTTATTTTTTGGTTTGATAAAAAAATAACTTGAAAATAGCAATATTGCAAAAAATCATAAAATTTATAATGAAATTTGAACTTTTGTCCACTGCAACTCTGTAATTTTTTGACTTATCTCCACAAACGACCCATGGTTATTTTAGAAATCTTAAAACCTTTCACAAAAAAGAAAGAAATACATAATCCGTTTAAAATTGTTTAAGATATTTGCATTTCAATCACATCATCTTTTTTAAAAACACAAATAAAGCTGTCTATCTTCATGTATTTTTCCATTGGACCAAGTTCGGAAATTTTTGATGTCGTTTTTACATCGTTTTTACACCCAGAGAAAAAATGTGGTTGGGCATGGTTACGGCAACAAAACTATGTTTATTGTAACAATATATTGTTGTCGTACACAAATAATTGTTATTTTTATTTAATATCAACAATATTATAGTTACTGTAAAAATAATTATTTTTATAACAACTAAATTATGATCACTTACAAAACATATGATATTACTCACAACCATATCATGATATTTAATTGCCATAACATGATAACTTTCTATACATTTATCATATTATGTTTAAGATGCAATCAAACCATTTTTACTCATTTGTAAAATAATTTTGAATCAGTTGTGTCGTTTATTTCATATGTGAGCGGTTAAACTATTTAAAGATAAATTCCCATAAAAAAATAATAAGTTTAAAGAAATTAAAAAAAAAAATTTTTAATATTAGCGGAGTTCAGTATTAGTGATGTAATAGTGCAAAATATCGTTGTAAAATCCAACAACAAAACACACAGATATTTCGTTTTATTTTATAAAAGTGTTACGATATTTTGCATTTGCTCTTTTGCAAGCCTAATATTTTGCATTTGCTCTTTTGCAAGCCTAATATTGAACTCTGCTATTTTATTTACATTAAGAAAAATTGTAAAAAGCCACAAAATAAAAAATCGATGCAAAAAACTTTTAATTTATTTTGTATGGTTATGACAGTTATGAAAGTTGCTGTATCATAATACGATTGCTTCTTAACTAATTATGATTAACATGACAATAATATGATAAGTTTTTAACTTATTATGATTAACATGACCATAATATGATTACTTCTTAACTTATTATGATTAACAGAATAATAATATGATTAAGGGAAAAGTATTATAATGTAATATTAGGAATATATTTAGCCATAATATGATTCAAAAATAATCTTAATATGGTGACTACAATCATTAATCTTATCATAATATGTTGCGCTTAGAATATGTTTACCATAACCATGTTTTTTCTTTGCGTGTAATGGTAAGATTCTGACACTAACGCAAATGGTCAAAATATATATAATAAAAAAGGATACCAAATACAATAACAATATTTTCTACTTTAATGATATGATTTATATATGTAAATCAATTCTTTATTTTTTAGCTTTTTGTTTATTTCAAAGTTTTTTATCCGAAATTGAAAAACCCCCTTTCTTGAATTTTTTTTTTTTTTAATGTTTGATTTAAAAAGAAAACTGTTGATACAATTGTTTGTCAAAGATTTGTTCAATAAGAACATAATATACATTTTTGAAATACTTTTAGTGCTTAACAGGGTTTTTGCTTAATAAACATTGAGATAATTTACAGTCAGGGCTATGGCTACAAAATTTTTTAACTTTCCTATAAAATCACTAATAACGTATGAGAATAAATCAAGAAAAATCCAAAAAGAATTATTTGATTAATCGACGTTTATTAATCGATTTATTCGTTAATCGAAAATCGCCGTTTTGAAATTACTCGAACAAGAGTTTGGTTTTTTTCATCGATTAATCGAATTATTCTTAATCGGTTGACAATTCTAGTACTTTACTTCCGTTTCACAAACACCCTTTGAAGGGCTTTTTGTTATTTTTTGAAAGAAGCTTAAGCCAGCTTGAGCATATATGGTTGGACATTAGGATTTTCGAACTTTGTTTTAAGTATGACATATAAAAATGCATTTAATTTCAAATACATTATCAATTTATTACATGCCCATTAGGGTGGGTCGAAAATATTTTTTTCTCTTATCGACTTCTAATTGCGTAAATATGTTGTATTTTTGTCTACACTAGACCCCTGTAAAATATTATTAATTTATTTTTAGTGTAACAGCCCGCGCTTTGACCTTCAATTTTGTTAAATTTTGAATATAACAACAATAGCATTGTATTGCAGAAAAGCATATTACTGTATTTTATCGACTTGTAAGTTCGTGAAAATAGTATCAGAAGCATCCATGACTATATGCAATAAAAAATTAAGAGAAGGTTTAACATAGACGAAACTTGAATCAATACGAGAGATGGCTAGATTTTACAGTAAACAAGATTTTGTGACCAAAAAATTATTTTATTGTTTTTTGTTTTATAAGAACCAAAGTTTTTTTTCTTTTCAAGTTAAATTCAAAATGTTTTAAATTTTAATTAATAATAATTGGTTGTAAATAAAAAATTTCAATTTAAAAAATTTACTTTTCTTACATATACTTAATTTTTAGGAGCTCTTGCGCGGGCTGAAGATATGACTTTTTTTTACTTTTTTTTTTGCAGTCTTTATTTGTTTTGACGTAAGACAAAAAAATATTGCTATTAGAACATGATTCGAGAACTTTTATTTTTTCTCATACATCAGTGACGCACCCTAATGCCCATAGTGTTTGCTGGGCTATAAATACTGTCACGTCACATTTAATGTTCTAGTTCATTTATTTTTGCAGCTCCACTTTAATGTATTGAATGGCTTAAATATTGATATGAACTCAATATTTTTCAAAAACTAGTAAAACTAAATTTATTAATTTTTTTAAGGAACTTTAAGCGTTTGATATTTTTGAGGGAGGGTTATAGCAGTGATTGTTAATTTTAAAATTTAAAATTACATCTTAAATAATAATTTAAATATTTTTTAGTAATTTTTCCAAGTTTTCTTTGCATGTTTTATACAATATCTAAAATTTAAATAAATAAATGTAAGTAGGAACTGTTTGACACTATGCGATATTTCATGAAACAGAAGATTGGTGACGAAAGGTGTAGGCACGCTTGCGGGGTTAACAATTTACGACTAAATCTAAACTCAAGCAACAATTTATTGTTTCTCTTCATATATGTATGTAGGTATAATAGTTTAATTTGAATAAAATGGTTAAACGTCAAATTAAAAGGTTGTCAATTTCAACAAAAAAAAAAATACATCTGAAGCGTATCAGTTTTCAAAGGGGCACCAAAGGAAAATACGAATATTGTTGCAGGGTTATGGCGCATAGTTTGAAACTGGCATAAGAATACACATTTGCGTCAATGAAGAAACACATAAATCTAAAACAATAATTTAAATACAATTGCTTCCCTACTGAACATTAAAATTGTATTTTAGTTAATTCAAATATCTTTCATACATATATCCGTCGGCTTAATCTGCAAACCTGCTTAATCCACTTTTTAAGTAAATTGAGATTTTGCTGTCGTGTGCTAAAGAAAGCTACGCTTCGTCGACCAGCATTTAGTTTTTCTTCAATTTGAGCCTTGAAGTATGTAAAACCAACTAGATATATTTCTGGCTTTCCCTTCAAGCAGCACATAGAAAAAATAAAAAGTTTTTTATCTCCTGCAAAATGTGTTGAGCGGAGTTAGCGGGTTTGCATATTAAGCCGACGATATGTATTGCTGTGTATATTTTGACTTTTTTAAAATCACTATTTTTATACATACGTCTGTTCCGATGTGTGGTGTAATACATACAAATATTGCTCATAGACCCACCTTTTAGTGAAGCACTTGTGTTCAAAGTACAGATCGCAATTTTTGAAGATACATACTTTGATCAAAAATTTTTTTACGTTTCAAGTATTAAAAGCCTATTAAAAATGGTGTAAATCGGTTCATAATTTTACATGGCTCCCATACAAACTTCTCTTCGGAAAAGATTCTATATGCCCATAAACTATCTTATTACGTTGGCATTTAGATTAAATTTGTTCCACAAATATTTTAATGCAAGCTTAATCATCTCGCCAATTTTTTTAACGTTCATTTCAACTACCTAAATAGCTTTTTATGCCATAACTTCCTTACGAATCTTGGTATTGGCCCCGTATAAACCCTCTCCCTAAAATCTCTTAATAGTCAAAAATATCTCATATATGAAGATGTTTTTCTCTATATCGGAGACCTACAACAGGGCTGTTTGATTATTTCACCTTTACCCAGTGGTGGATTTAGGCCTGCTTCCTTCCTAGGCACTCTTTAATATGCCGCCCTTTTTGATTATATAGGAGTGATTATCCAAAGCAAAATGTAGATACTTTAGTTATTGTGTATTCATTTTTATTAATTTATTTACATACTTATAAGGGTTATTCAAAATGGTCAAATCTTCAAGGCTGAATCCTTGCGTATGAACCACAGCATCATAAGTTCCAAATTAAAGCGAAATCGAATGACGTTTTAAGATCTCTAAAAATTACAGTTTTTCGAATTTTTTCTATGGAAATGTACATACAAATTAAAAAAAGTTTAAATTATATGTAATGACTTATAATTACTATCTTTAGGACTTACACTGAAAGAATTTTCTTCACAATACCAATGAATTTTGACATTAATCCCAAGAAAAATTGCATTAAAAAGGAACCTATGCATCGCTTCGTTGGATAAATGAAACCTGTTTCATTAAAAGGTATTTAATAAAAAATTACATTAGATCTATGAATATTATTATTGGATGAATAAATTGAATGAATACTTTCAATAAAGTAAAAAAAAAATTTTCTTAAATTTTAAAAATTTTTTTTTTTTTTATTAATTCCCTAAACTAATCCCGCGAAGCTTTATGCTTGTCTGTAGGAACCAGAGTCCCTGGCGGGAATCGATCCCGCAACCTCGGCGCTGATAGACTAGCTCGCTACCAGCTCGCCTACCGGGGCAGTGTAGTTTTTGAATAAAAAAAACTATGTTTTTTGCCATTACTCAATTAAGAGCGTAAATATGAGATTAAATTGTCCATAACAACAATAACAACGTTGATTTTTTTTGCTAGCGCATAATAAAAAAGACCACTTAAAGAGAGAACAAGCTTTTTGATTTCATAAATTTAATGGCATATTACATTAGATGTGTGAAATAATTAAGTCTTACATTTTTTTAATTAACAATTAAACATTTCTTAAGGAAACTATAATTTTGTATTAATTTTTGAATATAGTTATGTTTGTAATTTGTTTTTTTATGTTCCCAATTAAAATTTTTTGTATAATTTGGACAAACTTAAGTTTTCATATATTCAATGAAAATCTTTAACGTAATTACGAAATCCAACGAAGCGATTTTAACGAAAAGCCTTCATTATACACTTCATTAGACACTGAAAATTTTTATTTAACCAACGAAAATTTTTTATGAAAATGATTCATACATAGACAATTTTTTTCGTAAAATTTTACGATTTTCAATACATTTCCCCTGGCAACTAAGTCCATGATGGCCGATGGGTCCCAAATATGGCACTCTTTTGAAAAGTGTCTGTATATATTGTGGTGTTAGGTATCAAATTGCCGGTAATGACCGACTATACTTTTTTACTTGTTTTTTTTAACTTACGTATTAAACAAAAATACACGGTAATAATATTAAATCCAAAAGAAGTTTACACTTTTAGTCAAAGATTTTGTTTTTTATTTTTAAATTCCTCATTAGGTCGTACAAATTATTAAAAAGTTGTGTCAAAACAAATCACTAATATACAAATATTATAAACACATTTGTTTTCGAAACAAAATAACTTAAAAAGAAGAAAATTCATTGTTAAATTAAATAAGTTAAATAACATTCTTTTTATTTAGAATACTTCAAGTACAAATGCTAAAACTAAACAAATCTACAATATTTACAGAAAATTTTATCTTATTCTATTTCGTTTTACATCCGTTTCCTGTTTACATGAGACGGAAAGTGTTTGTAGTTGTGTGCTTTAATTTTCCATTTTCATTATGTGATCCAATTTTGCCACATTTTCGATGGCCTTTTCCATGCCAAAGCTGTGACGTAAGTGCTGGAGTTTATCTTTGGTTAAACCTTGAGTGAGTAAGTGATTTTCAGCTTGGGCGATAAGATCTTGAATGCAATTAAACATTTGAGTGCTTTGAAGCAATTTCTGTGACATGTATTTGTGACGATAATTCGATTTAGCTTTTCTGATTTTATTGTTGTAGCGAGAACGACGGCATGCCTCGGCACGTTGTAGTTGCAAAAAATTGTTTTTATCCTCTTCGGTGTTGATGGTGACAGTTACAACATCCACCACATCATCCTCGCTGCTGGGTTGTTGTTGTTGCTGGTGATTGTTGTTAGGGCGTCTTTCAATTGTGATGGGATTTTCCAGTAGCATTTGCTCAACATACTGTTGTTCTTTACGCAAACAGTTTTCCTTAATACATTTCATTTCCATTTCAACCAAACGATCGATATTTTGTGGATTAACGTACGTGGTTGCCTCGTTGGCTACTTCTGCTGTATTGAACGTTTGCATTTGTAAGTCTTTTGTAACAGATTTGTAGACTTTTTGTAAAAAGTATCCAGGTTCGACAGAGTCGTCCATGTTGTTTAATTCTTCTATTGAATTTAATATTAAGTTGTCTGATTTTGCCAGCTGCTGCAGTTGCTTTCACTTTGAATTTAATTTTTGAAGTGTGTATTTTTGCCAATTCGCTGCTTGTTTTTATACATAAAAATATGCAGGTCATTTTGTTTGCCTGCATATTATGTCTTCGTTTAATAATATAATTACCTGCCGTGTGTTTCCTTTCTTCTGTATATTTTTTAGGTAAGAAAGGTTTTATGATTTTGTTTTTCTATATCCAGGTTTTATGACTTTGTTTTTAGGAAAATTTGTTTACGATTAATTCAGGCAGCCGCATTTCTTATTGACGCGACAATATTTCGCTGAAATGAGACACGGTTGTTAGGCTTTAAGGTATTTCCCTTTTTAGCCAACAATAAAATAGTCATTAAATTATTAAGTCGAACCGTTGGTTCTCAGCATATCGTCAGCTCATTATTGTTTTAACCTACCAAACATTTTTTAAAAAAAATTTGTTGGGTATGGAATATATTTATTTAAAAAAAACCAAAACCTGATGCGTTAAATTTTTTATGGTTTCTAAGATTATATCAACTACCCAGCAAAAACTTGGTAATGACTTTTCAATGACTACTTCATACCATCTGCATTACATAGAAGTAGTTTAGTAATGGCTGACATATAATCTGATACCTAAGTACTTGTGTATGAGTTGATTAACAAAATGTATAATTCATTCATAATAAAATGCATCTACGGTTTAATTGGTTTTAAATATTTATTCTTACAATTTGTTTTTTTTTTTTTTATTACACTGAAAGAAAAATGCTTCATATATTTAATGAATCATTTTCATAAAAAAATTTTTCTTGGTTAAATAAAAATTTTCATTGTCTAAATGGAATTTCATAGTTATAATGAAGGCTTTTCGTTAAAATCGCTCCATTGGATTTCGTAATTACGTTAAAAATTTTCATTGGATATATGAAAACTTAAATTTGTCCAAGTTAAACAAAAAATTTTAATTGGGAACATAAAAAAAACAATATACAAACATAACTATATTCATGAATTAATACAAAATTAATGTTTCCTAAAAAAAATATTTAATTGTTAATCAAAAAATGTAAGATTTAATTATTTCATACATCTTATGTAATATGCCATTAAATTTATGACATCAAAAAATTTTTTATAAAAGCAACATATTTCAATAATGCTTTTATAAATTTTGATTTTCATTATGACAATGAAAAATGTCATTATAGTAATGAACCAAAAACTTTCAATCAACGTTGTAATTGTTGTTATGGACAATTTAATCTCATACTTACGCTCTTAATTGAGTAAAAAACATAGTTTTTTTATCCAAAAACTACGTTGCCCCGGTAGACTAGCTGGTAGTGAGCTAGTACATACAAACATATTCTTATGCTTTATTCGAATATTACTTTTCATTATATGATAAAGTTAAGACTCCTTGCTACGTCCCTGACCCTGACCAGTGACCCTGAATTGTGGGAAATGTAAGAATCTGAGCAAGCTTAAATAAGAAAGAACGAATCTTCAGCAAAAACTATGAAACTACCATCCAATAATTGCTGTCTCAAATGCGAGAGTATTTTCTCTTTAAATGACCGCATGCAGATTCATTAATAATTTTGGAACATGTAAAATAAAACGAAATAAAATAGCAAATTTAATCAATGCTTACTTTTTATTCCATTACAACTTTCCTCTTAACAACAAGTTACTTAATGCCCAGCAGTAAGTATACATATGCGGCACAAAAAGCTACTTTTTAAAAATAAATTTAGAAAAGTACCGTATGAGTCACAAAACAATATTTTTCACTTTTAATAAAATAATATTAGCATTTTTGTTCATAAAAGTTCACAAAAAATTTTTCTTCAAAACATATGCCGGAAGTAGTGGTAAAAATACAAAACAATTATAACGGGTTTGAGAAAACTTCATGAAAACGTTCTTTGACGTTTTTCTCTACTCCGACTTTTTGGCATATGCACCAAACCAATAATAAGCTGACGATATGTCATATAATGTTAGTCATCCTTATAGCTTAAAAAGTGTAATTTAATTTTCCGGTTTTAATTCAAATAGAAATTTCCTAGAATTACCGAGAATTGTATTAAATCAATCTAACCGTCAGTTCAATATATTTGCATCACTTTGGACAATAATCTGTAGCTTAGTCAGAATGTTTAATAAAATACTTAACAGTTCAGCGGCTCAATTTAAAGCGACATGATCATTTACATTTGCGGATGAATATGTAACTCTACGACTGTTTTGCTCATTTTAGAAAAGGATATGGAGAATATGCTGTTCCCTAAAATGTTTACCGGTCACTGCGAACAATTTTAATAAAAAAATAACTAAGCCCTTGTTAAATGAAAATTTCAACACAAATAATTACTTTTACTTTAGAAGCATTATTCGTGAAGCGGATACACAAATAAAATGTTGCCGAAATGTCTGTATATTTGGCATAACTATAGTCCATTTAGAGATATAAACACATTTCAATATGTATGCCATCTATCGCCGGCTATCAAAATCAAAAGTAAAGCAAATTATTGGCGTGACACTGAGCCAAAAATCCAATGAAAATGTGCACTAAGCAAACGGACAACGTTTATTAAAATAGTTTTCGTTGGCTTAACGAATTATTTTTCATTATATTAACGAATAATTCGTTGGCAGCTTTAAAAAACTGCAGTCGAAGTAGAAAAACTGTTATTTTCTCCACATCTTTATTTGACATTGGCCAAGAAAAAGCTGTTGCTTTTACTTCTGATATATTTAATGTAAACAGTCGCTGTCAAACCAACTCAAAAATCGCAAAGTTGTACACAAATTGTCGTTTTTTGTTTGACAGTTTTTAGTTTCGACTGCAGTTTTTTAAACCCTGGTTGTAGACACATTAGCAACATTTACTAAGTTCTTTTAAGTTTTCGAAACCACAATCCAACCACAAACTAAGAAATATATTTTTTAATTTTTGTCAACTCTTTACTCTTAAAAAAAATTATATTTGCCGTTAATATCAGTTATAAAATATCTTATTATTATTCCAACTTTTTTTTTTCTTTTACAGTATGCAACTCTGTTGGAAAATCATAAGCCTGCTTTCTGTGTAATTTTTATGAATTTATTATTTTCCATGTTTTATGCCTCATAGTGGCATACAAGTATGTGAATTAGGCTTATACTATGTTTCCACTATGAGCAAAACAACTTGTTTTGGGCAAAACGTGTCAAAGTGTTTCCATTATGTAAAATTGGTTTTGGTGTTCGAATTTTCGAATCAATTTGACATTTATGTGTAAACAAACATGAAAGCCAAAAAAAAAAATATTTTTCTTCAACATGTAAGTGGAAACGTACTATTATATGTAGTCACATAAGCGATAAGGTCCCCGATTGGCCTGCAAATAAAAGATGTGACTGTTATTTTAAACTACTGTGCATTATATCTGTCAAAAATTAGGCTCAATTGGAAAAATGGGCGTGGCACCTCCCATGCAAAGACATTTATACGATGATTTTAAAGATATGTTTTTCCTTGTATATGAAATCAGTAGAGAAAAATATGGGCAGAAATAGGGACATGCGAGCATGTTCGAGAAAACCAAATGAAGTGGATTTAAAATGGAGCCAATTTTAAAAACGATCCTGTACTGAAAGTTCATAAAAATATTTCATTTAATCCATATCATTTTTTGAGTACCAATTAGCTTTACAAGAACATCAATTAAAACAAATAAAAACTACGGTAATTTTGTAAATAATTGAACCTTAAATCTAGTTCGAGTTCAATTTCACTTCATTTCGATTTCTAGAACTTGCCCGATGATTTCTGTTCTTATTAGAGTTTTTCTCTAATTTTTTTGTTGCCGTCATTTAAATTTTGCTATTTTGTTTTTATTTGTTTGTCAAATTTAATTATTCAAAAATAAAGAAATATTATCAAAAATTTTTGAGAATACAAAATTTTTCAATTAACAAGATTTGGTTTGCCGTGCTTGATTCCCAATTTTAATTCTTGTTAAAAACACTCAAATTTATTGTTGATGGGAGAAGCCAGATCATCAAGAAATTGGAAAAACTAAAGATATTATACAAATAAAACTAATGAGCGAATAAGAATTATAAACCCCAGTTTTACTTGTAACAATGTCAAAGCTTAAAAAATACAACAACAATAGACAGTGAGTTTATCTTTTCTTACATTCCCCACTACAATTGGTTGGAATTCTTCCAACATTAATTGTAGTTTTAGGTTAAGAAAAAACTAAATAAAAACAAAAACAACTTGCTTTATTGTTTTCGCAAAAATAAAGCATGTTGCCAGTTTAGTTTTTTTAAGTCGTGCACTTGCCAGTTTATTATCAAAGTAATTTTTGTGAATACAATTTTTAGGAATAGCTTATGCAATCAACAATAAATTTCAGTGTTTTTATTAAGAATAAAAATTGGGAATTAAGCACGACAAACTAAATCTTGTTAATTGAATAAAAGAAATATTTAAAAAAAAACATGTCTCTAACGTCATCATGTAAATGTAAAAAGATTTTAGTAGCAGCTTTTAAGGAAATTTAAAAAAATCATCATATAAATGCCGCCTTACAACTTAAAATAAAGGCTTGGATAGCATGCAAAAACATGTCCTTGCTAAAACAAAATTCACAAATTAACCCTATGCAAACAAACAGATTAAAACACAAAAACAAATTAAAATCGCGAAGCCTGCATTCAAATACCAAATAAGAAAGACAACAACAAAAACTTTTATTGTCCACCAAAAAAAAAACAAACAGGTAGAAAAATATTACTAAGACGAGACCACTTATCCCAATTTACATCCAGAATAAAACATTTGTCAAACAGATGATTTAGCGAAAAATAATTTTACGAACAAAACAACTACAATGTGCAAAAATAACAATTTAATGGAATTTTTTTTTGCAGGCAAGAAAAATAAAATCACAAAAATTCTTATACAAACAAATAGTTGATATGTAGATGACAGATACCTGCTGTGAAGAAACATCAACAACAAATGGCATCCCCGATAGATTAAGATTTACTGAACAACAAATAGTCACTAACTCGTATTAAGAAAAACAAAGCAATAAAAAAACATTATGTATGTACGTAATAACATGAGATGGATAAAAGAACTGATTGAAATTTTATCAACTTAATTATGGAATCATACTGTGCCCTGTGGCTTGACTGGCTACCAAAGCGATGATGTGTTTAAGATAAATGTGTAAATGTACATAGGGACTGGTCAATTTAGATAAGAAGAAATAAAGTCATATAAAATGCATTTACCAAACTCAAGTGACATTTTAGTAATTACAATCAATTCAAAATCCCAACATTGCTACAGAGAGAAACAAAGAAACTCGAACAAACATTTATTAAATTCAAAAGAATTTCCAAGAGCAACAAGAACAACAAACATCAGGCCTTATTTCACCGGATATTTGCACATCCTCAACAGAAAATTTACAAATGCAATCTATCAATTCCTTTCAACACTTAAGCTCTCAATATATTGATCAAGTTCTGCAAATTGAAATGGAACGTTTAAAGGCCAATTGTAGTCGAGAAGAAGAAAATTATGTTGAACAAATGCTTATGGAAAATCCAATAATTGTCGAAAGACGTTTAACAACACCCTCATCATTGCCAACAACAATGGCTGCAGGAACAGCAACATTGCCAGCAATATCAACTCAAACTAATGCAAATCGTATTGGCACCCCCGATTATTCTTATTATCCAAGTGTGCAAGATGTTGCTAACGATGAGGAGGAAACTCTAATGCAACAACAACAGCAACAACGTTCCGAATCCTGTCGACGTTCTCGCATCAATAACAAAATAAAAAAAGCCAAAATGAAATACCGTCACAAGTTTATGTCGAATAAACTGCTGCAGTGTGCCAACGTGTTGGAATGTTTGCAAAAACTGATTCAACAAACTGAAAATCAACTCATCAATCAGGGAGTCAATGCGTTGCAATTGCTTAAATTAAGGAACATTTTCTATAATGACCTTATGGCCACGGAATAAGAGAGGTATTTTGGAAAGTGTAATTCTGGTCTGACGAAAGCTAAAGTAATAAATTAACTGTAATTTTTTTAATATGTATGTTTGTTTTTTTTTTCTTTCGTTAAAGTGGTTTTATTTGCAATCTTTCGTACATTATTAAGCCAATATACAGGAATGTGAAGGAAATCAATTTTAAAAACGAAACGATTTAAAACCAATAATATCATTTTCAGTATATTTAAAAGTTTCTTAAACACTTTTCTCTTACACTATGCAACAAACAAAAATTTCCTGAATAACCACCATATTTTTTTTTTTTGATCCGCTATAGTCACGTAACTGCAAAAATCATAATTATTTCAAATTCAAATTAAGTGAAAGTACCTAGTTTAAAGCAACATGTTGCAAACATAAAAAAACATGTTGCTCTACACAAATTTGCGATTTAAAGCCTAGTACCAGGGCTGCCAGATAAATTTGTGAGGAAATCGTCAATTTCCGAAGAAAAAATAAAAAAATCGTCTTTCACGTTTCGAAAAATCGTCAAAAAAATCGGACTACTTCAAATGTAGTTTTTTTTTTTAACAAATTTTGTTCTATTTTTATAAAAAAAAGCATTCAAACAAAAACAAAATTACTTCATACTCAGCTAGCATTTTCAATCGTGTTAGAGCTACTGGGAGTCTCATGAAGAGCGTCTTTGGTCGTCGTAGAACGCATGTTTTAATCGTAGGAGATTCCTCACATTGGAAAAACTGTAACACGAGTGAGATTCTTCCATAGCACAGCGAAAGACGCTTCCTAAATCGTTGTGGGAATCGTTTAAGACCTGGATAAGATAATGTAACGAGACTTTCATGTCAAGAATCGTATGAGAATCATGTAGATTCTCTCTTACAAATCGAAAAATACTCGGCGTATATTTGTTTAAAAATATTATTTATACAGAGTACGACTCTCATTCATTCAGGTCCATTCGATGATGGTTTGAAGAAAGATAAACAAAGTATAAAATTGTTGTTTTTTTGTACTCTGAAAATAATCACTTAAAGATTTTCTTAAGATTTGCATATTGCAGACGTACCTAAGCAAAAGCGGCACGCGTTTTCTAGTTTTTTAATAGGAAACCCCGATTTTGTTTCGTTTAAAAGTGACGTTTGCCACTATTGTTAATTAATAATGGCAATTTAGCTATTTTTTGTCACTCTTGCGTTTTTATCTCTATTTTTATTTATAATTTATGGGTTTTATTAAACAAGAAAGCTATCACTACTGTTCGTGACACAACGTTGACGCTCTTGCTTTGGTATGTCATATCAGCGTAAAAGCTAAGCGAAAGAAAATGATCCGCCTTCCGCTCTTATTAAGGTACGGCTGTTAAACATTCCAAGATTAAAAAACCAACGTGTCAGAACATACAATGTTTTATTCAGACTTTGGAGACTGATAAAAATCGTCAATTTTTAGGAAAAAATCAGCAAATCGGCACTTTGCTAATTTCGGAACAAAAAATCGTCAAAATGACGATAAATCGTCAAATCTGGCAGCCCTGCCTAGAACTCTGTTCTAATTTGTGAAAAATGTTGAGCTACATTATTTATTTCACACGAAAATTATGACATGTATCAATGTTACCTATTATGCAAGTTTGTACAATTTGACGTTTTTATTCCTGCAATGTATGCGACATTGTTTTGCGTATGTAAACAGAACTTACATGTATTTTACTAAAAACTATTTTATTAATAAAAACTTTAATAAAAAAGAAAGTAAATGTGTATAAAAAAATGTTACCGGTTGTGTTATTTTAATTTCTTATTTCTTATTTAATAATCTATTCATACTTTTTTGCTTTTGCAAAAAAGTGCAGCTTACATTATTTCGAAGTTGTAAAAAAATGTTGCCAGAAACATTTCGGAACTTTTTCACAAAATGAACAGAGTACAACTCTATCAACATTATTTCATAGATATTCCGCACAAGTTTTTTTCATATGCGTTATGACAGCATTTCAATTGAAATGTTGAACAGAGTACCAGACTTTAAATGTTAAAACTAAGTACTTTCACTTTATCGGGAATAAAAAACGAATTTATTCATGGATTTTCATGAAACAAAATTTATTTTATTTCTATTATATGCAGCTTTATGAAAAAATAATTAAAAAAAAAATAATGTGTAATAAAATGGTAAAACTTTGTGATTTTTAGCTCTACACAAATTATCGATAAAAAAAGGTCAAAACTAGGTGCTTTCAGTTTATCGGGAATAAAACAGGTAATAATACATGCATCTTTAAGTTTAAGTACTAAAACTGGTAAGTATTTGTTGATTTCAAGTTTTTATGAATTTTTTTGAAATCAAACATTTTATAAAAAAAACAAAAAAAAGAGCTTTTTTTTGCCACTTCGGCCTTAATAACTCCAAAAGTAATGGCTAAATTAAAAAATGATATTAGAAAAACTTAAATCAGGTGTAATTTAAAATGTTTTTTTGTTGTTTCTTTTCTGTAGTTTTTCTGTAGTTTTTATCGAAGATGTTGGAGAAATCGAAAGCAACCCATAATACAGCCTATCTAATTTCTCAGTAATTTTCCTTGAACCATTTTAATCTTCCATTATGCCATTAGAGTCCTGTTTTAATTTTTTTAAATGCTCAACACTTCTGATTATTTCGTTTATTTCTTTGTTTGTGTTTTGTGTTTGTGCTCAGCAACGAACATCCTGCAAAACGTTTATTACCGAATTCCTTAATTTCTGTTTTTGTACTCCATAAAAAAAAATATTTTTAACCGATTAACGGTTAACCGATTGAATGCCCTAATGGACAATGAATCTACAATATTAGAAATAGTTAATAAATTAAAGAAAAAACATTTTGCAACTACTATCGCAGATTTATCAAAAATTTTTTAGAGTATTCTTGTATTGGAAATTAAGTGGGTTAAGTGAATTTCGGATGGTCAAAATCAATCAGTTAGACTACCAATTGCTGCCTCATCTGCCCTTTTTTACGGACTTAGCTCCATGTGAATATCGGGCATATTCTGAAAATCAAAATGTAGTGGATTTAAAGTCGAGCAAATTTTTCTTTGCGTACCAATTATTTCTTCAAGAACAACTCTTAAAACCATGAAAAACTATGGTAATTCTGTAAATAATTGAAATTAAAATCTAGTTCGATTTCAATTTCACTTCATTTCAGTATCTATAACAATTTTTACTCTGATTCGGAAATTTGTTATTAAATTTTTATAACCATTTTCATATAACGTTTTTTTTTTATTTCTCTATCGCTATTTCTAAAACGCTCTTATTAAATTTGTCACACAATAAAGTAGATTCTGCTTGAAAACCTAAACTAGAAACTGCATAACTAATTTAATTAGAAATCATTACCACTTCAAAGTTTAAAATTTTCATTTCGGCTTGACACTAAACTTTTTGTCCATTAAGACGTGCACAAAGACATGCACTTACATACTTCGAAACGCATAAATCCTAGCATGAACCTTCATGATTTTGTAAGTTTTATTCAGTCACCTTTAACATTGTTTTTTCTGATGTAACTCATGCATATAAATGTTAAAGTTAAACTCGTAAATATCCTTAACATGTCTAGTACTGGTAAGTGTAAGCTCCTTTGTATTTATGTGTTAGTATGTGTATTTCCCATTAAATTCCTGTGCTTGTTCGTTTGGCTTTCTAAAAAGAGATAAAACTGTATATTTATGTATCTGATTTAGAGTTTTTTTTTCTACCGAGCTGTTTCGCTTCCCGGAAAAGCGGAAACAAATTTGAATTTCTCGGGAAAAATAAAGAAATAATTTTATTCAGTTTTTTTTCTAAATATAACATTTGATTCAGCAATACAAAAAATATTTATCCATAAATAATTTTATACTTTTTTTTAATTTTTAAGATTTTTCTGTTAACTATTTTATTTCCTCTAAAAACTAAAAAAAATTAGGAAATTTTAATTAAAAATTAAAAATATTTTACCATCACTAAGAGAATCAAAAAGTTACAGCCAATCCCACGATGTCACACGTTAACGTTCGCATAGAAAATTACATTTAAAACAAAAACAATTTCTAAAATTTGTTTTTGTTTTAAATGTAATTTTCTATGCGAACGTTAGCGTGTGACATCGTGGGACTGGCTGTTAATTTTTATACCCACACCACAATAGTGGAGAGGGTATTATGCATTTGTGCTGATGTATGTAACGTCTTAAAATAGTGGTCCTAGAACCACCTTAAAGTATACCGATCTACTCAGAATCACTTTCTGAGTCAAACTAACGATGTCCGTCCGGCTGGCTGGCTGGCTGTCCATGTAAGCTTGTGCGCAAAGTACAGGTCGCAATTTTGGAGATCATTTGATAAAATTTGGGTCATAAGTTCTTATTGGCACAAGGACCAAGCCTATTGAAAATGGGCCGAATCGTAGGACCACGAGGATAGATAGGGGGAAATTTCTTCCTCTCAGAAACTATCAAACCAATTTAAATGAAATTTAAAACATAGATAGAACCATATCTATATGGACACAAAATGTATACATTTTTAAAAAATTCGGACCACGAGGGGAGATAGGGGCAATTTCTGCCTCTCAAACCGATTTTAATGAAATTTAAAACATATATAGATCCATATCTATAGGGACACATTAGCTGTACAGTTTTTAAAAAGTAGGACCACAAGGGGAGGCAGGGGGCAATTTCTGCCTCTCAAAAACTTTCAAACCGATTTTCATGAAGTTTACAAACATAGATAAATCCATATTTACATGGACACATAAGCATGATGTGTTTTTAAAAACTGTGGTGTAGGGTATCATATGGTCGGGCTTGACCGACTATACCTTCTTACTTGTTTAACTTGTCTAAGAGTTGTTTTTATGCATCACTTGGCGTGCAAAACCTCTCAATACTTCAGAAAGAAACAAAGTTTAATATTAAAATCCAAGTTGCGGGAAAAATAACAAGAGACAAGATTGTTGTATACACTTATTTGAAAAATATTGACCGTTTAAGTTAAAACGCAGCAAAATGTCAACAACGCGTAGAGAAGGGCCAAAAGATATACAAACTTGCTTCAAATCCGTGCATGTCCGCGTTGAAAATTCGGAAAGAAAGAGAAGTTATTGAAAGTTTTTGCACAGTTTGTCGTTCAGTAAAGCAGAGTGCTGAGTGTGAATATTTTTTTCATGATACATATTTAATAAAATTGAAGTAAAACCAAGTGTTATTTCTTTTTAAGGAAAATTGATTGCTTTTTTTTAAATCATGTTGCTTCGAAATGAAATAAATTTAGTTTTCATATATTCACAGTAAATTTGTTTATTGGTTACTCTATTTTTTGTTAATAAATGCTGAATAATTTATGCCTTCATCGAAATTTCAATCAAACAAGCATATGTATATGATTATATATTTTAATTTCTGTTGATCCTATAAGAAGCACAGGGCCGTAAAACAAGCAAAGCGATACAAATATTTAAAATTTGTTTTCTTAAAATTTCAATAGAAATATCCTCTTTTTCTTTATATTATATTTAAAAATAAAATTGAACTTAATTATTTAGAGTTTTATATATTTTTCTTCAAAAATTCGAATAAACCAAAATTGTTTTGAATATTTTAAGCTAGCATTTAAATGGCGTGTGCTACTTCGCTAAAAAATTCATAAGTAATGAAGGGGTTTCATTTAAATTAGTTAGACGATTTCGGGGAGGCCGAAATTGCTTCCTACCCCCCTTATGGCCCTATTTTTGGAAAAACGCAAAGCTTAAACCCAACAACCTAAACTTTAAATGAAATTGCTTCATGCCTCATCTCGTAGTCCTATTTTTTAAAAAATATATAGCTCATGTGTCTATCTATCAGCTAAAGGAAAAACTGGCATCAATGGATAACTCGGAGATAAAAAAGAACCCAGAAACGAATTGCCGATATTAACACAAAGCAGTGAAACGAGCGGTGCGGAGAGATAAGCTTGGCAGAAAAAGATGAAAAGGTAACAAAGCAGTTAGCAGACCGCAAGTAACGAACAGAACACCAACAACGAACCACTCCAACGTTGGAAAGAGTGTTCTAAACATATCATAGATACAACTCTTGAGCCCACAATTTTGACTATTTCACCATAATACACCGGCCATAAAACAACTGCCAAATGGAAAAGCAGCTGGTATCGATGGTATTCCTGCGGAAATACCAGCTCTGCACTTTCAGCAGAGATTTTACATCTGCTGATCCCTGAGGCATGGAAAACCGAAACCTTTTCGGAAGAATAGAAGGATAGAATAGTTGTAAAAATCCCGAAAAAAGGGAGATCTTCTTGTTCTAAATGGGGGGGTTATATGTGTATTACCAACCGTTGCCAAAATAGTTGCAAAAATAATAATAAATAATATTACTATGGCATGGGGTGAAAATTCCTAATTTTGAAGGGGAAAATAATTAACATAGCCTAGTACAAAAGGTTATAAGAATGCGCGTATCCATTGATAAAATTTAAAAAACTTATTTGGAACCATACCGTCGACCTGCCAACACAACAATGCTTCAATTCACACTATCAGAGCTGTAAAACAGTGGAACTTGAGCAAAATGTAAAACTGTATTCTTGGCTTATACAAACTTATAATTTCTTCACTTTCCCGTTTTATTATACCCACACCACAATAGTGGAGAGGGTATTATGCATTTGTGCTGATGTGTGTAACGCCTTAAAATATTTGTCCTAGACCAATCGACTCAGAATCACTTTTTGAGTCAAACTAACGATGTCCGTCCGGCTGGCAGGTTGGCTGGCTGTCCATGTAAATTTGTGCGCAAAGTACAGGTCGCAATTTGAAAGATAATTTGATAAAATATGAAACATAGGTTCTTATTGGCACAAGGACCAAGCCTATTGAAAATGGGTTGAATCGTAGGACCACGAGGGAAAATAGGGGGAAATTTCTTCCTCTCAGAAACTATCAAACCGATTTTAATGGAATTTAAAACATAGATAGACCCATATCTATATGGACACAAAAGGTATGCATTTTTTTTAAAATAGGACCTCGAGGGGAGATAGGGGCAATTTCTGCCTCTCAAACCGATTTTAATGAAATTTAAAACATAGATAGATCCATATCTATATGGACATGTGATAAGCAATACTGTTTTTCAAAAATAGGACCACAAGGGGAGGTAGGGGGCAATTTCTGCCTTTCACAAACTTTCAAACCGTTTTTTATGAAGTTTATAAACATAGATAAATCCATATTTCTATGGACACATACACTGTGGTGTAGGGTATCATATGGTCGGGCTTGACCGACTATACTTTCTTAATTGTTTTTTTTTTTTTTTAATTTATATTCTTAATCATTGTAATTACTCACAAATTATTTTTATTTTCATAAGAAAGAAATCGTTGACTTGTAAAATACCTTAACTACGAATTAAAAATGTAACTAATCGCCATTTTTAATTTTTACATTTATTTTTCGCTTTAGTATTGATAAGTTTATTTTTGATTTGATACCAATTTGACATCAAATTGATAAGACGTTTGATGTCAAATGTTTATATTCAAATCATTACACAGGTCAACAGCAAAAAAGGGCTTGAATAACCACTATATTTTTTTGATCCGCTATAGTCACCTAACTGCAATAAACATAATTTTTTTAAATTCTATGGTAATACCGTGTTCAGATATACCTTTTTTTATTGAGTCAAAATTCGGTTAATTGACATAATTATCTTTCTGTTCACATATACACAATTTAGCTAACTCAATTTATATTACTACTACATACAACATTCAACGTAAACAAAAATGTACATGTATTAGAAAATGTAAACAACTTTTGACATCTTTAAGGAATAAACATCTGGTTTTTGCGCAGACCAAATGGATGGGCTTTTTTTTTTTTGTTGTAATTTCAATTGCCAAATGTCAAAACACTGTTTAGTAAGTTGTGTTTTGCTTAATAAACACACTTGTTTAAAAATTTTAATTTTACTCAATATTTAAAACAATTTCGTATTAATTGAGCAATAACTAAATTGCAATTTTGTATGGATAATTGAGCTCAATAATGGCATTTATTGCGTAAAACTCAATTAAGGAGCATATCTGAACACGGTATAAGGTTTTTTTTTAAATTTGTTTTCTAAAATTTGAGATTTTTGAAGAGGCTGCTCCATACATCTTATCGTAGCTTTTGAACGACGTACCCGATTTTGTTATCCAATCCCTCAAAACATTTTAAATTACGCCTGATTTAAGTTTTTCTAATATCATTTTTTAATTAAGCCATTACTTTTGGAGTTATTAAGGCCGAAGTGGCAAAAGAAAATTCTTTTTTTGTTTTTCTATAAAATTTTTGATATCAAAAAATTCATAAAAAATTTAAATCAACAAATACTTACCAGTTTTAGTACTTAAGCTTAAAGCTGCATGCATTAGAAGTAAAATACATTTTATTTCATAAAAATCCATGGATAAATGCCTGTTTTATTCCGGATAGACTGAAAGTACCTAGTTTTGACCTTTTTTATCGCTAATTTGTGTAGAGCTAAAAATCACAAAGTTTCACCATTTTATTACACAATATTTTTTTTTAATCCTTTACTTTAATTATTTTTTCATAAAGCTGCATATAATAGAAATAAAATAAATTTTGTTTCATGAAAATCCATGGATAAATTCGTGTTTTATTCCTGATAAAGTTAAAGTTCCTAGTTTTGACACTTTTTTATCGCAAATTTGTGTTGAGCAACATAAAAAAGGTCAAAACTAGGTACTTTCAGTTTATCGGGAATAAAACAGGTATTTATCCATGGATTTTTGTGAAATAAAATGTATTTTACTTCTTATGCATGCAGCTTTAAGCTTAAGTACTAAAACTGGAAAGTATTTGTTGAATTAAATTTTGTATGAATTTTTTGAAATCAAAAATTTAAAAAAAAAAAAAAAGAATTTTTTTTGCCACTTCGGCCTTAATAACTCCAAAAGTAATGGCTAAATAAAAAGTTGATATTAGAGAAACTTAAATCTGGCGTAATTTAAAATGTTTTGACGGATTGCATTACAAAATCGAGTACGTCGTTCCAAAGTTACGATAAGATGTAAGGAGCTGCCTTTTCAAAAATCTCAATTTTTAGAAAAAAATTTAAAAAAAAAACATCTCCATAGAATTTAAAATTTGGACCATATTTGTACTACTGGAACCACAATACATCAAAATTGTATGGTGGGTTTTCAAGCCTTTAAAATTTTTTCAATTTTGTTGCCTTGTGTTATCAATTTGAGTTTAAATGATAAAGTTATTTGATATCAAAGGTTTGACTTGGTGTTTGTTGGGTACAGGCTTTCAAGGTCATAAATTTAATGTAAATAACATATTGTTTATTTCATTCTCAATCAAATCCGATGTTTCGTTGGTTGGTTTTCTTTCCAACTTCTTCAGTGATTTATTTTTGTATGACGTGCTAAATTCCCAATTTTCCATATTTGATAAATACACCGAAATTTATTGTTGAGGGAAAGCTAGCTTCTATGCGCATTTCACTGGTTGCTTGGCCAGATCATCAGGAAACCTTTTCCAAAGATTTTAGAAAAGCTAAAAATATTATACAAATAAAACCCTAATGCGAATAAGAATTTTAAACACTCAAAGTCTTACTTGTAATAATATCAAAACTTAAACAAAACACCAACAATAAACAGTGAGTTTATCTTTTCTTACATCCCCCTACAAATGGTTGGGTTATTTTCGACTCGAATTGTAGTTGTAAGCGGGCAGAAAAAGAAAACTGAACCTTCATTTAACATTGTAATAATGGAACACTGTTTTTACGGCCGATTATATCCTACCTTTAGCTATCTGGCAGTTGTGGAAACGGGCCTAAGA
The DNA here is from genome assembly GCA_930367215.1 of Pollenia angustigena. NCBI lineage: Eukaryota > Metazoa > Arthropoda > Insecta > Diptera > Polleniidae > Pollenia > Pollenia angustigena. The sequence continues at coordinate 169,800,188 of OV884059.1, read as the reverse complement.
AAGTTAATTTTGGATCACCTATAGTTCGCTGTGATAAACACAGTTAGAATAAAGACTTTTTTTTTTCTCCCGAGGTTCAACGGTATTTACTTTTAAATAGATAAGTGACTTAACTTTAAAATCGCTAAAAGGATTCTTGGCAGCTTTCTTAAAATATGGTCCACCGTGGAACGCCGGAAACGAATTTAATACAAAGGAGTCTTTACACAATGATATCAAAAATGCCTAGAGTTCAACACCTCTAGATTATTAAAAAGTCACTGAGTTTAAAAAATACATATTGACACCGTATTTTTCATCTAAATATTTTAGTAAAATTATGCCATTTTTCCTTTAATTTCTTATTTTTTTAATTTGACAAATTTTTTGGGAATCCCACATAATGTTCCCAGGTAAGCGAAATTTTCTGGTAAATAACAAGACGGGAAACAAAGGGAATAACCCCTAGTAAGACTTTTAAGATGTTTTTTAAAGTACCATTATTTTGGCATGTTCACGACCGTTAAGCTTTCTTGTCTAATATTAAGTTATGTTGCATGCAACTTTATTGCAATAAAACATATTTATATGTTTTTGTAAGTATGTACGTCTGTTTGTATTTATATTTTTATATATTTTTTAAACTCGACTTTCGTGTATCCAAGCGATATGTATGTACAAATGTAACTTGTTGTTTTTGTTTTAAAGGTTGTTTACGAAAAACAAACAGACATGAGGCAATAAATTTACACACACGCTCGCTTATCCATGTACATGTTATTCGAAATAATTTTATACACACAACGTAACCCAAATCTCCACCAGGAAATACGAGCACTGCATAAAGAAATAAAAATCTATTTTGTTATGCAAAAAGAAATAAAATAAAAAGACAACTTTGTTGGTTGACTTTTAGCGATCTTAAATTTAAAGTAAAAATTTTATTTTAAGGGAATCTTACTAAGTATTGAGGAAAAACGTGGAAAAGGGTAAGATTAAGTTTGTCATTCCGTTTGTAGTTTCTACAATACTGGTGTTAGACGCCTTAAAGTATATAAAGTCTGGATGCTTATAAGTAGCCAAGTTGATTTAACGATGTTCGTCTGTGCGTGTGGCTGTGTGTGTGTTGAAATGGGGTTTCCAAAGAACTCAGATATGATGTGGCCTAAGATCTTATAATTTTATATCACAAAAACCCCCATTTGTTTTCTTAAATCAGCAAGATCGGTCCATAAATGACTGAGATATGAGCAAGAAAGCACGACTTCCTCTAATCTTTTTCATAGTACAAAAATTTTATGGAAAATTATGGAAAACCAGGAATATGTCTTTAGAAAAGAAATTTTTTTTCTTTTTATTCTTGTTCAACAATGTAAAGTAAAATAAATCTTTCAAACTTATTTAAGTTCATATTCAAAACTTTGTTCAAACATTTTTTATTAGCAAAAATAAAAATTAAAAAATCGTAATCACAAAATAGTGTACAAGTTAATTTTAGAAAACAGCTGACTGCTATTGCTTTGCATGTTGTCGTTGTATTGTTGGGATATTGAGGCCACCTTGCTAAGTTATATAGGCTCCGTGCAATAACTCCCAGGTGCAATAAGTCCCAGTGCAATAACTCCCAATGAATTAAATCCTAAAATAAATGAAATAAGTCCCAAACTGGAAAAAAAATAAATCCCAGAAAAAATTAAATAATTTCCACGTCTTAAATGAAACAAACCCCAACTTTTGGGAGTTATTTCATAATGAAAAAAAGAAATAAGACCCAAAAAAATTAAACAACTTCAAAAGAAATTTATTATATATGTATTCGTTTTACTTGAATATTTACATATTAGGTTACCAAAAAACTTACATTGAGTCCTCGACATTTTTACAACAAATGTGGTATTTTATTATATCCTGACCTCCTGCAATGGCAACTGCCTGCAGTTTAAGCACGCCGGGTACAAGGATTACCTACTCTATGGTATAACAAACATCGGCTTCGCTAACTAAAGCAAACACGCTTCGCTAACTAAAGCTTTTCTGCATAGCCGGCCTTCAGCCGGGCGCAAGGATTTTATACTCTATGGTATAACAAACACCGGCTTCGCTAACTAAAACTTTTCTGCATAGCCGGCCTTTGGCCGGGCGCAAGGATTTTCTATTCTATGGTATAACAAACACCGGCTTCGCTAACTAAAGCTTCTCTGCATAGCCGGTAACCATAAGACACTGCAATTGCAATTAGCAAAATTTTCTTCTTTGATAAACTTAAGTCATTGTATTCAAATAGTTTGAAATATCCTGTTATAAATACCGTTTAAAATTTTAAACAATTTTAAGAAATTGCAAATAATTGAAAATGAAAAAACTCCCACAAAAAATGAAATAACTCCCACAGCAAATGAAATAACACCGAAAACCAAAATAAAATGAAATAACTTCCACGTTATTTTTTTCGGGGACTTATTTCATTTGGATTTTATTTCGTTATGAAATATATCCCAGGCAAAAAATTAAATAACTTCCAAAAAAATGAAATAAAACCGAGAGGGCTGGGAGCTATTTCATAATGAAATTACTCCCACATTTGTATGAAAAATTTTTGGGTCTAATTTCATTTTTTTCTTGGGACTTACTGCACCTGGGAGTTATTGCACGGAGCCAGTTATATACAATGGAAACTTAAATTGAATTTAAATGTACCAGCTTCGTGAATTAAATTCCATTTAAGTGTTAAGTGAAGAAATAAAATTTGTATATAAAACTATTTTAAAAGTTAATGTGATTTCATTTCAAAATAAAGAATTGGCCGTAAGGAAGAAATTACTTATGTCAAATTTCAAGATATTATTATTATGTACATATAATTTCTTGATACAACCATAACACTTATTTACTTTAACAGTGTTATATTTAAAAAAAATTATTTTTGGAGTTAGTGGTGCAGAATTTGTAGGTAAATTATTTAACTGTCGTGTGTGGATACAAATTACATACGATATACGACAATTAAATAATCTACCGACGAATTGTATTTATATATTTTTCTTTATATTGTGTATAAAATTCACCTTAATACCATTTATACATTCCCTTGAATCTTGAAACGCGCTTATCTCGAAATGAATTTTTTTTTATTATGTCACTATTAAAGTAAATGAGCGATATGACTTTATATATATACGATGTATGTATATTATATTTTGAAAAAAATAGCATTTCTTCATTGATTAAAAAAAATTTGCATTTAGCCTTTCACTTCTTATGGTTTATGTTACAATATATTTACTCAAAAAATCTTTTAGGTTAGGTTAGGTTCCATTGGCAGCACAGTCACAGTCACACCGTCTCCCATGGGTCCTATGTTATCTGACTGCTAGTGTTCCCACGCAGCCATCCGGCCGATTCAGTAAAAGAGCGGATCCTGTTTACATCAACATCAGAGAGACAAGTTTTGTCCCCAAGGGCTCTTCGACAAAACATTTCGAGTCTTAGATCTCCGAATGCCGGGCAGTTACAGAGAAGATGTTCCGTTGACTCTTCTTCCTCCTCCTCGCCGCAACTTCAACATAAGTCATTGTAGGGAAGCCCCAGCCTTTGGGCGTGCCTCCCAATGGGCCATTGGCCAGTTATAACCACAATCAGGTTTCTAAGATGATGTATGGACAGTTGTAATACCCGCCGTGTCCTTTTTTCATCTATGATGGGCCAGATTTTCCTGGTTTCCCCACAGGTAGTTTCATCGTGCCACCTCTGACTGGCGATAATATGAAACTTGTGCGCTATGAGTTGCTTAATCCTTGGGAATGAAGCACCTACATTATACACGCAGAGAAAAAATATGGTTGGGCATGGTTACGGCAACAACACTATTTTTAATGTAACAATATATTGTTGTCGTACACAAATAATTGTTATTTTTATTTAATATCAACCATATTATAGTTACTGTAAACATATCAATGTTTATCGCAATTATAAGTTTGAGTATTGTTGACCGAAAAATAATTATTTTTCTAACAACTAAATTATGATAACTTTCAAAACATATTATATTACTCACAACCATATCATGATATTTAATAGCCATAACATGATAACTTTCTATACATTTATCAAATTTATGTTTAAGATGCAATCAAACTATTTTTACTCTAACAATATTATGTAGGCGCCATTTGTAAAATAATTTTAAATCAGTTGTGTCGTTTTTTTATATGTGAGCGGTCAAACAATTTAAAGATAAATTGCCATAAGAAATAATAAGTTTAAAGAAATTCAAAAAAAATTACAATATAAGCGGAGTTCAGTATTAGTGATGTAATAGTGCAAATGCAAAATATCGTATTAAAATCCAACAACAAGACACAGAGATTTCGTTTTATTTTTTTAAATATCGTATTAAAATCCAACAACAAAACAGACAGAGATTTTGTGTTATTTTATAAAAGTTTGCAAGCCTAATATTGAACTCCGCTATTTCATTTCCATCAAAAAAATTGTAAAAAACCACAAAATAAAAAATCGATGCAAATTAATTTCAATTTATTTTGTGTTGTTATGACAGTTGTGAAAGGTGCTGTATCATAATATGATTACTTCTTAGCTTATTATGATTAACATGAAAATAATATGATTACTTCTAAGCTTATTATGATTAACATGACAATAACATGATTAATTTCTTAGCTTATTATGATTAACATGATAATAATATGATTGCTTCTTAAGTTATTATGATTGACATGACAATAATATGATTAGTTCTTAACTTATTATGATTAACAGAATAATAATATGATTAAGGGAAAAATATTATGATTTAATATTACGAATATATTTAGCCATAATATGATTCAATAATAATCTTAATATGATGACTACAATCATGAATCTTATCATAATATGTTGCTCTTAGAATATGTTTACCACAACCATGTTTTTTCTTTGCGTGTATGTTGAACCGTCTCGATTCAAGGTGGTGCTTGCATACGCCAACGAATCCGCCATGCAGTTCCCCAGTATGTCCCTGTGTCCGGGGACCCAATTAAGGGTGACCAGTGAATGTCTCGCTATCTCCTCCAGAGACATCCGGCATTCTCGGACGATTCTCGATGTGATGAACACATTCTCCAGGGATCTTATGGCCGCCTTGCTATCGGTAATAATGTGAATATCCCTTCCAGATATTTCACCGTACCGGATGCGTCTCGCGGCTGTGTGGATGGCCATTATCTCGGCCTGGATGACACTGCAGTGGTCTAGCAGCCTTATAGGAATGCTCCAGTTTAGCTGCTCGGAGTATATGCCAAATATACAAATATATGAGCCAAATATTTCGAGTAAAGTCCTTATTATTTTTAACCCGTTTTTGTGATTCATAGAATTTTAAAATTTCGAACCTAGGTTTGTTACAATTATGTTCGCTATCGTCCCCATTGTGCAACAGTAAGTAGAAATATTTTTTTCTTATTATAATCCACGAAGCTCTACGTTTGTCTGCGGGAGACCAGAGTCTCTAACTGGAATCAAACACGCAACACCTGCACTGCTAGACTACAGCACTACCAACTCCTACCAGGGTAAGGTGGTATTAATTTGCATGCAATTATTTGTTCGTTTTAATGACTTTAGCCGATTTTTCCGTAATAAAAAGTTACTGCCTCTTTGTAGAGCACGAGCGCAAGACTCGTTCGCTTAACTAACATTTAGAATAAAAGTTCGTTCAACTTATATTTAAAACAAAAACAAAATTTCAAAATTTGTTTTTGTTCTAAATCTTGCGCTCGTGTTCTACAAACAGGCAGTTATTTTGTTATACAATTTTCAATCGTTTTCCAATATATATAATGAACACTAACTAGAAATAATTTTCATTATGCCCTACTTTTACTTTTGTCCTCAAGTATTTGTATTTAGGCAATACCAACTGAAACATTTATTGTTCAACTTAATGCTCAACTGCTTTTTTATGTCGTTAAACAAATTCTATTATATTCTACTAAAAAGAAACTATATAATCAAAAAAATCCCTTTTTAATGAGATCCTGCTGCACTAATTAAAGAAAAATGTCGTTCCAAACAACATCAGCAGCAGTAATAGCTGCATTAAAACACAGTTCTTGTAACATTATAAACACTTGTAATTGTTTGTAATATTCAACCATTCAACTAAGAGTATTCATGACACTGATCCTTTCTTATCCTGAAAGATACAAACTGAAAAAAACAATTTTGGTATTTGTCGTTGAAAAATCAAACTAATTTCAACTATTCCATGTTGAACTGAAAATGACAGAAACACTTGAAACAACAGCAGCCAGAATAAGATGTGACAGCGACAACACTTGATAATTACACTGATGCCATCGAGAAGCATTTTTCTTGAAAATTCTTTAGAGATATTTTTAATTTGCAACAAACAACGATAGTTAAACAATGGTTACTTTTTAAGACGTAATAAGAAACTACAAGTATATAAAATATTTTATAGTGATGAATTTTATGTAAGTTAATTATAATTATCCAGCTTGATTTTTTTAACCCTTGCCACTTTCCTTCCCATCCAATGAAAAATATGAATAAATTTTAAACAACGCTAGTGAATTGGAGCATTACAAGAGCATCACTGTTATTTAATGTAAAGACAAAAAAAGCTTTTTGAATGAAAAGAAATTATACTTTTCTTCATAAAGCCACTGACAACATTAAACCAAACAGTTCAATGACGATGGTTGTAACACAGTGGGATTCACAATTTAGTAATAATTATGGCGTTGAATCCAGTGGATATATTTTTTTGGGGAAAAAATGCCTAAAATCAAAATAATCTGAACTTATTCATTACTTGCATTATGAATACATACATATTGTATAGTTTATTCTTGCTATTAAAGTCAATTTGTAATTAAGCATTTTATGTAGAAGACATAGTTACTAGGTACGGTACCGATACCGACACCGATACTGAAAACAAAATATCGATACCTATTAGTGCTGGGAAACTATCGATACTATCGATATTCTTAAAATATCGAAAATATCGATAGGAAAAATAACTATACTATTTAATATACAGCTATTTAAACATGTAACAGCAGCTATAATCACAGTTTTTTGCCGCAACTTAGAACATTATATTATTATCAATGTTAATCAAAGGTTGCCTTAAACAAAAAGTACACTCAAAATATTATGTACATAGTTAAATTCAAACGAAAATTCATTTTAAACAACTTAAAATTTATTTAAAAAACGGATCATTTACATTTTATTTAAAACAAATGATTTTAACATTCATTTTTTAATTTTTTATTTATTAGACTTTTAAAAAATATATTTTAAGCGACAAAAATCAAACTACATAACAAAATAAATACGCGGATCTGCGTATCTAAGATATCTTTCGACTTCTTCTTTAGCAGAATCAAAGAAAAGGATGGAAAGAGGCTCATCATCTTTGGATTCTCTTATAATTTTTTCACAAACGGGCAGTGTTACCACCAGCAAGATTCAGAATTACACTTGAGATGAAGCAAAATTACCCGATTTAAATGAAATTACACCTGATATAAAATTTATGTTTTATTTAATAAAAAGATATTTACAAAAAAGCAAAAACACAACAAACTCATTAAAAGAAGATCAATATTAGTCAAACTGTTAATTTTATTTAAATCAACAAAAATAATATTAAAGGCTAAAAAAAATTAATAAAACATAAAATAAAACTGCTAAAATAATGAGTTTAACTTCCACATTTGGTTGATATGTCTTGGGAAGGTTTAAATTGTTCATTGGCATTGCTTTATAATGGATGCTTTTTAGTCCCATAGAGCTTACGAAAGATAAGCTGTCAAACGAACTGTCAGACTGTTTCCACTTTTTGATCAGGCACATCATCATGAATAGATTCATGCTTGAACAACGCCACCAAATTATCCAAATATACTTTGAAAATCAGCCATCGATTTTCGCAACTTAAAGGTGACTTAATGATTTAAATGACGCAACTTTTTTTCACAAATAAAGGCGATGTGTTGATTTAGAGAAAATAAACTGTCAATTAGACCTCAAGGCCGTGCGATGTGACACTTATTGATTGTTTTCCTGTGAAGTCAGTGGTTAATGCTGATAAACCATCAACAATCGGTGTCTTGGAGGTCAACATTGTTCATTTTATCGAAAAAGAGAAACAAAATTGGACGTCTGCAATGCGTTTCCATTGGTAATGCGATTAAAATTAATTTTTTTTTTGTGTTGTCTACCATTTTAAGTTTCATGGTTTTAAAAATACCCTTTATACCTTATTTAGTAAACAAAATGCCTGCAGAGTTTTATACAACTGTCCCTTTCGTAATTCAGTTTTAAAACTGTAAAGGGCGTTAAAAATTCTTTAAACTAAAGCATTAAAAAGCAGCAAGATAGAAATAAAATTAATTATATGTTGCAATATTGGAAACATATCTTCCCCCGGGCTAGTTTTTAGTTTGAATAACTTTTTTCAATAAACTTCAGGTTCTAAATCACTATGATAGGCAACTTTATCCAAATCTAAGGGTCCATCTTGCGACATTCATTACCAAACATTTGAAAATATATGTATGTTTAATGATTGAAGTCGTTTCTTAAAAAGAAACCGAGACTGGTTCAGAAGGCTGTGCATTTCTTAGCAACAATATTTAAAAAGAAATAAATGTCATCACTGAAATCGAATCTTGATTTTATTTGGGCATCTGAAGTGAAAATTTCAAATTACACCTGAATTACACCTCAGAGAAATTATCCACGTTCTACCCACGACCGTAAAAATTATACCAAATTCGGGTAATTACCCACAAAGTGGCAACACTGCAAACGGGCCAAAGGCCATTTCTTTTAGACTTGTCAGACCTTGTACCACCTGTAGGATGACCTTGTTTTCAACAGTTTCGGAACGCAGAGACATGCTAAGCAGCTCAATAAGACGTTTTTTTATACGATTGAAGTGGTTTTGAAATATCTAGAGTCAAGAATTGTAGATAAACAATGTATGAGTATGAGGGGAAAATGCAAGCACTTATAGGAGACAAAAACACCTACAGAATTTCAAGAGCAGATCCAACTGACAAACTGCAGACACAAAACAATACCATTATTTCTGACCTCTACAAAAATAATATTATTAATACAGGTGAAAAACGTAAACTTCTTTGTTCTGCGGCTAATGCACCTAGAATATACGGCTTACCCAAAATACATAAGGAAGGGACACCCTTACGTCCTATTGTGTCGTCAGTTCAAGTACCATGTTACCAATTATCAAAATACGTTGGTAATATTCTTAAAGTCATCATTTCTGACAAATATAATGTTAAAAATTCGCTACGGGTAAAGGAGCAACTGAGCGGCGTGAAAATTAACAATAATGAAACTATGATATCGTTTGACGTGATTTCACTATTCACGAACATCCCAATTCAGACGGCAATAAACACAATTATGAAAAAACGGAGTAATATTAAAAATCATACTAAGATGTCCAGCTCACAATTTTTAAGAATACTCAAATTTTGTCTAAATGACAATAACACGGTGCTACAAATGAGCACTTTTTTTTATACTTGAAAAGCGACCTAGTGTAGGTTATAGACCTTACTGAGTAGATCATAAGTCAATTTTAAAAAGTTCGGAAACACCCTCAAATTTCGGAGTTATTCCGAAAAAACCATTTTTGGGTAGGTTCGAGTACTTATGAACACGTAACTCAGTTGATTATTATCCGATTTTTATTTTTTAAACGGTTTCAGAAAGAAGAGACATGTGCCTTTCTAAATGTATACACTTTTTTGGTATGTGTATACAATTTTTGTAGTGATATTCTTAATTATATCTGATTTTAATTTGGTTTTTTCTCGATTTTTCAAATTTAGTGCCATTTTTTTAAATTAGTTTGTTTAGAAACATACCAATATGTATACACACTATTAAAGCTAATTTAGTTTTGAGTTAAACCAGCTTAATAAAATCGAACAAAAAATAAAAAAGTAATTAAGGTTTTTCAAAAGTGAAAAATTTAGCTTTTTCAAATATTGTTCAATAGACCGGGTCAACCTCCATAAAAAACAAAAATTATGCCAATCTCCCCGTAGAATGAAAGATATGTCAATAAACTTTCTAAAACAGGAAATATTTGTATTTTTTTCTGCTACACCCACAAATGCAGCCCTTTTGGTTTTTTATATATAGCGCTGCCATTTAAAGTCTTATCTCATCAAATCGCATATCGGTGTTCATGGCTTCACAGTGGCTTCATTTTTAATCCGACTTTAAAGTCTTGGCGCCACTTATGCCATCTCAGATCCTCAGCCCAATTTTTTTGTTTTGTAAGCATTTTATGTCAATTGTAATATTTTTGAAAAACACACAAACGCAATGACAAACCATACTTTGGTATGTAGAGTGTGTATAAGAAATAAATTGCTTATAATTTTGAAACATTTTAGAACATTGTTTAATTCATAAAAAAATTTAATTTATTATAATTTCAGAAAGTAAAGGACATTGTGAATACTTCCCTTTTAGTATATTTTTAATTTAAAGTTTACTTCGGAATAGTGAAGGGTATATTAAAATTCTGCATTACCAACTGCAATGCACTCAAGTAATAAATAAATGTCAAAATACCAAACGGCAAAATTAAAACAAAACAAAGTGCCAAAGTGTTAACTGCATTCAAGCTAAGAAAAACGTATTAATAATTTCACTAGTGAGTACCGAAAAAAAAATTTTGCCACCATTACACCTCAAATTGGGATACAGGAAGCAGTTATATATAAAACAAAAAGCGCTGCAAAAAAACAATATTCCTGTTCTAGGGCGTGATTGATGAAAATTTTTTTTGGTTTGTATTGGCTTCTACCTGGTTAAATGTAATATGTACGTGAAAAAGAAAGAGGGGCTTAATACTAAGTTTTAGAAGGACTTTTTTGACACGTGAAAAATTTGGGGTGAGGATCCGTCGGATTAAAAATGAAGCCACTGGCAAGCCATGAACACCGATATGCGATTTGATGAGATAAGACTTTAAATGGCAGCGCTATATATAAAAAACCAAAAATCTTGTAATTGTGAGCGTAGCAGAAAAAAATAAAAATATTTCCTGTTTTAGAAACTTTATTGACATATCTTTCATTCTACGGGGAGACTGGCGTAATTTTTGTTTTGTATGGAGGTTGACCCTGTCTATTGAACAATATTTGAAAAAGCTAAATTTTTCACTTTTGAAAAACCTTAATAACTTTTTTATTTTTTGTTCGATTTTATTAAATGAAAGCTGGTTTAACTCAAAACTATATTAGCTTTAATATTGTGTATACATATTGGTATGTTTCTAAACAAAATAATTTAAAAAAATGGCACCAAATTTAAAAAATCGAGAAAAAATCAAATTAAAATCAGATATAATTAAGAATATAACTACAAAAATTGTATACACATACCAAAAAGTGTATACATTTTGAAAGGCACACGTCTCTTCTTTCTGAAACTATTAAAAAAATAAAAATCGGATAAAAATCAACTGAGTTACGTGTTGATAAGTACTCGAACCTACCCGAAAATGGGTTTTTCGGAATAACTCCGAAATTTGAGGGTGTTTCCGAACATTTTAAAACTGATTTGAGATCTACTCAACAAGGCCTTCAACTTACACTAGGTAATTTTCCAAGTATATTTTCAATGTAGCACCGTGTAATAATATACGGTCGTCAATAAAAACAAAAAACATCTGTTTTGCATACAAATTCAATTTGACATTAAGTACAATTTTTTTTAGAGTTAAGGCGCCAATTAATAAACAAAAACAAAGTAACATTGTATACGAATTACAATGTGAAGGAAATGACAAACAGCCATGCGAGCTAATTTATATAGGAACAACAAAACGTACACTGGAGACAAGAATGGGAGAACACAAGATGGACATAATGCGGAGAAAAGAGACAACAGCACTAGCACAACACATCCTACATACTGGTCACACAATTAGGTTCGATGATGTAAAAATTCTAGATAAAGAAAATAAAGAAAGAAAGAGGTACACAATCAGTGATGCCAACTTCTTGAGAGCAAAAAGCACTTTAAAATTTAAAAAAGCACCAAAAAGCACTATTTCGAGCAAAAAAAAAAAGCGTAAAAAAGTACTAAGTCATTTTTACAATTTAATTAAACACAAAATAAGTTGCATTCGGCCAGTGATGTTAACTTATATTTTTTCATTACCTTACGGCCCTCTAAAAATTACCGTTTTTGAGAAGAAATTACCGTACGCAAAGGTTTTTAATCAAAACATTACTGTGCTGTTTTCAAATGACTGGCGATTGATTGTGTAGTAAAATGTTTATGAAAAGCACTCAGTCCATTGCCTGTCATTTGGAAATAGCACATAAGAGCAGTATTCATAAACCATTTACATATTTAAATTTAAAATGATAATTAGTATTGTGGTAATTTTGTTGAACTATTTATAGTTTTTAATCCACAAAAATAACAATTTTAATTAATTTTCATGTTGTAAAATTCCTTTCTTCATAAAAATAATTTAATGAAAATTAAATTTTATATACTTAAGCCGGATTAAAAATATTGAAAATTTTGATTAAATTTAAAATGTGTTTTATGAAAATTTTTGTCTTACAATTCATTTTTAACAAAAATTATTGTATTTTTATGAATAAGGCAGTAAAATAATTTTTAGTAAAATTAATCCATCCGTACTTAACTTTAGCCACATTTAAGCGCGGCTATTTTATGTTTAAGAAATGTTTATTTTAAAACAAACAAAAAGTTAAATATAAAATTAATAATGTACAAGAGTAATTTAATTTTTCGTATCTTGCACTTAAAGGTTTTACGAAAACATTTGGAGAAACTTAATGTTCTTAAATTTTTGTATAACATTTATCCATTTTTTAATCTAAAATGGTCGTTAAAATTATAAAACCTACAAAAATTTAAATTTCTTTAAATTACCGTATTTTAAATAAAATTACCTTGTTACCTTTTGCGGCCCAAAATTACCCTAAAAAAGGGTAATTACCGTACGGTTAACATCACTGCATTCGGCTGTGCCGAATATTATATACCTCCAATATTGAAAAAAAGGCACCGGCGTTGATGTGGGACCATTTTCATTAAATAACAAATATATTAACATTATATATATATGAGCAACTTCAAAAATTTACGACACCTAGACATTTTTTTTTTAATTTTTTTTTTTTGTCTGACATCATTGTTGATTTGTGTGTGTATAAACCGATATTTGAGCATGTGAAATCCGTTCGCGTTAATAATTTTTATTACACGGCGCAAATTTTACTGCGGTTTAAAGTTAAAAATTGAAAAAAAATATAAAAATTACAGATTTTGTTAAAATTGAAAAAGGAAAACGCGTGTGGATAATACCCCTTAAGGGCTTTCTTAGCACACTAAAATATTTGTAAAAGCTTGAATACTTTTTAAAATACACTGGAAAAAAAAATATAAAAAAATTTTTTTTATCGTGTATGCATATAAAAATTTATTTAAAATTGTTAAACATTTTACAAAATTACGGCTAGTATAAGACATAATTTGCAATATTTTGGGAAAAAAAACTATTTGGCTATCGCTAATCAAATATTTCATACAAGGATGCTTTTTGAGGTTAGAAACATTTTGTTTCCTCCATAAAATGTTAAATCCTTAAAATTTTTTGGTGCGTTTTCAATTTTAGTATCAAGCTCAGTAAAGTCTTCTATTCGATGTACGTTTGAGCGGAATTGATACAGCGCTTCAGTTGTCACAAGGCGAAATGTGTTTGGAAAAAACTGCCGCTGCACGCGCCACGGTTGAAAAAAATTATTTTTTTTTGCACTTTATCAGTTTAGTCCATCGCGAAGAATCTATTTAGATACCTAAACATGTTTCCATGACATGTTTTGATATAAAAAAAAGCTTAAAAATAAATTGTTTTTTTGCAAAAATTTTCAAAAGTTCATAAAATTTTTGCGTTTAAAAATTTTAAAGTGCGTTTTCGCCTCGGAGGTGCCCTTTACGAAGTTACTCACATCACGCAATACACTAGCCAACTTAAAAGGCAATTCAGATTGTCAGACGCAAAAAAGTTACATTTTTAAAAAATTTACGCTAATTTCTTTTAAGTTTGTGATGTCCGTGATACGTTATTGGTGCGCTGACACCAACTTGATACACCTCAAACTTTATAAAATTACGCAGTTTTTTTTAAGTCTGCGCTTAAAACTCATTTTTATTAAACGGCGCAAAAACTCTATGCAAAATCTTCAAAAATTTCAAAATTCGGAAAATTTTGGTTTCACTTTAAAACACCATGCAACTTTTCACGCAGCAGCGATATCAAAATTTTTTTTTTAGTGGACATATCCTCCAAGTCTAGTGACTATATTTTGTATGGGTTTAGATCTAAAAGCTTAAAACTATTACAAAGAAAACGGAATGAATGAAAAAACTGTTGGAAGTTTCAAGTCGTTTTTTTAATTTTTCGAATTTTAGATGACCACCAATTCTTAAGGTGAGGACTTTTCAACGTAAAACTTTGCACGTCATATCCTTCAAGTATAGTCATCCAAACCCTGTACAACGTTTTTTTCAATTCATATAACTTAACGAAATAAAAGCCATAGTATGTCGGTTTCAGCAGGTGCTCAAAAAATTTGAAGTTGCCCATATATATATCGTTTATATATATATATATATATATATATATATATATATATATATATATATATATATATATATATATATATATATAACATAATAAAATATTATTATCTTCAAAAAAATAATATCATCCAAATCGTTTGGATCATCATCAGCTGAGTTTGAATTGGGCCATAAAACAGTTTTAAAGTAATATTTATTTGGATTTTTTCTATGGTTCATCGGAAGAAAGATCTCTACAGACATTAGATGGTTGAGTGTAATCATTACAGCATGAATTATGTCGACGAAGTCCACATATAACGTGAAGAATTGAATTAACAGAGTTTAAGGATAATCGGTTTCCGATTTTGGATTTACTGTAGTTCATCGAACTAAATGTTCTTTCAACGCCCGCGTTAGAGTATGGAAAACTTGAAATTCTTAATACAAAATTGGACAATTAAAATCGTTGACTTCTATCCAAAAAAGATATGTTCGTTGTTTACATTACCATACACAATTCCTAATATTTTCCAAGCCATTTTCTATCTTTAAATAAAAAGTTTGCCTAAAACAAATACATCGTTTTTACTACATTTACTTAATAATGATACCTTCCCATAAGAATGTATTAAGCGACATTTCTGAAATTGTGTAGGAAACGAAAAAAACGTCTCATTTAGTTATTTATTTGTGTATTTTATTGAAAGGAATATATTTGGAAAGCGATTTTCAGAACACAAAACATATTTAAAAATGTGGCTAAGCATAATTTCTTTGGCGGATAATACAAATTACAGGGTGCAACATTATTCCAGTGAGAAAACTGGACGGTTGATACAACTTTATTTTCTCTCTAGTTTCCTTTGCATCCATGATAGGGCAGCGAAACCCAGGCCAAATGTGGCGCTTAACTTCTAGTATAGTTCCACTTAAAAAAGTCATTTTCGAAAAAAGTGTCGCTTAATACATTCTTGTGGGAAGGTATCGATATGTTGTCAACCCTTAATAGTGCAGCGTTTTGTAAAATTTTCTATCTCTAACTTCGTAAATAAAATTATTGGTAAAACGAATACAACTATCTTTTATCATTTGAAATCTTATAATCTTTACAGGCCTTCTCAAAATTGTACTCAAATAGCAAGTCTCATCTAAATCATCCTCTATATAATTGTAAAAAATTGTAGAAAAACAATAAAAATTGTAAAAAGCACTAAAGGCACTAACAAAAGATTAAAAAAGCACCAAGTTAGTGCTTTTTCTTAGTTTGGCACTAAGTATAAAATTTTGGCGTTTTGAGGCACCAAAAAGCACCATAAATAGTGCCAAAAGCACTAAGTTGGCATCGCTGTACACAATTGAAAGCCTAAGAATCCAACAACAAATTAATAGAACAATGAATTTGAAGCACAAAGTATACAGAGATGAAAAAAGTGACGTATGAAAAATGCCTAAATCATTTGCGAGGGCAGCTTTCGAAGAAAGAGAAAGAAAACGTTTTTTGTTAGTGAAGTGACAAATGCGTAAAAACAGGCCGCTACTATCTACACAAATTGCATAATCAAAACAAAAAACGCAAAAAGGGCAGCTTTCGAAGAAAAAGACAGAAAAAAACACAATATTTTCTGTTTCGTGACGCCTCTGTATACTCTGCGATTTGAAGGAAGACACGAACAAAATAAATGCGAGCTATATTGTTGCCATTACTTAAGCTGTGATATATTTAAAGTTTAAAGTAATATGTATTTTTTAAATATTAAAATTAATTTTTATATTTGTATGATCCTGAGTACATCTAAAACTTTTTAATGTGATTAAATTTTCATATTGTAAGTCTTTAATGTTTATGTGGTACATTATTGTATTTATTTTATTGTTTTTATAATTTTTAAATAGACAATCCCTTGAAAAAGTCGACAAACAATCGACGAAACGTCGGGAACAAAATATTGTAATTTAAAATTGAATTTTATTTCCATTGAAGAAATTTAGGCCCTATTAGCTTGACAAAAATAATATTCATAAATTCATCACTCTGGCCAAAGAAACAACTACAATAATAGGTTTAATTATTAATTATAATATATATTTTATTTATAGCTAAAGATCCCTTGTATTGGATATATGAGGCCGTAGGCTCGAAAGTGATGTAAGCCACATTACATTTATTAAATACATATTTGTATGGCATAGGGTTTTTTATAAAACAAGAATATAAATGTTAAGAAATCGGGAATCTTATATAAAGGAAAACTTTGCTAATAATTACTGAGTTTTTTTCTCTTTCTTTTTATAAAATTTTTTCACACCCTTTAAGAACCTCTTAATGCATCTTAATATTTTTAAAACAAGAAATCTTTAAAGGATTCGGTTAGTCATTTATCACTTAAATTCAATTCATTTTTTATGCAAAAAAATGAAAAATGTTTTGTGTCCTTATCACCATGACTTGGTCAATTGTAGTTTTATAACATTATTTATTACTTTTTATTGATATGAATATAAAATTTAACATCAAGTGCCTTTCTTTTTTTTTTGGAAAACATTAAAATAAATTTAGCATCTCCAGTTTGTTTCTCTCTCGATGCTACAACAAATTGTTAAGTTTTATTTTTGGCATGTCATATAAAAATTTGCAAAAAATAAATAAATTTTACACAGCAAGTTACAAAAATGAGATTGTGTTTAAAAACAACTTCAATTCAATTACATTCATGACTTAACAAAAAAGTCATGCAAAACAAAGTTGCTCAATTTTAGCATTTCTTTTTTTGCAGATTTAACAAAAATACGTATAAAAACTATTTTGCTTAAAAAATAAATTGTGTGGTAAATAAATTTGAAATAAATGGTTTTAGTTTTGTATAAAAAAAACTTACCTTTTCAAAGTCTTGCTGTGGCTGAGAATTATTCAGTTTTATATCTTGTCATAATTATACAGGGATTTAAATTAGTTAGTCTGTTATTCTTTCTTTTTTTTTTAATAAAGAAATACTTTTTCCTATAAATAATAACCTAGACCATAGAGTTTTAAATATATATTTTAATTTCGTTCATGTTCCACTTGATTCTTTTATGATTTTATTGACTTTATTTGCACGGTGGGACCAACTACAAAATAAGTGATAGCCAAGGCAAATTTTTATATGCAAAAGCTTCAGAAAGGAAACATGCAAAAAACGTGTGAATATGCAAACAAAATTTATTACCTGTATTTTTGTTTAGCAAAATGTTCACAGAGAATATAAATAGGAAAAATTTGGAGTGATATGTTCGGTTTTGCCGAATCTTTAATACCCCTTCTCCATTGTATTAAAAAAAAACATTATTTATGGTTTCTAATTTTTTGAACAGATCTGTGTTTTATAAAAACGAATATTTTCCAAAATATTTCTTCTAAAATTTAACATTAGGATTAAGGAAAATTGATTATTTTGCAATTTTTAAATACTTTCTTTTTAATTTAGTTAAAATTTCCCAATTACATGGGACCCGCCTGAAGAAAAATATGTAATTAAGCTTAAGACTCATGTAAAAATTCCTTGTGTCAAATTTTATTTAGATATCTTCATCTGTATATGGGACCTATGGTCAATTTTGGACCTACCAGGACTACATTTTGTCATGATAGCTTTAAAAAGTAAAAGTTATTATGCCAATTTTTATGATAATACCAATATTTATAAGGAAGTAATGGCATCAAAAGCTTTTTTCGGGAGTAATATTTACCGATTCCAATAAATTTGGAGAGATAATTTTGATTGGAATACAATAAGTTTGGACCAAATTTAAACTTAATACAAACATAATACGATGGTTTAAGGGTACCAAAAACTTGTACGGAAGCTATGCGAAATTATGGACTGATTGGCCAAATTTTCAATGGGGCTTGTGCCAATGAAAACCAATGCACCAAATTTTATCAATTGATCTCCAAAATTGCAATCTGTGCTTTGCGCATATGGTAAACATGGACAGCTAGCTGGACAAATAGACTGGATAGATAGACTCAGAAAGTTATTCTGAGTATACTTTAAGGTGGGTCTAGGACCAATACTTTAAGGTGATACAAGCATCAGCACAAATGCATTTGTACCCAAAACACAATAGTAGAGAGGCATCTAAAAGCAATAAATAAAGGTAAGGATTTTTAAACTATTTTCAATTAATTTTCAAGCGGTTGTCGTTTAATAAAGGTTTTTATTTCAAATCATTTTCAATTTTAATTCAACTGCACATGAAATTTTTTAATGTTCGAACATAGCCGATGACTTGTGAAGATGAGGTATTAAGTAAACAAAATTAATGAATCGAAAATGATTTTATTTTAATTTGGGACTACACAATTTTCAATAAATTTTTATTAGATACGATTTTTTCAAAGTCAGTAATTAGAAAGTGATTTGTTTATACTTATTACGCATCTTGACCTATGCCGTATCGGTTCGAACTTAAAAAAAAATAGAAGTAGTTTTTGTGGCCATGTATAAAAAGGCACAATTCAGCGAAACGTTGCACAATTTTTTAGTCAAACTACTTTCAAATTTTACGTAGCAATGTCACATTAAAATCTCTTTGGTTTGATTCCAAAATCTTCTGTATTTTTTTTTAAGCCAAAATCTGGGTCGATACGTTACATTTCGAACGTGAAATTTTTTCCATAATAATTTAACTGAATAATGATTAAAACAAAATAAAAATTTACCGTTAATTCGAATAACATATTGCTCTTTGAACACTTCCTTAGATTACAGACCATTTAAAAAAAATGTCTTGAATAATTTTTGTTCAATATTACCTCTTTTAAGCAAGATAATGACCCCTATTCTACGTTTCGATTCGGATCGAAATTTTCTCCGTTTTTGGCAACTTTGGTATTCTGTGCCCATGTTCTGTAACTCCCGCGTTGAGAAACTTTTCGATTGAAATGTGAGAACTGAAACAAAAATACCATAAATTGAAACAAACATGTTTTTCTCACTAAACTGTTACTGTAACATTTTTGGAGTGTAATAGCTGTAACGTAAGGAAATTATCCGCCAAAAATGTTACAGTAACAGTTAAGTGAGAAAAACATGTTTGTTTCAATTTATGGTATTTTTGTTTCATTTCTCACATTTCAATCGAAAAGTTTCTCAACGCGGGAGTTACAGAACATGGGCACGAAACGCAGAATAGGGGTGAATATTAAAGAAAACATACAATAAAACATTCTCACAAATAAGAAATTACGTTTGCACAACTTTGTTTTCTGAGTGTTCATCTAAGTGAACAAATTTATGGGTAAATTTATAAAACTAGTAACATCTAAATATTTCTCTATAACAATATCGTAAAATAATCAGCTTTTAATAACTTTTAAATTTTCGGTCACGGTGGACCTTTTGATAGAAATGACCATATGTAAAGGAGGAGGCCAGCAGGTGTGCTAGCAGGATGCCACGCATTGCTGAACACAAGGCAGGTGGGTCCCATGGTTCCTTGATATTCTTAGGAATGATCCATCTACATTGGTTGGTGATCATATGCTGTCTAGTCTGGTATTAAATAGGAATTTTAATGTCCTTATACCTGATGGGGAGCAATGGGCTGAACAATTCTGGTGGCGCGGGTGGGCAGACCAGGCCTGGTTCACACGAATGGTGATACTGCGGCCGGAGATCTACGCCGTCCTCATATGGGCTGAGGATTGTCTAATCTCAAGCAAAGGGCTTGAAGTTATGTATGATGTCGGATATCGAAGCCGGTCTTAGAGCACTATCTTCTTTGGAGGTAAAGTCAACGACTGTTTTATGTCACTGAACGATTTGGCGAAACACAATGACTTGAATTTGTGTTGGTTGACCGCCCCCGACGGCCGTGTGGGCAACGAAAGTGCTGAATTCTTGGCAGAGAGGGGTGCTCACCGTCCATTCATAGGTCCTGAGCTTTATTCAGCGTCGCTGTTAATCACATTAGAGTTACTTTACAAAAATAGTCCCAGCGTGAATTCCTTCACACATTGACGTCCACTTCTGGATTAAGACAGTCCAAAAAATTTGTGACACTGTCTTATGGTAACCCAATAATAAATGAGCTTCGAACGAAGCAGGTTTGTAAGGGAGAAACATAAAAGTTTCGCTTACCATTGCACTTACGAAAGACATGAATTTTATATGGCGAGTTTTCACTTTGCAGCAATACATTTTTGACACATAAAGCGCGTATATAAATTGTTGGATATAACGATCAGCTTTACACATGGAATGTTTTGATACAGTTTTTTTTTTAGTATTCTCCCATACAAACCTGCTTCGTAGTAAGGGAATGCGTAGCACTTGAAATTCTGTTTATACCCACACCACAATAGTGGAGAGGGTATTATGCATTTGTGCTGATGTGTCCAACACCTTAAAATATTGGTCCTAGACCCACCTTAAAGTACTCAAAATCACTTTCTGATCTAACGATGTCCGTCCGGCTGGCAGGCTGGCTGGCTGTCCATGTAACCTTGTGCGCAAAGTACAGGTCGCCATTTTGGAGATCATTTGATCAAATTTGGGTCATAGATTCTTATTGGCACAAGGACCAAGCTTATTGAAAATGGGCCAAATCGTAGGACCACGAGGGAAGATAGGGGGAAATTTCTTCCTCTCAGAAACTATCAAACCGATTTTAATGAAATTTAAAACATAGATAGATCCATATCTATAGGGACACATTAGCTATACAGTTTTTAAAAAATAGGACCACAAGGGGAGGCAGGGGGCAATTTGTGCCTCTCACAAACTTTCAACCCGATTTTCATGAAGTTTATAAACATAGATAAATCCATATTTACATGGACACATAAGCATGATGTGTTTTTAAAAACTGTGGTGTAGGGTATCATATGGTCGGGCTTGACCGACTATACTTTCTTACTTGTTATAATTCTTATTTTTCTTTTTTAAAAATATATGCTTTATATATATATTACCTTTTGAAAATTCATAAATAAATAAAACGTGTTGTTTATTTAAAAAAAAATCCCGAAATCCCGGGATTTTCTAAAATCTATCCCGATTGGCATCCCTAGTTGCCACTGACAATGATATTTTTAAGTGTATAGTTGAACCTATATTTTATAAAAACATTTTGTTGTTATATACAAACATATTTGAAGTTTCAAGGGCGGTAAGAACATTATTTTTAATAAGAAACAAAATACTATTAATCGTGAAAAAGTTGCAGTACTTTTCACTTATAGTCACATCCTTTACTTGCAACCATAACGTGGACTATATCGATAATGTGACTATAAGGCTAATTCACATATATGCCACTATGACGCATATAACCGAATTCGAATATAATCAAGTTATGTGAATAAAGGAAATAAAAAATTCATATAAATTACACCGACATCAGGCTTTTGGTTTTACAACAGAGTTGCATACTGTATAAAAAATAGTTAAATTAATAACAAGATATTTCATAACTGATACCAACGGCAAAAACTAATTTATTACGAGTAGAGAGTTGATGACAAAAATTAAATAATTTATTTCATTCTTTCTTTGGATGGATTTTTGATTCGAAAACTAAAAAGAACTTAGTAAATTTTGCTAATGTGACTATAACACCATTAATTTTCATCACTTTTCTCTTTGACTACTGTGGATAAATGGCATATATGGCAAATGTGCTTATATCGCTAAATGGACTATAGCGTTAATACTTTATATTAAATTAACTTATAGCGGCAAAATAAACAGATAAAATGGACTTTATCGCTAATGTGACTATAAGCGTAGTGACTATAAACGAAAAGTACTATATTAAAAACCACGGTTTAAAAAACTGCAGTCGAAACCAAATTCTGTCGAACAAAAAACGAAAATTTGTCTACAGCAAAAAACGAAAATTTGTCTACAACTTTTCGTTTTTTGTGTTGGTTTGGCCACGACTTTTTACCCTTAATGAATCAGAAGTAAAAGCAACAGTTTTTTTTTTTTTTTGCCAATGACAAATGAAGAAGTGGAAGAAATGGAAGAAATTGCAGTTTTTCTATTTGACTGCCGTTTTTTAAACGCTGTTAAAAACAACAACAGTTTGTTTTTTGACATCGCCTCAAATGGTGTGGTCAAAGAAAACGGAAAATAATTTTTTCACAGTTGTACTTAAATCATAAAAAAATAATTGTCTCGGCAAAAGTTTTCAGACATAAAGCTTAAACATTTCAAATTGTAAAATTAAAAGACACTTAAATTGTATAATAAATTTTGCATTTAACGCTACATGAAAAATAAATTTGTTGCCTCCAACAAAGTTGCTTTTGCTGTTTAAAAGACACTTACTCAGAAAACAAATAGAAACAGCTGGTAATTATTAGTCCATTTAAACGTAATTAAATGCTCATATTTTAACAATAATAACGACAATTTCATTCAAAAAGATGACAACCATTAGAACACATTAATTACCAGTTAAACAAAAATAAATTGTTGTTTTTTATAATATTGCATTTTTATGATGGCTTTTTGTAAGTGTATGTGTGTGAGAAAAGGGGAAAATAATGGAAGTTAAGTATAAGAAGTTTGTCGTTATAATGGACAAGGAAGAATAGTCGGTCAAGTCCGACCATATGATACTCTGCGACTGTACTCTATTTAGGGCCCATGGACAATAATGCCCCCGCCTGAACAAAATTATGTTATGAGGTTAAGATTCATGTAATTGTTCTTGTCCGGAATATTATTTAAATATATTCATCTATATGAGATGTTGTCATGACATAGTAGCATTTCTAGAAGTTGGTACCAACATTTTATGTTGGAAAGATGATTTTGATTACAATAAAAAAAGTTTGGATTAAGTTAAATCTATATACCAACGTAATAAGATGCAGCATGGGCACAAAGACCCTAATCCGGAAAGAAACTTGTATGTGTGATATGTGAAATTATGGACCTACTCGACCCAATTACAACCTATGTACCAAATTACATCAAGTTATCTCCAAAATTTCGACCTGTACTTTGCGCACAAGGTTTACATGGACAGTCAGCCAGCGAAACGGATATCGTGAAAGTGATTCTGAGTCGATTGATATACTTAATGGTGGTCCTAGGATCAATATTTTAAGGTACTGCAAACATAAGCACAAATGCATAGTACCTCCACTGGTGTAAGAATAAAAAGTTGAACAAGAAAAGTTAGTTTTACTTAAAGTTTAGTTGCTTTTAAATTATGTCATGGAATTTTAAATTATAAATGCATGTATTAACAAAGAATGTGCAAATATTCCTAAACACATACAAATTTACATACATATACAAAAACAATGAAAATGGTAATGGATATTTTATTTGTATAATATTTTAGGAAATTAATTTAACAAAAATAACAAAACATTGAGTTTCTTTCTCTGTAACATAATTAAAGCGAAGGCAAGATGTGTTTATGCAAAATAGAATATTTTTAGTGATTAATTAATTTCTTTATCAACCAGTAAATGTGTTTTTCCATACCTGTTAATTATCGATTATGATTAGTTATCAATTAGATTATTTTTTTAAAAAGAATGGTAATGACTATGTAATTCCATATAAAAAAAATCTGATAACTAATTCATACACTAAAAAATCGAAAATATGCGCTTAAAATATGCACTAAAAAATCTAAAATTTGCACTAAAAAAATAAAAAATAGGCACTAAAAACTCAAAAAATTTTCATAAAAAATCGTTTTTTAATTTTACTTAAAACAAAAAAATATAAAAATTCAGATTATTGTTATGTATAAGTACTGTTTTATTTAAAGTGAAACTTTTTCTCGTATTTGAAGAATGCCAATGCATTTTGAAAATATTTAAAATTTTATTTGATTTTTTAGAATCCTTAATTTTTTTGCAAAACGTTTTGTAATTTTTTGAATTCCTTCCACATTGTTATGTTTACTTTTTACAATAACAATTAATTTGATTTGAGTTTTTAGTGAACTAAATTCCTTCTAATTAATTATTGTTTCACCAATATATTCGTAATTGGAAAATACAAATGCTAATTGACTTTTGATGTTATTTAAATTTAATATTTCTTTTACTTTTTTATTTGCATTATCCTTGTTATCAACAAGCCTTCTAACATTCTTAAATTACTAACATACTTAAATTACTCAAAAATTCAGTAATTTCTTCTGGCTGCGGTGAAAGAGGAACCGAGGGAAACATTTCTTTTAATATTCCAGTATGTATTACCGAATTGGCTTCTAATTTCCTACGCAACGCGGCATAACCCATATACCAAGCAAGTAACTTGTAACAGTTTTGGATATAATATTTAAGCCCATTGGAAGCCTTAACCAAGTAAGGTGCTGCATTGGTTTAAAACATAAAGATCATTTGTCAAAATCTTGAACATCTTGTATTAAAATCAAAGCTCCAAAGAATTTATTTATTGATTTTAAGATTTTTTGCAACAATATGCATTTTCACCAAAATATGCAAAAACAATTCGATGCCATTTTAACGCAGATTTAATGATTCGGAAAGATAATTGGTCGAAATTGTTCTTAAACTATCGACTAGGGTTTCTATGCGGGAAAGATTTCCCGGGAATCACGGCACATTTTTTTAAAACTAATCTCGGGAAATTTTTTCCGGGAATTTTAGGGAATTTCGAATTTAATATTTTAAAATTTTAATTTGTTAGCATCGTTATAATTAAAAACGAGCAATAAAAATATATTCTTTAGTCTGAGTTCATACGGCTCATGTCTTTTTGACAAGATTCTTCCTTGTTCTTCTTTGAACATGAATTGGCGTTCAAATCATTCATGTCATGTTGACGACATGTGCTTTTTTGATATTGAAAACAATAACAAAATTAAACAACGAATGAAAAAGCAAAACGTAAAGACAGTTCATGCATCTGTGTACTCGTTTATTTTCACCTCGTCCCTCTCGCCTATAAAGTAGCAATCTTGTCAATATGACATGAGCCGTATGAACTCAGACTTACTAAATTACTAAAAACTACATACAAAACCAACCTTTTTTTCATATGCCAATAAATCAACGGTATTTTTAATTACTGATGAAATGTTTAAAAAGCTTCTTGAAGAAGAAAATGAAAATGTACACGATACATCATCACCAATTCTAAAAAAATAAATGTAAAGAAAATACAAAAGCCTGAAAATATCTTAAAAAAAGAATTTGAACTCTATGAAGTCACGGGTAACAGGCCAATAAATTTAAAATCTTGTATAATGCGCATCTTGCTATAAAACCAACGTCTGTAGCAGGCAATATACATATCAACAAGAATTAAAAATAGAATCTCTTATTATCTGATGAGCTTTTAAATGCTTTATAACACTAAAAAAATTTTGCTTAAAAGAAAATTAAGTTTACCAAGTTGCTATTAATAATAACTACTTAATATTAATAAGTTTTAATAATTCCTGATCTCAAAAAAAAAAAAAAAAATGCATGTACATACGAATGTAACAATTTATTTGGACTGTTGTATATGTGTATGTTCTTTTAAAAAAGTAAAAACTTTTGTCTTGAACTCATTTAATTAAATCATTGTTTTATTCAAAGAATCCCGGGAAACGAAACAAAAAAATCTTATTCCCGGGAATAGAAAAAGTTTGGGAAATTAGAAACCCTACTATCGACAAAAAAACATGCATTTGGAAAGCGCATCCCTACTAATTACTTATTACGATTACAGGTAATTGAAAAATAATCGGGATTACTTGCGATTAATACAAAATAAACAAAAGTAGTCAAAAGAGTAATTTTGTTGAGCTGGTAAGTCCGTAATCAACCATATGTCCCATATAAGTCTCCCCCCCCCCCCCCCCCCCCTCAAAAAAATATTACATTTGAATTAAAGACGTGCATAGATATAACTGTTCGTACAAGTTTCTGTGTGTTAACTGTGTGTTTCTGATATAAGCAAGTTGTTATATTTTTATTTGTGGCATACGCAGAAAAATATATGGTTGGAGGTCACCATATTCTAAGAGCAACTTGCTATGGTTGGATTTTTACAATGTTAATGTTAACAATAATTTCCTCGAAATCAACCGTAATATGGTCAAAACAAACCCAAATTTGTTCATTTGAACCATTTTTTGGTCAATAATAACCATAATAATGGTCAAAATAACCATATTATGTTCATAATTAACCACATTTACAGAATTTGAATAAAAGTAACCATATTATGATCAGAATTAACAACAATATGGTCAGTGTTAACAATATTATGGTTATTTATTTCGTTGTTTTTTTCCTGTTACGTGTTATGTAACATTGTAGAGGGAAAAACAATCATAATTTTGTTTCTTTTAAACATATTACTTAAAATTTTAAATGAAACATACAATGTTTTCAACATATTGTTGTAATTATTAACTACTAGCTGGCCGCCCCGGCTTCGCTCGGTAGCTGATTACAAATGATCGATGGAGCCGTTTTCTGGTTTTAGGTAAATCGAAAAAAATGGGCGGGGCAATATTTCCTTTCCGTAAAAACCTAAGTTGGACGATGGCGATCGTTTTAAAGAAAAAATCGTCCAAATCGGTGAAATAAATAGAAAAAGTGGGCGTAAAAGAGGGCGTGGTAAATTTTTCTTTCGATGAAAACTTAAAATAGATGAATACGAACATTTGAAAAAAAATAGTCAAATCGATGAAGCCGTTTTCTGATTTTAGGTTAATGCAAAAAAGTGGGCGGGGCAAAATTTTCTTTCCGTAAAAACATAAGTTGGACCATGGCGATTATTTTAAAGAAAAAATCGTTCAAATCGGTTAAGCTGTTCTCAAGTTATGCGATCAGCAACTGACAACATTTCATTTTTATTAATAACATGTTTGAAAACAACCATTATATAGTTATGGCTTATGGATGAATGAATTTAACTAAACATGGTTGCCGGTGACAATAATATGATTAAAGTAATAATTATATATTTTAGTGTATGGTTGTAGCTTTATTTCATTGAAAAATTATATTGTTAAATTCAACCATATTTGAAGTTTCAAGGGAGGTAAACACTTTGTTGTTTAATTGAAACAAAATATTATTAATTATGAAAAAAGCTTAAAATAGCAATAGTTTTTTTCCATTGCGGGGACCATAATACGTTTTTTTAACCATACTTCAACCATGTTTTTTCTCTACGTGTACTTTTATGCCGTATCTATGCCGCTTATTAGGTATGTAATGCCGGAAATGTATCTTTGCACGGCATACGCCTCTTTGAACTTAGACTGGAGCATAATTAGAACGTCAGATATTTTGCGAAGATGATCATTCAGCTTTGCTTGGCTTTCGTTATCAGAAGTATGAAGTATGCTCAATAGATGTTCAAATCTGTTCTTGCTTCCTGAATATATTCTGAATCTAATTAAATTAAGAAATCAATTTCGTAGGGATTGGGTGAGATACAGGCAATTATATTATTTCAATTTAATTACCAAATATTCAAACTTTATTCGTAACGAAATTCATTTGTTTAGAAACCGGTAGTGGAATAAAAAACCAAGTGCAATGGACAAAGGATCAAAACCTTTCTGGAATGTTACCAAAATTTTAAAGAATAAGACAAGAAGATGTCATTCTCTATTAACACTTGATGGTATCCTAGTTTCAGATGAAGACAAGGCAAATGTTTTTGCAAACAGTTTTAAACTAAATCATAGGGTTTCTGAAGAATCAGGTTCAACTAATCATACTAATATGGTCCATCTGGTAATTGATCACTCCTTTCTCCGAAAAAGTTACGGTAAGTGACGTTGAGATGATTATATGTAATCTTAAAAAAAGGAAATCCTGTGGTTTAAATGAAATAAATAATCGAATGCTAAAAAATCTACCTAATATTGGTGTTCGTTTTTTAACAAGCATATACAATTCCTGTTTGAACTTGCAGTACTTTCCAAATATTTGGAAAACTGCCAAAGTTATACCTGTTCCTAAACCTGGCAAAATGCTAAACATCCCTGAGAATTACAGGCCTATAAGTTTATTAAGTAGTCTGGGAAAAATTATAAGCGAAAAAATTTTGCTCGTTCTAAATACTAAAAAGATATTACCTGATGAACAGTTTGGTTTCAGAAGATCTCACTAAACTATTCATCAGGTCAAAAGAATTTGTAATGATGTCAAAAGTGGTTAAGTATCAAAAGAATCTACAGCGCTTGTACTACTTGACGTTGAAAAAGCATTTGACTCAGGCTGGCACTGCGGCTTAATATACAAAATGATTCAATTTAACATTCCATTGTTTCTTGTTAAACTTGTAAAAAACTTTTTGTGTGATAGATATTTCTGCGTTTCTGAAGGAAATTCCTTTTCTGATTTAAACAGCATTCCAGCAGGTTTACCGCAGGGCTATGTTCTTGGACCAATTTTATAAAATATCTATTGTGCTGAGATGCCCTCAATTAGACGATGTAAATTCGCTGCTTATGCAGATGACATGGCAATTTACTATACTCATGAACTCAGTCAGAATATTTTGATTGAAATTCAATGCTTAATGAAGCAGCTGCTCCCCTAAAATTTGAAATAAGAGAAATCAAAAGGCTATTTGTGATTTATACCCCAAGAATGCTCCTGGTTTTGATAATAGGTGCGTTTGAGTACTTTTACAGTAAAATGCAGTAAATGAGTAAACTGAAAAATTTGCTCTCACAAAAAGATGTTGTCCAAAAAAGTACGCGAACGCAAAATTTGTAAAACTTAGTAAAATAAAGGCAACAGCTGATGGCAAATAATTGAAGTGTTGAAAATGTGGACACTTTAGATTACTTAACTCGTTTTCTTATCGGTACTCGATTAAATACTTTTTATAACACGAACATTTTTGGAAAATGCAAACAAACTATTTTATGTAATCTTTCATATTTGTTTGTTTTTTATTTTATTTGATTTTAGTAATTTGTAGCGGGTTAAATTATTTAAAAGAACATGAATAATTTGTTAGCTATTGATTACTTAAGTATCCAAATACTTCACACTTTTACAACTCTAAAAAATTAACATAACAAAAAAAATTTCAAAAGTTTGTATTTAGCCAAATAAATGCTTCACAAACCAGTGTAATTAATTAATATTTATTCACTTTTGGTTTTGTTTAAATTTTTTTTCAACTTTTCTTTTATTTAACAATTTTTTCACAATTTGTATGCTTTTTATTTGTTACTTTTGTTTGTTTACTTTTTGTTTTTTTGATTTACTAAATTTTACTGCAAACATTTCTGCAGTAAACATTTGTAAATACTCAGACAAGAACTGTCACTTTTCGCTCTCAATTTATGTTCTCATTTACTGCATTTTGTGTACTCGAACGCAATTTCGTAAAATGCAGTAAAGTTTAGTAAAAAATAGTAAAAACTTTTGTGTTCTCGAACGCAACTAATATCAGCAACAAAATTCTTTTAAAGCTACCCAGCATAGCAAAGAAAAATATTCTTTTAATTTTTAATGCTATTTTACCGATGTTGAATGTGAACCACACCTTAACGTCAAGTTTTTTTCTGCATTTCATTTGACATTTTTCAATTCCAGACTAACTCAATTTGAACCATGGAAAGATATACAATTGAGCAACGCGTTAAAGTTATTCAGGCTTATTATTAAAATGGGTGTTCACATCAAAATGCATATCGTGCATTTCATCGTTCAAATGTGCGAACAATCGGAAAACACGTGCAAAAATTTGAGCACACCGGGTCTGTAGGTGATGTGAAAACACCAGTGAACGCTCGTACAGCTTATACTGCAGAAAATATTGCTGCTGTGCGCGATTGTGTTGCTAAAGAGCATTCTACCTCAACTCGCCGTCGTTGATGAACATTATGCATAAAGTCTTGCATTAACACCAGGGATGTCAGCGCCTTGCACAATTGTGCAAATTAATTCACATGTACGCTTACGCTCTTTTATTTTGCGAGCGTAAAATATAATTGTTTACTGAGAAACTCTCTCATTCAGCGGGAAATATCGCAAATATTGCAAGGCCTGTTTTGAGGCCTCTAAATATATTTATGTATATAAATAAATATACAATAACTGTATGTAGGTACATCTTTTTTTTTTTTTTTTTGTTTTATTATCTTTTTTATTTTATTTATTATCTATGTTTTTGTTTTGTTTTATTTCTGTTTTTGACATTGTACAATGATTTTAAAACAGGGATTTCCATTTCTTTGCACAATTGTGGTTATTTTTTAAGATAGAATTTTAAAATTTTATAAAAATCCAAATTTTTAATATTTTTAATTAGGCTTAAGTTCATGAAATTTAATTTTTATTAAATTATTTTTGTGAAGAAAGGAATTTTACAACATGAAAATTAATTAAAATTGTTATTGATAATCTTTCATTCTTGACGTGGCTCGGGCTCGAACAAAAATATATATGTAAAGTGAATCCTAATCAACAAAAATTTCAAATTTTCAAAATAATTGTTTTGCATTTAAGCTAACGATATGTGTTTTGTTCGTGAAAAAAATTCGTTGATGCCTGTAACAGGGTCCCTTTTTCTTTCGTTAAAAAGACGTACCTAAATGCAGAAATTATTAAGAAAAGAAAAAGCCACAAGAATTTGTTGGTATTTTGTGATTGTAAAAATATTTTTGTTTCTGTACCAATCGCGTCGGTGGGTTTTTTTTTTTTTGAAAACTCTTTTCTTAAGTAGGTAAAAATATTTAAAAAAGTCTTGTTTTGCTACAATTTATGTGTAAACCTATACACATAAAAGCAAATGTGACAGCAGGTAAAATTTTTGGGTAAGAAGATGTGTTTTATTGATGTATTAATGAAACTTTATTGTTTCGCACTATTTTTATTGCTTACTTTTTTATGCTACAATTATATGACCGAGTCTAAAGAGTAAACCTTACTACTTTATGGTATTTATTTAACGTAACTTTGACGTAACTTTGTAAAAAGTTATGATATGCCATTAGCTAGAATTAAAATGTATGCACAGATGTTTGAAGTATGAGTAACCTAACACCGTGAATACCCTTTCTATTTTACTTACCACTATGAATACCCTAACTTTTTACTAAAATAACTTTTTCACGTTAGAATTCTCATGTAATTCATTTTATTTTTGAATAAATAGACCAGGGAAATCCATTTCTATGTACAATTGTGCAGGGCTGTCAGATATGGCGATTTCTCGCCAAACGTGGCGATTTTGAAACGTGTTTGGCGATGGGATTTCCCATTTGGCGACTGGCGACTTTTATGGCGATTTCTGATATAACTGGCGATTAACTTGGCTATTTTTACCTTTTATATTATTTCGGCGATTTTGTTTAACAACTTGTCATTTTTTGTTATCATTACTAATATAAAAAACATATTAAGAGGGAGTTTACACGGTGTCTATTCAGACATGTCTAACAAACACGTTTGCTTTGTTTGTAGGCGATCGGGGTAGAGAAGAAAGAGGGGTTACCAAACAGACATGAAATGAGTTTTCATGTAATGAGTTCATTTTAGACCTTGCGTTTCTGGCGGATACAAGCAGTATTTTAAATGAGCTAAATTTGGAACTACAAGGAAAGGGAAACAATTTAAGTGACATATATACGATTGTTTTTAATTTTAAAACCAAATTATTTTTATTTACAAATGAAATAAATAATGAAGATTTTTCCAACTTTCCTAAAACTTTGCTTATTTATGACAAGGAGAAATATTTGAAAAAATCTTAGTATTTGGCAATTTTTGAAAACCTTTTTTACAACTTTCAAGATCGTTTTCAAGATTTTGAGGATATAAAACCACTACTTAACATATTCCAAAATCCCTTTAAGTGCGACATTGCGAGTTATGAATTCAGCATGCAGTCGGAACTAATCATACTTAGGAGCGAAATTAATCCTACAGACAGGGAAAATATTATTGAGTTCTGGAAAAATTTAGACGGGGCGCTATATCCTATATTAAAAAAAAATTCCTTCAAATGTTTGTCGCTCTTCTCCTCAACATATCTTTGCGAACAAATATTTTCCGATTTGAAATACATTTGCTCAAAACAACGCAATAAATTAACATCCGCAAACCTAAAAAATGTTTTGTTGCAATATAAATTTAGAAGATATTATTGGTAAATAAAAGTATTTATTATAGGCTAGTAAAATCTGCTCTTTTTATAATGGTGGTAAATACTTACAGAATATTTTTAAACTTAATATTTGCATTAGTATGAGCAAATCAATTTTCATTGTTAGAATTCGCAAAGGTATGTTGAGCAAAAAACGAAAAATATTGGAAAGAATTGTATTAGGTTGTAAAAAGACTTCAAATATTGTGAACTGCGCAATTTTTCCAAAAAATAAGCAAAGTTTCTGAGGTTCCAAATTAAATTTATTTAAATAATAACTGATTGTGTCTGTCCATAACTCAACATTTTTCGATAATTGTATTATTATTTATTGCTTTTAAGTCTTCATAGCAATAAATGTAAGTTAACTTTAAATGGTCTGATGAAAAATTAATGGGAAGCATGAACTATATTTCCTCGCATAATGCTGGCCCTGGTGTTTGCATCGCCCTTTCATGAAAATGTTTTGTAAGTTGTAATACCTTACCTGATTCCCAACAATTTAATCGAACATAGATGACCCTTAGAAAAGGTCTTTAATAAGGCCTCGCCATAGGCCTCGCAACCGCATATTTCGCCCGCTGGGCATGTAAGAGATAAGAGTAATCTCACCAACACAATCATAATTGGTTTTAAGAAATTATAGGAATTTAATAAATTTATTATTTGAGATATTCCCCCAAATTTATTTTAAATGAGTTTTAATTGATGGCGGTTAAGCATGTCTAAACTTCAAACATATTTTTAAAAAGTTGCAAACAAAACCTCTTATCCAGGATTATATATTTTAAATTATTTTATTTCAGCAGTATAAAAACGAATAGTAATATGAATATGCTTTTTGTATGAAATATCAGTCAATTCGTCGATCACAAATTAAAGCCTTCCATGAGATTGTTTGATTCCATAAATTTTTCTTTAAGTTCTTGGTAATTTAAAATAAATAGAACTTAAGAATTTTTCCACATCGTTGATTTCGCCGGTATGTTGTAGTTTTTAGCATGAAGTTATGCTTATGAACTACTTAACAGCCGTACCACAAAGCACACAGAGATGAAGAAAGAGAAAGAAAACGTTTTTTGGTGGTGAAGTGACAATGTGTCAAAACAGGCCGCTACTTTCAACACAAATTGCGTAATCAAAACAAAAAATGTTAAAAGGGCAGCTTTCTAAATAAAAGACAGAAAAAAACACAATAAGGAAGTTGGGACGTTTTCATCCGCTTACGCTGATATGCCATACCCTAACAAGAGCATCAACGTTGTGCCCCAAACATTAGTGTTAACTTTCTTGATTAATAAAACGCACATAATAGAAATAAAAATAAGAGAAAAAACCGATAGATTGACGAAAAAATAGCTAAATTTACATTATTTATTAACATAGCGGCCAACTTCACTATTAAACGCGTTGTCAAAATCGGATTTTCCCATTGTAAAGCGTTGACGCCGCGCTATTTAGGGATGCTTCATACAAATTGTATTGGCATGAGAATTTTTGACAGCTAGAATACATTTTCCGCTCTTGTTAAGGTATGGCTGTAAGAGTTTTTCATTCTTTATTGGCAGCATATTTTGGTAAAGTATTATTATAGTATTATAGAGTTAAGTTTTAATTGGCGTTTATTTATGTCAAGCTTGTGGAATAATTAAAGGTGATTAATAAGTCGTTACGTTGAAGAACTTTTGCAACTTATCATTTGAGGGCCCTTTAACCACCTTTGTCTTTAAAATAACTTCGATATATCACTGAGATGATATCTTTATAAATATACTAAATATACATAGTATTTAGAATACTGGCAAATTGCTAATTACTTTTTACATTGCTCATAATGTTTTTTTTTTACTTTTGTTACACTTTGTTTTGACATTCTTTATAAAACCTTCAAGTTTGCCCAATATTCAAGTAGAAAAACACTTAAATTACGGATAAATTTATAACAAAAGTAAGGAAAATGTATACATATTACACATTACAAAAATAGCCGGTTTATTTTACCAAAATAACCGGTTTATCCGATATTCAAAAAATAGACATTTTAAATTATTCGACTTGGGCAAAATTAAAATAACCGGTTAAAACCGGTCGAATACTATTCGATCGATCTCCCTAGTGATGAGGCACATTTTCACCTCAGCGGATTCGTCAATAAGCAGAATTGACGCTTTTGAGCGAATGATAATCCAAGAGTAATTGTCGAAAAACAATGCACCCACAAAGAGTGACTGTTTGGGGCGGTTTATGGGCTGGCGGCATCATCGGGCTGTATTTTACCAAAATGAGGCCGGTCAGGCAGTTACTGTGAATGGTGTTCGCTATCGTAAGATGATAACGAACATTTTATGGCCAGAATTGGTAGATATGGATGTGGACGATATGTGGTTTCAACAGGACGGGGCCAGTTGCCACACAGCTAACGAAACAAAGGCTCTTTTTCGCGACAAATTCAATGGCCATATTATCTCACGTGGTGGCAATGTCAGTTAAAAAGCTCAAAGGATAAAAAAGTACAAAAAACAACGCAGGGGTACTGCGGTACTTTTAATATGAGGAAGTACTGAAAAAAGTACCAAAGTACTGAATTTTTCAACACTGATGTATAAGCTTTTTTCCCACACTTTTTGTTAAAAATGTTAATATATCAAAACGAATTCAACAAATAGTTGGGACGATCTCATTTCCAACAGAATTGAAATGATTATTGGTAAACGTTTGTTTAATATATTCATTTTCACAAAACTATTCGTAATTGTTTTTTCTTTACGTCAAAATTTTAATTTGTCAAAAATTTTACAATTTCACACAGCACAAGGCCCATGATCATTGTTTATCATTGCACACATACACGTTTTTTTCTTTTGCTTTGTATATGTGGTAGTAAATTTTTGACAACAAAAAAGAATCGTTTTTTGTTTTTGTACAAGTAAGCGGACCGATAGATGGGCCTTGACACAGCACAGATATGAAAATTTTCTACCACAAACAAATTTCATTTCACCATAGAACTTTGCTACCGTTTCACACACACCCTATATATACATATATAACATTAGGGTGGTCGTTAACTGTATGGATCAAATTTTTTTTTCTATTTTTCCATGCTCTCACCCCCCAATTCGGTGGGTATTGATAAAAAAAACAACTCAAAAAAAATCCAACTTTTGATTTTAATGGTCACCCTAGGGTACCACTGTACTCTTTGGCTTTGAATTGTATCAAAAAAGCACAATTGCACTAACTTTATCAACCGTGGTACGTTAGAAACAAATGATATGCGTTTGACTATTTTTTTTAAGCAAACGCACACAAACACAAATATTAAAACTGAATTGACGTGTGTAAGAAAAAACAGTTCTAAAGAAAAAATTCTAATCAATGCTGCTGTTTACTTTTTATTTTAATTAGATTTTGTTCAATATGAGTTTTAGAGAAAACTTGTTAAGGCAAAAGTTGTTGGAAACTTTACTCACAACAACTTCTTAGAAAACGATTTTTATGTAAAATTAATATTTTCCTAAATATAAGTCATACAAGTCGGACTTTACGATTTTTCTCAAACTTTTTTTTGGAGTTGTTTTTTTATCAATACCCACCAAATTGGCGAGTGAGACCTAAATAAATCCAACTTTTGATTTTAACGGTCACCCATATATGTACATATAACATATATTTTTGGCTTAATGGGAATTACGAAATTATTTATTAATGTTTTGCTTGATATTTTGAAAGAAAGATTTATTTTGTGAATTTCGAATGAATTGTCGAATAAGAATAAAGTGGGTTCTGCAACCTTTAACAAAATTATGTCAAAAACTTTTTAGCAAATTCCTAAACCACATATAACATATTTTCTATACAAATTTGCAAACTTGTTATAAATTTAGTACCTTATTTTTACAACTACAAAATTAACACGCACAATCCTTTTCGCAAATTGGACACATTTTCCAATTGGATTTTTTCTTCGTAATTTCATGTTTTGCACACAAATAACAATAAAATTTTATAAAACCCGTATTATTTTATATTTTCCGATTTTAACCGATCAAAAACTTCATTTTAGTCACTTAAATTTAATTCGATACTCATGATTTAGGCGGTTAAATCAGAACCGGACGCAAACAAACTAAAAACTAATTAGCACTTTGACATTTCTGCGCAGCGTTGTAAATGGTAAATAGTACGTTAAACAAACGACTGTAAGCGGAAACAAATAGCGAATACTTCTTTCTACTTATGTACTTAAATTTAAATCGATACTTACCATTAATACAAATTTGCGGACCTGGTATAAAATCCTCTTTAGTACCTTATTTTTACAACTACAAAATTAACACGCACAATCCCACTCGCAAATTGGACACATTTTCCAATTGGATTTTTTTCTTCGTAATTTCATATTTTGCACACAAATAACAACAAAATTTTATAAAACCCGTATTATTATTTTATATATTCCGATTTTAACCGATCAAACACTTAATTTTAATCACTTAAATTTATATGGATATTCATGATTTAGGCGGTTAAATCCGAACCGGACGCAAGCAAACTAATTACTCATTAGTACTTTGGCATTTCTGTGCAGCGTTGTAAATGCTAGTACTATGTAATAGTACGTTAAAAAATCGATTCTTACCCTGCGGCCACACGATCAAGTTCAAGGTATATGTAAATATACCTTGATCAAGTTTTTCTAGATAGTCGTTTACATATACTGCTTGTCAATACATACATTGAAAGCTGTTACGTGGGCTGCACTCATTTGTAAGCTATTTACTTTCAAGATGTCATTAAGAAAACAATTTACAAAGACAAACTTGTAATCAGCTGTTAAATTGAAAGTAAAATTGTCCAGCAAATGGAAAATTGAAATTGAAAGCAATTTCTTGGTCAATTTAAAAAGTGTGAAAGTGTTAGTAAAAAAGTGACAGTGTATTGGAAATTGAAAGGCAAAACTTGATCGTGTGGCCTCCAAGCAACGTGGCCATTTTGGCATTTTTGCAGCTAAATTTAGCATTTTTTTGTCGGATTTAGCTGCAAATTTTCCATTTAGCAGTAACTATTTTTTTTAGCATTTTTCAACTACATATTTAGCACTTTTAAATATTATTTAATTTAAGAATATTAAAGTTACCTCTTTTTATAAAGTATACCACACTTTTTTGTTGAATGTATGTACATACAAACCCCTATCCCTAAGAAATTACAACTTTGGAACATCAGTGGCAGAAACTAAATTCATATGAATTGATAAATAATAACTCAACAGTTGATTTCTGGATAAATGTATATGGATGTAAAAATGCATTAAAAGAAAATCTATTCAGTGAATTAGCTTCTTTTGCAATAAAGTTCTGGTTTTGCCATTTAGCAACACCGAAGTTAAAATAGGTTTTGAGTGGTATAAATCTCCTAAAAACGAAAAAAAAAATGTTGCGATAGTTTTAAAAAAATTTACGACCTCATTTAAAAAGGTGATAAGAACATATGTTGTAATGATATCTCAATCGATTCTTCAGAAGCTGAAGAAGAATATTCATTTGATGACGTATTTAATTCAGTGTTCGAAAATAAACAGTACATTATTTAGCGTTCGGCTCACACACCGAAGAACGATATCTATTTTTTTAGTGTTTGTGTAAACATACACAAACCTTAAACCGTTCGTAACTATTTTCAAGAAAGAACCGAACGTTATATAATGTTCGGTTCTTCGTTTAAAACCAGAACAATTGTAGTGATACTGTGGAAAAACATTATATTTTAATGTTCTATAATGTTTTTTTCGTGTGTGTATTTTGTTTTTGTAAAAAATGTTTGGTTTTTTTTTTATCAGCAAAAAGCGACGAACATTAACGAGCCGAACCGAACACATTGAAGTTCGTGGATTTTCAAAAAAAAAACCGAACGGAATTTAATGTTCTCATCATTTGTTGTATGAAGAAAACAGCATTATTTTTGTGTTCGAAAGATGACAAACAGGGAAACGTTATTTTTTTTTAATGAATTTCTACACAAACACTATTAGCGTGTGTGTTTTCCACAAATCTACCGAACCGAACATTAAAGAACGATATTTAGTGTTTTTTTTCGAACACTGATTTAATTTATTAAATGAAATTTTTTACTAAGCATGTTATATAAATTTTATTGAAATACTAAATAATAGCCACTTATGAGTCAAGCTCAAGTATCTTTTGTTTGAAAACTTGTTATGTACGTATATAAAGACTTACATATATTTCTTTTATAGTTTTAAGACTTTTTGTGTTTAATTAATATTTTATTGTTATTTTATAATCTGGGGCCAAATTACCGCATTCGATATCGATCGAAATTACAATACAATTCAAATCGGAATTTCGATCGATATCGAGTGCCGTAATTTGGCCCCAGTTTGTTTTATTGATATAATGTGAGTTTATATGGAAGAATTATGTAAAATAAATCATGTATAAAGGCAAATTAACTAAGATAACAAAAAAATAATACAATTTTAATTTAGCATTATTTTTTGGCCGTTTAGGATGTTTTTAAGCATTATTTTAAAGCCAATTAAGCTGTAAAATATTTTTTGATATGGCCACACTGCCTCCAAGTTAAAGCTGGAGGTCCGCACCACGCATTACACGCATTTTCGCTGTCTACGCAGCTGTCAAAAAAGAAGAATCTGAGGAGTTATATGTAACAAGTTACATGCACAAAAGCGTAGGATGCATTGAGGCGTTGAATGCAAAAAGTAGGTTTACTTTCTACTTTTGTAAGCGTCACAAGCAGCGTTCGAAAAAATCAGCTGGTTTTGACAAATTAAATTTAGTTTTTAGTTGTGTTGATGCCGTATAAAAAGCGCGTTGCATATATCTTTAATTATAGAACGAATGGAAGGTATAAAAATCATGCAATGCGTAGAGGCGAAAGTGCGTGGTGTGGACCTCCAACTTAACGGAATCAAATAACGAATACATGCATACTTCTTGCTAGCTACGTTAATTTAAATCGATACTTTTATCAAATTTACACATTTTCCAATTGGATTTTTTTCGTAATTTCATATTTTGCACACAGATAACAATGACTAGCGCTATCTTGCAAAAATTATTATTATTGGTATAAATTCTTTCTTATTCGACTTTATTATTAAAATGTATATTAATTTGATTAAGCTTGAGGTCTTTTTTTATAAAAAATATTGATTTTATAAAATTTTTGTTTTGTTAAAGTAAAATTAGATATGAAGAGATGAAATTGGATAAAGTAAAACCTGTTCGGGAAGCCAGCCGATCAATAACGAATCTTACATGAGGTAAAAATTAAAATCAAGTTAACGTTGTGGCAGTACTAAGATGAACGTGTTAATGCCGAGGATGCTAAGATATTTCAAAAATAATTTTTTAATTATTATTTTTGTTATTTTGTTTGTGGATTATTTATATTTCTAATAAAAAATTTATATAATATTGAAATAAAAAAGTATTTTTATATAATGGTTAGTGCTAACCAATATTTACGTTATGAATAACTAGTTAGTGCTAACAAATATTTCCGTTATGACTAACTAGTTAGCGTTAACCACTTTTTAGGATATCATTGACTAGTAAAAAGTAGCAGAGTACGCAGTAAAGATATATGTTCCGTAGTCGAGTGGAATTGATTGGTTAGAAAGAGAGGCAAAATCAAATGT
This sequence comes from Pollenia angustigena, assembly GCA_930367215.1. Lineage (NCBI taxonomy): Eukaryota > Metazoa > Arthropoda > Insecta > Diptera > Polleniidae > Pollenia > Pollenia angustigena. Next base: position 169,759,721 of record OV884059.1, on the reverse strand, counting down.
ACACAAGAGTTTCGGTTAGTTTTTTCATTTAATAAACTAAAAGAAACTTTAACCAATATATCAGTCAACACTCCCAGTCATAAACCTAGTAAAATGACCGGTAGTCTTCTTGTAGGGACTTTCACATTTCTATGCAGCGTTGTAAAGGCTAGTAGCACGTTATAGTACGTAAAAAAGCGACTCTTATCGACCTCAAATAAAAAACAACTGTGTGTCGCGTTGTCACTTTTCTTTTAGCTCAAACAAAAAGAATTCTACATTTTTTAACAGATTTTATTAAACCATAATTTCAATAATGACAAAAAATAATGAAAAGCAACTAATTGAAGAAGTAGTAAGTGAAAATTTTCAAAATGAATATATAAAGTTATTAAGCAAGTAAAGCGTTTTTTATAAACCACGTCATGTTTTTAGTGTTTAATAATTTTAGTAACTAATGTTTATTCTAGGAGGTCAAAGTAAACAAATGGGATGCTACTGCTGTTAAACACGCTCTAGATGATGCTGTTAAGAATGCCTTATTTGTCTCTAGACCACAATTGAAAGAACAATTTGGTTTAATCAATACCCGCCTGGTTTTTTGTACTCTAGCAGTAGGAGTAGCAGTTTTAGCCCATGGCTGGGATTTCACACATCCATTCCCGGAATCAAAACCAGTACTTATGTTCTGCGTATTCGCTTACTTTGTTTTAATGGGCATTTTAACTTTACACACTACATTCCGCGAAAAGGGCACCTTTGCTGTGGCCTTTGAAAAAACTTCGAATGGCACTCAAAAAATTTGGGAAGCTAGTTCCGATATGAAGAAATATGATGATAAATATACTTTGGTGCTTTCTGTGAAGGATTCTAAATCCTTGAAAGAAGCTACTAGTGTTAAATCTTGTGCTAATTTTGTTGATGTCAATGGTATTATAGTCGATAAATTGGTTGTTAATGAAGTTAATCGTTTGTACAATTCTTTATCGGCCGAGAAAAAAGAAAAATAGTTTTTTTCATCTAAAAGTTAGGAATATTTATTAGAAGAAAATCAACAGGATGGCAAACTCGAAGATAATGCTATATCCAATGAATTCGTTTTAGTTAATAAATAAATAAATGTTAACTAATATATCATAAATTGTTTTATTCGACCTAAGTAGCTTTTGAACCGGTTTGGTTAATTTTCACTAATAATTTTCCAGTAAGTTTACTCAAGTTGAAAGTGAAAAAATCTATGTAAAAGATTAAAAAAATACATACCTATGTACTAGGGAATGTTAAATCGATTTCGATTCCAACTGAAAATCGATTTTGTGGTAAAAAAAATAGATGTTTTGCAATCGAATTAACGTATGCGATTTTTTTTTTTTTTTATTAATTTATTAATACATTTTCATTACAATATTTGTTTTGCCCCAGCGTCATATGACATTGTTGAGGCGAGTTGGCACAAATAAATTCAAAATAATAAATTAATTAACAATATGAGATCAATAATAAATTGCATTTAGTATAGGTTAAATAGAAAAAAAAGACGAGGAAATAAAAAACAAATAAAAAGAAATAACATTTACATTAAAAGCATTTCTAAACTATTTAACAAGTGTGTTTTCAAATTCAATTTAAAAGTCGAAATTCTCTCAATGTTTTTTAAATCTTCTGGCAAATTGTTAAATTCCAAACCACCAATATATTCTATCTTCTGCTTAGTAGTTTCTAGCCTGCATCTTGACACCCTTAGATTTGAATTGTTTCTTGTGTTGAAAACTGTTTGATTTCTTCCAAATAATATCGTATTATGACCAATATTAGGTCTGTCTGCGTACACATATTTTGCGCAAAATGTTGCAAAATGTTGTCTGCGTACTCCAAATCTCTTGCAGCGAGAGAGCCAAAAAGAGAATTTTTTGACAGTTGGAAGTTAGAGAATTTGCAAAATGTTACTGGAGAAATTTCCGCTTGCAAGATTTTGCAAAAAGTTTGAACAGCTGTTTGAATGAAATAGTTTTTGTGAAATGAAAATAAAAATTTAAATTTAACAATGGCAGAAGTAAGTAGTTAGAATTGTGTTGATTTTTAACGTTTATAATAAATTATAATAAACAAAACATTTTACTTCATGCTAGAAACATCCAAATATACAGTGCGACCGTGGCGTAAGTGGAGTGGAGATGGCAGAACCGATAGAACCAGCAGAACTTTGTGGGACAAAGAGACGAGTATTTGCAATTGTGTTCCTGGCGAGCACTTCACATCCAAATTATTTTTCTCCGTTGTCAAGCTGTTGGAGGGCACTGTATTGGGCATTTCTTTATTTTTTTCCGTTGTAAGCCGGCACCAGAGAAGCAAGCCGATTAAAAATTTTCGGCGGCAGCTGAAGGCGAAAAATATTCGGCGGCGGCGGCTGAGCTGCTTTGCGCCGATTTTTTTGATGACTATATCTATATGTTTACTTATGTACAGTAAACATATAGATAAACAAACAGTTAAACAAAACAAAAAGGCAAATAATGATTTATTCGTTTAAAAAGTATAAATATTATAAAAGATAAATTAAATAAAAATACCATTTAGTTGTACTACGGTCGTAACAGATATAACATTAGGATTTTCTTAAAATTTGGAAACAAAAGGCATTTTAAAATAGTAAATTAATTAATTTTTAAAATTTATATACATATGTATTAAGTTTGTGGCCTATTATTTTTTATAAAAATAATTGTTTTATTTTATCCTATATTTCGTCACGTCTTTGTGTGACTTCTTACGGGAAAATTAACGATTTAAAATTGTTTAAATAATTTTGGAAGAAAATTTTCAAACTGTCACAAATTTAATAATAAAAAGCAAATTCTTAACTTTGTTGGTACTTTTATTATATCATTTAGGCCCGTTTTCACAACTTACCGATAGCTAAAAGTAGACTTTAACCGGCCTTATAAAAAGTGTTCCATTATTAAAACTTCACTTTAACCTAAAGTGGGCGATTAGGTAGATTAAGGTTCATCCAACCTGGTAGGTTAAAGTAAAGTTGTTATAATGGAACACTTTTTATATGGCCGATAAAATCCTACCTTTAGCTATCGGTAAGTTGTGAAAACAGGCCTAAACGTAGTTTTATTTTAGAAATGTTGAAAATAATAATCAGATACAGATAATGCCTCACAAAATTATAAACAGTAAAGCTTCGTACAGACGATGGTCAGATCTTACAATATTGGTAAGCAGCGTTGCTTAAATTGCATTAAAATTGGCTAAAATGTCTTACAACTGTGTTAACATTGTAAGCTCATTTGTATTTGCAGAAGTGCAAAATTAATGCATCTGACAATGAACCATTGTCAGAAAAATATTGCTGTTGGCAACGCCTGCTTACAATATTGTAAGATCTGACCATCGTCTGTACGAAGTTTTAGGCCCGATTTTACAATTTCAGATTCCGCACTGGTTTTTTCAGAATATAGTTGCTTGACATTTTTCGACTCATTGATCAATTGTACAACACAATTTTTTTACCATACATATGTTTTTTTATTATTATCACTATGCATTTTACCATAGATGTCTTCAAATTTCCTTAACAAAAAAAACTTAATACTCCTTTAACAATTGATTGTAATGGAGAGATTATGCAGAAAGAGTGTAAACATAAAATATTTTTTGCATGTAAAATAAGTATATAAAACTGTCTTTAGAAGTAGAAAATACAGGAAATTATAAAATTAGATATGCTAGGAAACCATTATTTTATAAGAACATATACTTTTTTTCTAATAAAAAACAATAAAAGACGATGATAATCAACATTTTTTTCATCCTGGTAGACCATTCTGGGGAAATGCCCATAAGGTAACAGTGCCACTAAATTAATTAAATACCGATTTACGCAAGTATTCAAAAACTTAAATAATATTAAAAAAATACCAAAAATTAATTGAATAACCAATTCTGGCCTAATATAAGAAAAAAAAAATAGAAAAAAAGATAATCAGCTAGCTATTAAGCCGTCGATCAGCCGAGTATATCGGCGGCGGCGCGGCTTGTCGAAAAAATCGGCTGAGCCACTTTTTGCAGGAAAATTATAAACACTATAAATTATATATGACCATCTACCTACTGTAAAAATTTAATTTCTCTAGTAGTTTGCCAAAAAGTCTGGTGTATCCCCATTTGTGATATAAGGAAAAAGTTTTCAAATTAATCTTAAGCGATTTTGAAATCATTTTAAAATCGATTTTGAGGTTCAATTAATCGATTTCAAAAAACGGAAATAAAAAAGTCGATCGAAAAATCGAAAATCGATTTTAGAATCCATTTACCATTCCCTAATATGTACTTCAAAAAGTATAAGTTTATTGGTAATGGTATTGGTAGCGAACTATTCAGGACTATATGTGATATTAATATATAGCCTATAACTTTTGCAACATGCGCACGGACAGACAATCCTACGAAAGGACATCATAAAATCAACTCCGCTTCTCATAAGGATCCAGAATATACATACATATATACTATATAGGGCCTTAAACAGGTCTTGCGGAAATTAGAAACAGTAACTGCATTTTCAACAAATTCGAACTAGGGAATAGTAAATGGATTCCAAAATAGATTTTCAATTTTTAGATCAACTTTTTTTATTTTGGTTTTTGAAATCGATTAATCGAACCTCAAAATCATTAAAGATTAATTTGGAAACTTATTACTTATATCACAAAGGGATACACCAGCATTTTTTTTTTTTTAACTAAGATTTTTACAGTGGGTAGATATGGCTACTGTTTATAATTTTCCTGCAAAAAGACCATTCCCTAATTCGAAAGTAAATTTTCGCATAAAATTTTATTTGGAAAATATTTTTGAGTGTTTTTTATACAAATTGTCTACGTTAGGTTAGGTTTTAAATCGTTAGCTTAAACAACGTACCACCTACAGCGAATTTTCTAACCACCAAGAACTAAAAAAATTTTTACAGAAACTCAACCTATTCTCGAGGAATTTTATGCCATGTATTTCGTCTTTCTGGAACCAATTGTATGTTGTGTGTTAACACTTTATGAATTGAGTCAACAGATTTTTGTTGAACGCAAGAAAATCTTGCAAAATAATTAAAAACAGCAGATAGTCATGGAACGGGGACATCGTAAATGCTACTTTAAGCATTGAAATAATAAAGTTGAGAAAAAGGGTGCGTTCGTAAATGCATCACTGCGCTGTATGATTTCAAATGGTTATACATATATGTATTTATCAGTGAAGTAAATGTGGGCCAACAAATTGTGAAATACTCTACAAAAATAATAGTCACACAATAAAAAAAAAATTATAATTTTTCTTTTATCGCCATTAAAAAAGTTTGCTTTTCTGATGCAGCGCAGTGGTGCATTTACGAACGTACCCAAATCTTGCATTTGCACGAAATTCTACGCCCTAGTAATACATAATTAAAAAATTATATGTACATACCTATACTTGGATATAAATATGTTTCGTTTTGGGAATGGTAAATGGATTCCAAAATCGATTCTCGATTTTTCGATCGACTTTTTTTATTTCGGGTTTTGAAATCAATTAATCGAACCTTAAACTTTTTTTTAAAATCGACTTCAAACACATTTAAGATTAATTTGCAAACTTATTCCTTATATCACAAAGGGGGATACACTAGGGTAGCCAGATTTTAAATGCGGAAAAACAGTACATTGAATTCAAAAAAACAGTACAGTCAAGAAAAAAACAGTACATTTTTTTGACGAAAACATAACTACGTAGTTATTTAAATTATTAAAATATTTTTAACTTTTGATTCAATATACAACAACAATTATATAAAAAAAATGCATGTGTAACGTCAAAGGTATGACTTCCATTTTATGACATTTCATAAATATACGAAATTACTCCATTTACCTTTAAAAAGCAAACACCACAAACGAAGCACTTGGCCTAAACGTTCGGTTTTTTTTTTAATGTGAAGACAGGAAAATCATAACATTGCCGTAAGCCATATAAGAAAGGAGAAAAGCCTAACTTATGTACCTTAAAACAACTAACTCATTGATTGTGTTACTACGATTTTCTTTAAACATTCGTATTTAAAGCAATTTTCACCACTCACATCGTTGCACAAATCATGTAGATTTTGAGAAAATTTCCTAAATTAATTTTTCAATTTCCAACAATTTTAAAATTATTTACGGCCAATTTTACCGTATAAAATTAACTATTACTATGTGTAACAATAGGTTTTTTTGACATTTATAATGAATAGTAAAAAAAAGTATTAACAAAATTTAACACAAAAGTTTCTCTCAGTAAAACAATCAAGAGCAATTGAAAATGATAAAGCTTTTCAATAAAATGTGTTTAAAAATTAACGAAGCTTTTCCCTATTTCAAAAATAGTTTAGGTAAATAAAAGTGGTCCACAAAGGTATTAGGTATTTTTATAAATTTTGAACACGGAGAATTTTCCAAATTTTTTCGTTTTCAATTTGACGTGATTTCGATTTCCAGAACATGCCCGAAAATTAAAAAAGTTCTAAAAGTTAAACATAATTGTGTTGTATTTATTTAGTATTTAAAAAAAATTAAATTAAAAAAAAATTGATTTTGTTTTTGTCTTTCTCAGGTGTGGAAAGGGAAATATTATTGGAAGATGTAGCCATAAAATCATATGACTTAAAAAAAACAACATAACAATATACAACTGCTGCGAGCCACCCATTATAATTAGATTTCTACCCTGTATTTATGAGAAAACATAACCACAGCGTAAAAAATCTTATTATTTTAGAACTTTTTTGTTTGGAACACAAGAAAAATTTTTTAAGCTATGTACTGTTAAATATTAGGATATTATGAAAACATGTTTTTAGCAGTGGTTTTCTTAATATCTTGATTTTATGTAGACTGGACCAAAAAAACAGTACAAAGTCTAAAAAACAGTACATTTGCGTACTGTTTCGAGAGTTGTGCATAAAACAGTACAGTTTTGTATGATACAAAAAAGTAAAATATTTGTTTTTAAAAGTTTATTAAAAACAATATGTGTATTAGGGTAAGTACTTTTTGCAATTTTTGCGAATATCAAATTCTTCATCGCATAGCCGTATTACATAGCATGTATTACTTTTTCGCGATGGTGAAGAAAGTTTCCGCACCAAACGCGATAAAGTTTTGAATTTCAATTTTTCTCCTTACTATACAAAATTAACATTTAATTACAAAATTTTAAGTATTTTCTAATAATTTCATGAATATAACAAGATCTTACCATTTGTACGGAAGAAGGGCGCAAAAAAAATCGCGACTCTATTTCGCGGTTTTTTTAATTAACTAAATTTTAATGAGTTGTTTGGCGGATATATAAGGCTCCTATTACGGTTTACAACTCAACTTAGTTGAGTTGTAATTTCATAATTTTTGTATTATGGACTACAACTTTGCTAAATTGCGATGAACAAAAACATAACAAAAATTACAACTGAGCAGAACCAGTTGTATTTATTACAACTCAGCTGAGTTGAGTTGTAAACCGTAATAGGGGCCTAAAACAATGATAATTTTCAGCAGCGTAGTAATATGTGCGCGGAACGAGCTATTAAAGTTGCACAAGATATTTTTCCATTATGTAAATCAACTTGCACTTTAAACTTGAAATTTATTTCAATAAACGTTTATTAAATTTTGTAATCATTTATGCATATGGGGGCTAAAATATGTAGCATATATAAACAATAAATGTACCACATATAATGTGCATTGAAACGAAAGTTTTAAATATTTTTCTTAGATTTGGGCAGATATCTTCATCAGAGTTTATTAAAGCATCTACAACGTTATCTGATAGATCAGGCTCAAGTTTAGATCTTAGTAGGTGTTTATCTCTTTTATCAAATATACAGGCATGTTCTAAAAATCACTTCTTGTGATAGTGATTTGAAATCACAAAAAAAGTGTTCTGGACAAAAAGCTTTTTTCATAATTGTGATTTTAAACCAGTCAGCTAAGTGGCCGCCGATTTAAAAATAATTGCTTATTTGTTTTCACTATTTTTAACTAAGTTAAAACTTTTGTGGTTTTCAAAACACCCATTAATCACAATTGTGATTTCAAAATCACAAGTGATTTGAAATCTTGTGATTTACAGAACATAATCAGCTCATCAGCTAGTTGTTGTTTTTAGAGAGTTTTGTATCTGTATATGACTTGATTACACTTTGAGGTAGAAGTTTAGGTATGTATGTTCAATACATTTGGGATATCTATTGGGAAAGTTATGAGATCTTATAAAATAAATTCAATAAGAGGAATGTAACCTACAACTCGGTAGTAATCTTCAACATTTTGGATGTGATTATTTCGTTCAAATCTTGTCTTTTCGATAGGAACCTCGATTTGAATGCAAATAACCTTAACTTTTTCAAAAATCGCTTTAAATTGTTCTTTGGCTTTATTTCTGTTCTCTTCAAGGCTCATGATTAAAGTTTTGATAAGGCTTGATCCTTTTTGAAGAAATATATCTTGCTTTTGTAAAATGATACTAAGTGGCTGTGTTACAATAGGTTTCACACTTAATATGTATATTCCGCAAATTAATTTAAAAGTACTAAGTGAGTTCCTTAATATAAAGGTATGGATGGATACTACCTTTCCACTCAGATATTTTTTCCAAAGCTTCTACTATATGATGTACACTTGCTGTAAAGACGCATAATGACGAGAGTTTGGCTCCCAAATACTCTGCTAAAACTGTTTTTCGCTTGGGATGATTATATTTAAAAAATTTTGTCGTTTCTTTAACAAATGATACAACTTGTTGTATTAATGGCACTTTATTGCTTTTAGAAATTGAGATGTTCGATTTATGGGAATAGCAAGGCGTTTGTTTCGCATTTGTGGCTTTTCCAGAAATTATGAAAAGCTCCATTTTCTGCTGATATCAGTGGACACCCATCTTTTCCATCTCCTACAAATTTTTTAGGTCAAGACCAAAATTTGTCAAAGCTTTAAGAACTATTGATAAAAGTGCCTTCGCATCAATGGACACATCAACGTCATCAATATCTTTCAAAGCCTCTTCAAATACGTTTACAACAAAGCCAATAAATTCTTCCCTAAAAGCTTTTTGTTGTATGTTGAAATATCTTAAAGATAAGGAAATCTGGCTTTTCCCCGACAGATCACTGCTTTGGTCAGAAATTATCGAATAGAAGTTTGATTCATATAACACATAAATATATACATAAATATTGCATATATATGTTGATTTTTACAAATGACTTTCGGTGTTCAGTGACTTTTATTTCTGATAAGAGTCACTTTGTTAAAGTTGAAAGGAAAGGGTACTAATAGGTAAATACGTAAAACTACAACGTATAACTTGGAAAACTGCATAAACATACCACCTACACACGTATGTATGCATAAAAAAATATCAAGTTTTATTTTGCATGCCCATAATTTATCGATTTAATTAAGATTAAAATTGGCAAAATTTTGATAAAAATAAAAAAAATCGATTTTAAGAGCTTAATAATCGACTTCAGTATATAATCGCATACGTAAATTCAATTGCAAAAATTTTTTTAACACAAAATCGATTTTCGATTAGAATCGAGATCGATTTACCATTCCCTTGTTCCGTTTTATTTTTGCTTCTTTAATCTCATACCAAGTGCTGTTTCGTTATTATGCATTTTAGGTGATTTACATATCTATCCTTTCCATCTGTGGTGACAAAATTTTATTAATTATTTCGCTCATTTGCTGCAAGACCAGCATAACTCAAAAAATCCATTTCGAGATAAACGCATTTAAAGTTTTTGATTTGCACTATTTACTTAGAAAAAACATTCTCTTCAAACTGGGAAAGTATAAAAGATATAAAGATGAATTTAATGCACAATATAAAGAAACACAAAGCGAAAAGTTCTGCATCTCTAACTCCAAAATTTAATTTTTTGAGTAATGCCGGCCTTGCAGCAAATGAGCGATATTTTCTTTTAAAAAAATTACTATTGCAATTACATTGGAGAAAAAAAATATTTGGTGCTCTTTGTTTTAACAATAAATAAAAAAGTACGTATGCATTTATTTTACACAAGTTTTATCCAACATAATTTTAAAGTGTATTTCTATCACCATACTAACTAAAAATGTATCGTTTAGTAGAGCTCCAACTGGTTTTACTACTACCAAAGTCATAAGAGTTATAATATAAGAAAAATACACAAAACAACTAATTGGACATTTACTTCTTAGGTCTGCCGCGTTTGGTTTTTTTAGTAGAGCTGGACTGTAACTTTGTATCTTCAGTCTCATTAACATCTTGACCATATAAAGATATAGGAGACATCTCTACGTTTGCATCAGATTCCAACTGATCTGCATTCACCAACTTTAAAAAAACTTTAAGATCTTCTGCAATATTTTCTGGTATTGGGAATTTAGCAGCTCTAGGTGTATTCTTTAAACCAGTCCATATTAAAGTACGTTCTTTAACATCACTTAATGGCACGTTAGCTATCGACACTTCAAAAGAACCACGACGCGGAGGACCATCGGCATTTATGACCAATTGTAATTTCAAATCATTTTTGAGAGGAGTTAACAAGTTGATCAGCTCGCAGTGCAATGCCTCTGCACGTCTTTTGAACACCGATCAAGAACGACAGCATTCAATGTATAAAACTGGTTGATTTGGGTTTAGTTTAGGCGATCCTTCAGCGGCTTTTGATTTTTTGGCAGCAGAAGCCTGTTATATAAATTAATTTTTAATATACAAATATAATTGTAATAAATATATTATTTATACCTTAGTAGTGCCGCCTTTACGTTTCGGAGGCATCTTCCTATGGATGTTTTTATCTTTTTTATTCTTGAATTTCAAAATGTATGAAATCCCTTGTGCATATGAAGCAAAAATTTTTGCGCCAATAAATTGTTATTCAACTATGGAGCAGAGTTGTCAAACTTTTTTTGGTCTTTTACGCCAAATTCAATGCCGAAAATCACAAAAATCGCCAAATCATTTTTATAGTTACCCGGCGTTTCCACATGCAAGTAATTAATCGAGGAAGCAGCCGATTGGCTAAAAGTACAAAAATTGTGTGAATGTTAGAGAAAAAGTGTGAGTGTGTTGAGTTTTTCGAACTTGCACTTGCATGTTGAAACGCCAGGCAAGTTTTGGATATATTAAATTTTTTTTTATAAATCCAAAAAAATATTTTTTGTTGTAAATCGATTAAATTCACCAAAAATGGAAAAATCGCCAATATATACTTAAACATATTAAAACTGATTATTTAACACAAAATTGGTACAATTGCCGTATTCACAAAACCTCTAGTATCGATTGTATGTTGTATAAAAATACACAGTAAAAATACATAATACCCCTTGTAACGTCGATCTAAACACCGATACAAGGGATTGCATCAACATCAAAACGCTTTGATATTTTGAGGTTGCATTGAAACGGATTGCATGTAGATTGCACAGTGTGTACCCAGCATTATAGTGTGATGCATTAATGTAGGCAATGCATACAAACAAACCTATACACAATATAACTTAAGGGTTTTCAGATAGCGATCTACAAACGCACAATTTGTATGCTTAAAAGTGTCAAATGCTTTTAAATGGTGTGTAGCAAAAATATTATTTACATAAGAAAGTGCACTATACTAAAATTATCTTAACACACCATCCACACGAGCCAAAATTCAAGAATAAATATAAAATTGTTATTGATAATCTTTCATTCTTGACGTGGCTCGGGCTCGAACCCTGGCCGGCAGGTTACCATGACATGTTTCGATCGCAACCACTCGATCTCCTCAGATGGATTTGCCGTCTTACACTCGCAGCCATCGACGACTGCTGACGTCACTAGTCAAACATCAATCCTTAAACCAAATTGTATTTTAACATTTGGTAGATCGAAATTTGCTTTCCTGAATGATTATCCATTTTAATTGATTTTACATGTTTTTTCCTTTACTTCTGTTTTTTCGTACTTTCGTCAAGAATTTTTCTTGAAGTCCAAGTACATTTTTTTTTTTTTGTTTTTTTTCACTTTGTCTTTCTCTTTTCTGTTGACCTTTTTCAGCACAACTTGAAGGACAAATGTACACATAGAGCTCGTGCCTTAGCTTTAACAATAATTAGTATTGTGGTTATTTTGTTGAACTATTTATGGTTTTTAATCCAAATTTCGATCTACCAAATGTTAAAATACAATTTGGTTTAAGGATTGATGTTTGACTAGTGACGTCAGCAGTCGTCGATGGCTGCGAGTGTAAGACGGCAAATCCATCTGAGGAGATCGAGTGGTTGCGATCGAAACATGTCATGGTAACCTGCCGGCCAGGGTTCGAGCCCGAGCCACGTCAATAATGAAAGATTATCAATAACAATTTTAATTAATTTTCATGTTGTAAAATTCCTTTCTTCATAAAAATAATTTAATAGAAATTAAATTTCATGAACTTAAGCCTAATTAAAAATATTAAAAATTTGGATTAAAAACCATAAATAAAGGGTGGTTAAATTGTAAGGGCCGATGTTGAATGTGAACCACACCTAAACGCCAAGTTTTTTTCCGAATTTTATTTGACATTTCTCTATTTCAGACTTACTCAATTTGAACCATGGAGGGATACACAATCCAACAACGTGTTAAAGTTATCCAGACTTATTATGAAAATGGGCGTTCAAATCAAAATGCATATCGTGCAGTGATGAGGCACATTTTCACCTCAGTGGATTCGTCAATAAACAGAACTGCCGCATTTGGGCGAATGAGAATCCAAGAGTGATTGTCGAAAAACCAATGCACCCACAAAGAGTGACTGTTTGGTGCGGTTTATGGGCTGGCGGCATCATCGGGCCGTATTTTTTCCAAAATGAGGCCGGTCAGGCAGTTACTGTGAATGGTGTTCGCTATCGTGAGATGATAACGAACTTTTTATGGCCCGAATTGGAAGATATGGATGTGAACAATATGTGGTTTCAGCAGGACGGTGCCACTTGCCACACAGCTAACGAAACAATGGCTCTTTTGCGCAACAAATTCAATGGCCGTGTTATCTCACGTAATGGCGATGTCAATTGGCCGCCAAGATCATGTGATTTGACACCGTTGGACTTTTTTCTTTGGGGTTATTTGAAAGAAAAGGTGTACGTCGATAAGCCAGCAACAATTCAAGAGCTAAAGGATGAGATAATTCGGCACATTAACGGCATAGAACCTCCATTATGCCTCAGGGTCATCGAAATTTTGGATCGTCGGATGGAGGTGTGCCGCCGTGGTCGCGGCGCCCGTTTGGCCGATATTTTGTTCCGTACATAATTGAGTAATACCAATATATCATAATAAAATAAAATTACAATAATTTCCTAAATAGTTTGTGTTTTATTCAAAATCAACATCGGCCCTTTAAATTTAACCACCCTTTAGTTCAACAAAATAACCACAATACTAATTATTGTTAAAGCTAAGGCACGAGCTCTATGTGTACATTTGTCCTTCAAGTTGTGCTGAAAAAGGTCAACAGAAAAGAGAAAGACAAAGTGAAAAAAACAAAAAAAAAATGTACTTGGACTTCAAGAAAAATTCTTGACGAAAGTACGAAAAAACAGAAGTAAAAGAAAAACATGTAAAATCAATTAAAATGGATAATCATTCAGGAAAGCAAATTTCGATCTACCAAATGTTAAAATACAATTTGGTTTAAGGATTGATGTTTGACTAGTGACGTCAGCAGTCGTCGATGGCTGCGAGTGTAAGACGGCAAATCCATCTGAGGAGATCGAGTGGTTGCGATCGAAACATGTCGTGGTAACCTGCCGGCCAGGGTTCGAGCCCGAGCCACGTCAAGAATGAAAGATTATCAATAACAATTTTAATTAATTTTCATGTTGTAAAATTCCTTTCTTCATAAAAATAATTTAATAGAAATTAAATTTCATGAACTTAAGCCTAATTAAAAATATTAAAAATTTGGATTAAAAAACCATAAATAGTTCAACAAAATAACCACAATACTAATTATTGTTAAAGCTAAGGCACGAGCTCTATGTGTACATTTGTCCTTCAAGTTGTGCTGAAAAAGGTCAACAGAAAAGAGAAAGACAAAGTGAAAAAAACAAAAAAAAAATGTACTTGGACTTCAAGAAAAATTTTTGACGAAAGTACGAAAAAACAGAAGTAAAGGAAAAAACATGTGAAATCAATTAAAATGGATAATCATTCAGGAAAGCAAATTTCGATCTACCAAATGTTAAAATACAATTTGGTTTAAGGATTGATGTTTGACTAGTGACCTCAGCAGTCGTCGATGGCTGCGAGTGTAAGACGGCAAATCCATCTGAGGAGATCGAGTGGTTGCGATCGAAACATGTCATGGTAACCTGCCGGCCAGTGTTCGAGCCCGAGCCACGTCAAGAATGAAAGATTATCAATAACAATTTTAATTAATTTTCATGTTGTAAAATTCCTTTCTTCATAAAAATAATTTAATAGAAATTAAATTTCATGAACTTAAGCCTAATTAAAAATATTAAAAATTTGGATTAAAAACCATAAATAGTTCAACAAAATAACCACAATACTAATTATAAAAATAATATTATTTTCTAATTGACTTTAACGATCAAAAAAAGCCATGAGTGGCAATCCATTGCGCAATGATTGCTCCTCTTATTGATTGAGCAATTATTGCTTAGCAATCTGCAGTAAAATGAGTTGTCATTTATCTAAAATTTAATTTATGTGTACGTTTGTTTATGGCAAAGCAATTTCACGTGCTCTCCAGCAATATGATCAGCAATTATTGCGCCATTGTTCTGCCGACGTTTTTGCTTGTTCTTAGCAAAAAAAAAATTGCTACGTGGAGACCCAGCGTAAATCTCCATGTCGCCAAATCGAAAATTACAAACAGTCTACAACTGACATGAAATGCTTAACATTAACACTAAAATGATGTTAGTGTTACATAGCGTCTTCACCTGACAATTTTTTGTCATACCAAACGTCAAACTTCATATTAAAAAAACGCTGACAAAAATTTTCGAGTTTTTTTATATAGACTTTGACGTTTGGTATGACAAAAAACTGTCAGGTGAAGACGCTATGTTAAGAATAGACTCATAATGTTAGAGGTTTTCTCATGTTATAACATGTTTGTTAATGCATATGTTTTAACAACGCTTTTATAACATCATGTTATAACAGCAAATCATGTCAGTTGTAGACGGGGAGTTAGTCCCAATTTACAATAGGGACATTTTTTGCCGGACATTTTTTGAATTCTCTTTTAATCTTACCTGAAGCGTTTACATATTTAACATTAGAAGTCAGACAGAAATTAATACTTGTATGTAAGCTACGAAAAGTAAGAAAGAGAAATGAACAAATGTCCAGTACAGATAGTCATGTACTACAAACTCTACCTTTTCGACCCCTCGCCCTCAAACTTCGTCTGTCCGGCAAGAAATGTCCCTAGTGTAAATAGGGACTTACCCCAGGTCTTAACTAAAGATAAATATCTCAGCAAGTTGGCAATAACGTCGGCAGAATAACAGAGAAATATTTCTTATTGCTCAGCTTATGTTAAAGGCATGGGAACACGTATTTATGTTAACTCATAATAAGAAAAAAACAAGGAAGAAGGTGCAGTGTAAAAACTGGCGCTATCTTGCAAAAATTATTTTTATTAATATAAATTCTTTCATATTCGACTTTATTTTTTAAATGTATATTAATTTGTTTAAGCTTGAGGTCTTTTTTTACGTAAAAATATTAATTTTTTTTTTTTTTTTGTTAAAGTAAAATTAATATTTTTATATAAAATAGAACTCAAACTTAAACAAATTAATATAAATTTAAGTAATAAAGATCGAATAAGAAAAAAATTATATTAATAAAAATAATTTTTGTAATTTTATTTTAGTGCTTATTAAATTCTTTAATTTAATTATTTTTTATAATTATAATTTGCTACCATTTCACAAACTAATGGCCATTTTCTCATTAGGCGATTATCTTTTTTCCCAACGAAAAACTGCACATTAAAGAAATTTGGTTTTCTCAATGTCTCATTTGCTTCGTTTTAATCGCAAAGCTAACCGGCACTCATCTGCCAATTATTTATTTGCCGTACAGATAAATTCAATCAGCTGACTCCCATCTTTTACATGTATTTTGAGTGGCGTTGCCAGCTGAAAACTTTGTTTTTTGTCAGTATATTGAGAAACCCAAAATCGTTAACGGACAGTTTATCGGTCCAATAGATTTATGTTGACATTAAGTACCAGACAGTTTGTCGATACATTGAGAAAATGGCCATAAATTTCTTTCTCACACAATTTGCTTCTTTTTTCAATTGACAACCAAATTTGACGTTTTATGTAAGCAATAATTGTCCACGAAAATGGACTAACAATTATTACAACATAAATTTCCGGCAATAAATATGTACGAAAAATTGCTGTCTATTGCCGCCATGTTTGGCGAGAAATCGCCACATCTGACAATACTGCTATAGAGGTGAATTTTGCTGCGGCTGATTTTGTTTTAACAGTGCCCACAGACGAAGCAACATTTTTTAAAAAAAAGGGCATGTTTCACTTTTTGTTGATACCTGTGTGGTAATATTTCTGGTTAACTCTTTGTTTCTCAAATACCAAAATTTTTTGATACATTATGTTTCCTGTTGGCTGTTTTTTCTTTCTCATTTTGTGTAGATTAGGCAAAATCGTTCCTTTTGTGGAATCGTTCCCACCGATCCGAAAGATTAAAGAAACTATATCGTTCCTTTCGTTCATCGTTCCCGCTTTTTACTTTGACCAGCAAGTGAACAGGGAACGAGAAAACTTCAACGAGAAAAATCAACAGCCAACAATTTGTTATTGTCGCTTTTTCTCTTGTGGCGCAAGAACTAAAAAAGAATTATTATGTGTTTTTTAAAATATTTGTAAAATATCATGAATTTTTCAACAAACTGCAAGAATTTCGTAAACTTGTATCTGTTTTAATTTATGAGTATCTGCATGAAGTTACTGTTTTTGAACGTGGATGCAGTCGTCAAATCTGACCCCTACACAAAATATGAACCTTGTTCTAGGTAGAGTAAGCAGAGCAGAGTAGATTAAACAAAACATTTTGCAAAATGTACAAAACAAATCAAGATTTTTAAATTGTATTGTACATGAGCAAATCAAAAACTTTGCAATTGACGAAGATAGAACACAAAACATTTAGCTTTTCACTATTTTTCATTATTTAATTTGCCATTGCAATCGTACATTTCAGTACTAAACAGAAAGAGAAACGAATTTTTTGAGTAATTTATTTAGTTCTTGTTGGATTTAGGCCCCTATTACGGTTTACAACTCAACTCATTTGAGTTGTAATATCTTAATTTTTGTATTATGGTTTACAACTTTGCTAAATTGCGGTGAACAAACACATAACAAAAATTACAACTGATCACAACCAGTTGTATGTATTACAACTCAACTGAATTGAGTTGTAAACCGTAATAGGGGCTTTAGTTGTGTAATAACAATGCATATTTTGCTAGTGACGTCAAATGCCGAGTTAATGTTTGAGTAGTATTTTAGTTTTGAAGTGGATACAAATTTGTTGTTGTCTTTAGTTTCTTTTTTCTTCTTTCTTTGAATTACTTTTTATTCTGCTTGATAACGTTCCACTTCTTGCGTGGGTCTGGAAATTAAGGTAAACGTACGTGTGACCAATTTATTTATTGTAGATCTTAAAAAGAAATTACATTTTGTGACCAAAAAATCAAATACATACTTGAAAAGTCATCAGGATCTTGTATGATTTATTCCTTTATTACCACCAACAAATCTTAAACGATTGCCCTGGCCAAAACCACCACCGGAATGACCGCTACTTGTTGGACGACCACTCCTTTCAAAATGACATCTTCGAGCATGACCTCTGTTGTTTTCAGAGAATCCACCACTGCGTCCTCTGCAACAGCCATCAGTGCGTCCTCCTTTACCACTAGCATTCTGCCGCTGTTTGGCGGTGCCACTTTTTCTTCACGACATTTTTATAAGCTCTCTACTTTAATATGCTATATAGTTACAAATTATATAATTTTTTTCTTTAACACCGATCGTAAATATTAAATTAAAGCAATTCACAAATTTTAACAAGCGTATGACAACAATATATTACAAAATTGGCATTTTTTAAGAAGTGGTTTTAGTTGTTCTACTCCAACATACATGTTAGAGAAGAAACACTAATGTAAAATTGTTGCAAGTGTGTTGGTATTTTTTTTTTTAGTTTTGGTTATGCATTTCTTGTAGGGTAATTTCTTTAAATTTTTTTGTGTGGCTCATACTCCTGCAATATAATTGTTAAACTATTTAGTATTGTACAATTTTATCGTTCATGTGTATGTGATATTCGAAGGTGTAAGAACAAATTGGCAGGAATCAAAATTTTTTTAATTTTTATTGCAAAACGAAAAGAAGTGCAATAAATTGTGAAATGTGTTCGTAACAATGTCAATGTACGATGTTGTTTTGCTTTAAAGGTTATGTTTTTTTCAAAGTGTTGCGCCACATTTTAATTGCAATGATAGTGCCACTTATTGAATAATATAGGGCAATTGAAAAATAAAATGGCGTATAACATATGCAATAATATTGTAAATGGATGCGGCGCTTAAGAAAAATTTTTTTGTTTTAAAAACATTTTGAACCAAAATTATTCCATTTTAGTACAGCTATTTTATACGTTTTAAAAATTTTTGATTTTTAAACAAATGGTTAAAAATAATGTTACAACGGTTTTAAGGGGTGTGATGAATTTTGATAGATTTTAAAATATATTTCTGAATAAAAGTCTTAACTACAGCTCAACTAACATACATATCGAGCCCTTATAGCAAAAATAACATTTTACAGGAGAATTTTTTTTTTTTAATATATTTGCTTCAAGTCTAGGTTTTCGTTTGAAATTGCCTTTGCTCTTATTTCGTAACGGCACTTCCCAGAGATATGAGATTTTTAGATAAGATGCAAATGATCAAAAATCGATTTTCATTAAAAAACAAAAATCTAAAATGTTGTTGGTTACATCATTTTCGCTATAAGGGATCGATATATGTAAAAAATAACAATAAAAAGAATAAAGAGAGGAAAAAACATGAAAATGTACTAGAAATCAATTTTTGAAGATACTGGCCCTAACTGTCCGTCTATACCAGAGAAAAATATTACGACATACATATATTGAAGTAAATGTCAAAGTTATGTTATCTTATGGCGATTTCTTTTCTAAGAAAAATGTTACATGTTCTACATTTTTGTGTTCGTTTGTACAAAAAATACAGCTGTTAGAAAAATTTTCATGTTCTTTTGTGAATATGTTGATGAAAAACATGCAAAACATGTTGAATATTTTACCCTTATTTTAACTTAAGGTGTTCATACTGCCCTGTTCTACAACTTTGGTACTTACTACTTTGTTTGTACAACAAATGTTTTATGTTGTTTGCTATAATTCATACCGCTCATAATTTTGTAAAAAACTAGTTTTAAAACAAAATTTAAAAATATTTACAAATTAAAATCAAAAAAAGTCTATTTATATTATAATCGTTTTAATTTTTATAAGCCATTAAGGTAGAAGTTTATTCGTCGACGTTTGTCGTGCATTAAGCGCATTAAAAATTGCAAGTTACACTACGCGCGTTACAAAAGCCATTCCTGTCAGCTGTTTTTTATTTGTTTACCTATTTGTGCATTAAAACGTTTCGAACCCGTATATCAAGATTTTGTTATTTTATTGAATTTGTTCTTTTTATATAAATATTGTATGTTTTTTAAGCTCCTCAAAAAGTTTTCTTTCATAATTCACAAATTTGTTAAATTATTTTTTTTATTGTCAGCTGGTTACTTGTCAGAAATACACAACGCGTTAAAAAGTTCACAGTTAACCAACTTTCTGGCTCAAATGCGTCAAAATTTTTCTATGAAAATAAACTAGTTCTACTTTTTTTAACAGAAGACGACAGAGTGCGCGCGCACTAACGCGTATTATGTACTTCTACCTTTAGTGATTTTATTATTTGTTTCCAACCCGTAATAGCGTGCAGAAACCGCTCAAATAGCTTTTATTATGTTTATATTGTTATCTTTATTAAATGTTTTGTTCAATATAATTTAAATTGAAAGAATTCATTAATTTACATACATAATTTTGCTTATTACATAAATATTTGTTAATTTATTTACAAGAGTGCAATTCATTAATTTATGTTTATTTTATTTTATTGTTGGACTCAATTGCTATTGTTCTCAATTATTATTGTTTCTCATTTCTTTTGTAAACTCTTGTAAAACATGTTTGACCACAATTGTTTTCTCAGTTCTTTTGTTCTTTTCTTACTAATGCAAGATATGTATATTTTTAAACTCTATTAAAACCACTCAATACTCATGGACCTATATGTAAAGCGATTTACGGATTATTTTTATTAAATTCATTTTGATGGTATATATTTTAAAGAATTTAGGAAATAAAGATCATTTTTTTATGAACGCTTGAACTAGCAAGTAAACAGCCGTATTATTTGGAAGCTAAATAAAATATTAATTTAAGAAGACAGATTAAGACTTTTTAGTCCGATCTGACTCTTAAAAAAATAATAAATTAATAAAAAGTATTACTCAGCAAAGACGTTGATCGACTTGCTTTAGTTTACTCCTAAATAATTTAATAAATAAATAAATAATAAAAAAAAAAAAACACAATTAGAAAGGAAGATCGAATCTCCCTTCCTACAAATTGTGTTTTATTGAAATTGCACAACATGTAACACTTCGAGTGATTATAGGTAACATTAGTCTGGGTTCACACTATGAAAGTTTTCTTTCAGAAAGTTTGAGTTTATTGGTGAGAGGGGAAGAGAACATGCTGTTCCTTTTTCAGAAAACTTTCATAGTGTGATCCCAGACTTAGAAAATGTTACATGTATATACTGTAACATATTTTTCTCAGAAAAGAAATCGCCATTAAATGCAGACAGCACTTTTTTGTACATATTTATTGCCAGCGATTTATGTTGCAATAATTGCTTATCCATTTTCGTTGACAAATCTGCTTACATAAAACGCCAAATTTAGTTTTCAATTGAATAAAGATGCAAAATGAAAAAATATAGATGCAAATTGTGTGGGAAATAAATTAAGTTTGTGAACTGGTAGCATATTATAATAGAAATAAAAGAAATTAATTAAAGAATTAAAATAACACTAAAATAAAATTGCGAAAATTATATTCATAAATATATTTTTTCTTATTCAAGCTTTGCTAAAAGCTTGAGTTCTTTTTAATATAAAAATATTAATTTTAATTTATCAAATAGAAAAAAAAATTTAATAAAAATTAATAGTTTTATGTACAAAAAGAACTCAAGCTTCAACAAATTAATACATGTACATTTAAATAATAAAGTCGAATAAAAAATAATTTATATTAATAAAAATAATTTTTGCAAGATGGTATGAGTTTTTAAGTATAGACCTGGGGTAAGGTTTAGCCTACCAAATAATGTAAGTATTTATTTACATACAAATTCATGGTTTGTGTTTAGACATACGTTTACTCCACTCTGAAAAAAAAAATATAAAACAGAACATTTCTGTGACGTCATTCTGCCGAAGTTATTACTTATGTTAACAAATACAAATTGCGTGTATAGACGTAGGGTAAGCAAGAATTAATCAAGCAATCAGAAGAGCAATCATTGCGCAATGGATTGCCACTCATGGATATATTAAGGCAAATAAATAATTGGCAGATGAGGGCTGGTTAGCTTTGCGACAGAAAATATGTAATAAGATTTTGTAAAAAAAACAAATTTCGGAACAAGTCTAGTTTACCAACGCAGCTCTAAATAAAAAAAAGTACATAGGGTGATAGAAAATTGAAAAATAAGAAGAAAAAATTAAATGGCAAAATTCTCGGAAACGCATAGTTTCCGAGTTATGGACCTCGGAAGTTTTCATATAAACTTGCGATTTCCCTCTACATTTTTGAACGTATATGGCCTATATTGGTATTATTTGAAAGCATTTGAACATATCTTTCTGGAAATGCAAAATTTATTTAAAACTTTAAATCTTTAGCTCCAAACACTTTTTTTACAAAATGTATATCAAAATGTTACGGAAGTGCACTAGGTAATAAAAATGTAATCAAATAAACCCCAGCTTCTCTAAATAAAGCTTCTCTGCTAGCCGGCCTTCGGCCGGGCGCAAGGATTTTATCCTCTATGGTATAACAAACACCGGCTTCGCTAACTAAAGCTTCTCTGCATAGCCGGCCTTCGGCCGGGCGCAAGGATTTTCTCCTCTATGGTATGACAAATACCGGCTTCGCTAACTAAAGCTTCTCTGCATAGACGGCCTTCGGCCGGGCGCAAGGATTTTCTCCTCTATGGTATAACAAACCCCGGCTTCGCTAAATAAAGCTTCTCTGCATAGCCAGCCTTCGGCCGGGCGCAAGGATTTTCTCCTCTATGGTATAACAAACACCGGCTTCGCTAAATAAAGCTTCTCCGCATAGCCGGCTCCTTAATCCTTAATGGATTAATAATATTTAAATAACATGATTATATCTAGAAAAATTTATTCAAAAGCTTTTAAATGATACCAATATTGGCTATATACGTTCAAAAATGTAGTGGGAAATCGCGAATTTATATGAAAACTTCAAACGTCCATAGCTCTGAAACTATGCGTTTCCGAGAATTTTGTCATTTGATTTTTTCTTCTTATTTCTCAATTTTCTATCACCCTATGTACTTTTTTTTTATTTGGAGCTGCGTTGGTAAACTAGACTTAGCCCAAATTTCTTTAATCTGAAGTTTTTTTTTTTTTTTTGAAAAAAGATAATCGCGATTTAACACGGTTTTAAATGCATATGTTTTAAAAACGTTTAAATGACTTCATATTATAACAAAAATCATGTCCGCTGTAGACGCGGAGCTATTTGTATTTTTAAACAGTATAACAGCGGCTTATTTTTATCTGTCATTAAAATTTCACCACGCACGTGTCATGTTAAAAATTCTTTTATACCTACCTCACAGCTGTCATATGGAGTTTTTGCTCTTTTCGTAGAAATTTTTTCTTATATGAATGTTTGAAAAATTGTTTGCCAATTTTAATTGGTGCGACGGGAACAGTTTAAACATAGAAACGTGCAAATTCTGTAAAAAATTACCGAAACATTTTTTGAAAGGAAAAATATTAGTGGCTAAGAAATTTAGTAAAAATTCATTACGGCGTGTGTGCTGATGTAAATAAGTTTCGAATTGCAAATATTGGAACAAAAATTGAAAAACCGTCAAAATGGGAAATGTTATGGCAGCATCGTCTACGCCGAGCAGTGCAGCAGCTTCTATAGATAAATTGGGTATTTCAGAAAAAGCAGCCCCCGGCAGTTACACAGGTGGCCAGGCTGCAGAAAAAGTTTTGATAGAATCGAGATTAGAAAATCCAGGAACAGTTGAAGAATTGCATAAAAAATGCAAAGGTATGTTTCTTGCGTTTTGCTATGCTGTTACGACTGTTGAAATGAAAACAAAAACATGAAAAAGCAGAGCTGATAGGGGTTATTGTCTTCGCTGCTGATGACATAACCTACAAGCATGTGAACTAAAAATTATGAAAAATATAATGAAAGTTTAAAATTTTGTATAATTGAATAATTTTTTTAATTATGTAGATATACAGGCCATGACCTTCGAGGGTGCAAAAGTGATGTTGAACAAAGGCCTTAGTAATCACTTTCAAGTATCACATACTCTTAATTTGTGCACCTCACAACCCAGTGGCTATCGGTTTGGTGCCACCTACGTGGGTACCAAACAATTTAGTCCTTCTGAGGCCTTTCCTGTTCTCTTGGGTGATATTGATCCTACCGGTAATTTAAATGCTAATATTATTCATCAATTCACACCGCGTATACGTTGTAAATTTGCATCGCAGGTAAGTTATTCTATTTTTGTTTTAATTTTTTTTTTTATTTGAGAATTTGTTGCATTTTAGATACAAGATTCAAAAGTGACTGCAGCACAATTGACAACCGATTATCGTGGTAATGACTTTACTGCCTCTTTGACGGTGGGTAATCCTAATATATTCAACAATTCCGGTGTTTTTGTGGGTCATTATTTACAATCGGTGACCCAGAAGATTGCATTGGGTGCAGAATTAGCCTACCAGTATGGTCCCAATGTTCCTGGTGGACAAATCGCCGTTCTTTCTGCTGTGGGCCGTTATTCTGATGGTGACTCAACATGGTCTGGTACCTTGGGACCCAGCGGCATACACATTTGCTACTATCAAAAGGCCAGTGAACAATTACAAATTGGTGTTGAAGTCGAAACTAGTCTGAGAATGCAAGAGTCCGTTGCTACACTAGGTTATCAAGTAGATTTACCAAAAGCTGATGTCGTATTTAGGGGTAAGTAAGAGGGAATAATATTTTTGAGCAAGCACATCTCGTTAAATAAACCTTTTAAAAATAATACTATTTGAAAAAGTAGTTTCTTCAAAAGTTTTTTCGTATTCAACCAAATTATAAACTTATATCCAGGGACCGTAACTGTTATGACTTTTTTTAAAAAAGTCAAAAATAACTTATTTTTTGACCAGTATGTTTTTGGTAAAAAAAAATTACTGTAATTTTTTGACTGATATTTTTCAGTCAAAAATAAAAGTTAAAATTTTACTTATATTTTTTTAACAAATAGAAACTGGGAATTATTTCCTTCCGAAGGTAACTTTATATTATATTCAACATTTTTCATTTTTCGAATTTATTCTATGAGCTAAATTTCAGTTATGTATTTTATAAAGCTTTTTTGTAATAGTTCTATTCCTACAATTTTTCAGAAATGACTTTATACAATTGTAGGAATAGAACTATTACAAAAAAGCTTTATAAAATACATAACTGAAATATAGCTCATAGAATAAATTCGAAAAATGTTGAATATATTATATTTTTTTTAGTAAAAATACAAGTTACAATTTGACTAATTATTTTTTTTTTTCAAAATTAAAAGTTAAAATTTGTCTTATATTTTTTTAGACAAAAAGAGAAATTTAATAATTTTACTTATTATCAATTATTTACGCACAACTAATTGTCTGTGTGGTTGTTGTTATATTTTTGCACTTTTGCTTTTTTGCAAGGGTGCAACTTGTGACGTGAATACCCTTATTATTACATTTGACCAAAAGAATATCAGTCAAATTTTAACTTTAATTTTTTACTGAAATCTGTCAAATTTTAACTTTTAGTTTTGACTGAAAAAATATAAGTCAAATTTTAACTTTTATTTTTGACTGAAAAATACAAGTTAAGCTTCGTTCACAATTTAAAAAACATTTTTACTTGGTGTTCATAATAGAGCAACAATTTCTTTTGCAACCACACACATTTTGCATTAAGCAACCGTTTGCAAATTTTAGCCACAACAATATTATGCATTTATTATTATTTTTTACAACATTATGTTAAAACTTTCATTCAAAACTAAATAAAACTATTTTAAACGTCAGAAACAATTTATTACAAATTGTTGCTGAAGTTAAAGTAGACTCAACTATAGTTACATTTTTAAAAAAATTTCGTTCACAATCGAGCAACAATTTCGTCTTTTCTTCTATCTATCTTATTTCTTCACAAAGTATTTCATATATTTTCCTTTCATTTTTCGAACAAAAATGTAACTAAATTTTTTTTAAAAATGTAACTGAAGTTGTGTCTACTTTAACTTCAGCAACAATTTGTATGATATTGTTTCTGACGTTTAAAATAATTTTATTTAGTTTTGAATGAAAATTTTAACATAATTTTGTAAAAAATAATAATTAATGCATAATATTGTTGTGGCTAAAATTTGCAAACGGTTTCTTAATGCAAAATGTGTATGGTTGCAAAAGAAATTGTTGATCTATTATGCACACCAAGTGAAAATGTTTTTTTTTGATTGTGAACGAAGCTTATAATAGTTACTTTTTCTGTAGTAACTTATCAGCCATTAATGACAAATTTATTAGTTTTGCACCGTCCATTGTTTCATTCCAATCACTTTAATGCAAATAAATTACATTTTATGAATTCTTAAAATCAAAAAATTTTTTATTTCAACATAAGTATGTATTTTTTATTATTTATTTTGCCGTCACTTACAATAACTTAACAATTTTTTGATTTTAACAAACTGAACCGCAACAGAACAGAAAAACTAATCAATTTTACAGGTTCTTAATAACAAAAACAAATCAGCTGATTCGTAACAGAACACTTTTCAGTCAAAAATAAAAGTTAAAATTTGACTTACATATATTTTTTCAGTCAAAACTTAAAGTTAAATTTTGACATATTTCAGTAAAAAATTAAAGCTAAAATTTTACCATTATTCTTTTGGTCAAATGTAATAATAAAACGAAGTTAAAAGCTCATTTATAACATAAAGACAATCAAACAATTCATAAGGGTATTCATTTCAATTTTTTTTGGTTGGAAAAATGGAAAAAAGAAAAATTACTCTCTTATCGACGTGAACGGGGGTTTTTTTTTACAAACTGTCAAAAAATCTGTCAAATAATTCGTGGAAGTAATTGATATTTTTTAATATGCCGAACAAAAGTGTTAAAAGTGAATTAATTGATTATTAAATTTAAAACGAAGTATTATTGTTATTTTCATCATAATATTCGACTACAAAAAGTTACTCAAAATGGCGATTGTCTTCCGAAAAGTCGAGTATTTTATTAACTTCATCTTCTGTCAATTTTTTTGACCCCATTTCTTTTTGTTAATAACTTTTTTCATTGAACACATATTTAATATGAATTGTTCTTTCTGAAAGATGAGTTTATAAAAAGAGATGCAATTTTTCGTACTTTGTATTAAAAATTAGCATTTTTTTATAAATGGCAACATCATTTCGTTTGACGTTTTAAGCGGAAAATTACATATTTTCCCTGCAGATAACGAGACTAGTCCATACATGCATGTAAAGAGTAGTCCATAAAGGAGAAGGAGTACTCCAAAGCTACTCCAAATATATGGTTAAAATGTGGTCAATTTAACATTACGATGTCCTAGGGCTGGACCATATGACCCAGATTTGCATTACAACGGAGTAGTCTTAAAACTACTACATGTTCATACATACTCTAGTGGACTAGTTTTAAAACTACTCCATTGTATACTCCAGAGGATTAGTTTTAACTTCGTTTAAAAACGAAAACATTTCGTTTAAAAACGAAAACATGTCGCTTCACTACAAACTGTTTTCAACAATGACATGGTCCATGCTTGCATAACATTGGACCAGTCCAGGGAGTAGTCCATTTCATCAAAATGGATCACGTAGTCCAATATTATCTGCAGGGTTTATCCTGACTTTTTTACACTTGGTTATAATCTGATAAAAATGTAACTTTTGGTGGAATTTTTTTTCTTGTGGTTGTTGTAACAAAAATTACACTTTTTCACTTTTCCATTTTTCCAACAAATAAAAAAACTGAAATGAATACCCTTCATGTTTCTTTCTTTTTTTTTCATTAAAATATGTACTGAATTTAGTTTTTAACAGTTTCGAAAAATGTAGTTTTAAATAAAATAACAAATTTATACAGTCATGTTCTGAAAATCACTTTTTGTGAAAGTTATTTGAAATCACAAAAAGGTGTTCTGGAGAAAAAGCTTTTGTAACCTTTATTGTTGACGAAAAAATATAAGTCAAATTTTAACTTTTATTTTTGACTTCAAAATTATCAGTTAAAAAATAACAGTTATTTTTTGACTTATTTGAAAAAATTAAAGTATTTTAAGGATTTTTTTTCCTGGCTAATAAGCATAAAAATGCTATGCTCAAATAAAGTATATACAAATTGTTTCTGTCTGACTTTTTGAATTGCTTATATCTATTGACTTTTTCAATTTTTTACAGTTAATTTTATTAGAAAAAAAGTGAAAGAAGTAATTCTTTCAAAAATATTTTTTTCTCAAACAATGCTTTTTAACAAGATACTATTAAAAAGTGTCTGGAAAATGATCCATATTGAAAAACACTCTAAAAATGAGATATAAATAACTACATATGTATGTACATTATTTGTATGTTCCCCTTTATTCTGCATTTCGATTACCTTCCCATATTCAGTTACTCATCTATCAAAAAAATGTGTTTCGACAACAACCTGAATCGAAAGAAAAAAAGACATCTTTTAAAGACATTGATTTTTTGCCCTACGTATTTCTTATGGGAATATGATA
Organism: Pollenia angustigena; assembly: GCA_930367215.1. Lineage (NCBI taxonomy): Eukaryota > Metazoa > Arthropoda > Insecta > Diptera > Polleniidae > Pollenia > Pollenia angustigena. Next base: position 169,731,380 of record OV884059.1, on the reverse strand, counting down.
ACATATTCGCAAATGGATGGTAGATGTTAGATGTTGATCAGTGTAAAAAGCTTATAAGGGCGATTAAATATAAAGAAAATGCCATCATGATGAACATACTTAGAATTTAATTTTCTGCAGCTTATCTTTTACTAACGAAAAATTTCAATTTCATATCTGAATGAGCATACAACTTTTCTTTCACGGAATTTAACTTGTGTGCCATTTTATGAGGCACTAGATTCTTTAAAATATTTAGATATCGCTCATTTGCTGCAATTGATGTACATTTTTTAATTTAAAACTTGTACATTTTTTATTCGAACTAATTTATATATATTTTTTTTTTTTAATTTTAGGATCCTTTGACTCCAACTGGAATGTATGTGGTGTTTTAGAAAAACGTTTACAGCCATTGCCATTTTCATTTGCCTTAAGTGGTCGTTTAAATCATACCAAAAATCAATTCAGATTAGGATGTGGTCTTATTATTGGTTAATCTTAAGTACTGAAAACTAAAAAAAGCCTAAAAATGGAAACAAACAAAACTATAAATTGATTTCATAAGTAGGGATTATTGGTTAAAAATAATTTACAAAAAAAAATAATAAAACGTAAAGAAAAAAAAACCAACAAAGAACAAAATAAGAATAACAAAAAAAAAAAATGGAAAAACACAAGTAGATAAAACCCTTTACAAAAGACCACAACAAGAAGCTTTCTCTTGTCAATTGCATAGTTTCCTTTAAACTCTAAATAATATTTGCAAATTTCACAAATATGTATGGAAAGCATTTGTTTTCAAAACTGTATAATTTTTGTTTTAAAAAAGGAAATTTTTTATAAAAATTTACATTGTTTTTATTTTATTCATAAATTAAATAAAAACAGTTTAATTTTCATAAAAGCAATTCCTAAGCATTGAAGACTTATTTTTCTAAAGAACATTAAAGCCCGAAAACATAAAACATGTTTTAAAGCCATCAACACCGCCAGTTTTAATTATTTAATTATTTTTTCTTATGTACAAGTTTTTTTTTTTATTTGTAAAACTGCATTTGTTTAGGTTTAATGTAAACTTCTGTATTTCTAATACCCGTTATAAAAACAAACTCTCCAAGCTGTGTGCACTACTGCTTCTAAACAAGCAAGTCATTTGGATTCCTAATTATTAAAACTTCAAAAATGTCACACTTAAACAATACATTTAAACATGTCTAAATTAACCCCTCATATTCCTGCAATTGTGTTATGTTAAACAAAAAAAAAAAAAAAAAAATATTGTAAATTGTAAAAATTAAAGAATATGTTTCATTAAAAAAAGTAACCCCCGCTATTATTTGTGGCTTTCATTACACAGGTATGAAATGGATATTGATTTTGAAAACAGAACGATTAAAACCATAATTGAGTGTTTTTTTTCTTTTTTGCACCATTGTTTTGAAATAGTGTAAAAAGTTTCCACTCAAAGATGTACAAAAATATTTGCAAGCATCTGAAAAGTTTACTCTTACACAATTTAAAAGTTTAATATGTTGCATTCATCAAATTCAAGTAGTTTCTTTTTGATTTCACAACTCGCACTTGATCATAAAGAGGGTATTATTACGAAATTTTAATTTGTTCGTGCTATTTTGTCTACTTTTTGGTAAAGGTATGTTAAGACCTAACAAATATTTGACGAAAAACGACAAAAATAGGCGTGACCAGTAATTTGATCAAACTATGCCTTTATTTTTAACAATTTCTTTACTAATCTTTTTTTTGTAAGAGTATAATCAATTGTATAATGTAATTTTGAAACTGCTTAATGATGTTTGATCTAGCCTAGCGTTTTGCAAAAGCAAATAATTTTTTATAAAACTAGTGGTTACGTGCATGTAGTTCGTCATATATTTAATAGGTGTAAACATACCTTTAGAAATAGTTGGTTTTAAATTTGTTATGCTTTTATTGTAAAATTAAAAATGGTTTTGCTTTACCTGAAAATTTTTTAATTTTCAGTTAATACCCTCATTATGATCAAATGCGAAATGTTAAGATACTTTTAGTAAAGAAAATACCGAAAATGGATAAAAGTCTATTTATATTAGTAGTTTAAACGAAATATTATTTGAAATTAACACTAAATAAAAAATGTTTTGTTGACTAAATATTAAATATTTATGTACTGAGTTATTTCCTTTGTATTTATTCATAATTAAATATTTAATTTTATAATGGAGATGAAGTGTTGCCAACTTAGAACTTTTCTGGTTAAAAAATTGGTCTATTACGAATGGATACTAAACTTCAGTTCAGTCGCCAGCAACGAAATCAGGCAACGCCGCTCATGTTAAAATATACAAAGTTCTTTTTTCTTTTATATTTTGCCATGAGCGTTGTTGCCTGATTTTGCTGCTGGCAACTCAGTTCAGTTGCCATCCGCAATTGACCCACTAGACATTTTTTGGTACCTGAAACGCGCAAATGCTTAGAATTTTTGGCCCTTTTTGTTATGAAAATTTAGCTAGTTTTTGCTTTTGCTCCGGTATAGTTAAGTTTGTTGTTGCGAATTGGTAAAGTTTAATGTTCGTAAATGTTGTCAGATTTATTTCGACGTTTTTGGCCAAACAATTTCAAAAATCGCCTGTCGTTTTTTTTTATTAGTTTTGGCAATAAAAAATGCAATAACTTTTAACATAGAAGGAATCGTTTTTTCTCTTTTTTTGATGTTTTTCTTGTAATTTTGAAAAATTTCGATTGACTTAACATTAAATTTCACCTCATTAGATAAAATATTGCTTGATCGTTTTGTTTATTTTTGTATTTTATGACACTTCTACACGTTAAATATAAAAAGACGGGGAACCAGTATCGCGATATTAAACGACTAGCTTTCAATATTGATGAATCCAAGGTCTTTCCAATAGGTCTGCGCAAGTCGTCAAATGTTCCCTGCAGATAACGAGACTAGTCCATACATGCATGTAAAGAGTAGTCCATAAAGGAGTAGGAGTACTCCAAAGCTTATCCAAATATATGGTTAAAAGGTGGTCCATTTAACATTACGATGTCCTAGGGCTGGACCATATGACCCAGATTTGCATTACAACGGAGAAGTCTTAAAACTACTACATGTTCATACATACTCTAGTGGACTAGTTTTAAAACTACTCCATGGTATACTCCAGAGGATTAGTTTTAACTTCGTTTAAAAACGAAAACATTTCGTTTAAAAACGAAGACATGTCGCTTCACTACAAACTGTTTTCAACAATGACATGGTCCATGCTTGCATAACATTGGACCAGTCCAGGGAGTAGTCCATTTCATCAAAATGGATCACCAAGTCCAATATTATCTGCAAGGTTTAGACAGGTACATATATTTTCGTTTATGTTTTTTGTTTTTTGCCACACACACATGTATACAGAACACTTTTTTTCTTCTCCCTGCTAGCATTTGGAAGATTGTTTTAAAAAAAATCGGATTAAAGAGTCTTTTTCGAGTACTTTTGGTCATCAAAAACTGATTAATCAGCTATACGCTTAAAAATAGACTCGAAAATTACTCACGCTTATGATTGTAAAGTGTTTGATTTAAAATGCAATGACAAATTGTATTGAAACCGTAAATGGATGGTCTTGGCGCTTAAAATATGAGTATTTCATCCGCTATTTATAATCAAATTTCGCGTTCGAAAAGTAATTACTTTTTTTGTTATGGATAATTAAAAAGTGTTTGTTATTTTTTTGTATAGCAATCTCCAACGAATCATCCAGGTGCTTAAAATGTGAGTATTTCAAACGTAATTTATAATCAAATTTTACGCAGCTAGAAGATTGAAAACTGCTTGGATATTTAAAAAGTACTTGTTTAGTTTTAACAGAAAAGTTTTTTGTATAGTAAATGTCTAAAAATTACATTTTTCTTCAGTCATAAAATTTCCAAGAAGAGGAAAAGCTGCAACAATTTGTAAGTATATAAAATTAAAAAAAAAATAACAAACAATTAGACTAGCTTAATAGTCATACTAATTTCTTAATAAACTTTTACATTTTCAGAAAGAATATATTGCAGAAACCGGCCGAATTTTTAAGCTTCTTTGCATAGTTGGAAAGGGACCAGCACTAAGCCTAGCGCCGAGCAGTGTTTCCTTATAACAACAATAAAAAGTAGGTATATAATTATGTACATATGGTTTTAAAAAAAAACTTACATATATTTTTCGTTTTAGATATTTGTCATCTTAAATTTAAGAGCAACGACAAAGAAATAAATGGCATTCTACAAAAGCATTTTGTTCATGCTAAAGATAGGGTGGCAAAAAGAAAAACGAGAAATTAAATTTTCCACTTTTATTAGTATATGTATAATTTTAGTATAATTATATTTGTATTATTATTATTATTATTATTATTATTACTTTTAATTATTTAAGCTTGAAGTTTTTTTTTATAAAAAATATTTATTTTCTTCAATACATATTTCGCTAACCTTGGGTTAGCATCGTCAGGAAATTAACAAATTTTAAAAATAACAAAAAAACGATAACAAAATTATGAAAAAATTTTTGTCAGAAATTAAATTCAAAAACCTATTATTATTATTATACAGAATTTTTTAATAAAAATTTGATCAAAAGTTTAATAAAAAGAACTGCCAAGTTCTTTCGTTTTACGTTTTCGATTTCCATGACACCCCTGAATATTCCTCTTTTTGTTGCGAATACTGTGATTTTAAAATCATTATCAAGCGTTTGTTGTTTGCGAAAAGGTTAACACAACTGGGCCCTATTCCACAAAACAACTTATCAACTTTTCACTTTGCACTTATCAAATTGCATTTTTTGGCAAAGTGATAAGTGTTTCTGTTCCACAACATTCTTTGCAAATATCACTTTGCACTTATCTAGTTTTTGCAAAGACTTTGCTCTCTTTGCAAAAACTTTGCTCTCTTTGCAAAGTCTTTGCGCTCTCTTGCAAAGTCTTTGCGCTCTTTTGCAAAGTGAATCTGCAAAGTGTTCCACAAAGGATTTAATCATCTTTGCATTTCTGTCTTATCACTTTTCACTTTGCATTGCTTAATATAAATTATTAAAATGAGCTAAAAAGTAAAAATGGAAAATATACTTGCAGTGTTACGTTATTTAAGACAAAAAAATATGTTTTATTTTCTAGTAAGTTTTTTATATAAAATTATTGTAAATAGCATATGAGAATTATTTCTTTTTAAAAGTTATTTTTATTATATAAACCAATTTTATTTTCGAATGTGTTCAATGAATCAAATTTCAATTTATAAAGCATCCTTGTAATAGTCTTATTCCTTCATTTGTTCACATATTTATGCTTATGCAAACCTTTGCTTAACATTGAAGCTATATATATGCACATATGCATCAGGGCTGTCAGATTTTTTTGAGCTCCATCGCCAAACCGGATGTCAGAAATCGCCAAACGTCGATTTTGTTCAGTTTTTGTAAAATTTTCTTTTTTTTAATTAAATTTTGCATACAAAAAACGCTAGTATAATTTTTCAGTCAAAAATCGCCAAAAGCGGAAAAATACAAAAAAGTCGCCGAAGTAAATTTTGTTTTGTTTCTGTAATTTTTTTTTAATTAACATAAAATGGAGGTCATATATGTATTCGGTTAAAAACTTATATTAAGTACACGAGTCTATAAGATCGTACACTTCAGCCTCGCCGATTTCGTTACTGGAGTTTTGACCTACATACTTATAGAATTAAATAGTGACTGAATATTAAATTCACTTAATATGTTTTTTTTATATTAGTAATAATAACAAAAAATGACAAGTTGTTAAACAAAATCGCCGAAATAATATAAATGCTAAAAATAGCCAAGTTAATCGCCAGTTATATCAGAAATCACCATAAAAGTCGCCAGTCGCCAAATGGGAAATCCCATCGCCAAACACTTTTCAAAATCGCCACGTTTGGCAAGAAATCGCCATATCTGACAGCCCTGATATGCATATAAATCATAATTTGATATCATTGAACACATTCGAAAAATTAAAATGTTTTATATAATAGAAATAACTTATTAAAAGAAATAATACATAAAATGTATTAAGTATATCTATACACATTCTGTTGGTGTTTATATTTGTAAAAATTTATATACAAAATATACTTCATTGCTAAATAAAGGGTAGTTAAAAAAAGTATGTAACATGAGGGTACAATAAATTCTAGTAGTGTATAGATTTCATAATTCCTAATAATATGTATACATATTAGAGTGGGTCACTGATGTATGAGAAAAAAAAAGTTCTCGAATCATATGGCGTTTTCTTTTCTGAGAAATATGTTGCACAAATGTTACATGCTCTATCTCTTTTGTGTAGAGCATGTAACATTTATGCAACATATTTATCAGAAAAGAAATCGCCAATATTCTAATAGCAATATTTTTTTGTCTTACGTCAAAACAAATAAAAACTGCAAAAAAAAAGTCACATCTTCAGCCCGCGCAAGAGCTCCTAAAAATTAAGTATATGTTAGAAAAGTTAATTTTTTAAATTTAAATATTTTATTTACTATCAATTATTATTAATTAAAACTGAAAACATTTTGAATTTAATACAATGCTTTTGTTGTTATATTCAAAATTTAACAAAATTGAAGATCAAAGCGCGGGCTGTTACACTAAAAATAAATTAATATTTTACACGGGTCAAGTGCAGACAAAAATACAACATATTTACGCTATTAGAAGTCGATAAGAGAAAAAAAATATTTTCGACCCACCCTAATGCATATATCTATAGATTCAATTTTTACCAAAGGAAGGCTTAAGCATAAAGTATGTGAATTATTAAAGGAATAGGATTATTGCAAGAAAGCTTTAACATTTAATTTTAAAGGTTAATAAATTATTAAAACAGGCTTCCTGGGAGGAAGTCTTGAAAAAAGCCCAATCTTTGCAATCTTTTAATTGTGCTCTAATTCTTCTTTAATTTTATTTAAAAAGAAATCAACTTAAATCAATTAAAATTTTGTAGTCCCGAAAAATTAATTCGGGCCCTATAATTTCTTATTATGCCCACGTCTCCACTATTGTAGAACAAAAACTCGCGTCTTAACATTTTGAAAGCTTCACTAGCTATAACAATATGAATTTGCAAAGAGATCGTTTACCTTGCAAACTTTTGACAAACTTATTAAAATTTGCTTTGCAAAAATAGAATTTACAGTTTTTGTGGAACGAAACAGCATAATTATTTGCAAAGTCTTTGCAAATTACACTTTGCAATATTAACTTTGCACTTTGCACAAGAGAACGTACGTGGAACAGAAATTGAAAAGAGAATATAAAAATTGCAAAGACTTTGCAAATTTCACTTATCAATTTCAACTTATCACTTATCAAATTAAATAGTTCTGTGGAACAAAAAGTTTTGCAAATTGACGAAAAATTTGCAAAGTGCAAAGTGAAAAGTTGATAAGTTGGTTTGTGGAATAGGGCCCTGGTCATACTTAGTACAGTTTTCAACACATGTCTATGATAAGTTGTTTCCGTTCTAGTGCAGCCACACTTTTTATATATATTTAGTAAATACCATATTATTTGGTTAGTGGCAGTAAGTCAATATTGAGATTCTCACCACACCATCTTCAATCATAGACAAACACCATGGTAAGAACAAATCTTACAGGTGAATTTTTATTCATTGTGATTGTTTCATAAACTACAGCGATAAATAAATCATCTGAAAAACAATTAATTAGTATTTAGTATTTTGGTTATTCTGTTGAACTGTTTATGGCTTTTAATCCAAATTTAGAAAACTTTAATTTTTCCCCAAAAGTTGGTTATTATTTTAATGTGCATTAAATTACTTGTGTTCAATGTATTAATACTTTTCTTTGTAAAAAAGGGTATTATATAATGTGAAATGAAAACTCTTCATACATACATATAAAGGGTGTTTTTTTTTATAGAGTGACACAGTTTAAATCATAATAAAACAAGGAAATATATTTTTAATATCAATGAAACGGTCTTTTTTGGAAAGAAAATTGCATGAAATTAATGTTTAAATATAATTTCTGCCATGTGGCCGCCACGGATGGCGCGTAGAAAGCGCAATATCGAATACCAATTTTCAACAACTTTTCGCATTCTGACCTTCATCGTTTTTAAAGACATATGAGCCAATGGCTCCGCCAGACCAAAAAGCATACCAAACAGTAATTTTCTGGTGTTTCAACAAAAGCTTGTGAATTCTCCTCACTCCCAATGCGACAATTCTGCTAATTTACGTACCCATTCAACCAGAAATGGGCTTCATCGGAAAATCAATATCAATTTGCGCTTCAGTCCATTCGCTGAATTATTTTGTTTTACAATTTAAATAATTTGCACTCGTTGCTCTAGTGTAAGTCGATTCATAAGGAAATTTCAAAGTAAACTTAACAAAAAGAAACCATCAGCTGTTAAATGGGTGCTCAAATAAAGCAGTGATGCCAAGTCAAAGTTGTGACAGTCTAAAAAACACCCTTTACTATAAATCTTAAATATGTACATATGGGCATAACCGTCAAAAGGTCCACCGTAACCGAATATTTAAAAGTTATTAAAAGCTGATTATTTTACGATATTATTATAGAGAAATATTTATATTTTACTAATTTTATAAATTTACCCATAAATTTGTTCACTTAGATAAACAATCAGACTGCGAAGTTGTGCAAACGTAATTTCTTATTTTTGAGAATTTTTTATTGTATGTTTTCTTTAATATTATCTTGCTTAAAATAGGTGATATTTGATAAAAATTATTCAAAAAAATTTTCTTACATGGTCTGTAATCTAAGGAAGAGTTCAAAGAGCAATATGTTATTCGGATTAACGGTACATTTTTATTTTGATTTAATCATTATTCAGTTCAATTATTATGGAAAAAATTTCACGTATCGACCAGATTTTGGCTTAAAAAAAAGAAAATACAGAAGATTTTGGAATCAAACCAAAGACATTTTAATGTTACATTGCTACGTAAAATTCTCAAAGTAGTTTGACTAAAAAATTGTGCCATGTTTCGCTTAATTACGCCTTTTTATACATGGCCATAAAAACTACTTCTCTTTATTTCACGTTCGAACCGCTACTTCTTTTGCCATTATCTTTGGCCTAGAATCGCGCCCTCCATAAACTTAAACATAGATAACAGTGCTTTCTTAGTGCTATTATTTAAGGGTTAAGAGAACGTAAAAATAATTTTTGTTTAAAATGTTATTGCATTTTTGATACGTACGACTGTCACGTTCAACACTTTGGATTTACCCATATGTATGTGTATGCATAGCAATTGACGTTTAGGGAGTCAAATAATTTTTAAGAAACAGGAAATTTCAAATATTTTTTTTTAAAAACGTCCTTTGAAAATAGTTTCAAATTACACCAAGGAAAAAGAAATTTTTTTCCAAATTCTAAAAGACACCAATCATGATCACAAAGTATACCTATATTTTTAATCTCCACGACTAAAAATATCGCAGTTTTAATTTTTCTGTTTTGCATATTTCTTTTTGCAAAATGTTTACTGCCCTATGAAAAAAGTTGAAGTTCACGTTAGTTAACCAATACTCTTATGCCTGTATTCACAAAATTTTAAAAACTTAATAAAGGTTTAAAGAACAAATTTACTATGATAATTATCCCTAATAAACGTTTGTTAAATTAAATAATCGTTTATGAATACGGTGGTAAAAGATTATACACTTTGCACAGGTTTTTAACATGTATTTACACAGAAAAAAATAATTTTCATATTTGAACACGAAAATCGCATATGGGCAAATCCCAGAAACAGTCCACCAACCAAAAATTTTTCAAATGAATTTTTTTTTAACGGAATATAAGACTAGATGCTTAATTTCATTTTTATATTAAAAAATATGTATTTCAATGATCATCAATGCAATAATTTTTACGAAATCCTACCCCACTGCTGATTTTTTAATAAAATACGTGAATTTAGCATTATTTTAGGTGATTTTTGTGCTTAAAATAGCACTTAGAGCAAACTTATCAAAATATAAATTTCGTTAAAATAAAAGTTGATATTCATTAGTTAACAAATTAGTTAAAGAAATGCAATTCATAATAATATAATTTGTTTTGTTAAAATAAATAAAATATTATAATAAAATACTACTGGAAAAACTGTAGCGTGCGTTACGTAGCGTGCGTCACAAAGGGTTCACGGCTTTTGTCAAAAAATCACAACATTTTTTGGCTGCAAATAAGTGCGTTTAGAATTCTCTTATACTCATCTTTCATTTAGGAATCAGATTTTGTATACCTTATCATGCAAAATTCGCTAAAAATTAGGAAAACGCACTTCAACATTTGAAGTTACTTCCACTTTTTGTAGCGTGCGTCACAAAACTTTGTGATCAATTATTTCGCAACAAATACTTGCTAAGAAACTATGATATATGCCATTCGTAAGTATATATTAATGCCAGTAAACACTATATATATAAGTTGAAGCTATCTTTTTTGAAAGACCAAAAAATGTGTATATTTCAATCAGAAAACGCGTGCGAGTGTAGCATTCGTCACGCAGGATTTGCCCATATTTGATTACAAACATTTTTGAATTTTCTGCGATGTCGATTTTTGCGGTATTGATAAAAAAGTTTGTAGGTATAATTGTTGAATTTTTAGTCAACAACCAAGTTTATTGAGTCAATAAAAAAGTTGTTGCCCGAAAAAATTTTTTTCAACAAAATGTTTACGTGATTTGTTAAAATAAATTGTTGGAAATGTTGAATAAATCAAACAAAATGTTTATCGATTCTTCATTTGTTTATTTATTAATTATGATGTGCTAAACTCCGAATTTTTGTTCTTTGATAAATACACTAAAATTTATTGAGGGGAAAGAAGGTAGCTCCTATTCGCATTTCTCATCAGGAAACCTTTTTTCAAAGACTTTGGAAAAACTAAAGATAATATTCAACTTAAACTATAAAGCGAATGAGAATTACATATAAGTTAAAAAATGGACAAAAGTTGTAAAAATACTGTCTTTACTTCGATTCAAATATTTTTTTTATTGAATATGAAGAAATATTTAATTATTTCATTATTAAATATGTCTTATTGAGTTCTATTTTTCAAAGTGTAATTTTGATAAATTTCTTCATTGAATCAAATAAATATGGTTGTAGGTGTCTTCAAGATCATTTTTGTATATTCTGGTTCCTTGAGTAATTCTAAGTCGAGTTAACCATGGTCGTCTGTCCGCCTGTTGAAATCACGCCCATATAAAGCCCACCTTCGGAAAACCGTTTAGAACGCGTGAAATCATAACGAAAAATACTGTTGTAATAAAAATCGGCTTATCATAGTTTCATTAAACTGGAAATCACAGTGACAACCTTCGAAAAGATCGGTCCATAATTTACCATAGCCTCCATATAAAGCGCACTCCGGAAATATTCTAACTGTTAGTGTAGGGACTCAAGGATTCGGCAAAGCCGAATATAGCGCTCTTACTTGTTTTTGTTTTAATTCTACTTTCATTCATTCATAAAATACATTTTTATTTTTTTCATTCCTAACATGGTAGAATAAGTACAAGGTATAGTCATTAGAAATTTTGTTCTCAATTTCAAAACCCATATATCGTCAAACAAAAGAAAATATAAATAAATTAAATATAAAAATAAAAATAAAATAAATTATTTTGACATTACATGGGTAAATAATGAAAGCTCTCCCTAATGAACATAACTGGTACTTATTGTACAATGATTCCTAAATTAAAGCTTTTTTCTGGTTTTATTTTACTTTTTTTGCTCATATTCAGTGCTGCCCGAAAACTTTTGGTTCATGCCACCAATTCAAATTTTGAACTCCCCCAAAAAATACCCTGCTAACATAGCGTTTACAATTGCCAGTACTGGCAAGACAGTAGCAATTCATTCAAACTTTTTCACTAATACATAAACACTTTTACAGCTATTTTGTTTTTGCATTGTTTTGCCAACTAATATGTATATGCTTACTGTCTTGCCAGTACTGGCAAATGTAAACGCTGTGTTAAAACATAAATTCCCAATTTTTTCCCCAGTATTAAAAGTTTTTAAAAATTTGCGGAAAATGTTTACTGCCTGTTAACAATTCCGAACGTAAACGTTTGTACAAAATTTTATATGGAAAACGGTGTTTTTTATAACTAACTAAAGTTTCTCGGCATAGCCCGCCTTTGGCCGGGCTGAAGAATTTTCTTCTCTATGGTATAACAAACACCGGCATCGCTAACTAATAAAAAAACAGTGTTTTTAATTCGAAATTGTTGAACAGGAAGTAAATGCCTTTAAAAACTCTACTTAAATTTATAAATTTTTAAAATTCAAATGGAGGGGTACTTAAAGTTTTGGCAAAGTCGATTCTTGACTGATATATTTATTAATTCTGAATATATTTTTAAAGTAACATTATATGACAGTTGATATTAAATAATATGATAAGTTGATACAAAACATGTATTAATAAGAGAGTAGTTAATAATATAAATAACTTATAAATAGTTAATTGTACAACATCTTCCTTTTTTAAGTTAAATAATATAAATTTAAATATAAACAATATATGTATTTTTTTAATGATAGTTAAATATAAATACAATTAATTTAAATTTCTAATTCTCAAAACCTAATCTTTGAGGTTTTAAAATCCTTCTTCCACACTTAGTATGATAACTATCCGAGTTCATTTTACATTATTACTAACTTCTGCTGTTTCAGCATTACCCAATTCTTTTACAAACTTGCTATTTTCTTTTTCTTCCTTTTGTTCCTGTGAAATTTCAAGAATTTGTTGTCTTTTTCGTCTGTAGGTAACACCCTCCCTATCTTTAATAAGATAGGATCTCGGTTCTTTGCAAACATCAGCTATTATACCCGGTACTGACAAAGGAGTTTTCTTGAAATATATTTGTTTACCAACTTTAATGGAACTAAATTCCTTTCTATTTTTTAAAACTCTATCTTGTTGTCGTTCAGATGATTTCTGAAGCATTTTGGATCCTATCAATTTCGGTTTTAAAAACTTTGTCAATTTTGGTAATTTCGTTCTTAGAGCTCTGGACATAAGAAGCTCGGCAGGACTAGCCAAATTGTCTTTCCTTGTCGTACGATAATGCAGTAATGCCGCATAATAATCTGTTTTATTTTCACGACATTTTTTTAACCGTCTGAACAGATCTTTCTGCAAGGCCATTAGATCTTGTCAAATATGGGCTTGATGTTAGATGACCTATTCCCCATTCAGAGCAAAATTTTTTAAATTCTATAGAATTAAACGGTGGACCGTTGTCCGAAATCATTACAGTCGGAATGCCATGCCTAGCAAAAATGCTTTTCAACTGAGCTATCACATATAGACTTGAAAATCCTGTATTCAAATCAACAACAAGAAGGTAATATTTTCTGTCAAATTCAAACAAGTCGATGCCTAATTTGTACCATGGAATTTTTAAGACCTCGTGACTTAAAGGGGCCTCTCTATAATTTGCATTCCTATACTTAATGCAAGTTTCACACCCAGATACTATATTATTTATGTCACTATTTATATTTGGCCAAAAAATAGTATCCTTTGCTAAACTCTGACACCTCTGAATACCCAAATGCCCCTCATGCAACTTAGACAACATTTCCGATCGTAAGCATTTTGGTATCATGAGCCTATTATTTTTCAAGAGTAAACCGTCTATATCATTTAAATCATCTTTAACAACAAAGTATGGTATTAACTCCTTATCACAGGATTTCTTATCCTTAGGCCACCCAAATTGTATATAGTTTTTTATTTTTCAACTTTTTCAACAGCTTTCTTAATTTTGTTTACTTCTTCTTCCGGTAATGCAATATTATTTATAATAGCATGACAATGTAAATCGATGTCCTTGTCGATTTCAGTAAGAGTGTGTGATTTCAAGGGAGCTCTAGACAATGTATCAGCAATATGAGGATATTTCCCTGACTTATAAACAACTGTCAAATTATGGCAATATTAATTTTGGCAATGAAGTAAGCCTCAAATTTTTTCCATAAGTCGTAAAATTTTATAGCATTAATTTCAACGTTAAATGAATTAAAAACTTCTAGTGCCTCAGAACCCATATGATGTAAAAGAATTGCAACTTTCCTTTCATCAGACTGTTCAACTAAATTAGACGCCAATAGAAAAATTCTGAACTGTTTGCTCCAGCTTCGCCATTCTAACGACAAGTTCGTGTTTCTCATGTTTAATGGTGGTATACTAACAGCAAATGAAAATATTTGTTTTCCGGTCTCCATTATTTGATAACTTGTAGTAATACTTTATTATATTTTTTATATTTAAAATTTTAAAAAATTTTTTCACCGATTGACACCTGACACCATGATATATTTATTAATTCTGAATATATTTTTAAAGTAACATTATATGACAGTTGATATTAAATAATATGATAAGTTGATACAAAACATGTATTAATAAGAGTAGTAGTTAATAATATAAATAACTTATAAATAGTTAATTGTACAACATTGACATTAATTATAGATTGTTGTCCTGAAATATCTATATATATATATTTTTTTGAAAAGAAAATCGGTACATGGTGTAAACAAAATTTATCACAATTTTCTACCCTTTACGTTCTAAGATTTCTTGATGAGAATTACTAACACTCAAAAAGTCTTATGTGCAATGATATCAAAGTTTAAACAAAACACCAACAACAAACCAGGGAGTTATCTTTTCTTACATTCCCCACTAAAATTGGTTAGAATTGTTCCAACATTAATTGTATAGTCGTAAGTGGGTTAAGAAAAAACTAAAAGAAATCAAAAAATGTGAGAAAAGATAAATTCACTGTTTATTGTTGGTGTTTTGTTTAAGCCTTGATATTTGTACAAGTAAGACTTATTCGCTTTAGGGTTTTATTTGTATAATATTTTTGGCTTTTCTAAAATCTTTGGAAAAGTTTTCCTGATGAGCTGGCCTAAGCAACCAGTTAAATGCGCATAGAATCTAGCTTTCCCTCAACAATTAATCTCAGTGTATTTGTCAAATATGAAAAATTGGGAACTTAGCACGTCATACAGAAATCTTATTAATAATAAATTTTGTATTCCCAAAAATAACTTTGATAATTTACTTGCATGTGCCCGTGCAAAAAACTGAACTGGCAAGTTGTGTTTTTTTTTGTTGTTTTCTTACGAAGACAATAGAATGAAGCAGTTTGGTTTTTAATTCAGTTTTTTCTTTTTAACCGCTTACAACTACAATTCAAGTCGGGAAAAAGCCAACCAATTGTAGGGGAATGTAGGAAAAGATAAACTCACTGTTTATTGTTGGTGTTTTGTTTAAGCTTTGATATTGGTACAAGTAAGACTTATTCGCTTTAGGGTTTTATTTGTATAATATTTTTGGCTGTTTTAAAATCTTTGGAAAAGTTTTCCTGATGTGCTGGCCTAAGCAACCAGTTAAATGCGCATAGAATCTAGCTTTCCCTCAACAATTTATCTGTGTATTTGTCAAATATGAAAAATTGGGAACTTGGCACGTCATACAGAAATCTTATTAATAATAAATTTTGTATTCCCAAAAATAACTTTGATAATTTACTTGCATGTGCCCGTGCAAAAAACTGAACTGGCATATTGTGTTTTTTTTGTTGTTGTCTTACGAAGACAATAGAATGAAGCAATTTGTTTTTTAATTCAGGTTTTTCTTTTTACCCACTTACAACTACAATTCGAGTCGGAAAAAAGCCAACCAATTGTAGGGGAATGTAAGAAAAGATAAACTCACTGTTTATTGTTGGTGTTTTGTTTAAGCTTTGATTTTGGTACAAGTAAGACTTATTCGCTTTAGTGATTTATTTGTATAATATTTTTGGCTGTTCTAAAATCTTTGGAAAAGGTTTCCTGATGAGCTGGCCTAAGCAACCAGTGAAATGCGCATAGAAGCTAGCTTTCCCTCAACAATAAAATAAGTGTATTTATCAAATATGAAAAACTGGGAACTTAGCACGTCATACAGAAATCTTATTGATAATACATTTTGTTTTCCCAAAAATAACTTTGATAATATAATTGCATGTGCCCGTGCAAAAAAACTGAACTGGCAAATTGTTTTTTAACTTTGTTTTTTCTTTTTACCCACTTACAACTACAATTCGAGTCGGAAAAAAGCCAACCAATTATAAGGTGTTTTGTTTAAGCTTTGATATTGGTACAAGTAAGACTTATTGTATTCCTAAAAATAACTTTGATCAAAAACATATTGCTTTACTGTTTTCGGAAGAAAATCAAAATAATGTAGTATCAAATCTCAAACTGAACCGAAGTTATAGCAAACTATATTTCATTTATTTTGTATATAAAGGTCTATTTAGAACATTGGTGTCCAGCCCATACCACAATTGTGAAAATAATTCACACACATTCTTCACACGCATTCTTACGCTCTTTCGTTTAGTCCACGAGACTACACAATTCAGTCGTCGATTACCAAGCGACGAGTGCACATGCGGCGGATGCTTACATACTTTTTGTATTTTTATTAAGAATATTTGTCTCTTCATTCACTAATACTAATAAAAAGCAATACAACCACAATTTAAATTTTGGACGTCACTGATTTAGAAAACTTAATTCGCATATTGTCAAGTTTGATTTTTTTTGAGATAAAACTATGCTGCAATAAAAAAGAGATATGAAATTGCTACATTTTACAAAAATCCCTAGGCCCCCGCACTTAAGAATCTGTCCCAAAATAATGTTGAGATCCCCAATTTGGGGGAAAATCCCCTTATCTGGCAGCACTACTCACATTCAAGTTAATAATTAGTATTGTGGTTATTTTGTTGAACTATTTATGATTTTTAATCCAAATTTTTAATATTTTTAATTAGGCCAAAGTTCATCAAATTTAATTTTCATTAAATTATTTTTATGAAGAAACGAATTTTACAACATGAAATTAATTAAAATTTATTGATAATTTTTCATTCTTGACTGAAGGCTCGAACCCAGGCGTTTTTACGGACAGGTTACCCTTAAGGCTCAGTTAGCCGGGAGTAACAGTAACAATAACCTTACCGTAAAAAAGTAAGATCAATCTATTTCTTACAGATTGAGACGTAACATCTTACTGCTAACTATAATCGTTATAATTGCTTTAATACAACAAAACGAAGCAGCTGATTTGCAACGTTACTGTTACTCCCGTCTAACTGAGCCTTTACATGTTTCAATTGCAACCACTTAATCTCTTCAGAGGCGTTTGCCGTTTAACACTCTCAGCCATCGACGACTGCTGACGTCAATAAACAAACATCAATCCTTTAACCAAATTGTATTTAACCTTTGGCAGATCGAAATTTGCTTTGAATGATTATCTATTTTAATTTATTTTACCTGTTTTTTCCTTACTTCTGTTTTTTCGTACTTTTGTCGTAACAATATTAATTAATTATGCAAAATAATATTGTTCATATTATCAAAGTAATTTTTGGGAATACAAAATTTTAAAAAATGCAAACCCCTTTAACCGTTACTTTCATATTAACATGCAGACTGGCAACTCTACGCTTTTGCGTTATTTCTCTTACCTCTCAGTTAAGCTTAAATTACAACAACAACCTGTGATCATTTCTGCTTCTGCACATTTTCTTTTAGTTTAATACAATTTTCAAGTCGTACGTTTGTTTCGTGGGGTTTCTAGTAAAAGTGAATAAATTATAGTGTTAAAAGATAAGAAAGTTAAAATATTTTTTCATAGAAATTAAATATAAATATTATTAAATATATTTTCGATAAAAATATTGTTTAAATGTTTGCAGGAAAAATCGCGAAAAAAAGTTAAAAAATTGCAATTGTCAGCCAACCGGTCAGTGCGTTTCTTTTGAGTTTTCAAAACAATGTATGTGATAGACACTGCGTGTGTGAATGTGTGTGAAATAAACAGTGTGCTCTGTGAGAAGCAGTAAGAAAAATTATGAAACAAAAAATAAATATATGTATGTATGTATGTATGAGTGCCCCGGTAGGCTAGCTGGTAGTGAGCTAGTCTATCAGCGCCGGGGTTCGATTCCCGCCAGAGACTCTGGTTCCTGCAGACAAGCGTAAAGCTTCGCGGGTTTAGCTTAGGGAATTAAAAAAAAAAAAAAAAAAAAGGAGTTAATTTAAAAAAAAAAAAAATAATGTATGTACAGTATCGGACAAAACCTAAGCACCCCCTCAGTATATTTTTTTTAAATGATAAATTTTTTAAGAAAACAAAATTATTAAAAAAAATTTTTTTTATTTTTTTATTTATTTATATCTTTTTTATTGAAAAACACAAACTTAAGGAATTCAGAATTTAATAAAAAAAAGTTATAATTCAAAAAATATTTTAAGTCGCAAATATAAGCGGACTAAACTAAAGCACCCCCAACTTAAGGTAAAAAAAAAAAAAACTATTGAAATCAATATTTCGTTGCGAATTCTTTATTCTGGATGGCACACGCACATCTTTTGGGCATAGAGGATATTAAATTATTAATTATTTCCGGTGATATTGCTTCCCAGGCTATTTTTGCGGCTTCAAATAAATTTTCTTTGGTTTTCAATTTTCTCGGTTGATTTTTAAGTTAACGATCTCCCTCAAGTTTTCGATTGGGTTAAGATCAAGTGAATTTATCAAGAAATTAATTAAGTGCAAAATATTCGATCAACAGATCAATTATTTCTAGGCTAATAAAAAAGTTTTTGCAGACTGATCGCACACCTCCTACTCATTCTGGATGAAGGCCACGTTAAACTTCGCGACATGAAGACTCCTTAATTAAAACGACACTTCAAAATTATCCTACAGCATCCATACTTCCATCAGTCTTATGAATTGGCCCAATCCCTTGCCCATAGAAACAACCCCAGACCATTATGTTGCCGCCTCAATGCTTTACAGTGCCTTTGCAATTCAACCGTTGTATATTTGATCTGCGTACACGCCTTATGCCATCTGAATCCTTTAAATTCAACTTAGATTCGTCAGAAAACAGCAGTCCTCCATTTTTGGATACTCCAGTTGAGATGGGCCTTGGCGAATTCTAGTCTGGCTTTTTTTATTTTTTGACGATATGAAAGGTTTTTTTGCTGGTCGTCGACTGAATAATCCGGCCTCTACCGCCCTTCTGCAAATCGTTCTTTCGCTAATTTTTAAATCTAAGGGGTTTTGTATGTGACTATAAGATGCTGTAGGATCATTTTGGATTGTACTTTTAATTAAGGAGTCTTCATGTCGCGAAGATTAACGTGGCCTTCCTCCAGAATGAGTAGGAGATGTGCGACCAGTCTGCAAAAACTTTTTTATTAGCCTAGAAATAATTTATCTGTTGATCGAATATTTTGCACTTAATTAATGTCTTGATAAATTCACTTGATCTTAACTAAATCGAGAACTTGAGGGAGATCGTTAACTTAATAATCAACCGAGAAAATTGCAAAACCAAAGAAAATTTATTTGAAGCTGCAAAAATAGCCTGGGAAGCAATATCACCGGAAATAATTAATAATTTAATATCCTCTATGCCCAAAAGATGTGCTTCAATAGTTTTTTTTTGTACCTTAAGTTGGGGGTGCTTTAGTTTAGTCCGCTTATATTTGCCAGGGTTTAAAATGCTATCGCCATATTAGCAAAAGCAGCCAAATTTTGCCTTTTTCCTATTTAAAAAAAAATCAAAAATAAAAAGCCGACAAGTTCCACTGCTAAAAAAGCCCACACTTTTCAAAAGCAGCAGCAAAATAAACACACTGTTTTTGAAAAGTAACCTTTTAATGGACACTGCTTTTTCCAACTATTGCTTTTTTAACAATAGCAAAAATTTCTTATTTGATGGAACTCAAAAAGCAACGGCAATAACTTTTCTGTTGTAGGAGAAAATATGTAGGAAAGAGAACGAAACAAAAAGATTCTGTCAAACAGCCGCCAAATCAAAAACCACTGCATGCTAATAGCCGCAAAATAGGAGATAAAAGCAGCGCAAAGGTAGCTGAAAGGCACATGATCGACGAAGACAAGTGATATTTTTCATGCAAAACAAATACAACAAGAATTTGTTTTTGTTTCTATACAATAAAAAATCCAACAGACACTTTGGCTGGTTGCCTTTATTAAAAATATTTAAAAAAAAAAACCAAAATACACACACACACATTTCGCGCTATAGTCATGCAAACTGTCGAGCAACAACAACATTACTACAACATTACTGAAGAAGGGCAAAAATTTATTTTTCCTCACCACCATGAAAAAAAACCATGTTGCTTGTACACTGATCAGTATTTTTTCGTTGTAATCTGCCTTTTTGCAGAGCTAATAGCTCTGCTCAGACTGCTTTTAGCACACACTTCAGCGGCTTTTTATTATTACCAGCCAGAGAAGAATTTTTGTTCTTTGAATTTTAGATTTTTTTTTTGGTTTGTCTTTTTTAACTAGCTCTTCTTTCAGGAAAAAGTAATGCTATGTTCACATTTGGATTTTTAAACGCGTTTAAGCAAAATGTTGATTTAGCTAATCAAAGCCGTTCACATTACATTTGAGATGATTAAGATGACAGATGATTAAGAAAAAACACACACACAAACACACAAAAAAACAACAAACAAATTTAAATTTCTTTCAAGTATTAAAAATGGATAAAAACACTTTTATAAAGTTATCAGAAGATTATTTTAATAATTTTAATGATGTAATTGTGAAAATTTATGAATTATTTAAGAAAAAAAAATAAAAACATTAAGCAGCCATCTTGGCCGGTTGTACACGATCATGTTGGCGATTCTCATTTGGGGTATGTTCAGTGGATTCTATGTGGTTTATGAAGTGATTTAGTTGTAATCATGTCGATTTGAAGTGATTAACAAATCACTTCAATGTATGGTTAATCATCTCGATTTTGAAGTGATTAGAGCTTAATCACGTTCGAGCTGCTTAAACGCGTTTAAGAACCCAAATGTGAACATAGCATAAAAAAGCAAAAGACGAAATAATTTTTTTTAGCTTTTGCTTTTTATGTGGTTGTCCATTTTTGTCGCTGGCTGGTAAAAAAGCAGTTGTCAGAAAATAAAAATATTCAAAACAGGAGATTTGCTTTTTTGCACAAGCGAAAAACAAAACATTGGCTATTGGAAAAAAATTAAAAATTTCAAAAGCAGTGGCAAAAGCAAAAATAAAAAGCAGCCAGCTGATGGATGCTTTTAAACCCTGATATTTGCGACTTAAAATATTTTTTGAATTATAACTTTTTTTTATTAAATTCTGAATTCCTTAAGTATGTGTTTTTCAATAAAAAAGATATAAATAAATAAAAAAAAAAAAAAAATTTTTTTTTATCTGAAAAATTGAAGGATAGAACTATTACAAAAAAGCTTTATAAAATACAAACTGAAATTTAGCTCATAGAATAAATTCGAAAAATGAAAAATGTTGAATAAAATTTTTTTTTAATAATTTTGTTTTCTTAAAAAATTTATCATTTAAAAAAAATATACTGAGGGGGTGCTTAGGTTTTGTCCGATATGTATGTATGTATGAATGTATGTATGAATGTATGTATGTTATGTATGTATGTATGTATATGTATTAGAGGTCTGCAAGAATAAATAAAAACCAATTTCAACACACTCATTTGTTTTTTAACTACAATGTGTCGAGCACCCAATAATAAAGAAACAAATGAAAGAATAACCAAAGACAAAACGAATAAAAACTCATTCGATTCAGTCAACTCGAGTCAAATGAGTGAAATATTCATATATAATTTGAATGTAAAATTTCTGTACCTACACATTACGTATGTATGTGTAAGCTTAACTCTTACTAATAAAAGAAGCCACAAGTTTACACACATATTATGTCAATGTATTCAAATAAATGTATGGACATTCAATAATTCAAAAATTATTCGAATATTTTTTGTAAACTTGCCCTCACTAACGGGTTATTCCACTGTTTTGTTATTTATGAATGACTCTCAAATTCATTTACAGTAAACAAGTATCTTATTCAATTCATTCTCTCTTATTTTTGTATATGGTTTACTCTTTTCTTATATTTTTGAATGTTTAATATTTGAGTAAATGTTGTGCACTTTGAATAAAGGCAAACAAGTGAATTATTCAAAGCAGACCTCTAGTATGTATGTATTAGACTGGTCGCATCTTGTATGGAATTTTTTTTTTAAATTTAATTGTTTGCATAGCTGCATTTTTCAATTTTTTATGAATTTTTAAACTAGTATAACTATAAAGATCTGATAGAAAATATGTTTTTTTTTATAATATGGGGAACTTTGGGCCCCACCCGGCACGGCTACGCACCGTCGGATTGACCTGAAAAATTAAATCATGATTTCTTACACCAAACCTCATATTTTAAGCAGCGCAAACAATTAAATTTAAAAAAAAAAATTGCGACCAGTCTAGTATGTATGTAAGTATGTCAACCACTTAATACATTTTTGGGTAAGAAATCTGACAGAATTCGTATACGATTTCGACTTTTTTATCGACGTTTCTCTTAGATATCTGGAAGACGTCGGACTATTTTGCTTGCTGGGTATGTAATAAAATAAAGTCAAATTTACTGCCAGGCCCACAATGCCAACAAGAACATTTCTTTCACATATTTAGATATGTACTTTGAAAACAATAATAAAAAACAAACATTTGTTTTAGTTTTCAATATAAATATGGGTAATTCCAAAGTGTTGAACGTGACAGTCGTACGCATCAAAACTGCAATAACATTTTAAGCAAAAAATATTTTTAAGTTTTCTTAACCCTTAAATTATAGCACTAAGAAAGCACTGTTATCTATACTTAAGTTTATGGAGGGCGCGATTCTAGGTCAAAGATAATGGCAAAAGAAGTAACGGTTCGAACGTGAAAAAAACAGAAGTAGTTTTTGTGGCCATGTATAAAAAGGCGTAACTCAGCGAAACCTGGCACAATTTTTTAGTCAAACTACTTTGAGAATTTTACTTAGCAATGTAATAATAAAATGTCTTGGTTTGATTCCAAAATCTTCTGTATTTTCTTTTTTTTGAGCCAAAATCTGGGTCGATACGTGACATTTCGAACGTGAAATTTTTCCGAAATAATTTAACTTAATAATGATCAAAATAAAATAAAAATTTAACGTTAATCCGAATAAAATATTTCTCTTTGAACTCTTCTTAAGATTACAGACCATGTAAGCAGGGACATTACAGTTATAACCAATATTTGAAAAATTCCTGAAATAATAATTTATAACGAATTTTTAAAACTTGCTCTCTGAATAATTATGACAAAAAACCAATATTTTTTTGGTCTTTGATAACCGTTATAGTTTGTTTTTGTTTTTTTTTGGGCTTCCATAACCATTACAAAAGATTTTAATTTTTTTTGGTCTTTCGTAACCATTACAAAAGACTTTTATTTTTTTTGGTCTTCTATAACCATTATAAAAGATTTTAATTTTATTTGGTCTTCCGTAACCATTACAAAAGATTTTTATTTTTTTCGGTCTTCCATATCGAATTTCACACAAGTTTTATGAAAATATTATTTGGAGTTCAGCCAATGACACTCCTAATAAAATCTATGAAACAGGTTTCGTTACAGTCAATGTTTATGAAAAACTTCATAGAATTAATGAAACTCTTTACAGAAACAATAAATCGTCAGGTAATGAAGCATTTTATAGAATCTGTGAAACAGTTTCATAAAAGTCATTCCTAAAAAGAGCTTTATTAAATTAGCATTTTTATTTACATTTGTATTACTAGCAATATTTGCATTTGTTGCGGTTTTTGTTTAAGATTTCTTCACCCTCACTTTAAAATCGATGAGATTTTCATCAATTTTAAGCGCTTGTTTACTCTCATAAAAAAAATTTCAGTAGAAATAGCAAAAACCTCTGCAGAAATAACTGATAACAGTACCACTATTTTCAGCTGTAGAAAAATCCACATAATATCCTACACCTATTTGGGTCCGAAATTTGTATGGTTCCGAAGCCGACTTGGGTTCAAAATAGTCGAACAAGCCTACTTAATGGTATTTTCGGTTAGGTAGAGGTGGCAGCCGACTTTATTCGCCAGCTCACATAGACACTGAATGTCCGTTGCGATACCACTGCGCTTCCACTCATGCGTAATTAGGTGTGTTGCATATTCTTAGAATACATGACGAGACCTGCAGTTCAATGCTGAATCCAAACGGCAAGATTTGAAGTGCTTTAGAACAGAAATTACTTTCATTAGTTCGCTCAAGCCAACCGGAATCGGGGTCCTATCGGTTTCAGAGTCCACATCTTAGCTACTACACCAACAGCACACACTACACAATACAATTTTAGTGCGAAATTTCTTGTATATAAAAAAAAAAAATCGGGAAAATATGCCTAAAACTGGAGCGATTTTATTTAAACTCAGCACCATGATTGTGTGGCATAATTGGTTTCTATTTACCAAATATGAGGAAGATATCAAAAAATTTGCGGATTCTTACCAAAATCATTAAAAAAAGTTCGTCCTTGTGCAAATATAAGTCAGTGTGCGAAATTTTATAAAAATATCTTAAGATTTGCGAACTGAAGCGTGGTTATAGAAGACAGAAAAAAATAAAAATCTTTTATAAAGGTTATAGAAGACCAATAAGAATGAAAATCTTTCATAATGGTTACCAAAGACCAAAAAAAAAAATAATAATCTTTCATAATGTTTATGGCAGAACTATAATTTTCTGCGTAATTTATAATTATTATCACAGGACCAATTTTTTCAGTTATTTTTTCCATAACCTATTGGATATTTAAAAAATAATAACAGTTATTTCGGGTCCCTGCATGTAAGTAAATTTTTTTGGAATAATTTTTATCAAATATCACCTCTTTTAAGAAAGATAAATATTAAAGAAAACATACAATAAAACATTCTCACATATAAAAAATCACGTTTGCACAACTTTGGAGTCTGATTTTTCATCTAAGTGAACAAATTTATTAGTAAATTTATAAAAGTAGTAAAATATAAATATTTCTCTATAATAATATCGTAAAATAATCAGCTTTTAATAACTTTTATTTTCGGTCACGGTGGACCTTTTGACGGAAATGCCCATATACAATTGAAATGGGAACAAATTTAGTTTATTGACGCAGCTGCAAATTAAAAAAAGTACCTAGGGTGATAGAAAATGGAAAAATAAGAAGAGAAAATTAAATAAAAAAATTGGCGCAAACGCTTAGTTTTCGAGTTTCCCCCACATTTCTGAAGGTACATATAGGCATATCCGTCAAAAGGTCCACCGTGACCAAAAATTTAAAAGTTATTTAAAGCTGATTATTTTACGATATTGGTGTAGAGAAATATTTAGATTTTACTAATTTTATAAATTTACCCATAAATTTGTCCACTTAGATAAACAATCAGACTGCAAAGTTGTGCAAACGTTATTTCTTATTTTTGAGAATGTTTTATTGTATGTTTTCTTTAATATTATCTTCCTGAAAAGAGGTGATCTATATACATATATAAAAGAAAGTCGTGTTAGTTACACCACTTATAACTCAAGAACGGCAGAACAGATTTGGCTGAAAATTGGTAGGGAGGTAGCTTAGAGCCAGGAGACGGACATAGGATACTTTTGCCCCGCTTGAACGGCTTGACCGATTTGGACGATTTTTTCTTTAAAATGATCGCCATGGTCCACCTTAGGGTTTTACGGAAAGAAAATTTTGCCCCGCCCACTTTTACGCCCACTTTTTTTGATTTACCTAAAATCAAAAAACTGCTCCATCGATTTGACTAATTTATCTTTCAAATACTCGTATTAATCCATTTTAAGTTTTCATCGATAGAAAAATTTACCACGCCTACTTTTACGCCCACTTTTTCTATTAAGCGCATAACTGGAGAACGACTTGACCGATTTGGACGATTTGGATTTGACTAATTTATCTTTCAAATGTTCGTATTAATCCATTTTAAGTTTTCATCGATAGAAAAATTTACCACGCCTACTTTTACGCCCACTTTTTCTATTAAGCGCATAACTGGAGAACGACTTGACCGATTTGGACGATTTTTTCTTCAAAATGATCGCCATGGTTTAACTTAGGTTTGTACGGAAAGAAAATTTTGCCCTGCCCACTTTTTTCGATTTACCTAAAATCAAAAAACTGCTCTTTCGATTTGACTAATTTTTCTTTTAACTGTTCGTATTAATTTATTTTACGTTTTCATCGAAAGAAAAAATTACCACGCCTACTTTTACGCCCACTTTTTCTATTAAGAGCATGATTTGAGAACGGCTTGACCGATTTGGACGATTTTTTCTTTAAAATTATCGCCATGGTCCAACTTATTCTTTTTTGATTGAGCCCATATCCACACCATATGTAAGTTATTTTTTAAAAAAAATTTATGATAGGTATTCCATGGATTTTTATTTTAAAGGCCGTAAATTTCGTTAAATGCTCAATTTAAATCGTGTGGTAATACAAAACTAATGTTTACTTAGGGCCAGCAACGTAGATCGGGTCAGCTAGTATTTGATGAAAATTAATCAAAAAAAAATTTTTCTTACATGGTCTGTAATCTAAGGAAGAGTTCAAAGAGCAATATGTTATTCGGATTGACGGTAAATTTTAATTTTGTTTTAATCATTATTCAGTTCTATTATTATGGAAAAAATTTCACGTTCGAAATGTCACGTATCGACCCAGATTTTGGCTTAAAAAAAAGAAAATACAAAAGATTTTGGAATCAAATCAAAGACATTTCAATGTTAAAATATTTGTTGTTTGAAATGTTATTGCATTTTTGATGCGTACGACTGTCACGTTTAACTCTTTGGATTTACCCATATATGGTATCATTTTTAAGGTTTTGACTAGATCTTTCTGGATATATAGAATTTATTTAAAAATGTTTAACTCTTAAGCTTACATTACAGTTTTTGTGTACTAAGTATATAATTTATTTAATTAAAACTGTAATACAAATTTTATAAAATAAAAACACCAATGTCGCAAACAAAAACTTCATGCCTTCGGCCGCACGCAAAGGGTTTCTTCCCTATGGTATAACAAACACCGGCTTCACTAACTAAAGATTCTCTGCACCTAAATACTTAAATTAGCCTAAAGAGGAAAATAATATGCGAATACAAAAACAAAATACATATTTGCAAACGTGAGCAAATTACTTTTAGTTTGAGTAGCCACACATATCACTAAGTGGGCGGGGCAGTTTTTTGTTTCCAGGGGGCCCCACGGGGTCAGCCCCTTAAAATTTAAATTTTGGTTTTTTTCTTTTTTAATTCAGAATCGGGTGGCATTTTTCTTTTATTTTTTATCGTAGCCCCGTAAACTGCACTTCAGCCAAATCACATATTTCTATGAAAACTATAAACGTCCATAACTCGAAAACTAAGCATTTGTGCTAATTTTATTTTTAAGTTTTTCTTCTTATTTTTCAGTTTTCTATCACCACAAGTACTTTTTTTTTAAGCCAAGAAATGTACTTGACGACATTGGGGGCCTGGCAGTTAAACTTATAAAAAGAAATTAATTAATTAAAAGTATTGCCAATAAAATAAATTAAATAAGCAAATAATAAATGAAACAAATTAGATTTATTAAATCTCAAAAAATCATTATTAAAAAAGACGTACATACATACATGTGATGCACAGCCCTGAATTGCGTAGTAAGTGAAAAAATAATTATTTTTCAGGAGAGCAAACATACAAAAAAAAAAAAACGTTTTTAAAAGGCAGCATTACCTATTTTAAATTTTTTTTTACATTATCAAAATTAATCATAATAAAAACTTGTATGCAAAAGTATCAAGAATCTTGAATTTAAAATAACATGCAAATTTACGATTTATAACTTTTTTTTAGTGGAAAAACGTTTTATATCCACAATCCCTACGCAAGCTGCTTTTAAAACTTAATTCCAATTTGCAAAGCCTTAAGATTGTATGATTTCATTTACAACATTTTTTATTTTTCGAATTTATTCTATGAGTTAAATTTCAGGTCTGTATTTTATAAAGCTTTTTTGTAATAGTTCTATTCTTTTAATTTTTCAGAAATTACTTTATACACAATCAGACTATTATATTGTATTTTCTTTTTACATTTTACCTTAGCCTTCCTTTGGAAAGCAATGAAGTAGATTGAATGTACAGAAAAATTTACAATTATGAGACACCAGCAGAATGTAATGCATTTTCTGGCCCGCTACGGTCTTCGTCAGCATTCTTTGTGTCACACTGGATAGTGGTACTTAATAAACTGAATGTATTTAACTCAACAATTTTAACAAATAGAAACTGGAAATTATTTCCTTTCGAAGGATACTTTTATATCATATTCAACATTTTTTATTTTTCGAATTTATTCTATGAGCTAAATTTCAGTTATGTATTTTATTAAGCTTTTTTGTAATAGTTCTATTCCTTAAATTTTCTATTTTAGTGTATCTTCTTTTAAATATTAAGCGAACATATAGCAATTTCATTTTTGTTCCATTTTGCAAACGGTTCCCTAAAAAATGAGTTACATATCGTCGGCTTAATATGCAAACCTGCTAACTCCGTTTCAGTAAATTTTACAGGAGAGACAAAAAACTTTTTATACTTCATATGAGCAGCTTGAGAGAAAAACCAAAAATATAGTTGGTTTAACACACTTCAAGATATAAATTGAAAAAAAACTTCATGCTGGTCGACTTAGACTTGAAGAATATTTCCTTTCATAACACAAGAAAACATGCTTGATATATCGCTTATTTGCTCCATATGTGTCAAAAATAGAAAATTTTGACTTAATATCCCTTATGCATAGTAAATCATTCTTACACTCACAATATTCTGTACGTAAAATTAACTGAAATTCTAATAAAAAATAAATGAAAATTCAGTTAAAAACCGGTCTACGTATTTCTTTTTTAACGAAAAGCTCATTTAATTTTCACTGTCAAAAATTTAACCGCGAATTTTGCAAAAACAAATGAATATTCAGTTATTTTATATAAATTAACTGTCATAAAATTAATTACATATTCCGTAAAAAACAAAAGAATATTCAGTTATTGTATTTAATTCAGTAATTTTCGTTTACTCCACAAAAGAGCCGTATTTCCAGAAATACCAGACAGACACCTGTACTGAATTTCTGTAACTTTTTAAACACAAAAATTGTCGTTAAGTGGTCAAAATTCGTTAGCTAACAATAATTGTCGTAAAGAGCAATTCTGTAATGAAATTTTAACACGACACAAAAAAGTTTTGTTAAATAATAACGCTAATAAATGTTCTGTTAACAGATTAAACAAATAGAGTAAAAAAGCCAATTTTAACACAAAAAAAGTAAGAAAGTATATTCAATCAAGCCCGACCCTACATTACAGCATTTGGGCGATCATGTTTGCGCCAAAAAGAGTATGTTGTGAGGTTAAGATTCACATAAGGGATTTTTATACCAAATATTATCTAAATATCTACTACTATAACTATGATTACTACTGTGAGATAACATAGAAGCTATTATTAAGGTAACTTATTATAAGTGTATTCGTATGGGAGCTATGGTCAAACATGGACCGATTCTAATAAAACTTGCTCCGTTGATTTATGTAAGTTGCAACAAAATATTTTTGGACCTAATTATACCCAAATGTTTAAAAACAAGATGGTTAATGGGCACAAAACCCTATTCCGGAAAGAGGTTTGCATGTGGGCTATGAAAAATAAATAACCGCTTCTCCGCTTTTGAAAAGGTTTCTTCGACTTTCTGACAATTGCCAAAATTGATAAAAAATATATTCAAAATTGCGGCCTGTAATTTGCGCACAAGGTTATCTTGGACATACAACCAGCCAGCCTGATAGAAGGACGGACCTCGTTAGATGGATTCTGAAATTGATTCTGAGTCAATCGGTATACTAAAGGGTGGGTTCAGATCCTATATTTAAATGTGTTACACACATTTTCACACACAATAATATCCTCTTCACATACAGTAATGTGGGTATACAAAATAAGAGCAGAATGTTGTGCTAGATTGGGTCAGGTACCTCGAACTTTTTCCCTATGTATTAAAAGGTTTTGAACTATCATATTTGTTTAGAAATATAATCAATATTTATACGTTTTCATTCATGTTTTGTTAAAATAAATGTTTCACAAGCAAATTTATTTTAAACTTTTTATTAATTTTAAAAAATTTTAACTTTGATCTTCTTATATTTTTACTGATATGTATTTGTCGTTAATATTTCTAAACAAAAATATTTGTTTATTTAAAATAGAGAATAATAAATTCGTTAAAGTAACCGAGACTTGTCGTTACTTAACGAAATCGGTAGTTTTTAATAGATAACTAAAAATAAATTTTTGGTAGTTTAATTATATAAAATAACTGAATATTCATTTGTTTTTACAGAATATGTAGTTAATTTTTTGACAGCTAATTTATATAAAAATTACATTTTCATTTAATTTTACATAAAGAAGAATTTAACTTAATCAACGGACAATACCCAATAAAAAATTTTATCATTTTGCGAAGCACTAAAGGTACGTTTAAAAAAATAAGCGCACAATTATGCGCTACGCAATAAGACATACAGAAATGCAGTAAAGTAAGTGAAAGAACTCTCAACAACTTTTATAAAAAAAAATAACATTTCAAGTGCTACGGCATTCCCTTACTACGAAGCAGGTTTGTAAGGGAGAATACTAAAAAGTAACTGTATCAAAACATTCAGTGTGTAAAGATGATCGTAACATCCAACAATATTTATGTGCGCTGAATAATGCGCTTTATGTGTCAAAAATGTATTGCTTCAAAGTGGGAACTCGCCATATAAAATTCATGTCTTCCGTAAGCGCAATGGTAAGCGAAACCCTTATATTTATCCCTTACAAACCTGCTTCGTTGGAAGCTCCATTTTTTATTGGGTATGAACTGAAAATCCGTATTAATATGCACTTAGTTTTTTGAATAAATGTTAGAATCAGTTAAAAATAAATTTTCTTGGAATTTTAAATGTTTATTTATTTAAAAATTACTGAACGGAATACTTCTTACGCTTGCCACGATTGTTTCGGTTGGTCAGTTTTCCTAATTTAACCATTAAGTAATACTTATTTACGTATATTTAACACTATAGAGATATGGAGTAGAAAATTATAATATTTTAATTAATGATTTTGTAACGACACGTGTTCACGCGCTTTATTTATTTCCGGCCATAATCAATAACGTCGCTAGAATAAAAGTACAAAAAATGTTTATGAACAAGCTTATGTTTTGAGGTTTAGAACACGTATTGTGCCTTGGACATTTTTAAAATTCGCCATGAATGGTTCTTTTTGTTTGTAGCAAAAACATTTATTGACTATATTCTTAATAAAACGTTAGAATTAGAAACTTTGCTTTGGAATATATCCATGAATATGTATGACATTTGTTATTGATAATAAAATTTGGCAGTTGAGTTCATAAATATTTTCAAGTTTATGTCAGGTGGAGACTCCATGTTATAAAAAATTTCGTTATAAGGTTTGACTTATTTTGCTTACTAGAATTATTTTTTACATTAAAAAGTTGGAAATTTTTTTAAAAATAAAAGTTTCTCTTATCGATTCTAATAACACTATGCTAATTGAGAAAACAGACAAGCCGGCTAACCGTATTTTAGGTTACCTCTCGTTTTCGAGATATACCGTTATTTCAAAAATGGAGAAGGTTGCACAACATATCGAGCCCTAATAGCAAAAATTATGTTACCAACAACATTTTAGATTTTTGTTTTTTGATGAAAATCGAAAATTTTTGATCAATTGCAACATCTCTAAAAATCTCATATCTCTGGAAGTACCGTTACGAAATAAGAGCAAAAGCGATTTCAAACGAAACCCTAGACTTGAAGCAAAAATATTTTAAAAAAACCTTCTCCTGTAAAATTTTATTTTTGTTGGTTACATCATTTTTGCTATAAGGGCTCGATATATTCGCATAACACAAAATCAGTTTAGTCTATTAAAATTACTAAAAAAGGGTGGAAATATATTTTTGTTTTGAGGCGCTGCAAGGGCCAAATTAAAGAATTTCATTAAACCTCCATATTTTTATGGTTTAAATTCATAAATTTGGCCCCTGCAGCGCTTAGGATGCCCCTAGATCAAAGATCATCACGCTATGACCCCAGGGGCCGAGCACTTTTCGTGAATTTCACACACACAACATGATATTTTTCATCGCAATCATATATGGGCACTTCCAAGATTGTAAACGGGACATTCGCACACGTTTATATTGACAAAACTGTAAAAAACAACCTGATTTTCATTTTTTAAATTAATGATTCTTTTAACTCTCAATTAGCTCTTTAATTTCCGCAAATGAAATTTTTCGCTTACTGTCGTGGTTTCCGAGATGATTGCAAGAAACCAGTGATTGTAAACGGGACAAAAAACGGAAGTGGGTTTTAAGGAGTAACCGTTTAAACAGTGATTTCTGCGAAACCTGACACAATATTTTATTGGGATTTATTTAAAAATGTTGCACACTAAGGTGCCCTAAAAATGGTTTCGATTTCAAAATAAAATATGAATTACATTTTTTTAAATAAATTGTTAAAGAAATTGTAAACGGGACATTGTAAATGGGACAATTTTTCCACCATGATTTAAAATTTTTTTATGTTGCTATTTAGAATCCTTTATATAAGAAACTTAATAAAAAATTATTACTAATTTTTCAAGCTTAAGGTCTTTTTTTTATATAAAAAACTTTTTAACGTTTATTTAAATCCAATATTTCGGCACTTCCTTGTTATAATTTGTTATAATTTGTTAAAAATTTGTGAAACTAAAAAAAAAAAAAAAAAAAAAAAAAAAAAAAAAAAAAAAAAAAAAAAAAAAAAAAAAAAAAAACCCTGACGAAGGCACTCAAGGAAGTGCCGAAATATTGGATTTAAATAAACGTTAAAAAGTTTTTTATATAAAAAAAAGACCTTAAGCTTGAAAAATTAGTAATAATTGAAATAATAAAGGTCGAATAAAATACATATTCTTAATAAAAAATGTTTTTCAGATCATAAATATGCCTTATATTAGAGTATTGTTGTTCCAAATGCATATTTTCTAATATACACAAGTATGTGCTAAAAGTTGTAGTACTTCATTTACCATTTATCTTTTTTTTCGAATTAATTAATTTATACGCATATATTAAAAAAATATAAGCAATTAGCAATTCTCTAAATAAATCTTGAAAAGAAAATTTTTTTTTTCCATTTTTTGTGGTTGACGTTTTTTTGGAAATAGCCATATGCTAAACATACCTACCCGCTATCACCATTCATTAAGGGGACTCCCATACAAAATGTTCAACAAAGACTAGAAATATATTGAAGAAAAAGTCCCATAAGTGCCCATGAGTGGCCCCTAGGTGGATTTAATGTATGACCGACCTCAGTTAGTTTTGTGTCCTTAACATTTTCTAGAGACATACTTGCGTTTTATCTCCACTTCTTAGGGGGGCTCCCATACAAATATTGCGTTTTATAAAATTCTTAAATTAATATTATTATTACATATTATTTAATTAAGCTTGAATTAAAAAATATTAAATTTATTTATTTTATTCTCTTGTGAATAAAATCAAATGTTGTTAACAGATTTTAAGCAATTATGGTTTTTTGTGTATGTTCGCTTTTTATGTTTTTGCAAAAAAAATATTCACCCCTATTATGTAAGGCGTTGTCGACGTCGACATTAATTTTTAATTGTTGTCACATCAAGGCGACGACTACATCACTTCGACGCTAGTTTGGTATTTTATAAGAATGTTGTGTCGACGTCGACTAGTTATCGAAAATTTGACAAAAAAAAAAATCCCATCTGCAATTATTTTTTTTTTTTGTTCTTCACTTACTTTTTAACGCTATTTATGCTACTTTCCGACATGGTTTTTTAACCGATTTAGCTTTTTAAAATAAAGTGTAGAGTTTGTTTCCAATTTTGTATTTTTTCGCGAATTGTTGGCATGTTTTTGATAAAAGATATTTTTACTGTAAGTTTTCTGATTCTTTATAGCTTTAACGTTTATTAATAATAATTAGTATTGTGGTTATTTTGTTGAACTATTTATGGTTTTTAATCCAAATTTTTAATATTTTGAATTAGGCTTAAGTTCATGAAATTTAATTTTTCATTAAAAGTAAGGAAAAAACATGTAAAATCAATTAAAATGGATAATCATTCAGGAAAGCAAATTTCGATCTATCAAATGTTAGAATACAATTTGGTTTAAGGATTGATGTTTGACTATTGACGTCAGCAGTCGTTGATGGCTGCAAGTGTAAGACGGCAAATCCATCTGAGGAGATTGAGTGGTTGCAATCGAAACATGTCATGGTAACCTGCCGGCCGGGGTTCGAGCCACGTCAAGAATGAAAGATTATCAATAACAATTTTAATTAATTTTCATGTTGTAAAATTCCTTTCTTCATAAAAATAATTTAATGAAAAATTAAATTTCATGAACTTAAGCCTAATTAAAAATATTAAAAATTTGGATTAAAAACCATAAATAGTTCAACAAAATAACCACATTACTAATTATTGTTAAAGCTAAGGCACGAGCTCTATGTGTACATTTGTCCTTCAAGTTGTGCTGAAAAAGGTCAACAGAAAAGAAAAAGACAAAATGAAAAAACAAAAAATGTACTTGGACTTCAAGAAAAAATTCTTGACAAAAGTACGAAAAAAAAAACAGAAGTAAGGAAAAAACATGTAAAATCAATTAAAGTGGATAATCATTCAGGAAAGCAAATTTCGATCTACCAAATGTTAAAATACAATTTGGTTTAAGGATTGATGTTTGACTAGTGACGTCAGCAGTCGTCGATGGCTGCGAGTGTAAGACGGCAAATCCATCTGAGGAGATCGAGTGGTTGCGATCGAAACATGTCATGGTAACCTGCCGGCCAGGGTTCGAGCCCGAGCCACGTCAAGAATGAAAGATTATCAATAACAATTTTAATT
Organism: Pollenia angustigena; assembly: GCA_930367215.1. Classification (NCBI taxonomy): domain Eukaryota; kingdom Metazoa; phylum Arthropoda; class Insecta; order Diptera; family Polleniidae; genus Pollenia; species Pollenia angustigena. The sequence continues at coordinate 169,696,275 of OV884059.1, read as the reverse complement.
AATTTTCATGTTGTAAAAAATTCCTTTCTTCATAAAAATAATTTAATAAAAATTAAATTTCATGAACTTAAGCCTAATTAAAAATATTAAAAATTTGGATTAAAAACCATAAATAGTTCAACAAAATAACCACAATACTAATTATTGTTAAAGCTAAGGCACGAGCTCTATGTGTACATTTGTCCTTCAAGTTGTGCTGAAAAAGGTCAACAGAAAAGAGAAAGACAAAGTGAAAAAACAAAAAATGTACTTGGACTTCAAGAAAAATTCTTGACGAAAGTACGAAAAAACAGAAGTAAAGGAAAAAACATGTAAAATCAATTAAAGTGGATAATCATTCAGGAAAGCAAATTTCGATCTACCAAATGTTAAAATACAATTTGGTTTAAGGATTGATGTTTGACTATTGACGTCAGCAGTCATCGATGGCTGCGAGTGTAAGACGGCAAATCCATCTGAGGAGATTGAGTGGTTGCAATCGAAACATGTCATGGTAACATGCCGTCCGGGGTTCGAGCCCCAGCCACGTCAAGAATGAAAGATTATCAATAACAATTTTAGTTTATTAATAAATTTAAGACTTTTCTTTCATGCCGCTTTTAGCAAATTTTTGCGAATTTCCGTTAATTGAGCAATTTTCACCGAATTTTTGCCATTTGTTACAGTTTAAGGGACTTTAATCAATTTAATGGCTTTTATTTATTTATTTATTTGTATATTCAAATCCTGTACAACAAGCGTTAATCTTATAATTAGAGTACAGGAAATTATTATTGTAAGTATTATTAAATTGAGACGGTTAAAGAATATAATAATATTTGTGATTTTTAGTTTTTTTATATATTAAAAATGTTTGAGAATTTTCGCTATTTTTGCAAATGTTTCCGAATTCTCGCAATTTTGGTTCTTTGAGGCGTTCGCCTTAAATTGGACATTTTCGCGAATTTTCGCTATTTTAGGAAACTTTTCCGAACTTTCGCAATTTTCGCGTTAAATTTACTAATAAAATTTGTGCCCATAACTTCTTTTTTATTTTAAGCGTTTTCAATAAATATGTTAACATTTCATTTAAAACTTCTTTAACTTTAATTTGAGTCGTCGCAAAATTTCCTGTCGACTAAAACGGGGATAATACTACTCGACGTCGACTTAAAAGCGCCTTAGGAAATATCAATTGACTGTCAATAGTCATCGATAATTGTCAACAACGACTCAGAAAATACCATTACTGTTCAGGTGCCGTCGACTTGTGTCGACGTCGACTTTCATAATAGGGGTGATTATGTTTCTAATACGACTGCGCATATTAGAAAAAGGTTTAATTCCACTTAAATGTTATTTTATTGAGGAATTTTTTTTTTTTTTAGTAATTTCAATAAACTTTACAGTTTTTGAATTACGCGAATATATGTTGTGCAATCTCCTCCATTTCCGAAATAACGGTTTATCTCAAAAACAAGAGCTTATCTAAAAAAAAACGGTTAGCACCATTGCATTCGGCGTGTCCGAATTTGGTTCAAACGCCAGCTGTCCGGCTTGTCGTAAAAAAGTGTCAAATTCTAGCACAGTGTAATAAATAAAAAATGTTTCCAATAATAAGCAAAAAAGTCTGTGATTTCAAAGTCTGAAATTTTTTTTTCATAACATAAACTTAATTTAAATAAATACAAATTTTGAAGTGAAGGTACTAGGGTTACCAGACTGCCTGGAATGACCTGATTGTCCAGTTACCAGCTCAAACACAATTTGTCCAGTTAGAATAAAATTTCTTTAATAATAAAATTTTTTTTTTATTAATTACATACTAAATATAACAAAAACAATTTATATATTGCTCAAAGATATTCCAATTTATATCCAAAAATGTGATAAAAGTAACGTTCAAAATCTATATATCGTTAGCTAAAATGCAAAAAGACGTAACTAACAAAAATATAATTTTACAGGAGAAGCAAAAAACTTTGTTTAGTGAAAACTATAAACATGTCAGAAAAACATGCATTGATAAGTCGTCCATGAAATTCTTCAACCAATTTTCAAAGAAAACCATTTCATTATATTTTCTTAGAAAAAAAAATATGTAATTACGTCGTTTTGCATACATCAAACAAAAAAAGTTGTAGTTACGTCCCTTTGTTTTTTGTTAATAAAAGTGCAATTTTTGATCGCAGAAGTGTAAAATTTTGTCAAGACATGTAGTTTTATAGCATTCATAATAATCAATCAAAAACACGATTTTGAATTTTTTGTTAGTTACGTCTTTTTGCATTTCAGCTAACGATATGTACATTGTACATACATAAATAAATCTCGTCCATACGAATTTGCAAGACTACTTTAAGTATTTTAAATAAACGATACTCACAAGAAAGGAAAAGGACGTCGTTTGGATATTTTAATAAGCCTAAATTTTGATGAAAGTTTAAGAAATGTTTAAATTTATTTGCTTACAACTAAAACAAGAGGTAGTAAATTCTGTAAATCTTAAGCGACTTGCAGTAAAAGATAAAAGAACAAAAAAGGAAATTTTTCTGGACTTTGTAAAGGGTAAGTCCGATTGAAATAAAATTCCAGATGCTAATTAGGAACCAGGTTAAATAAAGGATTAGGGATCTACAGACATATCAGGAGGGCCACCAGAGGTTCCCTAATTAGGGCACCTTAAGTATTACAAAAATTAAAAACAGTCTAGAATTCTGAATTTTAGCCTAATTTTAAAAATATTATCAGTGGAATGCACTGGTCCATTTACATACGTATGAGAAAATGTTAAAATAAAAATTCATCGTATTCCAATTAAAAACCTAGAAGAGGGAATCGCAGCAATTTAAAAATGTATGCAATACATGTTTGTATATGTGACAGCGCATAGAGAAAGGGACCAGTAAGGTAAAGGGAACAGTAAAAACCAACTACACAAAACAAGAGGTAGGGACGACCTACGCGCGTTTTCATGGTTGCCCAACACGTTCCTGACGTCATAAGATGTGTCCAACACGCTCAGTGATGGTACACCAAAGATACACGTATTTAAATCTTTAAAATGGCTCTTCTGAACAAAACCCTTAGGTCCCTTTCTATTTTGTGCATCACATATGTCTTTTGTTATCATGAATCTTTTTATATGCATAGTGCACAAAATAGTATAAAAAAGAACCTTAACCTTCGTCTTACATATTTAAAAAAAAGTCTGATGAGATTCAATTATACCACAAAGGGATAACTAAACGCGGATTGTAAAAGAACTGCAACAACAGCGCCATATGGAGGTTTGGTTTTAAATTAAAAATTATTTGACACCAAACCCGTTCTAAAACGACAAACGTTCATACGTTATTTGAAAAACACTAAAAAATCTCCATTATCCTTAACTATAATTTAAATTACAGTTTAACCTGAATTAAGTTTTAAAAAATTTTATTTTCTTTTTAATATTATTTTTGTTGAAATGTTCTTTGAAGTAGTCCAACCAACATGCTTTCTGCAATATTTTGTTTTAAGTGAATTCGCCTTATGAGCTACTTAGTCCTTGATGGAGGGGCTTGTTAGCGTTACTGTTTTTAATTTAATGAGTTTTGTTCTTCCCGCGATATTCATCCATAAAGCACTGCTAGTTTGTAATTACTTTTCTTAAGCATAATCCTTAACTTTGGCTACTTAACATGTTAATTACTTCGTTTAGTTTTTATTTCATTTTGTAGAGCAAATAAGTACATACAGAAGGGATTCTTGAAATTCTATTAAATCTTGAAAAAGTCGTAGCACCATTTGTTGTTGTTGCTGTTTAAAAGCTATAAGGAATCTTTTTTCTAACATTTTTGTATACTTATTGCACTTGTATATTTTATCTTATTTTTAAATTTAAATATTTTATACGCAATTCTAAGTTTTTTTTTGTGGAAAAATATTCTTTGTGTTGAATCTTTTTTCTTATATTCTAGATGCTTTTCTTTCAGGTTTAAATACCAGTATTTTTTCTTTTTTTTTTGCTACAGATGCCTTTTATTGTTTTTAAACTATATTTGCATGTATTCTTCTTTATAATTGTTTGTATGAGTTCATATGATAATTTTTTTTTTTGCTTTTGGTTTAACTTTAAAAGTTTAAACTATTTTGCATAAATTGTTGCAAAAGCCACATAAACGCTTTTGTACAAAAGTTTTATGAAATTTTTTTGTTCAAAAAATCTGTTGGTACTAAATTGAAGTTGCCTTTATGCAACTACATATTTATACATGCATGTTTATAAGTACAGAGAATGAGTGTGTGTGTGTGTGGTTGTGTGTGGAAATACCTACTCACCTACAATGGAAAAGTATGTTAAAAAGTTACTTTCAGACATACGGACAGGACAGATGCATAGAACGTTACCATAAGATTGTAACCTGTTTCCTTAACAATTTTTGTAAGGCTTTAAGATAAAGGAAACGGAAATAGTTTTACTTAAAATAAAAGACAATAAATGTTGCATCTAAATACACAAATGTGTTAACAGTGAAGTACATATTAAGTGACATAAATTTAATAAAGAATATAATGCAGTTAGGAAAATGAATAAAAAGAATAACAAATTTAAATATTTTATTTGATTTCTTCTTGTATACTAGTTTTATTATATTGCCATGAGAGTTTTTAATAACTTTAACAGACAGTATAGAAATACTGAATTCAAATTTACATATAATTTCATTATAAATAATTGCGTCATTAAAAACTTTAGTGCTTGTGATAAAAATATCGACAGTTTCGTACATTTAAAAGAATTAAAAATAAGTTTTATTTTTTTTAAAAAAGAAACACATTTTTAAGGAACTAAAAAAAACTGTAAAAAGTGAATTGTATGCATTGTTGGAAATTTATTTTCGAACATAAGAACCCAAAAGAAGGCGCATTGTTTGATTTTTGTTTTAAAATGCTTTTCTTGGCATCGTCTTCAAAAACCTTAAAAAATCTTCAAAATTTCCCTAAGAATTATCGCAATTTTAAAACATATATTTTAAGGCTGTAGGAAATATCGCCCAAAGAAAAATGGCCCAAAAAAAAAAATGAAAAATCGCCCAAATGAAGAATCGCCCAAGCGAACATGAAAAATGACCCAAAAAGGTAAATATGAAATTTTGCCCAAAAAAAACGAAAAAGGGCCCAAAAAGAAAATGAAAAATGACCCAAAAAGCATAAACGAATTTTTTCCCAAAAAAATAAAAAAAAAATTACTAAATTTGCAAAAAAGTGTTTATTATTCATATAAATTTAGGTGACATGTCATAACGTCCAGTGTCGTAGTGTCCTTGGACACTTTTAAAGTGTCATAATGTCCATCGAAGACGAGGGCGAGGACGTTATGACACTTTGCAACGTCCGCAACTTAACTTATAATCAAAAATGTGTAAATTTTTTTTTAAAATACCGTTAAAATTTCAAGTGATTTTTTTAAAGATACTTATTTAACCATAATATGGTTGTCGGTGACAATGATTTGGTTAAATTAAACATAATATGGATAAAATATTTTTATAGCTTTTACTCCGGGTGTATATATTAAATATATATATCCAAAATAAGGATTTCATCTTCTATGGTATAACTAATACTGGCTTCGCTAACTAAAGTTTCTCTGTATAGCCGGCCTTCGGCCGGGCGCAAGGATTTTCTCCTCTATGGTATAACAAAGACCGGCTTCGCTAACTAAAGCTTCTCTGTATAGCCGGCCTTCGGCCGGGCGCAAGGATTTTCTCCTTTAAAAAAAAATTCTACCGATATTATGTTTAATTTAACCAAATCATTGTCGCCGACAACCATATAATGGTTAAATTAGTTTCTTGAAAAATAGTTTTGTTGTTTGCAACCATAATAAAACATGGTTTTCTCTGCTATGTAAGATTATGGTAGAATTTTAAAAATAGCCCATTTTTTTTGGGCCATTTTTCATACAACATTTTTGGGTTTAAAAAACGAAAAATCACCCAACAATAACGATAAATAGCCCAAAAATTTTGGGCCATTTTTCATATGAAATCAGGCCCAATTTTACATGCAATTTTTTTGGGCGATTTTTCATTTTTTTTTTTTTGGGCGATATTTCCTACAGCCATATTTTAAATCTAAATCCCAAGGCTGTAGGAAATATCGCCCAAAGAAAAATGGCCCAAAAAAATAAATGAAAAATCGCCCAAAAAAATTCCATGTAAAATTGGGCCTGAATTCATATGAAAAGTGACCCAAAATTGTTGGGCTATTTTTCGTTATTATTGGGTGATTTTTCGTTTTTTAAATTTGGTGATTTTTCATTATGAAAAATCACCCAAAAATATTATGTGAAAAATAGCCCATTTTGTCAGGCCATTCTTCATTTTTAAAATTTCGTCAAAATCTTACATACTATTTGTCTAAATCATACATTATTACTATACGCCGAATTCCTAAAAGTTATTTATAAAAATAACGGGATATATTGCAAAAAGGTGGCATGTCTTAACGTCCGGTGTCATTGTGTCCGTGGACAAACTCGAAAGCATAGCCGGCCTTTGGTAAAACAAGTACCGGCTTCGCTAACTAAAGCTTCTCTGCACAGCCGGCCTTCAGCCGGGGGCAAGGATTTTCTCCTCTATGGTATAACAAAAATCGGCTTCGCTAACTTAAGCTTCTCTGCATAGCCGGCCTTCGGCAGGGCGCAAGGATTTTGTCTTCTATGGTATAACAAATACTGGCTTCGCTAACTAAAGCTTATCTGCGAAGTCGGCCTTCGTTCGGAAACAAGGCAGATTTTAGAAGCTTTACTTAGCGAAACCGGTACTTGTTATACCATAAAGCAAAAAATCCTTGCGCCCGCCAAAAGGCCGTCTGCGCAGAGAAGCTTTAGTTAGCGAAGCCGGTCTTTGTTATACCATAGAGTAGAAAATTCTTTCGCCTGGGCGAAGGCCGGCTATGCCGAGACGCTTTAGTAAGCGCTGCCGGTATTTGTTACACCATAGGGGAGAAAATCCTTGCGCCCAAAAGTGTTTTAGTTATATGTTTAATATATGCACGCAGAGAAAAAACAACAAAACCATGTTAAATGTTTAATTTAACCATATCATTGTCACCGACAACCATATTATGGTAAAATAAGTTTCTTTAAAAATAGTTTTGTTGGTTGTGACCATAATAAAACAGGTTTTGCTCTGCGTGTATGTAGATCTTTTTTTGTATTAAACATCTTTAATAATTATGGACCTTATGACATTTTTAAAAATGACATAATGTTCATTTGCAAAGTGCCTTAATTTTTGGGAAAAAATTCTTTTTTTCTTTTTGGGTCATTTTTCATTCTTATTTTGGGCCCTTTTTCGTTTCTTTTGGGAAAAATTTCATATATACGTTAGGGACAAAATTGTTCACGAAATTATAAAACATTTATGTTTATCATGAAAACTATTAAAGTTTCAACTTGGAAACTTTCAAAAACTATTGTATGGGTTTCTACATTTTAAAATAATACTATGTTAACTTATTTTCAAAAGTACCGTTTGTTTTTATATTACTACTAAGCTAACATCCAAACCATATGTGTAAACAATATTGACCCTGTGTGAATCTGTCAGAAAAATTCCAACAAAATTTCAAGTTTTATCTGTGGGATTTGCTTTTAAAGTTAGTCAATTAATTCATTAATATTAAATATTTTTAAAATTTGAAAAATATTCGAGCAGTTAAATTTTGCCTAGTTTATTCAAGAACTGTAAGTCAAAAGCGGCAATTTTAAAACAAAGCATTGTGAAAAATTTATAAAAAGAAGTCTCACATCGCAAGATCACACAAAATACAACAATTCAGAGAGATTTGAATGTTAAATAAAAAAAAGTGCAGTTTGGATACCAAAAGCAACAAAGCTGGTCGCCCAAAAAAACTTTAGCCAAATAATTTTCGCGAATCAAAGCGACTTATTGTTACTGGTGTAGTCAGTATAGCTATTAAGGTACGGCAAATACTGAGCATAGAGTACAATTTAGATGTAAGCGCTAAAAACATACGAAGTTGCTTAAGTTCTAGTAGATTGGTAGCTAGAATAAAGAGCGACAACCCATCTTTTAGCAAAAATAACAGCTGAAAACGGCTGAAGTTTGCAAAAAAGTAAGAAAAATTCAGTTTTAAAGATTTAATTCGTGTAACATGCTTAGATCGGACAAAAATTATCGGATTGCAGGCAGGCGGACGGGTGTTAACATGGCTGGCGTAAAAGTGTTAGCGTAAAAGAGTGAAATAATTCCAAATGTTAAAATTTTGATGATCTCATAAATGACATGAGAATGTTTTCGCGGGAATCAGCTTCGAACACTCCGCTAATTCAGAAGAAAAATGTGTGCCAAGCACTACATAATCATCATTAACGACCCGTTGATTCCAAGATAAGCCATATTCGGCTAAGAATCACGACAGGGTGATATCATTATGCAGGACAACAATATTAAGCATACTTCAGAAATACCTAAAAGTTAGTTTGAAGAAAATAAAAACTCGAAAATAATTTTACCTAATTAGTCGCCAGAGTAGTAGCCACTTGATTAACTTTGGTCCTTTCCAAAATACCACTTTTTTGTTTGCTCAGAGGAACCCGCCTAACACTGGATAGAGCCAAAACTGCTAAGAACTCTTGTAAAAGAATGGAAAAAAAGATTAAGGCAGCTTATAAGAGCAAATGGACAACATACCAAACGCTAGGACCCAAATACAACAATAATCTCTAACTAGGGTCATAATTGTTCACATCCAGAAGTCAATACTGATACCGTGTAAAATATTATGAACATATATTCTTTGGAAAAGTTTTTATTTTTGAGTTCTTGAAATGTTCTACTTTTCATATAGTTAAAAAAATTAAAATAGTTATAAATTAAACAAAAATTTATAGCCTATTTTGCCAATAACGCTAAATTTGTGAACAATTTTGTCCCTAACTGTAACTTTTTGGGTTATTTTTCATTTTCTTTTGGGCGATTCTTCATTTGGGCGATTTTTCATTTATTTTTTTGGGCCATTTTTCTTTGGGCGATATTTCCTACAGCCAAATCCCAAAATTTTCCTCCAATAAAAATTTTAAGCACTCTACAAATCTCATTCAAATGTTTGTTTAAAAAAGTTTTTTATATTTATTTTATTATTAAAAAACGATAATTATGAATGTGGTTATTTTATTGAACTGTTTATGGTTTTAAATCCAAATTTTGATATTTTAAGCAGCCTTAAGTTCATTAAATTGATTTTCATTAAATTATTTTTATGAAGAAAGGAACTTTACAACGTGAAATGATTTAAAATTTATTGATAATTTTTCATTCTTGACTAAACTTTATCCGGATCAAAATATCAAAATTTGGATTAAAAATTATATCAAATTTACTGCTCCGTTTTGAGAGTTTTACAGCCAATCTCACGATGTCACACCTTTACGTTCGCAAAGAAAATTTCCTAAAACAAAAACAATTTCTAAAATATGTTTTCGTTTTAAATGTTATTTTCTAGATAAAAATAGTATTAGCATCGAAAATTTACTTAGGTAGCCTGTAAAGAACTTGAGCGCATATTTTTACTCCACTACTGCTACTTTCACAGTTTCCTAGCAAAAAAGAGTAGCACGGTTTGAAAGTTTCGTTTCTTACTGTTTTATGTATTCAATAAGAAATAAGTCGTCATAATAGAAGAAAAGCATACGACTAAAAGAAACAGCAGAGTAAGTAAAAAATGCAGCAACAGAAGTAGCACATAATGTAGAAAAGTTAATGACTTAACAGTGTTTTTGTATACCAAAATAATTTAATGTTTATTTAATAAATAAAGTATTAAAAAAACAAATAAAGTTGTATTTGATGTAGGCAAAAAGAGACATAAAAACATGAAAAATATGATTATTTTACAAACGTTTGATAGGAAAAACACTTTTTTACATTAAAAAGCTAAATCCAAGAACAAAAACACTGGGGGGGGGGGGGCTAATTCTGGCCTTCGTGATTGAATAATTTTTCAGTTCGAAAGCAATTTTATTTCCAATGCCACCACGCGTTTTCGCCTCCACGCATTGCATGATTTTTACACCTAAGTTGCGTTCTACGTTTTAAGTTACGTGCAACGCTTTTTATGCGGCATACCCACAAGTTAAAATAACATTTCATTTTTCAAAATCAGCTGATTTGCTCGAACGCTGCTTGTGATACATAAGAAGAAATTAAACCTTCTCTTCGTTTAAAACGCCTCAATACATCCTACGCTTTTGTGTATGTAGCTTGTTACAAATAATTACACAGATTCTACTTTTTTGACAGCTACGTAGGCAGCGAAAAGGCGTAGAGCGCCTGGTGTGGACTTCCAGCTTAATTTTTTCAGTCGATACTGAACGAATCGAAATTATATTTTTAGTGTTGTGAAAACTCAAATAAATGCTTTACAAGACTGAAAAATTTTGAATGCTAATGAGTCAAGCTGTAATTTGTTATAGCGTTCGAAAGTTAGCTGAAGATATTTTTGTTGAAATATATCTGGACACAACCAGAATGTTTGGTATCTTTCTGTTTACCATTAATTAAAACTTAAATCAGTACTGCAGAAAATGTTTTTAACATCTAATAATATTTAATTGATACTATCAATTTGTCTAATTATGTACTGGTGCAAATTGAATTAATTTTTTAATTAATATCACAAATTTTTTAATTTAAATCAATTTTTATTTATATCTGTGTTGCAAGTTCCATCTTCACTTATCAGCTTTACTTTGATTGACAACAAAGAAAGTTATATGTACGTTTTCCAGCCCGCGATGACTTTTACTAGAAATCTTAGTTTTTTAACTGGCTTGCAAAACTTTGGAAGCTTTACGAAATCATTAAACAACTGCACGTAGAGAAAAAATATGTTTATGTATGGTCACCTCCAACAAAACTATTTTTAAAATAAATTTTTAATATATTATGTTTAATTTAACCATATAATTGCCACCGACAACCATATTATGGTTAAAATAGTCCTCCATAAAGATTAAATATGACAATAATATGTTTTAAAATTAACAATAGTATTTTCCTCTTTTGCAACATGCTATTGTTGAAAACTAATCATGCTATAAGTGTTAAACATATTTTAGTTATTATTAACCATTACATGTTTGGAGGCAACCATAATATGGTTCTGACTACTTTATGGATGACTAATTTAATCATAATATGGTGATCGGTGATAATAATATGGTTAAATTAAACAAAATATTTTTAAATTTTTCTTTAAAAATAGTTTTGTTAGAGGTGACCATATTTAAACATGTTTTTTCTCTGGGTGTGTAGAGAACAAAACATGTTTAAAGATAAGGGTGGGTCCTATGGGCAGTCATTATATAAACAACTTTGATAGCACACTGATCCCTTTGTGATGCACTGTGCCAGTCCACTGTCATCACCCTGACATCACTGCTGAATTCAACCTTTTTGTTTTATTAATAAGAAGAAAATGTACCCTTATTTCTATAAACCACATCTTAGCAAGGCTGAACTGATTTCCCAAAAGTACCCCTTCTTATTATCCCGTGTACCAGCACATTTTCACAGATAATAAAACACGGGTTCTTCTCTCTCTTCATCATGACACTTCCTGCTATAGTCATTTAGTTCAAGGTCTATCCTCCAATCGTGAGTATCTTACCTTTAGTGTCCACAAATCACTTTTCTAATCTAATTCATTTATCATAGATAGACCATAAAGTCCTAGTTGAGGAGCAGGTGGATTCATATGCCAAGCTTATATGTGCAAGACTATAAGACTCGAATTGAATTAGTGAGTAACAGTGAATTATTGAAATGCCAATAAGGTGGTCTGTTAATCTGTCATCCAGCAGACTAGCTTGATTATTAAACTCATCTGCTATTTGATTGCCTCGGCAATCCGTGTGCCCTGGTACCCATATCAGCGTTGCCTTACCCACCGTTTCCACATGCAAGTACAAGTTCGAAAAACACAATACTCACACTATTTCACTAACATTCACACAATTTTTGTACTTTCAACCAATCGGCTGTTTCCTCGATTTTTCGTTGATAATACATATACACTTCTTCCAAGTAATTACTTGCATGTGAAACGTAGGGTTAGAGTAGTTCGCTGCCTCATTCAAGAATATACCTTCAAGGACTATAATTGCTATCAGTGAATATCAGATTACAGCAAAAAAATTCTGCCTGTGACACTACAATCACCCGGAAGACGAAAAGGAACTTTTAGCCCTAGTTCTCCTATACAAATACCTCCTTTTTGCTACAAAAATCAAAATGTATCAAAATGTTTACTAGTGACGGCAACCGTTTCATCATCAGCATACGACACAGTTTTAAACCTCTTGCTGTCTGGTTTCATCAATGCTCTACAACAGTGGCGACAGAACTCTACCTTTTGGGGTACCCTAATTATCAGTCTTTGTAGACGTCTAACGAATTACCCTATTTCTTAGTAGGTAATTTACAAACCTATAAAACAAGTAAACATTTTGACGACTTTTTGTAACTTTCAGATAACAGGAATGGCTATATAGGACATAACTGATATATCTTGAAGTGTAGCAATTCGCTAAAATATACATTTTTATTAAAGCAATTTATTTTCGTATTTCACTAACCCTGAACTTTCTACTTGCAAGTTGCAACCATGTTTTGTTATTCAATTTTTAATTACACACATTTTAGAAGACTAAAGTGTTTGATGATGATGTTGTTGCTGATTTTACAATGTCTGTAGTCGTCTAATAAAATCCTTAAAAATTTTATGAAGAGAATGAGAGAGATATTTGACCAATTTATGTACATTCAACACTATTCCAACTACTACCCAATGTATATGAAGATGATGCTAAAATTGTACACTAGCGATGAGTATGTGTAATTTGGATGCAACTTAACTTTATGAGACTTGTATTTTACACTTTACATACATTTGTTGATGTACAAGTAAATGTATGTGCTATTTAAGATGTACATACATGTATAATGTTCTTGTTGTTTTGGGTAATGGTGCAACTAATTGCTTGATCATTGATTTACAAATTACTTACATACAAACATGAACAACACAAATACTTTAACAAAGTAGATACACACTCATACATGCTGTCTACATTTATACTTCATGCACATACATAAATACTAACAGAACATTTTACTTATAAAAGTTGTTACTTTTTTTTAAATACTGTACTTAGACGTACACAAATACTTACATGTGTAATGTATATACATACATATGTAAGTATGTGTGTAAGTCTGCAATTGTGGTATCATGTATGTCTGATTTAATTGCATGTGTGTCTGCGTTTGTCTGTAATGTGCTTAATTTCATGTACAACATAAATTTTCAATTAAGCAAATAAATGCTATTTTTGTTATATACAAAATAGTCAATTTTTTTTGCTTTAAGTTATTGAGGAATTAATGGAACTTTTATGCAAAATCTAAAAAAATAAAAGTGCAATAACCTTAATTTTAAACTTATAATTCCAAATAATGATTTAAAAAGACTAGTCTTATTTTCCCAAAAAAATATCCTATATTTGAAAAGTATTTTCGATTACAAATTTATTTTTATAATTTAGTTAATCTCTCAGAAGTCAAATTTAACACTGGCCTATGAAAGTGGTTGCATTTTTCCAAAATCTGCACAAATGCATTTTGTAAGATAAATGCTTTGAGAGTTCGTGGAGAGAAGAGAAGTTTCTTAAGCGAATTAGTAAAAACACCTTTCAAGTACAGTAGGTTGCCATATTTTCTTTCATTCCCGGGAATTTTAAGAATTTAAGAAAAAAAAAAAACAAATTTTTCGTAGTTATTAAACGTTATTGTTCTTTTCAACAAAAAAGATTTGCTCTAAGATAAGAGCCTGAGTGGCTACGTCACTTACACTTGTTGCATGCGCACTAGTGAGCTGCGCAAAATGTTTTAAAGGTTATGTGTTCACTTTCACACTACTTCCAATTACTGTATTTTGCAGTAAACATAAATAGCAAAACAAAAATAGGAAAACATGACTGACACTCTCTAAAATTAAGCATTTGAAAAGTTTTTCTGTACAGTTTTTCTGTACAGCTTTTATATTGCTTGTGTTTTAAAAACAAGTAGCAAACAACAACAAAAAAACCAAAAATTAAAAAAAATCGGATAATCTTAGCAAAAGCATCGAGTACAATTAAACACATACAACTATTAAAGAGCAGTATAATTAAATAATTGAATTTAGGGAGAGAAAACACTTTCTTAACAGCACAAATGTTTGATACCTAACAATCAGTGATTATCATGATAAGGAAACTACATGAACAATTCAATTTTAGTAAATCGGCTTGCAGACTACTTTATTCATTTTTAAATCAGCGGAGTCAATATGTCGAACGAAATAAGAATATTTCAGACACTTTATATACATACAGAGGAGTTCCGCAAGGTTCTTTTATCAGCCCGCTTTTATTTATGATGTACACGAATGACATATTTTCTAATATTATGTTTTCAGAATGTTATGTATATGCGGATGATATACAGCTTTTAGCTGTAAATGCAGGGTATGATGAAGCGGGGTTCGAAGACAATATTAATAGGGACCTGGCAAGTATATTTGAATGGTCTCAGAGGAATTGCTTGAACCTTAATCCTTCAAAAACAAAGGCAATATTTATTTCACATACCTCTTACAGAAAACCGGAAATTATTTTGGATGGGACATATGTTCATTACGTGGATCACTGTAAATCATTAGGCTTCTTTTTGGATTCTAGACTAGATTTTAATATGCACATTAATTATATATTTTCCAGGGTGGTAGGCACATTAAGAAGATTTTATTCATTAGGATACTTTCTTCCTTTTTTAATAAGAAAGAAAGTTGCTTTAGCTCTGTGTATGCCTTTATTTTTGGGTGGCATTGAATTTTACTCAGGAACATCGCAAAGCAATCTTAATAAGCTGCGGCTTTGCTTCCATAGAGTTGTAAGGTTTATTTTTGGACTTAGGCTTCGTGATCATGTATCCTCATATACTAAAAAGTTATAAGGCTGTAATTTCAATGATTTTGTATCGAAAAGGATTATGCTAATGTTTTATAAAATCATTAAAAGTGGTAGTCCTGAATATTTAGCGGAAAGATTCATTTTTAGCAACTCATCTAGAACAAATTCTTTAATGATGCCTGTTCATTCATCCCTTATAAAGAATAGATCATTTGTATTGTAAATTGTTATTATAAATGTACATTTTTATTCTTTGTATCTTTGTGGGGAGGGTTAGTTTAAGTTTAAGTATGTATGTACGTATAACTTAACAATATATGTATATATTATGAATTTTATATAGAATTGTATTGCCAAAATATTTTTGTGACAGAAATTGGCCATAAGGGCTTGTTGTCACTTCTAAAAATAAATAAATAAATAAAGTAATGATTCCAACTTAGTGCTTTTGGCACTATTTATGGTGCTTTTTGACACTTTAAAACGCCAAAATTTTATCCATAGTGCCAATCTAGAAAAAAAAACACTAACTTGGTGCTTTTTCAATTTTTCGTTAGTGCCTTTAGTGCTTTTTACAATTTTTATTTTTTTTCTACCATTTTTAAAAAATACGAATTTATAGAGGATGATTTAGTTGAACTTTGCTATTTGGGATACAATTTTCAGAAGGCTTGTAAAGATTTTAAGATTTCAAATGATAAAAAAGTGATAAATGAAAGTTACATTCGTTTTACCAAAAACTTTATTTACGAGGTTAGAGCTAGGCTTCCTAGCAACTTCGATATTTTACGAAACGTTGCACATTTTAGCGTTGACAACATATTTAGTAATCGTAATAAAAACGATGTATTTCGGTAAATTTTTTTTAAAGATGTAGACACTGTTTCAAAAATAGAATATGGATTGAAAAATATTAGGAATTGTTAAAAAAATGCAGTCGGAAACCGTACGAAAAACGCAAACACTTCAAAAACAAAAAAAGACCCGTAGCTTGGTATATGCAAAGTGTTAAATAAATTAAAAACAGCGCTTTAGTTTTCATCGTGTTTTGTACTTCTACCTCTAGTGCTATTGAAAAAAGGTTTGACTAAGTATCAGATTGATTTTTCTATTTTACACCTTATGTGTGTTCTTTATTCAGAAGCGTTCATAGGTTAAAATAATTTGATAATATCATAAGCCAATTGTTTTATTAAACTTTGCACGATTTTAATTTAGATTTATTTAAGCGATAAAATATAAGTTTTTTTTATCAAATATGGGCTGTCATTAAGTTTAATAAACAATGGTCGGTCATTGCAAATTTTCGGTAATTGCAACAGGCCATATTTTTTCGAGTTACCAAAATCGAGCTCGCACTGTATTACTTTAAAACTGTTTTATGGCCAATTTAAACTCTAAATGATTTGGATGATATTATTTTTATTGAAGATAATAATAATACATGTACAAATGTTTATATACAAATGTACATATATTTTTTATTTAATCTTTAATAAAAATAGTCCCCATCAATGCCGTCGTTATTATTCATCTCAGACCCTATATAGTATATATATTCTGGGTCCTTGAGTAATTTTAAGTCGATTTAGCCATGTCCGTCTGTCTGTCCGTCTGTCCGTCTGTTGAAAACACGCTCACTTTCGAAAAACTCAAAAGAAATGAACAAACTTGGTGTCAAATTGCTTGTAGTTATCCTAAGCAGTTTGGGATTGAAATCCAGCAAAATCGGTTCGATAGGATCTGAGCTATGAATCAAAATGTGGAACCGCCACCTAAAAAAATTGATAATTTTGTTACAAAAACTAACATAAATGGTGGAAAAATGCACAGAATGATATAAGATTTCGCAACAGTTCGTTTTATATAACTGGAAATCACGCTGTAAAATTTCTTGAAGATCCGTCCATGATTTACCTTAGGCCCCATATAAGCCCTACTCCCGGAAAAGAGTATAGTAAGCCTAAAACCCTAACTAACAATGCTATCATAACAAATTTTGGCACGTCACAGTTAAATATGACTAGAAATGAAATTCTTAAGTTTCGTGAAGATCGGTACATAATTTACCATAGGCCCCATATAAAACCTACTACCAGAAAACAGTTTAGTACGCCTAAATCCGCAAAAAATAATGCTATCGTAACAAAATTTGGTACATAAAAATTTTTTTGAACTAAAAATAACACTGTGAAATTTCGTGAAGATCGGTCCATAATTTACCATAGGCCCCATATAAAGCCCACTCTGGTAAAATAATTAAATACGCGGTAAACTTTCTTCCAGTTTAGCTTCATATGGCCAGAAAAAATGTTATGCAATTTTGTGATATACGGTCCATAATTTTCCTTATATTCCATTTTAGCAGCCTTTTGAAATTTACTGCAAACGCTTAAACTAATTGCACCGCTGTATTGAAATTCATGTTTTTTAATACCAGAAATCGTTCTGCAGAATTTGGGATGATTGGTTCATAGCTTACCATGGCTTTTATATAATTTGTTCTCTTGAAAATCATTTAAGTTCATCTTAAACTGATATTCTACTCAAACTTTTTAAAATTGATTCTGATTGTCGATCAATAATTTTATATAGAGCTAAACCGCAACAAATTTTAATGCAGATGTCTGTTTTTACAACGATTATAATAATAAATAGACATCATACAGATATTAGTCCTAAAACATTCGATGTGTCGGTGGAGGGTATCAAAGATTCGGCACAGCCGAATATAGCACTCTAACTTGTTTTTTTTAATTTTGGAGGTATATAATCACCCCTATCGCGAATAAAAATTCCTTGGGAGTTTTTTCCCTTTTTCCATTTTTCCTATGTTAATTCAATAGTAAAAATGGGAAAAGGGAAAAAACTCCCAAGGAATTTTTATTCACGATAGGGGTGAATATTAGGCACAGCCGAATGCAACTTGTTTTGTGTTTAATTAAATTTACGCTTTTTTTTGCTCGAAATAGTGCTTTTTAGTGCATTTTTTAAATTTTAAAGTGGTGTTTTGTTCTCAAAAAGTTGGCATCACTGCTAACAATAATAATTTCGTATGACGATATTCATTAAAACTCTCAAATATTTCTCTCTACACAAGTGTGTCTTTGGTCTATTTCTTTTCTATCAAACATTAAAAAATTTTTTAATGTTCTACTTCAGTTTAATGTTCTATTTCATCTTTGTTCTGATACAGCTTTATCTTTTTCCAACATTGTTCTATTCTTCTATTTTCATCTTAAAGCGAAATTAATATTTTTTACCAACCAATAATTTTTAACCTAACATTTTCAACATCGCACAGTTTCTAAATTTGCAAAAACCGGGACAAAATTCGACTATGAAATTTTAGAAATTTCATGATCATAAGCGCTAAAAATCTCACTGATCAAGTATTTACTTTTGAAGTTACGACTTTCAACATGAAAGTGGTCATCGATAGCTTGTGGAGTAGCCCAATAATTTCTCCGGAGTGGTTTTGCTACTAAAAAGGTTACTTAAAACAAATAAACGTTTAGCTATAGCTGGATGTATCAAAATCTACAAAAAAAAAGGCGTACTCATTCTTAAACTTCACAATTTAGTATAATTTTCTTTCCTCCTTCTTTTAGATAAATTTCTTATAAATGAAATATTTAATTTGTTTTGTAGAAGTTAATAAAATCACATTTTTTGTTAATCTTATGAAAAACCCTCTTCATATAAAATTCACAGACTGACAACATATTTTTTGCTTTTACTTTTTTGATATGTTGACTATGAAATAAAGGTGGACAACGACCTTCTTAGCCTTCTTCAACAAAAAAGTTACCCTTCACACATGACACATTAGAAATTGTTTAAGAATTTAATAAAATATATACAAACATAAAGTGATAAAGTAGTTTTTTACTGATATGAAAAATAATGTACACTCCAATATAATTTTTAATTGAAGTAAAATTGCAATTTCATTTCTTTTGATACTTCAAATGTCACTTAAAAAGCATGACACAAACTATTGAAAAATTTCAAAATAAAACGATAGAATTCCACTTGACTAATAGTACCCACACCACACAATAGCCGGAGAGGGTTTTTTTCGTTTTTGTTGATTTGTGCAAAACATAGAAATATTGGTTCTAGACCGAACGGCTCATAATAAATATTTAAATCAATCAAACGATGTAAGTCCGTCCTTCTGTAACCATGTACCCAAAGTACAGGATAGATGGTTGGTTGGCAAGTAGACTAGATAGTGATTCAGTTTCGATATCACACAACTCGTCAAGAATCGAAAACCCAGGTCAAGCTAACACCAGGGCAATTCTGTAGTGGCTAGAAACAGTCCGTTGTGTCGAGATATTTCACAAAATTGCCGAGTTTCCTTGTTATTTAAGTCACGTTAAATTTAACACCGGGCAATTACATAGGAGATGAAAAACTGTCTCCTCAGTTCCATGTTCTCTGCAGCTGCGGCAGCATTCATTGAAAGGGCGACCGAGTCTTATAGCGTGCTTACCGAACGTCCAATGACCAATGAGTACGTTTGTTATACTCAATATGTCCTTACCTATGTCGTATTTGGGCCACGTTACATTCGTACCTCTGCATCCATCCAGTTTTCTTCATCTATCATAAGCCATATCGAGATAGTGTCTGAAGATTTCGCTTCTGATAGTTCCAGGGGTATTGAGAATGGCACCCTCTGTGACATATCCAAAACGGCTCTACTTATAACCGTAATGGTCCCTATGAGCAGGGAGTCCGGATAGTTCTTCCTTACACTGGGGATGTACGTTTTGTTATGCGAAATAGCCGCCTAGATATCAACAAAAATATCAATTCTGCTGTTAATATTCTTGTCATGCAGTGTTCTGTTATCGCAAGTATTTCAGCTTGGAATATACTACTTGTTTCTTCCCAAAGACAGAAAGAGAGATTTATTTTAAGCTCCTCCGAGCCAACATCACTCTACTGCTGTATTCATAAGTCAGGATTCCCTTTCTCCGTTCTGTTTGAGGTAACATGTAGTCCGTTGATCGTTTCAGAAATTATCAAACATAAACATCCTCGCCGAAATCCGAAATCTCGATGCCGAAAGCCTCACCGCACTATTGTCGCATATTGGTATTAGGTCTAAACCTATTGGAATATAGTGCAATATAGTATTCAGCGCCGATGGAAGACAAGTGCGTAGAGCGCCTGTTTATACTCTAACCAGCTGGTCCACGACATATTTCCTGCGTGTCGCGGTACACAATACCAAAGATTCATAGGTAAGAATAGGCTATTCTATTGCCTTATAAAGGCCCCATTTGCCGCCAAACATCCTACGGCAGGTATTGTAAGCAACCATAGCATTCCTGACCCAGTTGAGTATCAATTTCCCTAATAACTTTGAGTCTAAGATAACTCCCAAATATTTCGCGTTATTTGACAGGGGAAGTTCACAGTTCCAAGCTTTTTTAGCACAAAGACCGGAATTTTTGTCCTCGTAGTTAAAAGTACGAGTTCCGTTTTGTTTGGGCTTGCTCCCAGCCCTCTCTCTGCGGCCCAGTTACTGAGCGCCCCCAAAGTACTGGACATGATGTCAGTCATAACATCCAGAAAAACACATAATACTGGCAACACAACGTCATTCGCGTAAGCTACTACCTTTACGCCCTTATTATCCAGGCTGGTAAGAATCGAGTTAACAACAATGAGCCAAAGTAAAGGAAAGATCACATTATTTGGCGCACTCCTAAATTTCACGCTGTTTACAAGACATTATATAATGGTCCTTTTTCTCAACATACTTACTTTCCATGAAATGATGTATGCCTGTACATCATAACGTGTTGACTACATGAGAGTTGTTGCATGAGTCGTTGCCGCATATTGACCCGCGAAATTAACGCATGTGACAATTTTTTTGAAATTGAGTTTTTGATGCAATCTTGTTTAACATTCAAAGAGACATCACCTGAAAAAAAATTGAAGGCGAATTCCACTTCGTTGCTCCAAAAATTGAATGCATATTTTCATTTTGATATTGCAAGTGATAGCAGAGAAAAGTAGAAAAATGGCTCTCCTGTAAAATTTGGTTGTTGTAACATACGATAATTTCGCGCAAAGGGGTCGATATGTAAATCGGTGTCCTTCCAGAGTTTTAAGCAGGAAAAATAATGCACTGATTAAACGGCAGTCCCTTGCAGTTTCATAACTACTTCTGCCAATTTTGTGTATGAACACTACCTTTACTTCTCTCCAATTAGCTGGCACGTAATTGAGAGGTAAGCAGAGCTTGTATTTGAATTTCAACCGTGGAGCAATAATTTTTTTGCGCTCTGCAGCATCTTAAGAAAGATGCCATCACGCCCCGTGGATTTGTAAGCGGAAAAGCTTTCTATTGCCCTTAGAATTCTTTCCTAGGAAATTATATATATTCTTCAATATAGAACGAGGGATCATGGCATGTCGGTTCCTATCCAGTTATGTCCGAGCAATCTCGAAATTGAGCGTCAAAAAAATTGTCAAGTGTTTTTGCCGACGATTCTGACCATATCTCTTTACATAATTTGGGTTTGAGTGTCTCTTGACCAGAATTTGCTATGTCTACTATTTCATGTCATACCTTGTTTCAAGTCATACCTTGTTTAATTTAAACGTGTTAATTGTCTATTAAAGTGGTAAGAATCAGTCCATATTTGTACATGGCCCCCATACAAACATCTTTCCGCAATAGAGGTTTTGTGCCCATAACCATATAAGAGTGTTGGTATTAATATGCAATTTTCTTTAATTTCAACTCTTATCATCTTACAAAATTTTGTTAAAATTGCTCCATATTTGATCACGTCTTGTTCACTTTTTATCGCATGCTGGTAATGCTGTAAAACAGTCAATACTGACACTACAATTTTACAATTATTTATTTGACAAAAGCCCACATTCAATCTAACTCTTCATAGTAGCATCGTTTAAGCATGTCAGGGTGGTCGTATGTTATTGATTCAAACTATTGTTGCTTTATGTGTGGTGAATATTTAATTGGAATTAAATATGCATATTAACATTATTTTGGTTTTGCAGTCAGAAACTTGGACAAACCGTGTACATCGACAATGTTTTGCATGTTCTTCATTCGCATTTAGATATTTTTCCAAAAAAAAACTAGGTGCAGTGAGCGCAAACAAGCGTGCTCACCCAGGTTTAATGAAAATTGAAAGAATTTCTCAAGTATTTTGAGACAAAAGCATGCTGTGGCATTATTGCTGGTCTCTAATACGTGAAACCGAACCAACAACATATAAACGACGTTAAAAAAACGCCACTTTTGAAAATTCATTGATTTTTAAATGAACTAGTGATTTTCTGTGTAAGAAACGAATAAAAACATTTTTTTTTGTATCTCGAAAACCTGACTTGATGGAGAAAAACTAATTACAAATTCGAATGTAGCCCTCCAAATAACCAAAGGAAAGATATCTAGTTGCTACAGTCCAAAACTTTTTTTAACTTGTACCGGTTTTGGTACCGATACCTAAATAACAAATACTTTAATATTGATGCCCAAAATTATGCCAAGCTGTGGCATTTTGACGAAACATCTTAAGTCAAATTAAAAATGTTGAAAAAAATGTTGTTAATCATACAAATTTGTAAATAAAAATCATTTTTGTTTACGTTTTTAAAATTTTGTATTATAAACGAAATTTTTGTTTATTTTATTATTTGATAAAAGTAATTATTTCACCGAGTTTTTTTTTAAACTTATTAGTTATCTTATCTCGATTTAAGATGTTTAATCAAAATGCCACATAAATGTTGAAGTTTTTTATTTGTTTCTACTTTGCAAAAATTGTTTTATGCTACTTTTAAAAATTTTCTTACAGTTACACAGAAAAAAATATCTCAAGAAAATTTTTAACAACACAGTTTGTTAAAAATATAATTTTTGTTCAACAAACTTTTTATTTGATTCAATGAAAAAATTTATCAAATATACACTTTGCAAAATAGCACTCAATAAAAAATATTGATTAATGAAATATTTAAATATTTCTTGATATTCAATAAAACAAATATTTGAATCAACGTCAAAACAGTATTTTTACAATTCTTGTCGATTTTATAATAGGTCAGAAGTCTCATTCGCTTAACAGTTTTATTTGGTTAAATATCTTTAGTTTTGCCAAAGTCTTTAAAGAAATGTTTCCGGATGATCTGGCCTAAGCAACCAGCGAAATACGCATAGGAACTAGCAATAAAAAATTTTAGTGTATTTATCAAAAAATAAAAACTGGGAATTTAGCACATAACACTGTGCATGAAATTGACACTTTTTTTTCGTGACAAGCCGGGCACATGGCGTTTTAACATAATTCGAGGACGCTGAATCCAGTGGTGCCCGCGGTTTTTTCAGATTGGCTCTGGTTTTCGAGATATACCGTTATTTCGAAAATGGAGGAGGTTGCACAACATATATTCGCGTAACTCAAAAACGGTTTAGTTTATTGAAATTACTAAAAAATCGAAATTCTGCAATAAAATTTACTTGAAGAACGCTAAAACTCTTTTTCTAATATGAGTAGTCGTTATTGAAACATAATTTTTATTTTGAAAAAAAAATTAATTTTTTTATCAAAATTTCGAAATTTTTGTTTTTTAAAAATTCATAAAAAATTAAAAATGCAGCTAGGCTTCTAAGTTTTTGCAGACTTATAAAAAACGAAGCTAAAAACAAAACAAGTCATAAATGATTAAAATCTGTTTGCAACTTTTAATTTTATTCACAAAAGTCGACAAATTTTACTTAATTTAAGAATTTCATAGAACGCAATATTTGTATGGGAGCCCCCTAAGGGATGGTGATAAAGGGAAAGTATAATATGAGAAAATGTTAAGAAAAAAAAAACTAATGGAGGCCAGGATTCAGCGTCCCCGAATTATGTTAAAACGCCATGTGCCCGGCTTGTCTGTTTTTTCAACTAGCATAGTGTAATTATTAATAAATAAATAAAAAAAGATTCGATAAACATTTTATTTGATTTATTTAACATTTCCAACAATTTATTTTAACAAATCACGTAAACATTTTGCTGAAAAATATTATTTTGGGCAACAACTTTTTTTATTGATTCAATAAACTTGGTTGTTAACTAAAAATTCAATAACTATACCTACAAACTTTTTTTTATCAATAATGCAAAAATCGTCATCGCAGAAAATTCAAAAAAATTTTTTTTATCAAATATGCGATTTTCGTATTCAAATATGAAAATTTTTTTTTCTGGGTACCCAGGCTCCCATGCAAATATCACTCCCCGAAATAGCTATTACGTCAAATTTCACCAAGTTCAGTTATAATTAGCTATCAGTTGTAACTAGAAGTTGAAGTTATAGTTAGTTTTCACTGAACTTGATGAAATTGAAATTGGAACGTAAATGTAACTTCTTCCTTACGAAAGTAAATAAAAATGTAAAATTTGATTTATAATAGCTACTATGTCATGGCAAAAATTTGTGTTAGAAGGTTCAAAATTGACCATGGGTCTCATAAAAACCTTTTTTCTAAAATCACTTTAAGACGGAATTTCAAATACATTTTGATATCCAGATCATCGACCATCTAGATTATCGAAATCATGCGAAATTAAAAGCGATACAATTTTTAAAACTCTCCCGTATTGAAAGTTCATAAAAATATTTCGTTTTAAGTATATACCTCATACTTTAATGACCACTTTCCTCTAACTTAATTACTTTTTACAAAAATCAATTGAAAATCTTCGTTGATTTTAATTTTATGTGATTTCAATGTCTATGACTTGGCCGCATGCTCGGTATAACTATATAAAATAACTATTATATGAGTCTTAACCTCATGTTGTTTTGGTGAATCCGTTTATGCCCGACGGATGGTATAATCTTTAAAATTTATTTGTTAATACTGTGGTGTAGGGTATTATATGGTCGGTATGAACCAGCTATACTTGCTTATATGTTTTTTTTTTTTGAAAAAATCCATAAGAGTCCTTATAAAATCGCTTAAAATTGCCATATAGTCAGCTCATTACTGGTTTGACCTACCGACCATTTTTAAAAAAAATGAGTTAGGTATGAGGAATATATTTTTTTAATACCCTCTTTCTAAATCAAAAACCTGTTTTGCGAACATTTTTTTGGTTTCTGAGATATAAAGCTTTAATTTTGGAAGCAAATAAAATGGACTTTCGAAAAGTCCCTTTTGCTAAAATTACAGTACTTCTATACAGTTAAAATAATGATTTATGTATATATTATAAAACTTCTACCAGAGAGGAAAAATATAAAAATGCAAGTTTGGTTAAGTCTGCATCAACACATTGTTTGAAAACTCTTGAGAATTTGTTGACGAATGTTTTGAAAATATCGAAACTATCGTTTATTTCCAGCGATAAAAATAGAGTCATAAAAGACTTGCTTATATTTCTTCCACGTGTTGATAAAGCTTATTACAAAAATTTAATCAATATTAAGTTTTAAATTTTCTTTTTACTTTTGCATTATTTAAGTTGTTTAATTTGTGGCTTTTTATGTAACTTTTCATAACAGTAGGACTGTTTTTTCTGTTTTTGTAAAGTAAAATCAAATAAAACAAGTTAGAGTGCTATATTCGGCTGTGCCGAATCTTTGATACGCTCCACCGACAGTTCGAATGTTTAAGGAGTAATATTTGTATGATGTTATTATTATCTTAAACTGTGACGATTTGTTATTAATTATGGTTTTAGGTGTACTAAACTGTTTTCCGGGAGTAGGGTTTCTATGGGGCCTAGGGTAAATTATGTACCGATCTTCACGAAATTTCACAGTATCATTTATAGTCCTATAAAACTGTGACGAGCCAACATTTGTTATGATTGCATTATTTTTTGTGGTTTTAGGCGTACTAAACTGTTATCCGGTAGTAGGGTTTATATGGGGCCTAAGGTAAATTATGGACCGATCGTCACGAAATTTCACAGTGTTATTTCTAGTCCTAAAAAACTGTGACGTACAAAATCTTGTTACGCTAGCGTTATTTTTACGGTTTTAGGCGTACTAAACTGTTTTCCGGGATTAGTGTTTATATGGGGCTTAGGGTAAATTATGGACGGATCTTCACGAAATTTAACAGCGTGATTTCCAGTCAAATAAAACAAATTTTTGCAAAATCTTATCTCATTCCGTGCCTTTATGTTATTTTTTGTAACAAAATTATCAAGTTTTTTAGGTGGTGGTTCCACATTTTGATTCATAGCTCTGGTCCTACTAAACCGATTTGGCTGGGTTTCAATCCGAAACTGCTTAGGATAACTACAAGCAATTTGTCACCAAGTTTGTTCAATTCTTTTTAGTTGTTCGAAAGTGAGCGTGTTTTCAACAGACAGACAGACGGACAGACAGACGGACAGACAGACGGACATGGCTAAATCGACTTAAAATTACTCAAGGACCCAGAATATATACACTTTATGGGGTCTGAGATGAATAATAAAAAAGTTTCACACGGAATGACAAACTTAATATACCCTCTTCACAAATTATTGTGGTGGAGGGTATAAAAACTATAAAAAAAATTCATCTCAACAACAAGTTACTCAATACACAGCAATAAGTATACGTATGCAGCACAAAAAGCCACTTTTTATTTTTTTTTTTAGAAAAGTGGCGTATGCGGCACAAAACAATATTTTTCTTTTTCAAAGAAATACTATTAAATTCTAACTTTATTCATGAAAGTGCGCAAAAATTTGCATTTTTCTTGAAAACATATACTGGAAGCAGTGGTAAAAATATAAAAAAATTCTATCGGGTACAATTTGAGAAATCTTCATGTAAATCTTCTTTGTCGTTTTTCTCCACTCCGACTTTTTGGCATATACGCCAAAAAAATTCTGAGCTGACGATATGTGCAAATGAGAGAGACTTGATTTATACAGCTCCGTTTTAACTTTTGGCCAATTTTTAACAATTGAAGCACAGCCGCGAATAACGTTTTAAGTTACAAAAAAATAATTTTTCAGGATAGCAAAAAAACGTTTTTTGACAGGCAGCATTATTTGTTTTAAAATTCTTTTTTTTCTATTATTTAAAATAATGATAATAAAAACTTTTATGCAATAGGCTTTTAAAATATTATTCCGCACTGCAAAACCATTTCGGTTTCATAATTTTGTTAGTAACTTGCAATGTTCTTCCACTGGCTGACACTTTGTATGCCATTTTGAAGGCGTTAAGGTGTATAGTTTTGGTTGATTTGATGTTTAAACCGTGTAATAGAGTGAGGTCAACGGTTATCTGCAAAAAAACAATTTTTGCAAAATGTGGCGTTTACAACGTTATTCACGGCTGTGCTTCAATTAATGTCAGTTTGTAAGAAACGTCAATACAAAAATAAGATAGATAAAATAAAACACGAAAAATTGAAAATGTTCTGGTTTGTTTCTTTGGGTGTGTGTGAAACGGTAGCAAAGTACTCATGGAAGTAAAATTTTGACAATATTGAGGTGAATAAAATTTCACTAGACCCAGGGGCTTGTATACATTTTGACATTAGCGCAGAAATTCTTGACAAATTTATTTCAACATAGAACTTTGCTACCGTTTCACACACACCCTTTAAAGTGAATTTTTTTAAAAAAATGCCTAAACTAGCCAAGGGACTAAATTGGTCTGATTATTTCAGGAATTTGTTGTTTGTGATATACTTACATTATTTAAAGGACAGCAATTCTAAAAATATCTGCTTTTACAAGAGCACGACTAAAAAGTGCAAGTCAATGAGTAAAAATTGTTATGCAAATTCAACAGTTTTCTGTTAGTCCGGGTTCACACAATGAAAGTTTTCTCTCAGAAAGTTTGAGGTTATTGGACAGAAGGGAGAGAAGTAGCATATTCCCTTCCCCTCCCAACAATAAAGTCAGACTTTCTGAAAGAAAACTGTCATAGTATGAACCCAGCCACATTTAAAAAAGTTAATTTTCGAGGACGTATTTTTGCGCAGTTTCACAGATTGCAAGACTTTTAAGCGATTTTATGAAGACCTATAATATATTTCATGAGTCGCAGAAGATTTATATATATTAAATCGCATAAAGTGGCAAAATTGTTGTCTAGACAATCTGTATACAAATCAATGTTGTGTTTCTTTGAATCTTTAAAATATGGAAATGTAAAGTAAAATACGGCTACAGACTTCGGAAGAATTTCGTTGCATTACGAACTTTCTAGTATGTAGAATTTAATTAATTAAAAAAACAAGAAAATTTTAAAGCAAAACATTCTCCACAATATATATAATTTTTTTGGGTTACTCACTAATGTTTAAGTTGCCTTATAAAAAAGTATTGCCTACTTCTCGGCATTAGTTTGATTATATTTATTTTTAGGTGAAATAGTCTATATTTTCATTAAATAATAAAAAACAAATCAAGTGCTACAAATTGCACTTTAAAAGTATAAAAAAATTAAGTTATTATCTTATAAAAAATAAACTTTAAAAGATTTATGTAATAAATCTTACTTTGTATACAAGTGAAATATCTTGTAATAAATTTTATACAAAAACTTATTTACAAAACTAGAATGTTGTTTATGTTGCAAATATTGGCTAAAAAAAAATATTACAGAAATGAATGCATCAAAATTCCTGACAGACAAAAACATATGAATATAATAATAGAAAAGAAAAACAGGAATTGCATGCGTACTGCAGAATGGAAAAATAAACTTAATTCACTGACAATGAAAGATGATATTGTTGTAGTTTTCAGTAGAAAAAAATTTCAACAGCATTTTATAACTTAAACCGAAGTCGAGATGCCCTAAAATATGTGCATACATATTTAAGTAAAATTAAATAAGATTTTATAAAGAAAATGTATCCTATTTATATATCGCACCTTATCAACAAGAGGGTATCAACTCAAAATTTTTATTTTTTCACTTTTGGTAAAAATCGACACGTAACATTCATATCTACCCGCTGTTTAAATACCGTGCTATTTTGTCTACTTTTTGGTAATGAAAAGTTTGGTTTAAAAATTCTTTTTCATATGCCTGTAATGTAAAATTAAAAATTGTTTTGCTTCTACTGAACTTTTTTAAATTTTGAGTTAATACCCTCTTGTTGATAAGGTGCGATATATAAATTTATAAGTAGTGATAAATTTTAAAATGTAAAGTTTGGAAGCAAATGTGTTTATGCTTTGAAAAGAATGGACAATTATACCGAAAAAGAATTTAATGTATCGGTTCCACTTAAATAAATCGTAGCTGCTCTCTATACCTTAGCATCAGAAAAATGACATTCAAATTTTTTTTTATTTCTTTGTTTTTATTTTAAAAGAATATGTAATATGTTTTTATTCTACTACAAAGCTAAAAATCTATTACATATTTAAACAAATTTCGATTTGAACGATATCGCATGCCGCAACCCTCGTCATTTCATGCGATTCGAAACGTTATCGTTACCGAAACGTAACGAATGAGACATTTTGGACCCTGTTCTTAAATGAATGTTCAAATCTGCAATTTGGGAAGAAATCTCCTCATCTGGCAAGATAGTTAACTTTGTGTACAGATATTTAATAGTCGGAATAATTTTTAAAATTGTTTAGTGTTACAAGCGCGACTTCAATCATACTTTTCTGTTTTTCTCGAATACAAAGAATGAAAACAAGAAACTATAAATATAACACTTGCAATTCAAACAAGTTGCACATGCCACAAATTTTTAACATACTACACAAATAAAAAAACAAAATATTTTAAGTAGACAAAAACAGACAGCTGAATGCATACAACTGAGTTTTACGACATGCAAATTAGAGCATGCATGTCGATTATCATCGTAATCGCGATTAATCGCACTTTTGAATCTTAATCATACAAAAATTTTTGGGGGAAAAAATAAGAAAACCTTGAAACAAAAAACCAAACACACGTATTTAAAGGATTTGTTGTAGTCGGATCTTCTTAAATTACCTTAATATAAACTTAAAAAAAATTATAATAGAATATGCAGAGTGACTATGTATTTTGTGGAAATTGGTTTTATACATACACTCATAAAATTATTACAGTAACTGATTGTAGGTTATTAAATTCGTTTTCGGTACTGTTAAAATTGAATAAAAATATAGTTATTTTACGAATAAATTTATTTTTCAACATTAATGTTTGTTATTAAAAAAACAAACTACCAAAAAATAATGTTTTCCGTATTTTTTTTTGTTAATTTGTTTGATTTTTATCGGTTAAAATATATTTTTTAAAAGTAAAAACTATTCAATTTTAACGAATATGATGTTCAATAAATAAAAAACTTAGAAATTACTGAAAAAATCATTTGTTTTAAATGAAATGTAAATGATCCGTTTTTTAAATGAATTTTAATTTGTTTCAAATGAATTTTCGTTTGAATTTAACTACATAATATTTTGAGTGTACGTTGTTTCAAGACAAAAAGGTGTTTTATTAAGACCAAAAGAACATACGACAGGGTTAGCTGCCAAAAGAACTATCATACTACGCTCATTTTTTGACATTTATGATAAGAATACTCTGGCAAATCATCGTAAATAGATTCTCGTTTAAGCAACGCTACAAAATTATTCAAATTTAGTTTGAAAATCAGTTATCCATTCGCGCAATCTATAAACTATTTTGTAGTTTTTATGGTGCACATAATCGCTTACATAAAAGGGCTTGTTAACAATAAAATCGCCGCATATGGGGTGAGACCAATTCATAACAGCCCTTAAATGTTTTAAATGTCTTATTTCTTTAAAAATAAAGCTAAAACTCGCAGTACGGCCAATTGAAATTGGTACCCCATCATGATCAATGATTTTTTGTTTAAAAATATGGATGACACATGAAGAGAAAAACTATGGCTGGGCTTTGTTACGGCAATAACACAATGTATATTGCATTAATTTATTGTTGTAGTACACAAAAAAATTTTAATTTTTTTTTTATATCAGCAATATTATAGTTATTGCAAACATTTAAAAGTTTATCGCAATTACAGATTTGAGTATGGTTCTCTAAAAAATTTTTATTTCTCTAACAACTTAATAATGATAACTTTTAAATTTTTTAAATTTCCAGGACACACCTGATTATAAAACTTACAACCATTTAATGATATTGAATATCCATAACATGATAACTTTCTATACATGTACTCATAATATGTTTAAGATGCAATCAAAATATCTTTACTCTAATAATATTTTGTTAGCGCCATTTGTAAAATAATTTTGAATCAGTTGTGTCGTTTGTTTTAAATATGTCTATCGAATTATTTGTGAGTGGTTAAACAATTAAAAAAATACCCATTAAAAAAAACCTAAAATAAATTAAAAAAATAAAGAAATTGTATTTACATTAAAAAAATTAATTGAGGCACAAAATAAAAAATCGATGCAAAAAAATTTAATTTTTTTTTTATATGTTGTGAAAGAGGTGCTGTATCATATGATTTACATGCCAATAATATGATAACTTCTTAACTTGTTATGATTACCATGATAAGAATATATAATATAATAATTTAGGGAAAACTATTATCATGTAATATTACGTATATATTTGGTAATAAAATGATTCAATAATAATCGTAATATGGTGGCTACAATCATGAATCTTATCATAATATGTTGCTCTTGGAATATGTTTACTACAACCATGTTTACTACAACCATGTTTTTCTTTGCGTGTGTTATGTTTTGATCTTTTAAGTAAGATACATTTTTTGATTTAAATTAAAATGTTTGCGTTATATTTTTTTCAATTTCAACACCGTTAACATATCGAGCCCTAACAGCGAAAATAATGTAAGCGACATAATTTTCAATCTTCGTTTTTTTAAATAAATGACTTTATTGGCAACACTTGCATCATCTCCTAAAATATCATGGTCACATAATGTACCGTTACGATTTTATAGCAAAAACAATTTTAATGTAAGCGACAAATTTCATACAAAATTAATATGAAATAAAACAAAAAAGCTCTCTCCTGTAAAATTTGATTTTTGGCGCTTACATTATTTTCGCGGTTAGGGGTCGATATTAACGGCCAATTTCACATACCTATGTCGAATGAATCAGTATAGTTAACATTAGAGACTGAATTCATTACGACCTTACGGCTTTGTTTTATTTGTTTGTGTAATTGCGACAAGTGTTCATCATATTCGTCATCTTTAAATTCATTATTAGGAGTCATCGCAGGCGTGGCAGTAATCATAGTGTCTGGCTTTCAGATGCTGCACATTCCTACCTATAAGCAATCCTGTTCCATATCTATAGTCGATCGCCGAAGTTTGCGTTAGCAGGAGAGCAGAGGTACCCCAAAGCCTTAAAGATTCAGTAGAATCCGTGCTCCTTACAATACATCGACGGATATAGAGACCCTTATCAGAGAAAAAAGGAAGTTAAGAAGACAATGGCAAAACAGTCGTTCCCCAACCACTAAGGCCCAACTACAATTATGCCTGACCACTCTTCGCAACAAATTGAGACAGAACCACGAGTCTGCAATAGAAGGCTATTTAAACAGCCTAGACGCCACAAAAAACTCCAATTATAGCTTATGGAAGGCTGTACGGCATATGAAATGCCCTATAACCCAAGAATCTCCATTAAGACTGGAAAACCGCACTTGGGCCAAAAACACACATGACAAATTAAACGCTTTCGCGGGCCACCTTGATAAAGTTTTTACGCCACATGATGCACATACTTGTTCCTGTCGTCCAATCATTCCTGATAAGGTAAACCATCCATTAAAATTTAACATAATTCAAGTAAAATCTGCAATAGAAAAAGTGAATATTGGAAAATCTCCCGGGCCTGACCGCATCACAGGGTCAATGATAAGAAACCTACCATCGTCTGCTTCCAGAATCTTGCTGCTCATTTTTAACGCTGTATTAAGAGTCGGATACTTCCCATCCTCATGGAAGAGGTCTATAATTGTTATGATTCCCAAGCCAGGAAAATATGCTAGCCAGGTTGCGTCGTACAGACCGATAAGCTTATTGTCAATCCTATCGAAGCTTTTCGAAAAAATATTCGTTTTAAGTATAACTCCTCATCTAAATGAACACGACATCATCCCGGATCACCAGTTCGGATTCAGAGCGAAAAATGGTACAATAGAACAAGTGCATAGAATTGTCACCCTAATTAGATCGGCGTTTGAGAAAAAGCAATACTGCTCAGCCCTGTTTATAGACATTTCCCAAGCATTTGACAAAGTTTGGCATGATGGGCTACTCATCAAAATAACACGAATGCTTCCTCAAAACACTCACAAGCTTCTGGAGAGCTATCTAACAGGCAGAACATTCATAGTAAGGTCGCAAGATAAATACTCCCCCCTCAAGAAAATTACTGCTGGTGTTCCCCAAGGCAGCATATTAGGACCGCTTCTATATATAATATACACAGCGGAACAAACCTGACCACGCATACCTCTACATTTGCAGACGACACAGCATTTATTAGCGTTAACTATGACCCAAAAGTCGCATCGCAAAATCTGCAGTCCCACATCAAAGAACTAGAGGCATGGCTAGAAAAATGGAGAATAAAGGTTAACCCGGCTAAATGTGCTCACTTAACTTTCACGCTCAGAAGACAAACGTGCCCAGCAGTAAAAATAAATAACATCACTGTTCCGGTAGAAAACCATGTAAAGTACTTGGGAATTCATATAGATAGACGCTTGAGCTGGTCTCGTCATATCGAAGCGAAAATAACGGCTATGAAACTTAAAGCAGCTCAACTACATTGGCTTCTCGGTGGAAACTCAAACTTGTCTTTAGACAACAAAATTCTTTTACACAAGTCCATCATAAAACCAATATGGCATCCAATTATGGGGTACTGCATGTGCATCTAACATCCAAAAGCTTTAAAGAAGACAGTCTAGAATATTACGACAAATTGTCTGCGCCCCATGGTATATACGTAATGATATTATCCACAGAGATCTCAACGTCCCCACTATCCAGGAGGAAATTAAAAAATATTCAATAAGTTACATCGATAAACTAATGGCCCACCCTAACCACCTCGCTCGGGGTCTGCTTCAGTTCGAAGGTCACCAGAGGCTAAAAAGAACCGATACTTTGAGCCTAACTAGAAAACATTTTTAAAATTTGAATACAGCAGTTAGTGGTTACACTGGTTACAACTAATAAACAACAAGTAGAATTAAGATTTGAATACATATTGTAAATTTCGATAAGAAAGATTCAATAATAAAAATAAATTAAAAAAAAAGTAGAGCCCTAGGCTAGTCACCTTATCCGCCCGAGTGTTCCCCAATATATTTTTGTGCCCTGGGATCAATATGATCCTGATATTTAAATGCTCAGCCATCTCGTTTAGAGACGGGCTTAGTCAAGAACCTTTTTAAATAATCACAGCAGTCATTAAGGCCTGGAACAGAGTTAAGAAGTTGTAGTAGTAGCTGAAGCTGAAAAATGCTCTTCTGTAGCGCAACAAAGTTAAAAATTTCGAATTTTGCGCTTCAACTTCTACTGCAACGACTACGACTACGTGTTCTGTTGACACCATTTTGAAACTGCCGTTTTTAACTTTTGACAGCTTGCAGCGCTATTCGTAACGTTGTACTACAGCGACTATTCTGTTCCCCACTTAATACTGCAGATAATCTGTGACAGTCCACAACAAGTATCTCTGCCTGGAGAACGTCATAGTAGTCCCGTAGTGAACAAAAATTACATGTTTGTCCCACTTTTAGGTCCCAAAACGTCACAAGATGATTTTAGAGTTCATTGTCTGGAGTTTGGCCGAATAGACTTCTCTGTATTAAATTAAACATCAATAAAGCGTTAAGAAATTAACTCTGCCTTATTCTTTAAAATTTTAATGTTAAGGCTCAATTATAATATGCATTAGCTGGCTTAAGCAACTACGCGACATGTAAATCAAACTGTCGTTTACTTAAACAAAGTGCGAAGCTGATCGCATATTCAGAATCCGATGATTTTATTTTGCTTTTTTAAGTGCATTTGAGAAGCTTAGGCTTGTTCATGCATATTATAGTTGGGCCTTTACTTGAAATAATTATAACATTTGGAATAAAATGTTTTATTGTTATTTTAAATTTAAATGCAAAATCATCAAAAGTGCGATTAATCGATAATCGCTATAGACACAAAATTTTAGTTCGTAATCGCAGTAAATGAAATTTGCGAATAAATGAAAACTCTAATTCAAGTGAATGTGTAATCATAATAAAAACTAAAAATATTCCTTCTAGTTTAAGCAGGAAGTCCAAAACTATGCATGTATGTAAAAATGCATACAAGTAAGTGTTTGTGTATGAGTGAGTGTATTTGTTGAACAAGATAAGAATGTTGTTGACGTATGCAATGTTAAATATTTTTCTGGTTCTCTTTGCTTCACAACAAAAAGTTGCATATTTCCGTTTTTGTTTGCTTAATTTTCTTGGAAATTTATTTAAATCAAGTAGGAAATAAAGTATTCAAATATAATTATGTATATTAGTTTTTTTTTTTTTTCATTCCAAGTAAACTTTCTGCTGATGTCATGGATATTTTCTTGTCGCTTGGATTGTACATTAAAAAAAATTAAATTATAGCTGTAGTTTTCCCTAATTATTACTATTTTTCTTTTACATTTCATTATCATAGTTTTGCTCAGTGTATCATTCATATATTAAAGGCTTAGTTTTCTATTTCTTTTTTGTCTTCTAACCACAAATTGCTTTCTTCTACTGCCACCATTAACATTATTTTAAGCACTTAGCAACCATAATTGTACATTTCGCTGCTTAAGTGGTTTATTTGTCACTAACAGATAAAATAATGTTCCTTTGAACATGGTTTAAGTAATTGAATTAATTCTTTACTAGAATTTTGTTATAACACAAGGAGTATATAAAACTTATTTTTTGTTTATATGTATGTATGTATGTTGTTGCTAAAAATGGATTTTGAACTAATTTTAGGGTTATAAAATGTATTTTAGTGGCATACGCATTTTTTAAGGAGCACATAACTTTAACGGTTTTATGAGCTTGAAGTGTTTATAAGGTAGGCTTAGTATGGGAGCTTCTTAATACACCCATCTATTTCTTATAAATATTCAAGTGTTTGTCGTGTTTTAAGAATTAAAAAATCCCCCAAATTTTAATTTGTATACCCTTCACCTCAGGTGGAAAGGGCATATAAATTAAAATTCGGTATTTAATTTTTATAAAAAAAATATTTTTTTATTACTATTAATCAGACGGATTAATAGTAATGTTCTTTATTAATTTAAATTCTAAAACTGACTGCAAAGACTTAACAATTTTTTCTTATAATGAAACCTACTTTCTTAAAATAATTTGCCGATCCCGCATTTTCCCATCAATTAATTTACTTGTGGTTGCGCGTGTAACTCAGTTGCTGAGTTTGTATTTTCCCATCGAACAGTCGATGAAATGTTGCGGCTCGTGTGGACTCAAGTTACATGGTTTGAAATTGCTAGTGCTGCAGTTTTGCTGTTGGCACGTTTTGTTATTGAACTTCTTAGATTTGTTGGCACGTTGTATGTGCAATATTTGTTGTTGTCATTGGTACGGTATTAACTTATATAAGTTTGTCGTTCCGTTTTTAATTTTTACAATATTTATCTTAGCACCCATAAAGTATATAGAGTATTTTCTGGGTCATTATCAATAGCGAAGTGGCTTAAACGATGTCCGTCTTTCAGTCTGTCCGACCGTCTGTCCGTGTGCATGTTTAAATGAGATTTCCTATGGCTCTAGATTCGATGGGGACTTGGTTGTTATATATTTGTGTCACATATACTCTGTTTAAGTTTGCTATTGAATTCCAGCCAGATCGGTCCTAAAATAGCTCAGATATGAGCGCAAAACCATGACTGACTCTGGTTTAAACACACAAAATTCCCTGAGGTGTGTTTTTATTTTATATTAGTGTGCAATTTAAATTAACACTATTAAACGAGTTCTAAAGAGATCGTTACAAGTGATAATCTAAAGATGCGGGGTGCGGGCAATATGGTGGATGCACCAAAACTTCCCAGCCCAGCTCACTTAGTCATTGTCAGGTCTTTAAAAATGTGTGTGGTTTGGCGTTATTATGAAGAAACACAACACATTTTCTGTTGCTCAATTCTGGCCGTTTATTGAATTTCTTGCTTTAACCTAATTAATTGTTGACATAAGTGATCAGAATCAAATGTTTGTTCAGGTTGTAAAAGCGCATAATAAACAATGGCCTTCCAATCCTACCAGACACACAGCATTACATGGTGTCAATCTTGGCTTTGCCTCTCGTCTGCGCAGCTTTACCTTAGATAGATATCAAGAAGGCCAAACGCACCGCGACACAGAGGGCATTTTATGTAGAAAAAAATAAGATTTACCTTGCTTCGTTAATGATCTTTTTCGCACATTATTGTCGTTTTGGTTTGTCGCTTCAGAAATGTTCGATTTCATTCCGTTTTATCAGTGAATCGCATGTGGAAATTCGGTCAAATTAAGTTTTCACTGTTAGTTTATGTGGCACGTGAAGATCGCTTTCACAAAAACGACTGATAAATGTGATGAATATCTTTCTCAATTTTTTCCTGGATTTCATCGATTTTTTTGAGAGGCGAGGTGCATCTTTAAAATCAAAATCTTCCAGTTACAGTATTGTCCTCGAAAACTTTACAAATTTTAGCAGCAGCCTGCGATGCATACTTACTTTTTTTATAATAGAAACGCAAATAATAAATATTTTTACTGATTTTTAAACGTAGATAACTTTTCATAGAATAATGCGATATTAATAATCGAGCATGTTCTAGAAATCGAAATGAAGTGAAATTGAAATCGACAAAATTTCAAGTTCAATAATTTACAAAATGACCGTAAAAATAACTGTAACTCAAAGAATGAAATAGATAAAAAGTAATATTTTTATGAACTTTCATTACAGGGTCCTTTTAAAATATTCTCGATTTAAAATCCACTTCATTTCGATTTCTAGAACATGCCCGAATGTCTTCTAACAAATAAGCTATAGTGTTTCCAGATGCAGTTCATATTACCAGAGCTTTTTAATTTTAGAGTTAAATACTTACAACTCATAGCCGAACTTTTACAAACACCAATATGTGTTAGTGGTTAAGTGGCCTAAGACGCTACGCTGCATTTCATTATGGGAAGGGTATTAGGGCATAACCGAATATAGCACTCTAACTTGTTTTAATTTAATTTCGAATTTCATTCTTAATTATTGTTTATGGATACAGCAGAGAATATCTTCACAAACTAAACGAACAGATTTAAATTGAGTTTAAATTTAAGGACAACTCAAAATTTTTTCTTTAGTTATTTCTAAAGAAGCTACTCTTACATATATCACACAAAGGGATATTTGGTTTTTGGTGAAATATTTGTATAGTGGGTTGATATGCTTACTGTATATCGTTTTCTTGCAAAAACTTATAATTTGCTAATTTAAAGTTCACCTTCTTTTTCATAAATTAACTTTTTATACGATGAATATAAGTTCAAAGAAGGTATTTCTTAAATTATAATGCGATCACGAAAAAAATGTTATAGCTGATTATATTTTTGTTAATCTCTTTAAATTAGGTTTTCTGCTCAATGTTCGAGCTCAAAAAATATCATTAAATTAAGACATGGTACTGAGTAAAAGGAATATGTAAGGGGAGCTTTTTGGTACTTTTTTGTTCAACATCTGGAACTCTGATTAATTTCGTAAATATAAGACATAGCAGAATTAAATTTAACATGCAATGTCCTGAGTGGATGACAATCTATATCAATCTGATATATTTATAAATAACTTATAAAATTAAATTAACTTACGTGGAGGATAAAATATGAAACGGAAGTTGGTCCCTCGCCAAATCGATCCAATAAGACGGAGCAAATAAATGGCCGAAACATGTTAATTCATATATTCATATATAATTCACTTAGATGTTCTTAGTGTACCATTGGGGGAACACTAGTCTATTAGAATTTCCAAATTTAAGAGTAAACAAAAATTAAGTTTAGACTTAGTATAAAATAATTGTATATTTGGTAAATTGATATAAAAGTTGGCTACTTACCAAAATTTATTAAGAACTTCTGTACTAACATACATACATATATGTCTATCTGTTCACACAAAAATTTTTTTAAATTGAGACATGAAACTGGATGAAAAAGAATACATACAAAATCTTATGAATATTTTTAGAAATATAGGACCTTTCCTTTATATCTAAGAGTCATTAAAGTATAAAAAAGATTTTTCATATATTTTTTTGTTCAAACTTTATGTCTCAAGCTTAAAAAAATTTTATATGTTAGAAATGTCTTTACGTCTTTTCTAAATTAAAGTTACGATATGTATCTTTGTTTAGGGCTCAAATTCTAATAAATTTTCTGTTTTCCTTTTTTCTAAAAAAAAAAAAAATTATAATATGCTAAATTTATTATTTTCTTTTGTTATTTTACGTTTTCATACAATTAATGAAATCAAAGTAATAAAACCAAAAAATAGCCATGCTAAAAATTAAAACCATATTTATTGGTACACATGCAGATAACAATTATAGATATTCAATGCTTTTGCGAATGGTATGAATAAACAGAATTTACAAGGAAGAACATGCATTTGGAGACAAAAAGCATGTTGTTGTATTGTATGATGCTTTAACATCATTCGTTTCTTTGACGTTTAGTAATAAATCAGTCTTTACTTTTGAAAAATAATAAATTGGTCATTTGATTGGTATTCATGCAAATCTCTGGTGCGTATACGTAATTAAATCTAATATTGCTCATACTACTTAGGGGTTATTCAGGGTTACAATCAGTGTTACCAATTTAGCCATTTAGTGGCTAGATTTAGCCATTTTTCACCCTGTTTATCCATTAAAAAATGAGTTTAGCCATTAGCCATTTTTTTTAGTCATTTTTCAACTTGTTTAGCCACAAAATTTTTTTGCCGTTTTTCTTTTAAAAGAATAATTTTTATTTTATTATAAAAACTTATAAAAGTAAAATAAACATTTTGAACAATTAAAACGCCTTTAATTTAAATCACAACTTTTACAAATGTTGAAAATCGCTATAAACTATGACGCTGAAACATCTTTCAAAATAAAGGAACAGTATTCCACTATTAAATTTATAAAATCGATCAAAACAAACATCGCTGTTTCTTTCTGGTTGCAAGCATTTCCATAAAGGGATGCAGACGGTAACAAAATTGTTTTAGAAATTTCAGAATTGACTATAAAGTTTCTCTCACTTCCATGGTCTAGTGCTGAAGTAGAGAGGGTGTTTAGCCAAGTAAACATCGTTAAAAGTTATTTGAGAAATAGGTTACATTAAGCAACCGTTAATTCGATTTTATCAATTAGGTAAATATTTTACCATAACAATACAATATTTATACCACCACCACAATAGTGGAGAGGGTACTATGCGTTTGTGCTGATGTCTGTAACACCTTAAAATATTGGTCCTTAGCCCACCTTTACGTATACCGATTGACTCAGAATCAGTTTCTGAGTCGAACTTACGATGTTTGTCCGGCTGGCTGGCTGTCCATGTAAACCTTGTGCACAAAGTACAGGTCGCAATTTAGAGATTATTTGATAAAATTCGGTACAAAGGTTCTAATGTGGGGTAGGGTATCATAAAGTCGGGCTTAACCGATTATTCTTTCTTACTTGTTTTTTATTATAGATCTGGACTCAAAAGGTTGGGTAAATGTTGTCGTGATTATGATTTACCTTCAAATTATTTAAAACTTGTGATTATTTGAAACTAATGAGTGAGTGATTCCTATGAGATGAACAATAACGACATCGAATTTTTCGATGATTTAATTTTCTAATATTAACTTATTTTAATATTAATTTACGTTTATTCTTATTAAAAAATTGATCTTAGCTCACAATTTCTTCGTAAACAACTTTAAATTAATTATTTCTGTTTTGTTATTGAATTTTAATGTGTTTTTATTTAAAAAAGCTTTTAGCCATTTTTTAGCCCATTTTTAGCCATTTATTTCCGTAAATATAGCCACTTTTGGTCACCAAGTTTTGTCAACACTGGTTACAATTAAGATGCTGCGAAATAACCGGATTTAAACACAGAAAATATTTCGCACCAGTAAAAGCATTAATCAAAAGTAAAATCAGTATTTATTAAAAATTAATCAAGTTAATTAAAAATTAAACCAAGTGAATTAAACTTTTAATCAAGTGTATTAAACGTTTAATTCACTTGATTAAATTTTTAACTAAAACTGATTTTATGATGTGTGTTTTTTTCCCCGATCTCCATTACATTGTTTCTATTTTTATTGTATGCTTTGTATTTTTTAACATTTAATCTGTTTAATACTCAGTATTTATGTATTGTTTTTTTATTGTTAAATTTTAGTAAACATTCCCTGATGATGATATTCAAAGAATATTGAAATATCGGAAACAAATAAAGAAAAATTTTACATACAACTGACCTCGAGCTTAAGCATTTTAATTTAATATTAAAACTGATTTTATTTTTATTTAAATTTATGTTTGAATTTTTGTAATATTGGAAACATCCAAAATCCTGAAATTTGGCGGAGTTTAAAATTTACAGAACTCGAGACGTATTTACTGCGACCTAAAAGTAGATTTTTAAAAGAATTCTAATATTTTTGTTGACTGTAAAATTTTTCGATAAATAGTTTGTTGTTATGTTTACAGAAGTTTACACAAAAAGGAAATACTTGTGCTAAATTTAAGTTTTTTCCACTCCTTTAGATACGATTAGTAGTTAAAAATGTAAGTACGGATGACACTAAAAAGTGTAAAGGAGTGCCCTGGTAGGCAAGCTGGTAGTGAGCTAGTCTATCAGCGCCGGGGTTGAGGGTTCGATTCCCGCCAGCGACTCTGATTTCTTTCCTACAGACAAGCGTAAATCAACCCAAAATTGGATACTTTTGAAATCCTGGTATTTCTTTAAACAAGTATGAGATTCTTAAATTAAGTAAACAAAACTTTAACCAAATACAAATTTCGTGCCAGTGAGCTTATTAGGCTCATCTCTCAGCATTGCATTATATACGCGTGCTTACGCGTATGTATGTGAAAACACTACAACAGTACCCAACAAACACGAAGTCATACCTTTGATATGAAATGACTTTTCAATTGCTTGATTTTAACATTTAAATTCAAATTGAGAATGATTTCAAAATAAACATTTGACATTAAATATTTTATCAATTTGATGTCAAATTGGTATTAGATTTTAAATTCAAATCAAAACTAAGGTTGACAATACTAAACGAAAAGTAAATGTGAACATTAACTACCGTATTCATAAAAAATGAAATAAGTTTGAAATGTGTTTTAAGGAAAAATTTTCCTACAAATTTTTCTTAAAATACATTTGAAATCCATTTTATTGATAATCTTTCATTCTTGACCGTGGCCGGGGCCGGGGCTCGAACCCTGGTCATGGTAACCTGCCGGCCAGGGTTCGAGCCCCGGCCACGGTCAATAATGCAAGATTATCAATAACAATTTTAATTAATTTTCATGTTGTAAAATTCCTTTCGTCATAAAAATAATTGAATGAAAATTAAATTTGATGAGCTTAAGCCTAATTAAAAATATAAAAAATTTGGATTAAGAAACATTAAAATTTTTAAAGCTTAAGACAAAATAATGTATGAAAATACTTTATTATCTTAAGGATATAGTTTAAACAATTCCTAAAAAAATGTTCTATCATTTAATAATATATATGAAAGAAAACAAGATAAACTTTTTTTAATTCCACGAAAAAAGGAAATACTTAAAACATAAAAGGGGCTTAAAAATCTTATTACAATCTTGTTCTATTTATGATAAGTTTTTCATTTTTTTATACATATATTTCATATCTTTGCTCGTTTTCTGGTATATTCTCTTTTTTTGAAATCATGGCATAAAAATATAAAAACTTACAAACAGCAAACAAAACAACCAACCAACTCTCATGTTATCTACGAATGTACTACTCGTATGAATACAATGCTCAGCGTGTATGAGATGATGTTCACATGAAACGAACACCGAAAAAAATAATATTTGGAAAAAAGTCGAAAAATGAACGAAAGAAATTGCAGCATTACAAAAATGTTGTACATATAGAGGATTACAAGGGGATTTTTTCAATTACATTTTGCGGACATGGCAATTTTTTATACATTTTCATAGTTTTTGGCTTGTTACAAAAACAACAACAACAACTGGAGAAATTTTTATAGTTTTAAAAGCGGTGGTTTGTTTCATTTTTATCTTTTCTTATGTTTTTTCTTTTTGGTTTTTGTAGGGTTTTTATATTTTTAGCGATTGTCTAAGATGTGTTATCCATTAAATGAATGAAATAAATGGATGACTTAAAACAAGGGATTATCTTTGTGCTGTTCAAGCGTATGAAAGGAATAGATACAAGAAACAAAATTTTATTTTAAATGGTTGCAAAAGATTCATAAGGGATTCAAATGTTTATTTTATTATAAAACATTGTCAGTAATTTTTTTGTTTTTAGGACTTTAAACTTCTGATGAACAGAAAATAGTAGACATTTAAATGCCTTTGTTTTTTGAATATCGCAGAATTTATATAAGTTTTAGATTATTTTTCTAAAAACCTTTATGATTACGCTTAAATTCTATTAGAGTCATGCTGAATTTTAGACCTGCTAGAAATAATAACACTGCTCAACAAATTTGACATTTTTTTATGCGGTCTAGAATTTTATTGCAAATTTTTTACTAAGTTTTACTGATTTCAAATCTAATCTCCATTTGTCTTTATCGGCCCTACTTTTCGAGATACAGTAGTTTTGAATTAACTGCCTTTTAATTAAGTGCACTTTTGACTTAACTGCACAAAATTAATATTTTTTGTCATTATTGTTTAAAATACCATACAAATTCCTTTTTTAAGTGCACTTTCTATACCTGCACATTTAAGATAAATGCACAAAATTTTAGGCATTTTAAAATTATTTTCATAGAAAATATCAAAGTAAGCTGCACTTTGACTTAACTGCCCAGAGCACATATTTTCTGTAATTATTCTTCAAAATCCTTAATTACGTGCCTTTTGTATATCTGCATATTTATCATATTTTTGGGCAGCTTTAAAATATTTTTATATAAAACATCAAACTTAGCTGCACACATAAAAGAAAAATGTCCACTTTTTTGCATAAATATCCAACTTAAGCTGTTTATAAAAACAAAAATTGCAAACAATTCAAGTT
This sequence comes from Pollenia angustigena, assembly GCA_930367215.1. Taxonomy (NCBI): domain Eukaryota; kingdom Metazoa; phylum Arthropoda; class Insecta; order Diptera; family Polleniidae; genus Pollenia; species Pollenia angustigena. The sequence continues at coordinate 169,651,931 of OV884059.1, read as the reverse complement.
GGCATCATTATAATTCATTTATCGTGTTTGCATGTACCTACAATTATGCATATGGTTTGGGGTTACAGCAACTTTCTTAGGCCTAGAACAGAATAAAGTAGTTGTAATAGTATTTGAAACTGACGAATGCTCTGTAGCGCAACAAAGCTTAAATTTCGAATTTTGCGCTTCAACTGCAACGACTACTACAACTACGTATTTCGTTGGCTCTACTTTGAAACAGCCGTTTTTAGCTTTTGACAGCTTTAAGCGCTATTCTTAACGTTGAACTACAGCGACTATTCTGTTCCCCACTTTATTGTTACCAATTTGGCTACATCGTTCATTATAAAAATGCATAACGAATGACTACAGGTTGTTTGAACGTCATTGTTGTCATCAATTTATTTATAAAAACGTTGTTACTCTTCTTTCAAACACTTTACTTTAGCTGCACTTTTATGCAGGTAACCACAATTGCGTACCTGCACATTAAGCTGCCTTAATAAATACATTTAAGATAGCTGCATTTTTGATTTACCTGCACAAAAAATTGGGCAAAAGAGATTGTGCAACTAAGTAAAAATTCCTGTATACCGTTATGTTCAAAATTCAGGCACTTTCACTACTAAACAGTTGACCATATTCAGTTAAAAAAATCCGTAACTCTGAAATAATATTATCTTTTAACCGTGCTTACATTGTTTTAAAATTTGCCCTGTAGTTTCAGAATATTGAATTTAAAAAAAGTTGAATTTTTGAAAAAATTGAAAAATTAAAAAGAAAATTTTTTTTTTGTTTTTTAAAAATTCATCAAAAATAAAAATGTACCAAAAAACACAGTTTTGGTCTAAAAACATTTAGCTTAACATAATTTCTAATGAAATGAGGTTTGATTTATTGTAATCGGTGCACAACTTCTGCTTTTATTAACAATTTACTGAGAAAACTGAATATCGATTATTGGATTATTATCCGTGTAATTCGCTTCGCATCAAAAGTAACACAAAAAGCCATTTCTTTGTATGTGATCAAGACATCGAATATGTTAAGTCCTTCTGCTACCTGGGTTCCACAATTAATACAACTAGTGGGTCAGCAGCAGATACATCCAGTCGCATAAATAAGGCGCGGAGTGCATTTCTTCTAATATTTCGAAACAAACCAAAATCAAATTTTTTAACGCCAACATAAAACCCACTCTGTTATATGGATGAGAGGCCTGGAACATGTCACCAAGTGACATACAAACAAATTTTACGGATTTTCTAGACTGTAACAATATCCAACAACCAACTCTGGCTGAAGGCAAGCAGCCAGAGATTATTGGAACCACCTTGTTATGGCTATATGCTCCCTGGAAGAGTGAAAGGAACATATATATATACATTAATATATATATGCAATTCAAACAATTCAAATTAAATATAATATGGTTAAAATCGTTTTGTTTTTTTTTTCTCTGGGTGCATATATTAAATATATAACTAAAACACTTTTGGGCGCAAGGATTTTCTCCCCTATGTTGTAACAAATACCGGCTGCGCTTTAGTTAGCGAAGCCAGTATTTGTTATACCACAGAGGAGAAAATGCTTGCGCACAGCCGAAGGCCGGCTACGCTTTCGAGTTTGTAAGCATGTTGTGGACATTATGACACTCTACAAAGTGTCATAACGTCCACGGACTTTTTGACACTGCTCTGATGGACATTATGACACTTTTAAAAGTGTCATAAAGTCCATGGATACTGTGACACTTTTGGAGTGGCACAGTATGCACGGACACTATGACACTGGACGTTATGACATGCCACCTTTTAAAATTAAAAAAATGATTAAATTTCTACTCGAACAAAACCAAAAAGCGAATAATTGGATACTCTTGTAATAACTCAGTGGCTAGATCACATCGTATATACATGATTTTACCATTGTCTCAAATCGCTCGTAAATAATGTTTGATGTGGCATCAGTTCTTTGACATGTAGCGCCATTCTGTTGAAACCTCATGTCTTTAGAGTACATATCGTCCAATTCAGGTAAAAAGAAGTTTATAAGCATCTATCTTTAGCGCACGCCGCTGACGGAGATGACCTAGGCAACGTCGTTCTCAAAGAACAAGTTACTAATGATTCCACTTACTTAAAACCCACATCAAACAGTGCCTTTTCGTGATGCATTGGACGCTCTTGGGGCTCAAGGGGATTGATATGGTCCGAAATTCGACAATTTTGTTTGCTGGCGTACCCATTCATCCAGAAATAGGTGTACTCGCTAAAGACGTATTTTTTATAAAAATAAGAGTCGGTAAAAAGGTATTAAAAGTTTTATAATTTGGAAGTGTTGTTGGCAAAACCGGACTGGGCTCTAACTAAACAAAAATTAAAAATCGACTTTTTCATTGATTCTGATGCGAAATTTGCATCATTCTAACCTTAACACTTACACCACAGAACTAGAGAGAATATTATTGTACTTACCAGTTACACATGTTTATTTCTGTTTTTATTTTTTTTACAGAATAATTCTCAATTATAAGACACCAGCAGGATGATCGATACCACATCTACTTTATGTATATTTTTATGTATGCAACTAAATAAATTAAAAAAAAAAATAGAATATGGGAATTATTGTGTCTTATTTTACTTTTTAAACATGAAAGTTAATCTATATTTTTTTCTTCTTTTAGTGTTGTTGTTGTGTCTACAACAAACTTTTATAAACACACGCGTATTGGTTTCTATTTTGGATTGTTTTAAGTATTTTTATTTTTTATTTATTTATTTATTTAATCAATGTATATTATTCTTACTGACTAATAACAATAATGACTTAAAATTAATGAATAACAATATGCATTTTAAAATATACAACACTTTACAGAATATATGTACATATAAATTTACGAATTAAGAAACACAATAATTTTATGATTTATGGAATTTAAACATTAACAAAAATCAACAAATTGTGACAGAGAATTAAATTGTCTACATAACCTTGAAAAAGGATCAGCAATAGCAATTTTCTCCATAAAATTTAACAAAAAGCAGATTATAATGACACGTATTGCGACAAGGTATATTAAATTTAACAGACTCTACAGAAAATCACAACAAACATTACCATTAATAAGATTAACCATAAAAGCATAGGAAGGAAAGTTTGTCGAGGAACTCCAATGAAGATCACATAAACAGAATAATAAAAATTGTTTTTGGACCGATTCAATACGAGAATTGTGAATGTGTAAAATGGATCCCAAATGATTGACGCATATTCTAAGATTGGTCTAACGAGTGATACGTAAAGTTGCTTCGTTATGTATGGATCGAAGAATTCTTTAGCCCAGCGCTTAATAAAGCTAAAAACGCCTCGAGCTTTATTTACAGTTAATGTTATATGAGAAACAAAGTTTAATTTGGGATTCAGTAAGACTCCAAGATCAAGAAACGAATCAACCAACTCCAGTTGATGACCACCCAAAGCATAATTAACAGCAATACAGTTATTTCGATAAAAACGCATGCTTTTGCATTTCACAAGATTCAGCTCCATCATATTATGATTACACCATAAAAATAAGTTATTAAGATCCGATTGAAGATAAAAATGATCAACAAAGCAATTAAAAGAATGGCAAATTTTTACATCGTCAGCAGTTTTGGAATAGCATTCAATTTGGCAATTCATCTATAGTTTGTTATATCCGATTTATTACCGGATTTAAATAAAGGTTTAATATACGAATCTTTCCATAATACACATATAACATATAATCGACATATAATCGACGCTTTGAACATAAAAGTCAATGGCGTAACTAATGATTCAGCACATTGATTTAAAATACATATTGGAACAAGATCAGGACCATGACTAAAATACATCTTTAGCTTTTTTAAGTAACCCACAAATCATTGCTATTAAAAGTATGGAAAGAGATTGCATGGTTTGATGAGGGCATGTAGGGATAACCATTTCTATCATCAGAATAAGTTGTGGCAAAAAAATCGGCAAACATATCACATATGACCTCAGAATCTCCAGATTCTTGGCAACGAAATTTCATAACGGATGGATATCCATTAGATTTTCTTTTAGAGTTGACAAATGCAAAGAACGATTTTGGGTCACGAACGAAATTGTTTGTCACCTTATTTATATATTGATTATATAAAGCATGATTCAGCAGATTATATTCTGAACGACTGACGGAGTATTTTCCGTAATCAATAAATGATCCAGACTTTTTGAATTTTTTATAATTTTTATTCGTTAGATTTTTTAGCCTAGTAAGCTGTTTAGAGTTCCATGGCGGTCCAACTGGAGTATAAACCAATTATTTAGGTATGCAAATATCAAAAAAGAAACCATCACATCAATATTCGAGCTGTTGTTTAATTGAGAAGGTAGGACGTTGCTCCAGCACGTATTTCTTATTAATTGGTTAATAAGTTGTAATTAGTCCGTTTGAAACAAAAAACTTTATCGACCTTAAATGGCTTTAATTTGACTTCTGATGGAATTGAAAAACTCACTTCAATAGTGGGGTGATAACGATCTTCAGGCAACGTTATAGGTTCTGAGTGAGTAATAATACAATCATCCACATTATTTACGAACACCAAATCAAGCAGTTTACCAAAGTCATTGAATACGTTATTCATTTGAAAAAGACATAAACCAAGAATTTCATTCAAGAAGTCATCGTGACAGTTTTTATTTTTGACTGGAATTAAATAAGGTGTATCAGACGTTTTCATCCAAGATATTGAGGGCAAGTTGAAATCACCAACAACAAAAATAGAGTCATCATTATAAACATTTAGCATAACAGAATTAATGGCTTGAACAAAGTGCTTTAAGTGCTATCCGTATTTAAATTTTTGAGTACGACTCGTACTAAAGTAAGAAGAAAAAACTTATATTTAGTACGGGTTCTTCCACTTCTTCTTACACTTTCTGCGTATCCAGTTCTGTAACGGACTAAATCAAAAATTGTTTTGTTCCTTAGGTAACGGCCAAGTCAATGGCTTCAGAAATTATTAACAGTTTACTTACACAGTACAACATTTTTCAGGTGATTGATTCGGGACTCAATTCTGATAATTGCTTATGAGAGTAGACCCAAAAAGAAGAACTTCTGCATCATTAGTTTGGTCTTGGTAGCTCAATAAATAATTAAAAAATTAATTTGAAGTTAGTAAAGATCGTATAGGGGAATTTGTCACGTTTTAGGCTCTTTTGTCTGTCATAACTCGAGAACCACTAGTCCGAATAAGCTGAAACAAAATTAAAAAAAATAAGAATTACAATTCCTTTAATTTGTTAGTACAACGTTTCGCTACATAAGCAACAGTTTCGCAGCTATAAATAAATGTATGAAGAAAAAAAATATTTTTTGCCCAAAAAATTTAAAATTTTTTATTTTTAATTCATAAAAAATCCAAAAAGGTAAAAAAAAGTGTCAAGTCCCATTACTTTCACGTTAAGTCGCATAACCTATAAACAAAATGACACATAAATCATAAAAATCAATGAACGCGTTTCGCTTTTATTCACAATTAAGTAAAGGCATGAATTTCAAAAATTTGCTCGAGATATCCACAAAATTCTTTGGAAAAAACATTGATGACTTTTTTATTGATTCTTTATTTTGCATGAAAATAAACATTCCGATTCATATTACAGCTATTCTTACACAGAAAATATGTAATTTTTATATGTTATCTATACATGGAAACAAAATTTAGAACATTTTCAATTATTGTCACTATCCATCCTCGTTGAAGTTGACGCTTGTGGTTCTGATGACATTATTTTCTTCGTAGGTTGTTTATATTCATGTTCTGAGTCTGCATCATCCTCCGAGATAGACGTTATATTCAAGGGCATATTTTGTTCAGTGTGTCCACAAATTTCGAACTGCATAATTTTAGAACAACACCAACAAACCTCCGCAAGCAATGCATCCAATTTTTTGCCTTTGAATCGCTTTTCCATTGGCATGGTCACCTGGTGGAACCTCTCTCCTTGTTCGTCCGATTCCTGAGGTAATTGTGCCAAAAAGGTTTCAAGGTGGAAATGCAAGAAATGTAATTTTAACGTCATGGATGCATTGATTTTTTCAAAATAATACAGCAAGTTGTCCACTCGTGTCTGTATGTCAGCTCGCTGTACACGATTCTTTCCTAAAACGCCTTCGATGACTTGTTTCAATGCGTCCCATGCATATAGGTGGTTATAATGGTTCGAAAGCATATTTTTGAAAGATTCGCTTTTCATTAATTTTCGTATATCCGGTCCATTGAGAATACCTGTTTGAAATATAAAAAAAAACATTTACGAAAAAACAGAAGTAAAGGAAAAAAAAAAAACATGTAAAATCAATTAAGATGGATAATCATTCAGGAAAGCAAACTTCGATCTACCAAATGTTAAAATACAATTTGGTTTAAGGATTGATGTTTGACTAGTGACGTCAGCAGTCGTTGATGGCTGCGAGTGTGGGACGGCAAATCCATCTGAGGAGATCGAGTGGTTGCGATCGAAACATGTCATGGTAACCTGCCGGCCAGGGTTCGAGCCCGAGCCACGTCAAGAATGAAAGATTATCAATAACAATTTTAATTAATTTTCATGTTGTAAAATTCCTTTCTTCACAAAAATAATTTAATAAAAATTAAATTTCATGAACTTAAGCCTAATTAAAAATATTAAAAATTTGGATTAAAAACCATAAATAGTTCAACAAAATAACCACAATACTAATTATTTACAAAAAAATTATTGGTAATGCGAATATATCGAAGTGAACAAATTTAGATATAACAATATTACAATACTGGCAACGATACGTACCTTTTCTAATTTTAGCTTCACTTAGTTTTGGAAAGATGCATTTCAAACAGTTTTAGGCGTCATCAATATCTTAAACTACCACTTCGATGAATTTCCCAGCTATTCCTAATTTCATGTGTAGCGACGGCAACAAAATATCATCTAGATCAGCCATCGGCAACCAATACTATTACATTTTGCGATTATATGCGTTATATACGCTCTCCCTCTCAAAACGAACAGGTGTTGCCAGAAAAAACATGTTTCTCATATCCCCAATTTAAAAGTAAAAATCTCGAATCATTAACATATTTTGATACATTACGTCTTCAATCATTATATCATATGGATACAAATTTTTGCGTGATTATTTGTTGCCATATGCTTAGGAGAATGCACTGCTATAAATGACCTGTCTCATCTTATTATCTGTATGAGAAGTGTTATGAAAATTTTGTGTTATTCTCCAACAAGCATTATTTTCAAAAAGTTTGAATATAATGAGTACAGGAAAAATTGTCGTTCAAATTGTGAACAAAATACGTGGAGGCCATAGTGCCTTAAGTCATAAAGTATACATAAACAAATCTCCATATTCAGCATGCACGGCTTCAAGAAAATCTTTGAATTTTCTATGGCTTAAGGCATTATGGCTTCCACGTATTTTGTTAATAATTTGAACGACAATTTTCATTGTATTCATTACATTCAAACTTTTGGAAATAATGCCTGTTGGTGAACAATGCAACGAAAATCATACAAATCTAAATTGCTTTTTAGCAAATGTCCTACAAAACCCTCTTTTTTACCCACCATTACATTGGCACCATCAGTACATACAGAACAAAACTTATTCTTATCTGTAAAAGAAAGAACATTTTCATTAACGATATCAGTCCTTATACAGATAATAAGCTGAGCTATGTCGTTCATATCCGTGCATTCATCTAAGCATATGGAAAAAAATTTGCAATTAAGCATTCTTTTCTTGACGTTTGAAAAGATGAATGCACTGACATGCTCAGTCCGTCGAACAATTGTGCGGAGAGGGGAATATCGCTTATCAATTTACGTATCTCTTCAGATTTTTCGCCAAAACATTCTAAAACATCGTTTCTTAGCTCTTTAAAAAAAAACGCCATCTACAAAAGGACGACATCGTTTTGCTAGAGACGCAGCAACAACGAAAGATGCCTTTCTTTTTAATGAAAAATCGAGTGCTTCTTTCGAGTTTAGTTCCGCATCAGCAATCATTTTTTAATAAAAAGTTTTCTTTAAATTAACAACAAGGGCTTCTTTCTCTTGCATCACCAATAATACTTTCGTATTCTTTGTGAAATGCTTGAAGATGCCTTTGCATGTCATGGGTTTTAATCCGTGACAAAGTACGCTGACAAACCAAACATTCTGGTTTGCCAAAATAATTTTCTGAAAATAAAAAATTCAATTCATATTCATCTACCATTTTGGTGGGGACAATTTTTTTATATGGCAACGCTGATTTTAATCTTATTTTAAGCAACAAGCGATAACACGACCTACCTTGTTGAATGCTCAAGCTAGACTGATTAATGTTGTTTAATTCTCTACTATGTGTGTGCACACGTACTTAATAAAAGAGAATAGAGAAAACGTGGCGCCCTGATTTTGCCGATGGCTGATCTAGATCCTTTATCAAAGGTTTATTACGTAATTTGAATTGTTTCTCGAGCTCGGGAGTTCTTGCTTTCCAATATTTTCATTGATATTGATTTCCTGTGTATCGTGAATCCCAATTACAAAGGAAGCAGAAGTATTTTGGAAAACAGCCCTTTAATACAATGCCTTGTATTATGTTAACAACCTTTAGATCGCAACAAATCTAACATTTGTGTACATTGTAGTTGATTTTTTCCAAAATTACGCTCAATGTTTCATACGTTTCCTTCATAGTTGTGCTGAATCCCAATGGAATGGACATTTTTTTGTTCGTTTTTTGCAATAGCACAGCTTTCAAACTTGAAACTGAACCATCGATGAATAAATTTTTTCACTAAGCCTGGGATATCATGGGAGTAGGTGAACGTATTTGCTTCGTCAACGGAATAAAATTTCTGAAAATCAGCTTGGCTTGATGTTGCGCTGACATTTTTCTGTGTCAGTTTTCTGCTTTTCAAAAATGATGTTAACATTTCGGAGTTTTGTTGTGATAGTCCCATCTTAGCCACAATGTAATCCATTTCGATTTGTGCTAGCGGTTGTGGTCCTTTATTTTCAATATCGGGTGTCCAATCAGCATCATTCAAATTGGTCGGATTGGTGAAAACGGCTTGCAGGGACACAGTATCCAGATTCGGAGGTTTAGGTGTATCGGTACCAGCAGCACGTTCAACTGGAAGTGTGGCAGTAAAAGCAGCAATGTATTCTTTTGTTTTCAATTGTTTTCCGTTTAATCCAGGACGAGAATTTATGCATGCGAAGAACCTGGATTCATCATGTCCAGTTAGGTCTTCCACCCAATTTACTGGCTTCAAAAATGAAAACTGTCCACCTTTTCCAAAATCAAAATAATGACATGGCTAAATCAAGTTCTCTTCTCACCTGAGGTGAAGGGTATAAAAATGGTAAATTTTATCGATAAGTTGAGCTTTTTGTTTATAAAAGATTAGTTTATTGTAACTTAAAATGTAATAAATTACGTGAGTTTTTTTTTATCAATATTGATGGAATTTTAGTAATAAAATCTAGCCATTTGTTAGCCATTTTTTTCTCAACATTTTGCCATTGTTAGTAGTGAAGACTTGGCATCACTGATACCACTATGCCTCTATAGTTGCGATACGAAATGAAACAAGACTACTAGCAGAGCAAATCTGCCAAAGGGGTTTTAAAAGTTAGCTCGGGTTTCCGAAGTTTCAGCCCTTGAAGTTTTTCAATTTTTTGAAAAGGCGTTTAGAATAAATCAAAAAAAAAGTATACTAAATGTAATTCTGAGATAAAAAATTATTTCAAACGTCTTCAGTAGAATTGTATCGCGATACATTTCTTAGGATATATTAACCCTCTCACTCTCCTTTTAAGGAGTCATTTTTATAGATAATATGCACTGTGCAACATTGTCAAAACAACTGGTAAGTTTTTCAAGGAAAATAGAAAGAAGTTTTATGCAATTTATCAATTTAAAAAGTTTTTTGCTTCTCATGTAAAATTTCGCGTTTTAGGTCACGATATAATATTAAAATTTTAAACATAATATTGTTCTTGTGATAATGTCAAAAATAAAACTGTTAAATGACCGTTATACGTTAAAAAAAATCGACATTGCAAACTGTTAAAAAGCACAGGGCAACACACCAAAATTAAGCCATGGTTTTTGGTTTAATTTAAAAGAGACATTTAGTATAATTAACAACATTTTTTGTATTATTCACTTAATATTTCACGAACGACCCTATAAATCTTAAAATATTTTCTGGATTTGAATCTTCACAAAAATCTTTATCAGTTGATTAGATTCACATTGCTGAGTATATCAGAAAATCTAGCTTGTATTGCAATGAAGTTCAATATTATGTTTTTTTTAGGTTAGTCCTTAAAACTTTGAAAAATCCATCGTAACGAACTATTTTTAGTAAAACAAATTTTAAATCCATTTAAAGGGTCCTGCAATATTCAGAAAACAACTTCACATTTTATCTAGTTTTGTAAATGTTGTAAATAGAACCAAAAATTACAATCGTCATGATGATAACGGGGCTTTCGCCAGATTATAGAAGACTGTATATTTTCTCAATTGACCATTGCCGCATATACAGATTTGCAGATTTCACGAAGCTTAAAGGTTTACAATGCTGTGCAATAATAAATAATAAATAATATAAATTAAAACCAAATAATATTAATACATTAATAAGGGCTACATTGGTGTTGCAACGACTGTAGAAAAATTGGTGTTAGTTTTTACCGCTTTTTCCAGGACACTAAAAATAAATTCTAGGATATGCAAGAGGAAGCTGCAAAACTATCTGAGCGTATTTCTGCATATGGCAAATTGTTTGATGGATAATTTAAAATCTCCACCTGGATCTTCTCCAAAACGCCATAAATCAGCAAGAAATGTTAATAAAGATAAACGTGATGATCATTTGCCTGTTGTTAATGTTATTGGTACTCCGTGTTCATCTACACTTACTAATACTAATACGCCGTTGAGTTATGCTGTAGTGGCTTCAAATCAGCCAGACCCCGCTATTAATACTGGTCAAATCAACCATTATACGATAATAGCTGTTCCTCCTGAAAAAAACCATTTTTATTTCTCGTTTGGCTTATGAAACTACTGCTGAAGCAGTTGATTCGTACGTAAAATCTTAGGTGGGTCCAAACGCAGATATTTCAAGATATAAATTTGTTTTTTCTCAACCAAGAACTATAACATCTTTCAAATTAACTGTTTCTGCCGATCTTTTTGAACGTATTCTTGACTCAAATTTTTGGCCAGAAAATACTTTGGTTCGTCAGCATAAGTACAGCGAAAATCCAAGATCCATTAATTTTGGCCGTCTTCGCTAACACGTTTCAAATGTTCCAAAAAACTAAGAGCTTTCACTGGTGAAAACATTTCATTAGTGTACCAGAATGTCTGTGGATTGAGAACTAAACTGTCTGATTTGTATATAAAAAGTTTTAACATTAATCATCACGTAATCGTTTTTACTGAAACTGGGCTAAACTATCTAAATACTGAAATACTTTCTAATAAATATATTATTTTTAGACGTGACCGTGGTACCTTAAAATATTTTACCATCTGAGGTATTATTAATTGATTATTCACCCAACATCGAATTTATCCCAGTGTTAATCAAACTTAAATGCAAAAAAATATTTATCACTTGTTCTTATATCCCTCCATCATCCCCTCAGTCTTTATATGATACACATGGCGTGGCTATTAAATTTATTTTTCGTGATGCTTATCCGGATGACTCAGTTATTCTTCTTGGTGATTTCAATTTACCTTCAATAGCCTGGAAATTCTTACCTGATGATAAATATTTTGTTCCGTCTAAATCAAATGATAAGTGTGATGAGCTTTTCAATATTTTACATGATATGAGTCTTTTTCAAATTAACGGTATACTTAATAATAATTTTAAATTATTGGATTTAATAATTGCCAATGAAACTGAGGAGTGTTACATAAGCCGAACAAGCCCAATTTCAACTCCTGAAGACCGCTACCATCCTACCATTGAAATTAATATATCCGTTCCATCTGGACTTGTAAATAAATCTTCTAAAAATAATGATAAGTGTTATTGTTTCACGCAATCAAACTATTTAATGTTAAATGAACTTCCAAATACAACGAACTGGGATAAACTGTTAACTTGTCCTTCGAACACAACTGCTGCTATTGATCATATGACTGATGCCTTCTACAACACGATGTATTCAATTATAGACTTATGTTTTCCGAAACGAATTATCAAAATACTATCCGGGCCTCCTTGGAACACCAAGCAACTGGCTTAAGTTAAAAATAAAAATAAATAAATAAAGATTTCAAAAAGTACAAACAATCTGGTTCTCTTAAATTTTGACATAAAAATCAAAATAGTTTGGGTAGAGTTAAAAAAGGAAAATTAAAAGTTTTTGTTTTTTAAAAAAGTGCACAATGTCTCTTAGACAAGAGGTGGCAGAAAAAAAACTAATCTTATATTCGTTATCAACGGACAAAAAACAAAGGGCTCTGTTATTTTGATTAAAAAAAATTTACATAAAAAAAGTTTTAAAGAATATAGTTTATAAACAAAAACAGAACAATTTGAATTATGCAAATTATAAATTTCACTATCGGGCATGTTCTAGAAATCTAAATGCATGTAGGATAACTTTTATTTCAGAAAATTTAAAAAAAGCACCATTTTAATGTGCTGCGTAATTTACAACCAAATGTTGAATTTTAAAATCTTCCCATTTGAGGTATTTATGGTCATATGAATTTATTTATTTAAATAAAACTTATTAAAATTCAAAACCTGTTTTTTAATTCACACAACAGTGAAAACATAGACGACCCTGCTTATTTATGTTCTTTTGGGGGTGTTTTTTTTTTTTTTTTTTTGCTAATGCCAAACAAAAATGACAAATTATTCATGAAAATATCAATTTGCATTTATTTTGATGTCAATAAATTATATTAACCTCTCAAATGTCTCCATAACTTACAAAACGGAAACCACAAATGAGTTTTTTGTTTTATTTTTGTACCCAAATCATACGCAAGTTTTTCTACTTGGTATTTTTTTGGGCTCGAAAGAAAACTTTTTCAATAAATAAATATTAGAAAATTATATAAAAACCAATAACGTTAACATTAAAAGGTGTTTCGAATGTCAGTTGTAAAAAAAAAGTTTTCTTCTTCTAAGCAAGATGTTCTTGTTTCTCTTTTTTTTAAATTTTCTTAACATTTTTGATGCAGAAAGTTCAAGCCTGGAGGTCGATTTTTGTATGTGATACGTACTTTTTTACGTTGACTGGGTTTGTTGTTGAAATTTATGTTAATTTTCTTTTTGAATGGGGGAAAAAATCTTAACATTAAACAGATGTTAAATGCCAGTATTAAAGAAATATTTTGTTAGAATTACCCCCAGGGTATCAAACATCTGCGGTTTTTTTTAAAGGGAAACGTGAAATTTTCGGTTTTGAGAGTTAAGAGACAGAGTTAAAAGGTGAATAGAGATTAAGAAAAATAGTTAAATTTTATTAGCTGTTTTCAACAGATAAATGTTATGAATATTTCGGTAAATAAACAATAACAGAAAAAATTTTCTTCGTCAAGGTGCCCCAAATATGGTCGGCGAAAAAAACATCTGCTAACCTAGTTATGTCCATCACAATCAATTATATGATTGACATAAATAAATTATCTTTGAAGCAGCCCTTTATATGATCACTGCTATCTCAGTACGATTACTCACGATCAGGGAAACCAAAAATATGCAATTGCATGTTTTTTCTTGTGCGACCAATGAAGGCAGAAACAATATATTTATCTGTTTTAGAGCTTTCTAGGAATTTTGGCATCGATTTGTTAGTGCATATTTTACCGTTTGGAGCATTTTTTTTTGCATAATTTAGTTAAAAGACCCTTTTTGGAGTATTTTTAAGTTTTGAGCGCATATTTTGCCTTATGAGGCATGTTTTGATACATGTTCAATTTTTAATTTTTTTAGATGCCTACAAGAGCTTTTGCAAAACATAAAAATTATTTTTTTTGCGATATTTTGGATTTTTTGTTTTAAATATCAATCTGTATACCCAAGGTGTTGCTTGAATTTCGCTATTTTCGTTATTTTAAACTTTAAAATTTTATATATGAATTAGCAAAAATTAAAGAAAAAGCAATTATATACATACGTTTTTGGCGATGTGTGCAATACATAGAAATTTTTACCAATCATTTAGTATTCTGATCAACTCAGAATCACTTTTTACACAGAAAAAACTTAAAACCAACTTTAATTAATGTATTTGTTAGAAATTTGTACTATTAATTAAATTTCGTACTGATTTTCCGCCTGCAAACAAATTGATCATATCAATTAACACATTTGTAAGTTTGAGCTTTTCTTGCTGTTCAGATTCAATCAATAGGTTTAATTGGAATGTGACCACCAGTAAAATTGGCTTTATAAAACGTAAACAGAAATCAAAATATTTTTTTCAACCAACGCAGTTAATTGAAATAATTAAAAAATTGTTTGAATCTTTAAAATATTTTTAAATTGTGTGTATGTTTTCATATTTGCAAATAAACACACAAACATTGTAATTATACCCACACCACAATAGTGGAGAGGGTATTATGCATTTGTGCTGATGTGTGTAACGCCTTAAAATATTGGTCCTAGACCCACTTTAAAGTATACCGATCGACTCAGAATCACTTTCTGAGTCGAACTAACGATGTCCGTCCGGCTGGCTGGCTGGCTTCCATGTAACCTTGTGCGCAAAGTACAGGTCGCAATTTTGGAGATAATTTAATCAAATTTGGGACATAGGTTTTTATTGGCACAAGGACCAAGCCTATTGAAAATGGGCCAAATCGTAGGACCACGAGGGAAGATAGGGGGAAATTTCTTCCTCTCAGAAACTATTAAACCGATTTTAATGAAATTTAAAACATACATAGAACCATATCTTTATGGACACAAAAGGGATGAATTTTTTAAAAAATAGGACCACGAGGGGAGATAGGGCCAATTTCTGCCTCTCAAACCGATTCTAATGAAATTCAAAACATAGATAGATCCATATCTATATGGACACATAAGCTATAAAGTTTATCAAAAATAGGACCACAAGGGGAGGTAGGGGGCAATTTCTGCCTCTCACAAACTTTTAAACCGATTTTAATGACTTTTATAAACACAGATAAATCCATATTTATATGGACATATAAGCATGATGTGCTTTTTAATACTGTGGTGTAGGGTATCATATGGTCGGGCTTGACCGACTATACTTTCGTACTTGTTTTTGGTTTCAATTAAGGCAAATTAATTGAAACAATTAAAAAAATAGTTTGAAACAGCATTATTGAATTAATTGAAAAAATTTTAGTTAAAATGTTTTCTGTGTAAACTGATCTAACAATGTTTATCCATCCGTCTGGCTGGTTGTCTGTCCATGTTAACCTTGTGCGCAAAGTACAAGTTGCAATCTTGTAGATAATTGGATCAAATTTGGTAAATTCATTTAAATTGTACTAAGGACGAAGTCTATGTAAATAGTTAGAATCGGTTTATAATTTTACATATTCCCCATAAAAACTTCTTTCCAAATTAGACTCTTTGTGTCCATAAACCATTTAATTATATTGCTATTTAGATTAAATTCGCCCCAAAAATATTTTACTGCAAACAACATTCTTTTTAAATCATTTAACATCTATAAATAGCTCTTACTTCCTTTTAAATGCTAACTTTAAAAACAATTTAGCGGCCGTCCCTAAAATCCCTTTAAGACAAAAAATCTAATATGGATGTCAATATCTAAATAATATTTGGCACAAATAACTCTCATATGAATTTTAACCTCGTAACGTATCTTTGGTTTTGTGGGCCGAAGACTACTCATCGCTTTCAAATAGGGTAAACTCTAGGAAATTCGTCTGTAAATACTATGGAGTTTAAGCTTTACCGATTATAAGGTTAGGATTGTTTTTATTAAAAGGAGCTGTTATTAAATTGTTGAATATTTTGTTTCAAATAAGCAGTTTTTGAATTTTTTGGGACATATTTTTAACAATTTTCAGCGCATATTTTCAAGTTTTTACTACATATTTAATGCGCTTAAAAATTTCTGGTTTCCCTGCTCATGATCATTTTATAACCATTATAACGTTATAATTTGGTTATAACCATGTACTATATGATTACTGAAAATATTATAATATAAATATTTTTAAGAAAAAAGAAGATAATTATCCAAAAAAGGTGTTTTCAATTGTCGGGGATTTTTTTTTCTGCTTTAGGGAACTTTTATAATTTTCTTTTTATTATTAGGTTTATGATCGTGTTTGTAGCTTATTTTGTTTTTAATTTGTTTTAGAATCCAAAATCTTTCTTTTGCTTGCAACATTTGTATATGGTCACTTCCATAGAAGTGTCACGTTACGCAACCAAGCAATTAATCTTGTATTTTATACTCTCTTTCTCTTTCCTCTCTTTGACTTAATTACACTTTACACTAAAAAAGAACATATAAGTATATGTATATAAATTATTCTTTGAGTAAAATTTTAAATGTTTGGTGGCGTAACGTGGAAAAAAGTAGAATTTCCTGTGGAAATACCCATATACGCGCCATTCTACATTTACATTTTGATAAATGAATACAATCACCCCTATGATGAATACCATCTCCTGGAAATTTCTTTCCTTTTCCCTAAAAATATATGGGGAAAAGCTAAATTTTAAAAAAACTATTTACTTTTAAAGTTTTTCTTGGGATTCAAAAAATTAATTTACAAGGTTTCGTTTAAATGTGCTAAATTCCCATTTCATACTATTGATAAACTGAAATTTATTGTTGAAGGGATAAACTATTCCTATGCGCATTTCACTGGTTGCTTAGGCCAGATCGTCAGGAAACTTTATCCAAAGATTTTAGAAAAACTAAAGATATCATACAAATAAAACCCCAGTTTTACTTGTAACAATATCAAAGCTTAAACAAAAAAAAAAAAAAAAACAACAATAAACAGTGAGTTTATTTTTTCTTACAGTCCCGACTACAATTGGTTGATTTTTTGTCAACTCTAAATGTAGTTGTAAGTGAGTGAAGAAAAAACCAAAATAAAAACCAATTTCTTTATTTTATTTTGCCAGTCCAGTTTTATTTACACTGCCACATGCATATTAGTTATCAAAGTTTCTCTGCATAGCTGGCCTTCGGCCGGGCGCAAGGATTTTATCCTCTATGGTATAACAAACACCGGCTTCGCTAAATAAAGAATCTCCGCATAGCCGGCCTTCGGACGGGCGCATGGATTTTCTCCTCTATGGTATAACAAACACCGGCTTCGCTAAATAAAGCTTCTCCGCATAGCCGGCTCCTTAATGGATTAATAAATTTTAAATAAAATGTTTATATCTAGAAAAATGTATTCAAAAGCTTTTAAATGATAAAAATATTGACTATATACGTTCAAAAATGTAGTGGGAAATCGCAAATTTATATGAAAACTTCAGAGGTCCATAGCTCGGAAACTATGCATTTCCGAGAACTTTGTCATTTTTTTATTTGGAGCTGCGTTGGTAAACTTGACTTTAGCCAAAAAAATTATTGGGTATTTCCATGTTATACATCAGGCTTTTTTTTATCTTATAGGTTCATATTCACTCAGGACCCCCCTGTAATTTTATGTTATTCAGTTAAATATCAATGTTTCTGACTTCAGTATTATAGAAAATTCAAAAAGTACCACATGCAAAATGGAAAATTAAAAGAAATAAAATTTTCTGTATTTCCCCTTTTTGATACATTTTTTTCTACCTATTTAAGTACCAAAATTCTCAATATTGTTGTGGAAGCTCATAATTTAAAACGTGTAGTGTATGTCAATGAGTTCCAAAATAGGTACGATTTTCGCCCTTTAAACGTTCGAATTTTGAAAAAGTACCAAATTTGTATATGTAATATTAATATTAGTTGCGAGTGTAATATCATTTTCATTTGTATGTTTATTGGTGAACAGCGATAAGCATTAAATTTGTCTTGAATCGTTACTTAATTTTTCTTGTATCTCGTAAGAGACAAGCGGTTAGCGAAATTTACACGTTATTACTCTTTTTTACCACCTCAATATCCGAATTTCCAAAAATCTCGCCTTTTTGGATCGATTTAGCGAGAGACCTACTTCCGGTCCAATTTTTAGATTCAGGCGCTTAGGCTGTGCGATGATGAATCAGTCAGTAACGTTACAGTTTTATGTTACGTTAGCTCATTATTGGTTTGATCTACCGACGATTTTAAAAACATTGAGTTAAGTATGAGGCATATATATATATATGAATAACCCCTTTCTGAATCCAAAACCTGTTTCACGAAATTGTTTATGGTTTCTAAAATATTAAGCATTAATATTTTAAGGTTTTGTTTTGCTCTACATGTCACTGTTTGGCGAATGCTGTAAATTACTCATACAGAAACGTACAAATTACATTTCAATCTTGCATTGTTTCTTTGCCGTATGAAAAAACAGTCGTTAAAGCAAAAGCAAAATAAAATGAAAACAAAAAAATTTATTTATCTCTTGCTTCGCTTTATTTCCGTAAGGAAAAAAGTAGTAGTAAAAAAGGAGTAAGTATTCGTATGCAGCACAAAAAGCTTCTTTTTAGAAATAAATTAAGAAAAGTGGCGTATGCGGCACATCTAAGTTCGTTAATGAACGTTCATAAAAACTTAAATTTTTCTTTAAAACATATGCCAGAAGCAGTGGTGAAAATACAAAAAAAATTTCTAGAAAATTTTATGTAAACCTTTATTTTCTTTTTTTCCACTACGACTTTTTGCTAAATGCGCCAAACCAATAATGAGCTGACGATATACAGATTTTTAAAAATTTAAAATTTTGCGAAGTTCTTATTTCCAAAAACAAGAGCAACAACGTTTTTAAATGTGACTTAACAGCACCGTGGCCACTCATCAGATTTACGTATGTGTTGGTTATATTTTTAGCACAGCCACACATCAAATTTCTATCATCAAACTTAAAGCAAAATGTCTTATTACCCGTTATCTTGCGTTTCGATTCGGATCGAAATTTTCTCTATTTGGCAACTTTGGTATTCAGCGTTCTATTTAAATTTTTCTCTTTTAATTGCATTTCTATTGTATAAATTCTGCATTACGATCGTAGCTACGTTTTATCAAGTTGTTTACTTTTTTTTGTACTTAAATTTAAAAATTTTATTTAATTTATTGCAGGTCAAAAACAAAAGCACCTGAACAGTGCGAAAAGCTGGCAAATTTATTATAGTTAATTTTTTCAACAAAAATATTTAATTTGTCTTAAATTTATTATTTAATTTATTTATCAGGCGTTTTTCGACTAAAATTAACTTTTTATTGAAATGTTTACAAAATTGCTTAGTTTTCTGTCCCACTTTCATATGTTTCATAGCAAAACTGCAAATCTTGCCTTCTTTCTTTTTCTTTCGATTTATTTTTTTGTTGGAATACGACTTTTCGATTGCTGCGTAACTGAATGTGGGCACGTGCAGAGAAAAAAAAATTGATTTCAATTAAAAAATGTGTGATATTAAATAAAAAATTAATTCAATTTTCACCAGTTAACAAATTCATATCATCAATTTAACGTTTAATTCGCTTGATTTAATTTATAATTCACTTGATTAAATTTTAAATTCACTTGATAAAATTTTTAAATAAATCTTAACACTGGCCAAAAAATAAATAAATAAAATATATATAAAACTAAAATAGGTTGGGATATTTTGGGGAATTCCCGCTGTCATACATGTTCAAAAACTGGTCTTTAGTGGACCGAATGTAGGGCAGTCTAGAAGTCAAAAGGATTTTTGGAGGAAGAAAAATAAGTTTTATCATTAGAAAGGCCTCAACACGCAGTTTTAAATTAGGCTTGTCCCCGTATTCAAAATTGGGATCATTCGAAATCCCATTGTCTACAAATGCATAAAATGTTCGAGTAAGAAAACATTTTTTGGTAACAATGGGATTTCGATTTTGAGACAAACATATTGTTAAAAACTTTTTTTTTTTAAATAAATGACAGAATTGCCTTTCGACGAAAAAACTTTTACGTACTCAACACGGCGAATTCATATAAGATTGCAGCGAAAAGAGATCTGACATGGACAGTTCGAGGTGTTTGCTTAACCTTCGCTTTCATGAAGAATTTTTTTACGTCAACACATAGTATCTACCCGGGTTGATATAATTTTTTTTTTTTTTAATTTTATTTAGGGAAAAAATACAAGCAATGTCAAACAAGGCAAAAATGAATATTATTAAAAAATTATACTTTAGGTAATTCATTTGCTTTTTTCTACTAATTTTTTTGAGTGCAGTTTGCCTAATTTTTAATTTATATTTAAAATTTTAAGAAAACCACGAATCTAGTAACCTTTGGAAATATTGGGAACACATACCTTGCTTTAAATTTATATTTAAAATTTTAAGAAAACAAAGAATCTAGTAACCTTTGAAAATATTGTGACCACATACCTTGTTTTAAATTTATATTTAAAATTTTAAGAAAACAACGAATCTAGTGACCTTTGGAAATATTGGGACCACATACCTTGCTTTAAATTTATATTTAACATTTTAAGAAAACAAAGAATCTAGTAACCTTGGAAAATATTTTGACCTCATATATAATACGTGTGTGTATGCAAAGAAGATTGTGATTTCAGTTCGTCTTGAATATTTGTTGTGAAAGTTTTTTTTTCGAAAAATTAATTATGAATAACGGGAGCAATTTTGAATATCTTTCTGCGGCGGCTGTTTCCAGGTAAGTTTTTGTCAAAATACTGTGGTTTCTATTGCTTTTCAGAATCAAAAAATTATTTTTGGCAAAATTATTTGTTTCCTTTAAATTTTTTTGGATAGGTTATCTCATGAAGAAAGGCAAGAGTATTTTCGAAATATGTTGGATGCCGAGTCTGATACAGATGAAGCCGAGCCTGACCCATTTGTAGGCACTGATAGCGATGACGAATATTTGCCTGACCAGGAAGATGCGGAATCGGATGCTGAAATAGCTGGCGAAGATGCAAATGTCGAGCTAAATATTGACAGCGAATCTGATAACGATGAGAGTAATAAAAATGAACAAGGTTCCAACTGTGATGAAACATTTTTCAACAGCAAAGATGGTACAAATTGGTATAAGCAAAATAATAATTTCACTCGTCATAGGGCCAATAATGTCATTCGTGATCCATTGTTTATGGGACCTAACCCAATTACCAAAAATTTATCGGCATTGGATACATTTTTTTGTATTATGAGTGCGCCCATTAGAGACCAAATTTGTAGGTTTTCTAACAAAAAAGCAGAAGATTTTTATCGTAAATGGAACGTAGAAAATCCTTCTAAAAAGTCTGTTACATGGATTTTAATTACTGATGAAGAGTTGAAAGCGTATCTTGGAATTTCGCTTGTGATGGGCTCTCAGATATCCAACCAAGAAAAATTAAGCGAGCTTTGGAAACAACAGGCTTTTCCTCTTTATCGTGCTACCATGTCTGTGAACAGATTCCAAAGCATTTTACGCTTTATTCGTTTTGACAACCATGTCACTAGAGCCATTCGCCAGTCTAAGGATAAGGCAGCACCGATAAGGGATATTTTCGAGATGATTAACTCCAATCTGAGAGCCCATTTCAGGCCTTATGAGACTATTACAGTGGACGAGCAGTTGTTCGGATATCGAGGCCGCACTAAATTCACTCAATATAATCCATCAAAACCTGCAAAATATGGAATAAAGGTTTGGTGGGCTTGCGATGCCACAACTTTTTACCCGCTTAATGGCCAAATTTATACTGGAAAAGAAGGCATTACCAGAGACGTTAACCAAGGCGAGCGGGTAGTGAAAGACCTAATTGCTCCTTACAAAAATACCGGGCGAAATGTAACGATGGACAATTTTTTCACTTCACTCCCATTGCTCCAGGAGCTACTAACTTGGAAAATAACCATCGTCGGCACTTTGAAAAAAAACAAGCGGTATATGCCTGAAGAATTCAAAGCTTCAAAGACGCGTGAGGTATATTCGAGTGAATTTGGATTTAGTCCGAATGCAACGATGTGCTCCTACGTCCCAGCAAAGGGAAGAGCTGTAGTGTTGCTATCGTCCATGCATCGAGATTCAGCTGTGTCCGATATAAAACAAAAGCCAGAAATGATTTTGTTTTATAATCAAACCAAGGGCGGCGTGGACGCAATGGATAAAATGGTGTCCCAATATACCACAAAAAGGGCAACAACTCGTTGGCCTCTAGCGATGTTTTACAACATGTTGGATATCTCGGCCCTGGCAGCATATATAATATATGTCACCAACAGTCCACATAGTGCGGTAAAAAAATCTCGACGTAGACAATTTATACAGAGCTTGGGTGAACAGCTTTGTATTTCGCAAATTAGGGTCCGAGCCCAAAGACCAATGATAGTCAAGAAATTTGCCATCAGGACCGCCGTTGAATGTATTTTAGGTATATTTTTGAATCTTTTTGAGTTGAAAAATATTAAGTGGTTTTTATTATTACAGGCGAGTCATTCTCTGTATCGAACTACGAAGATGATGAATTTGACGCTGATGATGTCCCAGAACGAGATGCAAGTGGGCGCATCAAGCAAAAAGGTGGGTGCTACATGTGCTACCGTTGTTCTAAAAGGAAGAGAGCTACACGGCAAGCATGTGTCAAATGCAAGAAGCCCGTATGCGTAGAACATAGCTTCACCCAGACAAAGTGTGAAGATTGTCATATGGGGACATCTTCATATTCTCACAATTTGCGTAAATAAATATTACATACATACATACTTTTTCTCACTTTTTTGTACATTTTTAATTTCAATAAACGAAAATCCATTTATTTATACGATGTTTTGTTTTTCTAAAAGTTTCAGATGATTATATTAGGAAATGTAAGAAATGTTCATACAAATATCGATATACCTACCCGGGTAGATACTATTAACTTACGTAGAAAAAAAGACAAAATTAAAAAAAAATTAAGAAGTTCTGCAGTAAAATCAGTTTTGTTTTCATTTTCTGCTTTAAGTCGAAAATTTGATAACTGACTCGGCGGCATTTTCAGATTGGATGAAAACTCGCTCAGCTATTTGCCAATGAAAGTCGCTTTCTCTACCCGGGTAGGGATTATGAAAGCGAAGGTTAAGCTTACAATGACATAAAAATAAAATGCACAAAACCTCTGTTGTTTTTGTATTCGCCTTGGTATTTCAATCATATTTGTAGTACTATATATATTGTCACAAAATTAGATTTATCTAAGATTTATTTATAGTTTTAGTTATAAGTTATTTTGTAAATTATAATTTACGTCGTATTAGTTTCAATTGTTATTTGCTTCACTGTATTGTAGACCTTAGATTTAATTGTAGAATTTCGAATTCGAACAGAATGGTCTGAAATTGTGTTTATTTATTTGGATTTGCAATTAAAATGCGTTTATTCAAGGAAAAACGTAACTTTATTATGCTGAACTTTTTTAAAATAAAATTATTTGAAACTAAACAAAATAAGTTGTTATTTCTTAATTTTCATATTACATAAAAAACTTCGGAATCTTACATTTGTTTATTTGTGAGCATAAACGTAATTTTTCATTACATCGAAGTCTGTTTTCCTGGCCTTGTACGCTAATATGTATTCTACGTGACTTAATGTATCTTTGGCAGCATAATTCATGTTATTCAGGCACTCTGTACTTGCAAATATTTTGAGCAAACAACTAATGTGTTGCCTTATCATGTCGTTATGATGATGATGATGATGATGATAATGATGATGCCACAGCTCCTAAGTCAAATCACGTTTCCTACTTCGTGTTTTCTGCAATATTTTTTTCCTACAACTGCCTCTGTTATCTGAACATCCTTCCTTCGAGTAAGAACACAACATACACCTGACATCAAATTCTTGAAAAAAAAAAAAAACGGGAAGAACACCAAAGAAGATGAAGAAGACAAGCACACATGGTACTGGCACGTAAATTTGTGTTAACATGCCCGCGGGATTAACATCACATATAAAAGTACACTGGAATAAGTGTAAGGAATACTTATATTCGGTAGAAAACTGATTGTGCTCCCAAGAAGCAACAGCAAACATTAAAATAAGAAAATTTGCTGAAAATAAAACTGGCATGAATAGTTGAAGGAACGAAACATCACAGCCGTCACTCATTTCATATGCGATAGAGAGAAAAAACGAACCGTAAGGAAAATAAGTTCAAAGTAGGTAGTTTTTCCTTTTTTTCTGCACTTCCTTTTTGTTAATTTTTTTTTTTTTTGAAACAAACATGTCAACATGTAATTATGCATCCAAGCAGATACTTGTCTTTTTATCTCATTTCTCTATTTGCATGTATTCAAAGGTGTGTGTGTGTGTGTATTTCATAAGAACTCTTCTGTATTTTTGTAGCCAGAGCTGTAAAGGAGACATTTTTACCACAATTCAATTTTTTTTTTTTCAGAAATCACTAATTGAATTATTATTTCGCTATTCCCTAATTATACCATTCATTACAGGTTGAAAGGGTATAAAGGAGTATAAGTCTGTAATTCCATTTGTAATTTCTACAATATTGATCGTTGACCCTATAGAGTATAAGTATATGTATATATTCTGGGTACTTATGAGAGAAGTTAATTTGACAATGGGACTAGGTTGCATTATATGTATTTATATATTTATATTTATATCAATTAATAGTTTGCTATTAAATTTTGCATGATCGGTCCAGAAATGGCTGAGGTATTCGCAAAAAACCACGACTGCCTTTAATTTTTCTTATAAATCCCTTATTGTTTTTTTTTTGTATATAGAACGTCAAAAGCCAAAGTTTCCAGATTAAGTACAAGCATCTTGATTATCAATACACAACCATGAAGTGGTTGTGGCATCTCCTATACAAAGACATTGTAAATTTATGTATATCTCGAGAATGGCAAGAGCTAAAGTTTCCAAATTAATTACAAGCTCCTGTACCCATGTGAGTGAGCACTTCTCGAAAAGATGTGAAACAAAATATTCCATCGTTTCTCGCAAAAAACTGTGTCTGTTACTTATGTCGAAAACTATCAAAAGAGATTACGTCGCTACGTTATAAACGTCATAACGTTGCAGCCGAAGCCGATGTGACATTGCAGACGTTGAGAACGTCTCACAAAAATGTTACAGACACACTTTTTCTGTAAACTGGCGAGTAATTTCCTTTCGTGACAGCTAGTACTCGCCAAAAAAAAAATTACAGAGACAGTTTAGTGAGAAAAACAGCTGTTTGTGTCAATATATGGTATTTTTGATTCACTTCACACATTTCAATCGACAAGTTTCTCGTCGAGAGAGTTACATAACATGGGCACTTGTTATCAATGCTCAATATTCGAGGAAATGTGGGCGGGATGAAGGAAGTGGGCGTAACACAAAATAGATTAATTTATATCTAAAGGATGGTATGAGGAAAATAGTCCAAATTTGGTCTATTTTTCCTGAATTTTTAGATTTTTTTGGATTTAAAAAATTCAAGTTGTCTGTAAAGAATTTGCAAATTTGATTGAAATAATAATTAAAAAAGTTTAAAAGACGCTACTTCGTACTTTGAAAGCCAATTATCTTTTCCAGAAGCATGCGGAGTAGAAAAAATAGAGACGTTTAAGAGTTAATTGAAGGTCTGTGTTCTGAAAATGCGCGTCTTATCTTTAAGCTTTCTACTTTATAGGCGAGAAAGATCAGGAAAAAGAAACGATCTTCAAATAAGTTTTTTTTGCATTCGATATTTTAGTTGTAAGTAAATTTTGTATAAAAAAACACAGATTTATTCACACAACGTTGTTTGAAGAACACGTCTTCAATAATAAGAATTGCATTGCCTAAGATAGTTTAAGAAAAAAATTGATAAGATTATTAATAAAACTCGCATTGTCATAACACAGACAACTTTTCCGATTTCAATATCACTTCATTTAGATTTTTAAAACATGCCCACTAGGGTGGTTACAAGAATTTAATGTTAATTTTTCCATCGGTGCAGCCCCTAATATGAGCCAATATGATAGAAAATGCAATTGAAGAAGTTTCAGCCCAATCGAATAACGCTAACACGTGCCTCATTGAGCATAATTTAAGGAAAAACAGCGACTTTTCACTTAAATTCGTATTTATTTGTCTTTATAACCGAAACCGTTCATTCTAGGAACCTGAGTCGAAATTTTATTCTTATTAAGTTTGATATTGATAGTTTTGTTCCTTATACCTAGGGATGAAACGATACCTCTAAGGTATCAATCCTTTTCTCGATGTGGTATCGCTCGTAAAGTATCGATACCTACTTAAAATCGAAAAAAGTATCGGTACTTAGTTACTTGTTTGGGTACTTGTATCGGTTTGTATGATAAAAGAATAGAGAGCAGCATTTAAAAACGTACTATACAATAAAATAAGAACTTCGACATATTATAATTTTTGTGCAAAACGATAAGTGTAAAGATTGAGACCACTTTTAGTTACCACCTAGTACCAATTTCCTTTCGAAAAAGCTTTTTTATCTTAGGAAACAAAATTTTATAGAACGTTCAGGATAACAACCTTCATTCACCTTTTATTCCAGAAATCAACAATGTCACTATGAATTTATCTTAAATGTAAATATGTATTTTATTTCCTTTCAATAATTTCTCAAGCTCAAGGTCCGTTTAATATAAAGAATATTTATATTCAACATTTTTCATTTTTCGAATTTATTCTATAAGCTTAATTTCAGTTATGTACTTTATAAAGCTTTTTTGTAATAGTTCTATTCCTTCAATTTTTCAGAAATGACTTTATACACTACCAGACTATTATATTGTATTTTCTTGTTACATTTTACCTTAGCTTTCCTTTGGAAAGCAATGAGGTATATTTAATGTACAGAAAAATTTACAATTATTAGACACCAGCAGAATGTAATGCATTTTCTGGCCCGCTACGGCATTCGTCAGCATTCTTTGTGTCTCACTGGATAGTGTTACTTTATAAATTGAATGTATTTAACTCAACTATTTTAACAAATAGAAACTGGGAATTATTCCTTCCGAAGGTTACTTTTATATTATATTCAAAATTTTTCATTTTTCGAATTTATTCTATGAGCAAAATTTCAGTTATGTACTTTATAAAGCTTTTTTGTCATAGTTCTATTCCTTCAATTTTTCAGAAATGACTTTATACACTACCAGACTATTATATTGTATTTTCTTTTTACATTTTACCTTGGCCTTCCTTTGGAAAGCAATGAGTTATATTCTATGTACAGAAAAATTTACAATGTAACAAAAAAATACAATATAATAGTCTGGTAGTGTATAAAGCATAGCTGGGGAATTTGGATTACAATTAGAAATCATTACGATTAGAGAAATAAAATAATCTAATCATTAGAATTGAATTTTGATAAAAATTTCAGATTACTAATTGATATGATTATAAATAATCAAAAATCTAATCACAATTAGTGATGATTAGCATTTCTAATCAAATCTAATCAAAACTAATCCAAAAAATAATTGATTAGATTTCTTGATTATTTTTGATTAGATTTGATTAGAAATGCTAATCGTCACTAATTGTGATTAGATTTTTGATTATTTCTAATCTAATCAATTAGTAATCGTATTAAATGGCTGACTAATCATAATTAATCAATTTTTCAGCACAATTAAAATTTCTAATCCAATTACTAATCATTAGGATTTCTAATCATTATTCCCAAGCTATGGTATAAAGTCATTTCTTAAAAATTGAAGGAATAGAACTATTACAAAAAAGCTTTATAAAGTACATAACTGAAATTTAGTTCATAGAATAAATTCGAAAAATGAAAAATGTTGAATATAAATATTCTTTATATAAAGCGGACCTTGAGCTTGAGAAATTATTGAAAGGAAATTAAATACATATTTACATTTAAGATAAATTCATAGTGACATTGTTGATTTCTGGAATAAAAGGTGAATGAAGGTTGTTATCCTGAACGTTCTATAAAAAAGGAAATTGGTACTAGGTGGTATCTAAAAGTGGTCTCAATCTTTACACTTATCGTTTTGCACAAAAATTATAATAGGTCGAAGTTCTTATTTTATTATATAGTAATAAAACACTAATAAGAACGTTTTTAAATACTGCTCTCTATTCTTTTATCATACAAACCGATACAAGTACCCATACAAGTAACTAATGGTGTTTTCTTTTCTAAAAAAATAATGATGCATTATAGTTGTGTAATATATTTATTAGGTTACACGAACCCTTACAAAGTGAAACATTTTTCTAAATTACAATGGAACAAAATAATAGCTACGTTTTACACTCAACACTAATGAGTATTTAGCGTGTTAAATATTGAATGCAAAGTTTGTACTAAAAGCGATATTCACCACGCTTGTAGCAGTTTTCAAAATTAAATTTTCTTACAATTCCAATAAGCGTTAACAGCACTGATTTTCAATAATTAATGTCAGCTGTTGTTAAAAATTTTGCGACAAAAAAAATATAATTATTAAATAAAAGTAAAACAAACGAAAAACAAAAAGTTTTTAAATCCATCACAATATAACTAAAAATCATAATATAACGTAAATTGTCCGCAAACACAAGAAAAAAATACTTGCTTGGATAAAAAAGTACTTTTCGCAGATGCAAAAAAGGGTATTATCTCACACTCAGTTATAACTGCGGGTAAGAAATGGAACAAATTTGCCATTTATTGTTGCAACATGTTTAGAAAGGAAAACGACCACTTCTCACATTTTTGCATATATTTTTAGAATGGAACAAAAACCCGCACGAATGGTAGCATATATGGAACATTATTGTCAGAAAAGAAAACACCATAAGTATCGATACTTTTTTTCGATTCTAAGTAGGTATCGATACTTTACGAGCGATACCACATCGAGTAAAAGTATCGATATCTTAGAGGTATCGTTTCATCCCTACTTATACCAATAGATAAAGCGATATTTAGCATTAATTAAGCACAAAGAAATAAAAATTTTAGTGGAAAATCGTATTTCTTTGTCCTTATTTAATGCTAAATATTTCTTTATCTATTGGTAAAAAGAACAAAACTGTCAAAGTTAAAATTAATAAGAATAAAATTTCCTATCAAACAAGACTCAACTCAGGTTCCTAGAATGAATGGTTTCGGTTATAAAGATACAGAAATACGAATTTTAGTGAAAAATCGCTGTTTTTCTTAATTAATGCTCAATGAGACACGTGTTAGCGTTATCCGATTGGGCTGAAACTTCGTCAATCGCATTTTCTATATGCGATTCTATTGGCACATATCAGGTGGTTGCCCCGGTGGAAAATCCAGCATTGATTTCTGGTCACCACCCTATTAGAGTCTTTACAAGATATGGTAAATTTTTTTGGGGGCTATCTTTTGGTGCTCACCTCTTAAATATGCCAATAGCCTGAAAAATCCGATTGACAAAGTTTAAGCCCAATCGGCTAACGCCAACACGTGCCTCATTGAGCATAAATTAGGGAAAAACAGTGATTTTTCACTAAAATTCGTATTGATCCAACATTGATTTCTTGTAACCACCCTAATGCCCACTCATGTTTCGGGTTGCTGTTTTTATACCGTTTCTTTTGGTGAATTGTTTTTTTACTTCTTTTGTTTTGCTTCCATTTGTTCTTATATATAAAGCAATTTTTTGTCTTCCTTGAGCAAATTGTGCTATCATGCCGACCCGGATTACATGTTGGTCTTTAAAGCGGGTCGTCTACAGAGCCTACAGAGATAAAAAAGTGACTTAAGAAACATGCCCACATCATTTGCGAGGGCAGCTTTCGAAGAAAGAGAAAAAAAGAAAGTTGATAGTTAAGTGGCAATGTGTAAAAGCAGACCA
This sequence comes from Pollenia angustigena, assembly GCA_930367215.1. Taxonomy (NCBI): domain Eukaryota; kingdom Metazoa; phylum Arthropoda; class Insecta; order Diptera; family Polleniidae; genus Pollenia; species Pollenia angustigena. Next base: position 169,621,910 of record OV884059.1, on the reverse strand, counting down.
ATGCAATCAACACAAATTGCGTGATCAAAAAAAAAAAAAAAAAAAAAAAAAAAATGCGAAAAGGGAAGCTTTCGGAGAAAAAGACAGAAAAAACACAATATTTCCTGCCTTGTGACGCCTCCACACAAAAACCAAAAAAAGTTTAGCTAGTCACCCCTTAGAAAGAAAGATATCGCCAGCTTAATATGCAAACCTGCTAACTTCCTTTCAGCTCATTTTACAGGAGAGACAAAAAAAAACTTTTTATATTTCATATTTGCAGCTTGAGAGGAAAACCAATAAAATTGTTGGTTTTATACACTTCAAGACTGAAATTGAAGAAAAACTACATGCTGGTCGAAGAGGCGAAGCTTTCTCTATCCCACGGCCCTAAAATCTCAATTTACTTAAAAAGTGGAGTTAGCAGGTTTGCATATTAAGCCGACGATATAAGATTGGACTTTAAATGGCAGCGCTATATATAAAAAACAAAAATCGCTGTATTTTGTCAATTTCTATTTATTCTTTTTATAACAATTTTCTTAAGTAGGTGATTATTAACATGCAAACATACATATTTTAATTTTTAGTGACGTTCTGGAACTCCAATTCGATTGAAATTTAAATCGAACTAATTTTGAAAACGATACTATTCTGAAAGTGCAATTATTTTTACCAAAACTTCTCTTAAAATCAGTAAAGACTACAATTATTAAAAAAATTAAACAAAAATCTCCATCGACTTCAAGAAAATAATAAAAATTAAATCAGCAATAGATGTTGCTTAAATTTTAGCTTATAAGTTGGGTTTCAATACCCAGATTCCTAAGTCTATCGATCATCCATCACTTGCATATTTTAATAATATTTTTTTTTATCGTTTGAAATCTTTTTCAATGTCTTAATGAATTTCCCAAATGATAACGATTTCGTATCATTAAGAAATAGAAGATTTGCAAAAAAATTTTTGTTTAAAATTTTGAGTTTCAAACTTATTTCATTTTAGTAAGATGCAATACCTTTAAGATTCTGTAATGCTCCAAAGAATATCGTAAGATGTAGAACATGGCAGAACATTTCATGTTCTAAAAATTTTTGTTAACAACATTATTATCTAAAAAAGCAAATATACGTACTTAACATACAACTAACATACAAAAACACAGGTACAATGAAAATCAAATCATATGCAAAGTTTAAACTTAAAAACCCCCTTTAACAACTGTCTTTAACGAAAAATATCAATGATTGCTAAATCAGCGCCATCAAAATGTACATTAACATATTTGTAGCAAAATCAATTTCCCATTTTGGAAATGTTTGTCGGTGAAAAGGAAAATTTAAAACTTATTTTTAACATATCAATACCATTTCGGCTTAGGCTTAAGTTGATCGCCCTCTTTCGTTTATAGAATGAAAAATTTCATCTATAAAATAATAAACTGTCTGGTCTTTTTTTGTTCAATCGTTTCTTTTTTAATTTAAATTTTGACTCGAGGCTTTTTGAGTCAACTTAATACCAAAAATCCTTACACGTCTTTATTTCCTGTTATTTGTTTTTTTGTATTTGTATTTGTGTTCATGTTCTTTATAATCTTAGAAATATTTGTTGTACGTTTGTGTGTGAGTCGTATGTAATTTTGGATTTTATGTCAACATTGAATGCATTCAACAAATATTTGTTGTCTTGTAAGTCTATTTCCTTTTGTTTGTTTGTTTAATTTCATTTTTCCTTATTTTCTTTATTCGGGGTTTTATTTGCCAATTGCATGTTGGTGCATTAGAAAAATACAATATTTTTTAAAATAGAAATTTTTTGTAAACAAATTCTTAGTAAGTAGTTGCTGTTTGTATAGTACTTTTTTAATAAGTACGTGAACAGCAGTTTGTTTTAGTTTGCTATTGACTCACGTATTTGTAATTTTAAATTCGTTATTTTCTTTTTTAACGCAAATATTTGTGAAGTCAAAAATAAATAAAATGAAAGGAAATTGTATGAGACATGATTTATGATGTGGTTGAATGAATATTAAATTATTCTAGCAGTTCCCGATTTGCATTACTGCTCCTTATTTACAAGAGAATTTAATATATTTTTGGTTATACATATATTTTCCATTAATTTGTATTGTGGTTTTTTTGTTAATGGTTTTTAATCAAAATTTAGATATTATAATTAGGCTTAAGTTCATCAAATTTAATTTTCATTAAATTATTTTTATGAAGAAAGGAATTTTACAACATGAAATTAATTAAAATTTATTGATAATATTTCATTCTTGACTGCCACGGGACTCGAACCCGGGCTTTCACGGACAGGTTACCCTCAAATGTTTCAATTGCAACCACTCAATCTCTTCAGACGGTTTTGTCGTTTATCACTCACAGCCATTGACGACTAAGCCCTTGGTAGATCGAAATTAGCTTTAAATGATTACCTATATTAATTAATTTACATGTTCTTCCTTACTTCTGTTTTTTCCTTTTTTTTTTAAACATGTAAGGGTAACTTGTCCGTGAATCCGTGGGTTCGATTCCAGAGGCAGTCAAGAATGAAAAATGATCAATAAATTTTAATTAATTCCATGTTGTAAAATTCCTTTTTTCATTAAAATAATTTAATAAAAATTAAATTTGATGAGCTTAAGCCTAATTGAAATATCAAATTTAAATATTTTCCATCATTTATGTCCTTTGAATATTAGTTTTTTTTACCCTAAACATATTTTGGTTGGGAGGGAATTCCGATAAATATAAAAAATTTCGCCTTATATCTTGTGATCAAGATAAAAGTCGAAAGTTAAAAGAAAATTGAATGAATAAGTTAAATTATAGAGGATATTTTTAGCATGGGTCAATAGAAGTGTGTGTATCAAATCATCTTTAAAATCGTGTTTTGCCTTTTCTTCTCATACAGTGTTTTTTTTTGACGTTTAGACGTATACTTTGGCAAATCAATATGCAAATTTTATTTCCAAAATTCGATCTGTGCTCGCTTAACTTACCGATAATCTGAGCAGTTAATAATTTGGACCGATTCATGACCACATTTATTCTTTTGGATAATGTTCATCAAAATCGAGCCCGTACCGTGCTTACAGAAAAGCTACCGCCGCTGTAGACGTGAGTGTGACAAAAAACTCGAGCTTATCGATCCGACGCCGCTCTTAGCAACTCATTCTTTGCCCTTCCACTACTTGAACTTAAGAATTGATCTTTGCCAACATGTATACCAGAACCAACTGGTGAAATAATGAAAGCCAGCGAACCATAAATTGCGTCGTGTGTTCGGTGAATGGGTTAGGAATCAACAGGAAGTTAAACCAGATTTTTATCGTCAAATCCGCTTCAGCACAGCCATCGGAAAGAACAAAATCCTTATGATGATAGAGATTTCTCAAATACATCCTGAGAAATCTCTGATTAGTGCAGTCTACATGCCCAAGGCGTCATCGGCCCGTTTGTCCTTAGATCTGAAACAGGTACCGACATTAATGTGAATGGCGAATTCTACAGGCAAATGATTCATGATTTGTCCGTAAAACTATTACTTGTGTCAAACGCTTGGTGACCGAATTTTCTCAAGAAATGGACCTGTGAATTGGCCACTAGCGCTGGTAAATTCTCCTACTTTTAATTTTTCAATAGTACTTAATACATTTTATTTGGGTACTCAATACGACTTTATATTTTTAAATGGGTTTTTGAGTTTTCAAGCATAGTTTCAAAGTCAAAGAATGCTTTTTTATTTATTTTAATAAATTTTTATTGTTATCTTCTTTTTGCTCTTGATTAAATTTTACTGATGTATTTTCAAACTGAGTTGTGTTTTGAAAGAAAGCCGTCAAATTTTTAATATATTCAAAAAATACAACTCTGAAAGCCATGAGTAACTACGTTTGAGCACGGAGTGCCCAAAAATAAATACAAATACTCGATACTCCGTACCCACTCCTCAATACTTTGCCAGCACTTTTGACCACCTCGTTCTTTTGATTTTAGACCTTTGGACTACCTTTTGTCTATGCTGATAAACCGGCAAAGATTAATCATTATAGAAGCCAACATTGGTGTTAAATTGGATGGTTTTCATAAGGCACAATCGCGAAGGCCATACGCCAAAAATTATTTTTTAACATTAAATGCCATCAAATTTGTAAGCAAGTAAAGCTAAATTGTTGGTTATTTGATTAACTGCCTGTTCCATCTTTGAAGAAGTACGGTCCAATGATGCCACCAGCCTATAAACCGCACCAAACTGTTACCTTTTCTGGATGCATTGGTAGCTCTTGCAATGCTTCTGCCTGATCTTCACTCCAAAATCGACAATTCTGCTTATTATCGTACCCATTGAGCCAAAAATGAGCTTCTTTCTTAACAGAGCACGCATTTTGATAATAAAATTCAATTATTTGCAAGCGTTGTTCGTTTGTAAGACCATTAAAGTTAAATTATAGACCAAACTGAAGATGTGTGACAGTGAACATAATATACTAAACGTGCGTTTAAGCCAGTGTTGCCAAAAAGATAATAGTTAAAAAAATCACCCGATATTTATAATGAAACAATAGTTTACCAGTTTCCTTCCGAACTTTAGTAACTTATTTCTCTAAAACTTTTTGTAGATATAACAAACTCCATATTTCATTCTGTACTTAGTTTTCCCTACTAACACTATTCTAAAATTATAAAAATCAATTCCCCTTTTGTTACCTAAAGAGAAAAACATACAAAAAGTTTGTTAATTAGTGTATTAGTTTCTTATTATTTGTAACAACTTGTTGGCAAAATGTTACAAATCACACACTCTGAGGTGAAGACTAATTATAACTCTTTCCCTTTTTATTTTGTATTGCAATTTATTTCATCATCTGATAGAAGTAGAATCAAATGCCAAGTGTCTCTAACAGGTAATACGAATATAAATTACAAGTAGTAAAAGTAACAGATAGAGAATAATATATAAAACTTATTTTTGTTTAGTTTATTTCTGTTTAGTTTGGTTACTTTTTTGTTTTTACAACTAAAACTACAAATTAATTGCAATAGTTTTGTGATTTTGAGTTTATTTTAGTAGATATACTACGAAAGTACATTTAAAGTAAGAGAGGTGTTTTAGGTTAATCATTTCGATAGAATTTTGTAGAGTTTGAAATACATATGTAAATTTAAAAAAAAATGTAAATGTGTTTGGAACTGAGGTCATAGAAAACGGCTGGAAAAGAAGGTATTAGAAACTTTATTTTTCGGCCATGGAAATTGAAATCAATGGAGATTTCCACTGAATTTTTTTAAAAATGCCCGTAATTTTTTCTGCTTTAAGAGAAGCTCAGGTAAAGATAAGTCGCACTCAAAGTAGGAAGTATATTCAATGAAGATTTAAAAGAGGATCGCATTTCAAACAGGGCTTAAAAGCACCCATCAGCTGCCTGCTTTTTATATTTGCTTTTGCCACTTCTTTTGCCACTGCTTTTGAAATTTTTAATTTTTTTCCAATAGCCAATGGATTGTTTTTCGTTTGTGCAAAAAAGCAAATCTCCTATTTTGAATATTTTTATTTTCTGACAACGGCTTTTTTACCAGCCAGCGACAAAAATGGACAACCACATAAAAAGCAAAAGCTAACAAAAATTATTTCGCCTTTTGCTTTTTTACTTTTTCCTGAAAGAAGAGCTAGTTAAAAAAGACAAACAAAAAAAAAATCTAAAATTCAAAGAACAAAAATTCTTCTCTGGCTGGTAATAACAAAAAGCCGATTCAATAAAATGAAAAGCAGCTGAAGTGTGCGCTAAAAGCAGTCTGAGCAGAGCTATTAGCTCTGAAAAAAGGCAGATTACAACTAAAAAATACTGATCAGTGTACAAGCAACATGGTTTTTTTTTCATGGTGGTGAGGAAAAATAAATTTTGGTGTAGTAATGTTGTTGTTGCTCGACAGTTTGCATGACTATAGCACGAAATGTGTGTGTGTGTATTTTGGTTTTTAAATATTTTTAATAAAGGCAACCAGCCAAAGTGTCTGTTGGATTTTTTATTGTATAGAAACAAAAACAAATTCTTGTTGTATTTGTTTTGCATGAAAAATATCACTTGTCGTCGTCGATCATGTGCCTTTCAGCAACGTTTGCGCTGCTTTTATCTCCTATTTTGCGGCTATTAGCATGCAGTGGTTTTTGATTTGGCGGTTGTTTGACAGAATCTTTTTGTTTCATTCTCTTTCCTACATATTTTTTCCTACAACAGAAAAGTTATTACCGTTGCTTTTTGAGTTCCATTAAATAAGAACTTTTTGCTATTGTTAAAAAAGCAATAGTTGGAAAAAGCCAGTGTCCATTAAAAGGTTACTTTTCAAAAAAGTGTGTTTATTTTGCTGCTGCTTTTCAAAAGTGTCGGGTTTTTTAGCAGTGGAACTTGTCGGCTTTTTATTTTTGATTTTTTTTTTAATAGGAAAAAGGCAAAATTTTGCTGCTTTTGCTAATATGGCGAAAGCATTTTACACCCTGATTTCAAATTTGTTCGATTTAGTTTTTACTCGAAGTTGATTTCTTGAAAGTTACTGTAAGCTTAAATAAACTTTATTAGATTGCGTTAGAAATTTTGTTATTTTGTTGTTATACATATTTGCCGTTCTTAAAGTAAGGGGACTTGCCGAATTATTGGAACTAAAAAGAAATACACGAACAAAAAAACTTGTGTGATAACTAAGACAAGAATTATGATGATATAACTGATAATCAAAATACTTTTTATCTTATTTGAAAACTTCGGCTCTTGCCGTTCTCCAGTACAATTTTGGTTTTTGTTCAAAATGTATTCTACTCAGGGACGTAACAGTTATAAGATAAACGATAACAAAATCAGATTTAACAATTATTACTGATACATTTACGTAATAATCAACCATTAACAAGTAATATATTTTATTTTTGAAATGAGAAATATATTATTTTGGTTATAAATAATCGTTATATAAACCAAACATTTTTTTTGGTCGAAAATAACTATTATTTCAACAAAAAAAAAAATAAATAAATTTTCGGTTGAAAATAACAATTATAAAAAAGAATTTTTTTTGGTTACTACTTCAAAAAATCGACTTTTTCAGTGCCTTACGAATGAAGAAATTACACTGTGCGATCTCAAAGAAGTTAGTCTCATTTATTAAAATATTTGTTTAATTTAACAAACATTAGGGATCTTAAAGAATTCTCTGAGAGGTAACATCTAAGGTCACTACGGGCCAGTTTCAGGGCTGAGAATGCGCGCTCGACACTGACTTTAGTTGCTGGAGCTGCATGAACAATATTCACCAGCTGTTTTAAAAATGGAAACGTATATTTTGGTTCTTCCCAGTATTGTAAAAGGTTGGCATCTATATCTTCTTTTTCTTCCCGGTAAGTGTCAATTTCTCCGAAAGTGTTAAAAAGCACTTTTGACACTGCGCTTGGAGTTTCATCATCTGAAGACGAATCGACTTCCAAGCCTCGTAAGGTCTGGCGAATCAATGAAGGCGTGCTCGTTTGTGACGATTCATCAATTAATACATCGCTCTCTTACGATCTGAAACAGAAAAAAATGGTCGACATGAATATAAAGCGTATGCAAACATAAACACTTTCTGACCTGTTCTTTTGAATTTAATTGTGTTGCCAGCCTTTTCAAGTGAGCTTTCGCTTCTTCTTTTTTAATCGGTCCAAGCAAGAGCCGGAAACGTGGGTCCAAAACTATTGCTGCGTTAAGAACGTGTACAAATTCGGCTCTCTCGCTTTGATGCAGGCCAATACAGCCGTTTATGCCTCTATGTTAAGGGATTCTATTTAACCTTGAGCTCAAAACAAACTTTATAACAATCACCCATGCAAAGCTGCTCACCTTGCAATTTCAAGGTAGTTTCATGAAGGGGTCTTAAAATAATAACTAAGTCCTTGGGCTTATCCAATTCTCTATTTGTTATCGGCCGACTTAAATTTGCATTACAAAAGTCCCTATACTTTAAAAGCTTGTCAATCATACATGTATATTCAAACTTGGTGACAACAATAAACCTTTGAAATATTTTGAATTTTTTCATACATGATAACCAAAAAAAAATCAAATTTTTTCGATAATGGTTATTTTCAACCAAAAATTTTTTTGGTTGATATAATGGTTATTTATAACCAACATTTTTATTTTCTCAACTAATTAGTTACGGTACCAATATAACATAAAAGTAACGATGATGGCTAAAAATTCCTAAATGCAGATAAAGGGCATTTTTGCCTAACCTTTTTGATCTGAAATAAAAACATAACAGTTATTTTCGGTCCCTGAATTAACTTGTAGATTTGTTGCTTGTAGTTTTGAGAAAAAGGGCCCATATATACAGAAAAAAAGAAAAAAAAAATCAACAACAACAATGGAATTATAAGTAAAATTAAAAGCAATCGTGTTTTTTGGTTCATATTTCTGTCATTTATGAACCGATCTTGCTGAAGCAACATACATAAATATATACCAACAAAATCCCCATCGTATCTGCGGTCTTCGGAAAACCCATAACAACAGACGGACGGACAGACGGCCAACTGGATTTGGGCTTCTCTTCTCATAAGGATCCAGTATATTCTGGATACTTTATAGAGGCAGGATAAATATTGTGGAAGTTAAAAATGGAATGACAAACATATGTACATATCCCCTTTTACCTACGGTGATGCTATGCATGCATGCTATTTTTACAGCGGGTGGATATCTTCGTGTCGATTTTTTTATTTTATTTTTGTTGATCAAGTGCGAAGTGTGTCATAACTTTTGACGTTAAAATTCTTTGCGATAATTGTCATAAATTAATGCCCAATTTTCAGGATAGTATTTAAATCAATATTAAGTTAATTTTCATAACAAACTTAAATCGTATTTAAAACAGATTGGTTTTTTGAGTTTTATTTGAAAAGTCTTATTTAATTAAGATAAAAGTATGGTAGCACTACTAAATACAAAAAAAAAAAAATATAAAAAAGTGTATTTATTTACAAGGTGGTCTGAAAAAACAGCTGACTGTTAATGCTTTGCCTGTTGTTGTTGTATTGTTGTGATATTGAGGCCACCTTGCTAAAATATTACAATGGAAACTTAAGTTGAAATTAAATCTACCACATCGGTGAATTAAGTTTCACTTAAGTTTTTAGTGAAGAAGAGAATTTTGTATTTAAAACGATTTTAAAAATAAATGTGTTTTAATTTCAATCCTGAAAATTGGCCATAAGAGCAACAACTTATTTTTTAAAACGAAAACACAAATTTAACCCCGAACATCGATAAGTCTTTGATGTTATGGTAACCGAATGCTAGTGTTAGTGCGGTAATTATGCTCATTCAATCCTTGGTCAGCAATCAGATCTCAATCAACTGATCTCGAAATGTTTGCTACAAATTATTCTTATTAAAATTTACTATTTATCCTGTATCATTCTGTCTTATCGCGCAAACTTAAAATCTTTTTATACCCTTTACCACAGTTGGACATTTTGTCATTCCGTTTGTAATTTCTACAATATTAATTTTATTAATTTATATTTATAATTTAATTTTAAAGTGACAGGGACCAGGTTGGTACAAATTTGTTTCACATACACTCCGTTAAAGTTTGCTATTGAAATTCAGCTAGATCGGTGCGCAAATTGCTCAGATATGGAGAGAAAACCACGACGACCTTTTTTATTTTACTCATAAACCTCTTGTGTTTGTTTCTTCTGTATATCTGGTGAACGACACGAGCCAAAGCTTTCAAATTAAGTACAAGCATATTAATGATCAATACACAACCTTTCTAAAAAATCAGTGGGAATAGAGAAGTGAACGTGGCCCTCCCATACAAAGACGTTGTAGGTTTCTGTATACCTGGTTATCAATACACAACATCCGACAAAATGTGGGCGATATAGGAAAAGTAGGCGTGGCACGAAAAAGATTTATTTATACCTAAAGAACGGGTGTATAATATCGGCATAGCCGAATATAGATAAAACTCTTACTTGTTTCAATTTTCAATGAATTGTCTATCCAAATTTGTATAAACAATTAAGACTTGGACTAAAATCGAAAGACTTATGGCAATTTCTTTTCCGAGGACGTTATGTTACAGTATATACATGTAACAATTTCTAATGTTAACTATAATCACTCGAAGTGTTACATGTTGTGCAATTTCAATAGAACACAATTAGTGCTTTTATTTACAACTATTACACTTTCATCATTAATGTACTTAATTAGCGATTTTTTAAGCTATTTAAGCGCTTTCTGTACGCTATTACGGGTTGAAAACAAATATTGACATCCACTAATGGCTTATAAATATTAAAACGATTGTAATATAAATAGACTTTTTTTGATTTTAATTTGTAAATATTTTTATATTTTGTTTTAAAACAAAATTTTTACAAAATTATGTATGAGCGGTATGAATTATGACAACAAAATAAAACATTTGTTGTACAAACAAAGTAGTAAGCTAAAAAAAGTTAAAGCAAGGGTAAAATATGCAACATGTTTTGCATGTTTTTCATCAACATATTCACAAAAGAACTTGAAAATTTTTCCCACAGTTGTATTTTTTGTACAAACGAACACAAAAATGTAGAACATGTAACATTAATGCAACATTTTTCTCAGAAAAGAGATCGTCATTAGTTAAACTGCTCGTACGAGTACCAATAACTTTTATGTAAACACGAATTACTTTACCAACATTTTTAGGGCTCAGCACAGAAAAAATTCTCCAAAATTTTCCACCAATTAATCAAAAACAAAATCAGTTTTTATTAAAAATTTTATCAATTCAATTAAACGTTTAATTAATACTATTAACTGGTTTAATTGATACTATTAATTTGTTTACTGGTGCAAATTTAATTAATTTTTTAATTAATATCACAAATATTTTAATTGAAATCTGTGAGTTCATGTTTATAAATAAATTTTTTCAAGTGTATAATATTGTTTGAATTTTGTGTTAATGAAAAAGTTTTGTCAATTATTTGTAAGCTTTGAGTTAACATACACTCTAACATTTGTATACGTTTGTATGTATGTATTTCCAAAAACTTATATAAATCTAAATATCGGGGGCTTCAGTAGGTACGACGAATTTTGTTTTCAACATTTCTCAAATAGAAAAGAAGTTGGCTTGGAATTTTTTTTTTTTACAGTTTGAAACATCGGTCTATAATATGAATCATGGAGGGATGTATGCATCAAGAATGTTATCAATTTATCCAACTTCTAAAGCAATTACGTATCTGTTGTCTTCGGAAAACCAATTTCAACAGACAGACGGACATCGTTAAACCAACTTCGCTACTCATAACGACGCAGAATAAACTTACTTTATAGGGTCTTAGATCAATATTTTAGAAATTTCAAAAGGAATACGAACATTAAAAGACCTTTATCCCTTCGGTGAAGACTGCTGTTTCAGTAAAGATCCGCAGATTGTTAAGAAAATAATATTTACTTGAAGTATTGCATAATGTGTGTATATTCTAATTTATATGCAAATGGTTTCTACTGATAAGAGAAGAAGTCTGAAAATCTTAACTTTATTCCAAATTTCTATAGCAACAACTTTTATATGTTTTTATCTAGAACAATCGAATTTGTATTCGTATTTCAATTTAAAAATTTCTTTAAAAATTCTATGAAAAATTTTTCCCGTATTCATACATTTTTTCCTAAAAATAAGAAAAAAATTGAAAAAAGGCGTTTTAGAAATCGCCAACTTTTTCAAGTAATGCCATACACAACAATGGTCGCGATGGGCCGTCTCGTTTGTGTGGTTAAACATTTGATACATTTTTTCTTGGGGTACATTAAATCACTGATCTATACCAGTGATAACCAAGCCCCGAACTTACCAAGCCCCGAACGCACGCAAACAAAGATATTATGTACTTGGGTGCGGTCGCAGAGACTGATGATAGCCTGATGATTTGAAACGAACAAAGTTGTTGTATACATGTGAATTGCCGACCGTGTCCGTGTGAAATATACGATTATTAACTTACTCGCGAGCCTATGGAGTGGTTATCACTGATCTATACCAACCAGCCAACAACAATAGAGACGCTGCGGGGCAACATTGAACGTGAAATTCCCGGTTACTTTGGCCGATTTGTGTGCTCAAGTTATCGAAAATTATGTTGTAAAAATTACTTTAAGTGTATTTTCATTTAAAATAAGAATCATTTCCATAACCAACAAGTAATTACGTATAATCGGTCAAGCCCGACCGTATGATACCCTACACCACTGTATTAAAAAACACATCATGCTTATATGTCCATATAAATATGGATTTACCTAAGTTATTAAACTTCATTAAAATCGGTTTGAAAGTTTGTGAGAGGCAGACATTGCCCCCTACCTCCCCTTGTGGTCCTATTTTTGAAAAACTGTTTAGCTTATGTGTCCATATAGATATGATTCTATCTATGTTTTGAATATCATTAAAATTGGTTTGAGAGGCAAAAATTGCCCCTATCTTCCCTCGTGGTCCTATTTTTTAAAAAATGCATCCCTTTTGTGTCCATAAAGATATGGTTCTATTTCTGTTTTGAATTTCATTAAAATCGGTTTGATAGTTTTTGAGAGGAAGAAATTTCCCCCTATCTTCCCTCGTGGTCCTACGATTTGGCCCATTAGAACCTATGCCCCAAATTAAATCAAATTTTCTCCAAAATTGCAGCCTGTACTTTGCGCACAAGGTTACATGGACAGCCAGCCAGCCGGACGGACATCGTTAGTTCGACTCAGAAAGTGGTTCTGAGTCGATCGGTATACTTAAGTCCAATATTTTAAGGCGTTACACACATCAGCACAATTGCATAATACTCTCTCCACTATTGTGGTGGGGGTATAACAAGTCTTTTTTTAACGGGAAAACAAAATACTTCGCTCCTAATGAAACACACTTTACATACATTTGTATTTGTTTCAATGAGTAAATTATTTTGTTGTTGCAATAGTTATTGTTGTTGTTTCTTGTTTTATTTCCTGTTGATGTCTCTTTGTTTCGTTTGAAAAAAAAAAACGGGATTTTATTTGTGTGTTATTTTTATTAGTCATTTTTGTTGTTATTGTTTTTGTTTTCAGTTAGTCAAACTAAAAGTTTAACTTTTTATAAAAACTTTTGTTTTTTTCTATTTTACTCTCGTTTTAGTAATTATTTCGAAAATAAACGTGCTGCTACTGTTGCTGATGATGAATTTCATTTCATTTGTTGGATCCTGGTTGTAATGTTTTATTTTGTTTTTATTAAGGTAAGTTTTGAAACAATTTGTTGGTATATTTGTAAATAAGTGAACACAGTACATTCTTTCGTATTTTGTATTAACTCTAACAATTGTTGGTTGGTTTATTAATTTGCTGGATTTAAATTAGAAAAGAAAGACTTTTTTTAATGATTATTTATTTAATGCTTAACTAAAAAGGATTTTGTAGCAGATTTTTGAAGAAGAAAATAAAGACTTTAAATATTTGAAATAAAATTTTTTAGTGCAAAAACTTGTGTAGATTATATTATTATTTTTGTATTACAAAGCCAGTTACATATGTCACCATTTTTTCATTGTAACAATTATTTATTCTGTCCATCACCAAAATAAAATTTATAGTTTAATTTTATTTTAAGTTTAATTTTTATTTATTTTTGGTATTTTAACAAAACATGTTAAGTCAAATTAAAAAAGTTGAACAAATTTTGTTAATCGTACGAATTTTTATTCAAACAACATCTTTCTTTACGTATTATAAACGAATTTTTTCTTTAATTTTGCATCCAGTTCATCGATTTCGAACGTTAACGTCCGCATAGAAAATTATATGTAAAACAAAAACAATATTCGAAAATTTGTTTTTGTTTTAAATGTAGTTTTCTATGCGAACGTTGACGTTCGACATCGTTAAACAGGCAGTTACAATTAAATACAATTTGGCTTAAATATTGATGTTTGACTATTGGCTGCCGGCATTTGTCGATGGCTGTGAGTGTTAAACGTCAAACCCCTCTAAAGAGATTGAGTAATTGCTTTCGAAATATGTAATGGTAACCTGTCAGTGAAAGCCTGGGTTCGATTCCCGTGACAGTCAAAAATGAAAAATTATCAATAAAATTTTAATTAATTTCATGTTGTAACATTCATTTCTTTATAATAGTTATTAAATGAAAATTAAATTTGATGATCTTTAGCCTAATTAAAATAACAAAATTTGGATTAAAAAATATAATAGTGAACATTTTTGAACAAAATTTAAATTTTCCATCCCTGATTTTCTTCTTGTGGTTCTATAAAAAAAAACAACTCAAACAACAAATAAAAAAATCATATCGCTTAAAAAAATTCCAAAAATGGAGAGAGCTGTTTTTTCGTTTGACATTTCATAACAAATTGTGTAAAAGGACCTTAATCAATAGTTTATGTTTAGAATAAAAAGCCGACTCAGGGCTTTATCTTTGATACCTATTAACACTATTTAAATGGGGACTAAGAAAATTAATAGATCTATTCAAACCATTTCCAGTTCTGATAAAATTTTGTATACGTATCTGTGGCTTTTTGTAAGTCAAATTAAAAAAGTTGAACAAATTTTGTTAATCGTACGAATTTTTATTCAAAAATCATCTTTCTTTACGTTTCTAAGATTTTGTATTATAAACGAATTTTTTCTTTAATTTTGGTTTATTTTTTTGTTCACAAAAATAATTTTTTCACCAAGTTTTTTTTTTTTTTGAAAACTTTTTTTGCTCTCTTATCTCGACTTAAGATGTTTTGTCGAAGTGCCACAGATATGTATGTAAGTTCTTAACAATGTTTGCCTCCAAAGCGTAAAATTTGGCAGCAACTTTACAGGCTGTAGGAAATAATGATAAAAATGAAAAATCGCCCAAATGAAGAATCGCCCAAAAGAACATGAAAAATGACCCAAAAAGTTAAATATGAAATTTTGCCCAAAAGAAATGAAAAAGGGCCCAAAATCAAAATGAAAAATGACCTAAAAAGAAAAAAAGAATTTTTTCCAAAAAAAAAAAATTAAAAATTACGCAATTTGCAAAACAGTGATTATTATTCATATACATTTAGTAACATACAAATGTAAGTTTTATGTAAAAAATTGCATTGTATCTTAAAAAGCTGCGCGACAGTATGGACAGTAATACCTATTTGAGCCGTCCGCCAAACTTTGTGCACTATTCAATAGTTACATATTAATTAATCACTGCATAGTTATAATCAATTACTCAAAACAGAATATAGCTTTTTGCAAGGTGGCATGTCAAAAAGTCCAGTGTCGTAATGTCCATGGACACTGTGACACTTTTGAAAATGTCATAACGTCCGTGGGCATTAAGACACTTTGCAAATGGACATTATGTTATATGGTGTAACAAATACCGGCAGCGCTTACTAAAGCGTCTCTGAATAGCCGGCCTTCGGCCGGGCGCAAGGATTTTCTCCTCTATGATATAACAAAGACAGGCTTCGCTAACTAAAGCTTCTCTGCATAGGCGGCCTTTGGGCGGGCGCAAGGATTTTTTTGCTTTATGGTATAACAAGTACCGGTTTCGCTAACTAAAGCTTCTAAAATCTGCCTTGTTTCCGAACGAAGGCCGACTTCGCAGATAAGCTTTAGTTAGCGAAGGCAGTATTTGTTATACCATGGAGGACAAAATCCTTGCGCCCGGACGAAGGCGGGCTATGCAGAGAAGCTTTAGTTAGCGAAGCCAATTTTTGTTATACCATAGAGGAGAAAATCCTTGCCCCCGGCCGAAGGCCGGCTGTGCAGTGAAGCTTTAGTTAGCGAAGCCGGTACTTGTTTTATCAAATAGGAGAAAATCCTTGCGCCCGGCCAAAGGCCGGCTATGCTTTCGAGTTTGTAAGCTATGCTTTCGAGTTTGCCACCTTTTTGCAATATGTCCCGTTATTTTTATAAATAACATTTAGGAATTCGACGTATAATAATAATAAATGATTTAGACAAATAGTATGTAAGATTTGGACGAAATTTTAAAAATGAAAAATGGGCTATTTTTCATATAAAATTTTTGGATGATTTTTCATAATGAAAAATCACCAAATTTATCAAACGAAAAATCACCCAATAATAACGAAAAATAGCCCAAAAATTATGGGTCACTTTTCTTATGAATTCAGGCCCAATTTTACATGGAATTTTTTGGGCGATTTTTCATTTATTTTTTTGGGCAATTTTTCTTTGGGCGATATTTCCTACAGCCAACTTTTACTGATATGACCATTTGTCGAAATAAACTTTTCCCCAAATTTTGATTTTAATGGTTTCGTTTGCCGTATGACACGTAGAAGGATCCTGTTCATAGCAAATCTTTTCCGGATCAATGTCATAAATATTTATAAACAAAAACCATTGACGCTTATTTGTGCCATTAAAATCACGATGTGGTCTATAGCTTTCGCAAATCGACATTTGATTTTCAAAGAGAATGTTAATTATTTGGCAGTTTTGTTCTGGCGTGAATCTATTCACAATGATTTGCCAAAGTATATTGATCATAAGCAGGGAAAACATAAATATGCAATTGCATGGTTTTCCTTGTGCCACCAATGAAGGCAGGAAAAAATAGATTTATCCATTTTAGAGCTTTTTATGAATTTTGGCATCGATTTGTTAGTGCACATTTTTGCATATTTTACCGATTGCAGCAATTTTTTTTGCATAATTTAATTAAAAGAGCCTTTTAGCAGCATTTTTTAGGTTTATAATAATTTAATTAAAAGAGCCTTTTAGCAGCATTTTTTAGGTTTATATTAGGTCTGTCTGGGTACTTTTCCAGTAGCAAATACTCAGTAAATTTTTTTGGGAGAGTGAGACCAATATTAATCTCTCGGCTGAAAAAATCTCAAAAAGTACGCAGACAGTATCCAGTGAAATTTTGCAAGAAAACAGCTGATCGGTGTGTAAACAATTGAAATAACAAAGCAAACGAATTTTAGCATATGTGTAAGCAAAATTGAATTCTCGAGGTAAATTAAAAAATTATTAATTAAAGTGAAGCTTAAAAAGTGTTGTAAATTGAAAAACTTGTTTATTACACTGTTATTAATTCGGTAAATTCAATTTGTTCTTAGTTTTATTTGTCGGGTTTTTTATAAAACTTCTTTTGCTTACATTGCCCAACATAGTGCCGGCTTACAATGGAAAAAAAGAATGAAATGCCCAATACAGTGCCCTTCAACAGCTTGACAACGGAGAAAAATAATTTGGATGCGAAGTGCTCGCCAGGAACACAATTCCAAATACTCGCCTCTTTAATTGCAAAGTTTGTCCCACAAAGTTCTGTTAGTTCTATCGGTTCTGCCATCTCCACTCCACTTACGCCACGGTCGCACTGTATAACATGAAGTAAAATGTTTAGAAACATGAAGTAAAATGTTTTGTTTATTATAATTTATTATAAACGTTAAAAATCAACACAATTCTAACTACTTAACTCTGCATTAATTGTTAAATTTCAATTTTTATTTTCATTTCACAAAAACTATTTCATTCAAACAGCTGTTCAAACTATTTGCAAAATCTTGCAAGCGGAAATTTCTCCAGTAACATTTTGCAAGTTCTCTAACTTCTAACTGTCAAAAAAATCTCTTTTTGGCTCCCTCGCTGCAAGAGATTTGGAGTACGCAGACAACATTTTGCAAGATTTTGCAACATTTTTCGCAAAATATGTGTACGCAGACAGACCTATTATAAATTGTTTTTTGGCATAATTCTATCTTTTTTGTTTAAAAAAAAATTGTAAGACAGAGCAGGTTGTCATTAAAGATAAATGTTATTTTAAACTTTTATTTTATATATGGGCAAAAATTATGGAAAAATCAATTATCAATTATAGAACAATCTTTAGAATACCGATAGGCTCAGAATCACTTTTTAAAGTGATCTAACGATGTCCATCCGTCCGTCTGGCTGTTGTCTGTCCATGTTAAGCTTGTTGGCAAAGTACAAGTTGCAATTTTGTAGATAATTTGATCAAATTTGGTAAATACATTTTAATTGTACTAAGGACGAAGTCTATCTATGTAAATGGTGACAATCGGTCTATAATTTTTTATATTCTTCCTAATTATACTTTTTGTGTCCGCAAACTATCTAATTATATTGGGTTTTAAATTAAATTCGCCCCAAAAATATTTAACTGCAAATATTATTCTTTTCGAATCGGTTCACATTTGCCCAAGGCTTCCATCTATAAATACCTTTAACTTCCTTTAAAATGTTAACTTTAATAAGCAAATTAAAGACCGTTCCTAAGATCTCTTTAAGACAAAAATTTCACATGGATGTAAATAACTGGATAATATTCGGCACAAAAAACTCCTACATTAATTTTAACCTCGTAGCATAACTTTGTTTTTGTGAGCCCATGACTGCCAATCTTTTCCAAAAAGGGTAAAATATCAAAAATTCGTCTGTAAATACTAGGATATTCATTCCGTTAACCGTTAATGGGTTAACCGATTAATTACTTCCCGAATTACTGATCGGTTAATTTAAAATTGTCTTTTTTCGATTAACGATTAACCGATGTAACAAAATTTTTAATAGTTCATTTAGTATAGTATATTTTTTGTGTTTTTAATTATTTTTTTCGTCTCATGTACAAAAGGTATGCGTTTAGAAAATATTTTTCCATTTTTCAAAAAGATTATTTGAAAAGATCTCCCTTAACTATTGAAATAACTAAAAAATGTTCTCACAGTTTATTTTTTAATTAATACATGAAATCTATTAATTAAACAATATTTTTTATTTATTTATTTTTATTTATTTATTAAATTTTGTAATAAAAAGCCTTCATGTGGCCAATAGATATTACAGTGGAGTATGTAGTTCAATTTTCTTAAAAGAATAGAAATTACAAAATAGCGATGTATTAATCGACCTAGGGATGGCCAAAATACACCTTTTTATAAATACTTTAATTTCATAATAGTTTTCAGGTTTCTAAAAGTTTTACAAAATCTCTGTGACAAGTTGAATCAGAAAGTATTCCTTACGAAGTACCCCCCTATTCCGCTATATTTAATATTTTACCACATTTTCCTTTCTCATCAATTGAATCATCGCCTAAAATATTCAAAAAGCTTTTTCCTGTAAGTCATTGATGAAAAAGAAAAAATGTTCAAGTAATTTGGTAGAGTATTTCAGACTCGAGCAGTTTTGATTAAAAATTATCACTCATAAAACGCACTGCTTATTCTGGGAATAAATATTTGAGTATTCCTAGAAGAATGAATAAAACACGATTAGCTAAAAAAGACGTTGATGAATTTTTAACAATATTATAGAAGCCTAATAAAAATTGTATGCTAAGATAATCATTAAAAGAACATTTGAGAATATGAGAGATGGGCATATTTATGAATTATTTTTTTGTTGGCTTGTTTAAGTTCAAGATTTTTTATGTTTGTTATGCTATTGGCTTGTTTTACTAATAAACTCCAAATAATAATAATAATTTATGCATTTTTATTTATTGAAATTACTTAATTTATATAAAAAACTTTATAAATCGGTTAACCGATTAAACCAAAACCTCGGTTAATTAATCGAGCGAATAACCGATGAAAGCAAACGCACGATGAAATTAATACCCTAGTAAATACTATAGAGTTTGGGATTTACCGATTTTAATTTTATGATTGTTTTTATTAATTGGAAATGTTATTAAATTGTTAAATATTTTGTTTTCAAATTAGCATTTTTTAAAGTTTTTATTGTATATTTAATGCGCATCATCGTTTTTAGAGCATATTTCTGGTTTCCCTAACCATAAGTATCAAAAGGAGAGCACAGTAGGATAATTCGTTTGACAGTTTACCATTTCGTTTAGGGCTTAAAAAAAGGTTTTATCATTTTGAAAGTGTGTTGTAGAGGATTTGAAAGGGTGTAACTATTTAAGTTATTTAATCTTTGATGTTTTTAGTTAGGCTTGAGTTCATCAAATTTAATTTAAAAATTAACAGTTCAACTAAAAATCACAATTGTTCTTATAAAAGCTATGGCACAAGCTCTTATATTTACATTTGTATTTCAAGTTGTACAGATAAAATGTCAACGAAAGTGGTCAAAAAAAAAAAAACATAATAAGCAAATGTATTCAGGTTTCCGAGACAAAGTCTTAACAGAAAAAATACGAAAAAACAGAAGAAAAGGAGGCAACATGTAAACCAATTGAAAAATGATAATTTCAGTAAACTTCGACCCACCAGTACCACTGGTTAAAGATTGATGTTCGACTCTTGGCTGGCAGGCACCGCAGTGGTGCAGAGCCCTAGAGGGAAGCGAACTGACACCAAAGTAGTCCCGTGATAGGTCTTTGGTGGAAGAGACCGGTTCTAGTTTTAACACTTTCTATGAATAAGACCTCTCACTTTTAAATGGGGTTGTCATTGGAGGGGGTCAATTGACACCATTTGACCAGTCACAAATCTATTCTCAATGGACATGTTTAGTGACAGTTACTAAAATGTAGTATTATTTTAATACGATGTAGTATTATTTCAATAAAACAAGTCCTAGAATTAAGTTCAAGAGCCAATTTTTAGAAAGTCCCAAAAAAATGTATCACACCACCGGTGAAGACTGTACTGTAATTCAGTACTTTTTCTACCTTTTTGCTCTTCATAAACCAGTTGTTACATGATTGGTTCTCCTTTCACTGGTCATGAGTTCTTTCTATTTGTACCTGTTCTATTTTCACAACTCCCAGGACCAGTCTGTGGGACCAATTGACACTAATTTCCCGCAGGCAGGTTAGAACACAAAGAATTCTGATGAAAGAATGTGTTTATTCTTGAAACATGTAAATTCAACCCGGGTGCGAGCCCCAGCTCAGCCAAGAAAATTATCTATAAATTTTAATACAAATTTCATGTTGTAAAAATTCCTTTCTTCAGTAAAAATAATTTAATGAAAATTAAATTGGATGAACTCATGCCCAACCATAAATATCAAAGATTAAAAATTAACAGTTTAACTAAAATTCACAATTGTTCTTATTTTAGTTATATTAAATATAAATGGAAAAAATTATTATCAAAGCACTTATGCCGTTATACGCCGAGCATCCGATTTTTCCCTACACGTTTAAAAAATTTCCCCTACAAAAATCCCTACGCATTATTATCATTAAAATAAAAGAAAAAACATTAGTTATAAAAAATAAATTTTATTTGAATATGTAATACATAAAAAATCAAACAATTTAAGACGTCTTTAAAATTCAACTGCCAACAGTCGATTAATTTTTTTTTTTGGTATTTCAAACGATTTATTTCAACAATTTTGTCATTTTTATTAGATTTTCTTGAAAATTGTTTTTTCTATTTAGATAAAACGCAGATCTTTTATTTCAGAGATTTTTGTAGAATTTTTTGTTGAATTTTACTCAAACGATTAAAAAAAATGTATTTAATAGTGATTCAGCAATTACAAAAACCATTTCTGGCAATATTTATGAAAAGAAAAATTAAAAATAAAAAATGTTTGAAGTCAATAATATAACTATGGGTGTATGTGGATATGTGCGAGTATGACAAACAATAAGTATGATAACATATTGAATGAAATCAAATGCAAATGGATATACACAAGTATGAAAATAAACAGATACGAATACGCACACGTATTGAACATTGTCGATATGTGCTAGAGTACTATAATTTTTTTTATACCCATTGACATAAAATAAGTACAAAATTAAAAAAAATAATACACATTATTAAATTAAATCTTCAACAGTAGGCGTGGTCCCGTACTAAACGTTGGGAGCCCGCGGGATCCTTATCTTACCGAAAACCGGTCGCGTACTCAAAGTTTGGTAAGTTGGGAGAGCTTTTAAGAGAAAAATATTCTTCTTCTTGCACGAAGTAGCCCATACTTTTTCTTTGGGAAAATTTAAAGGCAAATTGACTAGAAAGTGGGGTCAAGTCAACATATGGTATTTTTTCGGTGGTCGACTTGTCAAAGTTTGTATACAAACTAGTTTTTTATGTAAACAAGCCTGCTTTTTTTTACTAGCAATATTTTTGACAACCCGACCACAGTAGCATTGTAGTTGTAGAGTTGACCTCACCTTCAAGTCAATTCGCCTTGCGCAAATTTATAAAATTGTTAAACAATCAGCTATGTCAAAAATAAAATAAAAACTACCAAAATAATTAATATAACAAATATTTTTAAAATTAACAATAGAAAATGTTTAAATATGTATGTAAGTTAATACTTGAATTTATGCCCGTAAATGTGTCATTTATGTATTTAATTAAACATGTTTCATTATTTTTTTATTGTTCCCGTACTTTTGTATATTAGTGAGAGAAATTTTTGTTTGCTCTCATTTTACCGAATTTTACCCAAAAAAAACATATACGTATCAGAGAACGGCTTTGAGCTATTGCAAAAAAATCACATTAAATGAACAGCAACAAATACACTCACTTGCGGTCATACAATCAAACTTGCGCAACCGCAAATATTCGCTGCTGGTTTGCAGTCATTCAAATAATGCACTTCGTTAGCTTCGTTTTTTAATAAAGATGTTTGTGTGTTCGGTGCCAACAATGATTGTTTTGGTAAAGAAAAAAAAAAATACAAACAAAAAAGCATTAGCTATCTAGTACAAGAAAAAAAAATTTAAATGAAACTAAACGCACATATGTAGGTATATACAAACAATTTCCATAGAAACACCTTTTTTTCATCTTAAAAAGTACAGTAGTTCTGTATGTAGGTACAATGTATTCTTGTTATTGTTGTTTTTATTGTTGTTAATTTTAAAAAAGCGTCTCATCGAGTGGTTTATTGTTGTTAATGTTAACAAAGCGTCTCATCGAGTGGACAATGACTGCTTGAATGCAAAAGTATAAGAATGTGTTCCTTTGAATTTACACATTTGTGTTATAAAGCACTTTCAATAAAAAACGAATACACGCAAAAATCAAATATGTACGTAACGATGTAAAAATTACCAACGTTGAACTTTGTTTTGCAAGCAAATATTGAATGTAACTTTTAGCGTATGAATAAATCAAGAAAAATAGTGATTTTGCAGTTCTCTGATACGTATGTAGATCTTAGTGGCGCCAACTTTTTAAACCACAAACAACTCTGGAAATATATTTTGAAGCTATTTTAGGGGAATTTTTTTTTAACCATTTCGGATAATAAAATATCATTAAAAAAAACGTTTTTTCAGCATTTCTTTTATAAATAATACGATATGACGAAAAATCCCTACATTTTGGAGATAATGAAAAATCTGTCCGATTTTCCCTACGCTTCTATTTCAGTATCAAAAATACCTACATGTAGGGATTTCCCCTACTTCTGGCAACATTGTTAACAACCCATACTAGCTGGTAAACTAAAATCAATTGTTGATCAACATGATTTAATTAATTATTTTCACACCTTTAAAAACGTTCATTAACAATTGAATGTGCTGAAGTTTTAACTTAGTGTCGTTGCACTAGTGGTCATCGTACTGAAATGAATTAGGCTGATGTTTATAATATATAAAAAATATGTCTTAAATTGCTAACAGTGCAGTTCGTTATAGAACATACATTACAGTACTATTTTTTTTTCTATAACATAATTTTGTGAATATAAAATAATGTACTTTTACAAAAAAAAAGTTAAAATTTTAAAATTTTCCTATTTAACTAATAACATTTTGTATAAGCAACTATGGAAATTATTTAAATTTAATTTTTCTAATTAGCTTAATTTTACTAATAAAAAGAAAATGTAGCAAATGAACATGTCAATAAAACTGAATGGTTATTTTAATTTGCAAATATAATTGATATTTGAATAATTGAAAATTGAATAAACGTTTTCACCTAAACTTCTGAACACTTTCAATTGCGAGTATTTAATGTTTTCTTCATTCTAATAAATTCAAAAGTTTTAAAAATTTTCTTAAATTTAAACCACAAATTAAATTTTCCCACACAGTTTAAATAAAGATATATAATTAAATAAATAGTTTAATTTTTTTTTAATTTCTGCTTTGAAGTTTTCAATATTTCTTTTTTAAATTAAATAACTTCCATTACAATACATTCATTATTTTGACCTTTATATCCAATTACACAAAAGGACAAATAATAAATGGATTTTATAATAAACTTAACACTAAATCTCTAAAGAGGTCGCCTACACTCGCACACACACTCAGATACAAAAATACAAGAGACACAGACGGACGTCGAAGTACAATACGAGTTAGACCAACAACACTGTTTGTTAAAGGCAGAAATTACAACAAAAACATATATTTAACACCCAGCATACATAGAGTGTGTGTAGTAGTTTGTGTATGTGTGTGTGCGTGTGTGCCTGCGTGTAGTTAAATACCAAAAGAGCACAT
This sequence comes from Pollenia angustigena, assembly GCA_930367215.1. NCBI lineage: Eukaryota > Metazoa > Arthropoda > Insecta > Diptera > Polleniidae > Pollenia > Pollenia angustigena. Next base: position 169,597,475 of record OV884059.1, on the reverse strand, counting down.
AATTAATGTTTAATATAGCAATGCGGCACAAATTAATTTTATGCCAGATTAACATGTCAAATGAGTTAAAAGGATACAAAACACATTACAACCGCACTCTTATTGTTCAACATTCACTAAGAATGAGCGAGTGTTTAAGTTAAATGAAGATTAGTGTATTTGTTTGGTCAAAGGAACCAACTGCTGACTACATACATACATTACAGTTGGCCAGTTAAAAGTTAATTACGCTGAGCTTGTGTATCACTTAACGGAGAGTTGAGTTGATCATAACTCTTCCAATAAGAGAAACAAAGATCCTTCTAGTTATGCAACATAACACAATGCTAGCAAAAATTCTTTTTGGGATGTTATTAGAGGAGTTATCCTTAATTCACTCAAAGATATGTGCTTAATCCAATGGATACTGCCTGGAACAGGTCAGCATAGAACAATATTTAAAGAGACGCAATGAATACTGGGGTCGCAGTGTACTCCATGAATTTCGTAAATGTAGGACGCCTACCGTCCACTGCGAACACAGAGAAAATGATGTCATAAAAACGTAGGTCAAGATAAAGCAAGCGATCAAATACCTAATTAGTTCCACATAGACAGTGCCATCGTTACACTTGTGAGAGGGATTCCAAATTATCAATTACCCAACAAACCCCACCGCCCTTAGTCAGCTGGATTTATTGAAAAGAGTGGGGTAGAAAAATCCCAAATTTAAATTAGATTGGTTGTTAAGCTGTCATTGTTCTTATCCGCAAATGTTTTAAGCTTCCCATTTTTACTACAATATCGTTTTTTGATTGATTATGATGGATATCAGTGTTGCCAAAACTTGGTGACCAAAAATGGCTAAATTTACGGAAAAAATGGCTAAAAATGGGCTACACAATTTCTTAAATAAAAACACATTAAAATTCAATAACAAAAATAATTAAATTATTTAAAATTGTTAACGATGAAATTGTGAGTTAAGATTAATTTGTAAAACAAGAATAAACGTAAATTAATTTTAAAATAAATTAATATTAAAGAATTAAATCATCAAAAAATTCGATGTCGTTATTGTTCATCTCATAGGATTCACTCATTAGTTTCAAATAATCATAAACTTTAAATAATTTGAAGGTAAATCAATATCAAAAGATTTTGTTTTTCGTGCTTAATTCCCAGTTATTGTTGATGGGATAAGCTATTCCTATGCGCATTTCACTGGTTGCTTAGGCCAGATCATCAGGAAACTTCATCCATAAGATTTTAGAAAAACTAAAGATATTAAACCAAATAAAACTGTAAAACGTATAAGACTTATAGCAACAGTTCTACTTTTAATAATATCAAAGTTTAAACAAAACACATCAACAATAAAGAAGTGGGATTATCTCATCTTACATTCTCCACTACAATTAGTTGAAATTCTCTCAACATAAATTGTAGTTGTAAGTAGGTTAAGAAAAACAAAATAAAAAATAACAACAACTTACAAAAGATGTTGTCAATTAAGTGTTTTTTAGGCCGTGCACTTGCCTGTTTATAACCAAAAAGTAATTTCAATTTTTGGGAATAAAAAATTTTAATTTCAAAAGATTTTGTTATTCGTGCTTAATTCCCAGTTTTTATTCTTGATAAAAACACTTGAAATTTATTGTTGATGGGATAAGCTATTCCTATGCTATCTGGCCCAAGCAACCAGTGAAATGCGCATAGGAATAGCTTATCCCATCAACAATAAATTTCAAGTGTTTTTATCAAGAATAAAAACTGGGAATTAAGCACGAATAACAAAATCTTTTGAAATTAAAATTTTGTATTCCCAAAAATTGAAATTACTTATTGGTAAATCAATATGACGACAACATTTACCCAACCTTTTGAGTCCAGATCTGCAATAAAAAACAAGCTAGAAAGTATAGTCGGTTAAACCCGACTTATTGATGCCCTATACCACATTAGAACCTTTGTACCAAATTTTATCAAATAATCTCTAAATTGCGACCTGTACTTTGCGCACAAGGTTTACATGGACAGCCAGCCAGCCGGACAAACATCGTTAGTTCGACTCAGAAAGTTATTCCCGGAAACGTGATAATCGATGTCTAATTTTTTCGTTTTCAGCTGCGAATTTCTATTGATGTTCTTGTGAACGTAGTATTGTTATACGATTTGTACTTCACGTACGGCAACACTATTTTGACGTGATTTTTTTGAATTATAACGTATTTTAAATACTAAAGGGTATACAACCTGCTGATCGTTAATGAGTTTTGATTTAGAATATAATGTTTTTATTGTAATCTGCATCTGTCCGTGACAACGGCAACTTTTTTCATACTGAAGTTTTCCTAATACTGAATTAGATTGTTTTTGGAATCAGGTACCCTTATTATCGCTTTTAGCCCTTAAGGTTTTTACCTATATCCTTTGACCGAGTGGAATAAATAAGTTTACTTTTTATTAAGACTAATAAGTTTTAACTTGTCTATACTCGCGCATCTCTCGGAAAGCAGCGAAACAACACAGAAAAACTCCTCATGGTCCTAGAAAATATGTGTTAAGTTTTGTTCAATTTCGAGTTAATCCGATGTAAACAAACACGTCTCATTCATACATACATATATGTATAGTTTATAGGAAAAACTTAAAAAAAAATTCTTACTTTTTTGTTATAACCAGAGAAGACAAAAAAAAGCAATATTTGATACTTTTACAGCAAAAAGAAATTATAAAAAAAGTTAAAAAAAACTGAAAAATGTTTTATTCTAATTTTTTCACATCATCAAAATAATTACAATATTCTATCATGTGGGCTTTTATGTTTTCAAATATTAATTTTTTACGTCGATCTGTTAAAAGCGTTTTGTATAAAGAGAAGCTTCTTTCTACATCAGTCATAACCACTCCACAGTCTCGCGAGGCAGTCAATAATCGTATTTTTTACACAGACACGGTCGGCAATTCATATGTATACAACAACTTTGTTTGTTGCTTGGTTATCACTGTTCTACATCAACGGAGGTTAACGGTGCATATTTAAATTTGGGAATTTCATTAGATGACAAACTTTTTTCATATTCATCTTTTGGAACAGTACCAGACTCTAAAATATATTTTATTTTTAAAAACTTCTGATATCCGGGATTTCTTTTTAATATTTTCTCAAATTTCTTTTTATATTGTTGGTCCTCGATCTTGCATAGTCCGTCAAAAACTGTCGATAATGCATTAGAGCTCTCTGAAATTAATAAACCCGCAGTTTGCAATTTTTTATAGCAACCAAAATGTTTGCAAAATTGTATTTTAGAAATACAAGTTGAGAACTTAGTTCGAAGTTTTCAAATATTTTTTTGGATTGCACAATTGAGTCGGCATCTTGACTGTCAAGTTCTAAAACAACGGCCTTAACTTCTTCAGAAGTTCAGCGCAGTACATTGCCGCTTCTAACCAAGTACCCCTGGGCATGGAGACGGTGGAAGTACAACATTAGGATTCATTTTTAGAAAGAGTTGTTTTCTTCGCGGTGCCTGTAAAAATTTTGTTTTTGTAACATAACACAAGAATTTTCAAGTTCTTTTTAATACACTCTTAATCCATTTTATATAATTTTCTTATAGAATTCTGTTTAATAGAGAAATATTTGTCGTAAAATTCTTTTACTACAAAAATCATATTAAAAAAACGACTTTTAAATTCTTGAGTTTTCGATTTTCAGAACACCTCTGATTAATAGTTATATTTACCTTTAAGAAAATATTTTTAACATTGGAAATCAATTTATTGACATTTTCAAAGTTTGTTCGAATAAATTCAGCTAATTGATGGATACCATGTGCAAAACATGTTAAATGAAGCATTTTCGGATACATTGCCTTGAGAGAAGATATTCCACTTAGCATATATGCAGCCGCATCCGTTACTACAAGTAACACTTCGTTATATTTTATGCCTAAATACAGAAAATTAATATCAAATCTAAACTCGATTTCTTTTCTTCTTTACCATCTGGCCACAATATTTGTAACGAATCATTACAAAATGCTGCAATAGATGCGCCATTTGCCGTTTCAAGTACTTGCATGTTCAATAAATAAGATTTATTGTCCTTCAATTCTTCTAAGACTCCAAAAATAAAATTTGCAACATATCTCCGTTCGCTGTCTGTAGTTTCATCTACAGAAATCCATATATATTTGTCTTTGGCTGCTTGACGAATTTTTTCTATAGATTCCCTATACAATCCTGGTATGTATTTCTGGCGAATGCAAGTTTCAGACGGAACCGACATTTGAGAATATTTCTCAATGAAATTTTTGAAACTGGGAGAACTACCTTTTTTTATTGGTATATTGGATTCTAACAATGCTTTACAAAGATCCTTTTGAAATGTTGTGGCAGTTGGAGTCACTGAATATTCCGTAATTAGTTTCTGTGGATGGTTCTCTTGCTTAGAAGACGCCAATTGGTGTTTCCCACATCTTATATGTTGATCCACATTAGACTTTTTCGAACAATTTATTTTGCAGCAGCAAATATTGCAAAATTGCCAATTTTCTTCAATTTTAAAGACTCCTTCATATGTTTTTACCATTTTTTATAATAAACTTCTATTACTTTTCTCTTTCGGCATTTTTTAAACTTTTTTATTTATTTTTATTTTTAACAGCCTACTTTGACTTCAGTTGATTGTTTTTAAAATGAAAACAGAGAGCAAATAGGTAGTAACGAAGGCGAATTCACTTTTATAGAGGAATTCGCCTTGGTAGGAACATACGAAGTTTTTAATACAAAAATGGGAAGTTTAAACAAAAAAAAAAAAAGCAACACCATTGTAAAAGAAGCAAAAAACAGCAGGTTTTATAAAAAACAGCTAAAAAAAGCAAAAAAAGCATTTTAGTCTTCTCTGGTTATAACTCAACCATATTTAAGAGATTTATGGGTCGATTACGGATGGCAATACAACTAAAGTTGAGTTTCCGCTAGCAAAATACGGCAACGCCGATCATGTCAAAATAAACAAGTAATATTTTTAATTGTATATTTAAACATGAGCCTTGTTGTCTGTTTTGCTTCTGGCAACTTACCTGCAGCCATCCGTAAATAACACATTATACATAAATGAATGCTTTAAAATTTTTATAAATCTAGAAAATTTCCTTCTTGTTTGAAATTCAGTTGGTTACGTTAATTAATAAGCATTAACATTATTTAGTTCATTTAACACAAAAAAAATCTTAAATACAAATTAAGAAAAGTGACTTCATTAGCTATTGATAAAACCATTTACATAAATACAGAGTATCAACGAAATACATACAACTCTGTACAAGAATGTAAGACAATAAGCTTAAAGTGCTCATTATAATGGCAATGGTCAGACGTGTACTTTGTTTTTACTTCGAAAACTCTAAAAATATTTATATCCTTAATATAAATAACTCTATATGTATCCGCTTTTCTAATATTTAATTCTATGCAAAGGATACAAACGTGCTATAAACAAATCTTGTTGGTGATGATGATACTATAAAAACTGACCCAACATGATTAATAGCAAATTAAGTAATTTACTATTATAATAGCACAATTAATTTATATTACGGCTTATAAAGAAAATCTCATAGAAAGCAAAAATTGTTGTAGGAAACGTAGAAAGTTCTCATGAAATCAAATCGAATAATACGTAAGAGTTTTCTTAATAAAATATAATTAATTTTTAAGCAATTATTATCACTTTCTTTAGGTTAGACAAAATTTTGTTAATTATATTTTATAGTTTATTTCAATACTCATAAATTTATGAAGATTTTGGTGAAATTTATACAGTTAAAAGTTAATTAATAGTTTACACGCAGAGAAAAACAATGTGGTCACCTTTAATAAAACTATTTTTAACGAAAGTTTTTAAATATATCATGGTTAATTTACCCATATTATTTTATTTGCAACCATATTATGGTTGCCACAGATATGCAGCGCTTAAAATTTAAAAACTCAATACAAATTTCTTGAGAAAGCAACAAAAAAATTACAAAATATTTTTGACTTTGTTTTTGCTTTCAATGTAATTTTATGCGTTGTGTTTTACACAATAAGGACCTTAATAAACAACTACTCATGCATTTTCGGGCTAAAAATGTAGTATTTATTATCCATTAATGTCTTATTTTTCCATGAATAATCGTTGTGTCCGATTTAACAAAAAAATATTTCAAAGGTAAACAACATTATCTGAGGCTATTAGCGCAGAAGTGGTGTAACCCCAGACTATTTATTATGAGATAATGAGAACTTCTCTTGCATTATAGTACTTGGTTGTAACGGGCCGTGTAAAAACTATGTTTCTAGCGCCATCTCTTTTGGATACAAACAGTTGGCTACCTCCAACTGGCTAATCAAATTAAATTGTGGGTTATACCACTTCTAATAGCCACATCTAATCCCAAAATTTGCCTAAGAAGATGCCTTCAAACTAGTGTCAAATACATACACTGAAGAAAAATCAATTTATCCGAACTTAAATCAAGCCAAATCGGTGTCAGTAGTTCGGTAAGAACGGATTTCTTTAAATCCAGAGCGGAATGCTTGATTCGAATACGGGTTATTTAAGTGCCCCGTACTTAAAATACTTAAACGGAATTGACTTATGTACAAATATACAAATGACATAAAAGTTATCTCAAATTGTGCTTGATTCAAGAATTTTTTAAATTTATCCCGAATTCGTAGTTGAAATTATCCGAAAGTGATATTGGATTGATTCTAACCTACACCCAGAGAAAAAACATGTTTAAATATGGTCACCTCCAACCAAACTATTTTTAAAGAAAGTTTTAAACATATTATGTTTAATATAATCATATTATTGTCAGCGGTAACCATGTTATGGTTAAATTAGGCCTCCATCAAAAAGGCCCAACCCTATTATTGTTGCCTCCAACCATGTTATGGTTAATAATAACTTAAATTTGCTTGGCACTTACAATAGCATGGTTGGTTTTCAACCATAGTATGTTGCTCTTGAAAAAGAGGAAAATACTATTGTAAATTTAAAAACAAATTATTTTCATATTTAACCATAACATTTTTAGAGGCTACAATAATATGGTTATGGGTTCTTGATGAAGGACTAATTTAACCAAAATATGGTTGTCGCTGACAATTATATGGTTATATTGACCATAATATGTTGAAAATTTCGTTTAAAAATAGTTTGGTTGGAGGTGACCATATTTAAACATGTTTTTTCTCTACGTGTAGACACTTGCCCAAGAAAAGCAGATATAGCGAGAATATTGTTATTTACTTACCCGTTATACATGTTTGTTTTAGTTTGGTTGTATTCTGCACTTTTTTAACAGAAAAACTCTCAATAATAAAAGAAAACAGCAGCATGTCCGATATGGTTTTCGTAAATATTCTACCAAATGTTAAAAACAATTTGGTTTAAAGATTGACGTTTTTCTATTCACTGCCAGGTGTCGTCATTGGCGGTGATTGTTAAACGGCAAACCCCTATGAAGAGATTGAGTGGTTGCAATCGAAAAATGGAAGGGTAACATTTCCGTGAAAGCCTGTGGTCGGCTCCCAGCGCAGCATTGTGTCGCGATTTCATACAACGGGTGGCCAAAAATAGAAGCAGCTAGAGTAGGGAGGTGAAATTTGGCATGAATGTTTTTCTTAGGAAAAGAAGTATTTATGCGAAATTTGGAGAAAGTGTAACAAGTGACACGCCCACCTCCCATACAACCTAAATTTAAAAATTGTTAAAACTTGGAAATTAGTAATCAGATAAGAGCGACAGTTTGCATGTGAATATATTTATTAATATTTTAACATATTTCCAATTTTCAAAAAAATCGGGCAAGCGACACGCCCACCTCCCATACAACCCAAATAAAAAAATTATTATAATTGGTAAATAAGTGATCAGATAAGAGCAAAATTTTACAAAAGTAAATTTAGTACGTAAGTCCTTGCCGCTCAGTAAAAACAAATTTAGAAACATAAATTTTATTTATTTAACATAACATATTAAACATACAGACATAAAATATATATAAGTATTACAGGCAATCAAAGTATATTAACAATTATCACTGTAATCACTTTCAGATTCTACCAATGATTCATTCGCTGTTTTTATGTCGTTAAATCTTTTCTTTTCAACTAAATACCCTTTCAGATCATTTAAATCACTTTTTCTTAAAAGTATTTTCTGACTATGCATCGAAATTGATGGCTCTGACTGCAAAATAAGATAATTTATGAGGTCTCTCATAAAGGCAATCCTACTTGTTTTTCTCGTATGTCTTAATCTTGCATTTCTTATAATTTTGTGACTTGCTTCTATTGCTTCTTCTGATAACATTCCAATGGGAATGGTAGAATATTTAATAAAATCTATACCATGAACTAAAATTTTGTGCACAGTTGAAGGCATATAGTACCAAGAATATAATTCGAAGTATAAAAGTGCAGTATCTTTTAAAAGCTTTTCAAAACTTGATATATGTATATAATGACCACTTGAAAGTGTTCTTAAAATAATGGAAACATTTTTTATTAACCTTATCAACTATAAAACCCATTTCAGACTTAAATTTGGCTTGAATATTTCTCTTTTGCTCAGCAACCTGATCTTTATTTTCTTTTCCTACCACTTTCCATTTCTTTATATGCTGTTTGTAAGAAATATGCAAAATGCATTCAAAACATTTGATCCATGCATGTAATGTCGACAATCCATACTGATAGCACTAATCATTCACAGGCCTTTCGAAAACCGATAAGCTGTTCATTTCAGATGGCTTAGCTGGACATAAAGCACAAGTTGAACTACTACTGTTTCCACTTAATACATTTAAAACTGCACCATCTATCATCGTTAACTGCATTTTATAATGAACGTTAAGATTTTTGTTTTTTGAAATGTATTTATATGTATCTAGACCTTCAATTTCTGAATTTATGCTAAAAATAACTTTAAGTGGTCTACATAACCTCCAAGATGAGTGTTTTTCATTTTCCCAAACTACTTGATCATCTGCCCAATCCAACAAGCGTAAAGGAACGAAAGAAGTAACAAACATAAATTCATCACTAGCTTCCTCATTTTCAAATTTTTGTTTGTATACACTATGACCACTACTGCCTTCAACTCCCCACTTGCATTCCAAAACTATAAAATTTTCGGTATCAATATCATGAACATTTAAAATGCTTCTTATAGTTTTGTCTAAAATTTTTTGTAAGGGAACCTCTGCAGAAGTTTCTGTTACTTGAATGTCATCAGGCAAAATCTTTTTTTTAGCATCTGCAATCATATAGTATGACGGAAAGCAATCTTCGTGAAGAGCATTAACTACTTTTCTCATCATATTGTACTGCCTCATAGATAAATCCATATCAATGTATAATGCTAGAGCACTTCCAACAGAAATGTTCTTATTAGTATTTGAACCTTACCCTTTCTGCGGCTTTTTTAAGAGCTTCAGATGAAGTAGAAGCGACAAGTTCTTCCACTCGCCTCCTTTTTGTTCTCATTGAACCCTCCTCGTAGGAAACATTCGGTCGGCCTCTACCACTTGTATTTGCTTCCTAATATAGTATAACACAATTCAGTTTTATTGCAAAACCAAAACTTTATACGGAAACTTACATTACAAATGAATTCACCAAATAATTCGCTATCTAGAAAGTCCCTCAACTCAGTTTCAAATCTATCTCTCATGCGATGATATTTAGACCAATTGTTAGAAAATTTTAAAAAAATTAAACCTTATTTTCTGTTGTTCCCTTTCTAATAATACTCGTTTAAAATGATTTTCTACAAAATCTTTAACATAACGCATAACATCGCAGGGTCTGTTTTGGTTTATCTCTAGCCACAGTTGAAAAATAGTACGAATCCGCAACGAGGTTGACACTAAAAAACAATCACAAAAAGAATTCGGGCAATATCGGGCAGCTGAACTTTAAATATATTAAAATACATACTTGCAGCTAAAAAATACAAAAAACAGGAAAAGTGTTATTTCTACTTTCTTTTAAATTCTCTACGAAAGTTCACGGTTGCTGAAAAATCTTGACAATGCCTCACCACTATTTTTTTCTAACGGTATCTGACATATGATCAATATTTGTAAACAAACACAGTGTTGTAATTATAACTAGAAGCATCACTTACAACCCTGTTACAAATTTTGGTAGCCGTTATATTCAAATACTTAAATTCTTAGTATTATAAATGAACATTAAATTTGGGATTTTTCCATAAATTTCGTATGCTGTAAACAAATCTTAAATTTGAACAACTATAACTTTACAATTTGTAAACATTTTAAGATGATATTTTAGATATCATCTAACCAGAGTGTTAAAAAAAAAATAAATAAAAAAAAAAACGTTCAAATAACATTGACTTTAACCATTTTTGGCCACCCTCGTGACACAGTGCGCAGTCGGGAATGAAAAATTATGAATTAATTTTAATTAATTTCATGTTGTAAAATTCCTTTCTTCATAAAAATAATTTAATAAAAAAACCAGTGAAATGCGCATAGAAGCTAGCTTACCCTCAACAATAAATTTCAGTGTATTTATCATATATGAAAAATTGGGAATTAAGCACGTCATACGGAAATCGTATTAATAATAAACGTTTTTATTCCCGAAAATAACTTTGATAAATTTGATGAACTTTAGCCTAATTTAAATATCAACATTTCGATTAAAAACCATTAACAGTTCAACAAATAACCACAATCCCAATTATTGTAATTATTTTACTTTGAAAATTTGATGTATTCAACTAAATAATTTAAAAAAATTTAGTTTGGGAATTTTTGCTCCTCATTGTATTTTTTTATAGATAAAAATAATGTATGGGTTCACCTTGTAGTGTTGTTGTTCATTCTACAACAAATTTTTATAAACACGTGCGTATGCATGCCTATTGGAAATCGAAAGTAATCCCATTTTAGATCATTCAAAGTAGTTTTTTGTGTTGTTCGTACTTTAATTTTGTTTACGATTCGTACTAAAAAAAAGTAGAACAGCTTAAATTTAGAACAAGTTTTTTCTTTCTGTGTAGTAGAAAATGGCTGCTGCCAAAAAAGATCATCAGCACATTGCAATTGGCAATGTAAAGCAATGTTTGCTCATATAATGTACTGCAGGGATGTCTTTACGAACAGGCCGTTACTTTAAAACGATTTAATCGATTTGAATCACTTTCTGAGTCTTACTAACGATGTCCGTCCGGCTGGCAGGCTGGCTGTCCATGTAACCCAGGTCGCAATTTTAGAGATAATTTGATACAATTTGGGATATAGGTTCTTATTGCCACAAGGACAAAGCCTGTTGAAAATGGGCCAAATCGTAGAACCACGAGGGAAGATAGGGGGAAATTTCTTCCTCTCAGTAACTACCAAACCGATTTTAATGAAATTTAAAACATAGATAGATCCATATCTATATGGACACATAAGCTATACATTTTTTAAAAGATAGGATAACAAGCGGAGGAAGGGGCAATTTCTGCCTCTCACAAACTTTCAAACCAATTTTAATAAAGTTTATAAACATAGATAAATCCATATTTATATGGACATATAAATATGATGTGTTTTTTAATACTGTGGTGTAGGTTATCATATGGTCGGGCTTGACCGACTATACTTTCTTACTTGTTTTTTCTATTTTTATTGTTGGTACCAGCACTAAAGGGAGTAATGCCTTTGGACATTCGATTTGAACTTATTCATGTTGAAAGTGAGAAGGAAGACTTCCGCAGGAAGGTTATTGTACAAACGAACAATTCAGCTCAAAAAGAAGTTTCCCTGTAATGCGTTAAACGATGCATTGACCAATTGACCGCAAATGAATGGGCTTTAAAGGAAAAACCCGTATTATGAACAAACGTACGAGTTTCAGGAACCAGGTGCCTTATTTCATCAGAACTAGGGTATTCATTTAATCGACCTTTTGCTTTAATCGGTTAATCGCTCGATTAATTAACCGAGGTTTTGGTTTAATCGGTTAATAATCGGTTAATTTTGTTTTTGCTCGGTTAACCGATTAATAAAGTTTTTTATAAATTAAGTAATTTCAATATATAAAAATGCATTAATTGCTTATTATTTGAAGTAAAAAAAACAATAACATACCAAACATAACAATTCTTGAACTAAAACGAGCAAGCAAAAAAAAAAACAATTCATAAATATGTAATATGCATTTTTCAATTAATGCGCAAGGTGTGGTATCAAGTCATATCGTCATAATATCCTAAAAAATAAACTGAAAAATATTTAAATTTGTTTAAAATAAATATTGTTGTGTTTCAAACAAAATAAAAATTGTAATGCTGTGTTCATTGATTCTTCATAACTGTATAGTAGAAATCTATATTATAAGCGGTAGCTTACAACAGTCATATCGTTGGCTAAATATGCAAACCTGCTAACTCACTTTCAGCACATTTTACAGGAGAGACAAAAAACTGTTTATTTCTTCTATTTGAAGCTTGATAGAAAATTAAAATTACAGTCAGTTTTATACACTTCAAGACTTTAATAGAAGAAAAACTACATGCTGGTTGACGAGGTGTATCTTTATCTACCACACGGCATCAAAATCTCAATTTAAATAAAAAGTGGTTTGCATATTAAGCCGACGATATATGTTTCCTGTAATTATTTTAAGACATAAGAGTTTATGACTACCTAATGAATCCAGAAAATATTTACGTATTTATTCAAAAATAAACTGAGATAATTTTATTAGTTATTTCAATAGTTAAAGGACATCTTATACAATAATAATTTAGAAAAATAATTTGGTTTAAATGTTTAGGACTAAAGCGATTCTTTTCTTTAGTTTTGACAAAAGTTGACTTGGAAACAGTTCTTTCACTTATCGTAGATGAATATCTAATATCTCAGTACTTTTCCAGGATTTTTCTTAACATAAACAATACTCCATTATGCCATTAGAGTTTTTAAAAATTTTTAACACTACTAATTGTTTCGATTAATTTTGTTAAAAGACTGATATGAGAAGATATGATAAAAAACAAATAACTAAACACAAATATATAAAAAGTACGTGAAACAAAAAAAAAGATATTGGCAATCATATATTTAAAACATTTTTCGCCACATTCCTATTGATCGATGAAGAAGATAAAAAAAACATTGAAAAACAATGTAATTTAAGTCATTGGTCGGCGGAAAATGGGTTAAAATGAAAATCACTGAACACCTTCATTGTTTGTATGAAAATATATTTTCTAAACAAATACATTTTGTATATGAGATAAAACAAATAATTAAAAACACACAAAAAAATATGTTATAATACTACAAAATATTGTAAATTTTGTTACTTCGGTTAATCGGTTAATCGACTGAAATTAACCGGTTTAATCGTTAATCGAAAAAAGCCAATTTGAAATTAACTGATCAGTTAATCGGGTAGTAATTAATCGGTTGACGGTTAACCGAATGAATACCCTAATCAGAACACATCCCCTTGTAGTAACGATAAAAGCAGGGAAATATAACCCCCCTAGCGAGAGTTAATATATTGGGATATCCTACTGAGAAAATTCGCCCTCTCCTGCACGCGATCGAGAGGCTCCAAAAAAGACTTTGAAGAATCGGCCCACAAATGAGAACTGTACTCAATTCTCGGTCGGATATAGGTGTTATAATTAGTACGAAGATTAGATGGAGTACAGTATCTTTACACCATTTTAAAAAACCGATGCACCGAGGCATCTTATGAATCCTGAAAGTTTTAGAATTTTAAAGAAAGAAATTTCCCTTGTGCGACTCTATTTATCAGACATCATTGTCGATGGTTTTTAATACAACCCAATTTTCAAAATATTAGCATAATTTCCACTTTTCACATCTCATTTATCTTTAAGTTTGCATGCCTTCCTTTTCCGATTAAATCCTTGAGTCTGTATATGTTTTTAATATACTTTGTGCCTGTATTAGTGTGTCAAGTATAAAGTCGTTATAATTTGCTTAACCTTGTTTGTTTTAGTTATTCTTCTGTATTCATTTCTACATGTGCATTTGTATTATGTAATTTATTGTCTTTACACTAAATTTCACTTACACTTGGAAAATAAACACTTCTCTTTCTATTAGAGTCTCTTCTGCACTCTAAGAAAACTAGATAATTATGGAAATTTTAAAATATCTTTTTTTTTTTGGAGATTTGTTGTTGTTGTTGTGCTATAAGAAATAATGTAATTTTAATGAGCATTTTGTGCTACTTTTTCGTACTTAAATATTTCTTGCAAAAAATTTTTTGCTGTTGTTTATTTTTGTGAACATTAACAAATAAAACTGTTGGAAAATTGTGATAAAATAATGTTTAAGTTGTAGTATGCGAAAATCATTTTGTAACTTTATAACGACAATTAAGTGGTCTTAACTTAAAGTGGATGATGACAATTTTGCCAAAAAATATTTAATAAAAAATTAGAAATGAGTTTTTTATTTAAGATTTAAAATGCTTTAAATTATAACTGACTGACTCTAGTTAAGTAATTATTGAAACCAATTTGAATTCCTGATTAATTTGCTGAAAACATTTTAAGTATGGTTGCCAGTTTTTTGAAAAAAGCGGGAGCAATTTTAAAAACTTTAAAAAAACGCAGAATTTTTGAAAATTTTTTAGGAAAAAAAAACCTGATTAAATATGTCTGCATCAAAGTATGTATAATCTTTAAAAAAAATTAATAATGCTTATAAAAGAATATAGAATATGTTAAAATATACCCAAGAAAAAAATATTATACATAAGGAGCAGAATAACATAACATAATTTTTTGCTCATTAAAATTTTTTGGAAAATTGAGGTTTGTTTATTTGATACCCTTAAAATCTGCATGAGCCTGCATTGTTACAAGTTTCTTACTAATCAGTAGATGCATTAAGCCACCTAAAGTCACCACATTAAATATTTTGGGGGCTTGTTATCAAACTACTTTTATATCGGAAAAATTAGGTTTTGTTAAAAAAATAAAAGAGTACGTTTTGTTATGCACCAATTTTTTTAGAACTCATGTTCTTGGTAAAAATTTTGCTTACTACATTTATTTTTTTAAAGATTTCAATCCAAAAATTAAAAAAAAAGAAACCAATTTGTTAAAAAATGCTAGAAATTACGTTTTGTTGTTTACGAAACCACGAATTTTTTCAGTACAATGTTACTTTATTCGTTGGCATATGAAACAAATTTTTTTCGTAATTGTTCTGTTTATTGTTTGAAATATTCCGACGATGATGAGCCCAGGAAATTTGGCTCCAAAAGGAAAATGAAGAATGGCCCCAAAATGTTATATTAAAAACAACAAGACGAAATTTTGGGACAATTTTTTAGTTCCAATTTTCAACCACTTTTTCGAGCATATGGGGCCGTATGTCGGCAATAACGCCACGAATGTTGGCTTCCAATTCCCCTAACGTTTCTGGTTTGTTGGCGTAGACGAGCGACTTCACATATCCCCAAAGAAAATAATCCAATTGTGTCAAATCACACGATCTTGGTGGCCAATTGACAGGTCCATTCCGCGAAATTATGCGCTCATCGAATGTTTCCTTCAATAAATCGATTGTGGCGTGCGCTGTGTGGCATGTAGCGCCGTCTTGTTGGAACCACAACTCATCCACATTCATGCCATCCAATTCGGGAACAAAATAGTCGGTTATCATGGCTCTATACCGGTCTCCATTAACGGTAACTGCCTCTCCAGCATTATTTCGGAAGAAGTATGGCCCAATGACTCCACCAGCCCATAGAGCACACCAAACAGTCAGTTTTTGTGGATGTAATGGCGTCTCAAGGGTCTCATGTGGATTCTCTTCACTACAAATGCGGCAATTTTGCTTGTTGACGTAGCCATTCAACCAAAAATGAGCCTCATCACTGAACAAAATTTTGCGATGAAAATCAGTAAACTTCGCGAACTGAACCGTTATTTTCGAAATAAATTTGCACGATTTGCAAGCGTTGTTCTTTTGTCAACCTGTTCATGATGAAATGGCAAACCAAACTGAACATAAATGACATTAGAGTTGCCAGATATGACCACAAAATGCCAGTTTTATCCCTATTCGAAAAACAAACCTGTAAAAAAAACACCCGATATAAGAGATATTTGCACCGAGTATTATATAGATATTAACATCCATATGGGTTTTTGTCTTAAAGGGATTTTAGGTACGGTCGCCAAATTGTTAACAAATATTAACATTAAAAGGAATTTAAAGCTAGTTAAGGACGGGAGCTTTGAGCAAATGTGAACCGATTCTAAAATAGTTTATTTTGAAGTAAAATATTTTTGGTACGAATTTAATTAAATACCATCCTAATAATATAGCTTGCGGACACAAAGAGTCTAATTTGGATGTGAAATTATATACCGATTCTCACCATTTGCATAGACTTCGTCCCTATTTAATCAAATTATCTACAAAATTGGAACTTGTACTCTGCGCACGAGGCTAACATGGACAGGCAACCACCCAGGCGGATGGATGGACATCGCTAGATCACTTTAAAAACTGATTCTGAGTCAATCGGAATACTAAAAGATTGGTCTAGATACAAATCGCATAACATTTATTCTAAATGACAACCTGCTTTGTCTTACAATTTAAGAGTAACAGATTTTCGAAAAAAAAAAAATTTTATTTGCTGCGAAAGCTATTGTAGGCATCTAAAAAAATTTAATATGTATCAAAATATGCAGTAAAAAGGCAAAATATGCGCTATAAACCTAAAAAATGCTGCAAAAGGCTCTTTTAACTAAAATATGCTGCAAACGTTAATATAAGCAAAAATATGCACTAACAAATCGATGCCAAAATTCATAAAAAGCTCTAAAATGGATAAATATATTGTTTCTGTCTTCATTGGTCGCACAAGGAAAAACATGCAATTGCATATTTCTGGTTTCCCTGGTTATGAGACAATTTAATTCTCTGTCACAATTTGTTGATTTTTCTTTATGTTTAAATTCCATAAAGCATAAAATTATTGTTTTTCTTAATTCGTAAATTTTTATGTACATATGTTCTGTAAAGTTGTAGTATATTTTAAAATGCATATTGTTATTCATTAATTTTAAGTCAATATTGTTATTAGTCAGTAATAAATAAATATTGCATTATGAAAAAGGGCCACAAATTTGAAGTAAATTTTCATTTATTTTTTTGTTCCATTTTTCCTCGGCCAATATTTCGCAGCGACGAAAGAAAATGTGAAAAAGTTTCCCGGTGGGCGTGACAAAACCAATACCAAAATAGTACACGCAAAGAAGAAACATGATTGTTTAACATATTCTAAGAGCAATATATTATGATAAGAATTATTATTGTAATCACCATATTACGATTGTTATTGAATCATTTTATGACCAAATATATTCGTAATATTACATCATAATATTTTTCCCTTAATCATATTTTTATCCTGTTAATCATAACAAGGTAAGAAGTAATCTTATTATTTTCATGTTTATCATAATAAGCTTAGAAGTAATCATATTATGATCCAAAGTGATTATGTTGTTGTTAAAAGTAATCATTGAAAGAATCACATCGACCCCTTTGCGCGAAATTATCGTATGTTACAAAAACCAAATTTTACAGGACATCCATTTTTCTACTTTTCTCTGCTTTCGCTTGCAATATCAAAATGAAAATATACATAACATTTTTGGAGCAACGAAGTGGAATTCGCCTTAAATATTTTGTCAGGTGACGTCTTTGAATGTAGAACAAGATTGCATCAAAAACTCAATTTCAAAAAAATTGGCATATACGATAATTTCGTGCAAAGGGGTCGATATGATGATTTGTGTAATCATAGGTTATCATCATATAACCATAACCCTCTTTAACCCTCTAAAGGACAGTCTTAGAATATTTTTGTGGGAAAGTTAAGAAATGGACAAAAATGACCCCGTAAAATGAGTGTTAGAGGGTTAATATATTCCAAGAAAAGAATCGCCATACAATTCTACTGAAGACATCTGAAATAGTATTTTAGCTCAGAAGTACATTTAGTGTATTTTTTTTGACTTATACCAAACGCCTTTTCAAAAAATTCAAAAATTTAAGGGGCCTATATTTCGGGAATAGTAGAGCAATCGGTTGAATGGAGATCCCCATTATATCTACTATTCATTGATGTTGAACGAGCGTTCGACACGTTGCAACAACAGGCTAATGGGGCGCTCTTACATGCAAAGGAGTTCCAGACACCCTGATAGAACTTATTAAGTGTTTGTATGATGACGCATCTTGCCGTGTTTTACACGAGGGGCTTGTAAGTAACAAATTTCCGGTCGGTAAAGGAGTGAGACAAGGATGTGTGCTCTCCCCGCTTCTTTTTAATATCGTTTTGGATGTTGTAATGACGCAATCAATGAGAGGTGATCGTGGCATAACCTTTGGGTTACAAGGTAGATTGGATGACCTTGACTATGCTGATGACATATGTCTTTTGTCGCATAGCTACAACGACCTTCAGTCCAAACTCAATCTTCTTGTGGAGTGTGCAGCAAAAGCTGGTCTCAATATCAACATTTCCAAAACGAAATCATTGCGTATTAATGCAAACAACAACGAATCTTTAAAAATTCGGAACCATTCACTTGATAATGTCGATCATTTCTGTTACCTTGGTAGCATAATTACGTCATCTGGTGGTAGGAAAGAAGATATTGCATACAGAATATCGAAATCAAACCAAGCATTTGGTGCTTTGAAAAAAGTTTGGAGTTCATCCCGTATTACGCTTCGCACGAAGTTGAAATTATTCAACTCAAATGTAAAGTCGGTATTATTATATGGAAGCGAGACATGGAATATCACGGAAAGAGATTCGTACTCTCTTCAAGTCTTTGTCAACCGATGTTTACGTAGAATATTACATGTCTTCTGGCCAGACACTATATCAAACAACGATCTATGGCAAAAAACGCAACAAAACCCAGTCACAGTTGACATACGAATGCGAAAGATGAATTGGCTGGGTCATACATTCAGAAAGCCACATGATGACGTCACCAGAAAATCAATTGAATACAACCCTCAAGGCAGCAGGCGAAGAGGCAGACCAGCAAATACATGGCGACGGCAGGTAGAAGCTGAACTACGCACAGCTGGAAAGAATTGGAGCGAAGCTAAAAGATTGGCAACAGACAGAATTCAATGGAAATCATTTGTAATGGCCCTATTTTCCAACTGGGAATTTTAAAGGACTAAATATATATTTCGGGAACCCGAGCTAACTTTTCAAAACCCATGACAGATTTGCTCCACCAATAGTCTAGTTTCCTTTCGCTTTGCAAGTATTGAGGCTGGCGGCGATGACTCAAACTTTGTTGCACTGTGTAATTTGGTTATCAATACAAAACATCTGACACAAAGTGGAATGGGGTTGAGAAGTGGCAGTGGAATACAAGCAGAGCAAATTGATCGGTTGGAATAATCTAGTTACATGATCTACGAAACAATCAGAACCGTTTTAAAAATTGCATTATGAGGCGGCAACTCTAACAATTCCAGAGAGTTGGATAGTTGACGACATCGTCTTTTTTAATAATAGACTCAACCGATTTGTACGTCATCAATTCGCCAGCAATTTCACACTGAATCTTTAAATAAAACATACAGTGAGCCAAAAAAATAGCTTGTACACTTGTTAAATTTAAATAAAAGAAAACACAGAGATTAAAGTAAAACCATATTAAAACTTTTATTTCACATTAATTCAATTTTAAGATCTATACTTTAATTTAAATAAAACTTCTTTTTCATTTTGTATATTTTAACGTTAAAAAAAACAACAAAAACATAAATATGCTAAAACTCATAAACAAAAAAAAAAAGTTGTACAGGACAAAAAACTTAACGTAACTTTAAAAAAAATTAAAATATTTAGGTTTTCAGTATTTTGTATGGTGTCCTTTATCTTCTTTAACAGAAAGAAGTCTTCTTGGCATCAAATGGACTAGATTTTTTGTAAGGATAACGGCCGAATGCTTTGGATCATTATCTTGCATGAAAACAAAATCTTTCCCTAAGCCCATTTTTTGGGCGGATTATGGCAAATTATTTTTTAGGATATTTTAATAATCTATTTTATTCATAATTCCCTCGATACACACAAGCTTATCAACTTCATTAGCACTCAGAAGCCCCCAAACCATAACATTGCTGCCACCGTGCTTAACCGTATTAAAAATATTTCGTGGATTGAGTGCTTCCCCTTACTTTCTCCATACAGATTTATGTATTTGGAAGTGATGGACGTAAATCTGTCTGCACTTGGACTCGTAGATTAAGTGCTTCCGTATGGTTTACTTTAATCTCTGTGTTTTTGTTTTAATTTAACAAGTGTACAAGTTTTTTTGCTCACTGTATAAAGATTATTTCAAAAATTGAAACTACGAAAGAACAACGTCTTTGGGGTAAGCTAGTAATTAATAATTGTGGTTAAGTATTGAGGAAAGTTAACAAGCCATTTCGAGTGATTTGTAAAAAAAAATTTTATTTTTTAAGTGATTATTTCTTTTAAAAGTAAATTACTTTACAAAAAAATTACATAATTGTAATAAAATTTGGTCCCATTTAGGCTGGAAATCATACTATCGAGTTTTGTGATGATCGGCCTATAGTTTGCAATCTGTCTTTCTAATAAAGATTCTTTTCATACGCCTTTTGAGCCACTTGCTGCAATTTCTTTGGATTAGTTTGCCTAACACTTGTTTAGTCCTAGGCCGTAGCTGCATTGGTACCTAACACAGGATAACAGAATTCCAATTTGTTTCTAAAATATTACCGAGAGAAAAATATGGTATTTCTTCGGAAAAATCCAGCTTTAGTGAAAATATTTATGAGGCCACAAAATCCGAACAACGACTAAACTAGTAAAACCCACATGTTAGTTTCGATAAGTACTACGATTACTTCCACGCGCAAAGGAATTTAAATTTTATGGGTTTCACTCTGTTATTGAAAATTGATAATTTATTTTATTTTTTATCCTAAATTTTTTTGAGAATATACAGGGGTGTCATGGAAATCAAAACGTAAAACTAAAGAATTTTAAGAGTCGTTTTTCAATAAGATTTCTGTAATAAAAAATTTTATGACACTTATTACACAAATAATGCTCTATTAAACAGAATTTTTTAACAAAAATTGTTAAAATTAGATTAAAAGTCTAATAAAAAGAACTGCCAAATTCTTTCGTTTTACGTTTTCGATTTCCAAGACACCCCTGATAATTGAGAATGTGTTTTTGAGCTCACGTAAAGTTCAAAAATTGGATTGATTTGAAAAGATTAGTAGGAATAGAACGATTATTATAACATCATTGATACTTGATTTCTTTTGTACAATAAATTTATGGCTGAAAGCAGCACATCCAGAACTTCTTTCTGTAATATAAACCGCAGTTTCTTCACAGGTTAAAATACGAATTTTTGTGCCTTTATAAACTCTACAAATGAATTAATAAAACCTTCTAAATACTTCACAACATTACTTAAATTCGATTTTTTATTTTAAATTGTTGCATCTTTTTTGGGCATTTACACTAATGTAAATTTACTTTTTCTAAAAAGGATATTAAAATTGTTCATGATATCTTAAGATCTTTCCATACTTCAAAAATTGCTTTTGACCCTTTATATTCTGCAAAAAAGTTAAAGGCTTGGGTAATTAATTGCTGATCGAAATTACTTCGATCAAAGCGTTAATGAACATCTATAAAACGTGTATTGAAAAATAAAAAATTTGTTTTATTTATCATGGGTGCCACTGTGGAATAGTAAGTACTGAGCTATTGCGAGGTTTGCGGGTTCAATTCCTACCACAGACTCTGGTCTGTTTTACTACAAAAGGGCTGAAAGTCAACGTTACTTAGTATGAGGATAAACAAACTTGTTGTTCAAGAGATGTTGGGTTCCAAATTGTGCATTAGAATTTAGTAAGGACCCTGAATATGCCATGATGCAAAGAAATCGATCAGTTATTTTCCCCATTTTGGCCGAGGATCAAGCTTTAATTCTTTTTTTTTACATTTTATTTTATTTAGCGCTTTGGTCAGAATTTTAACGTAAAATTAATTGTTTTGCTCTATTTTGTCTCCATTGGTATGTTATTTTAACATACTTCTTCCATCTCCTGAAAAAACTGGCAGACAAATGAAAATATCATAAAAATATTTTATTTAAATACAATTTTACTTTTATTAAATTTTGTTAAACTAAAAATTAAAATTATTAAAAAGAAAATAGAAAAAAATCACACAAACTTTAAAAAAAAACTTGATAAAAACATTTCGTAAACTTAAAACATCTGCAAAACGAAGAAAAACAAGTAGAAATGCTATATTCAGCTGTGCCGAATCTTTGATACACTCCACCGGGAGTAGGATCTATATATTAGGTCTATGATAAATTATGGACTGATTTTCTTGAAATTTCGTGCTGTGATTTCTTATTAAGCGATGATAGATAAATTTTGGTATAATTTAACCAAATTTAATATAGTTGGTTTTAGGGGTACTAAGTGTTTTCGAAAGTGGGCTTTATGTGTGGCATATGAACCGATTTTCGCGAAATTCCGCCCCCAATTTATGTAAGAATTGTTATAGAAGTATTATTCCTTTAGGGTGGCTGTTTAACATTTGTGTCCATAATTTATTTCCTACTGAACTAATTGTACTTAATTTCAATATCAAACTGCTTACACGCAGAGAAAAAATATGGTTAGGCATTGTTACGGCAACATCACTATGTTTAATATAACAATTTATTGTTGTCGTATACAAATAATTGTTATTTTTATTTAATACTAGCTTAACCCGGTGCGCTTCGCAAAACTGCTTTAATCACTTCTTCAGTTGAGAGATATTTAATATATGCATCATATGGAATGTTTTTCACCCCTGCGCCTTCCAGCTTTATTTTTATTTTCAAAAGTTTAGTATACCATAGGAGTGACTTCTACTAAGTTTGAATATTCTTACTATAACAGTTTTTAAGATATGCGATATTAAACATTGGCGTCCTATGGGTGGTACCACTTCCCCGCTGCTATTTTATTTGAATTTTTGGGCTCAGAATATCCTACTTCCAAAAGTTCAACAAAATGCGTGCAGCGGCACCTAATTATATTCTATCTATGAGGGGAACTGCTGTTCCTCTGTCCACCCCGCCCATTACTATATTGAAATTTAAAGTTTGCTATAATAGTAGCTTTAACCACGTTCGAAGACTTTCCCTTTAATAGTTCTTCAGCTGAGCGATATTTAATATATGCATCCTATGAGAGGTATTTCCCCCTTGCGCCTACCCGCTTTATTTTTATTTTCAATAGTGTAGTATAAAATAACAGTGACTTCTACAAAGTTAAGACATTCTCACTATAACAGTTCTTAAGATATGCGATATTAAACATTGGCGTCCTATGGGGGAAACCACTTCCCCCGCTGCTACTATATTTCAATTTTGGGGCTCAGATGATTTTACTATTTAATATTGGCATCCAATGGGGGGTACCAATTCCCCTGCCCCTATCGAAAAAAAGTAGCCTTTTTTATTTTTAGGGCTCACGTGATGCTAATTTCAAGAAAATCGGTTCAGTAGTTTAGGAGTCTATAAGCCAACATACAAACAAACAAACATTTTTCATTTTTATATATATAGATAGATAGATCAACAATATTATAGTTACTGTTAACATATCAATGCTGATCGCATTGAGTATTTTTGACCGAAAAATAATTATTTTTCTAACTACTAAATTATGATAACTTTCAAAACATATTATATCATATTATATTATTCACAATCATATCATGATATCTAATAGCCATAACATAATAACTTTCTATACATTTATCATATTAGGTTAAATATGCAATCAAACTATTTTTACTCTAATAATATTATGTTAGCGCCATTTGTAAAAAAATGTTGAATCAGTTGTGTCGTTTATTTTATACGTGAGCGGTTAAACAATTTAAAGATAAATTTCCATAAACAAATAAGTTTAAAGAAATTAAAAAAATTAAGATATTACCGGAGTTCATTGATGATTTAAAAGTGCAAATGCAAAATATCGTAGTTTTTTTGCAAAATCCAACAACAAAACACACAGAGATTTCGTTATATTTTATAAAAGTGATACGATATTTCTGTGGTTTTCATGGGCAACCGCGTATGTCTTAAAACTAATTTTTCAGGAGAGCCGAAAAACCATTCTTGATCAAACTAACGGCTAGGTATTTTCACTTTTAAAACTCTGTCATTACGTTAAAAAATCGGAATTGATCCATCTTTTTTCAAAAATTTTTAGAAACATGTAAAACATTGAAAATTAGGCAATATGTCATCAACATCTCAAAATCGGAATATACATACGCGGTTGCCCATGAAAACAGATTTTGCATTTGCTCTTTTGCAAGCCCTATACTGAACTCCGCTATTTGATTTACATTAAGAAAAATTGTAAAAAGCCACAAAATAAAAAATCGATGAAAATAAAATTTTAATTTATTTTATATTTTTATGACAGTTATGAAATGTATCATAATATGATTGCTTCCAAGGCGAATTCAGCAAGGTAAACTCTTTAGAACATCTGTTCGTCAGCTGTATTATCCGAGTTGTCAAGAAATTGTATTTTTTAATTATTTTTGTTTTTCATTTAAAAAAAATTGTGATTGTGTTAATTTGTGAAATTTTATGACAAAAAAATTTATTGTGGCTTAATTCTAGTTAACCAACGCAGTTCCAAGTAAAAAAACAAAGGGGAATAGAAAATGAAAAAATAGCAAGAAAAAATAAAATGGCACAATTCTCGGAAACGTTTAGTTTCCGAGCCATAGATATCTTAAGTCTTCATATAAATTTGCGGTTTCCCACTACATATCTGAACGTATATAGCTAATATTGGTATAATTTAAGAGCTTTTATTTAAAAATTCTTAATCCATAAAGGAGCGGCGATGAGTTTGCAAAAATATATTATAGTAAGCATATCAATTGCTATGCGAAGAACCTTTATTTTGCAAAGCCGGTGTTTGTTATACCATAGATGAGAAAATCGTTGCGCCCAATCGAAGGCCGGCTATGTGGAGAAGGTTTATTAAGCGAAGGTTTATTTGATTAAATTTTTGATTCCTAGTGCACTTCCGTGACGTTTTGATATAAATTTTTGTAAAAACTGTATTAGGAGGTAAAGAGTTAAAAAGTTTGCAATAAATTTTACTTTTTCAGAAAGATCTGTTAAAAAGCTTTCAAAAGACACAATAATGGCCACATACGTTTACAAATGTAGTGGAAAATTTCAAATTCATATGAAAACTTCAGAAGTCCATTACTCTGAAACTATGCGTTTTGTAGAATTTTACCATGAAATTTGTTCTTCTTTTTTTTTCAATTTTCTATTCCTCTATGTCCTTTGTGGTTGGAGCTGCGTTGGTAAGCTACATTTGTTTCTAATTTTTATGCAAATGCTGGGTCCTTGAGCAATTTTTAGTCTATTTAGCCATGTCCGACTGTTCAAAACACTCTCACTATCGAAAAAACTCATAATAAAAGAACAATATTAGTGTAAAATTCTTTCCACTTCTCCTAAGCATTTCTGAATTGAACTCCAACATAATTGGTTTAGTTGGAACCGAGTCAAAAACCCGATGTGAAACATCGTGCCTTTGATTAAAAAAACTAATATATGTAAATGCATGGCAGAATGCACCCTTAACATTAAATCTTCAAAAACACAGAATACATTAAATTTTGTTTAGATCGGTTAATAAACACACAACTTTAAATATAAAAAAATCAATAAAAAATTTTATTGTTTACTTTTTATTCACACTTTTTGTAAACAACTATTTTGACAACTCGGATATGTTACACTAACAAAATGCCTTTTATTTTTGTTAGAGTTGTAATTGTTGTAGCGACGAGTTTACCTTGTTGAATTCGCCTTGATTGCTTCTAAATTTATTATGATTAACATGCCAATAATATGATTAGTTCTTAACTTATATGACTAAGAGAATAATAATATGATTAGGGGAAAAATATTATGATGTAATATTACGAGTATATTTAGTCATTATATGATTCAATAATGATCTTAATATGGTGACTGCAATCATAGACCTTATCAAATATGTTGCTCTTAGAATATGTTTATCACAACCATATTTATTCTTTGCGTGTAGGAAAATAAGAAACAGTTTAACACTAAAATCGCTCTTTTCTGTTGAGTCTTTCGGAAGTGAGCGTGTCTTTGTCACACGGCTTTCAGACTGACATACGGACGGACATAGCTTAACCGACTTTGAATTACTTAAGGACCAAGAATATGTTTACCTTATGAGGTCTTAGATGAATATAAGAAAATGCTTCATTCGGAATGGCAAACGTATCACACCCTATTCACAACCAGTTTGCAGTGTATGAAAATCTCACCATATAAACTAAACCAAGCAAAATCCAGCAACTACAAGAAGAATATCTTAACTCTATAAATGTATTTATATATGCAAGTAAAATATGAAAAAAAGTATTTAAAGAAAACCTTAAAGTGAAAATCTCCATGATAAGACTCATCATCTACATAAAAACTTTTTAAGCAAGTTCAGAGTAAAACTGTTTTTCCTATTAAAAAGAAAATAAAAAAATAAAAATAGTTTGTGGCTAATATTTGGAATATGAGAAACTTTATGAGTAGGGGATATACCTAAAAGTTACTCAACTGTTACTCATACAAAAAAAGGACTACGTTATGCATGTTAGTTTATTTGTGTATGGGTTGCATGTATGTCTGTATGACATACAAACATATTTGGTGTAAGAGGATAAAGTTACAAATTAGCTTAGTATCACGGTATTTACACCTGACGTTCCAAATACAAAGATAACGAACTCAAAAGAAAACTTACTTTTACTTAAGTAACTTAACAAAACTTTCTTCATCTGGCAATTATTTTTTTTTTTGGAAGGGAATTTTTTCAAGAGATTTCTTTTGGTTCTTTTTAATGGCAAATTGTTCTTTTTTTTTTTGATTTTTTGTGAACTTCTGGGCTAAAAAGTATCTAAAACTTCTGTTGACAAATTCAAAGTGACCTTTTGGCAAAGTAGTCCGCAGACAGTAAGAAAATTGTTGCATTTTTAAATATGTTAATAGGTTGGGGCGGGAAAATGCAAGTTAACACTTTTGTGGAAATTTAAGTTAATTTTTTAAATAGTTGTGGCCAATAAGTTGGTTACAGTTTTTGATATAAATTTATTTAAGATTGTTTTAGTTTTAAAGGCTATCTCGATAAAATAAAGAACAGTTTTTATTTAATTATTTTAAATTTGCTATAACGAGCTCTAAACACACACATTTATTGCATTGAAAACTATTTTTGGGAGTGGTATTTGTGTGGGAGTGTTGGTAAAATTTGGATGGATTCCGACAAAATTTGTTAAGGAATGCAATTTTATAATTAGGCTGAATTAAATCCAAATACCAATAACATATTCGATGGGTACAAAGACTGCATTGCGAAAAAAGTTAATTTTTTCGGCTAGTAACTATGGCATATATCGAGCAAATTTGTACTTATTAACTATGAAAAATCCTTCACGCTACTCACAAGGTTTTTATGATGAGATGTGGAGTAGATTCAAGTGAATACCTGACTACTGCATGATAGATCTTAACCACTGGGTGGCAAACAATGCGTTTACCAAACCTTCTAGTGTGATTTTCAGGATAACCCTTCGTATAACTTCGGATAGTAAATCCAAAAGTATCTTTGCAATGGAAACGCGAATTTTCGCAAAGACAATCCTACTGAAAGACAGATGCCATTTTTCGCAAGAAGCTTAGGTAAGGAGGCCTCAACCAATAGTCAGTCTGGTGCTACTGATAGGATCTCTCGTTAACCCTGATCGTAAGAGATCGTTCAGATCTCCTGAGATCTGTCAATTTAGGGTTTTAGACAAATCAAAGGTATTGGCTGCACTTGATTTCCCCGGAAGATGTAACACCAAAAGTGAAATATGCTTAGGGTGATAACTACAAATCCCCGAAGGAGGTATACATGGACAGCCAATTAGCCAGCCGGACTAGTTAGATCAGAAAGTGATTGTAGGCATTCTAATATCAGGGCCCTATTCCACAAAACAACTTATCAACTTTTCACTTTGCACTTATAAAATTGCATTTTTTGGCAAAGTGATAAGTGTTTCTGTTCCACAACATTCTTTGCAAATCTAACTTTGCACTAACCAGATTTTGCAAAGACTTTGCTCTCTTTGCAAAAACTTTGCTCTCTTTGCAAAGTCTTTGCGCTCTATTGGAAAGTCTTTGCGCTCTCTTGCAAAGTGAATGTGCAAAGTGTTCCACAAAGGATTTAATCATCTTTGCATTTCTGTCTTATCACTTTTCACTTTGCATTGCCTAATATAAATTATTAAAATGAGCTAAAAAGTAAAAATGGAAAAAATACTTGCAGTGTTACATGTTATTTAAGAAAAAAAAAGATATTTTATTTTCTAGTAAGTTTTTTTTATAAAATTAGTGTAAATAGCATATGAGAATTATTTCTTTTTAAAAGTTATTTTTATTATATAAACCAATTTTATTTTCGAATGTGTTCAATGAATCAAATTTCAATTTATAAAGCTTCCTTGTAATAGTCTTATTGCTTCATCTGTTCACATATTTTTGCTTATGCAAACCTTTGCTTAACATTGAAGCTATAGATACAAATGTACATATGCATATAAATTATAAATTAAAATCATTCGAAAAATTAAAATGGTTTATATAATAGAAATAACTTATAAAATGAAATAACACATAAAATGAATTAAGTATATCTATACACATTCTGCTGGTGTCTTATAATTGTAAAAATGTATACACAAAATTTACTTCATTGCTAAATAAAGGGTAGTTTAAAATAAAAATATGTAACATGAAGGTACAATAAATTCTAGTAGTGTATAGATTTCCTAATTCCTAATAATATGTATATATCAATAGCTTCAAATTTTACCAAAGGATGCCTTAAGCATAAAGTATGTGAATTATTAAAGGAATAGGACTATTGCAAGAAAGCTTTAACATTTCATTTTAAAGGTTAATTAATTATTAAAACAGGCTTCCTGGGAGGAAGTTTTGGAAAAAGCCCAATCTTTGCAATCTTTTAATTGTGCTCTAATTCTTCTTTAATTTTATTTAAAAAGAAGTCAACTTAAATCAATTAAAATTTTGTAGTCCCGAAAAATTAATTCGGGCCCTATAATTTCTTATTATGCCCACGTCTCCACTATTGTAGAACAAAAACTCGCGTCTTAACATTTTGAAAGCTTCACTAGCTATAACAATATGAATTTGCAAAGAGATCGTTTACCTTGCAAACTTTTGACAAACTTATTAAAATTTGCTTTGCAAAAATAGAATTTACAGTTTTTGTGGAACGAAACAGCATAATTATTTGCAAAGTCTTTGCAAATTACACTTTGCAATAATAACTTTGCACTTTGCACAAGAGAACGTACGTGGAACAGAAATTGAAAAGAGAATATAAAAATTGCAAAGATTTTGCAAATTTCACTTATCAATTTCAACTTATCACTTATCAAACTAAATAGTTCTGTGGAACAAAAAGTTTTGCAAATTGACGAAAAATTTGCAAAGTGCAAAGTGAAAAGTTGATAAGTTGGTTTGTAGAATAGGGCCCAGGTCATGTTTTGAAAAGCCAAAACAAGGATAATTATTCCTGTAAATCTTTTTATAGCTTGAAATTTATTTTGTAATTTATTTATGTTAATAGTATGTATTTATTTATTTGTTAAGTTTGTTAAAAATGTTTAATTTTGTAAAACATTCAAGAAAAAAAAACCCTGAAGAAGGCACACAACGGAGTGTCGAATAGCTGGACTAAATGAATTTAATATTTTTATAAAACAAGAGACCTCAAGCTTAATTAAAAAAATTTTGTACTGATTTTTATGTAATTTGTTCATTTGTAGTTTGTTTTTATCTGTTTATCATTTTTTTTTGTTTTTTTTTAATATATTTTTTATGAAATCAAACAAATTCAAATTCGTTTTGAAAGGAATATTTAAGTTTTAATTAGTTTGTTAAAAAAACTGTATCTGAACAATTTTAAAACACAAAATAATGGTTTCTCTCAAAACTAAACAAACAAACAAACGAATGGGAATACTTGTGAAAACATTTAAACAATACTTTTGTTTAAAACCCAACAATAAATAGACAAACTTTATCTTTCTCTATTTAGATAAATTCTGATTTTAAGTTTTTGTTTTCTTTTTTTCAATGAACATATTTTTAAACACTGATTCCATTAAAAAATTGATTTACAAAACTCTTATCTAAAATTGCAGCAAAAATTTCATGTCACTTACACCATTTGTGTTATAAGTAGGACTTTTATCTACTTCCCGGGAAAGCAGAAAACAATTTGAAATTCTCGGGATAATGAAAAATTCCGCCCTAAGGAATAATAAGGAAATAGTTTTATACACTTAACTAAACTATTTTTAAAGAAAATTTTAAACATAATATGATTAATATAACCATATTATTGTCAGCAACAACCATATTATGGTTTAATGAGTCTTCCTTCAAGAACCCACAACCATATTATGGTTGCCTCTAAAAATTTGATGGTAAAATATGGTAATGATTTGTTTTAAATTAACAATAGTATTTTCCTCTTTTTTAAGAGCAACATACTATGGTTGAAAACCAACCATGCTTTTGTAAGTGTTTAACAAATTTTAGTTATTATTGATTATGATTTAACCATAATATGGTTACCGCTGACAATAATATGGTTATATTAAACATAATATGTTTAAAATTTTCTTAAAAATAGTTTGATTAGTGGTGACCATATTTAAACATGTTTTTTCTCTGGGTGAAGTTTTTTAAAAATTTAAAAGATTTAAATTTTTTTTTTTTTGTTGTTTAGTTAGGCTTGAGTTCATCATATTTAATATTTAGCACATTATAACGTAACCTTGGTTATTAATTTTTGAATCCCGAGAAAAACTTTGATAACTAATATGCATGTGGCAGTGTTTATAAAACTGAACTGGCTCGAGGCCTCGAGCTCGAAAAAACTTTTTATTTTTAATAAAAAAAGGTCGAAGAAATAAAAAATTTAATTTAACATAAAGAAATTTGTTTAATTTTTGTTTTTTCTTTATCCACTTAGAACTACATTTAGAGTTGACAAAAAATCAACTAATTGTGGTCGGGATTGTAAGAAAAGATAAACTCACTGTTTATTGTTGTTGTTTAAGCTTTGATACTGTTACAAGTAAAACTGGGGCTTATAATTCTTATTCGCTTAACAGTTTTATTTGTATAATATCTTTAGTTTTTCTAAAATCTTTGGATGAAGGTTCCTGACGATCTGACCTAAGCAACCAGTGAAATGCGCATAGGTATAGCTTATCCCATCAACAATAAACTTCAGTTTGTCAATAGTATGAAATGGGAATTTAGCACATTATAACGTAACCTTAATATTTAATTTTCATTAAATTATTTCACTGAAGGAATGAATTTAACAACATGAACGTGATTCACATGGACCATTTTGGTCTTCGGGTGGAGGTGTGTCCTTGGGCGCATAGTCCTTCTTAACCTATGTGTAGGACGTCAAATATTGGATAGGTGTGAACTAATGTTTGTTCCCGGAATTTTCGGTTCCCACATACCCGGGAATTAATTGCGGGATTTCCGGGAAATTTTGAAGAAACACTTTTTTTTTAAAACTTTAGTAAATCTATGTGGAATCTATGTTGTTTTATCCAACTAAATTTTACCACAATATTAAAATCTACCGCAGATTAAAGCTGTTTTTTGAGAATAGGCTTATGGTAAAGTATAAACCTATCTTCACAAAATTTTATTTCCTGTCAAATTGTGGTCGTCTAAGTTTTAAAACAATATTTTGCGTTAAGTGTGTAGTTAAAGTGTTTTCTGGGAGTGTGTTTTATATGAGGCGTATGATTAATTAAGACTAGATCTTTACAAAATCTAGTGTTGTGATTTCGAGTCTTAAGGAAATAGATAAATCTGAATTGCACTACAAAAAATTACTCGTTACGCTTTTAGCCATACTAACATGATTTCTGAGAGTGACATATAAAACGAATTTGTTTAAATTTAATGATAATTTGTGCATTCCGCCACCAATAAATGTTAGTTTTTGTAAATTCTTTAACAGAGGTTGATCCACATTTGTTTCGCCACAACACCGATTATGCAGGAATTCAATCCCAAACTGAATAGGAGTACTAGAAACTTTTTAACACCCAAATGGCTAAATCGACTTAGAATAACTGAAGGCCCCGGAATATATCCTTGCCGTTAGGAAGAAAGGTCTCAAGTTATTGGTAATAACCGTTTTTCAAAGTTAGTGCTCGTATTCACGATTACAAATTTTAATCGTAGAAAAAACAACGTTGCACGACTTTCATCACATGAGTCTACAAACCAAAAAAACTTTGCATGAAAACTGAAAAACACTTAAATATTATTTATCAAAATGTTCGTGGTATAAACACTAAACTGGCTAACCTCTATATTGAAAGTTTTAATTTAAATCACCATATAGTTGTTCT
This sequence comes from Pollenia angustigena, assembly GCA_930367215.1. NCBI lineage: Eukaryota > Metazoa > Arthropoda > Insecta > Diptera > Polleniidae > Pollenia > Pollenia angustigena. The sequence goes on along the minus strand of OV884059.1, from coordinate 169,564,766 downwards.
CACTGAAACTTGGCTAAATAGAAACACTTTAAATACCGTAATTCTCTGCAATGATTTTAATATATTTAGACGTGACAGAGAAACTTTAACTACTGGTGGAGGCGTTTAAATTGCTGTTTTAAATATTTTCCAATCTGATGAGTTAAAATTTGAACATTATTCCGATATTGAGTTTATCTATGTTCGGATAAAACTAAATAGCTCACATATATTTTTAACATGTTCCTACATTCGCCCAAAATCTGATCAACTAACTTACATGAAACATTTTGAATCCATAAAATCTGTTGTGTATAATGCTCAGCCAGAGGACTTCGTTTACGTTTTTGGTGATTTTAACTTGTCAGCAGTAATTTGGAAATTTTTACCAGACTCATACAGTTATGCAGCAATAAAATCGGATGCCTTTATTGAGGAGTTTCTCAATAATTTATCTGATTTATGTCTTTTCCAAAAAAATGGTATTTGTAATGATTATGGAAACACTCTAGACCAACTGCACCATTACTCGAACATTACCAGTTACTAGACTCTACTCTTGAAGTTAGTCACAATATTTTGTCTGATGCCTTTTGTTATCAGGATGATTCAAACGATAAGAAATTATGTTTTAAAAAAAAAAATTACGATGACCTGAACTATTTGTTGACCAACACTAATTGGCTTGAACTGTTATCCATTCCTAATGGTACCCCAGCTTCAATTGACTCTATGATTAATACATTTTATACTACTATGCATAATTTTGTTGAGGAGTGTGTGCCGAAACTTCTAGTGATTAAAAATTCAGGTCCACCGTGGAATTCTCCTCATCTATCAAGATTAAAAAATTTTAAAAACAAATGCTATAAAAAATATAAGCAATATCGAACAGCTTATGATTATAGCAAATACTGAGTATCTCGATATATAAATTACCTTGAGAAAATAAAAAGGAACTTTAAACTTGACCCAAAATCATTTTGTAATTTTGTAAATTCGAAAAGAAAATCTACTGGCTATCCAAGAGTTATGAAGTATTTAATTAATGAGTCTAATATTAATTTGATTAAAATTAAAAGCAATATGTTTGCCGATTTTTTTGCAACAACATATTCTAAGCAACAGTACGATACGTCAACTGAATACCCGTTTTGTCTGATGGAACATCAGGCAATATCATTTTCATCTATTGATACTTTTCAGGTTCTTTTATCTTTGAAAACAATAAAATCGTCATTGTGTAGTGGACCTGATGGCATCCCCCTGCTTGCGTTTTAAAAACTTGTGCTCATGCTTTGGCTACTCCTTTGGCTATCATGTTTAATGTGTCATTAAAATACGGATATTTCCCCCAATTTTGGAGGAAATCTTTTATCATACCGATATTTAAATAAGGAAACAAGTCGGATATGACGAAATATAGAGGCATTGCAAAATTGAGTGCAATTCCCAAACTTTTTGAAAAATGCTTAACAGACTCTCTCTGCCACAGTGTATCCTTAATCATATCATTATTAATTTTTGAGCTTAAGGTCACTTCTATTTTGAATATTTGGTATATTTTAATTATCGATATTTCGATTGGAAATCTTCTTCAGGATATATTTTAACAAAGGAAATCGAAATATCGATAATTAAAATATACCAAATATTTAAAATAGAAGTGACCTTAAGCTCAAAAATTAATAAAGAAGAAAAACATTTTAAAAAAAGGTCGAAGAAATTAGAATAAAATTCTTAATCATATCACCATACCAGCATGGTTTCAGGAAAGGTTGTTCTGCAGTAACAAATATTTTTCAACTAACAACTCTAACAAATCGAGCTTTTAAGGATGGCCAACTTATGGACGTTATTTATGCTGACTTCAGCAAAGCTTTTGATAAAATCAACCATAGCCTACTGAATTTATTAGGGTTTAGTAGCAACGCTTTGTGCTGGTTACGGTCGTACCTAACCTGCAGGACACAGTGTGTTCTTTTTGATAATACCACATCCAAAGAAATTTCTGTTAGCTCCGGTGTCCCCCAAGGAAGTCATCTAGGTCCTTTGCTGTTTTCGATTTTCATAAACGATTTGCCGCTTGTAATGAAGCATTGTAATGTTTTAATGTACGCTGATGATGTTAAGATGTTTCTCAGCTACAAATTATCTTCAGATGGGGCGTATTTGCAGCAGGATTTAAATAGTTTTTACGCATGGTGTAAATATAACCAAATGGAGCTTAATTTAAAAAAATGCAAGCACATGCGATTTTCTAGAAATTGCACATCAATGCTACACTATTGCCTGGACGGGTATCAACTAGAGTTAGTTGGAGAATTTCTGGATCTTGGTATTCTACTTGATCCTATGCTAGATTTCTGCAAACATATTACAATGACGATTAATAAAGCTCGTGGTGTGCTTGCTTATATAAAACGATGGTATAAAGAGTTTATAGATCCTAATGTAACGAAACAACTATACACATCCCTTGTAAGGCCAATTTTGGAGTATGGGTCTATTGTCTGGGATCCTGAAGTTAAAATGCACATAGACCGAATTGAATCTGTTCAAAAGCAGTTTCTCTTATTCTGCCTGAGGAGCTCATTTGGTCGTTATGCTGGGAATCTTCCTTCGTATACTGCGAGGCTATCAATAATTAAACTACCTACTTTAAAAAGTCGTAGGTCTATGCTAAATGTGGCATTTCTTATTAATTTGATTAATGGCGATGTCCTCTCCGACTTCCTTCTTCGTAACATAAATTGTAATATTCCACGACGTTTTACCCGAAACCTAATACCTCTGCACCTTCCTGTTGTTCAAACAAATTATGCTGATGCTGATCCTCTGAGGAGAATATGCAAAAATTTCAATGAATTCTATAGCTTAATCGATTTTCAATTAATATAAATGTAATTAAACGCAATATTATCGTGTTTTTAAATACTTAATATGTCTTAACAAAATTTTTTCGTTAATAATAACTTTATATAAAACTTTGTAATATATAGTAGTCTGTAAGGATTCATATCCATAGATTTAATCAAATAAATAAATAAAATAAAAAAAAAAAAAATACTTAAGTACCACAAACTTATATTTTTTTTGTACCTTTGGGATTATTTTTCAATTTAAATACATTCAACTCAATTAAATACAATTTTTCGCTATATTTTTTTCTAGTAAAATTTATTTTCGCGAGTTTTTAAATATTTTTTTATACTCTATTGAATATTTTTCTAAACAATATTGATAAAAATTGATTTCAATTACAAAATTTATTAAGTTATTAGTTAAAAAATAGATTTAATTGTTGATATAAATAAACGTTTACTTAATTGTTAATTAAAATTGTTTTTATTTTTGATTAATGGCTTAATTGAAAAAAAGATTTTCGCCTTTTGTGTGTATACAAAATTATAAAACATTAAGGGTAATCACGGTGGTCATTGAGCAAATTTGTAAATTGGTAGTGCATATTATGATTGTTCGTGAGCACATCAATTTTATTTTTTGTGCAAATGTGCTTTTTTTCAAAAAATTTATTCTGGCAACACAAAAAACTTCTGGCAGCACTGTAAAAATCTGCATTTGTTTACAATTATACACAATTAAATTGAATTCTCTATTTTAATTAAAACCCACGACAATGTTCAATTTATAAGTTTCCTTAAAAAGCAATATGGCGCTTTATATTGCAAACGTTTTTGTAAACGAAGTAAATAGAGGAAATAGCAAATACGTACATTTTGTTGTTGGGTTGTGCAAATGTGTGTATTTTTACACGCATTTGCACCGTTTGCACACTTTGCACTATTCATCGTGACTTCCCTTATTGTAGATTTTATTTGTAGAAAATTGTTTTCACGAAATTTTATACTTAAGAAAACCATTTTTTAAAACAAATGTAAAAAATTTTTCCGAGAAAAAAAATATAACGTATTAATTGTATTTAACATACTTGGATGGACATAAATTAAAGAATGATACCAAATATCGTTTTATGGTACTTTAGTATTAAAAATTGTGACTTCGAAAAATAACTATCACAATTGAATTCAGCGTACCTCAAATTAGCTTTACTGTAAGTTGTTTGGTATTGAATTTGTCATAAAATTTAACGAAAATTGACCAAAATGCCCTTAATTGGAAATGCTATTTTCAATTTATCCTCTTTTAATTTTCATGCAGTTTTTTTTTTTTGTCAAATATAGTGATGATTACTTTTGCATATTTGGTTTTGTTTTTATAGATTTGCATAAAAATAAAAGCTTATTTCCTAAAGCTGTGTTTTCTGTTTGAGGTTTTAGAGTTGGTTTAAGTTTTATTTTTCTCTGTTTTAATTCTTTTGTTCGTGTTTTCTATTTTTACTTTTAAATTGTTTGTTATCAAAAAGTTCAAATGAATGTGATCTGTTTGTGAAGTTAGTTAGTTGTCAATTAGCAGGGCAATATACAAATCAACAAATACATCCAGTTTTTGCTGTTACTGCCACTTGTAAAACTTTTTTAGCAACACATCAGTACAGGACAGACAGACAGCTATACTAAACTAAATCAAAAATGGGAAACTTTTTTTTTGGCCAAAAAAACAAAAACTACTGCAACAAACAAACTTATAACGGAGTACGAAAAGTGTTGGGAAATTTTAACTTTGAAAAACTAAACCGTTAACTGTCTTTTACTTGTTAACGCAGGAGAAAGACAGATCGTTGGATGAATTGTAATGCAGAATTATTTCTATACATATTTACTTTACATTTTTTGGGTAAAAAATGTACTGAACTGCTGACCAAAAAACGTACCTGTTGACATAAAAAATTTTCTAATGTGCAACTTTCTAATACATACTTTCAAAATCGATTTACAGAGAAAAATTGTCAGGGAGCGATCTTTAAAAGGTACTCTAATAAAAAAGTACTTTTTGGAAAATAAGATTACTAATTTTTTATTCAACTTTATTCGTGTTATTTCCAAATTTTTATTTTTATTCGCCAAAATTTTTTATTATTTTCAAAGGTTTTCTTGGGAGTCAAACATTTCATTATTAAGATTTAGTTTTAATGTGCTAAATTCCGAAGTCTTACTATCGATAAACTGAAATTTATTGTTGGTGGGCCGTTGCGTAGGCCAGATCATCAGGAAACTTCATACAAAGATTTTTAAATTTTGCTAAAAAATCAAAATTTGCAAAAAAAAAAAAAATCATGTTTGTAAAACGAAAAACCTTTTTTAAAGGTAATTTTATTGCGGAAATTATATTTTTTTTTTGTTTATTCAATAAACTAAACCCTTTTGAGTTACGCCAGTATATCATATATGGACAGTTCCAGCGAAAAGTCTACTTTTTGTAACGTAACGCCAGAAGTTATTTAAATTGTTTCTCAAAAGATTGTGTATGTATAGTTTACTTTTTCATATTTTAGTGTAAAGCGCAACTAGCTCTTCATTAAGTAACAAAAGGGATAACGGTTGAACAACATGGCCCTAAAATACAACCTTATTTGCATTCTGGCTTTACATTAAAAAAGTAGAATTTTAGCTGATAATGCCCATATGTTTTTAAGATTTTTAAATTTGATGGCTTGAAAAATAAATCTATATAAGTCCAAAGCTTACTAAAAAATGTTTTATAAGAACCGTCTTGTTCAATTCGCAGTTTTTATCAGTTTTGTAATGCAAATCAAAATCCACTTCCATTTTGTTAACGTCGTGCCAGCGCATATTTTTGCTTATTACTTAAATCCTTACGTCGATTGCTGTAACTTTTTTCTGAATATAGTTTTACTTCATTACTTTGCATATTTTACAAATTTGGCTTCTTCATTTAATTTTTTTTCATTTTGTGGTACAAAAATGGAAATGCCCATATACGACCTCCTCCATTTTCGAAATAACGGTATATCTCAAGAACAAGAGCTTACCTAATAAACGTTTATCAGCACTGGATTCAGCGTACCCGAATTAGGCCAGGTGCCCGTCTGGTCGGTTTTTTTTTAGCTAGCACTGTTTTAATATTTAAAAATAAATAATAAAAATAATGTTCTCAGCAAAATTAAAGATACGTGATTCATAGAAAATGCGTTTTTTTTTTTAATAAATTAAATATAAAATAAATTTTTTATAAATATTTTAATAAATAGTTATGAAACATAACAGTCATATCTCATGAAAAAATTTAATTTTTCTTAAACTTTGCTGGGCGTGATATACACACTTTTTATTTGCAATTACAAGAACATAAAGGTTCATTATAAAGGGAAGTAGGTTACGTTAGGTTATGCGCCCAAGGGCACACCTCCACTCGGAGACCAATATGGTCCATTGTGAATCCCTTCAATAAGAGAAAAAAGAGAAGAACTATTGACCCCTCTACAGTCCCCTCAATAGAAACAACCGCACTATTTCCCTGAAAAACCCCAGTAGATCCGCCGGACTACATCCAGCGATACACCCCAGTTCGTCGTGAAACCTATCTCCTAGCCATTTCTGTCTGAGGCCCTGCATCCTGGGACAATGGCACAGTACATGCTCGATCGTCTCCAGCTCCACTGAAAGAATTTTCTTCGCAATACCAATGAATTTTGACATTAATCCCATGAAAAATTGCATTAAAAAGGAACCTATGCAGCGCTTCGTTGGATCAATGATTCTATGAATATTATTCATTGGATGAATACTTTCAATAAAGTAAAAAAAATTTTTTTTTTATTTTTTTTAATTATTTTATTATTTTTTATTTTTTCTTGGTTTAATTAACTTTATTTTTTATTTTTTTTTCTGTCTCTGGCGGGATTCGATCCGCCAACCTCGGTGCTGATAGACTAGATCACTACCAGCTAGTCTACTGGGGCAGTGTAGATTTTGGATAAAAAAACTATGTTTTTTACTCAATTAAGAGCGTAAATATGAGATTAAATTGTCCATAATAACAATAACAACCTTGATTGAAAGTGGATTGAAAGTTTTTGTTTCATTACTATAATGACATTTTTATTGTCATAATGAAAATTTAAATTTATGAAGGCAATTATTGAAATATGTGGCTTTTATAAAAAAATTTTTTGATTTCATAAATTTAATGGCATACATGTAACATTCGATGTACGAAATTATTAAATCTTACATTTTTTAATTAACAATTAAACATTTTTTTAAGGAAACTACAATTTTGTATTACTTTATGAATATAGTTATGTTTGTATATTGTTTTTTTATGTTCCCAATTAAAATTTTTTGTTTAACTTGGACAAACTTAAGTTTTCATATATCCAATGAAAATTTTTAACGTAATTACGAAATCCAATGAAGCGATTTTTACGAAAATATTTCATTATAACTATGAAATTCCATTTAGACAATGAAAATTTTCATTTACCCAAGGAAATTTTTTTTATGAAAATGATTCATTAAATACTATATGAAGCATTTTTCTTTCAGTGTCCTCTGAATCATCGCACAATCTGCAGAAGTCCGGTATGGCGTTGTCCCATCTGCCCGCAAAAGCTCTAACAGGACAATGACCCGTCAAGAACCCTATAAGCGTTCTAAGACTACCCCTATCCAATCCCAGTAGAACCCTGGTTGCCCGCGCGTCCAATCTTGGCCATAGTGCCCTGGACACCCTGCAATCCGTTCTGTCCCTCCAGGATCCTCCAGGGAAGTATCTGAAACGCGTTTCATAAAGTAAAAACGTAACAATATTATATCTGAGGCAGTGCTTACGTTTCTTTTTTTTAGATTTTCAAGAATACATTTTAAAACTTTAAAGGTTATTTTTGAAAATATATTGTTATTCTAATAAAATCTAATAAAACCTGGAGTGTCAGCGAACCCTGAATGGCCAAAGTGCGTCTCAGGAAGTAGGAGATCGCGAATGCTGGATCCTCTGAAACACTGGCTCCAAAACACAGCACGTTTGGGTGCTTAGATAGCAGCCCTATCTTCAAACTAGGGAACGAAGGTTAGCAACCTACGTTTCTGAACTTAAATGGCTAACGAATCGCTATAGGCGCCCTATGCTCCAGTGGGAGTTAAAGGAACATATATATATATAATAAAATCATCACTTCTCTTCGATTTCAATTTTTTTAAGTTTTTATTCCTGTAAACAACTCACGTCTTCGATCGGAAGTAAACTTACGCTTATATTAAAATTGTTATTGCACATTGAACAAAAATTAACCAAAAGTAACTTTGCTTTACTTCCTACAAAATCGTACCAACAAATTGAACCATTGTCCATGGGTACTTTTAAGCATGGAGATTATAAAGATGCCATAAACTTACTTACTTTTTGATTAAGCTGACTAAATCACTTTTTGCGTTGTGTCACAGATAAATCTGTGCTTTGATGCTTAAAGGGTCGGTGTCAAAATATTCACAAAAAAAAAGAAAAAATTAACAGTTCAACTAAAAATCACAATTGATTTTAGAAAATTCTAATCAAAGTTTTTTGAACTTTTCTCGGTTGAATAAGACATCGGGTAATTCAGCAAAATAAAACTGAGTAAGAAAGGGCACCTAATTAATAACAACAAAACATATAATATATTTTCCAAATATGGAAAATAACAAATCCCAACAATTGGATAATTTTTGTTACGTTTGTGGTCATATCGTCCCAAAAAGAGGCCAACTGAATCGAAAAAATTGATTACTGAGGAATTCAAAACAGCGTTTTGTCATTATTTTGATGAAGTTGATTTAAGTGGTGCATATTGAAAGCCGAACACAGTGTGCAAAAATTGTTATAATACTCTTATAATGTGGATACGTGGAAAAGGTGGACAGTTTTCTTTTTTGAAGCCAGTAAATTGGGTGGAAGACCTAACTGGACATGATGAATCCAGGTGCTTCGCATGCATAAATTCTGGTCCTGGATTAAACAGAAAACAATTGAAAACAAAAGAATACATTGCTGCTTTTACTGCCACACTTCCAGTTGAACGTGCTGCTGGTACCGATACACCTAAACCTTCGAATCTGGATACTGTGTCCCTGCAAGCCGTTTTCACCAATTCGACCAATTTGAATGATGCTGATTGGACACCCGATATTGAAAATAATGGACCACAACCGCTAACACAAATCGAAATGGATTAGATTGTGGCTAAGATGGGACTATCACAACAAAACTCTGAAATGTTGACATCATTTTTGAAAAGCAGAAAACTGACACAGAAAAATGTCAGCGCAACATCATACCGACAACGCCAAGCTGATTTTCAGAAATTTTATTGACGAAGCAAATACGTTCACCTTATCCCATGATATCCCAGGCTTAGTGAAAAAATGTAGTCATCGATGGCTCAGTTTCAAGTTTGAAGGCGGTGCTATTGCACAAAACGAAGAAAAAACCGTCCATTCCATTGGGATTCAGCACAACTATGAAGGAAACGTATGAAACATTGGGCGAAATTTTGGAGAAAATAAACTACAATGTACACAAATGGGAGATTTGTTGCGATCTACAGGTTGTCAACATTATAGAATTAAAGGGCGGTTTTCCAAAATACTTCTGCTTCCTCTGTAATTGGGATTCACGATACACAGGATATCAATATCAATGTAAAGATTGGAAAGCAAGAACTCCCGAGCTCGAGAAACAATTCAAATTTCGGAATAAACCTTTGATAAAGGATCTAGATGGTATTTTGTTGCCATCGCTCCAAATGAAATTAGGAATAGCTGGGAAATTCATCGAAGTGGTAGTTTAAGATATTGATGACGCCTATGACTGTTTGAAATTCATCTTTCCAAAACTCAGTGAAGCTAAAATTAGAAAAGGTACGTATCGTTGTCAGTATTTCAATATTGACATATCTAAATTTGTTCACTTCGATATATTCGCATTACCAATAATTTTTTCGTTAATGGTTTTTTTTTTTATATTTCAAACAGGTATTCTCAATGCGCCGGATATACGAAAATTGATGAAAAGCGAATCTTTAACAAATATGCTTTCGAACCCTTATAACCACCTATGTGCATGGGACGCATTGAAACAAGTCATCGAAGGCGTTTTAGGAAAGAACCGTGTACAGCGAGATGACATGCAGACACGAGTAGACAACTTGCTGTATTATTTAAAAAAAACACTGCATCCATGACGTTTAAACTACATTTCTTGCATTTCCACCTTGAAACCTTTTTGGCACAATTACCTCAGGAATCGGACGAACAAGGAGAGAGGTTCCACCTGGTGACCATGCCAAAGGAAAAGCGTTTCAAAGGCAAAAAATTGGATGCATTGCTTGCGGAGGTTGTTGGTGGAGTTCTAAAATTATGCAGTTTGAAACATGCCCTTGAAATTAACGTCTATTTCGGATGATGATGCAGACTCAAAACATGAATATGAACAACCTACGAAGAAAATAAGGACATCAGAACTACAAGCGTCAACTTCAACGAGGATGGATAGTGACAATAATTGAAAATGTTTTAAATTTTGTTTCCATGCATAGATAAGATATAAAAATCGCATATTTTCTGTGTAAGAATAGCTGTTATATGAATCGGAATGTTTATTTTCATGCAAAATAAAGAATCAATAAAAAAGTAATCAATGTTTTTTCCAAAGAATTTTGTGGATATCTCGAGCAAATTTTTGAAATTCATGCCTTTACTTAATTGTGAATAAAAGCGAAACGCGCTCATTGATTTTCATGATTTATGTGTAATTTTGTTCATAGGTTATGCGACTTTACGTGAAAGTAATATGACTTGACTTTTTTTACCGTTTTGGATTTTTTATGAATTAAAAATAAAAAATTTAAATTTTTTGGGCAAAAAATATTTTTTTTCTTCATACATTTATTAATAACTGCGAAACTGTTGCTTATGTAGCGAAACGTTGTATGAACAGATTAAAGGAATTGTAATTCTTATTTTTTTTAAATTTGTTTCAGCTTATTCGGACTAGTGGTTCTCGAGTTATGACAAACAGCCTAAAAGCCTAAATCGTGACAAATTCCCCTATACGATCTTTACTAACTTCAAATTAATTTTTAAACTATTTATTAAGGTCCCATGATCAAACTAGTGATGCAGAAGTTCTTCTTTTTGGGCCTACTTTCATAAACAATTATCAGAATTTAGTCCCGATTCAATCACCTGAAAAATGTTGTACTGTGTAATGCAACAATTAACGCAAAACAGCTAAATATTGACATAGTCACTTTAAGCGTTAACAACAGATACGTATGTATATAAAAACAGCAATTTAATAAGAATAATAAGAATATAAAATAATGAAATATAAAAGAACGACTGACGTTGGGTAAAATTTAGTACACGCAGAGAAAAAATATGGTTGGGCATGGTTTCGGCAACAACACTATGTTTAATGTAACAAATAATTGTTATTTTTATTTAATATCAACAATATTATAGTTACTGTAAACATATCAATGTTTATCGCATTTATGAATTTGAGTATTGTTGACCAAACAATAATTATTTTTCTAACAACTTAATTATGATAACTTTCTAAACATATTATATTTCTCACAACCATATCATGATATTTAATAGCCATAACATGATAACTTTCTATACATTTATCATATTATGTTAAAGATGCAATCAAACTATTTTTACTCTAATCATATTATGTTAGCGCCATTTGTAAAATAATTTTGAAGCAGTTGTGTCGTTTTTTTTTATTTGTGAGCGGTTAAACAATTAAAAGATAAAATTCCATAAAAAAATAAGTTTAAAGAAATAAAAAAATTAAAATATTAGCGGAGTTCATTCAAGTATTAGTGATTTAATAGTGCAAATGCAAAATATGATAGTTTTTTTTTTTGTAAAATCCAACAACAAAACACACAGAGATTTCGTTAAATTTTATAAAAGTGATACGATATTTCATCAACATCTTAAAATCGAAAAAATGGACACACGCGGTTGCCCATGAAAACCACAGATTTTTCATTTGCTCTTTTGCAAGAATTATATTGAACTCCGCTATTTGAGTAACATTAAGAAAAATTGTAAAAAGCCACAAAATAAAAAATCGATGCAAAAATATTTTAATTTATTTTTTTTTTTTATGACAGCTATGAAAGGTGCTGTATCATAATATGATTGTTTCTAAATTTATTATGATTAACATGATGATAATATGATTACTTCTTAGCTTATTATGATTAACATGACAATAATTTGATTACTTCTTAACTTAATAATAATATGATTAAGGGAAAAATATTATGATGACATATTACCATGTTTTTTCTTTGCGTGTAAGTAATTGTTTAGATTTCTTTGCGCTACTAATAGTTCACAAGTTTGGGGCAAGTTTGTTTCAGAGACGTATAGTTAATACGAAAAATTTTTTCTAAGATGATATTTTGATTGTTCTGATATTTTGGTTGTTCTGATACTGCAATTTTATGCAGAAAAATTAAGTTTTTAAGCTTTAAGTAGTTATCAAAGGTAAGATTAAAGATGCGACTGGAGTACTGAGAAACATGATCGAACCTCCCCAAGCTGAATATATAACGTAAATATTGTTGAAAGTTGTGTTGAGTGATAACCAGAAAATATTCTGTAGGAAACAGCAGAGTTGGTGGTAAAAAGGTTTTAAGCCAACAGTGGCGTTACTAATGGTGGTGTGCAATAATGTGTAGCTCATAAACTCCTTAGCATACTATGCATTCTTCCACATGATTGGTTAATGTGATCTGACCAAGATAGTGTACGGTTGAAAACTATGCCAGAATTCTGGCAGAATTCACAGTATTAATTTTGCTGCCACCCAAGAAAACAGCAACTTTACAGATTACAATACATTTTGACTTTTTAGGGTTAATTCGTAAACCCTTTGCAGTAGTCCGGAGAAAAATATTATTTAAATCATCTGAATATCATCAGCATAGATCTCTATCCTGGAATATTTTAGCTATAATTAGAAACATAAAGAAAAAAAAGGTATAAATCAAATTTTTTTTATTTTTAATTTAAGTACGAGTCGTATTCAAAAATTCAAGTACGAATAACACTAAAAGGTACTCAAAACAATCCTAAGGCCCGTTTTCACAACTTACCGATAGCTAAAAGTAGACTTTAAACAGCCTTATAAAAAGTGTTCCACTATTAAAAGTTTGCTTTAATCTAAAGTCAGCGATAAAGTAAATTAAGGTTCATCCAACCTGGTAGGTAAAAATAAAGTTGTAGCAATGGAACACTTTTTATACGGCCGATAAAATCCTACCTTTATCTATCGGCACGTTGTGAAAACGGGCCTAAATGATACAACTTTCGAAAATCCATCCCGGAATTTCTTGAAATAAGTATAAAATTCTTAAATCAAGTAAAAAAAAGATTAAACTTTTCGTTGTGTTTAACCCTCCGGCTTACGCATGTTTTAATTTTCTATAATCATAATAACTTTTTCTTTCTTATTTCATTTTGGTTTTTTTTCAAGCACGAGTTCAGGATAAAATCAATTTTATTATACTTGAATCAAGCGCATTTTGAGATTGATTCAACCTTGGTTTTACTTAAATCAATCTCATATTTGGATTATTTCAAGTACGAAATCGGGATTGAACATGGATAATTTAAGTATTTTGCGATTGAAAATCCGTACTTGAATCAATCTTTCTGTACGTGATTCAAGAAAATCCATACTCACGATTAATACCGCTTTGGATTGATTTGAGTACGGATGGATTAATTTTTCTTTTGAGTGTATAATAACAATGTAGTAATGGCCCCAGTATGGAACCTACAGAACACCTCTTGTCGCACGAAAACTGCAAGAAAGAAGCCCTTTATTGGAGACGTATTTCTATCTGTCTGTTAAATATGTTGACATCAATCTAACGGAAATAGAAGAGAAGTTGAGTATTTGAGATAGTTTGAAGCACACTATTAAACGGTGAACCGCATCGGGGGTCGAGCAAAAATAAAAATTATATTATCCTATCTGCTAAGTTACTTTCTGAAAACATTTAAGTTTTAATGTCAGATGCCCTTCCTTATCTCTATAATCAATCTCCGTCTTTTTTACTAAGATAACATTAGAAGTTAGGCAATACAAATTCACTTCTTCTTTAAGAGCTTTTAAAGGCTTTCGTAAGCACGATTTTTCATTCATCTGGGTCATATTTAATACTAAAAAATTAATTGTAATAATTTTGATGCTTGTAAATAAAATTTTTATTTGTAACTCAGCCATTTTATTTTTCATTTCCTTAGCTTAAATGTTTTTAATTTCTAAAACTAAACTAATAAATTTTATTCATTCTAAAAAACTGCACCATTGAATTTTTTTTAATATCTGCTTTCTATTTTTTACTTTTCTATAAAGAAAATATATAATTGTTAGTAATATTTCCTTTATGTGAGGCATAAAAGAAACGTAAAAATGAAATTGAGAACGAAACTGTAAAAAACATTAGAACCTTTTAGCAAAATTAAAACCATAAAACTCTAGTTATTGACCTTTAAAAAGTAAAAATTATGCTTTAACTAAAAGAAAACTGAAAAATTTTGTTACTAACATTTTTTTGTTTGCACAAGTGGGTTGAATAATAAAAGTTATGAAAATCGATAAAAATGAAGAAAAGTTTTATTAATTAAAAGTAGAAAAAAGTTATAAAATAGTTAACATATAAGTTTTAATTTTTTTTTTTAAATAATATCGATGCTTTTGCGTAAAAGGGGCCAAACTACATTTTAGTTTACATTGAATCGACAAATCAAAAAGGGAAAAACTGCCGCGGCCTACCTGCAACGAGGTGAATTGCCTGGGTCAATCTGCTCAATAAACTACATACTTAAAAAATTATATATATTTTTGTTTTTTAAAGTGTTTTGGGTGTGATAACACTGAATTAAAAAAAAAAAAAGATTAACATAAAAATAAAAGAAGATACTTTTTCCATGTTTCGTTGCGTTTTTACTTAAATAAAAACTTAGTTAAATAAAATTTTGATTAGATTATTAGTAAAAATAATCAGAATAAGAGAGAAAATAAATATAATGAACGTTGAGTCATGGAAAAGGCTCGCCTTAATTAGCAAATAAAAAAAAAACAAGGTAAACACATACATAAACGTATAGCGTAAGTCATAGATTATTTGAAATAGCCCTTGATAACTCCACAAACTTTTTCATAATTCATTTCCATATCCTCATTTTTTTATTGGGCTGTTTAAGAGCTGTTTGCAACATGTCAAGGACCAATGATCTGTAGCGGTGGGGTATCACAAGGTCATAGGACATAAAGCCATAATTTTAATATGGCCTTAAGTCTCATTTTGCGTTACAAATACTTATATGGTAAAACAAAGACCGGCTTCGCTAACTAAAGCTTCTCTGTATAGCCGGCCTTCGGCCGGGCGCAAGGATGTGTTCCTCTATGGTATAACAAAGACCGGCTTTGCTAACTAAAGCTTCTATGTATAGCCGGCCTTCGGCAGGCCGCAAGAATGGTCTCCTTTATGGTATAACAAGGCCGAATACGCAGAAAAGCTTCCCTGAAGGAAACCTGGGTGCAAGTGTCTCCAAGTCACCAGTTTTGTCGACTATATTGGTGACATTGTCAACAAAGTGTCTACACTACATTACATTGGCCACTATATTTTGCTTTAATACGAAAAAGATTTTATCAGTAACAACTGAGAAGTACAATTCCTATAAAAGTTGAAGAAATAATAAAAAAGATTGTTATGATTTCGTATTCTTACAAAAAGTGGCGACTACTTTTACTAAAATGTACTAGCGATTCTCTGGTTCCAATGTCTACATATGTTCCCAAAGAAGCTACCTAGTCAGCACCTAGTCAGTAGTACCAGCGTCAGTAGTAGATTTCCAATGACACGCACATGTTAAATGTCTATTGTAAATAACATTGCCTGGGGTATAATAAGTCACTAGTACTGGTGACTGTGTCAATAGTGAATCAGAACAGATTCACTAGTGACATTTCCTGCAGGGTTTTGTTAGCGAAGCCGGTGTTTGTTATACCATAGAGTAGAAAATCCATGCGCCGCCCGAAGGCTGGCTATGCAGAGAAGCTTTAGTTAGCGCAGCCGGTTTTTTTTACATAGAGGAGAAAAGTTCATTGGGGCTTAGTTCATACCGCCATTTTTGACATAAAACAGGGCGACATGAAACAACAATGCATTTTTACATGCAATCATTATCAAAAATATGGCTTTGTCTCATTTTTCGGAAAAAATTTATGGCGTTAAGTCCCATTATATTGAGACTTAATGGCATATGCCATTATGTCTCAATGGAAGGGAACTCGACGCTATATGGCTTTATGTCCCATGGCCTTATGACACCCCACCATCTGTAGCTACTACGTAAGAAAGTATGTAAGTTTTAAAGCAGTTTTTGAAAACAAAAAAAAAAAAAAAAATTGAATTCTCTGAATGTTTTAATATTTTGCAATCAAGTCTTGAGCAGTTTAAAACGATTGTTTTTCTTTTGAATTACAAGAAAGAACGGCCTGGCCAAATAAAGTCCCGCCTCAACTTAACTATTCTGATCTGCCAAACTAACCAAAACGCACGTTGTTAATTATAAAGAAGAAGAATTTTTGACAATTATGTAGGTGTGAAAAAATATCAGACAAATGCTCGCCCCGGATTCGGTGGCATACATCTATCCGATGATCCATATTTTCAATCACTCCGAGACATAATTGGGGTGCAATGTCGTTAATGTGCCGAATTATCTAATCTTTTAGCTCTTGAATTGTTCTTGGATTATTGGCGTACACTTTTTAAATTAAATACCCCCAAAGAAAGAAGTTCAACGGTCAAATCAAATGATCATGGCGGCCATTTAACATCGTCAAGGCAAAAGAGCCTTTGTTTCGTTGGCTGTGTGGCAAGTGGCACTATTGTATTGGAACAACTTAATCCAGATTCATATCCTCAATTTCTGGCCAAAAGAAGTCCGCTTTCATCTCGCGATAGCGAACACAATTCACTGTAGCTGCTTGGCTGACCTAATTGTTTAAGAAGTACGGTCCGATGATTTCAAAGAAATCCGATGATGCTGCCCGCCCTGGGCGAGCTTGCACGGGTAATTTCACATTTTCTATAGTCCCGTCTTGCTGAAGTTGGCGCACAATTCTCCCGATTGTGGACATATTTGGTCGATTATGCTGACCAAAAATATCACGAAGTGCACGCAATGCATTTTGATTTGAACGCCCATTTTCGCAAAAAGCTTCAACAATCTTAACGCGCTGCTCATTTGCGTACGTCTTCATGGTGGAATTTGTCACACTGGAACAAAGAAATGTCAAATTAAGTTGGACAAGCAACTTCACGTTAAGGTGTGACTCACAATTAACATCGTGCAATATAGTTGGATTACCCTGTACAAATGTACAATATTTCTTTCTTTAAATCTTGTTGACCTATGAAACCCATTCCTTTTCACCTACATCATGAATTCTTGGCCTTGCCTCACCAAACGACAGTTCGTCATGCACTTATAGGGCCTCACGAAGATGAAGTGAAACAAGCAGAAGAAGCCGATGGCCCTCTTGAGTAAAAACTAAAATATCACTTATTAATGCCATTTCTTAAACTACTATTTAATATTTTTTTGTTTGCCGTATGATCTACATATGTCAATCTTAGAAACATGATTTTAAACAGTAGATTGACCCTTTTTACTCGACAGTGGCGATATCTTGACTTAAATATTCAAGGAAACCTGCAAGAGGTAAAATATGCAAAAATAGGCACTATTAAATTGATGCCAAAATTCATAAAAAAGCTCTAAAATGCATAACTGTTCTGTTTATCCTTTAATAGGGCACGCAAAGAAAAACCAAATGGTTTTAAAAACAAGTTAGACTGCTTTATTCGGTTGTTACATAAAATTACAGTTACATAAAAAAATAAATAAATGTAGAAATATAAATATATTTTAATTTGTAATTAGTATTGTGGTTATTTTGTTGAACTATTTATGGTTTTTAATCCAAATTTTTAATATTTTTAATTAGGCTTAAGTTCATGAAATTTAATTTTTATTAAATTATTTTTATGAAGAAAGGAATTTTACAACATGAAAATTAATTAAAATTGTTATTGATAATCTTTCATTCTTGACGTGGCTCGGGCTCGAACCCTGGCCGGCAGGTTACCATGACATGTTTCGATCGCAACCACTCGATCTCCTCAGATGGATTTGCCGTCTTACACTCGCAGCCATCGACGACTGCTGACGTCACTAGTCAAACATCAATCCTTAAACCAAGTTGTATTTTAACATTTGGTAGATTCAGGAAAGCAAATTTCGATCTACAATTTGGTTTAAGGATTGATGTTTGACTAGTGACGTCAGCAGTCGTCGATGGCTGCGAGTGTAAGACGGCAAATCCATCTGAGGAGATCGAGTGGTTGCGATCAAAACATGTCATGGTAACCTGCCGGCCAGGGTTCGAGCCCGAGCCACGTCAAGAACGAAAGATTATCAATAACAATTTTAATTAATTTTCATGTTGTAAAATTCCTTTCTTCATAAAAATAATTTAATAAAAATTAAATTTCATGAACTTAAGCCTAATTAAAAATATTAAAAATTTGGATTTTAATTGGTCTTAAACAGCACCTTAGATTACACAGCCACTAACGCACATTGCCAAAAACGCAGTAAAATAAAATATATCGGGTACGGTTGTTCGTTTAATACACATCCAACAAGTTCTTTCTTTCTTAGACCAATCTCTTAGTATTCCGATCGACTCAGAATCGCTTATAAAGTGATCTAACGATGTCCATCCGTCCGTCTGGCTGGTTGTCTGTCCATGTTAGTCTTGTGCGCAAAGTACACGTTCCAATTTTGTATATAATTTGATCAAATATGGACGAAGTCTCTGCTAATGGTGAGAATCGGTCTATAATTTCACATCCAATTATGATGATATTTAAATTAAATTCGTCCCAAAAATATTTTACTGCAAATTAAATTATTTTCGAATCGGTTCACATTTGCTCAAAGCTCCCATGCTTAAATAGCTTTAACTTCCTTTTAAATGTTAACATTTGTTAACAATTAAGCGACCGTACCTTAAATCCCTTTAAGATAAAAATCAGCGCAAACATCCCAATATGAATTTTAACCTAATATGGGCTTAAGCGATAATAATTTTAGATTTTTTTTTTAAATTTTGTTATAAAATTGCGGAATATTGTGTCTTCAAATGAGCAATTTTTAAAATTTAGGGAATATTTTTAACATTATTCAGGTCATATTTTCCAGTTTTAACTGCATATTTAATGCACATAAATCGCGTTTTAGAGCATATTTCTGGTTTCCCTGGTTATGTGTAACAAGTAAGAATGGTATATTCGGCTGTGCATAATCGTTAATATCCTTCACCTGACGTAATGCAGCATCTAAGACCACAAACACACACATTATCACACAGAAAAAATATGTTCAGTATATTTTTTCGTTTAAAAGACATTTCGCTATTTAGGCGGAAATCAATAATGTTTTTTTAATGTGAAAAAAAAAACAAAAAAGGGAGATTATGACAAAAATTGGAGGCGATCTAAGGTTAGGCTATAATGCCCTACAGTGCAGTTGCTCAATAGACGTCAATGTAGAATTCAATCAATTCGACTTACTAAGAGTATACAGGTAGAATGCCTATCAAAACAGACAAACACCGGGTTTTCCAGGTATTTCTTCCTAATGCCCCGCATTCAAGGACATTGACATAGAAAATAGAGGCAATCTTGGTTTTTTGGTCACTGGTCATTTATGCAAACGACAAATTGTCTGCGCCCCATGGTATATACGTAATGATATTATCCACAGAGATCTCAACGTCCCCACTATCCAGGAGGAAATTACAAAATATTCAATAAGCTACATCGATAAACTAATGGTCCACCCTAACTACCTCGCTCGGGGTTTGCTTCAGTTCGAAGGTCACCAGAGGCTAAAAAGAACCGATACTTTGAGCCTAACCTGAAGACAGTCTTAAAATTTGAATACAGCAGTTAGTGGTTACACTGGTAACAACTAATAAACAACAAGTAGAATTAAGATTTGAATACATATTGTAAATTTCGATAAGAAAGATTCAATAATAAAAATAAATTAAAAAAAAAAAAAAAAAATTTATGCACTGATCTGGTTCAATAGCAACATTCAATGGAGCATGTGCCAACCTATTTCCACTTATTTCTGAGTTGCTTGGAAAACGTATTACAATAGGCAGACAGACAGACAGGCGGTCAGATGGGTATTCTTGAATTAATTTCCCTACTCTGAAGGACCCGAAATAAACATAAATACTTTACAGGGTCTAACATTAATATTGTACAATTACAAATAAAGTGATATATGTAACATCTACTTGTGGTGAAAGGTATACACTCGATTCGGCTTTGATTCGGCAACTGATGAATTTTATTGTATTTATAAAGAATAAAAATTGCGAATTTAGCACGTCATAGAAAAATCTTATTAATAATAGATTTTTTATTCCCAAAAATAACTTTAAGACAAAGTAAAGCTTCTCAAACTGCTAATAAAAAATGTCAGTACTGATCCAAATTACATCCAAAATGGCTTGTATGCAAGGATAACTATTTTCAATAAAATTCAGGAGTAAACTTATGCCCAGAATTCACGGCAGTCCCCAAATGGGCCTTTTTCTCCAAAATAGCATTAACTCGCATGTCAATTTAAAAATGGCAGTAACAATAAAATTCGACATGTATAATTTTCGTGGTATTAAACAAAAGTTAACTCGAATAGATCCCATATAAGAACGACAGGAGCAATTCTTATGTAAAACTAACTTCGTG
Organism: Pollenia angustigena; assembly: GCA_930367215.1. Classification (NCBI taxonomy): domain Eukaryota; kingdom Metazoa; phylum Arthropoda; class Insecta; order Diptera; family Polleniidae; genus Pollenia; species Pollenia angustigena. The sequence continues at coordinate 169,543,987 of OV884059.1, read as the reverse complement.
TTAACTGAGAGGATACTCGTTTAATTAAACTCATTTCCTATTAATTTAAAATTTTAAGATCATTTTTTTTTTATTTTAACGCTCTTTTCTATTACTATCCCAGTTTTGGCAACATATTTGGTTATATTGAAACAAAAGTATACGTATCTATAATTTTTAATTAAGAAATATTCATCATACGCCTTGTATTTTAATACACATACGTATATTTACTTTAATTTCCAAATTTACTTTGTCTTTAAACATTTCATTTGATTATTATTATTATTTTACTAACGAAAATTTTGTTTGTTAAAACAGTTTGTATTTTTTTTACAAATATTTTCCTTGTAACCACTTATTAAGCTATCATGTCCGTTGGAATTGTAGTCTAAAAATTTAAATTCCTCCCCAAAAAAATTTCCAGTAATTGATGGTTTAGTAACACCAGCCAGTATGTAAATTATTTCTATTTTGGTTGCATAATAAAAGTAGTACTTTTGAATTCTCAAATAAAACATTTAACAATCATCTAAAACAATAGACTTTGTCTAAATGTGTTAGTTTGGTTTATTGGCAAGGCGTGTTTACCAAAAAAGAAATCGGTAGTAAAAAAAATAAATACAAATAAAGAATAGAATATAAAATAAATTTCCATTTACATTTTTCAATTTGTAAACTAACAAATAGTTAAATAGAAAATTATAGAGTGTGTTGTTAACAACTCAACATATAAAAACAATTTATTTCATTTAAATTTTTTATATGAAAACCTTAACTACAGGGTGGCACATACTTATGTTACTTATACGCTTCGACCTGACGTGGTCTTTCCAATAACTCTTCGTATACTTTTATAACTTTTAGACCCCAGCACTTTCAATTAATCTTGGATATCTTGGGTAAATGATATACTTTTGGAAGGCCCAAAGAAAAATGCCAATAAATCAAGCTAACGCGGACCTCCTCAGTGGGATAAGCTGTGTGAACAAGCAAGTTTTGTTCTCTACATTTAGCATTAAAAATTTAGCAATAATGGGTTTCATCGTTCACTATTAGTTTGTGATTAAACTTGTTGTTTTCTTAAAACAATTCTTGAAAATGAAATTGAAAATTACCATGTTTTTTAAAGTAAATTCTACAAAAACAAAATGGTTACCCCAGAAGGTAGTCTATCATTGCGAGGGTTGCGGGTTCTATTCCCGCAAGAGACTCTATTCTATTTCACAACACCGGGCTGGAGGTCTAGTATAGGAATGGGCAAAAAATATCGATGTATCAAAAAATCGATATTTAAAAAAAAATCGATATATATCGCCGATATTTAAAATACCGATGTACCGATATAAAGATATTGAAATACGGCTATCGAATTCGATTTTTTTTAAGTCAGTCTACATCAAAAACTCAAAATTTTAGCCGATTTTCAAACAATATGTTTTTTAAAGAATTGGAATCACTGCTTTCATCATATGTTTTTTTAAACTAAAAAGAAGATCTAAAATGATTGCCATTTATAAGAAGAAGAATTTAGAAAAAAGTGATGTTTTCACATTGCAGATTTCTAATTAAAACAGTAAAGTCAAACGAACTTGAAAAGATTTATTTTATGCTTCTTTGGAACAATATATGTGCCTATATACATATGGGCATTTCCATCGTGTCGAACGTGACCATCGTATACATTTAAAGTTAAAAAAAAGTCAAAATAAAACGTATATTTATTTTGGCAATAGATTCAAGTTATAGCTTTTAATTAGCCCTATAATTGGTGCTACTGTTCATTTTGATAAATTGTTTGGTTTTCAAGAAAATTGCAAAAAAAAACAAGGCATTTGCACGTGACGAAAACAGAAGTGGTTTTTGTGGCCATTTTTTCGAATGCCGATTTCATCGAACCCTGAGGCAATATTTGAATGCAAAAATTGTAGAATGTTATGCACTCATATCTCTTAAATATGGCTGTCATTTAAAATAAAAATAATGTATACTTTTTTTTTCTATTAAGCTTTAATCGCTGTCGCACGTGATCTGTCGCACATGAAATTTTTTTCCATGTTGATTAGACCGGGTCGACCTTCATACCAAAAAAAAGTTGTGCCAGTCACCCCCTAGAATGAAATATATGTCAATGAAGTTTCTAAAACAGGAAACATTTTTTTTGCCATGCCCCAAAATAAAGCCCTTTTGGTTTTTTATATTTAGCGCTGCCATTTAAAGTCCGATCTCATCATGTTGCATCGTTTTTCATGGCTTGATAGTGGCTTCATTTTTGTCTTTAGTGACTTTTTAATCCGACCTCAAATTCTGGGCGCCACTTATGCCATCTCGGATCCTTCACCCAAACGTCCAATTTTTTTTTGCGTGCCAAGAAAGTCCTTCTAAAACTACGTGTGTATAGATTTTAATATGCCCACTTTTATTACACGCCTACAAATTAAGCCGCTATTTTCTTTTTCACACACATTCTACATTAAATCAGGTAGAAGCCAATACAAGCAATAATATTTTCATCAGTCACGCCCTAAAATAAAAGGTATATTTATTAAGTTTGAAAAACTTTTAAAAAATTGTTTTTGCCACGCCCTAAATTACAGCCCTTTTTGTTTTATATACATATATAGCATCGTCATTTAAAGTCTAATCTCATCGTATCGTATATCGTTGTTAATGGCTAGAATATGGCTTTATTTTTGAATTTAGTGCTTTTTTTGCTCATCTAGATTTAAATGATTGAAATGTTTATATTAACATAAATAGATCATTTATATTTATAAAAAATTATTTTCAAATTATTAATTTTCACACTTACGATGTCGCACGTGAACAACTTTATGTAAGTACCAAGATCACAAATCTTGCTATTTTACAGAAATTTTTATTTTATTTTAATATTATAAAAAATCTCTGTTTGGCCTGGTAATTTGATGAGCTTTCTACTTTTACTTTCGACGCATTGATAGAAAATGATGTTTTTCAATGTCGCACATGACATCGAAATATGAGATAATACAAAGAAAAAAATTACAGTTATTTGCAATCGCATAGTTTCTTGTACATTAGAAATATCCAAATAAGAAAAGTTGCACTTGTTCCACTTTGCCTTCATAAATCTTGAAATGAGTTATAAACAAATATAAATTTTTTTTACTTTTATTAAATTTGATTGTTTTCCTGTTAAAATATGATAAAACAAAGTCTTTTCAAGAACTTATAATTTTTTTTGTTGCGGTGGACCTTTCGGTGGAAATGCCCATATATTTATAATAATAATAATAATAAAAAGAATGTGCATATATTATTTTATTTGGTAATAGTTTCAGCAAAATACGTTCGATATATCGATAAATCGATATTTTTCAAACAATTAATATCGATACTCTTAAAAAATATCGATTCGATACATATCGATATATTTTTTCAATTTGGCCATCCCTAGTCTAGTAAATTACATTAGAACAAAATTTTTATTTCAAATACGTAAAAATTTCCTCTGATTAAATCATAACGTTAATTATACTCCACTCTGTATATAAAATAAACATAGTTTTATACCCAAAAAAAAAAAAAAAGAAAACACATAATAAACGTTGTTAAATGTTTGATAATTGTAGACTTTACGCTGTATTGTCTCAAAATAACGCTATTAAATATTTAAATGTTAAATTGTTATTTGTTTTAATGGACACATTATTTTGAATAGAATTTTTTATGAAACTTCGTGGGTTAATACAAAATCATTTCATACGGGGAACTTCTTTCGTGATTAAGGACTTTAAACAGAATTGGTAAAGGATATTGTATCAAAAACTTAACTAATAAATACCTATAAGAGTAAATTAAAATTTTAGTTATATTTTCATGTTATTAGTTTTAAAGATATTTATTAACTTATTTTTGCTATCTTTTACCCAGATAATTTAATAAAAATTTCTCAACAACTTCTTTTACTTTATATGAAATTTATATTGGCATATTGCTATCAACAAGTCATATTACAATAAAACACTTTTAATATTCTTCACCACAGGTGTAAAGGGTTAATGTATATAAGTTTTATCATTCCGTTGGTAATTTCTACAATATTGATCTGAAACCCTTCAAAGTACACTCTGCCGAAAATATGGTTTTTACATAGTAGAAATAGTCTTGTTTGGCCTGACAACATCTTCAAATAAGATCAAAAAAGAAAGTAAGCTCCAGAATTCTCTTGTCAAGAAATTGCATTTACATACTTTTATCAGGGATCGTAAATAACATATGGGCATTTCCGTCAAAAGGTCCACCGTGACCGAAAATTTAAAAGTTATTAAAAGCTGATTATTTTACGATATTGTTACAGAGAAATATTTAGATTTTACTAATTTGATAAATTTACTCATAAATTTCTTCACTTAGATAAACAATCAGACTGCAAAGTTGTGCAAACGTAATTTCTTATTTTTGAGAATGTTTTATTGTATGTTTTCTTTAATATTATCTTCATGAAAAGAGGTGATATTTGATGAAAATTAATCCAAAAAAATTTTCTTACATGGTCTGTAATCTAAGGAAGAGTTCAAAGAACAATATGTTATTCGGATTGACGGTAAATTTTTATTTTGTTTGAATCATTATTCAGTTCTATTATTATGGAAAAAATAAATAAATAAAAATTAATCAAGCTCGAGGCCAGTGTTTTTTCGTAAATAAAAATTCCTTTTTTATTTGCTTCCAATATTTCGATCTTCTTTGAAGATCATCATCAGGGATTTCTTTTCAGTGAATTTTTATAAACACAAAAACTTAAAACTATGTTGTTCACACATCGACATCTAGACTTCTAGATCGAAATATTGGAAGCAAATAAAAAAGGAATTTTTATTTACGAAAAAACACTGGCCTCGAGTTTGATTAATTTTTATTAATTTAAATTTCGAAAGGTCGAATAAGAACAACTTTGATTATGGAAAAAATTTCACGTTCGAAATGTCACGTATCGACCCAGATTTTGACTTAAAAAAAAAGAAAATACAAAAGATTTTGGAATCAAATCAAAGACATTTCAATGTTAAAATATTTGTTGTTTGAAATGTTATTGCATTTTTGATGCGTACGACTGTCACGTTCAATTCTTTGGATTTACCCATATTTGGTACCATTTTTAAGGTTTTGACTAGATCTTTCTGGATGTGTATATAGAATTTATTTAAAAATGTTTAACTCTTAAGCTCACATTACAGTTTTTGTGTACTAAGTATATAATTTATTTAATTAAAACTGTAATACAAATTTTATAAAATAAAAACACCAATGTCGCAAACAAAAACTTCATGCCTTCGGCCGCACGCAAAGGGTTTCTTCCCTATGGTATAACAAACACCGGCTTCGCTAGCTTAAGCTTCTCTGCATAGACGGACTTCGGCAGGGCGCAAGGATTTTCTCCTCTATGATATAACAAACACCGGCTTCGCTAACTAAAGATTCTCTGCACCTAAAAAATACTTAAATAAGCCTAAAGAGGAAAATAATATGCGAATACAAAAACAAAATACATATTTGCAAACGTGAGCAAATTACTTTTAGTTTGAGTAGCCACACATATCACTAAGTGGGCGGGGCAGTTTTTTGTTTGCAGTGGGCCCCACGGGGTCAGCCCCTTAAAATTTTAATTTTGGTTTTTTTCTTTTTTAATGCAGAATCGGGTGGCATTTTTCTTTTATTTTTTATCGTAGCCCCGTAAACTGCACTTCAGCCAAATCACATATTTCTATGAAAACTATAAACGTCCATAACTCGAAAACTAAGCGTTTGTGCCAATTTTTTTTTTAAGTTTTTCTTCTTATTTTTCAGTTTTCTATCACCACAGGTACTTTTTTTTAAGCCAAGAAATGTACTTGACGACATCGGGGGCCAGGCAGTTAAACTTATAAAAAGAAATTAATTAATTAAAAGTATTGCCGATAAAATAAATTAAATAAACAAATATAAAATAAAACAAATTAGATTTATTAAATCTCAAAAAATCATTATTAAAAAAGACGTACATACATACATGTGATGCACAGCCCTGAATTGCGTAGTAAGTGAAAAAATAATTATTTTTCAGGAGAGCAAACATACAAAAAAAAAACGTTTTTAAAAGGCAGCATTACCTATTTTAAATTTTCCATCAATTTTCTTACATGGGGTGTAATCTAAGGAAGAGTTCAAAGAGCAATATGCTATTCGGATTAACGATAAATTTTTATTTTATTTTGATCATTATTCAGTTAAATTATTACGGAAACAATTTCACGTTCGAAATGTCACGTATCGACCCAGATTTTGGCTTAAAAAAAGAACATAGAGAAGATTTTGGAATCAAACCAAGACATTTTAATGTTACATTGCTACATAAAATTCTGAAAGTAGTTTGACTAAAAAATTGTGCCAGGTTCCGCTGAATTACGCCTTTTTATACATGGCCAAAAAAACTACTTCTGTTTTTTTCACGTTCGAACCGCTACTTCTTTTGCCATTATCTTTGACCTAGAATCCCGCCCTCCATAAACTTTAGCATAGATAACAGTGCTTTCTTAGTACTTTAATTTAAGGGTTAAGAAAACGTAAAATATTTTTTGCTTAAAATGTTATTGCATTTTTGATGCGTACGACTGTCACGTTCAACACTTTTGAATAACCCATATAACGATAAAAAGATAATAGAGTTAACGGACCCCTATACCGTCATATACCAATAGATTTGTATTGATGTGCTCTTTCAGAAATTATGGTGATCTTGGCAAAACCATCGCAACTCCACATTTTTCTTCTTCGCATGAAAAAAGTGTTTTATATCGCTGCCAATAAATAAAACTACTTTAAAGAGTTTAATTTTTAACCACTAAAATAAAACTCTTTTCAGGAATTGTAATTTTTTCATCTAAAGCCTAGTACTCTGTTCGAATATGCAACAAATGGTGAACAACATTGGTTATTCCACACGAAAATTTTGTTATTTATCAATATGGTCTATGTTGCGATTTTTCAAAACTTAACGTTTTTATTAGTTACAAGTATACAATATTATTTTGCGAAAATAAACAAAACCCATAATCGGGGGTAGTGAACTACATATCAAATTAAATCAACATTGTACTCTCACTAAATAAAACTTCAAGAAATTAGTTTTTACTATTTTTACCAGCTTTAGTGATGATTGGTATTTTTTTCACTAGCACTTAAAAATATGTATTGTTATAACTAACCGTGATTGAATGCATAAAATCTGCACTCAATTCAAATATGTAGTTCAAAATTTAAACTTGCAGCTGTACAAAAACATAATATCAGTAGAATTAAATGTTGTATGTGCGTGGTGTTCTGATGATATGCATAAGCAAAGGAAAGGAAGTTTTCTATTTTAAATTGTATGAAAAAGTTGTTAGTCAAATCGTCAGCTCATTTCTGGTTTGACCTACCGACCATTTTTTAAAAAAATGAGTTGGGTATGAGGAATATATTTTTTTAATACCCTCTTTCTAAATCAAAAACCTGTTTCGCGAAAATGTTTATGGTTTCTGAGATATAAAGCATTAATTTTGCTGCATATCAACTGTTTCAAAATTTTTTAAGTACTGTTTTGCTCTTCAAGCCGTTGTTTGGCGATTGCAGCAAATTCTTCATACAAAAACGTACAAAATAAATTTTACTGTTGCTTTGCTGCATTGCCGTAAGAAAAAATATAGTTAAAGCAAAAGCAAAATAAAATGACAACAAGAAAATTAATTTGTGAAAAATAGTTTTATAAAATAATGCCCCCAACCAAGTGTACGGTTTGCTATGATATGCGAAGTGTTTTTAGCCTACCTAAGGGAAATGCTTCAACATTTTACTACAAACGAAAATTGAATATGTACAATCTTACAGCAACCATTATTATGCCAAATATACCAACTTTCACTTAATGTGCCTTGTGGACGGAAGCTCATAGCGGTCGGAGTGGTAACGATATTGCTAGTGCTTTAATTAAAATTTTAAATAAATTAATAAAAGATTATCCACTAATTAAAACTTTGACATTATGGAGCGATTCTTGCGTGCCTAAAAATAAAAATCAAATTACCGCAACCGCAATCAAAATGTTCTTTAAACAAAATAATATTGATGCCGTCTTCAGAACCAGAACATTCTTTAATTCAAGAAGTGGACTGTGTCCATGGTGTTATTGACCGGTACTTAAAGAATATTGAAATTCATAGTCCTCTTCATTTACTAAATTTGCTTAAAACAATGCCAAATAATATAACAAAACTTAAAGTTATGGAAATGTTTCCGGAAAATTTTCGCACATACTCGTTGGAAGCAAATAAAATGGACTTTCGAAAAGTCCCTTTTGCTAAAATTAAAGTACTTCTATACGGTTAAAATAATGATTTATGTATATATTATGAAACTTCTACCAGAGAGGAAAAATATAAAAATGCAATTTTGGTTTAGTCTGCATCAAAAAATTGTTTGAAAACTCCTGAGAATTTGTTGACGAATGTTTTGAAAATATCGAAACCATCATTTATTTCCAGCGATAAAAATAGAGACAAAAAAGACTTGCTTATATTTCTTCCACGTTTTGATAAAGCTGATTATAAAAATTTACTCAATATAAAGTTTTAAATTTTCTTTTTACTTTTGCATTATTTAAGTTGTTTAATTTGTGGCTTTTTATGTAACTTTTCATAACAGTAGAACTGTTTTTTCTGTTTTTGTAAAGTAAAATCAAATAAAACAAGTTAGAGTGCTATATTCGGCAATTTCTGTTATGATAGCATTATTAATTATGGTTTTAGGTGTACTAAACTGTTTTCCGGGAGTAGGGTTTTTATGGGGCCTAGGGTAAATTATGTACCGATCTTCACGAAATTTCACAGTATCATTTATAGTTCTATAAAACTGTGACGAGCCAACATTTGTTATGATTGCATTATTTTTTTATGGTTTTAGGCGTACTAAACTGTTTTCCGGTAGTAGGGTTTATATGGGGCCTAAGGTAAATTATGGACCGATCGTCACGAAATTTCACAGTGTTATTTCTAGTCCTAAAAAACTGTGACGTACAAAATTTTGTTACGCTAGCGTTATTTTTACGATTTTAGGCGTACTAAACTGTTTCCCGGGATTAGTTTTTATATGGGGCTTAGGGTAAATTATGGACGGATCTTCACGAAATTTAACAGCGTGATCTCCAGTCAAAAAAAACAAATTTTTGCAAAATTTTATCTCATTCCGTGCCTTGTTCCAGCATTTATGTTATTTTTTGTAACAAAATTATCAATTTTTTTAGGTGGTGGTTCCACATTTTGATTCATAGCTCTGGTCCTACTGAACCGATTTGGCTGGATTTCAATCCCAAACTGCTTAGGATAACTACAAGCAATTTGGCACCAAGTTTGTTCAATTCTTTTTAGTTGTTCGAAAGTGAGCGTGTTTTCAACAGACGGACAGACGGACATGGCTAAATCGACTTAGAATTACTCAAGGACCCAGAATATATATACCTTATGGGGTCTGAGATGAATAATAAAAAAATTTCACACGGAATGACAAATTTAATATACCCTCTTCACAACTAATTGTGGTGGAGAGTATAAAAACTATAAAAAAAAATTCATCTCAACAACAAGTTACTCAATACACAGCAATAAGTATACGTATGCAGCACAAAAAGCCACTTTTTTAATTTTTTTTTAGAAAAGTGGCGTATGCGGGACAAAAATATATTTTTCTTTTTCAAAGAAATACTATTAAATTCTAACTTTATTCATGAAAGTGCATTTTTCTTCAAAACATATACCGGAAGCAGTGGTAAAAATATAAAAGAGTTCTATCGGGTACATTTTGAGAAATCTTCGTTTTTCTCCATTCCGCCTTTTTGGCATATGCGCCAAACCAATTCTGAGCTGACGAAATAAGTAAAGCAAAAAAAAAAAAAAATTGCAATATACTGATGATTGCTTTTTTTTTTAAATCAAACTATTTTTTAGGGCAAAATGTTTTGACATTACAATCACTCATGTGTAGTGAGATTGATAATTTTCAATTCATCACTCAACATCAACAAAATTATTGCAATAATTTTGAACTAGTTCACTACCCCCTTCTATGACAAAAACCATGTGTTTTGATAATTGAAGCACAGCCGCGAATAACGTTGTAAACGCCACATTTTGCAAAAACTATGTTTTTGCAGATAACCGTTGACCTCACTCTATTACACAGTTTAAACATCAAATCAACCAAAACTATGCACCTTAACGCCTTCAAAATGGCATACAAAGTGTCAGCCAGTGGAAGAACATTGCAAGTTACTAACAAAATTATGAAACCGAAAAGGTTTCGCAGTGCGGACTAATGTTTTAAAAGCCTTTTGCATAAAAGTTTTTATGATCATTATTTTTAATAATAGAAAAAAAAATTGTTTTTTAAAACAAATAATGCTGCCTGTCAAAAAACGTTTTTTTGCTCTGCTGAAAAATTATTATTTTGTAACTTAAAATGTTATTCGCGGCTGTTCTTTAATTGTCATTGAAAAAAGTAAAACAATTTTATTTCAATAATTTTCTAACTTTTCTACAATTTTCTTTGTGAAGCGCTTGTTATAAACCCCACCTCACATATTCAAAATAAAAAATTACAACTTTCAATTTTATCGTCCAAAATAAAACTCATTTATGGCCAATTTTCAGGAAAATATTTAAATCAATATTAAGTTAATTTTCATAACAAACTTAAATCGTATTTAAAACAGATTGGTTTTTTGAGTTTAATTTGAAAAGTCTTATTTAATTAAGATAAAAGTATGGTAGCACTACTAAATACAAAAAAAAAAAAAAAATATATAAAAAAGTGTATTTATTTACAAGGTGGTCTGAAAAAACAGCTGACGGTTAATGCTTTGCCTGTTTTTGTATTGTTGTGATATTGAGGCCACCTTGCTAAAATATTACAATGGAAACTTAAGTTGAAATTAAGGGCTTAAAAGGGCTTGAAAGCAAAAACAATATTTCATAATTTTGTTGTTGTTTTCTATAGAAATATATATTGAATTTTTAAATTTTTAACGCTGCAAATCTTGTGGCGTTGATAATTTTAAAACGCAATATGTATTTCTGTAGAAAGCAACAACAAAATTTTTACAATGTTTTTGCTTTCAATGTTATTTTTGCATTGCGTTTGCGTTTTAAAAATTTAGGGCCTAAGTGTACCACATCGGTGACTTAAGTTTCACTTAAGTTTTTAGTGAAGAAGAGAATTTTGTATTTAAAACGATTTTAAAAATAAATGTGTTTTAATATCAATCCTGAAAATTGGCCATTAGTATATTTACTTCTTTTTCTAATGTCGCCTTATTTAATTGCAATGCAAACTGATTAGATTGAACTGCCTTACAAATTGTAATTATTTAACCAGCGGCAAGCTTTTGGTGTCAATTATCATAAAATTAGTTTTATTTAATCACGGGAAAAATCAAACTCCTCAAGTGAGTTTTATTTTATGACGGAAAAAAACTCTCTTTTTAAGAGTTTAACTAGACCTTTTATTTTTACGTTGAAAAATAACTGTTTTAGATGGATATTTTTGTTTTTAATTCACAAAATAAATTTTATAAAATACTCTTTGGGATTACTTATAACAGTTACGGTCCCTGACTTTTATAATATCCAAAAAAGATGTGGATTTTTAATTATTACTTCTGTTGCTGTTGTTTGTTAATTAAGACATACGCACATGTGCTGAGAAACACATTTTGCAAAAAAAAAAAAAAAAAAAAAAAAAAAAAAATTGATTACGATTTGCGTTAAAATCGTAATTACTAAAAAATTTTATTCTTTTAACTCGCAAGCAAAGACCAAAGTGACTTCTAAGTGAACTGATATTTATTATAAAACGTATTAATAAATTTTCATTTATGTGGTGTTTATAGAACACGAGCGCCTTACTCGTCCGTTCAACTTACATTTAAAACAAAAACAAAATTTCGAAATTTGTTTCCTTAAAAAAAAAAAATGTTTTTGATCAATTTCAATTAAAACTTCTAAATTAAAAAATTTACTTATTTTATTTGACTTCTGTTTTAATTTTGATTTTGCTTCTTTTTCGTTCAATGACAACCAAATAAAAAAAAAAAAACGCACGAGCCTCAGCACACGCAAAAATTAAATTGGCGATTTTTAACTTACAATTGAATATAGGATCGCGGGTTTTTTAGCACATTGGTGAGAAATAAATCGATTTAGTAAAAAGTTAACTAAAAAACAACTAGTCTTTTTTATGATTAAAAGCCACAAAAAGCTCTTTTCACAATTTCAAAACAAATTCTTGACGGACTGTATATAAGTTGATTTAACGATGTTTCTGTGTGTATGTGAAAATAGGTTTTCCGAAGACCTCAATAACAATGGGACTAGGTGTTAAACATTTTTATCACATATAAAACTAATCAGTTTGTTATTAAAATTTACACAAATGGCTGAGATATCAGCAAAATATCACAATTGCTCTTATGAAAGAGTTCTGATAATCTACACACAGAAAACAAATTGGTTGGGAAACGGTTGCAGTAATAAAATATTGATCAAGTAGAATGATTTATTATTGCAACTATTAAAAATGTATAGTTCTAACTGATTTTTAATTCTCTTGATTATAAAAATGATGTTCCAACTGAAATATGATTCCATCAATTCTTTTATTAGTTATGATAACTAATTTAATTAAGTTCTAAAAATTAGTACAAATGGTTAGAATCACAACCGAATTTAATATAGGGCAATACTGAATATTGGTCATTGCAATCAATAATTTGCTTTCGTCAATAAATTTTGTAATATAAATGATTATTCATTTATTGCAGCTAATTATTGATTGTTGGAACAGATTCAATTCGAGTACAACAAATGAAAATATAATTATTCGGAATTCACAACCAAAAAATAGTTAATAGCCCCAATTGCTTACTAAATTTTCTGTCAAAACATTTGATAGATAAAATTAATTTTTAATATTATATTTAAAAAATATATTTGCGGTCAAAAATGGAAAATGTGAAAAACTTAATAAATAGGGGTAAGTAATTTACGTATTCTTATAGGTATGAACATATACAAGTGCATACATATGTATGTATGAATGTATGTATTATTTTTTATACCCTGCAAATTATATTGGACTTCTTGATCCATGTTGATCCCGGACTGGTCCAATGTAGTGCAAGTATGGACCATGTCATTATTAAAAAGAGTTTGCAGTGAAACGACATGTCTTCGTTTTTTAACGACATGTTTTCGTTTTGAAACGAATTCAAAGCTAATCCTCTGGAGTATACCATGGAGTAGTTTTAAGACTTCCCCTTTGTAATGCAAGCTGGGTTATATGGTCCTGCCCTAGGACATCGTACTGTAAAATAACCAATTTTTTCCATTCATTGAGATTACCTTTGGACAAGTCCTTGCCCCTTATGGGCTTCATTTGACCGGTTAAAAAAAATATTTTGATAACGACAATGAAATCTCTTGTTATGAACACCAATTATGTGTTAATTCAGTTGCACCTATAATTTATTCGGGTATAAGCACAATTTTGTTTCTAATAATCATACTAACAACCAACAATATCTGTTGTTATGAACGATAGTGTACTAAAATTAAAATGTTGCTATCAAAAATATTATGCTAAGCAACGAAATTTTCAGTAATTGGAACCGAATTGTGTGATAGTACATGCAACCGACAAATTCGATTGGCGCCAAATTCGGTTGTGATCACGAATCTGTTTTCTCTGTGTATGAACTTTAATTTTTAACTTTCTTCTTAAAAACTAATTAGAAGCCTAGAAGTGAAAATTAATAACATCGACTTCCTAATGACCGAGTGATAGACAAAAAACTTTTTTTGTGTTCCCATAATAATGGTTTTATTAAAACTGAGCCCAATAAAAAAAAAACTGAATTCGAATTTGTAATAAATTCGCTAACTGGAATTTAAAAAGTCTTATTTTGGACTATTTGGCACTGCAAGCCCCAGTTTTCTTAATGTTCTCATTTCATAAATTTATATATAAAGTTTAATTTATGTAGATTAACAAGGGCTTTATCTTTGTTATAACACCACATACAATTATCTATGTAGCTTGTTTTAGTTATTAATTTTACTCCAAAAAAAATAATAAATAAAAACAATACTACACTTATTGTGTGGTTTAGTGTATTTGTTTTGTGGTAAGCCACACAAATGTATTCCATTGTCTCTTATAAAATTCCTAGAATAGAACAAAATGTACTCATATGAAAATAAATCTCGTAAAGTACTTTTACTTTATCACATAAAGGTCATGTGAAACCGTTAAGTGTTGTAAATTAAAAACAAGGCAAGGTTACCACCCAATTACAATTGTCTCTCGTTATGCTCGTGATTGTATGAGTGCATATATGTACGTATGTATGTGTGCTTAAGCGGATGTGATTACTGTAGCATACATGACACTTTACACTGTTTCGTATTAAGGACGAATGTAACTGTAAATCAGCATGCTTTACTATAGAGTAACACTAAAACAAATTCTTTCATGTAAGTAATTCAAACGCTCTGCTGGATGTTAGTGACAATGAAATTGTATGTTTATGAGGATGTACTGAAAATACACTTTGCCATTGTATTGTACACATGTAATTAAAACTTCAACTGTATGGTAGACATATGCTATTACCATTTTGTAAATGTATCTGTAACATGCATAAGGTTGTTAGCTGTATTGTATACTTGTATCGTATGAGAGTGTTAATTAAGTGTCATGCTTTTTATGGATTGTTTACTTGCGCATTAAGATTTAATTAAATATTTCTAAAGGTAAATTGTAAAATGGTTTTTATTTTTTGTTAATTGCAAAATAGTGTTATATTGCTACAAAAAGTCGAGGTCATGGTTGGAATTCAAAGTAAATTAATTGTTAAATGCAAAAATGTTATAAATGATGAATTAATCATACAACTTAGCAAACGTATTGTAAACATTTTAATATATTTGTAGTAGGTACTAATATAAACTATTTATGTTCCCTGCTGGACAAAATTGGTTTTTGTTTTGGAAAATTTAGAAACTAGCCAATGGTATATAGTAGAGTTTGCTAAAAACCGTAAAAATGTGAAACCGCGGTTTCCGTTTTAAAATGATTAAAGCCGGTTTGTTTCGGTTCGGTTTTCGGTTTTGAAAATATTCTTGTAAAACTACATACATATGGCTTAAAATCACCAAGGTTGTAAATTTCAAGATTGATTTTAAGGCAGTAAAAATCTTAAGCTATAATGATGGCTTTCGTTTATACTATTGCAAAATTTGTATATTAATAAACTTTGACAGGTCAGCGTACACAATTCTAAACTTTTTTTTTTATAAAACTGCTTTTTAGTGAATATCTTTCGGAAAATCTTTATTTCGGGAACGTTTTTCAAAGTATGATTAAATTAACAAAAACAAAACAAAGTCCATAATTTAAGCATCGTTTAATTACACGGGTTTATTATGAATCTATATTATATAAACATTAGCAAAAACCATACATACAAAATCCTTTTCAAGCAAAATACGTCAAAAAATTAAAGAAGTTGCTAATATCGTGCATAAAAGTTTAGAAAAATCAAAATATTCAAAACTCTTATGATCGAATTAACGTGAAAAGACATGAAAAGACTAAAAGTTCTGTTATAAAATAAACTATGTATTTTCTAAAAAAGCTCAATTTATGCGTATTTTATTAGAAAATATTAATGTTCCCGGAAATGACCAATCGTTCCCAGAATGACAAAACTGTAACCGAAATGATGATATTGATATCACAAGGTATAAGTAAGGAACGATTTGAACTGTAAGCAACAGTTTAAATATTAAAGTTATTTATTAGACGATAAGTTAGCAAAAAAATATTAAAAAAATACAAAACAAAAAAAATCCTCAAAATAATAATATTTTCCATTTTTTTTCTTTTTGGTTTATTCTGCTGACGAAGAGATGTTGCCATTTAATCTCTTTCTGTTATTCAGTCATTTTATTCTTAAAAAATTGTTAGTAAGTCGCCCTAGGAAACAATCATTATCATTCCGAGAACGCAACGGTCATTTCGGGAACGTGCCATAATATACGGAAACGTTCCCGAAATGACCGTTCATGAAATGATGATTTCAAATAAATGCGCAACTTGCTTATACAGCGGCCAGTTTAAATGCGACCTGACTTTGTCAATAGTAAAAAATTTGGGGCTACTTTATTATTTCTTGTCGTAAAAACGAATTTCATCAATAATTACATTTAATCAACACGTTCACGAAATGACGGACTATGGATGTACGCTCCACGAATAATGAATTGAAAGTTACTTACCACTTTAATATAACTTATTTGACGATAAATGCATGGACAGTTTTCTTTTTTATTGTTTTCTTCTTCTACTGTCGTTTAACACCTGATGGCTATGTTCACTTAAAACAATTATTTTTTGATTATAATCAATAATTATCTATGCGTTCACGGAAATGACTCGTGCACTATCGGACAAAGTATTTTTGCATTTTTATAATAAGAAATAAATAATGTTTTAGTATCCTTTTCAAAACTAGATTTTGTATAATAATTACGGTGTATTTAGTAATGAATGGAGTAAATACCTTAAATTTTCCATTAATATCTTGGACTTGTTGTTGAAGTTTGTAATTAGGACGCGTTACTTCTTAAATTAAAATTATTGTTTGATGTACACATAAAACAGGTTAGTTGTAGTAATTTATAAATTTTCTTTTCTCAACAAAATCAAGATTTAATACATTAAATTGCTAGCAAACCCAATTCTGCACCTTGGTGATTTTGAGCCATATATGTGACAGTTTCAGTTAAAAGGGACCTATGGGCATAAAATGAGTTTTGGAGAAAAACGATTTTGAAGTTAACAAGTTAATTTTGAAACGCCTAAACTCTTTAACAGCTCGAAACCCGTTATAAAGGGGTTTTGGGGTCGCTGATTTTGAAATTCAAAATGGCGGGTTTTTGAGGATGAAGATTACGAATCTGGTATTTGTTTTTGAAAGTTTTAAATGGTGGATCCAATATGACGGATAATTTTTTTATAACATTATTGGATTTGCTTGCGGATCGTCCCTCACAGGCTCTCTGCGTCACTGATTACGAATCTGTTATTTGATTTTGAAAATTCAAAATGTCGTATCCAATATGGCGGACTATTTTTAATAACATTTCTGGAATCGCATAAAACTCGTCACTTAAGGATTTTCGGGATCCAATGTGGCGGAATATTTTTTTGTAACATTATTGAATTTGTTTGAAACTCGTCAAAATCTAATATCAAAATCGTAATCAGCAGCCCCAACAACCTTTAAGTAACGAGTTTCAAGCAAATCGCGTGATGTTACAGAAAATAGTCAGCCATATTGGATTCGCCATTATGAATTTTCAAAATCTAAGAACAGATTCGTGATCCTGGCTTCACGGTAAGCATTTTGGATAACGTGGTTCACTATGATGACCTACAAATTCCCGCGAACGCGATTCAAATTTTCACGGACGGGTCTAAAACACTGTATGGTCATCCAGGCCAAGATAATGGCCATCCACACAGCCGCGAGACGCATCCGGTACGGTGATATATCTGGAAGGGATATTCACATTATTACCGATAGCAAGGCGGCCATAAGATCCCTGGAGAATATGTTCATCACATCGAGAATTGTCCGAGAATGCCGGATGTCTCTGGAGGAGATAGCGAGACATTCACTGGTCACCCTTAATTGGGTCCCCGGACACAGAGACATACCGGGGAACTGCATGGCGGATTCGTTGGCGTATGCAGGCACCACCTTGAATCAAGACGGTTCAACATATAATGTAGGTGCTTCATTCCCAAGGAGTAAGCAACTCATGGCGCACGAGTTTCATATTATCGCCAGTCAGAGGTGGCACGTTAAAACTACCTTTGGGGAAACCAGGAAAATCTGGCCCATCATAGATGAAAAAATGACACGGCGGGCATTACAGCTGTCCAGAAATCATCTTAGGAACCTGATTGCGGTTATAACTGGCCACTGGCCCATTGGGAGGCACGCCCAGAGGCTGCGGCTCCTTACAATGACTTATGCAGAAGTTGCGACGAGGTGGAGGAGGAAGAGTTAACGGAACATCTTCTCTATATTGCCCGGCATTCGGAGATCTAAGACTCAAAATGTTTGGTCGAAGAGCCCTTGGGGACAAAACTTGTCTCTCTGATGTTGATGTAAACAGGATCCACTCTTTTACTGAATTGACCGGATGGCTGCGTGGGAACACTAGCAGCCAGATAACATAGGACAAATAGGAGACGGTGTGACATGGTAACACAACGGGAACTAATTAATGGACCCACGTGAGCTGTGCTTGATCACGGCTGCCAATGGAACCTAACCTAACCTAATACCAGATTCGTAATCGTCGGTCCCGAAAACCGCCGAAAGGCGAGTTTTAAGTAAACTACAATCACAAAATATTTTCTTACATCGGGTTCTTTTCTTTTTCTTTTCTAATCAAAGGTGTATTTTAAAGCTTACTTATGACAAAAGTAATGAAGTTAGTAAACTGCGGTCTGCTGCATTAGAAAGAGTGTATTGTCTTTTTTAAGAATAACCAAAAAAGTAAAAATCGATTTTTCATACATCCCTTTAACTGAAACTGTCACACATATTTTTGTGTATGTTATGCAATTTTATTAATTGTTTCAATTCTGTTACTTTTATTAAAAAAGAAAAATCTGTTCTTCTTACTATGTACTTATTTTAAGTTTAAAGAATTTTGGAATACCTTGCATTGTTCTAGGCTGTTATTTATAATTTTTTTTACATGCAGTTCGAGTTTTATGTATAAATTGCAATTTCTTTAAGCAAAAATATATACATATTTAAAGTAAAAGCTAAAACCGAGGTTTTCTGGTCGGATTTCGGTTTCGGTTTTTATGCTTTAAAACCGCTGTTTCGATTTCGGTTAAAACAGAACAGCAATCCCTAGTATATAGTATACATAAATTTATATTTTTTATATCATCAAAAAGTAATTTCAATTTTTGGGAATACAAAATTTTAATTTCAAAAGATTTTGTTATTCGTGCTTAATTCCCAGTTTTTATTATTGATAAAAACACTTGAAATTTATTGTTGATGGGATAAGCTATTCCTATGCATTTCACTGGTTGCTTAGGCCAGATCATCAGGAAACTTCATCCATAAAGGTTTTAGACAAACTAAAGATATTAAACCAAATAAAACTGTTAAACGTATAAGAATTATAGCAACAGTTCTACTTGTAACAATATCAAAGTTTAAACAAAACACATCAACAATAAACAACAGTGTGTTCATCTCATCTTACATTTCCCCACTACAATTAGTTGAAATTCTCTCAACATTAATTGTAGTTGTAAGTAGGTTGGGGAAATGTAAGATGAGATGAACCCACTGTTGTTTATTGTTGATGTGTTTTGTTTAAACTTTGATATTGTTACAAGTAGAACTGTTGCTATAATTCTTATACGTTTAACAGTTTTATTTGGTTTAATATCTTTAGTTTGTCTAAAACCTTTATGGATGAAGTTTCCTGATGATCTGGCCTAAGCAACCAGTGAAATGCATAGGAATAGCTTATCCCATCAACAATAAATTTCAAGTGTTTTTATCAATAATAAAAACTGGGAATTAAGCACGAATAACAAAATCTTTTGAAATTAAAATTTTGTATTCCCAAAAATTGAAATTACTTTTTGATAATAAACAGGCAGTGCACGGCCTAAAAACACTTAATTGACAACATCTTTTGTAAGTTGTTGTTTTTTTTCATTTTGTTTTTCTTAACCTACTTACAACTACAATTAATGTTGAGAGAATTTCAACTAATTGTAGTGGGGAAATGTAAGATGAGATGAACACACTGTTGTTTATGTGTTTGAAGAAATCGGCATGACTTTGAATTTTTGTACGGAAAGAAAGTTGGTTGAGAGGTATGTGGTGTAGAAGCCTTCGACACCCTCGCTAGAAAAGTAAAAGTTCTGCCTGTCCATCTAAATAAATTGGTTCTAATCACCCCTTTTTTCACGTCGCTGTCGGTGTTAATTTAAAGTTGTTGACTACTTATCGAAAATGTGACAAACAAAAAAAAAAAAAAAAAAAAAAAATTTAATACACTCACAATATTCTGTACGTTAAATTAACTGAAATTGTAATATAAAATAAATGAAAACTCAGTTAAAAACCGGTCTACTTATTTTTCATTTATTTTTTTATAGAAAAGTTCAAGGCGAATTGACTTTCAGGTGGCGTTGAAAACACAGCTGTGCTACTTTTTTCTTGCATTATTGGGTAGAGACATGTCAAAAGTTGCTTACATTTTTTTATAATTATGTAGAGAAATGTCAAAAGATGTTTATGTTAAATTGTAACTGGAAATTTTTCAAATTACAATTCAAAATAAACTTCAAAGTGAAAAATTAATTATTTTAAAAAAATTAAATTTATAAAATATTAAAAAGTGCAGTTAACGTTTTTAAATTCAAAAATAGAAACAAACATAAAGTGTTTTAAAGAGAAAAAGTGTTGAATATATTAAACTTAAAAACAAAAAATATAAAAAGTTGTTGAATATGCGGATGCAGTACCAGAGTAAGTAAATCTTTTAAAAATTACACTTTATATGGCTTTATAGAAATATTTTGTGTATTTTTATAATAAATATAGATTGTCCATAAAACAAAACTTTGGGTATCCATCGTTTAACAATCCTGCCACAAACATAGCCCCCATGCCAGTGTACAACAATGCAGTTGCATTCTGTGAAGAGCATGCAATGGATCAGTCCTTGCCCCAGTGTCAAGGAATGTTCGAAGTGTTTAAAAGTAATAGAAAATTACAAGCAAAAGTGTTCTCTGATAAAGAAACACAAACTACGTTAGTTTCATATAGAATTCCTTAATATGATAAATTAATAATAATTATTTTATTACTACAGTCCAGAAAGTCCAAGTTACATTGAATCTTATACAAAAAAAATTCAAAGCTTGGAGACAGAAATTAAAGAGCTGAAATGTAACTTGGCCAAGGCAAATGCAGCCGTGGACGCAATGCGCAAAATTTTTACGGATGGGCAGGTCCGCAAAATAATGTTTCCTGGCAATATTAATTGGAGATGGCCAGATATTTCCAGCGCAATTTGTCTGCATGCTGCCGGCCCCAGAGCATATAGCCATTTATAAAAAAAAAGGTTTCCACTACCTCACGTTTCGACGTTGCAGCGCTGGAGTCGTAAAGTGAACCTCAGAGAAGGCATTCTCACAACAGCCATAGGTTTTATGCGTGAAATCACCGACCTTGATCCCGAGGATAAAATTTGTGTACTAGTTTTTGACGAGATGAAGGTAGTGGAAACCTTTGAGTATGATGAAGTTGCTGACGCAGTGAGAACGCCAGTAAATTATGTGCAAGTGGTTATGGTCCGAGGCCTTCGTAAATCGTGGAAGCAACCTGTTTTTTATAGTTTTGACTGCCAAATGACTGTCCAACTCATAGAAAAGATAACGGCTGAACTTCACAAGGTTGGGTTTCTTGTTGTTGCAATGGTATGCGACATGGGGCCACTAATCGTAAGTTATGGAGAGAATTAAATATTTCCCCAGGTAAGTTTTTATATAAAAACACAAACGTACACATTGAAATCATTTTTTAAACCTCTTTCATCTTTTTCTTCGCCGAGGATAAATGATAACAATATTGGTTAGATTTTCTTCGCACTCTGTTATCTTCATTCGACAGCACAAACGGTAAATAAAAAATCGGTAGTATTAAAAAATTATAATAAATATTTAAGTTGCACGGTAAATTTAAATAACTTTGTATAGATATGTTATAAGTTTTACGATTAATTTAATTTTAAATAACACTAACAACGTAATTAAGTTGAACGGTAAATTCAAGTTAAATTAATTTTTATAGATAATAAGTTTTACGATAAATACAATTTTGATATAAAGGTACATATTTAAAAAGTAATTAAGTTCAACGGTAAATTTAAATTTAATTAATTTTTTATAGATAATCGGCCTAATTTATAAAAAAAACCGGTTTAAAAAGGCTTTATGAAACGGATTTTCATACGAAATCCGTTTAATAAACCCTTTTTTAACATGTTTTATTTTTTATAAATAAGGCAGAATAAGTTTAACGGTAAATATAAATTTAATTAATTTTTTAAAGATAATAAGTTTACCGATAAATTAAATTTTAAATAATTTATTGAAATACCTACCACGGTTAATTTAAAGAAATAAAATTTTTAGAAGAATTTTACGATATATATAAATATTAAGACGCGTATAAAATCCACGGTTAATGTTATTAATTTTTAAGAGGTAATAAGTATAGCGATAATGTAATTAATTTTTAACACAAAGTGATGTTTTGCTTTTGCTAACAAAAAATAAAGTTAAAAATTGGGCTAATATTGTTTTATTTTTATAACCGAATGCTTCTTAGAAAAGCCATGGTTCCCGCACCCTATAAATCAATCGGAAAAAATTTTTGTATTTGCTGATGCACCGCACCTAATTAAATTAAGCAGGAATCATTTCTTGGACACTGGGTTAATTTATGAAAAAAACGTTATCACCTCACGCACTTTTGTTGATTTGCTAAAGCACACATTAGCTAGCGACGTCTCAATAACGTTTAAGTTAAGTTCTGAGCATCTTGATGTAAAAGGTCCAGGTACTAAATCAACTATGAAATTATAAATAATCATGGAATAAAATTTTTTTTTTCAAATTTCTAGGTAGACAAAAAGTAAAGCTTGCTACACAGCTATTTTCTCATACCTCGGCAAATGCTATTCTAAGATGCTATTCTTTGGGTATGGAAATGTGCAATCCGGTTATTACCGCTGAGTTTGTGCAATTGGTAAACGACTGGTTTGATGTGCATAACTCAACGCTGGATACATTTAATTACCCTGGAAAGGTAAATTTGGAAGGTTTGTTTATTTTCAATTTTCACAATACCCCTAAAAATTTCCAAATTTGTTTTTTTAAATTTAAGTTAAACGGACAAGTTTTGCAATCGTGTTTTATAAGCCATAAAAAACATAACATATAATAATAAAAACCATGTATAAACGCTTTGGATTGGCATCAATTTTTGTTTTTGACGATTGTAATGATACGGCCGTGAACAATGACTTCCTATTGTGTTTTGTTTCATTCAGACTGATTCTCTGGATATTTGTAACATTTTGTTACCTCTTTAATTTCTTTATCGGTACTATTGACTTTCTTCTTTTTATCCTTTTTGCCAATTTCTTTTAAGCCTGGCGCATTTCCATCTTCACTTTCATTAATTCTAAATCTTCATAGCTGGCATTTAAAACTAAATTTTCTACCGAAAACGGATTTCGACACAGCAGACATTTGCCGGAAGAACTAACTTTTAAGCTCGTTAAGACATAAAACATGCACAAGACCTACAAAACGAAATTTGCCAGGCATTTCCAAGCCAATCAAATTACAGTAATACGGGTCGTGACGGGTGTCACCAGTCCGTTCGTTTTGTCTTCTTCAGCACAGAACAATTGATTGCTGCAAACGTTGTTGGGTCAAAGCATAGTGTATTCAACGATTTTCACGTTCAGTCCTAAAATTGTAAACTAAATTAGTAAAATAATGCATTTTTTAAAACAAAATAAACTCAACCTGTTTTTTTAGACATGTGCTGTAGACTTCTTTTTTCAAACTAATATAGAGAAATGTCAAAAGTTGTTTACAGTTGAATTCGCCTTGTTTATGTTTTTTGAAATACCGACCAACTCAAGCAACAATAAAAAACAGTGTTGTTTTTCGTGTTGTTGACTTGTTGTAGTCTCGCCGCCACCTGAAGTAAATTCGCCTTGGAAAAGTTCATTTAATTTTTACTGTCAAAAATTCAACTCCATATTTCGTAAAAACAAAGGCATATTCAGTTTGTTTTATTAAATTCAGTAATTTTCGTTTACTCCACAAAAGAGCCGAATTTCTAAAAAATACCAGACAGACACCTGTGCGCTTGTTTTTCCAATGAGAGAGAGAGAGTATATTATTGTTTACTTACCCCGTTACACACGTTTGCTTTACTTTTGTTGTACTGACCATGTTGTTTACAGAAAGAATTATTTTGCTTTTAAAATTTAATGTATTTAACTAAATTATTCGAGCAAATAGAAACTGGGAATTGTTGTACACAAAACAAGCAAATCGTTTTTTGAAGACAAGTAAAAATTTATTTTTGGTAGTTAAATTATATAAAATAACTGAATATTCCTTTGTTTTTACGGAATTCGCGGTTGAATTTTTGACAGTAAAAATTAAATAAACTTTTCGTTACTTTAAGTTATATTTTCATTTAATTTTACATAAAGAAGAACTTGACTCAATCAACGGACAATATTAACTGCAACTGAAAATCCGTATTATTATTCACTTGGTTTTTTGAATAACTGTTAGAATCAGTTAAAAATAAATTTGCTCGGAATTTTAAATGGTTATTTATTTAAAAATGACTGAACGGAATACTTCTTAAATAAACTACAGTCCGATACTGTAACAATATTGTGAATGTATATGTGACAGTTTCAGTTAAAAGGGACCTATGGGCAAAAAATTAGTTTTGGAGAAAAACGATTTTAAAGTTAACAAGTTAATTTTTTTTCTTATCAAAGGATTTCAAAGCTTGCTTATGGCAAAAGTAATGCAGATGAAAAACGGTTTGCGGTTTGCTGCATTAGAAAGAGCGTATTGTCTATTTTAAGAATCACCAAAAAGTAAAAATCCATTTTTTTATCCATAGGTCCCTTTTAACTGAAACTGTCACATATATGTATATCATCTCTAATTATATTTTCGTTCTCCAGATATGCACAAATTTATAATGCATTTGTTGGGGAAGTTCCACGCCCACTTCTCCAATCCCGCCCATATTTTTTGGGATGTTGTTGTGATTTTTGTACTAAATTTGGAAACTTTGGAATTTTTCGTTGTGCAGATATAAAGAAATTTTTAATGTGCTTGCATTGGAGTGGCACGCACTCTTCTCTGATTCCGCCCATTTTTTACAGAGGTTGTGTATTGATATCCAAGATGATTGTGCCTAATTTGGAAACTTTAGTTATTGCGGTTCTACAGATATACATTAAAAAAAGGTTAAAAACAATAACAACGATGGATTTATGGGTAAAATTAGAGGCAGTCGGTATTTTTGCTCATATCTCAGTAATTTATGGACTGATCTGAATTTTTGAACTTCTTTTCTCATAAGGATCCATAATATATACACTTGTGGTCTATGATCAATACTGTAAATGTTACAAATCGAATGACACACTTATATATGAGCACTTACTTCGGTGAAGGGTATACAAACTAAAAGTTAAGTGTTTATCCTGGCGCACTTAGTTATTAAAGTTCAGTTCCATAGTGGGCATTTGGCCGAATATTTATTTAATGTATTTTAAAGACATGTAAACTTTTGATGGATTAATTTAATCATTAAATTTTTATAATACGTCCATAAATTCTTTGAAATATTTTTTTATTGCAAACTTCAATTTGAGTCGTCGCAAAATTTTCTGTCGATTAAAATAGCGTCAATTCTACTCGACGTTGAGTTACAAGCGCAGTAAAAAATATCAAATGACTGACAATAGTAATCGATTGTTGTCAAAAATAAAATAATTGTTCCGTTGCCAACGAATTTTGTTGACGCCGACATTCATCATAATAGGGGCAAGTCGAATTCATTACAGGTAATCTCGGTACCACAACAAGTAAAACTCGTACAAAAACCACAGGAAATTTGTTTTTGTAAAATCATTGTACAATGTCAAAAATCAAACAAAACTAAACAAAAAGAAAAATAATAATAAAATTGCAACATATAACAATTATAAAGCTAAGCAAATAATCAGCAGTTCTTTTAAGACCACCCCTATGAATTCGCCTTGTAATAGGGGTGAATGAAATATCAGTCGCAAGGGAAAAAAATAAACGCCACTTAAAATCACAGAAGCCAGAAGATATCGTTAGTTTTCAAAAGGACGACCAAATACAGCAATATAAACAGTAAATGAAGCAATTAACGAAAAAGTCAGCAGCCTGATATTTATAATTTCCACTAATAAGAACTATTCTTAGAAGCGGCTGCAATTTTTTCCACTTGTTCATTTGCCATTGGCAAAACAAAAAACTGTTGCTTTTTCTTCTGATTCACTAAATGTATACAGTCTCAGTCAAACCAACTCAAAAAGCGAGGAGTTGAACACAAATTTTCGTTTTTTATTCGACAGTTTTTGGTTTCGACTGCAGTATTTGAAACATTGAATTTACCAATTTGTAATGTTGCCGTAATAACAATTTTATTAGTATGCTATCTTAAATCAACAAAGTTGCCAAATGTCAAAACTTAAACTTTCTCCCTACGGCCATTTTTTTTAAAAGAAAATCCCTAATAAAAGGTTTTTTTTTCCTTAAGTATAACATCACTGGTCTGACCTAACCCATTTAAAGTCAGCTTAAATATAATAATAAGAATCTAATTAATTTTGACCACTATACTTATCTTCTTTTAAAGTTCGGAAATTATGGCCCAATGTCCTTGTAGCAACTACAGAAATTTATATGTCAAGTGACCTAATTTTGAAATCGATGTCTTCCGATTTGGATGAAATTTGCACCAAGGTTAGTCCTATTGGATAGTAGCTTAGACACCCAGCAAAAACTGATGCTTCCTCGGAAGCAGTAATGTAAGGGAGAATTCGGAGTGAAGCGCTTACAATTCTATGAAATATTACATGAGTTTTGTTTGGAATTCCTCGCGTAGAAGCTCTGCTGTAGAGATCTGAAGATCGCTTATTTCACGCTTTGAAAACTGACATGATTTACGCGTATAAAGTAAGTGAAAAAAATTAAGCATTGAAAAAATTGTTATGTCAGCGCTTAAAAATTTGTGTATAAATCTAAATATATTTTTTGGAATAAAAGGGTTATAGTCTTATAATAATTATGTATGATTTTTGTAAAATTAAGCTTAAATTTTTAATTTTTTATCAAAAGAATTAATGATTTCAGTGCTTCAATAAAGCAGTAGAAAATGCAATTTTAAAAAAACAAATAATCAGCGATTCTCTTCTAATATTTAGCATCGCATTTAAGAATTGTAGGATTGTATGCCTAATCTTTCAGCAGTAGAGTAAGGCAGAAACAAAAAAGGAAGCGGTTGGGATGCAGTATACGTGTTTATTGCTTCCAAATCTTGAAAAATTTTTGCTGGGCACAAATTTTGGAAGACATCGATTTCAAAATTGACATGAAATCTCCCATATATATAGTACCCTGTTCTTCAGAATTCCATTTATACTAATTTCTTACAAACATACCCATTACATACTCTGCAATATGTTGGAGAAATGAGTTGGTAACCCTACAGTGCAAACGTCATATTTTTATAAGCTCTTTAAAAATATTTAAATTTTGCTTAATTTAATAAAAGTTAAAAGTGAAAAAAATGAACACTAGTGATTTAATTTAATTAAACCGCAAGAAATACAAATATATTAAAGAACGGCTCCAACAGTTCGCCGAAGTTTTAAAAACAATAAGATTAATTGCAATCAATGCAAATTAGAAGTAGCAGAAGAGGAAGATTTTATAGAGTGTGACAAGTGCGCCTAAAAATTCTATGTAGCTTGTACAACTTTAGACAAACGAAGATATGAGTATCTGTTAAAGCATGAACAAGAAGAGTATGTATGCCATATTTGTGACAACAATAGTGGTACCCTTAAAGCAGAATTAAATGAGATGAGAACATAATTGAAAACAGAGTTGAAAAAACTAGATCAGCTGTCTCTATTGCAAGAATCCATTAAATTTATGTCAAAACAATTTGACGATAACAAAAACAAAAACAAATTGGAAGTTGTACAAAACGAAAATAAACATTTAAAGAAAGAAAGAAAGTTGAAACCTTAAAAAATTCAATTAAATTTCTTAATGATCAGCGAGTTAAAAATGATTGTCTAGTAACCGGTGTGGAAATTAAAACAGGGGAGTCTGCAGTGGTGTCTATATCAAAACTTACAAGTGATGTTGGTGTAAAATTGCAACCCGAAAGTATCGATGATGCTTATTGTATTAAAAAAAGAAATCAACAGAATAACAAACAGATGGTTGTTGTAAAGTTTAACTCAAAGAAATCAAAAGAAACAATGATCTCAATCAAGCCAATGTTGAAGGAAAAGGAATCGACAAAAAATATTTATGTTAACGACTTTTTAAGTAGACAGAGTCTGAATTTATTAAATTATGCTAAATCATTGAAGAGTGTTGGCTATCGTGCTGTTTATGCTACTAGAGGAAGAGTTTTTGTAAAAAGGAGTGAGTTTTCGAAACCGAGATTTATTGAAAATAAAGAAGAAGTGGATAAACTTTTACTTGAATGCGAAGGTCAGAACACGGAACAACAGTCCTCTGTTAAAGAGATGTTTATTTATCTCCATAATTACAATATTTGAATTATTGCTAATATTTTTGTTTTAAAATTATAAATATACCTCAATGATTAGAAATCAATATTTTTTTAATTTTCATTCTTTTGAACATTTTATAAATACATTTATGGCCATTTTCTCATTAGGCAATTATCTTTTTTCCCAACGAAAAACTGCACATTAAAGAAATTTGGTTTTCTCAATGTCTCATTTGCTTCGATTTTATCGCCAAGCTAACCGGCACTCATCTGCCAATTATTTATATTCCTTTTATTTGCCGTACAGATAAATTCAATCAGCTGACTCCCAACTTTAACATGTATTTTGAATGGCGTTGCCAGCTGTCGGTATATTGAGAAACCCAAAATCTTTAACGGACAGTTTATCGTCCCAATAAATTTATGTTGACATTAAGTAACAGACAGTTTGTCGATACATTGAGAAAATGGCCATTAGTAATTCTTTCTTTAATATTATATCCATTAATATGAAAAGTATTTCTTCAATTAAAAAATTTAATAAATTCAAAATGATGGTTACAATGTTACCGCGACTACCTCATATTATTGCAGTTCAGGAAACATGCCTTAGAAAGGACCAAATTCCACTATATAATATTTCTGGGTATAGTTCAATTCACTGTTGTAGAAGTGATGGTTTTGGAGGCACCTCAATTTTTGTTCGGGACAGCTTAGAGCACAAAATCGAAGAAAATAAAAGTAACGATTTTGTTGATGTAAGAAAAGATAAACTGTTTATTGTTGGTGTTTTGTTTAAGCTTTGATATTGTTACAAGTAAGACTTTGAGTGTTTAAAATTCTTATTCGCTTTAGGGTTTTATTTGTATAATATTTTTAGCTTTTCTAAAATCTTTGGAAAAGGTTTCCTGATGATCTGGCCTAAGCAACCAGTGAAATGCGCATAGAGGCTAGTTTTCCCTCAACAATAAATTTCGGTGAATTTATCAAATATGGAAAATTGGGAATTTAGCACGTCATACAAAAATCTTAATAGTAAATTTTGTATTCCCGTAAATAACTTTGTTGATTATATTGTTTTGGCGTTAAGCAACACCAAATCCAACGGAAAACCGCTATTGCCTATATCATTTTATAGGTCGCAAAAATGTAATACAAATTCTTTTTTAACTATTATTGAAAAATGGCTACATTCCTATGGTCGCCAACCTTGTGTTTTTGTTGGTGATTCTAATAATGATGTTTTTGATAATAATTCCTGCAAAGAGCTTTTTAATTTGCTTGCAAACTTTTATTTTAAAAATTGCCATACGATGTTTACACATACAGATAGTGGAACGTCAATAGACCATGTTTACAGCAATATTTCAAATTTAAATTTCTTGGGTGTTGACTCAGTCGAATGCAAATCGTCCGATCATAACATAATTTCGTGCAGATTGGAAATTGAATATCAAACCAGAGTATTTATGGATGAAAAACGTTTATATTGTGATTATGAGCGTGCAAAAACTCATATTCAATCTCAAATACCAAGAATACGTGCGACGGGAGACCCATCTGAGGATACAACATCGTTAATATCATGTGTAAGTGATGCTATTGAAAGATCTACTATTGTAAAACCACATAAGAACTTGATTAAACAAGAAATTACTCCATGAATAAATGGAAATTTACAAAAATTGATATTATATAAGAAAAAACTTTTAATACAACGAAGAAAAAAGCCCAGTAAGTCAGATATAGATAATAGACTTAAGAGGATAAGTAATGTAATAAAGCGAGCGTGTAATTAATCTATGAACATTTTCTACAAAGACAATTTAAGTGAATTACAACATGATCCGAAACGATGTTGGAAGTTTTTAAATACAACACTTGGTAGAAATCAAAAAAAATCTATTATTGTAATGATGAAGCAATTCTTGATGATCGTCACAAAGCTGTGTTTTAAACAGGCATTTTCTGCAAACAATATCAGAAATAAGGTTGCAAGTTGAAAATATAACTTCAGATTCTTGCAATTCTTTAAGAACATTGTGTCAAATTAATAGTAGATTTCATTTTGAATATACAACAGATGATGAAGTTCTAAGTATTATAGCTAAGCTGTCATCAGGTAAAAGTTCTGTAGCCCGTTTCTGTATTTCTCACATCGTAAAACTTTTCGCATGAAACGTGTGAATTGCAACAAAAATAGTGTGAAATGAAACAAAAAATTGTTTTTCTCACACAAGTGTTTCTGTACCTTTTTTTTGCGAGAATTATCTGTCATTTAAATAATTTTCCAGCAATTATTGGAAGGATGCGAGAAAAAGTGTTTCTATAACAATATTTTGCGAAAAGTTTCTTTCAACAACTGTCAAAATAGGTCACATTTGAAATTGGTGGCGAGAAAAACATAATGTAGATATTTTGAATTTAAAATATGTTTATATACTATTTTTTTTAAATAAATAAAAAAAATAGAAGGAATATAAATGATGAATGCATGATACAAATACAGAAGGTAGTTCCACTCTCTCTTTTTGTCGCCATATTAACGCTCTGACGTTTATCGGAATTATGAAAATGTGTGCTACCATAGTTTATTAAATAATCCCATTTTTCTGTTTTTGTTTTGTTTTCTATTTGAAGTTTGGAAAAATAATATATAAATTTATATTAAACAATTTATATTAAAAAGCTTTAAAATTTGCTCATGTTGAAAATAAGAAGTTACATAAATAAAATATATTTAAAAAAAGTAAAAAGCATTTATCAAACGTTATTTTGTACTTCTGATTCGATGCGGAAGAGTTTGTGCAGCTGTGTCAAACACATAAAAAATATTGGTTCTAGACCCAGAATCGATCTAACGATGTACGTCCGTCCAACTGGCTGGCTTTCCATGCACACTGTGTGCGAAAATTTTAAATGTTTAAAGAACGCAATTTTGAAGATAATTTAATGAATTGTTTTATAGAAAGTTCTACTTGGCACAAGGAAGAACCTTTTTATACCCACAACACAATATTGATAAGGGTATTATGCATTTGTGATCATGTTTGTAATTCCTTAAAATGTTGCTCCCATCCTTACTGAGTCGATCTAACGATGTCCGTCCGTCTGGCTGGCCGACTAGCAGGCTGCATATGTAAAACTTATGCGCAAAGTATAGGTCCCAATTGTAGTGATAATTTGACAAATTTTGGTACAAGGACCAAGCCGGTTGATCGGTCCATAATTTTATGTATCTCCCATACAAACTTCTTTCTGGATTAGGGGCTTTGAGCCCAAAAAGTATGTATATGCTGCTTTTAAGATTAAATTTGGTTTAAACTAATTTTATTGCAATCAAAATCATCTCACCTAATTGCATTGAAATCGGTCGATATTTGACCATTGCTTCCATACAAATACTAATCCCGAAAATAGTTTTTATGCCATTACTTACTTATAAATGTAAGTATTAACATTGAAATTGTCAACAATGACTTTTACAATAGCTACTTTGTCAAAATATTGTGCAGGTGGGTCAAAAATTAACCATAGGTGCGGGCTTAACAAATTAAGCAACGATTTTTTGCCTAAAGTTGAACATCTTAATTCAACATTTGCCCAAATTAATAGTGATTTTTATATAAAAAGCCCAGTTTTATGAAAAAATTTTATATGTAATTAAAATTTGTTGCCGTTTTTAATATGTGGCAACGATTTTTTTAATATTTACAAAAAACAAACTTCAAATAATTCCGATAAACTTCAAAAAAATAATTGTGAGAGAGAAGTGGAACTACCTTGTGTATTTGTATCATGGATGAATCCATAATTTATATGATGAAAATAAACAAAAAACAATTGTTATATTTTGTTATATTAAATTTTTTTTAGCCTTTTCTTGTTTTGGTTTTCATCAGTGTTGCCAGATAAATTTGTGTCAAAATCGTCAATTTCCTGAGAAAAAAATAAAAAAGGTCGTATTTTTTGTTTTAAGAATCGTGCAATTTAAAATCAATTTTAAACAAATTTGTTTCGACTTTTATTATAAAATAATCAAACAAAAACATAGTTAAAGTTACCTGGTAGTTAAAATTAAAAAAATCGGTTCATAAATAAACGGGTTAAGGACCCAGTAAAATCTTACATACAATTCTACTGAAGAACTAATGAATTTTACAAGGGTTGTGCCAAAATTAACAAATTCAAAAGTAAGTCATTTTTTTTTATCTAAATACATTTAGAAAACAGTAGTTATCGAAGTTCTTATGGAAGAAAGCTACTAAATAACGAGTGAAAGAAGCTATCCATTTTGAAAAAGTTTTTACTGGGAGACAAACAAATTTCTTTCTTGCCGGAATAATGGTTTTGGCACAAAAGTGTACATATAAGATAAGAATATCAAATATCAATCATATTTTGTATATGTATATAAGAAGTATTAAATCTTCAAAATAAGCCAAGTCGGTCCATTACTTTCCCTCGAAATTTTGCTTTTGCCGATACCTTTTTTAGGGAAGAGACAAACAATTTCAGGGACAATTTTCACAATAGGGATAAATATAAAAATTTAACCCTTGTTTCTAAAGATATCTTTTTTTCTAATAAACAAATATAAAAATATTTACAATTTTCTTATTTCGAAGACTAAGTGTAAAACGCAACGCCAACAAAGCAAAAACAAAATCAAAAATATTTTATAAATTTGTTGTTGCTTTCTACAGACATTCATATTATTTTAAAAATTCAAGATGAATTTCTATAGAAAGTAACAACAAAATTATAAAATATTTTTTAGCAAAAATCATCAAAGCGTCACTTTGTTAATATCGGAACAAAAAGTCGTCAAGATGACGATAACTCGTCAAATCTGGCAGCCCTGTTTTTATTATATTTATTTCTTTTGTGGACGTTTCGCTTTAATTTGACTCGAAATATTCCAGTATAAACAGAATTTGTTGTGTCTGTTTTCGCATTCAAATACAGAAACACTTTTATCTCATAAATCGAGAAACGATGGAATTTTTTGTTTCACACTTCATGTAAGAAATTTTACGATGCGAGAAATACTGAAACGAGCTACTGGTCATGATAATGTTCCAGCTAAAATGTTATTAAAATGTAAAAATGAGTTTGCATCGTATATTAAAAATATTTTTAATAATATTTAATAGCAGCACATATCCAGACATACTAAAAATACACAAGGTAGTTCCAATTCCCGAGGCTAGCAATGCTTGCACAGCTGATATGTTTCGACCAATTGCTGTTTCGTCGGTCATTGATAATGTTCTTGAACGAATCCTATATAATCAGATTACTACATTTATGAACACTAACAATTCATTCAACGATTATCAATATGGTTTTAGAAAAGGATGTGGCACCGAAGAAGCGGTTGTAAATGTAGTTAATTTTATTTGTAAGGAAAGGATCAAGGAAATAGGGGCGTAGCAGGCATTTTTTATGACTTTTCGAAAGCCTTCGATCTGATTGATCACGAAATTCTTCTCAGGAAACTAAAATATTATGGTATCTGTGGAAGGGAACTTTCGCTTATAGAAAATTATCTTACAAATCGTAAGCAGTTTGTTCAAATTAACAATCAAAAAAGTTTGTTAAGTGATGTTAAATATGGTGTACCACAAGGCAGTGTTTTAGGACCTTTACTGTTAACAATATATTTAAACGACATAAAAAATCTTGAACTATCTGGTAAACTATTTATTTATGCGGATGACATTTCTGTTTTCTATCCATACAAGCACGAAACTGTGGTTAAAGCGTACATGAAGCGCGATGCATCGTTAATAGCTGAGTTTGCAAGAATAAATAAACTGTTTCTAAAGGCAAGTAAAACTCATTTGATAAGGTTTAAGCAGCACAGTAATCATGATACCGATTTTAGCATTTTCGTTGAAGCAAGGGAAGTTGTGAAAGTTCAATCTGTGAAATACTTGGGAATACGACTGCAAAGTAATCTTGTTTGGAATGAACATATATGCAACCTTAAAACAAAAATTGCTCCAGCCATTGGTATTTTATATAAGTTTAAAAATAAATTTGATAAATATACAAAATGTTTAATTTTCCAAGCCTTAATAGAAAGCCATCTGAGTTATTTAGGTGTTTTGAATGGATACAAAAGGAGTGCAGAATTGAATTCTCTACAGCGTATACAGAACAAAGCTTTAAAAATTGTAGCAATTCTTCCTAATAACCACGCAACTATACCATTATATAAAAATATATTTCCACGGGTATTGCCAGTTTATGGAATTTATAAAATTAAACTTTTATTATATGTTTTTAAATGTGTTCATAATATTGGATATCATACAAAACAATTTCAGAGGAACCAAAAGTTAAATGGTGCAGATAAGAAACAACCAAGCAAAGAATCGAATTTGTTGGTAGTCGTGAGTTTAACAATTTGCCACAAAATTTGAAAAATGTTAATAGAATTTCGTTGTTTAAAAATTTATTAAAAACTTATTTATTACAGATATTTATCTGAAATGTACAAATATTAAATTTTAGAAACTTCACAGAAAAAATTATTGGCAGTTTTTTTTCAATTAATAGTGATTTTTGAATTTTAAAATAAATTTGATTACGTTCTTAATTGATTGAATTAAAAAAAAATATTTTTTTCAATTAAAATTTAACTTGATTTTAAGCTTAATTTTAATTATAAGTTTAATTGAATCAATCAACTCAGTTGTTTGAATTGAACACTTTGTTGCTTTCTCCTTGTTGCTTTCCTCCCTCATCAACAGTTTGCGAAAAATGTTACAAGTGCAACTAGCATCGTTATAAATTTATTGTCTTTGCCCTTACATGTACATACACACATCTTATTGTCATCAAAAAAAACAGTAAGCGTCGCGTGCAAAAAAAAAAAACTATCAATAAGTAAAAAATGAACTGAAATTTGTTATAGACGAATTACAATTATGACCACCAACAATGTCAATAATGAGCCTACATACATATGTATATTACGCGTAAAATAAAAATCGCCTTGT
Organism: Pollenia angustigena; assembly: GCA_930367215.1. NCBI lineage: Eukaryota > Metazoa > Arthropoda > Insecta > Diptera > Polleniidae > Pollenia > Pollenia angustigena. The sequence continues at coordinate 169,508,425 of OV884059.1, read as the reverse complement.
GGCTGACCACAGTGTTGACGGTGGTTATGGTCGCAATCGAAATTTGGTGTTTATTTTCTTTGTTTGTTAATTCTTGAATTATTTTTGGCGTCATTTCATGTTGTGCGATTAAGCTTTAAAGTGAATAGGTGAAAAAGTACAGCCAAATTACACAACAAAAACAGTTTTTCGTTTTCAATCTTGAATACCCCGAAGAATCAGAGTTATTCTACGATTTTATACAAAGTTGTGTATATGAAATTCCTCTGTCAAAAAATCTCGCAAAATTTGTACAATTAAGCATGAGCTATTACAATTAAACTAATAAAACAAGTTATTTTTAAACCACACTGAAAAAATTTTCTTCACAGATCCAATGAAATTTACATTAAAATTCAACCTATGTAACCTTTCATTGGATTAATGAAGGATTAATAAAATCAATGACAAAATTTTCATTGATTTTATGAATCCTCATTGAAAAAATGTATAAAATAAACGTTTGTCATTAAACTAATGCCACATTTTCATTGATTTTATGAAACATTTCATTAATCCAATGAAAGGTTACATAGGTTGAATTTTAATGTAAATTTCATTGGATCTGTGAAGAAAATTTTTTCAGTGCATATTTAAATAAAACATATATTTTAAATATTATTATTTTGCTTCATTTAACCATCAACTGAATTGATTTAACAAACTTATTCAATTAACAATTTGTTTGATTGAATAATTTGCGTAATTGAAATTAGAGTGTATTTAAAATACACTGTCTAATTTATTAAATTTAAAATTTAATCGATTTAATGCAAAAATTCAGTCACTGTTTTAATCAATACAATTATTAAAATAATTAATTTTCTGTATTGTAATCAATTACGTTAGTAATTCATTCAATTAAAATATTGATTTTTTTAAATTAATTTGTTAATTCATTCAATTAAAATATTGTCTAATATTAATAATTTTTTCAATTATTTTTGTAATTAAAATGTAAAAACTTTTTAATTGGAAAAAATCCTTGTTTTGCAATTTTTGCAAGTTTGAGTAATTGGTATAATCATTTCGGTGATAGATGCAAAATAAAACAATTTTTTGCTTGTTTCAATTATTTTGGTGATCAAAACCGTTTTTTACTTTTTTCTGTGTTGTTATTACTTTTTTCTTTTGTTAATGGTTTTATTTTAATAAATATTTGTCAGCTATATATTTACCAACTCGCCTCTAAAATGCTAATTAGGCGCAGAGGCTTAAGTGAATACTGAAATTATTTAAATAAATAATAAATAAGTAAAAAAAAATTTATAAAATGACATCTAGAGCCAAATGAGGTTATAATAAAACATTCTGTTAAATAGTAAAGTCTTTTCCTAAGAAAAAATTCTAATATTACCAAACTAAAAACAAATATTAAAAGTTTTACATCTTCTTAACTTTTTTTGTGTTTTCTTTAGCTTTAACAAATGAAAATATGCAAAGTTCTTTAAAGGAAGGATTATTTTACTTTACTTCATATATTATATTTCACTATGGTAATTTATTATTCACTTTCCAAACTATCTCATAAATAGATTTGTATCTTTTTGTGTGTTTTCCGCTTTCTTTTGGTTTACTTAAAACCACTTTGCGTAAATATATTTAAATACCGAAAAAAAGAAAACAATATTAAACACTTAACAAATCAAAACACTATAAATTATAACCAACCAACTAAAGAAACATGACAGGAACATAGGTTTTGCATGCATAAATTATCTTTAACTTCACAAAAACACCTGCCTGAATGCCGCTCAAAATACTCGTATATTTTATTATTATTTTTAAAGCACTCTGACTGCTCTACAACAAATCGTACCGAAAGAAAAGGAAAAACCACATTACCCTAAGGGTTTTATACTTTCTAGATACATACTCATAGAAATGTCAAGACACAGGACTTTATGGAAAGCAGAAAGTTTGTTTTGTGATTCAAACAAAAAAGTAAATAAATATGATTTATAAACATGTCTTGTTTTGAAAAAAGCTGATTAAAGAAAACAATGTTTTTTAAAAAATTTAGAATAAATTTAACTGAAAAAACTGGGGTTTTACAGCCTGGCACACGATATCGATCGACAACCAAAGCAAACGACAACAAGACACTCATATTCGTAAGCGGCACACATTATCTAAAGCTGCCCACTAACTATCGACTTGTCGGACAACAGGTTTTATGTTTCTAACATAGTCCATTTCAGTGTTCAAAAATTAACAGAACATTATTTAGTGTTCGGCTCACACTCCCCGGAACGATATCTATTTTTTTAGTGCTTGTGTAGACGAGCAGAACATTATATAGTTTTCTGTTCTTTTTTAAAAACAGAGCAATTGTAGTGATACTGTAGACAAACATTATATTTAATGTTCTACAATGTTTCTTTTTTTTACATTGATAAAGAAATGAACAAGCAAAAAATTAAACAACGACCACTGAACAAATAGCTTGTGTCTGTAGACATACAGATTCTCATTTACTGAGCACCTTGCATGCTTCTAGGTCCAATACTAACGGAATTCAAAACTACCAGTTAAGGAACAAAAAACTACAAAAAAACTCAATGACAGGTTCTTATCCACTTAAGGTTAGATTACACTATCTCACAAGTCTAACGTATTCCATAATACTTTGTGAGATAGAAATCTAATGAGTTTTGATGCGACTGTCAAAAAATCTAATGTAACATGACAGTTTGTGTTCACACCATCACATTAAGTATAAACAATCACGCATGAAAAAAATGCAAACCTGATCCAATGAAAAGTATTATTGTTTAGAAATGTTTCAAAAAACGATGAAGTCGTATGGAATGTCAAACTTTTTTCATAATACTTGTCATTTTCGTGACACATTGCATTCACACTATCACACTTTGTCATATTACTTGAGTTTTTGACATGTATTAATACAAAGTATAATAGTGTAATCTAGCCTTAAGGGAGGTTCTATATTTTTAAAAGACTCATGATCTATCATCTCGAAGTATTCTTGGGCATCAAAATTTAACACGGGAACTTTAAACTGTCGTATTGAATTAGGCCTCTGTTGCTCTCTTGTACGTATTATTCGACAAAGGGCAAGTTTCCGAATATTTGGTCTTTTATCTTTAATCATAGCCAATAATAAATTCTCCGGGTGCGCGAAATAGGCGTTTCTTTGGATAACTGGATCATCTACATCCTTCAAATATTTTGGAAGATATCTAGTTAAAAAGATGAGTTTCCACAAATGTCTTGGACCTTCCCAGTAAGCTGATTTAACTCTAATACTGAACCAGACCGGTGCATACACAAAACGTAGGCCACTTTATCTGACCTTCCAATTTCAAGTAGTTAAGTGTAAATATATACTGCCTCAGTATATCACCATATGTGGGTAAAACATTTTCATTGAATGGCACTCCAACTCCAAATAACGCACAGTTACTATCTTTTGCACGCGTTAAAGTTGCCATTTAATTTGGTATATTACTTGCCCTAATCTGAAACAAAAGAAATATAAATATGAAAGAAATATAAGTATATAACTAAGAAAACGAAAAACTGGAAAATATGTGAGATTTTGGTGGTAAATCTTCGAAATTCATAAATATTGTGGCACCTCAAGAAATCTGTTTGAAATTATGACATTTTTTCAGGGTGTTACTGATAGCATAAATATTTAATTTTTGGCTCAAGTTCGATCATATTTTGAACGAAACACAAATTGCAAAAGCATTGACTTTTGCGTAATTTTAATTTTTTTTAACAATTTTTAAGGTCGCGGTGGTACCTGAAGATATAATTCGATTTTTTGCAAATTCTAAGGGCACAATCAGTATAGGGAGTAACAACTTTTGACCACCCAAATCTTATCAAATTTTGAAAAAAATTCAAAACGCTACATTTTCGCTCCACCCTATTCCACATACATGATGCGTAAAGCGTTGTACGATGCACCGGCCAATCGACTACAAAAGGATGAGCTCTTATGGATAAACTCGACCAAACTTAAGAGCTTCGGGAACCAAATAACTAATTTCGTCAGAACAAGTATTCTGCTTTCTCAGTGAGTTTTATAGAAAAGAAGTGGTAATGCATAAAAACTAGAGTTTGCTAAAACCCGTAAAAATATGAAACCGTGGTTTCGGTTTTAAAATTATTAAAACCGGTCGGTTTCGGTTCGGTTTGGTTTTAAAAATATCAAAGTTAAACTTCATACATAAACATATATATTTTTTTATTTGTTTCAATTCAGGTACTTTTATTAACACTTGTATACCTGGACCTGGTATTTTTTTTGAATTTTTTCCTTTTTTTATATAATTAGTTAGTATAGACCGAAACATTATGTATTCCTCAATCAAAGTGCTTTTTACAAAAAAATGAGAAAAAAGTGTAAACACCGTGGGCATCGCAATTGCCCCAGTATCAAAAAGCATACGAAACATATAAGAATTCTTTCTTTACAGTTATTCCACTTTCCGACAAAATGTTCCTGCTTTAGCATGCTATAGCCATAAAACTCCTTACATATAAAAGTAGTTCATTAGTGTGAGTTTTTTCAATAGCCACAAAAACTCCATACAAAATACTAGTAGTTCCAGCCAGGCCTAGGTGGTAGTTTGTGCCACAAATTAGGTGTCTACTTAAGAGGTTAAAAGGTAACATTTGTTCTTCTTAATTTTTTTTTTTTGAATTTTAAGAATTTTGAAATACCTTGCTATTGTTGCAAGCTGTTATGTATAAAGTTTTTGTATATGAAGTTCCAGTATTATGTACAATTTGCAATTTCTATAAGCATAAATATATTGTTAAAGTAAATATTAAAACCGACGTTTTTTTGTCGGTTTTCGGTTTCGGTTTTTAGGCATTTAAAACCGTGGTTTCGATTTCAGTTAAAACCGAACAGCAATCCCTAATAAAAACAAACATAATTTACAAATTTCATGATCAAAACAAACCAAGTTAAATAAAAATTATATTTTAATGATGAAACAGAACTGATTCTTCAACTTCAGGCAAAAACTTTAAAGCCCATAATTAAGACGTCGGCAGTAACTTCAAATTCTCTCTCATTTCTTTCGTTTTCTTTTGTTCTTATTTTTCTTTGTTTACAAAATGTATGAAATTGAATGAAAGTATGGTAGCATCAGGGTTGCCAGATTTTTTGAGCTCCATCGCCAAACCGAATGTCAGAAATCGCCAAAAATCGCCAAACGTCAATTTTGTTCAGTTTTCGAAATCTTTTTTTTTTAATTAAATTTTGCATACAAAAAAAATCTGATATAATATTGCAGTCAAAAGTCGCCAAAAACTGAGAAAAAATTCAAAAAAGTCGCCGAAAGTAAATTTTGTTTAATTTTTTTTTTAATTAACATAAAATGGAGATCATTAATTCAGTTAAAAAAAAACTGAAACACAAGTCTATAAGATCACTTCAGGCTCATCGATTTCATTACTATTGTTTTGACCTGCAAACGTACTATTAGATTTAAGCAGTGCTTAAAAAACTGCAGTCGAAGTTGAAAAACTGCCATCTCTTCCACTTTTTCATTTGTCATTGGCCAAAAAGAACTTTTGCTTTACTTGTAATTCATTAAATGTAAATAGTCGCTGTCAAACCAAATCAAAAAGCGAAAAATTGTAGACAAATTTTCGTTTTTTGTTCGGCAGGTTTTGGTTTCGACTGCAGTTTTTTAAACCTTGGAATTAAAATGATAATAAAACAAAAATCATGTGAAAAAAATTAGCCAGATTTTTTTTAAAATAGTAATGATAACAAAAAAGGACAAACTGTTCAAAAATCTATAAGTATGTATGTATATTTATATATATTTAGCTGCAGAGGCCTAACTCCGCTTATGTAAATAAAAGTGCAAATTTTTTATTTCAAAATCGCTGAAATAATATGAATGATAAAAATAGCCAGTAAATCGCCAGTTATATCAAAAATCGCCACAAAAGTCGCCAGTCGCCAAATGGAAAATCCTATCGCCAAACACGTTTCAAAATCGCCACGTTTGGCGAGAAATCGCCATATTGTTAAGAGAATAAGTGTCTATATATGAGAGCATTAGAAAAAACGTCCTTAAAATAAAATTGATTTTATTTCTCGACCACATTGTCTGGCATAATTTTATGTCAAACTGTATGAAAAAACATCGTTTAGCCCCAGTTCTGTTTCATCATTTAATGTAAATTTTTTTTTGCTGTATAAAATAAAAAGTTTTTATAAAACTAAAGAAACGAATAAAAACAAAATTTATTACAACTGAAACAAAAGATGATAATATAAAAAGATACATGCACGACATGAGCGATAAAAAAATTTAAAGCAACAATACCCATCAAATAATGTAAAAAATTTAGCGATGCCTCACTGAGGTAAATGTAAAATAACCGGTTTACTTCCCTCAGTTATGTAAGTTGTTCACTTAAACAAGGTCCTGAAATTAACGATTTGCCTCAAGACTGGTTGTCTTCTTAGTTCTGCATACCTACCATTAATAACAATTAGACACAATTTGTTAATGTTGAGTAGTTTTCTCTTGCCGTTTTAATTTCCCCTGTGGTTGTGCAAGTCCGTTATGAGCCGTTCCAGTCTCTGATTAAAATTGGTTTACCCAACACCTGAAGCTTGCTGGGGGCCTGATATTGACTGGTCTGTTAGATCAAGGCTGACCACAATCCTATATACTCCTCCTTATAAATTCTACACTAATTCTTTGATCAGGCCCCTTCGCCGACTGTAGCTTAAATCTAAATCTCAGGAAAGGAAATCTTTGAAATGCTCGTGCTAAAGTAAAGATAGTATTTGATGTAGGTAGACATGCGCTTGAACTAATACCTTTTAAATCTTGTACATTCAGTCAGTTTTAAACTTAAAATATTGAAGAGGAGTTTAATAAACTCAATTGTAAGTATTTCACTACTTTAAACTCCTTTTTGTAATAAAAGTTACTAGATCCGAGTTCCCGATAAGAGGATTCTTTAATTTTGTTCAAAAAATTTCATCCTCTGATTGTTCTCACCTCAGCCAACTTTGACTAACTGAACAACCTAAACAAAAGCGGCAAGCGTTTTTTTAAACATGAAAATTTTATCGAAATACAATTTCAATAAAACAAACCGACATAGCGATCTATCAAATAAGATTTATCAGCCGGGTGGTTTCTAATTCGCATTATAATGGTTTGTTTCGTATAAATTGTATGCAAATGAGAAGTTTTGACATACAAAAAACGCTTCCGCTCTTATTTAGGTAGCTCAGTAAGACTGACAGTAGTCATAAATAATGGTTTAAGCAGGGTTGCCAGATTTGACGATTTATCGTCATTATGAGGATTTTTTGTTCCGAAACTAGCAAAGTGCCGAGTTACTGATTTTTTTCTAAAAAGTGACGATTTTTTTCAGTCTCCAAAGCCTGAATAAAATTTTAAATTTTCTAACACATTCGTTTTTTAATCTATGAATGTTTAACAATCGTACCTTAACAAGAGAGGAAGACGGATGTGATTTGATATGCCATACATAAGCAACTGCGTCAACGTTATCACGAACAGAAGTGATAGCTTTCTTGATTAATAAAACAGACAAATTATAAATAAAAATAGAAATACAATTTATAGATTGACCTAAGAATAGTTAAATTGCCATTATTAATTAACAATAGTGGTAAACTTCACTATTTAACGAGCTGTCAAAATCGGGTTTCTCAACTGCAAAGCGTTGAGGCCGCTCTATTAAAAAAATAGAAAACGCGTGCTGCTTTTGCTTAGGTACGTCCGTAATATGCAAGTCTTAAGAAACTCTTTAAATGATTATTTTCAGAGTACAAAAACAACAATGTTACACTTTGTTTATCTTTCGTCAAACCATCAGCGAATGAACCTTTTACGACTCTCTGTATAAATCATATTTTTAATAACTATACGGCGAACCTTTCACGAGTTGCAATATAATATCCACATGAGTCTCATACGATTCTTGACATGAATGACTCGTTAGATAATCTTTACACACGTCTTAAACGATTAAAGAAGTGTCTTTCGCTGCGCTATGGAAGGATCTCAGTCGTGTTACAGTTTCCCGTGATAGGAATCTTCTACGATTAAAAACGCGGTCAATGACGATCAAAGACGCTCATCATGAGACACCCAGTATCTTTTACACGATTGAAAATGCTAGCTGGGTATGAAGAAATTATGTTTTTGTTTGTTTGTTTTTTTTTTTTTTATAAAAATCAAACAAAAATTGTTTAAAAAAACCAAAATTTTAAGTTGTCCGATTTGTTTTGGCGATTTTTCGAAACGAAATTGGAGATTTCCTCACAAATTTATCTGGCAGCTCTGTGTTTAAGTTATATTTAAGATTGTTGTTCATTATATGGAGGGCTCAGAGCTGAAGCGAACCAAGTCAAAAATGAAAATTCGATAATAATTTGAGTTTGAGTAAGTGAATTACCATTAATTTCTGGAGCCATTGACATGGGTTTATTACCGTTACCTTTGGAACGAAAAACTTTTTGATTTAGTCCGTTACAGAACTCGATAGAGTTAAACTTTGCGAAGAATTTCACACCAGTTTTGAAATACATTTATGCATTTTATTTTATGACTTGGTTCGGTTCAGCTTTGAACCCTCCATATGTTATAGTGGTAACTAACACAATAAAAGTGCATTAATCATGTTTTTGATCATGAGAGTTAATTTAGTTTAATTAGAAAAAAAAATTAACGAAGTTTTATGCTAATAGCATCGTTTACCATTAAATATCGGAAAGACAGTGAAGATTTCTCGAGGAAGGTCAGGAGAGGATTCCTGATTAGTTTTCTGACTACGGGCAGGAGGGAGTTCCTGGACTTTAAGGGTTTAAATAAAAAGACCAGCGATAATGATTCTAATTCAGAGTACTAAAGTAGTATTAGTTTTTACAATAACGAAGAATGGAGGATGAGGATGAGCTAACTAAACTGAACTTTAAACAAATGAAAACGAACTAAACCTATTCAAAAGCGGCGAACATTAACAATGTATGTTTAAGCAATAATAATACACAATAGGCTAAATCAGAGCCGGAAACCAATTTAATCATGTTTTAGTTTAAACACTATTGATAATGCAATAATAATGCACTACTCATGATATGTTTTCATAATAATGCAAATGTAGTGCACTAATTAGTGGTTTAAAAAAAAAGTATACTACTTTGATTAATTAATGTAGTGTAAAATAGTGCATTTAAAGTGTCAAAGTAAAAAAAGTGTCAAAATATTTTATGATAAATTTAGTGATACGGGAAAAGTAGATCAAATTTCTCAGGTCTACTTAAAACAAGGGCTGGAAAAGTTAATATAATTGTACTTATATTTTTAAAAATGTAACGTAAGTTTTTTGTAAGGCAATTTTCCTCCTTTTATATCAAAAAAATCAACTGAGAAAGGTCAGTAAACTACTGAGGTATTCGACAAATTAATATACATACAGCATATCCAGATCACAGGTGAATTTTAGTTCAAGTACCCAACATTTTATGTATTTAAAAATTTTAAAAACAATGTTTTTTAGGTCAAATAGAATTGGAATAATGTTTTAATTTTTACCCTTTTCAATATCTTTGTTACATATAAATCATAAAATTCTATTGAAGCAACGATTAAAGAAGTAAAAAAAATAATAAATTAAAAATTTCTGATAAAATAAAGAGCAAATAAAAGTATTAAAATCATCACTTTAATTTCAAGCAAAAAGCCAACTTTTGCTCAGGTGTCTTAAAAGCACGATGTATGAAGATTTTCCTTAAAGTTTCTTTACAAAAGTTTCCAATAAAAATACCATTTTTTTAGACATATTTTCATAAATTTTAAAATAATATTTAAGTAACCAAATTGTTGCAGTAGTTTTGTTTTGTTTACTTTGGCTCTACAAAAAGCCAAATAAAATAAGGAAGAACCAAAAAAAAAAAAAAAAAATATACATGATGTATAAAAGAATTCATAACTTAAATATCATTTTCTACGATTCTTTTTTTATGTGTAAAACATTTGTGCCGACTGCCCTGTGTTGGCCCAAAGTCATAAATATATTTCTGATGTTGCTGGTGCTTCAGCTTCAGCTTCTAAGGCTGTTCTTTTCTCCTGGATGTTAAACGAGCAATTTTTGGCATCAAATTTCACACTTGAAACAAAAGCAGGAAAAAAATAATAATAAAATAAATAAAAAGAATGTTAAATGTGCATGAACACATAATTTAACACATTTTTAAGTCAGCAGCAACAACAGCAAACAAACAATATAAAATATATAAAATTGTTTGAAGAATAAAAAAGAAATATCTAAAATAAACCTGAAAAGACATAAAATGTATAAATTTTCTGGCCAATATTCTTTGTTATTCTTTTATTTTTCCACACACACATATTCACAGCTAAACATACATACACACAAAGATATCCAGCATTAAGTATGTGTGTGTGTGTGTGTGTAGACTTAAAAGCTTCCAGGCATTTTCATTGTTTGAAGATTTTTTTTGTTGGGAATATTTTAGCCCTGTTTGTTACAGCTGTTGGTAATTGTATATGATTTGGCTATGTAGTTTTAGATATTGTGCATGTGTGTTGTATTCGAGATATTAAAATTTTAAATTCACTTTGGGTCCTCTTCAAGAAATTTCATAAAATTTTATAAAGAAACATAAATATTCGGCTTGTTGGGAAGTATTAAAGTTAAAATAATGTTTTGAAAGTTCAAATTTATTTGAGATTAAAACACCAAAAAAAAAAAAAAAAAAAAAAATTTTAATCATACAAATTTATAAATGTAAGTTTAACATGAATTTCATTGCTATAGACAATCTCTCAAGAATGTTAATAGTTTCCCAGGTCCCTTGAAAAACTTTAAATAAATTTAAAAAATCCATATAATTTGGTCCCCTCGGTAATTAAAAAAAATATCAAATTATAGCGTTTCAGCGAGCAAGATAAAATGAAACACATCTTCTTCGCTTACCCTTAAAATTGTAAATAATTTAAAAAAAAAATAAATAAATAATAATTTTTATTTGTGCGAGAAATAGCTTTAGATCACTTATCTTAACTGAAGCTTTTTAGTACTGATTTCCTCTCAGGTATGTGATGGAAATTGATTAAGAATACATAATGAATTAAAATTTAAAATATCATATTCAGTATCATCAAAAATTGGTATATGATACATTTTCCTTTCAATATCTTTTTTAAAATTTGTATATATCTTCTTCTTCTTCTATATATATAAAATAGGATGTATGTAACGTATGGAGGCGGGTGACACTGTGAAGTCTGATTTTTGATTTTCGGTTTACGGGTGGAGGGGCGTGGCAAAATCCTCTAAATAATTTGGATGATTTTTTCTTTAAAATGATCGCCATGGTCCAAGTTAGATTAATACGAGAATAAAATTTTGCCCCGCCCACTTTTACGCCCACTTTTTCGAATTACCTAAAATCAGAAAACGGCTCCATCGATTTGAAAAATTTTTCTTTCAAATGTTCGTATTAATCCATTTTAAGTTTTCATCGAGAGAAAAATTTACCAACCCTACTTTTACGCCCACTTTTTCTATTAAGCGCAAAACTTGAGAACGGCTTGAGCGATTTGGACGATTTTATCTTAAAAATTATAAAAATGATTGCCATGGTCCAATTTAGGTTTTTATGGAAAGAAAATTTTGCACCGCCCACTTTTTTCGATTTACCTTAAATCAAAGAACGGATCCATCGATTTGACTAATTTTTCTTTTAAATGTTCGTATTAATCCATTTTACGTTTTCATCGAAAGAAAACTGTACCACGAATACTTTTACGCCCACTTTTTTTATTAAGCGCATAACTTGAGAACGGCTTGACCGATTTGGACGATTTTTTCTTTAAAATCATCGCCATGGTCCAATTTTGGTTTGCCCCGGCCACTTTAACGGCCACTTTTTTCGATTTACCTAAAATCAGAAAACGGCTCCATCGATTTGACTAATTTTTCTTTCAAATGTTCGTATCTTTTTAACGGATTTTAAAAATCGAACGCAAACATTTTTCCTAATATGGACAGGGCAATGTCTGTCGGGTCAGCTAGTTTTAAATATATTTAAATTAAAAAATTATGACTTTACACTGTGGTTCCTCAGGATAGAACACATTTTAAAATAAAAAAACTGTATAAACTGCAAATACGGGTCGAACAAAAAAAAGTTTGCTGTGAAGAAAAAAAATTTATACCGTCAATGACAGTTAAAACACAAAAAACAGTATGACAATGAATTACAACGGTATTCTTTTTTTGTAGTCAAGTATAAAATGCTTCATTTATTTTTTGGGTCAACAGAATAAAACCATTTTCATTTAAACCTGAAATCAGTAGGAGGTTGTGATAAAGCTTTACGAAATTCAAATAAGAGTAACAAATTTCAGTTTGTGACTGCAGTTCGGTAAATCAATATGGAAAGAGAAAGTTCTTTAAATTGGTCGGAAATGGTGAAAATTGATCCAGCATTCTGAAAGGTATTTCTATCGCGAAATCACTATAAAAATCAGACGAAGTCATAATGTTGTAATGAATTATATTAAAAAAATTACAAAGGAGGTACTTGTGCAGCTCTAAAACGTCAAGACAAACGAAAAATTCTTCGCATTAACTTAAATTCAGCCCATTCTTACTATTAAATTAAGCATTCAGCAGGAGTTAGTGCAAGTAATTCAACAGTTCGTTGCGCTATTTGAAGCAGTGAACATTTACAGCTCCGAAAGCTTAAGAAAAAATGAAATGCAATCCGACAACAGCAGCGCCATCAATTTGCCAGAGATCATATGAGATGAGATGTTTTTAGACAACTAAGTGTAAAGGATTGCCGGAAAGTAAGAACGTTAATTTCAAAAAGGGCCAGAATTATTGAATTCAGCGAACTCGAGTTAGCTTTACAAACAGGGTGTCCAGCTTGTTAAAATTTGCGACTAGCAAAGTCTTACTGTTGAGCTTATTTTTTTAATTTATGAAGTAGGGATGTAACGATATGCCTTTTTAACGATGCGATACCAATAATCAAAAAGAAATATCGGCGATACCGATACCAATAAAAAATTTAAATTGAAGGTGAAATTAACAAAACTCAACTAGACAGTTATTTTATTAAACAAATTTACAGTGTTAGAGATTATAATATTTAAAATTTATATTAATAAGATTTTTGTTTAAAAACAAAGTATTCTCAAATTTTGTAGAGATAGACGATTTCGCAAATCCGTTTGAAGCAGACCTGCAGTGCAAAATAGTGAAATGCCCTCTAGATAAATACGAAAATCTAAGATATCTTTCGACTTCTTCTTTAGCTGAACCACAGCGTAGGATGGACAGGGGATAATCCTTCCTAAAATTTTCTTATAACATTTTCACAAACGCTCCAAAAGTTAGTTAAAAAAAAACATATTATTATGGTCCCTGCAATGACAACAAACCTTTGTTGTTTTTAACAAATCTTTTTTGACGATTGATAATATTTTGTTTCTATTTAGCAATAAAGTGTTTACCTCCCTTGAAACTTCAAATATGGCTGAATTTAACAACATAATGTTTTTTATAAAATAAAGCTACAACCATACACCTAAACATATTATGGTTATCACGGCAACCAATATGGTTTAATTTAAAATTTAAATTAATATAATTAGAAAGCAACAATATACTGGTCGTTTGATTTTAACTTGGTTTGCTAGAAATTCTCATTAATTTTATTTTAATTATTGATTAAAATATATAAATTTACGTAGAATAAACTAGTAGAACAGAAAAGAATGGTAATGAAGGTCGTCACAGGCTGGAATATGAATCAAAGGGGATCTTTTATACAAGTGGAACATACCACCTATCAGGAATAACAAATTAAATAAAATTATAATTTGACACTTAACAATTAAATTGAAAGAATGTATGAAATAAATAACCATAATATGATTATCTTTCACCATATTTTTGCTGATTATGACCATAATATGGTTACTTTTATCAAAATTCTGGACAATTTTGATCATATTATGGTTAATTTGGAACGTAATACGTTTAGTTTTGACCATTATTATGGTTAATATTGATTAAAGTATGGTTAATTTTGTCCATATTATGGTTGATTTCGGGAAAATTTTTGTTGATTTGAACCATACTATGGTCATATTTAAACATAATATGGTAACCTGCAAACATAAATATTGTTTAAATCCAACCATAGTATGTTGCTCTTTGAATTTGGTTACCTCCAACCATATTTTCTTCTACGTGTGTAAACTTATAAGAACTTCTTCCATGTGCAGGGGTAACCGTGTCTTTAACACTTTCTCGAAATGCAGTATCGCCTTTATATTGTCCCGAATATGACGATTCAATAAATCTGCAGAAACAAAATCTATTTTTTCTCTTCAATTTAAATAAAGAATGAATATTTTTGGCTCGGTGCAATAACTCCCAGGTGCAATAAGTCCCAAGAAAAAAATGATATTAGACCCAAAAATTTTTCATACAAAAGTGGGAGTAGTTTCATTATGAAATAGCTCCCAGCCCTCTCGGTTTTATTTAATTTTTTTGAAAGTCATTTCATTTTTTGCCTGGGAGTTATTTCATAATGAAATAAAATCCAAATGAAATAATTCCCTGGAAAAAATAACGCGGGAGTAAAATAATTTTATTTTGGTTTTCGGTGTTATTTTATTTGCTGTGGGAGTTATTTCATTTTTTGTAGGAGCTATTTTATTTTCAATTATTTGCAACTTCTTAAAATTGTTTAACATTTTAAACGGTATTTATAAGTGGATAGTTTAAACGGTGGATGTCAAAACGTCCAGTGTCATAGTGTCCATGGATACTGTTCCGAACGAAGGCCGATTTCGCAGAGAAGCTTTAGTTAGCAAAGCCAGTATTTGTTATACCGTTAAAGAGAAATCCGTGCGCTGAAGACTGGATATACAAAGAAGCCGGTGTTTGTTATACCATAGAGGAGATAATCCTTGTACAAGCGATTGTGCCATATGTATGGGTAGTGAATCAAATACCCTGCAAATAAATTTGGACCACCTGATCCATTTTGATAAAATGGACTACTCCATGGACTGGTCCGATGTAATGCAGGCATGGACCACGTCATTGTTAAAAAGTGTTTGTAGTGAGACGATATGTCTTCGTTTTTTAACGACATGCTTTCGTTTTTAAACGACTTCAAAACTAATCCTCTTGAGCATACCATGGAGTAGTTTTAAAACTACTCCTTAGTGGTCCAAAGGTGGGCTATATGGTCCTCTCCTGGGACATCGTAATGTTAAATAGACCAGGTTTTTTCCATACGTTTAAGTTAGTTTTGGACTAGTCCTGGTCCCTTGTGGACTACTCTTTACACGCGTGTTTGGACTGGTCCTATTATTTGCAGGGTATGTACTCTTTTTTTGCCATGCAAGCACCTAAAAACCTCCAATAGCTGCGTGCTTAAACTGCAGGCAGCTGTCATTACAAGAGGTCAGAAAACAATAAAATGACCCATTTGTTGTCAAAATGTTGAGGACTCAAGTTTAGTTTTTTGGTAACCTGATATGTTAATATTTAAGTTAAACGAATATGTAATAAATTTCTTTGGGAGTTCTTTAATTTTTTTTTGCCTTATTTCATTTCTTTTCGATGGCCTGTTTTTGAAAGTTATTTCATTAATGTCTTTAGCAGTTATTTCATAATGAAACAATTCCCAAAAGTTGGGGTTTGCTTCATTTAAGACTTGAAAATTATTTAATTTTTTTGGGATTTATTTCTTTTTTCCAGTTTGTGACTTATTTAATTTATTTTGGGATTTATTTTATTGGGAGTTATTGCACTGGGACTTATTGCACCTGGGGCTTATTTCACAGCAGTGTTGCCATTAGGATACGAAAGATACATTTTTCGTATCTTTTGATGGCTTCACGTACCATGTATATTCCTGACATTTTTCGTATCTTTTGAATCTGTATGCAAAATATACTAAACGTATTAAGACTGATCATCGTAACCGACTCAATACTTATACAATAACAGCTTTCATAATGGTGAAAGAAAACATTAAGGAAGTTTCAACATACGATTCACCTAAATCGAGGATTACAAGTAGTGCGAAGTTGTTGGGAGGAAATATGAACATCTTTTATTTTCAGGAAATTTATATGAATTTTTGATATAATCGCCGTGGTATAAACGCCTTAAATCGTATATTCATTTTTACAAAAATTAATTTGTTTCGATAATATCCAAAGATTGTTACATATAATTAATTTTAATGTTTGCTTATTGTATTTTTAAAAATTACATACCTAATATTTATGACTTAAATAAATATAAAAATGAATTTATATGATATCATTTTTTTACAATATTCATTTAATATGAAATATGTAAAAATGTTATGTTAATAAATGTTAAACGTAAAAAAATGGACTTAAGTTTTTTTTTTCAAAATGTATCTTTTTACAAAAATGTAGCGTAACAATTTTCTCTATAACAAAAGCTTTGCGTTAATTTTCTCTACAATCAAAATTAAGCATAAGTTTTTATTATAACAACAAGTTTTTTAAAATTTTTCTTTGAAACGAAAAATTTCTCTATAACGAAAATTTTGTTTAAGATTTCTTTATGATGAAGACTTAAGTTAAATTTGGTATAGATTTGTCCTTAAACCAAAACTTAGCCTAATTTTTTCTATAACAAAATTTTAGCGTACATTTCCTCTACAGCGTTAATTGAGCTCAAATTGTTTTCTAAGACGAAAATAAAGCATAAATTTTATTTTACCAAAATTTATCTTTAAAGATAATAATCAGTAATTAAGTGTTACAAAGTACTTTAACACAAATTTAGCCTAAATTTTCTCCAAAAGGAAAATTTGGCGTGAATTTTTAATATAACCAAAATTTGGTCAAAATGTTTCTATAACGATTATTTCGCATAAAATTTATCTAAGACGAAAATTAAATGTAAATAAGTTCAAATAGACGAAAAAAAATACAGCGTACATTTTTTCTACAGCGATAATTAACCGTACATATGTGCTTTTCCAGAAATTTAGCCGCAATTATCTTCATAACGAAAATCAAGGGTAATTTTATTTTTCTTAAACAAAAATGTAGGTTAAATTTTTTTACAATAAACATTTTTCGTAAATTTTCTAATAATAAAATTAATAATGAATTTAAAAAATGTTGGCTGTTTAAATGTTATTTACGCTCTTTATTTCACTTTCTTTAAGCCAAAAATTTCCCGCCACTTTTTGACACTAAAAAATTTTTTTTGCATAACTTGTTTATACATTTTTTCGGCAACATAATAAAAAATCAACTTAATAACTTTAACTAAAATCAACAGAACTGTTTATGTTTCATATCCTGTATTTGTGTGAATGCATATGGCGTTAAAAGTAAATGGTCACATATACACACATTCATACATACATATCAACGTTCATGTTTGCATTCATGATTTTGAGGCAAGTGTGTTTAGTTTTCAAATTCAAAAAGATATAAAAATAGTACCACTGATATAAACACACACACACACCATTACATACGTACAAGCATTCGCACTTTGAAAATTCTAATCCAGCCAGCAATCCATGAAATTGATCCCACTCATTCAGTGGTAGAATAAAGTATGCAATTTCAGTTTATACGTTTTAACAAGTGCAATCATTGATGCCACTACAATTGCTGATGCTGATGCTCTTGTTGTTGATGTTTCTTTTTTCAGAGTTGTTGTAGTTGCTGCTGTAGTAGTTATTTTTATTGCTGCAATAGCAGGCAACGTCTTCTACTTGTGGGAACTTAAATTAACTTTATCTGGCAGTTGGTAGTGCCAACGAGGATGTACTTTAAACATCAGCAGCAACTTTGCTGTTGGTGTTATTCGTTCTTTTTTGTTGTTTTGTTGTTTTGATATTTGTTTTTTTTTATTATTACTGTATGTGTATTCATGTAGTTGTTGTTGTCGTTCAATATAAACATTCTTGAATACATCCGTATGTGAACAAACCCTTGTGTACTAATAAATACACTCGTGGAAATAACTATGAGAATCGTATACAAATTCTGTTGTTACTTACTACTGATGCTGTTTGGCTTTTTTAAGTGAGAAATAAAGTTTCTTAACTTATATGTAATTTCTATGACATGATACCTTTTCAATATTGTACGAGAGTCTTTTTGTCGGAACACAGAAAAAAATTACGACAAATCAATTGTCATATTGAACACCATATTCGTCAATACAATTAATTTTTTAATTGAAAAGGCACCAACAACCGAATTTGTAAATATAAAAAAAATATTTGTTAATTCAAATTGTTGATATTTAACAAATATTTTTAACAACGAAGTTGTAATATTGAATAAAATATTTGTTAACAATTATATATAAATTTTATATAAATTTGTTTAAAACAGCATCACAAACACTATAAATATTTATTGCAGCATGCAAACTTAAATACTGGATGCACAATATGCCTTAACATCTGCGTAAATGCGAATCTTGATATCATAGACCAGAATTAAGAACTAAAATAAACAAAAGACCCATTAAATTCTCTTTACTTTTCAAAAATAACTTAACTTACCATAAAGATTGCTTTAGTTTCTCAATAATCTGCCTGTAGTTTGGCCTTTTAATGATTTAAACCAATATAATTAAAAAAAATTTCATATTGGGTTTAAAATTTTTTTGACATAAAATAATTTTTTATGTTTTGATTTTTTAACTGAAACAAATTGTCAATACGACAATTTACAAATATGTTAATTAAGAAAATTGTTAAATAAATTCGAAAAATTTTAAAAAATTTTCTTTAATTACTTAATAACTATTAAATTTTTTTCTGTGAATGACTGTTGAAAAATTAACTTTGCGAATACCGTTTCCAGCAAGAGAAATTGCAAGCGCTTTCACTTTTCAGGCTTTTAAGAAGGTTTACAATTGCATCCTTAATAAACATCTAATCATTTTAGGTCTTTTGGAATAACTTTTAAAAATATTTTCAACATTTTAATTTTCATTCAGAGATTAGGACTGCTAAAATCGTTCTTTAGTTGTTGTATGGAAATGTGTGAGAATGACTTCTCAAATTGAAAAAAAACTCACATCAACAGTTATTTTTTTACTCACTTCGCATTATTAACAAATACAATTATGCTGAGATTAGGCTTAATTCTTAAATATTTCTAGAAGGCTTTCTAGAAGCCTTCAAAGTAGATTCGAGAAGGCAAGGCCCTGGTCTCCAATAACACGCTATGTAAATAAAAATAAAGTTGGAATGCTTCTTTACTACTTCTTCTTCCCCTTGGTGGCCTACTCTGGGATTGATGAGATGATTACATATCGTTAGCTAAAATGTAAAAAGACGTAACTAACAAAAAATTCAAAATCGTGTTTTTGATTGATTATTATAAATGCCATTGAACTACATGTCTACACAAAATTTTACACTTCTGGGATCAAAAATTGCGCTTTTATTAACAAAAAACAAAGGGACGTTACTACAAGTGTGTTTATTTTATAAATGAAAAACTACGTAATTAACGCATGTTTTCTGACATGTTTATAGTTTTCATTTAATAAAGTTTTTTGCTTCTCCTGTAAAATTATATTTTTGTTAGTTACGTCCTTTTGCATTTAGGCTAACGATATACACTTATTGTGTATGAAACTTCCAACCATAATTTTTTGCGTGTAAAAGGGGACTTTAAATCTGTAAAAGTTTTCATAACTAACTTTGTCAATATGCCTTTTAAAAAAGAATCAGTTCAGTTTGTTATCACACATATTTTTGATACAAAATTCGATTTTTTATTAAAAAGCCAAACCTGTTTTTAATCACTGCCAAGCAAAAACTTTTCTTACCTGTAAGCCAGCGAATCACATTACTAAAAACTTATTTATTTGGTTGAAAAGCTTATTAATAGGGCGTGGAACTACATGCAAATGTATGTTTCCTGGAATGTTTAAAACGTAATAAGTTATTTATCCGACTCAGAGTTTTTTCTGATTTTTAATGCAGTATTATATTTCGCTATATAAAATTAAAAAACGCTAAGTTCACACATTGTGTGGTTTTTTTTGCATATATTTTGATTTTGTTCACAAGATTTTTGTTTTTTTTTTTAAACATAACAGATTAAAGCATTCAAACTTATTTTTAAAATGTTTATTTAAAAAATTTGGGACAATAAATGATTTAGTTTAAAATTACAATTTACTATTATTTTTATCCTTGACGCAGCATTGCAATATCAGCGTTCAGCGTTAAGCTGCTTTGATATATTTAACGATCCTGTAAGATATTTTTGCGTTTGAAGTGTTTGAACACACAATCTACAATTAGTTCCAACAAGAATAGGCTGAATTGCTGCAGCGCTATTTTTATTGTGTCACACTGACTAGTGATACTTTTGTTGTGAAACGTATTTTAAAGAATATTATTCAATCTTTTTAAAAATTTGGCATAATTTTTAATAATTAATTGCTTTTTTAGACGAAATGAGGCGTAAACTTATTTCAAATCAAGAAAAAGAATTGAAAAAATTTTGACAAACAAACTAAATAAAATGCAAGAAGCAAAAACCAATCACATATTCAGAAATTCCGTTTAAAACTTTCCTGGAGACTGGAAGTTTCAAATCGTATTTTTTTTAATTCTAAAATTAATTATTTTTATTTCGTTGGTGCCAGGCGCGGATCCAGCTTGAGCCTAACGGGGTGGGGGGGGGGGGGGAATTTTGTATGATGCAAAAAAGTAAAAAAATTTTTTTTACAACTTTATTAAAAATAATGGCCTATATTCATAGTCAAAAATTAAGTCGAATTCAATGTTAATCCATTTAAAGCCGGTTTTAACTTAAAGTCGATTTTATTTTTGACTATGAATATGGGTTAAGATGTGTGTGTATATAATATTAAAAAAAACTCAATATACATTAATCTTTTTAAATAAGCAATTTATGATTTCCATGTGAGGCAAATTAAGACAGTACAGTAAATCTTCTGTCATCGTTGATCTGAGCCATGTTTTTATTCGACGAAGAGTAGGAAATGACCTCCGGCTCGTAGCAGTACTGAAGAGCATTGAAACGAAAATTTGAAATATTTTTCTTAGATTTGGGTTGATATCTTCATCACAGTTTATTAAAGCGTCTACAACGTTATCTGATAGATCAGGCTCAAGTTTAGATGTAAGTAGGTGTTTATCTCTTTTATCAAATATAATCAGCTCATCAGCTAGTTGTGGTTTTAAAAGTTTTGTATCTGTATATGCCTTGATTAGGTAGAAGTTGAAGTATGTTCAATACATTTAGGGTATCTATTGGAAAAGGTGTTTTGAGATCTTCTAAAATAAATTCATTAAGAGGAATGCAACTACAACTCGGTAGTAATCTTCAACATTTGGGATGTGATAATTCCGTTCAAATCTTTTCTTTTCGATTGGAACCGCGATTTGAACGCAAATAACTTAAACTTTTTCAAAAATCGCTTTTAATTGTTCTTTGGCTTTATTTCTTTTCTCTTCAAGGCACATGATTAAACTTTTGATGAGGCTTGATTCTTTTTGAAGATCTATATCGTGCTTTTGTAATATTATACTAAGTGGCTGTGTTACAATAGGTATCACACTTAATATGTATATTCCGCAAATAAATTCAAAAGTACTTAGTGAGTTCCTTAATACAAAGGTAGAGTTATTACCTTTCCACTCATATATTTTTTCCAAAGCTTCTACTATATGATGTACACTTGTTGCAAAGACGCAAAATGAAGAGAGTTTGGCTCCCAAATACTTTGCTAAAACTGTTTTCGCTTAGGATGATTATTAAAAAATTTTGTCGTTTCTTTAACAAATGATACAACTTTTTGTATTGATGGCACTTTATTGCTTTTAGAAATTGAGTGATTTATGGGAATTGCAAGGCTTTTGTTTCGCATTTGTCGCTTTTCCAGAAATTATGAACAGCTCCATTTTCTGCTAACAATAGAGGACGCCCATCTGTACCATATCCTATACAATTTTTTAGGTCAGGAGCAAAATTTGTCAAAGCTTTAAGAACTATTGATGATAGTGCCTTCGCATCAATTGACACATCAACGTCATCAATATCTTTGGAAACCTCTTCAAATGCGTTTACAACAAAGCCAATAAATTCTTCCCTAAAAACTTTTTGTTGTATGTTGAAATATCTTAAAGGTAAGGATATCTGGCTTTTCCCCGACAAATCCGTGCTTTCGTCAAAAATTATGGAATAGAATTTTGATTCATATAATACATACATACATAAATATTGCATTTACAAAGGCTTTTTAATAATTCAAACTCACGCATTAACAAGTCAATCGTTTGGTCTTTGTATATAGATGACACCTGCTGTGATTGAATTGATAACAAGTATTTATTTGAATACGGTAAACTAGGTGTTTCATTGGAAATATCTAATAAATAACTATTAGATAAAGATTTGGATACTTATTGAAAGTTTCGTAAGAGATTCAATAAAAAAACAACAAAATAAAAACCTTGCTGTGGTTTCCAAAAATTTTGTACATTTAAAAAAATATTATTTTTGGGAATTCCCCAGTAAAAACTTTGCCTACAAAATAATGTGTTGAGTAATCAGAAAAACATAAGAGCACTACTTACAATTCTACTGAAAGAACCAATGAACTTAACAAGGGATGTCCCAAAATGAACGCATTAAAAAGTAAGTCATTATTTTTTTATGGATTAATATTTTGTATTGCTGGATCAAATTATATTATTGAGCTTTTACGTAAAAGCTCAATTATTTTTTTACCTGCATACATCCAGAAAAAAGTAGTTATAGAAGTTGTTATAGATGTAGTTATAGAAGAAAGCTACAAAATAAAAGGTTCAAGAAGCTATTCATTTTTGAAAAGTAGGCGAAGTTTTTACTGGGTTTGTATTATCGAAATAAACAAAGCATATATTTATGATTTAGGGGGGGGGGGGGATTATCTTATTCCCCCCCCCCCTGAATCCGCGCCTGGTTGGTGTTGATAAGAATCTTTATAAGCCTTAAGTGCTTCTTAGAATTTATTGGGCATAAAGTTAGAAATATTTTAACTTTCTAAAGTTAAATTCCAATCTTATTTATTAAGCTTGAGGTTTTTCTTTTTTATATAAAAAATTAGATAACATTTATTTTATTAAAATTCCAATATTTCGATACAGCAATGTGTATCATCGTCAGGGAAATAATTAAGCAATAAAAATAACGTTCACAAAAAATAATGAAAAAATAATAACAATTGTCACAATAGAAAAAATTATTTACAATAAGAAACATTTTTATACAAATAATCTCAAGGCGAATTCATGTAAACGGTGGTGTCGATACTACAACAATTAACAACACCAAAAACACAACAATGTATTTTGTTGCTGCTTTCGTTGGCCGATAAGTCAAAAACACAAGCTACTTTTGACATTCCTCTCTCTAATTTAAAAAAAAAGTAGCACAGCTGTGTTTTCAACGCCACCTGAAAGTCAATTCGCCTTGAATAATCTATTACATTCTAAAAAATTTTTTAATTTCCTGCATTGATTTTATACACTAAATGTCTTTAATTTTGTGCTACAAATTTTTATTTTTATTTATAAATTTTTTATTAAGTTTTTATAAAAAAATGCAAAATCCTGCAAGTTTTCAGTAACGAGAAAAACCAGATAAATTGAGAAGGTATTTCTTTTAGTTATTTCAATAAATGTAGAACATTCAATTAAATACAGAACAATTCAAAAAAATAATTCACACAGAAAAAAGAAATGAAATAAAAAATTTTGTATAATATTTACATATACTATTTTTTTTTGTTCAGTGAAAATTTTTTTAGTGCAACATTGGAATAATTCAGGCCGCAGTGATGAAAAATATCTTTTTTTTGCCAAAATTGGAAAGTTGTAATTTTCTTAAAACTTATGAATATTGAAAATGGAAAGTACTTACTATTTTTATGACATTTTCTGTAAACTACGTATATTGACATATTAAAATCGATGGATAAATATTGATTATATTCACAATAAAGTTAAATATCATGTTTTAAGCCAAAATTGAGTTTTGCAGGGAGTGCTCCACGGATTTTTTTTTATAACTTGATGCAGATTCGTCTGAGCTCGTTAAGAATTAATTGCACTGATTAGAATTTTAATCGTTTTTAAGCTACTTTAACGTTATTGTTTATATGATTAAACGCTTCCAACTGAATTTCGACGATATATAAATAGAAAGAGAAATTTTTTTTTTTTTTGTAAAGTTCATTAAAATTAAAATGACATAAAATTTATAATTTTATTACTGGATCATAAAATTATGTATACCTAAAATGAAAAATTTTATATTATAATAAAATCGGTTAACATATGATGATTCTATTAATTTTGAAGTAAAGTTACCTGTTTTAGGTGGCATTGTCACAAGCAACAAACGTATTTCTGTTTATTGAATTAGTATGTTAATGTTTTCCTCCATGTGATGCAACATAGAAACATTGGCTCTACGACCAATATTTCAGCACAAACCCATAAAACCCACTTCCGTATATTGGTGTGGTTATACAATTTTTGAAATAATATTCTAAACCGTTGCATTTTATTCTTGCCAGCGACAGTAACGGTTATAAGTTTTTTACAAATTAATTTTTTATTATTAATTTTTGAATAATATTTTTCCCTTAGAAAATAAAGTTTTTCTAAGGTTAAGTTATTCCTCGAACAAAGGTTATTTCTTGATTTTTACTTATTCCTGGGAAAATAGAAATTATTTTTAAGTTTTTTTACTCGTCAGGAAATTATATATTCCTTATTAATTGACAGATACTTTTTTATTATTTTTTGCTTAAAAATAAGGATTTTCTGTGTTAAAATTAATATTAAGGACGAATTACAGTCTGTGCAAAAGCTCTTATTTGTTAAATTAATTATTTTTATTTATTATTCAATTTAAGAATTTTTTTTCTAAGCACCAAAAAAAAACTTAAAAAATTCTTTTTATTTTTGAGGAATAAATTAAACTTATGTAATAACTTTTTTTCTAAGCAAAAAATAAAAAAAAAACCCAAAATTAATTTTTATTTCCAAAGAAATAAATAAATTTCAGAAAAAGTCGGTAGAGTTGAGTTTTTTAATAAGACTCAAAAAAATAAAAATTAATGAATCTAAACAAGATTTATATTGGTGTATACCTCATGCACGTACCACTTCTCTTTAAGTTTGATTTTTTAAGTTTAAACTTGAAAAATAATCGTTATTTGCAGTGACTGATTTATACAAATGTGAAAGGTATAAATAATTCGGTGCAGCCAGTTTTTCTTAGTGCTAGCAGTGTAATGACAATATTGACGTATACGTTCACCTGTGCCTTTATTGGCGGCCTTTGTATTAGAAAAAAAAAATAATAAAATTATATAATTAAGATATATCAACTACAAAGATTATTTTCGTTAAACGAATATTAGAAGCTAGCTTTCCCTCAACAATAAATTTCAGTGTATTTATCAAATATGAAAAATTGGGAATTTATATTAGTGTTATTTACTAAAGCCCTGCAAGAATGTATTTGTTTCTTTTTCACAGTTCTCCACACCAAGTTATTGTTGTGACAGATACTGTATTTTTTTTAAATTAGTTAGAATGATACATTATGAAAAACCAAATCAATGTTAAAGCAGTAGTTGGTTTCAAACAACTCGTTGTTAAGCAGTAGTTTGATTTAAACACATCAATACAATGTATAAATATATAATAAGTGAACGAAAATACAACACACAACAATTGAGAGTCTATAACACAGTTGCACAGAAAAAAATAAAAATTGATTTCAATTAAAAAATTTGTGATATGAATAAAAAAAATTAATTAAATTTGCACCAGTAAACAAATTAATAGTATCAATTAAACCAGTTGATATTATTAATTAAACGTTTAATTTACTTGATAAAACGTTTTATTCACTTGATTAAATTTTTAATTAAAACTGATTTTAGTTTTGATTAATGCTTTAATTGGTGAAAAATTTTGGAGAATTTTTTCTGTGTGTGTACGGTCAACTTTTCAATACACACTGTGTGATCCCGATGATCGTTTGTTTATTGCTGTGATCGGCAACCTATACTAATAGATTTTGAGATTGAATGCGTTGTATGAATTTTTCATATGTTTTTAAATTCTCTTCAATGTGTGTGCACACGTACGTAATAAAAGAGTGTAAAAAGAATTACTGTTGTTTGGTTTGATTAGTGTGATTTGGTTTAGTGAGTGTGATTTTTTTGTTTCGTTGTTTGGTGGAGTATATTCCATACTCTTTACACTTCGTATTTGGCCTTTTCTAACACGCTAATTAATATCCATTTGCATTTTTGTGTTTATCAGGGGTGTCATAGAAACCGATTTTATCGATATTGGATTTGAAACCGACAAAAAAAATACGTTGGTGTCATGAAATCCAATGTTGTCGGTTTTTTGTTTGAATTACAATTTGTGTCGGTTTTAGGTGTCACAGAAACCAATGTTATCGGTTTTTTTATTGAAAATAAACCAAGCAGCTTACAGGTCTTGTTTTTTTTATTGGAAATTAATCAAGTTGTTAAAAGCTTAATTTTTTATTTTATTTTTCTCAACAGTTAGATTTTTCCCACTGATAAAAGCAAATAAAATTGATTAATTGGTAAAATAGTATTTTTTGCATGTTTCCGGTAGTCTCCGGCAGCGGGCTGCTGCAAATTAGCAGGTCTTCTTCTCATTTTTTCTGCAAACAGCAAATATGCAACAACAGCAGTGGTCATTATATTTATTTATAAAGTTAAACAGCAAATTTGTTTAGATTTTTAATAAATTTAATTTAATTTTTACAAAACAATAAAATTACACAATACCAATGCAAGCAAGTAATAACACCATGGCATTTCTTTCATGTTTACTGTATTACCACTTCTTATTTTCTTTTCTCTAATTTTCCTTTAATTAAAAACCCATATTTTAACAATATTTTAGCACAAAACTCAAAAATTACAAAAATTGCACTTAAAGCTATAAACACATGAGCCAAAACATAAAACAGCTGATTCGAATATCGGTTTTATTTGTATTCGAAAATAACAAATCCGACTTATTTTCATGACACCAAATGAAACCAATATTGGTTTGCTAAGCCGACAATGAGCAAAACCGACTTGGATTCTATGACACCCCTGTATATTTGTTTTTGCTTTATGTGTTTTTCACAATATGTGACAGCGCATAGAGAAAGTGCCTGATGTCATGAGACACCAATACCAACGCGCTCAGTGATGGTACACTAAAGATACACGTATTTAAATCTTTAAAATGGCTCTCCTGAACAAAACCCTTAGGTCCCTTTCTATTTTGCGCGTCACATATTGTATTTGATTCGTTATCAAAGGGCAATCGGCAATCAGCATTTAAAAAAACAAATGAATGTCTTGGAACGGCATTCAAATGCATTCGTGCAGGGCTTTTTTATTTACCCCTTTATTTTCGCAAGCACTTCACCACACGTAAAATATATTTTTTTTTAACAAATTTTTGTATATTAAAACAATGTAACATACAATATTCCTAAACGCAAGGTGAAGGGATCTAATAATTAAAAATTTGTAATATCGAAACTCCCTTAAATTTGTTAGAAATCTTTTATTTTGATTGATTGAGTTCTAAGCCTTTTTTAACATTTTTTTAAAATAGCAAATGTTTAAAAAGGCTTTGATGTAATAACTGTACATATGGATATCTATTAACATTTATAAACAAAATCAAGAATATACATATGAAATTGATATCAAATGCATAATAACAGCATCACAAAAAGATGTTGGTAAAAAAAACAATTTTCTTTCTCTTGCTCTCTTAAAAAAAACTTTGTTTTTCTTTCTTAACTTGTTGGTTACATAAATTTAAAAATTCCTTAGAGTCTTTTGCAGTTTAAGGGTTAATTTAACCTCATTTTCACAGTAAAAGAACATCGTACAAAAATGATAAGAGAAAAAAAAAACGAAACAAAAACACAACAAAAGTTCATTTTCAGATGTAATGAGCTTCATTTATGGCATCAGCTTATACAATTGTGTAATAAGAGTATTTTTTTACCATAACTTTTTCTCGGGAAAGCGGAATATAGATTTGAAGTTCCCGGGATCACAAGAATTTTCATATTTTTAAAAAATGTTTAAGATTTAAAAAGTTTTAAGAAATTAAAACATACTTAATTCTTAGATTAATGGGTTGTTTCCAGGTGACAAACAATTGACTGTGTACTAAAATTTATATGAAAAATTCTCAAAAAAACAACGAGTGATTTGCATATAAATTTTTCTACACAATCAATTGCCTGTCACCTGGAAACAGCACATAAATCTTTTCGTTGATTTTTGTTGAATACAAATTGCGAAACATATCGATATATAATATAGATCTACAATATAGCATTACAAAGGAAAGTCGGATTGTTAAACAATTGACCATTATAATATCAATATTGGCATACTTATTATTTCATCGCATTTTTGTATATAATAAATATTGACGTATGCTGAGAAAAAAATCTCCTTTTTATTGTAATGCATAATTTCACCATGCTACACGGTCCTTTTTTCACTTTGGCTCTTGAATAAAACCTGAAAGTTTAGCTTTCACATAGTACGCTTTTAGCTTGCATTCAATGTTACAACTTTTCCATATTTTAAAGATATTTTTAAACATTTTCTGGAGTAATGTTGTTGATATAAAACTCATTTTATTTTTTATTAATGGCTTAATTGAAAAATAAAAAAAAACCTGGCGAAAGTTCTTGTTTTCATTTCTATTTTCACCAATTCTGCTTAACCTTCATAAGGTCTTCAAATTTGCTGACGTTAACGGTCTTTGGGTCAAATTTGACCCAAATAGAAATTTTATATAAAAACTCACTTTTTTCAATTAAGTATGTTTTAAAAGTTGATATTTTATTTCTAGATTCATTCAGTATATTGAAGCTGTATTTATTGTAAACATTTATTGCGAATACAAAAGTACATTTAACATAAAGGGGTGTTATTTGTTTTGTGACATAATTTGCAATGACTTATTTGTGACATATTTTTGACTGAAAAACAAATTTTTCCCTTGGTTGTGGTTGACGATGACGAGTGCTGTCCCTGCTCAGCTACTACATGCACTTTTTCGAAATTTTTCGTGAAAACTAGTCTTTGGGTAATTTTGGCTGCTTGATATAGGGCGCGGCAAGACAAAAGCCTAAATTTTCTAAGAAATGTCGACGTTTGGCAAAACAGTTTTCATTCTAGCCATTTTTAACTGATGTTAATAATAGCTTTTAGTTGCCAAAAGCTCTGGTGGCAATTCAATCTTGTTTTTGTATAAAGTTCCTGCTTAAGTAATTGGCTTCACTAGCAATTTTTGTCCCAATTAATACGATGTAAAACAATTGTCTGTAGTCACACTGTGACATTCAAACAAACTGTCAATTCAAGAACTACAAGCAAAAATTTGTTTATTTTAGACAAAGCTCCTATTTATTTGCCTGTATACGGTTGTACATTCCAGGTTTACCGAATCAACCCATAGGTTTTTATAGCACACGTTTTGGCGCAAACTTCCCTAAAATTTTACGTTCACTGTGAGTATCCAAGTTGTCCAGTCCCAGTACTATCGAAAGATTTGTAAATCTGTTCAACGGCATGATTGCTCTAAAAATAGGTTTCCTTCCACAACATCCCACACTGCACTTTCATTATTTGATCTATACAATTCAGCTTACTAGAGAACCAGCTTACTAGAGAACCAATAAAAGCGAAATTTTGGTGTCTCCAACTTCAGCCCAATCAATACCAAATACATATTTACCCTCAATATTAGCAAACCTCAAAACAACGCATGCCACAAGGGGTGAAAAAAAAATAATTAACAACTGGAAATCTCTAACAAAAATTTAAGAATTTTGCTACAGGTCAAATATGACCCAAAGACCTTAAGTGCAAAATTTTTTCTAAATATTTTTTTCGCCAATATTATTTTTTGAAAACCCAACGTAGTTGTTGGCATTTAGCATTAAATAAAAGTCATAAAATATAAAAAATAAAAGCCACTCACTCTTAGAAAAAATTTAACTTTTATTTCAAAATGGGTCAGATTTGACCCGAAGACCTTATGAAGGGTAAATAGTTAAATGTATGTATTTGTTGGGCTCTGCTCTAGAGCCTTAATCGTTTTTAATCGCCATAAAAAACTGTTTTATGAAAAAACTAATTTAAAGACTTGGAATACTTTTTTTGAAGAAGCCCCTTACTGCTTGTTTAGAAAATACATGTAACTTTTTCGAATATTTAATTCAGACAAAAATCTATTACGCACCGAAAACATCGCAAATCGGTCATTCGCAATTGTCTGTTATTGGTGTGAACTTCACGTTCTTTGCATAGTCCCTAAAACAAATCCTTTGATTTAATGAAAAATTTTAAAATTTTAGTCTAAAAAAAATCCCTTTTTTCCCTACAACCACAAAAATGTCCCTACACTTTTCCCTACGTTAAAATTTTATTGTTTTAAGCAACAGGCGACATTTTGTAATATATTTTGAAATATTTTTGTTTAATATAAAGGGTGGTTACATTTTAAGAGCCGATATTAATTTTGAATAAAACACAAATTATTTTGGAAATTATTGTCATTTCTTTTTATTATGATAATATTGGTATGGTTCAATTATGAATGGAACAAAATATCGGCCAAATGGCCGCCGTGTCCTCGGCGGCACACCTCCATCCGATGGTTCAAATTTTTGATGACGCTGAGGCATAATTGAGGTTCTATGCCGTTAATGTGCCGAATTATCTCATCCTTTAGCTCTTGAAATGTTGCTGGCTTATCGACGTAAACCTTTTCTTTCAAATAACCCCAAAGAAAGAAGTCCAGCGGTGTTAAATCACATTACCTTTGCGGCCAATTGACATCGACACCACTTGAGATAACACATCCATTGAATTTGTCGCGCAAAAGAGCCATTGTTTCGTTAGCTGTGTGGCAAGTGGCACCGTCCTGTTGAAACCACATATCGTCCACATCCATATCTTTCGATTTCGATCGTTATCATATCACGATAGCGAACACCATTCACAGTAACTGCCTGACCGGCCTCATTTTGGATAAAAATACGGCCCGATGATGCCGCCAGCCCATAAACCGCCCCAATCAGTCACTCTTTGTGGGTGCATTGGTTTTTCGGCAATCACTCTTGGATTATCAACTTCCCAAATGCGGCAATTTTGCTTATTGACGAATCCACTGAGGTGAAAATGTGCCTCATCACTGAATCACTAAGTGCCCGATATGCATTTTGGTTTGAACGCCCATTTTCATAATTAGCCAGAATAACTTTTACGCGTTGCTCGATTGTGTATCTTTTCATGGTTTAAATTGAGTTAGTCTGAAATTGAGAAATGTCAAATAAAATGCAGAAAAAAACTTGAAGTTTAGGTGTGGTTCACATTCAACATCGGCCCTTAAATTTTAACCACCCTTTACTATCTAATAAGCAAACTTGGTGCCAAATTAAAGAAAAGAATCAGTAGAATTTTAAACAGTTTTTACTTCAGTTCCACTTAACAAAATTTAAAAAAAATTCCTTTTAATCCTAAAAAGTTTTTATAAATTTAAAAAAAAAAAATTCGAATTCGTTCTCGGTACAAAATGACACTCTATGTAGAAATTTAATTCATTATGAATGTGAGTGCGAATGCAAATGGCAAAAATTAACGAATAGTTCGCAAATGAGAACCCGAATATTCGTTGCCCCCATTATATATACGTACATGGTTTTGGCAATTGTTGAAGACGGCCAGGCCTATAGGTCTCATAGTATAAGGTTTTTGTTAAAAAATACTACATTTAATTTTCAAATTTAATTCTATGCAATATGTATATTGAAAATGAGATAATATTTTGAAAATGCCTTACATTTGCCCTTAAATAAAAAATATGTCCTCTTTTCTCTACGGTTGAAATTTTCTGAAAAAAGGGAAAATTCCCTACTATTGGCATCACTGGTTGGGTTAATTTTGTTGAAGAATAAAAAATTTTAAAAAACCCTTAATTAAGTTTTAAAAGAAGTCTGGCAGAATAATTTCGATTGTTGAAAAAAAAACTACAAACTGTGTTAAATTTCTACAGAAAAAAACCTTTCCCGGCAATCCTTTATTAAATATTCGGAAAAGTGTGCATAGAAAAGAACGGAATTTCCCGGAATAACCGGGGAGGGTTATTATGTGGATAGAAACCCTAATAATATTGTGTTCGGTAACATTTCTTTACAATCTGCTTCATTTGGCTCGTTGGCTGCTGTTCATTTTGGCTAAACTTTTTTTTCCTTTTTTAGTTTTCATCTTAACTTAAAATGTCCGACGAGGACAGTTTTGTATTAATAAATGTGTTTATTTCGTTCTGTAGCACTCTGACAACCCACCTCCTTAGTGTTAAGCGTTAAGCTATTTATATTACTTGTGTGTCCTGGTATTTAATTTTTGCAGTTCATTTTCGGTTTTAATTATTCTTGCACTTAAATAAATGTTGCTGTCATGTTCTATTATCCTTTTGTCCACATGACAAACGATGTCTGCGTCGTGCGTACTTAACAGTGTAATTCCACAACAATCATTTATTTTATTTGTTTTTTTTTATATTTTTATTAAATTTAATTGAAAACAAAGCAAAGAAATTCCATCAAACAATAGTCTTTTGTTTAGTTGGTTACGGGGTTTTTTAAATAAAGAAAAAAATGTAAAATGAAAAATAAGTTTTGTTTTAGTTTTGGGTCATTTATTTCAAAAGAATTTTAAGGCAATAATTATGTCTGCTTCATAATTAATATTTAAAATTATTAAATTTTATGAAGACATTTTTCAAAATTATTGCAAATCTTTTTTTACATCATTCCAAAATCTTTCAAAATATCATTTATATTTAGACCTTTATAATGTTAATTTTAAGTGAGTTTTTCTCTGTGGGAAGAAAAATGAGTCACGATATTGTTTAATTTTCTACTCAATATCTCATCGAAATTAGGAAATATCTAAACATTTGAGAAGTATGTAAAAAAATTTATATAATGGGTCACCTGGTAGCAGGCGCGGATTCAGGGGGGGGGGGGGGGGGGGGTGGGAAATAAGGAAATTTCCCCCCGTAAATTATAAAAATATGTTTTGTTAATTTCGATAATACAAGAAATTCCAATAATAATATTTTTTTAATGTTCAAAATTTTTGGAAATCCCAGCAAGATTTTTGTTTTTTTTTTTTTATGGAATCTCTAACGAAATTTTCAATAATTATTTTTCTATTTTTTTTTTATTGAATCTCTAACGATTTTCAATAAGTATCCATATCTTAATCGTAATAGTTATTTATTAGATATTTCTAAAGAAACATCTTGTTTACCGTATTCAATTTCTTATTATTCTACATTCAATCCCAGCAGGTGCCATCTATGTATAACCAAAGAGTAAACGTTTAACTTGAAAATTCGTGCGGTTGAATTATTAATAAGCCTTAGTATATGCAATTTGCAATTTTTATGTATATATGTGTTATATGAATCAAAATTCTATTCGATAATTTTTGACGAAAGCACGGATTTGTCGGGGAAAAGCCAGATATCCTTATCTTTAAGAATTTTAACATACAACAAAAAGTTTTTAGGGAAGAATTTATTGGCTTTGTTGTAAACGCATTTGAAGAGGCTTCAAAAGATATTGATGACGTTGATGTGTCAATTGATGCGAAGGCACAATCATCAATAGTTCTTAAAGCTTTGAAAAAAGTTGGTCCTGACCAAAAAAATTGTGTAGGAGATGGAACAGATGGGTGTCCTCTGATGTCAGCAGAAAATGGAGCTGTTCAAAATTTCTGGAAAAGCGACAAATGCGAAACAAACGCCTTGCTATTCCCATAAATCGAACAACTCAATTTCTAAAAGCAATAAAGTGCCATTAATACAAAAAGTTGTATCATTTGTTAGAGAAACGACAAAATTTTTAAATATAATCATTCCAAGCGGAAAACAGTTTTAGCAAAGTATTTGGGAGCCAAACTCTCTACATTATGCGAGACAAGATGGGTGGACCGTCACGACTCAATTTTACACTTTGCAACAAGTGCACAACATATAGTAGAAGCTTTGGAGAAAACATCAGAGTGGAAAAGTAGTATCTCTACATTTATATTAAGGAATTTATTTGCGGAATATACATTTTGATACTCATTGTAGTACAGCCACTGAGTATCATTTTATAAAAGAAAGATATAAATCTGCAAAAACGATCAAGCCTTATCAAAACAATTCAAAGCGATTTTTGAAAAAGTTTAAATTATTTGCGTTCAAATCGAGGTTCCAATCGAAAAGACAAGATTTGAACGAAATAATCACATCCAAAATGTTGAAGATTACTACCGAGTTGTAGGTTGCATTCCTCTTAATGAATTTATTTTAGAAGATCTCAAAACACCTTTACCAATAGATACCCTAAATGTATTGAACATACTTCAACTTCTACCTCAGAGTGTAATCAAGGCATATACATATACAAAACTTTTAAAACCACAACTAGCTGATGAGCTGATTATATTTGATAAAAGAGATAAACACCTACTAAGATCTAAACTTGAGCCTGATCTATCAGATAACGTTGTAGATGCTTTAATAAACTGTGATGAAGATATCTACCCAAATCTAAGAAAAATATTTTAAATTTAGATACGTTTCAGTGCTCGTCAGTAAAGCTACGAGCGGGAGGTCATTTCCTACCCTTCGTCGAATAAAAACATGGCTCGGATCAACAATGACAGAAGATAGACTGTACTGTCTAAATTTTTGCCTCACAAGGAAATCATAAATTGCTTATTTAAAAAGATTAATGTATATTGAACTGAACTTATATTTTATTTAAACTTTTTGTTGAGGTTTTTTAATTAGGGAATGACTTTTTTTGCACAGAATTTCTTCATCCCACCACGCGATGAGCAATTTAGTATTGATAATGAAAATAATTTTTTTAGGGCATTTTCCGCACCAAATGCAAAATTTCTTAAAGTTCCCAAAAAAACAATTTTTTTTTTTTTTTTAATTTCCATACACATTATATATGGTACAGTTATTGTTTATATATGCTACATATTTTAGCCCCCATATTCATACATAATTATAAAATTTAATAAACGTTTATTAAGGAAAATATTCATAGAAAATTTGGATTTCAAGCCTTTATTTAATTTAAAATATTTTTAAGGAATACAGGCATAAATACATAAAATAAGCAACTGTATAACAAAAATGTAAAGCAATTTTTTTGGGTTTAATGAAATAAATTTTAAGTTTAAAGTGCGAGTTGATTTACATAATGGAAAAATATCTTGTGCAACTTTTATAGCTCGTTACGCGCATATATTACTACGCTGCTGAAAATTATCACTGTTTCATATATCCGCCAAACAACTCATCTATCACAACATCTATCAGTTGCCATTAAAATTTAGTTTATTAAAAAAACCGCGAAATAGAGTCGCGATTTTTTTTGCGCCCTTCTTCCGTACAAATGGTAAGATCTTGTTATATTCAAGAAATTATTAGAAAATACTTAAAATTTTGTAATTAAATGTTGATTTTGTATAGTAAGGAGAAAAATTTAAATTCAAAACTTTATCGCGTTTGGTGCGGAAACTTTCTTCACGATCGCGAAAAAGTAATGCATCATATCTTAATATTTTTTCACGGTCTATACGGCTATGCGATGAAGAATTTGATATTCGCAAAATTTTCAAAAGGTACTTACCCTAATACACATATTGTTTTTAATAAACTTTTAAAAACAAATTTTTTACTTTTCTGTATCATACAAAATCCCCCCCTAAGGCTCAAGCTGGATCCGCGTCTGCCTGGTAGGCTAGTTGGTAGTGAGCTGGTCGCTCAACGCGAGAGTTGCGGGTTTTCTTCCAGAAACTCTAGTCTGTTTCACTACAACGGGCTGAATGGTTCGGTAAATTTAGTTAGAATATAATTTGTAATTGTATTTTTAATTCTTACGGTAATTTTCACCAAGTTCAGTTAACACTTGCTATTACTTTAACTTCTAGTTAACAATATGTTTTTGACAGCTATAGCAGATAATTAAATATAACTGAACTTGGTGAAATTAACTGTTAATAAATAAAAATATTTGTATAATCTTATTAAAAAATGGCTATAAAAGAATCCGAAGAGAATCTTACCATTAACGGCAAGTGCAATACGATTGAAAAAAAAATGATTTTAAAGCTGAAATATGACAGTCAATGGTACACCAATGTCGCGCAATTTTTTAATTCGTTACTTTAAGCAAGTAAGCCGAAAAATTCGGATTCTATTCTAAGTATTTTTCAAAGGCTTAGTCCTTGTGATAATTAGAACCTTTATAACAAATTTTACCAAATTATTAAAACTTGCGACCTATACTTTGTGCACAAGGTTAACATTCTAGCCGGACGGACTGCCATTTATGTACTAGAAGGTGGGTCTACTAAAATTATTTTATGTTTATTAAAATTAAATATTTGGAATAAAACTAAAAAGAAAAATAACGGATTTTAACGAAAAAACTTTAAACCCAGTAAAAACTTCGCCTACAAAATAATGTGTTGAGTAATCAGAAAAACATGAAGGCACTACTTACAATTCTACTGAAAGAACCAATGAATTTTACATGGCATGTCCCAAAATGAACGCATTTAAAAGTAAGTCATTATTTTTTTTACTTAAATACATCCAGAAAAAAGTAGTTTTAGAAGTTGTTATACATGTAGTTATAGAAGAAAGCTACTAAATAATGCGTTAAAGAAGCTATTCGTTTTGAAAAAGTAAGCGAAGTTTTTACTGGGAACATATTATGGCTACTTTAACAATATCTTTTATTGTCACCGGCAATCATCTTATGGTCAATTCCTTCCTCCATTAAGAAGCTACAACTACATAATGATTATATTTAATATTGATGATAGTATGGTTGCTTGTTAACTATAGCAATGTGCACTTGGAATATACAGGGTGTCCGCCGGGAAGGTTTACTTTGCTTTGCCGCCATTTTGGTAAACATTTGTCTAGACAGTTCATATTTGGAAGTCGTGAAGAAAACACGTGGTAAATTTATGATGGAAAAAACCAACGTGTTTTTATCGTTAATTATTTTTTTCGAAATCAATCATCGATTACTGTGACGATGAGAAAGTTACGTAAAATTTTTGGGAGAAACAACGTGCCAACAAAACGCACTATTATCGTGTTGTGAATGATTTCGAAGAAAGAGGGTCTGTAGGTGAAAGGCCCAAGCATGGACCCCAACGTACTGCAAGATCGGCTGAAAACATTACTGCTGCTCAAGAAAGTGATCAAAACAATCCATCAACCTCAATTCGACGCCGTGCTCAGGAGCTTGATCTTCAAAGAACAACTTTGGCCACCATTTTGCACAAGGATTTGCATTTGTTATAATAATTGTTTTAATAACACCTTTATCAATATAATTTCCATTCTCTTTCATTAAAAAAAAACGGCAACTTTGAATGCATAAAGTAAAGTTATAATTATGAAAATGGAATTATCGACCCGATAACATTCGGCACGTTGTAATAACGTTC
Source organism: Pollenia angustigena (assembly GCA_930367215.1). Lineage (NCBI taxonomy): Eukaryota > Metazoa > Arthropoda > Insecta > Diptera > Polleniidae > Pollenia > Pollenia angustigena. The sequence goes on along the minus strand of OV884059.1, from coordinate 169,470,673 downwards.
CTTATGCCCAATTTTCAGGATAGTATTTAAATCTTTATTATGTTAATTTGCATAAATACTTTAATTGTATTTAAATACAGATTGATTTTATGAGTTTTATTTGAAAAGTCTAATTGAATTAAGGTAAAAGTATGGTAGCACTACTAAATACAAAGTTCAAAATTTGCCTATTTTTTACGTTTTTTTCTTCAAAATTTTTCATTTTTATTTCGTTTTTTTTCTACGTAAATTAAATATCTGGAATGTTTTATTTTTTAACCAAATAGTATATTTCATTACCAACATTTTAAGCGTAATTTTTTTTTAAAATACGTTAAAACTGATGGACGCCGAATATAGTGTGTGAGGAATGAAGATAAAAATATTGTCGTTCCACAAAATCCTTAATTAAAACTTAATTTTTCATCCGATTTTTTTCAAATTACGCTTAAAATGTTGGTAGTTAAATATACAATTTGGTTAAAAAATAAAACATTCCAGATATGGGCAAATCCCAGAAACAGTCCACCAACCAAAAATTTTCAAATTAATTTTTTTTTTAACGGAATATAAGACTAGATGTTTAATTTAATTTTTATATTAAATAATATGTATTTCAATGATCATTAATGCAATAATTTTTACCAAAACCTACCCCACTGCTGATTTCTTAATAAAATACGTGAATTTAGCAATATTTTAGGTGATTTTTGTTCTTAAAATAGCACTTTCAGCAAACTTATCAAAATATAAATTTCGTTAAAAAAAAAGTTGACATTCATTAGTTAAGAAATTAGTTTAAGAAATGCAATTCATAAAAATATAATTTGTTTTGTTAAAATAAATAAAATATAATAATAAAATACTACTGGAAAAACTGTAGCGTGCGTTACGTAGCGTGCGTCACAAAGGGTTCACGGCTTTTGTCAAAAAATCACAACATTTTTTGGCTGCGAATAAGTGCGATTAGAATTCTCTTATAGCCATCTTTCTTTTAGGAGTCAGATTTTGGATACCTTATGATGCAAAATTCGCTAAAAATTAGGAAAACGCACTTCAACCTTTGAAGTTACTTCGACTTTTTGTAGCGTGCGTCACAAAACTTTGTGATCAATTATTTCGCAAGAAATACTGGCTTATAAATTATGATATATGCCATTCGATAGTACATATTAATGTCACTAAATACTATATATAAGTTGAAGCTATCTTTTTTGAAAGACCAAAAAATGTGTATATTTCAATCAGAAAACGCGTGCGAATGTAGCGTTCATCACGCAGGATTTGCCCTTATGTAATATAACGTAGAAAAAAAACGAAATAAAAATGAACTTCAAGAAGAATTCTTGACAAAAGTACGAAAAAACAGAAGTAAGGGAAGAACATGTAAAATAAATTAAAATAGATAATCATTCAAAGCAAATTTCGATCTACCAAAGGTTAAATACAATTTGGTTTAAGGATTGATGTTTGACTAATGACGTCAGCAGTCGTCGATGGCTGCGAGTGTTAAACGGCAAGCCCTCTGAGGAGATTGAGTGGTTGCAATCGAAACATGTCAGGGTAACCTGTCCGTAAAAACACCTGGGTTCGAGCCCAGACTGAGTCAAGAATGAAAAATTATCAGTAAATTTTAATTAATTTTCATGTTGTAAAATTCCTTTCTCCATAAAAATAATTGATTGAAAATTAAATTTGATGAACTTAAGCCTAATTGAAAATATTAAAAATTTGGATTAAAAACCATAAATAGTTCTACAAAATAACCACAATATTAATTAAAATGAAAAATTTTGAAAAAAAACGTAAATTTTGAGGAGCCTTTTCTTATCAGATAGAAATTTGTAGCATATCGAAGAAAAAGGCATTCAATTACCTTTCCAACGATGTGCCATTTATTTCGGTTGGGCTACACAAGGGTTTGAGTGGGACCATACATCGAAAAACACAAAAGTACCGTTATCTAAAAAACGGTACTTAGGAAAAAAATTACAGCGTTTTTCGTGTTCAGGAGGTCCCAATAAACTTATCTAGGCATGTGGCGTTCTTGGTATTTTTCGAAACTAAAAATTTGTAAAGCAGTGTAATCTATTATTTTTTTAATTTCGCAAACTGTTCTTTTTTTATATTTCTTGTCCGTCTAATTTGGGTTGTTGTACAAAAAAAAAAAAAAAAAAAATTACGGTTGATGATTGCATTAATATGTAGTTGCTATTTTTGGTACTTCTTTTTTTTTTTTTAAATGCTATATTTTATGAGATTGGCAACGCCATTCATCTAACGTTGAACATATGTTTTGTTCAAGAACTTGCACTGATTTTTCGCACTTGCTTATGGATAGTGCGAGGTGCAAAAGTCAGTGCGAAAGTGAATTACTCTATTATATTATATAAAAAATCAGTAGATATTTTGATAAAAGAAATAAAAAAAAGTCCAAAAAATACTTGATAATGCAATGTGTTAAATAAACAGCAACAAAAGCAAACATAAAGCATAGATTTACGTTAACAAAATATGGATTTTTTTTATATGACTGCTCTCAATTTCCTTCCTTTTAATTTTTTTATTTTCTAATTTTTTTTTGTGCTAACTTTAACATTTAGCAAAATTTCATGTCTTTTAGTTCCCATCATTCAAAAAAAAAACTCCTTGAAAGAACAACTATAATAAAAGCATGTTTACCACAAGGGTTGCTGTCAGTTGAAGGCAACAAATGTTATGTAATATAAAAATGAATGTATTTATTTATTTATTGCAACTATTACATTCTGATCGCCCTTTAGCTAAAAAACATTATAGTTTAAGATAAAAAAAATAAAGGATAAGATGACTTTCTATACCGAACAACAACAATATAACAAGAGGATATAAAAATAAAACAGCCATCAAGACGATACGGCCTAAAATGAAAATAAGAAGATTGTAATTTAAGTAAATGTTTCATTTCTTACACTTTTTTTGTTTTCTGTTAGCTTTTATAAAAAAATATATTAGGGCGTTTCACTGAAACATCTTTTTTTTAATTATTTCAAGTTTATGTTTCAAAATCTATCTGAATTTTTTTTTTAAATGCGAAATAAAAATTCGTAATATTTTTCACCAATGCTGCGTGTCTAAAATACAAGACTTTTTCCACTTAAAGAAATAACACTGCTCAACACCAGGGCTGTCAGATATGGCGATTTATCGCCAAACTTGGCGATTTTTAAACGTGTTTGGCGGTAGGATTTTTCATTTGGCGTCTGGCGACTTTTTCGCGATTTTTGATATACCTGGCGATTTACTTGGCTTTTTTACAATTTATATTATTACAGCGATTTACTTAGCAGTTTGTCATTTTTTGTTATCATTGCAAATTTAAAAAAAAATCTGGCATCTTTTTTCCCATGATTTTTGTTTTGTTATCATTTTAGTGAATTTTATCACTATTTAATTCTAATACTATGTATGCAGGACATAACACCAGAAATGAAATCTATGAAGCTGAAGTGCACGATCTTATAGACTTGGGTACTTTTTCTAGTTTTTTTTTTAACTAAATAAAAGATTTCCATTTTATCTTATTAAAAAAAAAGAAACTAAACTAAATTTACTTAAGGCGACTTTTTTGTATATTTTTCTCAGTTTTTGGTGATTTTTGATTGTAATATTATACTAGCTTTTTTTGTATGAAAAATTTAATTAAAAAAAAAAAAAAAAAATTAAAACTGAACAAAATTGACGTTTGGTGATTTGAGACATCCGGTTTGGCGACAAAATCTGACAACCCTGCTCAACACAGCAGAAGTTTCCTGACTTCTGTCCATTGTTTTTTGTTAAATTGAGAGTGCTGATTACGATGCCATCATTTCTGGCATCTTTAGTTTTAAAGATATAATGACATTTAATATTTGCATTATTAACCCATTTTGTACCAGCGGTCGAGATGTCGACCACAAACGTTTGCCATTTTTCATTAAATAATTTTAAATATTAGGTAGTGTAATTAAAATAATTTTTATTATAATTAATTAAGTGTGGCTTGTTGGCTTTCTCATCAGGACCAAACCCCTCCCCTTTTAAGAACCCTTCCGGGGAGCACAAAAATAGACTTAAAATAGGCCGATGTTAAACCAAATGCAACGACTTATATAAAATAGCAAACAAAAAATATTGCTTTTAATAGCCAACAATTCAAATAAATTTTAATGTAAAAATTAATATTGACTTGATTATCCTTCTGGCCGACAGCCTTGAACATAGCTGACCGAGATGTCGACCACTGGGATAATTAGTGCACTTAATTTTTTTTATTCTTATCTATTATTTTTTTGATTACTTGTTGAAAAAATGTGCTTATATCAACTGAGTACTTTTTTTTAATGCGAATATTAAACATGAGCACTGTTCACATTAAAGTTGGGTCGAACAAGTCTGTGCAAAAGCTGCTGTTCGATCTTTTGAATACTCGGTTCATGCAGCTTGGTGTTTTTGAACCAAATCTGTTAATTGATGAGCAAATGGTACCATATTTTGGACGGCATAGCTGCAAGAAGTTTATCAGGGGGAAACCAATTCGCTTCGGATACAAATATTGGTGTTTATGTTCTTCCAAAGGATATTTTTTCCTATTTTTAACCATATGCTGGAGCATCGGATGCCTATGATAAACAACTGGGCCTTCACACAGAAAAAAATACCAATGTTAAAATAACATGGCGAAATGTTGATTGAGAACCATGGTAAATTTCTGCAAAAGTATACCCTTTATTTAAATTTATCATTATTTCATATTAATTTTAAATGAAAAATATTAAAATAACCTTTAATCACGTTTATTTAATATTATTCACTGTTTAAATAACATTGTTCAATATTGAATCCATAAAAACCTGTTTTATATTAAAATCAAAAGCTTATCTTGTTAAATTAACATGCATACATACTTAAGTATGGGCATTTTTTTATTTTCATGTTTAAAATATGTTATAAAAAGAAGACAATTCCCGTATTCTTTTAATTAAAATTATTTAGTTAAATAGTACATCAAGTTTTCAAAGTAGAATGATGACGAAAACCATATCGGGCCATTCTGCTGATGCTTCTGTTAACAAAGGATATACAAAATAAGTGAAATATGTGTTACAGGGGTAAGTGTTTTGAATTATTCTTAAATAAATAAATATGTTGTCTTCACACTGTTATATCAAACTCCAACCAATTTGATTCTACATAAAATTCACGTTGTTTCAACTTGAAATATGTAACTTTCATTCAACGTGATTCGGATTGTTATTTCAATATAAATGACATTTTGCTCTAACTTTCCTGCAATGTTAAATTAACATGAATTATAGTTATTTTAAAAGAAATATATGTTGTTTGCAAGTTATTGCAAAATCATGTTAAATTAACATGAAACAACAATGAAGCAAAATCACTACTGAAAAATATAAAATCAACCTTGTTTTAAACGAATTTACATTGATTTTTTTCTGTGTGTTGCTGCTAGCGTAGTTATGAATATGATGTCGATTTGAGAGAATATAAGCCAACAAAGCGTTCTTTTCGACTATTTTTTTTACCGCATACGATTTTCTTTGCCTTCTAAAAGAAAAAGGGTTTCGTGCAACTGGCACAAGCCCCGCAAACGAATTGATAGGCGCAGGCCTGAAAATTTGCATTGGTTCGAGGGAGACATAATGTGGAGGTCACTTTGGGTTAAAATTATCCGATAAAAAATTTAATGCGATTCGACAGAAAACAAAAACCGGGCCCCTGTGCCCAAGTCAACGTTATTGCCAACTATAATAAGTATATGGTAGGTGTTGACTTACATACATAATAGTTAATTATCGGATTCAAATAAGAGGCAAGAAGTGGTGGTGGCCACTTTGGGTTACTTGCTTGGACAGCGCCTGTGAAAATGCATGGGAATTGCATTGCATGATTACTGACAAAAACTAACCAGAAGCCCATGAGTCAAATGGATTTTAAAAAACAACCAGAAGAGTTCATAAGCCGCCCAGTATCACTGCCCAAAGTAAATGGTATGCACATGTCTGTATGTGTCAAGCGCTGCTATCGCCGTTGTGGGAAATTGCTTCGAGACTTACCACAAAAATTTTAAATAACTTGTTTATTCAAGAAATTAAAATGTTTAATAAATTGTTCAATCTTTTTATTTATCTTCAGGCTTACACTCATTAAAAAACTGGCCCATTCGTACTTAAATTTTGAAGTTCGGTTTTGACTTTCTAACAGTGTAGCTTTTATATTTGCCTATTTAAGGTAATCCCCATTCATTACGTGATCATTTCATTTTATTTCGTATCACAATATATGATGTCACACAGAAAATTTGTTGTTCTAATTATCCCAGTGGTCGAGATCTCGACCAGCAGTTTTCACAGGGAGTCCCCGGCAAAAAAAAAAGTTATAGCTAGCCATGAATTAGAATATTCAACCATTTATGTAGCTTGGTACAATATGGGTTAACACCATTTTTTGTATTATTCTCTTAATATTTTACGAATGAATCTAAAAACTTTAAATTATTTTTTGGATTATTAATATCTTTCATAGAATCGTATTGGTAAGTATATCACGATATCTAACTTGTATTGAAAGGATGTTCAAAGTTATGCATACATATTTGGATTAGTCCTTAAAACTTTGAAAATTCTAATTGTATCCTACCTTTTTCAATGTATGCACAAAGTAGACATTCCACCAAACTTATTTTAGTAAAAAAACTTTAAACACATTAAAATGGTCGTAAAATAGTTTTATCTTCGCCATTTTGTACATTTAAAGTACGACTCGTACTTGAAGTAACCCAGGAAAATCTTTTTGATTTTTGGTAATAGGCGGTAGTTATTTCATACGTTACCTGGTAAGTAGTTGTCATTACTCTGAAAACTTCAATAAGTACTTACTAGTTATGACTTCAGCAATTACTAATTACACAGAAAAAATTATTGGCAGTTTTTTTTCAATTAATAGTGATTTTTGAATTTTAAAATAAATTTGATTACGTTCTTAATTGATTGAATTAAAAAAAGATATTTTTTTCCAATTAAAATTTTACTTGATTTTAAGCTTAATTTTAAGCTTAATTTTAATTATAAGTTTAATTGAATCAATCAACTCGGTTGTTTGAATTGAACACTTTGTTGGTTTCTCCTTGTTGCTTTCCTCCCTCATCAACAGTTTGCGAAAAATGTTACAAGTGCAACTAATATCTTTACACATGTTTTTGTCATCAAAAAGAACAGTAAGCGTCGCGTGCAAAAAAAAAACTATCAACAAGTAAAAAATGAACTGAAATTTGTTATAGACGAATTACAATTATGACCACTAACAATGTCAATAATGAGCCTACATACATATGTATATTATGCGTAAATAAAATATCGCCTTGTGGCTGACCACAATGTTGACGGTGGTTGTGGTCGCTATCGAAATTTGGTGTTTATTATAGGTGAAAAAAGTACAGCCAAATTACACAACAAAAACAGTTTTTTGTTTTCAATCTTTAATACCATGAAGAATCAGAGTTATTCTACAATTTGATACAAAGTTGTATGTATGAAATGTCTCTGTCAAAAAATCTTCCAAAATTTGTACAATTAAGCATGAGCTATTACAATTAAACAAATAAAACAAGTTATTTTTAAACCATATTTAAATAAAACATATATTTTAAATATTATTATTTTGCTTCATTCAACCATCAACTGAATTGATTTAACAAACTTATTCAATTAACAATTTGTTTGATTGAATAATTTGCGTAATTGAATTTAGAGTGTATTTCAAATACACTGTTTAATTTATTCAATTAAAAATTTAATCGATTTAATGCAAAAATTCAATCACTGTTTTAATCAATACAATTATTAAAATAATTAATTTTTTGTATTGTAATCAATTACTTTAGTAATTCATTCAATTAAAATATTGATTTTTTTAATTAATTTGTTAATTCATTCAATTAAAATATTGTTCAATATTAATAATTTTTTCAATTATTTTTGTAATTAAAATGTAAAAACTTTTTAATTGGAAAAAAAATCCTTGTTTTGCAATTTTTGCAAGTTTGAGTAATTGGTATAATCATTTCGGTGATAGGTGCAAAATTAAACAATTTTTTGCTTGTTTCAATTATTTTGGTGATCAAAACCCTTTTTTTGCTTTTTTCTGTGTACTTCTATTATTTTAACTACGGAGTATTTGCTAACTATTAATCAGCTGCATAACTTATAAGGCGTATTGTTTTCAGTACGGAGTATTCACTTACTGGTAACATACTCTATAACTACTTATTAGGTCTATTAAATAGAGATTTTGTGGCTTTTCGCGAGTATATTGTAGGTACTTACAATTCAACTTACTTGTAGTTAAATAATAACTAGATATTTTTTGACTTCTAATAAGTTTATTTTAAGTACTGACATCTGTGGACACCTCTACCAAAAATAAGTAGTTATTCAGCCGAAAAATAAGTCGTATTTATTTTTCTCCAACATTACCCAGCAATAACTTGGTAATGACTTGCCATTACTGAACAACTTACTTTTCAATGACTACTTCATACCATCTGCATTACATAGAAGTAGTTTGTTAATGGCTGACATATAATCTAATCTGATACCTAAGTACTTGTGTATGAGTTGATTAACGAAATTTATAATTCATTCGTAATAAAATGCATCTACGGTTGAAGTTTTTTCAAATCTAATACAAATTGATTTAAAATATTTGTTCTTACAATTTGTTTTTTTTTATTATAAATAAAAAACAATTTGTAATAAATTTGAATATGAAAAATTATGCTGTATTGAAATTTTATAGTCATGACATGTTAGTTGTAATTTTGGTGACATCGGAGTAATAAGTTATTTAAGTCCCTATTTGTAAGCGAATGTTGTAATGACTTATTTAACTCCCTATTTGTAAGCGAGGGGGGTAAGTAGTTGCCTCCAATAATTTAATCTCATATTTACGCTCTTAATTGAGTAAAAAACATCGTTTTTTTATACAAAAAATAAACTGCCCCGGTAGACTAGCTGGTTGTGAGCTAGTCTATCAGCACCGAGGTTGCGCGATCGAATCCCGAAAGAGACAGAAAAAAATAAAACAAAGTAAAATAAAAGAAGAAAAAATAGAAAAAAAAACATAACGTAAAGTAAAATAAAATAAGAAAAAATAGAAAAAAAAAATAATTTAAAAAAAAATAATAAAAAAAAAATTTTTTTAAAGTCATGACATGTTAGTTGTAATTTTGGTGACATCGGAGTAATAAGTTATTTAAGTCCCAATTTGTAAGCAAATGTGGTAATGACTTATTTAACTCCCTATTTGTAAGCGAGGGTGGTAAGTACTTGCCTCCAATGACATCACCGTGTTAAAATATTGAGTTAAAATGCCAATGTATAAGTAGTGAACAGTCGTTATATTAGCTTTTTAACCTATTACTTTGCAATGTAAGTGTTTGCTGGGTACTTGCTAACTAACGAGGTAAGTAAAGTTTTTTGGAAGTAAAAAAAAAACTTAATTTATCCCTAGTGTTTTTCTGTCCATGTAACGCTATCGGTTGACAACCTTGGTTCAAGGGTTACATGAAAACATTAAAAAGTAAAAATTATTTTAATTCCAAGCTTACGCTTTAATAGCTCAAGAAGTAGGCAAAATAAAACAATTTCACTTTTCCAGTTCATCTCGGATTTTTAAAAAGATTTTGTATTGATAATGAAACTATTTGTTTCAAACTTTTGTGTGGTGTATTTCGTGCATACCGTGATGCCATCTACATGATGGTATTGAAAACCTGTTAAGCTGTAGAGTTTCAGGAACACCGTTTCACTATAGGGAATCAGTAAAACCTCAAACAAGAGAGAAGTAATTGATTTATTTTTATGGTTTATTGCCCTTCAAAAATTCTCAAAAATATTTTGATATAAAAAAAAATCATGTTCCGCAGCAGGAATTTTAAAAATCGAAAAAAGTAGTTTTGGTGAAACCCCCTAATATGTATCTGTAAAGAAATATTTTTAAGGTTTAATATGTATAGATAAAATATACTTCTAGATTGTATGTTATAAATGTACAATACATTATCGATTTGCTAAATGTTATTCAAAATCATATAGATAAAAAACTAAAGTGTTTAACACGAAATAAATAATAACTAGAAGTACACTTTTTATTGCTCTCTTGGTAAATTTTAAAGGTTTAAAGATTTTTCTTAACTAAAAAGGAATTTTTTAAAAAAGTTTTTTCTCCTTCTTCTCTTATTCAACATGTTGCCTACGTAACTTATGAGTGTTATTAAAATTAAAACGTTACTCATACGTAATGCGGATAGATTATATTTTGTAGAAAACAAAAAAAGGAAAAAAAAAAATATTATACCACAAAAATATTACTAAATCAGCGAAAAACACCTCTAGTGGAAGATCAATGATTTATGTGTTTGTTCACAATTTGTGCACAACTAAAAGATTGGGCTGCAAAAAGTTTTCTGAATGCGCTATAAGTTAAAACGGGAGAAAATTAGTTTGTTTGGATGTTAGTAGCATTTTACCTTTGTTATAATTTTTTTTGTAAGTAAGAACGCAGTAAAGAAGTTTTTTCTATTCAGAGGGGGTTTTTTAAGTGGAATAGAACTAACGAAAGATTATCTGTCAAGCAAACTGCCATACTGTGTGCACTTTTTGATGTTTAAGCATAGTTTCCTCTAGATAATCATCATTAATGTTGGAAATGCGTAGTAATAAAGATAACAGAAGACAATGACAATGGATGTATTTTAGATCGTACAACACTAATTGTTGATCGTCTCTTAAAATTTGTCCATTGCTGGCTAAGGCAAATTAATTTTTTTAAATATGATAAAAAAAACTTTGTACGATTTCAAACAATATGTTAATTGATTCAATAAACAAATAATTACCATAAAATCTATATTTTATTCAATTACTTTAGTTTATTCAAACTAAACAAAAAAGAAAAAAAAAATTATTATTGTAATTGAATACACACAGAAAAAAATCAAGTTAAAAACGTCGAAAACAAGGTTGATTTAAAATTGTTCGGTGGTGATTTTGCTTCATACGTTTTACATGTTAATTCAACCTGATTTTACAATAACTTGCGAACAACATTTTATTCTTTTAAAATAACTATAATTCATGTTAATTTAACATTGCAGTTAAGTTAAAGCAAAATGTCATTTATATTGAAACAGCAATCCGAATCATGTTGAATGAAAGTTATTTCAAGTTGAAACAACGTGAATTTCATGTAGAATTAAATAGGTTGGAGTATGATATAACAGTGTGAAGAAGCTTCAGAGACAACATATGCATTTATTTAAGAACTATCAAAACACTTACCCCTGTAACACATGCCCAGTTAAACTTCGCCTACAAAATAATGTGTTGAGTAATCAGAAAAATATAAGAGAACTACTAACTATTCTATTGTAAGTAATACAAGGGATGTCCCAAAATGAACGCATTTAAAATTAAGTCATTATTTTGTTAGCTACGTATATCCAGGAAAAAGTAGTAATAAGAAGTTGTTATAGATGTAGTTATAGAAGAAAGCTACTAAATAATGCGTTAAAGAAGCTATTCGTTTTGAAAAAGTAAGCGAAGTTTTTACTGGGTTTTTCACTTATTTTGTATGCTCCTTTGTTAACAGAAGCATCAGCGGAATCCCTTGATATGGTTTTCTTCATCATTCTACTTTGAAAACTTGATGTACTATTCAACTAAATAATTTCAATTAAAAGAATACGGGAATTGTCTTCTTTTTATAACATATTTTAGTCATGAAAATAAAAAAAGGTACATACTTAAGTATGAATGCATGTTAATTTTTTTTTTTTTTTTTTTTAATAATAATTTTTTATTTTGAAAATAGTATTTATACATATTAAGTAAGCACCTCAGCACCAAAATTGGCATTAAAGAGGCTTTATAAGGCAACTAGTTATAATTACATTGATTTTACATTACATATTTTCACATTGAAAATTAATTATTTAACAATGCAAGAAAAAAAAAAAAAAAGAGAATTTGACTTTTTATTTATAAAAACTTTTAATTTTACGTAAGAAGTGTTTCTAGATTGTTTAATAAAAATAACTTAAGTTTTTTCTTAAACGTTGAAAAAAGTAAAATATTTTTTAAAGAAACAGGCAAATTATTGAATTCATTGGAACCAGCAAAGCGTATCCGTTGTTTCGTCAGTTCAAGACGACACCTTGTTACAGAGAGGTTTTGACCTTGTCTTGTATTTCTATTTGTGACCAGGGCATTTTGTAAAAACCGAATTGAATTATTTCCAAGACCTTTTATAGATTTAAATACGAATTTTAATAACTGCATTTTGTACAAGCCATTTATGGGTAGAATATTGTTTGCATGACATCTAAACAGGTCCAGTGTGCGAAATCTTATGGGTAGGTTAAAAACAAGTTTTAAAGCTTTGTTTTGTGTAGATTGAATACCTTTTAAAGAAGCACTTTTCCTACTTCCATATATTATTGGAAGGTAAGACAAATGACTATGAATCAAACTTTCATAAATTAGCATTTTTGTTTTAGTATTCAATTTTCGCTTGAATTTGTATAGGATGCCAACAGCAGAAGCTATTTTACTTTTAACTGCTTCGATGTGATTATCCCAATGTAAGTTTCTGCAAAAATGCATTCCTAGATAGGTTACCGACTCCGATTCTTCTATTGGAACACCATCAATGTGTACCGTCATAGATTGATCTCGTTCTAAATTATACGGTCTAAATCTGATGAATTTAGTTTTATCAGTATTCAAAATAAGCTTATTTAATCTTAAATATTCAGCTAATATTGATGAATCGTACTCCACTTGAGTTTGTAACACGCGCTGATGTTTATAACGGTAAAGTAGGCAAATATCATCAGCAAACATGAAAAGTTTACCATTAAATGTTATGTTCATCAGATCGTTTGTAAAAATCTTGAACAAAAGGGGCCCGAGTACACTACCCTGCGGAACTCCGCATGTTACAGGTAACAAGGTGCTCTTAGCTTCACCAATCTGCACAAATTTTGAACGACCGGACAAGAAATCCTTAAAAAAGGCATTAGAACTGTTTGATACTCCCACTATTTCCAGTCTTTTAATCAAAATGTCATGGTCCACTAAATCAAACGCTTTAGATAGATCAAAAAATACCTCAGCTACACCATTAAAACCCACATCAAGACCGTCACAAATAAACTCAACAACATTAACAATTGCCTCCTCCGTTCCAGAACCTTTACAAAAACCAAACTGTCTTTCGAATAATATTTTGTTTCTGACTAAATAGTCAGATAATTGATGAAACACAATTTTTTCAATTAACAAGATAAACTTTTGACTTTAATATAAAACAGGTTTTTATTGATTCAATATCGAACAATGTTATTTTAACAGTGAATAATATTAAATAAACGTGATTTAAGGTTATTTTAATATATTTCATTTAAAATTAATATGAAACAATGATAAATTTAAATAAATCTCATTCAACATTTCGCCGTGTTAATTTTACATTGGTATTTTTTTCTGTAAGTTAGATTCTACTTTAACAATTTTTATTAAATGAATTAAAATAAATAATTGAAATTTGAATTCGAAATTAATTAATAAAATCAATTTATCAAGTTAACTATAAAAATCTTATTTTTGCAAAAACACATTTTTAGAACCCACCACCACTAGTGGTAGGAATTATGTAGTGTACACACAGAAAAAAATCAAGTTAAAAACGTCGAAAACAAGGTTGATTTAAATTTTTTCGGTGGTGATTTTGCTTCATACGGGTTTCATGTTAATTCAACCTGATTTTACAATAACTGCGAACAACAGTTTTTTCTTTTGATATAACTATAATTCGTGTTAATTTAACATTGCAGTAAAGTTAGAGCAAAATGTAATTTATATTGAAATAACAATCGGAATCACGTTGAATGAAAGTTATTTCCAGTTGAAACAACGTGAATTTCATGTAGAATCAAATGGGTTTGAGTGTATTTTAACAGTGTGAAGAAGCTTCAGACAACATTTGCATTTATGTAAGAATAATTCAAAACCCTGTAACACATGTTTTACTTATTTTGTATTCTCCTTTGTTAACAGAAGCATCAGCAGAATCGCCCGATATGGTCATCATTCTACTTTGAAAACTTGATGTACTATTTAAATAAACAATTTTAATTAAAAGAATACGGGAATTGTCTTCTTTTTATAACATATTTTAAAAGTGAAAATAAAAAATGTACATAATTAAGTAGGTATGCATGTTAATTTAACAAGATTAACTTTTGATTTTAATACAAAACAGGTTTTTATGGGTTCAATATTGAATCCAGATTTATTTATATTTTAATATTTTTTTTTTTATTTTTTTAACAGTGAATAATATTAAATAAACGTAATTTAAGGTTATTTTGATATTTTTTATTAAAAATTAATATGAAATAATGATAAATTTAAGTAAAGGGCATAATTTTTCTGAAATTTAACATGATTCTCAATCAACATTTTTCCATGTTAATTTTACATGGGTATTTTTTTCTGTGTGTATAAAATAGACTACTTAATTTCGTGAAATCGCTCCATAAATGACCGTAGGTCCTATATCTACTCTCAAACACTTTAATAATCCTAACCCTGTAAAGAGTTAAGTTTAAATTTTGAATTTGGTGCACCATTGGAATGTTTTGAGCATTTCAAAAGACTTTTTTCCTTAATTAATTTTCTTCTTTAATAATTTTCAGCACTTCTCACGTTTAAAATTGTTTATAATTGTTGGACACGCTTTAAAAGAATAACAAAGTTTAACTTTTTCTTTCGTTTTCAATGAGAGTTTTAACAGAGTTAATCAAATAAATATTAAAGATCAATATTGTGTTCCCCATCCTCTCAAGGGGGAATGTCATGATAAATTTCTTATTATAAAAAAAGGTAAAACAAAAAAATTAAGTTAAGGATTTCGGGAATGGCTAAATCCCGAAAATACCGGGGTTAAATAATTTAAATCCTGGGATTCGGAATTCGCTCAATCCCGAAAATCGGGATTTCGGGTTTGGCATCGCTAATCTTAATTGTTTTCCAGCATATAAATACAAAGTTATTTAATAATTTATCGAAACCACTCTTGTTTTTGAGAAATGACAGCGATTTGTTTGGGCATATTTTCAAATATTTTAAAACTTTTTGCTTTATGAGTTGGTTTGCCAGCAGCTGTTTACATTTCATATACCGGAAGTAATAGCAACAGTTTTTTAGGCAAATGGCAAATGAAGAAGTGGAAGAAATGGCAGTTTTCTACTTTGACTGCAGTTTTTTAAACGCTGATTTAAAGCATTAACATAAATTTTATCATAATTTTGAAAAGTTAAATCTAAAAATGAAAAGTTAAAGCTAAAATAGCTCTTTTCTTTTCAGCACATCCCCCTACAATTGGTTGGGTTCTTTCCGACTCGAATTGTAGTTGTAAGTGGGTTAAAAGAAAAAAACAAAATTAAAAAACAAACTGCTTCATTCTATTATCTTCTCTTATTTGTAAACACAGAAAAAAATCAATGTAAATTCGTTCAAAACATGGTTTATTTAACATTTTTCAGTAGTGATTTTGCTTCATTGTTGTTTCATGTTTATTCAACCTGATTTTACAATAACTTGCGAACAACATTTTTTTCTTTTAAAATAACTATAATTCATGTTAATTTAACATTGCAGTAAAGTTAGATCAAAATGCCATTTATATTCAAATAACCATCCGAATCACGTTAAATGAAAGTTATTTCAAGTTGAAATAAAGTGAATTTCAGGTACAATTAAATTGGTTGGAGTGTGATATAACAGGGTGAAGACAACATATGAATTTATTTAAGAATAATTCAAAACACTTACCCCTGTAACACATGTTTCACTTATTTTGTATCTCTTTTGTTAACAGAAGCATCAGCAGAATGGCCCGATATGGTTTTCGTCATCACTCTACTTTAAAAACTTGATGTACTATTTAACTAAATAATTTTAATTAAAAGAATACGGGAATTGTCTTCTTTTTATAACATATTTTAAACATGAAAATAAAAAAATGTACATACTTAAGGTATGTATGCATTAGAGTTGTCAATTATTCGCCTTTCAGCTTTGTTCGAATAATTCAAATAATTGTTTTTGTTCGTTCGATCTAACGATTAAATCTGAAAAATTATTCGATTAATCGATGAGAATAACGAATAAAAAAAATTTCATATTTTAAATAAGATACATCCGTCCGTTAATTTACAACTATGGAAAATCTTCCATTTTCTTCTTTATTTTTTCTCAAATCCACATTAATTTTTTTTTTGATGCGTACAACTTTTCATCTAAGCTACATATCGTTGTATTACTTAAAGGAATCGTAAAATCCTTAATTCTTAAATAATCAGATACAACTTTGGATTTTCGAAAGGCGTCTGCAGACCTTCCATCTTCAGCCAAACTTCTGCGTACAACTTCTTCTGTAAAACAACCGCTGTCTCTCTGTATGTATTTTCCCATTGGAAGAAGTTCGGCATATTTTGATGTCGTTGGATTATCTTCTACTACATCGGTTTCTATTGTAATATTGTGACACTTATGCTATGTTCACACTTTAAACGCGTTTAAGCAACTCGAGCGTGATTAAACTATAACCTCATTAAAATCGAGATGATTAGTTATTTGTTAATCACTTCAAATTGACATGATTACAACTTAATCACTTCATTAACCACATCGAATCCTCTGAACATACCTCAAACTGAGTATAATATAGAATCGGTCACCATGTAAGTACCCCTCGAGTGTACAACCGACCATTATTTCTTCTTAGGGCCATTATTACAACTTGAAGTTAGCTAAAGTTAAGATTAAATTGACAGATAATAATGTGTTATCTGTCAAAAAGCGTCTTTTAACTGTCGGATAACAGCTAACACCAAGTTATAATAATGGCCCTTAATGTTTTTATTTGACTTTAAATAATTCGTAAATTTTCACAATTCCATAATTAATATGTTTAAAATTATGTTCTGATCACTTTATTAAAATATTTTTATCCATTTTTAATAATTTAAAGAAATTTAAATTTGGTTGTTGCATTTTTTTTCTTTATCATCTGTCATCTAAATCATCTCAAATTTAATGTGAACGGCTCTGATTAACTCAAAATTTCATGAATATTGTCCAACGTTTGATTTAAAAAGAAAACAGCTGTTACAATTGTTTATCAAAGATTTGTTTAATACGCACATAAGATACATTTTTGAAATACAATGAATACTTAACACGGTTTTTACCTACTAAGCATTGAGATTAATTACAATGAGGGCTATAGCAACAATATTTTTTACTTTTTCTACATTTTGTATAAAACCGCTAAAAACGTATGAGAATAAATCAAATTCTAAGCTTTTATTTCTTATTAGTCTTTTATTAATTTATTTTTTAATAAAAATGGTTCGATTAATCGACATTACTTAATCGATTTATTCGTTATTCGAAAATCGCCATTTTAAAATTATTCGAACAAGAGTTTGTTTTTATTTGATCGATTAATCGAATTATTCTTGATCGGTTGACAACTCTAGTATGCATGTTAATTTAACAAGATAAACTTTTGATTTGAATAAAAAACAGGTTTTTATGGATTCAATATTGAGCAAAGTTATTTTAACAGTGAATAATATTAAATAAACGTAACTTAAGGTTATTTTAATATTTTTCATTTAAAATTAATATGCAATAATGATAAATTTAAATAAAGGGCATTCTTTTGTCGAAATTAACCATGATTCTCAATCAACATTTCGCCATGTTATTTTAACATTGGTAATTTTTTCTGTGTGTATGTTTTGTTTTTTTTTTTTTTTTTTTGGAGTCATAAGCTTAAAAAAAACTTAACAAAAACAATGGAATAGCCATGGTTTTGGCTATTTCTCTCAAATATTTCATGGAATTTAATGTTAAAAAATAATTTCTGGCGTATGGTCTCCGTGACTTCGCCTTATAATCGATATACCGTCGCTCCAATGTTGCACCACTTTCTCGGCCATACCCGCGTTTATTTCTTTAAAAGTGTGTCAAATGTTAGCTTCTAAATGCTCAATCGTTGCTGGCTTAACAGCATAGACCAAAGATTTGACGTACCTCAAAAAAGTAGTTCAAAGGTGTCAAATCACAGGAATCTTGACATAATAGGTTCACCGAAGGTTTGGCTCAACATAGTGATCTTTTTGTAACCATTTATCCTCCCAATGATTTACAATGATACGCGGAATATAAAAATCACGAATCATTTGCCTTGGCGTTTGCCACCCACGATAATTTTGGCACCGGTAAACCTCACGAAACTGTGATGTTTTTCGGGATGTAATGAGTCTCAAGAGTTTAAAAACAACTGCTTGTTACCCGTTAAGCCAGAAAGTAGCCTAATAGTAAACTTGACGGCGTATCCTTAAAGTTTGGCGAACAGAGTGCGAATTTTGGCAACAATTTTCCATGATTTGTAAACGTTGTACTGGTGTAAGTTGTTGCATGGTGATTTGCTAAAATATACTGAAAAAATAGTCAAACACACTTTATTAGTATGACAGCTAGTTTATTTATGTGTTATGCTCAGCATTTTTATACTCTTTACCACAATTAGTTGTGAAGAGGGTATACTAAGTTTGCCATTCCGTGGGAAACTTTTTTATTATTCATCTGAGACCCCATAAAGTATAAATATTCTGGGTCCTTGAGTAATTCTAAGTCGATTTAGCCATGTGCGTCTGTCGGTCCGTCTGTCCGTCTGTTGAAAACACGCTCACGTTCAAAAAACTCAAAAGAAATAAACAAACTTGGTGTCAAATTGCTTGTAGTTATCCTAAGCAGTTTCGGATTGAAATCCAGCAAAATTGGTTCAGTAGAATCAGAGCTACGAATCAAAATGTGGAACCACCACATAAAAAAATTGATAATTTTGTTACAAAAAATAACATAAATGGTGGAACAATGCACAGAATGATATAAGGTTATGCATGAATTTTTTTTATTCGACTGGAAATCACTCTGTAAAATTTCGTGAAGATCCGTCCATAATTTACCCTAGGCCCCATATAAGCCCTACTCCCGGAAAACAGTATAGAACGCCTAAAACCCTAATTAACAATGCTATCATAACAAATTTTGGCACGTCATAGTTTAATAGAACTAGAAACGACACTGTAAAGTTTCATGAAGATCGGTTCATAATTTACCCCAGGACCCATATAAACCCTACTTCGGGAAAACAGTTTAGTAGGCAGAAAACCTTAAGAAATAACGCTATCATAACAAAATTTGGTACATCAAAGTTTAATAGGACTAGAAATGATACTGTAAAATTTCGTGAAGATCGGTCCATAATTTACCATAGGCCCCATATAAGCCCTACTACCGGAAAACAGTATAGAGCGCCTAAAACCCTAATTAACAATGCTATCATAACAAATCTTGGATCGTCACAGTGAAATAAGACTAGAAATAACACTGTGAAGTTTCGGGAAAGTTGGTCCATAATTTACACTAGGCCCCATATAAACCCTACTCCCGGAAAACAGTTTAGTACGCCTTAATCAACAATGCTGCCATAATAGAAATTGGTAAGTCACAGTTTTGTAGGACTAGAAATGGCACTGTGAAATTTCGTGAAGATCGGCCCATAATTTACCCTAGGCCCCATATAAAGCCCACTCTGGTAAAATAATTAAATACGCCTAAAATCGTAGCAGATAAAGATATTGCAGTCAACTTTCTAACAGCTTAGCTTCATATGGTCAACAAAAAATGTAATGCAATTTTGTGGTATACGGTCCATAATTTACCCTAGATCCCATTTTAGCGGCTGAAATTCACTGCAAACGCTAAAACCAATTGCTCCGCTGTATTGAAATTTATGTTTTTTAATACCAGAAATCTCTCTGCAGAATTTTTGGATGATTGGTTCAAAACTTACCATGGCTCCAATATAATTTGCTCACCTGAAAATCATTTAATTTCAACTAAAACTGTTACGAATCATGATATTTTACTCAAGATAGTAAAAATTTCAAAATAAAAAGTCATAAAACTTTCTGATTGTCGGTCGATAATTTAATATATGTCTAAACCGCAACCAATTTTAATGCAGATGTCTGTTTTTATAAAAATAAATTAATAATAAATAGACATCATATAGATATTACTCCTAAAACATTTGAACTGTCGGTGGAATGCATCAAAGGTTCGGCACAGCCGAATATAGCACTCTAACTTGTTCTTTTTTTAATTTTTTAATTCTACGATAATGTTTTCTATTTTTGTCGCATTTATTTCATTCAAAATCTCTTCGGCAGCACTATTTCGATATAATTTAGGTTGTCCAAGTGAAGATGGCTTCATTTAAACAAAAATTGAATGGTTGCTAAAAAATTATTTTAAAAGTGAGACGGTGATTATGGCAAACATTGTACAAGCAGGCGTGTATCATGTTTTTTTTAAGGAAGGGAAACTGTTTAACCCTAGGATTCTTGGAATTTTTTTTCACTAAGTTCTCCTCTTGGCCTGGCCAAACCATAATTAGAACAGCTAAAAAGCGCAATAAATAAAAAGAAAATAAATATATTTTTTTATTGAACTTATACGAATTTATTATATAATTTTATTATTTCATTATTTTATGCCACATGCAAGTCATCGAAAATGTAGTTTTTAATTACGCACATTGCTTCTTCGCATCTACCACAGCTGAAACGAGTTTTTCGTTTGGTTTTTGTAGTTGAATTACACTAAGCGCATAATGGGCTGTAGTTTTCTGATTTGTTTCAAACTTGATTCGTTCGATTCAGAACATATCATTTATAGAATTCACATATCTGTTGTTTTAATATTTTGTCCTGCTTGAGAGTAATTGCAAGCAAAAAAAAAAGATTTGCTCTGGCCAGACCAAGAGGGTAATTTAATGGACTTTTACATAAAACTGTAATTTCACTCCACTAATTTGTTCCAACCGAACCCAAATTAGTTTTATTCGATTCAGCACATATCATTTATATAATCCACGTCCCTTGTTGTTTTTATTTTTTGGTATTTTCGAAAAATATTGCAAGCAAAACACAAATTTGGTCTGGCCAGACCAAGACAGTAATCCTAGGGTTAAGTTGCCTGGCAGCACAATGCAACATTTTTCGTCTGTGATATCATTTTGAATTTTCGTTTAATTTTTGTAAATGACTTTATTGAAAACACTTGCATCATCTCCTAAAATGTCATTGTTACATAAAGTACCGTAACGATTTTATAGCAAAAACAATTTTTTCTTTTCAACATTTCACGGGAAATAGTGTCAAAACGCATATGAAAAGAACATGTGCGAAATATCTATGACAAGATGTTGATAAAGTTGAACTCTGTTCATTTTGTGAAAAAGTTCCGAAATATTTCTGGCAACATTTTTAACAACTGCGAAATAATCACCCTTATTCTATTTGGCGTCGTCAACAGTAAGCAACGCCGTTTTTTGTGTTTTGTTTCAATTTCGTATTCCCGTTGGCAATATTGCCATATTTCGATGACTGTTAACATATGTTTGGTATTTTCTAAGAAAAATTGGCGTTGCTGTTGCCTTAAATTGCCCTTGATTTTGTCGTCGGCATTTTTAGTGTTGTCTTATGCTGCTTTGTATCGTGTTTTAAAAATTTTACGTAATGGTTGGCTGCAATTTTGATTTCTACGGCGGTTTTGATATTTTTCTTCATTTGTGTTGTGTTTTGATATATAATTATATTATATTATGTTATATTTGATAAAAAATTAAATTTAAAACTAAGTGCCAGTTCGAGAAGCTAGTGGAAGAGCTTGTAAAAAATCCATTACTAGCCAGAGGATTATGCAGGGTTTCTTTTCCTAATAAATTAAATATCCCTTGCGATTAAAGAAGAGATGGTGGTCTTGTTTTTTTTTGGAGTTAAAATTTTGATGTGGTTTTCATCCACACAGCCAATTACACCTGGAAATGCTGCTTTTCAAAGAAATGCAACTTTAATTTATCCATTGTCTCAGACAACATTTTTAAACTAGTGGCTGGGACAGTCAAAAGTTGAAATAATTTCCAACGCTGAGCTGGTACGATCCCTGGGCCAAAAAACGCAATGTTGCTGCAAATATATTGTGTTTGGAACAAACGTTCCCTTTTTAAATGAGGCTCTATTATTTCCAACACATGTTATAAAGAAAGTTTATTCAGCCGAAAATAACTTTCAAATCTTAAAAAAATAAAAAAAAAATCCATTAGGCACTTGGGAAAATTTAATATAATAAAAAAAATTTTCATTTGATCATTATTTTTTTACAAACAAATTTTTATTTGACTTAAAATTTGCACAAACAGCACAGAAGTTTTTATGTTCTTATAAAAAACAGTAAACAAAATGAATCAGCTGATTTTAATATTAGAGATGTGTGCTGTATTTTATTAACATTATCGATAAATAGTCAAAGGCGTCATAATACTCTTACAAAATACCAATTTAACATACAATTGATGTTGTCTTTGATAAGAATTGCTGTTGCCTTAAAATTGCCGTTGTTATTGCCGACGCCAAGTAGAATAAAGGTGAATGTAAAATGCACTTATTTCACATGGAATTTTAAGCAAAAGCAAAAAATATTGAACTGAATATTAAATAAGAAATAAAAAATTAAAATAACACAACCGGTAAAAATTTATTAAATTTTTTGTTAAAAAAAATAATTTTTAGTAAAACACATGTGGGGTATGTTAACATCACAAAGCATACAGAGATGAAAAAAGTGACGTATGAAAAAGAACTAAATCATTTGCGAGGGCAGCTTTCGAAGAAAGAGAAAGAAAACGTTTTTTGGTAGTGAAGTGGCAAAATGTGTAAAAACAAGCCGCTATTATCAACACAAATTGCGTAATCAAAACAAAAAATGCAAAAAGGGCTGCTTTCGAAGAAAAAGACAGAAAAAATACAATATTTTCTGTCTCGGGACGCCTCTGTGTGCTCTGTGGTTAACATACGCAAAACAACGTCGCTTACTTTGCAGGAATAAAAACGTCATAAATTTAACAAACTCTCAAGATAGGTAACATTGATACATGTCAAAATTTTCGTGTAAAATAATCAATGTTGCTCAACATTTTTCACAAACTTGAACAGAGTACTAGGCTTAACGACAACCCTCATACAAAATAAAATAAAAAAATCATCTGCAGTAAAATTTTGTTTTTGTCGCTCAAGCTTTTTTTTGCGGTAATGCCTTAATATATTATTGAATTTAAAAAAGTTGTGTAGCTCACTTCAACGTCGACCATTATAGATTTGACGCCTCAAACTTGTTTTTCTACTAATTTTATTTATTGAAGCAAACTTACAAAAAAAACTTTGCATATATCAGCAGAAAAATTTATTTTATTAAATAAAAAAATTTTATTTTTGGGTTAAACTAAGTTTTTTTTTTGTCAAAACTGACTGTATAAAAAAAAACCAAGATAAAAACCACAAACAGGTGACACTTGGTGTTTTTAAACCAGAAATAATTTTAATATAATAATTTAGCATAAGATTTTATTCAAAATATAAAAACATATAAAATCTATAAGTGGAAGATTTTAGTTAACTTAAAGTCCTTTTATTTAGCGCTTCCTGCCTTAAAATTAAAATAAAACAAAGTATGTAAGAGATTTGATCGACATTTTTAATTCGTTTTAAAGACTTATGAATGCCATTCTGTATAGAATACAGTGTTGCCAATTTTGCCATTTAGTGGCAAGATTTAGCCATTTTTCACCCTGTTTAGCCATAAAAAAATGTGTTTAGCCATTAGCCATTTTTCAACTTGTTTAGCCATAACATTTTTCTGCCGTTTTTCTTTTAAAAGAATAATTTTTATTTTATTACAAAAATTTATAAAAGTAAAATAAACAGTTTGAACAATTAAAACGCCTTTAATTTAAATCACAACTTTTACAAATGTTGAAAATCGCTATAAACTATGACGCTGAAACATCTTTCAAAATAAAGGAACAGTATTCCACTATTAAATTTATTAAATGGGCCAACACAAACATCGCAGTTTCTTTCTGGTTGCAAGTATTTCCATAAAGGGATGCAGGCGGTAACAAAATTGTTTTAGAAATTTCAGAATTGACTATAAAGTTGCTCTCACTAATCAGTCTAATGCTGAAGTAGAGAGGGTGTTTAGTAGGGTATTCATTAAATCGACCTTTTGCTTTAATCGGTTAATCGCTCGATTAATTTACCGAGGTTTTGGTTTAATCGGTTAATAATCGGTTAATTTTGCTTTTGATCGGTTAACCGATTAATAACGTTTTTATTTACAAATAAAGTAATTTCAATAAATAAAAATGCATTAATTGTTTATTATTTGGAATTTATTAGGAAAAAAAACAACAATATACCAAACAAAGCAGTTCTTGAACTAAAACGAGCAAACAAACAAAAAACATAAATATTTAATATGCATTTTTCAATTAATAATAAAATAATATTTTGCAATTGCTTAAAATAAATAATGTTGTGTTTCAAACAAAATAAAAATGTTAATGCTGTGTTCATTGATTCGTCATAGCTGTACAGTAGAAATCTAAATTATAAGCGGTATCCCACAACAGTCATCTTAATATCGGCTTAATATGAAAACCTGCTAACTCACTTTCAGCATATTTTACAGGAGAGACAAAAAGGTTTTTATTTTTCCTTTTTGCTTGATAGAAAATTAAAAATAGTTCGTTTTACACACTTCAAGATTAAAATAGAAGAAAAACTACATGCTGGTCGACGAGGAGTAAATTTCTCTACAACACGGCATTAAACTCTCAATTTACATAAAAAGTGGATTTAGCCGGTTGTCATATTAAGCCGACGACATCTATTTCTTGTAATTATTTTATGGCATAAGACTTTATGACTACCTTGGTGAATCCCCCAAATATGTATTTATAAAAAAATAAACTGAGATGAGATACTGAGATCTTATAAAATAATCTTTTAGAAAAGTAATTTTTTGGTTTAAATGTTTAGGATCAAAGCGATTCCTTTCTTTGGTTTTGACGAAACTTGACTCATTTTCTAGAAATTCTCTAAACATATAAAATACACCATTATGCCATTAGAGTTTTTCAAAATTTTTAACACTTCTTATTGTTTCGGTTAATTCTGTTAAAAGACTGATATGAGAAGAAACAAATAACTAAACACATACATAATAAAAGTACGTAAAAAAGGTGTTCCTGTTGATCCGCGGAAAATGGGTTAAAATGAAGATCACTGAACACCTTCTTTGTTTGTGTGAAAAAAATATTTTCTTAACACATACATATATTTTGTATATGAGACGAAACAAATAATTAAAAACACAAAAATATACTACAAAATATTGAAAATTTTCTTCCATCGGTTAATCGGTTAATCGACTGAAATTAACCGGTTTAATCGTTAATCGAAAAAAGCCAATTTGAAATTAACCGATCAGTTAATCGGGTAGTAATTAATCGGTTAACCGTCAATCGGTTAGTGTTTAGCCAAGTAAACATCGTTCAAAGTAATTTGAGAAATATGTTACATTAAGCAACCGCTTATTCGATTTTATCAATTAGGTAAATATTTTTACCATAACAATACAATATTTATACCACCACCACAATAGTGGAGAGGGTGCTATGCGTTTGTGCTGATGTCTGTAACATCTTAAAATATTGGTCCTTTGCCCACCTTTACGTATACCGATTGACTCAGAATCACTTTCTGAGTCGAATAAACGATGTTTGTCCGGCTGGCTGGCTGTCCATGTAAACCTTGTGCGCAAAGTACAGGCCGCAATTTAGAGATTATTTGATAAAATTTGGTACAAAGGTTCTAATGTGGTGTAGGGTATCATAAAGTCGGGTTTAACCGACTATACTTTTTTATTTTTTTTAGTGTCGATCTGGACTCAAAAGGTTGGGTAAATGCTGTCGTGATTATTATTTACCTTCAAATTATTTAAAACTTATGATTATTTTAAACTAATGAGTGATTCCTATGAGATGAACATAACGACATCGAATTTTTCGATGATTAAATGTTTTAATATTAATTTACGTTTATTCTTATTTAACAAATTGATCTTGGCTCACAATTTCATCGTAAACAACTTTAAATGAATTATTTCTGTTTTGTTATTGAATTTTAATGTGTTTTTATTTAGAAAAGCTTTCAGCCATTTTTTAGCCCATTTTTAGCCATTTTTTTTCGTAAATTTAGCCATTTTTGGTTACCAAGTTATGGCAACACTGATTGAATATAACATAATTAAAAAGCCTGCAGCTTTGTTGGATTTTCCATGAATATGGGGCGAAATTCAGGCTGAACTTGACGGATGTCATAGGCCATAGGTTATACTAACTACAGCCGCTGTGGTTAGTGGCTTGACTATTCGCAAGAGCTGCAACTTTTCCTTTGGAATAAATTATATTGATACTTAAAGTTTTGGAATTTAAATTAACTTTATAATAGAAAAGGACTTTTAAATGCTTTTACTGCCTTAGCAGCCATTATTTTCTTTACAATACAAATATATTTCTATTAAAATATTACACATCCTGTACAAATATTTCTTTTCCTCTTTTTTCTCTTTTGCAGGAAATTGTTCTGATTTTTTTTTAGTTTTCCTTTTTAGATCAGTATAAAATCCTATATGAAAATTCATTCACATATATTTCCATCTATTTACATGAATAATGTTTTATATTACAATTACTGTTATTGTTGTTGTGGCTTTTGTTATTCTTGTTGTTATTGTTGTGCATGTAAGAGAAGAAGAATTTGTCTATTGTTTGTTATGCATAATTATGTCATTTAACAACAAGATATTTTGTTATATTTATGTACTTGTAGTGTATGACACGAAGAAAAAGTATGTTGTCTTAATACAACATGAGAGTTAGTGTGTTAATGTGTGTGAAAGATATACATACATCTAATACTTACATATACGAATTCCCTTCTTTTGTAATGAATACTGAGTGTGCTCTGCCAGAGATGGGAGTTTTGTTCCTTGAGAGAAAAAAAAGTTTAAGGAAGTAATTTCGCATTGCATTCTTAGTGGCGATGAAAAATGTATTCATTAGGTCAAGATAATGCTCTTTATTAGGTGAGGAAAATTAAGGTTTTTTATATATTATAAGCTGCTGAAATCAGAACAAACCATTATAGCAGACGATGAGAGCGGACGGTCATGTGCTGCAAGATAAGTTTAAAACAATTTAGAAAATAGCGGTTGGCAGGGCCCTCACCCTTTGTTATATTCCAAACCTTGCCCCGCCTGACTTCTACTTGTTTCGTAGTTTGCGTAATCCACATGATGCAAGAAAAATTGGAAAGTTCATAGCTAACGATGATCAATACTTTAAACAAATTTAAATTTAGCTTTTTATGCATGAAATCTTTGTTTGCCTATGAAAACTATTTAAAAAAGTTGGTAACGAATTGTAACCAGATACCTTTTATTTAAAAAAAAAAAAATGCCTTTCAACTAACATTACCATCCCTGTTGTTCA
The DNA here is from genome assembly GCA_930367215.1 of Pollenia angustigena. Classification (NCBI taxonomy): domain Eukaryota; kingdom Metazoa; phylum Arthropoda; class Insecta; order Diptera; family Polleniidae; genus Pollenia; species Pollenia angustigena. The sequence goes on along the minus strand of OV884059.1, from coordinate 169,443,055 downwards.
CAATTTTTGTATGTTCATGTTTATGCCACTCAACTATTCAGGCATTGTTTACCAACATAAGCTACAAAAACCAACAACAGCAACAAGAACATCTACAACAAAAGTGAGTAAATAATAGAACAATCAACTTAAAGAAAATAGGAGAGAGTTTGTCACTGTGACTTAAAATCATAAATCAAACAAAACAAAAACAAAAAACATCAAGGAAGTTAAAATGACAGAAGTTACAAAACAACGACAAGGAAAAACTAAAAAATAATACTATAATAAATATAAATTTGTTCCTTTTTTGTTGTTGTTGTTAATTTCGAGACAGATACCAAAATGGAGGAGGGAGACCAAAGGAATATAAAAACAATTTACATTTTACATTTTTAATGAGAGTCTAAAAATATATATAAAAAAAAACTGTTTCCTTTTTAAGGACTCTCCAAGCAATTTATGCATAAAGTTGAAGGTCATGCTTAAAACGGCAGAAATGAAATATTAAAACAGAAAAGCACAAGCAAACTAAAAACTAGAGAAATTAAAGAAGGAGAAAACTAAAAAGTATGCAAAAAGATACATTAAAAAACTGTAACAAAAAGCCAGTGAGTGACACATAATTACGTGTAGCATAAAGTGATAAGTGAGTGAGTCATTTTGTCGAGGGTTAGCAGGGGGTAATAAATGTTGCTCATAAAGCAAAATACGGCAAAAGAAATAAGAAATATTGCATAGACAACATCGCATAATTTTTGTAATTTTACAAGCAGAATTAGCCCAGTTTCAAGTTGTTGAAACAAAAAGGCGTTTGTTCTTTATGTACTTGCAACACTTGTGTTTACATACACACGTGTAGATAAAGTATGAATTCAAGCTTGATATTTCACTTATTCAGAAGCCCTGGCATATGTCGGATAAAGACACAAACATTTCCTTTTTAACCCCATCATATGAATTGTATGCATATAAAAATGAAATTTTAATAACTTTAATCAACACTAACAATTTTTTTTCAAGCTTAAATTATTAAATTTAAAATTGATTAAATATTTTTTTCAGAAACAAGAAACTCTTGGTGACGGCTTTGTTTGTACATTTTTTCCCAAACTATTGATTTCCTCGTGCTTTTTTAAAAATAGAGCAATTTGCTTATTAAAATACATCAAATTATTTTTTATAGCCCACATACATATATATCGTCGGTCTCATGTAGAAGGCCCTAACTCGATTATTTTCGAAATTGAGTTTCTAAGTTATTCCGGTACATTTCCCACAAATACACCTCGTCACAAAAATTTAATACAATGGAATCAAAAATATCACCTCAACAAGCAATTGAAGAATCCATTTTACATTATGATACATACAGTTTCTATTATATTTTTGCCTTCTCCTGTAAAGTTGCATTTATGTGAGTTAGGGCCTTCCTACATGAGACTAATGAAGTTTTGGTAAGATAAAAGCACCATCGCACAGTGGGAATTAAAACAAATGGAAATAATTCTGGATTTTCTAAACGGTTAGTCACCAAGCAGTGACTCGTTGTGGTTGCATTGGCTTCTCGGCAATTTTGCTTATCGACATAGCCACCGAGATGAAAATGAGCTTAATCTGAAAACACGATTTTTCGGTTAATTTCTTCATCTCCTCATCTTCCTAATTTTGTTCGAGCGTATAGTTTTGCAAATGTCAAACATAAACCTGAAAATAAAAATTTTTAAATTCAAGTCTTCTGCCACACTTATGTCTTCACCAGCGATGGCTTTTCTGTACGCACGGAACGGTCTGGTTTTGGATAAATATTATCCAAAAGAGTAAATGTGCTACTGAATCAATCCATTATTAGCTGCTAAGATGGACGATTATACGCACCGTAAACTTGATGAAATGGTCTATAAGGACGGAATGTATTTTACATATGTACTGTCAAATTTTCCATCTGTAAAAGTTGTACACATCGTGTGATACATATGAAACTTTGCATGTGTAAAATACATGTGGAAATACATATGTAACTTTTTCGATTAGAACACGCTCTATTTTCCTGTGGCAAACATAAAAAAACAGCTGGTTTGTTTTGAAACGTAAACAAAAGTCAGCTTTTGTTTACATTTTTAGGTTATGTCATAAGGAAAAACATAAGCAGGTGTGATAGCAAAAATTATGAATCGTATGTAAAATGGAAATTTTGACATACATACGGAATTACATATAGGTAAAATACATCCCGTCTGATAGCACCTTAAGAAAAATATTTAAATAAATATTTTAAGTATATAAAAATTAATATCCACCAATGAATTTACGTAATGTTTAATGGGTATTATTCAGCGTTTAAAAAACTGCAGCCAAAGTAAAAAACTGTTATTTTTTCAACTTCTTCATTTGTCATTGGCCAAATGAAAACTGTTGATTTTACTTCTGTTTCATTAAATATAAACAATCGTTGTCAAACCAACTCAAAAAGCGAAAAAATTTACACAAATTTTCGTTTTTTGTTCGACAGTTTTTGGTTTCGACTGCAGTTTGTTAAAATCTTTTTAAATCTTTCCTGGAAATAATTTTTATTTCAATGCTGTTGAAAATAATGCTAATAAGCCTAAAGTGTTCCTTAGAATTAATTGGGCATAAAGTAAGATCTATTTTTACTTTGAAATTTTGATATTTAGTTGGGCTTAATCAAATTTAATTTTCATTAAATTATTTTTACTGAAGGAAAGAATTTAACAACATGAAATTAATTTAAATTTATTCTTAAGTTATTTTTATATCCACCCCACAGTAGTGGAGAGCGTATTTTGCATTTGTGCTGATGTGTGTAATACCTTAAAATATTAAAGTATAGCGATCGACTCTGAATTATTTCCGGAGTCGATCTTACAATGTCCCTCCGGCTGGCTGGCTGTTCATGTTACCTTGTACGCAAAGTACAGGTCGCAATTTTGAAAATAGGGCAAATCGGTCCATAATTTCATTTAGGGTAATTTTAATGAAATTTAAGACATAGATCCATATTTATATGGACGCATAAGCTAGGCATTTTAAAAAAATAGGACAACGAGGGGAGAGAGGGGACAATTTCTAATGGTGTTTTCTTTTCTAAAAAATAATGATGCATTAAAGTTGTGTAATATATTTATTAGGTTACACGAACCCTTACAAAGTGATACATTTTTCTAAATTACAATGGAACAAAATAATAGCTACGTTTTACACTCAACACTAATGTGTATTTAGCGTGTTAAATATTGAATGCAAAGTTTGTACTAAAAGCGATATTCACCACGTTTGTAGCAATTTTCAACATTAAATTTTCTTTAAATTCCATAAGCGTTAACAGCACTGATTTTCAATAATTAATGTCAGCTGTTGTTAAAAATTTTGTGACAAAAAAAAAATATAATAAAAGTAAAACAAACGAAAAACAAAAAGTTTTTATATCCATCACAATATAACAAAAATCACAATATAACGCAAATTGTCCGCAAACACAAGAAAAACTTAATAAAAAAAATACTTGCTTGCATAAAAAAGTACTTTACGCAGATGCAAAAAAGGGTATTATCTCACACTCAGTTATAACTGCGGGTAAGAAATGGAACAAATTTGCCACTTATTGTTGCAACATGTTTAGAAAGGAAAACGACAACTTCTCACATTTTTGCATATATTTTTAGAATGGAACAAAAACCCGCACGAATGGTAGCATATATGGAACATTATTGTCAGAAAAGAAAACACCATAATTCTTCGAAACTATCGAACAGATTTTTGTGAAATTTAAAACTTGTACACACAGAAAAAAATCAATGTAAATTCGTTCAAAACATGGTTGATTTTACATTTTTCAGTAGTGATTTTGCTTCATTGTTGTTTCATGTCAATTTAACATGATTTTACAATAACTTGCGAACAACATTTTTTTCTTTTAAAATAACTATAATTCATGTTAATTTAACATTGCAGTAAAGTTGAAGCAAAATGTCAATAATATTGAAATAACAATCCGAATCACGTTGAATGAAAGTTATAAAAAGTTCATATAACGTGAATTTCATGTAGAATCAAATTGGTTGGAGTGTGATATAACAGTGTGAAGACAACATATGCATTTATTTAAGAATAATTCAAAACACTTATCCCTGTAACACATGTTTCACTTATTTTTATCTCCTTTGTTAACAGAGGCATCAGCAGAATGGCCCGATATCGTTTTCGTCATCATTCTACTTTGAAAACTTGATGTACTATTTAACTAAATAATTTTAATTAAAAGAATACGGGAATTGTCTTCTTTTTATAACATATTTTAAACGGCGCTGCGAAATATAGCCCCAGGAAATATGGCCCCAAAAATAAATGAAAATTGACCCCAAATTTGGGGCTATTTTTCATAATGCAATATGGCCCCATTTTTTTAATGAAAAATTACCCCAAAAAATGAAAAATAACCCTAAAAATAAAATGAAATATGACCCTAAATTTGGGGTTATTCTTCATTATGAAAAATCACCTCAAAATTTGTAATGAATTTTAACCCCAAAAAATATCACAAAGAAAGTGACATTAAACATTTTCGGTGGAGTTCATATGCCCAAAAGTCTAAATCCCAAATTTAGAATCCCGATTTCAAAATCCTGATAATTATACAGTTTTGGTTTCAAAAATCGCACGATTGATAGCACGGTTGGGCTTTCGGCCATGCACAAGGATTTTTTTTCTCTATGGTGTAACGAACACTGGCTTCGCTAACTTAAGCTTCTCTGTATAGCCGGCCTTCGGAAGGGTGAAATGATTTTCTTCTCTTTGGTATAACGAACACTGGCTTCGCTCACTAAAGCTTCACTACATAGCCGGCCTTCGGCCGGGCGCAAGTATTTTCTTTTCTATGGTATAACGAACTCTTCTCGTAATAGCCGGCCTTGGGCCGGGCTCAAGAATTTGTTCCTCTATGGTATAACAAACACCGGCTTCGCTAACTAAAGCATCTCTGCATAACCGGCAAGGATTTTCTCTACTTTGGTATAAGAATTCTGGTTTTTTATGTTATCCCTAGAAACTTTTACATAGAATTTTTTAAAATTTGTGTAAACATGTTTGGGGTGATTTTTCATTTCTTAAAATTTGCATTTTTTATTAGTAGATGAAAAATAACCCCAAAGTAAAAATTGTGATTTTATTTGGGGCCATTTTTCATTCCTTGATATTGGGGTCATTTTTCATTCCACTTAAAATGCAAAAACACCCTAACGAAAAAATGAAAAATAACCCCAAAATAACAAAAAAATTGCGCCAAAATTGCGTGTTGTTGTGTCTCACGTAAAATTTTGGGGCCGTTTTTCATTTTCCTTTTGGGGCAATATTTCCTGGGGTCATTTTTCGCACCGCCATTTTAAACATGAAAATAAAAAGGTGTACATACTTAAGTGTGAATGCCTGTTAATTTAACAAGATAAACTTTTTATTTTAATATAAAACAGGTTTTTATGGATTCAATATTGAACAATGTTATTTTAACAGTGAAAAATATTCAATAAACGTGATTTAAGATTATTTTAATATTTTTCATTTAAAATTAATATGAAATAATGATAAATTTAAATATAGGGCATACTTTTGCAGAAATTTACCATGATTCTCAATCAACATTTCGCCATGTTATTTTAACATTGGTATTTTTTTCTGTGTGTATAGATCCCCATTCAAATAGCCATGCTCTCTCAAAAATTTGTTTTCAAATACTGTGGTGTAGGGTGTCATATGGTCGGGCTTGACCAACAATACTTTCTTACATGTTTCTGGCCAGTTAAATTGGGAATTTATTTATTTGTGTTATTTTATTTAATACAGTGCAAATAAAAGGTTTTTCACTAGAAAATTACTCACACCGAACATAGTTTTAATGTGCTGTTTTCACAATACAAGTGGTTGGGTGTGTAGTAAAATTTATATGAAAAACACTCGAAAAACTGAGTGCTTTTCATATAAATTTTACTACACGTTTAATCACTTGTGTTGTGAAAACAGCACATAAAATACAGAACGGATGGTCACCGTAGTTTTACAAGCAGTAGTTTGGCCTTACAAGATCGCAGCCGCTAACTTTTGCAAATCTGGACTGTAGAATAGGTTAATTCACGAATCTTATTTGCAAAGAATACCAGTAAATTTCTAGATGAGCATTCGAAGTTTCAGTTGATTAATGCAACTTTCTATCACAACTCGTCTGTGCTTTAATACATGACATAAACTTATATTTTGAAATGTTTCTAAGCAAAATTTCACTTAAAAATAGGTTTTGTGAATACAAAATTAACGTAAGCACCAAATAAATCAAATTTTAATATTCGCTTCTGTTCGGGTGTTTACAAATCAGATCATCAAAGAATATATATAAGGAAATATATATCTATATATCCTACATTAAGTGCAGCTTACTCCATCTCGACTATTTCAACTTCTGACAAAAGACAACAAATGCAAGATCCTTAACGAATTTAAATAATTTGTCAGCAGTTCTTTTTATAAAGAGAACACCTTCACCTTAATTATTTTGAATCTTGGTATATTAAAAAAATAAGTTCTGAGTTTCTTACAACAGACTTACAGGGTTCGTTCCCTTTATACTAGATTTAACAAGTAGTTTGGCAATTTCATCATCTGCATTACAACTTTTAAATTTGAATCAATAAATTTTCACCTAAAAGTATCATTTTAAACGTGTTGCCGATAAAAAGGTGTATGTACGTGATAGTAACTATTACTATAAGTTGTTGCTAAAACGAAAACGTGACTTGACCATCCTCCATCCAGCACACCCACATTACAATGCAATAAACCAAAATTGCCAGACGAGACTACACCAGCATAAAATGGACGAATTGGTTAAAATTTATTGAATATAAAACAATTTGATTTTTGATTTGTAATCGACGACGTGTACGTCGATGATGGAAGATGAAAATACGTGAGAAGAGTGAAATATGCGATGAAGAAAAGTGTTGCTAATGTACATGCTGGGCTACAAAATAAAAACGAATCTGAAGTGATGAAAAATACTAATTTTAAGGAGTTAAGGTCCTGCTAATGTAGTTTGAAGTCTAGACAAGGAAAGTAGAACTCTAAATATATGTCGATTAAAATCTTAAATATATGTTAATTAAAATATTTGCAAAGTTGTTCCTGGGGGGCTCTTTAATACCATGTGAGATAAGACCATGATGGCTTTATCTCTCATTCAATAGGGAGATAAACAATTTTTTCATTTGAATGGGAGATAAAGCCATCATGGCCTTAGCTCACATTAGCAATATTAGAAAATGGCTTTATCTCTCAGTTCAGTTCCGGAGACACTAAAGTTAAGTCTTGAAATCTGGCTAATGTTTTTCTGCGTGGCGTCCTGCGGCCGTGCTTAGGGTGTTTTTCCTCTAGTAGGACGTGGCAGGTGGCTTCGCTGAATAAAGTTTTCCTGAGTGCATCACAAGAATAAAAAATTGTTTTTCAATTTTAGTTATCATTGGATTTTCACTTTTACAAAATGTTTACACCATGCATAACGATATTCTGGAAAAATATGGCTTTATCTCTCATTTCGCAAAATTTTAAATATGACCTTACCTCTCAATGATTGGGCAATAAGGCCATTATGGTTTTATTTTTGACATTCAATTGAGCAATACAGCCATCATGGCCTTATCCCACATGGTTTTAAATATGACCTTACCTCTCAATGATTGGGCAATAAGGCCATTATGGTTTTATTTACCATTCAATTAAGCAATACAGCCATCATGGCCTTATCCCACATGGTTTTAAAGCACCCCCTTTTTTTTAATTACTTCTTGAAAAAGTTTTAAGAATCACTAAAAAAGCATTTTTTTACAAAATGATTTGCTTTTTTCATTTTTATTTTTGGAAAATAACTTTTTAAATAACAGTTTTTATATATATATAAAATCTTTTTTTTTTAATTCCTCCAATTCATCTTCTACGTTTATTTTTCTGCCCAGTAACTTTCCCCAAAAACAACTTTATTAATTTGCATGCCAACACATTCGTTTGTTGCATGCAACACAAGAATAAATTTGATCATCCATCATCTGCCCATAACAGTTTCAAGTAGACGCACACAGAAACACACACAGACTCACGCTCATTCAGTACTTGAAAGTTTTTTGTTGCTGCAGGAAAACTAAAATAATAAATTATGCAACAAGATTGTTCTAAAAAGAAGTTACAGGAGCAGCAGTAGCAGATTTAAGAATATGCAAAAAGGCTAAAATAAGCTGCAGCATAACTGATTTATTTATGCATAAGTTAACATGCATTTTAATTAGATTCAGTCAATGACTGTGTTGAATTAATTCATATTTTATTCTGCAAGAGTTTCATTCTTCTCCTACTTTCTTTTTGGGGGAAAAATGCCAGTTAACACTAGAAATGCCATGTCAGCATAATTATACATGATTCCCTTTTTTATTTTTTTGCTTAATTTCTTTTCTTGGGTAAACAAATGTTGCATATGGCTCATTTGCGGTAAGACTTTCGTTGCAGGGTAAAAAAAAAAAATTTCTTAAAGTTAAAAGGTTGGAAATAACTTATATTTTTTAACATTTAATTTAAAGAAAGTTAAATTGCACTGCGTGACAAAAAAGTTTTTTTTATAACATTGATTGACTGAATAAGATTTTGAACATCAATTTTTTGTAGCATGTACCGTTTTAAAGTTGTGAACAATTTTAATGTGTTTCAAAAGGAAGGAATTTACTTGGCGGTTTAAACTGTTGTATCAGTTGCATGTATGTTAAATATAAAATGTAAGCAGCTCTTAATGGATCTGGAAACATGTTAATTCGACCTGAGTTAAAAAATTATTGTTTGAAAATCTGGCTTTAAAATTGGGTTTTCTGCTTTATATACATATATCTCTCTGTATACTACACAGAAAAAAATTCCCAAAATTGTTCACCAATTAAAGCATTAATCACAAATAAAATCAGTTTTAATTAAAGATATAATCAAGCGAATTAAACGTTTAATTAAGTGAATTAAACGTTTAATCAAATGATTTAAACGTTTAATCAAATGAATTAAACGTTTAATTGATACTATTAATTTGTTTGCTGGTGCAAATTCAAATAATTTTTTAATTAATATCACAAACTTTTTAACTGAAATCAATTTTTATTTTTTTCTGTGTAGGGAGATCAAACGGTTATTATTTGACCGGTCCTCACCGGTTATTTTATGATTGTCCAAGCCCGGAATCAAGAGACCTAAGACTCAAACTGTTTAGTCAAAGTTTCCTCAGAAATAAATCCTGTCTCTTTGAAATTGATTTGAACAGGATCTATTCCTTCAATGAATCAACCATCCCGTTGGGTGAAAATGTCAATAGCGGGGTAACGTACACAAAACATTAAAAATTGTCTAATCACTAAATGCATACTAAACTCATAGAATCAAGCAAACAATTTGTTGATTTTGCACCTAATTATTATATGTGGCTTTATTCCATAAAACGCAAGGCACAAAAATTTCTTGGTAGCAAAAAGAAAATCAAAAATATTTTATAATTTTTTGTTGCTTCCTATAAAAATTCATATTTCGCTTTAAAGTTTTTAACGCCACAATACAGTTCTAACAAAGTTAATTCAAAATTTAAAAATTCAATATGAATTTCTGTTGAAATCAACAAAAAAATTTTAAAATATTTTGAATAGTATGAATTTGTTTTTGCTTTCAATGAAATTTTAGGCGTTGCGAAATGTTTTACGGAGTTAGTCGCATATATAATTTTAATCATATTATGGTCATATCTCACCATAATAACCTATGGCTCACCTGCTATAATAAGCATTGTTAAATTCCAGCAATATTATGTTGCTCTAAAAATATCGTAACGATCCAACCATATTTTTTTTCTGCGTGTAGGTTACTAAAAATTGTAAAATGCCTTATCATTCACCGTAACACGATCCGTTTTAATATAAACATTGACATTATGCTAAATAATGAAAAAATTTAATGTGCACAGAAAAAAGTAAAAAACGGTTTTGATCACCAAAATAATTGAAACAAGCAAAAAATTGTTTAATTTTGCACCTATCACCGAAGTGATTATACCAATTACTCAAACTTGCAAAAATTGCAAAACAAGGATTTTTTTCCAATTAAAAAGTTTTTACATTTTAATTACAAAAATAATTGAAAAAATAATCATCATATATATTATTTCTAAAGCACTTTTTTTTGTCGGTTGCAAATATCTCCCATACCACCGCATCAAATTTAATGAATGATATCTCATTTTAAAGCTTATTTCTAACACTAATGACGAAAAATAATTAGAAATTGAAAAATTAATATTTTCATTGATAAAAATTATATTTTATATAGAACTGCAATAGAACTGCATGATAATACTGTTCAAACGTGGTAGCACAGGGTCGCTTAACAGAACTGCATGATAATACTGTTCAAATGTGGTAATACAGGGTCGCTTAATAGTAATGCAATTCTACATAATATAGTATGTATTAAAATCCATTCTGGCAATACCGCTATTTACTATAATGCCGTTTATTACTAAGTCAGTTATATGCGCCCCATACACAGTTCAATTCAGTTGTCAACTGAGTCTTTCAACTCAGTTGACAACTTCATCAACTGAATTGAAAGATTTTAAATTTATTTTAAAATTTAATGAAATAAAAGACAATTTTTAAAAAACTTGACTACAAAAATTAATTTTGACAGCTAATCAAGAGACTTGAGCACACACAGTACAATCGAATTGAAAGACTTAGTAGTCAACTTGAAAAAATTAAAATCTTTTGATTTTTCTTCAACCAACTCGACAACCGTCAAACTAATCAACTGACAAGCCCATACACGCTTTGATTTGGACAACAACCGACTCAGTTGACAATTGAATTGAATCGTGTATGGTCTGCTATAGTCATCATTTTCATTGATAAAAATTATATTTTAAAATGTATTGAAGTTACTAAAATTTCTATTAAATATTTTCATTTTATGTTACAAAAATGACAACTAACGGTGCGAAATATTCGCACGGGTCATCTAGTTAATATTAAACAATATTTTAATTGAATGAATTAACAAATTAAAAAAAATAAATATTTTAATTGAATGAATTACTAACGTAATTGATTAATTAAAACAGTGATTGAATTTTTGCATTAAATCGATTAAATTTTTAATTGAATAAATTAAACAGTATATTTGAAATATACTCTAAATTCAATTACGCAAATTATTCAATCAAACAAATTGTTAATTGAATAAGTTTGTTAAATCAATTCAGTTGATGGTTAAATGAAGCAAAATAATAATATTTAAAATATATGTTTTATTAAAATATGGTTCAAAAATAACTTGTTTTATTTGTTTAATTGTAATTGCTCATGCTTAATTGTACAAATTTTGGAAGATTTTTTTGACAAAGGAATTTCATATATACAACTTTGTATAAAATTGTAGAATAACTCTGATTCTTCAGGGTATTCAAGATAGAAAACGAAAAACTGTTTTTGTTGTGTAATTTGGCTGTACTTTTTTTCACCTATTCACTTTAAACGCACAACATGAAATGACGCCAAAAATAATTCAAGAATTAACAAACAAAGAAAATCAACACCAAATTTCGATTGCGACCATAACCACCGTCAACACTGTGGTCAGCCACAAGGCGATTTTTTATTTTACGCATAATAAACATATGTATGTAGGCTCATTATTGACATTGTTGGTGGTCATAATTGTAATTCGTCTATAACAAATTTCAGTTAATTTTTTACTTGTTGATAGTTTTTTTTTGCACGCGACGCTTAGTGTTCTTTTTGATGACAAAAACATGTGTAAAGATGTTAGTTGCACTTGTAACATTTTTCGCAAACTGTTGATGAGGGAGGAAAGCAACAAGGAGAAACCAACAAAGTGTTCAATTCAAACAACCGAGTTGATTGATTCAATTAAACTTATAATTAAAATTAAGCTTAAAATCAAGTAAAATTTTAATTGAAAAAAAATATTTTTTTTTTAATTCAATCGATTAAAAACGTAATCAAATTTATTTTAAAATTCAAAAATCACTATTAATTGAAAAAATAACTGCCAATAATGTTTTCTGTGTGTACGCTCGGCAAAAAATCAATAATAATTTAGATTGGATTAATAAAACTGCATCAAACATTTACCTACGGTTACGTGAACTTTGGCCTACCCAACACTTTACGCCTTTAAAAATTAAAGTACTAATCGCCAAAACTTAATTAATGCCACGACTTTTATATGGTTGCGAGTTGTTCTCAAGTTGCGACTTTAGTAGCAAAAATGTGTTACAGAAAACATATAACAATATAATCAGATATGTTTTTGGTTTGGGAAAATACGATAGTATATCCCAGTTCACAAATAAACTTTATGTCATGACATTTAAAATCCTTTTAGATATGAGGGTATTGCACATGCTACAAGGTCTAACAGGGGAAATTAAATAATTCCCTTTACACACCGCAGCCTGATATCTGAATATCAATTTATAATTCATTCTGTCCGACGTTGGAACCTACTGCCCAATCATGTCCAAACAAACAACAATGAGAACAATTTTAGAAATCAATTAGTCAATTATTTAATAAGCTAAAACCCATAAAACTAAACCAATTAATTTTTGCCATCAAAGCTATTTATTTATTTAGTTTATTTTAATCTATAATTTATATGTTACACTCAGTCAATTTACAATTAAAAATTTAATCTTTCTTTAAATTAAATGTTTAATTCCTTTCCATTTTGTTATAATGTACTCTTTTTTGTTTTTTTCTTTCTTTTCAAACTTAATCGTTTGATTGTGATTACCCCTTTATGTTTTAAACTTATATAATTTCTGCACTTTAACTATAAGATTTATATCTTGTTGTGTAGGATAAGCAAGAAATTCTTAAATAAATAAATAAATAAATAAAATAAATTAATTGTTTTTATTTGTAGCGACTGGTTTTGGAATGTTTTTTTTTTTAAATCCTTTTTATGTGATTCCGGTGAGGAATTAAAAGCAATATGCTGTTTTTGAATACGAATGAGCCAATTTATAAGAATTAGAATTAGGAGCTTCTTCAATCGGTTATAGCAATCCTTAAGATCAACAATAAAAATACATACATCCGTCATTTATTTAAAACTTCGGTGCTTCATAAGCACTTACCAATAGCCCAGCATTCTTTTTCCAAACTTTATTACATTGTCTTTAATATTTACTTATTTTAGGGGAAGACATATTTGCTTAAAAATCGTCTTTAAAATACTAAAAATCGTATGTGTTGTCAACGGATTTAAGGCGTCTAGCATTTCTCATTAGTGAAAATGTGTTTGAATCAGTGACACCGACGATGTTGGATGGAAAATCAAAAAATTTTGATATGACGGCGAATATTACGTGCAGTACACGTACACGAGTGAATTTGCCGTGACGTTAAATATTTTTACCATGTACAGACCAGAGATCTGCAATGAGTAGTGAAAAAGTGAGTAGAGCTAAGTAATGACTCATCAATTCTTGTACTTATACGCACTCATACTTATTCCAATGTTATTCAAACTCATATTCACTCAAAAGTTTCATTTCACCGTACTCATACTTAAGCCTAGATTACACTATCTCACAAGCCTTACGTATTCCATAATACTTTGTGAGATAGAAATCTAATGAGTTTTGTTGCGACTGTCAAAAAATCTAATGTAACATGACAGTTCGTGTTCACACCATCTCACAAAGTATAAACACTCACACATGAAATAAAATGCAACCCTGATCCAATGAAAAGTATTATTGTTTTGAAATTTTTCAAAAAACGATGAAGTCGTATGGGATGTCAAACTTTTTTCTTAATACTTGTTATTTTCGTGACACATTGCATTCACACTATCACACTTTGTCATATTACTTGAGTTTTTGACATGTATTAATACAAAGTATAATAGTGTAATCTGGCCTTTAGCAACATTGGTTGCGTTTGATTTAGAATCTACTCATAGGCGAAGCAAAATGCGAGGTTGCCAGATTTGTCCCCGAAATAGCAAAGTGACGATTTGGCAATTACAGTTTACTTAAGTAACATGTATGAAGTGGACGATTTTTCGGCAAATTTATCTGACAGCGCTGATTACTAAGTTGTGCGTTTTCTCTGTTGTGTTAAAACGGTAAATGGAAGAGCTAAATGATTTGAATCATTGTGAGTATTCTAAGTATTTTCTTGAAATTATAAATCAAGCTGAGGTCATTTATGAGTATGAGTATAATGTCGACGTCGCACTCATAAATATTTCTCTTGTGAGTATGAGTGAATCAGAGTAGTTAAGTTGAAATGATTTCTACGCACTTATACTTACAATTGCATGAGTCAGTATGAGTAGCGAAAAAACGATTCATTGCTGATCTCTGGTACAGACCCCATTATATTCTTTTTTAAAATTCTTCTTTTTTATAACACTCACTCAAGAATAATAACATAAGTTTATTAAGAACGTTTTACACATTTAACAAAAATCGTAATCTAAATTAGGACCCTTTACACCGTATAAGTTGTTGATAAGACTAAGGTTAAAGTTTTGCAAATTTTTGTTTCATATTTGATATGCGAAACAAAGTAATATAAGCGTAAATAATAAAAGAAGGGAGAATATATTAAAAATTTGTAAAGTTCCCAAAATATCTCCGAATATTTTTTATATCCCCAAAAAAATCCCCAACTGACTTTCTTTGTCCTTTTTGCTTGCATGAAATCCCCAACTTTGGGACAAATCCCCTAGTCTGGCAGCCCTGTCCACAGATTTTGGAACAACTAAAGATATTATGCAAATAAAACTGTTAAGCGAATAAGAACTATAAACACTAGTTTTACATGTAACATTATCAAAGCTTAAATAATAACAACAACAATAATCAGTGAGTTTATCTTTTCTTATAGTCCCACGTGGTCCCAATGACAAATTAAGAACGAAAAAACTAATTTTTTCGAATGGTGCCAGAGTAAAAAATTTAGTTGGTTTTTTAATGACAGGACCCCACCTTGCACAACAGTATACATTTTGTTTGGAATATTTGCAATATTATAACTGCTCCATTGATTAAAATTTCAGTATTTGCTAAGTTTAATTTTAAATAACATATTAGTTGATAATTGTATGTGGTTTCGAGAGCTAATAAAATAAAGTGAAAACGTTTTCTGTAATATTTGTTGGTTTTATTTATACAATTAAGGTATCTATTTTTTAAATTAAAAATGTTCCGCTGATTTGGCATTCCGTTGTCTATCACCAAAAGCGATTTGTTCAATGTTTGGTACTCTCAAAAAGTTCAGAAGAAAAAAAAATAACGCTGTCATACATTACATTTTCATGAAAAGTGGTATAGAAAATGATGAAGATGATGACCATAAGCATGAAGTAAAGTAAACAGCTCAAAATTTTCTTAGCAAACTATCGAATAAGTGCACCCAGAGAAAAAACATGTTTAAATATGGTCACCTTCAGCCAAACTGTTTTTAAGGAAAATTTCAATCATTTAATGTTTATTATAACCATATTGTTGTCAGCGATAACCACATCATGGTTAAATTAGGCCATCATCAAGCAGCCCTAATCATATTATTGTTGCCTCCAAACATGTTATGATCAATAGTAACTAAAATTTGTTATTCACTTACAATAGCATGGTTGGTTTTCAACCATAGCATGTTGCTCTTGTGAAAGAAGAAAATACTATTGTAAATTTAAAAACAAATTATTGTCATATTTAACCAGAACATTTTTAGAGGCAACCATTATATGGTTATGGGTGCTTGATGAAGGACTAATTTAACCATAATATGATTGTCGCTGACAATTATATAGTTGTATTAACCATAATATGTTTAAAATTTTCTTTAAAAATAGTTTTGTTGGAGGTGACCATATTTAAACATGTTTTTTCTCTACGTGTGGATGCATGCATACAGAACAAATAATATTTTCGAGTCAATCTTTAAAATTGATTGGATGAATCTTTTCTCTTTCCAAGTAAAGCGTCGTCAAGTTTTTTTGAAGAAGACTCGGAGGAAGGACCATCAAGACCCGTACGACCATCCAAATCGTGTTTCTATGCGCGCAGGCGCCAAAAAAACGTAATGCTGACAAATATCCATTTTATAAGATTACACAGCGGAACAAAATTGAACATTTTTTGTGTTGATTAAGAATTGAATGTTGTTTTAAGGTTATTTGGGACGCTAAATTTGTATTTGTTATGAATTTTGAAAAAAACAAAGTTTTTTTTTAACTTCAACGATATCTCTAAAACTACTGGTCAAATTTAAAAACATTGTAAGCACGGCCTTAAGATAACATTGGTGACGAATTTTGAATTTTTTTGAACTGAATATGGTGACCCATTTTCAAGTTATTCCAATATATGTAGCGGAAGTGCCTTAGTTTAAGCAATAACGGTATATCTCGAAAAGACGAGTTGATAAAAAAAAACTGAGTGCAGATTTGGATTCAGCGACCCAAGAAACCTTATAAACAACATTCAGTTCTTAATCACCAAAAACCTTGTTCCCTTGTATTATGCAATAGTTTTGTAAGTTTTATGCCAGCAAATTTTTTATGGAAAGCGCCACACCAACGCAATCGAAACCGTCCATTTTTTTTCGTAAGATCGCGCCATACTAAGTCAATTGTTCATAAAAATTTTTATCGTTTTATGTACACAGAAAAAATTTTCCAAAATTGTTCACTAATTAAAGCATTAATCAAAAATAAAATAAGTTTTAATTAAAAATTTAATCAAGTGAATTAAAAGTTTAATCAAGTGAATTAAACGTTAAATCAATTAAATTAAACGCTTAATTGATACTATTATTTTGTTTACTGGTGCAAATTTAATTAATTTTTTTAATTAATATCACAAATTTTTTAATTGAAATCTATTTTTATTTTTTTCTGTGTAATTATAAAAAAGAGCTGAGTTTTTTCGCTCTAAATTTGACATTGGGACCACTGAGTCCCGACTATTTTTTTTAACAATTTTTTTAATTGATAAAAAACTACTGATAAATTTTTCTGGACACACGTGTGCTCTGCGTTATTGCGGCTGCCAGTGGAATCTTACCTACATCAACAACAGAACTGCAGAAAATGTTGTTTATATCAAAATTGATACTATTAATTTGCTTACTGGTGCAAATTTGATTAATTTTCTAATTAATATCACTGTTTTTTGTTCGTATTTTGTTAAAGCTTTGATATCGTTGCAAATAAGACTTTTTGAGTGCTTGTAATTCTCATTCACTCTGTAGTTTTATTTGCTAATTTTTTTCTAAAATTTTTTGGGAGAATATTTCCTGATGATCTGGTCTAAGAAACCAGTGAAATCCGCATAGAAACTATTTTATCCTCCAACAATAAATGTGGGATTGGGTATTGACGGACGAACAACTAGGAGTGGTAACACTTACTGAGGCATGCAACTCTGTATGGGACTGAGTGGCGAGTAGGCTGGACAACGAGTAGACGGGCGTCTGGGAGTTAGTTGCGTAGAGTTGAGCTTAGATGCACGAACAGAGCGGACAATTACTATTTTATAACAATAATAATAATTATAATAAATTCTATTTTTAACAATAATGATAATCATAAGTTCTTTTAAAAAATAACCAAATAAATGAATTTAATAATACATTAAAACATAAAAAGACAAGGTTTTTCATTAAAGAGACCTACATAAATGTCAGTGTATTTACCAGGCGCGGATTCAGGGGGGGGGGGGGAGGGAATAAGGAAATGTCCCCCCGTAAATTATAAAAATATGTTTTGTTAATTTCGATAATACAAGAATTCCCATAATAATATTTTTTTTAATTTACAAAATTTTTGGAAATCCCAGCAAGGTTTTTTTTGTTTTTTTTTTTATGGAATCTCCAACCAAATTTTCAATAAGTATTTTTTTATTTTTTTTTTATTGAATCTCTAACGATTTTCAATAAGTATCCACATCTTAATCCTAATAGTTATTTATTAGATATTTCCAAAGAAACATTTAATTTATTGTATTCAATTACTTATTATTCTACATTCAACCCTAGCAGGTGCCATCTATATTCAAAGACTAAACGTTTGACTTGATAATGCGTGCGGCTAAATTATTAAAAAGCCTTAGTATTTGCAATATTTATGTATAAATGTGTTATATGAATCAAAATTCTATTTGATAATTTTTGACGAAAGCACTGATTTGTCGGAAAAGCCAGACTTCCTTATCTTTTAGATATTTCAACATACAACACAAGGTTTTAGGGAAGAATTTATTGAAGAGGCTTCAAAAGATATTGATGACGTTGATGTGTCAATTGATGCGAAGGCACTATCATCAATAGTTCTTAAAGCTTTGACAAATGTTGGTCTTGACCTAAAAAATTGTGTAGGAGATGGAACAGATGGGTGTCCTCTGATGTCAGCAGAAAATGGAGCTGTTAAAAATTTCTGGAAAAGCGACAAATGCGAAACAAACGCCTTGCTATTCCCATAAACCGAACAACTCAATTTCTAAAAGCAATAAAGTGCCATTAATACAAAAAGTTGTATCATTTGTTAAAGAAACGACAAAATTTTTTAAAAATAATCATCCCAAGCGAAACGCAGTTTTAGCAAAGTTTTTGGGAGGCAAACTCTCCACGTAATGCGAGAAAAGATGGGTGGACCGCCACGACTCAATTTTACTCTTTGCAACAAGTGTATATTATATAGTACAAGCTTTGGAAAAAATATCTAAATGGAAAGGAAGTATGTATCTTTACCTTTATTTAAGAAACTCACTTAGTACTATTGAATTTATTTGCGGAATATACATTTTAAGGGTGTTTCTTATTGTCACACAGCCGCTAGTATCATTTTACAAAAGCATGATATAGATATTCAAAAAGGATCAAGCCTTATCAAAATTTTTAACATGTGCCTTGAAGAAAAAAGAAATAAAGCCGAAGAACAAATTAAAGCGATTTTTGAAAAAGTTAAAGATATTTGCGTTCAAATCGAGGTTCCAATCAAAAAGACAAAATTTTAAAGAAATAATCACTTCCAAAATGTTGAAGATTACTACCGAGTTGTAGGTTACATTCCTCTTATTGAATTTATTTTAGAAGATCTCAAAACATCTTTCCCGAAATGTATTGAACATACCTAAACTTCAACCTCAAAGTGTAATCAAGTCATATGGACAAATCCTGCGTAACGAACGCTACACTCGCACGTGTTTCCTGATTGATATATAAAATTTTTTTGGCCTTTCAAAAGAGATAGCTTCAACTTATGTATGGGCAAATCCTGTGTGACGAACGCTACATTCGCATGCGTTTTCTGATTGAAATATACACAGTTTTTGGTCTTTCAAAAGAGATAGCTTCAACTTATATATAGTATTTACTGACATTAATATGTACTTACGAATGGCATATATCATAATTTATAAGCCAGTATTTGTTGCGAAATAATTGATCAAAAAGTTTTGTGACGCACGCTACAAAAAGTGGAAGTAACTTCAAAGGTTGAAGTGCGTTTTCCTAATTTTTAGCGAATTTTGCATCATAAGGTATCCAAAATCTGACTCCTAAAAGAAAGATGGCTATAAGAGAATTCTAAACGCACTTATTCGCAGCCAAAAAATGTTGTGATTTTTTGACAAATGCCGTGAACCCTTTGTGACGCACGCTACGTAACGCACGCTACAGTTTTTTCAGTAGTATTTTATTATTATATTTTATTTATTTTAACAAAACAAATTATATTTTTATGAATTGCATTTCTTAAACTAATTTGTTAACTAATGAATATCAACTTTTATTTTAACGAAATTTATATTTTGATAAGTTTGCTCTAAGTGCTATTTTAAGCACAAAAATCGCCTAAAATAATGCTAAATTCACCTATTTTATTAAAAAATCAGCAGTGGGGTATGATTTGGTAAAAATTATTGCATTGATGATCATTGAAATACATATTTTTTAATATAAAAATGAAATTAAACATCTAGGGTTATATTCCGTTAAAAAAAAATTCATTTGAAAAATTTTTGGTTGGTGGACTGTTTCTGGGATTTGCCCATATAGTATTTAGTGACATTAATATGTACTTACGAATGGCATATATCATAATTTCTTAGCAAGCATTAGTTGCGAAATAATTGATCACAAAGTTTTGTGACGCACGCCACAAAACTTAGAAGCTACTTTAAAAGTTGAAGGGTGTTTTCCTAATTTTTAGCGAATTTTGCATCATAAGGTATACAAAGTCTTATTCCTGAAAGAAAGATGAATATAAGAGAACTCTAAAATATTTTATTCGCAGCTTAAAAATGTTGTAATTTTTTGATAAAATCCGTGAACCCTTTGTGACGCACGCCTTACAACGCACGCTTTTTAGTACTATATAATAAACCCAATTTTATTTATTTTAACAAAACAAATTATATATATAAACTAATTTTGTGATCATTAATGAATGTTTGAATGAATATCAATATTTTTTTAACGAAATTTATATTGTGATGAGTCTGCTGGCTGTAAGTGCTATTTTAAGCTTAAAAAGCACCTAAAATAATGTTAAATTCATGTGTAACATCAAGAGATCAGGGAAGGGGTTATATGTGGTAAAAATTATTATATTAATGATCGTCGAAATACATATTTTTTAATATAAAAATTAAATTATACATCTAAAAAAAATTAATTTGAAAAATTTTTGGTTTGTGGACTGTTTTTGAGATTTGCCCATATACCATTTATTTTAAAACCACAATTAGTTGATGAGCTGATTATATTTGATAAACGAGATTAACACATTTTAACTTGAGCCTGAACTGTTGCATTGGCAACAAACATGGAAAATATCTGAAAATCTATCAGATAACTTTGTATATGCTTTTATAAACTGTGATGAAGGCATCTTCCCAAATCTAAGAAAAATATTTAAAATTTTCGTGTCAATGCTCGTCAGTAATGCTACAAGCGAGAGGTCATTTCCTACCCTTCGTCGAATTAAAACATGGCTCAGATCAACAATGACCGAAGATAGACTGTACTATCTCAATTTGCCTCACAAGGAAATCACAATTTACTTATTTAAAAAGATTAATTTATTTTAATTTATATTGAACGGATCTTAGATTTTATTTAACCCTATTGTTTTTTGTTTTTTTATATAATATACATATATTGTTTTTAATAAACTTTTAAAAACAAATTATTTACTTTTTTTTTATCATACAAAATTCCCCCCCCCCCCCCCCCGTAAGGCTCGAGCTGGATCCGCGCCTGGTATTTACCAAGAATAAAAATCGAGAACTAAGCACGACAAACAAAATCTTATTAATTAAATATCACTAATTTTTTAATTGAAATCAATATATTTTCTGTGTATTTGTAAGAAAGAAAGAATTCTTTCGAAATCGTGAAATAGACAATAAAACCTTCAAAATATTTTTTTATGAATACTGAATAACTTATCATTTATAAATTACAACATGAATTTGTCCTTAGTAGAAAAGCAGTCATCTCATATGATCTACATTAAAATATGTAATCTAAACTTGTTCTCTTAAACACCTTAATATCAATTACTTAATTATTTTAATCGCTTTAGAGTTGTCACTTTAACTAACACTGAATAGAAACCACGTAATAAATTTCAATTAAACTCTTTAAATCCGCTAAGACCTCCTTAGAACGAGTAAGTAAATTTTGTCCTCTTTGTTTTACTTTTTTTTTCTAAAAAATCTAATACTTTAGAAAATCCCCACTATGATGGCATTAGGACAGCTTAGCATATGATAAGACACATCCCTCACTTATCACAAAAAGCACGTGTATAAAACAAAATGTAATTCGTTAAAACGAACAACAATTACAACGCAGACGTTTGTGTTTTTAAGAGAGAAACTTAAGCACCAAAATATTTATGTTACGAATACAAGAATTCATTTTTGCAGAATTTGTACCTCTTTGAGTTTAAGAGAATAACTTTATTATGGGAGTAAAAAAATAATGGGAAATTTTTATTATTTACAGGACATTCAGTAGTTGAATCACAGTAATAAAAATATTTAAGAGTAACGGGTAAACAACTTCATTTAAAAACAAGTGAACTAATTCCGCTCAGGACCTAATTTCATTATGGGTTTACTCTTTTAGTTATGGAAAACAGCTGATGAATTAGTTTTTTTTTTTTGTTAAATTTGCCAGCTAAAGTATTTTAAGCTTGTGGTCTGAAAGAGAATTTGAGTGCTAAAGTTTTGTGCAACAAAAGAATTAACGAACTATTCAGTTTCAAACAAAGCGTTTTTGTAGTCAAGCATAACTTTGGAGATTACGGCAAATAAGTTTTTAAAAAGAAATTTGTTTTTAGGTGAATTTTCGAAAAAACCAAATCTGGCAAATTGAATTTTCATCTTTTTTTTTTTGTTATTTATATAAAAAAAGTAAATATTTAACTAAAATTTTCTATAAATTGTCTTAATAAAATTTAAAATTTCCATAAAGTCTGCCCATAATGAAGTCAGGATAGTCTAGAAGTAGTTTAATTTCATACATATACATATTTTGTATGTATGTAAATACAATATGTTTACATATAAGAATATTTGAATATGCATATTTACTTATGCACTTACATATACTATGCATACACACACACACATGTTTGTACCTTAAGATACATACAACAAAATGAATATTTGAAATTTTTGTAAAAGCCTTAAGCCAACTACAAAATTTAATAAATTTAAACAATTTTGTATTTTACATTTTTATACATTTGTATTACATACACATGTACATATGCACGAGCATAAGTTCATATGCAAGTGTACGTATGTTTTTTTTCTTGTGTAAATGTTTGTATGTATTTTGTAAATGTTTCTTATATTTGTAATGTTTTGTAGAATTGGAATGAATATGTATATGAAAACTTACCTATAAATGTAAAACTTTTTTTGTATGCATTTATTTGTTTGTACTTCAAAGAGTGGATTCGTAAATACGTAGTATTTGCTCAAGTTATAACTCCACCAGCTGTGTTGCCAACTCTTTACGATTAAAAATGGCTAAAAAACAGGGACCGTAACAGCCATAAGAAATTTTAACAAAAGTTCTTTTATAAAAATTATTTAATGAATTAAAAACAACAAAAAATCCATTTGAAATAGTTATTTTTTAAGGTAATAACAAAACTTGGGATGAAAATCCTAAAAAATATGTTTTTTACACTAAGGGGAAACCTTTCGTAAAAGTAGCGATATTTCATTCCTGCAATGATGTTTGATCAAACGTAGGTGGTGAGTTGCAAACATTTTCATAACTGAAATAAAATGTATCAATAAAGCAATGAACCTATTTAGTTCATATGATTTAATTTGTCCTTAATAAACTGGAACATTTTTATTTATTTAAAAACATTGTTTCATTAATACAACGATAGTTTTTATTGTTTTGCGTTCATACAATGAAAAAAGTTCATAAATGCTACGTAGTTTTACATTTTTATGCAATGTTAACCCTACTATGGTTATTTATTTCAGCCATTTTTAGGATGACCACCACTACACAGAGGGACAAATCTGGTATAAAAACACCAAATTGATACCATTCGTTGTCAAAAGTGAGCCAACTACGTTTATGTACAATTTGATAACGGATGGTAAAAACGGATAACGGAATTAGTCTTATATTGAAAACAAAATGTTAAGATATTTAAACATAATAGATTTCGACAACATGTTTTTAATATTTTAGTAGCCCCATTCAGACCCCATAACAACTTCTGTTTATGAGAGGCTTGAGTAAGATTCATCTAAAATTGGTGATTCGTTAAACGCACGCAGAGAAAAAATATGGTTGGGCATGGTTACGGCAACAACACTATGATTAATGTAACAATATATTGTTGTCGTACACAAATAATTGTTGTTTTTATTTAATATCAACAATATCATAGTTACTGTAAACATATCAGTGTTTATCCCAATTATGAATTTGAGTATTGTTGACCGAAAAATAATTATTTTTCTAACAACTTAATTATGATAACTTTTTAAACATATTATATTTCTCACACCCATATCATGATATTTAATAGCCATAACATGATAACTTTCTTTACATTTATCATATTATGTTAAAGATGCAATCAAACTATTTTTACTCTAATCATATTATGTTAGCGCCATTTGTAAAATAATTTTGAAGCAGTTGTGTCGTTTTTTTTATTTGTGAGCGGTTAAACAATTAAAAGATAAAATTCCATAAAAAATAAGTCTAAAGAAATTAAAAAATTAAAGTATTAGCGGAGTTCATTCAAGTATTAGTGATGTAATAGTGCAAATGCAAAATATCATAGTTTTTTTGTAAAATCCAACAACAAAACACACAGAGATTTCGTTATATTTTATAAAAGTGCTACGATATTTCATCAACATCTTAAAATCGAAAAAATGGACACACGCGGTTGCCCATGAAAACCACAGATTTTTCATTTGCTCTTTTGCAAGCCTTATATTGAACTCCGCTATTTGATTAACATTAAGAAAAATTGTAAAAAGCCACAAAATAAAAAATCGATGCTGTATCATAATATGATTGCTTCTAAATTGATTATGATTAACATGATGATAATATGATTACTTCTTAGCTTATTATGGTTAACATGACAATAATATGATTAATTTCTTATCTTATTATGATTAACATGACAATAATTTGATTACTTCTTAACTTAGTATGATTAACAGAATAATAATATGATTAAGGGAAAAATAATATGGTGACTACAATCATAATTCTTATCATAATATGTTGCTCTTAGAATATGTTTACCACAACCATGTTTTTTCTTTGCGTGCGAGGACAAAACAAAGATATTGATTGCAACTGCAGAAAAATCAGCGAAAATAAAATATGGCGACGATGTACAAGCAGGCAATTTTAATTTCGAGTCAGTAGAAGAATTTACCTTCCTTGGATCGGCTATAAATCATTCTTGAAATAAACGAAATGTAGTTAAGCCATCTCCAGGAAAACTAAAATTGCTTGTGATGCCTGTGTTGAAACATGGGTACTTGCAAAAATCGATAAAGATACATTAAGAAACAACGATTGCGATGGCTGCGACACATTGGAAGAATAAGCGCGGATAGTAAAGAATCAAGGACATTCGAGAATATGCATGAAGAAAAGCGAAAAGCGAGAAGACCTAAAAATCCCTGGTAAATCAAACTTGAGACAACATACGAAAGTTTGAAACGAATGAAGGACATTTTTCAACAGTAGAATGTATAACCAAAAAATTCCACAAACACGTATAACCAGGGTACCCGTGTACCCCACTGTAATTTTTAATAATCTTCAGCTTCACAGAAAATTTTTTATAGCGTTAGATAAACATATAAAATAATTAAAGTTGCTGGTGGACACACGGGTACCCGGTTATGCATTCTACGGTTCAGCAGGCCAAGACCAGTAACATGTTATGAAGGTTATTATTTAAGTTTCTGTTGCCAAGCCCACTAATAGCTTATAGAGTTTTAATTCGATATTTTAAGCGAAAATGCTTTTTTTTATACTTATCTTCCGTATACATAAGTACCCGGGTACCTTGTCAAGCAATATAAGAGTTTAATTTAGCTCAATTTACATAAGTAGATATCATTTTTGAAATTAAATTTTTATGGTCTTCCAACTTTTTCTATCACGTTTAATTTGTATTAGATATTGTTACGAAAGTAACTTTAGTTAAGAATTAGTTGTAATTATTGGTTAAGAATTAGATGAATTGGATGAATTTATGTATTTATCTTGTATTTATTAGTTGTTTTGTATTCATAAGTAATTTTATTAGTTTACATTGTTATTAAAAATTGTTATAATTTAGTACACTTCAATCCCAATGTGCAGAAAGCCCTAGAAATATAAGTGCCGCCACAAATCATAATAGACGATAGAGTGGTGAATAAGTAAAGGCTCGAACCTTCGAGAAAAATTTCGAATGTTCTAGATGGCTGAATTACAGTATAAATACTTGCGGCGGCTAGCATCAAAAGTCAGTATTAGTTCAGACTTTGTCAAGTTTACTATACACATTGAAGTGTGTTGATTACAATAGTGAGTTGTAAATAAAAGCTGTAAATTTCGGTTGTTAAAGGGACTAAGTTCTTAATAAATAAGTGTTATACATTAAAGTGTTGGGCTTATTTGTTTTATTTGAATTGCAATAAAAGAACTCGAAACGGTTTATTATAAAGGAAATAAACCAAATCGTTATTAAAAAGCAGTAACGTAACAATACGTATATTTTGATTCTTATGGTTCCAAGTTGGATCAAAGGGTCGTTAAAAATGTATTGGATCTTACAAACACGAAGTCCAAAAACAAATGAAATTGCATTATTAGGCTATGCCAAATCTTTGATACCCTCCACTGAGAGTGAGAATATTGCAGGATTGGGTTTTATATGTAAAAATTATTAATATTTTTAATAAAAATCGGACCCCACAGTATCATCATTCATTGTGGGTTTAGGCGTATTAAAGTCTATTTCAAAAGTATTTTTTATATCGGACCAATCCTTTGGCAGTATGATTTCTAGTCGTATGAACATATAGTAAGGCAGTTTTTACTACAATTGCATTAATCGTTATGGTTCACACTGGGGTAATCAGACCTGGCTTGTGAGGCATACTCAAGTTTATGAGGCGTACTCAAGTGTTTTCTGAGAGTGAGCTTAATATGGGTAATTATCGTTAATTATAACCTAATCTTTACCAAAATAAGTAGTTAGATTTTTAGTTGGTCCTTTATCTAAGAAAGACGAAAGATTAAAGCATCAAAGTACAGTGAAAAGTCGCTCAGTAAACGCATTGTACTAGAATATGAATATTCAATAAAAACTAAAGAAGTTAGATGAGCTTGTAGGAGAGACACAAATATATTTAGTGACGAACTCGCGGCCCGGGCAAACGATTCCGCAAGCAAAAACTATACTAAAACTGTCGATGAGATAACGAGAAGACTAACTGGTAAACATAAACCACCTGACCGCCCCATCGAATCCATGGGTGGAACTCTACTGACAAACATAGATGAACCAATAATACGATGGAGAATGCA
Organism: Pollenia angustigena; assembly: GCA_930367215.1. NCBI lineage: Eukaryota > Metazoa > Arthropoda > Insecta > Diptera > Polleniidae > Pollenia > Pollenia angustigena. The sequence continues at coordinate 169,415,858 of OV884059.1, read as the reverse complement.
CTTTATGGAAACCCTCAACAACAGCTGTTCATATCCTGAACCATCCATCGGCTCCAATAAAAGTTCAGCTTATCACCAGTCCTCAAACTCCGGATGAAATCGAAACCACTATAAGAAAACTCAAAAACAACAAATCGCCAGGTTTTGGCCGGATTCCTCCAGAAATGATCAATTGCTGCCCAGATAAAATTGCCACGATGTTACATCCATTCTTCGAGAAGATTTGGTACGATGAGAAATTACCGGACGACTGGCTGCAAGGAATCCTTATAAAAACACCAAAAAAAGGATCTTTCGCAATGTAAGAATGATCGCGGAATATCACTTCTCTCTATACCATCTTAAATACTTACAAAAAGCCTCCTAGAGAGAATAAAGGATACAATAGAATCGAAATTGCGTAAGGAACAAGCAGGCTTCCGGTCAAACAGGTCGTGTGTTGACCACATAAATACACTAAGAATGATCGCTGAACAAGTAGATGAATGGAAAAGTAATATATACCTCACTTTTGTAGATTTAACTACTGCATTTGACAACATATTCCGTTACAAAATATGGGATCTCTTAAAAACCACTGGAATTCCACAAAAGCTTATCAATCTTATAAGAGCTCAATATGATAACTTTCAATGCAGAGTCTCGGAACCATTTCTTCCGAAATCGGGGATTAGACTTGTTATAGACAATGACCTTAAATATACGGTTGCAACTAATCGACGCGGTATCCAATGGACTTCACCAGTCATCTCGAGGATTAAGCCTACGCCGACGACATCTGTTTTCTATTTCTAAACATTCGAATATGCAGTAAAAACTTAATAACTTAGTTCTCCACTTAGCAAATGTAGGTCTTAAAATGAACACGGGGGAAATTAGGGCGATAAAAAAACCGCAAGAAACACCCTTTGTCATCGGTCACGAACAGGTTAAGTTTGTTGATAAATTATGCTACCTGGAGGGCATGATTTCATCAGAAGATAGCGCAAAATCGGACATTGTACATAGGATTGATAAAGCAAACAGCGCGTTCTTTCACCTGCGAAATATTTGAAAATCAACCATAATATCAGTCACTACTAAAATAAACATATTAAAGTCTAATGTTCTATCAGTGTTTCTTTATAGCTGCAAAACGTGGCTGAAAACAACAGCACTGAACTTCAAATTACAAGATTTTACAAACCGCTGCTTGCGCTTCATTTTGAAAATCTGGTGGCCCAACGTCATAGGCAATGACGAACTATATAGAACATGCAACATTAAGCCTACCCAAATAATTATTAAAAGATGAAATATGCCGCCAAGCCCTTGACAGGGACCCACAATGCAGTAGAAGAAGAGATCGGCCAAGGACTACTTGGAAAAGAAGCTTGCTAAATGACATCGAAAACAGCGGAAGAAGCTTGAACGAAATAAAATTACTTTCAAATGATCGAATATCTTTTGTAGAGGCTCTATGCTCCACAAGGAGTTAAGTGGACTGAGGAAGATGAGAAGACGATTTTTAGTTATATAAAACAGATTTTTGCAAAATTAAATGAGAACCAGTAGAATGCACCTATTTATGGTATCTTTTGTAACAAAAATATAAATTTTTTAGGGATGTTTTCCTACATTTGGGTTCGTAACTATTTGCCTACTAATGAGCATGTTTTCAACAGACGGACAGACTGACATAGTTAAATCGACTAAAAGAATCACTGTAGGACCCACAATATATATATAATTACTAGGGTATTAGATGAAAATCCAAGAAGTTTTACACGAAATGACTAACTTAGTATACCCTTATTCGCCACTAATGGTGGAGGGTATAATAATGTATTGCAAACTCTTTTGAGGAGTTGAAGTCCATAATTTTCTAAACATGCATTTTAGTCATTGAAAAATCTCTCATTTTCTTTTACAATTCATAATGATGCAATTTCAAAAATACATTTCTATTTCCAGGAAGTTTAATTGTGAATTCTTTGCATTCTCTGATTCATACAAAAACGTCAATTAGGGAGGTACAATATTAATGATTAATAAAATTTTTTTGTTATTATTAAAACTAAACGAGAAAACAAAAATTTTTAGTTTATTCTAGCAATTTTAAAACTCCAAAATAAATAAATGTCTACAGTAAAAATAGATAATCTTTTAACTTTGTCCGAAAAGGGGAAAAATTTTCTTAAGGCATCCTAATAAATATGTATACATACGTTTGTATACATATGTATGTGAATTTCCTTCAACATACACGTGCCTGTGTGCAAATGTGTGTCTTGCCATTAGTATTGTATTGTGTGTACTTTTGTAATAGAAAATTCATTGATATAATGCAACAAGGAGCAATCGTATGCAAGTTGTTTTTATTTCTATTGCTTCAGCAATGCTATTCCTAGTAGCAGTGGCAGCAATACTACAGTTAAGAAACTATTTCAAATATGCCATAGTAATTTTCAATTTTTCCTTCCACACACTTTAATTTTTTTTTTTTTTTTTATCAACATGAAATAGTAAGTACGAATATAATCGAAAAAAAGGAAAAAAATTTGAAAAATATAAAACACTAGAGAGTATTTTTCTTTAAAAATTTCCAATATACAATAAGTAGATTGGAAGGCAAGAAAGAAATTTTTATACAATATTTCTTCAAATTTCCTATAGATTTTAATACATTTTCTACAGGGGCGAGTGAAAGAGGCAGGCAAATAGTGGGTGTGAATAAGTAGAGTTTTGGGAAGGAAAAATAAATTTTATTTTAAAATTTATTGATCAATGTCTATGGATTTAATCCTATAGAAAGTGTCTATAAAAAGTATTAAAACAATTAATAAAAGAGAAGTTGAACATTTGCAAAAACACATTTATGTACATTTTAATACATGGATTTCTATTCAATGTTAAATGTTTAAAAGTATAAACGAAATTATTCTTAAGTTTAAAACATTAAAAAACAAAGTTTTTCTGCAATATTTTTGTCTTAAATATGAACTTAAATTGTTTTATTTAACGGAATATTCAGTAAAAACGAAGCATTTTTTTTGACGTTTATTCAAAAGGAGTTAAGTTGGTTTTGCAATTCGTTTACAATTTGAAACGGCGGTCTACGGCATTTAAATCTAGTGCGGATACATGCTTTAATAAATTTAGCAAATTGTTCCTTTTTTTTAATCAAATTCAATTAGTGTGATTGCAACTACGTTGAGTGCTGGATGAAAATCAATTCTGGTTTTGTCAATATTCATAATTCTCGCATTTGGATAAGTGAATGAATACCCTGAAGTGAGGAACGAGATACATTTTAAGCGAAATTTTTGTTCTCCATTACTCTCTTTTGGAGCATATGGCTTCCACGAAGCATCTCCATCTTACACGATTTGTTGCAGTTGTTTTCGTGTTTTCTTATGTACAATTTCACTGTCTTTGTTCTTGGAGTATCGATCTATTGCTTATTGTTTTTTTTCTTCTATCAGTTTAGTTAATCTGCTGTTATTCCAGCTAAGTAGATAATTGATCTACTGTAGCAGGTTCTATGATAATGGGGCTGCCATCTGTCGTTGCATAGAAACAACGCCATCCGTATCTTTTGGTATAGTGCTAGGAAACATTTCTAATGTTATCCCCTTTTCCAGGGGGTGGGCTGGTCAAGGTGCTTTTTGGGTGGATTGTTTTAAGTCCCCCTTTTAAGCCACTTAATTTTTAAAACTCGAAAATCATTTTCGTCAGAAAAATTTTTTGTCCTCTGCCAGGGTGCTTGGTTTTGTAGGCAAGCACTTTAACCAATACATTACGCCGCCACGTTTTAGTGGTATAGGGCCATGATATCTGAGCATTTTTGGGAACAGCTTGAAGCTATAAACTAACGGCGAAACCTACCAAACGTCACAATCAAATTATTGAAGACCAACTTTGCCAAGCGAGTTATCTTACGTCAGAATGGTCTTGAATGGCCGCGTTGTTCGTGCGATTAAATCTCTCAAGACTTTTTTCGTCAGAGTTACAGTAAATCACTGTTTTATGCCAGCAAGAAAACATCATATAAATACCAGCGAGGTCATTTAAACAAGATTCTTTGGCTGTAGGAAATATCGCCCAAAGAAAAATGGCCAAAAAAAAAAATGAAAAATCACCCAAAAAAATTCCATGTAAAATTAGGCCTTAATTCATGTGAAAAGTGACCCAAAATTTTTGGGCTTTTTTTCGTTATTATTGGGTGATTTTTCGTTTTTTAAATTGGGTGATTTTTCATAACGAATATTATATTATCCTCTATGGTATAACAAACACCGGCTTCGCTAACTAAAGCTTTTTTGTATAGCCGACCTTCGGCCGGGCGCAAGGATTTCCCCTCTATGGTATAACAAACACCGGCTTCGCTAACTTAAGCTTCTCTGCGTATATGGCCTTCGTTCGAAAACAAGGCAGATTTTAGAAGCTTTACTTAGCGAAACCGGTACTTGTTCTACCATAGAGGAGAAAATCCTTGCGCCCGGCCGAAGGCCGGCTATACAGAGAAGCTTTAGTTAGCGAAGCCGGTGTTTGCTATACCATAGAGGAGAAAATCCTTGCGCCCGGCCGAAGGCCGGCTATGCAGAGAAGCTTAGCGAAGTTTGCGCAGCCGGTATTACTGTCCTTACTGCCGAGCAGCTGTTGAAGATAGAATGCAATTTTTTACATAAAACTTACACTAGTATGGAACTAAATTTATATGAATAATAACCACTTTTTTGCAAATTGGGTAATTTTTAATTTTTTTTCGGAAAAATTCGTTTTTGCTTTTTGGGTCATTTTTCATTTTTTTTGGGCCCTTTTTCGTTTTTGTTGGGTAAAATTTCATATATAACTTTTTGGGTCATTTTTCATGTTCTTTTGGGCGATTCTTCATTTGGGCGATTTTTCATTTTTTTTTTGGGCCATTTTTCTTTGGGCGATATTTCCTACAGCCAGATTCTTTACTTCAATAATGTCACTTTCATTGGATAAAAAGTCATTTCCATACATAACCAAATAAACCAAATGCATCGTACTAAATGACACGCCCTTAATATATTTTATTTTATATAAAAAAAATTATATAGAGAAAAATAATTTTTAGTTTAAACATTTTTAGGGGAAAAGAAGAAAAAGGGAATCTAAACGAAAGTTGCCCTAAAAATAAAATGAAATAAGCTTGTAAATTGAGGTAATTATTCTGTGTGAAAATCCCGAATTTTAATTCCCAAAATATTAAAATTTCAAATTTTAGAATTCTGCATTTTAATATCGCGAACTTTTTAACTTTGAATGTTTTAATCCTAAATTTAAAAATACCGATATTACATTCCAAACTGTTATAGGACAAAGGAGACTATAATTGCTCCCGGCCGAATGCCTGCTATTCGGAGAGGCTTTAGTTAGAGAAGCTTGTGTTGGTTAGACCATAGAGGAGACAATCCTTGCGATCGGCCAAAGAACGGCTATGCAGAGAAGCTTTAGTTAGCGAAGCCAGTGTTTGCTATGTAATACAGGAAAAATCCTTGCACCCGGCCGAAGGCCCAACCATGCTATCTATCGCACAATTTTATAAAACAAAAACTACAATTATTTTGGGGTAGTAAAACCCATAATTTTGAAATTCGGGATTTTGAATTCCTCGGCTTCGCTAACTAAAGCTTCTCTGCCAAGCCGGCCTTGGGCCGGGCACTAACTAACTAAACTAACTAAACACTAACTAAAGTCTTTTATGCAAAGCCGGTTCTAGTGCACCCAAACTTTTCCACTTCCTGATCCATATTTTTCCAACACTTGATTATAGCAGCTCATTCTTTTAGCAATATGTTACTAAGCCAATTACACTGTTATGGCGTTATTTTTAGTTGCAAAACGTTTATGGTTGCAAAACATATATGGGTGTTGATAGTAAAGATATACTGTCTTTTTCCCACTGCATTGAGACATAAGAACATATGGCTTTATTTTTTATTTCTATGGCTTGATAAGACCGCACCTTTTTCCTTTAGATTATAACCATCTATTCCAACATCCTCTCAAAAGACTTAGGCGATTTCACAATCAGCTTCTGATTTAGACGATAATTGACTTTTTATATTTCATTGTTGTTTATATTTTGTTTTACCCTTAAAACGAATATATTTTAATAATTTTTTGTGGCATATGATGTTATTACAATAAGCACTTTAATTAAAGAAATTCTTTTTTAAATTTTAAGTATCTGCTACATAACGCATTTTTATTGATTCGCATATTTGGTTTTTTTTAGGAAATTCAAATTTCAGCTCTCTTAATTTTCTTCGTTAAAACGCCTGAACTTTATTCAATCATTTTAGTTTTGTAACAACCAACCTGAATTCCCTTTTCGTTGATGTAATTGAAAAAGTGCTTTCATTTATTCTCATTCATACATGATTCCCTGTCTGTCGTTGTTCATTGTCGTAGCTCTTGTGTAGTGGTTGGTTGGTTGGTTCCTTTTTTTTTGGGAACCTTTTCATCATGATTGTTTTTTAATTTCTGGAAAAAACCACATACAAATTTTCGGCAAGTTGAAGTGTTTTTTGTTTTGTGTTGCAGCAACTGCTAGAATTTTATCAGTTTTAAGAACAAAAAACTAAAAGAGCAAGATTTTTTTGGGTACCAAAAACTACATGGTAGATATTTTTTTAAAGGTAGAAATTAGGGTTTTTGTGTTGTTGGCATTATTTCTATTTTTAGTTTTGCACTAAATACTTTTAAACTTGTGGTACTTGTAACGGAAGTTAGTCTAACGACGTCTGGAGTTTTGGCGTGAGTTTGGGGGGTCTACATTTAAGCAATGGTCACTTAGCGGTTATTTCGTTTATGTAATCCTTGTGTTTTTTTAAACATTTTTATTTACGATGGTGTATAAAAGTATTTTAAGTTGTATTCTAGTTTTTTGGCTGTATAAAAACATGACCACATGAGAAAAGACATGCACAGATAAAATAGTGGGGAAAAAGTTTTCAAAAAGCATTAACAGAAGAAAAGTTAAATTCAAATACATTTTAGATTTGTAAATTTAAATTTGATAAAATAACATTTGCAAAATCTGCAGGGTTTCAGTTGATTTTTAACTGAAATTTTATATTAATTTACAACTCTAAAGGTAGAAGTACATAACACGCGTTAGTGCGCGCACGCTCTGTCGTCTTCTGTCAAAAAAAGTTAAACTAGTGTATTTTTGACAAGTAATCAGCTGACAATAAAAAGAATAATTTAACAAAATTGTGAATCATGAAAGAAAAACTTATTGAAGAGCTTAAATAACATACAATATTTATATAAAAAGAATAAATTCAATAAAATAACAAAATCTTGATATACTTTCGAATCCGTTTTCATGCAAACATAAGTAAACAAATAAAAAACAGCTCAAAGGAATGGCTTTTGTAACGCGTGTTGTGTAACTTGCAATTTTTTACGCGCTAAAGTTTTTAAACACACGATACTCGTCGACGAACTAACGCGTGTTATGTACTTCTACCTTAACTGTTAAACCGACACACTATTTAATACATCAATTTCTGTAAATTATTTTTTTGCTGATCACATATTTATTCACATTTTCAATTAACATCTTGTTTATTTAGGGGTCCAGAAGTTTTAAAATATGAACAACTTATAATTGTATTTTTAACAGTTTTGATCTACCTACACAGTTTTTAAATCAAAACCAATTTTGATTCTACTGCATAATAACTTGGCGATTTCCCTAGCTTTCTGCTTTAAAATTGTCCTCAGTTGTTAATCAAAATGTTTAACGTACACGTTCTAGTAAGTGCTCACATTAACATGGAATCCTGTATACATCTTTAAATAAAAGAATAAAAGAAAGTATAAGTTTTGAACTTTAAGAAGAAAAATCAGAAAACTTAGAAAATTTTAAGAAAATTTAGCGAATAAATTTGTTTTTTTTTTTTTAAATGTGCTAAAAATATGTTTATTTGGCCTGGAAAAAGAAAAATGTGCGGTCTTCCGAGTACCCAAAAAAATGGAAAATGCATTCACCGATGGTTTTTGAAAATGAGATCACTGTTAGCGGACACGGCAAATATCAGGAGATTGTTAAGAGAGCGGGACGTTTTTGAGGTGATTAAACGGAAGAAGACCACAGACTTTTTCGCATAATAACTTTAAGTTTGTTTTTCTTTTTTAAAAATCAATAGTTTTCTAAATCCAATGAACAATAAATAAAAAATTTTTAACATAATAACCTTTTATTTTTATGGGAAAAACGTTTTTGAAGGGAAATGAGATGCCATTCGCATATATGCACAATCTTGCAAAATTGAACTGGCTTTGTTTTAATTAGTTCATATTATCGCGAGTGCACTGTATATATATAAATTTACTAAAGTTTGAGGATATTTTTAGGATTCCGGAAGAAACTCGGGAATATATTACTCGAAGTATAGTCCTTGTTTTTTTTAATGCTTATTTAAAGTCTTTCCCAAAAATTCATAAACGATTGTTAAATTAGCAAACGTTTAGTAGGAAAAATTTTAATACAAATTTTGTTTTGTAAACCTTTTTTTAAAAATTTAAAATATGTTTATGAATACGGGCATTAATATTTTAACTTTTAAATCTAAGAATGCCTTAAAAATATAAAAAAATTTTCGTTGCATTTTGAAATTATATTTCAAGTAAATATTTGCTATTTTTAAAGTAAAGCTTGGAGCCTGCACCGCTGCACCTTTGAAATACCCGGCGCCAATGTCTACTCTAAATAAAAGCTTTTCCATATGTTGCACTGCAGTTCTTCACCACATCGTTCCCCTTATGAAAAGATGAATCATCCTATGCTTTATCCTACACAGATTATCCAAACAGATAAGTACGGTCCTCTCCAGGTGCCTCTCCCCAATGTGCTAAATTTCTGAACTTTAGCAAGATAACAAAACAAAGTTTCCTTTTTCTGCACATCATGATAAGTCCTTCGTAAGCCATTGAATTCTAGTCCTATCCAACGCGAATGTGTCCCTAAGTTTTTAATAATTGAACAGACTTATTACAAAATATTTATGGCTGAAGTTTACTTGGTGGAATGCACAATTGAGTAAAAATAGTAGAGAAGGAAATTAAGCAACTGTTTCTATTTAGAAAAGACTTCCCGAGAATTTCGGCTAAATTATTTTTAAAGTTTAAGGAAATTTTAAGATAGGAAATTAAGGAAATTCTTTTCCAAAGTTTTCGACTTTAATTAAGGTTTTCGTTACATCAAATGGTACGAAAACTATACTTTGGTACGAAATGACCATTAACCCATTCCCAGTCATTGTACTCGCTTGGGTACAGAAAGAAATTAGACAACGTTTGTTGTGCTTATGCCCGTAATTTCTACAAAAAGAAATTTAGATGTGTATAGAAACCTGTGGTGTAAATGCTACCATATTTTAAAGGAAAACTGAAGGTAAAACCACGAAAGCCAAATAAACGTTGAAATAGGTAAAGGTAACTGTTAGGTACGAGCACGGCCAGCTTTCTTTTTGTAGAAATTACGGGCATTATGCATTCAACACATTGTGCTTAAAAGACACACATAAAAAATTTAAAGAAAAATTTACCGTTATAGTGTATTTTCTTTTGTTTGTTGATTTTTAGCTAGGCCAGTAACAATTGAACTGCGTAGAGTAAATACTATTTTGTTGAAACAAAATATTCTTATAGATTTCTGAAGAAGAGTGATTGTGTGTACATTAGAGTGGGTCAATTTGTTCGGGCCCAAAAAAAGTGACAAATCGTATAGCAAAATCGTCATCTACTCATAATTCTAAGAACTTTTCCTAAAGAAACCATGGTTCTAAAATCAAAATCGAGCTTCCGGTTTTTGACTTGAAAGTTTGGTGCTCAGAAAATCTGGAAAAAATAATACTTTTTTGGATATATTTATTGCAATTGGTGAATAGTTGTCCTGTATCGCTGAAAGAGGGCTTGTTTAAAAGAAAATTCTCTCAACTTTCTATATCTGTGCCCATTTTTAGAAAATTCTGTACATAAATAATTGGTTAGGAGACTTTTGTCAAAATAATCATAGTCAAGCTGATAAGAAGCCTAAAACTGTTATTATTTTAATACACAAAAGTTAAATAAAATAATCTAACTAAATTTTAATCCAAAGTTGAATAAAATAAAACAATTCTGAGGCATTTTGACAAAACATCTTAAGTGGAGATAAGAGAGCAAAAAAGATTTAAAAAAACTCGGTGAAAAAAGCATTTGTTTCAATTAATAATATAAGCAGAATTAAAGAAAAATTTTGTTTATAATACAAAATTTTAAAAACGTAAGCAAAAAGGTTTTTTGAATGAAAATTCGTACGATTAACATCATTTTTTTCAACTTTTTAATTTTGACTTAAGATGTTTTGTCAAAATGCAATAGAATTCATTAATCAAAACTTCATTAAACGAAAATTTCTTTAAAAAAAATTTAAGCAAAAACTGAAAATAAAAAAATTAAAAAAAAAACATTTTTTATTTTTATTCTATTTTTTTATTAAAACGCAATTTTTTTTGAAAATTCACAACAAAATAAAAAATTTATAAAAAAAAAAAAAAAATACGGGCCAAGCCGGGGGTAAATAAATAAAGTTTCGGCCTATAGCTGCAATTTATGTACATACAATATCTTTTTTGCTATCCATTCTTGGTATTCTGTTGCGGCTTTTAATAGTAACTGCCAAAATATCATCGCGGTTACATTCTATGGCACGTGGGAAACATTGGTAAGCAATTGCACAAATCGCTCAGTTCCCTGAATATGTTCCGGTTACACAAGATCAGTAAACGGTAGATGCTAAATGGCGGCTCAGACAAAATGCTATCGTCCATTTATAATTTGGAAATTTGTATTAGTTATAAAAACATAAATTTCTGAAATACCATTGGACACTTTCAGAAGTTACAATTGGAAATTTTTGAAGTTAAATTGGAAATTTCTGAAATATAGTTAGAAAATTCTGAAACACAATTCGAAATGGTGTAGTAAGAAACTAACTATATTTCAGAAATTTTAAAACGGTACATGAATTTTTGTAGAACGGAACAACAATTACAATTGGCGTTGCTTTGCGATTTACATAATAAGGGACATAATTTAAAAACAGAAAATTAATAGGTAATGAGAAACTGAAAAGTTTGTAATTCTATCGTTGTATCACACAATTTACCGTTAAAATTCTCACGTTTATTCCATTTTAGAAATGTATGGTAAACAAAAATAATTTTTTTTTAATAAAAATTTTCACTCTTTCGTCGCGTTTTCAAGTATAGCCAACAATATTTAAAAATGTACAAAAACTCGTATTAAGAATGTAATGGTTTAAGTTCCGGTTTGGCCAGTATTTTTTCTTTTAAAGACATGTTTATTGAAGTTGTTACCCAAAAAAAAAAAAAAAAAAATGGAGCTTCGAACAAAGCAGGTTTGTCAGGGAGAAACATAAAAGTTTAGCTTACCATTGCGCTTACGGAAGACATGCATTTTATAAGGCGTGTTCCCACTTTGAAGCAATACATTTTTGACACATAAATTCTCCCTTACAAACCGTTGCACTTGAAATGTTATTTTTCTTTAAAGTTTTTGAGAGTTTTTTCACTTACTTTACTGTATTTCTGTATGTCTTATTCCGTAGCGCATAACTTTGCGTTTATTTTTTTAAATGTACCATTAGTGCTTCGCAAAATGAGAAAAATTTTTATTGGGTAATAAAATTTTTTTTTTTTTTCATTTAGTTTCTTTTTTAAAAAGTTAGTGAATTTTTAAAATAGAAAATTGGGTTTTAATAAAAAATAAAATAAATTTTTTTTATTTTACCAGCTTGATTATGAACATTTTGACAAAATTCTCCTAACCAATTATTTATGTACATAATTTTCTAAAAATGAGCACAGATATAGAAAGCTGAGCGAATTTTCTTTTAAACAAGCCCTTTTTCAGAGATACAGGCCAACTATTCACCAATTGCAATAAATATATCCAAAAAAGTATGATGTTTTCCAGATTTTCTGAGCACCAAACTTTCAAGTCAAAAACCGGAAGCTCGATTTTGATTTTAGAACCATGGTTTCTTTAGGAAAAGTTCTTAGAATTATGTGTAGATTACGATTTTGCTATACGCTTGGTGGGCAAAAAAATTGACCCACATATTCATATATATACATATACATATACATATACATATAAAAAAAAGTTAAAAGAAAAATTGTTTTTTTCGACAACGTTATGGGAGTAGCAAAACGCTGTACCCAATCGAGTACAATGGCTTGATATGTATGTATGTACCTATCATTTTTTTAAAAAATTTTCTTGGACCAAAATGGAATTTCAAGCTATCAAACCGTTAAGTTATTAAGGTACAGCTTTTACAAATTTAAACAGCTAGATGAAGATGATCACAAAAATTTCGATATAGATATTATTCCACCAGATCCGGCCTATAACACAGAGGAAGAGGAGGGGAATGCTGAGAATTTTCTTTTTGATCGCATGCCAAATGATGTACCAAGTGAAGTCGAAGTATTTTTCGGCAGTGATAGCGAAGACTATATCCCACTTGAGCAGTTGCGACAGACAATAAAGTTTTCAAAATCAAGCAAAATAGCTCCTAAGTGGACAAGGAAACCTTGTGATATTCAAATGCATCAAACCAATGATTTTGGTAGCCACTCTTCAAAATAATTCATAAGAGTTCAACCAGTGAGATTTGGTTTAAAAAATAGGATAATCGAGCAGCTCCTGCTATTTATAACAATTCGATACCTACCGTGGGGCCAAAGGTTTAAGTGTAGAATGATCAAAACTCACATCTTTAATCCCGAGTCGTTTTTTGGACAACGTTCCTAACCCTTAAGATCATGTTGCAAACAGGTCTCAAATGGACTTGCTTGAGTTTCAACGCAATATTGCTCAACTTTATTTGCGAAACTATACCCAGAAAGTAAATGTTTCCAAGCGGTGGCTGGCTCCTGGTGTTGCAAATAGCGGGGAAAACCTCTTTCCTAAAAGGATACAAAATCAGTTACGATGTCGTGAGTGTAATAAAAGAATAATATGGGTATTTGAGTACTGCAATCTTGCTCTATGTGTTGAAAAAGTATGCTTTCAAATTTTTCATACTTAAAAAAAATAGCATACTCATGATACCATTGTACTCGTACGAGTACAGCCCTAAAATCACACTTCCATGACCTTTTTTTTATTTTTTCTATATTTATTAACTGTATTTAAGTCTAAAAAAATAAATGAATTTCAATCTTTTTTGTTTTTAATGGTCTTGGTGTTTAATGGGTTAAGTATTGTCGAAAAATATGATAGAAAAATTATAATTTTTTATTAAATTATAGTTATTTCTAAATTATGTTATGATGTTAAGATTCATATAAAAGTTCTTTGTGTGGAATACTATTTAGATATTTTTTATGTCTTTAAGTGATTTAAAGAAGGATGATTTATAAACATACATATATGTGGCATTTTGACAAAACATCTTAAGTCAAATTTATAAAGTTGACAAAAATGCTGTTGTTAATCATACGAATTTTCATTAAAAAAACAGTTTTGTAACCTTTACTTTGTGTACAAGGTTTACATAGACATCCGGCTATCCTTCGCTAAATACATAGATCCAAGAAGTTTTTCTGAGTCGATCGGGAGCAACATTTTAATGTGTTACATACATAAGCAGAAACGCATAATATCTTCTGCACTATTGTGGTGTGGGCGTAAGAAAGAACTTGAATGATTTCGTATATGAATTTTTCACCAAATTTCGTTTTATTCGTTTTCCCTTCCTCTACCGCTGTTGTTTTTAAATCTGTGCAAAAACAGCAGCAAAACATTAGTTTGCAATATTAGAATTCTCTGTACAATTTAAAAATTTCCTTTTAAATGTATGTATACTAGAGCGACTCACCAAAAAAAGTGCTCGATGTACCCTCCTAAAAAATCCTTAAAAAAAGGACATGGATGATCGTCCTTGGACAAATTGTATACACAGTTGGACGCGCCTTAAAAAACCTTTCTTACGATATCCACTTTGTATATGTTGGTAAGAAAACAGATTCTTAAATTAACAAAACATGCAAAAATATACCCTTTTTCAAACTGGTCCAGCTCACGAGAGGTCAAAGCTGGAGCCGAAATATTCAAAATGTCATTTTAAAAAAGTCCAAGGTTAATTTTTAGGAGTGTACATCGAGCACAAATTTTGCTTCCATACAACTTGAGTCGCTCTAATGTATATTTATCACGATGAGTTTATATTAGGAAGGTCGATTGTTCGACTTTTTTCAAAAACCGTTTTTCGAATATTCCGAATAGCTGCTTTTAAAAAAACCGGTTAAGCATTTTAAAAATAACCAGTTACCCGGTTTTAATTCGAATACATAAAAATCAAATCAGTTTTTGTAATAAAAAGTTTATTTGAATAAACACAAAACCATTCACCACGGTAAGGAACCAACAAAATACATATGACTTAAGGTTTGTTCAGACCTAACCAATATTTGACGATAGAATCCAAAAAAAAGCGTGACCAGTAAATTGATCAAACTTAAGCTTTATTTTTTATAATTTCTAATTGTCATAATTTTATAGTGTAATTTAGAAACTGTGAAAAATGGTTTCGCTGGCCAAATTTTATTTTTAAAATTTATTTTCAAAAATTTATTTAAAATGAGTTTTTATTTGTTTGCTGCTATTCATGTCTATATGAATCAGTAGACTTCAACCATATTTTTTAAAAGTTGCAAACAAAACCTCTGAAGCAGGATAATCTATTTTAAATTATTTTGTTTCAGTATTACAGTAACGAATAGTAATATGAACCTGTTTTTTTTATGAAATATCTGTCAAGTCGTCGATTACAATTTAAAACCTTTCATGACTTTGTTTGATTCCTTCAATTTTGTTTTAAGCTCTTGGTGTTTTAATAAATTAAACTAATGAATTTTGCCATATCGGTAATTCCGCCGGTATGTTGAAGTTTTAAGCATTAAGGTTTGTCATAACTATTTAAGAGTTTTTCATTCATTTTCGGCAGCATATTTTACTAAAGTATTATTTACAGTCTTTTAAGAACTACTTGAAACAGAGTCAAGTTTTGCTTGTAATATATTTATGTTCAGCTTGTCGACTAATTAAAGATGATTGAAGAACCTTTGCAACTTATGATTTTAGGGTCCTTTCAGCACCATACAAGAACGCACGCTTATATAATCGATTTGTATTTACATTGCTCATAATGTTTTTTTGACGTTTGTTACATTTTGTTTTTGCGTTCATCATAAAAAGTTTAAGTTTGCCCAATATTCATTTAGAAAAAAACTTCAATTACGGGTGCATTAATAACAAAAGTAAGGAGAACGTAACGGTTTATTCGATATTCGAAAAATGGACATTTTAAGATATTCGACTTGGGCATAACTAAAATAACCGGTTTAAGCCGGTCGAATACTATTCGATCGATCTCCCTAGTGTATATAGAGGTATTTTTTTTTATAAAAAGTTACCAACAATTTAATGGTCTTTAAGCACCGACAATCTCATGACCAATGCAAAAAAAATTTAAAAAAAGTAAAAAAAACACATGGACAAGGTTGCATACATTCCTCACATGAAACTATTTCCTGCTGTTGTTATTAGCCACACTGTTTTAAGGTCACGTAAATATTTACTTTTTACAGAAGGTAAAAAAAAAACGAAAATTTAATAAAAAAAAGAATCAAATGGGAAAACGGCTTAAATAAAGACCAAATAAAAATCAATATAAAATAAAGAATGGCAAAAAAATGAGCGAATATTTTCTTTATTATAAAGTTATTGTCAATATGACGCATTTATAGCGACACACCACACATGCATTGGATGTAAGTTTATTTTTTTTCATACACTCCCATTTTTTGTCTGATATAACTTTTGAAACTCCCTCTGGTGGGAATACGTAACGGTGATAAAAGATTTGCTTTAAAAGTACTTTTTTTTGGGAAGATGTTAAAGGTCCGTTTGGAAATTCTTTGAGAATTTTTATCCTTTTTTTTATCAAAGTCAGATTAAAGTAAAAAATATATAAGTTTTTATACCTACACCACAATGGTGGATAGGGTATTATGCATTTGTACTGATGTGTGTAACGCCTTAAAATATTGGTCCTAGACCATTGGTGTCCAGCCCATACCACAATTGTGGAAATTATTTCACACACATTCTTCACACGCATTCTTACGCTCTTTCATTTAATCCACGAGAGTACAGAATTCAGTCGTCGATTACCAAGCCACGAGTGCACATGTGGCGGATGCTTACATACTTTTTGTATTTTTATTAAGAATATTTGTCTCTTTATTCACTAATACTAATAAAAAGCAATACAACCACGGTTAAAATTTTGGACGTCACTGTCCTAGACCCACCTTAAGTCTCACTTTCTGAGTCGAACTAACGATGTCCGTTCGGCTGGCTGGCTGGCTGTCCATGTAACATTGTGCGCAAAGTACAGTCGCAATTTTGGAGATAATTTAATGAAATTTGGGACATCGGTTCTTTTTAGCACAAGGACCAAGCTTGTTGAAAATGGGCCAAATCGTAGGACCACGAGGAAAGAAAGGGGGAAATTTCTTCCTCGCAGAAACTATCAAACCGATTATAATGAAATTTAAAACATAGATAGATCCATATCTATATGGACACATAAGCTGTACAGTTTTTCAAAAATAGGACCACAAGGAGAGGTAGGGGGCAATTTCTGCCTCTCACAAACTTTCAAACCGATTTTAATAAAGTTTATTAACATAGATAAATCAATATTTATATAGACAGATAAGCATGATGTGTTTTATAATACTATGGTGTAGGGTATCATATATTCGAGCTTGACCGACTATACTTTCTTACTTGTTCTTAAATGTGGGGATTATTTCATTTTCTTAAATTATTTTTTTTTATTATATTAAACATTTATTGCGAATGTGCTTCTAGTAGTAAGATTTCAATTTATAAAGCTTTCTTACAATAGTCTTATTCCCTCAATATATCACATACTTTTTCCTTAAGCCAAACTTTTCTTAATATTTAAGCTAAATGAGTGAATATATACTTAAGGCTAGTTTACACTATTACACTTTGTATTAATACGTATCAAAAACTCAAGTAATATATAAAAGTCTGATAGTGTGAATGCATGTGTGATGAAAATGACAAGTATTATAAAAACAGTTTGACATACCATACGATTTCATTGTTTTTTTGAAAAATTTCTTAGCAATTATACTTTTCATTGGATCAGGGTTGCATTTTATTTCATGTGTGAGTGCTTATACGATGTGTGATGGTGTGAACACAAACTGTAATATTAAATTAGATTTTTTGACAGTCGCAACAAAACTCATTAGATTTCTATCTCACAAAGTATTATGGAATAAGTAAGACTTGTGAGATGGTGTAATCTAGCCTTTAGGAATGATTCTATATAAAGGTGTGTGCCAATGAAACGACGTATATCAACACCAGTGATTTTTGTTCGACAAAAATTTCGAACGCCCGGTTATGAAGATTTTGCAGAAACAAAGTTAGAGTGCTTTATTCGGCTGTACCTAATCTTTGATACCCTCCACCGACAGTTCGAATATTTCAGAAGTGATATCTATTTATTATTAATTTATCTTTATAAAAACAGACATCAGCATTAAAATTGGTTGCGGTTTAGACAAATATTGAATTATTGACCGACAATCTTGAGTAAAATATCGTAGCAGTTTAAGCCGGACTTAAATAATTTTAAGGAGGGTTATTTATATTGCAGCCATGGTAAGTTATGAACCAATCGTCCCAAAATTCCGCAGAGTGATTTCTGTTATTAAAAAACATAAATTTCAATACAGTGGTGAAATTACTTTTAGCGTTTGCAGTGAATTTTAAAACGCTGCTAAATATGGGATCTAAGGTCAATTATGGACCGTATATCACAAAATTGCATGACATTTTTTCTGGCCATATGAAACTAAGTTGGAAGAAATATTACCACAATATATATATTTGCTACGGTTTTACGCGTATTTAATTAATTAACCAGAGTGGGCTTTATACGGGGCCTAGGGTCAATTATGGACCGATCTTCACGAAGTCTTACAGTGTGATTTCCAGTCGAAAGAATAAAATCTTATATCATTCCGTACATTGTTCCACCACTTATGTTAGTTTTTGTAACAAAATTGTAAATTTTTTAAGGTGGGGGTTCCACATTTTGATTCATAGCTCTGATCCTACGAAACCGATTTTGCTGGATTTCATTCCCGAACTGCCTAGGATAACTATAAGCAATTTGACATCAAGTTTGTTTATTTCTTTTGTGTTTTTCGAAATTGAGCGTGTTTTCAACAGACGGACAGACAGATGGACATGGCTTAATCGACTTAGAATTTCTCAAGGAGCCAGAATATATATACTCTATGTAAAAAAGTTTCACAAGGAATGATAAACTAGTATACCCTCTTCAAAACTAATTGTGGTGGAGGGTATAAAAATGGATGAGATTTTTGTTTTACGAAAAACTTTTGTCGAAATACATATTTTTAATCAAAAATAGTTAATGTTATACCAAACATATTGAGACCGACCTAAGCAGCGTTAACAAACTACATTTTTGCATTTTTTACTCGAAAAATTTACAAAAATGGACTTAAGGCTCAGTTAGCCAGGAGTAACAGTAACCTTACCGTAAAAAAGCAAGACCAATCTATTTCTTACAGATTGAGACGTAACATCTTACTGCTAACTGTAATCGTTCTAATTGCTTAACATACAACAAAATGAATCAGCTGATTTTCAACGTTACTGTTACTCCCGGCTAACTGAGCCTTTACTATTTTTAAAGTAAAAATATCAATTAGCGCTTATAAATAGTTTAGGTTCTAAACAGCAGAAAAAGGGTAAAACAAAATTGGTACAATTTTCCTACCCTTTTACATTTTTATTTTTCCATCCCAGATGCGTGTGTATGTGTATTGGAAAAAAAAATCTGAAAAATATTGTTTAATTTTTTTTTATTGTATTCGTCTCTTATCGACGCGTCATTCTTTATTGTCGTTGTATTAATTTAAGTTTGTGTGGGTGTGTGTGTATGTGTGTGGTTCGGAGTGTTTCTTTTGCAGTGTAATGTATAGTATTGTTTTATTTTTTTTTCGTTTTTGTTTCAATTGTCGTTGTTGTTGTTGTTGTCCTTACAACTCAACCATTAACAGTGACATAAAAACCAATTAATGTGTTCTTTACTTAATTGAAATCTTATGTTTATCAACATTTTTGCTACTTTATTTTTGATCAAATTTAAAGTATAAGAGAAGAAGTTCAAATGCTTTTTTGTTATGTTTACGTAATAAATAGAGGATTTGGAGTTAATTTATTGATTGTATATTGTTTTTTTTTTTGATGGCAGACAGTTTGTAATGTCATTGTAAATTTTGTAAAAAATTAAATTTGAAAAACATGATTTTAGTTAATTAAGAAGCATTGAGAGTTTTTAATATTAAGTTTTACGTTCCCAATAAAAATTTTTACCATTTTGCGAGGCACTTAAGGTACATTTAAAAAAAATAGCGCACAATTATGCGCTACGCAATAAGACATACAGAAATGCAGTAAAGTAAGTGAAAGAACTCTCAACAACTTAAAAAAAAAAAAAAAATAACATTTCAAGTGCTACGGCATTCCCTTACTACGAAGCAGGTTTGTAAGGGAGAATACTAAAAAATAACTGTATCAAAACATCCAGTGTGTAAAGATGATCGTTACATCCAACAATATTTATGTGCGCTGAATAATGCGCTTTATGTAACAAAAATGTATTGCTTCAAAGTGGGAACTCGCCATATAAAATTCATGTCTTCCGTAAGCGCAATGGTAGGCGAAACCCTTATGTTTCTCCCTTACAAACCTGCTTTGTTTGAAGCTCCATTTTTTATTGGGTTGATACAAAAGTGAAAGGGGACAAATATGAAGAAGTTCTTATATAAACAGAGAGCAAAAAATTCGGTATAAAAATACCAAAATAAACATAATCCGTTGTAAGGCGAATTTATAACAGGTAATTTTGGTACTACAACAAGTACAACTCTACAAAACCACATGCAATTTGTTTTTGTAAAATCATTGTATAATGTCAAAAACGAATGACGTAAGGCGAATAAGTAAAATATTAAGTAAAACAAGGCGAATTCATTAATTATAAATAATAATGGTGGGGTGTCACGAAGCCATAGGACATAAAGCCATATGGCGTCAAGTCCCATTCCATTGAGACATAAGGGCATATGCCATTAAGTCTCAATATAATGGGACTTAACGCTATAAATTTTTTCCGTAAAATGAGACATAAAGCCATATTTTTGATAATGATTGTATTTCACCCTATTTCATGTAGAAAATGCTTTGTTGTTTCATGTCGCCCTGTTTTATGTCAAAAATGGCGGTATGATCTAAGTCCCCAATGAATTAACTCTCCAAACCCAAAATAACTAAGCCCCTAAATTTGGGGACGTCGTTTATATATGGAAAAAACCCGAAAAAGCTACGCTAACAAGTGCTTCTCTGCATAGCCGGCCTTCGGCCGGACGCAATGATTTTCTCCTCTATGGTATAACAAACACCGGCTTCGCTAACTAAAGCTTCTCTGCGTAAACGGCCTTCGTTCGGAAACAAGACAGATTTTAGAAGCTTTACTTAGCGAAATCGGTACTTGTTATACCATAGAGGAGAAAATTCTTGCGTCCGCCAAAAGGCCGGCTATACAGAGAAGCTTTAGTAAGCGAAGCCGGTGTTTGTTATACCATGGATGAGAAAATCCTTGCGCCCGGCCGAAGGCCGGCTATACAGCGAAGCTTTAGTTAGCGAAGCAGGTATTTGTTATACCATATAAGCATTTGTAACGCAACACATCAAATGGGACATAACACCATAATGGCTTTATGTCCCATTCCACTAAAATTTATATGAGACTTAAGGCCATATTAAAATTATGGCTTTATGTCCGTTTGGATTGAGACATAAAGCCATTATGGCTTTATGTCCTATGGCTTTGTGACACCCCACCATAATAATAATTAATTAATAAAATACATGCTTAAAATGCGCCAATTTAAGTGAAAATTTGTGCATGAAGCTCCCCAAGTACTTTTTAACAAAATTCTTTTTGAACACGCAATTTAAAATAACTATTTTAAAAATTTGTTATAAGTTTTATTTCAATAAAATTTTTTTTAAAGATTTTAGAAGGAGTCCCTCATAAGGGACATTATGCAATATCGTCACATGAAATGTGAAATTTTTTGAAACATTATTTTGGGTGAAGGCCCTTGTTGCACATAAAATTAGACTTGATACCGCAGTTTGCACATCTTTATCCGTTTTGGAGTAGTATATTGTGTGATTTCTACCGTCATATCGATTGACAGCACTGAAAATCGATGGTCTGTAACCTCTTACAGAGGGCACATCGTACGTTTCAAGTTAAGAAGTGGTTATATATCTACGGAATTGCAACAAGTTTGAGCAATCTAGATCATTTGGAGTCAGCTTTCTCATTAGTATCCAACCATTGACAACGGAAGCATCCCACAGATATGCTAAAATTGGTCAGCACCACTTACGTTGTCTTATACATGACCGATAAACAGCAATCAACTGATCCATTTTGTCTGCACCATCCATGCCTTAATTGTAATGTTGAAATACTTTTGGTTGGGTATGTGCATGGCGCCTTCTCCTCTTGCATAACGCTTTCACGTTCCAATTTTGTTTTTGTCAAAATTAGTTCCTAAGGTGTCTACGTTATTGTCTTTCCATCGTACGACGAGTATATTGCCATTATCAGAAGAACGATACACCGTAGATCCTCTTTGATCTTTTTTCATTTCCGAAAAGGGACGGAGTGGGCATTTTTGCGTTCGACTATCGCTTATTGTACCAAATGAGCATATTCCAGAAGCTGACATATGCCGAAGAAGCTTCACGAATATGAAAAAATTATCAATAAAAACCTTTATGTAAGAAAAATTAAAATTTTCAATTGAAAAAAATTTATGAAAATAATTCATTAATCATTTCCATCCAAAGGAGGTATTGCAAATATGTCGGTATTTTGCAAGTTGTCGTTTATATATTCTAACTGCTCCAATATTTCAGCAACAGTAAGTCTGTATAAGAATAGCAATGTATATTTCCATAGATCATAATGTCCCTTAAAAGGGACATGAATAAAAAACGCCAATTGCTAATATTTTTAAAATCATTGATATTTACCCATTAAGGCCCTGCGTTGCGTTTTCGCAACGTTCAATTAAACCTCCCCTCAGGCATTTTGTTGTTATGTGATATTGTTATAAAGCACAGAGAAATAAAATTTAACTTAATATCTAATCGACCTGTTTTTGAATTTGTATCATACATAAGTTTTTTTTATAAACATTTTTAATTTAAATTTTTAATTTTTCCTGTTTTTGGGGTACTTTTGGAAAAAGTTTAAAAAAATAAAGTAATATATAATATACCTATCTGAAACTTCTGAAGGAGGAAGCTAACATACGAACATTTTTATTTTTACCCAAAAATCCAATCATCGTAGACATTTGAGACTTTGTTTATGATTGGATACATCCGTGATGCGAAAACGCAACACTGGGCCTAAACCATATACAAATTACATAAAATTATCAAATAAAATATATTTTACAATCACTTGCTATTTAAATAAAACATGCATACATGTAATTTATAAGTTGTTGTTATTACGCAGTAGGTAAATTCTCTATGTCAAGTGTGCTATTTTCCTAAAGGCAAGCGAACTTCCACTAAAGTAGTCCCGTGATAGGTCTTTGGGTGAAGAGACCGGTTCTAGTTCTAACAGTTTATATGAATAAGATCTATCACTTTTACATGGGTTTGTCATTAGTTAATTGACACCATTTGACCAGTCACACATCTATTCTCAATGAACGTGTTAAGTGTTAGTTAGAACAATGTAAGATTATTTCGATACAATGTAGTATGTACCGTAATTCATTACTTTTTTTACCTTCTTGTTCTTTATGCACCAGTTAGATGATTAGTTCTCCTTTCACTGGTCATGAGTTCTATCTTTTTGAACTTGTTCTATTTTCACAAATCCAGGAACAATTGACACAAATTTCCAGCAGGGTAACTTCAATATTTGATACCATCCACTGACAGCTAGGATATTTCAGGAGTGGCCATTATATTGAACCTGTGGTAAATTATGAACCGATCTTCACGAAAGTTGACAGTGTGATTTCTAGTCATTTAAAACTGTGACAGAACAAAATTTTTAACAATAGAATTATTTTTTATGGTTTTAGACGTACCAAAGTGTTTTTCGAGAGTGTGTTTTATATGGGTCCTATGGTAAATTATGGACCGATCAAGTTACAAATGTAAAAAAGTGACGTAGCAGTGCACCCGAAGTGCCTTGGAGCATATCATAATTGAATTAAAAATAAAATGTAAAAGAATATCTTTTTTAATTTTTTTTCCTAAAGACGTGAATAAAATATTTTAATTTAAAATTTTTACAAATGCGCTTAATTTGTATATCGTTGCATTTTCGCAACGGGAGTTATCTGGGCTCCCACGTATCCGATTTGCCCAAAATTAGTTTTCTTTCATATTAAGGTATAAACAATTAAATTGTAAAAGTTTCATCATTATAGCTCAATGGGATCATACTTCGGTCCTTAATGGGTTAATAAACACACATTAAAAAAATATAAATAAAGGAACAAACTGTTAATTTTTTTCATTCTTACGTGCCCTTCACGTGTGGTGCGAATTTTTATATTCCCGTTACACATTTTATGCACAATATTACGCACTCAATATAATAAAATTTAATAAAAACACTTGTTGTTTTGACGAAGACAGAGAATGAGATACTAAATTAAAGTTTAATTTTTATTTCTTCGTGTTGCTGAAAAGTGGAAAAGGAGCGTCCCTTAAAAGGCACCATATTCACTAATGGGTTAAATACGGCGAAAAGTAAAGAGCCCATAAAGTTTAAGAAGACATTGAAATGCAATTACACTAAGTGGAAAACTAAGAAAAGCTTGTGGTGGTTTCCATAGATACAAAACATGTTGAAGATGCCATGAATGCCTACAACCGTTAATCTCAATTAAAAACCCACTATATGGATTAAGAAGCGTTATGCATTTTACCATTAAATTCATAACCGAAGGTAAACTGGATGCTAAAGTTCAATCCCCGAAACGTTTACTTAAGAAAGCTACGACTCCTATGGGTCATCAGTGTGTTAAGCATTGATCCGAGCATAAGCTCTTAGATCCTTTCCCGCCGAGATATTAATGTGTGTTACAAAACAACCATTTGCCCAAATAGCTTTGGAATTGTGTGCAGAATAAGTTCAAAGATCATTGAAGACAATTATTCTGACACCAAACTGTTATATTGTAACCATAAAAGCGATATTTCGACAACATATTCTTTTACTTTTAACAACACTTCTTGACAACATTCAGTCGTCATTTCGGCAACATACTGTTCTCAGTATTGTAGATGATGTGTGTATTTATTTATTTTTGCAATATTTTTAAAATAAAATTTAAATTCATACACATACTAGCGGGCCCGTTGCCTGCTTCGCACGGCAAAACAAAATAAGAAAAGAAACACACTTGTTTTTAATAAAGTTGGTTTTCCTGCGGCAAAAACACACTCACTTCACATACGCACCGCACACACATGCGTTATCGGATTTCAACCAAACTTCATATAATCCATATATGGGCCACTGCCTACGTAGTGTATCAGTTTGGTTGAAATCGCACGACGCGTTTATGAGTAGTTCGGCGACGTACATATACGGACTTATTTTTATATTGTTACGAAAGTTAAATTATCTAAGAATTATTTATAGTTATAGTTATAAGTTATCTTGTAAGTTATAGTCTTATGTTACTTAAAATTGTCATGTATAATTTTCAACACAACTGTTATTTAAAAAATAGTTCCTATATAAATTTCCCAGTCATTTCTAGAAATGGTTATAGAACATAATAAATAGTTTTTACGGGAAGGTTCAGGAAAAATCTAGAAATAATTATGAAATATAAAAAGGGGTGACTCATGTAAAATTAGTTTAGTCTGTTTTGAAAAACGGTTCTGTTCGTAACTAACAATTGTGAACAAAATAATTAATTTCAATAAAGTTTGTAAAGTTGAATAAGTGCGTGTATTTATTTTTATTTGCAATTAAAAGAACTCAACGGTTTATTATAAAGGGAGTAAACCGAACGCGTTTATTAAAGGAAAAACGTAACAATTGGTGTCAGAAGTGAAATTGCAATAAAAAAAAAAAAAAAATAAACAAATAAAAAAAAGGATAAAAAAATAAAAAAAAAACTATACAAACAACAATGAAATTCGAGGAGCTAAAAGTTGAACAGCTCAAGAAAGAGTTGGGCAAGTTGGATCTGCCTACTGCAGGAAATAAAGCTGAGCTGCAGAAAAGATTAATCGATGAATTTAAGCGAAGCAATATTGACATCGCAACTTATGAATTTGAAGAAAAAGAAGAAATAAAAGTTGCTACCCGTGCAGTAACAAGCAACTTGGATCTTGGTACAATGTTTGCTGCTATGATGGAGAAAATGGAAAAAATGTCGGCAGACACTTCTAGAAAAATGGAGAAAATGGTAAAAGAAAATTCGGCTGAAACTTCTAGAAAAATGAAGGAAAATATGGAGAGAATGGTAAAAGAAAATTCGGCTGAAACTTCTAGAAGAATGGAAGGAAATTCTAGAAAAATGGAAGAAAATTCTAGAAAAATTGAAGAAAACTCAAACACCCTTTTAGCCGAAATTCAACAAAATTCCAGATTGACAAATGAAAAACTTGAGAAGCTTCAAGAGATTTCTACTGCTATAAATGAAAGAGTAGACGATATGGAGATAGAATTCAACCAGAAGCTGTTGGATGTTAAAACACAAGTCACTGTTTTTGATGGAAAACTACATCATTTGGAAGAAAAAGTAAATAGTCTTCAGTGCCAAGAGGGAGTGGTGCGAGTTTTTCCAGAAGTCTCGAATAGAATAAGAGCTCCAAGTTTTGACGGCAGCTCACCATTGAATGTGTTTAAGTTCCAGTTTGACACAGTTGCCAATAAAAATGCTTGGAACAATGAAGAAAAAGCCATAGAGCTGATTTTGGCTTTAAAAGGAACTGCGGCTGAAATTCTAGAAAGTGTACCAGTAAGTTGCAGAAATAATTATGATGACATTATGGTAGCACTGCAACGCAAGTATGGTGGTGAACATAGAAAAGAAGTATTCAGAATGGAATTACGGGGTAGAGTACAAAAGCCAAACGAGACGCTACAGGATTTTGCATTAGAGATTGAGCGCTTGGTGCAGCTTACTTATCCAGGTGAAAGTCATCCATTGCTAGATCATTTTAAGACCGAGGCATTTGTAAACGGTATACGGGATGCTGATGTAAAACTAGCGGTATGTGCATCACAGAAGCCATCATTTGCAGAAACGGTATCATTTGCCCTAGCACAAGAAACCGCAAGGATAATTTCAAGGCCACAAACGTATATGGTGCGGAAACTTGATTTTGCTGCTGAAGAAGGAAGAGGAAATGAGAAGCATGAAGGAGGCAGTTTTGCGAGCTTTGAGCGAGAAACAAGGTAAAAACAAGGCAAAATGCTATAATTGTGGTAAGATTGGCCACATTCAGCGAAACTGCAAAGCACTCAAACAACGATCGAGATCTGCTTCGCCGCAAAGGAACAAACGAAGAGCAAGTCAACAATCATCACGGGAGCCACCGCTAAAGCTGAGAAGAGCTAGCAGTGCAGAGGAAACTGAAGATCTTACGATCAATTTAGTAGTGAAAACGAGTAACAGAAATATTACGACCTGTGGTTACATAAATGGTGAAATCCGCATTTTGACTATCGACACTGGTGCAGGACATTCCATTATAAGAGCTGATTTGATAAAGGGAGCTGTCGAGCCGCTAAGTGGTGTAAACTTGCGAACAGCTACGGGAGAGCCTGTTATTGTCTATGGCAACACAAGAGTGGAAATAAGAATGGCCGATATGATAGTTTTTGATGAGTTTATTGTGGCTGAAATTATGGACGAGGTCATAATTGGAGCAGATTTTATGATTCGTCAAGGCATTAGTCTAGACATGGGACGACAAATTATGAATTGGTATGGTCTAGAAGTACCCCTTAACGTTGGGAATGGAAGTGAAGCCCTTGTAAGACAGCTAGTCACTAGTGATCATAAGAAATTGTCCTCCCAAAGAAACGATGAAAAACGTGGGAAAGCGAGCACATATTCGAGACGGCCCAGTAAACATAAAAGCAAGCACGGTATAGAGTCTAAAAACAAGAAACGAATAAATGAGATTCGCTTATTAGATATGGAACCCAGCGAAGACTGGTCAACGGCGCAGAAAAGTGACCCCTTATTAGCGCAAATTATGATGGCTAAAAAAGAAGGTGAAAGGCCGACTCGTGAAGAAATTAAATTGAAAGGTCCACTAATGAAAGCGTATTGGGCGCAGTGGAGTAG
Source organism: Pollenia angustigena (assembly GCA_930367215.1). Classification (NCBI taxonomy): domain Eukaryota; kingdom Metazoa; phylum Arthropoda; class Insecta; order Diptera; family Polleniidae; genus Pollenia; species Pollenia angustigena. The sequence goes on along the minus strand of OV884059.1, from coordinate 169,388,244 downwards.
TCTGCGGATGATAAATGGTTGCCTATACCGTACATGGGAAAGTACTGATGGCAAAACGGTTAAAAACCTTATTGTAGTACCGACTTCTAAAGTATGTGAAGTTGTGAAGAAATTCCACGAAGGTACTGGTGGTGGGCATCTAAGCGTTACGAAAACCATAAAGAAGTTAAAAGCAAGCTACTATTGGATCGGTTGCAAGCAAGCCGTGATTGATTGCGTAATTACATGCCCACAGTGCGTTGCAGGCAGTGGTCTAATTGGAGAAAGTAGAAATCCGGTCCAGCAGTACAACTTTGGTGAACTATCCGTACCAGCGAATAATAATGACTCTACCCAAGAGCAGAAAAACGAGTTAAGACGAAGGCGTGTTAATTCATCAAATGACCAGATGAAAGCCAGAAACAATGGAGTGGCAAATTCGGGAGGCTTCAAAGAAGGCCAGTTGGTTTTACTTTTTAATCCGCAACGGAAGAAAGGACTATCTCCAAAGCTGCAGACTCATTGGGATGGCCCATATAAAGTAATAAAGAAATTGAATGACGTGGTGTATCGGATCCAGAAATATAAGAGTCCAAGATCAAAAATGAAAGTGGTGCATCTAGAACGACTGGCCAATTATGGAAAAGGAGAATCTGAGCCTATTCGGGACGAACAGGCTTAAGTGGAGGGCAGTGTTACGAAAGTTAAATTATCTAAGAATTATTTATAGTTATAGTTATAAGTTATCTTGTAAGTTATAGTTTTATGTTACTTAAAATTGTCATGTATAATTTTCAACACAACTGTTATTTTAAAAATAGTTCCTATATAAATTTCCCAGTCATTTCTAGAAATGGTTATAGAACATAATAAATAGTTTTTACGGGAAGGTTCAGGAAAAATCTAGAAATAATTATGAAATATAAAAAGGGGTGACTCATGTAAAATTAGTTTAGTCTGTTTTGAAAAACGGTTCTGTTCGTAACTAACAATTGTGAACAAAATAATTAATTTCAATAAAGTTTGTAAAGTTGCATAAGTGCGTGTATTTATTTTTATTTGCAATTAAAAGAACTCAACGGTTTATTATAAAGGGAGTAAACCGAACGCGTTTATTAAAGGAAAAACGTAACAATATATATAGATTTCATGAAAAAAAAAACAAAAACAAAAAATATAGGAAATTGTGAAATAATGTCTACTGTAAAGCATGCAAGATCGAAAGAATGAGGAACTTTGTTGTTTTCAATGACTTCTTTAACAATAGAATTTTTAATTTCATATTTTTCCAATTTTTTTTTTTTTGTAATTTTTCTATACTAGGGATGTTCTCCCACAGTATTTTTTGTACAGGAGCCGAACCAGCAGCCAGGGCTGTGGAGTCGGAGTTAAAGAGTCGGAGTTAAGGTTTTTGTGCCGGAGTCGGAGTCGAAGTTCCCACAAAAACTCGCGACTCGCGACTTAACAGGGTCTTCCTTAAAAATTTTGAATACAGAAAATAAGGTCCAGTCTTCTTTACATATGAGTAGGTAAGTTGCAAAAATCTTTCATTTCAAAAATTAAAAAATAGAGATAACAGTTGATTTTGACTGACAATCTGCTGCATTTTAAATCCCAACCTTCAAAGTGAATAATAATAGAAAAAAAAGGAAAAGGAACTCGGGAAAATAGATGATAATTCCCATCATTGTGGGGGAAACTGTAGAGAAAATAAAGACTTGCAATTTTATATTTCGGTATGGGACAATAATTGTATTGATTATAGAGAAAAAAAATTTCAATTTATTTGTTTTCAAATTCATATTTTTAATCTGTTCAGGTGTGAGATAAGCTACACTAAGCAACATTTTAAAAACTTTACAGCAGACCGCAAAAACATGTTGAAAATCACAAATGCTTCAACAATTTCTGTATTAAAAATTTGCCTTTGTCCGAATATTTTATATGACTCTAATATGTTTTTTTAGGTCGATGATAACCTTAATAAAATTTACGTACCTCTACTTATTAAATTGTTAAGTGTTCTTTACCTCCCATGATGGTATTGGCACTGTTCAATCCCTTGAGACAAAAAACACCAAGTCCAACAACAAAAGGTCTGCTATTTCCCTAAAATAATACAAGGCTTAAACAATTTTGTTTAACCTTACTTTGCTCTTCAAAACTTTTAATACAAATTATACAATTAACAACTGAAGGCGCATCTGCATGTTTAAGTTAAAAGTTGGTTGAAATATTTGACTAAATGAATAAACTATCAGCGTTTTAATTAATCTATATTAAAAACAAAAGACCTCACTTCACAATTTACTAAAAGGACTCTTGATGTCCTTTGCCTCTTAGCTCATTCTCCTTGTTGTCAACAAATTCAGTGGTAAACAACACTAAGTACACTTAATGCCCTTTACGTCTAAGCAAGTAGGTGTTGTTTTGAACTTTTCCATCTCGAAAACTACATAAGATAGGACTTATTTGAATTCGCACGTCGATAGAGGGAAAATTCTAATTCCAACGGTATAAAAACATATTTTGAAAAAGATGTGAATTGGTGTAGTTTATCTATCTTCTAGAGAACTATTTTTACCTTTTTTTTAAGCGCTGTTTAGATAATTTTAATAAATTAATATAACTTTTAAAATATACTTAAGTTCAACGATTATTTTTCTGGTGGTCTATAATGGGCTACAAAACTAGTTCGATCCCATACGGATAGTAGCAAAACACGTTTGTTTTTCCAAAATTCCTAGCAAAACTTCAAAATTAAATCTATTATTTTTCTATATTTCAGTTGGTTTAAATATTGCAACTGTTGAGTTATTAATCAATAATGGCATAACACTTCAGAATCAAAAAAGTTCATATAGTTTGGTCTATTTAATCGGGCGCTATATGTTTCTTGCATTTTCCCAAAATTCGAACAAAGTGTAACGAACGAGCTTGCGGCACGGATTAGGATTAATATATCGATTTGGAATTTTAACAGAACCATTTCTTGCTACATATGTATATTAAAACATTTATGTATAAGCAACTGCATCGAAAAAAAGTTTAAAGTCAATTAAGGCCAGTCTCATATACATTTAGCATCAAGGTTAGAGTAGGAGTCGTAGTTAGAGTCGGAGTCGGCGTTGGAGTCGGAGTTGTTCTTAAAAAATTAACAAAAGCAGATGGAGTCGGAGTTAGAACTTTTTCTGGACGACTCCACAGCCCTGCTATCAGCCCAATTATGAATAAAAATTTCCCGGGAGTTTTTTTCCCTTTTCCCATATTTACAATTGAATTAACTTAGGAAAAATGGGAGAAGGGAGAAAACTCCCGGGGAATTTTTATTCATAATTGGGCTGTATATTAGGTTGTCCCGAAATTTTTTTTTTTAGATTATAAAAAAAAATCCCGAAAAAAAATTTTCCGGACCCAAACCATTCACTTTCAAATTATATACCAATTATTTCGGATATAGCAAACTCTTGTTATTACAGCTTTCTCCCTTAAATATAGAAACCCTTGAAAATGAAATACAAAAAAAAAAAAAAAAAAAATTAAAAATCTCGCAGCACTTCAAAATCACCTGTTATATTTATTAATTCCAAAATACGTAAATTGGGGTTTCCCCAAAATAAGAAAACTTAAAAAACAAAAACTAAACTCATTTATAATACCTAAGTCAGTTGCGATAGTTACAGTATTAAGAGCGGTGTTTGTGATTTTAAAAAAATGAGTTCGAGGCGTAGTGCGGCAACTTGTGTTCTATTAGGACCATATAAGGAACTTGATGATCGGCAGCTACCAACTATAAGAGACGTCCTTTAATATATTTTATTTATTAAGTATAACATGAAATTAAAGTATAACGGAAAAGATCCCTCAAATTCAGAAATATATGCGATTGTTTTTAAAGAGATTGACAATATTTGGACCAAAGCTTCGATTCCAATCGTAACAAAGGAAAGAGTTATTCAGTTACTCAAATCATATTTCGAAAAGTACCTCCATTTGAAAAGATACCCCAAAAGCAAACGAAAAAATGGTTTTGAAAACAAACTTACGTGTTTTTTGGAGTCATCTGAGAAGCTTTTCGATGTTGCTGCTTGCAAATGCATTTCATTTGAATCTTGTTCTTGTTTAAAACCCAAAAAAGTTCCAATCAGTGAAAGAAGTGTTTTGTTGGAACAAAGAAAGAACAGAAAAATGGTTATATGTGGAGTTGAACAACAACAGCTCGATTAATAAAACGAAAACAGAGACAAACTGAACAGTCAATAAGGGCAGCAAAAAAGGAGCGTGCTACTCAAGATACCGATTCTATCTTAGAAAATTGTGATGAAGTTTCACTGTGTGAATCTTCCCTAGAAACGTATCCTATGACAAAGGCATCTCCCACTAAAACACTTTCGACAGATGCACCTTCGACATCAACGACGAATCGGAATAAATTTCCGTTGCCAACAGTTGCTAAGGTCTGTGATAGATACGGTTTATCGACTCGTTCTGCTGTGCTGTTGCTTCTGCGGTTTTGACTGACTTCGGCTTAATTTCTACCGAAAATTTAACTCTGGTAATTGATAAAAACAAAATACACAGAGCTGTATCTATAGTCCGAAAAGAAAATTCTAAAGATATTGGAGGTATTGTTATCAAAAGCATTAACTTTGATGGACGAAAAGACAAGACTCTAATAAGTGAAAAAATAGGGGATCGTTACCATCGCAAAGAAATTTTAGAAGAGCACATTTCAATTTTAGCAGAACCTGAATCAATTAATTTGGGTCACACAACACCAAGTCGTGGCACTGCAAAGGGCATTCTAACTTCGATCACAACTTTATTAGAAGATAAAGGTTGGAGTTTAGATGACGTGATTTGCATTGGATGTGACGGAACTGCAACAAATACCGGTTGGAAGGGTGGCGTTATTCAATATTTGGAGGAGTATTTGAAGAGACCGTTACAATGGTGTGTTTGTATGCTCCTTGCCAATGAGTTACGCCTTCGTCATTTATTCTTGACTTTGGATGGTTGCACTTCGGGACCTAGAAAATATTGTGGACTTATTGGAAAACAATTAGCTACTTGTGATAATGAAACTACAGTGTCTTTTTGTGCGGTGGCTGGTAATTTACCTGACTTGCCGAAAAATGTGGTCGATCTACTAAGTATGGATCAAAAATATCTTTATGAGATATGTAAAGCTGTACAAACTGGTTATTGTAGTCCTGAGCTGGCGAACCGTAAACCTGGAAAAATTGCGCACTCGAGATGGCTTACCACCGCTAATCGTCTACTCAGAGTTTACGTTAGTACCCTAAATCCATCAGAAAATTTGCAACTGCTTGTCAATTATGTTGTTAAAGTATACGCTCCGAAAGAAATGCTTTTTTTGCTCACCCGGAAAATCTACTTGTCAGTATGCTGTTTGATGATAGAGACCACATTCGGGAGCTGGCATTGCAAAGAGTATTTAAACCACCAAAAATTAACTTCTCTGCTGGAGATTACACCGAAATTATTATATGGCACGAGTGTAGAGTTACAGCACCACCGGTTGACTTTCCTTGTCACACACAAGCCGTGGAAAGATGTGTTAAGCTGGTAACAGAGGCCTCTCAAAGTGTAACTAACCCTGCTTCTAGAGATGGCCTTATTAGAACCAGGTGGAAATCAAGAGCAGAAATGCCAAATTTTGGTCAAAAAATATGTTAAAATTTTAATTTTTAGTCGCTTATTATCAGTTTTATTTTCTCGTACATTAATTGCAAGTAAAAAATATATTAATAAAATAAATTTTAATCCATTTGTTTTTTTTTATTATTTTAAGCATACGGTTTAGATTTTTAAAAACGTTTTCAAAAGTAGAGCCCTCAAGATGGCATGTAAATCGATTTTTATTACTTTTACCGTAATCTGTGTAAAATTACGCAAATTTTGATACCTCTTGCGAAAGTGTAGCTCGAAAAAACATTTTTCTCATTCAAGGACGGGACAGCCTACTGTATATATGTATGTAAAAGTTTTATGTGGTTACACTGTAATTGCAATGGAAAAACGTTTTGAGGGGAAAAAATAAAATAAAAATGCCTTTAAATGACTTAAGCTGGTTACCGAGAATGCTGAATTACAATGGAAAACGGTTAAGCAAACACTTTTGATTGAAATCGCTATATATTTTTTGTAAAAATTTGTTTTAATAAAAAGTTTAGTAGCTCAGTCAATTTCCACCTGATTTTTAAAAACAAGCCAGCGTTATATACGTATTGAATTATATTTTTAAAATAAATTTAAAAATAGTGCGGTTTCTGTACAAAAATACTGTGTGAAAACATCCCTTAAGGAGAAAAAATACGAACAAATTTACAAATATATCTGATATTAACTTAAAGAATATATATACTGAGAGAACGGTCTTAGCCTCTTCCTCCTTAATCCGTCTACAAATTTGAAATTGCTTGGTATTTAACTAAAGGCCATTTTACAATATAATACAAGTTTAATTGTTTTAACGAAACTGCTTCCCTTATCTAATTATTCTTTGAAACTTTTCAAAAAACAATAACAACTTATCATGACAGTGTTGTTTGTATTTTCCTCAAAATACGCAAGACTGTGGGATAGTGTAAATAACATTTAAAGGCCGTTACACACTATCCCACAAAGTCTTAAGTATTTTCAAAAATGTTTCCCTGATCTAATTATTTTTTGAAAATTTTCAAAAAACGATAACAACTTATCATGACAGGGTTGCATTTTCGTAAATTACTAAAGACTTTGTCATACGGGTATGAAAAACTGGGCTTTTACCCGTAACTCAAGATTCCAAAACATATTGTTATTTTACTCTCGACAGTTCCCAAACGAAAAATAGTATCACATCCCAACATTTTTTTTGTCGCAAAGTGTAATTTTAAAAATTTGATTACTACATTTTTGTAAAAACAATGGTCATATTAAAATTACAAACGATGTCACACGTTAACGTACGCATAGAAAATTATATTTAAAACAAAAAAAAATTTTAGAAATTGTTTTTGTCTATTTTCTATACGACCGTTAAGGTGTGACATTGTGGGATGGCTGTGAAAGTTTAAAATTTAAATATTTTCCTCATTTTTAAGACAATAATTATAAATTATAATATTTCTTATGAAGTTATTTTTTTATTTATTTATTTGAAAATCCTAGCACAACAAGATTGACATCTTATAAATTACAGTGCTAGTGAATAATTTCGTAAAACAATACTTTAAAGATACAATAGGTATATTATATTATATGAAATTTCCTTCAAGAATTTTAAAAATTGTTTAAGTTAACAAATTTAGACTTAATCATTAAAAAGAGCAAAAAATAAATAAAAAATATAACAAAATTTTTAAATATAACAAAATTTTAAGAAAAGTTAACAGTTAAAAACAAGTTTAGAAAGATGTTTTAAAATGTTCTAAAATGTTCTAAAAGCTCCTTTTTAAAAAGCGTTGCATTGTTAATTTTCTGAATATAAGGTGGAAGTTCGTTCCAAAGACGAGTGGTATATATGAAAAACTGTCTTTCCGACAGAAGGCTTTTGTAGCTTTGTTGAATAATTCTTTTACATCGATTTGATCGGCTGAATTTAATCCTCTCATAAAGGTACGAAGGTTCCTTGGAGACTATTATTTTTTGGAGAAATATAAGGCTTTTGAATTTCAATAAATCACAGAAGGTCATATCAAATATACGGTAAGAAAAAGCTGATATACTAACGCGCCGGCTTTTATTGAAAATGTATCGAGCAATGTTATTATATGCTACTTTCATTTTACTAAAGTCGTTACTGCTGCAATTTGCTAAGATTTCACAGCCATATAAAAGAACAGGGATAAGATAGGCCTTGGCCAGGAGCATTCTTATTTTAAAAGGTGTGGAATATTGAACAGACCAAAGGTTCCTTAACATTCCGTGTACCCTACCAACAGCAGTGTTTATATGATTGGACCATGTAAGTTGATTATTAAAAGTAATACCGAGGTTTTTTGAGGATTGCACAACATTTATTACAGCGTTATTGATTCGTATATCAAAGTCAATGTTTACAGTGCGAGCATTTTTGGAAATAAATATACATTTAGTCTTGGATGGATTAAGACATAATCCATTATTTGTCGCCCACTGATGAATATTATGCAAGTCCTGGTTAATATTTGATAAGCATGGTTGAATATTGTTAACATTAGTACTTATATATAACTGTACATCATCAGCGTACATTTGTATGTTACAGCTCATGCATATTTGAGGAAGGTCATTAATATATAAAGAAAAAAGTAGAGGTCCAAGAATGGATCCTTGAGGAACTCCTCTGTTAACATAAAGGGCTTTAGATACCTGACCGTTAGCATGTACTGACTGAGACCGATTGTGCAGATAAGATGATATTAAGTTACAGGCCATTTTTGAAAAATGAAAAAGTTTTTCAAGTTTTTTTACGAGAATAGAATGGTCAACCGTATCAAATGCCTTACTATGATCAAGAAGTACTAGAAATGATACCATATTTTTATCAAGTTTCACTCTGAGGTCTTCTACAACATCCACCAAAGCAGTAATGCAACTTCTTCCTTTAATAAATCCTGACTGTCTTTTTGATATAAGATTATTTGTGTTTAGAAAGAAGTTCATCTGTTTATGCATTAATAGTTCTAATACCTTGGATAGAAAAGGAAGAATTGCTACAGGGCGAAAATCATCGCCTTGTTTAGGAATTGGTATGATCTTGGATTCCTTCCAACTAACTGGAAATGTAGACTTGGCCAATATAGAGTTAAACAAAAAGGTAAGATATGGCAAAAGTTTAGGCAATATAGCTTTTATAAAAACAGGATCCAAATTGTCAACACCAACGGCATTCGATTTTACAGACAGAATACTCTCCAGTACATCGCACTGGTCGACACACCGAAAATAAAAACAATTTTCAATGGGTGCAAAGCAAAGCTCGTCATAAACATTTGCAGTTGGTTGTGGAATATTAACATTGACAAACTGTTGGTTCAAATCGTTCACATCAATGTCTGTATCAAGTTTTGTAATCTTCTTATTGCCTATGCCAATATTTCGAATCTCCTTCCACTTAGATTTACTGTCGATTGCAGAAGAAAATTTTCGTTTGTAGTAACAGGTTTTAGCAGTTTGAATTTTCCTTACAACATTACTTCTAGCAGTTTTAAATAGTGCTTTGAGCTCTGGAGTTTTATACCTTTTCCACCTATTGTAAGCTACATCGCGTGTTCTGATAAGGTTTTTTATTTCACCATTAAACCATGGTTGCTGTTGTTTGTCTGTAATGAGCTTAGTTTTAAGTGGTACACACGTGTTGAAAATATTATTTAAATTAGTTTGAATAAAATGTTGTTGATCATTGATATTTTCATAGTTGTAAATTGTATCCCAACAAACATTTTCAACACAATGGCTTAATAATGAATAGTCAATGTTACGAAAGTCACGGTATGTAAAATATGTATTTTCCCTGCTAACAAAAATGTCATACGTTGTGAAAAGTACATCATGTTTTGAAAAAACTGGGGCTGATAATTGATCATAGTGTTGAACTTTTGATTTACGGTTGACAAAGACAAGATCTATCAGACTACTTGATGAATTAGTATAATGCGAAGGAGTTATAGTATTAACAGGTAGTAGGCCGAGAATTTGCATTGGTTCTGTAAACGTGCTGTCTATCAATATATTGTTATTGAAATCACCTGTGATAAATACATCATTGTACAGTAAAGATACTTCCTCTATTGTTTTAATTAAATTTTCAAATGGAATATCTTTATGCGGCCTATATATACTACCAACAAGTAATTTTTCCTTGTCTTTGTTGGTGACTTCTATAAATAAATATTCTATTTTATTGTAAATTCCCATTTTCCTTTCTTGGTCTGAAGATTTTTTCAATGTACAATTAATACCATTTCTAACATAAATCGCCACGCCGCCACCATTAGTATCCCTATCAGCACGGAATAATTTAAACCCAGGAAGTTTATATATATTATCGTTTATATCAGGTATAAACCAAGTTTCCGAGACAGAAATTATATCAATTCCAGACGAAACAAATAAATATCTAAACTCGTCCATTTTATTGTTCAAACTTTGGGCATTTAGTTGAACAATATTCAAGCCTTTCTTTTGAAGTTTGTGATCATAAAAGTAAAAAAAAATCAATTTACATTTATAATTATAAGTTTATGTTACATCAAATAACTTAAAAACCAATAAAACCTTAAAATTAAAACTTTTAAAAATTACAATTTTATAAAAAACATATTTAAAAACTTCCTAAAATAATGTTATATTATAAGGACGGGCACCAGAGAAAGCCAAAAAATTATATTTTTAATACTTATAACCTATTCATACGCCACCGAGCACGAGTACAAGCAGGTATGACTACCAATAAGTATGAACATGAATAACTTTGTATATCGACCGGTATGATTATGAACAAACAGGCATGCTTATGGATAATCCTTTGAATGCGTATGAGTATAGGCATGTATCGATGAGTATCGACAAGTAACTTCAACAATTTGTATGGTTATTTTAAAGAAAGCAGTGTTGCCATGACTTACAAATTTTTGATGCAGAAAACATATGTATGTAATTATATTTTAAGTATCTTCCAAAACTAGCAAAACAAATATAGCACTGATTTAATTAGATTTTAATTAATTTATGTTAAAGTTATATTAAAACATAAAAATTTGCTATAAAATTAAAAAAATGCTTCTAAAGCTATAATAAATTATAATCTATTTTACGAAAGAGGTTTTTTATAAAAATAATTAAAAAAGGAGGCTATCAAATATTATGGGATCTTTTCTGTTTCTCTTTTTATGTTTCCAGCTTAAGAGAAATCTTAATGTAATGCTGCGCTGCAGGCAGGAAATTTCATAAAATTCTTGATTCTTATTAAGACAACCGTGGATACCTTGTGGAGTTGCTTTTCCACCATAGCATGATGTCGAAGTCTTATTTAAGGCTAAAATTTTCGTTGGCATACTGATTGACTTTAGCAATTAAATTTTAAACCATTTTTTAACGTCTTAAAAATGCAACTGGCAACAGATAAACTTCTGAAACTCATAATATGTATGAATGTATTTACCTATGATATTTCATTTCTTAACTGCGAATATGAATATTCAATTTTTTTTTTTTTTTTTGTTTACGGTAACTTTTTCTGTTGTTATTAGGAACGATTAAAATAACACGACGTATTTTAATTTGCATCCATTTAGTCAGTTTTTTAGATTTTTTTAAATAAGACCCCACATCTTTATATTAGTGCTGGGATACTATCGATATTTTAACTATCGATACTTATCGATAGTTCAGATTTCACTATCGATATATCAATATTACTATCGAGTGAATGTTTGTACTTGTGCAGGAAACTTTAATTATTTTTTTATAAGGCTACAGTTCGTTGTTTTTATCACTTTATTGAATGTATAAGACTTATGTTACGCACCTTTCTGAAGGAACCAAAGTAACAGGGACTATAAGATATTCCATTGCAACTTTAAAAAATTCTCTAAATTCTAAACCCAAAAAGGTAATCAATCTAGCGGACTTATCCTCTAATGGTCGTTCATTGTTTTGTCTTATGCTTGCAATTGAATTTGGATTTGCATTTTTTTACAACATTACAAAAATATTTGCCATTTCAGTCCCTATATAAACATGCAAAACTTTCGACTTAAAGTCCTTTAATTAGCAGTAAAAAGCACTGCTAAGCAATCCATACCACTTGCCATTCTTGTTGTTTGTATTCATTGCTGTAATTCAGCGCGAATTAATAATATCATGTAAAAATTTGCGGCAAAAACTGTGTGTGTATAGCTGCTGTAACATGTCTTCATAGCTGTATTTTAAATAACAATAATATCGATATTGATATTTTTCCTATCGATATTTTGGATATTTTAAGACTATCGATAATATCGATAGTCTATCGATAGTTTCCCAGCACTACTTTATATTACAGAAATTTTTTTAAAGTCAACAATCGTTTTTCAATAAAATTTTGTTGAATTGTACTCAAACGATTTTGAAAAAACGTATTTATTTGTGATTCAGCAATTTGGAAAAAAAATTCTGGTAACATTTATGAAAAAATTTAACAAAAAAAAATTTTTTGAAGTCAATGCTATAACTATGGGTGTATCTGGATATGTGCGAGTATGAAACACAATAAGTATGATAACATACATGAATGAAATCAATGCGCATGGATATACACAAGTATGAGAATAAACAGATACGATTACGCACACGTATTGAAAATTGTCGATATGTGCTAGAGTTCTTTAATTTTTTTTTTGTACCCATTGACTTTCTCTGACGGGCACCAATGACCGAAGTGTAAAAAACATCAAAAATTAATTTTTTCAAAATTTTTTCTCTGCGTGTGAAATTTTACTGTCTATTGCAATTTTCCATTTAACTTATTAATTTTCTAATTTTTTTTTAACTATCCTTATAATCAGCTTTTGTTTCAAACTAATTTTTTGGCAAAATTAAATTTTTATGACATGCCATTTAAATATCGATTAAAAACAATTTAAATCAAATTACATTTCAAATCAATATAAAAATCTATTTAATTTACATTTTCAATGAAGCATTAAATTGCAAAGTAATAAAAAAAATTAAACCCAAAAAAAAAAATATTCATATAAAATAACTACAGCAATAATATTGTAATGGCAATAATATTAATGACATGACAATGTCATAACATTTAAAGTGTCATTAAATAAATGTTACACTTAAATTTTTTAAAGCACAAACTGACACAAATAAAATAAATGCTCATAAATTGTGCTGTAAAAATTGACTGCTAAAATTTTTATATAAAATAAGAATTTCGTTGCCTTTTATGTTGTTGTACAAAAACACAAAAAAAAATAAAAAAAAAATTTTCCCTTAAAATATATTTAATAGAAGAATACGACAAAAAAAAAGCGCATCAATAACCTCAATTTAATACTATAGATAAAGAGAGAAAACAGAAAAAAAATTTAAAAACAAAATATATTGCAGCCTTTTTGGCGTCACATTTGCCATAGACTTTATATGTTTGTCTGTCTATTTTGGTTTTTGGGGACATTTTGGCTGCAGGATATTCTCTATATAAAGCCAGTGGTACAAAAAATAGTATTTATACTATTTATAGTATTGATACTAAAATAGAATAATACTTTATTTCGACTGAAAATCTCACTTGACATAGTACGCAAATGTAATAAATTGTTAAGAGTTATATTTAGAAAAACAGTTCACACAAATACATTAACAAACAATTTATACACAGATAGATAGATATTATTGGTACATACATACATATATCGTAGATATTTTTATATGCAGTCTTAATAGTTTAATTTAAGGACTTAAATGTCAACTAACTGGGTAAACATTTGTGTTATAAAAGTTTAAATAACAAAAAAAAAAATTACATATGGAGGATTTCATGTCAAGTGACCCAATTTTGAAATCGATGTCTTCCGATTTGGATGAAATTTGCACCAAGGTTTGTCCTATTGGATAGTAGCTTAGACACAAATTTTCAACAAGATCGGTCTAAAAGTTTCTGAGTTAGTGGGGGTCAAAGTTTGACATTTTGGCCATATAGCTGTTCTTGCTTATCCATGTAACTTATTACCTATTGGTGTTAGCAAAATTTGTCCCAAGTAGCTTCGATAGCTATTTGATCCATCTTTTGAAAAAAATTTTTTTGTTTTTTAAAAAATTTTTTAAATTATTAAGATATTATTAATTAAGATATATTAAGATAAATCGGAACATATCGATTTAAAAATTGGGTCAGTTGACATAAAATCGCCCATATATTAAACACAAAAAAAAAAAAAAAAAAAAAAAATAAAGAAATTGTTAAATAGGGGCCCCTCGTAATGAAATATTTAAGTATTTAAAGTGCTTTCATGGTAGAATCAGTTTATAACAAATGAAGGCGTTTTCAAAAAATCCGCCTGAAAAAAAAATTGTCATTACAAAAAAAAATTTCCTAAAGTCTGTTTCACCATAGCTCAATTAGTAGGTCTGCGCACAACTACAGAAATCCAACAATAGAAAAAACAACACGCATTTGTAAAAAATGGTAAAAATGTCAAAACCAATTGTACAAGAAAAACACAACTCTGCATAAAATCATCAGGCGTTTCTCGCAAACGTACTAGTTGGACCATGTGGTATACTGTTCAATATTTCACGTGAAATGCTGTCAAAACTTATATGAAAAATTTTGCGGAATATCTATGAAATAATGCTAAAAGAATTGTACGCTGTTCCTTTTTTAAATAAAGTTATGAAATATAATTTCAAAAGATTTTATTATTCGTGCTTAATTCCCAGTTTTTATTATTGATAAAAACACTTGAAATTTATTGTTGATGGGATAAGCTATTCCTATGCATTTCACTGGTTGCTTAGGCCAGATCATCAGGAAACTTCATCCATAAAGGTTTTAGACAAACTAAAGATATTAAACCAAATAAAACTGTTAAACGTATAAGAATTATACAACAGTTCTACTTGTAACAATATCAAAGTTTAAACAAAACACATCAACAATAAACAACAGTGGGTTCATCTCATCTTACATTTCCCCACTACAATTAGTTGAAATTCTCTCAACATTAATTGTAGTTGTAAGTAGGTTAAGAAAAACAAAATGAAAAAAATAACAACTTACAAAAGATGTTGTCAATTAAGTGTTTTTTAGGCCGTGCACTGCCTGTTTATTATCAAAAAGTAATTTAAATTTTTGGGAATACAAAATTTTTAATTTCAAAAGATTTTATTATTCGTGCTTAATTCCCAGTTTTTATTATTGATAAAAACACTTGAAATTTATTGTTGATGGGATAAGCTATTCCTATGCATTTCACTGGTTGCTTAGGCCAGATCATCAGGAAACTTCATCCATAAAGGTTTTAGACAAACTAAAGATATTAAACCAAATAAAACTGTTAAACGTATAAGAATTATACAACAGTTCTACTTGTAACAATATCAAAGTTTAAACAAAACACATCAACAATAAACAACAGTGGGTTCATCTCATCTTACATTTCCCCACTACAATTAGTTGAAATTCTCTCAACATTAATTGTAGTTGTAAGTAGGTTAAGAAAAACAAAATGAAAAAAAACAACAACTTACAAAAGATGTTGTCAATTAAGTGTTTTTTAGGCCGTGCACTGCCTGTTTATAATCAAAAAGTAATTTAAATTTTTGGGAATACAAAATTTTTAATTTCAAAAGATTTTATTATTCGTGCTTAATTCCCAGTTTTTATTATTGATAAAAACACTTGAAATTTATTGTTGATGGGATAAGCTATTCCTATGCATTTCACTGGTTGCTTAGGCCAGATCATCAGGAAACTTCATCCATAAAGGTTTTAGACAAACTAAAGATATTAAACCAAATAAAACTGTTAAACGTATAAGAATTATACAACAGTTCTACTTGTAACAATATCAAAGTTTAAACAAAACACATCAACAATAAACAACAGTGGGTTCATCTCATCTTACATTTCCCCACTACAATTAGTTGAAATTCTCTCAACATTAATTGTAGTTGTAAGTAGGTTAAGAAAAACAAAATGAAAAAAACAATAACTTACAAAAGATGTTGTCAATTAAGTGTTTTTTAGGCCGTGCACTGCCTGTTTATTATCATGAAATATAAAAATTTTTTACAACCGCGAAATAATAAAAGTTCTTATTCTTATTCGCTTAACCGTTTTATTTGTGTAATATCTTTAGTTTTTCTAAAATCTTTGGATGAAGTTTCCTGACGATCAGTCATAAGCAACCAGTGAAATGCGCATAGGAATAGCTTATCCCATCAACAATAAACTTCAGTTTGTCAATAGTATGAAATGTGAATTAGGCACATTATGACGAAACCTTAAAAGTTGCTTTTATTTCGAGCGTCACGAACGTACGCAAAATAGAAGTCAACTTTGGCTGACAGTAGTGAAATGTTAAAATCTGCGTAATGAAACGAAATTTTCAAAAGTGATTAATTTATTTTAAAAGTGTATTAATGTAGGTCTCCATCCCGTATTTACAAAATAAAATATCTTACTTGGTTTTTGTTTAATTGGCTTATGTACCGGTCGCGAACCTTTGGATCGCGAACGTACGATTTTTCCATATGTTTTTTTATTACCATAAATGTCTTCAAATTTTCTTAACAAAAAAACTTAATACTTCTTTTACAATGGATTGTAATGGAAAGATTATGAAGAAAGAGTGTAAACATAACATATTTTTTGCATGCAAAATAAGAATATACATACAAAATATATACAAAATACAGAAAAATATAAAATTTTCCAGATTCCAGCCCAATTTCCTCAAGTAAAACAGCTCAGGTATGCAAGGAAACAATTCTTTTTTAAGAACATAGACTTTTTTCTAATAATAAACAATAAAAGACGATGATAATCAACATTTAATTTTTTCGTCCTGGTAGACCATTCTGGGGAAATGCCCATATAGAAAATATTTATTATAAATAAAACGACGTTATTGTATTGTAATTACAAGAGTGATAAAAAGCATTATATTAATGCATATTGTAATTGAAAAACTCCTTTGAAAAGGTAAGTTGTATTTATATATCTACGTAGGTTAATTTGAAAAAATTATGAAGTTTTCATTATATTAATATGTAACTTTGGAATAAATATTTCTCAATTATATAAATAAGTTAAATTTTCAAGTTTGTTCAAATTTTTAAAATATATATCGAGCCTTTGCTGTAATAGAGTAATAACTCAAAAAACCAAATATTTGAGCTTTAATTCCCAGAGGAACATAGGGCTGCCTACAATCTAATAATACAATCGCCATATCGTTTCTTCACATTGTGTAAAAGTTTCATGCAAAAATGTAATATACTCAACTCTAGAGAGAAGAATTAAATTTTAAGGTGCTAGAAAATTCAAAATTAAGATATAACTCTATTGCAGCAAAGTCTCGATATGTATTTTAATATAGATCCTGAAAATGAACTGTTAGTTAGAAATTTAAATATCAAAAAATACAATAACGTCTTTTTATTTATAAGGATCAAGAAGGGGCAAAACAAAAGCACAACATTATATTATAAATAATCCAACAATACGAATTTAAATAGATAAGTATGTTTATTATATTTTTCAAGCTTTTGGTTTGTAAATAACTACTATTAGTTCAGTTCTGAAACACACTCTAAGGTAAGGATTCTAAACCGGCAATGTAAATGCAAAGATTTGGAAACAGTGGCAAATTTTGTTTAGAAATTAATAAAAATGTTTTGAAATTTTTTTTTGATGCGCTTTCTATTTATTTTTGTTATAAAGTTAAGGTACATTCAGACTGATGAAATATTTGGTAGCAAACATCAAACATTTCATTTACGTAGTCTGAACACAAAATATTTTTAAGTACCAAATAAAATAACAGCTGATTTTGAGGAAACAAAAGTATTTTATATTTATATTTTTGTTTTATGATCAATGCATTGATTGCAATTGACATTGCAATGTTATATTTAATATTATTATTGAGGTTTTTTTGTTTTCCTCACGGGCTAATATGATCAATCGTTTTTTTACCAAATGTAATTAAAAAACATTTATGGTTAATTTATTTTCTTTTCCCAACGTTTCGTTCGCTTTTTTCGAACTTCATCAGGGGTTATTTTTATTCCATAAAAATCTAGACAATTAGATACTAATTATAATAAATTTTTGAACTTTAACAATATCACATCTTAACTTACAAATTAGGGTTTACATTTGTATTGCACTTTTTAACTATTTTATATTAAAAACTGGACTACACGACACAGAAATAAATAAATAATTAATAAGTAAAATACAACACAAACACCGAATAAAAGTCAAACTTAATGTAAATATCACAGAACTATAACTAATTATAATCATTAACTATTGCAGCGGAGTATTGCAGTTTTGTATTGTCCTTGTCTTCTTTCGTATTCATTGTATTTTTGATTTTTTTGTTCTCTCTCCGCTCTCTGTCTAATATTTTTATATTGTCGAAGTTCATGTTGTGATTGCACTCTTTTACATGCAGAGATAGTGCCGTCGCTATTTTACCTTTTTTGACGTCTATTTTGTGTTCATGAATTCTCTTCTCTAACCTTCTTTTTGTTGTTCCAATGTAAACCTTATTACACCTTTCCCTTTCGTTTCCGTCACATTTTATTTCATAAACCACATTATCTATTTTACATATGTCCAGTTTGGTTTTTTTATATGTAAACAAATGCCTTAGTGTCTTGTTTGATTTATGTGCAATTGTTGTTGTTTTTTCCGTGATCAAGTTCTTTAATGTTCTTGTCTCCGTTAGTTTTGGGATGTATGGTACACTGTAAAAATATTTTTCTGTTTCCGATTCTTTCCTTTTCTCAAGATTTTTGCTTTTTAGAATTTTATTTATTAATGAATTTGTTAAGTGTGTTGGATAATTGTTCATAGTCAAGATATTTTTTATTTTGCATATATTTTTCTTTTTAAATTTTTCGTCGCTGATATGCAGTACTTTCTTTATTAGATTTGTCGCTGTGTTCGTTTTCATTTTCAATGGTTGTGTGGAATTGAAATTGATCATTCTTCCTGATGACGTTGGTTTTGTGTACCAGTCAGTTGTTATTCTACCGTTTTCTCGGATAATGTTGATGTCCAAATATGGTATTGTCATGTTCTTTTCACGTTCGATAGTAAAACGGATCTTATTGTGGTAAGAATTAAGCGTTTTTAGAATTATTTCCTCGTCAGATTTTCTTATGATTGCAAAAAGGTCATCTACATATTTTGTTATAAACTTGATTTCTATATTCTTCGATCTGAGTTCGTCTATTGCATCGTCGAGTAGTGCGTCCAGTACTATATCAGCAATTGTTGGCGATAGAGGGTTTCCCATTGGCATACCATATAATTGATGGTAAAATTTGTTGTCAAATGTGAGATAATTGTTGTCAGTTAAACAGAATTGTAGAATCGTTAAGAATTTTCTTTTTGGTATTGTAGTATGTCCCTTTAGGATTTCCCATTTTCCCAATATGTTTTTTATTGCCAGGTGAACCGGAATGTTGGTGAATAATGATACCACGTCGAAGGAAACCATGACATCGTCATTTTCCAATGTTATTTCTTTGAGTTTTTGTTTAAGTTCCAATGAGTTTTGTATGTTGTAAGTTTTTGAAATGGTGTTCTTTATTATATTTCCTACATATTTTGCTGAATTGTAGCAAGGCACTCCCATTGATGAGGATATTGGCCTCAGTGGTACATTTTCCTTATGGATTTTAGGTAAACCATATAGTTCAGGTGCCGCTGCAGCGTGTGTTGTCAATTTAAATTTTTCAAATTTTGTTAATAAACCTTCCTTAAAAAGTTGTATAACTAGATTATTGTTTCTCCTCTGTTAGGTTTCTGTTGGGTCTGTTTCGATTTTTTTGTACGTATTTTTGTCCTCAAGTAAATTATACATTTTTTCCATATAATCCTTTTTATATATTACCACTGTCTTGTTTCCTTTGTATTTTAATTGTTCCCGAATTTTTGCAATTTTTTTTTGTTTTTCCCCGACATTTTGTTTTTTAACCGATTTTGCGATTTCAAATAAATTTAAGGGTTCCAAGTTTGCAATCTTTCACGAATTTTAGCCATGTTCGCGATAGAAGCGATTTCTTCCTGTGTTTTTTTTTAGCTTTAACGTTTTTTAATAATTATTAAACTTTGCTATAAGCAAATTTTAACGGATTTCCGCTAATACAGCAATCTTTTTCGAATTTTTGTCATTCCTTATACTTTCAGGGAGTTTTAATGAATTTTAAGGCTTTTTTTAAATATTAAAATTTTTCGCTATTTTTGCAAAAATTTTTTTTCAAATATATTTTAGGGTTTGTTTCCAATTTTCCATCTCATGTATGGAAAAATGGTCTAAAGTTTAAGGCGTCCTACAAAAATTAGTATATTAAAAGCGGTACATATTAACATTTAGAAGGGCTTTCTTGGCACGTGCAATGATTTGTTTATTAAGGTGAAGGATCCGAGATGACATAAGTATTAAATAGAATTTTATGTCAGATTTAAAAGTTTTCAATGGCAAAAATGAAGCCAAGGTCAAGCCATGAAAAACGATATGCAATATGATGTAATCGTTCGTTTAATGGCAGCGCTATATATAAGAAAAAAACAAGCGCTCTATTTTGAGGCATGGCAAAATAATTTATTTTCCTGGCTTAGAAACTTTGTTGACATATCTTTCATTCCACGGGAGTGACTGGCACAACTTTTTTTATCGATTCACTTTGATGTATAATATAATATCCCAGTAAAAAATTTTAAGGTTTTGGGAAGCAAGAAAAGTACAAGAGCGCTGATATATGCGCTGGCTATTACATACTACTTAGAAGCAACAGGGAAGCGAAAACCATTGAAGTCAATTTTTAATATAAGTAAATGAAAATTATTTAATAGCTTCGCATAATCCCTTATAAGTAAGCAGGTTGTAAGGGAGTAGTTGAAATGATTATTTAAAAGAAAAAATTTACGACCAAAGTTCAAAGTGCTTCTGTTAATCCCTTACATGGAAGCACGTTGTATTGCAATGATTTCAAAATGTGTTTACGATTATTCCCGACATGTAATCGAAAACAAGAGATGCTTAAAATTACTTCTTTTTTATTACGCAATCAGTCAGCAAATTGTTTTTGAGCAGAGAGGACGCAAGCAAATTTTTGTGTGGTCAATTACTAGATTTGTTGTTGTTTTCTTTTTAATTTGCGTACAGTTTCGTTCTATTTTAAAAATGATGTACATATTAACTGTGTTGTGTGTTTGTTTTGCTTTTTGTTCTTTTGCATAAGTTTTTGTGTTGCGCTTCTTGTATACAGTATAGAAGCAATTAATCAAAGGTATGAAAGCTGCGGTTTTTGGAAGCTATTCCTTCACGGAATAATGTAAGCCATGAAAAACGCAGTGATTTTACAAAAAAGTAGTGCTTCCAAGTGGGAATTCGCCATATAAAAATCATGCCTCTTGTAAGCAAGTTTGTAAGGGGGAATTGTGCTTCTCTCCCTTACAAACCTGCTTACCAGTAAGAACCATTTTTTACTGGGATGGTTTAAAAAACTGCAGCCGAAACCAAAACTGTCGAACAAAAAAGAAAAATTTGTGTAAAACTTTTCGCTTTTTGAGTTGGTTTGACAGCGACTGTTTACATTCAATGCATTAGAAGTAAAAGCAATAATTTTGTTTTTTGGAAAATTACAAATGAAGAAGTGGAAGAAATTACAATTTTTCTTTTCTGACTACAGTTTTTTAAACGGTGATCTCTATACAAAATATGTGCAAAAGATAAGATTGCGCGTACTTTTGGGGCGTTGCATAAAAGTGAGCAAGTTGAAACCTAGACATACAAAGTTTTAGAAGGGCATTCTTGCCACGTCCACAAATTTGGCCATTAGGGGAGTACGATCCGAGATGTTATAAGTGGCGCCCAAAATTTGATGTCGGATACAAGCCGAAAATAACGATGAAAAAGATAAAAAAAAATAAAAAAGATTTTCTGGAATTCTTTTCAGTTAATCTTTAATCCCAGGGGGTGACTGGCCTGCCAGCCGGACGGACTGACATAGTCATATACAAAGATTAAAAAATTGATTGTAAGTGATAATAATTCGATAAGTATACTTCAAGGTGGGTCGAGGAACAATATTTTAAATATTTTATTTTAAAAAGGTTAGAATCGGTCTACAATTTCACATACGAACGAATAAATTTTTTTGCCCACAAACCATTTGTATATAAAATTTGTCCGAAACTTATTGTTTTTTAATCTCAATCCTTTTTACAAATTTTATTGAAATTGTTCTATATTCGACCATAGAATACCTCGGTAAATACTATGAAAGCGAAGGTTAAACTTTCGAGGAAAAACATGCATTTTAATGATATTCACTACGAGCTTTTCACCAAAAAAATATAAGAAGTGAACAATATTGCAATTTTATTTGCTGGCTTATTAGGTATCGTAAGTAAAGTTGTTGCTGGGCTATAAATAAATTTGTGATAAACGTTCCAAATTCGTTAAATTTATTCCAAAATTTTCAATTTCCATACATGGTTTTTGTATGCATTATCATGCTTATTTTGGTTATTAAACATATTTTTTCAAGCTTTTTGCTTGTTTAGTTTTCAAATTGTTTTTGCATTTAAAACTATACATTCCATTAACTTTAATTTACTTCTTTAGTTTTTGTAAAAATTTCTTATTTGTGTGCATTAAAAATCCAAAAAAACCATTTGGTCTTAACAAAGAATTCTTCCAGTATGTTACTTTATTATTTCATTTGATAGTTCTTTGTTTTTCTGTTTTCAATGAAATTCTTTCAGTCTATTGTTTATTTTAATTTCCTGGTTTTACATTATTCCTGAAAATGAGTTATATGTTGCACTCTGGCCAACCTCTGTCTATGTGGTTAATGACTGGGCATTGTCTTCAAAAGAGTTTGGGAATTATTTGATTTAAGAAGCGATGATATAAGAAAATAAAAACGACTGTTGAACAAACGTGCTCAACTTAAAAATTTAATAATATAAAAGATTAAATTTGTTTACGAATTTAAAAATTAATCCTTTAATGTATTTAAAAAAATTTTAAATATTTAATAACACTGTGCTTGTTTAAAACCCCGTTAAGCGGGTTTACCGGCGCTGATTCCAGTGTTGCTTACCGTTATTTAAGTTAGCTCTTGTTTTCGAGACATACCGTTATTTCGAAAATTGAGGAGGATACACAACATTATATTCGCGTACCTCAAAAACGGTTAAGTTCATTGAAAACACTAAAAAACAAATCTCAACAATAAAACTACATTTCAGTAAGGCTGAAACAAAAAAATAATTTTTAAGTAAAATTTACTTTGTTGTTAACTAAAGTTTAACGCAAATCAAACTTTTTTGTGTAAAGAGTAATTTTTAAAAGAATTCTTCAAAATCAACAAATCAACAATAAATTTCAGTGTATTTAAAAAAAAAAAAATTAAGAATTTAGCACGTAAAAGAGAAATCTTATTAATAAAAATGTTTAAATTCTCACTGTTAAAGTCTTACATCATTTTCTCTACTCTTTCGGCAAAATATTCAGTTGTATACCTCTTCTAGATATAAAAGAAGCTTGTCCAGAGTCAACTTAAGAAAAATATTTTAAGTTGTGCTAGTGTTTATACCACAACGGTTAATTTTGATGATGTTCTATTTTGTGTTGTCTCTTTTTAGTTGTTATAGGTTACTTTATTATGCTGTTATATTTCGTTTTGTTTCTGTATTTATGAAATGACACCACTAAATATATGAACAAAATTTCACATAAAGGGAACCAACTCAAAAAACTTGTTTTTGTTTTTGATAATTTATGAAAAAGTTACAAAAACAACTACCGTTCTATAATGCTAAATCGTTTTTCCTTACAAAGCTATAATTGCTTTCAAGTTTTATTGTAAATATTTAAAAAAAAAAAACTGTTTTTTGCTTTTACGGAAAATTTGTAAATTTAGAGTTGACTGTCTTTAGAGGAACCAGTCCGATATGATGATGTGCAAATAGTTCAAAGCAATTCAATAAAGGAATCCAGAAATTCGTATCTTACAGCTGGATACTGACGATAATCTTGTAAATCTTATACATTTTGAGTTTATTCTCTTGTTGCAAGTTTCTGCTAGTAAAGCAAATGAACACATCTGTAGTCATTAAGCTGACTTCAAATCTATCGAGCACTAACGAAAATAACGTAAGCGACATAATTTTTAATACAATCTTCGTATGACGTGCTAAATTCCCAGTTTTTCATATTTGATAAATACACTGAAATTTATTGTTGAGGGAAAGCAAGCCTCTATGCGCATTTGGCAACACGTGCATCATCTCCTAAAATGTCATGGACACACAAGGTACCGTTACGATCTTATAGCAAAAACAATTTTATCGTAAGCGACAAATTTCATACAAAATTAATATGAAATAAAATAAAAAAAACTCTCTCCTGTAAAATTTGATTTTTGGCGCATACGTTATTTTCGCGGTTAAGGCTTTAGAATTGTTATAATCTAGTTTTTAATAACAAACTTCATTGCTATTTAAATGTAAATTTTATTTTTTTTTTTTTTTTTATTAAAAATTAAAATTAGGGACTTTCGTAACACAATGATACAATATCCCATTAAAGGTGTTTTTGTAGATTAAATTCAATTCTACATGCTAAAAGCATAAAACATGCGTAAACAACTCCAAAAAAGGAAGCTGGTACCACAAGAGTCTTGGACAAACAAATGAACACAGCTAGAGAAAACTCCCGAATTTCGGGAACTCATGAATTTGAATAGCAATAATATTATTGTGAAAATTATATTTTAGTAAGAAAAAATTAATAAGGTTTAAAATACATCAACCGCTAAAGCCTATAGTACACGAATTGTAAAAAGCCATATGCGCATGTGTTTCTGACGTAATTTTGTCGTCATCACATAACACGAAATGGCTATTGTGGCTTTGTAGTGACGTCAAAATTACGTAAGAACTACATGCGCATGATGGTTTTTTACATTCCGTGTACTATAGGCTTAAGAAAAGATAATAAATATATTCGGGGTTTTAAAATTACAAGAATCATCGCTTTTAACCAGCACATAAAGTCCATTAAATAAGTTTATTAAAAGGAAAAGTCTATAATGGCTGTCTGAGTTCCAAAATATATCCTTACCTTAATCTGCTGCTGACTATTTATTTAGTTTTTATGGAACTGTTTAATATTTTGAGAAATAAAATAAAATATTATAATTCCCAAAAACTTATCTAATTCCCTCTTTCCCCTTAATATTTGAAATAATAAAAATAGAAGATAATTTTTCTCCAGTAAAAAACAATTTTTATGCCTTTCACTTTTAGTTATCATCTTTTTTTAAAATTTTCTTCCTGCCAACAATAAATGTCCTTAATATTAACGACAACAGTTAAGAGATCAAACCAGCTGTGACATTAACTCAGTCACTCACTCATACAAATACATTCATGTTTAAATCAAACATGCTTTCGTACACATTCACACACACCAACACATCTTTAAGGCAAAAACAAAACAAAAGAGACTTGTTGAGTGAATGACTTGCATGTCTTCAACATACACTTGACAGCTTTTAACGTTTTATATGCGAATAATAATCTTTGTCAAGAGACGGAAAACAACATCAGGAATAGGGCTTAAGAAACACACACACACATTTAAACAAAACAACAACAGCACTATAAATGAACAAACAAATGGCAAATCATAAGCACTTGCAACCATACACATACACACATTGTATTCGCATTCAGGGAAATAAGAAACAACAGCATTTCCTTACGACTACAGTCTTGACTAAACTACCGGTATGACAACTAAGTAGGCGGGGAGGTGTGTGCAGGCTGGCTGACTTGAAGACTGGCAGTCAAATAGACATTTAGACGTTTTTTTTTGTTGTTGTTCTTTTTGTACTATTTTGCTTTTTTTTCATTTGCGTCTTTACTAAACAACTGTGACAATTTCAACACCTGCAAATGACGTTGAATAGTGTTTTCAAGATTTATGTTGTAAAGAAACGGATTGTGTGTATGGGAAATATGAATGTGAGTTTATTTCTTAGTGAATCTTAAAGGGTTCTTTTAATAAATGAGTTTCTTTCTGGTAATAAGAAAGAATTTTTTGTTCAGTATATTTCAAATAATTCAATCCATAAGTTTTAATACTTTTCGCTTAAATAAGAAACCATTTAAAAACAAAATACGATATTACTTTTGTATGTGATATTGTTTTTAATAAATTTTAAGTAATTGCACTCATATGAATTCTGTTCAATTTTAAGAAGTTACAAAACGATATAATTCCGCGTTTAAATTTTTTGTTTTTTTTTTTTTTTGATTGCATTGAGTTCTACATAAAGGGTGTTTTTTAACTCAGGGGATGTTGTTAGCTTGCTTACTAGGTAATGTGGTAATGATTTACATGACCACCTACAATGTGGTCTAATGTCATTTTGTATCTTAACTCGACAAACACTTACATAAATTACAATTTTGAGTGTATAATCGGACAAAAAATAAACACTCTCCCCTTGTATAAGAGCTGGCGGGCACTTTCTAACCTCCGTTGCTTAAGGAATCGCCAGCTGCATCAGTTTAAGTAGCAGCAGCACCTAGAGATGATTTGTTCTTGCATCTAGTGCCTTCCACTAGTGGATAGCTCTCCTGACGAATTATGACAACCCCACCCTCAATTTGGATTTCAATCAAAGCTACCGCGTGATCCCCGAAAGTATACATTTGTCAAAAAAGCATCTTCCGTTGAACCCCTATTCACAAGGATACGTAAGTTTAACTTTTGGAAGACACTTATTATCAGAGAGGCAAAGCTTCCGTAATGAAGATTATCCTGAAAGACAGGAAGCATTTCCCCAGGAAGCGTACTAACAGAGGCCTCAACCAAAAGTCTGTACGGTGACATACACACCGGGGGCTTCTGACTTTTTTGACAATATATAGGATGGATCTCTGCCAATTTTGAACTTTTATCGAGTTATTTCAAATTCATTCCAAAAAGATTGCTGGAATGAAATGATATCTATTGAGATGTTAGGTACAATTGGGGACCTGCCGTTTTCAAGTTTGACTAAAAATTAAGTGAAATATTATTTTTATTGTTTGAAATATTTAATTCCACGTCTAAGTGAAAATAAAAACACAGACGTTACCCTCATAAATGAAAAATAAGTTATCAAGGACACAAACCATGTGCAAAAGATACGCCATCTATTGTAAATATCGCCATTCTTAAGTTATATGTACAATAGAGTGTCCCATATTTTTTCTTTTTGACTTAATTGTAACACATATGTATGTTATTTTACGCCCCTACAGCCATGCCTTCCCTAAGCGACGGGGCTTTAAAGTTAGAAATATATGTTTTTTTACTATCGTACTCTTCTAAAACTTATTAATTTTTGTGTTACCTTTTTTATGGTAAAAATACATCTAACTAAAGGCTACATTACGCTATTATACTTTGTATTAATACATGTCAAAAACTCAAGTAATATGACAAAGTGTGATAGTGTGAATGCAATGTGTCACGAAAATTTTTTTTTTACATTTGTATTTTATTTTTTTTTTTTTTAATTTTGTAATTCCCTATGCTAATCCCCGCGAAGCTTGACGCTTGTCTGCAGGAAAGAAACCAGAGTCTCGGGCGGGAATCGAACACGCAACCCCGGGGTTGATAGACTACCTCACTACTAGCTAGCCTACC
The DNA here is from genome assembly GCA_930367215.1 of Pollenia angustigena. Taxonomy (NCBI): domain Eukaryota; kingdom Metazoa; phylum Arthropoda; class Insecta; order Diptera; family Polleniidae; genus Pollenia; species Pollenia angustigena. Next base: position 169,360,822 of record OV884059.1, on the reverse strand, counting down.
GGGGCACTCTGACAAGTATTAAGAAAAAAGTTTGACATCCCATACGACTTCATCGTTTTTGAAAAATTTCTAAACAATAATACTTTTCATTGGATCAGGGTTGCATTTTATTTCAGGTATGAGTGTTTATACTTTGTGTAATGGTGTGAACACAAACTGTCATGTTACATTAGATTTTTTGACAGTCGCAACAAAACTCATTAGATTTTTTCTCACAAAGTATTATGCACTTGTGAGATAGTATAATCTAGGCTTAAAGAGGGCATGAGTTTTTGTAAAAAAGCCAGAATACCCACTAAAATATAAAATAATAGTGTAGAAATATTCCGTGAAATTACACAGAGTTTGGCAGAATTTGTAAAAAAAAAAAAATTAAAGCGTATCTCTCAGGTGCTTTAAGTTAAGAAAAATTTTTTTGTACACACTTTTTAGCATCTTTTGAGATAGCCCACGCTAATATCTTAAAGTTAATGAAAATCGAGGATGACAATTTTGTTTTTGCAGCGGCAACAGGAATCTGGTAGACAAGGATCTCTGGTACTATCTATGAATAAGAGAACAAAACTTCGTTAACTAAAAGCAAGAAAAAGACAGGAAAAGAGAATACAACAATCGTATAACTAAATTCAAGTTTCTCATCGAATCATTCATGATTTCCGATGAAAATCATCAAGATCAAGGCCCACAGTTTTTTTTAAGCAAATTTTGTAAGCTGTCCAAAAAAGGGCAAAAATAAATTTCTTTCTCCAGAACCTGAAGCTACCCTCGTAGAGGTAAATTGACTATGTGCTACTCCATGTACATATATTTAAGAAGCTGAACTGGAAGCACTTGGGCAGATTAATTCATAAAAATTAAGTCTTCGATGCAAGTAATAAGAAGACAAAAAGGAAAAAAGTAAAAAAAATAATTAAGCATATTTTACAAATTATATTCCTTAAATGGTCGCTGTTCATTGGGATGGTAAGTTATTGCGTGTCTTAAATGCCCAAAGTGCTAAATAAGATCGATCGATGCAATAGTGATCACGTATGGAAATCAGGAGAAACGTTTAGAGCAATCACTTTTTTTTGGATGCAGGCATCATGCATCCGTATTGGTATTGAATTTGAACAAAAATCCTTAAGTTAAGGTTAGCGTTGACATACTGCTCTTTAAAAATTTAAAAAAAAAACTGTAAAAACATCAAGCATTGCGGTATTTAAATAGTGTCTGCATTCCAAGGCAGCACTTAGATTTATTTCAGATTGACAACTTGATCAGCTTTTATTTTTTTTAACTCGAAAAACTGAAGTCCAAGATTAAAAAACGGAATTGGATTGGATTACATGCTTATTGGTTCCGTTTTTTTTTTACTTGGACTTCATGTCCGTCTGGCTGTCCGTCCGTCTGTTCTAGAGTCGGGTTTCGAGAAAATTTTAACAAATTTTGTCAACATTTATATTATTTAACCTAAGAAGTTGTTACATTATCCCTTTATGATGATATGGTTAATACCCTTATGGTATTCATTTAATCGGGCTTTTGATTTAATCGGTTAATCGCTCGATTAATTTGCCGAGGTTTTGGTTTAATCGATTAACAATCGGTTAATATTGTATTTGATCGGTTTACCGATCATTAAAGTTTTTTTTTATAAATTAAGTACTTTCAATAAATAAAATGCATAAATTGTTTATTATTTGGAGTTTATTAGTAAAAAAAACAATAACATACCAAGCATAACAATTCTTGAACTAAAACGAGCAAACAAAAAATAATTCACAAATATGTTATACTTATGTATTTTTTAATTAATTTAAAGCTAAAGCGACATAATTTTCAATTTTCGTATTTTTTAATAAATGGCTGTATTGGCAACACTTGCATCATCTCCTAAAATTTCATGGTCACATAAGGTACCGTTACGATTTTATAGCAAAAACAATTTTATCTCACGCGACAAACTTCATACAAAATTTATATGAAATAAAATAAAAAAACCTTCTCGCGTAAAATTTGGTTTTTTTTCGCTTAAGCTTTTTTGCGGTTATGGCTCGATATGTATTTATTAGAGTTGTCAACCGATTAAGAATAATTCGATTAATCGATCAAACAAAAACGAATAATTAATGTCGATTATTCGAACAATTTTTTTATACCCACCACCACAATTAGTTGTGAAGAGGGTATATTAAGTTTGTCATTCCGTGTGAAACTTTTTTATTATTCATCTCAGATCCCAAAAAGTATATATATTCTGGGTCCTTGAGTAATTCTAAGTCGATTTAGCCATGTCCGTGTCTGTCTGTGCGTCTGCTGAAAACACGCTCACTTTCGAACAACTTAAAAGAAATGAACAAACTTGGTGCCAAATTTCTTGTAGTTGTCCTAAGCAGTTTGGGATTGAAATCCAGCAAAATCGGTTCAGTAGGACCAGAGCTATGAATCAAAATGTGGAACCACCACCTAAAAAAATTGATAATTTTGTTACAAAAAATAACATAAATGCTGGAACAAGGCACGGAATGAGATAAGATTTTGCAAAAATTTGTTTTATTTGACTCGAAATCATGCTGTTAAATTTCGTGAAGAGCCGTCTATAATTTACCCTAAGCCCCATATAAACACTACTCCCGGAAAACAGTTTAGTACGCCTAAAATCGTAAAAAACCGCTATCGTAACAAATTTTGGCTCGTCACAGTTTTATAGGACTATAAATGATACTGTGAAATTTCGTGGAGATCGGTACATAATTTACCCTAGGCCCCATAGAAACCCTACTCCCGGAAAACAGTTTAGTACACCTAACACCATAATTAATAATGCTATCATAACATAATAAACATAATAATGCTATATAACAGAAATTGGTACGTCACAGTTTTAAAGCACTAGAAATGACGCTGTGAAATTTTGTGATGATCGGTCCATAATTTACCCTAGACCCTATATAAACCCCTACCGGAAAACAGTTTAGTCACCTATCATAATCATAATTAATAACAAATTGTCACAGTTTAAGATAATAATAATAAATAGACATCATACACATATTACTCCTTAAACATTCGAACTGTCGGTGGAGAGTTTCAAAGATTCAGCACAACCGAATATAGCACTCTAACTTGTTTTTATTAAAATATAAATAAAATAAAAGCTTAGAATTTGATTTATTCCCATACGTTTTTAGTGATTTTATACAAAATATAGGACAATTAAAACATATTGTTGCCATAGCCCTGGTTGTTATTAATCTCAATGTTTAGTAAGCAAAAACCGTGTTGAGTACTCATAGTATTTCAAAAATGTGTTTTATATTCTTTTTAAACAAATCATAACAAACAATTGAGCAGGAAGGTTGCAAAACTCGTTCGCTACAAAATTAAAAATTATAGATGACAATTGATTGTAACAGCTCTTTTGGCGCCTTATGAGAAGAAATGTACTAATTGTATCAATGAATGTCCTCTTCCATGTTTTTAGCACGGCCCAATGTGGCGCCTTTTCCCAAAAACCGTGGCAAAAATACAAAATTTGATGACAAAATTTTGTAAAATGAATGAACACATCGTATAAAGACTATTTTACTGATCAGAACTCAAAAACGTTTTTCTTAATTGGATAAGAATTATAGCTGGTGGAGCTGCTTAAAGTCGACAGTTTTTTAGAAATTCCAAAAAAAGGTGATTTTGAGAAAAAAAAGACATTTTCGAAATGAAGTGTCAGAAACATGTGATCACCACTTTTTTGGTATTGTTTTAAAGGTATATTTATTGTTTATTAAAAAAAGTAAGAAAATGTCCACCAGATACCCTACTTTTTTGGCAGTTGCCGTTTTTCAGACACCCTATATTTAGGTACTTTTTACAAATAAAATAGAGAATATCTAAAAATGGGCAAAAATGGTCACGCCCATATTTTGTTAGCATATTTACTACACAGTACTTTAAATCATTTAGCTAAATTGGGCCTTAAAAAATGACAGGTTTTCTTGAAATTTGAAGAAAGATGTTACAATCTTATAGACAGCGTTGCCATAGCCAAGATATTTTTGCAACCAAAATTAAAAAAAAATTGCCAAATAAAGAAAAAAGCTACCAATATTTTAATATTTTTTATATTTTATTTTATCTGTTTTATGTTATCATAATGTGAATGTTCTTCCTGGATATAAAAAGGTTACCTCTGCCAAAAAAGAAGCAGAACCATCTAATGTAACAGTTACCGAAGTATCAGCAGAAGTTGAACTGCAAGACTTAATGGATCATACATCTAAAAGCTTAGTTCAAAGTTTTCCTGAAAAAGAAAGAGCAAGTGGGGATGTGTTGGATCATCTGGTCAAAGTGCTTACAAACAAACAATATCGACAACTGACATAACTATTACAGATGCAAATATGTTTATGGCTTCTATATTCCTTTACGGCTTAGAGGTGAAATCTCTGAGCATTGGAAAAATCCTCGCCCATCGTCAGTCCATTTTTCCGTCCGATATTTTTTAAATATGCAAAGGAGTCTTCAGAAATAATCAAGTCTACAGTAAATGATATAAAAAAGCAAATTTCCGAACTAAAGCCTTCTGTTATTATGAATTTTGTCTTACAATGATTGATGGCAAAGTCTTAAATGTAATAACAGATACTTCTTCAACTTTGAAGTGTGCAATTTGCAAAAAGTCACAGAAGGACTTTCAAAATTTTAATGATTCAAGTGATGAGCAAAACTATGAATATGGAATTTCTCCGTTACATGCCAGAATTAGGTGCATGGAGTTTATTTTAAAATTAGCGTATACAATTCCGAGAGTAGGAGAACGTTTTCATGAGAATGCAACACCAAGAGAAAAACTAACTGCTCGAAAAAATATTATACAAAATGAATTTCTTAAGAACCTTGGACTAAAAATAGACTGTCCAAAGCAGGGACATGGAAATACTAACGATGGTAACATGTCCAGATCGTTTTTTGAAAATGATGAGGTAACAGCCAAGATTTCTGGTGTCGACAACCATATTATAAAAAGGTTGGCAGTTATTCTAAATGTTATAAACTCTAGAGAAATGGTAAATGGCCCAAAGTTTCAGGATTATGCATCAAAAACTGCCCAGCTTTTGGCTCAAAAGTACCCTGAGAAGAAACTTACTCCTACATACTCCATAAGATTTTGGCTCATGGCCAAAATTTAATTGAATATCAATGCTTACCAATTGGAGAGTTATCAGAAGAAGCCCAGGAATGCAAAAATAAAAATTACAAGCACTTTAGATATGCGAATAATTGCAAAATTTCACGGAGTAGACAGAATGAGGATCTTTTTAATATGTTGGCGGCCTCTTCAGACCCACTGATTTCATCGCGGAGACATGTAAGATCTCCAAAGGATTTGGAAGAATATAATTATAGCTCCGATATGTTAAGTCTATTACAAATCGCTCAAAATGTATATATCAAACTATAAAATAATATAATAATTTAACATTAGTATTAAAAATATTTCAATAATTTTTATCTGTAATATAAATAAAAAGAGTTATATTATTATAACATGTTATATTAGAGTAGCATTTTTTCTAGACTTCCCTATGAGAATGTCATTTAAAGCACAAAAAGTTGTGTTTTAAATGTTTGAGAAATTTTAAAAATATCATTACTTCAAAATATATGATTTTTGCGACAAGAAAGGTTAAAGGTGTCATCGTGTCCAATGCTTATTACAATAAGGGAGCACTTATTTTGATCCTAAGAGATTTAAAAATCAAGTGTTTTTCCCCCATTACAAATTTCTTGGTAACTTAAAAATGATGTTTTCAACTAAAAAACCACTGTGCACAGTGCCTCCACAAAGCTATGGCCAATAATGATGCTAATTTTTAAGTTATGATGTTTGTAAAAAAAAACAGTCGAAAGCAGACCTTGCAAATCATGGATATTAAAGATAAAGGAGTTTTCTTTCAAATGCTTTTTAAAATGTTTAAATATCTTTATCAGTTCAAAAGTTATGATTTTTGCAACGAAAAAAGTCAAAAGGCCCCACTGTGCGGCCATTCAATCTGAATATTTGGTCTAATAAAGCGCAAAAAGAACTGTAAGAATCATTAAACAATTTTCAAAAAAGGGGATTTTTTAATTTCGCGTGTAAAATTAAAGGAGAAGTACATAACACGCGTTAGTGCGCGCGCGCTCTATAGACTTCTGTCAAAAAAGTTAAGCTAGTGTATTTTGAAAGAACAAGATACATGCAAAATATTTTGACGCGTTTGCGCCAGAAAGTTGGTTAATTTTGAACTTTTTAACGCGTGGTATATTTTTGACAAGTAATCAGCTGACAATTAAAAGAATAATATAACAAATTTGTGAATTATGAGAGAAAAACTTATTGAAGAGCTTAAAAAACATATAATATTTATATAAAAAGAATAAATTCAATAAAATAATAAAATCTTGATATACTTTCGAATCCGTTTTCAATGTAAAAATAAGTAAACAAATAAAAACAGCTAAAAGGAATGGCTTTTGTAAGTGCTGGTTCACACACGTCAAGTTTGACTCGTCAAGTCTTGAGCTTTTAGGAGAGAGGGGAACAGAAATGGCATTCTCTTTTCCCTTCTCTCCATAAAGCTCAAGACTTGACGAGTCAAACTTGACGTGTGTAAACCGGCACTAACGCGCGTTGTGTAACTTGCAATTTTTCATGCGCTAAAGTTTTTAAACGCACAACAAACGTCGACGAATTAACGCGTGTTTTGAACTTCTGCCTTTAAAAATAAACAAAAAGCTTAAAAATAAAGAATTGATTTATATAAATCATATATTGAAAGTAGAAAATGTTGTTATTGTATTATAATACAATTTTTTTTAAATTATATATGTATGTATGTTTATCTTTACCATTTGCGTGTCACAATATTACCGTTGAAAACGATGTAGTGGAAGATAATCCAACGATGCAAGGAATGCCGAACCTGGTCCAATGGAAAATACATTAAGAGAGACAGCGGCTGTTCTATAAAAGAAATTGTATACTGAAGTTTGGCTGAATATCGGATTATTAAGGAATCAAGAGTTTTATGATGCCTTTAAGCAATACAACGATATGGAATTAAGATGAAAAATTTTATGCATGAAAAAAAGAAGAAGTCGTAGCGGATGGAATGGAAGATTTTCCATAGTAATTTTTTTGTAAAATTATTTTTTTTATTCGTTATTCTCATCGATTAATCGAATAATTTTTTAGATTTAATCGTTTGTTCGAACGAACAAAAACAATTATTTTAATTTTTCGAACAAGGTGGAAAGGCGAATAATTGACAACTCTAGTATTTATTAAAAAATAGACTGTGAGATATAATTTTATTAGTTATTTCAATAGTTTAAGGAGATTTTATAAAATTTTCTTTTAGAAAAATAATTTGGCTTAAATGTTTAGGATTTAAGCGATTCTTTTCTTTAGTTTTGATAAAACTTGACTTGGAAAAAATTCTTTCACTTATCGTTGATTTTGGAAAAATATAAAGCAATACACAATACAGAATATTTAATTGATCAGTCCTTTTCCCGGATTTCTCTTAACATATAAAATCTTTCTTAAGAGTCTGTTTTAATTTAAAAAATTTTTAATACTTCTAAGCCTTTCGGTTAATTCTGTTAAAGGATTGCCTGTGTTACTGTAGAGAGTTTTTTCTGCTGTCAGGTCATCATCTATCTGACTCATCCTGGCAAAGCTTTCGTTGTTGTACTGTTTTTTAAGAATGTTGTTCACGTCTGGTGTCAATTGTGTGTGAAGGGAGTTGACAATTTGAGGCGCCACTGTCATCATGCATTTTATTTTTAAACTTTCTTTACGTTTTACATATGTATTTCTGGTTAATTTTTTATTGTTGTAACTTACAAATTTTGAAGTCGAATCGTTGTTTGAAAGCCAGATTGGACGGCTGTTGGCTTTGTACTCGGTTTTTTCAATTAAATAAGTAAATTTAAATATTTTTGGTAGTTGTTTTTATTATTGTGGAGATTAAGTATTTTGTTAATAAAAATATATGGAAATTTTATAACGTTTTTATATAAAAAGGAAAGTGTTTTTATATGGTTAGAGTGCTTTTCTTTCGTTTAAACAGCCTTTACAATATCACCAAGTTGTTTGGATACTTGGATGATATGTAAGCGCTAAATCCCGAAAACACCCTATAGACTCCATAAACCCAGACACGCAATCGGCGTTCTCGGGAAATATACCAATTTGTTTGGATCCTTGGCTGGTATTCTGGAGCTGTAGCCCAAATCCACCCCTATATACAGTCCACACTTCACGAAACGTATTGGCGTTTCGTCCGGACCACTACAAGACGTAATCGGTGTTTAAATGTATTGCTAGAAGGAAATATATTGTATAAAAAATATTTTCAAAACACAAACCTTTTGTAAATGAGACGAAACAAATAATTAAAAACACAAAAAAGTTGTTTAATACTACAAAAAATTAAAAATTTTGTTACAGTCGGTTAATCGACTGAAATTAACCGGCTTGATCGTTAATAGAAAAAAGCCAATTTTTAATTAACCGATCAGTTAATCGGAAAGTAATTAATCGGTTAACGGTTAACCGAATGAATACCCTAGTTAATATTGATGCAACAAAAATTAATGGGCTAGTGTTACAAAGTAAGAAATGAACTACCCATTATTTGGAATGTATTTCCTTATTATTTCTTCTTTTGTCATGATACTTATTTCCTACTTCGTTTCTTACAGGTAAAAAAATGCATGACTTTGTTTTAATAAAAATCAATAGCACTGCTTTACAAATTTTTAATTTGGAAAATATTGTCGTTCCACAAAATCCTTAATAAAAACTTTATTTTTCATCCGATTTTTTCAAATTACGCTTAAAATGTTGGTAATTAAATATTCTATTTGGTTAAAAAATAAAAAACGAAATAAACATGAAAAATTTTGAAAAAAACGTAAAAAATAGGCAAATTTTTCCATTACTCAGCCATTTCTTATCAGTTAAAAATGTGTACCATATCGACTGAAAAGGCATTCAATTTCCTTTCCAACGATATGCCATATTGGACTTTTTGGTTGGGCTCCACAAGGGTTTGAGTGGGACCATACACCGAAAAACACAAAAGTACCGTTATCTAAAAAACGGTACTTAGGAAAAAAATTACAGCGTTTTTCGTGTTCAGGATGTCCCAATTAACTTATCTAGGCATGTGGCGTTCTTGGTATTTTTTGGCTGTAGTCCAGTGTAATATATTAGGCAATATGTTATAAAAAAAAAGAATTCATCCTTTTTAGATCAAAAATTAAACACTTGAAAGCAGTTAATGAGCTGTCAACTTTTTATTTGACTTCTTACAGTATTATTATTATTTGTTGCTTTTACGATAAAATCGTTGGCGCATAGTCCCAAAGACTTCTTACAATGCAAGAAGAATAAATCCAATATGTATTGCAATGCGTGGAACATCATACAAAAATGTATCCAAATTGTTCAAAAAAGATATTGGAACGAAAAAATGCTGCAACATAATATGGAAAACGATTAAAATATTGCCTGTTTATTTAAAAACAACAAAAATAAAAAAAATTAAAATTTTCGAGTCCAAAAAGAGACCAATTACACTACGTGACAGTTTTTTGACCAAATGAATTTGACACGTAATCTTTATGTAAAATTTTCCGCTGAATCCGAATATGAATTCAGAATTAGAACAGTTCTTGAGTTATTCCAAAATAACCGTTATTTGTGTTTTTAAAAAAGATGATGTGACTGAAATGCAAATATCTTAAAAAATTTTAATTTTAGTAAAAGCTTATAAAATTCGGATTCAGTGGAAAATTTTACATAAACATTAGCTGCCAGATTAATTTGGTGTTATGAAAAAAAACGCATATTCTTCTCTTTGAAGCTCCGTCGCTTAGGGAAGGCGTGGTCGAAGGGGCGTAAAATTAAATATGAATTACAATTATGTCAAACAGAAAAAAAATTTGCGGGTACCGTGTTAACATTTTAAAAATAAGGGACGCTCTAATCAGTGTTGCCAAAAATTTTTGAGGAAAAAATGCTAGATTTTGTTAAAAACTGCTAAATAAATGCTAAAAAAGAAAAATCTTCATCGAAGTAAGGGCCAAGCACATTTTTTATAATAGGCTGTATTTTGTCCTTCAGATTCAAATTCAAACTGTGCATATCACATTAGCTTAATACCGCATCTGCAGGACATTGTAACCAATTCTTTTAAAAGGGATTTAATGGTTTTTAGTTATGCCCGTAGCATTTTTGTGCTTCCTTGTTTCTGCATGTTGATCCACGTCACTAAATGTACAGTAATTTCAAAAGGCGTTTTCATCTGTTTCATTAACCCATTCTTTTAACTTTAGGTGCTTTAGCCAATCCTTCTGAAACTTTTTTGAATAGGTTTTTTTTTTCAGTTTATTTAAATCCACATTAATGAGCTTTTTTTTATAAGATCTAATTCAATGTAAGAATATTTCGTATTTTTCTTTTATATTTTTATTAAACATTAATGGAAAATATTAAAAATACCACAAGAACTAAAAAATGCTAGAAAATTTTTAATAATGCTAGAAAATTTGTTAGATGCTAAATCAGTTTTTTTTTCATTCCAAATGACTTTAAAAAATGCTATTTCTAGCATGAAACATGCTTAATTGGCAACAATGGCTCTAATGTACTACCAATATTTTTTTTAGACTAATTGTTGGAATTTTATTTTGTTTTGGAAATCCTTGTTTATCATATTAAGTATAGGCACTTTGCATATAATTTTTTTTTAAATTTCATTCGGAAAAAAACTTTGCCATCAAAATGCCGACTTTAACATCCTACTTAGTACCTAGTAAATAAAAAACTCATTTTATTAAGACACCCTCTATATTCACATGTTCATAGTCTGTGTATTATGAATATGTTTGTAATATACTCAAAGTAAATTTTTTTCTATTGTTTTAGAAGTATATTAAAAATGGCTTAAGTTACTTTTGAGATTTTTTTCTTTCTCACTTTCTTTCTTCACTTCGAGACAAAGAAGAAAATTGTTAAGAAAATTATAAGGAATTGTTTCTTTATTAAGTACTAAGTGCTTGTGTTTTGTTCTTTTTTTTTGGGTTGACTTTTTTTATATTTTGAGAAAACAAACAACAACAAAACAATTGTTAATGTTTGTTCTTTTGCTTCAATTATTTAACAATAATTTAAGTGGCTCAAGGAAAAGTGGCTTTTGTGTTGTTATTGTTTTTTTTTAAAGATTTTTGTTTTTGTAAATACTTTTAAATGTGCTTACAAATAGGTAAAAAATAGTTATATAAATAAAAAGATATTTATATGATATTGAAAAATCTAAGAGCAGATCAAAGATAGTTTTTTTTAACAAAATTGAATTTCAAAAGCAGGATATCGTAGTCTAGCCTGCATGAAGTGCTAGTGTTTTTTAACAGGTTTTCAGGGTAGAGAAATAAGTGATTTTTGTTATTCTTTTATGATACTTTATTGACATCGAAAGCCGCAATGAATCAAGGGTACATTTACAAAAATACTGCGTTAGATGAAATTCGAATTAAATATATGTAACAGAGCGGTGCGTGACTTTTTAGAAAAACTACGCACAACCCTTTTTGAAGCAGCCTTTTTTTAAAAAAATTTGATCATACCGAGATGAACACATAATACTTTTTGTTCATAAAAAAAAAAATTTAGTACCTAAATCAATGTCTCCTGATTGTTTTAATATTTTGTATTATTTTCGTTTGTTTGACATGAGTTTTATAATTGAGAGCTTATTTTCTAATGGCTAAACCTATACTTTTAATTCAAGGTTTTCAAGCAAATGCATGTTTTTCACCCTAAAGCCTGTAATGGCTAAACCTAAATAATATTGAAAAGTTATAAATTAGCTTAAGGTGCATGTTGACGGCATGTTTTATTACATCTGACTTGTCAACTTTTCAAGTCACATGTAATTGTGCATGTCTGTCAAAATTGCTGTTTTACAGAAGGTTTATAATATTCGGTCACAAACGTACATGTAATTTGCTTCTGACATTGTCTCTGTTTTTTTTCGCATGGTTATAAAAAAAACCAAAATAAAAATGCCGCCACGAAAATGTTTATTTACGCCGAAAAAATGTTTAGCCATCTTAACATATTTTTTTTTAAATTCAATGATACCAATTTAGGATATTGTAATGAATCGGGTTTTTTATATATATTTACATAAATTCTATTCAATGGTATGATGATCATACATATCTCGGTATTGTAAAATATTAACTGCAGCCGGCTAATGATTCCATAAATAGTGGACGCCGCTGCCGGTTTGTCAGAAAAAAAGAGCATGCTCTAATTGAAGTTTTGTCAGATGACTTTGCATCTGACTTTTACAGAGTTAAAAAGGTAACACACGACATGTGTGTATTTTGCAGTAGGAAATTTGACATGTCAGATGACAAAAACATGTCGTGTACGGTCGCCTTTAAAAATGGCATCGATTTGTTAATGCATATTTTGACGAAATTGCATTTTTTTTGTTATAAATGCACATTATGTACGATAGTATGACCGATAATGACGCATACATCTATAACTTTAAAAAGCAAGTAAGAAAGTATAGTCGGCCAAGCACGACCTTTTTACACCCTACACCACAGTACATAAAGACAAATTTTGTAAGCTTGACCACATCTGTAACGCCTCTTTTGAAATTACTTTATAATGTTGCAGCTTCCTTGCACAGTAGGTCGATCATGACAACCGTAATCAACATGTAATATGCACGAAACGTGGTCATGTTTGAACCACTACTTTTTTGTAGTAAGTTTTAACTATTTTAACGCTTTCTTCGGTTGTTAAACTATCCGTATTCGTAAATGGCAAAGCTTATACTAAATATGTAAATGACCAAATAGATTTAGCTTTACATTTGAATATAGGTATGTATAAAGAAAATGTTATTTTTATCGGGTGATTTTTTAAGAGCTATAAAAAAAACACATAAAATTCAGAAAAATTCATGAAATCTTTATTTGATTTAGTACGGTCCATATAATTTAATGTTTGAAGATTATTTCATGCAAATGTTGACCGTGACTGCGCCTCAAATAGTCCATCCGCTTAGTCCAATTTTGGCATACTCTTTCCAACATTTCGGCCTGTATCTCATGAATAAATGCTTCAATGTTGTCTTCCAATGCGTCAATTGAAGCGGGCATGTGTGTATAGACATGACATTTAACATAGCGTAAGTACAGTCCAATGATGCCACCAGCCCATAAATCGCACCAAACTGTGACTTTTTCTGGATGCATTGGTAGCTCTTGCAATGCTTCTGGCTGATCTTCACTCCAAAATCGACAATTCTGCTTATTAACGTACCCATTGAGCCAAAAATGAGCTTTGTCGCTGAACACAAGAAACGCGCGAAGAACTTTCTTAACAGAGCACGCATTTTGATAATAAAATTCAATAATTTGCAAGCGTTGTTCGTTTGTAAGACGATTCATGGTTAAATTATAGACTACACTGAAGATGTTTGACAGTGAAACAAAACACGAAACGTGCGTCAGCTGTTTAAACCAGTGTTCGAAAATAAACACTAAATATCGTTTTTTAATGTTCGGTTCGGTAGATTTGTGGAAAACACAAACGCTAATAGTGTTTGTGTAGAAAATCATTAAAAAAAAAATAACGTTTCCCTGTAAGTCATCTTTCGAACACAAAAATATTACTGTTTTTATCAAACTCAACAAAAGATGTGAACATTTAATTCCGTTCGGGTTTTTTTGAAAAACCACAAACTTCAATGTGTTCGGTTCGGCTCGTTAATGTTCGTCCCTTTTGGCTGGTAAAAAAAACCAAACATTTTGTTCAAAAACAAAATACACACACGAAAAAAACATTATAGAACATTAAAATATAATGTTTGTCTACATTATCACTACAATTGTTCTGTTTTTTAACGAAGAACCGAACGTTATATAATGTTCAGTTCTTTCTTGAAAATAGTTATGAACGGTATTAAGGGTTGTGTATGTCTACACAATCACTAAAAATAGATATCGTTCCTGGGTGTGTAAGCCGAACGTTAAATAATGTACTGTTTAGCGTCGAATATCTTAAAATGTCCATTTTTCGAATATTGAATAAGCCGGCTATTTTGGTAAAATAAACCGGTTATTTTTGCAATGTGTAAATTATAAAGGTTTTGAATTTTTTTTTTAATTGAATATTGGGCAAACTTAAAATTTTTATGAAGAACGTCAATACAACATGTAACAAAAGTCAAAAAACATAATGAGCAATGTAAATACATATCGATTATATAGGCGTATGTTCGTGTAACAAAAACCAAAAACAAATCAAAATATAACAAAAAAAGGTTCAGCTTAAAAAGTAACTACATATTATATATATTAACAAATACAATCTAGGAATTTATTTCTCATGGTGAGTAACATTTATTATAAATTTTTGATATTATTCGAATGTGTATTCTAAGTCAAATTACAATCCTCAAAAGCTTTTATACTTTAAAAGTCTTATTCCTCAATATTATCTAGGAATATTTTCTATACACTATCAGAATTTTCGTTTGTATATTTCTGTTACGAGGCTTACTTGAGCTATCCAATTATGATAAATATAAATTATAAAAAATAAAGATTAAGTTTAATAAATTTACTGGTCACGCTTTTTTTTTGGATTCTATCGCCAAATATTTGTTAATTCTGAACATACCTTAAGTCATATCTATGTATTTTGTTGGTTCTTTACCATCGTGAATTGTTTGTTTTTATTCAAATTAATTTTTTGTTATATAAACTAATTTGATTTTTGTATGTTTATGTATACTTTGGTTTAGTTGAACTAAACTTAAATTTAAATGTCGTTTAAACTAACTGAGCTACCTTATCAAGGACGGCAAGCGTTTTTGTAAACATGAAACTTTCCAATACATTTACTATAAAACAAACTCATAAAGCAATCAGTCAAATGAGATTTTTCGGCCGGATGGTGTTCAAATAAAATTGTTTGACATAAAAAATAAGCTTGCCGGCCGCTCTTATTTAGGTAGCTCAGTTAAAAGCTGTAAATTAGTGCCCCATATATTATATGAAGTACAAAAAAAAAAGTAATGTGGCAGCACTGCGATAAATTTTGTCAAATTCATATGGTTTGCATTGGCAGTTTAAACACCGAATTTTATACGTTTAGAGATGGTTTAAATGTTTACTGAATTATGGATTTGCTAGTTTAAACACATTTTTAAACAAAGAGAGAGCTTTACTTGCACTGATTTATTAGCCCTTAGATGACGTTATGCTAGATTAAAGTTATTGAGCACTAACGAAAGATTTTATACATATTTTATTTCTCGAATTTATTCTATGAGCTAAATTTCAGTTATAGAACTATTAAAAACAAGCTTTATAAAATACAAAACTGAAATTTAGCTCATAGAATAAATTCGAGAAATTAAAAATGTTGAATATAATATAAAGTAACCTTCGGAAGGAAATAATTCCCAGTTTCGATTTTATACATATATAAAATTGAGTTAAACCTAACCAAAAACTCAAAATGTATTTTTTTGTCTTTAAACTTTTTGCCTAAAGTCAAAGAATTTCAAGTTTCTATTTGCATATATTATTTTTTAACATTATGTACCTTCTGTGAAACACGTATTTGGCTATTAACAAGTGCCAAATTAACTTGTTGGGGTCGGATAAAGCATTAATTTTTAACTGTTTAAGCTATAACCCTATTCTACTGTACTTAAACACATGTTTTCTGGCAGACTAACCCCATCCTATTGTTCTGCATAAAAGCCACAAACACCACACAGTAATCTTATCAACTGTCATTCTTTTGTGTGACAAACATTAATAGCACTCTCCCATCGTCACTCAGACATAAACACTCACCCAAGACTGATTAAAATTGATAATTAATGCTAAATACGAAAGTTGCAACATAATCAACATAAAAAGGCACAAGTTACATGTGGATTATCTCACTAATGCGGAAATATTTAAATACTTGGTGTGTATGTTGAAGTGAAATTAAATTTTTGGAAATTTAAATTTTACTTGTAGGCTTGTGTGCATCATTAGAACTAAAAAATTAATTGCAATAGAAATATATGAAAGTAAAGTTTTCTGACTTTAAAAGCGAGTTTTGAACTTTAGAATAAAACCAGGATTAAAAGAAAGACAATTTAATCTTACTAAAAAAACTAATCGAACTTTAATTCTCTTTTACTTTTTTGAGTTAAAGTTTAAGTTTAAAGCTTTCGGCATTGCAATATGAATTTTAAACAAATGTTTAATACTGACACCCAATTATTGCTCGTAATGTATTAATAAGAAGAAACGATACTCATTTTGGTATTGTGTTTAAAATTTTTTTATTTAAATAACTTAATAAATTAAGTGATAAAAGATATGAAGCGATCAAGCAATATTTTGCTTAATAAAAAATGTTCATGAAAACCAGGGCTGTGGAGCTGGAGTTGAGGTTTTCTACCGAAGTCGGAGTCGAAGTACACACTAAAAGTCGCGACTCCGACTCCAAAATGTTTCGGCATAAATAATTAAGCAAAAATTTCAAATATTTTCCAAATCAAAAATTGTTTGAAATTGGCAATCCAATATTTAAAAAAACGATCTAAAAAGTCCTGCATTAAAAAAAAGAGTTTAAAGTCAAATAAGGACCAGTCTCATATACATTAAGCATCAATGCACAGTGGTCAACTCCGGCCAAAAATCCATAACTTCTTTATTAGTCAAGGAACTTTCAAGTGAAACATACCATTTTGCAAAATTTCTTTTGGAAATACCATAGAAATGGTTTATATTTTTCCGTTTAAGTTGTGGGTGGGAGTTGAGGTGGGTTGGGATGAGTACCAATTCATTTTTCTTCCCCTGTACTAGCGACTGCATAACTATTTATAACAAATATCTATCTGATAAAATTATTATTAAATTAACGTATTTTATATTTAAATATTGGGCATATATTCAGTATAAAAATAGAAAAAAGTACCAACGATATTTATATATGCCATTTTCCAAAAGCTACCAAAATTTTTATAAGAGCTTTTATAGAGAAGAGAACACAATTTAAATTTTATTTTTATCTTTATTACTTAAGAAGATAAATTGTTTACCCAAAAAGTACCAAAATTATATTTTTGCCCTTTTTTATTTCCAAAATGTGCAAATTTCAAAAAAGTACCAAACACATGACAATTCAATTTTCGATTCAATAATGATATTTTTTTAATTTTACGTCTACCTCTGTTAGATCTCAAGATATACTGTTACTGATTTTACCCGTTTTTACCCATTTCTAACCC
Organism: Pollenia angustigena; assembly: GCA_930367215.1. Taxonomy (NCBI): domain Eukaryota; kingdom Metazoa; phylum Arthropoda; class Insecta; order Diptera; family Polleniidae; genus Pollenia; species Pollenia angustigena. The sequence goes on along the minus strand of OV884059.1, from coordinate 169,343,462 downwards.
CTTACGAATTGAATTTCCAAAAGTCTCCACTTTTTTTATTACACATTTCAAGTGTCTGGCTTAAGTTCTTTGGGCTGGGCGATAATCACCCAGTCAGTCACGCTAATCTTATAAAAATATATGAAGTCACTAAAAATGATCTGTGTGCATGTTCTGTAACTTTAGTGAGAACTTCTTGCATCGAAAAGATGTGAAACAAAATATTCCATCGTTTCTCGAAAAGTGAGAAAAGTGTGTGTCTGTAACTCATGTCGAAAACTATCAGAAGAAATTACGTCGTTACGTTATAAATGTCATAATATTGCACTCGAAGCCGATGTGACATTGCAGACGTTCAGAACGCCAGTAACACATATCGTTGACGGCGTCCAAACTTTACTTAAATTGAAAATTTTTCAACGACGGCAGCGAAAACACAACCATCGGCTATGCCAAATTGTGTAAAGAGCGACTTTAATGTTTGTTGTTTGCAAACGAGCTTTGAAGACATTCGTATATTTTATAAAAATGTTAAAAGCAAAATAATAAAACAATGAGAATTGTGCCAAGAATAAAATATTATTATTCTTTGCATTTTGCATTTTTAATTGTTTTTTAGTGTTAAAATTTTTTCTCGCCCCATTTTTATTCGTGAGTTTATTTGACAGTTCAAAGCGGGAACTTTTCTCACCAAAATGTTACAGACACACTTTTTCTGTAAATTGGCTAGTAATTTCCTTACGTGACAGCTTGTACACGCCAAAAAAAGTTAAAGACACAGTTAAGTGAGAAAAACAGCTGTTTGTTTCAATTTATGGCATTTTTGTTTCATTTCACACATTTCAATCGAAAACTTTCTCGACGCGAGAGTTACAGAACATGGGCACTGGTTACTGAAATGTATAGTACTTACTTTTGAAATTTAACAGTACTAGATATTATAATCACTTAACCTACCCTAGCCCCACCTTTTTTGTTATGGTCTCTTTAAATTTGGCTTACTTAAAGTTTTATTTATTTTTAAAGTAACTCACAATCACTTCACTTATCCAAAAATCGAGCACAAAATCACAATTATCACATGTAATGATTAATTACTATTAAGGCTTAAACATAACGTGCTTATTTACAAAGAAAACTTTAAAGGAAAAATCTTAGCTTACTTTTATTTCAAAGTACAAAAATCAACTTTGAAAACCTTAAATTTGTAAAAAAAAATTATTTATTTTGCTCCAGTGTTAACAGTAAATAGTTATCCAGGAGCCAAATTAAGAAATGAGTTGTATCCCTAGAGGGAAGCGAACTGACACCAAATTAGTCCCGTGATAGGTCTTTGGTGGTAGGGAGCGGTTCTAGTTTTAACACTTCCTATGAATTAGACCTATCACTTTTACATGGGGTTGTCATTGCAGGAGGTCAATTGACACCATTTGACCAGTCACACATCTATTCTTAATGGACGTGTTTAGTGACAGTTACTACAATGTAGTATTATTTCAATACAATGTAGTATTATTTCAATAAAACAAGACGTAGAATTGAAATCAAGAAACAAATTTTAGAAAGACGAAAAAAAATTTGTCACACCACCGGTGAAGACTGTTCTGTAATTCATTACAGACCAGTTACATGATTGGTTCTCCTTTCACTGGTCATGAGTTCTTTCTTTTTGTACCTGTTCTATTTTCACAACTCCCAGGTCCAGTCTGTTGGAGCAATTAACACAAATTTCCCGCAGGGATGTTTTGAAGTGTTCGCTGTAATCTGTCATTAGAATTTAATTAAAATTAAAAAAAAAATTTTTGGCCGGAATTGCCCAGTGTGCAATGTAAGAGTATGAGTCAGAGTCCAACTTTTTTTTTTAATTCCCTAAGCTGATCCCGAGCAGCTCTACGCTTGTCTGCAGGAAAGAAACCAGAGTCTCTGGCGGGAATCGAACCCGCAACCCCGACGCTGATAGACTAGCTCACTACTACTCGGACTCAAAGTCGGAGTCGGAGTTAGCACTATTTTTTGATTATTCCACAGCCCTGATAAAAAAAAACAACAACACCTTTGACCGTTTGCTCAATCAAAATTTTTCAATGAACTCTTTTTTTTTAGAAAATTGTCCATATTGTTTTTATGTTATTATCACTTCTATTCAATAGTTTTTACATTCAATAGTATTATTTTCTATTATCAGCAGTTTGTTATTTTGACGGACCTGTTGCAAATTAAAACCGCCAAATTTGAGCGAAGCATGCAAAATGAAATAATCGACTAATCAAAACCACTTTCAAAGATGAATTTATTAATAAATCTTTAAGTCAAAAACTGGCTTTAAGAGGTGAATAGTAAACATTTTAAGGAATAGGTTCTATTTTTTGTCATTATTTTCTATAAAATACCTGTTTCAGACTATGCGACATGTTCCTGCAACAATGTTTGTATTTTCTTGTGGCGTGCTTACGAAAACTCATTTATGTTTTGACGGTACGTTTTTTGTTGCAAGCTACAAGCCACAATTTGGTTTTAAGTCTTAAAATATTTAATTAAATTTGTATCATATTAAAAAGGAAATAATAAGAACATATAAAAAAAAAATTTTTTTAAGAAACGCTTTTCTTAAAACAGAACATTTAAAAAAAATTTTGCCCCCCCTAGATTTTATCCTGGCTACGCCCATGTATTCGTGTATTGTCATCGGGAATATTCATTGAGTAAAAGGCGGTTAAATTAACGTTACAAGATTTGATTTTCCGAAGTGAAGCTAAAGAAAAGGTTTGTCATCGGGAATATGTATGCCTGCAAAGTTTCATCCATTTGCATTGAGTAAAAGGCGGTCAAAAAAGCATTTTACCAAAAAAAAAAAAATTTTTTTTCTCATAGACTCATAGATGCACATTCAAAAAAGTTTAAAATAAATAAGTTAGAGTGCTATATTCGGCTGTGCCGAATGTTTGATACCCTCCACCGACAGTTCGAATGTTTTAGGAGTAATATCTATATGATGTCTATTTATTATTAATTTATTTTTATAAAAACAGACATCAGACAGCGTGATTGCCAGTCAAAAAAAAACGAATTTTTGCAAAATCTTATATCATTCTGTGCATTTTTCCACCATTTATGTTAGTTTTTGTAACAAAATTATCAATTTTTTTTAGGTGATGGTTCCACATTTTGATCATAGCTCTGATCCCACTGAACCGATTTTGCTGGATTTCAATCCCAAACTGCTTAGTGTAACTACAAGTAATTTGATTTCAAGTTTGCTTATTTCTTTTGAGTTTTTCGTAAGTGAGCGTGTTTTCAACAGACGGACAGACAGACGGACATGGCTAAATCGACTTAGAATTACTCAAGGACCCAGAATATATATACTTTATGGGGTCTGAGATGAATAATAAAAAAGTTTCACACGTAATGACAAACTTAGTATACCCTCTTCACAACTAATTGTGGTGGAGGGTATAAAAAAATATTTTGAGTGCCCCGCTAGGCTAGCTGTAAGTGAGCTAGTCTTTCAGTGCCGGAGTTGCGCGACATAAGACTTCGCTAAATCTACTTGCTATCTTGCTACTCATAACGACCCATAATATATACCCTTTAAAAGGTCTAGAATCAATATGAGTGCCCCGGTAGGCTAGCTGGCAGTGAGCTTGTCTATCAGCACCGGGGTTGTGGGTTCGATTCCCACCAGAGACTCTAGTTTCTTTCCTGCAGACAAGCGAAAAGCTTCGCGGGATTAGCTAAGGATATTAAAAAAAAATATATATATATATATGTCTGTTATTAGTATTAATAAAAAAAAAAAAAAAAAATATTGTAGAAATTATAAATGGAATGACGAACTTATATATGCCCTTTCCATCTGTGGTGAACAGTATACAAAAATCTATTAAAATTCACTACCCGAAGGCTTAAAAAGTTTTTTGTTTAAAGTGTAATTTTATCATTTTGATAAAAAAGTATTTTTATTATTCCCAAAATTCGTTTACATTCATAAACATTGTTTAGAAAATTAAATATAATTGTTAAACACTTTTCTAGTTTGTATTAAATTATAAAGACTCTGAAAGGGAAAACTTGCATAAAATTATGTGTGCGTGTGAGCTTGTGTTTTCTGCATTCTAACAAATTTAAATAAAAAAAAAAATGAGAGAAAACAGACAAATGCATAAATTGTTGTTACGTTTTTGTTTTATAACTCTCTAAATAAAATTTCATTACAATTTTCTCGTACATCGTTTTTTGCTGTATTTTTTTTCTTTTTTTTTGTTGGGTGATAATTTTCTCAAATCTAAAACAACCAGAGCAACAATGAAAACAAAGCAATTTGTGTGGTTAGAAGGTCGCCTAACAAACAAATTAATTTAATGGCAAAAACGTAATAAAAAACGAAAAACAAGAAGAGAAACTGAAAAACTAAAACGTTTTAAGCCAAAAGGCCAAAAAAAGTTATTTCATACCAAAATAGTTTATTCTATTCCAAGCGAGTTTTTCTATTTACTTGTTTGCTAAAACTGGGAAAAAAATCATTCACCTCATACCAATTTATGTGCCCGCAAATTTAAAATAAATTTGTTGGTTTCTTTTTTTTTCTAATGTTTTGTGTGGAAAATTCAAAAATAATTTTCATGTGAAAATTTAATTTGTAAAGTTTAACTAAATTTAAAACCAGAAAACACAAAAAAGTTGTAGTAATTTTGCGAAAAGAAAAATGTACATGCATTTGTTTGGATGTTATTTTGTATATTATCATAAACTGTTTGGAAAGTCATAAAACCATATTACTAGTGTAAGGAGTGCGTTTCTGAAAACTATAACAATAATTTTTTTTTTTTTTAATTATTTTGTTGATTACAATTTTTATTTTAATAAAAAAAAAGGCAACCCTGCAAATAATGGGACTAGTACAAACACGCGTGTAAAATGTAGCCAACAAGGGATTTGTCCGAAAGTAACCCAAACGTATGGAAAAACATGGTATAATTAACATTTCGATGGACCATATTACCCAGCTTTGGATTACAAAGGAGAAGTCTTAAAACTACTCCATGGTATACTCAACATGTCGTCTCACTACAAACACTTTTTAACAATGACATGGTCCATGATTGCATTACATAGTCCAATATTATTTGCAGGATAATCAGGATTAAAATCTGCGATCGGCAACCTATACTTTTACATTTTGCGATTGTATGCGTTGTATGAATTTTACATATATTTTTGTTAATGTTGTTCAATTCTCTTCAATGTGTGTGCACACATACGTAATAAAAGAGCATAAAAGAGAAAAGAGAAAACGCGCCGCCCTGATTTTACCGATCGTAGCTTCTAATATAACAACATTGTTGTTCATTTTCATAAGGGGTATTGTTTTACTTTGAGCAAACACTCTGGGGATACCCCCTACTAATGCAATGCTTTTTGCTGATATGAGGAAAATAGCTTATAAAAATAAGAAAAGAGGGAGTAGTGCTTGTGGACATTTAATTTGAATTTTTCTAAATTGTAGCCGACTGGGAAGACATCTGCCAGGAGACTGTTCCTCATACGGCAAATTCGACGAAGCAACGAATTTTAGGACACATTGGACAGTCGACAACGAACGGATGTGGTCGGCTGGAAAGGCGAACGGATGTGGTCGGCTGGAAAGGCAAGTACTACAGGCATGCACTCGCGCCTCAGGGATGTGTTCTTCCATCTTAGCTGAAACTTACGATGGTAATATCGATAGAACAATGAATTGAATGGTGAAAAATGAGTTAGTTCTTGCACCGTTTTAAGAAACCAGACACTTGAATGCATCTTTTGACAAAAACATATTGATTCCAACGTCCGATTTAGTACTCTTTTCTGGTTATGCTTCTTTGTTTAGAAATTAAGTGTGGATATTCCGCCTCCAACCGCTGAAATTCCAACTCCTACTTCTAATCTAACCTTAATGCTAAATGTACATGAGACTGGTCCTTATTTGACTTTAAACTCTTTTTTTAATACAGTACCTTTTAAGTGGTAACTATAGCAAGAAAAGGATTCAGTACAAATTTCGAATCAATATTTTATAATTTTTGCATCGCCAATTTCGTAGTATTTTTATTTTGGAAATTATTAAAATATTTTTTTAATTTTTCATACCGAAAAATTTTGGAGTCGGAGTCGCGAATTTCTTGTGGGTACTTCGACTCCGACTCCGGTACAAAAACCTCAACACCAACTCTACAACTCCGGCTCCACAACCCAGTTGACAACATTGCCTACACAAACTATATTCTTAACGGTTATGGGAACAATGCTTGTTGGCATATTTTAATGTCAGATATCCTCATCAGAATTTTGCTGTTTAAATTTTGCCAGCTTGGTCCATAAATAGCTGAGATATGAGCAAAAAAATATATGTATTTTTGTTTGTTTTAAATTTTTAAGTTTATTTTCCTTACAAAGAAATATGTTTGAAAAAGTACCAAAATGTTGAAAAAGTACTCTTTTGCTTGGTGGTCAGAACCATCAACATTTTTTAATTTTCCATCACTGGTCACGCCAAAAAAATTTCAAGTTTTTCAAGTTTTGGTTTTAGTGAACAGTGCAATTATAATGTAATAGAAAAATTAACCAAGTGCAAAGAGTTTAGCTGTGTTAAGATAAGTACCAAACTTTCAACAATTTTTAAAAAGTTATCGATAAAAAATGAAGTTATGTCAAAAAAAATGTAAAATCGTTCAACTTAAAATTGGTATTTCAAGCTTGAAATATTAAAAGTGTTGCTGAATCAGCGGTTTAAGGGCAAATTCAGCGATTAACCGCTTTTTGTTTGTTTTGTTTTCATGTTTCTCATAAAAAATAGTTGACAACATTTAATTAAATAATCGAGATCATAACAAAAGAAAAACTGGATAAAATTTTTTTTGACTTTTTTTATAGTTTGCTCTTTCCAAAATTAACTGTTTCGTTCTATCAATTGAATGAATAAAAAATGTAGTGTCATAAGTGCTTTACTAGAGTTTTGTAATACTTATTTTTTATACTTAACAGTAGTAGATATAGGCACTGCCTTATATCTCTTCTAACGCCTTCTAAATTATTATGGCCTTTTGAAATTTGGTTTCGTTTAGCTTTTTCTCATTTTGAAAGTAGCTCATAATAACTTCACTGATCAAAAATAAGCGCACAAAATCGCAATTATCACATGGAATGATTAATTTCAGACACGGCTGAAAATTTACGTGCTATATCAGTAAGGAAACTTTGAAGGAAAAATCAGAGCTTAATTTTATTTTTAAAAAGTGCGGAGTGTGGTCATCATGATTTAAATTATTTCGAGCTAGAAGGGTGTGGGGGAATTCAAGACAATTTAAATATTTTACCGCATATTTCGTGATCATAGTCTAATGACGCACTGAGATCCTTTCAAATATTTGAGTTTTTAACAATTAGGGGGGTGGGGGCGGGTAAGCTGTTATATTTTTGGCTTTAAGATATAGTCCTTAAGTAGAAGTTTGCAATCGAGACTAAGAACAGAAATTCCTTCAATAAGCCAACAATTTGGAAATGCTTTTAGTCTCATTATAATGAGTGATGACTTGATATGGCATTTAAACGTTTAACGTCGATCTAGATGTATTATACCGTGATATTTTACATGCAAATACTGTGGTTTTATTTGGCTATTGACTTTAGTAGAGGCACACGCAGAGAAAAAATATGATTGGGCATGGTTACGGCAACTACACTATGTTTAACAATATATTGTTGTTGTAAACAAAAAATTATTATTTTTATTAAATTTAAGCAATATTATAGATTCTGTAAACCAGCGGGGATCACAAAGAGAGACAGGTTAAAATGTGTATGTTATGGTAAATGCATATTGAGTGCAATGAAACACCAATTCAGGTTTTTTGGCTTTTGTTTTTTAACAGCAAAAGCGATTTGAAGTGAGTTTCGGTAACATTCGTAATGTGTGTTTATGTGAAAATTACGAAAAGTGCTCGGCCTCTGGGAAAATAGCGTAATCATTGTTGCTGTAAACATATTAATACACTTATAAAATTATTACAGTAACTGATTGTGGGTTATTAAATTCGTTTTCCGTACTGTTAAATTTGAATAAAAATATAGTTATTTTACGAATAATTTTATTTTTTAACATTTATGTTTGTTATTCAAAAAACAAACTACCAAAAAATAATGTTTTTTCGTTTTTATTTTTTTATGTAGTTTGATTTTTGTCGGTTAAAATTTATTTTTTAAAAGTAAAAACTATTCAATTTTAAAGAATATGCTGTTTAATAAATAAAAAATTTAAAAATGACTTTAAAAATCATTTGTTTTAAATGAAATGTAAATGATCCGTTTTTTAAGTGAATTTTAATTTGTTTAAAATGAATTTTCGTTTGAATTTAACTACATAATATTTTGAGTGTACTTATCGCAAGTATAAATTTGAGTATTGTTGATCGAAAAATAATTATTTTTCTAACAACTAAATAATGACAACTTTGAAAACATCTTAAGGAAGCAAACAAAATATCTCTAATCTCATAAAATTATGTAAGCGTCATTTGTAAAATAATTTTGAATCAGTTGTGTCGTTTATCTTATATCTACCTATCGAATTATTTGTTAGTGAGTAGTTAAATAACTAAAAAAATACCCATTAAAAAACAAGTTTAAAGAAATTGTTTTTGCATAAAAAATACTTGTAAAGTGCCACAAAATAAAAAAGCCAATGCAAAAAATTTTCAATTTATTTTTTATTGTTGTGAAACTGGTGCTGTTTCTTAATGTGATTACTTCTCAACTTATTGTAATCAACATGATAATAAATTGATTACTTCTTAACTTATTATGCCAACATGATAAGAATATGATTACTTATTAAGGGAAAAATATTATGATGTAATATAAAGAATAATTTGGTCATAATATGGATCAATAATAATCGTAATATGGTCACTTCATTCATGAATCTTATCATAATATCCCAGTTGGCCAAATGGTCATAGACGCAAATGTCGTCAACGATGTCTTCCGAACATTTTTGAATTTGTCGCCTATATAAGATTGATGGCAACAGTTTAAGTAAGAAAACGTGTATATTGTCGTGTTAAAAATCGTATTTACGACTTTTTTGGAGACATTTTTTTAAATTTGTCTTGATTAATATTTTATTGAGGACAACGTAAGTAACCATTGCATGCATTTTGTCGTGTTTCAAACCACACTGACGACAAAATGCATGCAATTGTCGCTCATCTTGTCTTCAATAATACTAAATTGAGGACAACTTAGGCGACCATTGCATGCATTTTGTCCTGTTTCTAACCATTTTGACGACAAAATGCATGCAATGGTCGCTTACGTTGTCCTCTACTAAAAAAAATTTCAAAACTTTAAATTTGTATGTAATTTAAAATTAATATTTTTGATAATAAAAAAAATTATGTGTTTCAATTGTGCAATTGGAATACGTGAATTGATAAGACAAGAATCACAAAAAATATATGTTCCTGCTGACTACATTGCCATATCGTAGGCTCAATATGCAAACCTGCTAAATCCACTTTTTAAGTAAATTGAGATTTTAATGCCGTTTGGAAGAGAAATATACACCTCGTCGACCAGCATGAAGTTTTCTTCAAATTGAGTCTTAAAGTGTGTTAAACCAACTATATTTTTAGGTTTCTCTCAGGCTGCGCATATCAAATATAAAAAATTTGTTGTTTACATTAAAAGTTATTGGAAGTTAGCAGGTTTGCATATTATGTCGACGATATGTTAAGTTCAGAACCCATTCCCTTATTAATCAAAAGCCTACTGGATATCTGACTGTCTCCACACATCCAGTATCCACTATTTTCGAGCCCAGTCTGTCAAACTCATCGGCGATTTCATTAGTTTGGAATTCACTAGTTGGAATTCACAGCCCATCAAGGCCCTGGAATTCACTAGTTGGAATTCACAGCTCATCAAGACCCTAACAGATTTTAGTAAATATATCCTTGAGGTATACCCATTTACCCGTTCCCATTATTCTGGATATATCGGCAAATCTGAAGTATCGCCAATATATCAGTATCGGTGTTCGTTAAATCCCTAATTGTCACTTACCTATCGGCGACTAAATCGTAGATAGTGTCAACAATATTGTCACCAACGACGCTATTAAGGTAATGTCGCTAATCGGGAATTCGCCAGTGAAAGTTGTCACCACATTGTTTCCCATATGATCATTAACGACAATATGCATAATAATGTCGCTCACGTCCTCGACGTTGTCTTGAAGACATGCCCAACTAGGATGTTGCTCTTAGAATATGTTTGTTAAATTGTAAAAAATAATACAATTAAATAATATACTTGTTTTAAATTGTATGTAGATACCTTTGCTCTTATGTCAAAACTAGAAAATTTTTGTAATACTTTTTCTATGAAATTTTCTTTACTCGTTTCATAAACCTCATCAAATAAACACATACATAATTTCTGTTAATAAACTTTTATTGTTATTTATAATATTTTTCTTCAACTGCTGTCTATTTTAATTGGTTATGGGCCCAGACATGTCCGAAGAAATTTTTGCTGTACAATTATTTGATGGTTCCAACTTCGACAACTGGAAGTTCCGTTTGGAAATTATATTGGATGAACATGGTTTGCGAAGTTTTATTGAAGAGGATGTGGAAAATATGGTAGGGAACGAGTCAAATGCTTCAAAGATTGCTGAGCTGCGTGCAAAAGATAAAAAGGCGAAGTCAATTATTATACGTCGCATTAAAGATGCCTATCTAGAATATGTAAAGGATAGTAAAAGTGCATTTGCGGTTTTGAATTCCCTTGGTAAAGTATTTGCAAGCAAAAGTGTCTCAAGTCAATTGTTTTTGCGGAAAAGTCTTCTTACAATGAAATGTAGTGAAACCGAAGATTTGAAATTGCATTTTCTTAAATTTGATGGTTTGGTGAGACAGTTGGTTGCTTCAGGAGCGAAACTGGAGAAGCTCGATATTATATGTCATTTATTATTAACAATGCCTGATTCATTTAGTACCGTTATTACAGCTATAGAAACTTTAAATCCTGACACATTAGAAATGGAGTTTGTCAAGAACAGACTTTTGGAAGAAGATCGGAAAAGAAGAAATCATTGCCTTCAAGAATCTTCAGCTGAAAATATTGCTATGAAAGCAGTTTTTAAATGGAAATGTCATTATTGCGGTAAAAAGGGGCATAAGAAAAAGAATTGTTTTAAGTGGAAGCGTGATCAAACTAAACCCAATGGTAATACAGCTCAAACAGAGAACATTAGTTTTGTTAATAAACTTTTATTGTTATTTATAATATTTTTCTTCAACTGTTGTCTATTTTAATTATGTTTACCACAACCATGTTTATTTTCTTTGCGTGCATTTTTCCCTACGCACGTTTATTTAAAATTTTACATTTAAAATATTTTTTTCCTTTTCCATTTGTTTCTCGAAACTCTAAAAGGATATATGAGATTAAAATATACGGAAAAAAGTTATAAATAGGACACTACAAGAACAATGACAATCATTTGATGCATCACCTGATGGGCATTGTTGATAGGTTTATACATCAGAAGTTTCAATAATTTTATTAAGGGGAATATGAAAAAACTGATGTAAACATTGGTGTACGTGTGACATTTTTTCCCACTCATACTTGTGAACTTAAATATATATTAGAGTTGTCAATTATTCGCCTTTCAACTTTGTTAGAATAATTCAAACAATTGTTTTTGTTCGTTCGATCGAACAATTAAATCTAAAAAATTATTCAATTAATCGATGAGAATAACGAATAAAAAATATAATTACAAAAAATTTACATTTTTTAAATTGATACCATTCCGCTCCATTCATCTACAACTATCTTCTTTTATGATACGTTTTTCCAGAAAAAACTAGACCAATTGGCTGCTTTTTTATTGGTGACCACAAATTGGAAGTTGTTAATGCTTTCTTGGATCTTGGTGTATTATTTGACACTAAGTTATCTTTTTTAGAACATATTAATATGTGTACTAATAAAGCTCGTGGTGTATTTGGATTTATTAAACGTTGGTCAAAGGAATTCTCTGACAGATCTATAACAAAACAGTTGTATATAGCACTTGTCAGACCTATAATCGAATATGGCTCAATAATTTGGGATCCATATTACAACGTTCATAGTGATCGTATTGAGTCTGTCCAAAAACAATTTCTGCTATTCATATTACGGAGCACTTACCCAAATCCATCTATATATCTTCCTCCATATAGAACCAGGTTATTGGAGATTCATTTACCAACTTTAAAAAGCCGCCGAACAATGCTGAATGTCATATTTGTTATCAATCTAATAAAAGGCAATATTTGCTCGGAGTTCCTGTTAAACAGTTTATTTTTTAATATTCCCCAACGCCCTACACGTTATTACCAGCCGTTATCAATTGAATACTTCCAACAAAATTATGCAAATGCCGACCCTTTTCGTCGAATATGTGTAAACTTTAATGATCTGTACAGTATTATTGATATGACTTTGAATATTAATACTATCAAACTGATTTTAATTTTATATTTAAATAGATGATGTTAAATTTGTTTGTTTAATTTTGTAATTTTTGTCTGAAAGGAGGTAATCCATAGACTAAATAAATAAATAAATAAATAAATGATTGCTTGTCAAATATTTGTTAAATAAGAACATAAAATACTTTTTTTAAATACTATGAGTACTTTACACGCTTTTTGCTTACTAAACATTGAGATTAATTACAATCAGGGCTATGGCTACAATATCTTTTAACTTTTCTAAATTTTTTTTAAAGAGTGGTCCAACCATAATGAACGATGTTAATTGTGAGTCGCACTTTATTGTCAATTTTTTTGACAAACTCAATTTGACATTTCTCTGTTTTAGTGTTTGACAAATTTAACCATGGAAAGGTACACAATTGAGCAGCGCGTTATGTTTGTTGAAGACTTTTACGAAAATGGGCGTTCAAATCCAAACGCATTTCGGGCACTTCGTGGTTTTATTGGTCAGCATAATAGACTAAATGTGTCCACAATCGGGAGAATTGTGCGGTAATTTCAGCAAACCGGGTCTGTAGGATATGTGAAAACAAGTGTGCATGCACGCGCAGCTCGTTGATAGGCTGGTGGCGTCATCAAGCCGCTTTTCTTCGACAATGGTGTTAGATATCACGACACGATAACGGACTTCTTGTAGCCAGAAATTGAGGATATGAACATGGAAGATATGTGGTTCCAGCTCTTTTGGCTCTTTTGCGCGAAAAATTCAATGGTCGTGTTAAAAGAAAAATTGTACGTCAATAAGCCAAGAACAATTCAAGAGCTAAAGGATAAGATAATTCAGCACATTAACGATATAGAAACTTCATTTTGTCTCAGAATCATTGAAAATATGGACCATCGGAAAGAGGTATGCCACTGTAGCCGTGGCGAGCATTTGACCAATATTTTGTTTCAAACATAATTGTTATAGATCTTTCTATAACAATAAAAAATATTTTCTGAAAACTTTATGCTCTATTTACAATTAACATCGTGCGTTTTGGTTGGACCGCCCTTTGTTCGCGTTGCAGGTAGACATGGAACATGGAACATTGAAAGTGTTACGTGTGTCCATCTCTGGCTGCGGCGATGTGGTAACTCTCAAGTGGAGAGTTTTTTTCTTTTTTTGACAGTTGTCATCTTGTATGACTTTTCTTTTTTTTTCAATTTACTTCCATTGTGTAATTTGAGCCACCAACATTGAATTTGGTTTTTTAATATATTAAAAAGTGCAACCAAGAGCTCTAAGTTGAACAAAGTTTCAAACCCCCACACTTGTACCAACGTGCCAATAAAAATAGTGCCATTAGTGAAAAGCTCAAGCTCCCAAAACAAACAAAAAAGAGGAGCAAATAAAGTTCTAGATTAACACCAAACCCGCAGTGTGTTTCACTTGTCAGAGACAAGATTAGGCAAAAGAGGCGTCTGGCCCAATCTTTCAGCTACACCATCTACAGGTGCAACTAACCCTGAGTCGCCAGAAGGCGTTGAACGTTACAACCAACCCCTATATTGACCACGTCCCAGCGAACGCTTTTGCTACAGGTTACATCACCATCAAACACTGCGCAGTCAGGAGCGCTTTACGTATCAACCCCCAGCTATCGAGGTAAACATTTGGTCCTTCGCCCGTAAAATAGAAGTAAAAAGAGGTACGTACATTGGAATTTTGATAAAAAATATATTGTGTTTCGAAATTTTACGCGTGGTTCAGTGAAAGTGAGGTTAGGTGAGCGCCATTTAATTTGAAAAAATTTCATTAAAAGCCATCTTTTTTTCGTACAAAACGTTACTCGTTACTTTGTTGGGTTTTTTTTCTATGAAATTTTGCATAATTTTTAACTCGTTGAATTTCGGCAGTGGCGCAATTTGTAATTGTTTGTGTTTCTCATATTGATTAACCATTGGCGGTATATTAAAGTGCTTCTTTTGTTGTTGTTCGGCATTATTTCTCCTTGAATAAAAAAAAAAAAAATAACAAAATGACAAGCATTGAGAGATTTATTCGAGCGGGGGATGAAGTAACCGGGTTTGAGGTTATGTTTAAAAAAGAGGACTTTTCTAGTTATACGGCCGATGCCTTTGTATTTGAGAAAGATGAATTAAATAAAAGTTGGGAAAAATATAAAAAGCTGTACGATGAGTGTTCCGCGGAAAATGCAGACACTAAAAAAGAGGCAGCAGCGATTCAGGCGAAGTTTGCGCAAGTTCGGAAAACTTATGTAAGGTGTCTTAATATTCTGGCAAAGGCAAAACAGGCATTAGACGAAGAAAATAAAAATAGTGAAGAAACAGTGGTTCCCAACCTTCATGGTTCTATACCAGTACCACCGTGTGATACTGGCGTGTTTTATGGAGATTACGTATCGTGGCCCACATTTAGGGACATGTTTACGGCAATTTACATAAACAATACACGACTAAGCCCTGTTGAAAAATTATTTTATTTGTTTAGAAAAACGGACGGTGAGGCTAGAGATATCAATAGAAATATTGCTTTAACTGCGGAAAATTTTGAAATTGCATGGAGCAATCTTAGGTCCCAATATGAAAATAAGCGCGTGTTAATTAATAGTCAACTTAAAGTATTGTTTAATTTAGCCCCTTGCCAACAAGAGGTAGCATCGGAAATAAAAAGATTGCAAAGGGAAATTAACAATTGCATATCGGTATTAAAATTATATAATGTTGACATTAATTCATGGGACCCAATTTTCGTATTTCAATGCTCATCGCGGCTTTCAGAATGCACTCTAAATCTTTGGGAGCAATCAGTGAAGAACAAAACAGAGGTTCCCAAATGGGACGAGTTGAACAATTTTTTGACGGACAGATTTCATGCCCTTGAGAGTGTTTCTGATATTATATTGGCAAATAGTGTAACTGTCAGTGGTTCCCAATCAGCATCTGCCAATAATAATCAGACATCTACAAAAGTTAAGCAATTTAAGGCCCATCATACAAAAGTTGACTCAAGTTTATGCAAATTATGCAAGGAGAATCACAAAATTAGCTCTTGCAGTAAGTTTCTTAGTATGGACTATAGAAATCGTGTTTCAACTTTGAAAAAATTCAGATTTTGTTTTAATTGCCTAACAATAGGTCATATGTATGGGAATTGTACTAGTTCGAATAGTTGTTCAAAATGTAAGAAGAAGCATCATACATTGATGCATAGAGAAATAGTAAGGGGTAATAATGGCAATCAGATGCAACAGAACAATAGCTCACAAGGTGAAAGTCAAAATAATACCAGTCAGTTACAGTCATCTGAAGCCAGTACTTCACGAGGGGTTCAATCGCATCACACTACAGTCGCTAAAAAAGTCATGTTAGCAACAGCTTGGGTTAATGTTAGCAGTTTTGGTTCTAGTTACAAGGTGCGAGCATTAATAGATCCCTGTTCAGATGAAAGCTTTGTTTCGGAGAGGATACAACAATTGTTGAAGCTACCTACTAATCCAGTTTTTGCGGAAGTCACAGGGTTAGGAGGAGAAATAATCAGTAGATCTTCTAAAATGGCAATGTTTACAATTATGTCGATTTTTGATGAAAATGTATCTCTCAATGTACAAGCGTTAGTGGTTTCTCGTGTTACAGGCAGTATCCCTACACATTCCTTTGTTCCCCCGAAAAATTTTATACCACCGAAGTTAAGTTATGCCGATCCAGAATTTTTTGAAAGCAGTGAAGTAGATTTATTGTTAGGGGGTGACCTTTATCCCGCAATTCTTCGTGGTGGAGTGAAACATGGTATTTTTGAATCATTGGTGGCTCAAGAAACCATTTTTGGCTGGATTGTCACGGGTCCAACGCCTATGGGGGCTTCCACACGAATAGAAAGAATGGCTCATATGACAAAAGTTTCTATTAGTGACCAGTTGTCAAAGTTTTGGGAGTTAGAGGAAGTGTCTCAAAACGTGGTTTTATCAGATGAGGATAGAAAATGCGAGGAGATCTATAGCTCCACTACTGAAAGGACCTCTGAGGGAAGATACGTAGTGAGTCTTCCATTTAAAAATGAAGTCGATTTGCTTGGTCCTAATAGACATATTGCGGTGAGTCAATTTTTGAGAAATGAGAGATCATTATTACGCAATCCTGAGCGCAAGGTTCAGTATGATGAGGTCCTTAAAGAATACATAACCTTGGGACATATGGAAAGGGTTGAAAACTCTTCAGGTATGCCAAGTTATTATTTACCACATCATGGTGTTTTTAAGCCAGAAAGTACAACAACAAAGCTAAGGGTAGTTTTTAACGCATCAAGTGCTTCTTCAAATGGAAAAAGTCTTAATGATTTGTTGTATACTGGCCCAGTTTTACAAGCTGATTTAGTAAGTTTAGTCCTTAAATGGAGATTGTTTCAGTTTGTTTTTAATGCG
Source organism: Pollenia angustigena (assembly GCA_930367215.1). NCBI lineage: Eukaryota > Metazoa > Arthropoda > Insecta > Diptera > Polleniidae > Pollenia > Pollenia angustigena. The sequence goes on along the minus strand of OV884059.1, from coordinate 169,326,523 downwards.
GACATATCAAAAATGTACCGGCAGATTTTGGTGAAGCGTGAGCAAAGGCACTGGCAGAAAATTGTTTTTCGTGTTTCTGAAGATAGTGAGGTAGAAGATTTTCAGCTGAAAACGGTTACGTTTGGCGTAAATTGTGCTCCTTTTTTGGCTCTAAGAACCCTCATTCAGTTAGCTAGTGATGAAGAGCAGCGTTTCCCAATTGGTGCTCGAATGCTTCGTGAGTCCATGTACGTGGATGATGCTTTAGTGGGAGCTCATTCTATTTCAGATGCTTTAGAAGCACGTGGCCAATTAATTGGCATATTAGAAACAGCAGGGTTTGAGTTGAGAAAATGGACATCCAACTCGAAAGAAATTTTAAAAAATTTGCCCAAAGACCATCTGTTTAATGAATCATTTTTAGCTCTTGATGACAAGAGCACCACAAAAACTCTAGGCATTCGGTGGAATGAGGCAGATGATACATTCTACTTTTCCACGGAAAAAATCGAAGCAAAGCAGTGTTATACGAAAAGGGAAGTGCTGTCGATTATTGCTAGGCTTTTTGATCCAGCAGGGTGGCTAGCTCCAGTGGTAGTTACAGCGAAAATTTTGATGCAGCAAATGTGGCTCGATAAAGTAGAATGGGATGAGGCAATTAAGCCGTTAGCTTTGAGAAAATGGCAGGATTTTGTTTCAAAATACAATGAGATAGATTCGATTAAGCTTATGCGTTGGGTTCAATATTCGCCAGGCTGCAATGTTGAGTTTCATGGGTTTTGCGATTCATCTGAATTGGCGTACGCAGCCACATTGTACATAAGAGTTAGCAGGGGAAACGAGGTTTTTACAAGTTTGCTCATTAGCAAGACAAAGGTAGCTCCGGTGAAAAAACCATCTTTACCACGATTAGAATTGTGTGGGGCGGTCCTGTTAGCAAGCCTAGTGAAACATGTAGTTCCCACGATTAACATTGGTACGCATTCACTTTATTTGTGGTCCGATTCAACAATAGTGCTGGCATGGTTACGAAAACCACCATGTTATTGGAAGACTTTTGTGGCGAATAGAGTAGCGTCCATTTTAGAGAAGGTAGGAAACAAAAACTGGTTTCATGTAGTATCTAGTCAAAACCCAGCCGATCTAGCAACCCGGGGGATGATACCTTCGGAGTTAAAAGAAAGCAAACTTTGGTGGCATGGCCCTGAGTGGCTCATACTAGAGAAATCGTTATGGCCCGTAGGCGACAAAGATTTCGACACGGCGCAGGAATCAAAAAAGGTCCAGGTTCTTGTTGCTCGATCGACTGAAAACGAAGATATACTTGAACGTTTCTCATGTTTGCCAAGAGCATATCATGTGTTAGCCTACGTGTTCCGATTCTGCCATCTTGCTAAGAAACAGAGAAATCAAAGTTTCGGCTCAAGAAGAATATCGGCTCAAGAAGTAGTTTTCGTTAGAAACCGCTTGTTCTACTTGTCCCAACAGCGGCATTTCATAAATGAGTACCAGGCTTTGAAATCGGTAAAAAAGTTAGAACCTCGTAGCCCTTTACTAGCACTCACGCCCTTTCTCGATAAAGACAACATCATCAGAGCAAATGGGCGCCTTGGTTCCACCGCTTGTCTGTCATACCATGAGCGACATCCCATTATTCTTGCGTACGGCAGTAGATTAGCTCGACTTTATGTCGAATTTGTTCACAAAGTATCGTGTCACGGTGGGCCGCGTTTAGTACTGAATTTAATTCGTCAAGAATGTTGGATATTGAAGGCGAAAAACTTAGTAAAAACCGTAATTCATAATTGTAAAACGTGTGCTTTACATCGGAAAAAGTTACAAGAACAGATAATGGCCCCTTTACCAGAAGAACGTACGTCCCTTAGCCGACCCTTTTCGAATACTGGTGTTGATTTCGCAGGCCCCTTTGAAATTAAAAGTTTTACGGGACGGTGCTGCAAAATCACTAAGGGTTACGTGTGCCTTTTTATTTGTTTCTCCACTAAGGCAATTCACCTCGAGGCAGTAAGCGACTTAAGCACTCCAGCCTTTTTAGCGGCTCTGGCACGATTTATTGCTCGTCGAGGTTGTCCAAACAAAATATTTTCCGATAATGGGCGCAATTTCGTGGGTGCGGCTAAGCAACTCGATGCGAATTTTGAAGCTAGTGTGAAACAGTTTAGAGATGACGCTATCACGAAATATGAGCACCAAAAACTGGAGTGGCACTTTATACCAGCCTCGGCCCCCCATATGGGCGGTCTCTGGGAGGCTGGCGTGAAAAGTTGTAAAACGCATCTTAAGAAAATCGCTGGCCAAATGAAACACACGTTTGAAGAGTTCTCCACTATTCTCGCAAATATAGAAGCCTGCCTTAATTCTCGTCCGTTAGGTGCGTTGCCGGATACTGTAGACGAACCGGCGGCCCTAACGCCAGGTCACTTCCTCATCGGCTCAGCTATAATGACCCCGGCCGAACCCGAAGAACTGTCACCTGGTAAAACCTATATAAACCGCTGGCGTAAGATCAAAGCAATGCAGCAGGAGTTATGCTATCGCTGGAAGCACGAGTACCTGAAGGAGCTACATAAGCGCAACAAATGGAAAACTCCTCAACAAGATCTTAAGGATGGCGACATTGTGGTTCTGAAGAACGAGCCGGCTGGCCTAACTGAATGGCGATTAGGTCGTGTTTTAAAGGTACATCGTGGTTCTGATAATAGGGTCCGAGTAGTAGATTTAAAGACTCAAAAGGGAAATATCACTAGGCCGATTCATAAACTTGTCCTGCTGCCCCACCTTACATAATCACGTATTTCTCTTAGCCGCCTAAACCTCACTCACGTCCTCGAACTAACTTGTCCCTCTTTCTTCACCCAAGTTTCTCTAAAAGCATTTTACTCCATTTCAGCATTACATCATGTGTGACGGGTTCTTCAACCCCAATTTTCCCTGTCCACTGTGCAACCGGTTTCACGCCATTAGACAATGTACCCGATTTATGTGCATGAACGTGGAGAGTAAATTGAGAGTCGTGGCCCATCACTCCTTGTGCTCGAACTGTCTCGCCCAAACTCACCACCGCGGCACGTGCAAGAGCTTAGATCGGTGCCGGCGGTGTCGTCAAGACCATCATACGTGGCTGCACCCGTTGGAATCAGGCAATATCTGGGTGCCAATGACGGCTGACGTTGGAATAAAGACCGGTCCAGACGCATCGTACCAATGGACACGAGTTTTGATTAACCCCAACGTGGCTCGGTCCTCAATTATGGTCGAGGAGGCCAGGGCCTTACATTGTGATATTAGCCAAGGTCGCACCAAGGTGACTATTTGCCATAACCAACTGGAGGGACGTAAGATTGGTGTTATTTGTGTCGTGGAGGACAGAGAGTATGGGCACAGCCCGCGGGCGAAAATAAATCCGGCGGAGTTGGTGGGGGTGCGTGATAACTGTTTGGCGAATCGTAATTGGTGTAGGAGCTTGGGGTACTACCTGGTCTTGGGAGCGGATGTGGCTCACCTCATCTTTAATGGCCAGGCGAAGGGAAGAGGAGGAGGGCTCTACACACAGCCCACTATTTTTGGGTTAGCTGTCTTTGGGGAGGCTAGGCCGGTGACGCAGTAATCAACCATCTCTATTTCTACCTCTATTATTGTTGTTTTTTTTTTTTTTTTTACTCCCTGTATATAACCATTTTTAATGCGATCTCAATATGTATACTATAATCATGAATTTCCGTAGAATTAAGCTTCTAGAATAAGTACCATGAATTTGTTATATAATACTTTCTTTTAGCTCTTTAATGAATTTAAATTACATTTATGTTACGTTTTAATACACATGGTTCTTTTATTTGCACGGCAGGTGCAAGGCGGGCGGCATGTTCGCGTTGCAGGTAGACATGGAACATGGAACATTGAAAGTGTTACGTGTGTCCATCTCTGGCTGCGGCGATGTGGTAACTCTCAAGTGGAGAGTTTTTTTCTTTTTTTGACAGTTGTCATCTTGTATGACTTTTCTTTTTTTTTCAATTTACTTCCATTGTGTAATTTGAGCCACCAACATTGAATTTGGTTTTTTAATATATTAAAAAGTGCAACCAAGAGCTCTAAGTTGAACAAAGTTTCAAACCCCCACACTTGTACCAACGTGCCAATAAAAATAGTGCCATTAGTGAAAAGCTCAAGCTCCCAAAACAAACAAAAAAGAGGAGCAAATAAAGTTCTAGATTAACACCAAACCCGCAGTGTGTTTCACTTGTCAGAGACAAGATTAGGCAAAAGAGGCGTCTGGCCCAATCTTTCAGCTACACCATCTACAGGTGCAACTAACCCTGAGTCGCCAGAAGGCGTTGAACGTTACAACCAACCCCTATATTGACCACGTCCCAGCGAACGCTTTTGCTACAGGTTACATCACCATCAAACACTGCGCAGTCAGGAGCGCTTTACGTATCAACCCCCAGCTATCGAGGTAAACACCCTTTATAAAATCATCATTAATGTGCTGAATTATCATTAAAAACGTATCAGAATAAATCAAATTCAAAGCTTTTATTTATTTTTTAATAAAAAAAATTATTCGTTTAATCGACATTAATTAATCGATTTATTCGTTATTCGAAAATCGCCGTTTTAAAATTAATCGAGTTTGGTTTTGTTTGATCGATTAATCGAATTATTCTTAATCGGCTGACAACTCTAATATATATACGTGATTTTAATACAAAATTGAAAGTGTAAGTATTGTATGTGTTAGTTTACATCAGCCATTTCTTGTAGGGGGAACTTTTAGAATTTTTATATAATAAAATCGGACAATTCAATATTTTTTTTAAGAGATAACGACTCAAAATCTCCTTTAAAAAGATATTTGCCAAATCCTAGAAAATGAAAGTTAAAATGTGTTCAGCATTTCGGAGCGTTTTCGTAGTTATAATATTTTTATAAAAATAAAGGGTTTGATTGCAGACCGGTATTTTATGCAAATAGTTTTTTTCACAACATGGAATGGAAAGGAAAATGTTTTTCTAAAAAAGTATTCCTGAGGAGGTTCTACAAAAATAGAGTTGCAGAAAATCACAAAGCATATTCTTTAGGATGTTTATAATGAACACAAAATATTAAAGTATTTGGATGGTCCTATTAATGTCTATGTGGCTTTGATGTTAAAACAAAGCTGCCAAGGAAAAATATAAGAAATTACTAGCTTACTTAGTTGGTCGTTTTTAACATCCCATGTGGATCATTGGACGGGCTAGACATCGATTTCCAGGCCCCTCGATATTCTACGCTGCTTCTTCAATGATTTTGTATCAGTTAAATTTATCTTGCACAATCTGAGCAGCTTTGCGGGTATGCCGTATTCTTACATGTCTAAAAAGGTGGCATGTCATAACGTCCAGTGTCATAGTGTCCATGGACATTGTGACACTTTTGAAAATGTCATAATGTCCGTGGGCATTAAGACACTTTGCAAATTGACGTTTTGTCATTTTTAAAAATGTCATTAGGTCCATAGTTACTAAAGACGTTAAATACAAAAAAAGATATACATACCCACAGAGAAAAACATGTTTTATTATGGCCACAACCAACAAATTTATTTAAAAAAAAACTTATTTAACCATAATATGGTTGTCGGTGACAATGATTTGGTTAAATTAAACATAATATGGTTAAACAAATTTTAAAAATGGTTTTGTTGTTGTTTTTTCTCTGGGTGCATATATTAAATATATAACAGAAACACTTTTGGGCGCAAGGACTTCCTCCCCTATGGTGTGACAACTACCAGCATAGCTGGCCTTCGGCCGGGCGCGATGATTTTCTACTCTATGGTATAACAAAGACCGGCTTCGCTAACTAAAGCTTCTCTGCACAGCCGGCCTTCGACCGGGTGCAAGGATTTTCTCCTTTCTGGTAGAACAAACACCGGCTTCGCTAACTAAAGCTTCCCTGCATAGCTGACCTTCGGCCGGGCGCAAGGATTTTCTACTCTATGGTATAACAAAGACCGGCTTCGCTAACTAAAGCTATACTATGACACTGGACGTTATGACATGCCACCGTCTAAAAACACCTTTGCACGTATTGGACTGTCAAAACTGGCCTTGCCCTCATGGGTTTTCTAAGATGAACAAATTAAGGGGATAACAAATCATAAGATCTAGTTGATTTATTAGGCTTTTTCTTTAGCGAAAAGTGGAAGTGAAAGTGCTGGCAGTTATTCGAAAGCAACGGAGTTATTCGAAACAGAAGCCTATAAAAGTAATTGCATTTTATTTGCTTTGAACTATAAATGGGGGTTACAAATAAATGACATGAAATATTTTTATCGCGCCAAATTAAAAAATTTAACAAATTAAGAAAAACATCTGCCACACCAAGTTAATGTATATATATTATATATATTAATATTATATATATATATATATATATATATATATATATATATATATATATAATATAGGATGTCCTGTGGTTCCTAGTAGGACCAAAGGGCCGCAACGAACTCTTTCCATTCGATCCGTTTTGATGCTAGATTTTTAATTTCCCTCCAGCTTAGCCCATTTTGGTTTACTTCATATTCAAGTTGACGTCTCCAGGTGTGTGGCCGCCCGCCAAATCTTCTTGTATTACCATGGGGGTTCCAGTCAATCGCAGATTTAGTTGGGTCGCCATGTGGTCTACGGAGCGAGTGACCTATCCAGCGCCATTTTCGATTAAGGATCTCGATGTTAATTGGCAGTTGGTTTGTCCGTTGCCAAAGGTTAGCGTTGGATATGGTGTTTGGCCAGAATATCTTGAGGATCCTACGCAGGCAGCGATTAACAAACACCTGAATGGCGTTTATTTCAAGTGATGTCGTGTTCCATGATTCGCAGGCGTAAAGGAGCACCGATTTGATCAAGTTAATGTGAATCTATAAAAATCTTTTTCTGCTCCCACTGTTTCTAAGTAAAATTACAAAAACTTTAATATGTTTCCGCTGTGCCCATGTTTTGTTGTTCTTTCTTCGATTTTCAATTCAATTTCTTCTGTTGCTTTTACATCCCATCATTAATATCGAAGTATGTATCTATGATAAGAAAATAAAATCTATTTAGACTATAGCTTGGAAATTTTGCAAATGGCAATTAAACGCTTTGTGAGAATGAAATTCATCAGTTGGAAGATTTTCTTTAATTTGCTTTTTAAATTTTACCCTTGAGATATCTAACAAGATAATTTTCTTAATCGGCAACATTGTTTGTAAGACACATTTCTTTACCTATTTATGAAATTTTTTTCATCTTTTTGTAACACTTTTTGACAAAAACTATTCAAATGTTTGAATATGAACTCTATTTGTTTTTTAGGGCTTATATACTTGTAATGCTTTCTTTTCATCTTCACCATAAAAAGTCAGAAATTTTGGTAAGTTTTTGTACTTTCAAATTTAAGTTAATTTTTTTTTTGTTTGGTGTTGAGCAAGGATTGTTTTTTAGGAGTTTCCATTTCAGTAAATCCCTTTAAAGTTGCTCATACTGATGGTTTTGCTTTTCTTCTTTCTTTTTTGGATGAACAATGACAGAAACCCTTCTTCAGAAAAGAACCTTAAAAACCAAATTATATATTGAGATAAAAGGAAAATGCTAAAAACACTTTTCCTTTCTGTGGTTTGCTGTGAAAACATTTTCAGCTCTGGATAAAAACAATGTGGTTTATGGTATTGTCAAGGTATTTGACCAGAATATTTTTTTGTGTAGTTTTGTCTTAGTAAAAGTATTTATGAATTTTATATTCTATACAAATATTTGCGATAAAAGAAGTATATGTTTATGGTTTTGTATTAAAAGATGTTAAGCAGGAGCAAAGTTCAAGTAAAGCAAATCAAAGATTAGAAAGCTCTTAACAAATTTTAGTTTAAGTAGATTGTGGTAAAAAACTTTAAATGGTATTTACTGGATAATATTTTCAAAGATTTTTTGTTAAATTTGATAAAAGCTAAAGCACTTTTACTTATTTGTGTTGTAAAATAAAAATTAGTTCAACAGTTTTGTTTTTAATTTTGAAGCAATCGATGCTGTTAGAAAACCAATTATTGGCAATACAGCACTAAACTAATATTTTTAATTACAAAATAAAAATTTTTTTCTCAAGCTTTTTACTTTAGAGTATCAGAAATAAAAAAAGATAAATAAAAAATTCTAAAAGTATAATTGGTGCTTTTTGTTGGTAAATTAAGTGCAACATGAAACACTTGAAAATGCAACATAACACCATTTAAACTTTCTCTCCACAATTTGTAAGCAGCAACACTTTTTTGTTACAGTTGCTTCTGCCGCTGCTGTTGTTGTTACTTCATTTAACTAGAGAAACTCATTGAAAAAAGCTTAAAAAAGTAAATGGAAAATAAAATAAAACTCTAACATTTTTTTCCTTATTTTTTATACGTTTTAATCAATTCTCGTTGTAGAGCAGCAAAAAGTACTTACTGGCTGTTGTAAAAGGGTAACGTTTCATTGGAGTGTTGGCAAGAAAATGTATAGAAAATAAGTTTTTTTTTTTTAAAGGATGCTATTGATGCAACAACTTTGCCGGAAACTTTTTTTCTTTCTTTTTTCCAACAGCTTAGGGCAGCATAATTAAAAGTTGCGGTGGCATGACTTGAAAATAAGCGCCAAGAACACTTGTGGAGCAAATAATAATTAATTTAAATTGAATTACTTGGCAGCGATTACACACAGTTTTTTTTATATAATGTTATTTTTCTTTCCTAATATAATTTTCAAGTGAGGAAATTTTTTAAAAATTATTAAAGTAAGTGGCAAAGATTTAGTAGTTTAGAAAAAGTTTTGTTTTTAAGAATAAAATCAAATTGCATGCAACTTTAGAAAATGTGAGTGTAATTTTGTTGCAAGAAATTTTTTAGATAATTACACTGCGCTTAGCTAAGAAAACACAAAACCAAGTTAAAACATGTAAGAAAGTATAGTCGGTCAAAAACGACAATTTGTTACCCTACACCACAGTATTTACAAACAAATTTTCGAGAGTTTGCCTAACTTGGGGCCTCTGGGCAATCGTGGAGCTGACAGGACAAAATTTTGTTATGTTCGTGCTAAATATTTATTTAGATATCTAAATGGAAGGGGGTTTATATGAGACTTATGATTAATTAAGTTATTGTCGCCCACTTGTATGTCAACGCCAACATTTATAAGGAAGTTATAGCATTAAAAGCTTGTAGTCAAGCTGTAGTCAAATATGGACCGATTTCAGTTAAATTCAGAAAGATGATTTTAATAGCAATAAAATAAGTTTGGACCATATTTAATTTAAATATCAACATTATAAAATGGTTTATGGACACAAAGACTCTTTCGAAATGTGCCTTGTATGTGGGACATGTGGAATTTTGGTCCAATTCTTACCACATGCAAAGAAAAAACATGGTTTTGTCAGAGTTGTAAATGAATAATTCATTTTTGATTTTAATTCATAACGAATATGCTACATTTTGAATTAATTCTTTTCACACAAAAAAATTAATTGAATGAAATTTGGTTCATTTTAAATGAATAAGACAGAAATGAATTTCAATTCGTTTTCGAATTCAAATGAATTGCAATTCGTTTCCAATACAAATGCATTTGTTTAAGTGAATTGCAATTCATTTTTCAGATTCATTTAAATTGAATTAATTTGAATTTATTCAAATAAATTTAAAAAATTAATTGCAATTCAAATAAATGAAATCAAAAATGAGTTGCTAAAATTTATTATTTTTTATTACAGTTTGAAATTTATATACAAAAAAAAAAAAAAAAACAAATTTTCCAATTGTAGTAAAAGTGGTATGCATTTCGAGTAAATGAACACGAACACACACATAGACTCAAAATTGCTAAAATCTTTAAACTTCGATTGAAAATTAAAAAAAAAAAAAAATTTTCCACAATATACGCGCCGAATTAGCCGAACGTGTTGAACTTATTTCTTCAATATCTCGAAAATTATTTTAATGTTATTTTAAAGAGAATATTTGGGGCTATAAACCATATTCTGATGCTTCTAGATGGGTCAAATGTATGACCAACCCCACTTTATTATTTATTGCCGAATTTCGGTTTTTTTTTTAGTAATTTCAATAAACTGAACCGTTTTTGAGTTACGCGAATATATGCTTTGCAACCTCTTACATTTTCGAAATAACGGTATGTCTTGAAAACAAGAGCTAACCTAAAAACACGGTTAGCACCACTGGATTGATCGTGCCCCAATTAGGTTAAAATGCCAGGTGCCCGGCTTGTCTGTTTTTTGCAACTAACACAGTGTACTTATTGCTCAAAATTACAATATTAAAATCCTATTTTAAGATTTTTTATTTTAAAGGTTGCGAAAGAAAAAAAATCATATCTTAAAAAAACACATCCTTCAAAATTTTTAAAGAACAGTTTGAGGTATTATACAAAAAAAATCAGCCAAATAAAAAAAATTGGTTGTTGACTTAGTCCGTTTTTAAAATTTAATATTTTGCAGATATTAAAATTTTCAAAAAAAATTTATTTTTCTTCAATATATGGTTTGATCCCCAAGTATTCTCTTTAAAGTGATATTTAATACATCTGCGTATGTCAAGTAGTTTTCGAGATATTGAAGAAATAAACTCAACACATTCGGCTAATTCGGCGAAATTATGACATTTTGAATATGACATAACTTTTGAAAAAAAAATTTTAAAAATTTTTCTTTCATATATGTTCCTAATAAGATAAAAGGAACCATCTCACCAAATTTCATTAAAATCGGAAGGGGTTGTGTCCCACTCTTGGTCGTTTTGACATGGAATTACCAGTATACCTTATAATTTAATTTCTATTCTGCCGCTACCTGACAATTCCATTCCAATACAAAATCAATTAAATTTACAATCAATTCAATCCAAATGAGTTAGAAATTAATTGCTAATTCTTTTTTCTTATTCATTTTTAATTAATTCAATTCAATTCAAATGAATTGCAATTCACTTTAACAAATTCATTTGAATTGGAAACGAATTGAAATTCATTTGAATTGACTCAAATTTCATTAAATTCATTTTTTTGTGTGAAAACAATTAATTCAAAATTTGCTAATTCAGTGCATGATTGATTCACGAATTAATTCAATTATGAATGATTCATTTACAGCTGTGGTTGTGGTAAACATAATCTAAAAGCAACATATCGCGAAATTATCGTATATGACAATTTTTTTGAAATTGACTTTTTGATGCAATCTTGTTCTACATTCAAATAGACGTCACCTGACAAAATACTGTATTCGAATTCAACTTCGTTGCTCCAAAAATTGAATGTGTATTTTAATTTTGAACGTGCAAGCGAAAGCAGAAAAAAGTAGAAAAATGGCTGTCCTGTAAAATTTGGTTTTTGTAATATACGATAATTTCGCGCAAAGGGTTCGATATTATGAGAAGATTCATGATTGTAGTCACCATATTACGATTATTATTGAATCATATTATGACTAAATATATTCGTAATATTACATGATAATTATTTTCCCTTAATCATATTTTTATCATGGTAATCATAATAAGTAAAGAAGTAATCATATTATTGTTATAGTAACCATAATAAGTTAAGAAGTAATCATATTATGATACAGCACCACTTTTACAAAAATAAAAAAAATTAAAATTTTTTTTTTATCAATTTTTTTATTTTTAGGCACATTAAATTTTTATACCCACACCACAATAGTTGAGAGGGTATTATGCATTTGTGCTGATGTGTGTAACGCCTTAAAATATTGGTCCTAGACCCACCTTAAAGTATAACGATCGACTCAGAATCACTTTCTGAGTCGAACTAACGATGTCCGTCCGGCTGGCAGGATGGCTGGTTGGCTGTCCATGTAACCTTGTGCGCAAAGTACAGGTCGCAATTTTGAAGATAAAATTAAGGACATAGGTTCTTATTAGCACAAGGACCAAGCCTATTGAAAATGGGCCAAATCGTAGGACCACGAGGGAAGATAGGGGGAAATTTCTTCCTCTCAGAAACTATCAAACCGATTTTAATGAAATTTAAAACATTCATAGAACAATATCTTTATGGACACAAAAGGGATGCATGTTTTAAAAAATAGCACCACGAGGGGAGATAGGGCCAACTTCTGCCTCTCAAACCGATTTTAATGAAATTCAAAACATAGATCCATATCTTTATGGACCCATAAGTTATATAGTTTTTCAAAAATAGGACCACAAGGGGAGGTAGGGGGCAATTTCTGCCTCTCACAAACTTTTAAACCGAATTTAATGACTTTTACAAACTTAGATAAATCCATATTTATATGGACATATAAGCATGATGTGTTTTTTAATACTGTGGTGTAGGGTATCATATGGTCGGGCTTGACCGACTATACTTTCTTACTGGTCTTATTTTGTTTTATTTTTAAATTGTTGAACCACTCACTTACAAATAATTCGATAGACATATTGAAAACAAACGACACATCGGATACAAAATTATTTTACAAATAGCGATTACAAAATATTATTAGAGTAAAGATATTTTGTTTGCATCTCAAACATATTATGATAACGTTTAGAAAGTTATTCTGTTATGATTATGAATATCATGAAGGGGTTGTTACTAATTCAATATGTTTTCAAAGAAATCATTACTTAGTTGTTAGAAAAATTATTATTTTTCGGTCAACAATACTTTAATTTGTAATTGCGATAAACATTGAACTGTTAACAGTTATTATAATATTGCAGATATTAGATAAAATTAAAAATTTTTCGTGTACGATAACAATATATTGTTACAATAAACATAGTGTAGTTGCCGTAACAAAGCCCAACCATATTTTTTCTCTGCGTGCATATTAAATAGGCTTAGTTCATACCATAATTAGATCCTACCTGGCGAATTTCATTGAATTATCTCCAAAATTGCGACCCTTACTTTGCATACAAAGTTTACATGATACCCTCAGACGGAGGGGTATCGTTAAAAGTGGGTCCAGGACCAATATTTGAAGGTGTTACAAAAATGAGCACAAACGCATATTACCCTCTCTACTATTTGTTGTGGGTGTAAAACACAAACATCATGATAAAATTAAGAAATATTTTGGTACTTATTAGAAAAGTTGTCTTTAGAACTAAAATCTGTTTCTGTATGGAAACTATTTTGACATTTTTTTTTAACTTTCGTTGGAGTTTTCTATTTTCATGATTTAATCAAATTGCTTTAATTTGATTGTTTTTTTTTCTATCGTTGTCATCACAACGCAAATATAAATCTTAATTTATTTTCTTTTCTTAATATTTATTCAACATCATTGTTTTTATCGTAGCAATTTAAAGAGAATCTGTTTTTATTGTCTTAGATTGATCTGATGCGGAAAAACCATTAATGCCACAAATAGACTCATACTTGTAAGCCAAAACTGATCCACAACTAAATATGTTTTTGTTTATTAACTAAGGATTCTGTAAAAATACATACACACACACACACACACGCTCACAATTATATCTAAACACACAGACGTATATTTTATAACTCACACAAATGCATACACAGATATTCATACACTTAAGTGTTTTACCCTTGTGGCAATCACTTTGTCATCTTAAGCTGTTAATTCAATTCCACAACAACAACAACCACGATACGAGTACTTAAGCTGTTGTGGTTGAGTGTTGGTTGTCTTTGCTGGTTGTTAAGCTTCAGGAAAATGAAAAAAATTAAATCCTTCAGAAAAAAAAGAAAGAGAAACAAAACCATTTTAATTTTGATTTGATGAAATGTTCTTTACTAATGGTATTTATTTTTTACTCTAAATCGTTTCAATATTTTTTTTTGTTTCAAATAAGAACATTTTATTAAGTTGTAGTATTAGGCTGATTTTCTGTTTTTATAGGATAGATAAATGATACGATTTTATGCTGATGAGAAATAAGTATTAGGAAATTATGTGCTGACAAATCTAGGAAAAGAATTGCCTTGGCTTAAGTCTTTTTTTGTTTAAGATTTGCTGTAGAATTAAATGTAATAAAGTGAAAATTTTGCTGTAAGTATTGTTTTTAAAATTAACAGATTTGAAATTTTAACAAGCTAATATCAAGAAAGTAATACAAAACATCCACATCACCATGATATACTTCAAGAATTTAGTTTATTTTTTTAATCAAGAGCTTGATTGATGCCTTTATACCCTCCACAGCGTTTCCAAATATGCAGATATATCTTTGAAGTGCAACACACACGCAAAGAAAAAACATGGTTGTGGTAAACATATTCTAAGAGCAACATATTATGATAAAAATTATGATTGTAGTCACCATATTAAGATGATTATTGAATCATATTATGACTAAATATACTCGTACTATTACATCATAATATTTTTCCCTTAATCATATTATTGTCATGTTAATCATAATAAATTTAGATGCAATCATATTATGATACAGCACCTTTCATAGCTGTCATAAAAATACAAAATAAATTAAAATTTTTTTGCATCGAATTTTTATTTTTTGGCTTTTTACAATTTTTCTTAATGGATATAAAATAGCGGAGTTTAATATAAGGCTTGCAAAAGAGCAAATGAAAAATCTGTGGTTTTCATGGGCAACCGCGTGTGCCCATTTTTTCGATTTTAAAATGTTGATGAAATATCGTAGCACTTTTATAAAATATAACGAAATCTCTGTGTGTTTTGTTGTTGGATTTTACAAAAAAACTATGATATTTTGCATTTGCAATATTAAATCACTAATATTTGAATGAACTCCGCTAATATTTTAATTTTTTAATTTCATTTTCTTTTAATTGTTAAACCGCTCACAAATTAAAAAAAACGACACAACTTCTTCAAAATTATTTTACAAATGGCGCTAACATAATATGATTAGAGGAAAAATAGTTTGATTGCATATTTAACATAATATGATAAATGTTTAGAAAGTTATCATGTTATGGCTATTAAATATCATGATATGGTTGTGAGAAATATAATATGTTTAGAAAGTTATCATAATTAAGTTGTTAGAAAAATAATTATTTTTCGGTCAACAATACTTAAATTCATAATTGCGATAAACATTGATATGTTTACAGTAACTATAATATTGTTGATATTAAATAAAAATAACAATTATTTGTGTACGACAACAATATATTGTTACAATAAACATAGTGTTGTTGCCGTAACCATGCCAAACCATATTTTTTCTCTGCGTGCAGTTTTACAGACTTTTACTTCAAAAACCTAGTTGAACTGTTAATTTTTAATTTTTGATATTCTTTAATTAGGCTTGAGATCATCAAATTTAATTTTCATTAAATTATTTTCACTGAGGGAAAGAATTTTTACGATTTGGAATTTTTATTAAAATTTATTGATAATTTTGCTTGGCTGACCGGGGATTTGAAACTTATTAAGATCAACCCTGGTTCAAATCCCTGCGCAGCCAAGAAAAATTACACAGCCCGACAAAATTAAAAAATATTTTTGCTTCTTTGAATTTATCAACTGATTCTAGTTAATCTTATCAAAATTGGTTATTTACTGTTATAGTTATTGCCAAAAAAAAAAACTCCCAAATTTTTTTAAGTATTTAGAAAGTAAAACTTTTCCATAGGAATTTAAAAAAATAAAAAGAAGTAAAACTGTTTCATACAGATTTATTAAAATAAAAAAAAAATACTTAAAAAAATTTGGGAGTTTTTTTTTTTTTGCAATAACTATAAAAGTAAATAAAAAATTTTGATAAAAAAAAAAAAAAAATTTGGGTAATTGGTGTAATTGTAGGTAATAAGTGAAGGGTACATAAAGTTATATCATGAAAACTAGAGCTGATAGAGACAAACTGATTACAGTTTTGAATTCAGCGCACCCAAATTAACTAGAATCAGTTGATAAATTCAGAGAAGCAAATGGAGTGTTGGCCTGTGTTATCAATAAATTTTTATACAAATACCAAGTTGTAAAAATTCTTTCCCTCAGTGAAAATAATTTAATGAAAATTAAATTTGATGAACTCAAGCCTAATTAAAGAATATCAAAAATTAAATTTTTTATTCAACAAATCAAGTAAGAAAGTATGGTCGGTCAAGCCTGACCCTTTGATACACTACCCCAAGGTATAAAAATACAAATTTTTGAGACCCATGATCATGAACCCGCCAGAACAAAATTATGTTAGAAATTAAATATTTTTATATAAAAGTTATTTGTGCGAAATATTTTTTAAATATTTTCATCTATCCTTAAGTGATTTTAGGAAATGGGCTTTTATGGGAGCTCTGGTTAATTTTGGGCCTAACACTATTGTTTCATAATATAGTAGCTATCATAGAAGTGATTGCCGCCGATTTTAATGTCAATACCAACATTTATAAGGAATTTATGGCATTGAAAGTGGGAGTAGTATTTGTATGGAAGCTTTCGTCATATATGGACCGATATCAAAAAAACTTGGTAAGTTGATGAAGATAAAGAAGATGTTGGGCTACGTGCTTATTAAATGAAACCTATGAACAAGATTTCATCAAAAGTGTTATTGAATTGTACTAATGAATTAGCGCCACATTTTGTTAAAATTTTTAACAATATCATTAAAACAAATACATATCCACCATTTTGAAAGTTCACAAAATAACACCTATACCTAAAAATAAAAATGCGTCAATGCCAGTAATGTACAGACCTATAGCTGTATTATCAGTCATCGATAACGTCTTCGAAAAACTTATGTATAATCAAATTTCATCATTCATGTATTCCAATAACATTCCCAATGACTTTCAATACGGATTTAGGAAAGGGTGTGGAACAGAGGAAGCTGTAATCAATGTAATCGACTTTATTTGTAAAAGCTTAGCTGGAGGACACAGTAAGTAAGGCATTTGATCTTATAGACCATACTATTTTATTGGAAAAGTTAAAAATATATGGATTCCAAGGAAAAAGTCTCTTGCTTTTGAAAAGTTATTTAACTAACCGAACCCAATTTATGCAAATTGGGGAACATAAAAGTTCTACGCGACAAGTTTTACATGGAGTTCCTCAAGGAAGCGTACTTGGCCCATTGCTGTTCATAATTTTTCTTAATGACTTACACAACCTTGATCTTACTGGTAAAATCTTTATGTATGCCGATGATATTTGATTGTTTTATCCCTATAAACATGAAATGGCTGTTAAAGCATATATTGAACGAGATGCTGCTTTAATTTGTGAATTTATGAGAATAAATAAACTTGTCTTAAATGCAAATAAAACACAACTATTAAGGTTTAAGCCAAGCCGTCATAATAGCAATTTTTCCGTTTTTGTTGATGGAAAAGAAATTTATGAAGTTAACTCAATTAAATACTTGGGCTTAAATATTCAAAATAATCTTGGATGGAATACTCATATATATAACCTTAAAACAAAAGTTTCCCAAGCTGTTGGCGTTTTATATAAGTTTAAAAATAAGCTAAACTTTTAATTTATAATGCAACAATCCAAAGTCATTTAAATTATTTAACTATTATATATGGCTATAAAAAAACTGGTGAATTAAAGGCACTTCAGCGAATGCAGAACAAGGCTATTAAAGTAATACACAAACAATATTCCATTATTATATCCATTAAATTCACTTTATACTTATATAAGCCCCACAATTTTGCCTATACATAGTCTCTATAAAATGCAATTACTTGTTTATGTTTTTAAATGCCTTAATAAAATTGGTCATCACACTATTCGGTTTCTACGAAATAATCATGGAATAAATACTAGAAATAACGGAAGCTTATTAATACCTCTGTGTAGGTTTGAAACAACCAAACAGCGTATTACGTTTATGGGTAGCCGTGAGTTCAATAATGTGCCGCAAAATTTAAAAAATATAACAAAAATATCAGTTTTCAAAAGATTAATAAAAGAATTTATAACTCAACATGTTGCTTAAATTTAATGTAATGAATGATCTTGCTGATAATGTACAAAATTAAAATATATGTATATCATTTGTATTCTATTATTAAAATATTTTATAAGATAAGTAGTATTTATATGTAAATTTTAGTATTTTATAAATAATCCTGCCAACTCGCCTCAATAATGCCTTAAAGGCGCTGGGGCAACTGAAGTGATATGAATTAGTAGGAAGAAATTTATATATAAATAAAAAAAAAAAAAAAAAAAAATGACCTTCAAAATTGCGACATGTACTTTGCGCACAAGGGTACATTGACGAACAACTAGCCAGCCGTACGTTAGGACATAAACCGAATCAGAAAGAAATGAGTTGATCAGTATACTAAAAGTTGATTCAAGGAGCAATATTTTTTAGTGTTACACACATCAACGCAAATCTATAATACACTCTCCACTATTGTGGTGTGGAGAAGGAAAAATTTTCTTTTTTTGTCAAAGGCAGACAAAAGTGCAGACGCTTCGCTGACATTGTCACCAAAACAATAGACAAAATAGCCGAGTTGTGGACACTTGATTCCAAGCTTTCTACAGGGATACGAGTACAAATACTGATGTATGTATGTACTTAATATGTTAATATGTAATGCAATTTTGGGCAGTTCTGGTCACGACTAGGGCTATGTACTTGTAACTAGAAATGTTGTTATTTGGAAAAAAGTGATTTAATCCACTTCAAAGAAATGAGGAGTATTGTTGTTGTGAGTATTGTTTTTTTTTTAATTGTACCAAAAAAGGATCAATTGTACCAGTGTACCAATAAAGTTTTTATTGTACCAAATCTGGTACAATTGTGCTCAAAAATGTTTTGCATATGTATTATGAGAGAATTTTTAAATACAGAGATACGCAAAACTAAGCTTACAATTTTTATTTAAATTTAATTGAAGGAAATTGTTTTGGTTGTAAAACATTTATAATAATGCAGTCCAAGCTACATTTTCTATTTTTTAAATTTAAACAGTAAAAATAGAAATTTTCCAATATTACCGTTAAAAAAATTCAGTGTGACCTGCGTGCATGTTTAAATATTAAAAGTAAAAAACATCTAAAAACAAGCAAGAAAGTAAGTCGGTCGACCATATGATACCCTACACCAAAGTATTTAAAAACACATCATGCTTATGTGTCCATATAAATATTGATTTATCTATGTTTATAAACTTCATGAAAATCGGTTTGAAAGTTTGTGGAAGGCAGAAATTGCCCCCTACCTCCCCTTGTGGTCCTATTTTTGAAAAACTGTATAGCTAATGTGCATATAGATATGGATCTACCTATGTTTTTAATTTCATTAAAATCGGTTTAAGAGGCAGAAATTGCCCCTATCTCCCCTCGTGGTCCTATTTTTTTAAAAATGCATACATTTTGTGTCCATATAGATATGGTTCTATCTATGTTTTGAATTTCATTAAAATCGGTTTGATAGTTTCTGAGAGGAAGAAATTTCCCCCTATCTTCACTTGTGGTCCTACGATCCGACTCAAGGCTTGTTCCTTGTGGCAATAAGAACATATGACCCAAATTTTATCAAATTATCCAAAATCGCGACCTGTACTTTGCGCACATGGTTACATGGACAGCCAGCCAGCCTGCCAGCCAGCCCGCCAGCCAGCCTGACAGCCGGACGGACATCGTTAGTTCGACTCAGAAAGTGATCTGAGTAGATCGGTATACTTTAAGGTGGTTCTAGGACCAATATACATATAAAGGCGTTACACACATCAGCACAAATGCATAATACCCTCTCCACTATTGGGGTGTGGGTATAAAAACTCCACTAAAATCTTCTAAATTTATGATTTTATAACAGTTTCATAAAAGCCTTCAAATATTTTTAAAATTTTTTTACTTATTCTACACACTGTATTTGAGACAGGATTAACACAGTTTCCGTACATGAGCATTCTTCGCTCTCTGACGGGCAACTAAATTGTTTGCTTCAATGAGCATCACTCATTCAGAACTATTTCCAAATTAAAAAAAAGTTACTTATAAAATTTTTCCAAGAGCAGTGTCAACAGCCGACGTTTAGAGGGCATTTTCTCAAATTAATGTTAATAAAATCAAATAATAATTTAGATTTTCCTTCGGTATGTTATTTGGACTTTCTAAAAAAATAATTTTAATTGCACAAATTTATTACAAACAATAGATATGGAAATTATAATTAATTTAAATTTGTACAACTTATGCCCAATTTTCAGGATAGTATTTAAATCTATATTAAGTTAATTTTCATAACAAACTTAAATCGTGTTTGAATACAGATTGGTTTTTTGAGTTTTATTTGAAAAGTCTTATTTAATTAAAATAAAAGTATGGTAGCACTACTAAATACAAGAAAAAAAATATAAAAAAGTGTATTTATTTACAAGGTTGTCTGAAAAAACAGCTGACTGTTAATGCTTTGCCTGTTGTTTTTGTATTGTTCTGATATTGAGGCCACCTTGCTAAAATATTACAATGGAAACTTAAGTTGAAATTAAGTGTACCACATCGGAGACTTAAGCGCCACTTAAATTTTTAGTGAAGAAGAGAATGTGTGATATCTACTATGATCTCTATGTGTGATGATTTAAATATTTTATACATATATATTTCTTTATTTCGGTCCTTTTCTACTTAATTTTATCAACATTACATGGATTTAATTTGACTGCAGATGGTATCGAATTTACTTCAATAGTGGGATGATAACGATCTTCAGGCAACGTTATTGGTTCTGATTGTGCAATAATGCAATCACCAGATTATTAGCAAACAACAATTCAAGCAGTTTAACAAAGTCGTCATGAATCATTTGACTAAGAAAAAAACCAAGAATTGCACTCAAGAAGTCTTCATGACAGTTTTTGTTTTTGACAGGGATTAAATAAGGCGTATCAGACGAATGCGTCCATAATATTAAGGGCAAGTTGAAATCACCAAAAACTAAAATAAAGTCATCATTATTAAGCATAACAGAATTAATAACTTGCCAGTTTCGGTGAATGTAATTGAATCATAGGTAAAGTCATAACTATGAGCCATACAAATGATTATAATGCAATTTACATGTTCATTTTCAACGTTCATGTGGGCAAAATCACTGTAAAAATTGAGCACAGATTCAATTTCAAATTAACAAACAATCTTTTCAAATGTCTTTATGAAACATGTATAATGGACCAACATTTCGAATTAAAGCTTTGTTAAGTCTTTTTACTACACGTTTTAAGCTTCGTTTATAATGATAGTAACAATTTAACTTTTCTTCCATCTTATTTTTTTTGTTTCAAAAACTTTTGTGCCATGTATGTGACCCTAAAACTCAAGAACCGCTGGACCGATTGATACCAAACTTGAAGTATTAATTATTTTAATCGGTGGCTAGGTTTCTCTTAAGTTTAACCCCGAAAAGTAGTGCTGTGTCGTGATATTTAATTTTTTTTTATTTATGGTACGATTTGGCTGAAATTCACAAAATATATTTATTAAACTAAAATAAGTTTCCTGATGAAATTTTGACTTGGCAGATAGTGCTGGAGTTAAGTTATAAACAAAATTCTACAGTATTAAAATTTTTATTTTTATTTAGAAAATCCCAAGCAGCGCCGGGACAAACAGCTTGTTTAATGTATTTTCCTTTTTTTTTTTAATTGTCTAATACTTTTACTTCAGCAACAATTTGTATGAAATTGCAAATGACGTTTATAATAATATATGTATGTATATTTAGTTTTGAATGAAAGTTTTAACAATATGTTTAAAAAAATGATAATAAGTATGTACGTAATCTTGTTCTTGGAAAAATTTGCAAACGTTTTCTTGATGGATTCTGCGTGTGCCAGGGAATAAAATTGCTGTGCAAATGTTGATGTCAGTGTGAATCTGGCCTTATTCTTAATATTTTTAGGTTTTTTTTACTTTTACGTCTTCTATGAGGAGCATTAAAGTCTTTTTCAGTTTCTTTTAGAATTTTTAAGTAAATAACTTTCAAAGAAAAACAGACATCCAAAACTGTTCAGTAACCATTTATTTTAACAATAATTTAAAACGATATAATTTTATTATATCGTTGATACAAGAAAATGCAAATAAAAAAAAAAAATAATTTTATTTAATTTTTTATTTTGCTTGTGTAAGCTGAAATAAATAAATTTGTGGGTAATTTGTTTAGTAAAGCTGGTAGAACAACACTAAGAGCTAAAAAATCAGTGCAAGTTAAACTCTCTTTTTGGTTTAAAAGTGCGTTTAAACCAGCAAATCTAGAATTCAGTTCACTCTAAACGCATGAAATTAGACTTTTAAACTATCAATACAATATGAATTTGACAACATTTATCGTAGTGGTGCCACATTATTATTTTTTGAACCATATAGTCCGATGACTTGTGTGTTAATTCATGCAAATCATGTGCCGAACGAACTGTAGGCAACCGGACGGGTCACAGGTTGCGGATAGTGAACGGCCTAACGATATAAAGGTAAGCTGCGCAAAAGTGTTTTTTTTTTACAAATAAGCAGTCCCGGACAGCCAGCGGATGTATGCCAAGATTGCTCATCCGAGATATTATGATTAACGAAACCTCAAATAACATGAATGAACTATCTGATCTACCATTGACGACATTTAGCATGAAAACAAGGACACGATTTAATTAGGCCCTATGCTCCTTATAGGATGGATGGGAAGATATATATGTATATATATATATATATATATATAGTATATTTACAGCTGTTAAGTTTAAACTACATATAAATGTTAGTTTAGTTCAACTAGACCAATGTTTAAACATTCATTGACTTATAATTATGTGACCTTTGAATTTTGTATCGGTTTTTTTGTTTTTGCTTTTCACCTTGTGTTGTAAGTACGGTCTATAGGTTTTAAGTATTTTGCGTCATTGTAGAAATAATTACTTAGTGTGATATTGTGATGTTGCTTAATTTTTGCTGGTGTTGTTGGCCTGTTTATGCCATTTATTTATTGCAGTGTTTTTAGGCTGTGTGTTATTATTTAATGTTGTGATGTGTTGTTGACGTTGATGGTATTGACATTCTTGTTAACGCGTGAGCTGTTGTTAACATGCGTGCTGTTTTAGTTAAAGTCTAGTTTAATTCTGGCTCAGTACTAGTTCCGTTTTATAAGTTGATTACGTATGTCGGGACAACTAAAGTTGAGTTGGCCAGCAGCGAAATCAGGCAACGCTGCTCATGTTAAAATAAAAAAATATTTAGATTAGTTAAGTTAAGTTCTAGCACAATTCTAGTACAGTTCTAGTTCAGCTCTAGTTTCGTTTTAATTTAGTTGTACTTCAGTTCTAGTTCAGTTCTTGTTCGGTTCTAGTAGGAATACTCATTAAACTTCGTTGCAAACGGTTGTGTTTTTCTACTGGTGCCATAAAGACAAACAAAATCACCCTTAAAACTTTAAATTAAAACAATCAAGTGTACAAAAAAGAAAAAGCAAAGTGCCACCAAACGAACAACCCATAAATAAAGAAATTACTTCGATTAAAATAACCAATTTTTAATTAAAAAAATATTTAAAATTCAATTAAAAATTAAAAGTGAAGAAAAAAAAAGAGAAGAAAAAAAAAATAATAAAAAATAATAAATAAATCAAGAGTTCCAAAAAATAAAAGAGAAAAAAAATGAGTCAATCAAATCAAATTATATGCAACCATTGTAATATAGCAATAACATCTATAAATTATGTTAAGTGTTACAATTGTAACTCTAACTACCACTTCTCTACCTGCTCTCCGTTGTCCGAAAGCACATATCTTAGTATGTATGGTGAGAGAAAAACGTCATGGAAATGCCAAATATGCAAACCACGAAGCAAATCCCCTAACAACATGTACCAAGCAGTTGTATTTGATGAAACAAACAACAAAAAACAGGCACGAACTGATGACGATGATCAGAATTTAGAGAAAGATCAGGCCAAAAAATATAAAGAGACAATGTCATTGACCTCTGTCAACAAAAAATTAGACTCTTTTCAGTCGGATGTAACTGAATTTAAATCAGATCTGAAAGAAGTCAAAGAGACAATGGAAAAACTCTCAGCAAATATTAATGCATCAAATCTTCAAATTAAAAAAGAAATTCAATTCGCACTTAGTACAATAACAACAACTTTAACAACAAGAAAAGGGATCAACAAATAGACATATTGGATGCACGCATAAACAAACTGGAGCAGAAAATGATAAATCAAAACATTGAAATAAAAAATATAACAAATACAGAGCTCTCTGCTGTCGAAGTCATCAAAACAATTGGCACATCCCTTAATGTAGAAATAAATGAAAGAGACATTAATAAAGCATATCGCTTAAAAAAACAAAAAGAAAAAATAATAGTGGAATTCACCTCGTTTGGTAAAAAGAATGAATTAATGGGCAAAATAAATAAACATAGAGTAGAATCAAAAATTGTAAACAATAATGATGATAGTGGGGACAATAACAACTTTATATACATAAACGACCAACTTACATTTAGTAACCGACGCCTTTTATGGCTAGCAAAAACCAAGGCCAAGGAAGCAAAATGGAAATTTGTTTGGGTCCGAAATGGAAATATATTTGCCCGTAAAAACGAAAATGCCCCACTATTTACTATCAATAACACTTCTGATATTGAGTTAATAAACTAATTAATATTCTGCATAGATATATACAAAAAAAAAAAAAAAAAAAAAAAATCAAAAACAAACAAAAAATGAATAAAAACCAAAAACAAACAAACATTTAGTAATTTCAATGAGATAAATAAAGAATCCTTAAGTTATCCCATATCATTAATATATATGAACATACGCTCCCTCAGATTAAATTTCTCATCCTTCCTAGTGGCAATTAATAATATAATAAGCAGAATAAAATTCATCGTCTTAGTTGAAACAAATATATTGGACAGTGAAACCCCCTTTTACAGTATACAAGGCTTCAACTCTGTATTCTTTAACAGAGAAGGCAAAGGTGGAGGAATTGCAGTATATATAGCAGAAAGCCTCACATTTAGTAAAATCTCCTTAAACACAATATCATTTGAAACGATTCAAATAGACGTTAATATCAATAACAAAATTACATCTCTTCTTTCCATCTATCGTCCCCCACATGAAAGAGTTTCCTTGTTTATGAGTGAACTAGATACGATAATAAATAAAATTAAAAAAAAACAAGAGATAATATTAGTGGGAGATATAAATATTGATATCTTAAAAGAAAACAGCACAACAACAACATATCTTAATATGACAACATGTAATGGTTTAAAATGTATGGTAAACGAATGTACACGCGAAGATATAAAGAGAAACACAAGAACATGCATTGACCATCTCTTTTTAAAAACTAATGAAACAACAGCAACACAACCACAAACATCAATAGTGATGACAACAATATCGGATCACTATTCGCTCTTTTGTTGTGTTAACAAAGAAAAAAACAGTCAGGTAAAGGAAAACATATCTAGACAGGGGCCAAAGTTTAATAATTTCAAAATAAATAAAAAAATACAAGAAACGAATTGGAGCGCAATTATGAATCAAACATCTTATACAAATAATCTCTACAATAAATTACATGAAACCTTGAATGAAATATACAAAAACTCACTAACAATTAACAAAACAAGTGTAAAGAGATCAATTAACCCATGGATAAACGATGAAATAGTTAAATATTGTGATATTAGGGATCAACTTTTTAAAAAATGGCGTAATAATCATAGAAATAAAAGATACGAAGAAGAATACAAAAAGTTTAGAAATACTGTGAACAAAAAAATAATATATTATAAAAACAACTATTTTAAAAAAAAATTTATTGAAAACAGAAACGATATCCGCGCGACATGGCAGCTCTTAAATGAGATAATTGGAAAAACTAGG
The DNA here is from genome assembly GCA_930367215.1 of Pollenia angustigena. NCBI lineage: Eukaryota > Metazoa > Arthropoda > Insecta > Diptera > Polleniidae > Pollenia > Pollenia angustigena. Next base: position 169,300,635 of record OV884059.1, on the reverse strand, counting down.
ACAAACATTGACAGTGTCGTAATAAAAAATTTTAAAACATATAATATAGATAATGTATTGAACAATTTTGCAACAAATTTAAGTAAAAATGTAAAAAAAAATAATACACTGATGCAATATTAAAACACTAAACATTACACAAATCTCAACCCAAAACACAATTTATATGGATTACCCAAGTGAAGATGAAATATATAGTATCATTAACACACTAAACATAAACAAAGGAGCAGGGATAGATGGTATACGTCCAAAAGACCTCAAAATGAACGCAAATGCTCTAACACCAATAATCACTAAACTAATTTACTCTAGCTTGGAAAATGGTATTGTACCAGAATTGCTAAAAACCTCCTTAATAAGACCGGTATATTAAAGCGGTAATAAAACGGACTTCAATAACTACAGGCCAATAGCTATATTATCGGTAGTGGATAAAATATTAGAAGAAGTAGTAGTGAAAAGGATAAGAAATTTTCTGCAAAAATATAAAATTATTCAAGAATACCAGTATGGCTTCCAAAAGGGTAAAAATATTAATAAGCTCTTGGGGAATTTCTCAACATATATAAACGGATGTTTGAGTAAAAAAATGCATGTACTAGTGCTGTACATCGACTTCAGCAAAGCGTTTGACACGTTGTCACACACCAAAATAATAGAAAAACTTGAAAAAAACGGCATAAGAGGTAGCATACTTAAATGGTTCACAAGTTACTTAGAATGTAGAGCGTATCGCGTAAAAATTAATAACAGAACAAGTAACATAATAACATACGAGTACGGAGTTCCACAAGGATCTAAGCTGGGACCGTTAATATATATTATTTATGCGAATGACATGCTGAAAGTTATTAAAGAAGGCAAAACCTTCGCTTATGCAGACGACACACAGTGCTTTGGCCCATAGACATAAATAAAAAAAAAAAACAAGTCTTATATTGTGCTTAAAAATGTACAGATCGATAGATAACAAAATAATTAAAATGAATTTTGAAGAATTTTTAAGATTTAACTCTTTTTGGCGGCGCTAGAGGGCGCCAAAGTTTGAGAATTTATAGTAAAAATGACCAAACAACTACTTGAGTTTTACATGCTTTAGGAAAACTGTTGTAAAACTGTTGTTTTTTAAAGCACGAGATTGAAATTTTTTTTTGTAGTAGTTTACTATATTTAGAACTAACTGTAAAAAATTTTTATTGATTTATTTTCTCATAAGTGTTTTTTTTATTGGTTTGAAAAATGCTTATTATTTACTTAAGCTCTAAAAATTTCTTAACTTTGATGGAATATTAAAAAGAAAAGAAAAATATGGTCTATGGGTTTTTTTCTGATTTCGAATATTTAGACTGTTTTCTAATAACTACAAGAAAAAAAATTTTAAAAATTTTACCACAACTTGAAAAAAAAAATTCTTTTTTAAATGGCTATTTTCATGATTTTTCATCAAATTTTGATAGTTTTCAGGAGTTTAAAAGACAATTAACTACAAATACTGTGAAATATTAATTCAAACTTATACCATTCAATAAAAAACAACAAAAATCAAAATATGTATAAAACATTTTTTGTGTTTGTCTGCATTTTACGGCATAAGAGGGCGCTGAAATCACAAATGCCCTTGGTTTTTTATTGTTTCAAGAAAATAATTGTAAAAAATTCATTTTCTGGATTACGAGATTCAAATTTTTTTCTGTAACACCTTACTATATTCTTAACCATCTATAAAAAAATTTTACTGGAATTATGCTCCTATACATATTTTTTAATGGTTTGAAAAATGCTTATTATTTAGTTAAGCTCTAAAAATTTCTTAACTTTGATGGAATATTAAAAAAAAAAGAAAAATATGGTCTATGGGTTTTTTTCTGATTTCGAATATTTAGACTGTTTTCTAATAATTACAAGAAAAAAAATTGAAAAAATTTTACCACAACTTGAAAAAAAAATGTATTTAAAAAAATGCTATTTTCGTGATTTTTGCTCAAATTTTCATAGATTGAATTAGCTTAAAAAAAATAAACTAGGAACATAATAAGAAATATTAAGGTATTAAAGTGGTTTTATGTATTTATAATGAAACGTAACTAATAACTAAAATAAATTTCAGGGTGCTTGTCCGAAGAAGCATTGGAAGCCAACCACAAAATCGTGAGAAAAACCAGACTGTCCCACGACGACACTCATAAAGATTTAATGACTCATTTAATACTTTCCTTAGATCCGTTGTTATCTTCAAAAAGGAATCCAAAGACTAAAAAAAATATATTTTTTGAAGAAATTGAGAAATATATACTGAGAGAAAATGTTGATGAACCAGCTAAAGATGACGAAACAAATGTTTCGTTGAGCGGCAATATTTTTTTCGAAGAATCCAGTACTGAAGATGATTTATTCTAATAAAAAACTTACCATATGTATGTAAATGTAATAAATAAATTAGTTTAAAGAAAATTAATTAGGAATATAATAAGAAATAATTCCAAATAATTCGTAGTATCGGCTCAGAATCACTAAAAATATTAGTATTTACATACAAATTGGCGACAATGACTTTTACTATAGCTACTATGTCATGACAAAATGTGTTCCAGGTAGTTCCAAATTAAACCATAGGTTCCATATAAACCCTCATCCAAAAAACTCGTGTATGTAGATGAAGATATCTAAATAATATTCGGCAGTAAGAACTTTTAAACGAATCTTAGCCTCATAACATAATTTTGTTCTGGCGGGTCCATGATTGCCCAAATGGATTTCACTCTTTGAAATTTGATTACACTCTAGCAAATTTGTTTTTAAATACTATGCTGTAGGGAATCACATGGTCCGGTTTGTTCGATTATACTTTCTTACTTGTTATTTTTGCAAGAGCATTTTAAGCGTTTTTAACACATTTTTCATTAAATGATGTTTTTGTATTTTTCACATTATTAATCCGATTCTACCAAAATTTGGCATACATATATATCTAACAAATATCAATTTTCATACCAAATTTTATTACAATCAGACAATTTTTGTAAGTGTTATAGCATTTTTAAGAAAAAGGATATATGGCAGGACCTTGAGTCCTTGTTCAGATTTAAATGAAAATTTACACACACGTTGCTAGTAGTGTGTGTATCAGTATGACCATTCTTTGTAGTTTTGTGGGCATTATTGAAGCTAAAATTGCATTTTTCCATTTCAGGACACATGGGAGGTAGGCGTGTCCTTGGACCGATTTGTCCAAAAATTCATATTTTTCTTAACTAAGCTATTTTATGCTAGTGTACCAAATTTCAAAAATTTCTGACAACTCCTTCTATTTATGTCCCTTCGTTATATGGGGACAAAGCACTGTGCGACACCGCCATAGTAGTTGCAGACACAAATTTATCAAAAGCAAAAGATTTAATGCAAAAGCAATTAGATATTGCAACAAAATGGAGCCACGACAACGGACTTATCATAAACGCTAGTAAAACGAAAATAATGCACATTAAGCCGCCTCATTTTACAAATTCAACGGTTGAACTAAAATACCATACTACAGAATGTATACATAAATTAAACATCAGCAGCACAAATCTAATGGATACATGTTCAACTATTATAGAAAAAGTACCAGTTTATAAATATCTTGGAGTATACGTTGATGAAAATTATAAATGGAAGAAACACATATAACAACTACAAATAAAGCTTCGAAAAGCATCGTACATGCTTTATCACTTGAGCAACTGCGCTACGTATAGTGTACTTTTACAAGCCTACTACGCACTAGCTGAATCATACATCAGACACGGTATTGCAGCGTGGGGAAATGTAAAGTACAGCAGCACCTTACAAAAAACTCAAGACAAAATATTAAAAATATTGTGGAAAAAAAAACACCAGGCAAATAATAACGTAGTTCAGCAAATAACAAACATCAACATGTTAAATTCCATAGCTTCACAACCCGCAATGCACCACACAAACAATTAAACATTCAACGGTGCTAAATCCCTACATCTCTTAAACGTGAAAAACATATATTACACCACATTAAAAAAAGAATTCTACAACGACACAAGATTTCTTAAGCCAATCGATCATGCCCAAAATACTAGAAGACGTGCACACGGACGTTACAAGGTCGATAGATACATTAATGAGTATGGAAGAAGTACCCTCCCAGTGATATTGCCAACAGTATTCAATAAAATACCAACTAATATAATAAATATCAAAAATGAACTTAAAAGAAATAAACTCATCAAAAACCATTTAATAAATTTGCAATGAAGTTATTATTATATATCAAATAATTAGCTTAAGCATAAAAAAATTAAAAATTTTTTATTTTTAATATACATAGATTATAAAAATTATTATTATGCATTATCTCCTGCAGACAAGCTCATAGCTTCGCGGGACTATCATGAAAATTTTTTTTTGTAATCAAAATATTTTAAATAAATAAATAAAAAAAAAAAAAAAAAAAAAAAAAGTTCAGCTCTAGTTCAGTTCTAGTTCAGTTCTAGTTCAGTTGTACTTCAGTTCTAGTTCAGTTCAGTTCTAGTTCAGTTCTAGTTCAGTTCTAGTTCAGTTCTAGTTCAGTTCTAGTTCAGTTCTAGTTCAGTTCTAGTTCAGTTCTAGTTCAGTTCTAGTTCAGTTCTAGTTCAGTTCTAGTTCAGTTCTAGTTCAGTTCTAGTTCAGTTCTAGTTCAGTTTTAGTTCAGTTCTAGTTCAGTTCTAGTTCAGTTCTAGTTCTAGTTCAGTTCTAGTTCAGTTCTTGTTCAGTTCTAGTTCAGTTCTAGTTCAGTTCTAGTTCAGTTCTAGTTCAGTTCTAGTTCAGTTCTAGCTCAGCTCTAGTTCAGTTCTAGTTCAGTTCTAGTTCAGTTCTAGTTTAGTTCTAGTTCAGTTCGAGTTCAGTTCTAGTTCAGTTACAGTTCAGTTCTAGTTCAGTTCTAGTTCAGTTCTAGTGCAGTTCTATTTCAGTTCTAATTCATTTTTGGTTCAGTTATAGTTAAATTCATGTCCTATTCCAGTTCATTTCTAGCTCTCCTTTGTTCTAGTTTTATTCTAGTTAAGTTTTAGTTTAGTTCTTGTTAAGTTCTTGCCGTTAGGCCAGTTGTTAGTGAGCTAGTCTATTAGTGCGAGAGTTGCGGGTTCAATTCTCTTCAGAGACTAAGCAGTTGCTATGGCCCTGTTTAATAAATTTTAATAAAAAAGAAAATTTTCAAACAAACAAAAAAAAAAAAAATACAAAATATTTTCTATTATAATTTTATTTCTATTTTACAAAAAAGTTGTATTGTTGCCTTCCAATTAAAGCTTTTTTGAATTTTGCAAGTCAGGCAGTGTGATTTTTGCCCAAACATGAATTAAATAAATTTTTATATGACACACGAATTAGGACAAAATGTTTAATGCTTTTAAATCTTTTGGTTTACTTTTAAATCAATTCGTTTTTTTAGTTTATGACATGTCTTTTTCAAATGCTCTAACAATGTGTTGCCTTTTGGAAAGACTTCTTTTCATACAAAAACATACACATTAACGAGTACTTTTACTGTGATAAATCCCAACACTCGTGTGTAAGTGTGTGATATTATGAGAATATTATTTCTTCATTGCCATTTTACAAACAATTTACAGAGATTTTTATGAAGTGTTGCCTGTCACAGACATTTTATTAGAGCTATTAATTTAAGTGGCATTGACGTTGGACACTTTTCACACACAGGGTATACCTAAATAAACGAAAAAAAAGTAAAATCTTTTTTATTTATTTTATTTGTAAACAAGGGATACTACGAAAGTTAAGCATAAAAGAACGATTCTGTCTATCAGAATAAATACTTTGACATACATAGAAATTTTTACAAACATTCGTGCGTATGTACTTACGAACATGTACTACAACGATTCCTTCTATAAAGGTTGACAGTAATAAAAAAGTAAATGTGTTAGTAAGAATGACATGACAGTATTTAACAAAAAATATAAAAAAAATACAAAAAAAGGAAATGTATTGTATAAATAGGGTGGCGCGAAAGAAACGAAGAAGTTTAAAAATTTGTTAATTTCTTTATTTGAAAGTCAATTTATTTAATTTAGTTTAGAAGTAAAAAATTAAAAATAACATCGTAAAAATAAGTGGTGTTATTTCTTATGGTATGTTGAGACCTTACGAATATTGAAAGAAAAAATCCAAAAAAGCGTGAACAGTAAATTTTTCAAACTTTATTCTTATTTTTAACAATTTATATTGATTTACCATACATTATTTGTTAGATGATAATTGTATAGTGTTATTTAGAAACTGTTTAATGATATTTGAACTAGCCAACCGTTTTGCAAAAGCAAATAATTTTTTTAATAAAACTAGTGGTTCGTGAACATAGGTTTAGATTCGCCTATTCTTTTGGAATATTTAGAGCTGTTGCTCGAATTATACTAGATAAAATACTAGATAAAAATACTAGATAAAAAAACGGGGGGCGGACTCAACCGCTGAGCGCGGGCAATTATTATCGCTACCCTTAGAAATAATGAGTTTCTTGAAATATTTCGTAACAGCTAGGGATGTCAATCCCACAATTTCGATCGCGTTGATCCCGGGAGTTTCAGGATTATGCGAATCTCAAATCACGGGTTTTTTGTTTTGTTATGCAGAAATTTTCGGAATTCAGCTTATCCTAAAACTGTTTACAAAATATTTATTGTTTTATCTTTTTTAAACAAACCAATTCAGCATGACTTTCCCCCGTGAGAAGAAAGGGAATACAATATGGGGACTCGGTTGTCATATTATTCTATCACATTTAGTCCAGAATTGTTTGCTATTGAAATTAAGCCAGATCGGTACATAAATGGCTGTGATATGACAAAAAAAACTACGACTGTCTCAAATTTTTTGCATAAAATCCCAGGCAAAAGCATCTTGGTTATCAATACACACACACGAAATGTGGGCAGGATTGGAGAAGTGGGCGTGCAACAAAATAAACTTAATTATTTCTAAAGAGGTTTCTGTTCTTATCGCACCATGGTAACAGGTTTAAAGGATTCGGCCTAGCATAATAAAGCACTCTTAAATGTTTTTATTTACTTTGAATCTATTAAGGTAATTGAATAAAATATATATTTTATTTCAATTTTTATTTTTATTTTTTCCTAAGGAAGCTTTAACATGAATCATTTCAAGCGTAAGTACTTTACTACGCCAAATCGATGACACTAGTTATTTTATTCTGGTCAGAACGCCTACAGAAAAAATTATCAGTAGTTTTTTCTCAACTAAAAAAATTGTTTTGAATGTATTTCAATTTAATTAATGTGATAATTGAATCAATTATTTTTTTTTTGTTAAAAAATACATTTTTAATTAAAATATTTGTTAAATAACAAAAAAAATTTTTCGTTTAAAATTAAATTATTAAAACTTGTAGAATTTTTGTTCATTAACACATTGTTTAAAACGGCAAAGTTTGTTGATCATAGTTTTTACTTAAAATTCCCACTTATGCTAAAAAAGTTAAAGTTAACAAACAACACATACAAATTTTTGCTCGGCTTATTGTGTTGTTTAACTAATGTGAACTTTAAATCGCATAAAGGGAATACAATTTTAAATTTTTAAATTTTTTAGTAATGTATATAATCATTTTGTTAATGGGTGCAAAATCAACAAATTGTTTGCTTGATTCTATGAATTTGGTATTTAGAGAAAATTTTTTATTTTTTCTCCCGACCACATTGAAAACCTTTTTAAAAGTTGAGAAAAAATTAATCATTAATTAAGACAAAATCCCAGTTCAATTTATGAAGTATTTATAAAGCTTTCTTGCAAAATTCCTATTTCTTTAATATATCACATACTTTATGCTTAAGCCAACCTTTTGGTTAACATAACTTAGGAATGATTCTATATACAAACAGTATCAATGGTTATATGATTTATATAGTAAAAATAACTAAAAAAAAAAAAAATAATATTTTCACACTCTTTTTGTTAAAAAAACCACAATTTAAATGTTAACATTATTACTGTAGTATTTAGTAGATAATATTTTAGTGAAAGGTGTAAATGAATTTAGTGACTTTAATAAATTTGTAAATTTTTGTGTGTACATTTTTGTTATATTCTTATATGAATACTTTTGCTGGCAAACCCTTTTAAAGCAGGGGTTAATAAACTGCTGTTAAAACCAAAAACTGTCGAACAAAAAACGAAAATTTGTTTAAAATTTTCCACTTTTTTAGTTGGTTTGACATCTACTGTTTACATTTAATGAATGAGAAGTAAAAGCAACATTTTTTTTTTGCCAATGACGAATGAAAAAGTGGAAGAAATGGCAAGTTTTCTTCTTTGACTACAGTTTTTTAAACCCTGCTTTGAAGTTTTTTTTTTAATAAATATCTAATATATAAAAAGAATTTATCTCTTTATTTAAGCAAAAAAAAAAAAAAATATATATATCTGAAAAAATCCCGGGATCCCGTATTTTTCCCCGACTTTAGCGGATCCCTTGATTTTATTTTTTGAAATCTTGAATCCCGGTTTTTACGATCGGCTTCCTAAGTAACAGCTTATAAGTTAGCTTTGTAACTTCATCATCGTTAAACAAGATTTGTGAATTGCTTTTCACAGCCACTGCCGATAAATTACTTAAAGATTTTTCGTTGTCCATATTTAGAGTTTTGTTAATGGGCGAAGCCATTTAACTAGACATGAATTTCTAAATTAATTATGAATTTAAGTTTTTTTTTAATACGAACTAAAATGATCAATTTGCCAAGTCTTCTTAAGAACAACTGTAATACGTAAATTAAATCCACATTAAAATAAAGTTATTTTTGAGCCACCCTGTACCAATTTAGAGCATGAGAGAGAATATTTAGCTTATCAAAAGTTAAATTGTTTAGAATGATGTTATAAGCTTATAGTTATGAGCTTATAACTGGACAATATACATCATTTTAAGGATTACATACACTTACACATGCATGCCCGCATTCATAAACTTAAGTATAAAAACTGATGTGGATATTGCTTACAAAAATGTACGATTATTTTTGCTGGTATGCTTTTTGGACGTTTGTGTATTTGTGTTTTTATGTATAAAAGGTAACACATGTTAGAACAATATAAAACTGAAATAAGCTTTGAACATTTTTTAAAGATCCTTTTGTGTATTCATGAGTGTGTGTGTTTTTATTCTTCTTTTTTTTTTTTTTTTTGTTTGATGGTACTTAATCGTTTGTTTGGTTAACTTGATAGAGACATAAAATTAAGTAGAATGAGTTCAAATAAAATAGTAATTATTTGATGACTAAACTGAGCATAAGGAGTGCAACTTTAAATAATTACGTTATTTTTAAGTTAATTTTTTTTAATATATTGAAAAAACTGTAGATCCATGTACTTGTATGTATCCCAAAAAAATTGATACAAATTAAGTACGAGGTGTGAACTAGTGCTGGGATACTATCGATATTTTCTACGATCGATATTTATCGATAGTTCAGTTTTCACTTTCGATATATCGATATTACTATCAACTGAATGTTTGTACTTGTGCAGGAAAACTTTAAATATTTTTTTATATGGCTACAGTCCGTTGTTTTATCACTTTATTTAATGTACGAGACGTATGTATATATACACACGTTATTTTAGATGTCAGTTTTTTAAAACTTGATAAGTACCTTTCTGAAAGAACCGAAGTAACAGGGACTATAAGATATTCCATTGCAACTTGAAAAAATTTTCTTAATTCTAAACCTAAAAAGGTAATCAATCTAGCGGACTTATCCTCTAATGGTCGTTCATTGTTTTGTCCTATGCTTGCAATTGCATTTGGATTTGCATTTTTTTTAAAACATTACAAAAATATTTGACATTCCCTATATAAACATGTACAATTTTCGACTTAAAGGCCTTTAATCCATACCACTTGCCATTCTTGTTATTTGTATTCATTGCTGTAATTCAGCGCGAATTAATAACAGCATGTAAAAATTTGCTGCAAAAAACTGTGTCTGTATAGCTGCTGTTAGATGTCTTCATAGCTGTATTTTAAATAATAAAAATATCGATATTTATATTTTTCCTATCGATATTTTCGATATTTTAAGACTATCGATAATATCGATAGTTTCCCAGCACTAGTGTGAACACATTACAATAAATATAAATCATACGCACACGGAAATTTAAATTCTGCTCATGAAAGTATGCTACTATTTTTTTTATATGAATGTGAGGTAAAGTCAAGTTAACTTATGCGTATGAGTACTTTTAATAACTACAATATAAATATCAATTATACGGAATAAAATTATGTTTTTGCTTATTTTTCATCCATTTTATTTTAAGTTCTCATCATATAATTTTATTTTATTTGATGTTTTCTTAATGCTCTCCTTTATTTGATCTTTCATTTTCTATAACGAATATAAAAATACAAAAACTGTGTATTAGAGAGGACGAACGTTGTGTGGCCTTTTTTCAAAGTGAATGCATGGCCTAATTTGGTTCCTTTGTATATAAACGATTTTAATATGAAGTTTGGTGCCGATTAAATAAAGAAACTTCGAGGCGGAAACTGATTAAAAATTTGAATAATGAATACAAGGCGTATTTAAATGTCGGAAAAGTTTAATTCTAGGTGAAAAATTAATCTAAATGCTGATAAATACAATCAGCGTTACCGTTGTGATACTAAAGTATCAATTTGAACCTTTTTCGACGGTGTTGATACCTTTTATGACCCTTTTTTTAAGTTATACTTTTGTATCATTATCACCTATTTTGTGACACTTTTTGACCCTTTTTTGGAAATTGCTCTCACATTTTGTTTTTTGTCAACACTGCGGAACAGAAGTCCTAAACAAATGTTTTCGAAATAAGCATTGCTTGATATGGAACAGACTCAAAGTATTAACTTACAATTCCATGCTTTCTTCTCCTTGATTTTTGATAGTAAAGTACAATTTCCCTAAGAGCAAACATAACTCTTATAAATATTTGTTATTTTTTACGGTGGTTTCTTTTCAAAACAAAAATTTTACATTTTATTAAAAAAAAATGCAATTTGGTGTTTTGCTCTCTTAAAGAGTAGCATGTTTTATTCAAAAAAAATTCGCCCTTAATAATGGCAAAAGGTATTGAACTTTTCGCCTCCTTTTAAATCGACAGTGTTGAGAGTGCCCTAACAGGAATGAAAACAAGAGGTAAAAATTGCTAAATTAGCGGAAATTCCCATATACATATTTGGTAACAGCGGTATGATAGCAAAGTCTTATATTTATTAAAAATCGTAAAAGCTTTAAAAAATATGACACTTACAGGAACAAAAAGCTTTAATCGAGAAAATGGTTACAATTTGCGAACGATTGCAAAATTTAAAACAAACACTAAAATTTTTGACATCGCTATATCGGAAAATTACACAAAAAGTATTAAAAAATTAGCTATGTATAATGATAAAGAATAAACTTTTTGTCAGGTGTTTAAAACAGGATTCCATAAAAAGTTAAGTTGTTTGAGCTCTTCCTACCTGAAATATTTTTTTTGTGTGTTGCTTATAAAAAAACTTGGTCTTGTTATGTTCATTTAAATGGGAAATACTGCTAATAAAAAACTTGACCCTTTTTTATTGAAATAGCCTTTTTTACCCCTTTTTCTGGAAAATCCCCTTTTTGTGACCCTTTTCGAAAATTTCCAACGGTAACCCTGCATACAATTTAGTTTTCAAGAAAGTATAAAAACCTTAAATCGGTTAAGAAGTAGCCCAATAAAAAATAATGCCTTTAAGATCATATTTTTAATATTATTTTTAAAGAAGTCTTGAGCTTTTAGAAGAAACGAGAAAACAGAATGTTAATTCTTTTCCTCTCTCCTCAAAACTCAAGATTTGAAGACTTAAAATTAAAGAGTGTGAACCAGCACTTATATATAAAAAAATGTCCTCAGGTGATGTCGAAACCCAACAAAGTTTTTAGGGTGTTTTTCAAATCTTCAATTTCCAATTTTTAAAAATGTTCTTTAACAAAATCGAGAGAAGGTGAGATTTGCACATCAGGGACTAGATAAGAACATTTTGGAGAATTAAATTAAAAATTTTTTTTAAAATATCCTTAGGTACAGGTGGGGAGGGCAAAGTTGGGTTTTTATGAAGTTCTAGGAAAATGCGTTTTTTGCACAAAATTTATCAGTAGGATAAAATTCTTCTTTTATTATTGAGTACCACTTGATGCTATTCAGAGTTCAACAGCACAAGATACAAGGACTGTATTCTGAAAACTTTGTCAAATTCGGACCTCGATTTAAGTCAAATCACAAGGTCAAAGGTCAGTTTTTTTTGTGTTACTTTACTACACCGTCTCGTTAGGTTCCTAATTTACCTGTCGGATGACGTTCTCACTCAGCCCTCCGGTTGGTTTAATGATGGAATGGATCCTGTTCAAATCAAAGTCAAGAGACAGGTTTTTTACCCAAGGGTTCTTTGACCAAACAGTTTGAGTTTTGGGTGTCTCCGTATGCCGGGCAATGACAGAGAAGATGTTCCGTTGACTCCTCCTTGCCGCAACTTTAGCATAGGTAATTATAGGGGAGCCCTCACCTTTGGACGTGTTTCACAATGGGCCAGTGGCCAGTTATAACCCCAGTTAGGCTTCTGAAGTTAAGTTTGGACAGCATTTATGCAAGTCGTGTCTTTTTATCATCTACGATGGGCTAGATTTTCCTGATGTCTACATATGTAGTTTCATCAAAGATCCTCTGACTGGTAATAAGATAAAATGTGTGTGCTATAAGTTGCTTACTCCTTGGGAACGAAACACCTATAACATATGTCGAGCCGCTACGATTCAAGGTGGTTCCTGCATGCCTCTGTATCCAGGGAGCCATAGTCGCACAGACTGTGTGAGCTGTATCTCCATTTTGATGGAACTACTATTCCGGATTGTTCTTTACTTAGGGTCTCAAAAAATTTCAATCATTGCCCGTATTCAATGCTATTCACATTACCCGCAACTTGATCGTAATTTTTGAAAAAATATAGCCAATTTTATTTTATGATGTTACTTCACATCATACTTTGCATGTTAGTAGACACATTTGATGTTCGCCAATTATTCTTCGATGTTGAGTTCCCCATATTTTTATTGAGGTGAAAAAAGGCGTCACTGGTCATTATTTGATATGATCATTGTTTCTGAATAATCGAATGCTGACTTTCAAAATTAAATTGAATTCGCATTACCAATAGATAAACATAACTTCTCCCCATTACATATAATAGCTGATGTAGAACAATGTATACAGGCCATGGATGGGAATTTTGATAAAGAAAAGGACGAAGAACAAAATTAGCAAACCATGTATCCGCTTAAAAACACTAAAAAGGATAAGTTTATCCTGACAATTTTTGAGAAAACTAAAAAACTTTTAAGAAAATATAACGACATAATTATTATAAAGGCTGACAAAGGAAATAAGACGGTAGCTATGTATAAAAATGAGTATGAGGGGAAAATGCAACCACTTATAGGAGACAAAAACACCTACAGATATCATACTTGACAACCTACTTGACGATGCAATTACAGAACTAGAAAATACAAATATTTACATTAAATATATCGCCAAATATGTAGACGACATTTTGGCGACAACTCGCATAGTCAATTTTTAACAAACAACACCCTAAAATACAATTTACTACTGAGATTGAGAAAAACGGAGAAATCGCGTACTTAGACTCAAAAATTATACGCAAAAATAATATGATTCTGTTTGATTGGTACACTAAAGAAACATCTTCAGGAAGGTTAATGAATTACCACGCTACACAACCCAAAAATCAAATTATAAACACAGCAAAAAATTTTTTTTCTAGGGTTTACAACATAAGTGATACACAATTTCATAATAAAAACACACACATTATAACAAACATTTTAAAAAACAATAGCTTCCCCACCAAACTCACATCTGCATTGATAGACAATACGATTAAGCAATTTGATAAGAACAGAAATAACCACAACAAATCTGCAAACATAGAAAAAGAAGATAACAAATTTTAAAGTGTAAAACACATACCTGGGTTAACCGATAACAATTATATACGGTCGTCAATAAAAACAAAAAACATCTGTTTTGCATACAAACCCAATTTGATATTAAGTACAATTTTGTCTAGAGTTAAGGCGCCAATTAATAAACAAAAACAAAGTAACATTGTATACGAATTACAATGTGAAGGAAATGACACACAGCAATGTGAGCTAATTTATATAGGAACAACAAAACGTATATTGGAGACAAGAATGGGAGAACACAAGATGGATATAATGCGGAGAAAGAGACAACAGGACTAGCACAACACATTCTACATACTGGTCACACAATTTAGTTCGATGATGTAAAAATTCTAGATATAGAAAATAAAGAAAGAAAGAGGTACACAATTGAAAGCCTAAGAATCCAACAACAAATTAAGAGAACAATGAATAAAGGAAGACACGAACAACATAAATGCGAGTTATATAGTTGCCATTACTTGAGCTGTGATATATTTAAAGTCTAAGTAATATGCATTTAAATATTAGAATTTTGTTTTATATTTGTATGATCCTGAGTTCATCTAAAAATTTTTAATGTGATTAAATTTCATATTGTAAGTCTTTATTGTTTATGTGTTACATTATTGTACTTATTTTATTGTTTTTATAATTTTTAAATAGACAATCCCTGGAAAAAGTCGACAAACAATCGACGAAACGTCGGGAACAAAATATTGTAATTAAAAATTTAAATTTATTTACATTGAAGAAATTTAGGCTTTATTAGTTTGACAAAAATAACATTCATAAATTCATCACTCTGGCCAAAGAAACAATTACAAAATTGAGCAACTTTAGTTCTTTGTTTTGTGTTGAGTCTCTCCATCAAACATTTTCCAAGTTTTTTAAAGTTAAAAAATTCATTGTCTTAATAAATCACAACTAGATAATGCGCGTTTGAAAATGTTTATGCAATGTTATTAAGGAATAGCTTATCCCATCAACAATAAATTTCAAGTGTTTTTATCAAGAATAAAAACTGGGAATTAAGCACGAATAACAAAATGTTTTGAAATTAAAATTTTGTATTCCCAAAAATTGAAATTACTTTTTGATAATAAACAGGCCTAAAAAAAAACTTAATTGACAACATCTTTTGTAAGTTGTTGTTTGTTTTTTATTTTGTTTTTCTTAACCTACTTACATCTACAATTAATGTTGAGAGAATTTAATTGTAGTGGGGAGTGTAAGATGAGATAAACCCACTTTTTTATTGTTGATGTATTTTGTTCAAGCTTTGATATTGTTACAAGTAAAACTGTTGCTATAAGTCTTATACGTTTAACAGTTTTATTTGGTTTAATATCTTTAGTTTGTCTAAAATCTTTGTGGATGAAGTTTCCTGATGATCTGGCCTAAGCAACCAGTGAAATGCATAGGAATAGCTTATCCCATCAACAATAAATTTCAAGTGTTTTTATCAAGAATAAAAACTGGGAATTAAGCACGAATAACAAAATCTTTTGAAAGTTTATGCAATGTTTTAAATCCCAACTTAATGAAAAGCATTTATGGGATACGTATCTCATATTTTTTTAAGTAAACAAAAACAACATTTACTGTACTTATATTTATACAAAAATCAGTTTCGGTTGTTTATAAAGCAACACATCCGTTTCCGTTTAGAAATGTTAAAACTTAGCTAAAATAATTATTTTGTTTTCCTATAACAAAAAAATGCCTAACAAATTTTCCTTATATTTCTACTTTTTTTCATATATGCCACATGAGTTCAAAGTGGCAATTGGCTAGTTGCATGCAACAAAATTTTTCTTTAAACTTTGCTTCTGCAATACCATGACCTTCAATGAATTTTGTAATAATTTATTTTTCTTTTTTATTAAAGATATTTAATTTGAGATTGTTTTTATTTTTTGAAGATTTTTAAGTCATTATTTTAAATTTATACACTTTTTTCCGTTGCAAGTCAAGTCAAGAAGTTTTTTCTTTATTACTTTTTCATGTTGTTCGTGAATACTTGTTTATGATATAAATATCTGCCAGCTTATATTTCTTCAGGTTCTTCTTTTTATCGTTTTGTTTTTTGCCTTTAAACACTCATAAGCAAATTGAGTTCATAAAAATCTGTTGTAGACTTTTATGTAGATTTGCTTGTACTGGTAGGACACACACGTTTTATCATATGTACTTGTAAATATGCAAATATGTTAATATACATACACATTAACAATGTATGTATATTATGCTACTATTACAAGCTTTATGACTTGATATTGTTGGTTGGAAATGTTTTAGTATGTGTATATGTATATGCTTAAACATAGATATTTAAACAAACATACTCATATAACGCTGTCTCGTACGTGCTTTGTTCACACCTTAGTTTAGTTTCCTTGATTAAGTTCTCTACATTGAAAATCGCTAAATTTAAATTCATGATTTAGAATAGTCAATTTGGTTTGGAGTTCATTTTACAAAAACAAAAAAAAAGTATTTATTTGACAACCACCATTTCTTCTCTTAATTACCTCAATTGTTTTTTAGAGTTGTATTTTGATTAGAATAGATCATATGTCGGCTCTCTGTGGCTTACACATATGTATTTCATTGGTCCTAAGGACTTTTAAATCAATAAACTGAATAATAAGCAAATATTTTAAAGTTAATGAGAAATTCCAAGTCAGGGTGATGGTATTAGGTCAGTATAGTAAAACCCTCAAAGGGTTTGGCGTTCGTATGTGTCAGTTTTTTTTTATGACATTTTAAATTTTTTCCTTATCTTGATGTTTTTTTGTTTAACATAACTCGAGAACCACTTGTCCGATTTTGCTAAAACAAACTCAAAAAAATTTAGAATTACAATTTCTTTAATCCTTTCATATAACGTTTTTCTTTATAATCAACAGTTTTGCCGGTAAAAATAAATTTGTGGAAAATTATAATTGATAAGTGCAAAAAAATTTTCAAGCCTGGATGTATGCAGCAGATTTTATCACAAACCTGCACTGCAATTTTTGTGACTTTTTTTAAGCGATCGGTGAAAATCGTCGGACTTTTGTTTGTTATTTGAAATAATACACCCACATTCAGTGATGCCAACAGTAGGGGATTTCCCCTTTTCTAGGGATTTTTTTTCGGATCATTTTTATCTTCAATCGGATCTTAATAACTTCTTTTTATGGTGTAATCATAATATGATGGAGCTGATCTTGTGAAATGCAAAAGCATGCGTTTTTATAGAAATAACTGTATTGCTGTTATTTATGCTTTTGGTGGTCATCAACTGGAGTTGGTTGATTCGTTTCTTGATATTGGAGTCTTACTGGATCCTAAATTAAACTTTGTTTCTCATATTACATTAACTGTTAATAAAGCTCGAGGCGTTCTTGGCTTTATTAAGCGCTGGGTTAAAAATTCACCGATCCATACATAACGAAGCAACTTTGCGTATCACTCGTTAGACCAATCTTAGAATATGGGTCAATCATTTGGGATCCATTTTACAACATTCACAATTCTCGTATTGAATCGGTCCAAAAACAATTTTTATTATTCTGTTTACGTGATCTTCATTGGAGTTACTCGACAAACTTTCCTTCCTATGCTAGAAGACTGGCATTAATAAAATTACCATCGCTCAAAAGTCGTCGTACAATGTTAAATGTTTCTTTTATGGTTAATCTTATTAATGGAAATGTTTGTTGTGATTTTCTGTAGAGTCTGCTAAATTTAATATACCTTGTCGCAATACGCGTCATAATAATCTGCTTTTTGTTAAATTTTTTTAGAGAAAATTACGCTATTGCTGATCCTTTTTCGAGGTTATGTAGACAATTTAATTCTATGTCACAATTTGTTGATTTTTCTTATTGTTTTTCTTTGTACGTAAATTTTTATCTACTACATTTATTCTGTAAATTTGTAGTATATTTTAAAATGCATTATGTTATTCATTAATTTTAAGTCAATATTGTTATTAGTCAGTAAGGATAATATCCATTGATTAAAATAAAAACTTGTGTCCTCTTTTCCCTACGGTTGAAATTTTCCGACAAAAAAATCCCTAGAAAAGGGGAAATCCCCTACTGTTGGCATCACTAAATGTAGGTGTATTCTTTCAAATAACAAACAAAAGTCGACGATTTTCACCGATCGCTTAAAAAAAGTCACAAAAATTGCAGTGCAGGTTTGTGATAAAATCTGCTGCATACATCCAGGCTTGAACATTTTTTTGCACTTATCAATTATAATTCTCCACAAATTTATTTTTACCGGCAAAACTGTTGATTATAAAGAAAAACGTTATATGAACGGATTAAAGAAATTGTAATTCTAATTTTTTTTGAGTTTGTTTTAGCAAAATCGGACAAGTGGTTCTCGAGTTATGTTAAACAAAAAAACATCAAGATAAGGAAAAAATTTAAAATGTCATAAAAAAAAACTGACACATACGAACGCCAAACCCTTTGAGGGTTTTACCATACTGACCTAGTACCATCACCCTGACTTGGAATTTCTCACCCCCCAGATTGGCGGTTGTACTGTGTAATCGTAGGATGTCTACGTTTCGTTTCAATAGTTTAAAATATACGTTAACTTTTTCCTCAAATATTTCTCTATATATTTCATTTTTTTTTTGTAACACCAGCAGCAAATATTGTTGTTATTATAGTGACACAATTGAATAAATTTAATACAATTTTTCGTCCTTTTTTATGCGCTTCTTTTATAAAATATATAATAAAAGAAAATTTTACAATAAAATGTGTTATATAATATTATATATACATACATTCATATATACTTATATGATAGACTTATACCCAGCGGTAAATATTGAAAGGACCGCAAGTGGCAGGCCTTTTTGAAGGCCTCTATACTCCTTTCTAAAAGATTCGCTTCGCATGATATCCTGCCTTCTGAAGTATGCCTTCTATAAGGTATTAACTTCTTTTTAAAAGACCTTCTGAAATATTCAGTACCCATTCGCTACTCCCTTCTTTGAGAAGGGAGAAAGGAAGATGTTCAGTTTTATTTACTTTTTATTTTTAGTGACCTTCCTTACTCCCTTCTTTGGGAAGGGATCGAAGTTGTTTTAAAAGGAAGTGTGGAAGGCCTTGCGGCCAATGACAACCTGTGTAAAAAATAAATAAGTATGGAATGCGGCGAGAAGGGCTTCTGACTGCTAAATAAGGCCTTCTATTAGGCCTCTTTACTCATTCTAGTTACCGCTGGGTAAGTTTGTACGCATATATATGGGTGTACGTTATTCTCAAACACAAAGTAAATTGTTCAGTTGAAAAAAGGGAAAATACACTTTTTATGCTTCAATAAAAATACAATTTCTTTCAATCAATTGTGGGTTAAAATTGTTAAGAGAAAATGTAAATACAAATTGATACTGATATTGACACCCGCCACAGGTAAATAAATAAAGTTATATTTTACAAAGCTTTAAATTTTTATAACAGTGTTAACAATGTTAAAATAGCACATGTTCACAAATTAGTTGCTTTTGTCATTTTACAAAAATATTTTTCTTTTGCACTATAAGAGATAATTCAGAGAGATTTGTTGTTATAGCCAAAATTAACAAGTACCGTCTATACATTGTAAGGAACCTCCGGTTATTCCGGTTTTTTAGCTGGGATGCTGCTCAGTCGCGTTCAGTGTGTTATTCGTTTGTCGCTCAGTTAATGACTGGCTCTCTTTGTTTAAATAAACAAGTAATTGACAATTCATCATATGTTAAATGGGGATGCCATACTACACGTATATGTATATACAACATCTCCCCTCTAAAATATAACTAAATAAAGTAAAGATATTTGTAAAATATTTGACATTTAGTATGGAATTCATATACATATATATATGTAAGTTAAATTCATTTAATAAGCATGATACTGAATTAGATTAAGCTGTTCTTTTTCGAATCCACTTAGAGTTTCTACGAAGAATAGCACCGTCTTCCAGTTGTATCCAGTAGGACCTAGGACTACCATGAATGTCGACTATAACAGGTTTGGTCCAACCTTGTTTGTCTTGATACCATATCATCTCTCCTTTTGCGAAATTCTCTTTAAATTTTGCTGATTTATCATAATATTTTTATTTAGCTTTTAACTGCTTTTTTGTAATGTGCCGCGTGGGGCCCAAAGTTCCCCATATTATAAAAAAAACATCTTTTCTATCAGATCTTTATAGTTATACTAGTTGAAAAGCCGAAAATCAAAAATATGGCTTCAGAAAGTTGCGGAAAGAATAGGACATACATGCAAACATCCTGACAAATTTAAAAAATTAAAAAAAAAAATCCCATACAAGATGCGACCAGTCTAATGTACAGCAATTTTAAACTATATTTTAATACTGATAACTTCATTCTTTGAAGTCTAGCAGAAGGTATGTTGCAAAACTGTTTTGTCATAATTTCTATCAAAGGCTTATGATCGGTTCTTATAGTTACTTCACGACCGTATATGTAGTAGTGGAATTTACGACATGCAAAAACAATTGCTAGAAACTCCTTTTCTATTTGTGCGTATTTTACTTCTGCATCGGTTAGACTTCTTGATGCAAACGAGACTGGTTTTCCATTTTGCATTAAACAGCACCCGATTCCAAATTTAGAAGCATCGGTTTCAATAGTAATTTCTTTAGTTTCATCAAAAATTGCAAGAGTAGGTGTGTTTCAAATTATTGTTTTGATTTGATTAAGCCATTTCTCGTGTGGCTCTTGCCATTCAAAAATAGAATTATGCTTTAATAAATCTCGTAGTGGCTTAGAAATTTCTGAAAGTTTTGGTACGTAGTCACGAATGTAATTAATCATACCGAGTAGTTTTTGTAAATCTTTTTTAGTTTTAGGTTTTTCTATTTTTGTTATGGCATTTACTCGGTCTGGGTCGCACCTTATTCCTTCATATGATATTATTTTCTCTAAATATTTAACTTGTGTTACATTATATTGAATTTTATTGATGTTAAATTTTATATTTAACTTACGTGCGCGCTCTAATACTTGTTGCAAAATTGTGTCATGCTGTTCAGCTGTATCCGCGGCAATTAATATGTCATCAATGAACACCACTACGTTTGAAATGTCCTCAAAATTTCGTTCGTCGTATTTTTGAAACACTTCAGGTCCAATTTTAATACCATATGGCAGACGCTTTAATCGGTAACACCCAAATGGTGTATTAAAGACACAAAGTTCACTGGCCTTTGGGCTCAGCCCAACTTGCCAAAATCCTTGTTTCAGGTCCAATACCGTAAAATACCTTTTGTTAGCAATCCGTGCCGCAATTGAATCAAAAGAAGGTATTGTGGGATTTTCCAACAGTATGTCAGCGTTTAAATCTTGTGGATCAATGCATAAACGAAGCTGGCCGGATTTTTTCTCAACTATAACCAAATTTGAAGCCCTTTCTACCGGTCCATCTACTCCTTCAATAATACCCTTTTCCACCATTTTTTGCAACTCATCCTTAACGCGACTACATAATGATAGTGGAATTCTTCTTGCTGGCTTTACAACTGGAATGGAGTCAGATTTAACTTTTATTTCTAGATTTTCAACAAAGCAACCCAAGCCTCAAAAACATCCATATTACCTTTTATAAAAATTTCTTTTTCCGATTGTGTTACTGTATGAATTCGTTGAATCAATTCTAATTTCTCACAAGCCTCTAATCCCAATAACGGTTCAAAGGGAGTATCTACCACGTAAAATTTTTTAAAATTTACCACACAAGTCAAAATTCCTTTAAAATTTAAGTCCGTACCACTATAGCTTTTGGGAGGTATTACATTTTTCTCTAAATGCACATCTTTTATATATTTTAAAAATCTTAATGGCAACACATTTACATCTGCCCCAGTATCCAATTTAAAATTTATTAAACAATTATTGACACGAATTTTTCCATACCATCTCTTTCTTATGCTGTTTGTATTAATATTGTGTAAAACAAAATCATCACTTTTTTCTTCCAAGTCGCTTTCTCTTTCCACACAATTTTCTCTTATATCCCGAACTTTCTGAGAAAAACAAGCTACACTAAAGTGATTGAGTCTCCCACAATTATTACATTTTCTTCCAAATGCTGAGCATTTCTTATACTCATGTATTCCTTTACAAACTTTACAATTGTTTTTGTTGTTATTTCTTGTTTGCCTAGCTGCAATATTGTTAAATGATTTTGTGCTTAAATTATTATTGGAAGAAATATTTGTTCTCTGTTCTACTCCGTTATTCGTTTTGTACTGAACAACATTCACTGAATTTGAAATGAAATGTTGTTTTTACATATCCTTTGCATGTTTGTCTGCTAATTCTGAAGCACGAGCAATCTCTATAGTTTTGGTTAATGTTAAATCAGATGCTTCTAATAATTTTTTCCTTAATTTACCACAATTTGTACCAATAACAATGTTATCCCGCATCATACGATCTGAGTCTTTATAACCACAACTTTTAACAAGTTTTCTTAAATCCAATAAATAAGAATCAAAAGACTCACCTTCTTGCTGTTTTCTTGAATTGAATCTAAATGCCTCATATACTTCGTTTTTCTTTGGGGTACAATAAGTCTCAAAAGCTTCTACTACTGTCTTAAAATTTTTCTTTTGCTCATCGGTTAAACTAAGTGTGTTATATATTTCTATTGCTTCCGGGCCACACGCATTGAGAAAAATACCAATTTTTTGTGATTCCTTTCGATCATCCAGTTCAATAGCTATTGAGTAAACGTCAAAGTTTTGTTTTAAAACTCGCCAGTTTTCCGAAACATTTCCATCAAAGCACAATGGGTCTGGCCTGCGAGCATCAATAGAGTTAAATATATTACCACTTGTAGCCATCTCGTATTCACTGTCACTACCACTTGATTCCTCCGTTTGTTCTTTCTTTACTTCAAAACCAACTTTAGTAGAATCTTCCTTATTCGCTGTTGCTCTTGTCTTAACCATTTATACCGGCTGCGCCATGTGTTATTCGTTTGTCGCTCAGTTAATGACTGGCTCTCTTTATTTAAATAAACAAGTAATTGACAATTCATCATATGTTAAAGGGGGATGCCATACTACACGTATGTATATACAACAGTCGCGTTCAGGTTCCTTTACATAAATTTATTGGCAGCATGAAATTACCCCCAAAATACAAATTTTGTTTGGGGTGATATTTTTTTTTTTAATTTGGGGATAATTTCATATAAAATCATTATGTTATTAACTCAAGTGGGACGTTGCGCAAATTCGTCAAATGAGACACAATAAGTGCGTGAATTCTAGGTATAAACATGACTTAACTTCTTTTTTAATTTATAAAAATATATACCTTGGACGCTAGATTTAGTTTTTTATTGCATCCATTTTCATCTTTTTAACATTTTTTTAAAATTTCTTTGTAATTTATTTGTTTGGTAACAATATTCAAATTATAGGTTGACCATATTTCAAAAAAAAAAAAAATTTTTAATCGGGCGTGTTTTAGATTCTGAATACAATTTTTCACGAATTTCAGCTATGTTTTTGATAAAAGCGATTTTTTCCTATAAGTTTTCTGATTCTGTACAGCTTTAACGATTTATAATAAAGGGGGGTGCTTTAATACCATGGTAGATAAGGCCATGCTGGCTTTATCTCTCATTCAATAGGGAGATAAAGCCTTTTTTGTTTTTTTTTTTTCATTTGAGTGGGAGATAAAGCCATCATGGCCTTAGCTCACATTAGCAATATTAGAAAATGGCTTTATCTCTCATTTCAGTTTCGGAGACACTAAAGTAAAGCATTAAAATCTGGCTTGGCATACTAGAGTTTTTCTGCGTGACGGCCTGCGCCGTGCTTTGGTGTTTTTTCGTCCAGTAGAACGCGGCAGGTGGCTTTGCTGAATAAAGTTTTCCTGCGTGCGTCACAAGAATTAAAAAAATGTTTTTCAATGACAACTAAGGTTTTTGCCTTTTACAGAATATTAACACCATGCATAACAATTTTCTGAAAAAATATGGCTTTATCCCACATTTGCGAAAAAAATATGGCTATATCTCTCATTTCGCAAAATTTTACATATGAACTTACCTCTCAATGATTGGGCAATAAAGCCATTATGGCTTTATCTCCCATTCAATTAAGCAATAATGCCATCATGGCCTTATCTACCATGGTTTTAAAGTACCCCCCGATAATAAATAGTGCTCGGTAGCAAATTTTTGCAAATTTCCGCTAATTTAGCAATTTTTACCGCATTTCTGCCATTCCTTATAGTTTTATTGTCTTTTAATAAATTTTATGGCTTGTTTGAAATATTCGCGAATTTTTGCAAATTTTTCATTTTTTTTTTTTGTTATTTATCGACATTTTTTTTACACCCATCCAAGTCCGCAATAGAAGCGATTTTTCCCTGTTATTCTTTACAGCTTTCACGATTTTTAATAAACTTTGCTATCATGCTGCGGTTAGCTGTCCCTGTCCTAATTTATTCGTCATTCGTCTGCGTAAGAAATTAAAATAAACCTATCGCTGAGTTCGTTACGCATGACGAATTTCGGTCTACGTAAAGATTGCGTGTACTTTCATATACACCAATGTGTTCTATGTCAGTTGTATTTCTGGCATAATGTAATAACATACATATATATTTTTTAGGAATTATTTAATCTTCCAATTTATAATAAAAACGTTTTTGGGCGCAAGGATTTTCTCCACTTTGGTATACAAAACACCGGCTTCGCTAAGTTAAGCAGCCCTGCATATCCGGCCTTTGGCCGGGCGTCAAACTTTTTTCCTCTATGGTATAACAAACACCGTCTTCGCTAGCATAAGCTTCCCTGCGTATGCTATATAGGACAAAATTCTTCGCTTTAGAAAAGGTTTATTTTGCGAAGCTGGTGTTTGGTATATCATAGAGGAGGTAATACCTGCGCACGGTCGAAGTCCCAACCATATTATCTATCGCGCGATTCTTTAAAGCAAAACTATATGATTTATTTTATTATACACATTGGGCTCGTATTTAATATGAAATAAGTCCCCAACAATTGGGGATTTATTTAATTTCTGTTTGGGGCATTATTTCATTTCGTTGGGGGCTTATCTCATTTTCAAGATTGGGTCTTTATTGCATATGAAATAACCCCCATACTTTGGAGATTATAAAATTTTTTTTAAAGGTTTTATTTTAGGGAGTTATTACATGCCGCCAAATATATTTAAAAAAAACACACTTGCTTAAATTCGCTTTTAAAACTTTATTTTCTTTCCTATTTTATTAGGATTTCCATTAGTTTGTCATGTTTTACCATATCGAAAGCATTCTTTTAATCGACAAAACATATGAAAACATCCTTCTGGGCCTCTCGACAGTTCTTAATTAATATTTTAACACGGAATGACGCTTTAAGTATACCCATACATTCTCCGAATCCGATTGTCCCAAGCAGCTTCCAATTTGGTAAAAATCTTTTGTGAATAATTTTAAGAAATGGTTTCCTGATGATCTGGCCTAAGCTACCAGTGAAATGCGCATAGAAGCTAGGTTTCCCTCAACAATAAACTTCAATGTATTTATTAAATATAAAAAATTGGGAATTTAGCACGTAATAGAGAAATCTTTTTCATTTTAAGAATTATTTTTTATTCACTGCATTTTTTTGGTATGCCGAAGAATGTTGATTTTAGCTAATCTTCTTGATAAAAACCTGTGTCGTATATGTGTAATTGAAAAGTTTGAGTAGAAGCTTTACGTTATTGTTGTCTATTACTTTCAAAACTTCAGAGAGGATTTCATGTGGGCCTATAACTTTCCTATTTTTAGGATATGATAGCATATTTCACTTCGTGTCTTGTTTTTGGTGCTCCTGTCTCTCGGCTGTTGGTGAAGATGTAACTGATGTGTTATAATGGGTGGTTAAATTTTAAGGGCCGATGTTGATTTGGAATAAAACACAAATTATTTAGGTAATTATTGTCATTTCTTTTTATTATGATACTATTGGTATGGTTCAATTATGTTTGGAACAAAATATCGGCCGATATAGGCACGACGACGAGTTGAGGTGGACGGCTCTTTAGCCACACTATCGCGCACACCTGCAATATTTTCTGCCATTCCATTTTCATAATAAGCCTGAATAACTTAAACACGTTGCTCGATTGTGTAGCTTTCCATGGTTCAAATTGAGTTAGTCTGAGAAATGTCAAATGAAAAGCAGAAAAAAACTTAACGTTTAGGTGTGGTTCACTTTCAACATCGTCCCTAAAAATTTACCACCCGTATTTCAAAAGAGTTTCATAGATTCTCAAATATTTCTTTAGGTTTTTAAAAGATACATCAATGTCACTGAGATATGACAAAATTTCATTTTTAAATGGTGTAAAAATAAAAATGTGTATACAAAAAAATATATGCATATACATTTTCCTTATTCGTGTTTTCATCTTTTTTTGTGTACCCTGAGCTTTTTGAAGCCCACTGTTGGGCTAGAAAGCTGAACATTGGTATGCATATACCCAGTTGGCCATGTCTTCAAGACAACGTCGAGGACGCGTACAAGACCCATAGTAAATGCTTGACGACATGTTGGCGACAGCCCATGCAAATCGTCGACGACTTTTTCGAACAAAGGGCACTTAAGTCGTAAACGACAATGTGAGCGACATTATTATGCATATTGTCGTTAATGATCATATGGGTAACAATGTGGTTAAAGTTGTCACTGGCGACTATATAAACGACTTTTTTCTCATAAAGTCGTTAATGCCCGATTAGCGACATTACCTTAATAGTATCGTTGATGACAATATTGTTGACACTATCTACGATTTAGTCGCCGATAATTTAAGTGACAATTAGGGATTTAACGAACATCGATACTGATATATTGGCGATACTTCAGATTGGCTGATATATCCAGAATAAGGGGAACGGGTAAATGGGTATGCCTCGAGGATATATTTACTAAAATCTCTTAGGATATTGATGGGCTGTGAATTCCAACTAGTGAATTCCATGGCCTTGATGGGCTGTGAATTCCAACTAGTGAATTCCAAACTAATGAAAAATGGCCGATGAGTTTGAGAGACTGGGCGCGAAAATACTGGGTACTGGATGTGTGGAGACAGTCAGACCTCCAATAGGCTTTTGATTAATAAGGAAATGGGTTCTGAACTTAACATATCGTCGACATAATATGCAAACCTGCTAACTTCCAATAAATTTAAATGGAAACAACAAACTTTTTATATTTCATATGCGCAGCTTGAGAGAAAACCTAAAAATATAGTTGGTTTAACACACTTTAAGACTCAATTTGAAGAAAAACTAATTGCTGGTCGACGAGGTGTATCTTTCTCTTCCACACGGCATTAAAATCTCAATTTACTTAAAAACTGGATTTAGCAGGTTTGCATATTGAGCCTACGATATGGCAATGTAGTCAACAGGAACATTTATTTTTTGTGTTTTTTGTCCTATCAATTCACGTATTCCAATGGCACAATTGAAACACAGCCGCGAGTAACGTTATAAGTTACAAAATAATTATATTTAACAAGCAGGATTATTTATTTTTTTTTTATCAAAAATATTGATAATAAAAGCAAAACATCAAGAAATATTAATTTTAAATTACATTCAAATTTAAAGTTTTGAATTTTTTTTTGGTAGAAGACAACGTTAGCGACCATTGCATGCATTTTGTCGTCAAAGTGGTTCGAAACACGACAAAATGCATGCAATGGTCGCCTAAGTTGTCCTCAATAAAGTCTAATTAAAGACAAGATGAGCGACAATTGCATGCATTTTGTCGTCAGTGTGGTTTGAAACACGACAAAATGCATGCAATGGTTACTTACGTTGTCCTCAATAAATTACACTGCTTTACAAATTTTTAATTTGGAAAATTACCAAGAACGCCACGTGCCTAGATAAGTTAACTTTGACCTCCTGAACACGAAAAACGCTGTAATTTTTTTTTCATTAGTTAAGTTTTTTAGATAACGGTACTTTTGTGTTTTTCGGTGTATGGTCCCACTCAAACCCTTGTGGAGCCCAACCGAAAAGTCCGATCGAGATAAATGGCATATCGTTGGAAAGGCCACTGAATGCCTTTTCCGTCGATATGCTAAAAATTTTTATCTGATAAGAATTGGCTGAGTTATGGCAAATAGTTTATTTTGTTACCAACATTTTAAGCGTAATTTGAAAAAAATCGGATGAAAAATAAAGTTTTTATTAAGGATTTTGTCGAACGACAATATTTTTCATCTCATATAAAATTCCGTTTTTTTTAAATACGTTAAAACTGATGGTTAAAAAAAGGCAGAATTTTATATGGGATGAAAATATTGTCGTTCCACAAAATCCTTAATAAAACCTTTATTTTTCATCCGATTTTTTTCAAATTACGCTTAAAATGTTGGTAACAAAATAAACTATTTGGTTAAAAAATAAAACATTCCAGATATTTACTATAACGTAGAAAAAAAACGAAATAAAAATGAAAAATTTTGAAAAAAACGTAAAAAATAGGCAAATTTCGAACTTTGAGGTGCCATAACTCAGCCAATTCTTATCAGATAAAAATTTTTAGCATATCGACGGAAAAGGCATTCAGTGGCCTTTCCAACGATATGCCATTTATCTCGATCGGACTTTTCGGTTGGGCTCCACAAGGGTTTGAGTGGGACCATACACCGAAAAACACAAAAGTACCGTTATCTAAAAAACTTAACTAATGAAAAAAAAATTACAGCGTTTTTCGTGTTCAGGAGGTCAAAGTTAACTTATCTAGGCACGTGGCGTTCTTGGTAATTTTTGGCTGTAAACCAGTGTTATTATTCAAGACAAATTTAAAAAAATGTCTCAAAAAAAGTCGTAAATACGATTTTTAACACGACAATATACACGTTTTCTTACTTAAGTTGTCGTCATCAATGTGATAAAGGCGACAAATTCAAAAATGTTCGGAAGACATCGTTGACGACATTTGCGTCTATGACCATTTGGCCAAGTTAAACACTTAGGCATAATAAAAACGTAGAGCGTAGCCAAAAGTAGTCGGATCTTAGATTATTGGACAACGGGCGGAGAATTGAGAGGAAAAATTGTATTATTTGACATTTCATCTAATTTTTAAGCACCCTATAGACCAATGCTAAGTACATGGTACTGCTGTTAGGGTTTAGCTTAAATAAGGGTTTCTTCCTTTCTGGAAGGGACTTGCTTAACAGCTAGTATAAATATACATAATAATAAGATATTCAAAATAAACAGCTATGGTATGCACATGCAGAGAAAAAATATGGTTACCTCCAACAAAACCATTTTTTAAAAAACATTTTAAACATATTATTTTTAATTAAACCCTATTATTGTTACCGATAACCATATTATGGGTAAAATAGTCCTCTATCAAGATGCCACCATATTATGGTTGCCTCAAAACATGGTATGATAAATTATGACAATAATTTCTTTTTAAATTAACAATAGTTTTCTCCTCTTTTCCAAGAGCGACATGCTACGTTTGGAAAACAACCACGCTATTATAAGTGTTAAAAATATTTTTGTTATTAAAACCCATAAAATGTTTGGAGGTGACCATTATATGGTTGTGACTTCTTGTTGGAGGACTAATTTAACCATAATATGGTTATCGGTGACAATAATATGGTTAAATTAAACAAAATATATGTTCAAAATTTTCTTTAAATATAGTTTTGTTTGAGGTGGCGATATTTAAACGGGGGGTTTTCTGGATGTATATTATTGTTTAAGAAAAAACTTTTATTATTTGATTAACGTGAGTCTTAACGATTTTAATGCCATTAAGATCTTTAAGGAAATAATTTTTTTTATTATAACATAATGTTTACAAGCAAATTTTTGTATACTTAATTCCTTGTGATGAAGAACATGAAAAAATATTTCAAATAACATACCAACAGTCGTGGCTTAAAGTATTTTGTGATATTTTTATCAATATTAAAATTTTTTTCATTATTTCCTTTAGGGATATATTTGAAACTTCACGGAAACATAATAAACTAAGAGTACAAAATATTTCTTGAAAAACTTAAATACAAAACTAGTCTACCAACATGTCTTTTCAGTTACTTGTAAAATAAACTTTGAACTTTTTTTTTTTAGTTTTTTGATTATAGAACTCAATTTCTGTGTAGGCAATAACAAAATAAACTGCAATATATGCAGCTTAAATGTTCTTCTAAGAAAATTATGCCAGACAGAAAGTAAATATAGAAGTCAAAACACGCATTTCTTAAAATTTTACAGACACAGACAGGCAACAATTTGAAAGAAGAGTAAAACGACAAGTGTTAAAAAATACGATTACAAAGTTAAACAAGTAAGAAGGTATAGTCCGTCAAGGCCGACCATTTAATACTCTATACCACAGTATACAAGAAACCTTTTTTAAGGAGTGTAGCCTTACTGGAACCCATGGGCTCCCTACGCAGCCCGAAAAATTCCCTATTTTTCCCTACGCGCTCAAAAAATATTTCCTAATGCCAATAAAACCATTGATGTTTGTGTATATACATTAGACTGGTCGCATCTTGTATGGGATTTTTTTTTTAAGTTTAATTTTTTCGCTGCTTAAAATATGAGGTTTGGTGTAAGAAATCATGATCTAATTTTTCAGGTCAATCCGACGGTGCCTAGCCGTGCCGGGTGGGGCCCAAAGTTCCCCATATTATAAAAAAAAAATATATTTTCTATCAGATGTTTATAGTTATACTAGTTGAAAAGCCGAAAATCAAAAATATGGCTTCGTTACGATCTTCCGCAGAGAAAGTACTTCAAGTGTGCCAAATTTCAACTTCCTATGTCATCAGATGACTTCAGAAAGTTACGGCTATTTTTGTAATATTGTAACACTTTTTATTAGGCCGATAAAATACTACCTTTAGCTATCGGTAAGTTGTGAAAACGGGCCTAAGATTCATTTAAGCGTTCTTTATGATGAGTATTATCTGGGTATTAAGATCTTGAAATGCTTTTAGAGAAAGGGTTTTATAGGAATAATGCTTAGTCCTGCAGCCGTATTCTGTAATTCGCTAAGACTAAATCTCTTACGCTAAAAATCTATAAAGTTTATTTAGCGATTTTTGGCTACGAATGTACGAATGTAGAATAAGCTGCAATTTAAGCTTTAAATGTCATCGCTAAAATTTTAAAATTTTGTATTCTCTAAGTCATTTCAACGATGGATATTATTGAGCTTTAGCTAAAATAATTACAGAAAAAGGCTGCTGGACCTACTTCTACTAGTCTAGTTTTCATATTCAACACTTTATTTTAAAACAATCTTAAAAATTTAATGAAAAAAATATTAAAATAATGAAGTTATATACTTTTAAAACACCATATTTTCTTTGAGGATTTGTTTGTTTGTTTCTTATATTCACAATAAACTAAAATAAAGGCAAAAACAAAATACGCAAAAAACATTAATATGCACACCAAAAACTTCATCAGTCAATAGAATATATTTAAATAATCACTTTTTTTTGGAAAAATTATTTCGGCTATTACGAGACTGGCTTCACGATCACAATATCGAGTCCTCACTGCCAAAAAGCTTAAGCAACAAAAACTAACTTTTTGAGGAGAAGGGGTTTCTTTATACCTTCTTGTCGGTATTAGGGTGACCGTTAAAATCAAAAGTTGGAATTTCTTTAGGTCTCACCAGCCAGTTTGGTAGGTATTGATAAAAAACAACGAAAAGACGAATTTAGGGGCCATCGGCGATGGCTAAGTCGTCCTTCACGCCTTCCAAAGTTTGAGAAAAATTATATCTTTACGTGAAATTTTGACTTTTATGTTGCATAACTTAGAAAATATTAATTTTGTAGAAAATTTGTTAAACGGTTTTTCCTTAATCTCTTATGAAACAAAATAAGCTGAAAAATATCGAATAAGCCTAGCACCTTGCGTTTAAAAGCTGAATCCTGAATTTTTTTTAGGTTAGCACTTGTTTTTGAGATATACCGTTATTTCGAAAATGATAGAGGTTGCACGAATAGTTAAACTAAAAAACCGAAATCCCGCAATAAAATAACCTTTAAAAAATCATAAAAATTGGAAAATGCAGCTATGCTTATAATTTTTTTCCAGACATATAAAAAAACGAAGTTGCAAACAAAACAAAAAAAGCCATAAGTGATTAAAATATGTTTACAACTTTTGATTTTATTCAAAAAGATGAAAAATTTCCATTCAATTTAAGAAATTCATAAAGCACAATCTTGGTATGAGAGCCTCCCTAAAAAGTGGCGATAAAGGGCAAGTATGTTTAAGGAAAATGTTGAAATAAAAACCTAATGAAGATCGGTCCTACTTTTTATCCCCCTTGGCAGTTATCGCGCTTTTTCTTTAATATATTCCTCAAGGACCGGAAATTACGAACGGAAAACACAAAATTAAATTTTATAGAACAATTTTTGATTTTTAGTTGAACTGTTAATTTTTAATTTTTGATATTCTTTAATTAGGCTTGAGTTCATCAAATTTAATTTTCATTAAATTATTTTCACTGAGGGAAGGAATTTTACAGCTTGTAATTTTTATTAAAATTTATTGATAATTTTTCCTTGGCTAAGCTGGGATTTGAACCCGGGTTGATCTTTACATGTTTCAAGAAACACCACTTTCTATCTTCAGAAGATCTTTGTGTTCTACCTACTGCACCACTGCGGTGCCCGTTAGCCAACAGTCAAACATCAATCTTTAACCAGTAGTACTGGTGGTTCAAATCCCAGCTCAGCCAAGGAAAAATTATCAATAATTTTTAATAAAAATTCCAAGTTGTAAAATTCCTTCCCTCAGTGAAAATAATTTAATGAAAATTAAATTTAATGAACTCAAGCCTAATTAAAGAATATCAAAAATTAAATTTTATTTTTTAACAAGGACCGGATTTTACGAACGGAAAACACAAAATTAAATTTTATTTTTTAAATAAAAAATTTTTGTGTGTGAAAAAAAGAATATTGTTTTTCTGTGTTTAAAATTTAAACGAAAAAGAAAAAAAACATTTTCTTTGAAAACAAAATTTATAGTTTCAAAAAAATAGCAAAAACATTTTTTGTAAAAAAAAAACAAATACAAATTTTCAAAAAACTTTTTTTTTTGTTGAAAAATATTTTTTAAAACGTTTTTTTTTTAGAATTTTTTTTTCTATGTATGTATTTTTCAAAAATGAAATATGTATGTATGTATTCTCAGAAACCTCTTCATAAATTTTATTGAAATTTGTTTTGAAGAATGAAATTTTTATGACAATGCTTAAATATAATTATTTTGTTTTTGTTTTTTTATGTTTTAAAGAAAACGTTTTATTTTAAAAACTTTATTTTATGTTTTTTAGAAAACGTTTTATATTAAATACTTTATTTTATTTATTTTTTTCGACGGCTTTTTTTCAAAACTATTTTAGAAATTTTTTTATTTTCTGTTAAATGTAGAATTTTTTAAACTTGCACAATAAATATTTTTTTAGAAACAAAAAAAAAAAAAATATTTTCCGGTCCTTGATATTCCTAGTCTGTATTAAAAATTTTGTATGGGAGCCCCCTTTAGGAATTAATTAGCGGGTGGGTATGTTAAGAACAAATGATGGGGATACAAAACAAAGTGGGGTCGCTCATACATTTGACCCACCTAGGGGCATCCAAGGCGCTGCCATGTATGGGAGCCCCCTTAAAGAACAATGATAGCGGGAAGGTATGTTAGACACAAATGAAATACGTTTGACTACTTTTTTTGTACGAAAACGCACACAACCACAATTATAAAAGCTGAATTGACGTGTGTAAAAAAAAAATTCTAAAGAAAAAATACGCATCAATGCTGCTGTTTGCTTTTTATTTTATTTAGGTTTTGCTAAATATGAGATCTAGAGAAAACTTGATAAAACTCAAGTTGTTTGAAACTTCACTATTAACCATATCTTAGTAAACGAGTTTCATGTAAGATTAATATTTTCCAAGTTATGGGGCATAAAGTCGGATTTTACGATTTTTCTTAAACTTTGGCAGGCATGTGGGACTACTTAACCTTCGCCGATTGTCCTAAATTTTTTTTGTTTTGTCTGTGATAGTTCCATAAAACTCGAAATCACAAGACCAAATTTCGTTAAGATCGGTCTATAATTTGCTTTAAAAGCCAAAAATAACACTATGAAATTTTGTAATTGTCGGCTTAAAACTCACCGTGGGTCTCATAAATCGGCCTTCCTGTATTTTTGTTTGTAACTTATTCATCTCTTATTTACAATTTTATTGTAAAATATTTATTAATGAAATGTGTGTGTCTTATTGTTAAGGTTAAAATTTCTAAATTTCAAAAATTTAGCCATTTCTTAAGCGACAAGCCGCTGTCACAGAAAAGGTAAGCAAACCATTAGAGGCCCTTAAGCTAAAATTGTTTTTGATATAGAATCGCAATGGTGACTTGTGTGATACTGAAATTTAAGGGAACGATGCAAATAAATTAATTTCTTAAAAAAACAGGAGATTGGAAATTTTGTCGCTTAAGCTATTTTTGCTGTAAGTGCTCGATATATAGTTTGTATGTTTTTTTTTTTGGTTAATTGCAAAATTTGCAATTATTGCAAATAAAACATATGTCCCAAACTGAGCTGAAAAACTTACAAAATACCAATAAAAATTTTTTACTTTGCCAAGCGTTAATGGTACATTTTTAAGAGCGAGCGCATATTTATGCTCTACGTTATGAGGCATGCAGAGCAGTGTTGTAATTAAACGACTTTTTGAGAAATTTTATATAAAAAATATATTTAAAAGGCCAGGACATTCCATTATTACGAAGCAGGTTTGTAAGGGTGAATATTAAAGAACAATAAAAAATTTCAGTGTTAAAACTGCTCCTTACCAAGTTTTATATGCGTTGAAAAAAGAGTCTTTTGTGTCAAAAAATATACTTTTTAAATGTAGAAACTCGCCTATCAAAGTGCCTTCGATAGGCGACATAGTAAGCGAAACTTTTATATTTTCTCCCTTTAAAATCTGATACGTTTGAAGCTCCATCTTTAATTGGAATTGTTTGATATTTTCAAAACAAAATGTTTTAAATTCTTCTTAGTGACTGAATTGTCTATTATTTATTGCACAATTGCCTTAAGTTATTTCCTTACACAATATCTACTTATGTACATAAAATTACTGCAACAATTTTTACTTTTATAACTTCGTTTATACTAAAAGAATCGTAAAAAGAAAACAAACACAAAAAAATATTTGGAAACAGAACCTTGGCAGTGGTCCATAACATGTAAATTAATGAATAATTCATCAAATTAAGCTGCAAGTATTCATTGTCTATTTGGCTTCGCTTATTCTTGTTGAATTGATGATAAAAACAAAAGTTATTTTCAATGACATTGATTGAAGAGACAAATTTATGTTCCATCTAAAATATCAATTTAAGTTATTCTCAGCATGGTAGTTAAAGAAAAAAAATTCTTAAGGATGAGAAAGAAGTGTATTTACGCTTTGTGCTTAAATTGAAAGTAATAATAGAATTGTAAAGTTCTTAAAGTTACATTCAGTGTGATATTGTAAAGCAGTGATCGTTATATTCATCGTGCAGTAACGATTGTATTGATGGCTTTGGTTGCACATAAATAAGAGACATCTGTTGAAATGATGACATGTATATACGCCCTAGGGCCAGCTCCATGGTGGATCTTAACCCCTGGTTGCAAAAAATGCGCTTACCAACCGCCCTTGGGTATCAGCGTAACCAACACTCCCAGGTAGCAAGTTAAGTGCATAATCTGGAAGGATTTTACACTCGGGTCTTGTTTACGATCTGGAGTTTTTTTAAAAAAATGCAAACATAATCTGTTGAGTAGTAACAGCACCTAGGGATAATCCTCCCTCAGGCCGAACTACCGCACAAGTGGTGGAAAATCATAAAAAATCTCGTGTCCAGTTTATTATAAAAAGTCTTTAGTGCAATGAGTCAGTTACATCGATGGAATGACTCATTTAATGACAAGCTGTAATTAAATTGATTAAGTGGAATTGACTTAAGTTAAAGCATTCCTTACTTCTGTTTCTTCCGTACTTTTGTCAAGAATTCTTCTTGAAGTCAAAAGTACATTTTTTGTTTTTGTTGTCCGTAAAAGCCTGGGTTCGAGCTCAGCTGCAGTCAAAAATGAAAAATTATCAATAACAATTTTAATTAATTTTTATGCTGTAAAATTCCTTTCTTCATAAAAATAATTAAATGAAGATTAAATTTGATGAACTTTAGTCTAATTAAAAATATTAAAATTTGGATTAAAAATTTACTTTGGACTTCAAGAAGAATTCTTGACAAAAGTACGGAAAAAACAGAAGTAAGGAAAAACATGTTAAATCAATTAAAATGGATAATCATTCAAATCAAATTTTGATCTACCAAAGGTTAAATACAATTTGGTTTAAAGATTGATGTTTGACTATTGACTGCCAGCAATCGTCGATGGCTGTGAGTGTTAAACGACAAACCCATCTGAAGAGATTGAGGGGCTGCAATTGAAACATGAAGGGTAACCTGTCCGTAAAAGCCTGGGTTCGAGCCCAGCTGCAGTCAACAATGAAACACTCTTATTAACAACTTTAAATGATTTTCATGGTTATAAAAATAATTTAATGAAAATTAAATTTGATAAACTTTAGCCTAATTAAAAATATATTCTACGAGCAACATATTATGATAAGATTTATATTGAATCATATTATGATGAAATATATTCGTAATATTGCACGATATGAAGTAATCATATTGTTGTCATGGTAGTCATAATAAGTAAAAATTAATCATATACGGAAAAAATTATTGCCAATTTTTTTTACTGATTCAATTAACCCATTAAAGACTGAACCCCGATTTCGTTGTACGATTTTGATGAAATTTCACACATTTCATATTATGGGCATTTATATTGACATTGCGTTTTTTTTTTATTTTTACCTGTCAAACCTTGGCCCCTAGACCATGGGTATTTTTCTACCCACTTCTCTCTTAAAGAGTTCTAAAACACAAGATTTTTTGAAAACCAAAAATTAAAAAATTCATTTATTGCATGCATTGATGTGTGTGTTGTGTGCTTATTTCACTATGTACGTTGAATCTGTCCCAGTACGGATGCCTTCTAGAGGGCATTTGTATTCCTTCTTTTGGATGAAAAGGATGGTGAAATTTTAAGGGCCGATGTTGGTTTTGAATAAAACACCAATTATTTAGGAAGTTATTGTCATTTATTTTTATTATGAAAATATTGGTATGGTTCAATCATGTATGGAACAAAATATCGGCCAAATGGCTGAGGCATAATTGAGGTTCTAAGCCGTTAATGGGCCGAATTATCTCATCCTATA
Organism: Pollenia angustigena; assembly: GCA_930367215.1. NCBI lineage: Eukaryota > Metazoa > Arthropoda > Insecta > Diptera > Polleniidae > Pollenia > Pollenia angustigena. Next base: position 169,263,151 of record OV884059.1, on the reverse strand, counting down.
GCTCTTGAATTGTTGCTTGCTTATCGACGTACACCTTTTCTGTCAAACAACCCCAAAGAAAGAAGACCAACGGTGTCAAATCAAATGATCTTGGCGGCCAATTGACATCGCCAACACGTGAGATAACACGGCCATTGAATTCGTTGCGCAAAAGAGCGATTGTTTCGTTAGCTGTGTTGCACCGTCCTGTTGAAAGCACATATCGTCCACATCCATATCTTCCAATTCGGGCCATAAAAAGTTCGTTATCATCTCACGATAGCGAACACCATTCAGAGTAACTGCCGGACCGGCCTCATTTTGGAAAAAATACGGCCCATAGATGCCGCCAGCCGATAAGCCACACCAAACAGTCACTCTTGTGAGCGCATTGGTTTTTCGACAATCACTCTTGGATTATCATTCGCCCAAATGCGGCAACTCTGCTTACTGCCGAATCCACTGAGGTGAAAATGTGCCTCATCACTGAATCACGAAGTGCATTTTGATTTGAACGCCCATATTAATAATAAGCCATAATAAGGTGAGGTTTACATTCAACATTGGCCCTTTACAAGGTTTGCTCGCTTTATTCCACTCTCATATCTTTTTACACACGTTGTCATTGCTCTCGCTTCTTTTGCAGTTACATAAGAATGGTAACGGGATCAAAAAAAAAATTATTTTGCTTTTGCTTGTGCGAAAAAACATAACAAAAAATGTTACTCCTTCTCTTCTCTGTTGTCATAGAAGGGAATGTGGATGTTTTATATTTTATACGAAAGAGCCGAGGTCTTCTTACTAATGCTTTGGGTGCTGCTATGGTGTACGCCAGGAATGTACACTGCATGCTAAGAAAACCTGAAGGATCTCCAATCATGAGTCAATTTTATTTCATGTGAGCGTTGTTGAATCATTGGTGTAAGAGAAAAAGTTGTCACAAATGCACAAGAAATGGCAAAGCGCATGGAGAGCTTTGACCATATGATAAGCCATATTATTCAGCTTGGCCGTTTCGGACAATGTGAAGCAAAACTGAGTTTGGTTGTACAAAATGCAAATTTTAGTTACACCCAAAGGCTTGTTTTGCACATTAATTAAAAATTAAAAATATAAAATTATCTCAATAATCGACCACAGTTGTGATATTTCTTTCTTTATTTTTTACTAATATGTTCATTTTATATAAAACATCGCATTCTTACTTGCCAAAAATTAAAAAAAAAACTATGTTTTTTGAACCCTCTTACAGCGAAGAGGGTATTTAAATACCCATGTCATTGAATCCAACCTGTGGTCAACGTTATTGGCCCAATTTAGCTAATATTTTTTTCTAAAGCAGAGCACACCTAAGGCTATAAGTCACCAAGAGGGTTTTCCGATTTTCGACTCTCCCAATTTTCCAGAGCCGTTGTCGTTCACTTTTTCCAAATATTAGAAATTGCTAACTTGTAAGCCGCTAACTTACCCAATTAAAAGGGGCAACATTTAATTTCAAAAATTTGTTTAAGTAGTCTTATCCTTTCTTTATCTATCTGTAAAAAACAATTTCCGATACCTCTTACCTGAAGTTAGCAAGAATTTTTCTACGAAGGCTCTGTTTTTGGGTATTTAAATACCCATCAGTCCTTAATGGGTTAATATTTTTGTTTTCTTTCTATTTAACCAAAAAAATGATGACAACTATTCAGAAATATAACATGTATACGCGTTATTGGTTTCAAGTTTTCATAATTTTGTATAAAATATTTAACGCTCTTTAATGTTGTCGTCTTTTGCATTTTTTTATTTGATCGAAAGCAACATTTCGTTATGTGAAATATAGGAACAACAACAAAAAACACATATAGTCTGTTTTTGGATGCTTTAAAAAAGTATAACTATAACAAAGTTGATAAAATAGCGTGACGAGGTTTTGTGTAAAAAAGTTACCCAAAATTGTTGGGTTTTTTTTTCGTTACTATTGGGTGATTTTTCGTTTTTTAAATTTAGCGAAACCGGTACTTGTTATACCATAAAGGAAAAAACCCTTGCGCCCGCCCAAAGGCCGTCTGCACAGAGAAGCTTTAGTTAGCGAAGCCGGTCTTCGTTATATTATAGAGGAGAAAATCCTTGCACCCGGCCGAAGGCCGGCTGTGCAGAGAAGCTTTAGTTAGCGAAGCCGGTACTTGTTTTAATCAAAGAGGAGAAAATCCTTGCGCCGGCCTTAAGCCGGCTATGCTTTCGAGTTTGTAAGCTAGGCTTTCGAGTTTGTCCACGGACACTATGACACTGGATGTTATGACATGCTACCTTTTTGCAATATGTCCCGTTATTTTTATAAATAACATTTAGGAATTCGTCGTATAGTAATAATGAATGATTTAGACAAATAGTATGCCCGAAAAAATGGGCTATTTTTCATATAATATTTTTTGGGTGATTTTTCATAATGAAAAATCACCAAATTTAAAAAACGAAAAATCACCCAATAGTAACGAAAAAAAACCCAACCCGGCTATGCCGAGACGCTTTAGTAAGCGCTGTCGGTATTTGTTACAACATAGGGGAGAAAATCCTTGCGCCCAAAAGTGTTTTCGTTATATGTTTAATATATGCACCCAGAGAAAAAACAACAAAACCATTTATAAAAAAATGTTGACCATATTATGTTTAATTTAACCAAATCATTGTCACCGACAACCACATTATGGTAAAATAAGTTTCTTTAAAAATAGTTTTGTTGGTTGTGACCATAATAAAACATGTTTTTTGCTTACATTTGTAAGTTACTAAATTTATATGAATAATAAACACTGTTTTGCAAATTGGGTAATTTTTAGTTTTTTTTTTTGGGAAAAAATTCGTTTTTTCTTTTTGGGTCATTTTTCATTTTTATTTTGGGCTCTTTTTCGTTTATTTTGGGCAAAATTTCATATATAACTTTTTGGGTTATTTTTCATGTTCTTTTGGGCGATTCTTCATTTGGGCGATTTTTCATTTTTTTTTTGGGCCATTTTTCTTTGGGCGATATTTCCTACAGCCAACAATAGTAGGTAAAAAAACGTATCACTCTCTTTTAACAACAGAAACAACAACAACATTATAAGAAACAAAATAAATTTTTGGTTGGTTTCAAAGTTCAAAGTCCCGTATTCAATTTTTAAAAACGGTTTAGTTAAATACATCCAATACAAAAATATAATGATGACGAAAAACATAACGAGTCGGTCCGCTGACGTTTTTGGTTACATTTCTCCTTCTTTAGCAAAGGAAAGGATCCAGCAACAGTGAGTGATGAAGAAAAACATCAAGTGTATAAATAAAAGACTTCGTAAAAAAATTATTCTTACAAAAAAACATGTGATTCAAAGCCAGCCGGCCGCTCTGCTCTGCCTTCATCTTCTCCAACAGTGCTTGCTTGTGTGCCGTGGCGCAAAAATGTGCGCTTACTTTTTAGAATTTAATATAAGTGCTTTGGAAAACAAAAAGTTTTTTATTGGGTTATTTCGTGGGACTTTCACTTTGGCTGTGATTTCGGCGGAATTATTTAAAATCACATAATTTCAACAAAAATTTGACTGGGATTAAATTACTTAGATTCGATGATTTCTAAAAAAAAATATTTCAAAATATTGTAATTTTTACAAGATTTCACATTGAAACTTGAAATTAAAGAATTTAATCAATTTGGTTGAAATAATTTTTATATCAACGTTTTTAACAGCACCGCTACATATAGAACCATGTCTAAAATTCAGTTTGAAAATTCTAAACAATAAATACAAAATTTTGCTAAAAAAAATAGATATTTTTTGTTAGTTGTGTTATATTTTGTAAATTTTTTTGAAACCTACAAAAAAAGATAACTTTTTTTTTATTAATAATTTCAACTTTCGTAGTGTAGGGTATTTAATGAAATTGGTGTTACCGTATAAGCTGATAACTTTATGCCCAGTGTGCATATGCATAATTCCCAATAATTTAAGCTTCATAAATAAAAGCATACATAAGCATATAATTCCATTCTCTGCTCATTACAATTAACTTAATAATTTGGTTAAAAAATGTTATCTAATGATTAATGATTTTAAGGAGTTATCTAAAAATCTTTTCATAATCGATATCATTTTCTTACATGATTTCTCCTGAGTCCTTAAGACCCCTAAAATGAATTACATAATTTCTTGTTGCTCATAAAGTTAAGTAAAAGTAACTAATTCATCAATTATACATACACATATAAACTAATTTAGAAATGTAAATAATACTTGTATTTCTATTGTTGTAAAGGGTTATTTTTTAAGACCAATTGAACTTGAAATTGTAAAAATTAACACAAAAAATTAAACTTATCAAAATCGTTAGCTTTTCTAAAATTTTTTGGGCAGAATGTTTGCTGATGATCTGGCCTAAGCAACCATTGAAATGCGCATATAAACTAGATTTTACTCCAGCAATAAATTTCAGAGTTTTAGTCAAGAAAACAAATTGGGATTTAAGCACGATTAACAAAATCTTATTATTTATAAAACATATTTTTACTTCACAGATCCATAAATGGCATTCATATTATAAAATCATGTCGAGCAAATTGGTACTGTGGCTGGCTCAGCAAAAGCAAATTCTGTATGTCCAATAATATTGGCCCTTAAGGCGTCTTGGGCAGACAGAATAATCAATTGACACGATAATTTCTTGAAATAAACTTATCCCTAAATTTTGATTTCAATAAGTCCATGAATGGTTGCTGTTACCGTATGGCACGTAGCGCCATGCTATTTTACCCACATCTTGCCCGGACTGCAAACAAAGAGAGAGGCCCCGGCTTAATTTTTAATGAAATCAGGTCCGATGCAATGGAGTCTGTGGCGCGGTTGTGGATTGATCTTATCCCATATGTGGCAAATTTGTTTATTTCCAAGCTCGTTCATCTAAACGATTATGTGAGCCACAAAAATCACGCAATCGTCTACAAATTGCGCGAATGGATGACTGGCTTTTAAAGTACATTTGGAGAATTTGTAAGCGTTGTGTTAGCGTGAATTAATTCACTATGATTAGCAACATTTCACTGACCATAAGTGTCAAAAAGTGAGTGCAGTATGGCAGTTCGTTTGGCTGTCAACCTTTTTGTAAATTCTATATTGTCTAAAAAACACCCTTTATAAAAGTTCAGTTTTATATGAATTTATACTTAATATTACAATTTATTAGGAAATTACAACATATCTTAAGTGCATGTATTACTCAATTTTCAAAGGTTATATTAATAAGTAGTTAGGAGCATAAAGTTCTCGTTTTAATTTAAATACTGTACTCATTGTTACCGGTAAAAATAATAGTTGTGTTCACACCAACTCGTAGTTAATTGCGGCTAATTTTGGAAATTAGTAGAGTTACCGGCAGATTTTTTTTTAGGCACAAAAAGAATATAGATATTTTAAAAATGAAAACGAAATCTCACAAGAAATCCTTATTTACACTTGAGTTACTAATAGGTGGTTTCTTCTCATCTTCTATTTTCCAAGGTATCGTATATTCGGCCATGTTCTGGAAATCGAAATCGAGTGAAATTAAAATCGATGGATTTTTTTTTTAAAGGCTGATATGTTTCCTGATTTAAGGAGTATTTTTGATAAAGATAACCGGTTCGTAAAGTACGAAGATTTCAAAGGGGAATATATTTTTCATATTTTCAAAATTTTGTTTTAAACTTCACTCGAGTTCGATTTCCAGAATGTGAATGAAACATACATTTGTATCTAAAGTATTAGTATTCTATTTATTCGCAACAGTTAGCGTTTGTGTCTTCAATTACTAAAATCAAATTTATTTTAAGATAGTCAAAGAACAAAATAGTATTAACTAAAAACCTTTTTATATAAAATGTCGATTGCTCACCAAAGCTTTTTCGCAATTTGTTTTATTTATTTAAGCGTGCGAAAAATGTGTTTTTGCCGTTTGGTAGTGGTGATTCAGAAACGAAAGACTTTGTCAGTCAAAACATCCAGAAGCTAATGAAATAACTATATTTAAATTATTTTAAAACTTACAAGAATTAGCAAATTCATTCCAAAAGCAAGATTATTGGGTATCAAACGAGTTGAAACTGAGAGACTTTATAAGATGATTTTATATGTTTGTAGTGCAGCTTGAAAGTCAAGCATCAAATCATTACATGTAATAAAAAGTAAACGATTTCGATAACCAGCTATGCAAAAACTATAGTATGAGCACCGTCGCAATGTGGGTTGTATTTGCCTCTTTTATCGTTACTATAATGGGATGTGTTCTGACGAAATTGTGGATCTGGTTCCCGAAACCCGTACGTTTGTTCGTAATACACGTTTTTCCTCAAGAGCCCATCCTTATGTGGTCGATTGGCAGGTGAATTGTACAACGCATTACAGATAGAATTCGTTTTTTTCCCGGACAAATCGTATGTGGAATAACTTTCCTGCAGAAGTCTTCCCTCTCATACTAAATTAAGTTCAAATCGAATGTTCACAAATACTACTCCCTCTATCCTCCTTCCCACAACCTCTTTTCCTAGTTCCAACACAATGGAATGCATTAGTAGGGGTCATCCCCTGAGTGCTGGTCCCAACAGAAAAAAAAATGAAAAGGCAAAACACTCTGTATTTGATGGGATTTAAAAGCTACAAAAAATTACGATGCGTAGGGTTAAGACTGTGTGTTAGAGTTGTTGTGTGGGATATAGCTCAAATATCTACCAAGTATCAAAACAGCTTGATGATATTTCCAGAAAAAACGTCGATTACGTTCCTCAGGCTATGTTTATTTGTGGGATTAGGCGCAAAATACTTACATACCAAGTATCGAAACAACTTCGATGTATTCCAAATCATGAAATGAGATAAAAAAGCAGAATTTAAACAAAAGAAAGTTCTTTTAGCCATATAAAAACACTTTCCTGTTGCTTTTCATATGTTATTTAATAATTAAAAAGGCCCTTATCATGCAAAACGCAACGCCACGCCAAAGAATTACATTAAAAGTAAAAAACAAGTCATAAATACTTAGTAATTTTGTTGCTACTTTCTACAGAAATTCCTCTAACGCTTTAAAATTTTCAACGGCACAATTTTTGCAAAGTTTGAAATTTTAAAACGCAATGTGAATATCTGTTCAACAAAATTACAAAATATTTATGACTTTGTTTTTGCTCTCAATGCAATTCTTTGTCGTTGCGTTGCGTTTAACAAGATTAAGGCCTAAATCTCAAAACAATTTAAATACAATTTTTAATTATTAAATCCCAATAAGATATGACTGCTCAAGATGGCTTCTAAACAATGATTCGACACAGGGTTGATAAAGTTGGTACAATTGTACTTTTTTTGGTACAATTCAATACTAAAAAGTACGCTGGTACCCCCGTGGCTCATTTGGTACTATTTCTAAATTTTTGAAACCTACATATTTATAATTGATAGAAAATGGCAACTCGTATTTACTATCCAATGAATATAAGCGGAGTTTAGTGCAAATAGTCTTGCGAAAATGCAAAATGTCGCAAGACTATTTGGGGAAATTCTATTTTTTATTGTTGGATTTTACAAAACAGCAATGATATTTTGCATTTGCTCTTTTGCAAGACCATTTGCACCAAACACTGAACTCCGCTACTGTGAATAGGTTTTTGCACTTGTTACTTGAACGATTGCTTATGCCAAATTCTAAATTTAGTATCAGCGGCAGCATATAAGCGTGCGTTTTCTGATGACATTGACAAGTTTTTAAAAGAAATTAGAAACCAATTCTGCAAAAGTTCTTAGTAGAAGACGACTTCCTTTCAATTCAAGATTATTTTGGAACGAATTCATAATATGTTCAAATATTTGTCAACAAGATGGTTGTCACGTCAAGAAGTAATCAACAGAATTTTGGAACAGTGGGAGCCCACACCATTATTATTTTACTCCGAACTAGTTTGAAGGAGATTTTACAAGCACTTAATTAAATTTTATTATATTCGGACTTTCTTCTCCATCCTGTTCCTGCAGTTCATATTGAAAATTGTAAACACATTAATTTTGGAAATGGAACCCGAAGATTCTCGTATGCACATATTTTTAGAACGCTTAAATAATTTTATTTTCGTTTAAAATTCGAGATTGCATTTTGAGGAATATTCGTCAATTTTCCACAAAAAATACGATAAATTCTAAAAAGTATATGAAAACGCACTCTGACGGCAATCAAAAATAAAAATAAATGGATTTTTCGACCCTAAACACCGCATGATACAGGTCTGGCAAGACCAAATACAATTTGTTAAATTCTATTCTTGAATATCTTGGAAAACTAACTATTTTGAAAAATTCGGGGCACAAAATTAGTTTTAAAACTTTGGTTTCTTTGGCAAAGTTTCTAGGAATGACTTATAAATAGAACAAGAATCGCAATGTGCTTTTGACGCGAAAAAACTTTACCCAACCTATTATTGTGTATAATTAATGATCATGTATTTTTTGATATCTTTACTTTACATGTACAAATGAATTTTAAGTACCTTTTGTTTTTGTTGTATTAAATTTTTGTTTTTAAAAATAAAATAAAAAAAACTTATAAAAAAAATGATTTAGTACTATTGGGGCCGAAAAAGTACGATTTTAAAAGTTCGTTGGTATGATATTGGTTTTCTCATTTACCATCCCTGATTTGACATATCGAAAGTACAAAATGAACATAAAATTAACCATTGCGCTTCATGTTGTCACCTCCACTCAATCACAATAGATATCAGGCATGGAGGACCGCTGCTCTCAGCTTAGACGTTAACATTACACATTAACATTAGGGTGTCCCTAAAAATGTTTTCTTTCTGATTTTCATAGGTGCTCAGTTTAAATTTAAAAGCTTATATTTTTGGTTTTTTTTTTAAGAATTTTCGGAATAGGTTTAAAAGTCGCGCAAACGGAGTTTTCGGCCTTTTTTGAACTTTACTCATAACTTGGCTAATACCACAATTTCTTCACTCCTGAGGAAACAGTTTTAAAAAAAAGTATCCAAGCTTTATTCCTGTGTGAAAAAATTATAAGTTTTGGTGATGAGTTTACTCATTTAGATACCCTTAATTACAATTTTTCGTAATTTTCTCAAAAATTTTGTAATAACGCTTTACAACTTTTTAAGTTTAAATAAAAACGAAAGAAACCTAATGATGCAGTTTAAAAGACAAATTAATTCTTATTAATATGAATAAACATTTTTTAAATTTGTTCTTACCACTCCTGAGTTATACCCGTTTTTATCTATATATTCAGTATATGTTATTATAAGCTGTTTGCCAGTTCCCCAATCTTACCCAATCAACAAAGAAAAAAAATTTTCTTTTGCTCTGTGAAAAATCCTTTATTGAGATTCTTGGGATGTAGTTCTATACCTTGCAATAAATTCTGGTAATCAGTTGCGGAAGTTGTGACATTAATATAAGTATTAACCAAAGCCACACCTCGTTCTGCCACATCATTTACCACTTGTAATGGTTGAACTTTTTTCTTTGCCTCTTGAAATTACTTGTTGGCTTTCAAATTCTCTGGATCTATTTTTAAAAGCGAGGTTAGACTGGCTTTTGAAATGAATTGTTGAATTTCTTTATTTCTAAAGGTTTCTTCTGTTAAAGTTACATTTGCTACTTCATAATCGCTGCATGGAGTATCTGCAAGTTTTTTTGTCATTAAGTGCAAAGTTTTGGTGTCGATACGTTCATCAAAAAACGATGAGGCAGCCAATTTCGGAGTTAAGTACCACTGCTTTATTAATAATTTTATAACTTTCCAATTGCTTTAATGAGCTCAGATCATTGAGAGGAGCGTATCGAGGGCACTGGCAGAGGTTCCAATATTTGATATATATTCTTAAAATAAATGAACTGAATTCAAGCAAGGCATCAACTGTTGACTTGGTGCAACTGGTTTCGGAAAATGCATATTTTCAAAGAATATATAATTTTCATCATCCAGCGAGCCCGATTGATAGCACCTGGAGCACACATAAAATATAAAGTGAAAATGACAGCGCGTAACGATTTAGATCAATAAATGTCAGAAGTTAATGAAAGTTAAAACCTAACTATAAAAATTTATGGAAATATACAATAATTATAACGAAAAAAGTATCAGAATTTTTAAGGTACAAACTATAAAAATAGTGTAACTCGGAAACTGTAGGACAAAATTCCATTATTGTTTTTCTTAATTGTTAAGAACTTATCGGTATTCAAAATCGCGTCACTAGTTTTTATACCTTTCATATAAATTTGAAAAGTAATAAACCGTGTTTTACAGAATTTGTTAAAAAATTACAAAAGAACTTAATATGTGGAATCGTAATGGACAAACATATTGCCGGAACTTAAAGTTTTTGCATATGGAAATAAAGTTTTGGAAATTTTCTTCAGAAATATTCGGTCAACAAATTAAATGACCGTGGTTATTGAGTCAAGTTTGAAAAAAAGCCGAAAACCCAGATTTTTTACAAAGACTTGATTTGCGCGACCTCTAAACCTCTTCCTAAAATTCTATAAAAAAAAATTCAAAAATACTGGACCCTACAAGCTTTCAAATTATGCTTGAGCCCCTGGCAAAAACAAATTTTGGGACACACTAATGTACATACATATAAAAACTAGACAATCGGAAATCAAATTCGTTTTTGGCCTCAAAACATGAGCAGGTCCTTTAAGCCCTTATGACAGTACATTTTTTATTCATTAATTGATACAGAATTGATAGAAAGAAACAGTAAATGCTAGAAAGAGCAAACTATAAAAAATGTAAACAACATTTTTTAGTTTTTTTTCTCTTGTTATGCTTTTGTTTCAGGGATGGTGTTGAGAATTTTTAAAATTGTACCAACAACCTTTAAAAATTGTACCTAATTGTACTAAAAGATTATTTTAGTATTATAAATCTTATATTATAAAGTATCAACAAAAAAGTACAATTGAAACAACTTAGCCATCTCTGTTCTGTTAATTTTATTAAATGTTGCCAACTTTATATTTATGAGAAACCTAAAAACAAAAAGCGGAAAATCGCTTAATTTGCCCATAAACCGCTGATTCAGCAACACTTTTAATATTTCAAGCTTGAAATGTCAATTTTAAGTTGAACAATTTTACATTTTTTTTGACATAACTTCATTTTTTATCGATAACTTTAGTAAAATTTTTGACAGTTTGCCATTTATCTTAATACAGCTGAACCTTTCGCACTTGGTAAATTTTTCTATTACTTTATATTTGCGCTGTTCACCAAAACTTGAACAATGCATTAAAAATGTAGTGTCATAAGGGTTTTCGCGCGATGTCGATATGTCGCAAAAAATAAAGTGTTACCTTATAAAGGCTGGTAAATGTCTAAAAATCTCGCATTTTTAAATAAAATACCCAACACATATTCATCTTCATTATTTATTTCTAACATACCAAACCTCCATGCCTTAAGGGTGCTGCCATACAAAATTTTCAACACAGACTAGAAATATATTGAAGAAAAGACCGATTACTGCCCAGGAGTCGCCCCTGTGGGAAACAAATTTAAGACCAACCTCTATTAGTTTTTCGTCATAAGCATTATCTTAAAAGATGTTTGCCCTTTATCTTAACCCTTGAGGGTTGCTCTCATAAAAATATGGCTTTTAATGAAATTCTTAAGTTTAATTATAATTATTCTTCTTTCAAAAGTTGTAGACATATTTATATCATTTATGGCTTTTTGTAGAAAAAAGTTATAAGCAAAGCTGTTTTTATACCCACACCACAATAGTGGAGAGGGTATTATGCATTTGTGCTAATGTGTGTCTCGCCTTAAAATAGTGGTCCTAGACCCACCTTAAGTATACCGATCTACTCAGAATCACTTTCTAAGTCGAACTAACGATGTCCGTCCTGCTGGCTGGCTGGCAGGCTGGCTGGCTGGCTGTCCATGTAACCTTGTGCGCAAAGTACATGTCGCAATTTTGGAGATAATTTGATCAAGTTTGGGTCATAGGTTTTTATTGGCACAAGGACCAAGCCTATTTAAATTGCCCCGAATCGTAGGACCACGAGGGAAGATAGGGGGAAATTCTTCCTCTCAGAAACTATCAAACCGATTTTAATGAAATTTAAACCATAGATAGATCCATATCTAAATGGACACATTAGCTATACAGTTTTTCAAAAATAGGACCACAAGGGGAGGTAGGGGGCAATTTCTGCCTCTCACAAACTTTCAAACCGATTTTCATGAAGTTTATAAACATAGATAAATCCATATTTATATGGACACATAAGCATGATGTGTTTTTAAATACTGTGGGGTAGGGTATCATATGGTCGGGCTTGACCGACTATACTTTCTTACTTGTTTTTCTAAAATGTTTAGCTCTTAAAATTTGTATTGAAAATTGCGCTAGTTCAAAAAGTAAACAGTTAAATAATGAAGTGTGAATTCAACTAATATTATTTTAATAATTATATTGTTTATGCGATTAACGGCCATTTTCACCAAGTTCGGTTAAAACTAACTTTCAATTAAAGTTCCGGTTACCAATACGTTTTGACAGCTATAACCGATGGTTAATTATAACCGAACTTGGTGCAAATGGACGTAAATAAAGTAAATTAAACAAAATAAAAATGAAAACCAGTTCTTAACTTTGAACTAAAAATCAAAAAGTTTATTTAGTTTTTTATTAAACACTTGACTTAAAACATGCAGGCTAAAAGTATTTTGAATATTCTATGTATTGCTCAAATAATATTTGGAAATAATATAAAATTAATTTTCTGCAAAGAAAAGGATAATACGAATTTATATCAGGCCTTGAATATAATAATACAACAAACATTTAAGGAGAATAATAGTCAGTTGTTATTTTATTCTTACTTTGAAAATAACTCGGCCGGGAATCATTTTTATAGCGGCGATATCATAAATGGAGTATTGCAACGCATTTCCCATGTCAGTTATAAAGTATTCCATCAAAAAGAGAAACTTTTTTTTAATTTAAGGCACAATGAAGTGATTTTGTTGGATAATATAAAAGCATTTCGGTGAGTTTTGACTATTTGCTTAAATGAGTTAAATAACTTTAATTAAAAATCTTGTTAAAGAAATTTCTTTCACGAATTACGTGACATTGGCACTATGGACTTAGCGCGCACTTTACTATTCATATCTTCCCTTACAACTTTCGATTATGAGAATATGTATTTGATATTTAAGGATTTATATCATATGAATATGATAAGAGTGTCCTTGGTGGTCAAACTATCTGCTAACGATATTGTGATGCTGACATATTTTCCCTTTACAGACACAGCTTGCCGAGACTTCAAACCGGTTGTTATAAATCGGTATTTAGCTGATAAGCACCGTTGGGAAAATGATAATTTTTTTCCGAGTAAGCTAAACGATTTTCATGGCTGTCCGGTAGTCTGTTGCGCCTGGAAGAATATGCCATTTTTTGATGTGAAACCTGATACGAAAAATAGCAGTGTTTTAAATTATGTGGGTCTAGAAGCGGAAGTATTGAATTTTGCTGCAAAACCACTAAATTTGTCAATAAAAATTCATTGGATTGATCCCATAAGAGAGCATATCCATAATCAAGACGGTTTTTTGGCCCAGGTGAGTTTGCTACAACAATTTAGGGAGCAGAAGTAATTTCGTACTGGCTAGATATGACAAGATAAAAGCTAAAAATTAATTCTGAAATTTAAAATAAGCGATTTAATTCAAAGAAAATTGTTAATTAATAAATGCTGAATTACACAATTTTTTGATCAACTTTAAATAAACAATATTATAAAAAAATCAAAAAAAAAAAAAAACCGGTATACATTTAAAAAAACAAGCACTTAATACCTAGAAGTAAAAGGACCGAAAGTGGCAGGCCTTTTGGAAGGCCTCTATGTATACTCCTTTCTAAAAGTTTCGCTTTGTATGATTTCCTGAATTCAGAAGTATGCCTTTTAGAAGTTATAAATTTCTTATCAAAGGACCTTACAAAATATTCAGTACACATTCGCTTCTCCCTTCTTTAAGAAGGGAGAAAGGAAGTTGTACACTTTATTTTTTTTTTTTGTGAACTTCCTTACTCCCTTCTTTGGAAAGGTAATGACTTTGTTATTAAAAAAAGTGTGGAAGGGCTTGCTCCCAATGACATCCTGTATAAAAAATTTTAAAGATTTTTGATAATTTTTTTTAAATATTTTATCTTAAGTTGGACCGCGAGCGTTTAAGCTAATTTGTGTTGAAAATTATATTCAAGCATTTTTTCTCATATCTCAGCCATTTTTGCAGCAATCTGGCTAAATTTAAAAAGCAAACTTTTTTGAAATTTATATCTATAAATAAAAAAACTGTAACGTTACTGACTGATTCATTATCGCATAGCCTACACGCCTTAAGCTAAAAACTTGAAATTTGGACAGGAGGTTGGTCTCTTATCAAATCGATCCACTAAGACGGGATTTTTGAAAATTTGGGGTTAAAATTAGTAAAAACGGGTTAAGACGGTAACCTTATGTCTTCAAAACTAAAAGAGATACAACAAATGTAATACTTATCGTTGTCCTTTAGAAAAGGTGGACAGGTGTCTGGTACTTTTTTGAAATTCGGCCCTTTTATGGAGTAAACGGGTGAAAACAGTATTTAGAAACTTTTTTTGTCACCCCATCTTTCTTTTAAACCAATAATTATAGAGATAAAGTGTATATCCCATTAGAAACTAGACTAAAAAGTACAAATACGAATTTGGTACTACTTTGAAATTCGAACGTTTAAGGGACGAAAGTTTTAACTATTTTTGGTACTTGTTTTACAAAACATTTTTCTCCATTCATTGACATACGTATTAATTTATGGGCTTCCGCTACAATATTGAAATTCATGATACTTAAAGGGGATATAAAAGTACCAAAATATATATTTTTGTTTTACAAATGGCACTTTCTTAAATTAAAGTTAACATTTGCCCTTTAAACATAAAATTCAAGAGCCAATGTCCTGATAATATATGATAGGATCTTGTGAGTGAAATTTTTTGTACATACTTTTTTGTTTTTTAACTGATGAATTTCCGTTAGTTGTGGACCTAGAAACATAAAATTTAACGTGCAAGGTCCTGAGTGAATAAAATGTGGAAGGTCCTTAGTGAATGAGAATCTGTAAGAGAGCTTTTGGTACTTTTTTGTTCTTTAACTTGTACCTTTTGAATTTCCGTTAATATTATACCTAGATCCTTAGGAAGCGAGAATCTGTAAGAGGGATATTTTTGGAACTTTTTGGTTCTTTGACTGGTACTTTTTTCAATCTTCGTTAATATTGCACCTAAAAACATTAAATTAAACATGCAATGTCCAGGGGGGTTACTGAGTATTTCGATTCGAAAGAAATCATTTACGAATTCGAACAATTTGTACTGTGTATCACGATTTTCGAAATATTTGTTTCGAATAAACGGACGTTTTTTATACTTTATCGAAAACAAAAAATCCCTTTCTTAATTAACAGCCCCTCTCTATTACGAACAAAAAGTTTTCTTTAAATTTTCCATTTTTTACACTGTACAAATGGTTTGAACTCGTAAATTATTTCTTTCGAATCGAAATACGCAGTAACCCCCCTGAGGAATTTGAAAAAAAACTGTTTGGTAACTTTTTGTTTCATAACTGGTCGTTTTTTAGTCTTGAAAGAAAAACTTTGGCATATAAATACAAATCTCCATGAAAGGAAGGGAGACCCTCAGGAACTAGTGGAATTAATGCTAGTGTTAAATAAATATTTAACAACCTAATCACCGCCATAGCTAAATCCCGTTTTATCCAGCACACGACTAGACAAACTAATGGATGGACCTACTGACATTATTAAATCACCTCCGCTACTAATAAATATTGTATAAGTTAAAACAATGAAAATAATTTTTAATATTTTTAATTAAGCTTAAGTTCATGAAATTTAATTTTTTTATTAAATTATTTTTGTGAAGAAAGGAATTTTACAACATGAAAATTAATTAAAATTGTTATTGATAATCTTTCATTCTTGACGTGGCTCGGGCTCGAACCCTCAATTAAAATGGATAATCATTCAGGAAAGCAAATTTCGATCTACCAAATGTTAAAATACAATTTGGTTTAAGGATTGATGTTTGACTAGTGACGTCAGCAGTCGTCGATGGCTGCGAGTGTAAGACGGCAAATCCATCTGAGGAGATCGAGTGGTTGCGATCGAAACATGTCATGGTAACCTGCCGGCCAGGGTTCGAGCCCGAGCCACGTCAAGAATGAAAGATTATCAATAACAATTTTAATTAATTTTCATGTTGTAAAATTCCTTTCTTCACAAAAATAATTTAATAAAAAAAATTAAATTTCATGAACTTAAGCCTAATTAAAAATATTAAAAATTTGGATTAAAAACCATAAATAGTTCAACAAAATAACCACAATACTAATTATTGTTAAAGCTAAGGCACGAGCTCTATGTGTACATTTGTCCTTCAAGTTGTGCTGAAAAAGGGTCAACAGAAAAGAGAAAGACAAAGTGAAAAAACAAAAAATGTACTTGGACTTCAAGAAAAATTCTTGACGAAAGTACGAAAAAACAGAAGTAAAGGAAAAAACATGTAAAATCAATTAAAATGGATAATCATTCAGGAAAGCAAATTTCGATCTACCAAATGTTAAAATACAATTTGGTTTAAGGATTGATGTTTGACTAGTGACGTCAGCAGTCGTCGATGGCTGCGAGTGTAAGACGGCAAATCCATCTGAGGAGATCGAGTGGTTGCGATCGAAACATGTCATGGTAACCTGCCGGCCAGGGTTCGAGCCCGAGCCACGTCAAGAATGAAAGATTATCAATAACAATTTTAATTAATTTTCATGTTGTAAAATTCCTTTCTTCACAAAAATAATTTAATAAAAAAATTAAATTTCATGAACTTAAGCCTAATTAAAAATATTAAAAATTTGGATTAAAAACCATAAATAGTTCAACAAAATAACCACAATACTAATTAATGAAAATAATAAAATAAATTGGACGTACTGACTTTTTAACCCAACCAATAATTCTGATATTTATATTCTCGCATTAGTTTACTTTTAATAACATTTCACCCCCATTCCATCCATATTTCAGATATTTTCGCAACATTGTGACTTTGCGCTGGGCGGTTTCATCTGTAGAAGAGATTTAGATTATGCCTCGACATTTTCACAAACTAACAACATTTTTCCCAGTCACCTCTACATCGTTACCAACGCTATTAAATCCTATACAAAATATGAAAAACTTGCATTTCCATTTCATTATACCGTATGGCTTACGCTCGGCTTAATTTGCGCTATAAGCTCTTTGCTCATCTGCACTTGTGAGCGACGACGGCAATGGCTCCGTTATCGAAACTTTTTAATGGGTTCCTCTAACAAAACTCCCCAATACAATTTGTATACGCTGGCAGTGGGCGGTAATATAGCAATGACTCGCTTGCCAAAACGTAATTTTGCACGTTTCCTACTCACCACCTGGCTACTTACGACATTGGTACTACGCACTGCGTATCAGTCAGGCATGTACCACATGTTACGTACAAATAAGAGATGGAATCCACCGCAAACAATTGAAAATGTATTTAAGGAAAATTATGTGATAAGCACGACACTGGAGAATCGTAAATATTTATCCTTTCTACCGGATGAAAAACGTGTGCGAATTTTGAATACAACAATAGTGGAGGCGTTATCGGAATTGCTGAATGACAAAGAACCGATTGCTGTTCTTACAAGGTTCAAGTATTTTGGCTACTTTGGCAAAATGCACGGTAGTCAGTGGCAACATTTTCATTTGGTGAAGGAGCGCGTGCTATCTCAACAGCAAACTATTTATGTGCGACATCATTCATACTTGATTCCAGTATTAAACGACCTATTAAGTGCTGCTCAACATTATGGCTTCGTAGCACGCTGGAATGTTCAATATACCCTCACAGTGGCGACTGCTTTAAATACTATCGCAAATGCTCAAAGGAATAGCAACACAAATTCGGATAAAAATCCTTTATCAATGAATGAATTGGGTGCCATTTTTATGATTTTAGTCTGGTTACATGTCCTCGCTGTTGTAGCCTTTTTAATCGAATTAATGTGGCATCGTTGCGGAGCGTTGAGAAATATTGCTTGAAATTTTAGATTATTATGTGGCAAAGAATGTTTTCATTGATATACTATAGAGTAGGTAGAGGAAAAAACTCTTTTAATAAAGTAGTTCAAAAGCACTCTTTCCAATGTGTCAAAGAAAAACCAAAATTATACAAGAAGTTGTTTGCAATGCACCAATAATAAAGTTATTTACAAAAAATATTTTTTATAAGATTCTTTTTTCCTCGGCAATACTTTATTTGCTTGCGCAAAATATCCAAAAAAGTGCGTACATACTTGGTTGCACAAAATATTCAACTTAGTCGGTACATTTGCCGGGATTTTATTATTTATATCCCTAACCTACTGTACCTATCAGAAATCGACGTCCATACTGCGAAACATTCGGAGCAAAACATATGAGTTTAATGGTGAAAGAGAAAGACGAATGGAAAAGTGTATGTACTTAGCTTTATGTACAAGCAGTTTGTTATTGGAAGGAAGAAGACGCGAGAAGGCATACAGAATACTTAAAGCAAAGTTCGAAAATAATCCGAATGAATAAACACTCCCAGAAACGACATCTAGTTTTTAAGTGTTTGTGTGTTAGTGCACACCCCTTAATACTGTTCCTAACTATTTTCCCGACATTAGCAAACATTATACAGTGTTCTGTTTTTCGCTATAAAACAAAAACAACTGTAGTGATACTGTATACTAACATTATTTTTAAAAGTTGTTTAGTGTTTTTTTACGAAAAACCGAACGCAATAAAATGTTCTCATGTTTATGTTGAGTTGGATTAGTACAGCATTTTATATTGTGTACGAGGATCACAAACAAAGAAACATTTCAACACACAGTTTTTTGCCGCAAGTTTTTACTTTCTATTATTAATATGGAGGCTGTCATAAGGATTTTCTTTTTTATGGTATATCAAATATCGGCTACGCTAACTAAAGCGTCACTGCGTAGTCAGCCTGCGTTCGGCAACAAGGCAGATTTTAGGAGCTTTACTTAGCGAAGCAGGTACTTGTTAAACCATAGAGGAAACGCTTTAGTAAGCGCATCCGGTATTTGTTATACCATAGTGGTGAAAATCCTTGCGAACAAAAGTGTTTTCGTTATATATTTAATATGTACACCTAGAGGGAAAACAACAAAACAATTTTTAAATTTAATTTAATTTTTTATGTTTAATTTAACCAATTCATTGTCACCGACATTTATATAATGGTTAAATTAGTTTCTTTATTTATTTTATTTATATTTTATATTTTATTGCAACTTTAGATAATGTTCTAAATTGGATTTGATTCTCAACCTAAAAGGTAATCAATCTAGCGGACTTTTCCTCTATGCTCGCAATTGCAAATGTAATTGCATTTTTATTTGATTTTACAACATCATAAAACTATCTGACATTTCAGTCCCATTGTAAACGTATAAAAATTTCGGCATAAAGACCTTAAGTTAAAAAAGCACAGCTAAGCAATCCATACCACCTGCCATCCTTGTTGTTTGTATTCATTGCTGTAATTCTGCACGAATTAATAATAGCAAGAAAAATTTAAGGCAAACAAATTTGCGTGTATAGCTGCTGTAACATGTCTTGATAGCTGTTTTTTAAATAAAAATAATATCGATATTGATATTTGTGCTATCGATATTTTCGATAGTTTCCCAGCACTAGTGTGTAGATCTGTTTTTGTATTTACATTTTTTAGTTATTGTTAGGAAGATCGACCGAATAGTATTCGATCGGTTTTAAAAGGTTAATTTAGTTTTGCCCAAGTCGAATATTTTTAAATGTCCATTTTTCAAATATCGAATAAACCGGTTATTTTGGTAAAATAAACCGGTTATTTTAATAATGCGTAATTTATATACGTTTTCCTTATTTTTGCTTTAAATGAACCCGTAATTTAAGAACTTTTCTAATTGAAAATTTGGCAAACTTAAACTCTTTAAAAAGAATGTCAAAAGGTAACAAAAGTCAAAAAAAAAATATATCGAACTGATTCAAAAGACAATGGTGCTTAAAGGACCCTAAAATTATAAGTTTCAAAGGCTCTTCAACGTCACGACTTATTAATCACCTTTAATTACTCCACAAGCGTGATATAAATATACGCCAAGTAAAACTTGACTCTATTTCAAGTAGTTTTTAAGAGACTGCAAATAATACTTTACTAAAATATGCTGATAATAATGAATGAAAAACTCTTACAGCCCTACCTAAACAAGAACAGAAAACGTATTCTAGCTGTCAAAAATTCCCATGCCCATACAATTTGTATGCAGCATCCCTAAATATCGCGGCGTCAACGCTTTACAATTGGAAAATCCGATTTTGACAGCGCGTTTAATAGTAAAGTTGGCCGCTTTGTTTATAAATAATGTCAATTTAGCTATTTTTTCGTCAATCTGGCGGTTTTTTTTCTTCTAATTATTTCTATTATGTGGGTTTTATTAAATAAGAAAATTAACACTACTGTTTGTGACACAACTTTTACGCTCTTGTTTAGGTTTGACGGCTGCTAAGTAGTTCTAGCCTATCTTCATGCTTAAAACTACAACTTACCGGCGGAATCAACGATTTGGAAAAATTCTTCAGTTTTATTTATATTATATTAATTTTACTATTCGTTTCTATAATGCTGAAACAAAAAAATTTGAAATATATAATCCTGCATAAGAGGTTTTGTTGGCAACTTATCAAAAATATGTTTGAAGTCTACTGATTCATATAGATATGCTTAACAACCAACAAATTAAAACTCATTTAAAATAAATTTGGGAGAATTTCTCATATTCATTAAATTCCTATAAATTTTTAAAACCAAAGTTTCTCAAAAATTCTAAAACTATGTTCACACCTATTAAATATTTGACGCCCTACACGTAACCACTAGTTTTCTTTAAGAATTGTTTGCTTTTGCAAAACGTTTGGCTACAGCAAACATTATTTAACAATTTCTAAATAACATTAAACAATTATCATTTTAGAAATTAAGTTTAGTAAATAATGGAAATTGTTAAAAACAAAGTTAAAGTTTGATCAATTTACTGGTCACCTTTTTTTTAAATTTTTCCTTCAGCTATTTGCTAGGTCTGAATATACGTTAAGTCATATCTATGTATTTTGTTGGTTCCTTGCCTTCGTGAACTGTTTTGTTTTTATTCTAATTAACTTTTTATTACAGAAACTAATATGATTTTTGTATTTTATGTATTCGAATTAAAACCGGTTAACCGGTTATTTTTAAAATGCTTAACCAAAAACCGGTTTTTTTAAATAGCAACTATTCGGAATATTTGAAAACCGGTTATTGAAATAAGTCGAATAATAGATCTCCCTAGTAATTATGGACCTTATGACATGTTTAAAAATGACATCATGTCCATTTGCAAAGTTTCTTAGTGCCGACGGACGGTATGACATTTTTAAAAGTGTCACAGTACTAATGGACACACTTTTCGGACGTTATGACATGCCACCCGAATTACAGCAAGAATGACAGGTGGAATGGATTGCTTAGCTGTGTCTTTTTACTGCTAATTTGAGGCCTTTATGTCGAAATTTGTATATTTTTATATAGAAACTGAAATGTCGAATAATTTTGTAATGTTGTAAAAAAAATGCAAAGACAAACGCCATTAGAACATTAGAGAAATAGTCCCGTAGATCGATTACCTTTTGGGTTGAGAATCAAAAACAATTTAGAACATTAATTAAAATTTCAATTAAATTTCATATAGGCCCTGCTACGTCCGTTCCTTCAGAAATGTGCTTATCAGCAGCACAATTTTTCAAGAACTGTCATCTGAAATAACGACCGAACATACATACGTCTCATACGTTTAATATATTGATAAAAAAAAACGAACTGTAGCCTGATAAAAAACTAGTTAACATTTACCTGCTCAAGTACAAACATTCAGTCGGTGGTAACATCGATAGTATCGATAGTGAAATCTGAACTATCGATAAATATCGATAATATCCCAGCACTAATTATTTACTACACAAACAATATAAGCGTTTGTGTTTTTCTTATCTCTTCCGTACCGAATACTAAAGAATAGTATAAAATGATTTTGCGGCTCCACGAAAAGCCCCCCAATGAAATAACGCCCAGGAAATAGCCCCCGATGAAATAATCCCCAAAAAATAGGAAATAACACCCAAAAGCAGTGAATGAAATAACATCGAAAAATAAATGAAATAAACCCCAAAACGAAAACGAAACAACCCCCAATATTTTGATGTTATTTCATATGAAATAACACCCAATGATGAAAATGAAATAACCCCCAATGAAATTAACCCCATCAGCAACAAAAATGAAATTATGCCCAAAATTCATAAAAGTGTCAGTTTCACCAAGGATTTCATGAAGTCAATATGGACCAACAGCAAAGTCGCAAAATTATTGAAATGAGTCGTGTGGAGGCCCAAAGGCGTCTTCGTAATAATAAGGATATATTCGGTTTAAAAATATTGCTGTAGTTATTTTACCGGCCCGTAGATCCTTGTAGCCCTGCTCTATTTTTGCAGTTCGGAAGACAATTTGCCTTCTACGTTTGGCCTTTACACGGGGTGGGGGGGGGGGGGGGTGCTTTTTAACCATGGGAGGTATGGTCTTATCGCCCAATCATTGAGAGGTAAGGTCATATTTAAAATTTTGCGAAATGAGAGATATAGCCATATTTTTTTCACAAATGAGAGACAAAGCCATACTTTTCCAGAATAGTGTTACGCATGGTGTCAACATTCTGTAAAAGGGAAAATCCTTAGTTATCATTGAAAACCATTTTTTTATTCCTGTGACGCACGCAGGAAAACTTCATTCAGCGAAGCCACCTGCCGCGTCCTACTTGAGGAAAAAATCCCTAAGCAGGGCCGCAGGCCGTCACGCAGAAAAACTTTAGTATGCGAAGCCAGATTTCAATACTTAACTTTAGTGTTAAAAATGAAATAACCTCCGAATTAAAAATGAAATAACACCCAAATTAAACACGCTATGAAACAAGCCCCGAATTTTAAAAATTTGTTGGGTGTTATTTCATAATTTGAAAACCCCAAATGAAGAATGAAATAATTCCCAAAAAAAATGAAAAACGGCCCAAAAAAATTGGGAGTTTTTTCATATGAAATAACACCCAAAAATGTATGAAAAAAAATTGGGGAATATTTCATTTCTCGTTTGGGCGTTATTTCATTGGGGGGCTTTTCGTGGAGCCGATTTTGCTGCAAAAGTTTCATTAAATGAACGAGATCCTTGCAACCATTAAAATTATTTTAATTTTAAGTCACTTTCAAAAAAAAAAAAAAAAAAAAACTGTTTGAATGAAAAAAAATTTTTCTTGTAAAATTTAAAAATGAACATAAAATTGCTATTTTTTTTTGTTTGTTTTTGGAGAACGCACATAAATTTTTTACTCTAAGGAAATCAGTAGGAATGAAGTAGGTTTTGATCAAAGTATTTCACAAATGGAAAAATTTTGATCAGGAAAAAACTCAAGGTGAATTCATACAGGTGACCACAGACAGAGAGAGAGAGAGAGAGTCATGTAAGAAGTTTGACATTTAGAATATCAACAGCTTCATATATAAAAAAGAAACATCTAACATATCTTTCTCTTACGATGCTTCGGTCGTTTGCTCTTAATAAAACGACTTAATTTTATGCAGGATGGCCAAAACTGAAAATGGGTTTGAGTTCATTACTACTTTTTATTTAAGACATAATTAGTATTTTTATTTTTATACTGCACAGAAAAAATGATTAGTTTTTTTTTTAATTAAAAAATTTTTTAAAAATGATTTAAATTAATTAATGTGATAATTGAATCAATTATTTTTTTTTTTTTTTAAAGAAAATTAAAAATATAATTTTGATTTAATTAACATTAAAGTTGTTTTAAATTAAAATAATAGTCAAATAACAAAAAATTATTTCGTTTAAAATAAAATAATTGAAACTGTTGGTGGAAATTGCCAAAATCTATCAACACATTGTTTGAAACGGCAAAGTTTTTTGATAATTTTTTTGATTAAAATTAAAAATATCATTTATTGAAAAAAATTAGAGACAATTTTTAATTTTTTCTATAAATATTAACCCCTATGTGAGTGACAAAAAAAAAAAAAAAAACACCTGTAACAGAGTGACAGGGTACCCGGGTACCACATGCAATTGATAAGAAAGTAAATGATTGGGCAATTTTTTTCAATAAGCTTTGAAAAAGGATATCCTGTTAGTGATAACCATTTTCTGCTTTCATTACTTTTCTTAAAATTTCGAGTGTAATTATTATCGTTGGTTGTAAGTAATTCCTGTTTAATTCCCCAAGTCTTCTTCATAAAATGCTGCGTAAAGCATAGAAAAAATAATCATATAAAAAGTTATAACCCAATAAAAAATGAAGCTTCCAACGAGGCAGGTTTGTAAGGGAGAAACATAAAAGTTTCGCTTACCATTGCGCTTACGGAAGACATGAATTTTATATGGCAAGTTCCCACTTTGAAGCAATACATTTTTGACACATAAAGAGCATTATTCAGCGCACATATAAATTGTTGGATATAACGATCAGCTTTACACACTGAATGTTTTGATACAGTTATTTTTTAGTATTCTCCCTTACAAACCTGCTTCGTGGTACGGGAACGCCGTAGCGTGAGAGTTCTTTCACTTACTTTACTGCATTTCTGTTTGTCTTATTGCGTAGCGCATATTTGTGCGCTTATTTTTTTAAATGTACCTTTAGTGCTTCGCAAAATGATAAAATTTTTTATTGGGAAGGTATTCAGACTCCTTCGGTCATTTAGGGGTAGCCCAATATGGTATTTAAAATGTAAGGAAAGATGAACTCACTGTTAATTGTTGGTGTTATGTTCCTGTTTAGCTTTTCTAAAATCTTTGCAAAAATGTGGAATCCGAAGTTACTTAGTTTAATAACTAAACCGTCATGCCAAATGGCATCGAAAGCTTTTTCAATATCTAGAAAAAATAACCCCTGTATTCTTTCAGTTAAGTTTATTGTTTTCAATTACATTCATCACTCTTTTTATATGTTGAGGGTTCGTTGCGGAATCCAAATTGACGCTGATTAATTATATTGTTACAATATGCAAAATCAAGAATTCTTATATGTATAATTTTTCAAATACTTTATCCAATGAACTAATTGGTCTATAGCTGGAAGGTTTTTTTTGGAGCTTTTCCATTTTTATGAATTGGAAGAACTATAGATTTTTTAAAAAAGGTGGGAAAAAACCCAGTTTTTAAGCAAGTGTTTACAGATGTGTTAAAAAGATTCGTATAGATTTTTAAGAATTATACTATTGATACCATCTATACCAGGGGATTTATTGTTTCTCAATGAAAAAACAAGTGACTTAACTTCATCAAAATTTGTTATATCGACTTTTTGAATATTTGTTATTATTCTTTTAGAGAGAGGATTAATGACTTATAAACCATTTCCTCCAACGGTGAAATGCTATTAAGAGTAATAAAAATGTCAGCTATCGCATTAGCCTTATCCTCTCCAGTTTTTAAAACCGTTTCGTTTACCAACAGATCTACTAGGGGTAAATGCTTACCCTTAAACACTTCTGTTAACATCCAACATTTTTTGGTGCCCGTTGGTAAATTTGAGATAAAGTTTGAGAAATCATAATTTCTGTAATTTTTGAGGTGAAAATCAATAAGACAATTTAATTGCTTTATAATAGCACTTAATTGAATTTTTTGGTTTAAATTGAAACATCTTTGACATTTACGTTTAAATTTGTTCCTTTGTCTAATTAACATTTTACTAGCAATTGAGATTTCTCACTTAGATGTCCTTTTAACTATGGAAATAATATTACTTGTTACCAGGGAAACCAGAAATATGCGCTAAAAACACGTTTTATGCGCATTAAATATGCAGTAAAAACTTGAAAATATGCTCCGAAAATTTATAAAAATATGCCATAAAAAACTTCAAAAATTGCTAATTTGAAAACAAAATATATAACAATTTAATAACAGTTCTAATTAATAACAAGTTAGAGTGCTATATTCGGCTGTGCCGAATCTTTGATACCCTCCACCGACAGTTCGAATGTTTAAGGAGTAATATCTGTATGATGTTATTATTATCTTAAACTGTGACGATTTGTTATTAATTATGGATTTAGGCGACTAAACTGTTTTCCGGTAGTAGGGTTTATATGGGGCCTAGGGTAAATTATGGACCGATCTTCACGAAATTTCACAATCTTTTTCCCAGTTCTATAAAACTTTGATGTACCAAATTTTGTTATGATAGCATTATTTTTTACGGATTTAGGCGTACTAAACTGTTTTCCGGGAGTAGGGTTTATATGGGGCCCAGGGTAAATTATGGACCGATCTTCACGAAATTGCACAGTTTTATTTCTTGTCCTATAAAACTCTGATGTACCAAATTTTGTTATGATAGCATTATTTTTTACGGATCTAGGCGTACTAAACTGTTTTCCGGGAGTAAGGTTTATATGGGGCCCAGGGTAAGTTATGGACCGATCTTCACGAAATAACACAGTTTTATTTCTTGTCCAATAAAACTCTGATATACCAAATTTTGATTATTTTTTACGTTTTTAGGCGTACTAAGTTGTATTCCGGAAGTAGGTTTTATATGGGGCCTATGGTAAATTATGGACCGATCTTCACGAAACTTAACAGTTTAATTTCGAGTCCTATGTAACTGTGACTTGCCAAAATTTGTAATGATAGCATTGTTAGTTAGGGTTTTAGGCTTAATATACTGTTTTCCGGGAGTAGGGCTTATATGGGGCCTAGGGTAAATTATTGACGGATCTTCACGAAATTTCACAGCGTGATTTCCAGTTGAATAAAACGAATTGTTACGAAATCTTATATGATTCTGTGCATTTTTCCACCATTTATGTTAGTTTTTGTAACAAAATTAACAATTTTTTTTAGGTGGTGGTTCCACATTTTGATTCATAGCTCAGATCCTATTGAACCGATTTTGCTGAATTTCAATCCCAAACTGCTTAGGATAACTACAAGCAATTTGACACCAAGTTTGTTGATTTCTTTTGAGTTTTTCGAAAGTGAGCGTGTTTTCAACAGACGGACAGACGGACAGACAGACGGACATGGCTAAATCGACTTAAAATTACTCAAGGACCCAGAATATATATATACTTTATAGGGTCTGAGATGAATAGTAAAAAAGTTTCACACGGAATGACAAACTGCATATACCCTCTTCACAACTAATTGTGGTGGAGGGTATAAAAACAATCCTTAAATTATAATCGGGAAAGCCTAACCTCCACAGTATTTACAGACTACTTTTCAAGATTTTTACCCTACTTGGAAATGTTGGGCCGTCATCGACTCACAAAAACAGAGTTGTGTTAAGAGTTTAAAGTTCGTATAAGAGTTATTTTTTCCGAATATTATTTAGATATTAACATCCAGATTTTTTGTCTAAAATGGATTTTAAAAGGAAGTAATTGCCTTTTATATATGGGAGCTTTGTGCAAATGAGAACCGATTCTAAAAGAATTTAATATGCAGTAAAATATTATTGGGGCGATTTTTTTTTTTTTTTTTTAATTTCCTAAGCTAATCCCGCGAAGCTATATGCTTGTCTGCAGGAAAGAAACCAGAGTCTCTGGCGGGAATTGAACATAATCAACATAATTAAATGGTTTATCAACCCAAAGGGTCTTATTTGGAAAGAAGTTTTTAGGGGGAATCTGTGAAATTGTAGACCAATTCTCACTATTTCGTCCTAAGTACAATTAAAAAATGTTTTAACTGACTTTGATCAAATTATCTAAAAGATTGCCACTTGTATTTGCGCACAAGGTTAATATAATCAGACAACTAGCCAGACGGACGGATGGATATCGTTATATCACTTTAAAAAGTGATTCTGAGTCGATATACTAAAATATTGGTCCAGATTTCTATGTATTACACATATCGTCAAAAACGTATATAATTGCCTTTTCCTTAACTTTTTCTTATATATAGTTATAAAAAGTTTAAAATAACTTTAATTTTTAACGACAGCCTGCATTGTCTTACAATTTTCGAGTAAAAATTTCGAGTAAAATGAAATATTGATGGTACAATTGGAGCAACACATTGAGAATACAAATAGATTTTTAAAACATAAACGCCAAAATATTGAAAAAAATTTTTTTTATGTTGCGAAAGCTCTTGTGGGCATTTATTTTATATGTATCAAAATGGCAAAATATGCGCTAAGAACTTAAAGAAGTGCTGCAAAAAGCCTCTTTCAACCAAATTATGCAAAAAATGCTCCAAACGGTAAATTATGCAGAAATATGCATTAACAAATCGATGCCAAAATTCATAAAAAGCTCTAAAATGGATAAGTATATTGTTTCTGCCTTCATTGGTCGCACAAGGAAAAACATGCAATTGCATATTTTTAGTTTCCCTGCTTATTACTAACTCGACAAGGCGACTAATTTTATTATCCAGCCATAATTGAATTGCATGCAAGTTTGCACGATTGTATAATGAAACAATAGGAATTGGAACATGATCCGACTGTAGTAAGTTTGGATGAGATTGTTACGTCGAAAAAGTAATGCAAGAATTTTTTAAAAGAATTTGACGAAAACGAGTAAAAGAATTATGGCCATTTTCTCATTAGGTGATTATCTTTTTTCCCAAAGAAAAACTGCACATTAAAGAAATTTGGTTTTCTCAATGTCTCATTTGCTTCGTTTTAATCGCAAAGCTAACCGGCACTCATCTGCCAATTATTTATTTTCCTTTTATTTGCCGTACAGATAAATTCAATCAGCTGACTCCCATCTTTTACATGTATTTTGAGTGGCGTTGCCAGCTGAAAACTTTGTTTTTTGTCGGTATATTGAGAAACCCAAAATCGTTAACGGACAGTTTATCGGTCCAATAAATTTATGTTGACATTAAGTAACAGACAGTTTGTCGATACATTGAGAAAATGGCCATTAGTGTAATAAATATAGTAAAGCCCTGCACGAATGCATTTGTTGCTTTTCACAGTTATTGTTGCGTTAAATACTGTATTTTTTTTTTAAATCAGTTCGAATGATACATTGTGAAAAACCAAATCAATGTTAAAACCTTAGTTGGTTTCAAACAACTCGGTGTTAAGCAGTAGTTTGATTTAAACACATCAACGTAATGTAAATTTATATGTGAACGAAGAAAATACAACACACAACTATTGAGAGTCTATTACACAGTTGTGTACGGTCAACTTTTCAATACACACTGTGTTGTCTCGATGATCGTTTGTTTATTGCTGCGATCGGCAACCTATACTATTACATTTTGAGATTGTATGCGTTGTATGAATTTTTCATATGTTGTTAAATTCTCTTCAATGTGTGTGCACACGTATGGAATAAAAGAGTACAAAAGAGAAAAACTGCTTTTTGGTTGTTGTGTGGAGTATATTCTGTACTCTTTACACTTCGTATTTGGTCGTTTATAACACACTAATTAAAATCCATTTGCATTTGTGAGTTTATATTTTTTTTGTGCTTTATGTGTTTTTCACAATATTATATTTGATTCGTTTGCGAAGAGCAATCGACAATTAACATTTAAAAAACAAACGAATGTCTTCAAACGGCATTCAAATGCATTCGTGCAGGGCTTTAATCTTACATATAAATACGGAAACATTTTTTTTGTGGTTGATTTTTAAGTATCTTATCGCCCACCGATTTTAATGAAAGGAATTTGTGTGTAGATATGCAAAATATATTTTTTTCTAAATTTTTTTGAATAAAAGTATTTGAAAAGCGCTTAAATTTATCTTACAGACAAACGTACAAAGTTGGGTGAATAGTGCATTTTTTCCGTTCTCTTAAAATGTGTAGGTTTTTTTTTGTATAACGCACAGGTTTTCTCGAAAGTAAATGTCGAGTGGTCGAATTTCGGCTACCGGGCGAGCCTAGTATATAGTAATTAGACTGAATACTATTATTTTAGAGTGCGCTACCGGCAGTATTATTCGACAAACAGTTCCAATGAGAGTGCTTTGCATTTAAAACCTTAATTTGAAAAAATCTTTGGCTTTACCAGTTAAAATATCAAGATCTCTTTTAAAATTGTAAAGGCTGGTTAAATTTAAAGCCCCGATGTTGATTTTGTATAAAACACAAATTATTTAGAAAATTATTGTCATTTCTTTTCATTATGATAATATTGGCATGGTTCAATTATGTTTGGATGGTCCAAATTTTCGATGACGGTGAGGCATAATTGAGGTTCTTTGCCGTTAATATGCCGAATTATCTCATCCTTTAGCTCTTGAATTGTTGCTGGTTTATCGACGTTAACCTTTTCTTTCAAATAACCCCAAAAAGGGAGTCCAACGGTGTCAAATCACATGATCTTGGCGGCCAACTGACATCGCCGCCACGTGAGATAACACGGAGGGAATTTGTCGCGCAAAAGAGCCATTGTTTCGTTAGCTGTGTGGCAAGTGGCACCGTCCTGTTGAAACCACATGTTGTCCTCATATCTTCCATATCTTCCGATTCGGGCCATAAAAATTTCGTTATCATCTCACGATAGCGAACACCATTCACAGTAACTGCATGACCGGCCTCATTTTGGAAAAAATACAGCCCGATGATGCCGCCCCCCCATAAACCGCACCAAACAGTCACTCTTTGTAGGTGCATTGGTTTTTCGACAATCACTCTTGGAATATAATTCGCCCAAATGCGGCAATTCTGCTTATTGACGAATCCACTGAAATGAAAAGTGCCTCATCACTGAATCACGAAGTGCACGATAAGCATTCTGATTTGAAAGCCCATTTTCATTATAAGCCTGAATAACTTTAACGCGTTTCTCGATTGTGTATCTTTCCATGGTTCAAATTGAGTTAGCCTGAAATTGAGAAAAGTCAAATGAAATGCAGAAAAAAACTTGACGTTTTGGCGTCGTTCACATTCAACAGCGGCTTTTTATATTCTGTATATTCTGGGCTATACACAGATGAAAAGATCATCGCACGTCTTTTAATAATTATTATGAAATATTAATCTCATGAGTGTCCACAAAGCGACATCAAATCGGTCAATATTTTTGTACCTACTGACATCATCTTAAACGTAAATTTACCTCCAACTAATTTCATAACTGATGAAAACCTATGGCCCTTATTTACAATAATAGGGGGAACCTCTTCCTTGATGGTACATTCCTCTTCTCTTTCTTCATCGGATAACAAATGAAATTTGTTAGTACTAGTGCTAGGCCCCACTGACGACTTTGGATCTTTGATTTTCGGATTGTTCCCCAATGCTTTTTCCTCTTTTGAGCAGACATTGCTTATTAAGAACTGGTAACAACAAATTGTGAATATTTAAAATATTATTTATTTAATTTCACACAAATTTAATAAATCACTTTAAACAAATTCAAATATATAAAAAAAAAATCCTTAATCTTTTGGCGTCCTTTTTAGCATAAAATTGCTAAAGTTGATAAAAAAAAAAAAATGCTGTTAAACGATTTGACACAAGAGTTTTTTTCTTGTTGATTTGAGAATTTATTGGTAAATAAATCTATTTATTTATTTATTAAAGCATAAATGAAACTGTGTATGTATTTGAGTGGTTTTAATACAGACAAGTGAGTGTCAATGAACGTAAATATAAAATGAATATTTTATATCCATAAAAGTATATAAATACATGATGGCTGATGAATAATATTTATTTATTATTTATATGTGGGAAAAATATAATTTTATGTTTTTATTTCTTGTATTGATGAAAAGGAGGGTGCAAAGCAACTTAATTGGCTTAAAGATATTTTTGGAAGATGTGCATTAAAGTGTAAATATGTTTTTTATAGCTTAAGGAGATTTTAAATTATTCGACTATTTTAATGTTTTCTTGTTAATAAGTTGATTAGCATTTTTTGTTTAGTAGAAATCAATAAAATAAATTTGAAAACTGTCCCAGTGGAAACATGTAAATGTGCCAGATTTT
This sequence comes from Pollenia angustigena, assembly GCA_930367215.1. Taxonomy (NCBI): domain Eukaryota; kingdom Metazoa; phylum Arthropoda; class Insecta; order Diptera; family Polleniidae; genus Pollenia; species Pollenia angustigena. The sequence continues at coordinate 169,230,968 of OV884059.1, read as the reverse complement.
ACATATCAAGATTAAACATTCATTGAAGATGCCTAGATTTTGAAAAAATAAAAATTTAAGGTTTTTTAAATATTAGTCTTATACTTAAGATAAAATAGTTTGTTTATTAGCCGTATAAACTTAATTGCTTAGTATGAAGGTATTAGTCTGGTGAGAGCTGCCGAAAATGAAGGTGAGTATTCAAGATATCAGGAAATATGCGGAATTTTGCGAATATGTGAAATGGGTAATAAAACAAAAATTGGCGATAGTTCGTTCGGTTTGATTTTTATTTCATAGTTTAGTATGATAACAAAAAAAAAAAAAAAAAAAAAAAAAATTCATATAAACATGCTTTAAACGATTTTCATATCTCTGATCAAACCGCTTGGTGGTTAATTTGTAAACAAAATACCGTTCGTTATAAAAGTAGTGATCGAAACAGTAAGAAAAATAAAAAAAATTAAAAATTTACTGGACGGTTAAAAGAAATAAACTGAATTTTAACTGAAAAGCGCCAAAATGTATAAGATAGCATCACAGGATCATCAGAAAAATACGACAAATGGCATAATTGTGCAAAAGTTTGTATCACTGATACGAGATATAAACTCCTTAGTTTATTAAAACACAAGTAAAAAGTTTTCAAAGCAATATTGACAAATAAATATTTTTGCCACAAAAAAATTTTTTTTTAGGTTGGGCTGTTAAAGTTTTTAGCGGCTTGCTTTTACACACACCGAAAGGATATAAATTAAGTTTTTTTTATACTTACTTAAAGTACGAGTCGTAATCAAAAATTCAAGTACAAATCGTCCCCTTAATATAACAAGAGCCTATGTGCTCATACGCTACTATCTTTCTTATTTCTTATTGAATAGAATCTCCATCATTGATTTTATATCTGGCCGAAATTTCGTCAAATTCTACTTCCAAAAAGTGGGTCCAAATGTCGTTGGAAAAAATAGTGTATAATTTCTTGTTCAAAACTTTCCTTCAATAAGTGTGTTAGCTCATATGCGCTATTTTGCCACTCCAAAGTTGTTAAAAGAATAATAGTGAAACGCATTATACTCTATTTTAGGCTGTAGAAAAAAATAAAATTTATGAAAACTTTAACAATAATTAGTATTGCGATTATTTTGTTGAACTATTTATGGTTTTTAATCCAAATTTTTAATATTTTTAATTAGGCTTAAGTTCATGAAATTTAATTTTCATTAAATTATTTTTATGAAGAAAGGAATTTTACAACATGAAAATTAATTAAAATTGTTATTGATAATCTTTCATTTTTGACGTGGCTGGGGCTCGAACCCCAGGGGCAAATTATGGCAGTCGTGATCGAATACTTTTTCGATTTGAAAGCAATTTTATTTCTTTCCATTCTGAACGGATCGAAATTATTTTTTAGTGTTGTGAAGCATTTATTTATGTTTTCACAGCACTGAAATAATAATTACGATTCGTTCAGTATTGACTGGAATAAAATTGCTTTCGAATCGAAAAAGCATTCGATCACGACTGCCATAATTTGGCCCCTGGCTGGCAGGTTACCATGACATGTTTCGATCGCAACCACTCGATCTCCTCAGATGGATTTGCCGTCTTACACTCGCAGCCATCGACGACTGCTGACGTCAATAGTCAAACATCAATCCTTAAACCAAATTGTATTTTAACATTTGGTAGATCGAAATTTGCTTTCCTGAATGATTATCCATTTTAATTGATTTTACATGTTTTTTCCTTACTTTTGTTTTTTCGTACTTTTGTCAATAATTTTTCTTGAAGTCCAAGTACATTTTTTGTTTTTTCATTTTGTCTTTCTCTTTTCTGTTGACCTTTTTCAGCACAACTTGAAGGACAAATGTACACATAGAGCTCGTGCCTTAGCTTTAACAATAATTAGTATTGTGGTTATTTTGTTGAACTATTTATGGTTTTTAATCCAAATTTTTAATATTTTTAATTAAGCGGCTTAAGTTCATGAAATTTAATTTTCATTAAATTATTTTTATTTTTAACTTATAAAATAGCTTATAATTATATACACTATTGTTTGAGAAATAGTTTCATTCCGACCATCGAAAGCTGCATGATCTCCAAAATTTGTGCAAGAAGAATGTAATTCCTCGTGGCTCGCAGTCTTTTTTTTAAACTTACAAGGTGGAAAGAAGCGAAATTGTTTAGATGAGCCAGATGTAGCAGAGGAAGAGAAATAAGACGAATGAACTTCTAAGTTATTTTTGATTTACGCAATGTATACCTTAATTTGTCATAATTTTTGTTTATAATAATCCAAATTGGAAAGTAATGAATATGTGCCACTGAATTAACAAAACTATGAATTAATCACTGTTTTATAATGTTACAAATTGATATTTTTGAGATCAAATATTTTAATCAAAAAACTCTAAAATTACTGAATAAAACAGCGTATACTAAACAAAATAAAATATCAGGTACATCATAGGAATTCCTTAAAAAATAAAATAGCCTTTATAGAGGACTAACACTTTGAATGACGTAATTATGGTCTTAAAGGATGCGTAGAATAAAAAAATTGGCCAATTTAAAGACAAGAAACGGTATTATGTATTCGTCGAAAAATCCAATATGAAGAATTTTTATTAACCGCGATATTGAAGTTTTAATAGACATCCGATTTGACAAAAACTTTAAACACGATTTTCTCAAAACCTCAAACAAATTATACACTATTGTTTTATTAAGGGGACGAAATAACATTAAAACGTACCTAAAACTGTCCTAAATGGGACAACTTTCGAAAATCAATGCCGGAGTTCCTTGGTAGTGCCACTCTGAGAGTAAAATTACAAAGTGTGCGTTTTTATCTCTTATAACTTATCAAAGTTTGTTGCAGACTCTACAACAACACCACCACACAAGTATTTAAAAAAATGATTTGCTTCCCAGCGGTAAATATTGAAAGGACCGCAAGTGGCAGGCCTTTTTGAAGGCCTCTATACTCCTTTCTAAAAGATTCGCTTCGCATGATATCCTGCCTTCAGAAGTATGCCTTCTAGAAGGTATAGACTTCTTTTTAAAAGACCTTATGAAATATTCGGTACACATTCGCTACTCCCTTCTTTGAGAAGGGGGAAAGGAAGGTGTTCAGTTTTATTTACTTTTTATTTTTAGTGACCTTCCTTACTCCCTTCTTTGGGAAGGGATCGAAGTTGTTTTTAAAGGAAGTGTGGAAGGCCTTGCGCCCAATAACAACATGTGTAAAAAATAAATAAGTATGGAATGCGGCGAGAAGGGCTTCTGACTGCTTGTGACTACTTAATAAGGCCTTCTATTAGGCCTCTTTACTCATTCTAGTTACCGCTGGGTTGTTGTATGTAGAAACTACAATAACACTTTATTTTCTTGTTTAAAAAGTATAATTTAAGGCAAGAGCTCTCATTTAGTTTATATTTTTAGTTAAATACGCACCTTGAGTTTTTACAGGGAAAACCATGTGAAATTCTGTAAGGCGCTGAACGCGCAAGTAAATAAATTATTATAAAATTCTCCTTCTTATTCCACTTTTGGCTCATTCGGAATTGAATCAACTATATAATACTTGAATCAAGCGCATTTTGAGATTAGTTCAGTCTTAGGTTTACTTTAATCAATATCATTTTCGGGTTTTTTTTAGTACGAATTCGGGTTTACATCAACTTTATAATTCTTAAAGCGAGCGAATTTTGAGATTGTTTCAACAGTAGTTTTACGTAAATCATTCTCATTTTCGGATTATTTCAAGTACGAATTCGGGTTTGAATATGGGAAAGTTAAGTACTTCGCGATTGAAAATCCGTACTTGATTCAATCCTTCTGTACTTCATTCAAGAAAATTCGTACTCACTGTAGAATTCATGCCGCTTTGGATTGATTTGAGTACGAACGGATTGATTTTTCTTAGGAGTGCATTACCGTTTCTCTTAAAACCTTTTCATTTCTTTTTTCGAAAGTTGTCCTGATTTGGATTATTTTTTTCAATATTCTTTTCGTTCCAATTGCCATTTTTCTAAACGTATATGTATTTATGTTTAAAATTGAGTACCCCAATGTCAAGTAGGTGGAACATTTATTATCCTGGAAAATCTTTAAACGTTTTGTGACGCGACGCGACCTTGTCAAATATGTTGTTAAAAGTTTTATTTCAGTTAATAACACTGTGCTCGATACTGACAGTTTTCTTTTGAGAAAAGCTGGGCACATGGCGGTTTAGCATAATTCGGGTACACGGAATCCAATGGTGCCCACCGTTTTTTTTAGGTAAGCTCTTGTTTTCGAGATATACCGTTATTTCGAAAATAGAGGAAAATGGAGGTTGCACAACATATAATCGCGTAACTCAAAAACGGTTTAGTTGATTGAAATTACCAAAAAATTCCGCTTTAAAATTTCCTTTAAGAAAGGTAAAACTTCTTTTTTAATATGAGCAGTCGCTTTAGAAAAATAATTTTTTTTTTGGGAAAAAAAATTTTTTTTTTATCAAAATTTCGAAATTTTTGTTTTTTTAAAATTCATAATGGAATTTAATTAAATTTGGCCCCAGCAGCGCCTAGGATGCCCCTAGATGGGTCAAAGGTATGACCAAACCCACTTTATTTTTTATCTCAATCATTTATTTGTAACATACCTACGCGCTATCTTTATTTCTTAAGGGGGATCCCATACAAAATGTTCAATGAAGACTAGAGATATATTAAAGAAAACGTCCCATACATGCCCAAGAGTTGCCCCTAGTGGGATAAAATGTATGACCGACCTCATTAAGTTTTTTGTCTTCTGCATTTTCTCGAGACAAACTTTCCCCTTATGACCGCTTCTTAGGGGGCTCCCATACAAATATTGCGTTTTATGAAATTCTTAATTAATTAAAACTTTTAAATAACAAAAATTTCGAAATTTTGATAAAAAAAATTATTTTTTTTCCAAAAAAACCAAATTATGTTTTTAAAGTTTTAGTTTAAGTTTTTACTAGTTAAAGTATTATTTCGGAATTTATTCTTTTCTTAGTAATTTCAATAAACTTAACCCTTTTTGAGTTACGCGAATATATGTTGTGCAACCTCCACCATTTTCGAAACAACGGTATATCTCGAAAACAAGAGCTTACCTAAAAAAACGGTGGGCACCATTGGATTTAGCGTACCCGAATTATACTAAAACGCGTTGTGCCCGGCTTGTCTAATTTTGCAACTAGCACAGTGTAATTGAACGTAAACAGAGATAATTGACTGTCAACTGAAAAAAAAACGTAATTATGATTCTATCTTACTTATTATTCTCGTACATATTTAAAAAAATAACAACCAAAAACATTAAGCGAAAAAGGTTACTTCCTAATCTTAGGCCTTATCTTTTGTCAAGCACCACCTAAACAACCGAAATAATCGAGAAAGTTTGGTTTTCTTAGATTTTAAGTGTCTGTCATGCAACTAAAGTTTCACTTATTTTTTACCTTTGTATATTCTTTCTTTTTAAATAATGAATTAAAGAGCTGAAGGCAATGAAAACAATATTTTATTTCATATAACTAACTCTTTCGAGGAAGATGTGAAAACAAAATCTTCTCGTTGAACATGACCTCCATTTACGTCATATAATGTTTAGCTCATAGAAGTTAACATTACCATTAACATCCTTCTTTATATCATGTGCATAGCTATTGAACATACTTTCAAATGTGTGTAAATATTGTTTTATCATATAATACAAGTCGTTAAAAAAGACATCGGTGTTTGCCATAAACGCATGACGTGTGCAGCCGTCGTAGGTATAAGAGAATTTCTTCATAAAGTAAAAGAGTGTGTCTGTGGAAAGTCGGATAAAAATGAAGTTTCCATGGTTCGAGTGGTTGAGTATCAGGCGTTGTAATAGCCACGAGACTATTTTTACTTAAACATGGTGTTTTATTTTCTAAAAACTAAAAATTTTCTATGACACCCATGATGTTCAGGTGCTGTTTTATATTACGTATAAAACATAAGTAAACGCATGACGTTTAAACCCGTCCTAATTAATCTTTATTTTTTGCCGCTTTATAGTTCTTATTTTTAATTTGTAGCAGTTTGGTGTTTTCAGATTTTCCTATTCCTATCTTGTCTTACAAGGGAGATACAGCAAGTGGCCCACGAAAAAGCCTTTTCCAAAGATGGTGTCCACGAAAGGGTTAAGAGTGAGTTGAAAGATTCGTGTAAATACTTCTTATAGCTAGATACGATTGTCTAATTTAAAAAATTAAGAAAGCAAGTGTTGTTTTAAACCACCACACAGACAGAAACACGCACGAACTCACATCGTTAATTGGACTCAGAGAACACTGCGTTGTGACTATGAATCATTGTGCGATCAAAAATGAAAATATTTACTAAAACTATTTACTAAAAATATAAAAATATTTCTGTACAAAAGGTTTCACTCTTTAACAAATGATAAAATTTATTTTATTAGTTCTGAAGTTTAGTTTTTATCACATCTTCAATGTTTCAAAATTTTTTCACTCCTAATATTGTCACTTTATTCACAAAATCACTTAGCCAAAAGAAAATGTATTTAGCTTGGCATAATAATAATTTCCAGAACATTAAAAATCCAACAAATTTCAGAGAAAGTGAAACCTTCTTCCTTAAATGTCTGCCAATCTCAAACTAGACGATTTAATCATATGAATGAATTCACCGGAAATTGATTTTTCCATAACACCACCAAACTATTTTTTTTAACATTATTTCTCAAACGTCATACAGTAAAATCTCAAAAAGTAACCAAAAAGAAGTAAAAGAAACTAAAGAAAAGGTCAACAAAAGAAAGTGAAAAGGATTTAGAAGTCTCAGATTGATATGCACGATTGCAGTTGCCAAAAAAAGGAATCGAAAAAGTGAAAAAAATAAGAGATGAAAAATGTTTACGTGACTATAAAGAACAACCAGGTGGTAAAAAGTGAAAAACCTTGTGGTGCCAAAACAAGAGAAAAAAAAAGAAATAATCCTTTATATTAAAGTCTCTCACTGACTTTAAATGTTTGGTTTAAAGATTAAGTTTTCATACAAAATGTTGACAAAACTTAAATTAATTTCTTTCAAAATGAAATTTAAAGTAACATTTTATTTTTTTATTTTACTAGTCTACTAAAAGTCTGTTAGTTTAAGAATTTTTCATGTCGTGCTTTTTGGTAAAAATGTACAAGACACACCTTTTTAGTATTTTTACTGGTTAATATGTTTTTCCTTGTTAAGCTCCACATAGTCTGTAGTTTGGTTAATATAGAATATAAAGTTATTATCGCTTGTTCGCTTAGTTTACGTTGACTTAAATGCATTTTGACGTTAAGTACTCGACAGTTTTTCGTTTTTATACTTTTTTCTTTGTTATTTTTTATATGTATGTTTATTGTTTTATTGTTAATACGACAAGCCCTCTGTTGTGAAAGGTAACAGCTGGGGATAAAATTATAGCTTAATACAAGATGCAAGCTACTACCAAAAGAAAACAGCAACATAAACAAACAAAATTGTCGCAACCCAGAAATGCTGCATGATATCAAATTGCATTCAATTTGCAACACTTCTTTGAACAAAACGAACACAGCGTTACGGATATTGGAGAACGTTACTTGAGAATTTTTCTATCCGGAACCATGCTGAAAGAGAATACCTTTCAACTCTGTGTGGTTTCAACAAAATTGTGCAATTACATACATAGCTCAGCCGGTTAAGGCGGAATGACGCAGAAAATTTCCTTACCGTCTTTCTAGAAACTAAACCTTCCATTGGCCCCCAGGTTGCCTGACCTAAGGGCGGGCAGGGCATTAAATGAAAAATTTATATTTTTGTTTTATGATCAATGTTTTATTTAATATTATTATTGAGGTTTTTTTGTTTTCCTCACGGGCTAATATGATCAATCGTTTTTTTACCAAATGTAATTAAAAAACATTTATGGTTAATTTATTTTCTTTTCCCAACGTTTCGTTCGCTTTTTTGGACGTGTGGCTTTGGCTAACTCTTACTTTAATGTCACAACTTCAGAAACTGATTTTCAGAATTTATTGCAGGGCATATACTACGTCGTGAGAACCCCCAAAAAAGATTTTTTAAACAAGGCAAAACAGAACGTTTAATTTTAGTTTGTTTTTTGGGTATGAGTTATTATATTATAAACTGGGTACATTTTGAAAACCGGTATAACTCAGGAACAGTGAGAATAATTCAAAAATATTTGTTTCTAAATTATTAAGAATAAATTGGTCTTCCAAACTGCACTGTTGGTTTGCTTCATTTTCATAAAGATTTCAAAATTTACCCATGAAAATACAGACAAAAAATTTTTTTGTGACACACTAATGACTATGTTGCAATAAAGGAGCCATATAATCTCACTTGTTACTCAATAGACCATCTGTAATAAATTTTTGATTTCTAGATTAGAGAAGAGTTGGAGTAGAGTTAGTGTAGAGTTGGAGTAGATTAGAGTAGAGTAAGAGAAAAGATAGAGTAGAGTTAGAGTAGAGTAGAGTTAGAGTAGAGTTAGAGTAGAGTTAGAGTAGAGTTAGAGTAGAGTTAGAGTAGAGTTAGAGTAGAGTTAGAGTAGAGTTTGAGTAGAGTTAGAGTAGAGTTAGAGTAGAGTTAGAGTAGAGTTAGAGTAGAGTTAGAGTGGAGTTAGAGTAGAGTTAGAGTAGAGTTAGAGTAGAGTAGAGTTAGAGTAGAGTTAGAGTAGAGTTAGAGTAGAGTTAGAGTAGAGATAGAGTAGAGTTAGAGTAGAGTTAGAGTAGAGTTAGAGTAGAGTTAGAGTAGAGTTAGAGTAGAGTTAGAGTAGAGTTAGAGTAGAGTTAGAGTAGAGATAGAGTAGATTAAGAGTACAGTTAGAGTAAAGTTAGAGTACAGTTAGAGTAAAGTTAGAGTAGAGTTAGAGAAAATAGAGATAGAGTATAGTAAGGGTTGGGTTACAGTCAGTTCGAAAATAAACAAAATATTGTTTAGCGTTCGTCTCACGCATACAGAAACGATATCTATTATTTAAGTGTTTGTGTAGACGAACACAACCCTTAATACCGTTCGTAACTATTTTTAAGAAATAGCCGAACAATTTATAGTGTTCTGTTCTTCGTTAAAAATCAGAACATTTGTAGTAATTCTGTAGCCAAAATTATATCTTAATGTTCTATAATGTTCCTTTTTTTTACATTGATAAAGAAATGAACAATAAAAAAATTTCGGCAACTACCGCAGCACGAACAGCTTGTGTGTGTATTGTATAAAATTATTTTGCTGACTTTTTGTTTTTTTCGTATGTGTATTATGTTCTTGTTAAAAATGTTTGGTTTGTTTACCAGCCAAAAGCGACGAATATTAATGAGCTGAACCGAACACAATGAAGTTTGTGGTTTAAGAAAAACCCAACGGAATTAAAAGTGCTCATCTTTTGTTGAGTTGGTTAAGAACACTATTATTTTTGTGTTCGAAAGATGACACAAATCAACCGAATCGAACGCTTAGGAGCGATATTTAGTTTTTATTTTTGAACACTGGTTACAGTTCATTTTTATTGCTATTATTTCACGCACTATGGTTTTTCTTTATCTAGTTTTTAAGTTATTATTTTAGTATTTCTACAAATGTATGTATATTTTTTTTTTTTTGATATTTTTTGCATATGTCTTTACCGTCTTTTTGCTGGCTTGACATAAACATAAATACATACATTTACGTTTTTATACAGCTGGAAGACATTTACCATATATGCACACATACATACATTCAGACGTTAATAGACGTTAATGTGTGTACGTGAGTAAATCCCTGTTAAGTGACATTTCACACATTGTGCGTGTGAAAGTGATTTTTATGTTGTGAAATAAATAAAATGAAAGACTCAAAGCAAATACCACTCAGAAGAAAATAAAAATGATATAAGTCCAAAACAAAAAATCCCTACAGTGACGTATTTGGAATTCGAAATATAATAAAATTAACTTTAATGTTTACTTTTAATTAGGCTTAAGTTCATGAAATTTAATTTTTATTAAATTATTTTTATGAAGAAAGGAATTTTACAACATGAAAATTAATTAAAATTGTTATTGATAATCTTTCATTCTTGACGTGGCTCGGGCTCGAACCCTGGCCGGCAGGTTACCATGACATGTTTCGATCGCAACCACTCGATCTCCTCAGATGGATTTGCCGTCTTACACTCGCAGCCATCGACGACTGCTGACGTCACTAGTCAAACATCAATCCTTAAACCAAATTGTATTTTAACATTTGGTAGATCGAAATTTGCTTTCCTGAATGATTATCCATTTTAATTGATTTTACATGTTTTTTCCTTTACTTCTGTTTTTTCGTACTTTCGTCAAGAATTTTTCTTAAAGTCCAAGTACATTTTTTTGTTTTTTTCACTTTGTCTTTCCCTTTTCCGTTGACCTTTTTCAGCACAACTTGAAGGACAAATGTACACATAGAGCTCGTGCCTTAGCTTTAACAATAATTAGTATTGTGGTTATTTTGTTGAACTATTTATGGTTTTTAATCCAAATTTTTAATATTTTTAATTAGGCTTAAGTTCATGAAATTTAATTTTTATTAAATTATTTTTATGAAGAAAGGAATTTTACAACATGAAAATTAATTAAAATTGTTATTGATAATCTTTCATTCTTGACGTGGCTCGGGCTCGAACCCTGGCCGGCAGGTTACCATGACATGTTTCGATCGCAACCACTCGATCTCCTCAGATGGATTTGCCGTCTTACACTCGCAGCCATCGACGACTGCTGACGTCACTAGTCAAACATCAATCCTTAAACCAAATTGTATTTTAACATTTGGTAGATCGAAATTTGCTTTCCTGAATGATTATCCATTTTAATTGATTTTACATGTTTTTTCCTTTACTTCTGTTTTTTCCATGTAAAAACATGTAAAATCAATTAAAATGGATAATCATTCAGGAAAGCAAATTTCGATCTACCAAATGTTAAAATACAATTTGGTTTAAGGATTGATGTTTGACTAGTGACGTCAGCAGTCGTCGATGGCTGCGAGTGTAAGACGGCAAATCCATCTGAGGAGATCGAGTGGTTGCGATCGAAACATGTCATGGTAACCTGCCGGCCAGGGTTCGAGCCCGAGCCACGTCAAGAATGAAAGATTATCAATAACAATTTTAATTAATTTTCATGTTGTAAAATTCCTTTCTTCATAAAAATAATTTAATAAAAATTAAATTTCATGAACTTAAGCCTAATTAAAAATATTAAAAATTTGGATTAAAAACCATAAATAGTTCAACAAAATAACCACAATACTAATTATTGTTAAAGCTAAGGCACGAGCTCTATGTGTACATTTGTCCTTCAAGTTGTGCTGAAAAAGGTCAACGGAAAAGGGAAAGACAAAGTGAAAAAAACAAAAAAATGTACTTGGACTTTAAGAAAAATTCTTGACGAAAGTACGAAAAAACAGAAGTAAAGGAAAAAACATGTAAAATCAATTAAAATGGATAATCATTCAGGAAAGCAAATTTCGATCTACCAAATGTTAAAATACAATTTGGTTTAAGGATTGATGTTTGACTAGTGACGTCAGCAGTCGTCGATGGCTGCGAGTGTAAGACGGCAAATCCATCTGAGGAGATCGAGTGGTTGCGATCGAAACATGTCATGGTAACCTGCCGGCCAGGGTTCGAGCCCGAGCCACGTCAAGAATGAAAGATTATCAATAACAATTTTAATTAATTTTCATGTTGTAAAATTCCTTTCTTCATAAAAATAATTTAATAAAAATTAAATTTCATGAACTTAAGCCTAATTAAAAATATTAAAAATTTGGATTAAAAAACCATAAATAGTTCAACAAAATAACCACAATACTAATTAATGTTTACTTTTATGTCTTACGTTATTTTTAATTATTATTCCTGACATTATTTGATTGTTTAAAATGTTTTATTTGTATTTTAGAAATGTGTAATTGCGGTGCAAATATTTGTTCAGAAGTTTCAAATGATATTCAAAAAGTTTTCAATGTAGATTTTTATTTCTATAAAAATATTTTCTTAACAACTTTCTGATATTTATAACTCAGTATCATTATTTATTTATTTTCTAAGTTTTAATATATGTTTTACTTTATAGTAGATTAATTTTGTACTAAAATATAAATCCGTATTGTCTTGGTTTTTTATAATTCCTATGTTATATACTGTAGGGTATAACTGCCAAGAGTAAAGTCTTTATGTTTTGCTTAAATGTGCGTGATTGTCATGTTTTAGCTTCTTGGTTGGTAATTTTTATTTTGTTCTTTTATTTTTTATTTTATAATAAACCTTGTTAGTACTTAATGGCTCTTAACCGCTTAATGATTTTATTTTCGTACAATAGCGACTAAAAGGACGAGTTCATGATGGTAAGCAGTGACATTTCAATCAAGTCCTTCAAACATAATCTAACAGACAACTTTGAGTTATAGAATGGTGGAAGGAATTACGTGTGAAAAGCTAAGAAATTCAAGAGTCCCTTTAATACTTCATTACTTTTTTCCTTTTGATACTTGTATGTTTATCTATATGTGCTTTATCAATACTTTTACTTGGTAATTTTAACCCTAATTAATTTATACGGACATTGCAATGAAACAATATATCGTTAGCTAAAATGCAGAAAAGCGTAACTAACAAAAATATAATTTTAAAGGAGAAGTAAAAAACTCCGTAAAATGAAAACTATAAACATGTCAGGAGCACATGTATTGATAAGACGCCCATGGAATTTTTCAAATAATTTTCACAGAAACCAGTAACACATATCGTTGACGCGACTAAAATTTAAAATTTTTTAAAGAAATAATGTAAAGTTCGACTTAAGTTGTTTGCAAAGGAGCTTTGAAAACATTTGTTTATTTTATAAAAATGTTAAGAGCAAAATATTTTTGTTATTATTCTTTGTATTTTGCATTTTTAGTGTTGAACTTTTTCCTCGCCCCATTTTAATTTGTAAGTTAATTTGGTAGTTCAAAGCGGGAACATTTCTCACAAAAATATAACAGACACAATTTTTCTGTAAATTGGCGAGTAATTTCCTTACGTGGCAGCTAGTACAGACACAGTTTTGTGAGAAAAACAGCGGTTTGTTTCAATATATGACATTTTTGTTTAATTTCACACAATCAATTAAAAAGTTCCTCGACTCGAGAGTTACAGAACATGGGCATTGGACTGTTTATAAATTTAATGAAAATTGTAGGTTATATCCAGAAGCTTTATACATAAGACTATCCATTTGCAAACAGCAGATTTTTCTAATATTTTTCAAATATAATATTTGTTTGTTAAAAAAGTCTGCGCGTTTTAAGCAATATATCGAGCCCTTATAGCAAAAATGATGAAACCAATATAAATAAAATTTTACAGGAGAAGGTTTTTTTTTAAATATTTTTGCTTTAAGTCTAGGGCTTTGTTTGTAATTGCTTCTGCTCTTATTTCGTAACGGTACTTCTCAGAGATATGAGATTTTTAGAGATGATGCAAATGATCAAAAATTATCGATTTTCATCGAAAAACAAAAATCTAAAATGTTGTTGGTTACATCATTTTTGCTATTAGCACTCGATATGTAAAGTGTATCATAATTAGGGTATTCATTTAATCGACCTTTTGCTTTAATCGGTTAACCGATTAATAAAGTTTTTTATAAATTAAGTAATTTCAATCAGTGTTCGAAAATAAACACTAAATATCGTTTCTTTATGTTCGGTTCGGAAGATTTGTGGAAAACACAAACGCTAATAGCGTTTGTGTAGAAATTCATTAAAAAAATAACGTTTCCCTGTTAGTCATCTTTCGAACACAAAAATATTACTGTTTTTATCAAACTCAACAAAAGATGTGAACATTTAATTCCGTTCGCTTTTTTTTTGAAAATCCACAAACTTCAATGTGTTCGGTTCGGCTCGTTAATGTTCGTCCCTTTTGGCTGGTAAAAAAACCAAACATTTTGTACAAAAACAAAATACACACTAGAGGTCTGCTTCGAATAACTGACTCGTTTGCCTTTATTCAAAGTGCACAACATTTATTCAAATATAAAACATTCAAAAAGATAAGAAGAGAGTAAACCACATACAAAAATAAGAAAGAATGAAATGAATAAAAAACTTGTTTACTGTAAATGAATTTGAGAGTCATTCATAAAAAACAAGACATTGGAATGACCCGTTAGAGAGAGCAAGTTTACAAAAAACATTCGAATAATTTTTGAATAATTGAATGTGCATACATTTATTTGAATACATTGACATAATATGTGTGTAAGCTTGTGGCTTACACATACATACATAATGTGTTGGTACAGATATTTTATTTTCAAATTATATTTGAATATTTTACTCATTTGATTTGAGTTGACTGAATTAAATGAGTTTTTATTTGTTTTGTCTTTGGTTATTCTCTCATTTGCTTCGTTATTATTGGGTGCTCGACACATTGTAGTTAAAAAACAAATGAGTGTGTTGAAATTGCTTTTTATTTATATTTGCAGACCTCTAATACACACACGAAAAAAAACGTTATAGAAGATTAAAATATAATGTTTGTCTACAGTATCACTACAATTGTTCTGTTTTTTAACGAAGAACAGAACATTATATAATGTTCGGTTCTTTCTTGAAAATAGTTACGAACGGTATTAAGGGTTGTGTATGTCTACACAATCACTAAAAAAATAGATATCGTTCTTGGGTGTGTGAGCCGAACGTTAAATAATGTACTGTTTATTTTCGAACACTGATTTCAATATATAAAAATGCATAATTGCTTATTTTTTGGAGTTTATAAGTAAAAGAAAAACAATAACATACCATACATAACAATTCTTGAACTAAAACGAGCAAGCAAAAAAAAAACAATTCACTAATATGTAATATGCATTTTTCAATTAATGCACAAGGTGTGGTATCAAGTCACATCGTCTTAATATCCTAAATAATATTTAAAATTGTTAAAAATAAATATTGTTGTGTTTCAAACAAAATAAAAATTGTAATGCTGTGTTCATTGTTTCGTCACAACTGTATAGTAGAAATCTAAATTATAAGCTAACTCACTTTCAGTACATTTTACAGCAGAGACAAAAAACTTTTTATTTTTCCTATTGGATGCTTGATAGAAAAAGTCAAATTACAGTCAGTTTTACACACTTCAAGACTTAAATAGAAGAGAAACTACGTGCTGGTCGACGAGGCGTATCTTTCTCTACCACACGGCATCAATTTACATAAAAAAGGATTTAGCCGGTTTGCATATTAAGCCGACGATATATATTTCCTGTAATTATTTTAAGACATAAGACTTTATGACTACCTTGTGAATCCACAAAATATTTACATATTTATTCAAAAATAAACTGAGATTATTTTATTAGTTATTAATAGTTTCAATAGTTAAAGGACATCTTATAAAAAAATCTTTTAGAAAAGCAATATGGTATAAATGTTTAGGATTAAAGCGATTCTCTTCATAAGTTTTGACAATAGTTGACTTGGAAAAAAATTCTTTCACTTATCGTATATGAATATCTAATTTCTCAGTACTTTTCCGGGATTTCTCTAAACATATAAAATACTCCATTATGCCATTAGAGTTTTTAAAAATTTTTAACACTTCTAATTGTTTCGGTTAATTTTGTTAAAAGACTGATATGAGAAGATATGATAAGAAACAAATAACTTAACACAAACATATAAAAAGTACGTGAAACAAAAAAAAGGTGTTGGCAATCATATATTTAACCCATTTTTCGCCACATTCCTCTTGATCGATGATGAAGATAAAAAACATTGAAAAACAATGTAATTTTAGTCATCGGTCGGCGGAAAATGGTTTAAAATGAAG
Source organism: Pollenia angustigena (assembly GCA_930367215.1). Taxonomy (NCBI): domain Eukaryota; kingdom Metazoa; phylum Arthropoda; class Insecta; order Diptera; family Polleniidae; genus Pollenia; species Pollenia angustigena. The sequence continues at coordinate 169,215,077 of OV884059.1, read as the reverse complement.
ATCACTGAACATCTTCTTTGTTTGTATGAAAAAATATTTTCTAAACAAACACATTTTGAATATGCGACGAAACAAATAATTAAAAACACAAAAAAATATGTTATAGTACTACAAAATATTGAAAATTTTTTTACTTCGGTTAATCGACTAAAATTAACCGGTTTAATCGTTAATCAAAAAAAAAGCCAATTTGGAATTAACCGATCAGTTAATCGGGTAGTAATTAATCGGTTAACCGGTTGACGGTTAACCGAATGAATACCCTAATCATAATGAACGATTTAATTGTGAGTTACACCTTAACGTCAAGTTTTTTGCCCAACTTATTTTGACATTTCCTTATTTCAGTGTTTGACAAATTCTACCATGGAGATGTGAATAGCGCATTAAGATTGTTAAATCCATTTACGAAAGTGAGCATTCAAATCATATGTGTCCACAATCGGGAGAATTAAGCGCAAATTTCATTAGAATGAATCAGTTGGAATTGTGAAATCACCGGTACATGCTCGCTCAGGGCTTGCGATCTCATCTGGCCATAGTTCTTTAAAAATGAAGTGGGCCAAACAGTTATCGTAAATGGTGTTCGCTAAAGCGGACTTCTTGTGGCCAGAAAATTGAGGATATTGACCGAGACGATATGAGGTTGCAAAAGATGGTGCCACCTACCACACAGCCAACGAAACAATGGCTTATTAGCGCGAGAAATTCAATGGCCGTGTTATCTAACGCCGTGACGATGTAAATTGCCCGCCACGATCATGTGATTTGACACCGTTAGAGTTCATTCTTTGGGGATATTAAAAAGAAAAATGTACGTCAATAGACAAAGAACGATTCAAGAGCTAAAGGATGAGATATTAACGACATTGCACCTCAATTATGTCTCAGAGTCATTAAAAATATAAACTATTCATTTAGCCGATATTTTATTTCACACAATTGTCATAAATCCTTCTATAACAATAAAAATTAGTGAGATAGTTCTCCGAAAACTTTTTTGTTTTATTTACAATTAACATCGTTCGTTTGGGTTGGACCACCCTTCAAATGTTTATGTGAAATTGAATTTGACAGTATCTCAAATTTTATTAGGAAAATAATTTGTTTATTTTAAACATTTTACAATTCTATTTACTCTTCTTACCCTAAAACAGTAAAACTGTGACCGCGAATTTTCATTTATTTCCTAGAATAAGGATTCTAAGCTAGAGCAATATTTATTAAAGTAATTTGAACAATTTTATATCAGCTATCATCACTACTTGTATTGATTTCCATTAGACAATCTACACAATGGCAATAATTTACTATAATAAAATAAACGTATTTCATTTGACTTATAGGCAAATAAACACAGTTAACTTTGAAGTACAATTTTATTTAAGTATCAAAGTACATTTATTTATTGATGTATTTTCCCCAGCTGAATTAAAATCATGCTACACTTTTTGGTTGAAAAATACAAATGAAATGAAATATTTGATGTTGTTGGCGACACACAGGCTGGTATCCGAGAGAAAGGGCGACGTCTACAATATATAAAATTATATTGCCGTGTTTTATGTGGCTGGGAGATAGATACACTTTTCATCGATACCTTTATTTCCGTTTTCAATTCAGTTTTATTTGGTATTTTCTCAATAGATTTTGTATCATTGTACAGATGTGTTTATGTATGGGTGTGTGTGTGTGTGATTAATTTAGTGGATCTGCTCCTCACTTCTGTGTCATTTTATAGTGGAAGTGTTAGTAAATGGCAACTGAGTTGCAAAAGGCCAGTTAGAGTAGAAATAGTGCCATCATAAGCTGAAACACCTAAAAATCTAATTCAATATTCCATTTGTAACTCAATATAATGCACACTTTGAACTGCAATGAGCCAGAATAAATTTAATATCCTTTTTACATTTTTCATTCATTCATTCTCGATGCGACGGTTATACAATTGTGGATGGCTACTGATACCAATGTGGTGATGGTGTCGTGGACGAAGTCAATGATGATGTGTTAAAAATAAAAATATATTTTGATTTTATTTTTACTCCTATTTTTATTCTCTTTTTTTTGCGATTTTAACTTAAAAATTTATATTGTTATTTAAATTATTAGCACGACGGAAGTATTGACTGTTTCCGGAGGATATAAAAATCAAGTCATAGGCTACAATTATGAAAAAGAAAAAAATGTGTTTATTTTTGTTATTGCTTAAAGTTCAAAGGTTTTGAATGTGTTAAATAAAAATTAAAAAGTTTTTTAATTTAAAAAAATGCTAAAAGTAATTGTAATAAAAAGAACGGAAGGAAAATAAAAGTAGGAACAAAAATATGTTTTATGTGGTCTGGAATATATACACATTGTTTTTTAAAAAGGTTTCATATATGTTTTTAATTTACTTAATTTTGTTAATTTACATTTTTATTTAAATGTTTCGTAGGCGAAAGGTAAAAATAGCAAACGAGTTAAATAATCCTTTGCTTCAAAGTCATGCCTGTTCTCAAAAAAAAAAAAAAATTATGTTAACCCTTTGAGGACCAGACTTTTTCAGCCGAAGCAATTTTTAATTTTTTCTTATTTTCATAATATATGGCCCAATCATAGTAACGTCAAAAAATAGGCCCACTGGTCCTCTCCTTGCCCCCCTATTTGCTTGGCAAATATAGTTGACTATGGGCTGAAAGAGAATTTTTTATCCAAAAAATTAAATTGAAAACTATAATGTTTTATAAATTTTTTTATTTATTTAAACTATTTAAAAAGTACTTTATAAAAAACTAACAATTTAATGTAAGTCCTATACGTGGTATTCGCCAAAACAGTCACGTGATGTTAAGCAAATAAATACATTGCATATAGTACAAAATACATTTGTGAGGCTATATTTGCCATTGCTGGCACAATGAAGGCATCGTTTCCAATTTTCACGTTATTCCATTTTATGGAAAGACTTCGGCTTTTTAGAGATATACTTCCAGTACTGGGTGCTTCCGGGAATCTGCGCGGTCTTGAACAGAAGTCATTAATTAATTATTTTGCTAAAGCTGCCCGAAAATCAATCGAGGTCACTTTTGTCGCGAAGCTGTTAGCCAACATGAGTCTGCTATATATCACGTAGCTATTATGGACGCATATTTTGAAGAGATCAAAGAACAATCGAATATAAAACCGCAATTTGCTTCTGCGATCATACTCATAGTTAACCTTTTTTTGGTCCATGAGATCGATACCTCCCATTCCCTTGTTGTAGTGCTGGACAACCAACTGCTTGTCCTGCAACACGCCGCTTTACTTTGCACACCAGAGTTGGGTTGGACTGCTGCACTATCATTATGCACATTTCTGAAACCAAAAAAGTATAGAAAAATAATAACTACTATTGCAATATAAAAACTTGTAATAATAAAAACTTACCTTGAAAATTACAAACAGCATTGAACACATCATACGCTTGCGGCATTTCCACATGTGCATTTACAATGGGTTTTAGAACTTGCGAATGTTCATATATGCAATTCTCCTGAAATCCGGTCTCCGGCAAGCGTCTCTCTGAACCAGAAAGTTTTCTCTGGTGTTATAAAATTTGCTGGCTTTTCTGGTATTACTGCAGCATTTGAAGTCGATGCAATTCGCTCATCCTCTACAGCTACTTGTATCGCTTTACGACCAATGCGAGCGTTTTTAATTACAGCAGATTCTATTAGTTCCTTCGCTAACAACTTCTATGGGCTCATCCTCTTAGATTTCCAAAGCGTCATTTTCTAGAAAAACGATGTCCTCTTCATCCATATATGCAGCAGCTTCTTCCTCGTTGTCACTGGTGCCGCAAAACCAACGTTGCTTTATTTCGTCCGGATTAAGGAAAAGGAAACGATCACGGACTGATCCACTCATTTAAGTTTTTTTTTTATATATAATAACCAAATAATAATACACTGTTTGATCAAAAATAACACTCGAAATACAACAATACTACACTTTCAAATAGTAATGAACGAAAGACGTATGCTCTGATTGATTTCGAATAATAAATTAATAAAAACAAACAATCAGCGCAAAAAAACTGTGTACTTAGAACAATAACTGACAAGATGAGTTTTGTTCAATTGACTTTCAAAAGAAGCAACGTAAACCTATGTACTTATAAATACACACATACATACAATGATGAAAATAAAAAAAAATATTTAGATAATTTTTGGTGCGTTTTTTCCGTTTCAACCCACAGGCAAACATACTTGCCAAACATATTTGGGGTAAATGTGGGCAGGTTGAAATTAACACATACTTCCCCCATATATATTTTAAAAGGTAAGAGGCGCCTCCAGGCCAGATAGGCCTCTACCACCTACCACATTTTTTTTGGCCAAACCATCTGCTACAAATTCGTTTTGAACATATTTACTCTATCTCTTACGTGAACAATTATATGATGCAAAATCCTCTGGGCAAGTATGTTTGTCTATGGTCGTCAAAGGGTTAAAAGCACAACTTTTATATTGTTAAATTTTAAAAGGCAAAATGTGAATGGTTGTTGCTACGCATTATGGTGGCCAATAACCGCAGTAACCAACGTACAATTGAGGTGGCTGTAATGTTTTTGCAGAAATGATAAATAAAATTACAAATTCGCGCAAATTTCCAAATTTCCAACCAATTCGTTAAAACAATTTTTTCATCTCGACGCCAAAACTTTTTAAATAATTTTATCGTTCTAACCATTTTTATGGTAAGAACGATCGTGAGATTTTTCAATTACAAAAACTTAATTCTTATTAGGATTTTAAGGTTTTCGATAATGTTTTAAACATTGTATATGATTGTATAATTTTTTATTCTGAATATTTTTCTATTCCAGATAAGATATTTAAGGCAAAAACTTATAATACATCAAGAATTTAGAGACAGGAGTCTTATCAAGGTGAATTCATTAAAGATGATCTCGGTATTGCAACAAGTACAACTCGTACAAAAACCACAAGCAATTTGTTTTTTGTAAAATCATGGTACAATGTCAAAAACAGAAACAAAACAAAGATAAGAAATACAATTTTGACATCCAACAATGATAAAGCTAAACAAAGTTATTCGCAGGGCTTTAAAGATATCCTGTAATGAATTCGCCTTGAGTCTTATTTAATTTTTTAAAAATTATTATTAATATTTCCAATGTTAAATGCAGTCTCAAAGATATATGAAAGAACAATTTGGGGACTACTTTCATTATGAAACAATTGCCCATTACAATAACAGTAAATTATTCAATTAAAAAAATAAGAATGTATAGTCGGTCAAGCCTAACGATATAATACCCTACATCACAACATTAAAAATAAGTTTTCGAGAGTGTATCCATTTGAAGACCAAAAGTATATTGTTCAGATATCCAAGTAACTTAAGGAAGAGAATTTGTATAGGACCTATGGCTAATTTTGGTTCTACCAGCACAATATTTTGAGACGACAAAGTAGTTATTATACCCATATTGGTAAGGAAGCTATGGCATTAAAAGCAATTTTTTGGATTAGTATTTGCATAGCAGACATTGTCAACTATGAACCGATTCCAATGAAATTTGATCAGATTATTTAAATTCCATACAATATGATTGCACCGAATTTATTCTAAATACTTACATAAAAAGATGGCTTATGAGCACAAACACTTTTTTGGAAAGAAATTTATATGGGACCATGTGAAATTCTCACCAGTTTAACAGGCTTGGTGCTTGTAACAATTGGAACCTATTTACAACATTTAATCAAATTATCTGCAAAATTACAATTTCTATTTTGCACACTCAAAGTTTACATGGACAGCCAGACAGAAGGACATCGTTAGACCAATTAAAAAAATTATTCTAAGTCCATCGGTAAACTACATGGTGGTTCTAGGACCAATATTATAAGGTGTTACAAACAACAGCACAAGCGCGTAATACCATCTCCACTATTGTGGTGCGCTTATATTTAACAGACTTCCTAAAAGCCGTTGTTGTCTCCTTCCTCCTATACTACCGCGATTTTACTGAAAGTTGCATTTTATTCCAAAAGCAGTCAACCTTAAATTTAGTGAGTCTCACTATTGGAGTTGTGCACATATAGAGAAATTCATAAATTTTTTGTAAATCTCCCCACTTTTATACCTTCAAGATTTCTATGCAAGTTTTATTTTAATCTTTTAACAACACACATTAAAGTTAAAGGGTCTCACAATTTTTGTAGCGCAGATATAGGGATACTTACAAAACTTTCTATTGGGGGAGGGGGAGGTTACCCGTCTCACCATTCAATACAGTGCAGATATATGGAAGTGAATAAATGCTTTGTATGGCGAGTACTACAACAGGTCGGCTAAGCATGACTTATTTTAAGTGCATACAAACAGATTCCACATTTAAAATATTTGGTCGTGCTAAAATCTAACAATATTCAATTTGTTTTATTTTAAAAAGAAAGGAAGCAACATGTAAACAAAATTGAAAGTGGTAATTACAGTAAATTTTGAACCACCAGTACCACTGGTTAAAAATTAATGTATTGGTGCAGGGGTTAGAACGTCAAAGAATTATGATGAAAGAATGTGGTGATTCTTGATGAAACATGTAAATTTAACCCGAGTTCGATTCCCAGCTCAGCCAAGAATAAAAATTATCAATAAATTTTAATAAAATTTCATGATGTAAAATTGCTTTTTTTAGTAAAAATAATTTAATGAAAATAAATATGATGAACTCAAGCCTAACTAAAAATATCAAAAAATTACATTTAATAGCTTTCACATTTCTTCCAAATTATTTTTTGCTTTTAAAACACTTTTTCCAAAACACTCACAAAATATTTTAAAGCTTTTTAACTTTAGAGTATAATAAAAATCATTTAGATTATCTTCATTCACCTTAAGGTTTTTGACATTTGTTAAAAATAATACTTCATATTTACTTTTCTTTAAAAAATATCCAAAAGGAACTACTTAAGTTAAAAGTCCTTTAAACTAATTTTCTTCTTTATTATCTACACATAATCCCCATTTTGGTAAAATAAACCTGAAACAATAAATCCCCTTCATATTTAAACAAAGCAAACAATATCTCCCACAAAAACATACACACAGAGAAACTCGCATACTTGTGCAAATAGAGGAGTTAGTAGAACTAGTAACAGTGACCATCACCATCATCATCGTCGTCATCATCATCATCATCATCTATGAAGTCATTTATAAAATTGTCTCTGCTTATGTTATTAATACACTTTACTGCTAAAAAGTCTTTACAAACAAGCAACAAATTGTTAGAGGTGTGCTACACTACCTATAGATGTAGGTCCTGCTGCTTCTGATTTCTAGCATTATTCTATTGCTCTCTTAAGTATGCTTATGTGTGGCTGTGTGTGTTTGTGTATATATATTTATGGCATGAGTGGTTTTGCGGTGTTTTCAGTCTTGTGTTTGTTGGTCTTCTAGTCTGTTTTTTTCCGGACTTTTTTTTTTGTTCTGTTGCTTGTTTTTACTCGAACTTCGTCTAACTTCCGTTTACCGCATAAACTCAAAAGGTCTTTTTATAGTTCAACAATAGCCTTAACATGCCAACGAGACCTGAAGTTGCTCTTGTTGTTTTTTATCTTTGTTCTCATAAAGGTTTCAACTCTTACAGTTTTTCATGCATTAGGGATGAGAGTAGGGGAATATTAGCAAAAATTAAATTGTACAAATGATATACCAAATGAAAGTACGCTAAAGTGTTTTTTAGGAATTAATACTTAGGTTTTTAAGGTTGGTATGTGATAATCGTGGCGGACCTAAAAGCCCATCAAAATATCGAATTTAATAAAAAAATTAAACAACATCTTAAGTCAAGGGAATTTAAAACAAACAAAGCTTTACTTGTAGTTAGTGCCTCAAGATCCAAATTTAGTGATAAATTAAAAAAAAGTATAAGCAAGTAAGTAGTAGCCCGTTCACTAAAGATTTTTTAAAGATTGCCAGTAAAACTACCTAATAAATAGCGCATAAATGTACGCTGAGTTTTTAAAATGTTCTTTGGAAAATTAGAAAATTGTTTATTGGGTATATTTATTGTGAGAAAGAAGACTTTATATCAAGGTCACTTTCAATTGTCATTGCCTTCGGGCCAATAAAAACTTGTGTGCCAAATTGTATTAAATAATCTTGACAATTTCGAGCTGTTTATATAGACACACAAATTGAGAGCTCACCAGATGGATTACTGAAATAATTAGATCGACATATTGTGCTTTGGATTTAATCGGTCAAGGTGCAATATTTTTATGGAATACGTAAGTTATCTCAAGGGTATTCCAAATACCTACATACCCGTAAAGAACACATATTTTTCGATATGTTAAGCTCCAAAAAAAATTTTTTTAACGGATTTGTTTAACATATTATAATCACTTTAACCATATTATTGTCAGCGGAACCATATCATGGTTAATTAGTTCCTTCACCAAAAATCTACAACCATATTTTGCTTGCCTTCGAATATGTTATGGCTAATAATAGGGATTGCTGTTCGGTTTTAATCGAAACCGAAACCGCGGTTTTAAATGCCTAAAAAGCGTAACCGAAAACCGACAAAAACCTCGGTTTTAGCTTTTACTTTAACAATGTATTTATGCTTAAAGAAATTGCAAATTAAACATCATACTACATATACAAAAACTTTATACATAACAGCCTTCAATAATGACAAGATATTTCAAAATTCTTAAAATTCAAAATAATACAAAGAAGAACAAATGTTATCTTTATAACTCTTAATTACACATTGTATTTGTGAGGCATAAACTGCCACCTGGGCCACTTGAATTTTGTATGGAGTTTCTTGTGGCTATAGAAAATACTAACACTAACGAACCCCTGGGCAAGGCTGGGACTACTTTTGTACACTCACAATATTATTACAGTAACGGACTGTAGTTTATTTAAGAAATATTCCGTTCAGTCATTTTTAAATAAATAAACATTTGAAATTCCAAGCAAATTTATTTTTAACTGATTCTAACAGTTATTCAAAAAACTAAGTGCATACTAAAGGCGACCGTACACGACATGTTTTTGTCATCTGACATGTCAAATTTTCCACTTCAAAATACATACATGTCGTGTGTTACCATTTTCACTTTGCTTCTGTAAAAGTCAGATGCAAAGTCATCTGACAAAATTTCAATTAGAGCGTGCTCTATTTTCTTCTGACAAACCATCTGACATCAGAACCGGCAGCGGCGTCCACTATTGACGGAATCATTAGCCGGCTGAAGTTAATATTTAACAATACAGAGATTTGTACGATCATCGCACTATTGAATAGAATTTTTGTAAATATATATATAAAAACCGTTTCGTTATAAAATCCTAAATTGGTATCTTTGAATTAAAAGAAAAATATGTTAAGATGGCTAAACTATTTTACGGCGTAAATAAAAATTTTCGTGGCTGACAATGTCAGAAGCAAATTACATGTACGTTTGTGACCGAATATTATAAACCTTCTGTAAAACAGCACTTTTGATAGACATGCACAATTACATGTGACTTGAGAAGTTGACAAGTCAGATGTAAAAAACATGTCGTCTACATGCACCTTAATACGGATTTTCAGTTGCAGTTAATATTGTCCGTTGCTTGTTTTGTGTAAGCAATTCCCATTTTCTGTTTGTTAAAATAATTAAGTTAAATACATCAAATTTTAAAAGTAAAATAATTGCGAAGCCATATCGGTCATGCTGCTGGTGTCTTATAATTGAGATTTCTTCTGTAAACAACGTGGTCAGTACAACAAAAGTTAAACAAACGTGTGTACCAGGGTAAGTAAAATACATCAAATTTTAAAAGTAAAATAATTGCGAAGCCATATCGGTCATGCTGCTGGTGTCTTATAATTGAGATTTCTTCTGTAAACAACGTGGTCAGTACAACAAAAGTTAAACAAACGTGTGTACCAGGGTAAGTAAATAATAATATTCTCCCTCTCTCGCTTATAAGAAAAATAAGAGGACAGGTGTCTGTCTGGTATTTTTTAGAAATTCGGCTCTTTTGTGTAGTAAACGAAAATTACTGAATTTAATAAAATAAATAATTCATGAACTTAAGCCTAATTAAAAATATTAAAAATTTGGATTTAAAACCATAAATAGTTCAACAAAATAACCACAATACTAAATAACTGAATATTTAATTGTTTTTACTGAATATGGTGTTGAATTTTTTACAGTAAAATTTTAAAAAATAACTGAATTTTTTTTATTAGGCTAAAGTTCATCAAATTTAATTTTCATTAAATTGTTTTTATGAAGAAAGGAATTTTACAACATGAAATTAATTAAAATTTATTGATAATTTTTCATTCTTGACTGAAGCAGGGCTCGAACTCAGGCGTTTTTACGGACAGATTACCCTTACATGTTTCGATTGCAACCACTCATTCTCTTCAGAGGGCTTGCCGTTTAACACTCGCAGCCATCGACGACTGCTGACGTCAATAGTCAAACATCAATCCTTAAACCAAATTGTATTTAACCTTTGGTAGATCGAAATTTGCTTTGAATGATTATCTATTTTAATTTATTTTACCTGTTCTTCCTTACTTCTGTTTTTTCGTACTTTTGTCAAGAATTCTTCTTAAAGTTCAAAGTACATTTTTTGTTTTTCATTTTTTTGTTTGTCTTTCTTTTTCTTGTTGACCTTTTTCAGCACAACTTGAAGGACAAATTCAAACATAGAGCTCGTGTTGAACTATTTATGGTTTTTAATCCAATTTTTTTTAATATTCTTTTTAATTAGGCTAAAGTTCATCAAATTTAATTTTCATTAAATTATTTTTATGAAGAAAGGAATTTTACAACATGAAATTAATTTAGATTTATTTATAACTTTTCGAGCCCAGCTTCAGTCAAGAATAAAAAATTATCAATAAATTTTAATTAATTTCATGTTGTAAAATTCCTTTCTTCATAAAAATAATTTAATGAAAATTAAATTTGATGAACTTTACCCTAATTAAAAAGAATATTAAAAAAATAATTTAATGAAAATTAAATTTGATGAACTTTAGGCTAATTAAAAATATTTAAAAAATTTGGATTAAAAACCATAAATAGTTCAACAAAATAACCACAATACTGATTATTAATAACTGAATATTTATTTGATTTTACGGAATATGGTGTTGAATTTTTGACAGTAAAAATTAAATGAACTTTTTGTTTAAAATAAATAAAAATAAGTAGACCGGTTTTTAATTGAATTTTCATTTATTTTATATAACAATTTCAGTTAATTTTACGTACAGAATATTGTGAGTGTATGTACGGAGTTTTATGGCTATAGCAGGATCATTTTGTTGGGAAATAAGATAATTTTTCGAAAAAAAACAGAAAAGAAAGAATTCTTATGTGTTGTGTATGATTTTTGAAACGTTTTATTTTGATTTTATTTACTGCAGTACCAGGTGGATACAATATGCACAAAATTTTCATTTGGCCAATTGCGAAATTAAGGAATACATAAAGTTTCGTTTTAATATACTTAATAATTATATAAAAAAAAAAAAACTGGAAAGAAGTCCAAAAATGCCTGGCCAGGCCCAGGTATACACTTATGGGCGAATAAAAGTACCTGAATTGAAACAAATAAAAAAATTGTGTTACATGCAAAAAAATATATATGTTTATGAATGAATTTAACTTTGGTATTTTCAAAACCGAAAACCGAACCGAAACCGACCGGTTTTCATAATTTTAAAACCGAAACCGTGGTTTCACATTTTTACGGTTTTTAGCAAACTCTAGCTAATAATAATAACAACTACATCGAGGCATTTTTAATTTTCGTTTTTTTTTTTTTAAGTAAATGACTTTATTGGCAAGCGACAATTTATCGAAATCCAGCTTTTTTCATGCAATTAATTTATAATTTTTAGTTTGAGTGCCCCAGTAGGCTAGCTGGTAGTGAGCTAGTCTATCAACCCCGGGGTCGCGGGTTCGTGTCCCGACAGAGACTCTGGTTTCTTTCCTGCAGACAAGCGTAAAGCTTCGCGGGGATTAGCATAGGGAAATAAAATAAAAAAAATAAAATAAAAAGTACTCGTTAGAATAACACACATATTTATAGACATTATTTATAGACATTAAATTTGTACTGTTGTGGAGGAAAATGCCATTAAATCTAAATGAAGAATTGCACTGCTTAAGGAAAATATAATAAAAAAAACCATCTCCTGTGAAAGTTGCCTTTTGTCGCTTATGATATAATCGCAAATAGGTCTCGATGTCATGGTAACTTGAGGTACCGTTACGATTTTATAGCAAAAACAATTTTATCGTAAGCGACAACCTTCATACAAAATTTATATGAAATAAAATAAAAAGAACCTTCTCCTGTAAAATTGTTTTTGTCGCTTAAGCTTTTTTTTGCGGTTATGACTTGACTTGTTTACCACTTATAATTTTCTACCAATTAAGCAATTAAGCAAAAATAAAATCAGTTTTAATTAAAAATTTAATTAAGTGAATTAAGTGCTAAATCAAGTGAATTAAACGTTTCGTCAAGTGAATTAAACATTTAATCAAGTGAATTAAAAGTTTAACTGATGCAATCAATTTGTTAACTGGTGCAAATTTAATTAAGTTTTTTACTGATATCACAAATTTTTTAATTGAAATTTATTTTCTGACGAAGTCAAAAATGTGCCCCAGGTAAACGCCAGAGATTTTATACAATCCGTCAAAGTTGGCGGTTCCCATTTCGGCCAGTCACCTTCTCGCCAGTGCAGGACAGAGAAAATGTAATACGTTCACCTCCTCATTTTTGTCATAACAACTGCTGGAGTAATCATAGTCTCCGACAGATCCCAATGGAACGAACTAGTTACGGCAAAATGTTCCTTATAATGACAACAGGAATAAGTTTATAGGTATATGTATAAACATAATATATTAAAAAAAATTTCATTTTGTTTGAGGTGACTAGCTCTGCGTGTATGGTCGTGTTGTACAAGAGGTACTCTTTGTTGAAAATTTCCTCACAAAAAGGCACTTTTGTACCAAAGCAAAAGATATCAGGTCTTAAATTTGTGTACATATTTTATTTTATAAAGTGTTAAAGTGAGTATGTTTTTGTTCTTTGTCGGTTTTTTGCTCTTTCAAATTCTATTAAGTTTATTTATAGTATTTATAGCATACAAAAAATAAGTGAATGTAGTAAAATTTTGTTTACACTTTGGTTTTTTCAAAAGATTTATAAACTTTAAGCTTTTTTGTTATTGCTGTGATATTTTGATTCTCCTGTTTTTCCGAATTTTTTTTTTGTGGTCAAGTCTGACCTGACTTTTTGACTTGAGTATAAGTTTTTGTGCTCCTTTTTACAATATGATGGTATTTTAAAAGGTGTTGTCTTTTTTTTTTTTTGTTTGTTGTTATTAACCGTAAAGCGTTATGTTGTTGTTTAAATAAAGTATCTTTGGTGTATGAATACCACTTCATATACTTTATATATACATACTTTATTTAAGCTGATTGCATGATTGGTTCGAGTTGACGGTTTTGGTTAGCATTTTTTGTCGTTCGTTGTTCATGTGTTTGATTATGATTTATGACAGCTTATGGCTTTACAGACAGGACAATTTTTTACTGTTGGAGAGTTTTTTTATTTGAAAAAATAGCTAGAGGGCGGAAGTTTTATTTTATTATATTTGTAAGACGTCTTAATATATTTGGGGTTACTATATATTTGTCTGATATTAAATTTAATAGATGCAGTGTTTGTTTTGGCGTTTATACAGGAAAATTAGCTGCCTAGTAAAAAAGATTTTACTTAAAGTTTTCAATCTATGCCAAAATATTAAATTTAATTTTTGAAATATAAGAAATTCTGTTTTTTTAAATTATATTTTAAAATATTGCTTAAGTGGGGTTAGCTATGAAAATGATTTTCATTTAAAATTAAAGTGCAATCAATGTTATAACAACATATTATCCAGGGAAGCGCTGGCAACCTCCCTCCTCCCTGGAGGTTTATAGGGATAATCCTAATGATATTTCACATTCTAGTGTTACATCCTCCAGGAAAATTAGCTGCAGTTAATAACTAGGATTCGGCAAACATCCAAAATTGACAGATATGAAGAGATCCTATCTGGTACCACGGCAGTCAGTAGGGCCTAGTGAGTTGGCAGACTGACTATTGGCTGAAATCTCCGTTAGAATGCTTCTTGCGCTAAATGCTTTCTGTCTTTAGGAATATTGTCTTTGCGGGTAGTTTAACTTTTCGTTGAAAACGTACTTTCGGTTTACTATCGAAATTCGCGGAAAGGGAGATCCTGAAAAATTCACATAACAGCTGCATATTAACCACTTGTAGGACAGTTTGGGCTTATGGATGGCGCATCTGTAGGTGCTGTTGGTACTTAACAGATGTGTGCTAGCATATTTCCAAAAGCAGCGGAAGTTTGGTGGCTCCAGCTCCTTAACAAAGATGAGTGTATTATCATGTCAAATTATGCGCTCGAATTGCCACCTGTAAGCGCTGGTTGCTCTCATACTCAGGGATGGTGGGTAAGCAAATTGTTGGTCACCTAGTTGTTAAGATCCACCATGCGATAAGGCCGTACGACAGGTGCTTACGTTTACCTTTTTCACTTCTAAGATGTTGTGTCATTCTGTTGGAGTCGAATATTGCTCAAGCTCATATCCTTGATCTGCTTCCAAAAATATTCCGATATCATTCATTTTCAATAAATTTCTTAATATGAAATGCCTTTATTCTTAGCTTTTTTTAAAATTTTTACCGTTAAATTAATATTTGATGTGTTTTTTCGTCTTTCTATTGCAGTAAAAGTATTTTATTAATTCCGAACTATTTTCTGCTAAAATAAATAAAAAAAAAATAAATATTTATTCCCAAGTTTGCTTTTAAAGGTCAATAACTAAATTCAGTTTTTATAGTTTTAATTTAGCTAAAAGGTTTCGTTTTATTTCTATTTTTTTTTTTGTAGCGCTTCCTTTTTTTATACCCTTCACAGTAGTGTTTGTTTCGCCTTTTTTGCTAACACAAACATTTCAAGGAGAAACATAAAAAACGCGTAAAGAAAATCTTAAATTCCACAGTATATTTTCTATTAAAGAAAAAGCCAATTGAAATAAAAAGCTGCAGCAGAAAAAAATCATTCGAAGTGGAGTTTATTTTACAAACAAAAACTTAATACTCAAATGCTTAAATGCTTTAACTGAATGAGTGAATGAATAAATTCAATTTAAACTTAATCACAGCACTTAGCACTGTGTCAACTACATACAAACATACATATGTACATAAATATACAAATTTATTTTTTCTAAACAATTTTTTAAACGCTTCTGGTGCTTAAAAACAAGTTAATAGGAAAGAAAAAAACTCCAGATATAAAAACAGCTACAAATACTAATGCATTTAAACATCAGTGTCATCATCGCTATTATTGTCATCATCAAAACCGAGCAGTTTGACATAAACATCAGCCTGTGTGTCATTCTCAGAACACTATGTAAAAAACACTATTGTAAAAAATGTTAGAGAATAAAGATGTGTTACAACATCAACCCATCAAGTAGAGCGTCACCAGCATCATCGTCATCCTCTTTATCATTGTGGTAGTTGTTGTCATTATTGGTTTAGTTGCTGGTGTTGCTGTCATCATCAACAACAGCTGCAATAGTAGAATGTGTCAAAAATAACTACAAGCAACAAATGACACATGATAGACAACGCAGAGATTACTTGTGTTAACCTCTAATCAAATTAAACGTTTTTTGAATAAAAAACTAAAGTTGCAAAAAAAAAGGAATAAAAAACTTTTCAAGGATTTAATACGGATGCTTGCAAATGGGGTTACATGATATAAAATTAAAAAGTTTATGTAAAGAATAAATGAAATTTTGTATAGAAAATTATTGAAAGATTAATTTTTGTTAAAAAATTTATTTAATCGGGTGTGTTCTAGAATCCGAATCCACTCGAAAGTGGATTACTTCAGCATTTTTGGTGTTCTACATTTCACATTCACATGTTTTAATTCGTTTTCAATTAGAGTAGTAACGGGTTGGTGAAAGTGAAACGAATCGACTTTTATTCTAGTATGTGATAACATTTTCAACGAAAAAAAAAAGATTTTGTTTTAGTTTAAAATGTTCTTTATCCAATTTAATCAAAAATATATCGTTACCTAAAACGCAAAAGGCCCCAACTAACCCAAAATTAAATTATCGCTAATGTTTAACGCTTTTTATGTTATTTTCCGACAATTTGTTTTTTTTTATCGATTAAGCGATCTTAAATCAGTTTTTGGGTTTGTTTAAAATTTTTCGCGAATTTAGCCATGTTCGCGATAATAGCGATTTGTTCCTGTAAGTTTTCTGATTCTTTACAGCTTTAACAATTTATTATAATTAGTAGACTTTGCCATCATGCCGCAGTTTGCAAATTTTTGGGAATTTCCGCTAATTTAGCAATTTTAACCGAATTTTTGCCAATTAGCGACTTTTTATCTTGTTTGAGATATTAAAAAATTATCGCGAATTTTCGTTATTTGCGCATATTTTTTTTTTTTTGTTATTTTCAGACATTTTGTTTTTTTTAACCCATTTAGCGATTTCAAATAAATTTTGGTGTTTGTTTAATGTGGGATGCCACGTTTTTGATTTTTTATTTTGTGTGTTGTTTTCAATAGTTCAATAGACGTGAACTGTGGAACCGTTGGCAATAACTTCTTCCAATGTCTTACAATTGTCACAAAAATATCACCATTAACAAGCAACTTGTTGCATTCAACATCAAAACCAAAAAATATGATTTTAAATTTTGGTAATCGGTGGACTTTAAGTCAGGCTACGAATGGAAAATACAACCACACCTTGGTAAGTCTAGAAATGCAGAGCCTGAAAAGAACCAAGGGCAACACGTTGTATTGGACTTGACAGAAGGCTTGAAAGGGCAAAATATAACAGGCAACATTTTTTCCACTTTTGAGTTGGTAAAAAACTTCAGGAAAGGAAACTTATATATGTAGGGTTTTAAGGTGACGTAGATACTGCTTATCAAATGGTTGGTTCTTACAGCACAAAACGCAAAACAAAGCCATGGCCAATCATTGTATTTGAAAACATACTTGATATGACCGCTTTGAATGCATACATACCATTTTCTAAAATCGGCGTTTCATACCATCCAGCTAATCGGAATCGCAGGAGAGCAGAATTTTTGCGGAACCTAGCACTTTTCCTGGCTAAGGCGTATACGATGAAACGGACTAGATTACCTCAACAAGAGTTCTCAGCATAGTAATTGACTGAAATACGATCACCATGCATAGTTCCAGTGGCTTCTTCGAATAATAATACTTCTAACTCAGTGGCTCGAAAGCGTGGAACTTGTAATTGCTGTAAGTCTAAGTCTGAGATAAAATGCTCCATTTGCAGCAAGTTTATTTGCAAAACTAACCGAAAAACATTTTGCTCATCATGCAATGAAAATTATATTACACTTAACTAATTAATACTTGTTTTTTTTTAAATAAATGTAAAAAATCAATGAAAACCAAAGAAAATATTTTATGGACCAAATGGTCCCTTAACATAAGATTCGTAAATTTATATTTTTCTCAGTTTTGTTTGAAGTCAGAACCGTGAATTTTTGTAAAAACCATTGTTTTATAAAAAGACGCTCACTAAGTCAGTATATATCACCGTTCAAAAATTACAAAGGAAACAATTCAAAAATTGGACCAAATGGGCTAAACCTAACAGCAGGGTTAAATATTTGAAATTTTTAATAAATATTACCTTTTGCTATCATGCTGCGGTTAGCAAATTAGTGATCTTTAGTTCAACTAAAGTTTTTGCGAACAAAAAATTCGAATACACAAAAATATGCGGATTTGAGAACACCAATTTATGAATTATGCGGATTCAAAAAATTTTTCGTTTTCAATTCGAGTCGAATCCTACAACATGAATATAAATTTTTATTTTAGAGAAAATTTACGAAAAATTTTTGTTGTACAGAAAAGTCATGATTAGTTTAGTTGTCGGCAAACTTTGCAAAACTTCTTGTTTGAGAGAAAATTTTCAACGAATTTCGGTTGTAGAAAGTATGAACTTTTTACAAACAATAATGACTCCTTTTTGCGCCAAACATACAATTTTTTTAGAAGAAGGTTTTTTTTTCTATTTGTTTTTAAAAATCTATCCGAAAAATTTGGAATTTTTTTTTTAACACATTTTTAATCTTTGTTCAATACGTGACATTAATTAATAAAATTGTGGTTTCACAGAAAAAAATAAAAACTGATATTAATTAAAAAATTTGTGATATTAATTAAAAAAATAATCAAATTCGCACCAGTAAACAAGCTAATACATAGTATTAATTAAACGTTAAATTCACTTGCTTAAACGTTTAATTCACTTGCTTAAACGTTTAATTAAAATTTATTTTTTTTTTTTTTTATTAATCATACACCCCTATCGCAAACAACTACTCCCATGAAAATATTCCCATATTTTTTTATTTCGTATTGTGAATGATTCCCATAACAAATTTTTTGGGAATGAATTCCCAAACTTAAACAATTTGGCATCACCAATGTTTACTCCCGCGAAGTTTTTTACTAAATAAATGTTAATGTGAACGAGAAATGAAGATGTAAATTCTTATTTGTATTCTAAGGTTGGACTCAATTATATTTCTTTTTTCTTTTATTGAAGGAGTTTTAATTAAGAAAATGAAGATACACACTATTCATTATTTATTTTATTATATTTTTATTAGTATTTTATTTTGTATATTTTTCTTTCACAATACAAGCACTAACAAGTTATTCACAATAGAGACGTTTGTTTATAAAATACTAACAAATAATTCACAATAGTAATTTTTACTCCCAAAATATTTGCGATACCGATTTGTTGGGGATGGGAATATAGGTTTGCTCCCATATAACATATTCCCATAACATTCGCGATAGGGGTGATAGTAATGTGGTGGTGTCTTTGAGGCATATAACTTTTAAATTAAACAATTCACCCTGCAAAATATTTATCGATATGCTGGTAATTCATAGAAAAAAAATTTAAAAAAGGGAAAAGTTTTATTTTTATATTTGCAAATTTCTAGAGCAAGGTACATCGGTACAGTCGGATATTTTGTTAACTATAATAGATTAATTATGAATGTCGCTAGCTTTTTTTGTAGAACTCGACTAGTGTATTCCATCGATTTAATCGGTTTAAAATATTATTAACAACTTTGACATTTTGTTGATAAGAATTTATGATTAGATATTTTGTAGATTTCGCGAAAAGGGGTCGATATAATAAGCTTTCGTTGGAGAGAAAATTAACGAAAGATTTGTTAATTTCTCGTTACAGAGAAAATTTACTAAAAATATTATGATACATTGTTGTTGTGGGTAAAAGTTATAATCAGTTTTCGTTGAAGATTAAATTTACGAGAAAAGTAGTATTGTAGAGCAAATTTATGGTACTTTTTTGTTGTGCAGAAAACTTAAATTTGCATTGTTAAAAATAGTTAAAGTGCTATATGGGTAATTCCAAAGTGTTGAACGTGACAGTCGTACGCATCAAAAATGCAATAACATTTTAAGCAAATAATATTTTTATGTTTTCTTAACCCTTAAATTATAAGAAAGCACTGTTATCTATGCTAAAGTTTATCTAGGCCGCGATTCTAGGTCAAAGATAATGGCAAAAGAAGAAGCGGTTCGAACGTGAAAAAAACAGAAGTAGTTGTTGTGGCGTAATTCACCGAAACCTGGCACAATTTTTAAGTCAAACTACTTTCACAATTTTACGTAGCAATGTAATATTAAAATGTCTTGGTTTGATTCCAAAATCTTCTGTATTTTCTTTTTTTTAAGCAAAAATCTGGGTCGATAAGTGACATTTCGAACGTGAAATTTTTTCCGTAATAATTTAACTGAATAATGATCAAAATAAAATAAAACTTTACCTTTAATCCGAATAACATATTTCTCTTTGAACTCTTCCTTAGAATACAGACCATGTAAGAAAATTTTTTTGTAATAATTTTTATCAAATATCACCTCTTTTAAGGAAGATAAATATTAAAGAAAACAAACATACAATAAAACATTCTCACATATAAGATATTCCGATTGCACAACTTTACAGTCTGATTGTTCATTTAAGTGAACAAATTTATGAGTAAATTTATAAATTAGTAAAATCTAAATACTTTTCTATAACAATATCGTTAAATATTCAGCTTTTAATAACTTTTAAATTTTCGGTCACGGTGGACCTTTTGACGGAAATGCCCATATGCGGCCGATTCTTATTTACCTTTCACCATGGTTGGAAAAGAGCAGAAAGTAATATTTGAGCTTAATTTTATTCACTAAGCTTATTTTGTATAGACTATTTCGTAACTTAACCCAAAATTTGGGGACTGATTTCCCATATTTCTAGTTTATCAAACATGTACTCTTTATATTTAAGATATATATGAGCCAAATTTGGTACATTTAACTTTTACGGTATGGGCGCTATCATGCCAAATCGTTATTACGGGAGTATACTTGTATGGGTGCTAGGTGATTTAATAGGTCGATACTTCTGAATTTGAAAACCAAACAAACTTTGTACATTAAGAATATTTTAGCTCAATTTTATCAGGCCAGATTCTTTTGTATGGACCCTTTCGCACCAAAACCCTTAACTCAGTAGAACACTTGAATGGCGGCCAGGTCAAATAGTGGACCAATTTGGTTGGTTTGGAACATTTAAAACGTCTTGTATCCACTCAATTTTTGAACACAGACAAATGGACAAACAGGCGGCGCAGTTTTTTCTCTTTGAAATTGTGGAAGTCTTAAATAAATCTTCTTTTTCGATGACTTGTATTCGAATGAGCTTTTATCAGTCCAAAGAACTTTTCTCCAACACTCTACTAGTTTATGGACATGTGCATTAGCAAAAGTAAGACGCTTGAGTTTGCTTTGTCTTGATATGTGTGGAATATCTCTTGCTATGTAAGTCTTAAAATATGCTTCTCTTAAGCGGCGCCGAATCTTCCGCTCACTAATTGAAGTACTGGACGACTTATTCTATTCATCTGCGGCATATTTAGGTTTTAATAGAACGTCTGTTTTAAATTTTCACGCCAGATCGCCTTTAATTTTGTACATCGTTTTTGTTTTTAAATTTGTTTATCTGTTAATAAACAGTTTGAAGCGACAAATTGAACTCGTTAGTATTTCTAATACCCTATTGAGGCTCTTACAATACTAGTTAGCTCAGCCGTTTTCCCCATATTTTCAAATCACTGATAAATCACAATTATAAGTAAAGACACAAAAATTAATTGGAACACTTTTTGTTTACCTTTAATTGCAAAGAACACGCAAGAAAACTGATATAAAGTGCATGTCTAAATACTTATGCCGAAGCGAAAGTCATTGCCTACTATGATTCTTAGTAGCAGTTTGAGAGTGCACGTAATAATGCACAAAATATTTTACATAAGTGTTGTTGTTGATGTGCACTTTGTTTTGAGGTAAGCTGAGGTAATGGTATCTTACCAAGTCATGAAATGTAAGACATATCAAAACTAGTGAAAAATTCTCTATAAAGCTTAACTGCCTGGCCCACGATCTCGACAGTAACATTTCTTTCGCATATTTATATTGAAAACAAAAACAAATTTTAGTTTTTTATTATTGCTTTTAATTAAAACAAGTAAGAGTGCTATATTCGGCTGTGCCGAATCTTTGATACTCCGAATGTTTAAGGAGAAATATCTGTATGATGTTATTATTATCTTAAACTGTGACGATTTGTTATTAATTATGGTTTTAGGCGACTAAACTGTTTTCCGGTAGTAGGGTTTATATGGGGCCTAAGGTAAATTATGGACCGATCGTCACGAAATTTCACAGTTTTATTTCTAGTCCTAAAAATCTGCGACCTACCAAATCCTATTATGATTGTATTATTTTTTACGGTTTTAGGCGTACTAAACTGTTTTCCGGTAGTAGGGTTTATATGGGGCCTAAGGTAAATTATGGACCGATCGTCACGAAATTTCACAGTGTTATTTCTAGTCCTAAAAAACTGCGACGTACCAAATTTTGTTACGCAAGCGTTTTTTTTTACGGTTTTAGGCCTACTAAACTGTTTTCCGGGAGCAGTGTTTATATGGGGCTTAGGGTAAATTATAGACGGATCTTCACAAAATTTAACAGCGTGATTTCCAGTAAAATAAAACAAATTTTTGGAAAATATTATCTCATTCCGGGCCTTGTTCCAGCATTTATGTTATTTTTTGTAACAAAATTATAAATTTTTTTAGGTGGTGGTTCCACATTTTGATTCATAGCTCTGGTCCTATTAAACCGATTTTGCTGAATTTCAAGCCCAAACTGCTTAGGATAGCTACAAGCAATCTGGCACCAAGTTTGTTTATTTCTTTTAAGTTGTTCGAAAGTGAGCGTGTTTTCAACAGACGGACAGACGGACAGACAGACGGACATGGCTAAGTCGACTTAGAATTACTCAAGGACCCAGAATATATATACTTTATGGGGTCTGAGATGAATTCTATTCAGTTCTTTAACGGACTAAGTTAAAAAGTGTTTCTTTCCTAAGCCCAAGTCAATAGCTCTTATTTTCGAAGAAATTAATGGCAATTAATTTACTTAACTTGCATATAGCTTCGAATTGTCTTTTTCTGACTTGGTACGCTTCAGCTGTGAGGCCCCCATATACTTTTCCCACCTGTTGTAAGGGGTATAAAAATGTTTAATTAAATTTTATGGTACATTTGTGTTTAAAATAATATAACGATACATTTGCGTTATAGAGAAAATTTTTTCTTCAACAAAAAATTTTTGGTATAGAGAAAATTTGTCATAAATTTTGTTTTGTAGACAATTTAAGATGCTTAACGTTGGTGAGAAAATAAAAAAATTCCTTTTTTAAACTTTTGTTAAATTTCATAAAATTTGGTTAAAAAATATTTTAAGTTGAATGCTCTTATTTCTATGTGTTTAAAAGAAAATTAATTTAATTACAGTTTTCTATTTTTTCTTTCATGCTGGTAAAATACAAATATGAATTTAATTATAATGTTCTGTAAAAACTGACTGCCCAACAGAAAGATACATTTATAGTGTATGTTAAAACTACTATAAATATGAATGTATTCAACTACAAAAGCAATTTTATGAGAAGATATGAAAATACTCTTAAAAACAATAACAAATAAGCAAATGGCAAATAGTAACACAGAATATTATTCCTTTGTAATCTTATTCTTTTGTGGTTGTGTTTGTGGAATGACTTTGTAATTGAAATAACCAAAATGGGAATGGTTCATCCCTAGTGCAGATGGTTGGTTTGATTGGACGTATTTTTGAATGTTTAAGGAGCTGTGGTGACGGAATGACTGACTGAATATTTTGTTTTTTTTTGTTGCTCGTTGTTGCTGTATTTGTCTGACGTGCATTTGTTTGACTATGGAATTTTCACACGCAAAGTTTTATAAATCCAATTATGAGAATTTAATAATAACAACAATATGTTTGTGTGTTTGTTTGAGTTAAAGTAAAGCCACAATTGCACAAATACACAATGGCATACAAACTCGTACATTAAAATGTTTATAGCAATTTGTTTAACAGTCAGATAGACAGTGAGCAAGTCAGACAACCAGGCAGCTAGTCAGCCAAGAGCCAAGTCAAATTTATAAATTTTCACAAAAGGAAACGAAAAATGAATAATAAAAAAATGAAATGATTAAAACAAAATTTGAGTAGCAAAAATTAATTACACATAATTGTTTCCAGGGCTTTTAATTCGATTAAATTAATATGTAGGAATGTAGGTATGTTGGAATTGTTATTTTGAGCTACCCCAACTCCCCTACCGATATATCAATTAAAGAGGGCATAAAATTGTTAACCGGTAAAAAGACAATTTATTCATTTTAATGTTTCTGCATATACACCAGCCAATTTAATAGTTAAAGATATTTTCAAATGAGTACAACATGGAATATTCCAAATGAATGAATTTAAGATTATTTGTAATGCAATTACTTTTGATTATTTACTTCTTTGTAAAAATAATTGAATGGTTTTACTCGTAAAAACAGATTTCATATTTTATATCGTCTCAACAAATTGATTAAATTTATTTTATTGTATGCTTGAGTTTTTGTCCCCCACATTCCTCGCATTCTTTTAATTTTGACTTTACTTGTCTCATAGATGTGTACCTACACACAAAAAGTGTTCACCAAAAATTTCTCAATTAAATCAAGTAATGCTGTTTCAAACAATTTTTTTAATTGTTTCAATTAATTTACCTTAATTGAAAATAAGAAATATAATGTTTATGTGCATATTTACAAATACGAATACAATCACACAAGCTTCAATATATTTTAATGTTTCAAACATTTTTTTAATTATTTCAATTAACTGTCGTGATTGAAAAAAATATTTTGATTTGTGTTTACGTTTAATATAACCTCTTTTGCTAATGGTCACATTTCAATTAAACCTTTTGATTGAAACTCAAGAGCAAGAAAAGCTCAAACTTACAAATTTGATAATTGATATGTTCAATTTGTTTGTAGGTAGAAAATCAGTACAGAACTTTATTAATAGTAAAACCCTTCCTCTCCTACGACTTTTTTGAAGGTTCCAGTCAATAGCCAATTCAGTACTATTAACGCCTACATATGTCAACATTAACAAGCTGATGGTATGTTAAAGCTCAAAGCCTGTTGTTGGAAATAGTTTTAGGCTCGAATATATTCATGATTGACCTGAGATACTGGTTTACAAATAGTTGTTTAGACTTCAGGTATCGTGGCGCAGTATTTGCACACAAAGAGGAGGGTTGATTTGACATTTAAGTTTAAGAATATCTTTAAGTAACACGGTGACAGATTGACAATGATTTCTTCAAAGTTTTCAGACAACTAAACCTTCATTCGCCTTGTGCAAAACAGAGTCTAGTATATTATTTAAAATAAGTAACGATACTACACATTGCAGTCGCACCCCGTAAGTACCTATCTACCTGTCTGCTGAGCTTTTTCTCATTCAAAACTCGGAAATTTGCGTTGTGTTATACACTTTTAATCAGCAGAACGAGCTTTTCTAGAATCCTTTTAGAGGCAAGCGCTTTCCATATTACTGTGTGGTTAGGATATCGAAAGCACTTTCAAAATCGACAAGCACGGGATATAATTATGTTCCTTAAATCAAAATATTTTTGTCTTCTAATCCATGAATTAATAAATTAAATTAGATCTTTCCTGACTAGTTTCCATTTTTCAGACGCAAACCACAAATAAATTTTATTTTGTTTGTTTACCAAACATCAGAGTCTTAAGCCGATCTAATTTGACGCCGCAAGTGTTTTGTTTCAAAAATTGCTAGCCGCATGTTAAATTGGGATGTTAGCCGGATAAAACTATACCATAAATGGCGACGTCTACAAAAACATAGCCGCTCGGCTCAGCCGCTCAGCGCAGGTTTCTTCTGATTAATTACGACAGCACAATAAACATAGCAAGCAAAGGTTTATTAATTTAAGACACTTTTTGTGTACAAAGCAACAACAATATTTTTAAACCATTGTAAAATGTTAGAACATTATGACAATACAACATGATAGCACACCTTGTTAATACCCCAATTGTTACTAAAAATTTAGCTTTGTATATTAATTTGTTGTGGGTTAGTTCAATTAATCTTCTGTAACATTGTCATTTTTTAACCGATCCGGATACTTTTGGGCACAAAATGTTCGTATTGAAATAGGCTAAAATTTTATTTTTTGGATATTTGCATTTCAGTCACAGCATCTTTTTTAAAAACACAAATAACGGTTATTTTGGAATATCTCAAAAACTGTTCTACTTTTGACAATTCTGACTTCATATTCAGATTCAGCGAAATTGTCACGTAGTGTAATTGTCTTAATTAATAAACAAAAGTAGTTTGTAAGCCCAAGTATGATTATATCTATAAACATATGTGTATGTAATATTAATCTAAATGTTTGTTGGTGTGCAGCTGGTATAATATTATTTACAACCGCATTTTGCTTATTGTAATTTCATTTGCAATTTAAAGTACGAGCCAACGAGAGTGAAAATTTATATACTTCTGTTTAGTACAGCAGTTACTGCTGTATATATAAATTTGTGTTTTTGTTTGCGGGTAAGCCTTTATGTGTATGTGTAAAGTAATTAATATTAATGTAATTATTCTGTGTGTGTAACGTATACGAATTAATTTTATGCCTGATTAAAGTGTCAAATGTTAAATGGTTGGAAAAAACGAATAAGGGAATAACAAATTCGGCCATGTTAAATAATGAGTGTTAAAAAAATCTATATAAATACACATCCATATACAAACACACACACAAACTGAAATATTTAAACAAAAAAAAAAAAAAAAAAATTTGTCAACAAATAATGCCACCGAAAGGGAAAACTAAAGAGGGTTTAAGAAAAATACATAATGGATTTATTTAAAGCAAATATTTTGAATTTAAAAACAAAATAATTTAAAACAAATGTTTATGTTGGCCTTTTAAATATTGGTAACAAAACAATGGGTAATTTATTAAGCCCAATAGAACTTACGAAAGGCTTAACTGACAAAGAAAATGCTCTCGCTTTGGAAATTTATTAGACGCATATTCTGGCAAATTATCATGAATAGATTCACGCTTCAACAACGCTTTCAAATTATCGAAATCCACAAATTTTATAGACGACTTCGTGATTTTTAAGGAGCACAAAACCGTCCATCTGAACCGGTTTGCTAATGAAAAATCGCGGCATATGGAGTTTGACCAATTCACCAGAGACCCTGCGAACCCTATTACATCCCATTAACGTAGCGTTTGGTGCGATGTTGGTATCCGCACCTTATTTCTTCAAAAGTTATGGTGAAGCCCGTGCTACGGCCAGTATAGAATGTTACCACACCATAATCAATGATTCCTTGTTTGAAAATATGAATAAAATTTATCCGAGCGGAATATGCTTTAAACAGAAAGGCAATACGTTCCATATGGCGATCGCAACCATCGACTTATTGAAATCAAAACTGTATTGATGCCTTGGATGCCAACATTGTTGATGTTATTCGTGAGCAATGCTCAAAAAAGTGGTACAAGCTTGATCGCCTAGAATTTGCCTTGTTATCTGCGGTGTCTATACGCCCAATATCATCATCATCATCATCATATATGTATATTAATAGGCAAGTTGATTTTTGCTCCCTTTTACGACTATACTACTCATTTAACAAATGATACATCATTCGAAAGATATTTTTTGGTAGAAGAGCACAACGTATATTTTATAAAAATCGGTTCAGTATTTTAGGAGTTATAGGCGTTACAAAGTGTTACTAATACATGGAAAATACTCACGTACGTGTGAGCAAAAAAAAAAAAAAATGTAAACAAATAAAAGAAACACAGTTGCATATATGTTTTTGTGTAAACATAGTAAAAAGATAACTATCTTGCCGCGATGTGGTGGCTTAAATGCTGGCTGTAGTGAATGTCTTGTAACTTGAATCGGCAAATTCTAGCCGGGACAAGTTGGAAGGCATATGCTTTAAGGCCAGCACGACTAAGGGTTATCCATCCTTCCATCCCCTATCCCATTACCTATGATGCTATCTACCCCCCTTTATCTCCCATATCCCCCACTTTTAAGGTCAAGGTGGTTGACAGCAGTGCCGAGGACTTGAATTGCTGGTTAGTGGTTAAAGAAACTGGTCGCGAACAGCTTCCCTCTGGCGCCGATGGCAAGGGTCAGTTGTAACTTTAGCCTAGTCCGTGCAAGCCGTCACTGCGCGAGACGGTCCTTTTCTTTACGGCTTACTCATGGGACCAAAAAACTGGACAAAATTAATGAAAAAAGTAAGGACGCGACTCTAAGAGTCGATGCAGGGAATATCTCTGACAACTCGGCAGTTTCGGTGTTAAATCCATACGCCGATTGGCTGAGTATCTACAGAGATATTCTGGAGCAAGAAGGTCAGTTATTGACAGATCTGACAGAGATAAGCGGAACGAACGACCCTCCAGTCGGTTCCCCGCCTCGAACAGGGGTCTCGGAAAGACTCGATGGTCTAGCTCTGGGATCTGGTGATGAGCATGAAATTACAATGATTTCAGCTCATGATCAGGACCATAGGGCCGGGTCATCGGCTACTGAGGTCATACTCGAGATAGGGAGCGGAGTAGTGGGTGGATCAAAACCCATTGTTCGGCAGGATGCGACAGAACAGGTCACATCAGGAGGCCGAACGAGTCTTGAAAAAGCCAAGAGTGGTTATAAGGGCCTCCTTAGGCTTTCTAGAAAATATAGCTAAGAAAGACTCCTCACTACACGATGGGCGGGATAGGCACTTGCTGAAGAAGCACCGAAAGAACGTTGCCAGATTCGAACGAATCCACGGATCTGTCGGTGATATCCTAGGCATTCCCTATCCTGCGGGATACACAGCAAGGGCTGCTGAGGGCTCAAATGTTGTCAGTAAGGATAACGAACCCTCAGCAACCCCTGCTAAAGAATCCTCCAATAATGGAACGGGAAGTCAGAAAGGGGGTACCGAATCAACACCTGGTCCTCTAAACCGTGACAGTACGGTCACGGATAAGGGAACCAAGCCTGGTGACGTACTACCCTCTACTAGCTGCGCGATGAGGACTGGTAAAGTCTTGATAATCTCCTACAGTCCCCCCCAAAGGGAGGTCACAAAAGAGATTACTGGGACAAACCAGCCAACATCTGCAGGGAAATCGGGTGATCACCGACAGAGCTCTGCTAAGGCCCCCAATAAGGGGGTATTTAAGAGAGTGAGGTCTGGTGATGACCAGAAATCCCCAGCTGCCAAAAGGAAGGATCCCCGAAAGGAGATCACTAAGAGGACTGGCTCCAGAGAGGACCAACCATCTACGTCAAGGAAGCTAAGGGAGTCGTCAGGTAAGGACGGTATTCTAGCAGCTGTCATTGATCGTATGGATCCCGATGGAAGGATCAGTGTCGAGAAATGGCAGGTGCTAGAAAACAAACTACTCGACGAAATCTTTAGCTTCAAAGGAAGGCCGGACGAAGTATCGTTCAAAGGGGCTGACTGGATAAGAGGTGTCAAAATTGTCAGTTGCGGCAATCGAAAAACCTTTGAGTTTTTAAAGGCTGCCATCGACAGGTGTGGCAGCGCTTATCCTGAAGCCAGATTGGACGTCATACTCGCGTCTGAGTTGCCATTAAGGGGGGTGGTCACTGTATGGATTCCTCCACCTATAAAACCGGTGGAGATCATACTGGGGTTACTGGCCAATCAGAACAATGGGCTCATTACAGGCCAGTGGAAGATGATAGCCTCACTGGGCTGTAAGGAGAACCAAGGAAGAGATTTCAGGTTCGCAGTAGACCGGGAATCTCTGAGAAAACTGAAGTCAATGGGAGGGGTTGCTGTATTCGGGTTGGGGTCTATCAGATTGAGGTTTCCTAAAAATGATAAACCCTAAGAGGCTGAAAGTGGTGCAGATAAACTTACACCACTGTGAAGCGGCCTCAACCGAATTAGTAACCCACCTCATTGATAACAATGTGGACGTGGCTTTAATCCAAGAGCCCTGGATTAACAAAAACCGGGTAGTTGGATTAAGGATCACGGGGTATACCTTGATTTTATTATTGCCAGCAATCTTTTTATCTGTTACAGGGGGAACACGCCATCGTTCAGAACTAGGGATAGAGAGGCAGTGAAAGATATAACATTGACGAACTGTAGGGAATAAGTAGAGGACTGGAGGGTGGCTTTGGATTTTTCCTTATCTGACCATAGTCGTCTGTCCTTTAGTCTAATGTTTGAGAGGTCGAAAAGGACGGATTGGGATTCGTTTTCGGGACTGGTGCAACGGTTACACGGAACTGGGGGTCGACTCCGGCCGGTGTGAAGCAACTGGTAAGCACCTTCACGGGGGTATTGACCAGTAGCTAAGAGCGATCCTGTCCTTTAAATTTTCCGGGCAGGCGTACACAGACAAGATGGTGGACAGACGAGTTGAAAACTCAAAGGTCCACCGTCAGAAGGCTGTTCAATAGAGCGATGTATACGCGCAGGGATGAAGATTGGAGTAACTTCAGGTCGAGTTACAGGAGGTATAAGGGAGATATTAGAAGGGCGGAAAGGGACTCGTGGATTAAGTTTAGCGAGTCAGTTGAATCCGTGAATGAGATGTCTAGGTTCAGGAGAATTTTATCTAAGGACCCTGTTGTCCCTGGATTTATTCAGAGATCGGACGGCTCATGGGCGGAATCTGGCTCTGAATCTCTCTATCTGCTTATGGAGACTCACTTTCCGGGGTGTGTGGATCCTGGGTCGGGGGAACAGGCTGTATGTGGTGACCTCTTCTCTGGTTCGGGCTCCGGCGGTGAAGAAAGGGAGACGGTGGGGGATATGATTACCTTGGATAAGGTAACATGGGCGGTAAATACCTTTGGGTCCTACAAATCGGCGGGACCAGATGGTATATTTCCGGCGATGTTAAAAAATATCGGGAAATCATCACTCCTGTTGTTGGTGGAACTGTTTAAGGTATGTGTGCAGAACGTTTACATTCCTAGAAGGTGGAGGGAGGTTGGGGTAGTTTTTATTCCCAAGGCGGGTAGAACCGGTCACTCTAAACCCAAGGATTTAAGACCAATCAGCTTGTCGTCTTTTCTCTTGAAGACGTTGGAAAGACTGATTGATCTACATCTGAGGACGAAGATTGACGCCGGCATCGTCAATGGCGCTCAACACGCCTACCTTAAAGGTAGATCTGTTGAGAGTGCGTTGCATGATGTGGTTGGTTATGTGGAGCGGGGTTTGCGAATCAGGGAATACACCCTGGCGGCATTTCTGGACATAGAGGGCGCCTTTAACAATTTGAGGATAGAGGCTATAAGGCAGGCACTGGTTGACCTGAGGGTTCCGTTGTTCTTGGTCGAATGGATAACTATGATGCTTAGCAGCAGAGTTATTCACTCGGACTGGGGAAACGAACGCTTAAGGAAATCGGTGACTAGGGGGACCCCACAGGGTAGAGTTCTCTCTCCCTTATTGTGGCTCTTAGCCGTCAATGTCACTCTGAGACGTTTTGACAGAATGGGTCAGAAGGTCGTGGCCTACGCGGATGATGTGGTGATATTGGTGTCGGGCAAGTTTCTGCCGACAATTAGTGATATCATGCAAGGGGCGCTGGGCGAACTGGCGGGATGGGCAAGTGACAAGGGACTGGGAGTTAATCCGGAGAAGACGAAGTTGGTTCTTTTCACTAGGAGGTACAAGGTGGAGGAGTTTAGACTGCCGGTACTGGGAAGAGTGGAGCTTGGACTATCTGATAGTGCTAAGTATCTGGGGGTTTTTCTGGACAGAAAGCTTTCATGGGGTA
This sequence comes from Pollenia angustigena, assembly GCA_930367215.1. Classification (NCBI taxonomy): domain Eukaryota; kingdom Metazoa; phylum Arthropoda; class Insecta; order Diptera; family Polleniidae; genus Pollenia; species Pollenia angustigena. Next base: position 169,183,557 of record OV884059.1, on the reverse strand, counting down.
GAAATACTCAGGAGAGACTCAAAAGGGGTCTCAATGCCTACTATGCTTGCAGATCATCGATAGGTAGGAGCTGGGGACTGCGGCCGTCAGTGGTGGGATGGCTGCACACTTCGGTGGTTAGACCCATTCTTACGTATGGATGTTGTGTTTGGCGGGAGTCATTGAGATTGGCAAGTCGTAGGAACCTTCTTTCTAAGGCTCGGAGGTGTGCTTAATTGGCATGACAGGTTCCATGCGAAGTACTCCTCAGGCTGCCCTGGATGTCATTCTATATCTTCTGCCTATTGAGCAGTATGTGATGGGAATAGCGGCCAGGAGCATTCTTAGACTGAGGGAGTTAGGACTGACGAGGAATGACACTCAGGGTCACTCACGGATTCTGGGTGAGATTGAGGCTGGTGGCTTTTGCCTGGGACCGCCGGGCTCCACTGATTATGTGAGCACTAGAGTGGATTTTGGTCGGTTGCCAGAGGTAACAATGCCCTCTAGGGAGAGCTGGTCGGGCAGGAGCAGATTATTTGGTTAATTTGCTATTTTCACTGATGGCTCGATGATGAGGGGCACGGTGCAGGGGTCTACATTGAGGATCTGAACATAAGAAGCTCATATAGGCTTCCTGACGACTGGAGTGTTTTTTTCAAAAATCAGGCGGAGGTTCTGGGGGTCTGGAGGGCCGTGGAACTGATGAGGGACAACATTGATAGGGGCTCGGAGGTCACTATATATGTGGACAGCCAGGCGGCTCTTATGGCCGTAAGTGGCTGTTATGTGAACTCCAGGCTGGTTGATGAGTGAATGAGGGCTCTGAAGGGAGCCTTAGGGGAGTATTTGCTAAGGTTGTGCTGGGTACCGGGTCATTGCGACATAGGCGGCAATGAGGTTGCTGATGAGCTGGCAAGACAGTGCTTAGAGATGGAGGATCCTGACTGTGTGGAGGCGGTAAGGCCTCCATTGGGCTTTTATTTTGGTAGAATTAAGGAGTGGATACTGGGCGTGACCAATCGGGCCTGGGGGGGCCGAACGGACTGCCGGGTATCGCGGACACTGTGGCCCGTGCTTAGGAAGTCCGATTCGGTGTCGCTGCTGGGCAGGGGCAGGGGCAGGGTCTGCGTTAGGACCATGATGGGAATGATCACGGGCCACTGTATGATAGGCAGGATGGCGGTGAGGATGGGATCCGACTTGTCGGATATATGCAGGTTGTGCGAGGACCCTTAGGAGTTGGAGACAGTTGAGCACTTTCTGTGCCACTGTCCCAGGTTGCAGGGTAGCAGGCTGAGGTGGCTGGGCAGTGGTTTCCTGGGTGAATTAGGGGATGTCTCGAGTTGCAGACTCGAGAATCTGATAGGATTCGTAATGGTGATGGCCTGGCTGCGCGAGGGGAGACTGGGTGCTAACCGCACCCAGGGGTTGTGGTTGGTCCTTTACCTTTTTTTCTTTCCTTTCTGTTCTACCTATCTTTCGGATTTGTGCTTTCGCTGTTTATTTCACCTACTTTCTACCTTCATATCTATATCTAATTAAGGCGTCACAATGGACCATATTGGTCTCTGGGTGAAGGTGTGAAGGAGACCGGCCTTTCTACCTACCTGCCTAGTAAAAAGAACAGCAACATTCGATTTCTCTTCTATTCCTTTAATTGGAGAACAGTAGAAAATACGAAAAAAAGACACGAACAATTTTAACTGTTTTGTTTTCTTTTTGGAAGAGTTGTTGTTTTTAAATATTGCCGTTGATTTTTGCATAGGAATAATTTTAAATGTTACCGTTGATTTCTATAATAGGTTTTGGTGTTACTTTAAATTAATAAGTATTTGGTGTTAATTAGTTTAGATTTAAGTAAAGCATTTATTGGCTCAATTTATAATTGCATGAAATAATATAATTTTAAATTAAAAGTGACCAAGTTTTATACTGATTTACAAAAATCTAAAATTCTTAAAAAATGCCTCGCGGTGGTAACTAGACGAATGGGGTTGATAGGCTTTGAAGCAGTGTTTAAAAATGCCTGACTATTTTTAATGCTTTTGTTATTGCTTAACTTAACTTAAGAAAAAGAACACAGTAAAAGCAAAAGCAGAAAAAGTGAGAGTAAATAATTTATTTACTATCACTATGTGTATGTTCTCAGCTTAAAGTTTAAACATTCAGCCAAGCAACCACTATAAAAAAATGCTGTTGCTGTAAGTAATTTGTTTTTGTTTTTTTTTATGAAGTTGCTTGGCTGGCTGTTTAAACATTTTTTTGACTTGATCGCTGTTGCTTGCTGTTGCAGTAATTAGTTTTGAAAAAATCTTTACGGTAAGAACTAAGAATTATGAATTATCGAAGAATAATTGAAAAATATTTTGATTTTGATAATGACCAAGCTATGTGTAAAATTTGCTCACTTACATACATATGTTAAAAAGTGAAAGAGTTTTTAATCTAACATGTGAAATTTTATTTTTGTTCATATGTATGTATTTTCATATTTATTGAGAAAAAAAAACAAAAAACATTAAAGAAATAGGTACCTAAAAATATGGTTCTGCGTAACTCACTAAATAAAAGAACAAAAATTAGTTTTTTCGCAAAATAAAAAAACATCTAACCGTAATGATCTTTAAACAATTCTCTCTGCGAAAATACTAAGAAATTCAAAATATTCAAAATATATGTATGAAGTGCCAGCCAGCAACAGCAAAGAAGTTGACTTGCTGACTTTAAGCGCATGAAAAGCAAAAAAGAAAACATGAACAAAATGTATTACTTACTTAAAATTGTTGCGTTGCTGACTGATTAAGCAAAGAACCTACACATAGGGAGCAGTGATGCCAACTTTTTGAGAGCAAATATCACTTTAAAATTTAAAAAAAGCACTAAAAATACTATTTTGAACAAAAAAAGCGTAAAAAAGCACTAAGCCCCTTTTTTAAATTTAATTAAACACAAAACGAGTTGCATTTGGCTGTGCCGAATATTATATACCTCCAAAATTTAAAAAAAGGCGATGGCGTTGATGGTTGACCATTTTCATTTAAATTTAAATATCAGGTATCAGGTATGTGATGAAAATCGATCGATTTCAAAACGACCGTATTTAAAAGGTGTGATGAATTTCGAACGATTTTAAAATCTATTTCTGAATTAAAATCTTAAATTTTCGTTCAGAATACACTTCAGTTAACGTATATAATATAAAATTTTAAAGAATTAACACTGAAAATAAAAGGAATATGCATTTAAAATCCATTTTCAAAGATACTGAAAACGATATTTTCGGTTTCAAATCGTATTGTTATTAAAATCGATTTTAATCACATACCTGTAACATTTTTAAATTTATTATTATTACCTTCAATAAAAATTATATCAACCAAATCATTTGGATCATCATCAGCTGAGTTTGAATTGGTCATAAAACAGTAATAAAGTGTGAGCTAGATTTTCGTGTGACCGACCATTCTTTATAAAACTTAATGACAGCCCAAATTTTAATAAAAAAAATATGTTGGCAACGCTAAAAAGTATACGTTTTGTAAAATGCAACGAATGCAACTTTCTTTTATCACTTTTTTTTTTATCATTTGAAACCTTAAAATCTCTACAGGCCTTCCCAAAATTGTACCCCAAATAGCAAATCTCATCTTAATCATCCTCAATATAATCGAAGTTTTAAAAAATGGTATAAAAAAAAATAAATATTGTAAAAGGCACTTAAAAGCGCTGTTAGAAATTTTTAAAAGCACTATAAATACCCGCTTTTCAAAAACGGGTGTTTAACAAAATTTCGGGTATTGCATAAGCAAAAAAGCACCAAAAATACCCGAAAGGCACCAAAATGGCAACGCTGATAGGGATACTAAAAAAATTATTTACTCTCTCTTTTTCTGCTTTTGCTTTTTTGCTTTTGCTTACTCTCTATCAAAGTAATAAAAGGCATTGAAAAATACAGTTTTTTAATTTGCAGCAAAAAATGGAGACAAAGCAAAAATTTCGGTGCTGTTGCTATTTTAAAGCAAGCAATTAAAACACTGCTTTGAAGAAAACATTCCACAATATTACGGAATATGTAATCGGTCTTCAACAAATCGCTTGATGACAGGGTGAGTTCTAAAACATCAGTTGCAAAGCAACTCGCTTTTTTAAGTGCTTTCTACCAAGCAACCGTGAAAAATTTTACAATGTTATCTGTACCAAAGTTCACTAAAAACAATATCGATGCGTACACAATAATCAAACTAGATATAGTTAAACTCTATGATACTTTTTTGACTTTGACTGCAAAGTATTATGATGTTTAGGAACTCAGCCATACTGACATCTTAGATGTTTCTTTTAAGTGTGGCTTAAACTCAATCACACTTTATTTTCGAAATTTTTACTTCATTTAAAGCTATTTTCGGTAGTGGACCGATTTCAAGAAAATCTGGTAAGATGAATAGAGTTGCAATACAATTAATTTTGGTCGAATTCAATCTAAATAACAACATTATTAGACGGTACAAAACTTTATACCGGAGAGAGTTTTGTATGAGGGCTATGTGGAATTATGGTCCGATTCTCACTATTTGCAATATTTGCACAAACTTATATTCCAGAAAGAATTTTGTAAGAGGGGTATGTATATTATTGGACCAATTCATACTATTTACAAGAAGCGCCATTGTTTAGCACCATTGTTTAGCATAAACGAATAATAAACATTATACCCCATTCAGTGTACCAATCAATAAAGTCCGTTTGGCTGGCTGGTATTCACTAAGCAAAGTCTGTATTTCCAGATTGCAGTCGATTGTGTCGACTGCTGGGCCATACTATTAAGTTTTAAAAGCTAATGCGATGTAAAAGCGTTTTGAAAAAATTTTCTTTGGTTGAAGTTTAACTTTTTTAAGTTCTATCATGTTGAAAAAATCACCCATTATACAAGATAAACAAATAACAACAAAGAAGACGACAGGAATAAAAAAGGGAGAAAATTAAAAAAAATCTCTCAAAAAAGTAACAAAGAAACACACTTCATACTCAAGAATTATAGAATACAAGATTACGCCATGCTCATGATTTCCGTTTAGATAACGTTCCTTGTTCGTTGCAAATGTTGCTGGATCTAAAAGTCCTTAAGATTCGCGATTTTTTTTAAGAATGCACTTTATAAGATCTCCGCATTTAAGCCACAACTATTTCGAGTTTTTCAGCTTTAAGTAATTAGCCAATAGGAAGGCAGTTCGCTTGTTTCATCACTACTCTTTTCACTACGCATTAAAGAGCTCTGATTCATACTTTTCAATAATTCTTGTATAAAAATCCCTATCGAAATACTTGTATTATATATTATTAAAACTTAACCAGATTTGAAATTAGTTCACAATTTATTAGAGTTCCCGTATAGGGCCCACACAAAAGGATCATAAAACTATTGGATTATTTTTTTAATATACATTTTTAATTGTTTTCTTTGAAATAAATCTTTATATCTTAATGCTATTGGAAGTAGTCAAAAATCACATTACTAATGTTTGTGCAAATCACTGTAAAAACATATACTACTAAATAAGGAAAAAACGTTAGCACAAATAATCAACGTGTTTAATTGATAATTATTGAGATTTATAAGCAAAATGTGCGTAAATGTTCGTGTTACAGTGTTTGGCAATATAAACATACAAACATGTATGAATGTTGTTAAGTTTGTGTCCCAAATGTACATAGAATATAAATTTCTATGTGTATGATTTTTTTTTTTTTTTGCAAAATACGCAATACAACTGCAAACATAGACTTAAACACATACCTTAATCGTAACAAACAATTTTGTATTGACTAAGTACTTGATTTATGCGGTCATATTGAAAATATTTAAGTACTTTTTACACACATACGCACTTCTAAATGCATGTTTTAACACACGTACGCACTCGCCCCATCTTCACTTAAGTGACAAGAGCAGTTACACATGCTGGAGAAAAAAATTGAATACAAGTTTTGGAGTATTTTGAATGTTTGTATGTAGCTACATACCTTGTTGGAAATTTCAATGGTAAAACTATATTGATTCAGTATTGACTTTGTCAGCAGCACGTCTGACCAACTGTAGACCAGGAAATGCTTTATGCTATGGACTCATCTTAGAATTATTGGCCAGGTAGACCTTGTGGGATCATATGCAGACATTTGAACCAAAGATTCACTAATACTACATTTACATTAGGCCGAAATCTTGTAGATTTGATTTAAAATCTTCTTCTAAATCTAGTGCGTTTACATTATACTTTTTTGACATTGGCGAGATTTTGTTTTTATCGGGTGATTTTTAAGAGCTATAGGAAAGTTTAAAAAAGAAAACACATAAAATTCAGCAAAATGCATAAAATCTTTATTTGAATCGATAGTACGGTCCATATTATTTAATGTTTGAAGATTATATCATACAAATGTTGACAGGGACTGCGTCTCAAATGGTCAATCCGCTTAGTCCAATTTTGGCATACTCTTTCCAACATTTCGGCTGGTATCTCATGAATAAATGCTTCAATGTTGTCTTCCAATGCGTCAATTGAAGCGGGCATGTGTGTATAGACATGAGCTTTAACATAGCCCCACAAAAAATAGTCTAAAGGCGTTAAATCGCACGATCTAGGCGGCCAATTGAACGGTCACGAACGTGACTGTGTGGCATATTGCACCGTATTGTTGAAACCACATGTCATGCAAGTCAAGCTCTTGCATTTGGGGCAAAAAAAAGTTGGATATCATCTCACGTTGTTGAGTAACAGAGGCCCAATTGCTGCGAACTGTGACGAATCGATAATTAATGGTCGTCATTAACACTCGCCGATACAGCTGCGATATTTTCTTCACTTCGCACTCTACGTAAGCGTGTTGGTGCTTTAATGTCCAACAATGTAAATTTGGTGCGAATTTTAGTCACAATAGCCCGAATAGCCGCTTCAGTGGGTCGATTAAACTGACCATAAAATGGAAGAAGCGCGCGATGAACTCTCTTAACAGAGCACGCATTTTGATAATAAAATTCAATAATTTGCAAGCGTTGTTCGTACGTAAGACGATTCATGGTTAAATTATAGATATACATAACTGCAGATGTTTGACAGTAAAACGAAACACGAAGCGTGCGTCAGCTGTTTAAACCAGTGTAGCCAAAAAGATAATAGCTAATATATATTTTAATGTAATTTTTTCTTGTGCAGGGAAGTATTTTTAGTGCTATATTGAAAAACCCATAGTTGCATTATTAAGTACTGCTAGATTTTGAGAAGATTTCGTCGAAATCTAGTCACGAAGTAGATTTTTTTTTGTATGGAAAATCTAGTTAAATGCAACTAGATTTGGCTCGAAATCTCGTAAGTACTAGATTTTGCGAAGGTGTAAATGTAGTATAATACATATTTTTGGAATTTTTACTAGCGTTTTGCACTAAAAGTCTAATGCCTGTATTCATAAAAGTTTTTGAAATTTATAAAGGTTTAAAGAACAAATTTACTATGAAAATTATCAGTAATAAACGTTTGTTATATTTAATAATCGTTTATGAATACAGGGTTAAGTGGATAAGTAATTCGTAAAATCGAAATACGAACACATATGTACATATTTTGTCTAAATACGATGTTCAATTAACATAAAAAACTAAAGTTTTTCAGATGTCAAAAAATGTCTTTCGTTTCTTAAAAGCAGAATAAATTGCAGGCACTTTGCTGACAATATCACCAAAATAATCAAGAAAAGTGGTGAATTGTAAATACGATCCCAGGTTTCCTACAGGGTACTTATGTGTACAAATCAAGCCACATAATCACATAAAAGTGTTTGTTCGTACATCAAGGATTAAAACATACAATATAATTCAATAACACTGTAGTTAAACTATTGGATATGTAATAAGAGTAATTTCTGTATAAATTTTAAAGTTTATTTCAATAAAATTGTTTCATTTAGCAAAATTTAGCTCAAATGTTCGTCAATGTTTATTAAGGCCATACTTATTTTTAAAACATCGCTCTATGAAATAAGCCATAATTAGAACGAATTGGCATAGCTTACTCGAATCTAGTATACAGGTAGTTGCTATATTTACAATTTTGTCAAAAAACCTTTGAAAAACACGGCTTCTTAACTTTTAAAATATTTAGAATTGTACTATCATGTATCAATTGCGTTCAAAAATGTAATTATATAGCATATGTTACTATAAAACCAAGCACCTACCTTCAATCCCTGGACGATCAGAGAACGACAAATTTTCATCATGGTTTTAAAAATGAAGTGGCGTTAACCCCCCAAAGAATCCATCGAAGGTTTAGGTTAGACCTTACAAACTGTTTAAAAATCAAATTTCCCACCCTCATTTTTTAACGTATGCACTAAAGTATCCACTCGATTAATCGTTGTTCAATTATTCGAGGAATTTTTTCGCCATTTTTTTTATCGAATAATTAAAATTGCCAATTTCAAATTACGAATTACTCGAAAAATGTATGTCAGTTAATCGATTAAAATTAATTTCTGAGAAAATTCTACTTTTTTTAATATAAAATATTTTTTTATATTTCTAACTGATTAAATACCTTAAAACAAAATTAAATGTTAAGGTTTAGTGTGCTTAATTCCCAAATTTTACTATTAATAAACTTAAATTTATTGTTGGTGGGTTAAGCTATTTCTATGTGCATTTTACTGGTTGCTTAGGGCAAATCATCAGGAAACTTCATCCAAAGATATTAGAAAAGCTAAAGATATTGTTTCAATAAAACTGTTAAGCGAATAGGAATTATAAACACTTAAAAGTCTTACCCGTAATAATATCAAACCTTTAACAAAACACCAACAACAAACAGTGAGTTTATCTTTTCTTACAATCCCGACTACAATTGGTTGATTTTTTTTCAACTCTTATTGAAATTGTAAGGAGAAAACAATTGCACTTATTTTCATTACGAGTGTAATTGGAATCAAACGAATTTAAAAAAAGATTATGTTTTAAAAGTTTATAAAAAATACATTGAATTCTTATCTTCACCAGAGCTTTTCCGAAAATAAGGATAACTGCGGTAATTAAAAAAAATGTAACGGAAAATTTAAATCGATTTCAGTTTCACTCGATTTGCAGGATAAAATTGATTTAAAATGTTTTTCATAACTGGCTTGCACCTCTCAAATCTCTTTTTCTGTTTAATAATAAAATAAAATTATGAATTCAAAAAGGGATGTTTGTTTTTCATATTAGATAAAATTATTTGAGTTATTCGAGTAATTCGAACAATTTAAAACATTATTTTGATTCATCGAGCAATTTTTTAAAAATTCAAAAATCAATTAATTCCTTACTCGAACAAAACGAAAAGACGAATAATTGGATACTCTAGTATGCACAAACGAGAAAATCTAATGAACTATTTTTACTAGAACAAACTTTAAATCTATTAAATTGGTCCTGAAATATTTAGAAAACAATTTCCTGAAATGGTTAGAAAGCGACTCGATATTTTATTTTCTTTTTTTCTACAAGTTTAAAAACTCTTTCTATTCGGACCAAAAATAAACCCTTTTTCAAAATTCATTTAAACTAGTAAGATTTTTTTCATAAGTTTTCGTGTATTTTTTAACATGTTGTTTGAAAAATATTTTATAATATCATAAAACTGCCAAGAATTCTTAAAAAAGTCAAAAATATGCGATAAAGCAAGACAATTTTATGAGTGCAGACGTTGATTCTAGCGGATTAGAATTGCCTCTCTAGTATGGCGTAACAGATCCCACCCACACTCACTCCTTATTTGTGGCCTTTGAAAAAAATAAATGCACGGAAGTTATACTTTTAAATTTTCTTATTTTCGATTGTTTTAAGGCAAAACATCAAATTAAAAAGCTTGCGTTACACTATACAAATTTGATAAAGCAACTGAAGTTAGGCTGCCATACATAATTGGCCCATAAGCATTGGACTATATAGGAGAATTTTAGATGCGTAACTCTTTCTTAATTTACTTTTGAATTTGCTCACTTGTTTACAGACTACGATTTTCTTTTAGTAGTTTCCGTTTTTTCTTTAACTTTTTTTTAGGAATTAAGAATTTTTTTAAATTTAATGACGTTTACAAAAAAATTTTAAAAACTAGTTTTTAACTTTTTAATGTTTTAGTAGGCCTTTAATTTAATTAATTAGGAGGCCCTATGCTCCAACGGGAGAGAAGGATGACAGAAGAAGAAGAATTTAATTAAATCTAACAAAATTGCGACCTTATTTACAACAAACTTTTTGATAAAAATTTTATTAAAATTGCTTGCAGTGATAAATTTCACATACACTAGTGGCATAAACTTAAGCAACTCAAAAGTTTTTTTGCGTTATAATTCTACAGTTCAATAACACTGTGGTAGTTGAAAAAATTGTCAAGCGGGGCACCCGACGGGTTTAGTTTATTTGAGTGCGCTGAATCCAGTGGTGCAAACCGTTTTTTTGGTTAGCTCTTGTTTTCGAGACATACCGTTATTTCACAAATAGAGGAGGTTCAGCAACTTATATTATTTTTTTTTTTAATATTGACTCAGTCTATTAAGCTTTAAAATTAAATGCATTTAATTTCAGGCATAAATAATTCAAGAGTTGCATTAGTTTATGCCACTAGTGTATGTACTCCAGAATTGCACCAATGTGTTTATGCAAATTGGTTATTATGTATTATTATTTTATTTTTCAAGTCATGTCAATTAAGGTTGCCATGCATAATTATGTATTTTATAATTTTATAAATTTATAATAATCAGCCCAATAAACACCGCACAGTGCATCGTCTAAAAAAGAAAAATTTCTCTTACCTAATAACATCTTTCATACGTGGAAGTACATATATGCTTGCATGTATAATTTTGTGCTCAGTAAATTGTAGTAATATATAGATAAAATTTGTATGTGAGTTAGAAAATGATTTGTGTTTGGTACGTGTTGGATACTTTAAACACTTTACATACTTGTAGTGTCATACGCACTTTCCAATTTTTGTCTTCTTCCTTTTAAGGACTCTGAGCAGTGTTTTTGTTCTTGTATACATATATGCTTTTCTATTAGTGCTGGCAAATTTAGCTACTTTTCATTACTCATGTGGGTACTCAGCACTTTCAGCGGTTCAGAAATAGTGTGTGGTAGTATTGTACTTTTGACAGAGTTGTATTTTAAAAAAAAGCTGTTTAGTTTTTTTATTGATTTTTGTTGAAAAAAATACAAATCTGAAAGTATTGAGTTACAACTTTTATGCATTGACTAATAAAAAACAAAATTAAATACTTGATACCCGGTACTCAATACTCAAAACTTTGCCAGCACTACTTAATATGTGTTTTAAACGAGAGTTTAAGTGTAAAGGAACAGACATTTGGTATAAATGTATGTATTAGAGAGGTCCAAAAACACCATTTGTGCGCTATATTTTAATGTTTCTAATAATATTACTTTTCCGTAATTTCATCAGTGTGCCGCAATTCAGTAATTCGTAAATGTTTTCTACCAATATCGTTTCGTAACGAAAATTTTGTTAGCTTCAACGATTTCTCTTTTTGCAATTTTGAGTTAAATTTCTTAACGATAGATATAGTTAAAAACAATAAAGTGCCGGAATATGAACAATAAAAAAATAAATTATTCTCTCTTGTTCATTTACTATTCATGTAGTTTTAATAACAGAGTGATCTGTCAGAAACATATGCTGAGAGGTGAAAGCATTTGAAATTTATTTTTAAGCATTTAGATAAAGACTTATGGCGATTTCTTTTCTGAGAAAAATTTTGCATTTATGTTACATGTTCTACATTTTTGTGTTCGTTTGTAGAAAAAATACAACTGTGGGGAAAATTTTCAAGTTCTTTTGTGAAAATGTTTATGAAAAACATGCAAAACATGTTGCATATTTTACCCTTACTTTAATTTAAGGTGTTCATACTGCCCTGTTCTACAACTTTGGTACTTACTACTTTGTTTGTACAACAAATGTTTTATTTTGTTTGTCATAATCCATACCGCTCATAATTTTGTAAAAAATTAGTTTTAAAACAAAATATAAAAATATTTACAAATTAAAATCAAAAAAAGTCTAGTTACATATATTATAATCGTTTTAATTTTTATAAGCCATAAGTGATGTTAATATTTGTTTCCAACCCGTAATAGCGTGCAGAAACCGCTTAAATAGCTTTAAAAATCGCTCATTTGTTTTAAAACAAAATATTTACACATTAAAATCAAAAAAAAGTCTATTTATATTATAATCGTTTTAATTTGTATAAGCAAATAGTGATGTTAATATTTGGTTCCAACCCGTAATAGCACGCAGAAACCGCTTAAATAGCTTTAAAAATCGCTCATTAAGTACATTAATGATGAAAGGGTAATATTTGTAAATAAAAGCACCAATTGTGTTCTATTGAAATGGCACAACATGTAACACTTCGAGCGATTAAAGGTAACATTAGTTAAAGAAGTTAAAATGCAATCCCAAAAAGTCTGGTTTGGACCACTCTAATATGAGTGAATGTATGTGTGTGTGTTAAAAATTATTTTGCGCACATACAAACCCATTAAATCAATTTCAAAATGCAACGTGTTAAGCAAGTTGTCTAAATTCCTTAAACATATATCACATTTACATGTTGGTCATGGTACATCCATTTGTTCCTACAACTTATAATTTAGTAACATATAGAAACGAGAAATGCAAATTATTTGTAGATTTGAAAAATTTTAGCTTAAAGGGACATATAAAAATATTGTTCGAAGGATAAATCTAATAATGTAACAGGTGTTCAAAAATGTATTAACGTAAATGTTTTTCAACAACTTCACTAATTTACCACATACACAGTGACCATAACAAAATACTTGAAGAAGCTGCTCTTTTAAACAAGATACCTCAATTAATTCTCTAGAGGAAATTATTTGCAGACGTATAGCAGAGGATGGAATGTCCGTGAAAAATTTCAAAAAATCCAAAGTTGTATTGACTCTTTTAAAATTTAAGTGCCCGAAAGTGAAGCAACATTGGAGCAACATTGACAAGTTTTATTTTAACAAGTTGAGTGTTATATTCGGCTCTTCCGAATCTTTGATACCCTCCACAGACAGTTCAATTATTTCAGGAGTGACATTCGTGATATCTATTTATTATATATTTATCTTTAAAAAAACAGACATCAGCATTAAAACTAGTTGCGGTTTAGACACATATTAAATAATTGACCGACAATCTGAAAGTTTTATACTTTTTTTTAAGCAATTTAAACTAGCTTGAGTAAAATATGATGATTCGTAACCGTTTAAACCGAACTTAAATGATTTTCAGGGGGGGAAGGTTAAATAAAATATAAGACAAGTTCAAAATAAATTAAACTTTTTAAATAAGCCATTTATGATTTTCTTTAAGGCAAATTTAGATAGTACAGTCTTTTTTCTGTCATCGTTGATCTGAGCCATGTCTTATTCGACGAAGGGTGGGAAATGACCTCTCGCTCGTAGCATGACTGACGAGCATTGAAACGAAAATTTGAAATATTTTTCTTAGATTTGGGTAGATGTTTTCATCACATTAAATATATATATTAAAGCATCTACATCGTTATCTGATAGATTTTCAGATATTTTCCATGTTTGTTGGCAATGCAACAGTTCAGGCTCAAGTTAAAATGTTAGTAGGTGTTTATCTCTTTTATCAAACATAATCAGCTCATCAGCTAGTTGTAGTTTTGTATCTGTATATGACTTGATTACACTTTGAAGTGGAAGTTTAGGTATGTTCAATACATTTAGGAAAGGTGTCTTCAGACCTTCTAAAGTAAATTCAATTAGTGGAATGTAACCTACAACTCGGTGGTTATCTTCAACATATTGGATGTGATTATTTCGTTTAAATCCTGTCTTTTCAATTGGAGCCTCGATTTGAACGCAAATAACTTTAACGCTTTAAATTGTTCTTCGGCTTTATTTCTTTTCTCTTCAAGGCACATGATTAAAGTGTTGATAAGGCTTGATCCTTTTTGAAGATCTTTATCGTGCTTTTGTAAAATGATACTAAGCAGCTGTGTTACAATAAGTATCACATTCATATGTATATTCCGCAAATAAATTCAAAGGTACTAAGTGAGTTCCTTAATATAAGGCTTTTGATGAAGTATATCTACCTTTCCACTCGGATATTTTATCCAAAGCTATATGATATTCACTTGTTGAAAAGTTTAAAATTGAGTCGTGACGGTCCACCCATCTTGTCTCACATACTGTAGAGAATTTGACTTCCAAATACTTTGCTAAAACTGCGTTTCGCTTGGGATGCTTATATTTAAAAATTTTTGTCGTTTCTTATACAAATGATACAACTTTTTGTATTAATGGCACTTTATTGCTTTTAGAAATTGAGTTGTTTGATTTATGGGAATAGCAAGGCGTTTGTTTCGTATTTGTCGCGGTTTCCAGAATTTTTTAATAGGTCCATTTTCTGCTGACATAAGAGGACACCCATCTGTTCCAACTCCTACACAATTTTTTAAGTCAACACCAAAATTTGCCAAAGCTTTAGAAAATATTGCTGATAGAGCCTTCGCATCAATTGACACATTAACGTCATTATCAGTATTCTTTGAAGCCTCTTCAAATGCGTTTACAACAAAGTCAATAAAATAAGGAAATCTTAAAGATAAGGAAATCTGGCTTTTCCCCAAAAAATCCATGCTTTCGTCAAAAATTTTCGAATAGAATTTTGATTCATATAACACATATATACATAAATATTGCATCTACTAAGGCTTATTAATAATTCAACCTAATTCAACATAATTATCAAGTCAAACGTTTAGTCTTTGGATATACTAAGATAGCACGGTTTTAGGCGTAATAAACTGTTTATATGGGGCCTAAGGTAAATTATTGACCGATTTAACAGTGTGATTTCTTGTCGAATAAAACGAACTTTTGAAAAATCTTATATCATTCCGTGCATTGTTCCACTATTTATGTTAGTTTTTGTAAAAAAAATTATCAATTTTTAAGCTTGTGGTTCCACATTTTGATTCATAGCTCTGATCCTACTGAACCGATTTTGCTGGATTTCAATCCCAAACTGCGTAGGATTCTTATAAGCAATTTGACACCAAGTTTGTTCATTCTTTTGAGTTTTTCGAAAGTGAGAGTTTCACACGGAATCACACACTTAGTATACCCTCTTCACAACTAATTGTGGTGGAGGGTATAAAAAGAATGTTTATTTACTCAAGTACTAATTTTTTCTAAAATTATCATCGGAAAAAATCTGGTAATTAAAAATTTTCTGGAATCGATTAATCGATTGAAAAATAATTGATAATATTAGAATTTTTTTTCTTTTAAAAAAAAAATAAATTTTGTGGGGCTAATTTTAAATAATTAAATCCCTTCTTGTAAAGTTATTTGAGATTGCTAACAATAGCCTAAATGTATGCTTAAGCATTTATGTTCTTCATCTTATACTAGTGAACAGCGTTGCCAGAATTAAGACAAAGATTTGAAGATTTTTTTTCTCAAATTAAGATTTTTTATTTTTAGAAATAAAGATTTTTAACTTTAAGTTTGTAAAACATACATAATTTTTTTAACGGTTTTTTTTAACAGTAAATTTTTAAAACAATTAGGTTTTATATCAGCTTGTTGTCTATTGGTTTTTCACACGTTTGTACTTAAATGCATTATTATTTCTGGGCATACAAAACATTAAAAGAGCATCATAGATTCGTGGTTGTTCATTTTGGGAATTTCGTTGAAAAAAATTATTTGTGAAAAGAAAAAATGTATTTTTATAAAGATTAATTTATTAAAGAACAAAAGAGTTCATGTATTTAGTACCAAAAGGTAAAACTAATGGAACTTAACCCTAGGATTACCGTCTTGGTCTGGCCAGACCAAATTGCGAATGATACTTGCTGAATCGAATGAAACTAATTTGGATTCGATTGGAGCAAACTAGTGGTGTGAAATTCTATTTTTATGTAAAAGTCTATTAAGAGAGGGTAATTGGCCAGACAAAATACTTGTTTTCTTACAATGTTTTTCAAGTAGGACCAAATATCGAAAAAACAGAACCGTGAATTCTATAAATGATATGCTGTGAATTGAATGAATCAAGTTTGAATAAAAAGTGTGGTAGTTGCGAAAAAGCAGTGTGCAAAATTAAGGACTACATATTCGATAACTTGCATGTAAAATGAAATAATAAATTTATATAATAAATTCGTATAATCTAGCATTAAAAGCCATACGATCAATAAAACATATATATATTTATTTACTTTTTATTTAATTGGGTTTTTAGCTGTTTTAGTTGTGGTCTGCCTGGACCAAGAGAACAACTTAGTTGAAAAAACTTACCGAGAATCCTAGGGTTAAGAAGCTTTTGGTTTGAAAATTCTACATTCCATGTTAAGATAATTTTTAAACAAAGTAATTGCGAATATCTTTTTAAAAGTATACCAACATTATTTTAATAAAAATTCCATTCGGAATATTTTCAGGAACATCAATATCTTTCAATGAGCTTTTTTTAAATGCGATTTTCTCAAAATGCCTTCGATATAACAACGGTATCAAAATATATAATATTAAATTAAGAACCCTTAAGATTTTATATGATGTATGAGCTTCATGGCTCCCAAAACCAAAATTTTTTTGCCCATAATCTATACATCTTTAATATAAGAATATAATTACTTTCGATTAAACTGCTTTAAGCTAAGTCTACACGATATGTTGAATCAGCAAATTTATGTTGAAAAATTAACTTTCAGTGCCAACATATCGTATAGACACCAAATTTTTTCAACAAACGTATGCTTACCAACATATGACAGGCATATGTTAAAGATGTCAGCAAACTTTTGTTCACAATTATAGCATATCGTCTAGACACAGTATTTTTTGCTTTTTAACAAATTTTTTACGTATGTTGACAAATATGTTATTTGTTGAAAGTCGTATGCAACCTTTTCAGCATACAGTAAATTTGGTAGCATATGAATAACATAAAAATAGGTATTCTTTTAATAACTTGATTAATTTTTTACATAACCCCGGAACTTATCCAGATTTCTAGCTCATCGGCAAACAAGGAACAAAAAATTGCATTTATAAGTGCTTTGAAAATAGAAATGTTCGCCAAAGAACTTTGTTTTAGAGTTATAGCCCATAAAAGTTGATCAATTCATAACCAATATTTTTTGAAGTATAAAATGGATCACAGCAGTATGGATATCGCTGAAAGGTGTTTCCAAATACCTTTCACATGGCATATAAAACATGCCGAATTATTAACCCATTCAGAACCAATTTAAAAAAATATTTTAATTTACTAATGCATTTTATCAAAATGGCTCTAATCTCAAAATGTTATCGATATAAAGGTATTTTTTACATATAATATTTTATAGGGAACGCTTCAAGCTTTCAGTTATTAAAGTTAAAAAATTATATTATAATAAATCTTTTGTTTAATATAGAGTTATGAGTATACATGTGGTAATAGTTTAATTATAGTATGCCAAATACCGGCTTTGCTAAATAAAATTGTTCGTTTATGTTGGTTTTCGACTGGACGTAACGGTTCTTAATTTTATGGTATATCAAGCACCGGCTTCGCTGAGCTGAGTTTATTTTCTTCATTTAAACCAGAACCCCTCCACCCTGAAAAATTTCTAATTCTATTAAAGAAATTAACAAAAATTGGTGACAAACTGACCCGATTATTATTTACAAAAGAACTCGTTTTCTACACGCAGAGAAAAAACATGTTAAAATATGGTCACCTCCAACAAAACTATTTTTAAAGAAATTTTTAAATATATTATGTATAATTTAACCATATAATTATCACCGACAACCATATTATGGTTAAAATAGTCCTCAATCATGAAGCCACGACCATATTATGGTTGCCTCTAATCATGTTATGGTTAAATATGACAATACCTTGTTTTTAAATTAATAATAGTATTTTCCTCTATTCCAAGAGCAACATGTTATGGTTGAAAACCAACCATGCTATTATAAGTGTTAAACATATTTTAATTATTAGCAACCATAACATGTGCGGAAGCAACCATAATAAGTTTGTGGCTTCTTGATGGATGAAAATTTAACCTTAATATGGTTGTCCGTGACAATAATATGGTGTAATTTAACATACAATTTTAAAAATTATCTTTAATAATATTGTTGTTGCAGGTGACCATATTTAAACATGTTTTTTTCTGGGTGTATGACTAGATTTTACACTTTGATGATCGGTCTGTAATTTACCATAGGTCGCATGTAAAACCCAATCTCGGATATACTTTAGCATGCCTAAGACGTACCGAATAATGCTATTATAGCAGAATTTGTTATGTCATAGTTTCATTAAGCTAGAAATCACACAACTAAATTTGGAGAAGATCGGCCCACAATTTACCATATGCTCCATTCGACCATTTCAATTTTCACTTTTTTTTAATGACTTTAGTGGCAAAACTTGCATCAACTTTATAAAAATTTGATAACTGTATTGAAATTTGGTCCAGTTTATGTTTTTTAATAGTAAAATTACTCAACCGAATTTTGAAATTGGCTGAGTTCCTAAACATCATAATACTTTGCAGTCAAAGTCAAAAAAGTATCATAGAGTTTAACTATATCTAGTTTGATTATTGTGTACGCATCGATATTGTTTTTAGTGGACTTTGGTACAGATAACATTGTAAAATTTTTCACGGTTGCTTGGTAGAAAGCACTTAAAAAAGCGAGTTGCTTTGCAACTGATGTTTTGGAACTCACCCATTATTCATGGGCCCGATAAAACAAATAAGATTATAGTCGCCAAATTTTGTATTAATACTAAAATTTTAAGGATGTGAAATATTTTTGTGAGTGAAAATTGTATAGGAACTATAGATTAAGAATATAAAGTTTAATCTTAATACCAAGATAAAAAAATGGTTTATTGGCACAAAGATTCTAATCTGAGAAGTAGTTAGTATCTTTGAGAAATTATGGACCGTTCCTCACCGTTTTCAATAACAATAAATATTTAGTACCAATGTACCAAATTTTATCAAATAATTGGGACCTGTACTTTGCACACTTTATATCGACTCAAGATAGTGATTGAGTCGATCGGGATACTATAAAATGGTTATAGGACCAATATTTTTAAGTGTTACAGACACTATGGTGGTGTGGGTATCAAAATGAAAGACCTGTAACCAATTATAAAACTGTGAGGCTTTATAAATAATTTTTAGATCAATCCTGTTCATATATTTTAACTACATATTTGCGGATTTGACCCAGCCCAATATATCTTTCTTACTTATTCAGTATTAATATGCATACATAAAACTATTAATTTTTGCACTAATGGCGATAACTTATAACAAATTTTAAATAAAAAATATTAAAATAATAAAAAAAAGAATTGTCAAATTTGTTTGAAATTTTAAAACAAATGTTCTCTTTACTCAACATACATAATAACATACGAAATTCAATATATCGTGTAGACACAAATATTGTATGCTAACTTATTTGTTGAAATATCATTTGCTAGCATATGTTGAATTTGAAAAATTTAGTATTTTTAGCATATCGTCTAGACACCTAGCATATTGCATATGCCGATAGAGACATTTGTTATTATTTTTAAGCATATGAGTATAATTATACATTTGCTGATTCAACATATCGTCTAGACTAAGCTTTATATAGATGAACTTTTTTTACTTTCTTATTTATTATAAATTAAATTAATTTAAATGTATGTAAAAACACAATTTTGTAGGCTTAAAATTGTGTTTTTCTAATCTAATTTTGTATAATTAGCGCAATTACGTATTTCATTGTAAATAGTTTCCATAATAAAAATTAATAAGTTTTACTTTATAGATAATTTTAAGATTTTTTGTTCGCCAAAAGAACACTTTCCTTCCAAATCTTATGGCAACGCTGCTAGTGAATATGATCGGTTTAGCTTTTAACTCAGTGCTATGCTGCGTATGAACAATATTTATTTAATTTGATACGTATGCGTTAATTTTATTTGGGTCTTTCTCTGCACGAAAAGAATTATAAACTAAGGCCCTAAATTTGTAAAACGCAGCGCAATGACAAAAATAACATTGAAAGCAAAAACAATGTCAAAAATTTTTCAAAATTTTGTTGTTGCTTTCTACAGAAATACATATTGCGTTTTAAAATTATCAACGCCACGAGATATGCAGCGTTTAAAATTTAAAAATTCAATATTCATTTCTATAGAAAACAACAACAAAATTATGAATTATTTTCGATTTTGTTTTTGCTTTCAATATAATTTTTGGCGTTGCGTTAGCGTTTTACAAATTTAGGGCCTAAATATGCCTTCACCCAAGAAAATGTTGCATGCTTCTCGTCCAAGCCAAAAATAACTGTTTCTTGACTTGAGCAAAATTTTTAGCATTTCTAAGAAAATGTTTCCTGATGATTTGCATAAAAGCTAGCTTTCCCTCAACAATAAATTTCAATGTTTTTATCAAATATGAAAAATTGGGAATTTAGCACGTCATACAGAAATATTATTAATAATAAATTTTGTATTCCCAAAAATAACTTTGATAATTTTTCGCTATTTAAAAAAATTTTTCTAAATACGAACGAAATAAGTTAAAATCAAGAACTTATTTTTGAATTTTGGATTTTTTTTTTGTTTTAAGAAACGAAACTGATACATTTAGAATATAAACTTTTTTCCGAGTATTATACAAAAAATTGTCAAATTCCTCTGTTTCTCAGCAAATTTAATGTAATTTTGCTGAAACATACAAATGTAGGCTACGCTTAGCCGATTAACAAAAATTATGTTGTTGACAATCTTATAACATTTTTAACAAGAAATATATACAAAAGCTTACAGAACCTTTAGATAGGACTTTGGTATTTCAAAATATTTATTTTTTTCTAGAGTTTCTCTAGAATTACGGTTTTATATACATACAAATATTTAATAATTGGAAAAAACGCATGTGATTAATAGTTTCAATACATAAAAAAATATGTTTCCACATTTAATAAATTGATTGCTATGATGGTATTGCTTCAAATGTAATAATAAAAATAATAATACGGTGTTATGAAAATGTCATAATATTAAGAACACACCCATTTATTAATAAAATACTTAACTATACATTTATTACGTAAATATATTTGTTTTTAAGTGTACAAATATACATTGGAAAAAGATGTGTGTGCATGTTTTCTTCAAGTTAATTTTTTTTCATCAACAACAAAAACAATAATAAATTATATGCATGTTTTTATAAGAATTTGTATGTATGCGGTAACAAAAACTACCCAGCGGTAAATATTGAAAGGACCGCAAGTGGCAGGCCTTTTTGAAGGCCTCTATACTCCTCTCTAAAAGATTCGCTTTGCATGATATTCTGCCTTCAGAAGTATGCCTTCTAGAAGGTATAAACTTCTTTTTAAAAGACCTTCTAAAATATTCAGTACACATTCGCTACTCCCTTCTTTGAGAAGGGAGAAAGGAAGGTGTTCAGTTTTATTTACTTTTTATTTTTAGTGACCTTCCTTACTCCCTTCTTTGGGAAGGGATCGAAGTTGTTTTTAAAGGAAGTGTGGAAGGCCTTGCGCCCAATGACAACCTGTGTAAAAAATTAATAAGTATGGAATGTGGCGAGAAGGGCTTCTGACTGCTTGTTTAGCAGTCAGCAGTCATAAGGCCTTCTATTAGGCCTGTTTACACATTCTAGTTACCGCTGGGTACATACTTAGAAATTCATGTATTTAACATCTAAATACGTATGTATATACATTCACATCCAACATACAATTATTATCTCATGTATAAGATATTTTGATAGGAATATCAATAAATATATCAATATCCTTTTATTTGTTGTTAAATTATTACTTTATTGACTTACAATATCTATATAAATAAACAAAAATTATAACAATACAACGGAAAACATACTTATAATAATCCTTATTGCGAATGTGTTTGTGTGAGTTCTTATACAGACTAATATATGTATATGGCTGAAAGTCATCTCTGACGAAAGTTTTGTGAACATATAAAAGAGCGTAGTTGTGAAGGAATTTTTAAATTACACTTGTATCACATTAAATATCGAGGGTTTTATTCAAAATACACTATCTTATACATTACACTAAATAACCAAAATTAAAGAAAGCATTAATTGCATTGAAAATTTACTACAGCATTTGTTGTAAGACAAATAGTTCAACAATTTTTGATAATAAGCTTTAGACATTTCACAAGTTGTGCCAGTTGATGTACCCCGTTGAACTATAAAAGTTTTTCAAACATTATAAAGGTAACTAAAGGTAGGGAATGCTAAATATTTGCAGGGCTTTCCAGGAAACGTGTTTCATATAAAGCAGTAAATGCTCTATTCACATTATGTCTGGAAAGACTCTCTAGAAGATTCGGTCACTCTTTTAATGAATTTTGTTCCATTTGTAAAGAACTTCGACTGGAGAAGACAAAATTTTATCTGTTATGTGGTTGCCCAGCTTTTAATTTAACCACATGTGTTTTATTTGGGAACTAAAACCTACAGGATCTATTTGAGCTTATGCGAATCACACCTGCCAATATTTTAAATTACTTTAATGCAATGCACAGTGGATAATTTAAGGTGTATGAATCTCATAATTGATTTTTGGCAAATATTTGAAATTAACCATTAAACAAATTCTATCGTAAAGCTAAGATTATATGCCTATTGTAAATGTTTTTAATATTAAAAAAAATTCAAAAATCGGCAATACCAAAATTTAGAATTCGCAGAAGGCGAACAGTGTTAAAGTGTTTCGAGAAAGAAATGAAGATTGGTTAAATACAGAATTTGTTGCTACTTTGCCAGCAACAGGTAAGTCCTTTTACCAATGATAACATTTCCCTCCAGGATACACCATGTTGTTGAAAATCGGCATCTCTGTGTTGGCGGGCTAACCGGTTCTTCTGCACCCTTTAGGGCTATACGCAATAGACTGCTACATGATATTACCCTTTCTTATCGTGTGCCCCAGCCATTAAAATTTTCGAAGCTGGTGCTTCTTAATCAAGATGTTATTGAAAAAAAACTTCTTTATTAAGGCGAATTCACTACACTTGTCTGCGAAATGCCTGCTGACTTTTACAGTTCGAAACAAATTGTTTTGGTTTTATAAAGTTTTGTTAAAAACTATTTGTCATGAGTTAAACACTAACAATGTAGTGCTTAAAAAGCCTAATGTTTGGATTGTTGTATATAGTATTGCTGCCATGGTGCCCATAAATTCTTCTTGATCTCAATATGTTATTTAAAATAATTTAAAAGATTTTGTTATTCGTGCTTAATTCCCAATTTTTGTTCTTGATAAAACACTGAAATTTATTGTTGATGGGATAAGCTATTCCTATGCACATTTCACTGGTTGCTTCGGCGAGATCGTCAGGAAACTTGATCCATAAAGATTTTAGAAAAGCTGACGATCTGGCCTAAGCAACCAGTGAAATGCGCATGGGAATAGCTTATCCCATCAGTGTATTTATCAAGAATAAAAATTGGGAATTAAGCACGAATAACAAAATCTTTTAAATAAAAATTGTGTATTCCCAAAAATTACTTTGATAAAAAACAGGCAAGTGCACGGCTTAAAAAAACTTAAACTGACAACATGCTTTTGCAAGTTGTTTTCGTTTTTATTTTGTGTTTTCTTAATCTACTTACAAATACAATTAAAAATTCCAATCAATTGTAGTGGGGAATATAAGAAAAGATAAACTCACTGTTTATTGTTGATGTTTTTGTTTAAAATTTGATATCGTTACAAGTAGAACTGTTGCTTATAATTCTTATACGTTTAACAGTTCTATTTGGTTTAATATCTTTAGTTTTTCTGAAATCTGTATGGATGAAGTTTCCTGACGATCAGGCCTAAGCAACCAGTGAAATGCGCAGAGGAATAGCTTATCCCATCAACAATTAATTTCAGCGTATTTATCAAGAATAAAAATTGGGAATTAAGTACGATAACAAAATCTTTTAAATTAAAATTTTGTATTCCCAAAAATTACTTTGATAATAAACAGGCAAGTGCACGGCTTAAAAAATCTTAAACTGGCAACATGCTTTTGCAAGTTGTTTTTGTTTTTATTTTGTTTTTTCTAAACCTACTTACAACTACCATTAATGTTGGAAGAATTCCAATCAATTGTAGTGGGGAATGTAAGATGAGTAAACTCACTGTTTAATGTTGACGTTTTTGTTTAATGTTCGATATTGTTAGAAGTAGAACTGTTGCTTATAATTCTTATACCTTTAAAAGTTTTATTTGGCTTAATATCTTTAGTTTTTCTAAAATCTTTATGGATGAAGTTTCCTGACGATTTGGCCTAAGCAACCAGTGAAATGTGCATAGGAATAGCTTATCCCATCAACAAGAAATGTCAGTGTTTTTATCAAGAATACAAATTGGGAATTAAGCACGAGTAACAAAATCTTTTAAATTAAAATTTTGTGTTCCCAAAAACTATTTAAAATATTAACAGAAACTTCAAGGGAAAGTGAATTAAAAAAGTAAAGGTTTGTGCAATTTTAAAAAAACATTTTCAAACGCTTTAATATATTGTTTTTTTATTTTAAATATAAAAAAAATTATGTAGCTACTTTATAAAAATTTTTTTTTTTTTGAAATGTTAAAAAAAAATTTGATAAATAATCAACAACACCTTTCATAAAATTTTTAAATTTACACGTATCATATCACAACATTTTACAATTTACAAAACAATTGTTTGTATGAATTTTTTTAATAGATAAATAAACAAGAAAAAAATCGCATTGTATTCGTTCGATGTCCATTAAAACATGTTCAGACAAAATAAAATTGAAATAAAAAATACTCCGGTTACAAAACAATTTCGCAATAAATTCATGATGGTGAAATAAAGAGGAAATTGAAAACAAAACACAGAGTTGGTAGAATGCCACAAACAATTTAAAATGTTGATGAAGGGAAAAGTTGTTTAAAACGACTTTCTAAAGCTGGGATCACACGATTGCCGCAATGCAAAATTTTTCACAATTTTTAATACCCCAATCGTGTGACTGCACAACCAAATGGCTCATGTACCAATCGAGGACAATATTGTGCTTACTTTTACCAATCAAATGCAACCCTGGTGCGACAATCGTGTGACTGTTTGCTATACAACCGCGCGTCAATAAAAATAACAAAAATGCACCAATATTTATTGTGTTCGTGTGCGGCAATCAAACAACACAATTCGCGCCAATATTTTTTTTATTAAATTTACTTTTAAGTGTTACTTTCAGTTACTACAACAATCCAAAAACAACAGAAACAACACAGGGTGTTTTGCATTGCATTGCTAGTGCCATTAGCTCGAAATATCAACCATTATTAGCAAAACACTAACAAATAAAAGAAAAAATAAGCTCAAATTGTCAAAATCAGATGCCGTTTCGACACCACCTGTAGCTAATTCGCCTTGTTTGTAACCATTTCACTTTATACCAACTAGTGGCAATTAAATTTGTTTAAAACAGGGCAATCGTGTGATTTCAGGATATGTGATTGGTGCAATTTCATTATTGTGCGTCAATAAAGTACAATGAAAATCGTGTCATATTGGTGCATTTGCGGCAATCTTGTGATCCCAGCTTTAATTATTATTTTTATTCGTTCACAATGAGAGAAACAATTTCGTTTTTTCTTCTATTTTTCCCCCTCAAAAAATTTCATATATTTTCCTTTCATTTTTCGAACAAAAAAGTTACTAAAGTTTTTTAAAAAAGTCGGGTCTATTTCAAATTCAGCGACAATTGTATGTGATTGAAAACGACGTTATAGTAATTTTAATTAGTATTGAATGAAAATTTTAACAAAATGTTTTAAAAAAATAGTAATAAATAAAGTTTCTTAATGCAAAATGTGTGAGTTTGTAGAAAAAATTGTTGCTGTATTTCGAACACCAGTGAAAATGTTGCCTATGCTTCGTTCACAATGGCAGCAACAATTTTTTTCACAACCACATATTTTTAATTAAGAAAACGTTTGAAAATTTTGCCCAGAATAAAAATGCGAAATATTATTATTATTTAAAATTTTCATATTATTCGAATTAGTCAAATTACAGTCCTCAAAAGCTATTATACTTTAATGGTTATTCCTTTAATATTTTCCAGCAATATTTTCTATGCACTATCAGAATTTTCGATTTCTGTTACGAGGCTTACTTTAGCTATCCTTTGGCTAGCAATGAAGTTAATTGTAAAGTAAGCCTCGTAAAAGAAATATACAAACGAAAATTCTGATAGTGCATAGAAAATATTCCTGGAAAATATTGAAGGAATAAGACTATTAAAGTATTAAAGCTTTTGAGGATTGTAATTTGGCTTAGAATACACATTCGAAAATTATGAAAATTTATAATAAATTTCACTCACGATGAGAAATAAATTCCAAGATTCTAAATATTATTATTTTTAAAAACATTTTGTTAAAACTTTTATTTAAAACTTAATCAAATTATTTTATACGTCATTTATATGTAATTTAACCAACATTGCTGCTGAAGTGGAAGAAGGGTTCGTTTTTATAAAAAAAGCTTTAGATACATTTTTGTTTGAAAAATAAAAGGAAAATAAATGAAATACTTTGGGGAAAAAAAAGAAAAAAAGAAATTGTTGCTACCATTGTGAATGAAGTTTTATTTTATTGCACTGCATTTTATTGAGGTACAGTGTTGCCAATTTAGCCATTTAGTTGCTAGATTTAGCCATTTTTCACCCTGTTTAGCCATTAAAAAATGAGTTTAGCCATTAGCCATTTGTTTGCCGTTTTTCTTTAAAAGAATAATTTTTATTTTATTATAAAAACTTATAAAAGTAAAATAAACATTTTGAACAAATAAAACGCCTTTAATTTAAATCACAACTTTTACAAATGTTGAAAATCGCTATAAACTATGACTCTGAAACATCTTTCGAAATAAAGGAACAGTATTCCACTATTTAATTTATAAAATGGATCAACAAAAACATAGCTGTTTCTTTCTGGTTGCAAGTATTTCAATAAAGGGATGCAGGCGGTAACAAAATTGTTTTAGAAATTTCAGAATTGACTATAAAGTTGCTCTCACTTCAATGGTCTAATGCTGAAGTAGAGAGGGTGTTTAACCAAGTAAACATCGTTAAAAGTAATTTGAGAAATAAGCTACGTTAAGGTAAATATTTTTACCATAACAATACAATATTTATACCACCACCACAATAGTGGAGAGGGTACTACGCGTTTGTGCTGATGTCTGTAACACCTTAAAATATTAGTCCTTAGCCCTCCTTTGCGTATACCGATTGACTCAGAATCACTTTCTGAGTCGAATAAACGATGTTTGTCCGGCTGGCTGGCTGTCCATGTAAACCTTGTGCGCAAAGTACAGGTCGCAATTTAGAGATTATTTAATAAAATTTGGTACAAAGGTTATAATGTGGTGTAGGGTATTATAAAGTCAGGTTTAACCGACTATACTTTTTTATTTATTTTTTAGTGTGGATCTCGTCTTAAAAGGTTGGGTTAATGTTGTCGTGATTATGATTTACCTTCAAATCATTTAAAACTTATGATTATTTTAAACTAATGAGTGAGTGATTTCTATGAGATGAACAATAACGACATCGAATTTTTCGATTATTTAATTTTTTAATATTAATTTTTTTAAATATTAATTTACGTTTATTCTTATTTAACAAATTGATCTTAACTCACAATTTTATAGTAAACAACTTTAAATGAATTATTTCTGTTTTGTTATTGAATTTTAATGTTTTTTTATTTAAAAAAGCTTTTACCCATTTTTTAGACATTTTTTCCGTAAATTTAGCCATTTTTGGTCACCAAGTTTTGGCAACACTGTTGAGGTAATACAGGAAACTTGCCCTCAATTTTGTGAGTAAGCTTTGTATGCGGTGTGGGCTACCAAAATTTTGAATAATTTTCTGAAAAAAGCAAAGTGGCTTTTAAAACGGCAAATGTTAATGGTTGTATTTTATTTAACCTCTGACTCACGTTATTCTGTTGGGCATTTGACTAAAATAAGTATTTTGGAAAAAATTCAGTTTTTAAAATTCTCTTTAGTATGTTTTTGCTTGCTGTACATATTACTGCATCGTTGTCGGAAAAACTCCTATCTGCCATCGAATTTAAAACACTTATCAAATGTTTATAATTGATTTTAATGGCAAGGACCATGAATCCATTTTCTAAATAGACGCATAAAAGTATATTTTGTAATAAAAGAATTTTACACAAAAAATTCTGCATTGCCGAAATTACTTTTTCCCTCGCACAATATAACTTTTTTCACTCGAACTTTTTTCTGAGTTAAAGTTTATAAAACTGTTTTTAAATTTTAATGTTTATCTGTCAATCATGATAGATACATGAAATTGAGAACAGTTAAAAATATAAACAAATTGTTTTCATGCAAAATAGAGTTGGTCATATGAACAATAACACAATTTAATAAATAATGAAAAAAAAAAAAATAAAATGATAATAATTGTTATGTAAAACCATAAACAACTCGTAATGTTAAAAGACTTTAATACAAGTGTTTTCTTGGTTTTGAAAAAAGTGTTTTTTTAAGATTTTCTGTTACTAACAACATTCAATCATTTACTGACATTTTCGTCAGTAACATCATCCTGATCATCATCACCAACATAGCCTTTGAAACATTTAACTTATTGGCCTTAAGGCTTTAACCACAACCACTTTATCATTACTCACGTTTTCATTAAATAGGGCTATTAGGTCTGTCTTTTCTTTCGTCTTTGAATATATGACTACAAAGATTTGGGCATATGTATGATTAGGAGACGTAGTAGATTCATCCTTGTAACCACACCTATATGTGTGTGTGTGTGTGTTTAGCCTATTGAGTTTTATTTGTTTTGATGATTCATCAATAATGTTGGAAACCATCAAGTGGTTGGCTTGTTAAATTTTGTCTGTGTAACAAAAATAAAAAAGGGAAAATGATATTCAAGCCTCATTGATTTCCAAAGACTAGCCATGTGGTTACTTAAATAATAGTTGGTTAGAAAAAAAAGTATTAGGATTCTTACCTTTTCACAGGGTTTCCGAATATTTTTAATGTCGTAGCCCAAATTTTTAAATTCTCAACCCCAAAACTCCTCAAAAGGCCGACAATATTCTTAACATATCTCGACTAAAAAAAAATACTGAAAATTAAGTATCGAGGGTTTATATTCAAAAAATTCTATCTGCAAACTAACAATTTTTTCTGGTGAAAAAAATAAAGAGAAATAACCAAACTTTGTATTATAAAGCTGTTTAAAAACAATTTAATGTGCTATATTTAGCTATGCCGGATCTTATATACCCTTCACCATGGTACGATAAGAGCAGAAAGTTCTAAAAATAGCATTCTTTGGATATAAATAAATCTGTTTTGGCGACGCCTACTTCTTCAATCCCGCTTACATATTCTGGGATGTTGTGTTTTGATAACTAACATGATTGTACCTTAATTAGAAACTTTGGCTCTTGCCGCTTTCTAGATATAAAGAAATCAACGGGAAATACCACGCCCACTTTTCCTATCCCTTACATTTTTTATAGAGAGGATTTTATTGATAACCCAGCTCTGTGCACCAAATTTGCTCAATATTTGTCTTACCGTTTTTTACATAAAAATATATATATTTTGTGCCACGCCCATTTTTCCACTTTCGCCCAAATTTTGACGAGTGTTCTCTACTGATAACCAAGATGCTTGTACATAATTTTGTGAAACAATTTTTATTATTTTAGTACTTTTGTAGTATCACATTTTTACTAACAAAACAACGTGCGTGTAAGATGAAGAAACTCATTTTGAAAAATTGTTGATAGCACTTTTTGAAAATATAAGTCCACGGTATACTTTTTATTCACTAAAACTTTAAGCAGATTATCAAAATTGTACATTTTAATTTAAAATATTTTGCTTCCTTATGTTTTTTTTTTTGGATTTTTAGAGGAGTACTCAGTTTTTATTTGGAGAATTAGATAAATATTTCGAGATAAGAAATCCTAAAACAAGAATGCAAAATTATCAATTACAATTTTAATTAATTTTCATGTTGTAAAATTCCTTTCTTCATAAAAATAATTTAATGAAAATTTAATTTGATGAACTTAAGCCTAATTAAAAATATTAAAAATTTGGATTAAAAACCATAAATAGTTCAACCAAATAACTACAATACTAATTAATATCTAAAACATTCAAAATGCTCTCAACAAATTCCCCAGTCCCCAAATCAATTTAATTTCAAAAAAATCCCCTTTTTGTAAGAAATACACTGATTTGGCAATAGTGCCTTTTAAACCCATTTTTTATTATTTATTTTATGCTTTAACAATTTAAGCCATTCTTTTATACTTAATACTAAATGTTTTGTAAAAATATTTTCATTTCATTTTCTTTAATTTATTTATTTCTATAACTTGAAAACTTTGTAACCACTTTAACCACATTTTATGGTTAAGTTTAAACCTCAATAACGATTTCAAAAGTTTTCTTTTTAAACCTCAAAAACCACATATGCCCACATACAAACGCATACACTTATACACACATAATCAAGTTTTAATAACAATTAAATTTGAACTTTTATAGTTGCTTAATCTGCTTAACAGATGCATGTGTTTGTATCTTTGTATACATGAAAGTTATTCGTTGCACATCTTAAGTAAAGTATAGAATTAAGGTAATATTGAAATTTAAAATTTTTTTACAGTTAAATCTTAACAAAATAATAACATTAGAAAAATGTAAGTGCTTGTAATTGAATTAGGATGTAAAAAATATTAAAAAACTTTGAAAGCAAATGAAATGATAATTTTATTGTTTTAATTCAAACACTCATGATGAATAATAAACATTTTAGTTCACCAAAAATGTTGAAGGCGAGCGTAGTAAACTTCTTTCGAGCGGTATATCGGCGATAACTTGACAAATGTTGTCTTTCAAATGCTCCAATGTTAGGATATTATCCCCGCAGGCTCACGAAAAATGTCTAATGGCGTCAAATCATAATAAGTCGAAATTGATCTTATTGTGTGGCTCGTGGTACCGTGTTGATCAAAGCACACATTTTTCACATCGTAATCTTCAATTGTAGCCCAAAAAAAAAAAAAGTTGGCATATATCCGGCTATAGCGAAAGGAATCGACGAATTCGGATTATCCGCCCGACTTCAGTTCCCATGTGTTGTAACTTTAATGAGAACTTCTCGTATCGAAAAGATGTGAAGCAAAATATTCCATTGTTTCTCGAACAGTGAGAAAAAGTGTGTCTGTAACTCATGTCGGAACCAAGCAAAAA
The DNA here is from genome assembly GCA_930367215.1 of Pollenia angustigena. Classification (NCBI taxonomy): domain Eukaryota; kingdom Metazoa; phylum Arthropoda; class Insecta; order Diptera; family Polleniidae; genus Pollenia; species Pollenia angustigena. The sequence continues at coordinate 169,152,085 of OV884059.1, read as the reverse complement.
ATATTACGTCGTTATGTAATAAATGTAATAACATTTCACTCGAAGCCGATGTGAACGCTTTTTAATAGTCTTATATACAACAGGGAGTCTACGGTTTTAAATAATTTTAGATCTAAAATACAGCACTTTGTGTTTTTTCTATATTGCGCTGCCAATTAAAGGCTGATCTCATCAAAAAAAAAAAAAAAAAAAATTCCTGTTTTAGAAACTTCATTGACATATCTTTCAATATAGGGGGTGACTGACGACACTTTTTTTTTGACCCACCTTAAGCCTGGTACTCTGCTCAACATTTCTCGTGAAACGGCTGCCAAAACGCATATTAAAAAACTTGTGCAGAATATCTATGAAATAATGTTGATAGAGTTGTACTCTATTCATTTTGTGAAAAAGTTCCGAAATGTTTCTAGCAACATTTTTTACGTAATAATGTAAGCTGCACTTATTTCACGTGGAATTTTAAGCAAAACCAAAAAAGTACACTCACAATATTCTGTACGTAAAATTAACTGAAATTGTTATATAAAACAAATGAAAATTCAGTTAAAAACCGGTCTACTTATTTTTCATTTATTTTTAACAAAAAGTTCTTTTAATTTTTACTGTCAAAAATTCAACACCATATTCTGTAAAATCAAATAAATATTCAGTTATTTTGTAAAATTTTTCTGAAAAAATTCAACACCATATTCAGTATAAAAACGCCAATACGCTTCGTTGAGTGTGGACTGTACCCTAGAGGGAAGCGAACTGACACCAAAGTAGTCCTGTGATAGGTCTTTGGTGGGAGAGACCGGTTCTAGTTTTAACACTTTCTATGAATAAGACCTATCACTTTTACATGGGGTTGTCATTGGAGGGGGTCAATTGACACCATTGGACCAGTCACAAACCTATTCTCAATGGACGTATTCAGTGACAGTTACTAAAATGTAGTATTATTTCAATACGATGTAGTATTATTTCAATAAAACAAGCCCTAGAATTAAATTCAAGAGCCAAATTTTAGAAATTCCCAAAAAAAAAATGAATCACACCACCGGTGAAGACTGTATTGTAATTCATTAATTTTTCTAACTTTTTGTTCTCCAAAAACCAGTTATATGATCGGTTCTCCTTTCACTGGTCATGAGTTCTTTCTTTTTGTACCTGTTCTTTTTTCACAACTCCCAGGACCAGTCTGTGGGACCAATTGACACAAATTTCCCGCAGGGTATATACACTCAAAATATTATGTAGTTAAATTCAAACGAAAATCCATTTTAAACAACTTAAAATTCATTTAAAAAACGGATCATTTACATTTCATTTAACAAAAAAAAGATTTTTACATTAATTTTTAAATTTTTTATTTATTAAACAGCATATTCCGTAAAATTGAATAGTTTTTACTTTAAAAAAATATATTTTGACCGACAAAAATCAAACTACATAACAGAATAAATACGGAAAAACATTATTTTTTGGTAGTTTGTTTTTTTAATAACAAACATAAATGTTAAAAAATAAAATTATTCGTAAAATAACTACATTTCTATTAAATTTTAACTATACGGAAAACGAATTTAATACCCCACAATGAGTTACTGTAATAATTTTATGAGTGTAGGGGTGGATTTGGACTACAGCTCCAGAATACCAGCCAAGGATCCAAACACCTTGGTATATTCCCCGAGAGAACGCCGATTGCGTGGTCCGGGCGAAACGCCGATACGTTTCATGGAGTGTGTAGGGTGGCTTCGGGATCTAGCGCTAAAATATCAACCAAGTATCCAAGCAACTTGGTGATATTATAAAGGCTAAAAAGAGAAATAGAAAAAGGCACAGATATTTAAAACGAGAGAGAAGCACTTCTAACCATATAAAAACACTTTCCTTGTTTTCCGAAAAGTTATAAGGTTTCCATTTATTTAATGCAAAAAAAAGTACTATTAAATGTCAAATTTCCAAACAATTTAAATAATTAATTTATAGAATTAGATCACAAAAACAACTTAGTTATCTTAGAAACAATTAAAAAAATTACAGCCGTCCAATATGGCTTTTAAAACAACGATTCGACTTGAAAATTTGTATGTTACAAGAATATAAAATACATAGAAAAATAAAGAACAATTTAAAATATAATACATGATGATAGTGGCGCCTCACGTTGTCAATTCGTCTTAGGGCATATCATCATTCAAAATAGAAACCAGGGATGGGAAATTCGCTACCTTAGGTTCAGACATGAACACAGTTAAAACAATTAAATATTCAGTTATTTTATAAAATTTTACTGTCAAAAAATTAACGCCATATTCAGTAAAAACAATTAAATATTCAGTTATTTTATTGAATTCAGTAATTTTCGTTTACTCCACAAAAGAGCAGAATTTCTAAAAAATACCAGACAGACACCCGTCCGCTTGTTTTTCTAATGAGCGAGAGGGAGAATATTATTATTTACTTACCCTGTTACACACGTTTGTTTTACTTTTGTTGTACTGACCACGTTGTTTACAGAAGAACTCTCAATTATAAGACACCAGCAGCATGACCGATATGGCTTCGCAATTATTTTACTTTTAAAATTTGATGTATTTAACTTAATTATTTTAACAAATAGAAAATGGAAATTACTTACACTAAACAAGCAATTCATTTTTTATAGATAAGTAAAAATTTATTTTTGGTAGTTAAATTATATGAAATAACTGAATGTTCATTAGGTTTTACTGAATATGTTGTTAATTTTTTGATAGTTAATTTCTATAAAATAACTGAATATTCATTGTTTTTTACGGAATTCGCGGTTGAATTTTTGACAGTAAAAATTAAATGAAATTTTCGTTACTTTAAATAACATTTTCATTTAATTTTACATAAAGAAGAATTTAACTTAATCAACGGACAATATTAACTGCAACTGAAAATCCGTATTAATATGCACTTAGTTTTTTGAATAACTGTTAGAATCAGTTAAAAATAAATTTGCTTGGAATTTTAAATGTTTATTTATTTAAAAATGACTGAACGGAATATTTCTTAAGTAAACTACAGTCCGTTACTGTAATAATATTGTGAGTGTATGAACTGATAATTAAATAAGAAATATAAAATTTAAAAAACACAACCGGCAACAGTTTTTATCCATATTTATTTGAATTTTTTTTGAAAAAAGAAATAATTTTAAGTAAAATACATGTGACGTTTGTTTGCATACGCAAAACAATGTCGCATACTTTCCAGGAATAAAAACGACAAACTGTACAAACTCGCATGATACATCTCCAAATTTTCGTGTAAAATAATTAATTTTGTTCAACATTTTTCACAAATTTGAACAAAGTATTAGGCTTTAGTCGATAGACCGGACTTTATAGAGGTTGTACTGTATATTGTGTTAAAGAGTTCCTTTAAAAAAAGAAATCAATTAATCAATATGATAAGTAAAGACTTTATTACGGAAAACTCGTAAATTCGCTTTTTAGTTGACAGTTCTGAAATTTTTTAGAAAATTCCGTTGACTTAACACAATTCATACTGTGTGAGAAGGCAACACACATTTTTATTAAATTAGATTATATCTTTTCTGTAATACAATTTTCTGTTTTGAAAAAAAAATTTTAAACGAATTTTAAAAAATACGTTCCAAATCTTATCATCATTATTGTCAAACGATTAAATAAATGATGTAAATTTAAGTCTTAAATATTCAATTTCTCTTTATTAATTTTGCAACAGTGTTTGTTTCTTCAACATTGATGTATTATTGATTGGTTTTCTATAAAAGACATTAACTTTTCAACCACTTTTTTTTTTTTCTTCAAAAAACTTGATGAAATTGATGCGATTTTATTATCTACTTAATATTTAGTTCTTTGCAGTAAAAGAGGGAAAAACCATTTAAGATTAATGCATATTTTATCAGTTGGAAAAAAACGAAAGAAAGAGTCGACAATGACAAGATAGTAAAAAATTCTAAACTTTATTATTATTTTTTTTTAATTTTAATAATGTAAAGCTTTTAATACATATTACTTAACATATTAAATTAAAATCTATTTACATGGTTTTTTCAACCTACACATTAATAAAAACCACGTAACTGAAGAAACATATAAATGTCATGTCTCTGCATATTTCCTCATGTCTCAGTTTCCATACAGGAAATTACCTCTAAGTCAGAGTTGTATTGGAAAGAGTGATGTCGTCGGATCTGACTATAAATTACATGGTATAGCCTACGGCAGGTATTTTCTAAAATCTTTGTTTTTGTATTTTGGTAAACCTAATAATCCCTCTGATTTTATATACTTAATACACAAACATACATATAGATTAGGTTTTTGTATAATGTATGAATATTTTTGTGTGCATGTGTTTGGGCTTTGTTTATTTTAATTTAAACGTTTGTATATTTGTTTAAGCTTATTCAACGTGGTTGTGTGTTTGTTTTAGTTGTAAACATTTGACATGACATATCATTAGTATATATTTTGTTAATTTTTTTTTTTTCTTTAAATTTTGACAATTTATCTTTTGTTAGGCTTAAAAGAGAGTGCTTTAACTGGATGTGTTTTTAGTGAAGTGCTTTATTGAAATAAGAAATAATTAAAAAGTTTGAAAATTGGATTTTATTTTGGCTTTAATTGATACAAAAAATTTTTTTTATTTTTTTTTTATTGAATCTTTCTTGTCGAAAATTACAATATGTATTCAAAACTTAATTCTTATTCTTATTTGTATTTGTTAGCCGTTACCACTGTAACCGCTAATTAATTGCATTCAAGTGTCAAAAAAGCCTGCTAGGTTCAAAGTGTCGGATCTTTTTAGCCTCCGGTGACCATTGAACTTTATTAGATCCCGAGCGAGGTAGTTGGGATGGACCATTAGTTTAACTATATATTTGACTGAACACTTTTTAATTTCTTCCTGGATGGTAGCGATGTTAAGATCTCTGTGGATAATGTCATTACGTATATACCATAGGGCGCAGACAATTTGCCGTAATATCCTAGACTGTCTTCTTTGTAGCTTCTGGATGTTTGATGCGAATGCAGTACCCCATAATTGGATGCCATATGCCCATATTGGTTTTATGATAGACTTGTATAAGAGAACTTTGTTGTCTAAGGATAAGTTTAAGTTTCGAACGATTAGCCAATGTAGTTGAGCTGCTTTAAGTTTCATAGCCGTTATTTTCGCTTGAATATTACGAGACTAGGTCAGGCGTCTATCATATGAATTCCCAAGTATTTTTTTTTTTTTTTTTTTTTATTTATTTGATTAAATCTATGGATATGAATCCTTACAGACTACTATATATTACAAAGTTTTATATAAAGGTATTATTAACAAAAAAATTTTGTTAAGACATATTAAGTATTTAAAAACACGATAATATTGCGTTTAATTACATTTATATTAATTGAAAAATCGATTAAGCTATACAATTCATTGAAATTTTTTGATATTCTCCTCAAAGGATCAGCATTAGCATAATGTGTTTGCACAACAGGAAGGTGCAGAGGTATTAGGTGTCGGGTAAAACGTCGTGGAATATTAAAATTTATGTTACGAAGAAGGAAGTCGGAGAGGACATCGCCATTTATCAAATTAACTAGAAATGCCACATTTAGCATTGTCCTTCGACTTTTTAAAGTAGGTAGTTTAATTATTGATAGCCTTGCAGTATACGAAGGAAGATTCCCAGCATAACGACCAAATGAGCTCCTCAGGCAGAATAAGAGAAACTGCTTTTGAACAGATTCAATTCGGTATATGTGCATGTTAACTTCAGGATCCCAGACATTAGACCCATACTCCAAAATTGGCCTTACAAGGGATGTGTATAGTTGTTTCGTTACATTAGGATCTGTAAACTCTTTATACCATCGTTTTATATAAGCAAGCACACCACGAGCTTTATTAATCGTCATTGTAATATGTTTGCAGAAATCTAGCATAGGATCAAGTAGAATACCAAGATCCAGAAATTCTCCAACTAACTCTAGTTGATACCCGTCCAGGAAATAGTGTAGCATTGATGTGCAATTTCTAGAAAATCGCATGTGCTTGCATTTTTTTAAATTAAGCTCCATTTGGTTATATTTACACCATGCGTAAAAACTTTTTAAATCCTGCTGCAAATACGCCCCATCTGAAGATAATTTGTAGCTGAGAAACATCTTAACATCATCAGCGTACATTAAAACATTACAATGCTTCATTACAAGCGGCAAATCGTTTATGAAAATCGAAAACAGCAAAGGACCTAGGTGACTTCCTTGGGGGACACCGGAGCTAACAGAAATTTCTTTGGATGTGGTATTATCAAAAAGAACACACTGTGTCCTGCAGGTTAGGTACGACCGTAACCAGCACAAAGCCTTGCTAGTAAACCCTAATAAATTCAGCTTAGTGAGAAGTAGGCTATGGTTGATTTTATCAAAAGCTTTGCTGAAGTCAGTATAATTAACGTCCATAAGTTGGCCATCCTTAAAAGCTCGATTTGTTAGAGTTGTTAGTTGTAAAATATTTGTTACTGCAGAACAACCTTTCCTGAAACCATGCTGGTACGGTGATATGATTGAGGATACACTGTGGCAGAGAGAGTCTGTTTAGCATTTTTCAAAAAGTTTGGGAATTGCACTCAATTTTGCAATGCCTCTATAATTCGTTATGTCCGACTTGTTTCCTGATTTAAATATCGGTATGATAAAGGATTTCCTCCAAAATTGGGGGAAATATCCGTATTTTAATGACACATTAAACATGATAGCCAAAGGAGTAGCCAAAGCATGAGCACAAGTTTTTAAAACACAAGCAGGGATGCCATCAGGTCCACTACACAATGACGATTGTATTGTTTTTAAAGATAAAAGAACCTGAGAAGTATCAATAGATGAAAATGATATTGCCTGATGTTCCATCAGACAAAACGGGTATTCAGTTGATGTATCGTACTGTTGCTTAGAATATGTTGTTGCAAAAAAATCGGCAAACATATTGCTTTTAATCAAATTAATATTAGACTCATTAATTAAATACTTCATAACTCTTGGATAGCCAGTAGATTTTCTTTTCGAATTTACAAAATTATAAAATGATTTTGGGTCACGTTTAAAGTTCCTTTTCATTTTCTCAAGGTAATTTATATATAGTCTCCTGGTGAGAAGATTATATTCAGCTCGAGATACACAGTATTTGCTATAATCATAAGCTGTTCGATATTGCTTATATTTTTTATAGCATTTGTTTTTAAAATTTTTTAATCTTGATAGATTAGGAGAATTCCACGGTGGACCTGAATGTTTAATCACTAGAAGTTTCGGCACACACTCCTCAAAAAAATTATGCATAGTAGTATAAAATGTATTAATCATAGAGTCAATTGAAGCTGGGGTACCATTAGGAATGGATAACAGTTCAAGCCAATTAGTGTTGTTTAACAAATAATTCAGGTCATCGTAATTTGTTTTCTTAAAACATAATTTCTTATCGTTTGTATCATCCTGATTACAAAAGGCGTCAGACAAAATATTGTGACTAACTTCAAGAGTAGGGTGGTAGCGATCCTCTGGTCTAGTAACTGGTAATGTTCGCGTAATGGTGCAGTTGGTGGGTTCATTCACAAAAACCAAATCTAGAGTGTTTCCATAATCATTACAAATACCATTTTTTTGGAAAAGACATAAATCAGATAAATTATTGAGAAACTCTTCAATAAAGGCATCAGATTTTATTGGTGCATAACTGTATGAGTCTGGTAAAAATTTCCAAATTACTGCTGACAAGTTAAAATCACCAAAAACGTAAACGAATTCCTCTGGCTGAGCTTTAGACACAACAGATTTTATGGATTCAAAATGTTTCATTTAAGTTAGTTGATCAGATTTTGGGGGAATGTAGGAACATGTTAAAAATATATGTGAGCTATTTAGTTTTATCCGAACACCGATAAACTCAATATCGGAATAATGTTCAAATTTTAACTCATCAGATTGGAAAGTATTTAAAACAGCAATTAAAACGCCTCCACCAGTAGTTAAAGTTTCTCTGTCACGTCTAAATATATTAAAATCATTGCAAAGAATTTCGGTATTTATAGTGTTTCTTTTTAGCCAAGTTTCAGTGAGAACAACTATATGGTGGTTTAAATTAAAACTTTCAATATAGAGGTTAGCCAGTTTAGTGTTTATACCACGAACATTTTGATAAATAATATTTAAGTGTTTTTCAGATTTCATGCAAAGTTTTTTTGGTTTGTAGACTCATGTGATGAAAGTCGTGCAACGTTGTTTGTTATACGATTTTCTCTATATAAAAATTCGCGAACGAGTGCATTATTTGGCCAGAAACAGGGATCAACAACTCGATCAAAAATGTCATTCGGTACTGCAATTTTAAAGGACGCAATACTTCTGGGTTCAGAATAAAAAAACTTGTGAATTATAATACCAGTACTTGCGGGCAATTTTGATTTTGATTTAACATGGCTTTCTACCGGAACAGTGATGCTATTTATTTTTACAGCAGGGCACGTTTGTCGTGCGTGAAAGTTAAGTGAGCACATTTAGCCGGGTTAACCTATATTTTCCATTTTTCTAGCCAGGCTGCGATGCAACTTTTGGGTCCTGATTAACACTAATAAATGCTGTGTCGTCTGCAAACGTAGAAGTTTGTGTGCTCGGGCTTGTTGGCATATCAGCTGTATATATTATATACAGTAACGGCTCTAATATGCTGCCTTGATGGACACCAGCAGATATTTTCTTGGTGGGGGAGTATTGGTTTTTTGATCTATCCATGAATGTTCTACCAGTTAAATAGCTCTCAAGGAGTTTGTGAGTGTTTTGTGGAAGCATTCGTGCTATTTTAATGATCAGCCCATGATGCCAAACTTCGTCGAATGCTTGGGAAATGTCTATAAACAGTGCTGAGCAATATTCTTTTCTCTCAAACGCTGATCTAATTTGGGTAACAATTCTATGCACTTGTTCGATTGTACCATGCCTTGCTCGGAATCCGAACTGATGATCCGGAATGATTGCGTGTTCATTAAGATAGGGAGTTATACTTAAAAGGAATATTTTTCGAATAGCTTTGATAATATTGATAGTAGGCTGATTGGTCTGCACGACGTAATTTGACTAGCGTCTTTTCCTGGCTTAGTAATCATAGTAATTGTAGAGGTCTTCCAAGAGGATGGGAAGTAGCCAACTCGTAATATCGTAGCAAGATGAGCAGCAAGATTCTTGAAGCAGACGTAGGTAAGTTTCTTATCATTGAGCCTGTGATGCGGTCATGACCGGGAGATTTTTTAATGTTGACATTTTCTATCGCTGATTTAACTTGGGTTAATTTAAATTTAATTGGATCGTTAACTGTATCAGGAATAATTGGACGACAGGAACAAGTATCAGCATCATGGGGCGTGAAAACTTTCTCCAAGTGGCTTGCAAAGGTATTTATTTTTTCATTTGTGTTTTTGGCAGTGTTGCCACTTTGTGGGTAATTACCCGAATTTGGTATAATTTTTACTGTCGTGGGTAGAGCGTGGGTAATTTCTATTAGGTGTAATTCAGGTGTTATTTTAAATTCTAACTTCAGATACCCAAATAAAATCAAGATTCGATTTCAGTGATGACATTTATTTCTTTTTAAATATTGTTGAAAATGCACAGTCCTCTGAACCAAAGTCTCGGTTTCTTTTAAGGAAAAGGCTTCAATCGTTAAATATATATTTTCAAAAAGTTTGGTAATAAATGTCGCAAGATGGACTCTTATGGTGTTTTCTTTTCTAAAAAATAATGATGCATTATAGTTGTGTAATATATTTATTAGGTAACACGAACCCTTGGAAAGTGATACATTTTTCTAAATTACAATGGAACAAAATAATAGGTACGTTTTACACTCAACACTAATCTGTATTTAGCGTGTTAAATATTGAATGCAAAGTTTGTACTAAGAGCGATATTCACTACGCTTGTAGCAATTTTAAACATTACATTTTCTTAAAATTCCAATAAGCGTTAACAGCACTGATTTTCAATAATTAAAGTCAGCTGTTGTTAAAAATTTTGCGACAAAAAAAAAATATAATTATTTAATTAAAGTAAAACAAACGAAAAACAAAAAGTTTTTATATCCATCACAATATAACTAAAAATCACAATAACGCAAATTGTCCGCAAACACAAGAACAAAATACTTGCTTGCATAAAAAAGTACTTAACGCAGATGCAAAAAAGGGTATTATCTCACACTCAGTTAAAACTGCGGGTAAGAAATGGAACAAATTTGCCATTTATTGTTGCAACATGTTTAGAAAGGAAAACGACAACTTCTTACATTTTTGCATATATTTTTAGAATGGAACAAAAACTTGCACGAATGGTAGCATATATGGAACATTATTGTCAGAAAAGAAAACACCATTAGGTTTGGATAAAGATGACTATCATAGTGATTTAGAACCTGAAGTTTATTGAAAAAAGCTATTCAAACTACAAACTAGCCTGGGGGTAGAAATGTTTCCAATATTCCAACATATCGAGCCCTTACCACAAAAAAAGGCTGAGCTACTATTTTAATTTTCGTTTTTTATAAATTACTTTATTGGTAACACTTGCGTCATCTTCTAAAATATCATGTTCACATAAGGTACAGTTACGATTTTATAGCAAAAAAAATTTTATCTCAAGCGACAACCTTCATACAAAATTTTTATGAAATAAAATAAAAAAAAACCTTCTCCTGTAAAATTTTGTTTTTGTCGTTTAAGCTTTTTTTGCGGATCGATATAATTTATTTAATTTGTGTCTGGAAATGCTTTAGTTTGACAGTTGTATAAAACCCTAAAGGCATTTTTTTTTATTTTTTTTCAAATTTTATTATAAAATATAACAATATTACAATTTCAGTGTTTGTTTACTAAATATGGTATAAAGGGTATTTTAGACCAAGAAACTTAAAATGGTAGAAAACACAAAACAAATGAATATTAATCGCAGATCAATGCACGGCATTACCTTTTGAAACTGATTTAAAACAAAAAGGCACCGCGCATGTCCTTGACTAATCGCATTGAAGACATCCCATTTTGTTCTTCTTTTCGAGCATTGCTGGCTGCATGTCACGAATAAAATGAACAATGTTGACCTCCAAAATGTCAATTGTTGCTGGTTTATCAGCATACACCAGTGACTTCACAGGCCTACGGAAAACAATCAAGTGGTGTCACATCGCACGGCCTTGAAGTATAATTGCCGGTTTTTTCTAAATCAACACATCGCCTTCATTTTGGAAAAAATAAGTTGCGTTATTTAAATCATAAAGTCGCCTATAAGTTGCAAAAACCGATGTCTGATTTTCAAAATAAATTTGTATAATTTGGTGGCGTTGTTGAAGCATCTGTGATGATGTGCCAGAGCAAAAAGTGAGAGCAGTATGACAGTTCGTTTGACAGCTAACCTTTCGTAAGCTCTTTCGGGCTGAATAAATATCCATTTTAAAGGAATGGCAATGAGCATTTTGAACCTTCCCTAGCTATATGCAACCAAATGTGGAAGTTAAACTCATTATTTTAGGAGTTTTATGTTATGTTTTATTAATTGTTTTTAAGTCTTTAAGTTATTTATTTTAATGTTAATTTATTTTAAATTACAATAAGGGATAATAAAACAGTGCAAGGTTAACTCTCTTTTTAGCTTAAAATGTGTTTAAACCAACAAATTTATAAATCAGTAAACATTTAAACCATCTCTAAACGCAATAAATTGGGCGTTTAAACTATCAATACAAGCCATATGAATTTGACAACATTTATCGTAGTGCTGCCACATTATTATTTTTTGCACTACAAATAATATATGGAACATTGATTTAAAGCTGTTAAGTTTAAACTACAAATAAATTCAAGTTTAGTTCAACTAAACCACCGTTTAAACATTCATTGATTTATTAGCCATAATAATGTTAGCAGTTTGACTAATAATGATCGTCTTTCCATGAGTTTGCTGTGTTTTTGCTTCTTTGTTAATGTCTTTTATTAATTAAAACTTGAATATCAGGTGTAATTTCATTAAAATCGGGTAATTTTGCTTCATCTCAAGTGTAATTTTGAATTTTGCTGGTGGTAACACTGGTTTTTGGCCCAGGTACGGTTTTCCAGTCTTAGTGGAGATTCATACAGCCTTCCATACGCTGTAATTGGAGTTTTTTGTGATATCTTGGCTGTTTAGACAGCCTTCTACTGCAGAGTCGTGTTTCTGTCTCAGTTTGTTGCGTAGAGTTGCCTGGCATAACCGCAGTTGGGCCTTGATGGTTGGGGAAGGATTATTTTGCCACTGTCTTCTCAACTTCCTTTTTTCCCTGACAAGGGTCTCTAAATCCACAGATGTAAATTGCGGACCACGCTTTATTGTACGCTTGATTGGGGTTGCATTTCTTGCAGCAGATCTCAATTGGCCTTATTACCCAATCAATGAGATGTGAGGTCATATTTAAAATTTTGCGAAATGAGAGATATAGCCATATTTTTTTTCGTAAATGAGAGATAAAGCCATATTTTTTCAGAATATTGTTATGCATGGCGTAAACATTCTGTAAAAGGGAAAATCCTTAGTTATCATTGAAAAACATTTTTTATTCTTGTGACGCACGCGTCCTACTGGAGAAAAAAACTCCACGCAGAAAAACTTTAGTATGCGATGCCAGATTTCAATACCTAACTTTAGTGTATCCGGAACTGAAATGAGAGATAAAGCCATTTTCTAATATTACTAATGTGAGCTAAGGCCATGGTGGCTTTATCTCCCATTCAAATGAAAAAAAGGCTTTGTCTTCCTATTGAATGAGAGATAAAGCCATCATGGCCTTTTCTCACATGGTATTAAAGCACCCCCCAATAGAACACTTCAGTCTCCAAAATCAGTCCTTTTTTTTGTATATGAAATAATTTTTATGTTTTTTTTTATTTAAATTATTTTGCTTTATAAAGGTAAGAAGTTATTTCAGATTAACTGAAAATGGCAGTCTCATTGTTATTTATGTTTAAAAAAAAACCACAAAAGTTGTGAAAAGTTTAAATGACATTTAGCAAATATAAAAAGACTTTCAAAAATCTGTTTTTAATAATATATTTTTATGATCTTTTGAAAGTGTAACTTTAATAATAAAACGTTAATTCAGTTAAAACCGGGATTTAACTAACTCATCTAAAAAAAAGTAAAAGCGCTATATTCGCCTAGGCCGAATCGTTTATGCCCTCCACCGCGATGCGATAATAACAGAAACGTATATAAATACCGTTCTTTAGATAAAAATAAATCAGCTTTGCGCCAAGCCCACTTTTCCAATCCTACCCACATTTTATAGGATGTTGTTTATTGATAATCAAGGTGCTTGCACCTATTTTGGAAATTTTAGTTTTTGCTGTTCTATAGATCTACAAAAAGCGATATTGTAAGTGTATAGATAGTGCCTACTGTCCAGTCCCATCATAAGGGGGATCCAACATATATATACCTTATAGGGTCTAGGATTAATGTTGTAGAAGTTACAAACGGAATGACAAAGTTATATGTACATATATGTATGTATAACGTTTCACCTTCGGTGAAGGGTATAACAACTAAGAGTGCTAGTGCTTTATGCGATGAGTACAGAAAAATATATATATATGAATAAAATATACTGAGTACGGTTGATAATTTCCCTTTCTAGGCGGCAAATCATGTATGTGTTTGTGTAAGAAAATGCAAAAAAAAAAAAAAATCAACACGTTAAAATAAAAAAACATGCAAGAGTGCTATATTCGGCTATACCGTATCTTATATACCCTTCACCATGACGCGATTACGCTTTATAAATACCGTTCTTTAGATACAAATACATCCCTTTTGTGCCACGCCCACTTCTCAAATCCCGCCACCATTTTATTGGATGTAGTCTCTTGATAACCTAGATGCTTGTAGCTAATTTGGATACTTTGGCTTTTGACGTTCTCCAGGCATAATGAAATCTATAATGCCTCACCAATCCCACCCACATTTTGTTGGATGTTGTGTAGTGATAATCAAAATGCTTGTACCTTATTTGAAAGCATTGAATCTTGTCATTCTCCAGATATACATAAAAAAAATCTGTCTTAATTTCTATAGCCAACAATTCTGGACTTTATGTGATATAGAAATATAACACCCTTGTCTCTATTAAGTCTGAGGTCTTCGGAAAACCCATTTCAATGGCCACATGGATAGACGGACACGTTTTATCAATTTCGATATTTGTAAGAACCCAGAATATATGTATATTCTTTGTATGGTCTAAGATCAAAACTGTTGAAATTATGAACGGATTGATAAGCTTATATCGATAGCAAAAATGCAAAACCACTTAACTTACATTTTTAATATTTACAGTAAAAAAATATGTTATAAAAATTAGAAAAAAAAATCCTTCGAACTAAAAAAAGTATTAATTAACAACAATAGAAATAAAAGACAAAATGCAACTTATCAAATGGAATTTTTTTGTAAAAAGAATGATAATGCGGTGGAAGAAGTGGTTAAAGGGCCAGCAGGTTTTGACATATCTTGTTTGACACTTTCGTTCCTTGAAAAAGCCACTATCATGGCTTGTAAGCTTTTAATTTTTTCCAATTCTTTGCGAAAGTTTCTAATTCTGATCTGTACATTTTAAAATAAATTATTCCAAGAAATTTTTTTTTTTACCGAAAGAAAACCATTGTTTCTAGGATTCTTTACAAGGAACAATATAAGTAATACATTACCTGGTTGGTTGGTTGGTTAACGTGGTAGCACGCATAGGTCCAGGCGTGCAGCAAGTAGAGCCGACAGTGGCTCCGTTTTGACACCACACAACTCGTCAAGAAATTGGAACCCCCCGATCAAACTTGACGTAGGGGCAATGCCGAGGTGGCTAGAGCCAGCCCGTTGCGTTGAGATATTTCAGCAGGCTGTTGCGTTCCACCCGCGATATCTCCGAGAGTCCTTGTAGAAGGTAATTCCCGAATAGTCTATGTCGCGTTGAGTTAAACGCTGGGCAATCACATAGAAGATGAAATACTGTCTCCTCAGTTCCAGGTTCCCTGCAGCTGCGGCAGCATTCATTGAAGGGGAGGCCGAGTCTCATAGCGTGCTTGCCAATCGTCCAGTGACCAGTAAAAACGTATGTAAGTCTTGACACGTCCTTCCGACTGAAGTTAAGAAGTCGCTCAGAGCGACCCATGTCATATGTGGGCCACGTTTCCCTGGTAGCCCTGCAGCCATCTAGTTTCCTCCATTTATCGTCAGCCATATCCAGATAGTGCCTGAAGATTTCGCTCCTGATAGTTCCCAGAGCGGCTCTAGTTTTGGCCAGACCATCCGCCTGTTCATTGCCATAATGGTCCCTATGCGCAGGGATCCAAATTAAGGTAATGTCAGATAGGCTGCCCAGTGTGGACAGTTCTTCCCTACACTGGTTGACGAGGATGGATGTTGTTTTATGTGACTTCAGTGACATCAGAGCCGCCTGGCTATCGACGAAGATGCCAATTTTGCCGCTGATGTCCTTACCTTATAGCGTTCTGCATGCCTCTCTGATCGCCAGTATTTCAGCCAGAAATACGCTGGCCTAATCCGGCAGACGAAAAGAGAGGTTCACATGTAGTTCCTCCGAGAGGACCCCGGAGCCGGGACCAAAAGTCATCTTTGACCTATCTGTGTAAACCCTCGTGCGGTATTCATCGGCCAGGATTCCCCCGCTCCATTCCCGTTTTGACGGAAATATGACCTTTCCTATCAAAGTCCATGCGGGGTATCATATAGTCCGTTGGTCGTTTCAGAGATGCGGGTTGCTTCCGTAAGATCCCTGCATGACCGTACGTCCTCGCCTTCCAACATCCCGATGCAGAGAGCCTGACCGCGCTATTGACGGATATGGCCATAAGGTGTATTTCAATTGGAACAAGGTGCAGTACAGTGTTCAGAGCCTCTGAAGGACTAGTGCGTAGAGCGCCTGTTGCTCCAATACAGGCTGATCTTTGTACTCTGCCCAGCTGAACTACGATGTATTTCTTGCCCGTCGCGGTCCACCATACCAGAGATCCATATGTAAGAATGGGCCGTACTATTGCCGTGTATAGCCATTTGACCAGTCTAGGATTAAGGCCCCACCTGGTGCCAAACATTCTACGGCAGGCGTAATAAGCCACCGTAGCCTTCCTGATCCTGTGTTGAGTATTCAATCTCCATGATAGTTTCGAGTCCATGATAATTCCCAGATATTTCGCGTGATTCGACAGGGGAAGTTCACAACCCCCCAGCCGTGGCAGTCTAAAAGCCGGAATCTTCGTCCTTCTGGTGAACAGTACCAGTTCCGCTTTGTTTGGGTTCACTCCCAGTCCGCACTCAGCGGCCCAGTTGCTGAGCGCCCCCAACGCACTGGACATAATGTCACTCATCACATCCAGAAACGCACCAGATACTAGTAACACCACGTCATCCGCATAGGCTACCGTCTTGATGCCCCTGTTATCCAGGCCAGTAAGAATCGAGTTAACAACGATGAGCCAGAGCAGAGGAGAGATCACCCCATCTTGGGGTGTACCCCTACTAACATTCTTTGACCTCACACTGTTACCAAGACATGATGTAACGATCCTTGACCTCAACATGCTCACTAACCATCTAATGATGTACTCCTGGACATCCAGATAAGTTAGAGCCTGTTCGATCGCAGTGATCGTGACGTTGTTAAAAGCGCCCTCAATATCCAGGAAGACGGCCATGGTAAATTGTTTATATTCCAGTGATCGTTCTATGGCCCCTACTACTTCGTGTAGCGCCGTCTCCTTAGACCGACCCTTAAGGTAGGCATGTTGACTACATGAGAGTTGTGATGTACCCTCCAGTCGATGCCTTATATGTGAGTCCAGAAGTCTCTCCAGAGTTTTGAGCAGAAAAGATGATAGACTGATTGGACGAAAGTCCCCTGCAGTCTCATGACTACTCCTTCCGATTTTGGGTATAAAAACCACCTTTACCCTCCTCCAATTAGCCGGTACATAATTGAGGGATAGGCAGGGTCTATACATTAACTTCAACCAGGGAGTGACATACTTCCGTGCGCTCTGCAGCATCCTAGCAAAAATGCCATCAGGTCCTGGGGATTTATATGGGGCAAAACTTCCGATCGCCCATTGGATTCTTTCCTCCGAAATGATATATTCGTCAATCTCTGAGAACGAATCATCGTATACTGGTTCCTCTTCAGTAGCGTCCAAACAACCAGGGAAATGAGTGTTAAGTAGGATGTCAAGTGTTTCCTCCGATGATTCCGACCAGGTATCATCCGTTCTCTTGACATAAGTTGGGTTCGAGTGGCCCTTGGCCAAAACTCTGCTAAGTCTGACAGATTCTTTGGTCTTTTCTATTGATTCGCAGAAGTTCCTCCATGATCTTCTTTTTGCGACTGATATTGCCTTTTTATATGCCTTCTGTTTTTCGCGGTATTCCTGCCACGAATTACTGGCATAACCCATGTTGAAAGCCCTACGGGCTTCTTTTCTTAGAGCCGAGAGATCGGAGTTCCACCAGGGAGGGAAGCTCTTTCTGGCCCTTGTAATGGGGCAGGAGATTTTAAACGCCCTAGTCAGGGCGCCACTGAAGGTCTCCTCCACCCCCTCGAGTGCAGAGATTAAATCCCGAATCATCGACACCCTTCTGAGTCTACGTTCAAGAATTCCGTCAAACTTAGCCCAGTCCGTTCGTCTCGGATCTCTAAAGCTTGGTTTCCCGGTATTGTCTATGTGTCCAATGTCGAAGAGTATCCAGTTGTGGTCCGAGAAGGACCTACTGCTCGATACCCCCACCTATCAACTGATAAATTAGACCTATCGTTCATAAGCGTTAAATCTAGAACCTCCTCCCAACCATTGAAATTACCTGAACTAGGAAATCTAAATGTTGGCTTTGAGCCAAAGTTACAAATGGTAATTTTATTAGTATATATGAAATCTAATAGACACTTACCTCTATTGTTGATTTCACTACTGCCCCAGATGGTGTGCCTGGCGTTGGCATCACATCTAAGGATGAAGTCCTCTTTAGCACCTAAAGAGGATAGGAGCGCCCGTACCTCGTCCGGAGGGGCGTCTTTGTCATGTGCCATATAGCATGAGGCAATCAAAAAGCTTCTTTTATCCGCCATCTCGACCCTTGCGACTGAAAGGTCTGCTGAGCTAAGCTGTGAACAGAAGAAAATATTAATTTGTTTTTTGCAACAAGACATGCTCTTGGCCTACCCTTGTCTTTCGCGTACAGTATATTATATGTTTTGGCCGGGAACCCTTTCACCACACCTATTACCGTCCAGGGTTCCTGAACCAGCGCTTTATCGAGGTCCTTCTCAGCTAGGAGGACCCCGAAGTTGTTGGAAGCACATCTCGAGTGCTACAGATTAATCTGCACGACTCTCATTGCCATCGGGTGGCTTCTTCTGCGACTCGGAGAGCTGCATATCGGTGAGTAGGTTGTGGGCGACCTCGACCTCATCCTTTTCACCACTCGCCGAGCTTGTTGGGCGGAACACCTTTACCTTAGCGTCCCGCACACCAAAGAAAAGCTTCAGGCCTGCCTTCTCGAGCTCCGATGAGCCTTCCTCCGTGATGGCAAGCGTAAGGCAAGTACTGTTATCCCCGTGATCTTCGGCCCGGATAACAGTCCACTCTTCCATCGGGATACTGGGGTTCTGTCGCTTCAGACATCCCAGTATTTTCTGCCCGTCAGAACCTACCTTCGGTAACCAAATCTTTGCCCGTGGTCTCATTGGAATTTCCTCGGCAGAGATTAGCTTAAGACTTAAGCCATTCCATGCATCGCTTATCTTAGCGATACACTTGCCTAAGAAGTCCTTTGAGAAGACGCCCAGACATTTGATTACCCTGTAGCCCCGGCGAATCTCACCGGAGTCAAAACGAGGCGCAGGACCTGGTACACAAGTTTAAAAAGAGAATGGTGGAATTGTTTACAAAATCAATAATAAAAATGCATAATAAAAATTCCAAACCTTCTATGATTTATAAAGATTAAATGAAAACAGATGTGTAGTTACGTGCTTTTGGTTTAAATAATACTTGCAAAATGTCTTATTTTTATTAACTGACAGTTAAAATTGGTGAGGATATGAATGATGTTGATATGCATCATAATCAATCAAAACCCCGATTTAAATTTCTCTTTAATCTTCGGTAAAGAGTATAAATAGTGGGAAAAAAGTAAATAAGAATTAGGTTGTTATTAAATATTTGTTAAGGAAAGAATTCTGCATTTCTTACTATAAACAGAAAATTATTGTCATTCTTTATTTTCAGCTGATGTATGAATGTCTTAACAGAAATAGCACCATCTAAATCTATTACATTTATTTAAATATGTATATTGTTTAATTTTGTTATCAAATGATTTACGTTTCTTAAACAAATAATAATTCACATTTAAACATGAAAACAATGCCGCAAAGAAAATATCAAAATTAATTTTTTAATAAAAAAAACACTCTATTGTTGCGTTTTCAAGCAAATTCATTTACTATATTTTAATATAAACACACACACACAAACATATGTATATACCAGCGAGAAAGAAAGAAACAAATCATTAAAAACCTGTGAGGCAGAGTTTTTTTTTATTAAGATTGTAAGCCTCTGCTTATGTGATAAGATAAGATTAACTCCTTGGAAGATTCATATATGAACTCGAAAATTTCAACAAAATTAAACAAAAATAATTAGTATTGTGGTTACTTTATTGAACTGTCGAAACTTGTCAAATCGTCCTGTTCGTGAACGTGGGTTCGGTCCTTGGTCAGTCAAGAATGAAAAATTATCAATAAATTTTAATTAATTTCATGTTGTAAATTGCATTTCTTCATAAAAATAATTTAATGAAAATTAACCTTAATAAACTTTAGCCTGATTAAAATATAAAAAATTTGGATTGAAAGGTAAACAACATGTTTAGCGTAAGCTTTTTATCATAAAGGGACACTACCCAGTAAAAAATGTGCTCCAAAAGGAGAAGGTTTTATGTATGATTTTATACCTCAAATCGCTTCAAACCTGCTGATGGGATGCCTGATTTTTATTTGATGTGTTCCCGGTTTGAATCACTATTTTTTGCTGACATAAAGCGCTTGTTTTAACATTCAAACAAAGCACTCCTAAAGTGCTTTTTTAAGGGCTAACTATATTTACATATTCATTAATGTTTTGCTTTTACTGGTTTAAATGCCTTTTTTCAATCATTTTCGTAAACCATAATATATTTTTATACCCACACCAGAAAAGTGGAGAGGGTCCCAGTTGGCCATGTCTTCAAGACAACGTCGACGACGCGTACAAGACCCATAGTAAATCCCTGACGACATGTTGGCGACAGCCCAAGCAAATCATCGACGACTTTTTCGAACAAAGGGCACTCAATTCGTACACGACAATATGAGCGACATTTTCATGCACATTGTCGTTAATTATCATATGGGTAACAATGTGGTTAAAGTTGTCATTGGCGACTATATAAACGACTTTTTTCTCATAATTTCGTTAATGCCCAATTAGCGACATTACTTTAATATTGTCGTTGATGACAGTATTATGGACACTGTCTACGATTTAGTCGCTATTAGGGATGTAACGAAAACCAATATATCGGCGATACTACAGATTTTCCGATATAACCAGGATAAGGGGAACGGAAAAGGGGGTCTACCTTGAGGATATAGATACTTCAAGTTCAAATTCGTTTCCTGACGACTGCAGTATATTTTTGGCGGAGGCTCTATGGATTTTGAAGGCCGTAGAGTTGGTAAAAAGTAACATTGCCGGGGCTCGACGGTCACTATATATGTGGAAAGTTTTAACGTCTTGATGGGCTGTGAATTCAAACTAGTAAGGGAATGGGTTCTGAACTAAAAATTTAATTTCTTTGTGCTTAACCCATCAATTCACATATATGTGAATATGCATATATGCCCAATTTCACGAATAACGTTGTAAGTTACAAACTAATTGTTCAGGAGAGCAAAAAAAAAAACGTTTTCTACGTTCAGGATTAATTTTTTTCTAATTTTTTTTATTATCAAAAATAATAATAATAAAGCAAAATATCAAGAAATTTTAATTTTAAATTAAATACAAATTTAAAGTTTATAATTTTTTTTAGTAGAGGACAACGTAAGCGATCATTGCATGCATTTTGTCGTCAGAGTGGTTTGAAACACGACAAAATGAATGCAATGGTCACTTACGTTGTACTCAATAAAGTATTATTCAAGACAAATTTAAAAAAATATCTCCAAATATGTGATATAGGCGACAAATTCAAAAATGTCCTAAAGACATCGTTGACGACATTTGCGTCTATGACCATTTTGCCAACTGGGGTATTATGTATTTGTGCTGATGTGTGTAATGTCTTAAAATATTGATCCTAGACCCACCTTAAAGTAAACCGATCGACTTAGAATCACTTTCTGTGTCGAACTAACAATGACCGTCCGGCTGGCTGGCTGTCCATGTAACCTTGAGCTGAAAGTACAGGTCGCAATTTTGGAGATAATATGATAAAATTTGGGACAAAGGTTCTTATTGGCATAAGGACCAATCCTTTTGAAAATGGGCCGAATCGCAGGACCATGAGGGAAGATAGGGGGCAATTTCTGCCTCTCACAAGCTTCCAAACCGATTTGAATGAAGTTCTTAAACATAGATACATCCATATTTATATAAACACATAAGCATGATGTGTTTCTAAAAACTGTGGTGTAGGGTATCATATGGTCGGGCCTGACTGACTTTACTTTCTTACTTGTTATTTTTTTCGCTTAAAAACCATCTTCGTTTATTATTTACTGCTGTATAAGATCTCTCTTATTAAAGCGCTCGATTATGTACTTTTTCTCTTAAGTGCTTCAAAAAACCAAACTTTTTTTTACTGGGTAAGAACATTTCGGTAAATTTTTATATGTTTATTAAAATTAGAAAACACATACTATACGTTCATAAGGTAACAAAAACTTATGAATTAGAAGTCTTTTTCTACATCTGCCTGTCTTTATAAAAATATTAGAGATCGGCAATCCGGATGCCACACGCAAAGAAAAAACATGGTTGTGGTAAACATATTCTAAGAGCAACATATTATGATAAGCTTCATGATTGTAGTCACCATATTAAGATTATTATTGAATCATAAATAAACTCGTACTATTACATCATAATATTTTTCCCAGTCATTTCTAGAAATGGTTATAGAACATAATAAATAGTTTTTACGGGAAGGTTCAGGAAAAATCTAGAAATAATTATGAAATATAAAAAGGGGTGACTCATGTATAATAGTTTTAGTCTGTTTTGAAAAAACGGTTCTGTTCGTAACTAACAATTGTTGAATAACACTCAATTCACATGAGGCCTTTTACGACGTCGTTTAATCTTGATTCCCTTTTAAAGCAACTTCCAAAATCTCTTTGCGTTCATACGATGATTTTTGGTTGCATGTCTTTTTTTTATTTACAGTATGGCCTTGATTACCCGTCATTCGATTAACCGGCAGCTTCAATAAAATGGAAAACAAAAATTTTTTGCACTGATTTAAATTGCCTCTATTATCCGAAATTATAAACAAATTATCTTTTTTTCGTTAAATTTTGAACAATCAAAAGAAATTTAAATAAACGAAGAAAGAGAATATCTTAACGGTGTGGAAGCATGTTCTGCCAAATTTACTTTTTTCCTCATGTTTACATAATAAAACGTTATATATTTACATAAAATAAGAAACACACCAAAAAAAATAAATAATCAAGAATTCTGCCGATCCCGTCTATTATCGATAATCGAGGTCTCACTGTATTTTCAACCACACACTTCAAAGTAAGAAAAAGAATAAAACGTAAACAGAAAAAGTTAAAAGAGAAATGTAAAAAACGACATGCAAAATACAAAACGAGACATTTTGTTAACCCCTCTTTCTTTTCTACACCGCTCACCAACAAACCAAAAGAGACGTCGACAAAGCGACGTCGTAAAAGTCCTCATCTAAACTGAGTGTAAGTGTGTGTACTTATTTTTATTTGCAATTAAAAGAACTCAACGGTTTATTATAAAGGGAGTAAACCGAACGCGTTTATTAAAGGAAAAACGTAACAATATTATTATTCTGTTAATCATACTAAGTTAAGCAGAAATCAAATTATTGTCATGTTAATCATAATAAGCTTAGAAGTAATCATATTATCATCAAATATGCAAAATGCAAATGCAAAATATGTGGTTTTCATGGGCAACCGCGTATGTCCATTTTTCCGATTTTGAGATGTGGATGCCATAATGCCTAATTTTAAACGATCTTTACATTTTTTTTGAAAAAGATGGATCAATTCCGATTTTTTAACGTAATGACAAATTTGAAATAGTGCAATACCTAGCCCATCATTTGATCTAGAATGGTTTTTCGGCTCTTCTGAAAAATTTGTTTTAAGACCACAGAAATATCGTAGCACTTTTATAAAATATAACGAAATCTCTGTGTGTTTTGTTGTTCGATTTTACAAAAAAACTACGATAATTTGCATTTCCACTATTGCATCACTAATACCGAATGAACTCCGCTAATATTTTAATTTTTTTTAATTTCTTTAAACTTTTTTTTTACGGGAATTTATCTTTAAATTGTTTAACCGCTCACATATAAAATAAACGACACAACTGATTCAAAATCGTTTTACAAATGGCGCTAACATAATATTTTTAGAGTAAAAATAGTTTGATTGCATCTTTAACATAATATGATAAATGTATAGAAAGTTATCATGTTATGGCTATTAGATATCATGATATGGTTGTGAGTAATATAATATGTTTTGAAAGTTATCATAATTTAGTTGTTAGAAAAATAATTATTTTTCGTTCAACAATACTCAAATTTATAATTGCGATAACCATTGATTTGTTTACAGTAACTATAATATTGCTGATATTTAATTAAAAAAACAATTATTTGTGTACGACAACAATATATTGTTACATTGAACATAGTGTTGTTGCCGTAACCTTGCCCAACCATATTTTTTCTCTGCGTGCATTATCCTTCGAGAAGTTATATCAAATGTGTGTATTTTTATTGGAATTTTTTTCCTGAAACGTTGTTCAAAACTCAGATTTTTTTTAAAAGCGGTAAAATAAATATATCGCCCCTTATCAACAAGAGGGTATTAACTTCAAATTTAAAAATGTTCAGTAGAAGCAAAACAATTTTTAATTTTACATTACATTCATATAAAAAAGAATTTTTAAACCGAACTTTTCATTACCAAAAAGTAGACAAAATAGCACGATATTTAAACGTGTCGGTTTTTTCCAAAAAGTGAAAAAATAAAAATTTTGAGTTGATACCCTCTTGTTGATAAGGTGCGATATGTATAACAAATTTACCTCATATTTAAAACATACCATTATTCACTGTAAAAATCTTGAATTAAAATTTTTTTCCATTGATAGCTAAAACACACGTATATATATATATGTTCCTTTAACTCCCACTGGAGCATAGGGCGCCAAACACGCGTATAAGATATTTTAAATATTTATGGAGATGAGCGCTCTTCGAAACTCCTTTTAAAAAGCTACCTGTTTTTCACCACCCTTCATTCGCACAGTTAATCGATCCATGTGCGTACCTCCAAAAAGAGCATAAAAACTCAATATCTAAAAATTTGTACTTGAGCCCGTAAAGAAATTCATAAAACAATTAAATGAAATGTTATTTTTACACTTTAAATTTAAACATAAAAAGTAATTTATTTTTCTTTTAAATTAACAAAACTTTTAAAATAAAATTCTCTCAACTTTCGATTTAACGATAATTATAAAGTTTGAGATTATTACAAAAAAAAAAAAAAGGATAGCCAAGGCAACAAAGAACTTCAACTAACTTTGATATTAAATTTTACTTTTTTGCTCATTCCTAAATATCTTATTTAATGTTAAAAGTATAATAATCATAAGATTTTGTGATCTATTAAAAAAACATAAATTTCTTTTTCTCACTTTTGAATTATGACCACAAAAAAAAAAGATGTGAGAAATGAAATAATAAAATCATTAACTTTTGAAATATAATTTTATTTTATATTTCTTCTGTATTGCTGTTTCTGGCGCTGGTGTTTTTATAATTATGGCCTCCATAGAATGGCCATTAGTTAAAAGACATTAAGAAAATATTAATCACCCCATGGAGAATGAGATAATAATGTTCGTTAAAATTGTAAAAAATTATGTTGGAATTTATTTAAGAAGTTCTTAGATGATTTATTAAGAAACGGTAAGAAATATGTAACTGAAATAGAACTGGAGTAAAACTGAAATAGAAGTAAACCAGAACTGAATTAGAAATGAACCAAAATGGAGCTGAATTGGAACTAGAATTCAATAAAAATCCGCAATTCTGAATTAAGCAACACATCACTAATCAAGAACAGAACACCCTTATAAAAAAAATTGTATATAAACACACCACATCATGATATTATTGTGTACAGAAAAACAAAAATAAAAATTGCTGTGTTCGAAAATAAGCACTTAATGTCATTCCTTAGTGTTCGGTAGATTTGTAGAAAACACAAACGCTAATAGTGTTTGTGTAGTAAATCATTAAAAAAATAATGTTTCTCTGTTGATATTATTGATCTAAGTAAACGTTTAATGCATTTAATTAAATTTTTCAATTAAAACTGAATTTGGAGAATAGTGATTCAATTAAAAAAAAAAAAAAAAATGGGCGAGAATTGTTTCTGTTTTACAGTAAAAAAATGAAACACTCGTATGCCAAGAAATTGTGCCACAACGTTACATGTCTTATGGCCAATTTCACAAATTTTATTTAAACATCAATTCATATTTAAATTTAATTTTTATTTGACATGAAAAACGAAATTTAAACATTAATTGATATAAAAATAAATTTTTATAATTGACCATTAACCTTTATGTGCTCCGAAGTCTACATGTGTAGTAGTTTTGATTAGAATAGCGAATAAAAATTAAGAACGTCAGTCAAACAATTTGAGGTTATTGGTAGCTTCCTAAAATCTTGTTTTAAGCAGATTTAAACGTTAGTGATGTAAAAATAATTATTTCGTAGGTGCTAAAGGGATGCTTTTTAAAATGATCATCTCCTAGCCGGTATTCTACATTTGTAGTCACTATGTGGTTTGTATGCAAAGAAGCTTTATTTGTTGCTTATAACATTTGCACACCTTGTTTTTCTTTTATTTTTGCTAAAAAAATATTTATTTGCATCACGTGTATGCTGATAGCGCATCAAAGTAATAACATTTCATCAAAAACAATAGAGCAAATACAAAGTGTACCTTACTTTAATGATTTTACATTGTTTTGTTTTTTTATTCTTTGTATTGCAAAAATTAGTAAAGTGTTGCGCGCATCAATGTCAAAATCTCGATTCAAACAAATACTTCGATTTAGTCGTTTTGATAGCCAGCGTACTAGAGCTACTTGACTACTGGAAGATAAAGCAGCACCAATCTCAACCATTTGGAAATAAATGAACCAAAATCTTAGCAGATATTATATGCCATGTAGAGAAATAACAGTGGACGAACAACTGTTTCCATATCGTGGACGAACCAAATTCACCCAGTACATACCTTCAAAGCCTGCGAAATACGGTATTAAAGTTTGGATTGCTTGCGATGCAAAATCATTTTATCCGCTCATAAGTAAAATCTACGTAGGAAAGAACCCGAATACAAGTCAATCTGCAAATTTTGGAGATAATGTAGTAAAAAAAACTGGTTTCTAACTGGGAGAATACCGGAAGAACAATAGTTCGGGACAATTTTTTCACATCGTTAAATTTGGGTTAATATTTATTGTCCAAAGGCCTTGCAATTCTTGGTACAGTTCGCCAAAATAAAACCTTTGTACCTAACGAAATGGAAGCTGACCGTTAACGTGCAGAATATTCATCAGTTTTTGGCTTTTTGGAATCAAAGTTTGCACAATCATCTTATGCGCCAAAAAAGGGAAAGGCAGATTTTATATTGTCAAGTACAACTTTGAATATGCTGTCAGCATATTCTATAAAACGCAAAACAATGTTTTTCAACTTGCTAGATATATCTGCCTTAGCTACTTATATCATCTATATAGAAAAAAATTAACCATATTCAGCAAACAGACAAACGCAGAAAGTTTTGAGAAGTTTGGCAAAGCAGATGTTTATGGCAGCAATTATAGAACGGTCAAAAATTCCAAAGGCACTCGCCAATTTCAACTTCTTCCGCTTCAGCTACTAATCAGTTTCTCGATACATCTGAGGATAAGCTGCCAAAACATCCTGTTCGATGTCAGGCATTTGAAATACGAAACCGCAAAAACAAACGAAAGATATGCAGTTGGTGTAAGAAAGCGGTGTGCGATGAACATTCCACAACTTACGTATTTTGAAAATGCTGCTCTATAAATAAAACTTAAATGTTTAAAATTGTTTTGTTCAAGTTTTCCTATACCTACATAAATAAAATAAAATAAATATAACCATTTTTTCTTGTTTATAAGGATAAAGTAGTGCAAAAATAATGTTACTATAAATGTAGTTTTCCGACCGCCCACGTAAGTTTTCGATCCCGAGCACGTAAAGGTTAAATTGGTAGGGAATTCTACAATAAAACAAAATATCTGCATCTAGTTAATCATGCCCAAAGAACTTAAAGACGTAAACAAGAAGTTTCGGAATTGAACGCTTAAGAAACGAATACTTTTCAAATTCGCTGCAATCAACTTTTTTTTAATAAAAAGCCTACGTTTGCAAAATTTATTATTAAATGTTTTCGCTTATTAATAATTCTAATAAATAAATTAATTTATTCAATAATCTTAATTTATTACATATACAAATATTTTTCTAATATTTTATACAAATGATAACATAAACTTATTAAAAATTAATATATTCACCATGTAAATGTGTATTTGTAACCTTTAAATAAATCATTAAAACACTTAAAACAGACGATTACAATAGACAACAGAAAATTTCAACAAACAACATGCAAAACAATTACTGATGTTGAAAAAATACTCTTTCAAACACAAACACAAAAACATTAACATACAACATGCTAACATCATAATTCTTGCAATTACTTTTGAAGCCAAAAAACCATGTCGAAAAGATAAGCTTTCCTTATAACAAAATTTACACGTATTCACTACTTACTTATACACACACACACATACACAAGCTTAAGTACTAAACCTTTCTTCTTCTCTAGTTTTTTCTAAAAACATTTTTCTTTTGGTTTAGCAACAAACAAATGAGTATACTAGTACTAGTATATGTGAGTATGTGTTCGTTTGTTTGTATCTGTGTGGAAAATTGTTAAACATCTCTAATGTATTGCATGAAATATGACACTTAACTACTTTCCCTCTCTGAACACTCATCTTAACTGGCTAAAAACTCCCTTAAGGTATATGATTACGACGAGTACTTGGTACTTGTGTGCTACTTGTATTTAGTCCACAGACTATGACTATTACGATTACGGCTTTTACGGGCTCTACATATTTCTTGTAATGGCTTTTGCTGCTATTTTTTGTCCAAAGGTTAAACTGGATAAAGCTATAACAAAGAATATTTTTAAGGGGGAAGAATGCTAATATATTATTATTAAAATAACTTCAACAAAAAGTTCGTTATATTGAAAATTTTTTATATATGAAAAATAGTTTAAGTTGCTATTCAAAACAAATTTAAATGGTTACTTTCCAATTTCCGATTAAAAAATTCAAGTTATACCTTTTGGCTTACCTTCCCTTTATTTTAAGCAACTATTTCATCTACAGCACATACAAACATTTGAGCAGCAAGCAAAAAAAGCAAAATAACATGCCAATGTTTTGCAAATAAAAATGATTTATGTTTTTGAAACAAACAAAAAATTTGTGCAGAAATATTAAACCAACGCTAGCACTCCCCTTAATAATAAAACAGCACTAAACCAAATAGAGAAAATATCTAAGAAACACCAACAAGCAGCGAAGAAAATTTTTATTCTGCTGCAACAAATTTTTTTTACCCTGCCTTAAAATAAAATTGAAAATTTGGTAAAAAAAATTGTTGGTGAAATCAAAGCGATTTTTATGTAGGGGGGCAAATTATGGCAGTCGTGATCGAATACTTTTTCGATTCGAAAGCAGTTTTATTTCTTATTGTTTCTGTCCATACTGAACGGATCGAAATAATTTTTTTGTGTTGTAAAGCAGTTATTTGAGTTTTCACAACACTGAAAAAATAATAACGATTCGTTCAGTATCGACTGAAATAAAATTGCTTTCGAATCGAAAAAGTATTCGATCACGACTGCCATAATTTGCCCCCAGTTCTTCTACTTTTTATATATTCTTGACATAATTTTCTAGAGCTTTGCGCACTTCTACACTTTTTAATTGTGTTTAGAGTGCAAGTACTATTTATTTTTAAGATTTTCAAAGTTTTTTCTTTTATTTAACCCGCACCAGAAAAGTGGAGAGTGTATTATGCGTTTCTGCTAATATCAGTAACACTAAAAAATATTGATCCTAGACCCACGTTTTAGTATACCGATTGACGTAGACTTTCTGAGTCGATCTTACCATTTACGTCCGTTCGGCTGGTTGGCTGTACGCCCTTGTAACTTTGTGCGCAAAGAACAGATCATGAAATTTGGTACATACATACGTCTTAATTGTCATAAGGACGAAGCCTTAAAGAATGGTTGGAATCGGTAGATTATTTCACATGGCCGTCATACAAATTTCTTTCCGGAAAATTCTTTGTGCATATAAACTATCTTTTTCTGTTGGTATTTAGATAAAATTTGGCTCGAAAATATATTTTGCATCTTAAGTCGTCTAACTAAATTTTTTAAAACCGGCCCATATTTGACCATAGCTCTCAAACAGGAACAAAACAAGAACCCCAAAAAAACACTACACTTACGCTTAAACAAGATCGATAAGTGTTCAAAGTGTTTGTCTTCGACAGCTCACAATCGTTGTGTACCATATTTTGTTTGTGTACAAATTCACAAACACAAAAATAAGTTTAAAAGTTTGTGTTTTGAAAAACTACACAACGTTAATGTTCAGTTTTTTTTCGAATCTTCGTTTAATAGACATACAATTTGGTGACAATAACTTTTACAATAGCTGTTTTGTCGTGACAAGATGTTTTGCTGGCAAGACCAAATAAACCCCTATTCTTGAAGCTGATTCCTAAAAGATTCGATTATGATTACTATTATGCTAGCTGTGATAATATGGTTAAGGTGGCCATCTAAAGGTTTTCTTTTATTCTTATATGATTGTGGGGATTGTGCTGCTTAAGTAAACAAAAACTAAAATTTTTTTTTTATATATTTTCTCTGAATTTGTAAAGAAATACATACCTTTTCATATTCGTATTTTTGGTGAGAGCTTAAAAATTTTTTAAAAGATCGTCATGCGATGTACAAACGGTATAACAAATTTAAATATACCCTTAAAACTCATATGATCTGGAAAAAATGGAAAAAAATTTTATTCAAAGACTACAGGAACAACTGTCAGATAGAACGAGCACAAGCATAAAATAAATGAAAAAGAAAAAAAAACTATGAAAATTTTCATAAAACATGATGGTATAATATTTCTTTTACTGTGATTTCTGTTTTTCTTTTTCGACACTAAACAAAAAGTTATGAGAAAAATCAAGAGAGCAAAAACAAAAACAATGAAAAAATAAAAAGGTGCTAAGTAAAGAATATCAATAACAATAGCAAGATACCAAGGGCAATATGTTTTTTCTTTGCCATTCTTGAAAAAAAGAAAGAAAAAATAATGCACAAAAAAATAGAAACAATAAAAACAGAAATTAATATGAATTTTTTATTGGCTTATTATTACGAAATGAATAAAGGAGGAAAAATATACATACATACACTTAAAAAAATTAATGCAACATTTTACGAAAGAAACTTTCTTAGCTGCTTTTTTTGTACTTTTTACAAAAGTTTCGTATAAAGTACGAAAATAAATTTACTCTTGCATTTAGTCCTCTTTTTCGTAAATATGTAATAAGCAAATTCTTATGTTGTACTTAATAACTTTCGTAAACTACCGCATATATGCTGCCTTATTTAACGAAACAAAAGCAAATATTTTGTAGCAAATTTATTTTGTAAAACTAAGAAGCAGTTAACGATATAGAATAAAATATACAAAAAAGCTTCTATTTTAGTGCGGACAACGAAGAAGGGTGCGAACCGAAAAAAAATATACAAAAATGATTGGAAAAAGGCATTTAAACAAAAGTAAAAGCAAAACATTAATGAATATGCCCAATAAAAAATTTTATCATTTTGCGAAGCACTAAAGGTACATTTAAAAAACTAAGCGTACAATTATGCGCTACGCAATAAGACATACAGAAATGCAGTAAAGTAAGTGAAAGAACTCTCAACAACTTTTATAAAAAAAATAACATTTCAAGTGCTACGGCATTCCCTTACTACGAAGCAGGTTTGTAAGGGAAAATACTAAAAAATAACTGTTTCAAAACATTCAGTGTGTAAATATGATCGTTACATCCAACAATGTTTATGTGCGCTGAATAATGCGCTTTATGTATAAAAAATGTATTGCTTCAAAGTGGGAACTCGCCATATAAAATTCATGTCTTCCGTAAGCGCAATGGTAAGCGAAACCCTTAAGTTTCTCCCTTACAAACCTGCTTCGTTGGAAGCTCCATTTTTTTATTGGGTGTTAATATAGTTAGCACTTTAGGAGTGCTTTGTATGCATGTTAAAAGAAGCGCTTATTGTCAGCAGAAAATAGTCCTCCAAACCGGGAACACCCCATACAAAAATCAGGCATCCCATCAGCAGGTTTGAAGCGATTTGTGGTATGAATTCATACACAAAACCTGCTCATTTTTTACTGGGTATGGACACAAAAGGTATGCTTTTAAAAAAAAAAATAGGACCACGAGGGGAGAGAAGGGCAATTTCTGCCTCTCGAACCGATTTTAATGAAATTTAAAACATAGATAGATCCATATCTATATGGACACAAAAGCTATACAGTTTTTCAAAAAAAAGGACCACCAGGGGAGGTAGGGGGCAATTTCTGCCTCTCACAAACTTTCAACCCAATTTTCATGAAGTTTATAAACACAGATAAATCCATATTTATATAAACACATAAGCATGATGTGTTTTTAAATACTGTGGTGTAGGGTATCATATGGTCGGGCTTGACCGACTATACTTTCTTACTTGTTTTTTTTTTCTTTTTTTAAGCAATGGTTTATTCTGCCGACGAAGAGATGTTGCCATTTAATCTCTTTCTGTTGTTCAGTCATCTTATCCATAAAAAATTGTAAGTGAGTCGCCCTAGGAAACAATAATTATCATTCCGAGAACGCAACAGTCATTTCGGGAACGTGTCATAATATACGAAAATGTTCCCGAAATGACCGTTCACGAAATGACGATTTCAAAAAAATGCGCGACTTGCTTATACAGCGGCCAGTTTAAATGCGACCTGACTTTGTCAATAGTAAAAAATTTGGGGCTACTTTATTATTTCTTGTCGTAAAAAAGAATTTCATCAATAATTACATTTAATAAACACGTTCACGAAATGACGGACTATTGATGTACGTACGCTATACGAATAATGAATTGAAAGTTACTTACCACTTTAATATAACTTATTTGACGATAAATGTATTGACAGTTGGCTTTTTTATTGTTTTCTTCTTCTACTGCCGTTTAACGCCTGATGGCTATGTTCACTTAAAATAATTATTTTTGGATTATCTATGCGTTCACTGAAATGACTCGTGCACTAACGGACAAACTATTTTTGCATTTTTATAATTAGAAATAAATAATGTTTTGGTATCCTTTTCAAAACTAGATTTTGTATAATAATTACGGTGTTTTCAGTTATGACTGGTGTTAAATACCTTGAATTTTTCATTAATATCTTGGACTTGTTTTTGAAGATTGTAATTAGGACGCGTTCCCGAAATGACTTTCTATGCATGTATATTGATTTAGTTTAAAAATTACTTCTTTAATTATATTTATTGTTTGATGTACACATAAAACAGGTTAGTTGTAGTAATTTTTTAATTTTCTTTTTTCAATAAAGTCAAGATTAAATACATTAATTTGCTAGCAAAACCAATTCTGCACCTTGGTGATTTTGAGCCAGCTATAGATTTTTTTGAGTGCATTTATTTATTTATTTATATATACAAATTAAAAACAAGGACAAATTCAAGAAATGTCGAGTTACTAAAGATAACTTAAAATAAGAAACAATATCCCAACTGATGACCTATAAAATTTCGCATTTATGTTAAAGAAAATACCTGGCATAAATATTATTTATCTGCAGTGAAAGTCTTTGAGTTTTATCTTTTAAAAAAATTTCCTTTTTTAATCTTTATTATGTGATTTGTATTTTTACATAAAAATCCAGATTAGTTCTTGTTTCATTTCTCTGTTTATACTTTACTTGCCATATTTTCTATATCTTACCTTTTCCATGCAGTATGCAAATGCTTTTTCAAAGTTTCTAAAAGTTTTTTTCTATCTGCAAAGATTGAAGAACGCATTATTAGTTGTTGGCGAAGTTACAGATCAAAGGCGAACGAACAAGGTTAAGTTGATTCAAATCAGAGTTATATTCAGTATGATTTATTAGTTACTCTAATGGTGGATAAATTGAGGTAATTGATTGATTTTGCTTTGTAAAATGTTATGAACATTTGTTTAATAAATAAACTTAAATATGAAAATTCAATAAGAAATACTATAAGGTAAACATTACCCAGTATGCAATTTGGCAAGTTAAACGATATTGCGAAATTTTTCAAAAATGTCGCTATTTTTTTCGACGAGCATGAATTCAAGCATCACCTTTTTTTAACTGTTTACAGCATTTACTCGCCTTTTTTGGTTGTACTACGATAAGGTTTCCCAAATCTATCCCCAGCAGATTGATCAATTGTCTAACTAAAAATAGTGCCCAATATGAATTTTTACTTAAATAAAAATAAAGGAACCATTCAGAGCTCTTTTTAGGTCTACTTTTTACTAAAGTCATTAGAAAATTTTATTCTTATCAACAGACCGTGTTAACTTTCTTATAGATTAGTTTCGAATTTCATTGATAACAAAAAACCTAAATAGGTGTTAATAGCATTATTTAAACATTCTTCTATTAAAATTTAAACCTTCCTTAAAAATGTTATCTTAACTGATTTTTTGTTGGTTAAAATGCAGAAAATAGGTTAAATGCCACTTTCAACTTCTGAGAATAATAAAAAAAGATTTATGTAAACATTTCCTTAAACAATACAATATAAAATCGCCTAAAGATAAAATTAAATTTGCATGTCATCACATCATATATTTTTTTCCTAACAAACACAAATAAACATATTTGCATTTGTTTGTTTGGAAGTGTGTGTGTGTATTCGATTTCATATCTGTGTTATATTGTATTATCATGATATTTAAAATTTAATTTACTAAATGGTATTTTAACACTTCGAAACAAGTAAATAAATATAGAGAGGGGGGAGAGAGAGAGCGGAAAAGGAAACAATGCACAAACAACAGCAAAAATAATACTTGTATAATAAATTAACGAGTACTTTAGAAATGTTTTTAGGAGGTTTTCGGTAAATAAAACACAGTGGGATCGACTGGAAAAAACGAAAAGGAGAACTAGCAAGTTTTAAAATAGTTTTAAAAGTAAATTTGCCATTTTGTTAAACAAAATTTCTTAAAAATTTAAAAAAAATTCAGTAGCAAAACATTTTGTAAGTGCTATTTTTATACAATAACGTAGAATTTTCCCAAATTATGTATGAAGACGTCTTAAAAGATTAAAAAATCATTTCTTTCAATGATTTGAATTTTTATGCACACCAAAGCCCCGATTTGCGTCGGTCCGAGTTCGCGTTGTCTCTATTTGCGTCGCTTTTTTAAAATGATGTGCAATCCGCCTTGCTTCATATTGATTCGGATTTGCGTTGATTTGAATGTGATTCGATTGAATATCGTAGCTCAGATTTAACAGCATCTGTTAAAAAGACACAAAATTTATCAAGCAAATCTATGCTTAAAAGAAATGTTAAGCAATTTAGCAAACCTTGGACAATCTTGATAACAAGTCGGTAAGACTACGTAATCAACTGGATACAAGTATGGTTAATTAGATTTATTATATGAAGATAGATAGCTCCACTTAATTTAATTTTATATATAACTAAGTTCCTGTAGTTCCTATAAGAAGCATACGGCCATAAAAAAATTATTTCATTATGACTTTTCCAAAGCAAGTGTTTTTATTTCGTTCCAGCTCTTGTCTTGTTTTGCCGCTATATATTCGAATTGTCGGCGCCAGGTTTGTGATGGTCTTCCTTTTCAGCGTCTTTCTTGCGGGGACGATAGCTTGACTTATGACATCGTCAACGGGTTTTCGTAGGGTATGCCCTAGCCAGTGCCATTTCCTTTTCCGGATCTCGACATTTTCGGGGATTTTAAAGGAATAGCCTTTCATTGGATATCGTAACTGGCCAGAATAGTTCGAAAACTCTGCGCAGGCACTGATTTACGGAAACCTGTAGCGAGATAACATTCTTCTGCGCTGCATTCCACGATTCACATCCATAGAGAAATGATGATTTTATACAGAATTTAAATATGCTTAGCTTAGTTCTTTTCGAGATATGTGCTGATAGCCAAATGGGGCTTAGAATGCCAAAGAAGTGCAAACTAGTTTTTGTTCGGTTTCTTAAATTCTCTGCAGAACCACCGAGATAGCAGAACGTTGCTACATCTTCAAGATTCATTTCGTCTATTGCGAATGATCTGTTGTTAGAAGCATTAATTCTCATTTCGTTAGTTTTAGCAATATTTATTTTCATACCAGCCTTACATTCTGTTTGTACTGCATTGGTCTTAGCCTGCATGTAATAAAAGTTGTGGGATAGTAGACGTGGTCGGCATAGTCGAGATTTTCTAGCCGTTTGTTGATTCTCCAAGTAATTATCCTCTGTTCACATGTGGCTCTCCTATTTATGTTGTCCAGGACAATATTAAAAAGTATGGGCGACAGAACACATCCTTGTCTCACTCCAGTATTAATTCAGAATGAGTCAATAATACAGCCATCATGAAGAATACGGCAGTCTGCATTGTGATAAAGGGCTTTAACAATATCAATTACACTACGTGACAATTTTTTGACCAAATGAATTTGACACCTTATCTTTATGCAAAATTCCGCTGAATCTGAATATGAAGTCAGAATTGTCAAAAGTAGAACAGTTTTTGAGATATTCCAAAATAACCGTTATTTGTGTTTTTAAAAAAGATGCTGTGACGGAAATGCAAATATCCAAAAAATAAAATTTTAGCCTATTTCAATACGAACATTTTGTGCCCGATAGGATCCGGATCGGTGCAAAAATGACAAAATTACAGAAGATTAATTGAACTAACCCACAATAAATATTAAAAATTGCTTAAAAGTATTGAATTTATATGTGGGTTAATTTAGTAAATCTTCTCTAGCTTTGTCATTTCTGTACCAATCTATGTCTTGGCGGGCGCAAAATGTTCATATTAAAATAATCTTATGTCGCATGCAATAAAACATTAGGATTTTTCAATCGTTGGTTTAAAAAAATAACTTGAATAGAGCAAAATTGAACAAAATCATAAAATTTTTAATGAAGCTTGAAATTTTGTCCCTTGTAACTCTGTCATTTCTTGACCAATCTTCACAAGCAATCCATGGTTATTTTATAAATTTTATAATCTTTCACTAGAAAGAAAGAATTACATACCCCGTTTAAAATTTTTGAAGATATTTGCATTTCAGTCAGATCATCTTTTTTAAAAACACAAATAACGGTTATTTTGGAATGTCTCAAAAACTGTTCTACTTTTGATAATTCTGATTTAATATTCAGATTCAGCGGAAAATTTTACATAATGATTATCTGTCAGATTCATTTGGTCACGACTTTGTTGAAATTTTGTCACGTAGTGTTATTTTTGTTGGGGTACCTTTAGATGCTAACGTACTCCATATGGATGAATGGGAAAGCGTATCGAATGCTTTCTCAAAATCGTTGAATATCAAGTAGAGCGGCGTCATCCACTCAACAGATTGTTTGCTATGTTGATAAGGGTTATGCCACGTCAATTTTTGCATTGTTGCAAGTCTCCTTTTTTGGTATATTAATTTTAAGGACTTCCTTTAATTCATCGCACAGTGTGTTTGTTACCCGATTTCAGGAGTTACCTTCAATAGTTCAGGAGATAAATTTTCCGATCCAGGATATTTTGTTTTTTTCAGGGACACTAACATCCATAATTTCGGGAGTTTCTGTACAGTCTGTTGGCATATCGTCAGGAGCATTGCGTTCAATGCAATCACTTAGGTTGTGACCATCTATCTGGTCTCTTTTTTATGTGATTAAATCTCCATGATTGGTCTTAAGTGGTTTTCAAGTAGCAAACGACTTGATTTCTTAGCAATATATTTTTTTTATTCTCCAACTGTTAAAGCTTAACTGTATTGTAAATCTATAAATAAATTATACTTAAAAATATATCTGCTATTTAGACAACAAGAAAAACAAAATATTGATTTAATTACTTTTTTACGAAAAAATTTTGAATATAAAGTTCGCAATATCTTAACTTTGCAATTTTTTGAACGATATACCAATTTTTAAAACTAAAAAATCACTAAAACATTAAAAGCTAATGCGAATTTGTTAATATTATATGAAAAATTAATACTACCGAAGTTCGCAACAGCAAAACTCTATTTTTATTATTATATTTCCTTAAAAAATTGAGTTAGAATTTTATTTTTTTTTATGAATTCTGTTGCCTGTAACCATATAGAATTATTATCAAATAATTTTTTCTGCTAGATTCGGGATTCTTCCCATTGTGCATCACTGCGATATTTCAGCAAGAGTAATAGTTCCCTGGTTTTGGTATATATAACGTCAATATGAATCGGTCAAGGGAACTAAGTCGCTAAACCTCTCTATCGAAATCTATTGTTGGAACTTTTTTTAATGTTGTTGTACAGGTTTTTTATTTCTTTAGAAACTTCCTACAAGATTTGTCTATTTGCAATCATTCTTTTTTTAAATTGTGTCACAAAAATTAAGCCCGATTAGTGCCATTGTGCAATATTGCATTGTGTATTAAAAGTGTTTGAAACGAATTATTTATTTAAGTGTTTAACATTTATAAACTGTTAGTCGCACCATACCATATGGTTTTATATAAAAATGTCTGTAAATAGAGTCGAGTTAAGTTGCGTTGAGTTGATTTGGTATCATAAACAATCTAAGCTTTATTTGGCTTAATGGTACGCGTGCAGCATGACATGTTTTTACGGGTAGACGAGTATAACTGCTGCAAAGTATAACCTTCACAGAAACTCACTTAAACTCAGATATATTGACACAAGTATATCTTTATATGTAGCTATTTATATTCTCATAAGAACATACATAGATGGTAAAGTAAGAGTGTATGTGTGATATGTGTAAATATGAACCCGAAAGCTCTGATAATTAACCCTCCAATATCAAGTTTACTTTCTACGTAGAGCCAGTTTCCCAGAAATTTATTTTTCTCTACTATTAAAAAGAGAATTAGATCATGTTACAAAATAATGAATTCGCTTTTTTATAGATAACTTTTAAACATCAAATTGCTTTTTATGCTATTAGCATATACTGTAAAAAGTTTATATCCAATTCGCTTTATTTTATGTTTCAAAGTTCGCATGTTAAACGATTCCATACTCAATAGATTGGTGATATCTTTCGGAATTTAGCGAAATTATAAAATCTTCATTTTTAGTACTGCTGGGTATGTACATATATACTTTTTATCCTTGTGGCCACACTTTGTCATACTTAAGCTGTAAAATTCAATTCCATCAGTAAACACGTATAATAAAGTGATTGCGGAAAGAGATTTTCAATTTTCCTAAATTACAAATAAATATTGCTGCGGGCTGTTAATGCCAAACCGAAATCTACAAAATACTTAAATAACTAAATCTTATTGCGCCGTGGAACATTCTACATTAAACAGTGTGTTTGTATGTTAGTGTGCAATTGTTTATGTACGCGTGTGTTTGTTTATGTATCTATATATATTTGGAGAATTTAGGGAAACGGTATTTTATTTCATTTACTTTACTCTTTGCTTAAAAATGGCAAAAACAAAAACAACAATAAAAATGGAATTAGGTTTATAATCTATTATAGTTAAATTGCATTAGGTTAATTATTTAATACATTTTAATTGCTGTTTATTAATGAATATGCATAAATGTATAATCTCTATTGTATTGTGTCAATCTATTGTTGGGTTAAACGTTTACTTACACATGAATATTCTACACAGATATGTGTAAAACGATGTAAATAATTTTACAGCAGGTAACAAAAGTTAAAATTAGAGAATCGGGTCAGAAAGGCTTTTTCGAATTTTTTTTA
Source organism: Pollenia angustigena (assembly GCA_930367215.1). NCBI lineage: Eukaryota > Metazoa > Arthropoda > Insecta > Diptera > Polleniidae > Pollenia > Pollenia angustigena. The sequence continues at coordinate 169,112,417 of OV884059.1, read as the reverse complement.
TGCGCTAATTTGAACCCTTTATTACGTAAATTTATTTTGGGTATGTTTAGACCTAACAAATATTTGAGGAATATATCAAAAAAGCGTGACCAGTAAATTGATCAAACCTTAACATAATTTTTAACAATTTCAATTTATTTACTAAACTTTATTTGTAAAAAGGTTGTTGTATAATGTAATTTAGAAACTGTTAAAAGATATCTGATCCAGCCAAATGTTTTGGTTACGTCGAGGAAGCCAAATATTTAATAGGTGTGAACATACCCTGCAGGAAATTTGTGTTAATTGGTCCAACAGACAGGTCCTGGGATTTGTGAAAATAGAACAAGCGCAAAAAGAAAGTACTCATGACCAGTGAAAGAAGAACCAATCATTTAACTTGTTTATAAAAACTAAAAGGTAGAAAAAGTAATGAATTACAGTACAGTCTTTACCGGTGGAGTGACATATTTTTTGGGACTCTCTAAGATTTGGTTCTTGAATTTTATTATAAGACTTGTTTTATTGATAAAATACTACATTGTTTTATGTAAAATAATACCACATTGTAGTCACTGACAATAAATACGTTCATAAAGAATAGATGTGTGACTGGTCAAATGGTGTCAATTGACCCCCTGTAATTAAAACCACATTCAAAATTGGTAGGTCCTATTCATATAAAGTATTAGAACTAGAACCGTTCTCTACCACCAAAAACTACTTTGGTGTCAGTTCGCTTTCCTCTAGGGTAGCTTTAGACGTAATTTACGAACTAGTTTCATTTGAAAAAAAAAATCATTTGTGAAATGTTACTATATATTTTTTGAAAATTTACCTTTTTTTGAAGATTTCTTTCTTTTACAAATGTACAATTCCTTGAAAAGGTAGTTTTCTTTGAAAGAGTTCTTTTCTTAGTGGAGGTTCTTTACTTTGCAAAAGTAGTTTCCTTTACAACAGTAGTTTTCGTTGCAAAAAGACTTTTCATTAAAAAATGTTTTCTTTGAAAAAGTACTTTTTCTTGAAAAGGTACTTTTCTTTTAATAGGTACTTTTTTGCATTGGTTCTTTTTTAACCCTTCTGTACTCCTTGGGTCAATATGACCCAATTTTGGTTTTCAAACGCAAAATTTGTCCCTTTTAATATAAGATATGGACGTGAAACTTCAATTTATCCATTACAGGGACAAAAATTATAAATTTAAATGAAAATAATAAAATTTTAGTTTTTCCTTCCCCCTCCAAAAAACACGAGTTACACACATTTAATATCCTTTGGGTCAATATGACCCAACATGCGATATTGCAAGTTTAATTCCACTTTAAAATTTGTTTTCTATTGAATTGAGTTCATCTTCATTCAGAATCATCGATCAATAATTTTTTCGGTCAAATAATCAATAGAATCGCTTTTGTTTTTATTACACTTAAATATGAAATGCTGTTAACATTTTATTGTTGGGTCATATTGACCCAAAGGATCATAGGAAGGGCACATATCCAAGGGATGCAGAAGGGTTAAATGTATTGTTTTCTGAAAGAGTACTTTTCTTTTTAAAATAATATTTTCTTTTAAAGTTTACTTTTATTTTAAAGGAATAATTTAGTTTTAAAATTCACTTTTTATTGAAAAGAAGTTTTGTTCAAATAGCTTCTCTTCTCTAATACTTATTTTAATTTTTTAAAATATATGCCTACAAAACCGCTTATTTTTTGTTAAAGAAGAAGGTGATATAAGCGATTTAAATACAATATCTGCAGGAGTTCCCCAAGGTAGCATTATGGGACCCTCATTTTACCTACTTTACACTTTCGACCTTCCCCAGTCTGTAGGTGTCATCATTGCGACTTTTGCAGATGGTACAGACAAAAACCACCAAAACGCATCATTAATTCTTCAAAAATGCCATAATGATATATCATCATGGCTAAAAATTTGGCGTATAAAAGCAAACGAGTCGAAATCTGTGCAGGTTACATTTACATTAAAGCATCAAACATGCCCTCCTATCAAATTAAATGACACTGAAATACCGCAAAAGGACGAGGCGAAATATCTTGGTATACACCTAGATAAAAAGTTAACGTGGAAAAAACACATTCAAACTAAACGTAAAGCTTTAGATATCCAACTAAGAAAATTCGGGTTTCTCATTGATTCCCGACTCTCTATTGAAAACAAGCTGACAATATATAAATGTATGCTGAAACCTATTTGGACCTATAGCATCCAGTTGTGTGGCGCCGCCTCCACCTCAAACATTTAAATTCTCCAACGTTTTCAATCAAAAACAATTCGATGAATTGTTGACGCACCACGGTATGTAACAAATAATCAACTCCACAAAGATCTCAAAATACCTACCATTAAAGACGAAATAAAAACTCAGCTGGCATCCTATAAAAATAGAATTGAACAACATCCAAACCCGTTTGCATCAAACCTCATGAGAAATAACACAACATTTGTAAGATTAAGGCGCAGGGCTCCTCAAGACTTAATGCGATGAAAACTATTTTCTTTTAAAATGGAGATACTCAACTCTGTACATTACCACGGTAAAACCTTCTTAACATTATGGTATGATCACTGGATCATAGCCATTTAAAAAATATATATGTATATAACTCAAATCTAATGTTTAATATCAAAAAAGATAGATTGCATTAATAAAGAAATTTAAAAAAAAAAAAATGACTTTTCTTGGAAAATATAACTTTATTTGATACGGTAAATTTTTGTTTTAATGTCCCTATTTTGAAAAGAAAAACGTACATATTTCTTTAAAATCGACAAATGCATTTCTTGTTTAATGCTCTTTCCTCTACAATAGTACTTTTTTCATAACTATCGTACCTTTTGCCTATTGAAAGTGTTTTCTTTGGCTAAGAGTTTGAAATCTTATTTAATTTTTGGGAGATATTGAATTTTCAAAAGAGACTTTTGGTACAGAAAATTTGGAGAAAAAAATTTTATATTTTTCAAAAACCAAAGTATCGACTTAGTTCGAAGAAAAAAAAATCGATTTTCAGAGGAAAATCTGTTATTTTGTAGAAAAGTTGACCAATGCTATCTTAAGTAAAAGTCGGTTTTCTTAAAAAAAAAAAACCAAAACTTTAAGCGACATGCAATAATAAAAACAATTTCCCCTAAAAAAGTCTTATTAAAAACAAATTTCTTTAAAATAAACAGTTTTCGGCACAAAAGTTATAATTTTCGGTAAAGAACGAATTATTTTATTTCCCAAAAAAAAGCGTGATTTATAAAAAAAATATTTACCCCTTTTACGCTTTACAAGTATTAAGGCACTTTACCTTACAACTGCTAGTAATAAGTTTTAAATGCTAAATGTTTTTAATTACCGCCCTATTACAGGGTTGTATACAAAATTTATAAAACTGCAAAATTTTAACTAAATTAGAGTTGAGTTGTAAACCGACCCGTATCTCGGATCTTTTTGGATCGAAAAACAGGGATTTTTGTAAGAAAAATTTTTTTTTTGATCAATTTCCCCATAATAAAAGCAAGTTTTAGTTAAAATTATCAGGGGTGTGCTGAAAATCGAAGACGTAAACGCAAAAATTTAAAAGAAGTTTTTTAGTAAGATTTCTGAAATAAAAGAATTTTATGACAAATATTATACAAACATTGCTCTATTTAACAGAATTTTATTACAAAAATTATATGAAAAGTGTGTTAAAAACAACTTCCAAATTCTTGCGTTTAACGTTTTCGATTTCTAGCACACCTCTGTATATTTTGTTTGTTACCCACTGCAGATTTGTAATTAAACCATTTAAAAATTAATAAGCTTTTATTCTGACACAGGTTTGATGGAATGTAAATAAATTTATTTTATTTTAATAAGATTTTATCTATAAGTTCTTTTTGTTCTATTTGTGACAAATGAATATATTTTTAATTCAGTACTAATGCAATTTTAACGATTCCCATCGCAAATAAGTTAAGAGAAAACCAAATATGTGAATGTACATTAAATGACAAAATTTAAGTTATAAGATGCATTTAACAGTCTAGCAGAACTGAATAAGGACTATAAGCAAAAAATCGATAAAACATACAAAATATCTATGCGATCACTGTAACTTTGCATTTGTAGTTGTAAATAATTGCTTTTATGTTGATAGTATTAAGAAATACTTAGAAATACTGCACATATTCACTTTTAATAATTTGCATATCTATTATTTACATATCTATTATAACTCTCTCTTTACTTCTTGGTATTTAAATCATTAAAGCAATTTATCAATCAACTTAGTTTCCTATGACAACAAATATCATCTTCTTTATCTTCTAAAAAATATTGTATATTAAGAAGCATGCATTACAAAGTATGTGCAACGGAATAATACCGATGATAATGAAAATGATTTTAGAATATCAAGTTAAATGCTCATTAAATTTACATTAAAGTCAATAGACAACTGCAACAGCAATAAAATACTTGCAAGTAACAAGAAAAAGGAAAGTATACCAGCAGGGACATGTTCACTCTTTCATAAATGCAGGAGTAGTTACTTTTTTTTTTGATAACGAATTGCAAATGCTAATGATAATGACATTGCAAATTTCTCTCATAAAATTGTTTTTTACATTTGCTTATTTATGCCAACTAACACTGAAAACAAAACTTTTTATTTTAAAAAAAAAACAATTTTGATTTTCAACTAAACTAAAGCAAACAAATATTTTGTTTAGTTTTATTTTTAAATCACATTTTGTGGACTTGTTGTAGTGTTAATAAATAAATACACAAACTTTAGTTATTTATTTGCAAATTAGTTTTTTGGCATTTGGAAAAATGAGTTACACATACACACAAACATACATTCATACACATACAGCAGCAATAATGCAAATAATAATAAAAACACAGATACTACCAGAAGTACAATGAAATAAACATAAAAAATCATTGGATATAGAAAGTTTTTGTTGAGAAAAAAAACCAAAGTTTTGCTAATACTAAACCAAATGACAATAGTAAAACATGAAAATAAAAACCATGTCTGTTTGGATAATTAGAAAAGTTCTTACAGATACTCGTTTTGTTTGGTATTCCATTTATTCATTTATTTATTTTATTTTCGTTAAGGGTTGTAATAAGTGAAAGTTTGTTTTGCTTGATGGTAAAAACTGCAAACTTAATTAAAAGTAGGAAAAAATTATTAAAGAAAAGTTCGAGACTTAAAAGGGTCAAGTTTTAAAATTAGTTGAACTGTGATTTTACCAAGAAATGATTTTAATACTTTTCTTTTAAATCATTTAAGCTGTTTTCAAGTCGCAAAATCTAAAATATCTCTTAGAAATCGGCTTCAACGATTTCTTTATCTAAAAGACATAACTGGCTTAATTTATGTAATGAGAGATTCCTCTTAACACCTAATTACCTTCGGGGTAGTAGTCGTAGGCCTACCATTACTCTTAAGGTCCGCCAAATTTTGACGAAATAGTCTCTCTGGTATGTTAAAGAATGGTAAAATCGTTAACTTGCTTTTTAAGAATGACAAGTATTATTAACATTTATTACAGAAACGCACTTCTGAATCACGTTAAAATATTGAGAAGAAAGGTTTTGTTTTTAACAGCATTACCTAAACAAGAATGGAAGGCGGAACGTTTCCGTTTAGCTTTTACAAAGTCAACGTTGTGTCACGGACTGTACGCCCAGAGAAAAACATGTTTAAATATGGTCGGTAAACTCTAAAAAAACTATTTAAAAAAAAATTTGTAAGCATATTTTGATTATTCTAACCATTTTATTGTCACCGACAACCATATTATGGTTAAATTTACCAAAAAGTCACAACAACTTAACGAGTGCCTCTGATTGTTTTATGGTTAACAATAACTAAAATATGTTTAAAACTTATAATAGCATGGTTGGCTTTCAACCATAGCATGTTGCTGTTGAAAAAGAAGAAAATACTATCGTTAATTTAAAAACAAATTATTGTCATATTTAACTAAAACTTGTTTTGATGAAGGAATAATTTGACCATATTATGGTTGTCAGTGACAAAATTGAATTAAACATAATTTGCTTAAAATTTCCTTTAAAAAGAGTTTTGTTGCAGGTGACCATATTTAAGCATGTTTTTTCTCTGCGTGTAGGTTTTATTTTGTTTTTTAATAAAATCCACATAATAGATATAAAAAAAAACGAGATAAAACCACTAGGTTGACCAATAAATCTAAATTGCTATTATTTATTAATAGGGATGCGATTTCCATGCAAATGCATGTTTTTTGTCGATGGTCTAAGAACGATATCGGCAAATTATCTTTCCGAATTATTAATTTTGCGTTAAAACGGCATCGAATTGTTTTTGCAAATTGTTACATATTTTTGCATATTTAAGTTTAAAATGCCTTTATTTGCATATTTCGAAATTTTTGAGTGATTTTTTCTTTAATTTCTGTATTATAAAATTTTTTAAATACAAAAAAAAAAACTCCCAAAAATATAATTATTTTCAAATCAAATCAAAAAATAAATTCTTTTGGAGCTTTGCTTTAAATACAAGAGTTTCAAGATTTCGACGAAAGATCCTTCTATTTTAAACCGATGCAGCATTGAAACTGGTTAAGGCTTCCAATGGGTTCAAAATATTTTATCCAAAACTGTTTCAAGTTACTTGTTTGGCACAAGGGTTATACCGCGTTGCAGGAAAAATTAGAAGCCAATTCGAAAATATTGCACATGTGTCCCTTTGGTTCGTTCCCCTTCCATTGCAGCCAGTAGTAACTAGATGCTTCAGAATTCTATTTAAAAAACTTTGAGTAATTTAAGAATGTTTGAAGGCCTAGCAAAAACTTCGCCTAAAAAATAATGTGTTAGGTAATCAGAAAAACTTAAAAGCACTACTTGCAATTCTACTGAAAGAACCAATGAATTTTATAAGGGATGTCGCAAAATGAACGCATTCAAAAGCAAGTCATTATTTTTTTACCTATATACATCCAGACATAATTAGTTATAGAAGTTGTTATAGAAGCATTTAGAGAAGAAAGCTACTAAATAATGAGTGAGAGAAGCTATTCGTTTTGAAAAAGTAAGCGAAGTTTTTGCTGGGGAGCTTCTTGATACGGATGATTATGCAATTAAATGATTATACAAAATATAAAATTTAAATAACATCAGAAATCAATTAGCATTTTCCAACTACGGATGTATCGGTTAAAAAAATAATTAATTAGGTGAGATTTAGTTAACTTAGTACTCAAGTAAAAAAAATTTATATTGCGGAAACTTAAATTAACAATATCGAAGAAATAGCAAAGAAAGTAAGGAATATTGATCTGTAGTGCAATTCACTAACTTTTAACACTTTAAAAAGTGTTTGCTTTAACCACACATTTTCATGTTTGCACTAACCACTATGTTATTCAGTAACTTATTTATAACCACGGTAAAAAGTGTTATATTTCTCTCTATTCAAATTGATATATCGTGGCAACTCTGCCAAGAGAAACATCAAAATAGGATAAAATAACAAAGAAGAATATAAAAAACAAAACAAAAACCTTTTATAGATTTTAAATGATATTATGCAAAGTGCGTAAAGCATTTCTTATTTTTATTATTTAATTACTTTAATTTTAATTAAATAAATTTTTTTTTAATTTTTCAATTTTATTTGAGTCAAATGGTTGGCTTTAGGATAAATAAATAAGAAGCTCCAAATCCAAGGAGGTTGCATCAAAACGTAAAGTTGTTGTCTTTAAGACATTAAATTTTACACCTGCTGATTATGCTGTAAGCGCTACGTTCCGTAAGTTCGCCGCTAAATCGGAATAGCTGCGCGCGAGTAGAAACATTGCGTCTGCTTTATTAAAATCGTTTAGGCGGTCCTGCAAGCGGGGGTTACTTCAAAGATATTTTAAAATATTAAAATAGAAAAGTTCGCAATTTAAATGGAAATAAAGGTTTCTTTTAAATATAAGTTTTATTTTACAACAAACCTTAATTTGGTAATTTAATAAATATCAGTTTGCGGATTTATAAAATTTAATATTTTTGATCAAAGTTATTTTTGGGAGTACAAAATTTGTTTTATTTTATTTTCAATTCTGAATAATTGAAAAAGCTCTATCAATTAAATATTTTTAAACATTTCATTTCATATTTAATTGTCTCTTTGTCCCTAATTTATCATATGAGATTTAACATTTTTCTAATATTTTCCTAATTATTTCAGGGTTTTTTCTGCAACAATTTATCTATTGTTTTTGTTGTTGCTGTTGTTTTGTTAAATAATTTATAAGCATGACAGTTGTTAAACAAAACCACATGAATTATTTACAATTATAAAATATTAATTTTATGCGGTGCCGCCTTTAAAATGTGAACAACGCAGCATGTAAAAAAATTTATATTGTTTATTTGTTGTTCCAGTCTTTTTGTACATTTTTTTTTTAAACTTTTTGTTTGTTTAATTCTTTTGGCTTTTAGTTTTGGTTTTTCCATGCGATCTAACAAAATAAATTTCTATAATTTAAAATTAATGTGGTTGGAAAATTATTTTAAACAACAGCATAAAAGGTCAATTACTATTGCGAGCATTATGAATTTTGTTATATTTATTCAGAAATCCTAGTTTATATAAAAAGTGGAAAATATTAAATTGTTTTTTAAGTAATTTAAAAAATAATATTATGTTTACAATTAAAATTTTTGTGAGCTATTTAAAGAGCAAGTTGTTGGGGTTTTAGCTTTTAAATTTAAGTTTAAGGCCTGGAACAGAATAAAGTAGTTGTAGTAGTAGCTGAAACTGCCGAATGTGCTGTAGCCCGACAAAGTTCAAAATTTCGGATTTTGCGCCTCAACTTCAAATGCAATGACTACAAGAACTACGTATTCTGTTGACGGTACTTTGAAACTGCCGTTTTTAACTTTTGGCAGCTTTCAGCGCTATTCGTTACGTTGCACAGACAGGTATTTGGCCCTAAATTTGGTGGCTCAAAATTAATTTTTTTTATTAGCACTACACCCTTTTTACTGTTATTTTTTAAAAGTCAGGTAACCCCTCGAAACAATAGAACCAACATGGCGCATTTTAACCTTTCACCAGCTGCATAAAGTCAGTCGGAAGTTACCATTCGAAAAACGTGTTCGTATGATTTGTTCGATACGCTCAAAACTTTAGAGTCTTCAAATATTCATTTTATGGTGATAATGTAGATTTTGTGTTAGTCTATATTACGGATTGTGTTCAATCAGGTATGTGCTTTATCTAAAACTTAAGTTTTACATTTATTCTAATTATTAACTAGTTTTTTTGATCTTAATGGTTAAGCTCTTTAAATGCAAAAAAAAAGAACACACACATCTTCTTATTTCACAGAGGTTTCAAACTAGTTCTGTTCATTTCTGAGCTTTAAATTTGGTAGTATTTTGTAGAATAGATCCTCCAGAAATTTAAAAAGCACAAAACAGCCACCCCAATTCACCCCTAAATTTTTTGCGATTTTTTTAATACATGGGCTTTAAAAACTGGGTTAATCAAGAATTTCAATAAAATTTAATTTTTTTCAACGTTAATATTGAAAATAAATACGATACTGTAAAAAATGACGAATAAATAAGATTTAATATTATGTTTTTTGCCTTTTTCTACACTGAAATACCCTAACCTACCTTTAAATCCAATAAAATAGTAATAAAAAATTGTAAATGAAAGAAAAAAAAATACTTTTGAGCGACTTTTAGGGCCAAATACCTGTCTGTGCGTTGTAACAGTTCATAATGAGTTCCAAAAACAACTACTTCTTTATAAAGCAAAAATAAAAAACCAGTTTATATTTTTAAAATTTTTTAAAAGAAAATTGCAAGTTTTTAGATTTTAAATTGTCTTGGCTGCAAAATCGCCTGGAACCTTCAGAATCAGCACTCGGTTTTGTGGTTATCAAAAAATATATCCCACCAAACACCGTTGGGTATTAAAATACGCTTGTGTTGGAAGAGATAAATTATTATTTTTAATGCAAGCAACTTCTAAGAACATCCAAAATTAAGTTAAAATCGTACGTTTACACTTCACACGTTCAACCGCGAAATACTCTTTTTATCCATACTCAATCCCGAATTCGTACTTGAAATAATCCGAAAATGAAATAGAATAAGGTAAAACAAAGATTGAACCAATCTAAAAATCCGCTTGAATTAAGAATTAAAAAGTTGATATAATCCCGAATTCGTAATTGAAATAAACCAAGAGTGAAATTAAAAGGAGAATTTTATTATGAATGATTTTCTTTCCCGTTTTTAAACCCTATAGAATTTCAATTGACTACACGTTTTATCACTTGTATTGTAAAAACAGCACATGCAACTCTAAACAAATATCCCACACTGCAACATTAAATAACATTCTTTCACACAACTTTAATGCCTTTATATCATCATACATTTTGAATTTTTAATTAGTGAAATCACAAATGCATATCAATAATTACTATTTAATAATCTTATTAATTACCATTCAATAGAATAGATAGATTCAATATGTCCATTAGGGCTATAACTTTTCCACACTTTTTGCGAATATCAAAAACGGCATAGTATAGTCGTGTAGAAGATTAAAAGTTATTAATGAACAAGCACCCTACTATATTTGGCTGTGCCGAATTTTTGATACCCTCCACCGACAGTTCAATTATTTCAGGAGAAATTTATTAGTGTGATTTGGAGGGCTCAAAGCTGAACCGAACCAAGTCCTAAAATAAAATGCATATATGTATTTTAAAACTGGTGTGAAATTCTTCGCAAAGTTTAACTCTATCGAGTTCTGTAACGGACTAAAACAAAAAGTTTTTCGTTCCAAAGGTAACGGTAATAAACCCATGTCAATGGCTCCAGAAATTAATGGAAATTCACGTACTCAAACTCAAAATATTATCGAATTTTCATTTTTGACTTGGTTCGCTTCAGCTATGAGCCCTCCATTTCTAATAAACTGTGAAGTATTAAATTTTATTCTGATAGCATTATTTTTTACGGTTTTAGGCATACTATACTGTTTTTCGGGAGTAGGGTTTATATGGGGCCTAGGGTTAATTATGGACGGACCTTCACGAAATTCTACAGTGTAATTTTTAGTCCTAACAAACTGTGACGTGCCAAATTTTGTTATGATACTATAATAAATTACGGTTTTAGGCGTACTAAACTGTATTCCGGGAGTAGGCGGGGCAAGGGTAAATTAAAGACCGAGCTTTTGTAAAATCTTTTAACATTCCGTGCAGTGTTCCACCATTTATGTTAGTTTTTCTAACAACATTATCAAATTTTGAAGGTGGTGGTTCCAGATTTTGATTCATAGCTCTGAACCTACTGAACCGATTGCTGGATTTCAATCCCAAACTGCTAAGGATAACTACAAGCAATTTGACACCAAGTTTATTCATTGCGTCTGAGTTTTTCGAAAGTGGGCGTGATTTAAACAGACTGACAGACGGACATTGCTAAATTGACTAAGGCCTGTTTTCACAACTCACCGATAGCTAAAGATAGGATTTTGTCGGCCGTATAAAAAGTGTTCCATTATTACAACTTAACTTTAACCTACCGGGTAGGATAAACCTTTATTTACTTTATTGCTCACTTGAGGTTAAAGTAAAGTTTTAATAATGGAACACTATATATAAGGCCGGTTAAAGTTCCCTTTAAGCTATCGGTAAGTTGTGAAAACGGGCCTTAGAATTACTCAAGTAGCCAGAATATATATGCTATTTGGGGTCTGAGATGAAAACAAAAAAGTTTCACACGGAATGACAAACTAAGTATACCCTCTTCACAACTAATAACAAAAAATATGATAATTTTTTTGGATTGTTAAAAATGTTCAGACAGGTTTCCGGTTGAAGTTTGAAAACAACCATTGTTATGTCACGGAAATTTTAAAAAATGTACACCTGATATTTGTATATATTCCTATACAAATCCATTTAATGCTATTTTGGAATTTATCCACTTCTTTAGATTTAAAAATTTTCCTACGGCTTACAATTGAAGGGTATAGATGCAAAGACTGCAATGTCCCCTTTTTCACAAACGTTACTAATAATACCTCTTAAGGCTTAGTTAGGCGAACGTTGCTGTTCCCGTAATGTACCGCACCGTACTGTAAGCACGTTGGTGCACTTATAGAACGTTTAAAAACGTGTCATATGTTTTCCCATACATAAACAAAAAGCAATAGTATACATAAAACAAAACACACAGTGATGGGAATCAAAAATGTTCAAATGGTGACCGTTGTGCAGAAAAGGTACCACTTGATATAAATGGTATTAAAACAGTATTTTGTGTATGTTAAAAAATTTTAATATTTATATTATTGATTTACAATTGATTTGTATTTTAGCATATATAAATTTTTAGCATACATATATTGTAAATTTGCATACACCAAACAAGGTTTTGATACAATTTAAAGTCTTTTATATGTTTCACATTTCCATTGTATGTTCATTTGTTTACTTTAAACATCTAAACATATGTATATTTGTATATTTGGAAATATGTTGTATTGTAAGTTGTTTTTTCGTAATTCCATAAATATACTGAAAAAAGGACAAAAAAAAAAAGAGCAAAATTACCCGCATTCAATGTAACATACAAGCCGCCCATCGCTGTCTTACAAATGTCACGTAACAACGGCATGAAATTCTATTTTATACAGATTGGTACGTTGCAACTACGGTACATTGCATTTCGGTAAGCTTTTGTATTGGTTTTCATATAACAAAAAGAGAACAGCTGATGAATACAGTACAGATACGGTACAGCAACGTTCGCCTAACTGAGCCTTTAGTTGTATTTAATGAATGCTTCCAGTTAGTGAATATTACATTACCAGAAACACTTTAATCCCATAAAAAAGTATGTTCAAATATTAAGAATTGATGCAAAAACGGCAATGTCCATTGGAGATTGTCGTTTTTACAATGATCACAGTTTGTTTAGCTCTTTTTCTCTCAACTATTTGCGAAAATGCACGCTATTTTTTTATTCTGTTTCTTTTTTGCAAAACAAAACTAAAAAGAAATTAAAAAATCTAACAAATTATTTTTTTTATAAAACAGTTAGTTTTATTGTTCATTTAATAACTTTGTCATTTGTCGTTATTATGGAGCTAAGTTGTTATAAAGTTCCTCCAAATCAATCAAGAAAAAAATAAGCCTTTGTTAAGTTTAAGAATTTTTTGCCCATGTAAAAAAGCAGCAATGTCCACTTGATTAAAGCAAACACAGCAATGTCCCATTTTATTATTATAATTGCCAGCAAACCGCTAAATCGATTTGGTTAAAACTTGCGTCATATCTTCATCATATTCTTATTTACTGAATAGCATGATATACAATACATAAATATGAATATACTTTGAGCTAGAGGTTTTTACTATTTATTACGAAATCTATAAATGTGGACATTGCAGTCTTTGCATCTTTACACCTCAATTTATCGAGGTTCAAAATTTTTTGGAAGTTTTCAGAAATTTGCTTCCCTGCGTGAGGTTTTTTTCGCAAAACGACGGGAGATGTTGTTTTTATTACTAAAACATTCTTGGCCACGCTGTGGTACTATGCCAAAAATTTGGTTATAGCCCTAACGTCCATACAATATTTTATTAACATTTCACAGATTTGTTCTTAATCAAAATATTTGGGGGATTCACAAAAATAATAACATGAAAAAATGCGACTGTTGTGAACAACCCCTCATAAATTAGTGTGCTATTTTAAATTTAAATGTAGCGACGGCTACAAAAACATAGCCGCTCGGCTCAGCCGCTCAGCGCAGGTTTCTTCTGATTAATTACGACAGCACAATAAACATAGCAAGCAAAGGTTTATTAATTTAAGACACTTTTTGTTTACAAAGCAACAACAATATTTTTAAACCATTGTAAAATGTTAGAACATTATGACAATACAACATGATAGCACACCTTGTGAATACCCCAATTGTATTTAACAAAAAACAAAAGATCAAATGCACTATCATGGCAAGTATAAAACAATTATTAAATGATTTAATAATAATCGTTTTTTCGTATTATCATCAACAACTGCACAAAATTCAGCCACACAGTACCTCGGGACACACAAAAAAAAAATCTCTCTACAGTTTTAATGGGTGAATAAACTCACGTCCGTTTATAAATGTTTTTCGATATTTCAATTAACAAAATGCACCAGAATACAACTTAAACTAATTGATGACTCGGGTATTATTGTCGTCATTATTTATTATCATTATTATCATCATAAACATTATCTTTGTCATTATCATGTGAAACAGGTGCACTAGAAAACAATTTAAACTATGATGTAATGAATCAAAATGGATTTAGTGTTGAGGTGTGTAAGTGTGCAGTTGTAAATGACTTCACATCTCATAAATTTTCTTGGGGAAACAAATACAACATTATAATTATTTCTATAGAATTTTCTCATGAAAAGATAATCATAAATAACTTAAAAGTCAGTTTCCAATGCAATTATTTATGAGACACTTCCATACACATGCACGTAAATGAATACATAGATTAATATGTGTGGATATTTTTCTCCTATGAAGACAGTCTCTAAATCTTGGTTGACTCGATATATCGTATTGATTGTGTTTTGTATAAGAACTGCAATCTATTATTTTCAACAATAGCAACAAAAACAGAAGCAATACCATTATATATGTGTATAGAAAGAGCCTTATACATCTTACTTCGTTTAAAGACCCAGTTGGCCAGATTGCCGTTGATGACATCGTCGTAAATGATGTGTGCACGACTTGTCTGTATAAGTGACATTGTCTTAGATGTTGTCTTCTATCTAACTCTATGTGGGACAGTGTTAGTGACAAAGTCTTATTAGTTGACGACAAAGTATTAGATATTGTACTGTATATATTCGCAGACGAAATTATTATCTTGTGTGACCTCGCTGATATTAGTATGAACATTTCGTGGACGATTTGTATTAAGTTGTCCTCAGTATGTCCTCTACCACTTACGGTCGTCTTGTACCCGTCGTTAAAGATGTTTTAAAGACGTGGCCAACTGGGGAATCATTGACACATACATAATTTCATATAATGTTTTGATTCGAGTGCACAGTGGCTAAGTAAAAAAGTGGTCTGCAGATTTTTGCTTTACGGACCCTTAATTTTTAGGAGAAATTACAAAATGTGCAAAAAGATTGAGTAAATATTTGCTGAAGTTATCAATGATTCGATTGTTTCATTTTGCATTTGGGAACTGTCACAAATTTTTTTATTTGTGTTTGTCAACTCGTAATTGTTGTACGCTGTATTTTGTTTGTGTACAAATTCACAAGCAGTAAATTTATTTATATGTTGTTCCTTTTTTTATAGAATGTGTAAATGTACAGTTCATGGCAAAATACGGTACGGTACACGAAGTTTTCATTAAAAAAAATTAAGGGATTAATCCACAATGTGTGTACTTTTGACCAAAAATTATTATAAATTGTAAAATTTTGTGTTGTGCTGAAATGTTATGTTTTGCAAGTATCGGCACGATAATTGATTGATTTGGCCTCTTTTAAATGCCAATCTCTTGTACAAATCTGTTTTTTTATTAAATTTCATAATCCTAGGACATATATTGCGATTTTTAGCATGCTTCCAATGGATCATCTTCTAACTTCTAATTGGTGTTTTTTTAAGAGCTAAAGGAAAGTTAAAAAAAAAAACATAAAATTCAGAAAAATGCATGAAATCTTTATTTGAATCGATAGTACGGTCCATATAATCTAATGTTTGAAGATTATTTCATGCAAATGTTGACCGTGACTGCGCCTCAAATGTACCATCCGCTTAGTTCAATTTTGGCATACTCTTTCCAACATTTCGGCCGGTACCTCATGAATAAATGCTTCAATGTTGTCTTCCAATGCGTCAATTGAAGCGGGCATGTGTGTTTAGAAATGAGCTTTAACAGAGCCCCACAAAAAATAGTCTAAAGGCATTAAATCGCACGATCTAGGCGGCCAATTGCCCGGTCCCCAAAAGGGAAATAAAATGTTCACCGAAATCGCCTCTCAATAAGTCCATTGTTAAGCGTGCTGTGTGGCATGTGGAACCGTCTTGGTGAAACCACATGTCATGCATGTCAAGCTCTTGCAATTTGGGCAAAAACAAAGTTGGATATCATCTCACGGTAGCACCATTCACAGTTACGTTACGATTCGCATCATCTTTGAAGAAGTACGGTCCAATGATGCCACCAGCCCATAAGCCGCACCAAAATTTGACTTTTTCTGGATGCATTGGTAGCTCTTGCAATGCTTCTGGCTGATCTACACTCCAAAATCGACAATTCTGCTTATTAACGTACCCATTGAGCCACAAATGAGCTGACCATAAAATGGAAGAAGCGCGCGATGAACTTTCTTAACAGAGCACGAATTTTGATAATAAAATTCAATAATTTGCAAGCGTTGTTCGTTTGTAAGACGATTCATGGTTAAATTATAGACCAAACTGAAACTGAATGTTTGATAGTGAAACAAAACACGAAACGTGCGTCAGCTGTTTAAACCAGTGTTGCCAAAAAGATAATAGCTAAAAAATAACCCGATAGAATATAAAATGCATTCTGGACGTACAATTTAAATAAAATTTTAAGCATTGTCGTATGTCAAGACTAGCACGAGCAATATCGCACAGTGCTCTGTTCCCATATAGTGATTTGGCAAAACTAGAGCAGTTATCGTAGAAAGATGAAATTGCGTATACTGATACTTTATGTCTAAGTTAAGGAAAATTTTAAATTTGAGAAAAATTGGTGCAAGGATATGCCTACCTCGCATACATCCTGAAATAAAAAGTTAAATTTTTAGTTACATTTTGTATCAGAATGTATTAAAAGTAAGTGCCTGGCTGTAAAATGTTCAATTCCAGCGCAGTTGTATATTTCGTTACATTCGGCGCAGAAACATGCCTAAATGGCATATATTCTTTTTGAAGCACTACAGAGAAAAAGCGCATAATCAAGCGCTGCAATTAGAGAGCTCTTATAAAGCAGTAAAAGATAAAGAAAGAACATACAAAAAAGCTGCTATTTTAGTGCTGACAACGAAGCAGGTCTTAAAGCGAAAAAAATAAAAATATATTATGGTTTACGAAAATGATTGAAAAAAGGCAAGTATAAGCAAAACATTAATGAATATGTTAATATAGTTAGCCCTTAAAAAAGCACTTTAGGAGCGCTTTGTTTGCATGTTAAAAGAAGCGCTTATTGTCAGCAGAAAAAATTCCTCCAAACCGGGAACACCCCCTACAAAAATCAGTCATCCCATCAGCAGGTTTGAAGCGATTTGAGGTATGAATTCATACAAAAAACCTGCTCCTTTTGGAGCACAATTTTTACTGGGTATGTTTATAATAAACTGGAAATTAAAAGGTACTACAAAAGTAATGCGCTCTGTTGTAAATTAGGTTTCATTCGGTACATACATTTCCTTATAAATGCGAAAATATGATGGGAGTTCTGAGTAAAATCTAAGTTAAATGAAAGTTTTTAAATTTTTGTATTAAAATTTTTTAGTTTTTATCCGATTTCAGTTCATTATAGCTTAATATTTTTGTAATCGAAAGGACTACACTACAAATTTATCAAACTTACAATCTTGTTACTAATTGTGTTAGAAGAGATGTTTCAAAGTGATAATAATTTAGAAATCATTTTCTAAAATTTTACGTTTGACCCTCTATAACTCAGGCAATTTTTATCCGATTAAAGAAACTATTCCACGCTTAATTTAGTTGTCATCGAAACAAGATATAACTCATTTTAACAGGGCCAGCATTTGACTGTATGAAGGCTGAAAACCACAAATGTACGGTTAGGTAATAAATGTGGCGAATTAAAATATTTGATTTTTTGACACAATTTATATCAGAATGTGACAAAAAGTAGTATCTGTCTGTAAAATTTCATATGATAGCATTTTTATAAATGGGATTTGTGAAAATAGAACAAGTACCAAAAGAAAGAACTGATGACCAGCGAAAGGAAAACCAATCATATAACTGGTATTTGAAGAACAAAACGGTAGAAAAAGTAATTAATTACAGTACAGTCTTCACTGGTGGTGTGACACATTTTTTTGGGACTTTCTTAAATTTGGTTTTTAAACTTATTCCTAGGACCTGTTTTGTTGAAATAATACTTCAATGTATCAAAATAATACTACATTGAAGCAACTATCACTAAACATGTTCATTGAGAATAGATGTGTGACTGGTCAAATGGTGTCAATTGACCCCTCTAATGACAATCCCCATGTAAAAGTGATAGGTCTTATTCATATAAAGTGTTAGAACTAGAACCGGTCCCTGCCACCAAAGACCTATCACAGGACTACTTGTCAGTTCGGTTCCCTTTTAGGGCTAAGTTAAGTTAAGAATGCACTAAAATTCCGAAAATAATGAGTTTTTGCTTTGCTGTAAATTTTGTTTCATTCACTGCATCTGCCATACATCCTTTTTCTCAAAAACGAACTTTTACCTGCCTTTAAGATTTTTACTTTTTCATAAATAATGCCTCTTAGCTCCGTTTCTTCCGAAAGTAGGCTTTATATGGGGAAAATTTTAAATTTTGGACCGAAATAGCATTATTCGTTACGATTTAAGGCTTTCTAAAGAGTTTTCCAAGAGTGGGCTTTATATCGGACCTATGGCAAATTGTGGACCGATCTTCACTAAAGTTGACAGTGTGATTTCTAGTCTTAAGAATCACAGACCGACCTTTATTATAACATCATTATTATAGTAGGGTTTATACGGTGCCTTTGGTAAATTCTTGACCCATCTTCGCGAAATTAGACATTGTGATTTATAGTCATGGGAAACTGTTACAGACCAAAATTTAATACATTCGTTACGGTTTTACGCGTACTAAAGAGCTATAAATGGGGCCTATGCTAAACTATGAACCGATCTTTGTGAAACTTTGTGGTATAATTTCTAGTCATATAAAACTAATTTTTATAAAATTTTTCCGCCGCTATTTATGTTAGTTTTTGTAACAAAGTTATCAATTTTTAAGGGTGGTTGTTCTACGTTTTGATTCATAACTCTTATCCTACTGAACCAATTTTGCTAGATTTAAATCCCAAACTGGTTAGGAGAACTAGAAACAATTTGACACCAGCATTGTTATTTTCTTTTGAGTCGTTCGAAAGTGAGCGTGATTTCAACAGACGGACAGAGAGACCGACATGGCTAAATTGACTTAGAATTACTCAAGGACCCAGAATATATATGAATACTATATGGGGTCTTTGATGAATATTAAAAAAGTTTCACACGGAATGACAAACTTAGTATACCCTTTGCACAACTAGAAGTGTTGGAGAGTATGATAACACTGGTTTACAAATTTGGAAAAAATTTACTGTAGAAACGAATCATGTTTTTAAACTAATCTGGTATAAAAATCAGGCTATCACGTCTTGTAAATTTTTTATCGCATGCTGGCAATACCGTAAAACAGACTAAACTGACACTACAGCTTCAAAATTATTTATTTGACAGAAGCCCACATTCATCCTAAATCTTCATAAAAGTAGCTTTTAAGCATGTCAGGGAGATCGTGTGTTACTGATTCAAGTTATTTTTGCTTTGTGTGTGGTGAATATTTGGTTGGAGAAAAGGTTATGCAATATCATGGACAAACGGTGGACACCGACAATGTTTTGCATATTGTTCATTAGCACAACCTAGGTGCAGTTAGCGCGAACAAGGGGGGCATACTCACCAAGATTTAATTAAAATTTAAATAATTTATCAAGGATTTTGGGACAACAGCATGCCGGGAGACTATTGCTGGACTCGAGTTCGTGAAACCGAATCAACAAAATACAAACGACGTTCAAATAACGCAATTCACTTTTGAAAATTCATTGATTTTTAAATAAACTAGTGATTTTTTATGTAAAAAACGAATAGAAAAATTGTTTTGTTTCCGAAAACCTGACGTGATAGAGAAAAACCAATTACAGATTTTGTTTGCTACAGTTCAAAACCATGTTGGCTAGTGTAATTGTACAAAAAATTCATTGACTAGTTTTTTGACCCATGAATACAGGATATGGGCTTAAAGAAAAACATTTATATAATTTAAAGGTTCTCCTATAATTATTTCGATATGTTTAAAACGAAATGACAAAACTAACTAAATTTTAGCTACAACATATATTTTGAAAAAAGTTGTTTTTTAGCCACAGTGTCATCTGCTGTATATTGTCCCACAACTAAAAAAAGAAACTTAAGACAATTAGAACTCGGTGATAAATAATTCCAATAGTTTCTGTTATTTTTTTTCTTGGTGAATTTAATTCAATAAAGTTTTCTGCTCATGTTTTTCTTTCAGATAAGTTATAAAATTTGCAATTAAATTCAATCATATATTTTTATCTCACAATAATAAAACGGCAAAAACTCTTACACTTATAATGCATCTATTGTTAATACTTTTACATTACTCAAGAAATAAAGTTTATTTCTTAAAAATTATTTCCTTTCAACCGAATAGCTAAATGTTGCCATTTGTTGAGACATCAACGTCATTTTTAAGTGTGTTCTTAACAATTTTAAACGTTTTCAATGATTTCAAATTTATTAAACTTGCTTCAGAAGTTTTAAAACTTTATCCTTGATATCTTTCTCTTTAAGTCTTTTACATAAAATCTGTTAATATCTAAAAGTGTGAGTGTCTATGAGATTTTGTTTTGGAAGCATTTTCCATCTTTTTTTTAAAAAGAAAGTGTTGATATTGTAATAATATAATTGCTTTACAAATGGTTCTTTATGAAAGTATTTTGCATCTTCTCTTATTATTAAATGGTGTTATAAAACTTTTCTGGCAACATATTGCATTTAGGCTTACCACCAAAGTAATTGGCTTTTCTTTTATTGTGGTTTTTGTTCACTTCGTTGTTGTTGTTTTTATAAGTTTTCTTTCATGGGTTTTCTCAATTTTATAGAAATTATCGTTGAGATTGTTAGATTTCCTTATAAAACGATAAAGTTTTAAGTGTTTAAATAAGGAATCCAAGAGAGTCATGAATTACATACATTTGTAAATAGTTAAAACTATTTCGTATGTTTGAAATTTTGCTAAAGTGCTAAGTGCATCTTAGAGGTTAATTGGTACACAGTTTCTTGCAGTTGCAAGAATATTTAAATACATGTAAGAGAACACTTATGAAATTGAACGAGGCTATTAAATAAAATATTGCTTTGATTTAGGATGCAATTTGAAATTTTTTTAAACTAATTTCTAAACAAGTTTTTAGTAATTTTTTTTTTTTTTTTTTTTTGATAATTTAACGTTGTTTTTGCTTCCACGAGCAATGTATTGCCCGGATCTCTTAATTAATAGAGCTTTGTGTTGTATTGGGGACTCGAATGAAAGCAGCGTCATGTGCCCTGAATTTCTTGAACGTATACAACTTTGTACAAGAATGAGAATTTTACTCTGATAAAAAGTGAAAAATTATTCAATTATTTTCCAAGAAGACCGTCTAAAAGTTTGTATATTTATCTTGAAATTTGTAAACAGCGTTAAAAAAACTGCAGTCAAAGTAGAAAAGCTGCAATTTCGTCGACATCTTCATTTGTCATTGGCCAGAAAAAAACTATTTCTTTTACTTTTGATTCATTAAATGTAAACAGTCGGTGTCGAACCAATTAAAAAATGAAAAGTTGTACACGCATTTTCGTTTTTAGTTCGACAGTTATTGGTTTCGACTGCAGTTTTTTAAACCCTGTTTGTAAACACTTCTTCATGTAAGTTTCTAATTTTTTTTTTTTTTTTTTTTTTTTTTTGATTAAGTAAAAGCGTTTCTAATTTTTCTTTCCGGGAATTTCAGGGAATTTTTGGTGAAGAATGATATCAAAAAGTATATTCAATTAAATTGGCAATCAATGGCAATATTATGCAGTATGCAAAACGTCTTTACTCAGTAAAAACTGAATTTGTTAAATTGTTTTTAATTTGTTTGTTTTGTACCAAAATGCTTGCCATCGTCTTCAGATCTCCATATCGCATTACAAAAAACTCTAGGAAATAAATCGTGGTGAAAAAATACTGAAACTTAATTTCAGAAACGTTTGTACCTTGCAGTATTTGCTTCAAATCAGAAGATTTGACATTCCTGTTGTATAATTTTAAACATTTTTTACATTACAACAACGATTTTGTCATCGGTTTTGAACCAACGTAACGAGTCATGCACGCTATAAAAATTGTTTCATTAGATTAAACATTTTTTCATTATTCGAATTTATTCTATGAGTTAAATTTCAGGTCTGTATTTTATAAAGCTTTTTTGTAATAGTTTAATATAATATAAAGTAACCTTCACAAGGAAATTATTCCCAGTTTCTAATTGTTTCATTAGGTAAGAAATTTTCATTAATATAACGAAATTATGTCATTAATATTATAACACTCAAAAATTTATATAGTGAAACCTTACGTTACAATAATGTAAGTTTTCATAATTGCAATGAAAACATTTGGTATTTACAATGAAACTGTGTCCTTATTGGAATGTACGTTTGTCGTAGATAAAATGAAAAGCTGCATTCATTTAATGATATTGTTGCATTAATGTAATGGTATTTAACATTAATACAATAATTTTCTACGTTTAAGCAATGAATTATGTTATTGATGCAACTACATTGTTTTCTTAATGCAATGATTTTTTTTTTAACATTTTTTAACATTAACATAATTATAGTTTCGTCGCAACATTAATGATATCCTACGTTATTCTAATGAAAACAAGTCATTATATAAATGAAATTATTCATGGCAAATATGAATATTTATCATTAAAATAAAATATAAAAACGTATTATTAAATTTTTTATAAACATATATTTTATTTATTGTAAATTTGCACAAAGTTTAGTTTTTAGTTATAGTTATATAAATTATTAAATTAAAGTATTAGGATTTTAGTTTTCAAACATCTTAAAGATAAAACACAGTAATTTTTAAAGGTAACTTTAAGATGGAACAATTTTTTTTCTGAAAGGAGAAGAAATTATTAATTAGTATTTATGATATACGCAAAAATTACATATGTATTACCTTTTTCTGTTTCATCTTTGCTTATACATATGTAGATGTTATAATTTTGTTTATATTTTTGTCCTTAATTTGAATATGACTTTTAAAATAATTATACAATTTTAAAAACTTATCTTCCCAAATAAAATGGTATTTGCGTTTTTGTGAATTGTGTTGAAATCGGCTTTAAGCTGTAAAAATTAAATTATTTGTAATTAATTAATTTACAATAAAACACATAATTCTAACATGTTCTAGCATGTTTTTTTAAATAATGTAGAATTTTTGTTAATCTATAATTATCAAAAAATTTTTGAATATTATATAGTGTTTTAAATGATTAAAATAGTTTTCATTATCAATAAACACATTTTTGCACCAAAAACAAAACATTATTTACTTACCAAGTTAGATTTTTATTCACAATATTGTTACGAAAGTTAAATTATCTAAGAATTATTTATAGTTATAAGTTATCTTGTAAGTTATAGTTTTATGTTACTTAAAATTGTCATGTATAATTTTCAACACAACTGTTATTTTAAAATAATTCCTATATAAATTTCCCAGTCATTTCTAGAAATGGCTATTGAACATAATAAATAGTTTTTACGGGATGGTTCAGGAAAAATCTAGAAATAATTATGAAATATAAAAAGGGGTGACTTATGTAAAATGAGTTAAGTTTGTTTTGAAAAACGGTTCTGTTAGTTACTAACAATTGTGAACAAAATAATTAATTTTCAATAAAGTTTGTTAAGTTGAATAAGTGTATGTTTTTATTCGGTTTTGCAATTAAAAAGAACTCAAACGCGTTTATTAAAGGAAAAACGTAACAATTGGTGTCAGAAGTAAAATTGTAATAAACAAAGGATAAAAAAAAAACTATACAAACAACAATGAAATTCGATGAGCTAAAAGTTGAACAGCTCATGAAGGAGTTGAGCAAGTTGGATCTGCCTACTGCAGGAAATAAAGCTGGGCTTCAGAAAAGATTAATTGATGAATTTAAGCGACGCAATATTGACATCGCAACTTATGAATTTGAGAAAAATGGAGGAAATGGTAAAAGAAAATTCGGCTGAAAATTCTAGAGAAATGGAGGAAAATATGGAGGGAATGGTAAAATAAAACTCGGCTGAAACTTCTAGAAAAATGGAAGAAAACTCAAGCACCATTTTAGCCGAAATTCAACAAAATTCCAGATTGACAAATGAAAAACTTGAGAAGCTTCAAGAGATTTCTACTGCTATAAATGAAATAGTAGACGATATGGAGATATAATTCAACCAGAAGCTGTTTGATGTTAAGACACAAGTCACTGATGTAAAAACTCAAGTCACGGATGTAAAAACACAAGTCACTGTTTTTGATGGAAAACTACAGCATTTGGAAGAAAAAGTAAATAGTCTTCAGTGCCAAGAGGGAGTGGTGCGAGTTTTTCCAGAAGTCTCGAATAGAATAAGAGCTCCAAGTTTTGACGGCAGCTCACCATTGAATGTGTTTAAGATCCAGTTTGACACAGTTGCCAACAAAAATGCATGGAACAATAAAGAAAAAGCCATAGAGCTGATTCTGGCTTTAAAAGGAACTTCGGCTGAAATTCTAGAAAGTGTACCAGTAAGTTGCAGAAATAATTATGGTGACATTATGGTAGCGCTGCAACGCAAGTATGGTGGTGAACATAGAAAAGAAATATTCAGAATGGAATTACGGGGTAGAGTACAAAAGCCAAACGAGACGCTACAGGATTTCGCATTAGAGATTGAGCGCTTGGTGCAGCTTACTTATCCAGGTGAAAGTCATCCATTGCTAGATCATTTTAAGACCGAGGCATTTGTAAACGGTATACGGGATGCTGATGTAAAACTAGCGGTATGTGCATCACTGAAGCCATCATTTGCAGAAACGTTATCATTTGCCCTAGCACAAGAAACCGCTAGAATAATTTCAAAACCCCATGTATGCAAGGTGCGCAAGCTCGATATAACAGCCGAAGACGAAGGAGATATTTTAAAGGAAATGAGAAGCATGAAGGAGGCAGTTTTGCAGGTTTTGGGAGAGAAGCAAGGTAAAAACAAAGTAAAATGCTATAACTGCGGTAAAACTGGCCATATTCAGCGAAACTGCAAAGCACCAAGGCGACGATCGAGATCTTCCTCGCCACCAGGAAACAACCAACGTGCTAGTCACCAGGAGGCACAAGAGTCACCTTTCAACTAAAAATAGCTAGCATGGGCTAGCTTCCACATCTGAGGGCCCCACAATCTCTTTATCAGTAGTGCAAAGAGAGTAACAGAAATCTTACTGCTTGTGGTTACATTAATGGTCAAAAACGCATTCTTACTGTGGACACTGGGGCATCACATTCTACTTATTAAAAGGCCCTATTTAATACAAAAATCAATCAAACCACTAAGCGGGGTAAGTCTGCGAACAGCTACAGGCGAGTCTGCCACTGTCTATGGAAAAGTAAAAGCACAATTAAGTATGGCCAATGCAATCGCCCATCACGTATTTATTGTGGCTGATATTGTAGACGAGGTAATAATTGGCGCAGATTTCATAATTGAACACGGTATTCATTTGGATATGGGTCAGCAAATTATGTATTGGCGTGATGTGGAAATACCCCTTGAAGTTGGATACGAAACCAAGGCCCATGTAAGAAAGCTAATCGCCACCCAAATCAGAAACCTTAGTATGGGCGCGAATGGAGGGAGATTGTGAGGACAACAGTTTATGGGTGGTAGAGCCAGCAGAAGTTAAAGGAGATATCAACAGCGAATGCCCTCGTAAAACCCAGAAAGGGTCTAGTTCCCGTGAGAGTATTAAATTTATCCAGCAGTGAAAAAGTCCTTACGCAGAACTTCAAAATTGGACAATGTACTTCAACAGAGGCAATAATTAATTGCGAGCAGCATCAAGGCGCAGCCAGGAGAATTAGCAAGGACCACGAGCCACTAGAGGAACATGTGCGAAAATGGACCGAAAAGCTAACACCGCTAACAACTACTAAGAAAATATGCCTCTGCATTCGCTTTGAAAGGTCAAAACCAAGGCAGAACATCAATCGTGAAACACGAAATCAACACAGGCGAAGCTAAGCCAATAAAACAGGCACCAAGAAGTATTCCTCTAGCAAAGCGAAATGAAGTAAAAGAGCTGGTTAGCGAGATGGAAAAGAACGGAGTTATTAAACCATCATCAAGTCCTTGGAGCTCACCAGTGGTTTTGGTGAAAAAGAAAGATGGCAGTACCAGATTCTGCGTAGATTACAGAAAACTGAATGACGTCACGAAAAAAGATAGTTATCCATTGCCTAGAATTGATAATACCGTGGACACGTTAGCCGGAACGGAATGGTTTTCTACGTTGGATTTGCAGAGCGGTTATTGGCAAGTGGAAATGTCGGAAAATGATAAGGAGAAAACTGCGTTTAGCGCAAGTGAAGGCTTATGGCAGTTTAATGTGATGCCATTTGGACTCTGCAATGCTCCGGCGTTTAATGGAGCAGGTGTTAAAAGGTCTTCACCGAAAGACATGTTTGGTGTACCTTGACGACATTATTGTAATGGGGAAAACACCTAAAAAACCTAGAAGAGGTGATGAAACGTATATCAATGGCAGGACTAAAACTAAATGCTAAGAAATGCTCTCTGTTCCAGAAGGAAGTAACATACCTGGGACATCATGTAACCTCCACAGGCATCTCAACGGACGACGATAAAATAAAAGCTGTAATGGATTGGCCTCGTCCGAAAAATCTACATGAATTACGCAGTTTTCTATGCTTATGTACATATTACAGGCGCTTTGTATCGAACTTTGCAAATATTGCTGCAAGTTTACACGAATTGACTAAAAAGGAAGCAGCATTTCATAAACTGAAGACATTATTGTGCTCAGCACCAATTTTGGCTTACCCCATTACTGGAGAGAAATTTGTGCTTGATACCGATGCGAGCGCATACGGAATTGGAGGCGTGCTTTCCCAAGTGGTCAATGGAGTAGAGCGAGTCGTGGGCTATTACAGCCGAATACTTTTGAAGCCTGAGAGAAATTACTGCGTGACGCGAAGGGAGCTCCTGGCAGTACTAGAGTGCGTAAAACATTTTCACAACATTTTGAGTTAAGAACGGACCATTCTGCACTCAGGTGGTTGCTGCAATTCAAGAATTCGGAAGGTCAGATAGCTCGCTGGATTGAGCGCCTACAAAGTTATGATTTTACCATTGAGCACTGAAAAGGTGGAAAACATGGCAATGCGGATGCTCTATTAAGACGACCCTGCAAACTGGAATGCAAGCATTGTGTAAAGGCTGAAGGCAAGGAATACAACTGTGAAGTTCGCCTACTGCAGATAGAGTCCAACGAAGACTGGTCAATGGCACAGAAAGCTGACCCTATATTAGAGAAAATTATGAGGGCCACAGAAGAAGGCAGAAGGCCGATCGAAACGAAATATCATCTGAAAGTCCTCTAAGAAAAGCATACAGGGCCCTATGGAACAGCCTGCAGGTGATAAATGGCTGCCTGTACCGTGCATGGGAAAGTACCGATAGAAAATCAGTTCGTAACTTCATTGTAGTGCCATCGTCAAAAGTACATGAAGTTTTAAATGAATTCCATAATGGTCCAAGTGGTGGCCATTTTGGCGTAACAAAAACACTAGAAAAATTAAAACAACGTTTCTACTGGGTTGGATGCCAACAAGCTGTGGCCGATTGGATATCAAATTGCACCCAATGCATTGCCGCCAAAGGACCAACAAAGAGAAGTCGGGGACCGCTTCAACAGTACAATTCGGGTGCACCATTTGAGCGAATCGCAATGAATATAGCTGGACCTTTTCCTGTGAGTGATGCCGGCAACCGTTATGTTTTAGTAGTTATCGATTACTTTAGTAAATGGCCAGAGGTGTATGCCATCCCAAATCAAGAAGCCAAAACCGTTGTAGACGTATTTTTGAATAACTGGGTGTGCCGCTACGGAGTTCCAATGCGAATTGTATGGAATAAGGAAAACTAGAACCACTCCTTTGCATTCACAATCCGATGGCATGGTTGAAAGATTTAACCGCACATTAGAGGAACACTTGCGCAACGTAGTAAGCACTCATCAGAAGGACTGGGATGAACACATTCCAAAGTTTCTGTTGGCATATAGATCAGCTGTTCATAATTCCACCTCTCGTACACCTGCCAAAATTGTCTTTGGAACGGAGCTCAGACTACCTGGAGATCTAGAATTTGGCGTTAAGCCTGGACCAACAGATGAAAACAATGAAGGCTCTACCTCACAGGAACAAGGTGACCTTAATGAACTTCATGAGTCGTGCGAAGCCGGATTAAACTGTCCAGTGACAAGATGAAAGCTACACTCAAAATATTATGTAGTTAAATTCAAACGAAAATTCATTTGAAACAAATTAAAATTCATTTAAAAAACGGATCATTTACATTTCATTTAAAACAAATGATTTTTTCAGTAATTTCTAAGTTTTTTATTTATTGAACATCATATTCGTTAAAATTGAATGGTTTTTACTTTTAAAAAATATATTTTAACCGATAAAAATCAAACAAATTAACAAAAAAAAATACGGAAAACATTATTTTTTGGTAGTTTGTTTTTTTAATAACAAACATAAATGTTGAAAAATAAATTTATTCGTAAAATAACTATATTTTTATTCAATTTTAACAGTACCGAAAACGAATTTAATAACCTACAATCAGTTACTGTAATAATTTTATGAGTGTAGATACCATCGAGCGGCAAATTCGGAAGGCTTCAAAGAAGGGCAGTTGGTTTTACTTTTTAGTCCGCAACGGAAGAAAGGACTATCTCCAAAGCTGCAGACTCATTGGGATGGCCCATATAAAGTAATAAAGAAATTGAATGACGTGGTGTATCGGATCCAGAAATATAAGAGCCCAAGATCAAAAATGAAAGTGGTACATCTAGAACGACTAGCCCATTATGGAAATGGAGAAAATGAGCCTATTCGGGACGAACAGGCTTATGTGGAGGGCAGTGTTACGAAAGTTAAATTATCTAAGAATTATTTATAGTTATAGTTATAAGTTATCTTGTAAGTTATAGTTTTATGTTACTTAAAATTGTCATGTATAATTTTCAACACAACTGTTATTTTAAAATAATTCCTATATAAATTTCCCAGTAATTTCTAGAAATGGTTATAGAACATAATAAATAGTTTTTACGGGATGGTTCAGGAAAAATCTAGAAATAATTATGAAATATAAAAAGGGGTGACTCATGTAAAATGAGTTTAGTTTGTTTTGAAAAACGGTTCTGTTCGTTACTAACAATTGTGAACAAAATAATTAATTTTCAATAAAGTTGAATAAGTGTGTGTTTTTATTCGGTTTTGCAATTAAAAAGAACTCAAACGCGTTTATTAAAGGAAAAACGTAACAATATGTTTTTATAATAAATTTTTGACTTATTTAATTTTTCACTTCTTCACACCACGGCTATTTATAATCAACTAAAGCTTCAAACGATAACAAAAATTAAATGTTGAAGTTGTTGTTGCAACAACTCTAAAAAAATTCCACATATTCGTTAAAGTCCCGTTAATTTTCTTTAAAGAGTACATTGATAGAATGACACTTTACGTTGTTTTAATGATTAAATAATCATATTTTCTTTTTAAAATCTTTTTCTCTCTTTTGTAATTTATTTATGAACAGTTTACGTTACATTAATGAAAAAAATAATTTTATTTACAACAATTTTCTTTTGGCATATTTTACTGCTGTTTTACTAATGTTTTTCTCTCTTCTGACTTGATTTCTAAATGAAATATTACATTATATTAATGTTATAATTGTTACATTAACGATACATTTTCATGCAAGTTTTTTTGCTCTTTTTTTTCTTAAAAATGTCCCGTTATAACTTGTTTTGAAAATTTTAGTTAAAAAAATGACAAGTTACGTTACATGATGATGTATTCATTATATTTATGACATCAATATCATTCTCCATTTATTGGATTCTAATTCTCATTAAGTTTGATGAAACTTATGAAGATATAATGAAAACTTGCGTTGGAGTTACAATTATTACATTACATTTACGAATGTGTGTATGTGAGATAACTTTTTTAAAGTATAAGTGTTTTTTTTTGTATTGAAGTTAACGTAAAATGACAAAAAGAATGACATTTGTCATATAAATAATGTAAATTGTACGTTACTAAAAACTCGTAAATTGAACAATAAAATCAATAACAACTTTAAAAATTATATTCTTTTAATTGAAAGTTTTACTTTTAATTTATAATCTGTACATATATTACATTATTTTTCTTGAAAAACAGAAAAAACTTTTACCACTCAGAAATGTAAAGCTTCATTAATGCTACGTAAATATTTCATTAAAATTTTGTAGATGCTGTAATTGCTGAAATTCAATACTTATTTAAATAAAGGTGACTTAAATTTATAGATTTTAATAATTGTAGCCCAAAAAGGTAAACAAAATCACTTTTTTCTGTAACTATATGCCTTAAATCGTGGTTAAAAGTTGTTCGTTGCCCGAATGTAATACATTTCGTAGCCTCATGAAACTACGAATTGTCTAAAAATACCTGTCTCACACGATTCATTGCATTAATGTAACTTTCATTACTATTATGTACATTTTCATTTAATTAATGAAACTTTTCATTACATTAATATAAGGTGGTTAACGTAACGGTTTCATTCCTGTTACGAAGCGTCTTTCTTTCAGTGTATGCACTATCAGAATTTTCGTTTATATTTCTGTATATTTCTTCTTTCAGTGTATGTATTATCAGAATTTTCGTTTATATTTCTGTATATTTCTGAAAATTTATGCAAGTATTATATACCAGCAGAATTTAATGCATTTTCTGGCCCGCTAGTGCCTTCGTCAGCATTATTTGTATCTTATAACTGGATAAGACGATTAAAGTATAAAAGCTTTTAAAGTTGAAATTTAACTTAGAACACACATTCCAATTAATATGAAAATTTATACAATTTATAAAGTTTTAGCCAGACAATACGTTAGACATTATCTCCTTGCCCCAAAGACGTTAACATACTTATTAGAAATTTTCCTTAAAGATTGGTTTTCCTTTTGTGTTCTTATATTGCTAATAAATTTATTAAACCTAGAGAATTTTTCAAACGGTGTTAAAGTAAATTTCCCACATAACGATATTTCTCAGAGCTCCCATATCAAAATAAATATTTGCAAAATTACTGATTTTGTATGTAAAAATCCCACTATAATTTCTAGAGCAGGCTCATAATTGACCGTTGGCGTTTTGAAAGACCTGTTTTCGAAATTGTGCTGAATGGATTACAGTATTATTCAGGGTGTTTGATAGCAGATTTACATGTTCAAACTTAAATAAAAAACGTTATAATTGACACAAAGTTTTATTAAGAGCATTGAACAATAGAATGGAAATGCGGATTTCATTTTTTAAAGAGTATGTCATCCATATGATTTCCATCGAGTTGAAAACACTGTTCAAAACAGAGCCTTGTTTTTGAGAATTTTCGAAAAAAAAAATGGTGCAATTATATCATGCGTGGATAAGGCACACCGAACAGTTACTCTTGAGCAATGCAATGGTTTTTTATGTTTCAATCGCGGGTTGCGGGTTCTTGGAGTAACAGCAGCTTTACATGTTGTCGTGGCCGTTAAAGTGAAAATGAGTCCTGCCGCTCCAAAAAATTGGGGTTTATAGTGCGAAAACGCTCCAACATCGTTTCAGAAAAATTTTTGCGTAATTCAAAGTCGCTTTCTTGCAGTTCTTGATCGATTTAAATTTAAAAAGGATGGACCTTCAGATCCTTTTTTAAAATTTCATGAATTATTGCTCTTGGAAGTTCCAGTGAGGCTGTTCTTTTCCATATTGAAAGTCGCGGATTTTCACGTAAAGTGCTTTCAACCAGTTCAATGTTTTCGGGAGTCCTTTAAGATCGACTGGGCCCAGGCCGTGGGACATTTATAGCCGAAGCAGTTGCGCAGAATCTCTGCATCCACGAAAGAATTTAATGTACGAATTGAATGTATCACGTATTCGCCGAATACCGAACTTTGAACGAAATTGTCAACGAGCAATTACGTTAGAACCATTACTCTTAAAAATGGCTCTAAAGCTAACGCGCGTTGCTCGCTCGACCACTGCGACATCGTGACTGACAAATCCGCACAATCGATGATTCCAACGGTGCCATTTCCCTCCGCAACGCTTATTACTTTTTGAAATAATCGTATTTAAAAATATAAATTTGCCACCAGACGCCCTGTATTATCAGGATTACATAATTTGGTGTGTTCAGGTATTTCTTATCGATTGATTTCTAAAGTTAGTTCCTGAGTTGTTTGGCCTTCTTGTAATAAACTTCAAGATACAATGCATCTGAACTACATTTGACCTCGGCGATGTCAAGATAAATAGAGCTCTCTTGTTTATTCTTAAAAAAAAAAGGTTTGAGTTTGGAATCATTGTACAAGGACGTAGATCAGACTAAGTTATACAATTAACTAGGGGCTGTATTTTGTCAATTTCAGAAATTGCTACCAGTTAGGGAAGAAATTAGAACTATTGTACAAGAAGTCGTAGCAGAAATATAGGAAAACATATTCTAAAAGAATATCGGGCATGTTCTAGAAATTGAATATTCCATTTTATCAATTTCAAAAAACTACTGTAATTTTGTAAATAATTGAAAATCTCGTTTGATTTCAATTTTACTTTATTTCGTTTTCTAGAACATGCCCGTATGCTAGTTTTTATATACAATGCTATTTTTTTAATATATTTAAACAAAACCATCTTTTATATTCAAATATTTATTTTTAACTAATCAACATTCTACATCATGTTGTTGATGATGATGAAAACATTGACAGTGAAGTGATGATAGTGTTGGTGTTGATGATGACGGTCATCATGGTTAACCAGCATAATTTTCTTCTTATCTAAACAGGCTAAACGATACTACTTTTCAAAAATTGCATTTGCACTACACCCATTCCTGCATACATTCATTCATTCGGTTACTTATTTATTCAGTAAAACATTCAGTCACACCACGGACTAGTTGACTTCTAATACAAGTCCTATTTTAAGTTCGTTGATGTTGTCTGTCAGTGTTGGTCCTGACTGGATGGTTGGTTGAGTTGGCTGTTCGGTTAGAAATAGTTTTCCAACTGATTGCACTGCACATTATTTCAAAATATTCGCACTCATACAATGACACTTAAGAAGCACACATACCCAATTTGACAAATACAATACTAACAAATTGAGAAAATTGCTTTGACAATTTTGTAAGCGTAAAAGATTGTGGGTTTTGTGCAGTTAAGAGAAAATGTGTTATAAAGTTTAAATGTGGCAAAAGTTGTTTAGATAACAAAATGTCTATTAGTTACATTGTTGCTAAAATAATGACTTTAAAGTTTTGATTATTTGTGAAGTTTAAAACGAATCTTATACAGTTGCCGTAGTAATATTTTGCCTAAATAATTTACATTTTTAAATGAAGGCGTATTAAAAAAAATTTTTGTATATCTTTTATTCAAACTATTTTCGATATTGTAATGGAAATATGGTTTTAATTTTGAATAAAGAATTAATATGATGTAAATTTCACTGAGATCAGGTTAAATATGTGTATTCATATTAAGGAAAATCCTTAAAAAAAACAAAACATCTAAAAGTGTTTCATATCTATTTAAATTAAATTATGAAACAAATCAAAACATAAAATAATTTTAGGTAACAAGTATTGCAAATCGTATAAAATTTCATATTACAAGAACTTTTTAAACGCTCTAGAATACTCTTAAATCTTTCAAATCTAGATTAGTTTAAAAGCATTTTAGAGAAAGCGCTTAGTTGAAAAAACAAAAAACAATAGAAACAGTAACACGAACAGAAACAACCTCAAAAGTCTTAAAAACTTCTAAATTTGTAAAGAAAATTTACCAACAGAAAAAATAAACAAGTGAGAGCGCTATGTATATGCGACTGTGGCGAATCTTTCATAACATTCCCCAAACTTAATGCAGCGTTTTAGAAAACTCACCCGCAAATTAACATTATCAAACAGAATTTAAACAAGTAAGAGTGCTATATTCGGCTGTGTCGAATCTTATAAAGCCTTCACCATTTTGCGAGTAGAATACAGAGCAGCTAGACAAAAACGAAATAATTTTTACATATACATACATATTTACAATAATAAAAACTTCATTATAATTTAAAATTAAAAAGCGAAAACTGGTAAATATTTTTTTAAAATCGTTTTTTTTTTCTTCATTATTTATTTATTGAATCTACATACATATATTAAATATGAACTAATAATAATTAATCAAATCTTTACCTAATACGTTATTTTTTGTCCTGCCAGTGCCAGACAAACATTTTCTTCACCGCGGGTTCTGTTCACTTTTATAGGTGTTTATCGCTCATCTAATTGGACAAGTGCTGCAGTGTCTCTTCTTCTTAAGCGAGTGTAGCCGCTATCATTTAAAATATTTCGTGCTAGTGGGTTTGGGTGCAATTCGAGCCTTTTTAAGTATTTTACTGCATATTTCGTAATCATAGTTTTAACTAATGGAACATTAAGATCCTTGTGAATATTTGAGTTTTTAATATTCCAAGGGGCAGCTGTGATTATTCGAAGTAGTTTATTTTGGCGCCTTTGAATTTTTTCGATATTAGAGGCCGAGGCAGTGCCCCATAACTGAATACCATAGCACCAGATTGGCTTTAAGATGGAGTTGTAAAGAAGGAGTTTGCAGTCGAGACTAAGGACAGAGTTTCTTCCAATAAGCCAATGAATTTGGATGGCTTTTAGTTTCATTTGCGTTAATTTTGCCTCTATATGGCTTTTCCACGTCAAACGGCGATCTAGATGAATACCGAGGTATTTTACATGCGAATTTTGAGGTATTATTTAATTATTGATTTTAATAGGGGGGCATGATTCCCGACGAAAGGTGAATGTTATATGTACGCATTTTTGCTCATTGACCTCTATCCTCCATTGCTTTAACCATAGTTCGAGTTGAAATATATGATCCTGTAGGTATCGAGATGCTTCTTGACGGTTTTCGTGCACGCTCAAAAAAGCTGTATCATCAATAAATGTTGAAGTTTGTGTGTAGTTGTTTGTTGGCATATCCGAGGTATATATCAAGTATAAAAGTGGGCCCAGGATGCTTCCCTGAGGGACTCCAGCGTCAATTTTCTAAGGAGTGCTTAAATAATCACCTTTTTTAATAATAAACTTTCGACCGACTAAGTAGCTTTCTAACAGCTTGTGTGTGTTGACTGGTAAGTTAAGCTTCAGTTTATGTAATAAGCATTCATGCCAGACTTTATCAAAAGCTTGAGAAACATCGAGAAGAGAGCGGAACAATATTTTTTTTCTTCAAAGGCTTTTCTTATTGCGTTTACTATACGATGGGTTTGCTCAATTGTGCTGTGTTCTCTTCTAAAGCCGAATTGGTGGTTAGGAATACGTCTATTTTCATTTAAAATTGGGGTTAATTTTGACGCTAACAGCTTCTCAAACAGCTTTGATACATTAGAAAGTAAGCTTATAGGCCTATTTGACTCAACTTTTGTGTGATCCTTTCCAGGTTTAGGTATCATGGTGACTAAGAAGACCTTCCACTTTTGAGGATAGTATTCAAGGCGTAACATAGCATTAAAAATTAAAAGAATCATTTTCTTTGCTATGCTGGGTAGCTCCAAAAGCATTTTGTTGCTGATCTTGTCAAAACCAGGAGCCTTCTTGGGGTTTAAATCACGAATAGCCTTTTAGATTTCTCTTATCTCAAATCTTAGCGGAACAGCTGCTCTAGCAGCAACAGGTGGTAAATCGACCGCAATATCGTGAGATATATTTGGGGTAAATACGTTTTTTAAATGATTGACAAACAGATTTCCTTTTTCAACATCATTTCTTGCCCAACTTCCATTCAAGTTTCTTAATGGTGGTTTAGAGACAACTGGCCTTTTGAGATTTCTAGCTGCACGCCATAATGAGTAGTCTGATTGTGGGGTTGCATCAAGTTCCTTAAGATATTTTTCCAGAGAAGCCGTTTTGTTAGTCAGCAGTAACTTTTTTAGTCTTTTTGTACACTCTTTAAGTAAGTTCTTAAGTTGAGGGGATCTGTGCAATTGCCACTCTCTTCGAGCCCTCCTTTTTCAGACAAAAGATGCTCGACATCTGTGGAATATATTTTAATAGTTTTTGTTTTTTGGGGGCAATATTGGAATGTTGAACAGCTAGTTTCAGAAAACTGTCAAAATTGTTAATAGAGCGATCTACATAATCCGGTGTACTGAGCGGAATATTTTCTGTGCAATGGGTACTGAGATATTTTTTATATTTTAACCAATTAATTTGCGTAGCTGTCGTCGGAGGTACAATTCTATTGGGGTTCATTATAGTAACAATTGTAGGTATGTGGTCGGAAGATAAATCTAGGGAGGCTTCAACATGAATCGTTTCTATGGGAATGTTTTTAACCACGCCGAAATCGATGACATCTGGAATTTTTTGATGATCAGTGGGCCAATATGTTGGTTGTCCGCTCGCTACCACATTTAAATCCATTTTAGAAATTATGTTAAATAAAACACGACCCTTTGGTGTTATAAGTCGCGACCCCCAGAGGGTATGCTTAGCGTTATAATCGCCAGCGGCTAGGAAACACGGTCCTAATGATTTAAAATATTTACAATATTGGTCCTCCGATATTGAAAATCTAGGCGGGGAGTATAACGATGAAATAACTAGGTTTCTATTTAATTCCTCAACGCAAATGTTCGTTGCTTGGAGATATTCTTCACGATGATCACACATTAGGTAGTATTTGACTCGGGCCTTTATTAAAATGGCAGAACCTCCACAAGCTCTATCTCGAGGGTCCTTGTTATCATATAGTATATAACCATTTATATTAAACGTATTTCTTGAGGTCAAATGAGTTTCAGAAATCATCATGACATCAATTTGTTTATTTTTAAGAAAGTATTCCAATTCATTTGTATGTTGGCGGATGCCGTTTGCGTTCCAAAAACAAATTTTTAAACAGTTCATGGTTTGTTAAGTACAGCTTGCAATAACATCGATTGCATTCCAAGCATTTCCTGCATCATATTACCCATTGTGTTCGTAAAATTATTTACCGTTTGCACTAATGTTTCCATGGTTTTTTCTAAACGACTTAAATTAGAAACTTGAGTTTCATCATTACTTGGCGAGGCACCTTGCATTGGCTCATGGTTTGATTTTAGGACGTTAGCGTAAGAGGTTCTGTTATTACTAGGCTGGGGGGCTTGAATTGCATTTGTGTTTACCTGATTTGTTACCTGCATTTGAGGGGGATAAGTTTTCGGTCCGACCGACTGTTTGACGATAGTATATACAGGCAGCGTTACCGTTGTGATACTAAAGTATCAATTTTACCCTTTTTCGACGGTGTTGATACCTTTTATGACCCTTTTTTTAAATTATACTTTTGTATCATTATCACCTATTTTGTGACACTTTTTGACCCTTTTTTGGAAATAGCTCTCACATTTAGTTTTTTGTCAACACTACGGAACAGAAGTGCTAAACAAATGTTTTCGAAATAAGCATTGCTTGATATGGAACAGACTCAAAGTATAAAGTTACAATTCCATGCTTTCTTCTCATTGATTTTTGATAGTAAAGTACAATTTCCCTAAAAGCAAACATAACTCATATACATTTTTGTTATTTTTTACGATGGTTTCTTTTCAAAACAAAAATTTGACATTTTTTTAAAAAAATGCAATTTGGTGTTTTGCTCTCTTAAAGAGTAGCATGTTTAATTCAAAAAAAAATTCGACCTTAATAATGGCAAAAAGTATTGAACTTTTCGCCCCCTTTTGAATCGACAATGTTGAGAGTGCCCTAACAGGAATAAAAACAAGAGGTAAAAATTGCTAAATTAGCGGAAATTCCCAAATATTTGGTAACAGCGGTATGAAAGCAAAGTCTAATATTTATTAAAAATCGTAAAATCTTTAAAACATCTGACACTTACAGAAAAAAATCGCTTTAATCGAGAAAATGGTTACAATTCGCGAACGATTGCAAAATTTAAAACAAACACTAAAATTTATTTGACATCGTTAAATTGCATAAAAAATCAGCTATAATGATAAAGAATAAACTTTTTGTCAGGTGTTAAAAATAGGACAGAGCATTCCATAAAAAATTAAGTTTTTTGAGCTCTTCCTACCTGAAATATTATTTTTTTTGTTTGCTTATAAAAAAAACTTGGTCTTATTTAATTTAAATGGGAAATACTGCTTACAAAAAACTTGACCCTTTTTTTTATTGAAATACCCTTTTTTTGACCCCTTTTTCTGGAAAATCCCCTTTTTGTGACCCTTTTCGAAAATTTCCAACGGTAACCCTGTATACAGGGCATCCTCTATAATTGGCAGTGTGATTACCGCCACAGTTGCTACATTTTTTTACGTTGGGGTCGGTTTTAGACTTGTCGCAAAGAACTGTTCCATGTAATTCACCACATACTACGCAAACAAGGGGTAAGTAGCAGTATGCCTTAGTATGGCCAAATTCCTTGCAGTTTAGACATTGAACAGGACCATTTCTTTTGTGGGGCTCCTCAATAGTTACCCTTCTGTACAGAATATATTTTAAATTATAAATTGGATGCGTTTCATTTTTTTGAGCTTAACGTCGCCGGGTTCAAGCTCCACTCGAAATAGTGGTTGGGGATTTTTTTCCCTATTTTTGATATTTGTTACGTTTTTTATTTTAAAGCCCTTCTCTTCCAAAAAAGCTTTAACTTCCCCTGGGTCTATGCATGAGTCTATGCCCTTGATAACTACCTGAAGACCTTTACTGCTCTTCAGTTGATACGTATAAACGTTTTTATTCAGAGTCTCAAATCTTGTAATTACTTTTCGAAAATCATCCTCGTGATTCACCTGTATTTTAGTCTCGTTTATGATACCGCGCTTTATTGTAGCTACATAAAAGGAATTTTCACCTTTCACCGAAATTAAACTTTTTATTACCTCATTAGAGTTTTGCTCTCTAAGGTATATCGAGGGTGGCTTAGGCGATTTAATGACATTTGGTGCTTCAGAGGATTCATCCTCCAGAATCGCAAAACGATTTTGTGTATTTATTTTATCAAAAGATGGTACTTTTGAGGCCGAAGCAACTGCTGCAGAGGTAGGGCTGCGTCCCCGTTTAAGCACTGTTATGTACCTGTCCATACCAACTTGTACTGTAGGCTTTTGACAACTTTTCACAGGGGGGTTTTCCATTGCATTTGTGTTTGAGTTCATGGTATCATTTCCCAAATAAATTTGTTTTTGACGTCACGGCAATACTTGCTGGCCTGGCAACACTTGTCACCAAATCTAGTTGTAGTTTTTTTAATGAGTCACTATCCACTGTTTTTGTAAACACCGAGGGTGATAGGGAACGTGTTCGAATAATTGGCTTAGCCGTTAAATAGTTTATATTGTTTTGTTTTGTTTTATTTATTTCTGCATTATTTTCGTTTACTTGAACTAAAACGTAAACGTTTCTTTCATTTTGTCTTAGTGTTGTTTCACTGTTCGTACTCATGCAAAGAGTTGTTTTTGTTTTTCACCGTTTTGCTTTGCTTTAATATTTTTATTATTTATTGTATTTTACAACAACAAAAAAAAACAAGAATTTAAATTTAAATGTTTTTGTTCAGAATATGTATACACATGTATGAACATTCATACGTACATATATATTTTTACTGTCTTATCCCAGCAAACACTGAAATACTCCATATGTTTTGCCAAACATATTGCCTGGATGAAAAATATTATTGCGGCAATAATCGATTTCGTATTGCGGAAGATACTTCCTTCGGGAAGAAACGTGTCTCGATAGCAATACTTCTAAGCAATACGAAAGCGATTATTCTAGATGATAAACTAGCAATATTGCCAGATAACCACTTATAAGCAAATAGGAAGATATCGCCAAAATATCATAAGGATGATAAAAAGAAGATTTTGCATTTCTAAAAACCACACATTTTTATTTTAAATAACATTGTTTATTATACTAAAAAAATAGTTAAAAATAATACAATTTATAAATAATATAAAGTTATTGAGAAAGAATAGAGAACATTATCTTTATTTACCCCATGTACGACACTTGAGTTAAATCTTTCTTCGTTTTCCGTAAAAATTTGGTCCATAAATTTTGCAGCTTGCCTGTCTCTTGCCTTCTTCTCTAATATCTGTAATATTTGTTACCGTGGAAATGCGCCCTTTTTATATATTTTTTTAAACATATAAAATGTAATGGATGTATAATTTTAAATAACTTAAATTTTTTCCTGTCTATATTTTGTATTTTTTTTTTAAATTATAAAAAAAAGAAAATAAAAAAATACTTTGATTATTTTCTTCTAGATAACAATTTTGGGATATTGCTAAACTATTGCCTTAGATGATATCTTCCATTTGTTTGCAGGGATTTTATTAAATTTTATCGTTTTAAATTGTTCACTATTATGTTAAATAATTTAATTAACAAAATATATTATTTTGTTTTTTTTAAGCGTCCATTCGCTGCTTATATTACAAAATCAAATGTGTTTAATTAATAGTTCAAATCGTATGCGGGGCTAAAAATACACGTCTGTATCACAACAAAGCACAACAAAATAAAATCGTTTTTGAGCATACAAATTAAAAAAAAAATTTGTTTTTCAAAAACCAAGATTCAAACCAGTGGACTCACAGTTTCTAACTTCAACAAATCCTCTAATCAACTGAACCATGAAGGAACGTTGTTTGAATATCATTAAAATGAAATATGACCCGTTTTATTGTCCACAACTCAACTCATTTGAGTTGTAATTATTTTTGATGTTTTGGTTCACCACAATTTAGCAAACACAAATCTTTTTTGGCGAGTTTTTAAGTAGCAAATAGAAACAACAATTCCCAGTTTCTGTTTGATAAAATTATTTCGTTAAATAGATTAGTAAATAAATAGTAAAGAAGAGTGATAACGAAAATCATATTGGGCACTATGCTACTATATGTAAACAATTAAAAGAGGGGGGGGGGGGTTAGAGGGGCATCACATGGTTAAATCAAGTTCTCTCCTCATAAGGACCCAGAATATATATATATATATATATATATACTTTATAGGGTCTTAGATCAATATTGTAGAAATTACAAAGTATACCTTTTTCCACCTGAGGTGAAGGGTATAAAAATATAAAATGTTAAGTATTTTTTATAGTTTTAAACATATTTCTCTATTTAAGCCGCAATTAATGTGTAAAAAAAAGCAAAAAAAAAAGGATAAAATAACATGAAATTTAATGACGAAAATTAGAAGCAATCGTGGTTTTTTGCTCATATCTCAGACATTCATGGACCGATCTGTCTGAATTTCAATAGCATAATTTAAAGAAGCATATGTGACAAAATTACGTCTCCCAACAAAACATTCTTTTTGGAGACCTGCACACATATAAAGAGAAGTTATTATAAAGGGGGGGTCCAAGCAAGACGCACGATGTGAATTGTAAATCTAACAAAAAGTTTTCATAGAATTATCTAATTATTTTTTATAATGATAGAAGTCTCTATGACAATTATTTGTGAAACAAGATATCGGCCAATGGTCGCCACGGCTTCGGTGGCATACCTCTATCCGCTAGTCCATATTTTCAATCACTCTGAGACATGATTAAGGTTCAATGTCGTTAATGTGCAAATGTGCCGACGAACACTTTTTCTTTTAAATA
Organism: Pollenia angustigena; assembly: GCA_930367215.1. NCBI lineage: Eukaryota > Metazoa > Arthropoda > Insecta > Diptera > Polleniidae > Pollenia > Pollenia angustigena. The sequence continues at coordinate 169,070,427 of OV884059.1, read as the reverse complement.
TCCCCAAGGAAAAAAGTCCTACGGTGTCAAATCCAATGATCGACATGAGATAACACGGCCATTGAATTTCTCGCGCAAAAAACACATTTTTTCGTTGACTGTGTGGCAAGCTGCAACATCGTGTTGGAACCACATATCTTCCAGGTCCATATTCTCAATTTCTGGTCACAAGAAGTTCGTTGAGGTATTCAATTGTTGGTAAGGACGACGAGTCGAGGTTGATGGCTCTTGTGCCACACTTTTGCGAGCAACAGTAATGTTTACTGCATAACGAACTGTGCGATCATGTACAGTTGTTTTAACATTTCCTACAATGCGGTTTACTGAAATTTGCGTACAATTCTCCCGATTGTGGACATATTTGGTAGATTATGCTGATCAAAAAAAAAGCACGAAGTGTACGAAATACATTTGGATTTAAACGCCCATTTTTGTAAATGGCTTCAACAATCTTAACGTGCTGCTCATTTGCGTACCTCACCATAATTCATTTTGTCAAGCACTAAAATAAAGAAATGTCAAAATAAGTTGGGCAAAAAACTTGACGTTATGGTGTGACTTACAATTAATATCGTGCATTATGTTTGGACCACCTTTTATAAGGGGACACTACCGTTGGCAGGAAAATGAATGAATGTCCAATGGGGAAACGCAAATCGTAATAAAACAAAGAAGATTATAGGAATAAAAAGGCCAGCACTTATAAGACAACTTAGAGCGTTAAGAGGTCACGCGGAACTACTAACTCGTTTTGCCCGCATAGAATTATCAAATGATTAAAAGAGCATGCGCAGAAAAGGGCGAGACACTGGAAAACTGCAAATGTCCTACATCTGGTCGCATTAGAAGCTTAAAATTCAGAAAGGACAATAAATTAAATCTGAAATTCTTTTGGGAAATCGAACGAATCCCCCCGAGAAACTATTTTTTTTTTTGGCTTGTGTAGGTAAAACGTTCCCTTTAGAGCGCAAAGTATGCCAAATTGGAGGTATGATGTATACAGAAATATGTAAGTATGGGTGATGCATTCATTATTCCTCTGATTCTCCCAAGCTTATTTAATTTGCAGTTTGTGTTCTGTAAAACATTCTTTTTCATATAAATATTTTTTTTTTGTAAATATTATACATTTTGTAAAATTGCTTTTTACATAAATATCCAAAAGAAGCAAAAATAATTTATTTAATGCTTGAAAAACTAAAAAAAATTCAAAATAATTTATTTTATGCTTTTATGATAGATTTATGCACACATAAGCAATAACAATACAAGGCTATTTGCTACATGATTCGGATTGTTGTATAAAAAGAAGAGTAAAAGTGTAGGGGCAAGAAACTAAGAAAAAAAATCAAATTATATTTTTCCTTCTTGGCCTCTGGCAATTCGCATATACAACTATTTATGCATTTTTTTATTTATTTATCCAGTCAGCCATTATTCCATTTATGCAAAGACTCGAAACATCATCCGTCGCATGGAAAGAAAAAGTGAAACAAGAAAAATTAAGGAAAACTTATTTTATGCTGATGTTGGCAGCTTTAAGTAAAATAATATAATTTTATTTATAATAAACGATTACATATTCATATCCAGATATATTTATGTATAATATCATACAATACAATATAAATTTTTTTACATCTGTGCATACGTGCTGACATCATACTCTTGAAAATAATTTAAATTTATATTTTATTGTTTCATAAATGATTTACTGTTTTATTAGATATATGTTTATATAATTCTTTAGGTTTCTTCTTTTTCTTTTCATTAATATTTGCATTTTTGTTTGGCTATCAAAAGATTTCTTGTGTATTTCTGTATTTTGCTGAATTTATTATTTTCTAAAAACCTGTTAAGAATTTATTTTACCAACATATTTTACTATTTAAAAAGTAAATATTCTTTCTATTTTCTTTAGTTTTGAATATATTTTCCTTTTGTGTTTTTTATTTTAAAAAATATTACAAAAAAGAAAAAAAAAACGGAAGTTTTACCCAGAGACACATAAATTGTATTCCAATTTTCCGGTAAAACTAACATCCTCTTTCTCGAAAGTACTTTTGGCTTTAAATGTTATTGAATTTGAAGAAAGTTGTTGGCAAATTCTTAAGTAAAACTTTAAATAGGATATGCTACTAGAATGGCTAACAAGTTTAATAAACTTTAAACGATTTTAATAGAAAAGTTTTTCTTTTTTAAATAAAAACAAATATTCATAATAGAAACAAACTTCTGGCTCAAAATTATCGATTAAACAAAATTTTAAATAGAAATTTTGTATTTTCTATGACACATAAGCATATAACGATATATATGCAGAAAGTTACGATATCGTTAAAACCGTTTTTTTACATAAAATGTTGTTATCGGTAATTAAAGTTTTTACCTCGGTGCCTTCTGTTACGCTAAAGAGGTATTGTGGGCAGATTAGGGCGGTATAACCCCAAACGCATCACAGATAAAATACCTGTAGCACCCCAGCACGCCTGAAGGCAGAGTTGGCAGCCTTAACACCATGATCGATCGCTCTTATCTGTCACTCGTTTTAAAAACAACTCGATTACTGAAAACGCATTGCGGCCTTTTGCCCCTTACTGGAGTTAAAGTAATAAAGAATCGTTAATACCAGATTTTGTACAGAAAAGTGTTCTATAAATAATATAGGGTGTTTTTGTAAGCACGAATGAAATTACGTAATGGTGATCAAACTAATTGTCATGCTTCTCTTACTTTTTGACATTTAAGACCAGTGTAGTCTAGCAAATTATCACAAGTAAATTATTGCTTGAATAAACCTACCAAAGCTTCTAAACTTACTTGGAAAGGTAATCATCGATTTGCGCAAATTTAAGAGGACTTTGTGGGTTTTATGGTTAGAGGCTGATTTTTTTAATAACGGATTTTTTAATAAACAAATTTGCCTCATTTGGAGTAAGACTAATCCATAACATACCCTTCAAACTCCATTAATCCAAAAAAATTTGTGCCACACTTCGATCGCAATCATCGATTTATTGAAATCTTAATTTATTATTTAAAATCTCTCGATTATTTTCTGTGTTAACTAAGCAAATAAAGAAAAAAGTTTTATCGATAACAGAAAATTGTGTTATCGATCGACAGCACACACGTTCTTGGAAAAAAGATTTGTTTAAGCAACAGCAAAGTTTTTTGAACGGAAAATTATGTATTGACAAAAAAATTTCTTGAAGTTAAATTTCCCAGCAAAAACTTGCAAATGACTTTCCATTACTGAAAACCCTAATTTTCAGTGACTACTCGAATTACATAGAATTAGTTTACTTGTTTATGAGTTCTTCCACATCATCAAATTTATTACAATATACTATCATGTGGGTTTTTATGTTTCCAAATTTTAATTTTCTACGTCGATCTGTTAAAAGCGTTTTGTATAAAGAGAAGCTTCTTTCTACATCAACGGAGGTTGACGGTGCATATTTAAATTTGAGAATTTCATTAGAGGACAAACTTTTTACATATTCATCTTTTGGAACAGTACCAGACTCTAAAATATATTTTATTTCCAAAAACTGATAATATCCTGGATTTCTTTTTAATATTTTCTCAAATTTCTTTTTATATTGTTGGTACTCGATCTTGCATAGTCCGTCAAAAACTGTCGATAAAGCATTAGTGCTCTCTGAAATTAATAAGCCCGCAGTTTGCAATTTTTTTATAGCAACCAAAATGTTAGCAAAATTGTATTTTAGAAATGCAAGTTGAGAACTTAGTTCGGAGTTCTCAAATATTTTTTTGGATTGCACAATTGAGTTGGCATTTTGACTGTCAAGTTCTAAAACAACGGCTTTAACTTCTTCAAGATGTTCAGCGTAGTACATTGCCGTTTTTAACCAAGTACCACAACGAGTTGGGCATGGAGACGGTGGAAGTACAACATTAGGATTAGTTGTTTTCGTCGCGGTGTCTGTAAAAATTTTGTTTTTGTAACATATATTTTTAACATACATATGTATGTTTATATTAAAAAAACGCAAGAGCTTTCAAGTTCTTTTTAATACACTCTTAATCCATTTTATATAATTTTTTATAAAATTTTGTTTAATAGAGAAATATTTGTGGTAAAATTCTTTTACTACAAAAATCATATTAAAAAAACGACTTTTAAACTCTTGCGTTTTCGATTTCCAGAACACCTCTGATTAATAGTTATATTTACCTTTAAGGAAATATTTTTAACATTGGAAATCAAATTTTTGACATTTTCAAAGTTTGTTGGAATGAATTCAGCTAATCGATGGATACCATGTGCAAAACATGTTAAATAAAGCATTTTCGGATACATTACCTTTAGAGAAGATATTCCACTTAGCATATATGCAGCTGCAGCCGTTACTACAAGTAACACTTTGTTATATTTTATGCCTACACATCGAGAAAAAATATGGTTGGGCATGGTTACGGCAACAACACTATGTTTATTGTAACAATATATTGTTGTCGTACACAAATAATTGTTATTTTTATTTAATATCAACAATATTATAGTTGCTGTAAACATATCAATGTTTATTGCAATTATAAATTTGAGTATTGTTGACCGAAAAATAATTATTTTTCTAACAACTGAATTATGATAGCTTTCAAAACATATTATATTACTCACAACCATATCATGATATCTAATAGCCATAACATGATAACTTGCTATACATTTATCCTAATATGTTAAAGATGCAATCAAACTATTTTTACTCTAATAATATTATGCTAGCGCGATTTGTAAAATAATTTTGACCATAAAAAATAATAAATTTAAAGAAATTAAAATAATTTACATCAATAAAAATTGTAAAAAGTCACAAAATAAAAAATCGATACATACAAATTTTAATTTATTTTGTATTGTTATGACAGTTAAAATTAATTAACATGATGATAATATGATTAATTTCTAAGCTTATTATGATTAACATGACAATAATTTGATTAATTTCTTAGCTTATTATGATTAACATGATAATAATATGATTGCTTCTTAACTTATTATGATTTACATGACAATAATATGATTCCTTCTTAACTTATTATGATTAACAGAATAATAATATGATTAAGGGAAAAATATTATGATGTAATATTACGAATATATTTAGCCATTATATGATTCAATAATAATCTTAATATGGTGACTACAATTATGAATCTTATCATAATATGTTGCTCTTAGAATATGTTTACCACAACCATGTTTTTTCTTTGCGTGTAAATACAGAAAATTAATATCAAATCTAAACTCGATTTCTTTTCTACTTTACAATCTGGCCACAATATTTGTAACGAATCACTGCAAAATGCTGCAATAGATGCACCAATGTGCCGTTTTAAGTACTTGCATGTCCAATAAATAAGTTTTATTGTCTTTGAATTCTTCTAAGACTCCAAAAATAAAATTTGCAATATATCTCTGTTCGCTGTCCATCTACAGAAATCCATATATATTTGTCTTTGGCTGCTTGACGCATTTTTTCTTTAGATTCCCTATACAATTCTGGTATGTATTTCTGGCGAATGCAAGTTTCAGACGGAACCGACATTTGAGAAATGTTTGATACTGGGAAAACTAACTTTTAATTGGATTCTAACAATGCTTTACAAAGATCCTTTTAAAATGTTGTAGCAGTTGGAGTCACTTTATATTCCGTAATTAGTTTCTGTGGATGGTTCTCTTGCTTAGAAGACGCCAATTGGTGTTTCCCACTTCTTAAATGTTGATCCACATTAGACTTTGTCGCACAATTTACTTTGCAGCAGCATGTATTGCACGCGTGCTTGGACTGGTCCTATTATTTGCAGGGTACTCACCCGTGAGTATGATGATTAAGTTGTGGCCATGTCGTTCTTAAATTTATATGAAGGGTTAAACCTGAATAAAATTAAACAAATTGTTCTTAGGGTTTTACCAGTTTCCAAACTAATAACTTTCTAAGGAGCACTGCAAGTGCAAGTACACTTTTTTTGGTTGCAAGTAATACAGATATATTTGATTTCTAAAAAAGTTTTAAGCGGAATTTCAAAAAAGTACACGTTAAACATTTTGTGAATTTATTGTTATTAATTTTATTTTCAATTAATTCGTTTGAAGATCGATAATATTCTAACATTAAGTTCATATCAGTGTTAATTTGCTTAAAATCCGATTTTTTTTTAAACAAAAAATTGTATTGAATGTTTTTATCGCAACTTTAAACAAGTTTCAAGTTACTGAAGAGCTCTTAAAAATAGTTCAGGTCAATTTTACAACACTCGACAAAAAATATTTTGAAGATTATATCGACGTCATGCGCATCGTATACGGAAATAATTATTTTCTAAATCACCTGACAATATCGATGGTTTTCTTCCGCAACCACGTAACTCGATTTTTTGTTTTAACCGGAAAAGTAATTGGTAAATACAGTCTTACAATTTTGCGGAATTTTTCCTTATTCTTGGATTATAAAAGAATATATCGTCCCCTTAATAAAACAATAGTGTATAATTTTTTTGTCATTTCGAGATAATGGAGGTAATAATTTTTGTGTTATTAGACATCTGGGAAAACAGTAAAATTTCAGAAAATAATCCATATTTTTAAGTTGTGGTACACAGAAAAAAATAACAAAAGTTATTAAGTAATTAAAGAAAATTTGTTAAATCTTTTTAATATTTTTAACAATTTTTTTTAATTAACATGTTTGTAAATTGTCATATTAACAATTGGTTTTTTTTTTTGTAGAAAATAAATGTGTATATCATAGAAAAAATATTTTGTGTCAAAAAGTAAAAAACATAAAATAAAAAATTCTGTATTTTCCATTTTAAATTTTTAAAAGAATGAACGATGTGGCGCATGTTTTGAAATTTTACCAATCAATACGGTCAGTTATCTTATTATTTAATTATTCATAAAGAAATTTTAACGGGTGTTCTATAAATTTTATTCTTCTAGATTCTAGTTTTGTGTTGATGTCAGAAACTTATAGTGCATTGCATAAAGGTCTATATTTGTTCCCTTATCTGTTATAATGGTTTTTGTGATGTAATTGTTAATGAATTTTACTAAAAAGTTAATAAAAACAACTTTTAAATGCATCTTTAATTTCAATTTCGTTAGTAACAAACTATTTTGTTAATATGAAAATTTAGTAATAAAAATTTATATTTAATTGTTAACAAATATTTTATTCAATATTACAAACTCATTGTTAAAAATATTTGTTGAATTTTAACAATTTTCATTAACAAAATAGTTTTTTGTATTTACAAATTCAGTTGTTGGTGCCTTTTCAATTAAAAAGTTAATTGTATTGACAAATATGATATTCAATATGACAACTGATTTGTCGTAATTTTTTTCTGTGTAATTTAAATATGTGGTGGAATAATGAGGCTACTATTCGATGATATTTCATTAATTTAGAAGTTTAATTGCAAATAAATGTAATTGAAAGTACCATGATGTCACTTAGGCTATTTTATTTGTTTTATAATATGTATAAAAAGCATTATACGCTATTTTATTTTGTATGGCATACACTATTTTATTTGAATCTTTTACACCATTTGTTATTTTATTTTGTTATGAAATAATAAAAATAGTGTATGCTTTATATTCACTATTTTTCTTTTAAATTATATTCAGAGTAACAACTAATTAAAACACCAAATCTGCTCTTACACAATTATTAATGTAAAATTTCAAACACGCAATTATACGCTAATACTGTGAGCGTCAAAATAAAGTGTACAGCTTGTTTTCCAATATAAAAAGAGTTATGTTAGTTATAAAAAGTTAAATGTCTACTTGCCAAATTTGATCAGACTTCAAGCTTGCTGTCATCTGTGTAAAATTCGTTGCTCCAAAAAGTGACAAAAGCAAGTTGGACAGAAAAAAACGTGATAAAAGGTAGAAATAAGAAATTCAACGGAAAAAATATAGTCTCTAAAGTGAAGCGTGATAGGGTAAGCTTTTGTAAAACGTCCTAAAACGGATTTATCAGCTTAGTAGTAACTCGATATCAACTCAAGTAAACATCTGGAAACATTTGGACAGACAAATTAAAAGAAAACATTAGCAGCAAGCACTCTCTAAATAAAATTCTGCAGGAAGATTAGCCAAAATTGTCTACTGAGCTAACTATAAAATGGGTTGAATTGATGCGAAAGAGACTAGAAGCCGTCCTTAAAGCACTGTACTGTACACTGTACTGTTTTTGTGGTTTTTTAAGTATTTCAAATTTTTAATTTTTAATTGTAATAACATTGTCCAAAGTTTTGTAAGTGACAATAAACTTCTAAAAATTTGAATTCTTTTTTGCTAAAATAACACTTTTTATATTGGAAAACCAGTTGTACGCTTTATTTTGACGCTGACAGTATTTCAATTGATCTTTTGACCCACTTTGTGGAAGTCGAATTTCACAAAATTTTGACCACATTTAGAATCAGTTATGTAGAATCTACATTGTAGATTCTTATTATGCAATAAAAAAAATTAATGGTGTACATGCGTATACACTATTGTTCTATTTAGGGGACGATATAGCAAAAAGTTTTAAATATTTGGTAAAAAGAAAGTACTTTGTCTCTCCTGAAAAGTAGTTCTTTTTCAGTTACGAGGTTGCGGAAGAAAACCATCGATATAACTTAAATCAAAAACATTTTGTATGATCTCGTCCAAGCCAAAAATTACTTATTCTAAATATATGTGTGGCTTGGTTCAAGCAAAACATTTCTTTCATTTTTTAATTTTTTATTTTTATTTTTAATACCCATCACACCAAGATACATACATATCTTATAATTTACAGTGCTAGTAAGTTACATGGCAATTTAACATATAAAAATTGAATTAATAAATTATGTTATACAATTCGTTCAATAAAATAAATAAATAATAAATAAAAACAATTAATAATTTCATGGATATAGATATTTTTAGATATATTAAAGATTTTTAAAATATTTTAATAATTCCTTCTTAAAGGCCAAAGTGTTGCTTTGTGTTTGAAAACGTGATGGTAATTTGTTCCAGAGACTTATTGTATAGTTAAAAAATTGTCTCGCAGAGATAAGATATCTATCTATATTTTTGAGAAATCAAATTTTTACCGCGTGGAGACTTGGCAAAAATTATTCTCTTAAATAAATATTCGGGCTCCTGTATATATATATAATTTTATGCATCATGAGGAGGCTTTTAAATTTGAGTAGATTTTTAAAGCTCATGTCATAAAGCTGAAAGGAGTACGACGAAATACTATCAGTTCTCCTACGGTTAAATACACAGAGAAAACAGATTCGTGATCACAACCGAATTTGGCGCCAATCGAATTTTGTCGGTTGCATGTACTATCACACAATTCGGTTACAATTACTGAAAATTTCGTTGCTTAGCATAATATTTTTGATAGCAACATTTGAATTTTAGTACACTATCAGTCATAACAACAGATATTGTTAGTTGTTAGTATGATAATTAGAAACAAAATTGTGCTTATACCCGAATAAATGATAGGTGCAACTGAATTAACACATAATTGGTGTTCATAACAAGAGATTTGATTGTCGTTATCAATATCTTTTTTTTAACCGGTCAAATGAAACCCATAAGGGGCAAGGGCTTGTCCAAAGGTAATCCCAATGAATGGAAAAAATTGGTTATTTTACAGTACGATGTCCTAGGGCAGGACCATATAACCCAGCTTGCATTACAAAGGGGAAGTCTTAAAACTACTCCATGGTATACTCCAGAGGATTAGCTTTGAATTCGTTTCAAAACGAAAACATGTCGTTAAAAAACGAAGACATGTCGTTTCACTGCAAACTCTTTTTAATAATGACATGCTCCATACTTGCACTACATTGGACCAGTCCAGGATCAAAATGGATCAAGAAGTCCAATATAATTTGCAGGGTATAAAAAATAATACATACATTCATACATACATATGTATGCACGTGTATATGTTTATACCTATAAGAATACGTAAATTACTTACCCCTTTTTATTAAGTTTTTCACATTTTCCATTTTTGACCGCAAAGATATTTTTTAAATAAAATATTAAAAATTAATTTTATCTATCAAATGTTTTGACAGAAAATTTAGTAAGCAATTGGGGCTTTGAACTATTTTTTGGTTGTGAATTCCGAATAATTATATTTTCATTTGTTGTACTCGAATTGAATCTATTCCAACAATCAATAATTAGCTGCAATAAATGAATAATCATTTATATTACAAAATTTATTGACGAAAGCAAATTATTGATTGGAATGACCAATATTCAGTATTGCCCTATATTAAATTCGGTTGTGATTCTAACCATTCGTACTAATTTTTAGAACTTAATTAAATTAGTTATCATAACTAATAAAAGAATTGAAGGAATCATATTTCAGTTGGAACATCATTTTTATAATCAAGAGAATTAAAAATCAGTTAGAACTATACATTTTTAATAGTTGCAATAATAAATCATGTTACTTGATCAATATTTTATTACTGCAACCGTTTCCCAACCAATTTGTTTTCTGTGTGTACATATCTAGCTATATTATTATAGGTTACCTCAAGTCTATGAAAATCGGAGGTATCGCAATTGGCAAATATTTCACATCCATATAGTTAAACCGGTATTAGATAAGTTTTAGCTAGTTACAATCTTATATTAAATGGAGTGAAAGATTGAATAGCCCATAAGTTCCTAAGCATTCCGTGTACCTTTCCCGCAATAATACAGATATGGTTAGACCACGAAAGTTCAGAATTAAACGTAATTCCTAAATTTGGTGACGATGGCACAAGGTCAATTTTACCGTTGTTGATTAATAATGAAGCATTGTTATTAAGTGCTTTCTTATTATTTTTGGATATAAAAATGCATTTAGATTTCGATGGATTTACGCACAAACCATTCATGCACGCCCAGTGATGAACTCTATTAAGATCATGGTTTATGAGATCAATACAAGAACTTACACTGTCTATTTTGGTACTTAAGTACAATTGTACATCATCAGCATACATTTGTATTCCACAATGGGTTAATACATCTGGCAGATCATTTATATACAACGAAAACAGAAGGGGACCCAAAACAGAACCCTGCGGAACCCCTCTGTTAACTTCAAGGCAATTAGACATTAAGCCTTTCAGGAAAACGGTTTGCTTCCGATTAAGGAGATACGAAAAAATCAGTTTACGAGCTGTAGGGGAAAAATTGAAGAACTTTTGGAGCTTAGATAATAGAATCTGATGTTCAACAGTGTCAAAAGCTTTACTATGATCTAAGATTACAAGAAAAGAGACCATGTCATTGTCCAGTTTAGACCTAAGTTCTTCCACCACGTCAATTAGAACAGTAATTCAGCTCATTCCCTGTCTAAATCCAGATTGATAATCAGTTAATAGCTTTTGTTTACTCAGATATTCACAAATTTGACTTTTCATGATATTTTCCAAAGCTTTTGACAGGAATGGAAGTATTGCAATGGGTCTGAAATCATTGTTATTCTTGGAAATTGGAATAATTTTGGCTTTTTTCCACGTATCAGGAAAAACTGACTTAGTTAATATTGAATTAAACAAATATGTCAAAAACGGCAGGAGTTTATGAACAACAAGCTTAAAAAATCTAGGATTTATGCCATCTAGACCCTCAGCATTTGATTTAATGCCAAATACACTTTTCTGAACTTCCGCTTGATCAACACATCTGAAGCAAAAGCTGCGTTCAAATGGCACGATGTTTAATTGGGCATACTTGTTTACTGTTTGTCTTTTAACTAGGACATTGACAAATTTGTTGTTTAATTCGTTAACGTCCACATTTGAAACAGAAAAAGTGTTTCTACTCTTTCCAATACCTATTTCACGAATATTTTTCCACTTTTTTTTGCTTCCTAAGGCCGATGAAAATTTCAATCCATAATACGTAGACTTCGCAGTAGTTATGCATTTTACGACATCTTTTCTTGCGGATTTAAAGATCGCATATAATTCTGGGGTTTTAAATTTTTTCCAACGACTGTAAGCTAAGTCCCGAGCATTTATTAAGTGTTTTATGGTTGAACTAAACCACAGGGGCTGTTTAGATTTAACAGTTTTAGTTTTTACCGGCACAAATTCATTATATAAGTCAATAACATTATTTTGAAAGAAAGCGGTTTGATCATTTACGTCTTCGATGTTATAGATGAGATGCCATCCGATACAGGCAATACGCTGGTTTAAAATATTATAATTAATGTTCTTAAAATCCCGGTAACTATAACAAACATCTTCAGTTTGGGTAAGGGCATCATATATAATGAAAATGAGGTCGTGCCTTGAAAAGACTGCAGCAGATACTTGATCATACAACAATATTTTCCTTCTGTTGTTAACGAAGAAAACGTCAAGCAAGCTATTTGCACCATTTGGATAATGAGTGGGAACAACACTGTTCACTGGCAGTGTTATTAAGAAAATTTTACTAAATACAAACGAAATAAGTTTAAATTAAGAAATTATTTTGGATTTTCTTATTTTAAGCAACGAAATTGATTACTTTAGAAAATTAACTTCTATCTGTGTATTTAATTTCTAATATTTATAAATTATTTTGTGTGCTTTAAAAGGCCCTTTAACACAATAAGTGTTACGACATGTCATAAACTGAGATTTCTTCACAAGTTTATACATACAATTTCAGGCATTTTCTTTTAAATTTTACATTACATATTACAATTCCGAGGCGGTATTAATAGTACGGTGAGTACGGATTTTCTTGAATTAAGTTCAGAAAGATTGATTCAAATACGGATTTTCAATCGCAAAATACTTTAATTATACATGTTCAAACCCGATTTCATACTTGAAAAACTAAGATTGAATCAATCTTTAAATACGCTTGATTCAAGTATGATCCCGAATTCGTGCTTGAAAAAAACCAAAAAAGAAATTAAAAAATATAAAATTATTATGATTGATTAACTAACCCGAATTACACCTTACAGAATTATAAAACACCAACATCATGCCCGAGATTTTTACTTTTAAAATCATATGTATATATTTAAACAAGAATAAATACTATATGAGAAGCAAGAGTTCAAATTTACTTTTTTACCCTTCGTGGTACACATGAGTCTGGCCAGACCTTTTTTCAATGTGTATAGAAAATCAAAACATGCGTAAGCCGGATAGTTAAACATGAAAATAATTTATGTTTTTCTTCTTGTTATGTTGTTTTTGTTGTTTAAAAAAAGTATAATCTTTTTTTACTTGATTTAAGAATTTTATACTTGTTTCAAGAAATACCCGGATTAATTTTCGAAAGTAGTCCCATTTAGGATTGTTTTGAGTATATTTTAGTGTTATTCGTACTTGAATTTTTGAGTACTACACGTAATAAAAGTAATCGTAAAAAACTTGATTTATCCCTAGTGTTTTTCTTTCTGTGTATTGGACGCTTAAGCGGTTTTGAATTTGAAAAAAAAACACGATTCAAACATAGATGTTGCAGAAATAACACTCGAAATTAATTTGAGTGACTTAATTTTTATTATAACTAAAAATAAACTTATTTGTTGTTTCCACAAGGCTAGTATTTGAACGTATAATAAATTAAAAGTGCTACATCCGACGTTCATGTGTCTAAAAAGTAATCCTTCGAAAGTCTTTAGATAACGAATTCTGTATATTTTCTTAAAATTTGCCAGCCATCCATAAGTAATATTAAGGTTTTTTCAGGTTGCAGTCTCGCTCTTGATATCAAAGTTGGGTTAGTCATTGCACAATTACGCTTTTTTTGCTTAACCTACACATTTATGCCAACTTTCATGAATTCCGCATAATCCAGTTTATGTTGTCGAGCATTTTATGGCCTTCTTATTTAATCGATTTTGTTCAATCGCTACTTTCTGCTGAAAATTAAATCTGATTCGCTTTGTTCTGCACTGATTTGTGAATATTTTGTGTAAATACGCTCCGAAAATTTGTGAGCGGCCCATGGACGCTTAAATTCGGATAACTTAACCGCGATATTAACTTTTACGCGAGTTAACTTTTCGCGGTACTACCGTATTTATTACAAGTTTTTTCTTTCGAAAATAAATAAAACAAATCTTTTACGTTTGAATTATTTTTTTAATTATTTCGTTTATTAAAACTGAAATGGAATTGTTTATCAACTATTTTCTAAACAATATTATTTCTTTTCCTTGAACGATGCATTCATTGATAAATTTCTTTGCATTTCAATTTCATGCTTTACACTTCATTTGCCACTGGTATTTCTTTGGAATTTTAATATTTCATTTTTGACTTAATAAAAATAAATAAAGTTCAACACAACTGCTACCCAGAGTTGGCAAGAATGTTGGTTGATAAAGCAAAGAAAAAAACTTTTAATTTGCACAAACGCGATAGTTTTGGCAGTGTTTTTTTCCTAATTTCAATTTGAATTTTGTTAAAGCGCAGAAGTTGCATTTAACAACAATTATTTACAAACATTTTATCAAAACAATAGAAATTTTCGACAAACTTTTTCCAAATTTAAATAAAATTATTTCAAATTTATAAACTAAATTGCAATTATTTCTAAAAGTATTTTTATTCCATGAAACAAATTTACCACATTTCTTATTGTGGTTCTTGGTAAAAATCGTAAATTTAATTTATTTTAAAACTATCCCACCAAAAGAAAACAAAAAATATAACATCTTAAAGAGAGCGCCCAGGGAAACCATAATTTTCTGAATTATACTTTTCTGTAGAAAAACCATTTAAAATCGCGAACACAAATGAAGTGTTAAACGACGACGTTAAAGTGAAAAAAACAATTTAACGTTACATTTACCATTTGACAAGGATTTGCCATAAAACAATAAGAATATTCCTTTTGTTTTACCCGCCAGGCGTACACAAAAAACACAACAACGTCGTCTAATCATTGTCACAGTCACACTCGCAGTCATCATCATAAACAGCGTTGCTAAAGACTTTTTTAGTTTTTATGGTCGTCGTTTGCATCTTTCTCATCTTGTAAGTGATTAGCGTGGTGGTTCTAAGGTTTTTTACGTAGGGGTGTGGGGTTGCGGAGGCCGCTAATGTAATGATGATGGTGATAATGATAATGGTGTTAGCGGTTGCCATCATCGCCGTCATCCTCATCAGTTTCACATTCTTAGCTCAACACAATAACAAACAAATTAAAATATTTTAATGAAAAAAGTTTTCAACGTCTGTCCAATCTCACGCCACTTTTATTTTAACATGAAATTCTTTAACACTTTTGGAAGGGGGAAAAAAATTCACAAAAATTAATATTTGAGTCAATTCGAATTTGAGGTCCCCTTTAATAAAATTCTTTTTATGAGGAGCAGCACTTAGGGGATGATCCATTGTGTTGGAACTAGGACAATAGGTAATGGGTAAGAGGATAAACGGAGTGATGCTTGTGGTCATTCGACTTGAACTTGTTCCTTATGAAAGTAAAAGGGGTGACTTCAGCAGGAAGTTTATTCCGCATACGGACAGTTCGATCGAAAAACGAATTTTACCTCTAACGATGCACCGGCCAATCGACCGCCAAAGAATGGGCTCCTGAAAAAAATAACCAAATAGCTACGAACAGTTTTGGGAATAAGATCCCTAATTTCATCAAAACACATCCATTGTAGAAACGATAAAATAGGCAAAAAAGTACAATTCACATTGCGATGGTGCTCAAGGGGGTCAATAGAATTGGACACCCTACTGTCACCAATGACAACCTTCGCACTCTCTTGCACGCGGCCGAGAAGCTCCAAAATATACTTTGACGCATCTGCCTACAGATGAGAGTGGCCGAATATATGTGGTGTTAATAGAAACGAGATCAGATGGATTGAAATAACTCTTACACCGTTTTTAAAAACCGAGGCACTTGAATGCTTCTTTCGACACCTTGAATATATATGTTTGGTCCATCGGATATCACACTGTAGTCTCATGCCTAGAACACCAGGATAATGATACTGATTCCTCAATTATAAAATCGACCCTATGTGCACGACCTCATTCCGAGATTATATTAAGGTGTTGACTAAGCGTATCGTTCATGTTTTGACTCATAGCACTAACGTCGAATACGTTTGCCCTTTTCCAAATGAATACGAATGGCAAAGGTTGCTGCTGTCATCTGCTAAAGAGTAGAAAGGGTTGGAAGTTAAGAGGTCATTTAGAAAAATAAGTAGGCGAAAGAACGAAGCCTTGCGGCACCCCTGAATAAATATTGAACTCGTTTGAAGAAATCCCATATATAACAACTCGTAAAGTGCGATCTCTGAGAAAGCTCGATTAAATCGATATAAATTATAGCCGACACTAAATGCAACAAGTTTTGACAAGAGTGCACTATGCCAGACTCTGTCTAGCGCCCTGGAAAGATATGAAGCAATTACTCTAATTTCGTTAAAATGGTGAATGAATAGGCACAATTTTTTCGGTAACAGGCTGGCCCTGTTTTGTAGCGCGACCTCTACGGAAACCGTAATACGGTCGCCTGGTAGGAGACCTTAAATAAATTGTATATGATAACCACGACTTTTGGCTAAAAAACCAAAAGGTTTTTGGTATGCATACAGGATTTTTGCATATTTTTAAGAAATTTTTTTTTGTTAAGCTTTTTGGATATACAAAAATTTTTGAAGCAACTTTCCCTATTGATTATCATATAGAAGAATCATTTCGGACATTTATATCTTGTGTGATATTTTAAATCTAGAAAAGTCTAGTTCAAATGCCCAATTTTATCAGTTACATTTTGGGAATAATGATTGGAATATTGGCATTCATTTGATTCATAGTAGTTAAATTATTTAATAACTTCCACTATGTGTAATTTTTTAAGTCATGGACAAATAACCATATACAGACAACTCTACGTGATAAAAGACCCGAGTCTCCCAGTTTCGCCCAAAGTCATACACTTTTTTTTATGGGCCCCCTACGATTTAGGGAAGATGAAATTTTTCATTTTATATGTTGACAACTTTTCTTCTTTATGGCAAGGGATACAACTTTGTCTCAGAGGGTAAATCAAAATTCCGAGCGGTTTAAAAGATATGAGCCTGAGAAAATGAAGAATGTGAATAAATTCTTACAGCTGTAATTAGGGATGAAACGATACGAGTAAATACAAGTACATATTCGATACTTTTATATAAGTACCAAGTATTTTTGTAATCGATACTTAGCAACCGAGTACCAAGTAGTATCGGTAAAAAAATACTCGGTATCGGTCAAAAGTAATCGTTTAACTTTGGTATTGAAATTAATCTTAAAGTTTTGATTATTTTCCAAGGCTGGAGCAGCAGTAACGGTATCAAGAAACCGTTTGACCAGTAAACACTAGGGATGCCAATCCCCAATACCGAAAACCCGGGATAATTCTAAAAATTTAAGTCCCGAATCCCGGGGTTTGATATAAAAATCCCGAGATTTTGGGCTTAGTAAAAATTCAATATTAAATCATACTGGCTACAAAAAAACCACAAGTCAATAAATGTTACATGCAATGCATTATGTACTACGAAAACAAAATCAGATGGTGGGTTTTTTTCTAAGTGGATGATTATAGAACTGCGCACGCAAAATGCAAGTTGTGCAAAAAGGTGTTAACAACTCTAGGGGGTTCTACCAAAAGTCTTTTGACACACATAAGTTTAGTTTATTAGATTAATACTTACATATATATAATTGAGATAAAATAAATTAAATATTGTCATATAGCATATTTGTAGTTGTGTATTTACGACACCACCCAGAAGTGTTGAATGCGAATATTGGTTTCGTCGGCAGCATATGTTTGCGATGAAATAAGGTATCAATTATCTGACGTCATTAATTTGTTTAAGAATCTTTTTAAATATAAGTTTTAATACATAATACTTCCATATTACTTTAAAAGAATACATTAAACATTTTTACATATTTTTTTGATGAGTTTAATTTTCTTCATGGATTAATTTGTTTTAATTCTTATACATAAACATTAAATTATAATTATACGAATTTTAAAATTGGCTTTTATATATGAAATCCCGGGTTTCAAAAAACCTGGTCTCGTTTGGCATCCCTAGTCCACACCTATAAACCACATATTGTCTAGGTCCATTTTCTCAATTTCTGGCTTTAGGAAGTCCGTTATCATCCCGCGATAGCGAACACCATTCACGATAATTGCTTTGCCGACCTCATTTTCGAATACGCCGCCAGCCGCAGAACTAACTGGGGAGCATGCACATATATTTTCCTATTTCCTACAGACCGGGTTTGCAGAAATTTACGCGCAATTCTCCCGATTGTGGAAACACGGTCGATTATACTGACCAAAAAAATCACGATGTGCATTAAATGCATTTTGATTGAACGCCCATTTTCGTAAAAGCCTTTAACAATCTTAACGCGCTGCTCAATTGTGTACCTCTCAATGGTAGAAGTTGTGAAATACTGAAGCAAAGAAAGGTCAATTTAAGTTGCGCAAAAAACATGACGTTAAGCTGTGACTCACAATTAACGTCATGGATTATGGTTTTACCACCCTTTATTATATATTTATCAATTTAAAAATAAAAGGCATAAATAACACTGGTTTACAGCCAAAAATACCAAGAACGCCACATGCCTAGATAAGTTAATTGAGACCTCCTGAACACGAAAAAGCTGTAATTTGTTTTTCCTAAGTACAGATTTTTAGATAACGGTACTTTTGTGTTGTGGAGCCCAACCAAAAAGTCCAATCGTAATAAATGGCATATCGTTGGAAAGTTAATTGAATGCCTTTTCTGTCGATATGCTGAAAATTTCTATCTGATAAGAAATGGCTGAGTAATGGCATCTACCTCAAAGTTCAAAATTTGCCTATTTTTTAAGTTTTTTTCATTTTTATTTCGTTTTTTTTCTACGTTATATTAAATATCTGGAATGTTTTATTTTTTAACCAAACAGTAAATACGTTAAAACTGATGGTTTAAAAAATAACGGAATTTTATATGAGATGAAAATATTGTCGTTCCACAAAATCCTTAATAAAAACTTTATTTTTCATCCGATTTTTTTTTAAATTACGCTTTAAATGTTGGTAATTAGATATACTTTTTGGTTAAAAAATAAAACATTCCAGATATTTAATATAACGTAGAAAAAAAAACGAAATAAAAATGAAAAATTTTGAAAAAAACGTAAAAAATAGGCAAATTTTGAACTTTGAGGTGCATATCGACGGAGAAGGCATTCAATTTACTTTCCAACGATGTGCCATTTATTTCGATCGGAGTTTTTAGTTGAGCTCCAGAAGGGTTTGAGTGGGACCATACACCGAAAAACACAAAAGTACCGTTATCTAAAAAATTACAGCGTTTTCGTGTTCAGGAGGTCCCAATTAACTTATCTAGGCATGTGGCGTTCTTGGTACTTTTCAAAACTTAAAATTTGTAAAGCAGTGTTGTTTAGCTTAATTTCTTCGAACTTCTTAATATTATTTCCTTTTTTTTTTAAATTTGTTTGATATATAAAAAAACCAAAAAATCCCTGAAGAAGCTATCCATTGAGATAGCGAAATATTGGATAAATTTTAAATAAATATTCTTTATATAAAACGGACCTTGAGCTTGAGAAATTATTGAAAGGAAATAAAATACATATTTACATTTAAGATAAATTCACATTGACATCGTAGTTCTTATTTTATTGTATAGTAATAAAACACTAATAAGAACGTTTTTAAATGCTGCTCGCTATGCTTTTATCATACAAACCGATGCAAGTACTCATACAAGTAACGAAGTATCGATACTTTTTTTCGATTTTAAGTAGGTATCGATACTTTACGAGCGATACCACATCGAGTAAAAGTATCGATACCTTAGAGGTATCGTTTCATCCCTAGCTGTAATACGCCTGAAATGTTGATACCACTTACAATTTATATTTTATAAAAGTCGATGTAGAAAAAAGTTCCTTATGATAAAATCCACTTTGATAGGTACCCTTTTGCAAACGCAAAATCAAAGTCTGTACCCACACATATACTTTTTTTCTTCTCTCCAACAATCTAAAAAGTTTGCAAAACAAGGGATATTACTTTATAATAATGAATCAATACATCTTATGTTACAAATTAAAAATTATATTTAGCAGCCTATTTGTAATACCGTAGCGTGCATTTAGACTTGTTGCTATTTTTTACGAACTACGAACGCTCAAAAGAAACCAATGAAACAAAAGAAAATGTTTTTCTTCAAATTCGTACAAATTTTATTTTTCTTGTAAAAAAAATAACCACGCTCAAATTTACTTACTCATACACATACAATTTTCTTCTTTTAAAGTTAAATGAAAAATCTACACTAAAATTGTTGGATAAGTAGAAGTAGAGAGAGAGATTAGAGAAATATTTTTGGAAAATTTTCAGTGACATTATAATCAAGTCAAACTGTTAAGTATTTAAATTTCTCTTAGAGGCACGTTCGGTTTTATTATGTTTTACTTGTAAATGTATCTTTCTAGCTGGGTGTTTAAAAATTATCTTTTGTACAGTGGGTTAAACAAAAAAAAAAAAAAAAAAAAAATAAAAAAATGTGATAAAAGGAAAACAAAAAGTTTCATGACTTATTAAAGATTTATGAAAGTTAAAAAATTATGACCAAGAGCAAAATCAAATAATGTAGCGCTTTGGTTCAACAAACTTAACTTTATATTTATAATTTGAATTGAATTTCATCCGTAGTCGCGTCTGCCTTTGATTCATGAATATAGGATATATTTGGGTCCAATCATCCCAATAAAACTGGATCTTACTTAGAACGTAGGCGGAATATATTTTTTTCTTACCATCTGACTTACAGAAGGCATTAATTTTAAATTGAAAAAGCGGTTTACCCAACGTATATAAAACTGGTGAGTGATCGGTTTTACAAACTAAATTTTTTGTTACTACAGTAATTTATTAACCCTTAAATGCGCAACGTCTTGTATCTTAATGAAAAAAATATATTGAACGTAAATAAGAAAAAAAATTAAAACTGCGTTTTTATTTTTTAAATTTTTTGTTTGGTTTTAGTTTTATTAAGGAAAAACTGGTTGTATCTTATGAGATACACTGAGCACTCCACACACAAAGAGAAACGCATAAACAATGAAAGGATTTTTTAAGTGCAGTTTATTTTTAATATGAATAAAATTAAAAATTACTGTGATTGTATTTAATATAATTCAAATTCATTTAGTTAAATTTAAATTAACAAAACTAGGACCACGAGGGGAGTTAGGGGGCAATTTCTGCCTCTCCGAAACTATCCAACAGAATTAATTCAAATTTAAAACATAGATAGATCCCTACTTATATGTATACATTAGGTATACATTTTGTAAGAAATAGGATCACGAGGGAGGTAGGGGGAAATATCTGCCTCTCCAAAACTATCTAACAGATTCGAATGAAATTTAAATCAAATAGATCCCTATTTAGATAGGCACATAAGCTATGAATGTTTTACAAAATAGGACAACAAGAAGGGGGAACGTAGTAGCAGACGTCAGGTATCCGCTAGTTCTAAATCCATCTTATATCTTAAAGATTATAATAATGCCACTGACCTATCATTAATATTTGACCAATAGTCTCTCGAGTTATACAAGTTGAAATATCTCATATTATGTAAAATACCAATTATCTTTCGCAATTCTAAAACATTGAAGGAACATCTTTCATAGCAAATCGCAAAGTTTCCTCAATTATCTTTCGCAATTCTAAAACATTGAAGGAACATCTTTCATAGCAAATCGCAAAGTTTCTTCAATTATATAATTTTTCAATCTCTCAGGTAATTAGTAACGTCAAGCCTGATACGGAGTAACTAATGATTTGATAACATCAGGCAGAGAGCTATCGCCCTTTAACTCTACTTCCTGACGAATTGCGAATTGCATATTACCCCGTTTTTAGATATTTTTTTCATTTGCAGAAGCTTTTGGATCGAGTAAAACATTTTGAAATTTTAAGGAAAGTAAATCAAATGAAGTTGTACTTGATGGTAAGTCCTGTGAGTGAATTGAGCGCTGATTAGCTGCTGACTCTTGTAAGCTCGCAGTTGAGGAACTGGATGCAGTAGGACTTGATAATAAACTATTTCTAGAAACGCGGGATAGGACGAAGGTATCCGTTCTCAAATTTGGTACTAGGGTATTTGAGGTACAAAATTGTACGTGGACAGGATACAGAAGGGTACTAGCCTTAGCAGGTACTGCAGCTACAGGAAAATGTATTGGGCTTGAGAACAGATTATCATCGTTCATAAATGCAATAAACGATTCATGAACTGACTCTAACGATATTTTCCGATCCTTTCTCCGGATCAAAGTCATTATCAATCAGGACAACATTTTAATTTTTAGAGGAAACTATTTTTGGAATTTAAATTTCATCGTCACTATTTTTATCAGTGCAGTCATAAGGAAATTCTGCGGTGTTTCAAGAAATTTTACATATTTTATCATTTGTCATTTTGGATCTACCAATACGTCTGAACGCATTGCATTAACACAAATGTCCACAAAACATTTTAGTATCTTTCGACCAAAATTTGCAATTGTATTAGCAAAAAACAAAAGGCCCTAATTACAAAAGATTATATGGTAAACACTAAAAGGCCTAACAAAGAGTTTCCATAATGTGCATCATTGTCAATTGTTGAAGCACTGGTAGGTTTTACAAGAAAAATAGAAGACAAATAAATTATTAATAGTTTCAGGCAATACTTATCCTGTAAAATTTTCAAAATGTTAGATAGGGCCTTTTGCATTTAAGGTGACGATATTTGTAATTATAATTAGAATAAAAAATTTAAGTAGCGAGCGAAAAGAACTTATGTCAAATGACTAAACAAGAAGAACACACAATACTAACAGTCTACATAAAACAATAACAGCCAACATTCCTAATTTGTGTGGAATGCGCAATGTGTCTTTTAAGATACAACCACTATATACGATTTTTAGACGAAAGTATAAATCAGACCGCATTGAAAATTTCTGTACGGTTTAAGAACACTATTTCAATCAACATATATTTTTCTGGAGTAAATTCGTGAACAAAATAATGCAAATAAAATTGGGTAAAACTTAGCTTCATTTATAAAAGTACAAATTTTGAAATTTTGAATCTACGGCTCTGTATTTTTCAGAAACGATCCATTTTTGATAAAAAATTTAATCCAGCATAAAAGAAAAAAGTGTTGTTAGTGGAAATCAGCAAAATTTGTTTAGTTTTTTTAATAATTGTGCAAATAGCAGCAGTTTTATTGGTTGTATCTTTAAAGATACAATGCGCATTTAAGGGTTAATAGTCTCCCTAACAAAACTGGTGGCAAATTATGGCAGTCGTGATCGAATACTTTTTTCGATTCGAAGCAATTTTATTTATTTATACTGAACGGATCGAAATTATTTTTTTAGTGTTGTAAAGCATTTGTTTTTGTTTTCACAGCACTGAAATAATAATTAAGATTCGTTCAGTATTGACTGAAATAAAATTGCTTTCGAATCGAAAAAGTATTTGATCACGACTGCCATAATTCGCATTTTTTTTTTTTATTTTTGTAATACAATTTTTTTTAATAAAATAACCCAAATTTCACCAAGTTCAGTTAAAACTAACTATTACTTTAACTTCCAGTTAACAATATGTTTTGGCAGCTATAACTGAAGATGGTGAAATTGGGGGCAAGTCAGTAACTTATCTAAATGTTTTATGTATTTAACCTGAAATTTATCATAAAACAAAAGATTGTGGTCAAAGGACTCTGAATAACTTTTTTAATTTAATAGTAAAATTTGAATTTAAGACTTAGGCTTAATTTTTTTTAATTTCAGTTAAACTAGGTTTAGCTCATTTGTAAACTGATTTGTGCAGCCATTACCAAGTTCGTAAATATAGTTTTGCTTAAAATCATGTCTTTAATAAAATAATAATAATAACTCACATTTTGCCGGAAAAATTTAAGTTTTAGACTACGTTTAACTAAGTTTTAGCTTAATCTTCATCTCAAAAAGGTGCCGTGTAATAAAGCCATAGGAAATAAAGTCATTTGGCCTTATTTCTCATATGGCTTTATTACCACCATCCAAGTCCAATAACACCATAATCGCTTAATAACCAAAGTGGAAATAACGCCATAACAGTTACAAATTGCCAAAAGAATGAGTTGCCATTGTCAAGTGTTGAAAAAATATGGTACAGTAGGTGGAAGGGGCGCAAGGATTTTCTCCTCTATGATATAACAAATACCTGCTTCGCTAACTAAAGCTTCTCTGCATAGCCGGCCTAGGGTATTCATTCGGTTAACCGTCAATCGGTTAACCGATTAATTACTACCCGATTAACTGATCGGTTAATTTCAAATTGGCTTTTTTCGATTAACGATTAAACCGGTTAATTTCAGTCGATTAACCGATTAACCGATGAAACAAAATTTTCAATATTTTGTAGTATTATAACATATTTTTTTGTGTTTTTAATTATTTGTTTCGTCTTATATACAAAATGTATGTGTTTAAAAAAGTGATCTTCATTTTAACGCATTTTCCGCCGACCGGCGAATAAAATTACAATGTTTTTTAATGATTTTTTATCTTCAACATCGATCAACAGGAATGTGGCGAAAAATGGGTTAAATGTTTGATTGCCAACACCTTTTTTTTGTTTCACGTACTTTTTATATGTATGTGTTTAGTTACTTGTTTCTTTTCAGTCTTTAAGCAGAATTAACCGAAACAATTAGAAGTGTTAAAATTTAAAAAAACTCCAATGGCATAATGGAGTATTTTAAAGGTTTAGAGAAATCCTGGAAAAGGACTGAGAAATTAGATATTCATCTATGATAAGTGAAAGAATTTTCTTCCAAGTCAAGTCAAGTCAAGTTTTGTCAAAACTAATGAAAAGAATCGCTTTAATCCTAAAAATTTAAACCAAATTACTTTTCTAAAAGATTATTTTATAAGATTGTAACGTGCCGTTACAAACTAACCCTATATATATACATTTATTACTAATATCATAAAAGATAAGTAACCCCACACCTTGAATACCCTTACTATTTTTCTTACTTCTGTGAATACCCTTACTGTTTATCTAAATAACTTTTTAATTTTAGAAGTCTCATTTAGTTTATTTTCTTTTTGAATAAATAGACAAGGTTTGGCTTAGAACAAACAGAGTAGAAACTGATGCTAACCCCAGTGTTTACTCTTAGTAGCTTGAAATACTTAACCGTAGTTAGTCGTATTGAGCCGACCGCCAGCGCCCCCGAATTTCGTTGGTAACCGACTTGATCCGAAGACATATTTATCGTAGTTTGCCCGAACACCAGCGCTCCCGCATTTCGTTGGTATTCGTAACCGTAGTTAGTCGTATTGAGCCGACCGCCAGCGCCCCCGAATTTCGTTGGTAGCCGACTTGATCCGAACCCGTATTTATCGTATTTTGCCCGAACACCAGCGCTCCCGCATTTCGTTGGTATTCGTAACCGTAGTTAGTCGTGTTGAGCCGACCGCCAGCGCCCCCGAATTTCGTTGGTAACCGACTTGATCCGAAGACATATTTATCGTAGTTTGCCCGAACACCAGCGCTCCCGCATTTCGTTGGTATTCGTAACCGTAGTTAGTCGTATTGAGCCGACCGCCAGCGCCCCCGAATTTCGTTGGTAGCCGACTTGATCCGAACCCGTATTTATCGTATTTTGCCCGAACACCAGCGCTCCCGCATTTCGTTGGTATTCGTAACCGTAGTTAGTCGTGTTGAGCCGACCGCCAGCGCCCCCGAATTTCGTTGGTAGCCGACTTGATCCGAACCCGTATTTATCGTATTTTGCCCGAACACCGGCGCTCCCGCATCTCGTTGGTATTCGTAACCGTAGTTAGTCGTGTTGAGCCGACCGCCAGCGCCCCCGAATTTCGTTGGTAGCCGACTTGATCCGAACCCGTATTTTGCCCGAACACCAGCGCTCCCGCATTTCGTTGGTATTCGTAACCGTAGTTAGTCGTATTGAGCCGACCGCCAGCGCCCCCGAATTTCGTTGGTAGCCGACTTGATCCGAACCCGTATTTATCGTATTTTGCCCGAACACCAGCGCTCCCGTATTTCGTTGGTATTCGTAACCGTAGTTAGTCGTATTGAGCCGACTGCCAGCGCCCCCGAATTTCGTTGGTAGCCGACTTGATCCGAACCCGTATTTATCGTATTTTGCCCGAACACCAGCGCTCCCGCATTTCGTTGGTATTCGTAACCGTAGTTAGTCGTATTGAGCTGACCGCCAGCGCCCCCGAATTTCGTTGGTAGCCGACTTGATCCGAACCCGTAGTTAGCGTATTTTGCCCGAACACCCGCGCTCCCGCATTCCGTTGGTGTTCGTCACCGTAGTTAATCGGCCGAGCCCATCGGTCAACTAACGCCTAACATCTAGAACCACTTACGAGTCTCTTCACCAGATCATCACCATCCTGCCGCAGTCCCGCACCACCTCCACCTGCCCGTTCCAGCACTCCTGCTATCACTACAGCCCATCAGCCACAAGCCTCAACATTCGCTCCCGCTTACCGCTGCGCAGAACCGACAGACAGCCGTCGTAGATTTAAGTATATTACGTAGATTAAGGTTTCGTAAATAAAGCTTTGTTAAAATTATTGTAAACGAAAATACACGAAAACATCCCGTGTTTCATTTCAAAGGAAGCAGACCTTCGAATTGACCCTGGACAGACTGAGTCATACCTCAGCTGGGAAAGTAAACTGCGTTACAAGATCTCCTTTAACTATTGACATAAAGTCTTATGTCTTAAAATAATTACAAGAAATACATATATATCGTCGGCTTAATATGCCAACCGGCTAAATCCACTTTTTATGTAAATTGAGATTTTGAGGCCGTGTGGTAGAGAAAGATACTCCTCATCGACCAGCATGAAGTTTTTCTTCAATTTGAGTCTTGCAGTGTGTTAAATCAACTATATTTTTGGTTTTTCTCTTAAGCTGTACAT
The DNA here is from genome assembly GCA_930367215.1 of Pollenia angustigena. Classification (NCBI taxonomy): domain Eukaryota; kingdom Metazoa; phylum Arthropoda; class Insecta; order Diptera; family Polleniidae; genus Pollenia; species Pollenia angustigena. The sequence continues at coordinate 169,043,341 of OV884059.1, read as the reverse complement.
ATGAAATAAAAAAAGTTTTTTGTCTCTCCTGAAAAATGTGCTGAAATTGAATTAGCAAGTTTGCACATTAAGCCAACGATATGACTGTTGTGGGCTACCGCTTATAATTTAGATTTCTACTGTACAGTTATGACGAAACAATGAACACAGCATTAACATTTTTATTTTGTTTGAAACACAACACTATTTATTTTAAACAATTGTTTGCTCGTTTTGGGTCCAGAATTGTTATAAACAATAAACAATTAAGGCATTTTTATATATTGAAATTACTTCATTTATAAAAAAACTTTATTAATCGGTTAACCGATCAAAAACAAAATTAACCGATTATTAACCGATTAAACCAAAACCTCGGTTAATTAATCGAGCGATTAACCGATTAAAGCAAAAGGTCGATTAAATGAATACCCTAAGCCGGCCTTCGGTCGGGCGCATGGATTTTCTCCTCTATGGTATAACAAATATCGACTTCGCTAACTAAAGCTTCTCTGCGTAGTCGGCCTTCGTTAGAAAACAAGGCAGATTTTAGAACCTTTACTAAGTGAAACCGGTACTTGTTATACCATAAAGTAGAGAATTCTTGCACCCGGCCCAAGACCGGCTATGCAGAGAAGCTTTAGTTAGCGAAGCCGGCATTTGTTATACTATAGAGGAGAAAATCCTTGCGCCCCAAAGGCCGGCTATGCAGAGAAGCTTTAGTAAGCGGAGCCGGTTTTTGCTATACCATAGAGGAGAAAATCCTTGCGCCCAAAAGTGTTTTCGTTATATTTTTAATATAAACACCCAGAGAAAAAACAACAAAACAAATTTTAAATAAATTAGAATTATATTAAAATAAAAAAATTTAAATGGGAAATAAGGCCATGTATGGCTTTATTTCACTCCTTACAGGGAAGTAAAGTCATATGGTCTTATTGCTCAATGGATTGAGAAATAAGGCCATATGATATTGTTTCCTATGGCGTTATTGCACGGCACCTCTCAAAAACCCGACCTTAAACGTCAAATTGTAGCTTTTGGCTTGCAACAAGAAACGTAACGTCTGAACGTGTAAAAGTTTTAGAAGGAACACCAAAAGTTAAAACGAATATTGTTTCATTGTAAATGCTTACTTTCACTTTAGTGACAAAACCCGCATTCTGTAAAGGCACTAAAGAAGATATATGTACACTCCCCGCCACATGAATAGGGCACCCCTTTGTACTTTGAACAACTGCAATTTTCTCTTATATTAGCAAACAATGACTTTATGCCAAAATGCACAAATCATTATTATTTCAAATTCTATGAATTTTTTTTTTTTTTTTTAATTTGAGATTTTTGAAGTGGCTGCTCTATACATCTTATTGTAGCTTTAGAACGACATACTCGATTTTCTTATGCAATTTGCCGAAAATTTTAAATAACGCCAGATTTAAATCTTTTTAATTTTATATTTTGAATCAGCCATTAGTTTTGGAGTTATTGAGGCACAAGTGGAAAAATTTCATTTTCTTGTTTAATTATAAAATTCTTGAACTCAGTACAGTGAACTCGTAAAACTGCATCTTTAAGAATAAAATAAATTTTATTTAATGAAAATCCATGGATAAATTCGAGTTTTTTTCCCCCGATAAAGTGAAAGTACCTAGTTTTTAAATTTTTTATCGCAAATTTGTGTAGAGCAACATGTTGCAAAACATAATTCAAACATGTTGCTCTACTTTAACAGAAGCTGGAAAAAAAAATAAATTTGTAAGGAATCTTAATAATCGATCCACAAAATTGCTGAACGAAACAAAAGAAGTCGAAACGTGGTAAAAGTTTTGTGCCGCACCATGAACGCTAATTGCTATGTTGGAGGTCTACAAGAAGCATTTCCTGACTTTAAGAATATTTTTGGAAGCTTAAGAAGTTTAAGAACTATAAAAAGTACTTGTTCTAAAATTCAATAATATATCTTGCAATTTTGTCTGTGGTTTAACAGGCGGTGCGCTAAAGGACCCCATGAAATATGGCCCAAAAAGTGAACGGTTGTTTGTAATTTTTTCGTTGGGGTGTTTGTAAATTTTTAGTGGAATAAAAACTGACCCCCAATAAAATCACAATTTTTACTTAGGGGATATTTTCCATTATCTAATAAAAATTTAAATTTTAAGAAATAAAAAGTTACTCTTAACATTTTTACACAAATTTTATGTTAAAGTTACTAGGGAAGTGGAGAAAATCCTTGCCGGTTATGCAGAGATGATTAAGTGAGCGAAACGGGAGTTTGTTTTTTTTTTGGGTTAAAATTCATTATAAATTTTGAGTTGATTTTCCATAATGAAGAATTACCCCGCCCCAAATTAGGGGCATATTTTACTTTATTTTTAGGTATATTGTAATTTTTCATTAAAAAGGGCCATATTGCATTATGAAACATAGCCCCAATTTCGGGGTCAAAATTTATTGTTTGTGGCCATTTTTCCTAGGGCCATATATTGCAGCGGCGCGCCGGCTTAATAACAAAATTTATATGAATTTACAGACAGCAGACTGATCAAAGGACGAATATTTTAGAATCAGCATCGAAAGTGAATTTGTATTGTTAGTACATACTTAATTCAAAACAAGTTTTATATTATGCTAAAAATAGTGGAGGATATTAGAAAAATAAGGGAAACAAATCTAGAGTTTCTTAACGGTTTGTCAAATTTTAATAAAATTTTACATATTGTTAGCTCTGTTTGTCCCTGAACATTACAGGAAAACAATTTTGTAAATATATTTTAACAAGAAAGCTATAATAATACAAATTTTACAAGTTTTTCACCCTGCCCACTGTGAAAACTTGATATCTTATTTGCATGTACATTAGAGTGGTTCAATACTCTGTAACGTATCTTCCTTAAAATGTGAAAGGAACATGATGTTAAATGTTGACAAGTTTGAAAATTATTTAGCACTTGCTTGGACTTCTTAATATTTTTAAATTTAAATTTAATTGTTAATTTTAACATAAAGCCCAAAGAAGCCTAATGAAGGTCGTCCCTTTTGAGAAAATTACATGCAATTAACTTCACTACCAGTTAAAGGATATGTATGTCTTATGAAAGTGGAACATAACCTGTAACTGGAATAAAAAAAAACAAAATTAAATTTAAGCTAGAATTGCGTAACAGGAATAGAAAAAACGATACAAAATAACAACTTGACTCAAAATGCAAATTGAAAAATTACTGAAATATATAAGCATATTATAGTTAATATTGAACATTGTGTTAAGCTTTGATCATATTATGCTTATTTCTTAACGATAATTGTATGGAAATTATCAAGAGTTGGTTATTTATAATGGCTAGTTTCAACCATATAATAAACCTTTTTAGCCATAATATGAAAACCTAGAACATTTGTGTTGTTTAAATCCAAATATATTATGTTGCTCTTAGAATGTCGCTACCACATACCATATTTTTGCCTTCGTGCATAATGTCAGAAACGTTTTAACCAGTGTTCGAAAATAAACACTAAATATAATTTCTTAATGTTCGGTTCGGTAGATTTGTGGAAAACACAAACGCTAATAGTGTTTGTGTAGAAAATCATTAAAAAAAATAGCGTTTCCCTGTTAACACAAAAATATTAATGTTTTTATCAAACTCAATAAAAGATATGAACATTTAATTCCGTTCGGTTTTTTTTGAAAATCCACAAACTTCACTATGTTCGGTTCGGTTCGGCTTGTTAATGTTCGTCCATTTTGGCCGGTAAAAAAAACCAAAATTTTTTTACAAAAACAAAATATTAAAATATAATGTTTGTCTACAGTATCACTACAATTGTTCTGTTTTTTAACGAAGAACCGAACATTATATTATGTTCGGTTCTTTCTTGAAAATAGTTACGAACGGTATTAAGGGTTGTGTATGTCTACACAATCACTAAAAAAATAGATATCGTTCCTGGGTGTGTGAGCCGAACTTTAAATAATGTACTGTTTATTTTCGAACACTGGTATAAACAGACATAAAAAGGTGTTTTTTGAGGCTGCCAGCAAAATCGCCCAAAAAAATTTGTGAAAAATCGCCAAAACGAATGACCCAACTTGTACAAAAAATGGGCCAAAAATGGTATGGCAAAAAAAAAAAAAAAAAAAAAAATTAAAACTCAGCCAATTTTTTTTTTCAAATTTTTATTTAATTTTACTTAGTGTTCATAATAGAGCGACAATTTTTTCTTCGGAATCATACACATTTTCAATAAAGAAGCCGTTGGCAAATTTTGCTCAGAACAATTTAACGTATTTACCTTTATTTTAAAACATTTGCGGTATTCACAAGTTGTGATAACATGTTATCAGGTTTTAAAATATTGTTGTTATTTTGTAAACAAAAAGAGTCGTAAATTAAAAGAACTTGCTTGCTATGTTCATTGTACTGTCGTAATTAATTTCGGCTTACATCTGAATTCAATATTATAAAAATATTTTTATAATTCAGTTTTAATTGACCTTTTACAATAATATTTTGATTATTTTTAATTTTAAGCTCCAGGTCTCTTTTTTATATAAAAAATATTAATTTATTTAATTATTTTTTCGATATTTATTTATTTATTTTTATATAAAATATTGTAAATTTAATTTCTTGAGGATGCTAACCAAAGGTTAGCGAAATATCGAAAAAATAATTAAATAAAAAAATATTTTTATTTTAGGTAAATATTTATTTTTTATATTTGTTTTAAATCAGCTGATTTAAATTCAAAATAGCACTCTGAATAACGAGGGTTTGTTTACAACAGTCGCATTTTTTCATGTTGTTATATTAATACATATGACTTAATGAAACTTTGTGAATCCCCCAATTATGTTAACATTTTTATTTAAAACTAAACAAAATTAATAAAGACGCCAATTTCCATTTTTATAAAAATTGTTGCTGAAGTAGAAGAAGTCTCAACTTTAAAAAAAAAAACTATAGTTACATTTTTGCTCGAAAAATGAAAGGAAAACATATGAAATACTTTGCGAAGAAAAAAGATAGAAGAAAAAACGATTGTGGAAAAATTTAAATTCTTACAAAGTAATTTAAAACCTTCATACTTACTTGGGTTGCGGTCATATGCCCGAAACTAAAAATTCCGTATCCAGTCTTAGGTCGTGCCCAATAATTTTCTCCTCTATGGAATAACAAACGCCGGCTTCGCTAGGTTAAGCTTCTCTGCACAGCCGACCTTCGGCCGGGCTCAAGAATATGTTATAACAAATATGGACATCGCTTACTTAAGCTTCCAAATTCGGTCGCGCCCGGCCTAAGGTCTGCTATGCAGAGACCTTACTGCCGTTATTTTTTGCTATTTCATTGAAGAATTTGTCAAAATAAGAAAACGACGCCCAAAAATGTTTCTAAGCTATGTTAATAATGAATAATTACGAAAAATTGCTTATAAAAAATTGGGTGATATTTCCGCAAAATGACCCAAATTTTTGTGGAAAATTTTTGGGCGATTTTTCATATATTACTTTGGGCGATTTTGTTTTGGGTCATTTTGCTGTCCGCCTTTTTTGGACCACTCTAATGCACATCCGCGTTTGTGAGTGTGTATTGCTGTTTCAATATAAGTTGTGTATGTTTGTTTGCATAAAACATTCGTATGAGAAAACGTGCTACTTATTTTAATGAATTTTGTTTATATTCAACAAAGTCAATGGGGGACTAAGTTTATACGGCTGACTATAAACTGCAATGTTGGGATTGTGGTTGGTTCCACTGTGGTGGTTGTGCTTTTCTCGTTGTTTTATTATTGTTGTAAAAATAAACGTAGTACGTAAGTAGACGATGTATTATTTAATGTTGACTTTTCTGGCTGTCGTTTTACTGTGATATAGTTGTGTGTTTGTGCGTGTAAAAGAATGTGCGTACTATGAGAGTGTGTGTAAGTGTTTGCCTTTAGTAAATTATTTACTCAACACAAGCAATAACAATTTATTTGGTGTTGTTAATAGGTTGTAATTATGTGACAAACTTTTTGACAGCCAACCCTTTTTCATTCTCATTTTTTACTTCTTAGCTAAAGGAAAGTTTTGTTTTTGTTCTTCTGCTTTTGCATAAGGATGCTTTTAGAATTTTGTAAAAAAAAAAATTATTATTACAGTACGACTAGAAGTTATTTGTTGTTTGTAGTTTTTTGCTTTGTTTGGTTCTTTATATGAAGGCGAAAGAATATTAAGAGTGGTTGGCATTGTTTAGAAAACTAATGTTTTAGATGTTTCTGTGCAAAGCGAAAACTTTAGTTTTTTTCTTTAATAAAAACTCCAGCATAACTATTTTTAAATGAATTTATGATGTGTTAATTAAAGTTTTTGGAAGGGTCATAATTGTTGTTTTAGTGTTTCGTGCACATGTTCTTAAAACAAGAAAATTTTCGAGTTAAAGATTAAAATGTTTCTTTCGTATAATAATAGCTGGATTTAGTGTAATTAAAAAGGGTTTGAGAAGAATTATTTGCTTACTGGGAAAATAAATTCTGTATAAGCAAATATTACTACCAGTTTGCTCTCAGCCTACAAAATCAACTTTCTTTTGTTTTTGATTTTCCATTGCACCATACGAAGATTTTTTAACTGTTGATTTCTAAAATATTTGGATTTTCTTTAAGTCATATAAAATACATTATTACTAAGAGGCTTGAAGAAATAATAGCAAATTACACCAACAGATAAAATATAAAAAATTACATCTAAGAAACGCATTTTTTTTTTTAATTTACAAAAAATACTTACATACGCAGAAAAAATTATTAGTAGTTTTTTATCAATCAAAAAAATTATTTAAAAAGCATTTAAATTTAATTAATGTGATAATTGAATCAATTATTTTTTTTTTGTTGAATGAAAATATTATTTTGATTTAATTAACATTTTAGTTGTTTTTAAATAAATTTTGAATTAAATAATTAATTAAATAAGAAAAAATTATTTCGTTTAAAACAAAATCATTCAAACTTGTGAAATTGTTGTTGGAAATTGTCGAAATCAATCAACACATTGTTTGAAACGGCAAAGTTTTTTTTTAACATTTTTTTAATTAAATTTAAAAATACTATTAATTGAGAAAAAAATATTCAATATATTAAATTTTTACAATTTTTAGTAATCAATATAATTATTTTGGTAATAGGTGCAAAGTCAACAAATGGGTTACTTGATTCTATGAATTTGGAACAAATTTGGTGATTAGAGACAATTTTTAATTTTTTCTGTGTACGTAAATTAAAAAATTAATCAAATTTAAAAACATCGAAATTGTGTCAAAATCGTGGAATGTTAAAAAATTAAAAAGAAACTGAAAAATAGTTAAGCGGAATTTCTACGATGATTTTTAAAACGTGTCTTCATCGTTTAAATGCCGCCTTTGATTGAGTAAAAAACTAGAAACTCCTCATATAATAAGTTTTCTCTTAATTTTCACAAATCGTCAGCTCAGAATTGGTTTGGCGCATATGCCAAAAAGTCGGAGTGGAGAAAAACGACAAACAAGATTTACATGAAGATTTCTCAAATTGTACCCGATAGAATTTTTTTATATTTTTACCACTGCTTCCGGTATATGTTTTGAAGAAAAATGCAAATTTTTGCGCACTTTCATAAATAAAGTTAGAATTTAATAGTATTTTTTTTAAAATGGAAAATATTGCTTTGTGCCGCATACGCCACTTTTCTAAAAATTAAACAACTTAAATAATGCAAAAGTAAAAAGAAAATTTAAAACTTAATATTGAGTAAATTTTTATAATAAGCTTTATCAACACGTGGAAGAAATATAAGCAAGTCTTTTATGTCTCTATTATTATCGCTGGAAATAAATGATGGCTTCGATATTTTCAAAACATTTGTCAACAAATTCTCAGGAGTTTTCAAAAAATTTTTTGATGCAGACTTAACCAAAATTGCATTTTTATATTTTTCCTCTTTGGTAGAAGTTTTATAATATATATATAAATCATTATTTTAACTGTATAAAAGTACTTTAATTTTAGCAAAAGGGACTTTTCGAAAGTCCATTTTATTTGCTTCCAACGAGTATGTGCGAAAATTTTCCGGAAGCATTTCCATAACTTTAAGTTTTGTTTTATTATTTGGCATTGTTTTAAGCAAATTTAGTAAATGAAGAGGACTATGAATTTCAATATTCTTTAAGTACCGGTCAATAACACAATGGACACAGTCCACTTCTTAAATTAAAGAATGTTCTGGTTCTGAAGACTTTTGTATTACGGCATCAATATTATTTTGTTTAAAGAACATTTTGATTGCGGTTGCGTTAATTTGATTTTTATTTTGAGGTACGCAAGAACCGCTCCATTATGTCAAAGTTTTAATAAGTGGACAATCTTTTATTAATTCATTTAAAATTTTAATTAAAGCACTAGCAATATTGTTACCACTCCGACCACTATGAGCTTCCGTCAAAAAGGCACAATAAGTAAAAGTTGGTATATATGACATAATAATGGCTGCTGTAAGATTAAACATATATAATTTTCGTTTGTAGTAAAATTTTAAAGCATATCCCTTAGGTAAGCTAAAAACACAAATAATAGCAAACCGTCCACTTGGTTGGATCCATTATAAAACTATTTTTCACAAAACTATTATTTTCTTGTTGTCATTTTACTTTGCTTTTGCTTTAACTACTTTTTTTTCTTACGGCAACGCAGCAAAGCAACAGTAAAATTTATTTTGTATGTTTTTGTATAAAGAATTTGCTGCAATCGCCAAACAATGGCTTGTAGAGCAAAACAGTACTTAAAAAATTTTGAAACAGTTGATATGCAGCAAAATTAATTCTTTATATCTCAGAAACCATAAAAATGTTCGCGAAACAGTTTTTTGATTTAGAAAGAGGGTATTAAAAAAATATATTCCTCATACCTAACTCATTTTTTTTAAAAATGATCGGTAGGTCAAACCAGTAATGAGCTGACGAAATATCGTTAACAAAGAAAAACAACAGAATCATTTTTTTTAAACGCTGAAATCTGGTCAAACAACTTTTAAATACCTAAAACATTCTTAACATTTAAAAAATTTCGAAAATCTAAATTGTTATCCTAATTGATATTTTTTATTTTCGAATAAGTTTCAATGAAATAAATTTACTGACATTTCTTGAGACAACCAGGGCTTGGACTCGTGTAAAATTTACATGTTTTTAGAACAACTTTATACTTTGATATAAATATCATCATATATATACTAAGAATATTTCTTCCACAAAAAAAATCAAACAAAAACAAACAAACAAAAAACGACGTTCTCCTTATCCGAACTCTTTGCAGTTTTACCCTTTCCACCACTTCGATGGCTAAACAGACTATAATCAAACATCAATCTTTAACTAAATGGTATTTTGGTGAATTGAAATTTGTAGTAAAATTATCTACTATTTATTTTCTTCACATATGTATTTCAAGAATGTAAAGAACTCGCTAAAACGGTCGATGCTTAAATAAGAAATATGTTTAATAAAAAATTTAATCAAAATTTCAAATAATCACCACAATGATCCATTGAAATTGTTAGTTCCCAAACTAAAAATTTCGCATTAATGATTTACTTGCAGGAGTCTCTAAAAATTAAAGAAATTTCGAAGAACTTGTAATTTTTTTCGACATCGGGGAAGATCATTAAGAAAAATCAACGGATATAATAAAAACCAAAAAAAAGTTTAATTAATAAAAACTTCAAAAATAGGAATTTGTATAAAACACAAGAATTTAATTTTTAATTTTTATTGTTATCAGGAAAAGTTTGCACATTGCAAAATTTTAGTGAAAATCACATCTTAAATGTTAATCCTAAATAACTCGTAAAAACATAATTTGTATATTAAAGTATAACACAAAGCAAATCTTAAGGAAATATTACCCGTAGGTTTTTTTAATTAAGGGGACCTCGAAGCAAATATTTATTGTATATTTATTATATTAGAATATATTAGAAAAATATATGAACTAAAAATAATTAATCAAATCTTAATCTAATTCTTAAGTTTACGTCCTTTTAATGGCGGACTAAAATTCTCCAAATCACGGTTCCAGTTCACAAAGGTGGTACGCTTTTCTAATTAGGTAAGAGCTACAGTATGTATTCTCTTCTCTTTAAGCGAGAATGGCTTGATATATTTGTGGTCAAAGTTTTTACTGGTAGCACATTGAGGCATTTTTTAACATTTGAGTTTTTTTGCCGCTTTTGGATTTTTTCCATATTGAGGGCTGACGCAGTGCCCCTTTCAGATAGAGTTGTATAGTAGGAGTTTACAATCTCGACTAAGGGCTGAATTTCACCAATGAGTGATTTTATTTGAATACCGTTAAGCTTAATTTTCACATTTAACATTGATCTTGATGTATACCGAAATGTGACGGAAAACGAAAAGGCTGACTGCTTGGCAAATACGCACGGTCGACGTGAATTGTTTCACACATGCACATTCACTTCTGGATTAAGACGGTCCAAGAGAGACAGGGTCACATTTCCCGTGAAAAGGCAGATGGGGAATTTTTGTTTTAGAAGGGGGAACTTAGGGTATTTGTTGGTCTATTTACAGAGCACTGTGGTCTAAGATATCATCGGCTTATTATGGGTTATATTAGTCCAATTTATGCATATTTTGTGAGGTTGATGACGAAACGTCAAATAGTCTGCTCAACTGCTGTCCCATCTTGTACTACCAGGCGGACATTTTTAGTTGAGAAAATACTGAGTCTAACTAAAGTTTATGACTTTCACAAGACAGGGAAATTGGTAAAAGATTCTTGGGGTCGTGGTACCCTTGGCATTCTCTATATATCAATCTGTCTATCATTCTATAGCGAGATATAGATAGAAAAACAGTTTCATCAGCAAAGGATAATGTTTGGTCTTGCTTATTATCTGGCAAGTCTGAAGTATATGTCAGACACAATAGAGTTCCAAAATTGGTTCTCTGTGAGACCCCAGCGTAAACCGGTTGAGGAGAACTAAAAAAATGCCTTCTTTAAAAATAAATTGTCGACCAATCAAATAGCACTCCAACAGCAATTTTTACGTAAGTTTATTTTAAACTTAAAAACCCCTTATCCCCAGTCTTAGTGGTATAGCTGTTCCGGAAAAGAGAGGTGGAAGCTCTTCTTATATTTTGTTTGCTCTGTGAGGTATAATAACATTTTTCAAATGTGTAACAAACATTTCTGTTTCGCCAGGTGGGGCGATTTTTAGTTGCACGTCAAAATTAGCTTAATTTTAGCTTAATAATATGTATCGCAAGTCAAATTTTTTTTAATCTATGACTCGGAAAGCAAACATCGCAAATATAATGAAAATATGTACAAAGTATCAGAAGTATGCACCCTATTGAAAATAATAAGAATCGGTCGATAATTCTACCTAGGCCCCATACAAAAATCTGTCCAGAAAAGAGTCGTTGTTCCGTCTAACTATTTTTATTATTTTGGATTTTAATTTAAATCAGGCGCAAAAATATATAATTGCAAGTTAAATTATGTATGGGACACAAGTAACACTTCGGGGTATGGTTTCCTTATAAATGTTAGTATTGATATTAAAATTGGTTGTGATACATTTTATAATAGCTACTGTGTCTAGCTAGGTCCCATGTTAACCCCCTCACTACGATCACTTTTAAATACAAAAATCTTTTATATATATATATATATATATATATATATATATATATAGTACATTATATAACTATATAGTATTCGATATGAAGCATTCTTATATGTCTTACATATTTTTTTTTTTTGCCGAGTTCATGATTGCCCATAAATCCCAAACAGGTTAAACTCTCAAAAATTTGTCTATAAATACTGTGGCGTAGGGTTTCATATGCTCAATATTTAGAATTTAAATTGTTAACATTTCACACCATTTTTCTCTGGCTTTAGAAATTCAATTTTAATCCTGTTTTTTCTCCTATAAACAATTGCACTATAATGCATTTGCCATTAATTTACAGCAAAATTTTGTTGGTTATGACATGCAACAAGAGAGATTTACGACAAGAAAAATTACAACTAGTGATTTTCCATTAAATTACACACTCAACTAATAACAGCGGAAAAGATTTTTTAGTTTTTATTCCTATTTTCGGTTAGAAAAATAAGTTGGTGGCAAAAGTGTGGTTTAGTTATACAAAAATTGCAATTTTATAGTTGACTTGCATAGTTGATGCTTCAAATGCAAAAAGCCAATATAGAAATTCAGCGAGAAACATAAATTGTTTGCCAAAAGTTAATGAAAAAAATTTTGGTTTTCTTGTTGCTGAATTTGTAGATCGTTAAACATAAAAGTATGAGTAACATTATTTTAATGAACAATTAAAAGTTTCTCATACGCCTCGCATGTTCAAAACGAGTGTGAAGTATGTATGCCACACTAATGATTTCCACTTATGTTTGAATGTTGAAGAATGTAAAATGTTACGCCTGATCCCCTTAAGATGTTTGCTTAATTCTTATTTTAAAGGACGAGAGTTTAAGACAGTGGGACCAGAGGTTCCTATTAAAAAATTTAGCAAAAAATAGGAATTTCTGTATAAACTGTTGCTTTCATATGTTCAAAACGAAAAATAGAACATTATGAGTAGCATATTATGTGCTCTTTTTATAAATGTATGAATCTTAAAAATGAAAAAAAATTGTTTCTATCTTTTTAAGAAGAAGAAATTCCAAGTTCCATTTGATATTTAATAAAAAGTTTGCTTATAGATTTTTTCTAAATATAACTGTTATAGAAGAGTTAACTTGATTAAATTTAAAATCGATTAAATATTGCTCTTAAAAAATTCCTTAAGAGAAGGCTTAAAATGTTTAAAATTATATTCTTTGCTGCATTTTGTACAATACTAGTCAGGCGAAAATATGTGTTTTTGACTTAAACAAGAATCTTATCTATAATTCAAAGTAATACAAGGGGAGGGGGGAGGTTGCTTTTAAACCATCAGAGATAAGGCCATGATGGCTTTATTGCTCAATTGAATGGGAGATAAAGCCATAATGGCCTTACTGCTCAATCATTGAGAGGTAAGGTCATATTTAAAATTTTGCGAACTGAGAGATATAGCCATATTTTTTTCCGCAAATGAGAGATAAAGCCATATTTTTTCAGAATATTGTTATGCATGGCGTTAACATTCTGTAAAAGGGAAAAGCCTAAGTTATCATTGAAAAACATTTTTTTATTCTTGTGACGCACGCAGGAAAACTTTATTCAGCGAAGCCATCTGCCGCGTCCTACTGAAGGAAAAAACCCCTAAGCACGGCCGCAGGCCGCCACGCATAAAAACTTTAGTATGCGAAGCCAGATTTCAATACTTTACTTTAGTGTCTCCGGAACTGAAATGAGAGATAAACTCATTTTATAATATTGCTAATGTGAGCTAAGGCCATGATGGCTTTATCTCCCATTCAAAAGGAAAAAAAGGCTTTATTCCCCTTTTAAATGAGAGATAAAAACATCATGTCCTTATCTCACATGGAATTAAAGCACTCCCCCCCCCCCAATCACAATTGTTCATTTACTTTTGAACAATATTCCAACAAAAGCTTTGCGAAAAATTTCCAAAACTGTTATATATACGTTTATATGAGAAAGAAAACAAAACATCTTTAAAACAAAAGTATGTCGGAAAACTTTTCTGAAATGGTTTAAAATATGTGAACTAATAAGGCCTAGTTTTTAATTGTACATTAAAATCAATCTATTTGCATGGCTTTGCTCAGTATATATTTCAAGATTAAATTTGGATCTATCAAAAATTTAAGCCTGGGCAAAGGCAAATGGTCTTTGTCTGAATCCCGCTAAATCTAAGTGCTTTGTAATTTCCAGAAACAATACACAAATAACTATTGAGCCGAATATAATATTGAACTCGCAGCAAATAGAAATTGTCAAAAAGACTAAATACCTTGGCGTTATTTTCAATTCTTCACTTACGTGGTCAGATCATATAAACGCTGCTGCAGAAAAAGTATTTGCGATGCTTTGTTCGCTTTGGGCAAGTCAGCACTCCACACCGTTCAACATACGTTTGCTTTTGGCTAAGACATATCTTATTCCAGCAGGCAGCGAGGTTTTTGCAAGCTGTGACCAAAAAAGCACCAGGAAATTAACATCTACATATAATGCCATTCTGAGATATGTCTTCAACTTAGGACGTTTCTCACATGTTACACCCTATGAAAGTAAACTTTATGGAGTGCGTTTTTCTGACATGGTAAATATTCGATGCCAAACTCTTTTGCATAAAATTATCTATACTGGTGTGCCGACTTATCTATTTGAGCGTGTTACTTTTACGCAGTCAAGAAGAAATAACAATCTGATCCCGATAAGATGCAAGAAGTTAGTTTCTAAATGGCAGTTTTTCGTTCAAAGTATTCGTCTTTGGAACACACTACCAGCACCTGTTCAATTTACTAGTAATGCAACGCAGTTTAGGAAATGTATTTTTAATTTTTATTCCCGTACTTGAAAATGTGTTATCTATTGTACGCTTTTGAATGTCTTTATATTTAAAATTGTTTGATATATTACTTTAATGTATTAATTTCTTTTATATTAATGTTTATTGTTAAAATCTTTTATTGTGGGACACATAAGAAATTGCTACGAATTGCTTATCCTGAACTATAGTTATAAGACTTTAAGTCATGTTGTATAGGAATACCAATAAATAAAATTAAACTAAGCAACAATTATTTCGCTGTTTTTTGATGTTATTCACCAGAAAAATACTTCTAATATATATTAAAAAACATATTCCGACTAAAGAGGCTAGAGGGAACACCTTTAATAGACTTTCCAGGCACATCTTTGATATAAGATTCAAACCGGAAGGTTCCGATTTCTTTTCCTTTGTATTATTACCAGGTTGTTTCAAGACTTGGTAAATATTTTGGCACTTAGTCCAACAACCACCCTAACATATAGTCCATAAGACGTACGAAAGTTTCTGTTTTTGTGAAGGTGACAAATTCAAAACTTAAAATATGCAACACTACTACAGTTTTAATGGATGGGGCAGCGTATTTCAGGCTGAAAAATTGGCGTCTAATCTAGATAATATTCAACAGGAAGAACTCTTATATGAATCTTTAGCGCATTACAATATTTTGTCTCAAGTAGGATCCAATCTCTTAAATTTTTCTTTAAATACTGTCGTGTAGGGTATCATATGGTCGAGCTTGACCGACTATACTTTATTATTTGTTAACTATTTGTTTAAAATTTTTTAATTTATTTAACCGATAAAATCTAATCGCAAATTAGGCTTAGTTTAGTCAAAAACAACAAGATTTTGCTTGAAAGCTTTTAAGTTGTAATATATTTTTGAAGAGTAAACGGGCTATTACATAATTTGTTTTCTTTGTCGAATAAGAACAAAGTGGGTTCTGCAACCTATAACAAAATTATGTCAAAAACTTTTTAGCAAATTACCTAACCACAAATTACATACTTTCTCTACAGTTTTGCAAACCTGCATGTAGAACACTATACAATAGCATGTAGAATCAGCGACAAAATTGGCATTTTCATCGATAGCCAGGCGTCTTCAATGTCACTAAAGTCATATAAAGCAACGTCCATTCTCGTCAACCAGTGTAAAGAAGAACTATTTAGACGGGGCAGCATATCTGACATTACCTTTGGATTTGGATCCCTGCGCGTAGAGACCATTACGGTAATGAACAGGTAGATGGGCAGGCCAAGACTGCAGTCGCTCTTGACGTCTCACAGGGTGGGCCAGTCGCAAGACCCCTGGCGAGTATCAGAAGCGAAATCTGCAGAAACTATCCGGATATGGCTGACGATGAATGGAAGAAACTAGATGGCTGCAGGACCACCAAAGTAACGTGGCCCACATACGACACAGGTCGCTCTAAGTGACTTCTCAACTTCAGCCGCAGAGATATGTCGAGACTGGTTTACACTATTAAACTTTGTATTAATACATGTCAAAAATTCAAGTAATATGACAAAGTGCGATAGTGTGAATGCCATGTGTCACGAAAATGACAAGTATTATGAAAAAAGTTTGACATCCCATACGAGTTCATCGTTTTTGAAAAATTTCTAAACAATAATACTTTTCATTGGATCGGGGTTGCATTTTATTTCATGTGTGAGTGTTCATACTTTGTGTGATGCAGTGAACACACACTGTCATGTTAAATTAGATATTTTGACAGTCGCAACAAAACTCCTTAGATTTCAATCTGAAAAAGTATTATGGAATACGTAAGACTTGTGAGATAGTGTAATCTAGCCTTTACTGGTCACTGGGCGATTGGTAAGCACGCTATGAGACGCGGTCTCCTTTTTATTAAATGCTGTCGCAGCTGCAGGAAACCTGGAACGAAATAGACAGTATTTTTTTTTTGTGCTGTGTGATTGCCCAGCGTTTAATTCAACACGACATGGATTATTTGGGAATCACCTCTGCAAGGACTCTCTGATATATCGCGGGCGAAACTCGGCAACTTGCTGAAATATCACAACGCAACGGGCTGGCTTTAGCAACCTCAGTATTGCCCTGGGTAAAGCTTGATCAAGGCTTCCTAATATTTACGAGTTGTATGGTTGCAAAACGTAGTCACTGTCGACTCCACTTGCAGCATGCCTAGTTCCGGGCGTGCTACCACGTTAACCAACCAACATCTACAATGTTTTTTTAACATTTTCTTGGGCCTTTAATTTTTTCTAAACCTTCGTAGAAAACTCTTCCCTTCAAGAAAAAAGTTTAAATGAAATCCATTTTTATTTTTCATTTCTTGAAGGGTTATACACAGTGCTTGCCACTGTGCCTCAGTTTGCAATTAGGCATTTAAAAACAAACTTTAATTTTTGAAACTTTTGGCTGCCTTTGTTGTTGTTTGAGTGCATATAACGTCTTGTAAAAGAACTTATTTTCCCAATTTTTGCCCCAAAACTGTTGACTTTTATTGTAGTACACACAGTGGCAGTAGTTAAAATAGTGGCAGTTGCAAGTGCGCCAGGAGTACAAAGTATGAGTTGTATTTGTGTAATGTTTGTTGGTTTAGTTTAACAAGCAAAACGTGACATCACGCAAGTTTATAAAACGCGTTATAAAGCCACTTCAAATAACAAATAACCAAAAAAAAATTATGCAAAAAAAAAAATAAATAATTGCGCTTTTAAAGCAGAACTTAAAAGGTTTATCTAAATGCTTGCTCATATTAAAAATTTTAAATGTATTTTATGTAAATAATGTTTTTATTTAAATTATGATTGTATTTTAAATTCTATTTAAATCGTTTTTTTTCCATAAATATTTTTGGTTTTTTTTTTTTTTTTTTTTGTTAGTTTTAACTTTATTTTTTTTCTCATTTTTGGGGTTTTTAACATGCTTCAAATATTTTATTTTATTTAAAAAGATTTAAGTAAAATGCTACAAAAATTAAAATATCCACAAACAAAATTCTATTCATTTTCGTTTTGCTTTTGGCCATCATATAATGCATAGATGTGGTCAAAGCGTTGAGCCATAGATGATGCCTCAAACTGATGTTGAATATAGTTTCATTTCATTGTGTTGGAGGGAAATTATTGTGTGTGCATAAATGTAAGCGTTTGTGCGTATATTTATGTATTTGCACAAAAATATTTCAAAACAATTTCTCTGTTATAACACAAGTGGCTTTTTTGTTATTCTAAACAGAAACCGTTATTACCAAATAAATACATCACAACATGCCATGGACCGGTATATGTACTTTTAAGCGAACGTATTAAGGGTTAAAAAAACGATGAAATGGGCTCTTTGCAGAAAACGTGAAAAGAAGAAAAATTATCTAAAATAGATTTTAAAATTGCGGTTGTATTGAAACATTAAATACTTAAATGTTAGTTTAAATTTTTTTACATTCTTTTTCAATTAAGTTTACAGTGAACAATTTTTAAGGATTCATAAAACAAGTTTACAGATTCTTAATACAGGACAAGGCATACTAAGTAACGTTGTTATTGTATAAATTATTTAACTGCCTGGCCCACAATGTCGAAAAGAACATTTCTTTCGCATATTAATATTTAAAAAAATAATAAAAAACTAAAATTTGTTTTCAATATAAATATGAGAAAGAAATGTTGTTGTCGACATCGTGGGCCGGGCAGTAAATTTTCTTTCTGATTCTATGTTGGTTTGGTATTGATTGATTTTTGTTTTGCATCTTTTCAATGATTGCCCAGTATTGAGTGGCATTCACATCAAATGCAACTTGTTCGTCGGTTTGAAAAAGTATGGCCAATAATCCTTTCTTAAAATATCGTTCATGTATTGCTCAAGCAATACAATTTTGTTTGTACACCTCAGTGACTATTGAAGTTAAAATCATTAATTTTGAACTTGTCATTAACAATTTTTTTTTTTTTTTTGTGGGCTTTAGTATTGAAACGACGGTTGAAACAACAGCTGAGTCTTTCCATCATAAATTTCCCAATCCTTTTAACCTTTATGTGCTCGGGATTGTGAACTTACGTTGGCGGTCGAATGCCTACATTTGTAGCAAATATGTATTTGTATGGAAAACTATGTCCACATATCAAAAAACATAAGTAGGAGAGTGGTATACTTTAATGAGTATTTGTAAAATATAATCAGGTCAAATAGGCAAGTACACTAGGCTTGCCAGATCATAATCGCCAAAAAGCGTGACATTGAACAGAAAAAGCTTGATTTTTCTTTACAATTAATATTTCGGTTAAATTGACAAAAAAAAAAAGTTTATATTATTTATACCCTCCAACACAGGTAGACATAAGTTCGTTTTATATATAAGTTTATGATTTTTACAATATTGATCTAATAAATGCGGAGTTGATTTAACGAACCCCGTCTATTCGTCCGTCGGTTTTTCTGTCAGTGTAAACGTAGAAATTGGTTTTCTGAAGAAAATATGTATTAATAAAGGCAGGAATAGCTTGCAATTGAAATTCGGCCATATCGGTCCACAAATGTCTGTGATAACCGCAACAAATTACAACTGCCTCTAATTTTTACCTATAAAACTTAACTTTTGAAAGTCTTGTTATACATTATGAACTTTATTTATATTTATATTATTAACTGTCTATAAATGATCTAGTTATAGACAAATAACTACCTCTTTCTTCAAGAAATCACGGTTTTGGTACAGGAACGCCCGCACAATATTGGATAGAAGGATCTAATTTTACTCCGATACTTCGTATAATATCTGTTAACCACAAATGGCTTTCTTAAGCCAATATTAATATATATTGGTATAAATGAAAAACAAAATAGAGCCTGATAGTCCTGCTATACATTCTTCCTCTAACAATTCAAAATTCCTTGGCATAAAAATTCCCACCGCTCTTCCGACAAAATACATTATAACTGCAGCCCATAAATACCAAATAGATCAATAATTGTTATTGTTTCTTGATTTTCTTACCAATTAAATGGAACAATTTTTAAAATTCCGGTTTAGCTAGGCAAAATCAAGCCAAATCAAGCCCGTCTGGCAAGCCTGAAGCACACGCATGCATACACAAACGTGCACAAGAAACCAAAAGTTAAAAAAAAAAAAAACAAAACTACATGTTCGATTTGCCCTATTTAAACAAATTCGAGTTGAGTTAAAGAACGATGTGAATTTCCATACATTTTATATGGTGTCTACTTTTGTAGACTACCTGCCAAGAGATGGTCATTTTAAAATGTTGGGCCTGGGGAGTGCTCTAAATAACTTTGTTAAGGTGTAAGTAGCCAAAACTGCTTAGAACTGATTTTTAGGAAGCTACTGAAAATTTCGGAACCCGTTGTTGTGGAATTTTTTTTTTATAATTCAACTTTTTCTGCAAAAATGCTACAAATGTAGACTACCGAGCACATAAAGGTTAACGTTTATTCTGGAAGCAAACAAAACATTTTTTCATTAATAAAATCTTAACAATACTTATGCCGCACTCTGTAGAAAAACCTATTTTATTAAAATATTTTATTTTTATAGAAAACGTGTTAAACACTGACACATCCGATGTAAAATATTGTATTACGGAGATGTCCGATAGCCTGTATCTACAGTAAAACACCATTTGCAAGAACTTTTAAAGTTTTTGCTCTAATTTTGGAATTTTTACAAACGCTTTTTAGTTATTTCTCTTATAAAAATAACGTGAATTAGAATTGATAAATTAATAAGTTGTCTTTTTTATTTATATGGCTTTATGACAATGAAGTTCTCTTTAACAATGCCATTTAAAATATATGCCATCGTTAACAATGTTGTCGGCAAAAGATGGTTTCCGCTCAAAAAAAAAAAAAAGACTGCTTTTCTTTTCAGAACAGAAACGACTCAAGTCAATCTTTTGCACCTTCGACCCAAATGCATAGAAAAAATAGAAATTGATCTCATTTAATAATTTGGGATATTTATTAAAAAATTAAAATTAAATTCGCACGAGAAAACAAAAAAATTGTACAAATTAAACATTTATTTCACTTGATTAAACGCCTAATTCGCTTGATTAAACGCTTAATTCACTTTATTAAATTTTAAATTAAAACTGATTAATTATTAATGCTTTAATTTGAAAAACATTTTGGAGCATTTTGTCTGAGTGGGAAGTAGTTCAAACAATCTTTACTAAATTGGAGAAAACAATTGAGAGTAAGACAGGGCTAAGCCCGGGCGAGCAACGTTGAGTCTCTCGTTTTCGGAACTGTGCTTTTTCTAAATCATTAACACAAGGACAACATTTTGATGGCAAACACTGCTTTATGCCTGTTGGTATATTTTTAAAGTTTTTTCTTAATTTGATGTTGGCTAGAAAGCTCAAATGTCTGCAGTTTTAAAAGAGAATTAAAAAAAAGTTTTGTTATATGAAAGAAGAGTAAACAGCAAAAACTACTTCCTTAACAAATTACATCTGTTTATCACAAGGCCCCTGATAATAGCTTCAGTCCTTTCCCCAAAATGCATTGTGCAAAAATTTAATTCCAAAGTACCTTTATGTACGTTAAAACTGAAATGCGCGTTCATCCACAAAATATGGATTGTGAATGTTAAAAAAATTTACGATTCGTGAATGGTGTGGTAAGTACTTCTGTTGCCACACAATTTTTTTTTAAGTTTTTATTTTTCAACTATTTTTCCCAAATACATATTCCTAAATATTTTTGTTTATAACAACAGCAATCCAAATAGAAAGTTTTAATATGAGTACGATTATTGAAGTGTGGCAATGTCTAAGAGGTTCTTTCAAGCGGAAAAAATTTCAAGTTTTGTTTTTTTTTTAAATTGAAATAAAAAGTCGTTAACATTTTCACCCATCAAAGACAGCAAAAGCAGATACAGACATAAATTAATGTTTTTATTAAAAATTTTTTGGTTTAAAATCATACTTAAAGAAATTAAACTAATGAAGTTGTTTAAAATTGACAAGAGCTTCGTACGTACGAAAACATATTTTGGGACATGAGTAAAACCATTATAATAAATTTTGCATTTTATTTTTTTAATTGTAGTAGCAACTATATTTTATTGTATGTTTTCTTTTTTTTTTTGCTGATATTTATAGGAATTTTCTTGTTATTGCTATTTGGTTTATCCAGTATTAACCATAGTCCCTGCCAACAAACTGTCAGCAAAGTTATAAAAAAAAACAAACAAAAAAAAACATTGTTTCGTAAAGATAAATAAATAAACAAATAAATAAAAAAAACTTTGCAGAAAATAACGTATTTGGTTAGGTCAAGTATTGAGAAACCCTACTAATCCTGTTAACTTATTATTATTATTATTATTATTAATATTTATTTAATGCAAATTAAATTTACAGAAAATGTATAAAGAGAAAAGGACTGGCTGCCAAGGCCTTCGCCTTTAATAAATTGAGATTTTAGGTATTTACATAGATAATTGGTTACAAAAGAATATATAATAAAAATTTTAAAATGGATTATAATTTGTTTACTACGTCCTGAGGTAGATGTGTTTTTAGATGGTTATAATCCAAGTTCTGTATGGATTCCGTTAAAGATGTTATTTGGTTGTTATTGTTGAAGCAGGATAAGAGGGGTGATCCAAAGTTAAGTTGTTGCCGCAGTTAGGGCATGTTGGTTTTGAGGAGCTGTATTCGCGGGTAAATTTTGAGTGTCCTAGTCTCAGCCTTTTAAACATTTTTTGTTGTTGTTTAGTAAGTATTTGTTTTTTTTTTATCAAATTCAGTGGATAGTAAAAAAAATGTTTCACAGAACGTTTCTTGTTATGTACTGTCTTTAAATGGGGTAATTGTTGCCTGCAAAACTGACCTTGATTTAGCAGCTAGCCAACACGTGAAATTTTTATAAATATAAACGAAACTTTGGCAAAAGGGTAGGTCTCCAATACTAGAGACAAAAACCCGTTATTTGGCGTAGTCATGCCACCTGTTTATTTCATTATAGCAACAAATACAAACACTTGTGTAATCCCGTCAACTACCGAATATTATTTAAGCTTAACCAATATTTTGCTTTGGTATTAATAATGCTCGCTGGAAACATTTAAAATTAATCGAATTGATCTTAAAATCAAGGTTAAATAGCGACTACTCAACTATACTTACCATCGGATAAAAAAAAAAAAATACTTTTTTTCTCGGTAAAGCTGCCTTAACGCCAAAGAAAATCGATTTTGTCGCTGAAGATCTTTAGAAAAATACCTAAAGATAATATTGATTTATTCGAAATCAAGGACATTAAAATTTATTTCCCAGTGTGGAGTACGATTTCTTTAACAAGCTCCTAAGCTTTTTACCCTCTAGAATATTTTTTATTACGACTTTCAGAGTTTTGCCCAATTTTCAGGATAGTTTTTAAATCTATATTAAGTTAATTTTCATATAAACATAAATCGTATTTAAATCGAAAATAAACAGTACATTATTTAACGTTCGGCTCACAAACCCAGGAACGATATCTATCTAGTGATTGTGTAGACATACACAACCCTTAATACCCTTAATAATGTTCGGTTCTTCGTTAAAAAACAGAACAAATCTAGTGATACTGTAGACAAACTTTATATTTTAATGTGCTATGATGTTTTTTTCGTGTGTGCATTTTGTTTTTGTAAAAATGTTTTTTTTACCAGCCAAAAGGGACGAACATTAACGAGCCGAACCGAACACATTGAACTTTGTGGATTTTCAAAAAAGAAACCGAACGGAATTAAATGTTCACATCTTTTGTTGAGTTTGATAAAAACGGTAATACTTTTGTGTTCGAAAGATGACTAACAAGGAAACGTTATTTTTTTTTAATGATTTTCTACACAAACACTATTAGCGTTTGTGTTTTCCACAAATCTACCGAACCGGACATTAAAAAAACGATATTTAGTGTTTATTTTCGAACACTGATTTAAATACAGATTGATTTTTTTAATTTTATTTGAAAAGTCTTATTTTATTAAGATAAAAGTATGGTAACACTACTAAATACAAAAAAATAGCATAAAGCAATGTATTTATTTATTTGCAAGGTAGTCTCAAAAAACAGCTGAATGTTATTGCTTTGCCTGTTGTTATTGTATTATTGTCATATTAAGGCCGCCTTGCTAAGTTATTCCAATAGAAACTTATGTTGAATTTATATGTACCACATCGTTGAATTCAGTTTTATTAAATGTGTTCTAATATCAATTCTCAAAATTGGCCATTAAACTGTTTTTGTCCACTTCCGTCGACATTTTATTTGTATAACTTGAAGTAAAAATGTTAACATAAAGAGCTTGTGCCATAGCTATTTTTAGAACAATTGTGATTTTTTAGTTGAACTGTCGATTTTTAATTTGAAATTTGAGTTGATCAAATTTAATATTCATAAAATTATGTTAACTGAAGGAAGGAATTTTACAACATTAAATTAATAGTGATAAGTATTGTGGTTATTTTGTTGACCTATTTATGGTTTTTAATCCAAATTTTTAATATTTTTAATTAGGCTTAAGTTCATGAAATTTAATTTTTATTAAATTATTTTTATGAAGAAAGGAATTTTTACAACATGAAAATCAATTAAAATTGTTATTGACAATCTTTCATTCTTGACCGTGGCCGGGGCATGTTTGACATGCTCGATCGCAACCACACGATATACTAAATAAATTTTAATTTATTTCATGTTGTAAAATTCCTTCTTTGAGTAAAAAAAATTTAATGGAAATTAAATTCGATGAACTCAAGCCTAACTAAATATCAAGAATTTCAATATTCTTCTTTCCAAGAGCATCTTGTTATGGTTAAAAATCAACCATACTAATATAAGTGGTAAAAATCCAAAACCAAAACATGACCGGAGGCAACTATAATAAGAGTGTTGCTTTCATATGGGGTACTAGTTTAACCATAATAAATTTGCCGTTGACTATATAGCCATCCGATAAAGTACCTATAATATGTTTGAACATTTTTCGTTGAAAATAATTTTGTTGGAGGTGACCGTATAGAAAACTGTATATTTTCTGCTTGCACCTCTGCTAAGACTCAGTTAAATTTGGATCTCTATTCCACTGTATAGTGTACTACCGCGAGCTTAAAACCGTTTATCCCTTTCCGATATCGACACAAACATAAGGACAACATAGATTGTTTTTTTGCCATTTTGTAGTGTCTCTTATATCTTCAAATAAATAAACTGAAAACACAAAAAATACTTGTTATTGTATTGCAATAATATTTATATAAAAAACATTGACAATATAATACCAGTATGTACATTCAAATACTATTACCAGAAGCACTAAGCCAAAATATATTTTTATTATTGAAATAAAAAAATGCAAACTTAAATTTCATTTGAAATTATTTAACAGAACAATCCCAAAAGTTCCACCTTCTGCAAATTTAATATTTTATTTGGTGTCTTATTTGTTGTACTTATTGCTTTTCCGGTATCATTAAAAATTTCCTCCCTATTAAACAATTGTTTGCCAAAGAAAAACAAATCCAAAGCAAAAAATAATAATAAAGTAAATAAAAAAAAAGGAAAATAATACAATCAAAGTTAAAGAAATAGCGGGCGTAAAACTTTCTAACAACTTTATGTGAAGAATATACAAAAAGCCAGTATCAGGACGCAGTGTTGCTTAAGTTTTTTCCTTTACATTTTATTATTTTCTATTTGGATCTTTCACAGAAAATACTCTCAGACATTTTGCTTTAGCTAAAAATACAAAGAAAAAGTACGTGGTACTTAAAATGCGTCTCATTGCTTGTTCGCTTGTTGCACACACAAACAGACAATTGAATGGTACGGTAAGAATCAACGATGCAGAAATCCAAATAAATGGAGAAACGTTTCCTTTTTTGTAGCATTTCAATAATATAATTTCCCTGTAAGAAAAAAATTATTTTCTTCAACCTGAAAGAAATTATTGTTGGTTTAAAGAAAAAAGTTTAAATAGGAACGTAGAAACCTCATTGGTTTGATAACTTACACTTGTTGCAAAGATTTATTTAGAAAATTTTCTTAAAATCAAATTATTTTTGTGGCATTTAAGACTGAATTTGATTGTGTTGAAAGTACCAAGCTGTAATTACAAATCAAAACTTATATTTTATAAAAAAATTTAAAAGTTTGAAATTTTAAAACTTTTAGATATTAAATTTTTAAGATTTTGTTTCTTTATTTAGTTTACCTCTTTGTACCCACACCACAATAGTGGAGAGGATATAATGCATTTGTGCTGATGTGTGTTACACCTTAAAATATTGGTCCTAGACCCACCTTAAATTGTACCGATCGACTCAGAATCACTTTCTGAGTCGAACTAGCGATGTCCATCCGGCTGGCTGGCTGGCTGGCTGTCCATGTAACCTTGTGCGCAAAGAACAGGTCGCAATTTTGGAGATTAAATGATAAAATTTGGCACAAGGACCAAGCCTGTGGCAAATGGGCCGAATCGTGGGACCACGAGGGAAATTTCTTCCTCTCAGAAACTATCAAACCGATTTCAATGAAATTTAAAATGTAGATAGAACCATATCTATATGGACACAAAAGGAATGCATTTTTTTTTAAATAGGACCACGAGGGAAAATAAGGGCAATTTCTGCCTCTCAAACCGATTTTAATGAAATTTAAAACATAGATAGATCCATACCTATATGGACACCCCAGTAAAAACTTCGCCTACTTTTTCAAATTGAATAGCTTCTTTAACTCATTATTTTGTAGCTTTGTTCTATAACTACATCTATAACAACATCTATAACTACATTTTTCTGGATGTATTCAGGTAAACAAAATAATGACTTACTTTTAAATGCGTTCATTTTGGGACATGCCTTGTAAAATTCATTGGTTCTTTCAGTAGAATTGTAAGTAGTGCTCTTATGTTTTCCTGATTACTTAACACATTATTTTGCAGGCGAAGTTTTTACTGGGATACATATGTAGGTATTTTTGAAAAAAAGAAGTTATTTCCAAACTCATTTCTACTTTCTTTTTGAATCCATACAACGATCCGTTAATCCAGCCTTCTGGCTGTCCATGTATACCTTGGATATATGTTTTAATTGTCATTAGGACCAAGCCTATTAAAGATTGTGAGAATCGGTTCAAAATTTCATAGCCCTAAGCTTCATTCCAAAAAAGAGTATTTTTGCCTATAAACCATCTTAAATTTTGATATTTAGGTTAAGTGCCATAATTTCTTTAAAAATGTTATTCTATTCCCCTGAAATTTGCTGACAATAACTTTTTTTAACCTAAACTAATCTCGCGAAGCTCTTTGCTTGTCTGCAGGAAAGAGTAGTTCACTACCAGCTGGCCTACCGGGGCATGGCAAAATGTTGTGTTGCTAGAACTAGAATTGACCCCCCAACGTAAAATCACTTTGAACAAAGTCGACTGATTATAAAATTATTATAGTTAATATTTTTTAATTACTTTTTTGGTTTGGTTGTTGGTATTTTGTTTTGTTGGTTCTCTTGTTTGGTTGTTAAAGCAGTGCAAACAGAGTAACCATAATCAATATTAAAAATTACACTTGAGATGAAACAATATGACCCGATTTAAACGAAATCACACCTGATATCATAAGAACTTAAAAAAAAAAAATAATTTAGATTGAGTAATTTTAAATAAAAAAAATTCATGTTTCTGATAGAAATCGATTTTGAAAACGGAACGATTTGAAACCGAAAATTTCGTTTTGGATATCTTTAATAATTTATTGCTTTATTTAGTTTTTCCTAATTTTATATTATAAATGTTTATTAACTGTATTTTGGGCGATTCTATTTTGACGGGTATATACTATTGTTATATATTTACAAGAATTTATATGAAACGATCAAATAGCCACAAGAGAGCTTTAAAGTGCATGACGGGTGCAACCAACTTGGCCAACTTTTATAAGATCATACCACAAAAACACAAAACTTTCTTAATTTTTAAATTTTTATTGTATTATTCTTTTATTAAACATCGTAGAGAAATATAATCCAATAATATGAAATTTGCTCTTTAAGCCATGACGGGTGCAACATGCAATGCATTTTCTGTTCTCGCCAAATCTATGAATCTTAATGCTTCGAAGTGCACAACAAATTTATGTTTAAGCTTACTTACGTCTAAAAAAATTATATTATTATAAAATATAGATATTTTACTTCAAATTGGCATCAAAATAGTATCAAATAGTGTGATTTGAAAATTGATATTAAAAGTTGTCGAGAATAGAGTAGCCCTTTTATTTAAAAATGTTTGAAGCTCATCACACTTTTTAAATACGATCCTTTTGAAATCGATCGGTTTTCATCACATAAAAACATTGAACAATTAATTTACAAGGTTTCTTTAAATGTGCTAAATTCCCATTTCATACCATTGATAAACTGAAATTTAGTGTAGAAGGGATAAGTTATTCCTATGCGCATTTCACTGGTTGCTTAGGCCAGATCGTCAGGAAACTGCATCCAAACTTTTGAAATTAAAACTAAGGAACTTTAAATATGGAATGTAGAACTTAACATTTAGCTTCATATGCAGTGAAAACACTCTATAGTGGACAAATTTATCCATTATTGAGAGGTGTCCACTTTAGGGAAGGTTTAATAAAAAATAAAAAAATAAATGCACTAAAATTTGTTGTTGGAGGATAAACCATTTTCTATGCGCACTTCACTGGTTGGTTAGGGCAGATCATCAGGAAAATTACTCCTAAAAAAAAAATTTTAAAAGACATTAGCAAACAAAACAGCAAAGTAATTTGGAAATACTCAAAAAGTCTTATTTGCAACGATATTTAAGCTTGAACAAAATACCAAATTATATTTTCTATTTTATTATAAATTTAAAAAAAAAAAACAGACCAGCCGTGAACCAGGTGTTTTAGCCTAATTCGGGTACGCTGAATCCAGTGGTGGTAGCCGTTTTTTTGGTTAGCTTTTGTTTTCTGGATATACTGTTATATCGAAAATGGAGGAGGTTGCGCAACATATATTCGCGTTGCTCAAAAACGGTTTAGTTTATTGAATAAACTAAAAAAACCGAAGCTCCGCAATAAAATAACCTTAAAAAAGCTTAAAGGTATTTCTTATATCCGCATTCATTTTTTTACCAAAAACTTCATTAAAAAATCATAAACAATTTAAAGATGCAGCTGTGCTTATAATTTTTGTAGACAAATAAAAAAACGAATTTGCAAAAAAAAAAGCCATAAGTGATTAAAATCTGTTCACAACTTTTGATTTTATTCAAAGACGAAAAATTTCCATTACATTTAAGAATTTCATAAAACGCAATATTTGTATGCCTCCCTTAAAAGTGGTGATAAAGGGCAAGTATGTTATTTGAAAAGGTTAAAAACAAAAAACTAATGGAGGTCGGTCATACATTTAATCCTCCTTGGCATTTATGGGACTTTTTCTTCAATATATTTCTAGTCTGTAATGAAAATTTTGTATAGGAGCTCCAGGTTTGTTAAAAACAAATGATGGCGATATAAAACAAAGTGGGATCGGTCATACATTTGACTCATCTAGGCGCTAGGCTCTTCAGGAGCCAAATTTAAGATTTCCATTAAACTGTCATATTTGTATAGGAGCCCCCCCTAAGGGGTGGAGATATATGTATGGCAGTATGTTTTAAGAAAATGTTAAGCATAAATAACTAATGAGGGTCCGTCATACATTTATGTCTCTAGGGGCGATTCCTTGGCAGTTATGAGCCTTTTTCTTCACTATATTTCTAGTCTGTGTTGACAATTTTGTATGGGAGCCCCCTTAAAGAATAGAGATAGCGGGTAGATATGGTAGAAACAAATTATATTCGTTTGACTATTCTTTTTTATCAAACGCACACAAACGCAAATATTAAAGCTGAACTGACGTGTGTAAGAAAAAATAGTCCTAAAGAAAAAACTCGCATTTATGCTGCTGTTTGCTCTTTTTTTTTTGTTACTTTTTGTTAAATATGAGATTTAGAGAAAACTTATTAAGATAAAAGTTGTTGGAAACTTCAATTATAACCACTTCTTTGAAAAAGATTTGTATGTAAAATTAATATTTTCCGAGTTATGAGTCATAAAAGTTAGACTTAACGATTTTTCTCAAATTTTGGAGGGTGTTAGGGACGGTTTAGCCTTCACCGATTGTTCTTAAACTTTTTTTTGAGTCGTTTTTTATCAATACCCACCGAATTGGTAGATCATGGAAAAATAGAAAACAAATATACTCCATACAGTTAACGACCACCCTAGTGTACAATCTCTAAAAAACGTGTCTTTATATACTGCAGTGTGAGGTAGCAAACGGTGGGACTTGGCCGACTATATTTTCTAACTTGTTTTTTTCTAAGCTTTATGCCATTGTGTTAAGAAACATTGAATGAAAAAACGTATTTCACTTCTTTTAAAATACACTATATTTAATATATAATCTAATATGCCATATGAAAAAGTCAATTCAGTATATTATTACTAGTATTGATTGCTCTTAAAGTTCAAGCTAGCTTGTCATTAAAATCAATGACTAAGTAAATTAAATCCAAATTCATATACTCCGCAAAGTACAATTAAGTTAATAACGTTATTAAACTTTTCTTATGTTCTCGAGCACACAGAGACACCTTTTATTACCCCATTATCAACAAACATAAACTAAAAGTTACCTTTGTATTTATATTTTACTATAGACGAAAACAAAGACATATCGACAAAGCTAATGACACTTTGGCAAGTTAACAATTATTAGTCATCAAAAATAATTTGCTAATAATTTAGGAAAGACAAAAGCTACAAAAGAAACTAAAAACAAAACTAGTTTTTTCTTTCGTGTTTAAATAAAAATCCATAAAAACCCTAACTAATAAACTACAGACAATAAGTTGTCGACACTTTTATTATACACATTAACACAAACTCTCAAGTCTAATATTTTGAACTTAAATTGATAAACTTTCAACAAGTTATTGACGTTTTTATTGTTGATGTGGTTAGTTTCTTTTTTCGTATTACAAATTCGACAACACTTAATAACTCTTTCAATAAACCTGGCTATGACAGCAAAATTTTTTTCCATTATTTTACTTAAAATTAAATTTTACTTTTTATGTGTGTGTGTGTGTGTGTGTGTGTGTGTGTTTTGTGGTGTCCCTTTTGTAAAAAAGTGTGTTTATTGTTTTTATGCAGATTGAAATCATTGAAAAACACGTACGTGACACTTTCGTTTACCCACACAGACACTCACTCACTTCTACCCACTTGTACTAATACATACATATGTAAATTGTAGTCGACAAAAATTAAAATTCAATTCATGTGCTACAATCAAATTTACAAATGTGTGTGTGTGTGTGTGTATGTCACTATGTATTTATTTTTGGAAATAGATAAGCTCGCAAGCATACATTCACACACAACCATATGATTTCGGGGACTTACTTGCAACTCCTGTAGTCAGCGTTGCCAAATGTGCAGTTTTATCTATTTTTTGAAGTGCAGATGCTGCTTTTAAAAGAGTTTTTTAATCCCTGCAGTTATTTTAATATTAATTAAATAATAAGAAGTAGGTAGCATTTAATTATTATTACGATTAACAAACATTTATTCTATTGTTATAACTTGTTTACTCTTTAAAAACAAAATATTGCGACATACTGTGCACTTTTATAATAATGTGCTGATTTAACAACACAAGTGATTCAATGTGTAGTATTTTTTGCGTTGTGTTGCGAAAACAGCACATAAATGAAAATTTTTTTGCTTCCACTGAAATGTTTTAAATTTTGAGGTTATACCATTTTTATGATGCGATATGTATTTCTTTATAAATAATATAAAAAATTGTAATTTTTATGCTTCTGTAATCAGTTTCTTTACTTTTTTAAGGAGCAGTTTGTTTTCATAAAAACAGATTTTTGTTGGATATAATCAGTTTTTTATGGATAAAAATGTGGCAACACTGCCTGTAGGAGACACCAATATTTTGTGGTCGTTTAGCCACTTTAAATTCAATTAGGTTTGGTAATGAAGGCTGAGTTGACGTATTTCCTGTTAATTTATAAATTGCAGGTCGAATTAAATTTCTTAATATTTATTTTTATCGTTTAAGGTTTCAATTCTTTTAAACAATCATTTTTTATTTGAGGTAAAGTTGAATAAATCCAGGTATTTATTTTAGGTGGCATTCGACCATTTTCAATATAAGTAATCTCGTATAAAAAGCAATAATGATGAAACAGGACTGGGGCTGAACGGTGTTTGCCATACAGTTTGACATAACATTTTTCCAGAAAAAGCGTTCGTGAAAAAAAATCTATTTCATTTTGAGAACGTTTTTCTTATGTATTCTCATATAGACACCTATTCTCGTAACAATGCTACCATACTTTTGTTGAATTTCATTCATTTTGTAAACAAGGAAAAATAAGAACAAAAGATAGAAACAAGAGAGATAATTTGAAGTTACTGCCAACCTTTTAAATATGGGCTTTAGGATTTTTGCCTGAAATTAAAGACTCAATTCTGTTTTATCATGTATGCTCATTTTCGAAGGGGGGTCTTATTTTATGGTGCAACTATTGTGCCATGCCATTCATCTTATCAGTGGTACATTTCTATGAGGCCTAGACCGCAATTTCCATCATACCCATGTGAAGATAGTGAGTTCAACCCTTGTGTTAATACCCACCTAGGATTAACACAAACACGTTTGAACTGCTCAAAAAATCAACTAAATTCTGTTTCATACAATTACATAAGCTTAGTTTCCAAAGCGTTAGTATTATAATACGGGGAAGTCTCACTTACATATCATGTATGAAAAAAATGTTCAACTGTTATACTAAAAAATAATGTCCGGTATAAAAAGTTTAAAATTTTAGCCATTGTGCAATACAAAGTTAAAAAATTATATTTTAACATAAATATAATTTAATACGCCTTTATTCCTGCTGTTAGGTTAGAAAAGTCTTAAAAATATCAGGTTAATGGACCATTTGGTCCATATAAACACCTAATGTAAAAAACAAGTATGGAATATCCCTATTTGGCTTTTTTTTATCAACATAAATTAAATATGTAAAAGACAATTGTGGGATGCCATGTTTTCGATTTTTGTCGTCAAGAAACACAAATATTTGCAGTTCAGTTTGTGTGTTGTTTTCAATAGTTCAGACGTGAACTGTGGGACCGTTGGCAATTACTTCTTCCAATGTCTTACAATTGTCACGAAAATGTCACCATTGATAAGCAACTGGTTTCATTCAACATCAAAACCAAAAAAGTATGATTTGAAATTTTGGCTAGCGGTGTACTCTAAGGCAGAGGCCACGCAGTGAGCGGCTAAGCGTCAAGCGACTGAGCGAAGAGCGTCAAAACGTCAAGTTTGAGCGGCAAGTGGCTTATTACTGAGCGTCACTTCTGAGCGGTTAGTTGTTAAAACGCCATTGTAAAGAGTGGCTTGTTTAATGTTATTACGCGGAAACGGTATTCATAAAAATTTCATGCGTTTTTGAGGAAAAAATTGCAGCCTGTTCGTCGATTTCGAGCGAAGACTTCGTTCGCTTAACTTACATTTAAAACAAAAACAAATTAAAAACAAGTAAGAAAGTATAGTCGGTAAAGCCCGACCATATGACACCCTACACCACAGTATTAATAAACATATGCTAATGTGTCCATATTAATATGGCTTTATCTATGTTTATAAACTTCATTAACATCGGCTTGAAAGTTTGTGAGAGGCAAAACTTGTGTCCATATAAATATATTTCTATGTATGATTTAAATTTCATTAAAATCGGTTTGATAGTTTCTGAGAGGCAGAAATTTCCCCCTATCTTCCCTCGTGGTTCTACGATTCGGCCCATTTTCAATAGGCTTTATCAAATTATCTTCAAAATTGCAACCTGTACCCTGCGCACAAGGTAACATGGACAGACAGCCTGCCATCCACCGGACGGACATCGTTAGTTTGATTCAGAAAGAGATTCTAAGTCGATTGGTCTAGGACCAATATTTTAAGGCGTTACACACATCGGCACAAATGCATAATACCCTCTCCACTTTTGTGGTGTGGGTATAAATGTATTGTATTGGGTAGTTTGGTTTCATCCTATAAATCAAGCAAGGGGAATTAAACCATTAATATACAAATCTACCCAATACAATACTGATGTATGTCTGTGAAATCCTTTGATTTGCTGTTGCAAAAAGTTAACGCCAAATTGACAAAACAAAAAAATAATTTCTCGGTCATATTTTAATTTTTAAAATTTGGTAATCTGTCTTGCCATAATTCGGTCGGCTTTGTACGGATGAAATTATAAGCTCCATATTCACTTTTGCCATGTTTATTTTTTGACGCTCAGAAAACAACTAAAAATTAGAACAAGTTTTATTCCTGAGCGACGCCGCTTAGCCGCTCAAAAATTTCGCTCACATGCCGCTTATTTCGTGGCCACTTCAGTAGTATTTCATATGTTTTAATTTTTTGACGCTCATCGCTCAGCCGCTTGACGCTTAGCCGCT
Organism: Pollenia angustigena; assembly: GCA_930367215.1. Classification (NCBI taxonomy): domain Eukaryota; kingdom Metazoa; phylum Arthropoda; class Insecta; order Diptera; family Polleniidae; genus Pollenia; species Pollenia angustigena. The sequence continues at coordinate 169,009,300 of OV884059.1, read as the reverse complement.
CATTGCGTGGCCTCGGCCTAAGTCAGGCTACAAATGGAAAATACAACCATACCTTGGTAAATCTAGAAATGCACAGAATGAACAGAACCAAGGGCAGCACGTTGTATTGGACTTGCCAGAAGGATTGAAAGGGCAAAATATAACAGGCGCTTTTTTCCACTTTTGAATCGGTAAAAAACTTCAGGAAAGGAAACTTACATATGTAGGGTCTTAAGGTGGCGTAGATACTGCTGATCATATGGTTAGTTCCTAAAGCATAAAACGGAAAACGAATCGATGGCCAAACATTGTATTTGAAAACATACTTGTTATGTGTTCTTTAAATGCATACATAATTTTTTCTAAAATCGACGTTTCATAGGCTCCAGCTGAACGGAATCACCAAAATTTTTGCGGAACCTAGCACTTTTCCTGGCTAAGGCGTATATGATGAAATGGACAAGATTTCCTCAAAAAGAATCCTCAGCACAGTTATTGACTGAAATACGGTCACCATGCATAGTTCCAGTGGGCTCGAAAGCGTGGAATTTGCAGTTGCTGTAAGTCTAAGTCTGAGATAAAATGCTCCATTTGCAGCAAGTTTATTTGCAAAACTAACCGAAAAACGTCTTGCTCATCATGCAATTAAAATAATGATAATGAATAATTATGAATCGCTTTGTTAATAAATACTTATTTTTTTAATAAATGTAAAAAAATCAAAAAAACCAAAGAAAATATACTATGGACCAAATGGTCCCTTAACATAAGATTCGTCAATTTATATTTTTCTTAGTCCTGTTTTGAGTCAGAACCTTGAATTTTTATAAAAACCATTGTATTATAAAAAGACCACGTGAGACCATTCAAAAATTACAAAGGAAACAATTCAAAAATTGGAACAAATGGGCCTAACCTACCAGCAACGTTAAAAGATTAAAAATTTATTTTTTTTTTATAATAATATTGATTATTAATACATTATAGTATATGGGTACCTGGGTACCCCGGGTGCTAAACAACGTGGATAAAGTTGGGTATTAATACAAGGGTTAAATTTTGTAAACTTGGTCGCCGTGACATAACATAAGCCTTATTTGACGAGGGCAGTTGCTTAAAGAAAGGTTTTATCTTTTGTTATCTCCATCAATTGTTAACACTTTCGACTCAGAATCACTTTCTGAGTTTATCTAACGATGTCCAATTGGCTGGTAGGCTGGCTATCCATGTAACCTTGTGAGATAATTAAATACAATTTTGAACATAGGTTATTATTGACACAAGGACCATGCTACGAAAATGGGCCGTATCGTTGTGCCACGAGGGGAGATAGGGCGCAATTTCTGCCTCTCAGAAACTATCAAACCGATTTTAATGAAATTTAAAACATGGATAGATCTCTATTCATATACACATACACTCTCGAAAATTTCTTTTGAAATACTGTGGTGTAGGGTATCATATGGGCTTGACCGACTATACTTTCTTACTTGTTAAAATTAAAAAGGTACAAATATTTTTTCAAAACAAACAACAAAATGAAAGAATTTAATGAATTTCCTATTCATTTGATTAAGACCCCATTAAGAAATATTTAGTAAAAACAAACACAATTATTAAATTGAACAATTTCAAGGAAAATTATAAAAGACTTTTAGCCAAGAACTATTTACACACTTATATTATTTAGTACAACAATAAAACTTTCTACTGCTGCATGTTGGATCACCACAAATCCACAGCAACTAAATAAACAACAATGGACAATAACAAAACATATTTTATGATTTTTTTCTTATCCTTACACAACTACACTTACACACACACGCGCGCTCTATACTGCAATGTCATAACATTCCCACAATACTTATAAGTCTTGTCCTCTTTTCCCCTCTTATTTATTTGTTTTTCTTGTACCAATATAAAGTTATTCAAACATTTGCACGAAATGCACATTAAAATGTTAAAAAAACGTAAATAAATAAAAATAAAAGCACATGCATACATATCCACACTTATACACACACTCCTAGATGTAGACACACACTTATTTAAACATAAAACGGAAGTCAATGACGCCATATGCAATTGATGAAGTTATTCAATTTGATGTTCAATATGACAAAGAAAAATAATAAAAGTCCGTCTGCCTGACAGCAACTGCAAGAAGCAGCAGAACAATAGAAATATTCGAGATTGAATTGCATTGGGTTTCCTTGATGGTCAATATTCGTTTACATACACACATGTTAATATCAGCTGTATATAGATACACACACATAATGTACGTAGAAGATTGTGTACGTATATGTAACTTTGTGTACATTTTGATTTGTACAGGAAATTATATAGAAGGCATTTTGGTTTATGGATTTGTGTACAAATTGTTTGGTTTACCAAAATCAAGAGATTAAGTAATTGAAATGATTGCTTTAAAAATGTATTAAATTTATAAATAAAATTGTTTAACTTCCCAATAAAAAATGGAGCTTCGAACGAAACAGGTTTGTAAGGGAGAAACATAAAAGTTTCGCTTACGGAAGACATTTATTTTATATGGCGAGTACCCACTTTGAAGCAATACATTTTTAACACATCAAGTTCATTATTCAGCGCATATAAAAATAGTTGGATGTTACGACCAGCTTTACACACTGAATGTTTTGGTAAAGTTATTTTTTAGTATTCTTCCTTACAAACCTGCTTCATAGTAAGGGAATACCGTAGCACTTGAAATGTTATTTTTTTTATAAAAGTTGTTGAGTATGTCTTATTGCGTAGCGTATAATTGTGAGCTTATTTTTTTTAACTGTACCATTAGTACTTCCCAAAATGATAAAATTTTTTATTGGGTTAAGTGAATATTGTATTTTAAAAAATATTCAATATAAATAATAAAATAGGATTCATATACTTATATAAATCGATATGGTCAATAAATTTATATTTATAAATATATCGAGCCCTAACCGCGAAATTAACGTAAGCGACATCATTTTCAATTTTCTTTATTTTAAATAATGACTTTATTGGCAATAAAAATGTCATGGTCACATAAGGTACCGTTACGATTTTGAAAGCACAAACAATTTTATGGCAAGCGACAAATTTCATACAAAATTTATATGAAACTAGCTGGGACCGGTCCGCTTTGCTGGCCCTTAGTAAAGATTTAAAATTTTATAAAATGTGGACGTGTTTAATTGATTTTCAAAACAAATATATGCAAAAACAATAATAATTTTTATTAAAAATCGCAAAATTTATTTAACAAACGCGAAACTACACAGAAACGCTCCTCATGCCTCATACATCAAACACACACATTTTGGTCAAAGGCGGTGCAGTAGTTTTTGAGTTTAGCGATTACAAACAAACACGTCTCTATATAGATATAGATATAGATATAGATATAGATATATTTATATATATAGATATAGATATAGAAGATAAAAAAAAAAAATTCTCTCCTGTAAAATTTGATTTTTGGCGCTTACGTTATTTTCGCGGGTTGGGCTCGATACATATATCTGCCCCTGTAGACTAGTTGCTGGCTCGATTCCTGCCTGAGACTCTCTTTTACTAAGGCCAGATGGAAATTTTTAACGTTCTTAATTATATTTTTAGGAAGTATTTTTTTGTCAAGAATTCTATTCAAAATCAAGATTTGTTTAAAGGAAACTCATTTCCACGATTTAAGTTAAGCTGAAATATGGTGTTTGTAGTGTGACAGGAGGCAGATATCGTCAGCATATTCCAGGATCGCTAGTTGTTTATTGTATTCCCATTTTATTGTTCTGATTTCTTTGGTAGCATTACGCACAATGACATCAACTACGATGTTGAATAGGAGAGGAGAGAGTACACATCCTTGGCGAACACCAGTTATAACATTAAAACTGTAACTCAGTGCGTTATCGTGGGTAGCTCTGCATTTAGCATCGTTATATAGGGATTGCATTAAAAGAATCTTTTTTGATAGAAGACCTTTGCAGGCAAGTGCGTTCCATATTGACTGGTGGTTAAGGGTGTCGAATGCCTTTACGAAGTCTATAAATATCATATAGAGAGGGGATTTCCACTCGGCGAATTGCTTAATGATTGTATGCAGACTGTTGATGTTGTCGGTGCAAGATTTTTGTGGGCGGAGATCAGCTTGCTCTGGTCTGAGAGTGGGGATCTCAGCGTCTGGAACTCTTTTGCTTATAATGTGCGCGATTACCTTATTAACTGAGCTGAGAATTGCGATGCTTCTGCAGCTTCTGCAATATGTAAGGTCACCCTCTTTGGGGATATTCACTATGATAACTTCCTTCAGATTTGAATCCAGTTCACAAGTCTCCCAACTGTTGAAAATAATTATCATTAATTTCCAAATTGTCAAGTTTTTACCTGTTTTCATAGAACTATTTTAAATTTAATAAAGATTTACAAAACAAGTTTTCTATGACAATTTTCCCTAATAAACGTTTGTTAAATTTAATAATCGTTTAAGAATACGGGGGGCGGCGGGGAATAAATTTTTAAATTTATTTAAAGTTTTCAGTTTATTAAATTTTGTAAATTCTAATTTTAATTTTTGTTTCATAAAAAAAGAGATTTAAATTTTTTTTATTTTCTCTACAACATCTGTCTGTTAATATTATGCTTTCAAATACTCCTTGTTCTATAAGCAATTTATGAAAACACGCAAAAAACTTTCTGGGTGAAAATTGCATTTTTTATTTCCGCCTTAAGGTTATAAACTCGTAACAGATCCTTTATTATGCTATAAAACTTCCGCTTCACTTGCACTTCTTTTCAGCTCTTTTTTGTTATTCTCTAGATCTTTTATTGCATTATGCTGACTTATAAGTTTCAAAATATTATTAAATGTGCAATTGGTAACTTCAGTAAAAGGGGAACAAAAACACAGGAAAACGATATTAAAATACACACTGTATCCAACAACAAGAAAACAAAACTTAAATAACAACAGTTAAACTATAAAAACAGTGAACAATAAAAAGTTAAATTTTGAAAAAAGTTACAAAAGCACCAAAGTCATCATACTCAGCATCACCATTATCAGAAGAAGCGTCATCATCATAAGCATAAGTTTTGAAACATTTGCATCTAGACAACAAATGTCTGGGTCTGAAGGTCTAAGGTGGTTTCATACAAGTGTCGATGCTTATTAACAACAACAAAAAAATACTAAATGAACCACAACGAAAAAAGTAACAAATTATATGACCTTTGTTATCATTTTATATTTAAATTAAAAAAATAAATAACATTCTACTGCATTTTTTGGTCTTTAAGTATCCTTTTTTTTCTTAAGAAATTTTTTCGAGTCTTTAAGAAAGAAAAGCCAAAATATAAACGGAAAATAATTCTCAATTTTATTTTTGCACACGTTTGCACACCAAGATAATCCTTTCATTAAACCGCAATCATTGTTTTATTTAGATGTTGTTTTGTTTTTATTTTATTTTCTTAGATTCTAGTTTAAGTTTTTTTTATCTGCAATGTTTTCCTTCTACTATATACTCTATACATCGGCGCATCACTCACATAAACATATCTAGTTTTTAAACGAATAGGAAAAAATAGCAATTTTCAAATATCTATCAAGCCTTAGATAAATAAATCGATATTTTATTGTTGTTGGCTGATGTTGTTGCTTCTGTGAACGGATGTATATCATCTTATTACTTACTTGACTCCTGCTTGTTATTGTTTCAGTACTCTACATATTGGAATGCAGCATATAAAGACAAGATTTATATTTGGTTTCTCACTAAAACAAGAGAATGCTCTAAGTAAAAAACTATCAACATTTTTAAGATAAGAGAAATAGCAAAAATAAGTAAATACCAATAAGCCTGTACAATATTGTTCTCTGCCGTTGTCAAGAGCATTTCCTCGAAAGGACATTCTCAAGTATTTTCCATGTAGACATATTAAATGATATCTTCTTTTTTATATTATGCTGCTGGTCAGTAGAAACCTTAAAATAAAAACACTTAAAGCTAAAAATCAAAATCTATAAAAACAAAAAGGTTTAAATTAAAGCGGTTGCTTATGTTGATGCTTCACATGAAAGACTACTCAATTCATTTATATGCAAGAAATTGTAGTACATTAAGATACGTTGATGCTGATAAATCATATAAATACATTGGACAGCTTTGCATATGCAGCATCAATAACAGCAGCCAGTCTCAAAGTTAATTTTGCATGCCTTTTGCCATTATTTTACATCTTTTATTGGTTGCCTCGTTCTATTTAACTTTTTAGAAAGTTGTTCCCAAAGCTGATTACCCACTACTCTTCCTTGGCCACAACTTTTAAAATATTTTTTGCCAACTGTGGGTGCTGAGCCATGTTATTATGTACTGCCATTAACTTCTTTTGCAATGTATTTATTGATATTTCTCCTATAAAATTATAATTGATTACACGTTGGTACAGTCATTTTGCGGCATGGAACTTTGATTTTTGCTAATTTGAGGTCGCTAACTTCAAATCAAATCTCCATTTCTCTTTATCAGTAGAGCGATTCTGTAATTAATTTTAACAATAGTTGTCATTGTTAAAAAAATTAAGAAGCAAATTAACAATTTTGCTATTCTGTAGTTAATTTTTATCCATGTTGTTAACAACAATTTACAGAATCACATAATCGTGAGTGCAAACAACAAAACAGGTTGACAATTATAGCAACTGTTGTTATTGTTAACAGTTACAGAATCCCACTACAACTCGACTTTTCGAGATAAACCGTTATGTCCACAATTAAGGCACTTTCACTACATATTTTGGAATAACTTAAAAAAAGATCACCATATTCAGTAGTTTAGGAGGTATCGTTAAAGTTTTGGAAGAAATAACAGTTTAAAAAAAAACTTTTTTTTGTTCTTTAAAAATTAGTAAAAAATAATAATAAAAATGCGACAAAAATCACAGTTGTAGTCTAAAAACTCTTAGTTAAACATATTTCAAAAGAAATGAGCTTTATTTCATTGCAATCCGTAAACATTTTTTGCTTTTGCTCACAATTTACTGAAAATATGCTAAACTAAGAGTTTAAGACTATAACTGTAATTTTTGTCGAATTTTATTTTGATACCCACACCACAATAGTGGAGAGGGTATTATGCATTTGTGCTGATGTGTGTAACGCCTTAAAATATTGGTCCTAGTCCCACCTTAAAGTGTACCGATCGACTCAGAATCACTTTCTGAGTCGAACTAACGATGCCCGTCCGGCTGGTAGGCTGGCTGGCTGGCTGTCCATGTAACCTTGTGCGCAAAATACAGGTCGCAATTTTGGAGACAGTTTGATCAAATTTGGGACATAGCCTATTTAAAATGGGCCAAATCGTAGGACCACGAGGGAAGATAGGGGGAAATGTCTTCCTCTCAAAAACTATCAAACCGATTTTAATAAAATTTAAAACATAAATGGAACCATATCTTTATGAACCCAAAAGGGATGAATTTTTAAAAAAATAGGACCACGAGGGGAGATAGGGTCAAGTTCTGTCTCTCAAACCGATTTTAATGAAATTTAAACCATAGATAGATCCATATCTATATGGATACATAAGCTATACAGTTTTTCAAAAATAGGACCACAAGGGGAGGTAGGGGATAATTTCTGCCTCTCACAGACTTTCAAACCGATTAGTAAAGTTTATAAATATAGATAAGTCCATATTTATATGGACACATAAGCATGATGTGTTTTTTAATACTGTGGTGTAGGGTATCATATGGTCGGGCTTGACCGACTATACTTTCTTACTTGTTTTTTTATTTTCAAAAAAGAATTTTTATTTTTTTAAAAACCAATGTCAGAACGGCTTATAGATAATATTATTACCGAATTTTGGATATTTTTTAACCGCATATGGTGAACCTTTTTCAAGTTATTCCAATAAATGTAGTGAAAGTGCCTTAATTTAGGTCATAACTGTATATCTCGAAAAGACAATCTGATAGAGCAAAGAAGAGATTTGATTTGAAATCAGCGACCCTAAATTTGTAAAAAAAATTTGCGTCATAGTTTTAGGCCGCACAAAAAAGTTCAATTTTGTTCACTTGTGTTAATCAGGGGTGTTCTGGAAATCGAAAACGCAAAACGCAAGAATTTTAAAGATGTTTTTAATACACTTTAATCTAATTTTTGTTATAAAATTCTGTTTAATTTTATTACAGACATCTTATTAAAAAACGATGTTCAAAATTCTTTTGTTCTGCGTTTTCCATTTTCAAAACACCCCTGATTTTGTTAGTTTTTTATATTATATTGATTAAACTTACATATTTTTATCGAATGACCGCTCAAGTAATTTTGATGATACCAAAATGGAAAATGTCAATAAATATCAATATATATGGATATCGAATGCGGTGACTAGTCCCCTTTGACCATGTTCTGACACTCCCGCGTCGAGAAACTTTTCGATTGAAATGTGAGGAATGAAACAAAAATGCCATAAATTGAAAAAAACATCTGTTTTTTCACTTTTACCAATTGCAAAAAGTTTAGCTGTATTAAGATAAATGGCAAACTGTCAAAAATTTTAATAAAGTTATCAATAAAAAATTTGTTATGTAAAAAAAAAAAAAAATGTAAAATTTTTCAACTTAAAATTTACATTTCAAGCTTAAAATATTTAAAGTGTTGCTGAATCAGCGGTTTGTGAGCCAATTCAGCGATTAACCGCTTTTTGTTTGTTTTTTAATGTTGCAACATTTAATAAAATAAAGAAAACCATAACAAAAGAAAAAAATCATGTTTATATTTTTTATAGTTTCCTCTTTCTAACATTTATTGTTTCTTTCTATCAATTCTATATCAAAAAATGAAGTGTCATAAGGGCTTTAACTGCCTCTGTAACATTTTAAGTCATTAATTGCTGTCATGTAAGCAAATTACTCGCAAATTTACAAAAAAAGTGTTTCTGTAAATTTTTTGAGAGAAAGTTCTCGCTTTGTATTGAAATAAACTCACGAATAAAAACGTTGTTAGAAAAAATTTCAACAGTAAAAATTGTATTAAAAACGCAAAATACAAGGAATTATAACACAGAAGAGGTAGTTGTTTTCTTTTAACACAATTAAAATATACAACTGTTTTCACAGCTATTAAGTACTAGTGCTGGGAAACTATCGATATTATCGATAGTCTTAAAATATCGAAAATATCGATAGGAAAAGTATAAATATCAATTTTTTTTTTCTTTAAAATACGGCTATGAAGACATCTAACAGCAGGTATACACACAGTTTTTTGCCGCAAATTTTTACTTGCTATTATTAATTCGCGCTGAATTACAGCAATGAATAAAAACAACAAGCATGGCAAGTGGTATGGATTGATTAGCCGTGCTTTTTACTGCTAATTAAGGGCCTTTAAGTCGAAACTTTTACATGTTTACATAGGGACTGAAATTTCAAATATTTGTGTAATGTTGTAAAAAAAAATGCAAATCCAAAAGCAATTACAAGCATAGGAAAATTCCGCTAGATTGATTATCTTTTTGGGTTTAGAATTTAGAACATTTTTTAAAGTTGCAATGGAATATCGTATAGTCCCTACTTCGGTTCCTTCAGAAAGGTATATACTACATACGAATCATATTTTCAATAAAGTGATGAAAACAACGGACTGTAGCCTTATAAAAAATAATAAATGGGTTCCTGCACAAGTACAAACATTCAGTCGATAGTAATATCGATATATCGATAGTGAAATCTGAACTATCGATATATATCGATAATAGAAAATAATTTTTAAGAGCTATAGGAAACTTAAAAAAATCATAAAAATAAAAATTCATGAAATCTTTATTTGAATCGATAGTACGGTCCATATAACTTAATGTTTGAAGATTATTTCATGCAAATGTTGACCGTGACTGCGCCTCAAATGGTCCATCCGATTAGTCCAATTTTGGCATACTCTTTCCAATATTTCGGCCGGTATCTCATGAATTAATGCTTCAATGTTGTCTTGCAATGCGTCAATTGAAGCGGGCATGTGTGTATAGACATGAGCTTTACCATAGCCCCACAAAAAATAATCTAAATGCGTTAAATCGCATGATCAAGGCGGCCAATTGACCTGTCCCGAACGTGAAATAAAATGTTCACCGAACTCGCCTCTCCATAAGTCCACTGTTAAGCGTACTGTGTGGCATGTGGCACCGTCTTGTTGAAACCTCATGTCGTGCAAGTCAAGCTCTTGCATTTTAGGCAAAAAAAAGTTGGATATGATCTCACCGTAGCGCTCACCATTCACAGTTACGCTACGATTCGCATCATCTTTGAAGAAGTACGGTCCAATGATGCCACCAGCCCATAAACCGCACCAAACTGTGACATAAATAGTGCCAAAGGCACTAAGTTGGCATCACTGTTCAGAACATATGTAAATTAGTGCTGGGAAACTATCGATAGACTATCGATGTTATCGATAGTCTTAATATATAGAAAATATCGATAGGAAAAATATAAATATCGATATTTTTATTATTTAAAATACAGCTATGAAGAAATCTAACAGCAGCTATACACACACAGTTTTTTGCCGCAAATTTTTACTTGCTTTTATTAATTCGCGCTAAATTACAGCAATGAATATAAACAACAAGAATGGCAAGTGTAATGGATTGCTTAGTAGTGCTTTTTACTGATAATTAAAGGCATTTAAGTCGAAATTTGTACATGTTTATATAGGGACTGAAATGTTTTTTTTTTTGTAAAGTTGTAAAAAACAAATGTAATTGCAATTGCGAACATAGGACAAAACAATGAACGACCATTAAAGGATAAGTCCGCTAGATTGATTACCTTTTTGGCTTTAGAATTTAGACAATTTTTTAAAGTTGCAACGGAATATCAAAATAACAATTTTTAAAAAACTGCCATCTAAAATAACGTGCGTATATAGATACGTCTCATATATTCAATAAAGTGATAAAAACAACGGACTGTAGCCTTATAAAAAATAATTTAAAATTTCCTGCAGAAGTACAAACATTCAGTCGATAGTAATATCGATATATCGATAGTGAAATCTGAACTATCGATAAATATCGATAGTATCCCAGCACTAATGTAAATACTGATCTCTAATTTATTTTATTTAACCCAGTACGTATGAATAATATTTCATATTTCGTTATAATCAAATATTGCGTATACGTATAGATACAGTTTATATTAATTTTCTTATTTTTTTTTTAAATTTTCTATTAAAGTTATATAAAATTATCAGTTAAGTTAGTTTTAATAAGTTTTACAAAAATTAGCACACTCTTAATTCGTTGCAACCAACAACACTAACCAAGTGCTGTTGTCTTCCTCAGCGTTTTGCTTTTATTTGTTTATTTTGTAAGCCAACACTAACAAATAAAAACAAGAAAAAAGGGGTTTTTTTGCTTAGTTCTTGTCAATTCTGATTCCTGTACAATCTTACCAACAGAGTTTGGCAAAAATTTCTGCTCAATGATGAAATTGTTTATTGGTGGCTTAAGACAATATTGTTTTGTTTAGAAGAAATAAAAGAGGAAAATCATGATATAAAAGTGAAAAAAAACCAAACCAGAACAAATAGGAAACTGGCAGGAATATTTAATTTTGAAAATTATTTACTATTTTATTTTTACTGCCCTTCTTTAAGACCAAAATCACAAGGTAGTAATCACATTATACAAAATGAATTTTAAACTACAGACTGATTGCAAAGTGTTAATACGTTTAGCAAAATTAAGATAGTTTGGCTGTTTGGATTAGAAAAGCAAAAATATGTTTCATAGAAGGAAAAATGTAACAAAAATTAATTTTATATATTATTTACTTTAAACAAAATTTACTTTAAAATAACAAAAAAAAAAAAAAAAAACTTTCCGACGCTGCTGAAAATTCAGTCGTTCAATTATTAATTAACATAAAGCAAGATTAGTTACTTGAAACTCTTCAAAAAAAAAAAAATAAATAAAAAGATAATAAAAATAATGAGGTAAGAAACGTGCTTGTCCTTCGGTCTTACAACAAAATGCAAAATTTTAGAAAAGTCTTTGTTTCTGATTCTGTATGAACGTCTCAGATTTCCCTTCCAACATAACAACCAAACAACATTTAATGATATTTTGAAGACTTCTCAGCTACTTTAACGTACTTTTTAGTTATAACAATATTTTTTTTTTCTACCAAACTCATTTGTGACTTTTGAACTTGTTGCCTTTTTCGTTAATGTTGATGATGGTGTATGCGTCTGTGTGTGTGCGTGATGTGAAAGTAAGTTGATCGTTTTCCCCCAGTTCTGTTTTCATTTTGTTGGCTTGATGTGAAGTTTGTGCTATAATTTTTCAGGCTGTTAAACATTAACACCTGTTCACGTTTTATACATTTTTTTTACCAAAGATCTTGATGTTGTCTCTGACTTTAGCAGTAAATGATTATTATGACAGGTGACATTTTTCATGTCATAAAAAGTGCGAAAGAGAGAAAGATACTCAAATAGAAATTCTTTGTTTTTATGTGCATAGTAATGTTACTTATAGATATTTCTTTTTTTTTAGTAAAAATTAAAAACACATTAGTAAAGCTTTACATGTAGCAATTTTTGGAGCATTTATTTGTTTAAGAAATATTTAAACTCTTTTTCTAAAATATTTCCTGTTACTTATTTAATGTGAAAATAAAATGTATTTTGTTAATGGACATAAAGTTTACATGTTCATGTATGCAAATTTTAAATCCTTTTTACATTAAAATTTATTTAAATTAGTATGTGGAGAAAAATGTCATGGTTATGGAAATGAAAATATTTTGATACTTCTTTAACTTAAGTTTATTTCCTATACAAAGTGCGTATGCATATGAACATTGGAGTGGTCCAAAATAGTTTTTTGTGAGCTTAATTCTCGGAAGGACTCGGCCAAGATTCCTTAATGTTCACTTTCATATTATGAGATAACAAAAAACGTTTCTGGACGACTCTAATATTTAAATGAGTATGAAATCATTGGCATTAGTTTTAATTTAGATGTTTTAAAATTTCTTAAATGTTAAAGATGCAATATTGTAAAACATTTGTAAAATATTCTAGTAAACCACAAAATATCCTTATAAGAGAATATGAGATGTGAATTGGCTTTTAAATTTTACATTCATAACCTTTTTTAAGTACTATTGGATCAAATAGACTAATTACTTTATATGAGGAGTATTGAAACAATGCACACTCTTAAATTCCGGCCAAAAAAAGTTTTTTTATTTTTTTAAATTTTAATATTAATTTTGATGACAGATTACACGCAGAGAAAAAATATGGTTGGGCATGGTTACGGCAACAACACTATGTTTAATGTAACAATATATTGTTGTCGTACACAAATAATTGTTATTTTTACTTAATATCAACAATATTATAGTTACTATAAACATATCAATGTTTATCGCAATTATGAATTTAGGTATTGTTGACCGAAAAATAATTATTTTTCTAACAACTTAATTATGATAACTTTCTAAACATATTATATTTCTCACAACCATATCATGATATTTAATAGCCATAACATGATAACTTTCTATACATTTATCATATTATGTTAAAGATGCAATCAAACTATTTTTACTCTAATCATATTATGTTAGCGCCATTTGTAAAATGATTTTGAAGCAGTTGTGTCGTTTTTTTTATTTGTGAGCGGTTAAACAATAAAAAGATAAAATTCTATAAAAAAATAAGTTTAAAGAAATTAAAAAATTAAAATATTAGCGGAGTTCATTCAAGTATTAGTGATGTAATAGTGCAAATGCAAAATATCATAGTTTTTTTGTAAAATCCAACAACAAAACACACAGAGATTTCGTTATATTTTATAAAATTGCTACGATATTTCATCAACATCTTAAAATCGAAAAAATGGACACACGCGGTTGCCCATGAAAACCACAGATTTTTCATTTGATCTTTTGCAAGTCTTTTATTGAACTCCGCTATTTGATTAACATTAAGAAAAATTGTAAAAAGCCACAAAATAAAAAATCGATGCAAAAATATTTTAATTTATTTTGTATTTTTATGACAGCTATGAAAGGTGCTGTATCATAATATGATTGCTTCTAAATTTATTATGATTAACATTATGCTAATATGATTACTTCTTAGCTTATTATGATTAACATGACAATAATATGATTAATTTCTTAGCTTATTATGATTAACATGACAATAATTTGATTACTTCTTAACTTAGTACGATTAACATAATAATAATATGATTAAGGGAAAAATATTATGATGTAATAGTACGAGTATATTTAGTCATAATATGATTCAATAATAATCTTAATATGGTGACTACAATCATAATTCTTATCATAATATGTTGCTCTTAGAATATGTTTACCACAACCATGTTTTTTCTTTGCGTGTATAGCGAACACTTCAAAACATACATACAAGCAATTTCTTAATTTGGCTCTTGGATAACTAATTTACTGTTAATACTGGAGCAAAGTAGATCATTTTTTTCTTACAACTTTAAGGTTTTCAAAGTTGATTTTTGTACTTTGCAATAAAAGTAAGCTATGGTTTTTCCTCTTCTTTGAAATTAAGCATGAATGACTTGAAATTTTGAATGTAGACTCCCCTACCAATGTGTAAATAAAAAAGTAAACACTTTTGGAAAAACAATTCATAAGGGGTTGGAAATGGGTACAAACTGGTAAAATCAGTAACATTATGTTTCGTGACCTAACAGATGCAGACGTTAAATTCAAAAAATACCGTTATTTAAATAAAAAAGAAGTTAAAGTGCTATGTTCGGCTGTGACGTTTCGAACGTTGCTTAAATGGGATCTAAGGTAAATTATGGACCGTGTATCACAAAATTGCATAAAATTTTTTCTTGCCACATGAAGCTAAGCTGGAAGAAAGTTTACCGCAATATCAATATCTGCTACGGTTTAAGGCGTATTTAATTATTTTACCAGAGTGGGTTTTATATGGGGCCTAGGGTAAATAATGAACTGATCTTCACGAAATTTCACGGTCTTATTTCTAGTCCTATAATACTTTAATGTACCAAAATTTGTTATGATAGAATTGTTAATTAGGGTTTTAGGCGTACTATACTGTTTTCCGAGAGTTGGGGTTATATGAGGCCTAGGGTAAATGATGGACGGATCTTCACGAAATTTTACAGCGTGATTTCCAGTCGAATAGAACGAATTTCAGCAAAATCTTATATCATTTTGTGCTTTGTTCCACCATTTATGTTAGTTTTTGTAACGAAATTATCAATTTTTTAAGGTGGTTGTTCCACATTTTGATTCATATCTGTGATCCTACAGAACCGATTCTGCTGGATTTCAATCCCAAACTGCTTAGGATAAATACAAGCAATTTTTATTTCTTTTCAGCTTTTCGAAAGTGAGCGTGTTTTCAACAGACGGACACGGCTAAATCGACTTAGAATTATTCAAGGACCCAGAATATATATACTTTGTAACGACGTGTTTTCCACCTTATGCTGGGGTAGAGCTCGCGGCTCCCAGGGTTCGTTACAAAAATTTATTTAATGACCAGAGAAATGAAACAACGGACTCGCTCTTTTCTTCAAACGTTATAAACCGTACGCTCAGTTTATTTGTTTCTCTTAATTTTACAATTTTACTGCAATAGTTGGCAAATTAAATATAACTCTCGGGACGGAACCGACAACACACACGAGGATAGCGACGCGACATACACGACGGCTTAGACAGAAAGTCCTATGTAGCCAAGGAGAAAGCAGACGACAAACCAAGAGAATTTAGTCTACACCGCTGTTCTCTTGCCTTGCAGTCGTTCCCGGGCGGTCTACTACACGTCGAGAAAATTTAGTCTACACCGCTGTACTCTCGAGATGCAGTATCACCCTGCTCTTTAGCGCTGTCTCACGATAGTCAGGAAAAAGGTCAGAAAACAAACCAACAGAATTTAGTCTACACCGCTCTTCTCCTGTCTTGCAATCTTTCCTAGCAACGAGTGGAAACAAATGAAAGAAGTGTTACTTCTCTTCAAATGAACGCTAGATATTATTTAGCTATAGAAGTGTAACCTCTCACAGCTAAACAAGATCTTACCCATTTGCCGGCTGCCGACTGACTGCCTGGTTTAATGGTACGTACTCCGCTTTTATACTGTTTGCCGGTGTACATTTACACACTCATACTAATATAATTATTTACTTTCTACTCGCCACCAGATGGCTTCCGCTAATTTCAAAATTAGTAAATAAATGAATTCTTATTTAATACAAATAATAATTAAAGCACGAAGATAATATAAATTATAGAATTCACTCTAGCAAGAAAATTAAGTTAAACATAATATGAATTCATTCACCCTTGTTATGGGTAATAATAAAACTCAAGGATAATATAAGCTATGCGATACGATATAATATGAAAAATAATAATAAATTCGAATAATTATGATTCATATTGGGCCGGATTGATCTGGTGTGGTGGTGTAGTCTAGGGCATGTGACTCAAAAACGAGGGCTCCAACTTTTGGTCGTCACAACTTTATGCGGTCTAAGATGAAAAATAAAAATGTTTCACACGAAATGACAAACTTAGTATACCCTCTTCACAACTAATTGTGGTGGAGGGTGTAATAAAACTGCATGAGTAAATAACATTTGCCTATGAATATTAATAGACAATTTTTTCGTATATTCGATTATGGTCAATATGGTGTTTTTTTGGCAGCATGAAAACTATCGATAGCTATATTCAGTTACACGAAGTTTTGTGTTAATCGATTATTCGTGCGAATAATTGCTCAAGGTAAAAATTAAGTTGAATAATAATCGAACAATTTAATATAATTCCGTTAATCGAACAATTTAAGTTTACGGACAATTTCACCAAGTTTAGTTAGAATTAACTACGAGTTATAACTATCAAAACATACTGTTAACTGAAAGTAAAAGTAATAGTAAGTTTTAACTGAACTTGGTGAAACTTAGAAGTTTAAAAATAAGACCAAATATTGTATTTTTTAACATAAAAATTTTGTTAAAAAAGTAACAATAATTTGACAAAAGGTACTTGATGTAATAAAAGAGGGAAACTTTTTAAATAAAAAATAGCATACAAATTTAAGCTAATCTTCTAAAATAATCTTTCAAAAAGAGTATACAGTTTAAATATTTATGTTTCAAATGATTTCTTTCTTTTATTGTTATGAAAACTGATTTAGAAAAGATTCTTTCGCTCATTGTTGACGTTGGAGAGATTGAAAGTAAAGCGTTATAAAGGATATCCAATTTTTCTCTTCTTTTTCTTGTCTTTTCTAAAACTTAGTAGTCTTCCATTATACCACTTGAATCTCTTTTTGATTTTTTTAACAATTTTCATACTTTTAATAGTCTCGTTAAGGTCTGGTGGAAGGTTGGTTTCATTCGTCTCAAAAACATCATCTTCTTAATCTGTATCATTGTGGTAAAAGTCTGTACGAAACATTCTAAAAAATAAATTATTCCCAAAGTCTTTGGTTTCAGTCTTTGTACTATACTATATTTTAAAAAAATTGTCACTCGAAGGAAATGTTTCTGGGTAAAGAAACAATAAAAGGGTGTTAAAAACGAACCTTTTTTACGTTAAAGAATAAACTAACACTGTGAAAAAAAACAAATTTTCGATTATTCGCCCAAAATTAATCGATTAATCGAACAACGGTTTATCGTTTGAATATCCTAATAGCTATGCCTGAAAAGCTGAGAATTTCAAACTGTGTTGATATTTCTGTTCTGCAAGTCATCATAAATCGCTAAACACTAGAAAACTGCTTCACGCTTGTGAAAATTTAGTTTGAAAAAAATCGGTTCGCGAAGTTCATGGTCACTTTTTCCATTTCAGCCTAGTGAGCAAGCAATTCGTGCAGTTATTGATCTTTTTCCCAATTATTTCACTCTTCTCGACTCAAAACCATTTACAAGACAAAGAAATGTGCAAACCGAAGAGAATTTTGCTGTCGTCGTTATCAACTTGTTGGCATTTGTCCTTCGTTAACCTGGAAAATTTCACGTAAGGACCTTTGCTTACGTACTTTCAAAATACAGCTTGTGCAAGAATTGAAGCCAAACGACTGTCGCTTGAGTCGCATTTCTACTGATTTGGCTTATTTGAAACTAGCCGAATAAAAGCACTTCTATCCAAAAATTTTATTTAACGATGAATCTAATTTCCGTTTAAAAGGCAATTCTCGAAGGCATGTTTTTTTCCTAAACAAATCCCGCAAGGCTTACCTCTTGTCTGCAGAGGTAAGTTTTTTTCCTAAAATGGACTACTCCATGGACTGGTCCGATGCAAGCATGGACCAAGTCATTGTTAAAAAGTGTTTGTAGTGAGACATGTCTTCGTTTTTTAACGACATGCTTTCGTTTTTAAACGACTTCAAAACTAATCCTCTTGTATATACCATGGAGTAGTTTTAAAACTACTCCTTAGTGGTCCAAAGGTAGGTTATATGGTCCTCTCCTAGGACATCGTAATGTTAAATAGACCAGGGTTTTTCCATACGTTTGGGTTAGTTTTGGACTACTCCTGGTCCCTTGTGGACTACTTTTTACACGCGTGTTTGAACTGGTCCTATTATTTGCAGGGAGCAATGACACGCACACAAGTAAGCACTGTATGAGAAGATGAAGGCAGAGCAGAGCCGCCTACTGGCTTTGAGACACATTTTTTTTTTGTTGGAATAATTTTTGAACGAAGTCTTATTTATACATGCAACACAATGATTTTCTTCATCACTCACTGTTTCTTTATCCTATCCTTTGCTAAAGAAGAAATGTAACCAAAAACGGCAGCAGACCGACTTGATATGTTTTTCGTCATCATTCTATTTTTGAATTTAATGTATTTAAGTAAACGGTTTGAAAAAATTGAATACGGGATTTTGTTTCTTATAATGTTGTTTAAAAAGAGTGAAACGTTTTTTTTTTACCTGCTATTACTTCTCTTATAGTTTTTTAAAGCGTCCAAAAATAGACTGTGTGTGTTTTTTGTTGTTGTTCTTATATTTCACATAAAGAAGTGTTGCTTACGATCAAATAAAATAATGCAAAGACACGACAACATTAAGGAGCGTTAAATATTTCATACAAAATTATGAAAACTTGACACCAATAACGCGTTTATTATATTTTTGAAGAGTTGTCCACATTTTTGTTGGTTAAATAAAAATCAAACAAAAATATTGATTGAATCAGTAAAAAAATTTATAGAAATTAAAAAATTTTCAAACAAGCGTTTGTTTGAAAATAATTCGGCAATAATTTTTTCTGTGTACCCTTTTCCACATAGAAATGTCGGACGTCTGAAATAATCTGATCAACATGTTTAAAATTAAAACTCTATTCTAATATTAGATTTTTGTGTATGGGCAAATCCTGCGTGACGAACGCTACATTCGCACGCGTTTTCTAATTGAAATATAAACATTTTTTGGTCTTTCAAAAAAGATAGCTTCAACTTATATATAGTATTTAGTGGAATTAATATGTACTTACGAATGGCATATATCATAATTTCTTAGCAAATATTTGTTGCGAAATAATTGATCACAAAGTTTTGTGAGGCACGCTACAAAAAGTGGAAGTAACTTTAAAGGTTGAAGTGCGTTTTCCTAATTTTTAGCGAATTTGGCATGATAAGGTATACAAAATCTAATTCCTAACAGAAATATGACTATAAGAGAAGAGAATTCTAAACGCACTTATTCGCAGCCAAAATATGTTGTGATTTTTTGACAATAGCCGTGAACCCTTTGTGACGCACGCTACAGTTTTCCAGTAGTATTTTGTTATTATATTTTATTTATTTTCACACAACAAATTATATTTTTATGAATTGCATTTCTTAAAGTAATTTCTTAACAAATGAATATCAACTTATTTTTAACGAAATTTATATTTTGATTAGTCTACTGTAAGTGCTATTTTAAGCACAAAAATCACCTAAAATTATGCTAAATTCACGTATAACATTAAGAAATCAGCAGTGGGGTAGGATTTGGTAAAAATTTTTGCATTAATGATCATTGAAATACATATTTTTTAATATAAAAATTAAATTAAACATCTAGTCTTATATTCCATTAAAAAAATGCATTTGAAAATTTTTTGGCTTGTGGACTGTTTCTGGGATTTGCTTTTGTACCTATGTACCGCTTTAATTGCGGAATTTGTGGACTTGTATGAACATTTGTATATACTTTGCTATAAATATCGACAAATTAATTTGGGAAATTGTACCCGACCAATTGTATTTTTAATTTAAATGTTTACTCTAATTTGTATCCACTTAAAGTTTTGAGAGTCCTAAAAGACAATAAAAATTATCAAATAAACGGAGCGTTTTTTAAGCATTTTATACAATTTTTCGCCAGAAATGTTTCTTTAAGAACCCATAAGGTACATAGATTTTTGTTAAGAGATGAAGTTTTGATCGCCTATCCTCAAGACAAATGAACTATTCTCGAGTAAAATTGTTTTCAATTTGGAATTGAAAACCAGTTAAATCAGGACAGTAAGTAGTGCTTAGATTTAGGAAATGTGGACGATTGATTGTAACACATCGAGAAATCATCAGATATCTACAAGTCCGTCCTACTGTTCAACTGTTGAAAGCACGACAGAGGATGCCATTTAGGGCTAAAAATAAGCAGGGCTGTGGAGTTGGAGTCAATGTTGAGGTTTTTTTACCGTACATCGGAATCGAAGTACTCACAAAAATTTTGAAAAATTGCTTATTTTCGAAATTGGCAAAGCAATATTTAAAATATCGATTTGAAATTTTTACAGAATAATTTTCTTGCTATATTTAACCTCTTAAAAGGCACTGCATTAAAGAAAGAGTTTGAAGTCAGAAATTGGCCAGTCTCATATACATTTAGCATC
The DNA here is from genome assembly GCA_930367215.1 of Pollenia angustigena. Taxonomy (NCBI): domain Eukaryota; kingdom Metazoa; phylum Arthropoda; class Insecta; order Diptera; family Polleniidae; genus Pollenia; species Pollenia angustigena. The sequence goes on along the minus strand of OV884059.1, from coordinate 168,988,358 downwards.
AATGTCAGAGTAGGGGCTGGACCTAAAAAATTTCAGCGGTTGTAGTCGGAGTTAGAAAAATTTTTTGACGACTCCACATCCCTGTAAATAAGATTAAATTTAGTAAAAATGCTCATTCGTTTGTTATTGAAAATGAACTAAATCGGTCCTTTATCACCTAAAATATTTATCTATAAATTACCATAAGTCTCATTTAAGGATCACTTTGAAAAGCTGTTTAATACGATTAACACTTATTTATAACCCATTTTCCAAACGTGTATTAAATATCAAAAAATTTAAAGTATGAGTAATTCCATGTAAAAACGACCAAGAGTGGTACACGACCCCTTCCGATTTTAATGAAAATTTAAAAATTTTTTTTTTTTTCAAAAGTTATGTCATATTTAACATGTCATAATTTCGCCGAATTAGCCGAATGTGTTGAGCTTTTTTTCTTAATACCTCGAAAACTACTTAGCATACGAAGATGATTTTAATTTCATTTTAAAGGGTTGGTCATACATTTGACCCATCTAGGAGCATCCTACGCGCTGTACCATACAAATATTGCGGCTTAAAAAAATTCTTTAATTTGGCCCCTGCAGCGCTTAGGATGCTCCTAGATGGGTCAAAAGTATTACCAACCCCACTTTGTTATTTATTGCCGAATTTGGGTTTTTTTTAGTTATTTCAATAAACTAAACCGTTTTTGAGTTACGTGAATATATGCTGTGCAACCTCTGACAACCTCGAAATAACGGTATATCTTGAAAACAAGAGCTAACCTAAAAAAAACGGTCGGCACCACTGCATTCAGCGTGAACCAATTAGGATAAATTGAAAGGTACGCGGCTGGTCTGTTCTTTGCAACTAGCACAGTGTACCTATTGCTCAAGATAACTATATTAAAATTCTATTTTAAGATTATTTTTTTAAAGGTTGCGAAAGAAAAAAAAGTCATATCTTAAAAAGGAAAAAAAAAAGACCTCCTTCAACGTTTCAGGATTTTTAAAGAAAAAGAAATCAGAAAAATAAAAAAATAATTTTTTGACTTAGTTCGTTTTTAATATTAAATATTTTGCGGATATTATATTTTTTCAATATATGGTTTGTAGCCCCAAGTATTCTCTTTAAAATTACATTAAAATCTTGTTCGTATGTCAAGTAGTTTTTGAGATATTGAAGAAATAAGCTCAACACATTTGACTAATTCGGCGAAATTATGAACTTTTAAATATGACATAACTTTTGAAAAAAAAAATTTTTTAATTTTGTTTGTTTATATACATATGTTCCTTATAAGGTAAAAGGAACCTTCGCACCAAATTTCATAAAAATCGCAAGGGGTCATGTCCCGCTCTTTGTCGTTTATGAAGTCAGTTTGGAAGAAATTTATTTTCATAAAAAAAATATAATTTATTTTTAGTTTTTAAATCCTAAAAATTCATCCATTATTGGGCATAGCTCTAGTTGAATATAATGTTCCTATATTGTAAATATTGGCGTGTCTTAAAAATAAAGGTGTTCCCGACAAACTAATCAACATCATTAGAGCGTTATATGATGGTTCTGAAGTATCAGTCCTCCACAACGGCACCTGTAGCAACACTTTCACAACAAATGCTGGGGTAAAACAAGGTTGCCCTCTTTCGCCACTACTCTTTACTATAGTACTGGACGAAATAATGAGAGAAGTGTGTTTCATCAAGAGAGGGATAACTTGGACATTTAGCAGTCATCTCGAAGATCTTGGCTTTGCGGATGATATATGTTTGTTATCACATAAGAACAGTGATATGCAATCAAAATAAGACCACCTCCAAAAACTAGCAAAGAAAGTTGGCCTAGAAATCAACGTCGCGAAAACAAAGGCTATGAGAATAAATAACAATAGCTCACATCATATTTTATTTAACAACCAACGCATCGAATACGTCAACAAATTCTGTTACGTAGGTAGCATAATTACAACATAAGGCGGAACAAAAGACGACGTAGCCAATCGAATCAACCGTAAACTAAACGCGGTCTGGCACTCAACACAAATATCTAAGAACACCAAACTGAGGATATTCAAAGCGTGTGTCAAATCCATATTGCTTTATGGTTGTAAAACCTGGTTGGTATCCATAGGCACGACCAGGAAACTTCAAGTGTGTTTAAATAAATGTATTCGTATTATTCATAAAATATTTTGGCCAGCCACTATACGCAACTAACGAACGAAGAAGAAATTGGCAAACAAATATAAAGAAGAAAATGTAGGTGGATAGGCCACACTCTGAGAAATGATGCCACAAATATAACATATATGGCACTAAGATGGAATCCCCAAGGTTCTAGAAAAATTGGCCGTCCAAACAACACATGGAGACGATCAGTGAAAAACGAACTTGAACGATATGGTTTCACGTGGGACGATGCCGCAGTTGAAGCTAGAGACAGATTACGTTGGAGAAATCAACATGTTGAAGCCCTATGCTCTATTGAGGAGTAAAGAAGGACAACGAGATATTGTAAATAAATATAACTTCCGCTTTTGGACAGCGGATTATAGTATTTAAAGTTTTCTTAGTTAATAGAATTATTTAAAAACTCTTTTCCACTTATGTCCATTTTCTAAACAAAACTTCTACTAAAGTATATTTTATATACATTATTGTATGTATTATATATAACAATTTCTTTATTTCACTTTATTCTCGAAAAAAATATTTAAAAAAATGCTTGCCTTGTAGAAAATACACAAGTCAATCCACTTGTATGTATGTGTTTTAAACTTAAAAGGCAAAATGTAATAAAATATCACATTTAAGTGCATTTCAGTTCGAAGGTCATGTTGTTACTTTGCCATTTGTCATTTTAAACACTTTCATCGATTCAAACAGACGTTTACACATACATATGTATATCCCAAACACATGGCTGACTATTACGGGTTTTCACCCAAATTTCCTGTCCCTTTTATTAATGTTTTTTGGGATTACCAAACAGGCTTTCAAGGTCTAATTATTTTCTATATGTAAATAAAAGATTTATTTCATATTTTCCTCCGACGTTTCGTAGGCTGTTTTCCTACTTCTTCAGGGATTATTTTTATTGAAATATAAAATCTTGAATTTGTATTTACATTATAATTTCTAATTTAAATGTGGTTTTAAACAATACACACAGTACAATTAAACACACAAATAAAACAAAAATATAAATGTATAATTAATAAAAAATATCACAGTTAAACTTTTCCTAATGTCAGTATCACAGTTGAAAATGGACTGTATTTTGTGGGAACTTCAATTGTATTACGCTTAATCAACTTTAAGTGTTTGAAAGAGTCGCGCAAAATTTACTCACTAACTACATATTTAAAAAGAGATATTGTAATTTAAAGATTACTAATGATTCTAGATTAGAATAGCAATGGATTTATCGTTGATAAGATAACATATTTCATATTGATCAAAGTTGTTCTTATTCGAATTTTAAATAAGTAAAATTAGTCAAGCTCGAGGCCAGTGTTTTTTTTGTAAATAAAAATTCCTTTTTATTTGCCAGTGATGATATTTCGTAAATAAAAATTCCTTTTTAATTGCTTCTAATTTTTCGATCTTCTTTGAAGATCATCATCAGGGATTTATTTTCAGTGAATTTTTTATAAGCACAAAAACTTAGAAATATGTTGTTTAAACATTGACATCTAGACTTGCACTCCATTGTGCAAGATAAAACCGTTACAGTGTGTCAAATCAAAAGGCACCATTTTTAAATTTCTAGTTTTAAAAGCTGAAGGGCTGACCTGCATAAATGTTATGGAACACCCCATATAGTCTTTTACTAAAGTAATGTACAAAAATTTGTAAAATGAACAATAAAGGAAAACTATAGTATGCTTAAGTTGGCTTAAGCAACTGTACGAATACATGTAAATCATATGAATCAACCCATATTGAACTTTAGAAAACTTTTTGTTTAGTTTAATGAATCTGTCATTTGCTTAAGCAAAGTGCGAAATAGATCGCAATTTCCGTACGGAATCAAATGTTTTTGTTTTTATATATATATAATATATATTGTTAATATTTCAAAAAAATTTAAATGATCTTATTATTTTTCTTGAACTAAAATTTCCAGAATTTTGGGATATTAAAATTTGTATCCCATTTTTTCTAAAAGTAGAAAAACCCCTAACAAACGATATTTTTGTTATGAAATTGAATACTTATAAACTTTGGAACACTAACGAAATAAAATATTTTTGTTTGTTTTTCCATTTAGGCTTTTGAAACAAGGGTGAATCTGCAAAAAAGAATATCTACTTATTACTAAAAATATATTTATAACATTTTTGCTTAACAAAAAAAAAAAAAAAATATTAAGCAAAAACAAGAACATAATTGATATGCCTTTAAAAACAATACAACGTGTTATTTGTTCTAAGTTTATTTGATGTTGCTTTAAAATTTTGGTTTAAAAGCTCTTAATAATTTTCTTTAAAAATCAAAAATTTTCAAAATCAATTTGACTTAAATTCATTTTGCATGACTTCATGTAAACCTGTTCTTGTTCCCCCGTAAATCCCTCGTGAAAATGAATTTAGTTGTAACGCATACATTTGACTTTTTCATGTAGGAAAAAACACATTTGTCACACTAAGTGACATTTATAAACTGAAGGAAGTATTTACCGCTATATTTTCATTTCATTTGTAAAATGTATGTCATGTTGATTTTACACATTCATACATAATTTGAATGTAAGTAAAGCTTTTAAATTATTTAAAGGTGTGAAGTGGGTTAATTAGGGTAATCCTTAAAACAGAAAATTTTATTTGTTTTGATTTAAAACAAATCGGATTTTGTGCTTTAAATACCATTAAATAGCACAGAATAAGTTATATAAATTTTCAAAAGTAAAATCACAAAAAAAAAATTGCAAATCAGAATTAAAAAGAAAAGAAAGTTCAAAATAGGCAATAAATTACTCTGTGCAACAAAAAAAAAAAAAAAAAAGCTAGACTTTTAGTAGAGCAAATATGCCAAAGGATTTTAAAAAGTAAGCTCAGGCTTCCGAAATATGGGCCCCTAAAGTTTTTAAATTTTTTGAAAAGGCGTTTGGTATAAGTCAAACAAAAAATATACTAAATGTACTTCTGAGGTAAAACACTAATTCAGATGTCTTCAGTAGAATTGTATGGCGATTCTTTGCTTAGAATATATTAACCCTCTAACACTAATTTTAAGGGGTAATTTTTGTCCTTAGTTTAACTTTCACACAAAAGTTTACTTTATAGGTTTAAAATGTTCCACGAATGTTTTCGGTGTCAAATTTTACTAGGGTCTTCTAAGAATAAAAGTTCGTGCAATGTATATAAAACGGATTTTCGAAATTCCGGGCCTTGAAATATTTACATTTTTCGAAAACCCGTTTTACATACATTACATGAGCCCGAAAAAAAAGTCTGAAAATGTAGTTTTTCATAATGTTAAATTGAACATTTTTTAATGGCTTTATTTACGATTAGAAGCAGTTGTGCCAGACTTCAGTTGTTGATACCAAACATAAGAGTAAAAAATAAATAGTTTCACCTAATAAGAAACTGAAAATATAACTCGAAAAATAGGAAGGGACCTAAGGGTTTTGTTCAGGAGAGCCATTTTATCTTTGTATCATTGGTGTACCATCACTGAGCGCGTTGGTATTGGTCTCATTTGAAAGCGACACAGCTCAACCTTGTTGGACAACCTTAAAAACGCGCGTAGGTAGTCCCTACCTCTTGTTTTGTGTAGTTGGTTTTTACTGTTCCCTTTACCTTACTGGTCCCTTTCTCTATGCGCTGTCACAAATGCACTTTTTGACTTAAGACCTTTTTGCAAGACGTAAAAAGAAATAAAGTTACTTAAAGCAAACCAAAAATCAGTATAAAATTTTTAATTTATTTTAAAAATGTTAATTTCTTACAGCAAACCTTTTGTGTTAGAAAAAAGTACATAGCACGCGTTATTGCGCGAGCGTACTGTGGACTCTTATCAAAAAGTGTATCTAGTGTCTTTTAATAGAACAAGTAACATTAAAAAGACCTTGACGCGTATGCGGTAGAAATTTGGTTACTTTGAACTTTTTAACGAATTTTTGGCAAGTAATCAGTTGAAAAATCTTATTGAAGAGGTTAAAAACACACATTATGATATACACGAGGAAGACACGACTACAAAAAGATCCAAAGCTTGGAATTTTATAAGCTTAGTATAAAAAACATCTGGCAGAAAAGGCTTTTAACGCACAATGATCGTTGACGAATTAACGCCGGTTATGTACTACTATTTTTAACCCGTTTTTGCTTTTTTTGTTTTTCCACTTTAAGAAAAAGAAAAACAGGTAAAATTAGTTAAATATGAAAAAAGAGAAAAACCTCATACGACTTTTTTACGAAATATACAATAAACAAAATCGCTAATTTAAAAAAAGTGTTTTCGACACACCTGAAAATTTAAAATAAACAAATGTTTTTCAATAAATGCATTTTAAAAAAGTTGTTATAATACACAGCTTACGGGAATAAAACGCTAAAAATTATTTGATTTTGATCCAATAAACTATTTTTTTTTTAAATTATCTCTTTATTACAAATAAGTTATTGATTTTTGTAACTAGTTTTAAGATTAAACATTACAACATTTTGCTAATACTTAGTTCTGTACTGCAATAAGAGACTCTTAGTATTGTGTATGGAACGACAAAAAAATAAATAAAATAAATAAATAAAACTTAAAGCTTAAAACATTTTAACATTTACCGCCATTGACGACGGCTTTTAGTCAATATTTGACTATCTTTTAACCAAATGGTATTTAACTTTCATTAACATGTTCTTCCTTACTTCTACACGCAGAGAAAAAACATGTTTAAATACGGTCACCTTTAACAAAACTATTTTTAAAGAAAATTTTAAACATAAACATATTAATTTAATTAAATTATTGTTACCGACAACTATATTATGGTTAAAATAGTCCTCCATCAAGAATCCACAACCATATTATGGGAGCCTCTAAACATGTTATGGTTAAATATGACAATAATTTGTTTTTAAATTAACAACAGTATTTTCCTCTTTTCCAAAAGCAACATGCCATGGTTGAAATATTTTAGTTATTATAAACTATATCATGTTCGCCGGCAACCATAATATGGTTGTGGCCTCTTGATGGAGGACTATTTTAACCATTATATAGTTATCGGTAACAATAATTTAAGTAAATTAAAAATAATATGTTTAAAATTTTCTTTAACAATAGTGTTGTTGGAGGTGACCATATTTCAACATGTTTTTTCTCTGGCAGTATTTTTCACACTTTTTGGCAAGAATTCTTCTTGACAAACAATTCGTTTACTTATTGCCCCTCAGCCAATAGGCAGTCTTGTGCTGTTCTACCAGGGGCTACAGACTCCCGTAGTTCCAGAGAGGAAATCTGGTCAACCGCGATCTGAAGAGATCTGCCAAATTTGAATTCTCCCAAATTCCAGGTATTGGATGCACCTGATTTCACCAGTGGATATAACACCGTACATGCGCCTAGGGTATCAGATATTACATTTTTAGATTTTAAAGTTTTTTTTTATATAATTTACATGTTCTTCCTTACCTCTGCACGCAGAAAAAAAACATGTTTAAATATGGTCACCTCTTACAAAACTATTTTTAAAGAAAATTCTAAACATATTATGTTCAATTTAATTAAAATATTGTTGCCGACAACTATATTATGGTTAAAATAGTCCTCCATCAAGAACCCACAACCATATTATGGTTAGCCTTTTTGATTGTTTTCTTTATTTTTAAATTCCTATTTAAATTCTTGTAACACATTACGATTTTTCCAATTCCCAAGACATTTTCAAAGATTTTTAAAAAGATGGTGTGGTTACTATCGAAACATGTCAGATCAACCAGTGGGCCCAATCCCAACGTCAGACAAGAATGAAAAATTACACTATGTGACAGTTTTTTGACCAAATGTATTTGACACCTTATCATTATGTAAAATTAGCTGACCCTGTCCGCGTTGCTGGCCCTAAGCAAACATTAGAAATTTGCGGCCTTTAAATAAAAATCCATGGAATACCTATCATAAAGTTTTTTACAGAATAACTTACATATGGTGTAGATATGGGTTCAATCAAAAAGAAACACAAGTATTTAAAGCAAGTTGGAAATTAAGGCCAGCCGATAGACAACATTTTTTGTTTTTTTATTTGGTGTAAAAACGTATAAATTTTTTGGCGTGCCAACTCGGGAGCAAGCTACATATAACTGGCCGTTTAAGCCAGCCTTGATAGATTGTCCGCTGGAATATGGATTCAGCGGCCAATTGCACATTTGGTCACGACTTTGTTGAAAATTTGTGTCACAGTGTTATCAATAAATTTTAATTCATGTTGTAAAAAATCATTTCTTCATATTTTAACTTAATATATTTATACATTGGAATCGCATATTTCTGAAATTCCAAAAAGCAATATTATTTTTATTGGACACCCTTATTTACACCCAATCACACTTTAACAATACACCCACAATTGTTAAGCTCATATTTTTTTCAAAAATACTTAACAATAGCAGCAGGTTTACACTTATGTCGGGTGGCGTAGGTGATTCAAGCAGAGCAAAAATATAACAGAACATATTGTTCTCGGTTATAAACGACAAATGTGGTAAAAATGTCTTATGAATTATTGGAAAGTTTAAACAACAATTCTGCATGATTGTTGACAGTCTGACATTTTAAGATAAAAAACGTAAAATACGTTCAAAGGTGTTATTTATTCATATTTGTTCTTTATTTTGCATTAAAAGGTTGAAATTTATTATCGTAATGCATTGATGTGTATGAAAAATTAATGGGAAAAGTATTTAATGATCTTTTCATCGCGAACGTTCACTGTTTTAAGTTATTACATACTGCAGTAATTATTGTGGAGTTATTTTTGAGCATTTTAACTTTATATATTAAATGTATGTATATGTCATTTAAATTTATTCTTAACATTTTCGTTTAATCGGTTCGCTTATTTTAAACTTACTCAATCTTGAGGGTGACAAAAATATGTTTTTCTACATATATTGTAACTGGTTAATCAAGATAAATATTTAACAACGTTTAGATAGATAAATTGCATTCTCGTTTTATACATAGAGATAAAAATCCGATATAAAAAATACCAGAATTGACACCATCCATTGTAGAAAGTGAGCCAATTACGGTTGTGTTTAATTTGAAAGCGGATGATGACAGAATTTTTAAAACACAACGTTGTAATTTTGTCACCATTTGGTCTAGTCGGATTAGAAAATGTTTATATGTTATCAGTGATAAATGGTGCAATTTCGACAACGTGTTTTTTTAATTTTTGCCACACAACGTTGGTGTATTGACAACATTTAATTGTCATTTCGACAACAGATTGTTCTAAGTGTAGTAAAGAATCGCCCATTCTTAACCAAAGCACTTAAAAACATGAAGAACATTTATTGTTTTATTTAATCATTTTAAACAAAATAACAAAAATTATAAACAATTTTCTAGTATAACCAAATTGCAGTACAACATAAATACTTTTGTTTTTTCCTTGTTTCTAAATTTGGTGCAGTACAGCTTCATTTAAATCTTCTTTATTTATATACCGCAAGCTTCTTTATGTCACATTATCACCTTAAATAAAAGAGTTGAAAAATTAACAACAAATTCCATATTATTATTTATGTTAACTTATTTTTATATTAAATATAAATTCCTTCCAAATTTATAGATACGCGGAATTTGTTTAATTCTTTATTGTCGGCGTCTTAATTATTATTTTCAACTTCATTTGTTTTTACGTCGAATTTTTTTTTTTTTTTTTTGTTCTTCGAAAAATTCTCCTTCGTACTTTAAGAACAAGCTATTGTCGTCACAGTTTATTATTATGTTTTTTTACCTTTCATGTTTTATTTTTTTTAAATTTTGCACTAACATTAATTTTCTTTAACCCTTGTGTTAATACCCAACTTTATCCACATTGTTTAGCACCCGGGGTACCCGGGTACCCATATACTACTAATAGTATTAATAATCCATATTTTTATGAAATAAAATTTAATTTTTAAACTTTTTAAAAGCGTATTAAATTATATTTATGTTAACATATGATTTTTTAACTTTGTATTGCATTACGGCTAAAATTTAAAATTGTTTATACAGGACAGTATTTTTTAGTATAACAGTTGAACATTTTTGGTCATACATGATATGTAAGTGAGACTTCCCCGTGTTATAATACTAAAGGCTCAGTTAGGCGAACGTTGCTGTACCCGTGATGTAACGCACCGTACTGTAAGCACGTTGGTGCACTTATAGAACGTTTAAAAACGTGTCATATGTTTTCCCATACATAAACAAAAAGCAATAGTATACATAAAACAAAACAAACAGTGATGAGAATCAAAAATGTTCAAATGGTGACCGTTGTGCAGAAAAGGTACCACGTGAATTAAATGGTATTAAAACAGTATTTTGTGTATGCAAAAAATGTTAATAATTTAATATTTATATTATAGATTTACAATAAATAAATTTGTATTTTAGCATATATACATTTTTAGCATACATATATTGTAAATGTGCATACACCAAACAAGGTTTTGATACCATTTAAAGTCTTTTATATGTTTCCCTTTTTCATTGTATGTGTATATGCATTTGTTTATTTTAAACATCTAAACATATGTATATTTGGAAATATGTTGTATTGTAAGTTGTTTTGTCGCAATTCCATAGATATACTAAAAAAGTACCAAAAAAAAAGAGCAAAATTACCCGCATTCAATGTAACATACAAGCCTCCCATCACTGTCTTACAAATGTCACTTAACAACGGCATGAAATTCTATTTTATACAGATTGGTACGTTGCAACTACGGTACATTGCATTTCGGTAAGCTTTTGTATTGGATTTCATATAACAAAAAGCGAACAGCTGATTGATACAGTACAGATACGGTACAGCAACGTTCGTTTAACTGAGCCTTAACGCTTTGGAAACTAAAGTGACGTTATTGTATGATACAAAATTTAGTAAATTGAATTTTTTTTAGCAGTTCAAACGTGTGTTGATATCCCATAAAGAGTATTGTATTGTGTACCCCGGTACCCGGGTGTGCTTATTGTGACGGTTAAAGTTGAAGCAAATTTTTTTGAGTATTAAAGGAGCAAAAAATTAATCTAGAATGTGAATTCGCTTTCTTTTATGTTAAATAACGACTATCCAGAAGCTTGTTTAAAAATTTTAATTCTTATCATTTTGGAACACAAGCCCATTGGGCGTAATAAATCCGAAAGATACAATTGGTTTAGCTATGAACATAATTACATATAAACTAGTAGTATACATTTTGAAATAATACATTTTTATCCAATTATAGTGTAAAATGATAAAATAAACTAATTACAAATGGGAAAAGGGTAAATATCCAAGTGGTAAATACCCGTTGAATAGTGAAAATTGGGTAAGAACTGGTTAGTACCCTGGTATTTGCCTAAAGTTTTGTACAAAATTTTATAAGAATTTATTGTTAAATTTAATCAATATTATCTTCACTTATAAACACATACATTGTTTACAATTTTAAATCAATATACTCCGGTTTATTTTAGTGAAATTTAACCAGCTTTTTAATATTTAATAACATTAAAAAACGAAAAGTAATTTTAAATAAAATTAAGTTTATGGACAGTTTATGATTGCCAAATGCATTTGTGTTTTATAAATTTCCAAGCAAATTCCCAAAAAAAGGAATATACACTGTATTAATCCAGACATTAGGTAAATACCCGGCAGAATACCATCTATTAAAATAATCTTTATACCTGAAACAGTATAAATAAATAACGTTTTCTTTTTTTATAACTGACACAACAATAATTTCTTAAAACTTGATAATGACTAATTTAACATACGGTCCCCATATGGAATTAAGAGATTCCACATTCTTATCCAGGGCTGTGGAGTCGGAGTTGGGGTTTTTGTAACGGAGTCGGAGTCGAAGCACCCACAAAAACTCGCGTAGCCGACTCCAAAATTTTTCAGCATACAAATTTTTAAAATATTTTTCAAAATAAAAAGTTGTTTAGTTTAATTTCTTCGACCATTTACATATTAGTTTTTCACAATAAATCTTCAAGCTCAAGGTCACGTTTATGCTAAAATTTATTATTAATTCAATATTTCTGTATCTCAATGGATAATTTCTTCAGGGATCTTCAAGGTTTTTGATTTTTTTAATTTTAAGCAAATTTTTTAAAACAAAATTTTGTGAAAAATTATACACAGGGAACAAAAATTGTTCTATTCCATTTTTAGAAAAGCTAAAAATATTATACAAATAAAACCCTAAAGCGAATAAGAATTTTAAACACTCAAAGTCTTACTTGTAACAATATCAAAGCTTAAACAAAATACCAACAATAAACAGTGAGTTTATCTTTTCTTACATCCCCCTACAATTGATTGGGTTCTTTCCGACTAGAATTATAGTTGTAAGTGGGTAAAAAGAAAAAACTAAATTTAAAAGCAATAGTTTCATTCTATTGTCTTCGTAAGAAAACAACAAAAAAAAAAACAATTTGCCAATGCAGTTTTCTGCACGGGCACATGCAAGTATATTATCAAAGTTATTTTCGGGAATACAACATTTTTCCCAATTTTTTCATATATGATAAATACACTGTTATGTTTATATTTTTTAGTTAGTTTCAATTTTAAAAGAATGTCATAACACTTCAGAATCACAAAGTTCCACCAATTTGCTGCATTAAATCGGACGCTATATGTTTTTTTTTCATTTTCCCGATGTTCAAATAAAGTGTAACGAATGAGTTTTGCATATCACTTACTCTAATGTCAATAACTATTTTATAGCTCAATGCGGCACGTATTACAATTAAAATAACGATTTGGAATTTTTATATAATCATGTCCTTACTATATTTAACCATTAATAGGTACTGCAGTACAAGGTACAATTGTTCAGTTCAAATAAGGACCAGCCACATATATATTTAGCATCAAGGCTAGAGAAGGAGACGTAGTCGGAGTCGGAGTCGGAGTCGGAGTCGTACTTAAAAAATTTCAGGGGATGAAGGCGGAGTTATCACTTTTACTTGACGACTTCACAGCCCTGTTCTTATAACACGAACAACGAAAGATCTATTCATAACAATAGTTAAAAATCTTTGAAAATTCTTTCAAGAAGATACGATAGCGCTCCAAAATTGAATATTTTATAAAATTGTAACATTATACATATGACGTTTCCTTTTCTAAAAAAAAAGTTTTGCATAAGTGTTACATGTGACTTGACAACATTTTTAAATGCTCTCCTAATTTTTAAGAAGTGTTTCATATTTGGGGCTTGGTGCTAAAAGGGCCAATGTCAAAATATTTACTTTTGGGAAAATTTAAATTAAATTGTTTTTAGAGAAGAGTTCTTACTGAAATTTGCTAGCAAAACCTTATGAAGCTGTTGTGGGCTAAAAACATTGGCTATTTCATCAAAAAAAAAAGATGTTAAGAGAAAACACCTAATGCAACGATTAACTCAAAACAGAAAAATATTGACATTGGCCCTTTTAGCACCAAGCCACAGATTAAAACTTTTCAAAAGAACACAAATTTCGCCATTAAACAATAAAGTACAATTAGCGCAAGGTAAATTCAATTCCAGGTGGTGACAAGACTACAACAATCCAAAGTCAACAGAAGCAACAGATGTTGTTTGTAGCGCATTGTTAGTGTTTACGGCTCGAAACTTGCCACCACCTTGTACTGAATTCACCTTGATCTAGAGCTGCACTTATGCCGCTTTAATTAAAATGAGTGTTGAATATGTACAACGCTTTACACTTTTAAAATAACATATGTTTTCAGAAAAGAACATACAACAAATATAAAAGGCAGAATAAATGCAGAATTTTACTCAGAAAAGAAAACGCCATTAGTTTAATAAAATCTTCAAAGTCTCAACCCAGTACCTTAACCACGTAGAAAGTCATATCTATAATACCTATTCTGCAATGATTGTAGGCATAAATGAAATAGTGAAAGTGCCATGAATATAGCAAAAACACACGATTATCAAGCTTCAGGTAAAGATATCTCAGAGAAGGAACACGATACAACAAGATTAAACATTTATTTTGAAGGTATGTAATTGGTATGACCTACAGACGTTTTTGGAGCACCTCTTTATAAGTAGAATACCTTTTGTAATTGTAAGTTTATCGATAGTCGCTTATTTACCACTGAAACTTAAAAAGTAATCAACATTTACCATTATTAAATTTTTGCTAGACTTTGTTTTACATTTTGTTTTAAGTCCGTTGGCCAAATTGAATTTATTTGTTTTGTTTTTCCAAATTGAAAATCAAAGTAACTTTTATTCATTTGGATGTCTGCGTAAATGTGTAGCTAAATGTATTGATTAAATTGTAATCAATTACTTATTATTTAATGGAAAAGAAAAATCATTGTGTTTAAATAAATTCAAATCCATCAAATCTGTTTGGTAAAACAACAATCTATAATAAAAACAACAACATTGGAAACAACAGTAATAATAATCATAGCAATAACAATAACAACATAACATTTGATTTACAATAAAACAGACAGGACAGCCCTCATATGTTCAATACAAAAAGCACGTGTAAATCAAGGAATATTATTCGTTAATAATGTAATAATTCAGTGCGCATGTTCCAAACCAATCGAAGAGTTATATTTATGTTTGCGTATAGAAGAGATTCTTATTTCGTGGAAAAATAAAGGGAATTTTAAGACGTAGAAAGAAGAAATTTTTTTAAATTATAAAATTTTATTTAAATAAAATACAAAAAAATGTTATGTACATACATATGTATGTATGTATTTTAAAATTTTCTTCTTATGATTGGAATTTGGAAACTTTTAATGATTTTAATTTTTAATCATTAAAGTGTTTTGTTCTTTCCGAACCAATGATAAGTATTTTTCATATCAATGAGGGTGTTTTTAATTTTTAGAAAATTTTAAAAAATGTTCTTTTTTATATCAGTGTTTTTTGCGAATTTCGCCACATTACAAATACACAGTTTTTTTAAATTTCGGCAATAAAATACACTAGATGACCCGCGCGAATATTTCGCACCATAATTTTGGTATGGGAGATATTTGCAACCGACAAAAAAAAGTGCTTAAGAAATAATATATATGAGGATTTGATTTTAAAAGTACTTAATTCACGATATGGTAGTGCTTTTTATCAGGGGTTTCTAATATGTTTGCTTAATTGACTTTTTAAGAAATTCTCCAAACATAACACAACAAATACGAAGGTTTAATTTTAAGTTGAAAATAATTTTAAATACAACCTTTTTCAAAACCTTTTAAAAATGATATGAAAATTATTTGAATATCATAGAATTCTCAAGAAAAAGAGAAAATTATTTTGAAATTGAGAAATGCATTAATTTTTAACTTGCTACCAAACGTTATTGTAATGTAAATATCAGCAATAAGTATAAGTAAACGTTTAATTTACTTGATTACATTTTAAATTAAAACTGATTTTATATTTGATTATTCGTTGAAACTGAAACGAACAAACGTTACAGTGCTGAGCAGAACACAACTTAATTTTATGTTTTTTACGAAAATAAAGAAAGCAATAAAATGTTTTCTTTTCATCTTTACGTTTAGTTTGATAAGTACAGTATTTTTATTGTGTAAAAAGATCACAAACAAAGAAACTTGTTTTAAAGGTGTTTAGTACAAAAAATTTGCATTTGTGTTTTCCATATTTCTACCGTACAGAACAATTAAGTACAGTACATAATGTTTATTTTTGAACTCGGATTCTAATGTGGTGTTTATAGAACACGAGCGCCTTACTTGTCCGTTCAACTTACATATAAAACAAAAACAAAATTTCGAAATTTCAATCCGACGCTGCCTAGCCGTGCCGGGTGGGGCCCAAAGTTCCCCATATTTATAAAAAAAAACATCTTTTCTATCAGATCTTTATAGTTATACTAGTTGAAAAGCCGAAAATCAAAAATATGGCTTCGTTACGACCTTCCACAGAGAAAGTACTTCAAGTGTGCCAAATTTCAGCTTCCTATGTCATCAGATGGCTTCAGAAAGTTGCGGAAAGAATAGGGCATACATGCAAACATCCTGACATACTAAGAAATTATATATTGTATAGATAGATTAACATATGTTCGCGCAACTCAAAAACGCTTTAGCTTATTGAAAAACTAAAAAAAACCGAAATTCCGCAATAAAACTTACTTTAAGAAAGTTGAAACTTTTTTCTTTATGTTGGCTTTGGTTTTCGAGATATACCGTTATTTCGAAAATTAAGGAGGTTGCACAACATATGTTCGCGTAACTCAAAAACGCTTTAGTTTATTGAAAAACTAAATAAAAGCAAAATTCCGCAATAAAATTAACTTTAAGAAAGTTAAAACTTTTTTCTTTATGTTGGCTTTGGTTTTCGAGATATACCGTTATTTCGAAAATTATTGAGGTTGCACAACATATGTGCGCGTAACTCAAAAACGCTTTAGTTTATTAAAAAACTAAAAAAACCGAAATTCCGCAATAAAATTTACTTTAAGAAAGGTAAAACGTTTTTCTTATATGCGCAGTCTTTTTAGAAACATAATTTTTTTTCTGGATAAAAAAATAATTTTTTTATTAAAATTTTGGAATTTTTGTTTTTCAAAATTCATAAAAAATTGAAAAATGCAGCTATGCTTCTAATTAATTAAAATCTGTTAACAACTTTTGATTTTATGTATTCACAAAAGACGAAAAATTTTAATTAATTTAAGAATTTTATTAAACCGCCACATCTTTTGTGAATACATAAAATCAAAAGTTGTTACATATTTTTTTTAGTTTTTCAATAAGCTAAAGCGTTTTTGAGTTTTTGATTTTCGGCTTTTCAAGTAGTATAACTATTAAGATCTGATAGAAAAGATGTTTTTTTTATAATATGGGGAACTTTGGGCCCCACCCGGCACGGCTAGGCACCGTCGGATTGACCTGAAAAATTAGATCATGATTTCTATGGGGTTTGGTGTAACCCCATATTTTAAGCAGCGCAAACAATTAAATTTAAAAAAAAAAATCCCATACAAGATGCGACCAGTCTACTACACATAAGTCTTTGTTAGTAGCTTTTTACAAACAAATCTATACATATACTAAAAATGGTGTAAAAAATATAAAGTAATTCAAGAAAATTTTGAAAAATCCCTCCAGAAAAGTCGGAAAATTGGAAAAATCGAAAATCGTGTATTTGTATGAAATTTTGTGTGAAATTATTCCTAAATGGCTTTCCAAATCAAACAATATAAAGTTCTTAGTGTAAATCGGGGAATATTGCGGAAAATGCGAAATATTGGAAAAACTCTCCGCAAAAGTCGCAAATTTAGAAAAATTTAAAATTGATTTTTTTGTTCGAAATTTTGTGTGAAATTATTCCTTAATGGCCTTTCCAATTGGCGCAATCTGACAGGTGTCATTTTAGCATTGTAATTTTCTACAGTAAATGTGCTATTTTCGTACCGCAGTGACAACACGATTCATTATTCATTCTTCGTCAGTATCTTTTGTTTGTCTTCATTATTTGAATTGTAAAAAAAACTGATTAGTGGAGTTGGTCTTCGTTTTATTGAAATGTCTTATTTTTGTGTCTTTTCTTTGTTCTCTTCACTCAACTTCTTTGATATCCCTTCATTTTAGTAAACGTCAAAGTTAATTCAAAAAAAGTTCAACATTTGCATACGTGGTTTCGCTACTCTGTTTCCCTTACTTTTCTCCCAACCAGTCAATATAACGAATAACGTTGGAGGAAGGCGAAGTTCGCCGGGTCCGCTAGTTATTTTATATTCTTCCTCAAGAATTAAAGGTTTTTTAAAACCTTTTCTTTAGCTTCACTTTGGGAAATGAAATCTTGTAGCGTTAATTTAACCGCCTTATACTCAATGCAAATGGATGAAACTTTGCAGGCATATATATTCCCGATGACAATACACGAATACATGGGCGTAGCCGGGATACAATCTATGGGGTAGGGTGGGGCAAAAATTTTTTTTTTGGTAAAATGCTTTTTTGACCGCCTTTTACTTAATGCAAATGGATGAAACTTTGCAGGCATGCATATTCCCGATGACAATACACGAATACAGGGGCGTAGCTAGGATAAAATCTAGCGGGGGCCAAACATTTTTTTAAAACCTTTTCATTAGCTTCACTTCGGAAAATCAAATCTTGTAACGTTAATTTAACCGCCTTATACTCAATGCAAATGGATGAAACTTTGCAGGCATACATATTCCCGATGAAAATACACGAATACATGGGCGTAGCCAGGATAAAATCTAGGAGGGGGGGGTGCAAAAATTTTTTTAAATGTTCTTTTTTAAGAAAAGTGTTTCTTAAAAAAATTTTTTTAAATGATCTTATTATTTAAAGATAAAATGTAAATGTTATTTACTTTTTAAATTATAACTCTATTAGGCATTTTTAAATGTTTATATTTACTTTTTTTTGATTTAAGAATAATATTTGATAACAGTTCGCTATCAATTAACAAAAGATTGCATGTCAAATGTCTATATTCAAATCATTATCAATTTAAAGTCAAATATCAATATCAAACAATTGAAAATGTTTTGAGAATTGTTCTTAATCAAATGACTTCGAGTTTGTTGGGAATTTTAAATCAAAGAATTTATTTAATTGATTTCTTCGAAATTTGTAACGAATTTTTTTGAAAATATCTTAATAAAGATAAAGGAATTTATGGAATTGTATATCGACTGTACAGTCTCCCTATCCAGTTGTATAAAAAGAAGTATTAATGTTTCATTTCAAACTAGTATTGTGATGCCAAAATTTCCCTGTGACAAAGAGATTTTTTCCTTTCATACAAAAAACATACTTAAGAGTACCTTTGATTCTTTTTCTCTTTTTTTTCAAAATTAGTTTAATATTCTAATTGCTCTTTTCTAATACTTATACAATTGGTACAACAAAAAACGATGTTACAAACGAAGCCGGACACGAACATAAGGAAGATAAATAAGAAATAGCACACACACAAACACTCGCACAAAACAAATTGAGCCAAGTAAATATGCCGAAGCAGCGTATCCTTAAGCGACGAAGGCAAAATGACAATTCAGTTAAATGTTGCATTTAAAGATAAACGGACGAAACGGAAATCGTATACAAAAACACAATTATTTCTTGAACGCGAGTGTTAAACAAAAAAACATATTTATTAAATATATTCAAATAATATGAAGGCAAAAATTATAAATGAAAAAAGTGTAAATATTTTAATATAAATATAATTTTAATTTAAAGTGCAGAGTTTTTTAAAATATTTTTGAATTGAATTTTTTTAAAAATGTATCTTTGGCATTTGCATAGAGTTTAATTAAACGAATCAAATAACAAAAATTATTATGATTTACTGAAATCTTATAAAAACAAACTCTAATTATCTTCTTTATTTTTTTGTTAAATAATAAATCAAATGAAAAAATATTATAAATCATAAAATAAAAAGTGTTTACCAAAACAACATTAACTGTGGCGGCATTTCAAAGTTATTTAACTTTTGAAAACTCCTAAGAGACTCGAATGGTACCGGTGATCCTTTTACTACTACTAATACTATACTATTCTTACCAGTTAGTACTACCAAATAAAAAGCCTCGGCTACTAAATACTACTGTTGAAGCTCCTGCTACTATCGTACTACTTCCACTGTTGCATACAAAACCACTTTTAATGCACATAAAGTCAATTTGCATTAGCGTAAGCATGCTGTTCGTTGTGTGTTTTTGTGTATATGTCTCTTAACATTTCACTCGTACATCCATGAATTATATTCTCTAAATAGTAAAGTAGTTGGTATGTGTATGTGCAAGCGACTATTTTCAGTGTATTATTTTCCTTCCGAATGCATACATTTTCAAAGTCGATATGTATAAAGTTTATATTTTAGAAACATTGTTTTTGTAGTTTTTTACTTTATTTAGGATGTTCCACTAAACTAAAATTTTGAGAAATTTTTTTAATATTTTTTTTTTTTTCTTATGATGATAAACATAAGATAATAATCTTATGTTTATTTCAAAATAAGTGTTAATTAAATAAAACAATACATTATGTTTTACAGTACCTTTGGTACGATCTTGAATGATATTCAAAATCAAAGAAAAATATCAGCTAATCAACTAATGACCGATTTCTTCAATATCAATTTTTGTTTTCAATTCGTTTTTCATGTCATATAAAAATAAAATCATATAAAACACTATAATTAATTATGAATGGATTTTTAAATAGAATTGGTTGAATTGGCCATACAGGTTTCGTTTTGAAATTAGGTAGTTGACTCTTTGAACATTTGCCAAGTTATTTAATAGAGAAAAGTAAATGTATGGCTTTATGTCAAATTTAAAAAGTTGAAAAAAATGATGTTAATCATACGAATTTACATTCAAAAAACATTTTTGTTTACGTTTTTAATATTTTGTATTCAGCCTTATTCCAGGTGTCGTAATCGATCAATCGTTTTTTTGTAAGAGATTAAAGTAACACACAACCAGTGTTCTTTAATCTCTAACAAAAAACGACTTGAGCGATTACAACAACGACAACCGGAATAAGGCTGATAACAAATGAACATTTTCTTTAATTTTAGTTTATTTTATTATTTGACAAAAATGATTTTTTCACGGAGTGTTTTTTAAAAATTTTTCTGCTATCGTTTCTCGAGTTAAGATGTTTTGTCAAAATGCCACAGAAATGTATTAACGCTTCGATAAATACAGTTTTCTAAAAAAAATTTTAGAACTACTATCCCGGAAGGAATCTATTTTTTTGCGTTATTAAGCCACTAGTGGTGAATGATGGTGTACTTAGTTTATCATTGGGCTTGAAACATTTTTAATATTTATCTATTGCCACATAAAGTATAGGGACCAAACATGAAAGTTATTTTGAAATATAAAAAAAGGATACATAAGTAAATGTCGGAAAGTATACCATATTGATCCTTATGAACAAGTCTGTGTTAAAATAAATTGCTTTTTGATTTTTTCGAGCAAGAATAAAAGTAATTTTTTGATTTAATTTTTATACCCTCCACCACAATTAGTTGTGAAGAGGGTAATAAAGTTTGTCATTCCGTGTGAAACTTTTTTATTATTCATCTCAGACTATATAAAGTATATATATTCTGGGTCCTTGAGTAATTCTAAGTCGATTTAGCCATGTCCGTCTGTCTGTCTGTCTGTCTGTCTGTCCGTCTGTTGAAAACACGCTCACTTTCGAACAACTCAAAAGGAATGAACAAACTTGGTGCCAAAATGCTTGTAGTTATCCTTAGCAGTTTGGGATTGAAATCCAGCAAAATCGGTTCTGTAAGCCCAGAGCTATGAATCAAAATGTGGAACCACCACCTAAAAAAATTTATAATTTTGTTACAAAAAATAACATGAATGCTGGAACAAGGCACGGAATGAGATAAGATTTTGCAAAAATTTGTTTTACTTGACTGGAAGTCACGCTATTAAATTTCGTGAAGGTCCGTCCATAATTTACCCTAAGCCCCATATAAACACTACTCCCGGAAAAGAGGTAAGTACGCCTTAAACCGTAAAAAATAACGCTAGCGTAACAAAATTTGGTACGTCACAGTTTTTTAGGACTAGAAATAACACTGTGAAATTTCGTAACGATCGGTCCATAATTTACCTTAGGCCCCATATAAACTCTACTACCGGAAAACAGTTTAGTACGTCTAAAACCGTAAAATAATGCAATCATAACAAATTTTGGCTCGTCACAATTTAATATTACTATAAAGGATACTGTGAAATTTCGTGAAGATCGGTACATAATTTACACAGTTCAATACACCTAAAACCATAATTAATAATGCTATCATAACAGAAATTGGTACGTCACAGTTTTAAAGGACTAGAAATGACGCTGTGAAATTTCGTGATTATCGGTCCATAATTTAGCCTAGGCCCCATATAAACCCTACTACCGGAAAACAGTTTAGTCGCTTTAAACCTAATTAATAACAACTCATCACAGTTTAAGATAATAATAATAAATATACATCATACAGATATTAGTCCTTAAACATTCGAACTGTCGGTGGAGGGTATCAAAGATTCGGCACAGCCGAATATAGCATTCTTACTTTTTTTTTTAACAAAAACATTATTTTATTTTTATTTTTCGAGAAAAATTGTTTGATTTTTATTTATTTTTTTTTTAATATAAATAACAGTGACATGTCGACCACTAACCGCTAAAATAACGTAAGCGCCAAAAATCAAATTTTACAGGACAGAGCTTTTTTTATTTTATTTCATATAAATTTTGTATGAAATTTGTCGCTTACAATAAAATTGTTCCTGCTATAAAATCGTAACGGTACCTTATGTGACCATGACATTTTAGGAGATGATGGAAGTGTTGCCAATAAAGTCATGTATTAAAAAAAACGAAAATTGAAAATGATGTCGCTTACGTTATTTTCGCGGTTAGGGCTCGATATATTTTAAATATATTTTTGTCGAGCAAAAACAACAGAAATTTTTGGATTTTTATTTTTTCCTGCAAAAATAACAGTCATTTTATTACTTTTAATTTTTCTCTAAAGAGAGACGTGTTATAATAATTGACTTTAAATATTTTTTTAATGTGGTAAGTTATCCCCATGATGATCGCACATCGAAAAAATAACTGTTATTTTAGTTTGAAAACAAAAAAAATAAAAATCAAAAAAGAACTTTAATCATCTGACTTTTATGAAAAAAGGTATAATTATTACGGTCCCAGATAAAGTCAATTAAGCCATGTGCACCTGTAAGTTCGACTGGCCATCTGTTAAAAACACACCCACTTCCAAAAGACTCCACAAAAAATCCACCAAAAATGGTGTAACCAAATATGGAAACACTACCTAAAAAATTTATATTTTTGTTAAAAAAAAGAACTAACATGAAGGGTGGCGGAATGCACCGACTGTCATTAAATTTGCACAAATTCGTTTTTTATGACTAAAGATCATATTACTTAATTTCGTAAGATCGGTTCATAGTTTGTCATAGACCCTTTATAAAAGCCATTTTGCTAAAAAAAACACCAGTGCACCCAAAACGAATAATGCTATTGCAGTAAAACTTAGGTTGTCGTAGTGTTATGAGACGGGAAAACACGCTGCCAAACTTCGTAAAGATTTGTTCATAACATATAATTTAAACCCCATTATCGGCAAACATTGTATTGTAGAAAAATTTGGTGTACCACAGTTAAATAAGACTAAAAATCATACCGCCAAATTTCGTAAAGGTGGGACCATGACTTACAATAGGCCCTATATAATGTCCATTGAGGAACATCATTTAAATCAAATTGCGCCATTAACCACAGCAAATAAAGATGTTGTGGTGAAAAGCACTGCTGCAATAAAATTTTACAAATCTTTTCAAAAAACTTTTATTTATTTATTTATTTCTTTATTTATTGGTATTCCTATACAACAGGACTTAAAGTCTTATAATTATAGTTCAGGATAAACAATTCGTTGTAATTTCTTATGTGTCACACAATAAAAGATTTAAACAATAAACATTAAAATAAAAGAAACTAATACATTAAAGCAATAGACCAAACAATTTTAAACATAAAGACATTCAAAAGCGTACAATAGATTACACATTTTTAAGTACGGGAATAAAAATTTAAAATACATTTCCTTAACTGCCCCAGCGGTAAATATTGAAACGACCGCAAGTGGCAGGCCTTTTTGAAGGCCTCTATACTCCTTTCTAAAAGATTCGCTTCGCATGATATCCTGCCTTCAGAAGTATGCCTTCTAGAAGGTATAAACTTCTTTTTTAAAAGACCTTCTGAAATATTCAGTACACATTCGCTACTACCTTCTTTGAGAAGGGAGATAGGATGGTGTTCAGTTTTATTTACTTTTTATTTTTAGTGACCTTCCTTACTGCCTTCTTTGGGAAGGGATCGAAGTTGTTGTTAAAGGAAGTGTGGAAGGCCTTGCGCCCAATGACAACCTGTGTAAAAAATAAATAAGTATGGAATGCGGCGAGAAGGGCTTCTGACTGCTTGTGACTGCTAAATAAGGCCTTCTATTAGGCCTCTTTACTTATTCTAGTTACCGCTGGGGCGTTGCATTACTAGTAAATTGAACAGTTGCTGGTAGTGTGTTCCAAAGACGAATACTGTGAACGAAAAACTGCCATTCAGAAACTAACTTCTTGAATCTTATCGGGATCAGATTGTTATTTCTTCTTGACTGCGTAAAAGTAACACTTTCAAATAGATAAGTCGGCTCGCCAGTATAGATAATTTTATGCAAAAGAGTTTCGTCGAACTTTTTCGAAATAATAAAATGCAATGAAACGAAACATTTGTTCATTGTTTTTTAATATTTCAAGGAAACTCGTACCCTTGTGGGGCCGTTTAAATGCTAGTGACGACTTCGGGCCTTATTATTAATAAAATAGATCGCTACCATGGTGGGTTCAGTAACTTCTTTTTTTTAATATTACTTATTAATCGACCTTTTTCTTGAATTTGTTATTATTTTCTTTTTTTAAATTGTGGATGACATTGATCCTGGTGGGATGTGGTTTTAACAGGACGCCTCACATTCCATACGGCGATCGCAACTTTTGCTGATAAACCAGCAGAACTGTAAACTATTGCGATCGATTTAATTGCAATCACATGATTTTTCGTTAACGATTTCTAGTTTTTGATTGCATTCACAATCGGAAAATTAATTGTATGCTTTCAATTTAAAATCACAAAATCAATACGATAAAAAATATTGAATAAATTTTTTGAAATCACTTCATTTATAAATCGATTGGAATCAATACTTTAATTGCAATAAAATTCTGTAATTGCAATCAAAATTAAATCAGAATCATCGTTTTCTTAAAACGAAATTTCAACCACTTAATGCCAAGTGATTATTATTTTGTTGGAGTTTCACTATTGTTGTGATTTCAGAGGAATTGCTTGAATTCTATTGCCTTTCAATGTGAATCGCTGAATAAAATCTAAAATCAAAGAATGAAATCGGTTTGGTTGAAAAAAAATTTTTTTTTTTTTTTTGTTTTTTTTTTGACAATTGATTTTGGCTTTGGAGGCCGACACTATTCAAGTTATTCGTGACATAAGGCCAATAGTACTCTAAAAAGTGGCTTAAAATTAGACGACCAGAAAAGCTTATATACCCGAAATAAAGTTCAAGTGTTTGGTAAATGTATTAATCTTTTAATTAAAAACAATTGACTAAAATTTAATTTTTTGTTTTAATTTTTATAGTCTTAAGTTCAATAGGGCTAGAAAAAAGCACCCTTTATATTATTCTTTATTTGAGTTCTTGTTCTTAATAAATCCAACAGAGTACGCAACAACAACAACAAATTTTGAATTATGATTGGAGATATCGAAATGTTTTTTAAATTTAATTGACGAGCTCCATAACAAAACCTTTACAATATTGTGATAAATGAACAAAAAAAAAAAAAAAAACTTAATAAAAGGCAGTACCGTTGATCCGATGCAAAGCAAATTAATTCATTAAAACAATGATTATAAAGATTTTAGTATTTACAATATTATTAAGTAAAAAGACATGAAATTTAAAAAGTGGAATTGTTTCGTTTTGTTATGGACCACCTCAATTTTGAAATCATCTTATTTTAACGTCTTAATTATATTTGATATCGCCATTATTGATATTGTTCTCGTCGATTTCTTTTTAGATCTTAAAAGTAGTTCTTTAAAGAAAATGTTTCATAATTAAATGAAAAATGCAAAATTAATGTCAAATTTAAGATCATGAATAATGTCAAGCTTTAACAACGCTACGAAATTATCCAAATTTTATATTCAATGTTTTATTGCAAAATTGCCTAGTTTATACTTTGTTGTGAATGCAATGTGCTAAAAAAATTACAATTATTACGAAAAAAAAGTTGACATCCCATACGACTTCACCATTTTTTTAAATTTTTCTAAACAATAATACTTTTTATCAAAGTTATTTTCGGGAAAACAAAGTTTATTATTAATACGATTTCCGTATGACGTGCTGAATTCCCAATTTTTCACATTTGATAAACACACTGAAATTTATTGTTGAGGGCAAGCTAGCTTCTATGCGCATTTCACTGGTTGCTTACGCCAGCTCATCGGGAAACCTTTTCCAAAGATTTTAGAAAAGCCAAAAACATTAAACAAATAAAACCCTAAAGCGAATAAGAATTATAAACACTGTAATGGCCATTTTCTCATTAGGCGATTATCTTTTTTCCCAACGAAAAACTGCACATTAAAGAAATTTGGTTTTCTCAATGTCTCATTTGCTTCGATTTTATCGCAAAGCTAACCGACACTCATCTGCCAATTATTTATTTTCCTTTTATTTGCCGTACAGATAAATTCAATCAGCTGACTCCCAACTTTTACATGTATTTTGAGTGGCGTTGCCAGCTGAAAACAATGTTTTTTGTCGGTGTATTGAGAAACCCAAAATCGTTAACGGACAGTTTATCGGTCCAATAAATTTATGTTGACATTAAGTAACAGACAGTTTGTCGATACATTGAGAAAATGGCCATAAGTCTTACTTGTAACAATATCAAATCTTAAACAAAACTCCAACAATAAACAGTGAGTTTATCTTTTCTTACATCCCCCTACAATATAATACTTTTCATTTGATCAAGTTTACATTTGAACAAAAGCATGTCCATATGTAATAGTGTGAATACATACTGTAATGTTACATTCTATTTGTTGAATGACTCAACAGAACTCATTAGATTTCTATCTCACAAATTATTATGGAATACGTAAGAATTGTGTGATACTGTAAACTAGCCTTTAGCGATGAGGTTAAACAAATTCAGAATGACAATATTACTTTTCTCTATATTCTCCTTTTGTTTTTTACTTTTAAAGTATCTTCTTCAAGAAAATACTCTTGTTATTCCTTAATCATCTTAGTAAACATTAAAAAAAACTCACCTTCGTGGGACAGCCTCATGTACACACATTAAAGAAAAAAAGAAAGATTATTTGCAATTCGGTTAAACTTTATCGTGTATGCATGTATAATAAAGTATGTGTAAGTAGTACGAGAAAACGATAGTATGAGAATGATAACAATGTTTAATAGTGCTGATGATGATAATGATGTTCGTTTCGTTTGCTACTTCGCACAGAACATGGATGTCACAATGTTAAAATGAGCGGAGTATAAACAGAATAAACAATCAAGTCCTGTTGCCTTAGAAAGCCTAAAGGCTGTTTAAAAAAAAAAACGATTAAAAAAAATTGCAAAAACAAACATAACAAAAGTGAAGCTTACCTTAAATTTATAATCAACTATACACAAAATGCAACTGAACCCACCCAACATCATTAGGACTACAACTGAACAGAAACAAAAGAAGCGAATTAAAGAGAGCGTGAGTTAAAGGAAAAGGGAAAAATTAAAAAATCTACAAAAACTACATAAATTTGTTTTGTAAAACTGCAATGGAAATAACAAAAACAGCAACAACATTAAAATTTTCTTGTTTTAGCATGACGTGAATTTTTTATTCAACTTGATTCAACTCACAACAAACCCAACCACGTTTTTGCAACAAACACCCACACAACTGTCTTTTGTTAGTTGTGTTGCATCTATTCAGTTCCATTCCAGTTTATTTACTCTTCTTCCTACATTATCTTTTTTTTTTTTTTTTGTTTTGCGAATTACTGAAGTTTGGTGCTTTATTTTTTCGTGATATCTGAAAAAAACTGTTTGTATGTTTTTGTGTGTATATAAAACAACAGTATTCAAAATAAAAAGAAATTTTAACCATCACCATCACAGCCGTAGTTATCGCTGACTAACAGTCCAACAACAACAAAAGCGGCTGCAAAAGCAACAGCAATTCAAAGAGAAACAGCAGCATAATGTCATCGTGCCCTTCAGGATTAATCGCTTATTCAGCAATCGTTTTACTTTGTACTTCCGGTAAGTGAAAATGTTTCTTTGTATATTTGTATTTATTTCGTGTATCGTGTATGTATTGTACTCCTGAGCATGATTATTTGAATTTTGTGCCGGGATTGTATAAATACTAGCTGTAAGTGTGTGTGTGCTGTTTGTTGTAATTTTTTAAGTATTTCGTTTCATTGAACTGAATTGCATTTCAATGTTATTCAATACACTTGAAATGTATAAATGTACTAATGCAACATGCGATTGCACAGTAAAGGAAATAAATCTGCAGTATCTAAACGAATGGTCTGATTTTATTATCAAATGAAAAAGAGTAGTGGTTTTTAAATTTTAAATTTGAATGAGATCCCAAAATAAAACACTCTGGGTAAACGACACACTAAAAACGATTTCAATTCTGTGTTAAAAGATCGTACTTCACAGAAAGTCTGCTAGTTAAGACCTTAAGAAACCGTAGTCATAGCCACAGGATTAAGCTCAAAAGATAAGTTTAAGACTTTGAAATTAAAAATTTTCATTCTTAGATTAACATTGCTGAGATTTATTGCTTATGGTGGACACAGATTATTTCTGGTTATTAAATCTGCTAAACAACATAAATATTTTTATATATTTGTCTAAATATTTTATATTATTTAATTTAGGGTTTTCATGATATCGCTTAAATGTCTCGCAATCTGTGCAAATTGAATATTGCAATTGAACTCTCAAGAATTGTATGAGAATTCATTTACACAAACTTCGTAAATTTGCCCAACAATTTTGACTTGTAAACTTGCACTGTTTAATTGTGCATTTAAACAAACAGTTTTTTAGCTTAGAGGGGGGGGGGGGTGCTTTAATACCATCTGAGATAAGGCCATGATGGCATTAACTCTCATTCAATAGGGAGATAAAGACTTTTTTTTTAATTTGAATGGGAGATAAAGCCATCATGGTCTTAGCTCACATTAGCAATATTAGAAAACGGCTTTATCTCTCATTTGAGTCCCGGAGACACTAAAGTTAAGTATTGAAATCTGGCTTCGCATAGTAAAGTTTTTCTGCGTGGCGTGCTTAGGGGTTTTTTCCTCCAGTAGGACGCAGCAGGTGGCTTCGCAGAATAAAGTTATCCTGTGTGCGTCACAGGAATAAAAAAATGTTTTTCAATGATAACTAAGGATTTTCCCTTTTACAGAATGTTTACACCATGCATAACAATATTCTGGAAAAGTATGACTCTCACAAGGTTTTAAAGCCCCCCTTCCCCCCCCCCTCCTAATTTATGCAAATTAGTCTTTTGACCTTCTTTGTGAATTTTTAAATAAAAATGTCAGCTTTGAATATTATATCAGTAGAATCCCGATAATTCGTAATTGCAAGGGACCGACCATTTCTTACGAATTATAGGGGTTTTCGATTTAGCGGGGTTTCGATTTACCGGGGTTTAAATAAAATTAATACGAATTAACAGGGTTTTTCAATTTATTAACTAAAACAATAAAAAAACATAAAAGAAAATTGTTAAAAAAAAAATATATAAAAATTATCTTAACCCATTAAGGACGGATGGGTATTTAAATACCCAAAAACAGAGCCTTCGTAGAAAAATTCTGGCTAACTTCAGGTAAGAGGTATCGGAAATTGGTTTTTACAGATAGATAAAGAAGGGATAAGACTACTTAAACAAATTTTTTAAGTTACATTTTGCCCACTTTAATTGGGTAAGTTTGCGGCTTACAAGTTAGCAATTTTTAATATTTGGAAAAAGTGAACGACAACGGCTCTGGAAAATTGGGAGAGTGGAAAATCGGAAAACCCTCTTGGTGACTTATAGCCTAAGGTGTGCTCTGCTTTAGATAAAAATATTAGCTAAATGGGGCCAATAACGTTGACAACAGGTTTGATTCAATGACATGGGTATTTAAATACCCTCTTCGCTGTCAGAGGGTTCAAAACACATAGTTTTTTTTTTTAATTTTTGTCAAGTAAAAATGCGATGTTTTATGTAAAATGAACTATTCATTAGTAAAAAATAAAGAAATAAATATCACAACTGTGGTCGATTATTGAGATAATTTTATATTTTTAATGATTTTGGGACACCAGCATGAAAATGTGCAAAACAAGCCTTTGGGTGTAACTAAAATTTGCATTTTGTACAACCAAACTCAGTTTTGCTTCACATTGTCCGAAACGGCCAAGCTGAATAATATGGCTTATCATATGGTCAAAGCTCTCCATGCGCTTTGCCATTTCTTGTGCATTTGTGACAACTTTTTCTCTTACACCAATGCTTCAACAACGCTCACATGAAATAAAATTGACTTATGATTGGAGATCCTTCAGGTTTTCTTAGCATGCAGTGTAAATTCCTGGCATACACCATAGCAGCATCCAAAGCATTAGTAAGAAGGCCTCGGCTCTTTCGTATAAAATATAAAACATTCCACATTCCCTTCTATGACAACAGAGAAGAGAAGGAGTAACATTTTTTGTTATGTTTTTTCGCACAAGCAAAAGCAAAAGAATTTTTTTTTGATCCCGTTACCATTCTTATGTAACTGCAAAAGAAGCGAGAGCAATGACAACGTGTGTAAAAAGATATGAGAGTGGAATAAAGCGAGCAAACCTTGTAAAGGGCCAATGTTGAATGTGAACCTCACCTTATTATGGCTTATTATTAATATGGGCGTTCAAATCAAAATGCACTTCGTGATTCAGTGATGAGGCACATTTTCACCTCAGTGGATTCGGCAATAAGCAGAGTTGCCGCATTTGGGCGAATGATAATCCAAGAGTGATTGTCGAAAAACCAATGCAAGAGTGACTGTTTGGTGTGGCTTATGGGCTGGCGGCATCATCGGGCCGTATTTTTTCCAAAATGAGGCCGGTCCGGCAGTTACTCTGAATGGTGTTCGCTATCGTGAGATGATAACGAACTTTTTATGGCCCGAATTGGAAGATATGGATGTGGACGATATGTGCTTTCAACAGGACGGTGCCACACAGCTAACGAAACAATCGCTCTTTTGCGCAACGAATTCAATGGCCGTGTTATCTCACGTCGTGGCGATGTCAATTGGCCGCCAAGATCATTTGATTTGACACCGTTGGTCTTCTTTATTTGGGGTTATTTGACAGAAAAGGTGTACTTCGATAAGCAAGCAACAATTCAAGACCTATAGGATGAGATAATTCGGCCCATTAACGGCTTAGAACCTCAATTATGCCTCAGCCATTTGGCCGATATTTTGTTCCATACATGATTGAACCATACTAATATTTTCATAATAAAAATAAATGACAATAACTTCCTAAATAATTGGTGTTTTATTCAAAACCAACATCGGCCCTTAAAATTTAACCATCCTTTTCATCCAGAAGAAGGAATACAAAGGCCCTCTAGAAGGCATCCGTACTTCGTCCTTTTCCCGCTGGGACAGATTCAACGTACATAGTGAAATAAGCACACAACACACACATCAATGCATGCAATAAATGAATTTTTAAATTTTTGGTTTTCAAAAAATCTTGTGTTTTAGAACTCTTTAAGAGCGAAGTGGGTAGAAAAATACCCATGGTCTAGGGGCCAAGGTTTGACAGGTAAAAATAAAAAAAAACGCAATGTCAATATAAATGCCCATAATATCAAATGTGTGAAATTTCATCAAAATCGTACCACGAAATCGGTGTTCAGTCTTTAATGGGTTAAGAAAATAAACACACACACAAGCAAAAAACAAGGTAAACAAGAAATCATTCTTTCCATGTTTCTGTTGTTTTTATTACGAATTATAAGTGGTAGTTAGCAAACAATTACGATTTATAAGAGGTAAAGACGATTTTATTTGAAAAAAAAAAAATACGAATTATCGACGGGACCAAAATGTATGGAAATTTTTCGAATTAACGAGATTTTTTCAAGGGACCGACAGTTTATTAAGAATTATCGGGAATTACGATTTATCGGGGTACGAATTATCGAGATTTGACTGTATTTGAATTTTCTTTTTTAATTTTTTTTTTGTATAGACGTTTCTTACAAACTGACATTAATTGTTTAAATAACACAAAAATTAAAAAGGTTCTTCATGAAATGAGTCTCGCAAGTTTGCTCATTTGCACAAATGGCAATTTTAAGCGATATCATGGAAACCCTTATTAAAATCGAACAATCCGTTTGTAAATTGCAAAATTATTTCCATATTTTATATCTTCCACTGTACGCTGGCATACTTATAAATACGTACATAATGTGAGTGCTGATCTAGCGAAACACACAGAGAACATAATGAAAGAAAACTTAACAAAATCAATTTTGTTTAATTTAAATTCGTTCGCTATATTAACGTTATTCAGATGGAGTGTAAGCGAGCCTTATTTAGATGCTTAGCAGTTTTTTAAAGAAAAAAGGAAAGTATGACTAATGAACTTTTTAAACTTTCTTATTAAAATTTGGAAATATAAAAAATAAATCTTCTGCGTTTTTTGGTCCTGCTGAAGGTATGTATATTCATACGAATTTAAAATTTAACAATAGCTATTCATAGGAAAAATCTCAAAAAAGCTTTCAATGTTATGTCTGCTTTTTTTCTCTCATCTGTAATTTTTGTGGATACCAGTTTTACTACTTTAAATAAATTTCAATGCTTTTTAGTGAACATATCGGTTGTCTTACAAGGTAATCTTGCCTTTGACATAGATGTTTTAACAAATATACGAAATGCTTTGGACAATGTCCCAGATATATGCGTCAATCGGCATCGATATTATTAGCACACAAATTGTTAGTTATTGTAAATATGCCAAATCGGTTCATAATTTACCTGTCTAGGAAATTTTAAAGGGTGCCAATAATACAAGACGAGCTATAAGCAGTATGTGTTAAAGTTATTTTGAACATGCCTGTCAAATATCGATTATTATTGGTAATCAATTGGATTACTTTTCCAAAAGAATCGTAATGATTACATTACTCTATAAGAACAAATTTCTGATTACTAATTGATTACGATTACAAGTAATCGAAAAATAATCAGAAGTACCGGCGATTAATACAAAATAATCAAAAGTAATCAAAAAGTAATCCGATTACTTTGAACGATTATTTTTAATTATTTTTGATTATTTTTAACAATTGTGTATTCATTTGCACTTAAATTTGTTCGAAACAGTTGATAACCTGTGTAAAGTTATCATAATCAATAAAAATATCTAAATAAATAATAAGTTGTAAACTTATTTCTTAAAGAAAAAAAAAAGAAAAAAAACCTCAATAATAATATTAAATATAACATCGATCATAAAACAAAAATATAAAAAAAACAACAATTTTATAAAAAATTTTGGTAATAAAAAACAAACAATAAAATTTTATTGACAAATCGTCGGCTTAGAGTGTAAATCTGCTAAATCCACTTTTTAAGTAAATTGATATTTTAATGCCGTATGGTCGAGAAAGATATGCCCCGTCGACTGCATGTAGTTTTTCTTCAATTTGCGTCCTGAAGTAAGTCAAATCAACAATATTTTTGGTTTGCCTCTCAAGCAGTAAATAGGAAAAATAAAAATGTTTTTGTCTCTCTTGTAAAATTTGTTAAAAGGGAGTTAGCAGGTTTACAGTCTAAGCCGACGAAATGCCGCGCAACGATTATTCGCCAAATAATCGGTGAGATATTTATAATTACATATTTTTACAATTCGCTTTCATTAAAACTAATTTTTCAAAGGAAAAATCAGACAATGACTGTCGCCTTGGACTGTTGACGATTCCGCCAAAAGAAAACAGTCGTATTCCACTGGGGCTGAAGACGTTAGGGGAGTATTAAAGTATATAAATGCTTCCTTTAGAAAATGATATTTTTGCCAATTCTCGTCAGCGCTTGAATTATCGTTAAGATAGCTAAAGAATTGATGCTCCATAGCGGATCGTCGGTCAGGTTTAGGGTTTTCAATTAATCGGGCTTTATATTTGTTCGATTAAACGATTAATCGATATTTGGCATTTTTAACTTATTAGATTAAAAGAATAAAATTTTAAAATTAATCGATTAATCGAATAATTCTAAATCTAGAAATTTTATAAATTACGAGATTTTGTTTCGATAATTTTAGAAAAAATTTGTATTTAAGTAAATAAAGATTATTTTTTCAATAAAACTTGTCAATGTAGCTCCAAATTATTGCTTCACTTTCGGGCACTTAGAGTCAATATAACTTTAGATTTTTTGAAAGTTTTCACGGACATTCCATCCTCTGCTATGTTTCTGCAAATAATTTGCTCTACAGAATCGATCGAAGCATCTTGTTTAAGATATTTATTCATTGGAATTTGTTGGTGTAGCATATTCTTCACTCACTCAAGTGAAGTGGTAAATTAGTAAAGTTGTTAAAGAACATTTACGTTAATACCGTTTTGGACACCTGTTACATTTAGGATAATTATATTTATCCTTCGTACAATATTTTTAAACTAAACTCATTCTAAAGAGAGAAACGCATGAACTATTTGGTTAAAAAATACGAGCGAGTTCTAGAAATAAAAGAAAGTTCATAAAAATATTCCAATTTATCTACTTCATTCTTTAAGTATCTATTATTTTTGCATTTTGTAAATTATTGAATTTAAAATATCGTTCAATTTCAATTTCACTTCATTTCGATTTCTTAAACATACCGGATAAATTAATATAAATCTTTGAGTTCCGGCAATTCAGGGCTAAATAATTTCATTCATTTCAAGCCATTTCATTTTGATGCTTTGAGTTAATACTGTTGTTATAATCGCGATATTTGCATCAGGCTGCAACGTGAAATATGCTTGAAACCTTTGTCTTAGCCTTTGTTCCATTTTCAAAATAGCAGAGGATACTTGTTGTAGCTCCTGTTTCATATTAGATTATGTAGCCTATTGCTCAATTTCACAAGAGTCGAATTAAGAATTGGTTAGTTTAGTTAACTATACTTAAATATATATTGAGTTTAAACTTAATAGCTGTAAATCAGTGCCCCATAATATGTAGTGCAAAAAATCATTACGATAACTAATCATTACTTAACAGCTATGATTTAGAAAACGTCCTGATGTGAAATTTCCCTACGTGTAAAGGATTATGGAATAATAGTAGTTGATCAAGACGATCTATGGAGATCCAACTTGATTCTGACACATTTTTTTTGATTTTGCGTTATACATAAGTCCAAAAGTTTTGGAGTTTCATATTTAAAGAAATTTGCAATTTACTTTTTTAATCTATTGAAGGATTGTAGAAGTTCTTAAATCTGGTCCTAATTTTTAATTTGAATTTAGTTGTCAAAGGGTTTAAAAAGGCTTATTTGCTTCACACTACACTCTATGCTAGCTAGTCGGCCCTAGAGCCCATTCCATGGTATATCTTAGCCACCGGGGGATAAACAATAAATTTACTAGTCGCCCGGCTAGAGTGACCGCAACCAATACACCCAGGTATCAATTCGAGTGCATAATCCAGCAAGACTATACACACACTCCTGCTTTAGAAGCTAAAGCTAACTAGCCTCTGCCGCTTTCCTAACCGCATAGGTTTTTGACAACATATAAAACAACTGACGTCGGCTTGTCAGAAAAAAAAGCACGCCCTAATTGAAATTTCGTCAGACACAAGTAACACAATTCTGGGGTCTAATCACCGCATACGATATCGAGCAAAATTTATCGAAATTATTTATTTTGGTATCATGAAACTCGATATCGATTGAAATGTATTGAATTTGAAATAATAGCATTCGATATCGAGTAACTAGACATTACATTTATCGAGTTTTCATTCGATACGTTAGTGCCTATCGTATGCAAAAAAAATCGATAGTTTATTCGATACGACAGTATCGAATGCGGTGATTAGACCCCAGATGTAAAAAACATGTCGTTAAGGGTATCTTTAGGAAAACACGACATTATACAAAACTCGTATTGATTAAAATTTTACGAAAAACTATAGACACTCCGGATCATCAAGATATCCATGTACATTTTTAATGTTTGCACACTTTTTTGAATATTGTTTTTTGGTGCGTTAAGTTATTGATAACAGGTTCATTGCTTGATGCCAATGCGAAAGTGCGAATACAAAATATCTTTTGTTAAATCCAACAACAAAATACACGGAATTTACTTAAGATTTCATACAAATGCTACGATTGCATTTCCACATTAACAACACTATTTGCACTAAACACTGCATTCCACTAAAATTCTAAAGCATTTGAGAGTTTTGTTCCCAACTACCGGATATTAAGTTGCCGCGGTAATATTTGTGCATCTTGCAAATTAAATTTTCTATAAAATGAGTTAAGTTTAAAATAGAATTTCCACAAAAATTTAAATTTAATTTAAGTAGAAAATTGGTACTGGATATACAACATACATATTTACTTAGCATCATATATTTTATATAAACAGTAAAAGCTAAAATATATGCTAAATAAAATAAATTTCATTTTCATTTGCTTGAATAAAAAAACATATCGTCATCTTAAATGCAAAATAACGTAACATCACTTTTTATAAGTTTGCAGAAGGAGCAAATAAACATTATAGAAAATATTTGAGGTACAAAAGCAATGTTTTATATACATATAAGCTAAAAATTCGATAACCGATTCATTTTTGTAGAAAGAATATTATATTTATTGTTATTTTTTTTTTTTTTTTTGTTACGTGTGTTAAGTTATTTTGAATTTCAATTTACTGAAACAAAACAAAAAAAACGTATCGTCAATATAAGTATGTAAGTATGTATTAAGTAAAACAAATATGTATTTAAATTAAAAAATAATTTAGCAGTTTTTTCAAATTTAACATTAATTTAGATATATTACAACATATAATGTATAATTTTATATTTTTATTTATTACTAATAAGTGGTGGTTTAAAATTAAAAAGTCACTTCCTTAATTTTTCATTAAAACAGCAAACAAAAAGATGTACATTGGACAAAAAAACACATAATAATAACTTAAATATACAAAAATAATCTGTTTTTTCACTTTTACCAGTTGTTTTAGTTCAAATTGAGCATTGCTTTATCAAAAGCCTATATATATCTACATGGCCCGGCCTAACCGCTGACCCTAGAAACTTGAAATTTGGACTTGCATTGGTCACTCCCCAAATCGATCCACTAAGACGGTATTTTTCGAAATTCGAATGTTTAGGGGGTAAAAAAAGGTGTAAACGGGAGGTGTCTGGCACTTTTTTGAAATTCGGCACTATTAGGGAGAAAACGGATAAATTCTGAATTTTAGTACTTTTTTGCCACCCCATCTATCTTTTGAACCAATAAACATAGAAACAAAGTTAATACCACATTTGAAATTTATCAAAAAAATAAGTGTACGAATTTGGTACTATTTTTTGGTACTTTTTTACAAAACATTTTCCTCCATTCATTGACATGTTCGTACTAAATTATGGGCTGCCACTACAATACTGAAATTTTTGAAACTTTAATGGGGGAAAGTATAGTACCCAAAAAAGGAAATATGGGAAATTTGATATTTTTCTTTAGCTTTTTGGTTCTACTTAAGTAGCGGGTTAAATGCTAGAATTTAAACAAGTTTAAAACTAGAAAATTATACTTTGGCATAAAAATATGTCCACGAAGAAAAAGGAGACACTAACAAAGTCGCTGGTATATGCTAGTCTGTAATAAAGCCGCCTTCTGAAAACTAATATATGTAAAACGCTTCACTTTCCGCTACTATATCGAAATTTGTTCTTATTTAGGTTTTTAATACCAGAAAATACTCTACAGAATTTTGTGATGATTGGTCCATTATTAACCAGGGGTCCATTAGAAGTTCTCCTTTCGAAAATAATTTAAAATCGGCTAAAGTTGTTACAAATTATGATATTTAACTCAAATTTGTTCAAATTAAGCTTTTATGACAAGTAATAAAAGCATAAAACTTTCTGATTACAATATGCCACAAAAAAATTAACCTTAAAAATGAGATGTTTTCTAAGAAAAATCGGGGCTGCCGAGTCCGAATATATCATTTATTTTTCTATAGAAGCGTTTTCGAGATATACGCGAAAATCGTATTTTTCTGCAGTTGTTTTAGAGAACTATTCAACTGAATTGTAAATTTTGTCGAGCGGTATAAGATTAAATTTGATTTTTTTATGTTTTCAAAATTCATGATTTTAATTCGATCCAGTTAGGCAATATACAATTTTATTTTTAACATGTGTCTTAAATAATTATATGCTTTCACGTATCGGTCTATTTCAAGATACTGGATGACTTTATAAATGAAATGTTGCAAAGCACCACAAAAAAAATTCACGAGTTTCTCAACCGTTGTGCAGTCAAGGCGGTTCCCATTTAAAAATGAACGCAAGGCATTGCTCTTAGAATTCTATGCCTTTCATTGTTGCATTGCCACACCGAGTTTATGAAGTCAGCCACTGTTCCGCATTTGTTGTTTTAATAACTTTTGAAATTTCTTAATTACATTGTATGTATATTAAAATACGTTATATTCACTTGATAACTCTTAGCTTGCTTTTGCTCTGTCTACATTATTAAAACAGTGTCCGAAGAAAGTTGACCAAAATTTTTTGGAATCTTATTTATTTTCGGTACTTAGTCTAAGTTCATACGGCTCATGTCTTATTGACATGACTTTTCCCATTTCTTCTTTGAAAATGAATTGGTGTTCAAATGATTGATGTCATGTTGACGAAATGTTTTTTATTTTGTTTTATTTGATATTGAAAACAAAAACAAAATTAAACAACGAATGAAAAAGCAAAGCGTACTAACAGTACATGCATCTGTGTACTCGTTTCTTTTCTCCTCGTCCCTCTCGCCTATAAAGAAGCAATCATGTCAATAAGACATGAGCCGTATGAACACAGACTTAGAAAGATTTGTTAATATTAGCGTGGACTCGAAAGTTATTTAATGCTACGTGTTGTGTAAAACTAATTAAATTTGGTAAGGGCATGGAGGAGTATTTGTCATTCGGTGATCCAGTTAAATGGAGGGATCCAATGGATCATATCACTGATTGCTATATCTGTATAACCAAAGTGCCCAGCGGATAAATGGTTATATTATTTGTCTGGATATAAATCAATTGATTGATTGAAGCGAAAACCTCCAGCAATAAAAGTAACATCAGAAAATGAAGAAGAAGATATAATGTGAGTGTAATTTCTATAGGCAATACTAATGTTAAACTATGAGTCAAAGCGCACTTAATGATTTACATCGTGACTTAAACTTGTCAAAACAGTACTCGAAACTACTCGCTTTATGTTTGAAAGAAAGAGGATTTACGGACACATAGACACTCGTTTTTTTTAATATCGCAATCGCTTTAAAATTTGTGGAATTCTTTTCAGAAAGAAGTGTATAGCGCCAATGCCTGAAATATCGTAACTGTCGGTGAAGGGAATCAAAGATTCGGC
This sequence comes from Pollenia angustigena, assembly GCA_930367215.1. Lineage (NCBI taxonomy): Eukaryota > Metazoa > Arthropoda > Insecta > Diptera > Polleniidae > Pollenia > Pollenia angustigena. The sequence continues at coordinate 168,948,755 of OV884059.1, read as the reverse complement.
ACAGCCGAATATAGCACTCTTACTTGTTTTATTTATATTTCTGATTGCCTTAAACGAAATTTTTTTATACATTTAAAATTTGTTAATTGCAAAGAAAAAAATCACTGTATGAAAATTTATTATAAAAAGATTAAATTACACTAAAATTTAAACGGAAAAGCAGTGTTTTTCAAATCAATTCATAATCGAGAGGGCTTCATTGTTGTCACTAAAGAGAAGTTCGAATGTATTATCAAAAAATAAATATATGTATACATATTTTCAGATATATAGGATATTACTTTCAGTTTGACCTTGAATTTTACGAACACCTTGTTTACAGTTAACCACAGGATAAAAAAACATAAAAAAACTCTGAATATTTTCTCTTGGCAAGTGTGAAGAAACGTTATTTCGTTTAAGAAAAATATGCCCTTGATGACACATAGTTTTGAGTTTTTTTCATAATTTGGTAACTTTTAAAGATAGAAGTTTAAAATTTTGCAAACACATGTAATGTGATGTATTGAATCATAATCAATAAATAAAGTAAATTTCTAATTTTTCGATGATACGCAATTCAACATTTTAGGTGACGATATACACAAATACTTCATTCGTAAATTTGAGCATCTACACTTGCATGTATTTGAAGTTGTTTGTAAACTCGCATATAAGTAAATGAAAGAATGTTCGAATGTTGGTGTATCTGAAATGTTTGCTGAATATTTGATTATTTTTAGTCAATTCAATTCTAAATAAAATTTAAGAATATGCTTTTCAATTTTCAGGTACACATGTTGATGCATTTTTTTTGTGTGTTATGTTTTGTATATGTTTTTCGATATTTGTTTATTTATATCTTTAAAAAATATTGTATACAACAGAACCACAAAAATTAAATTAAAAATTAATATAGAAAAAATTAAAGTATTTCTTATTATAAATAGATTTGTTAACAATAAAATTTATTCTCTTGTTAAAAAAAAATATCACATGCAATAAAAATTAAATTGGATAAAATATTTTTTATTTTAAATTTAATCTTAAAATAGTTTCAACAAAAATAGATTTATGGGATTATTTTCAAAATTCTCGTAGTTTGTTTTCCAAAATTTTTAATAATTTTGTTTAATAAAACCCAGCAAAGAAACTAAAAATAAAGACGAAATGCTTACAAAAGAAACAATTACAAAAAATGTATGTGAAATATTGAGGGAATAAGACTTTTACAAAAAAGCTTTATAAATTAAAATTTGAATAAAAAAAGCACAAATGTGGAGCTCTAGTTGTAACCAGAGCCAGTGCCCTACCAATCCTGCCTTCTAACTCCTACCTTCGTTGTTGCTTTGAAGCCGCTACATTCCTACTTTGGTTTGAACTGCTAGCGGTAAACTCGCATCACACTGCCTGCTGTATTGATTCGGTTGTTTGCTTCGGCTTTCCTTATCTCACGCTCTTTGACTTTTCTTTTCTGCTGACAACTCTTTGTTGACACTACTCTGCCAACGCCTCTCTGTCGCTTCTCCCATGCTGACGCTCTCTGTTGAATACTCTATTAACCCTGCTAGTCAGTATGACCCTCCACCTACCCCTGACATAGTTCAACCTCCTGTACCCCATCGACCTCCGGATTATCTGTAACGAAAAATAAACCAAGTCGGCGGCTGTGAATGGATGTAAATCCATTGCCCAGTGAATTATGTATATATGTATCTATAATGCGTTATTTGTGTGGCAAAATTGCCATTTTCACTCCAGCTTTTTCTTGTGGATTTGACTTATATTTCAATCATTATTTTCCACGTATGGGCTGGCCTTCCTTCTCGTCTTAATTGTGGGTTCCAGTCTATTGCCATTCGTTCAGTATCTTCTGTTGGAACTCTTAGAATGTGACAAAGCTAATTTAATTTTCTTTAGAGGATTTCGCATTTCAAGGGTGTTTGTTTGTCTTTCTCCAAAGTTCAATATAAGATGTTGTTGCTGGGCAGAAAATATTAAGAACTCTACTTATAGACTTGTTAACAAAGTCGGTGTGTGGTTAGCCTAGCGTTGAGATGTGTTCCAGGATTCACATCCATACAATAGTGTAGATGTTACATTTGAGTAGAACAGTCGCAGTTCGCTGTTGATTGAGTAATGGAAAGATCTCCATATAGGGTTAAGGGCACCAAATGCCGGGCTTGCTTTATTTATACGGCTTATTATCACCTCGTCAGATCCTCCTTAGGGTGGAATGATGCTACCAAAATAGTAATATTTTTTTTCAGTTCACTTTAATTTACTTGGAACTTTGACGTATTGCTGGTGTTCTTGCGCATGGCTTTGGTTTTTTCTTTCTTTAGACCGACTTTCCTTTCCAATTATTGATTCATATTAAGTTTCATCGGCATTTCCTCAAAGTTATGGGAGACTAAGCATATATCATCTGCAAAATTCAAATACTCTAATCTGCCCTATAGAGCCCTGGTTATACCTCTTCTGGTAGCCGTTGCACGTCGTATCACAGATAAAATGTAGCCTTTTCGGACACCATAGCTTCACCGAGTTGTTCTTCATGTAAGACTGGACAACAAGCAGCGTTGTAGAGTTGTTGGGTGAGTTAAATTAATTTATTTGGTACACCTCTGCAAACAAGAATTATCCATATTGAGTTGTTCTAAAGTTTGTAAAAAGCTTTTTCAAAACCAATGAAGATTAAGTATAATTGTAAGCGCCATTCAATAGATTCTTCTATTATCAATTCAATTATCTTCAGAATATTAAGTTGGTACTAAAATCAGCCTGCGCACACCTTAATCCATCCCCAAAACTTGGCGTGAGTCTAGATTAAATAATGTGTGTTAATATTTTAATAACCATACTAAGTAATGTTATCCCTTTCCGGTTCTGACAGCGTTAAAGATCCCCTTTCTTAGGAATATTTATAATAACACCTTCTTTTAAGCCGCACGGTAGCATCGGTACACTGTAAATAAAAATCAATTCATCCGTACTTAAATCAACCCGATGCGGTATTAATAGTTCGGTGAGTGCGGATTTTCTTGAATCAACTACAGAAAGATTGATTCAAAAACGGATTTTCATTCGCGAAATACTTAACTTATCCATATTCAATCCCGAATTCATGCAAATTCAATGCCGAAAACCGTAAAGTCACGTGATTTGCAGAACAGCATCCAACCGCACGTGTGATATCAGAGCGTTTCGTAGTTTGAAAACTTGTGGTTTTCAAAACAGGCCTCCAAGGCGAGATTTTTACTAAATACATTTGTTGAAAACTCACAAAAAAAAAAATTTTCATAATAAAAATTTATAACTAGTCTTTGATGAAAATTTAAAAATGAAGAATTATGTCGAAGGTGAGTACTTCAATAACTCATAGTGAGACATAGGTGAACTCATCTATTAGAAAGATTCAATTAGAAACATTTAAGTGACCTTAAGATGAACTTATGAAATTATGAGTAAAAATGTTAGCACATGCTAGATATAACTTCACAGTTGCTCTGTAGAAAAATCAATTACACAAGGGAACAAAATTTAACTCTTTTTGTAAGGCCTGGAACTTTGATGCAAATTTTTACTAATTTGAGGTCGCTGATTTAAAATCTAATCTCCATTTTTCTTTGGATATATTGATATATGTATCTCGAAAAGTCGAACTGGTAGAGCAAAAAGGATATTTGATTTGAAATAAGCGGCCTCGACTTAGTTTTTACTAATTTTGCAATAAAGTTCCAGGCTGTGTTATCATTCGAATTTAATAAATTTCAGCTGCAGTCTATTTTTAAAGGTGACTATTTTAATTCAAATCTCAATAATATTAGCGCAAGACTCGTTTAAAACTACCAACAGTAAGACGAACAGTATTCTGGGAGCCAAGATGAATAAATGGAGAATCGTGTTTTTTTTAAATTCATGTTTTTATTTTTTCATTTAATTGTTAGAAATATAATTTTGTAATAAAAACGTTTATTTTATGTGTAGATAAAAAATTTAAGGATTTTAATCAGGGTTTGAAAAACTGCAGTCGAAACCAAAAACGGTGGAACAAAAAACGAAAATTTGTGGACAGCTTTTCGCTTTTTGAGTTGATTTGACATTGATACATTGTTTACATTTTTTTAGGCAAAAGACATATGAAGAAGTGGACGAAATGGCAGTTTTTTACTTTGACTGCGCTAATCCAATTTTTTCCCCGTGAGAGTGATTGACTAAAAATTTGTGGGCCGTAAGAGGGAGAAAGAATTTTGACGACTAAAAAATTATTTAAAAGTTACTTTTGGCCAAAAAATCGCATTGTGCATACGTATGAATTTAATTTAAATCGTATCTTTATTTACCTCATAAAATTTAAAACAGCTTGTTTTGTTTTGTTTTGTTTTGTTTTTAATATAAATTATGTAAAATTACTATGTGATTTCCTGTGTACATAAATCTTAGAGAAATTATGGTAATCATGTCTAGACATAGTTATAATAATATTTCGTTTAAATAAAATATTATAAAAGTTTTATATTTTGTATATTTAACATGCAAACCTATAATGAATTTAAAATATGTACATTAGGGGTATAACCAAAAAAAAATACCTATCACGACGGGGTGGCCACTGATGTATATATCAATTGAGATTAATTTGGATAAAAACCCTCCCTCCAAACCGTTTTTTTCTAAAAGTTTCCAAAAAATAATAATATTTGAATTTTTATTTTGTAAATACCATACATACAGTCATGTACTATATGATAACTTCAAATTATCTTTGTTGAAGGAAATAAACTTTAAGTTCAAAGTGCGTGTTGTTTTGCAATGTTGAATATAGAGAAACAAATGAAAATAAAAGTAAACAATTGGAATTGTGAATTGTGTTGGTTCCATTTTGTTCAAAAAAAGAGTTTCCGTGTTTTTTTAAAATACTTTTAACTGAAATACAAATACAAAAGGATAATTTAATAAACAAAAACTATCCAAATACTAAACTTCAAAGTGATTTAGGGGGGAACATTTTTAACGCCCGCGAAAAAGTGACCCCACTTTTCATCATAGATTTTCATCGTCTATATGGCATGGATAGGTATTTTTTGATAATTTAAAAAATTGTTCAAAAGTTATACCCCTAATGTACATATTGTATTGCATGCAATTGTAATATTTTTGTTGAAGAAAAAAAAAATAAGCCATAAAATTTGGGAGGTGCAATTTAGTTAAAAACCAGCCTCAACACTTGCAACGCGAAATGAAAGTAGACCACTAGCAGAGCAAATCTGCCAAAGGGTTTTGAAAAGTTAGCTCGGGCTCCCGAAATATGCGCCCCTAAGTTTTTGAATTTTTTGAAAATGCGTTTGGTATAAGTGAAAAAAAATATACTAAATGTACTTCTGAGCTAAACAATAATTCCAGATGTCTGCAGTAGAATCGTATGGCGATTCTTTTCTTAGAATTTATTAACCCTCTAACTCTCATTTTAAGAGCTCATTTATGACCTTTTTCCTAATTCTTACACAAAAGTATACTAAAACGCCTTTTTTAAGGGTTAAAATGTTCTACGAATATTTTTTGCATTGGTATTGAAATTTTTGAATTTCTTGAAAAGGCGTTTGGTACAAGTCAAAAAAATATACATAATGTACTTCTGACCTGAAAGACTATTTCAGATGTCTTGACTAGAATTATATGGCGATTCTTTTTATAGAATATATTAACCATCTAACACTCATTTTAAGGGGTAATTTTTGTTCTTTATTTAACTTATACACTAAAATGGTACATAATAATCCTTTTTCTTCGACCTTTTTTATTAAATTTTATACTTTTTTTAAAAAATTAATTAAAATGTTTTTATTCAATATTTCGATTTCCGTTGGAAATCTTCTTCAGGAATTTTATTTTTTTTTTTTTTTTTTTTTAATAAAATAAAATTTGACAATAAGTGCTGGTTCACACAGGTCAAGTTTACTTGAACAGTTTTATTTAAATTTTCTTTTGAACTTGCGTTCACGTTCATGCACAAAATTAATTTTTGTTTTCTTTTCCTTCAACTTTGTAGCTATTTATTATATTACGGATGAAAAAAGAAAAGAAAAATACAAAACTGACTGGTACGGTCAAGTATGTACCCCTTTCCATTCTCTTTACCCCTCTCTCCTAAAAGCTCAAGACTTGAAGAGTCAAACTTGACCTGTGTGAACCAGCACTAAATGGAAAAATAAAATTTGGAAAAATAAATTTTAAAATTTCAAAAAACAAAATTATCATAATAAATTTAAAATTCCATTCTACAAACTTTAAACAAAAAGACAAACAAACAAAAAAGGAAAACAAAATTTTTTAAATTTATTCAAAGCCTAAAACCTATTTTAATGTCCCTTTCCGTCAATAATCAGCTGTGCCATCTGAAATTTATTTTATAAACAATCAAGGACAAATACCTATTTATAATTATCCCTTACATCAACCTATTTATTTTTATTCAATAAATGTCTATAAATTTGAGCTAAGCCCTCAGTATCTTTTTTAAAATTAATCCTTTTCTCAAATGGGACATTATTTATCTGCAACATTTCTAACATATATCTACGTTTCTTAAAACTTTCCGTATTCAAAATTGATGTGTTTTCAAAATCAGGATAATGATTAAAATCCCAACAATGAGTTGATAACGCCGTTCCATGGGCTGAATTATAATTCCTATATTTTTGGTCATGTTTATGTCCAGCTAATCTAATTTTCAGTTTTGTCCCAGTTGTTCCTACATATATTTTCCTACATTATTTGACCTGAAGCTTAAATAATTTAATAAAGTATAAAACTAAAATGGTACGTAAGAGGATTAAAATGTTCTACGAATATTTTGTGCATCAAATTTCACTAGGGGTCTTCAAAAAATCGTGCAATGTATGTTAAACAAGTTATCGAAAAATTAAAAAAATTCAAGGCCCGGTAGTAGTGTTGCGGCTGGCGGCGATGGCCCGAATTTTGTTGCACAGTGTAATTAACATGATTTGTTTTTAAATTATAAAAAGGAATAATAAAAATAACTTGTACGCCTTTTATTTGTACAACGTGACAATATCAAAAAAAATTTAATTAACCGAATAAATAAAATAGATATGTTATAAGATTATTTAAGAAAACTTTGCAAAAAGGTATTTACACAAAAAAAGGAAAAACCCCTAAAAAGCTGATCCGAAAATAATAAATAATTTGTCTTAAGAGTATTATGGCGTTTTCATTTTGACACATAATGCTGCCAATATATTTTGTGCCACTTAAAGCCGTTTTACACTATCACACAAGATAGTGAAAATACTTTCCTGGCCTTATTATGGTTGACAAATGAAAAAAAAAAAAAACAAAACCAACTTATCACGACAAGGTTGTATTAAAATAAAAAAGAAGACAAAGAAAAATCAAAAAAAACGCGATATAAAACACAATCAAAAACTCTCTTTTAAAATAAATACAAGACAAGAAAGAGTGCTATATTTGGCTATGCCGAATCTTATATACCCTTCCCCATGATGAGATAAGAACAAAAAGTTATATACATAAAAAACGTTCTTTAGATAGGTATAAATAAATATTAACTGAGCCACGCCAACTTTACTTTTCGGTTCGTCATGCCGAAGAATATAGAAAAACAAAAAATGTATATATGTTCCGAAGCCCGTTTCCTCTTTTGCCAAAGTTGATGTTTGAAATTCGTTTAATAATCTTAAAATCGTTTTTTAGAACATAAAAAAATTAAATATTAAAAATAAAAAAAAATTCTTTTTGGGATTCGAACTGGCAATATCATCAGTCTCAGGAGAGAACTTAACAACTCGGCTACGAATGTTTTTACTAAAGAAGCGTTAAATTAAAATATATAGAGTCTATGAGTTTGTTTCTTTATTTGAGCGGCATATCATATACATGCATTAATGTGTATGTGTATGCGTAAAATGAAACACATTACAAATAATATACACCACTTGTAGTGAAGGGTATAAAAAAACAACAAAAAAACCACATTACCAACACTGTATTATTATAGCCACTGTATGACCGTAGAAATCAAAATTAAATGGGTTTGTATGGTATGTTTATGTCGTTTTGGTAATACAGTGTTGGTATGGTAATGTCACGACTAATTGTACCTTTAAAGGAAAATATTTAAGGCAGACGTGGTTTTTTACTCATATCTCAGCCATTTGTGGACCGATCTTGCTGAATTTCAATAGCAAACAATTCCAGACCATATGTGACATAAATGTATAATAACCTGGCCCCCATTATGTAGGGGGTCTTCGGAAAAGCCATTTCAACGGACAGACGGACATCGTTAAATGAACTTCGCTCCTCATAAGGACCCAGAATATAAGTATTTATATTAGGGTCTAATCTAACATCAATATTATAGAAATTACAAACGGAATGACAAACTTATATATACCCTTTTCACCACCTGTCGTGAAGGGTATAATAAACGCTACATCTTAATTTCAATATATGGATGTGTCAGAAGCTTAACAGCCTAACTCTACTACATAAAAATTAGAGAAAATAAGTGATGTTGGAAAAATTTAATCCAAAATTTAAGATGCTTCAAAAAGGAAGTTTCCGAACACGCGAAGTGTAGTAATTCATATTACAGTATTAATCCATATTGTGGCCTTATTTTGTAATGTATTATCTGTAGTAGCTTCGGAAAAAATCAAATAAGATACAAACCCTATACGGGTTTTTTATATTTTTTAATGGAAAATATTAAAATAATAAAAGAACAAAATAATTTTTAAATTGTTCACAACTAATTAAATAGTAATATTACAAAATTGAGAAAATTGAGCATTTTAGCTTCTGACACATCCATATAAAAAATCTCCAAATAACTATTCTAATTCCAAACATGTCAAAAGCAATTAATAAATGACGAGCCCGAGCCACGTCAAGAATGAAAGATTATCAATAACAATTTTAATTAATTTTCATGTTGTAAAATTCCTTTCTTCACAAAAATAATTTAATGAAAATTAAATTTCATGAACTTAAGCCTAATTAAAAATATTAAAAATTTGGATTAAAAACCATAAATAGTTCAACAAAATAACCACAATACTAATTATTGTTAAAGCTAAGGCACGAGCTCTATGTTTACATTTGTCCTTCAAGTTGTGCTGAAAAAGGTCAACAGAAAAAAGAAAGACAAAGTGAAAAAACAAGAAAATGTACTTGGACTTCAAGAAAAATTCTTGACGAAAGTACGAAAAAACAGAAGTGAAGGAAGAAACATGTAAAGTCAATTAAAATTGATAATCATTCAGGAAAGCAAATTTCGATCTACCAAATGTTAAAATACAATTTGGTTTAAGGATTGATGTTTGACTAGTGACGTCAGCAGTCGTCGATGGCTGCGAGTGTAAGACGGCAAATCCATCTGAGGAGATCGAGTGGTTGCGATCGAAACATGTCATGGTAACCTGCCGGCCTGGGTTCGAGCCCGAGCCACGTCAAGAATGAAAGATTATCAATAACAATTTTAATTAATTTTCATGTTGTAAAATTCCTTTCTTCACAAAAATAATTTAATGAAAATTAAATTTCATGAACTTAAGCCTAATTAAAAATATTAAAAATTTGGATTAAAAACCATAAATAGTTCAACAAAATAACCACAATACTAAGTATTGTTAAAGCTAAGGCACGAGCTCTATGTTTACATTTGTCCTTCAAGTTGTGCTGAAAAAGATCAACAGAAAAAAGAAAGACAAAGTGAAAAAACAAGAAAATGTACTTGGACTTCAAGAAAAATTCTTGACGAAAGTACGAAAAAACAGAAGTGAAGGAAGAAACATGTAAAGTCAATTAAAATGGATAATCATTCAGGAAAGCAAATTTCGATCTACCAAATGTTAAAATACAATTTGGTTTAAGGATTGATGTTTGACTAGTGACGTCAGCAGTCGTCGATGGCTGCGAGTGTAAGACGGCAAATCCATCTGAGGAGATCGAGTGGTTGCGATCGAAACATGTCATGGTAACCTGCCGGCCTGGGTTCGAGCCCGAGCCACGTCAAGAATGAAAGATTATCAATAACAATTTTAATTAATTTTCATGTTGTAAAATTCCTTTCTTCTTAAAAATAATTTAATGAAAATTAAATTTCATGAACTTAAGCCTAATTAAAAATATTAAAAATTTGGATTAAAAACCATAAATAGTTCAACAAAATAACCACAATACTAATCACTAATAAAAATATATAAATCTTAAATCTGTATTCAAAAAGTCTTATAGATTCAAAGGTGGCTATATCTTTTTTTTTAAACTAATCTAATAATGCCATATGGTTGCATTTGGTGAATGCTTGTGATGTGTGCATTTGGCAATACCAGAAAAGTGTTTATCGGGCTTAAAAAGTACAGAATGGCGCAAAGATAGCCATCTCCATTGGATATACAGTAGTTTTAACTAAACTGCCTTTTGTTTAAATGCACTTTTGACGTAACTGCACAAAATTAATATTTTTGATCATTATTGCTTAAAATACTATACAAATTCCTTTTTAAGTGCCCTTCCTATACCTGCAAAATTTTTGGCATTTTAAAATTATTTTCACACAAAAAATCAAAGTTAGCTGCACTTCTAACTACACTACACAAGTCAAGTTGGCATCATTATAGTTCATTTATTTTGTTTGCATATACCTTTATCTATGCATATGGTTTGTGGCTACAACAAGTTTACCACGATTATATGAAAGGAATAGCAAATCTTGACCTGAAACAGAATAAAGTAGTTGTTGTAGTATTTAAAGCTGACCCAGTTGGGACAGCGGGAACAAATCGTCAACGTCATTTTCGGACAAGTGTCGCGAAAATCGTGCACGACACAAAGAAAGACAATGTCGCCTACTTTATCATTAACGACTACCTGCATGACAATGTCGTCTATTTCGACGTCCAGGACAAAAATTATTAAATGGTTATCTAACTCAGACAGTTTTTTAGTATAGTTGGAACTGTAATTTCTGTTATATGTTTTATATTCGACTCCTTTAAGCAATCCTAAAGTTGACAGTGAAGTACTAACTGTGTGTTATCCATTTTCCAGCCCGCAAATAATTTCATCATCATTTTTCGTTTTACTGTTAAGAACTAATTTGTAAATTTTATGTAGGTATTTAAATCAACAATTAAAAAAATTGAAGTTGAGACTTTTAAGAAAACCAAGCGAGCGATTGAATAGCATTCAAGAAAACTTTGTCGTCAGTAGCTTTTATGCAAGACAACTTATAGGACAGTTTCGCTCATACTGTCCCACATAGAGTTTATTAGAGGACAACTTATAAGACAAAGTCGCTCATACTGTCCATATAAAGCTAATTAGAAGACAACTTACAAGACAACGTCGCTCAAACTGTCGTGCACGACGATTTCCTGTAAATTGTCTTCTAGAAAACCTAAACAACAGGGTACGACGATGTCGTTAACGGCAATCTGGCCAACTGGGAAAGTTCAACATTTCGAATTTTGCGCTTCAACTGCAACGACTACTACACCTAAGTATGCTGTTGAAACTGCTGTTTTTAGCTTTTGACATCTTGCAGCACTATTCTTAACGTTGTTCAACAGCGTATTTTCTGTTTCCCTCTTTATTGTTACCAATTTGGCTACCTCGTTCATTATAAAATTGCATAACAAATGACTACAGATTGTTTGAACGTCATTGTTGTTATTATTAATTTATTAATAAAAACGTTGCTACTCCTCTTTCAAACTCTTTACTTTAGCTGCACTTTTAACAGGTAACCACAACTGCGTACCTGCACATTAAGGCAGCTAAATACATTTAAGATAACTGCATTTTTGATTTATCTCCACAAAAAATCGTGCAAAGGAAATTACTGTAGTTACTTTTGTTATGCTCAAATACCAAAATACAAATTTGCGATATTGTTGTAAGAAAGAAAACTAAATGAAAAATATGACATTTGATCATAAATATTAAATTATGAGTATTTATTCTCAATGTTCGCTTAAAGTAACATTATTGTTCTGTAAAAAAGCTGAAAATCAGCACAGGTATTAAAAAAAAATTTCAAAAAAAAAATCAAGAAACCAAAACTTTATTCGAATGTCCAATACACCCCTTTGATTGAAACAAACACAACTATTTCCAATCTCCTTATTTTATTTCCTCTTAAGCCACGAAGTGGTTTTGGGTTCAAAGTTGCTTTATATCTTCTTCTAATTGGTTTATACCAAAAAGCAAAACATTTTATTACCAATTTAAAATCTATGAAGATATAGGTTTTTGATATTAATTTAAAAAAAAACCTTCAAACATAAAAAAATAACAACAGGGGAATAATGGGAAAAATTTGAGGCAGTCGTGGTTTTTTGCTTACATCGTAGCTATTATTTGACTGATCTTGCTGTATTTCAACAGCAAAATTTAGCGGAGAATATGTGAACGAAATATATCACAGCCAAGTTCCCATCCTATCTGAGGTCTTCGAAACCCCCATTTCAACGCACAGACGAATGGGCTGACAGATGGACATCGTTTAACCCTTCTGCATCCCTTGGATATGTGCCCTTCCTATGATCCTTTGGGTCAATATGACCCAACAATAAAATGTTAACAGCATTTCATATTTACGTGTAATAAAAACAAAAGCGATTCTATTGATTATTTGACCGAAAAAATTATTGATCGATGATTCTGAATGAAGATGAACTCAATGCAATAGAAAACAAATTTTAAAGTGGAATTAAACTTGCAATATCGGATGTTGGGTCATATTGACCCAAAGGATATTAAATGTGTGTAAATCGTGTTTTTTGGAGGGGGAAGGAAAAACTAAAATTTTATTATTTTCATTTAAATTTATTATGTTTGTCCCTGTAATGGATAAATTGAAGTTTCACGTCCATATCTTATATTTAAAGGGACAAATTTTGCGTTTGAAAACCAAAATTGGGTCAAATTGACCCAAGGAGTGCAGAAGGGCTAATCAAATTCTCTATTCATTAGAACCCTGCATATTTTTACTTTAAAGGGTCCCCGAATATATATACTATAAAGGCTCCATTTAATCGTAAATGGAAGATATATCAAACCTCTATATATTGTCATAGTTACGGAGTTCCTAGACTTAGGAGTTCTCCTTGATTGTAAATTAAATTTTAACAAACATATTGTCATGATGGTGAATAAAGCTCGTGGCGTGCTTGCTTTTATCAAACGATGGGCTAAAGAATTTACTGATCCTATAATAACCAAACGTTTGTATACATCGTTAGTAAGGCCTATCCTGGAATACGGTTCTATTATTTGGGATCCCTACACTGATTGTCACAAGAAGCGCATTGAATCTGTTCAAAAACAATTTCTCCTATTTTGTTTGGGAAATACAACATGGAATGCAAATGTGAATCTTCTTCCATATTCTGCAAGACTCTCTATAATTAATTTGCCGACTTTAGAAAGCAGACGCATCATGCTTAACGTTGTTTTTTTAGTAAATTTATTAAATGGTTCAATTTTCTCAGAGTTCTTGCTGAAGACAATAAACTTCAATATACCTCTTAGGTCTACTCGGAACTTCGCACCACTTCATCTACAGTGTTTTCAAACTAACTATGCAAACGCTGACCCTTTAAGGAGATTATGCAAATGTTTTAATGATTTCTATAATTTTATTGATTACCCTGTTAACGTTAATATTTTAAAACGTAACATCATTTTGTTCTTGAATGTAAACCATTAGTTAAGTATCCTTATAAAATGTAGATTATTTTATTGGCCTGTAAGGATTTTAGTCCATAGACCGTGATTAAATAAATAATAAAAAAAAAAAATATGAATTTAAAAAAGCCCAGAGTTACAAAAAATTCAAAATCGAATTTCGATCGATTATGACGCATATGTTATACATGTTTCTTGAAAATATTACACTCCTACAATTAGAAATAACATGTCTTATCAACATTTTTTTGACTCTCCTGTTAAATTTGTTCAATGTAACTTAGGGCTTTTTTCAAATCATACGACGATATCCCCTTTGACCTTCGGTGAAGACATAAAGTGAAAAAATAAGTATTATAGAATTTCGAAGTTGTTGAGAATAATCTTGAATTGCAATAAATCGACACAACCAAAAATAACTTAAATTTTTAAAAATAATATTAATTAGACGCAAAAAACTCACTTAACTTAGAAAAAACTCTTTGATCGAAAAAAGTAAAATGAAAGTGATCTTAGATCGTATAAATATTGGTTAAAACAATTAAATCTAAGAAAAGAAAAAAAACTGAAAAGTCGGCAAATGCAAAGAAATACTCAAACTTCTGGCCTACTAGTTTAAGTTAAAAAATAAAAAAAAAACTCGCGCTACGTTCAATTGAGATTTCTAAAATTTGAGTTTTTGTCTTATTTTTAAATTTTAAGTTCTATCGGACTTAAAAAATTACCCCTCATTTAGAAAAAAAAAATATTTCAATAAATGAATATATTTTTTATATGTATATGAATATAATATAAATGTACATATACTTGAAATTTTCCACGCAAAATTATTTTGTTAAAAGCTCTCTAGAAAAAGTTATTAAAATAGCAACGCAATGTTTAAGTTATAAAAATATATTTTTCATTTAGAGTGCAATTATACAAACAAAAGAAAACAAAAGCGCTTAAAATAAATAAAAAAGCGCTTTTTATCAAGAACAAACTGAACTGTATTTACTTTATGCTACAACACACTTGAGAATCAAATTGTTACATGAACAGCAAAAACCAATGACCGCTAAGTGACCATTGCTTAAATGCAGACAAGACATGAACATACCGCACAAATACTTCCACAACTGCAAAAACTACAACCGCCACTACTACAACTGCATAGTTGTAAGATTCCAGCGAGCAAACGAAGGAGTAGAGAGGCCTTCTGGTATGCCTTTTCGTTTAGTTGCATTCTAAACATATTTCCACTATGCATCGATGTGCCTTAACCTTCGCTTTCATAATCACTACCCGGGTAGAGAAAGCGACTTTCATTTGCAAATAGCTGAGCAAGTTTTCATCAAATCTGAAAATGCCACCGAGTCAGTTATCAAATTTTCGAATTTAAGCAGAAAATGCAAACAAAAATGATTTTACTGCAGAACTTCTTACTTTTTTTGTAATTTTGTCTTTTTTTCTACGTAAGTTAATAGTATCTACCCAGGTAGGTATATAAAATTTCTATGACACATTTCCTAATATAATCATCTGAAACTTTTAGAAAAACAATACATCATGTAAATAAATGGATTTTCGTTTATTGAAATTTAAAATTTACAAAAAAATGAGAAAAAGTATATATGCCTGTTAATGTTAGAGCAGCTATCCCCCTAAGATTTGAGATAAGGGAATTAGAAAGGGCTATTTGTGAATTAAACACCAAGAAGGCACATGGTATTGATAAAATCAGTAACAAAATGCTTTTGGAGCTACCTCGCATAGCAAAGAAAATTATTCTTTATATTTTTAATGCTATTTTACGAATGGAAGGTCTCCTTAATAACGATGATACCAAAGCCAGGAAAAGATCACACAAAAGTTGAGTCATATAGGCCTATTAGCTTATTATCTAATATATCAAAGCTGTTTGAGAAGCTCTTAGCGTCAAAATTAACCCCAATTTTAAATGACAATGGGTGTATACCCAATCATCAATTCGGCTTCAGAAGAGAGCATAGCACAATTGAACAAACCCATCGGATAGTAAACGCCATAAGAAAAGCCTTTGAAGAAAGAAAATATTGCTCCGCTCTATACATAGATGTTTCTCAAGCTTTTGACAAGGTCTGGCATGTAGGCTTGTTACATAAATTGAAGCTAAACCTACCGGTTAATACACACAAGCTGTTAGAAAGCTACCTGGTCGGTCGAAAATTTATTATTAAAGAAGGCGATTTTTTAAGTTCTCCTCAGCCAATTGAAGCTGGAGTCCCTCAGGGAAGCATCCTGGGCCCACTTTTTTACCTTATATATACCTCGGACATGCCAACAAACAATCACACCCTAACCTCAACTTTTGCTGATGATACAGCTTTTCTAAGCGTACACGAGAGCAGTCGTGAAGCATCTCGATACCTGCAGAATCATATATTTCAACTAGAACTGTGGTTTAAACAATGGAGAATAAAGGTCAATGAGCAAAAATGCGTACATATAACATTTACCTTGCGTCGGGAAACATGTCCCCCTATTAAAAGCAATAATCAACTAGTTCCTCAACAATCGCATGTCAAATATCCCGGTATTCATCTAGATCGGCGTTTAACATGGAAATGCCATATAGAAGCAAAATTAACCCAAATGAAACTAAAAGCAATTCAAATTAACTGGCTTATTGGAAGAAATTCTGTTCTTAGTCTCGACTGCAAACTACTACTTTACAACGCTATTTTAAAGCCAATATGGTGCTACGGTATTCAACTATGGGGCACTGCCTCGGCCTCAAATATCGAAAAAATTCAAAGGCGCCAAAATAAACTTCTTCGAATAATTACAGCTGCCCCTTGGTATGTTAAAAACTCAAATATCCACAAGGATCTCAATGTGCCACTGGTAAGGACTATTATTACGAAGTATGCGGTAAAATATTTGAAAAGGCTAGAGTTGCACCCAAATCCACTAGCACGATATATTTTAAATGATAGCGGCCACTCTCGCCTAAGAAGAAGAGACACTGCAGCACTTACCCATTAAGATGAGCGATAAACACCTACATATGTGAACATAACCCGTGATGAAGAAAATTTTTGTCTGGCACTGGCAGGACATAAAATAAAGCATTAGGTTAAGATTTGATTAATTATTGTTAGTTCATATTTAATATATGAAGATTCAATAAATAAATAATAAAAAAAAAAAAAATAATATTTATTTACGCAAATTGTGAGAAGATGAAGATGGGCCTATATGACAATCTTCACACTTTGTCTGGGTGAAGCTGTGTTCAACGCATACGGGTATCTTGCATTTGACACATGCTTGCTCTCTTCCTTTTAGAACAATGGCAGCACATGTAGCACCAACATTTTTGTTTGATGCGCCAACTTGCATTTCGTTCCGGGACATCATCAGTGTCAAATTCTTTATCTTCGTAGTTCGATACAGAGAATGATTATGCAGTAATAATAAAAACAACTAAATAGTTTTCCACTCAAAAAGATTCAAAAATATACCTAAAATACATTCAACGGCTGTCTTGATGGCAATCTTCTTGACTGTCCTTGGTCTTTGGGCTCGGACCCTAATTTGCAAAATACAAAGCTCTTCATAAATCTTCATAAAGCTCTGTATAAATTTTCTACGTCGCGCAAAAATGGTGTAAGCCTCAATTTTTCATACCCTGACTTATCTACGCCAAATTGATAAAAAACTGCGAAAATAAAACAAGAAACTACCCTGCGGGAAATTAGTGTCAATTGGTCCCACAGACTGGTCCTGGGAGTTGTGAAAATAGAACAGGCAGAAAGAATTCATGACCAGTGAAAGGAGAACCAATCATGTAACTGGTTTATGAAGAACAAAAAGGTAGAAAAAGTAATGAATTACAGTACTGTCTTCACCGGTGGTGTGATACATTTTTTGGGAGTTTCTAAAATTTGGCTCTTGAATTTAATTCTTGGACTTGTTTTATTGAAATAATACTACATTTTAGTAACTGTCACTAAACATGTCCATTGATAATAGATTTGTGACTGGTCAAATGGCGTCAATTGGCCCCCTCCAATTACAACCCCATGTAAAAGTGATAGGTCTTATTCATAGAAAGTGTTAAAACTAGAACCGGTCTCCAAACCAAAACCAAAGACCTATCACGGGACTACTTTGGTGTCAGTTCGCTTCCCTCTAGGGTAGTTTATCTCTTGTTTTACCAATCACTTACAGAAAGCGTTACTTGTAATACAAAAGAAGCCATAAGCCAAACAAATATGAAATAAATATAGTGTGACCTACACCACTTTTGAGCTGACGGCCTCATACATATATGCTGCCAGGGCCGAGATATCCAACATGTTGTAAAACATCGCAAAAGGCCAACGATTTGTTTCCCTTTTTGTGGTATATTGGGACACCATTTTATCCATTGCGTCCACACTGTTCATGGTTTGATTATAAAACAAAATCATTTCTGGCTTTTGTTTTATATCGGACACAGCTGAATCTCGATGCATGGACGATAGCAACACTACAGCTCTTCGTAGTAGAAAAAAGCAAATAAATTACCTAAAGTATAATTTTTTAATAATATTTCTTTTTGCCTTGTTTGACATTGTTTGTATTTTGCCCCATATAAAATTAAGAAAATATTATTATATCTACCCGGGTAGATACTACGTGTTGACGTAAAAAAATTCTTCATGAAAGCGAAGGTTAACGCAAGACCAAAATTATTTGCTTTGATTTTCAGGGCTCTTAAAACTTCCCGCAAGGTTTTAAAAAAAACCATGTGTAGGCGCTTCTTCTTCTTTTTATAGAGCCGATCGCAAAATCTTGTAAGCTATTTTATATGCTTCTTGGGCAGCCATCTAAAACGCAGCTTACTTCGGTCCTGCAGCGGTCCTTTGTTGATATATCGAATCTATAAGGATATTAAAAATTAAGTTTAGTAAGAACGTTAAGCAGATCTTTTATAAAGAAAACGTATATCATTAGAAGGCATTTCTTAAGAAGACAGAAAGAAACTAGGAATTAATATCTTGGAAGGAAAATGCGAATGCTTTTAAAGAGGAACCCAATGTAAGGCCTTGCCTTTTTTCCCGCTAGAATATAACACACACTCACAAATAAACTGTTATACAAGCACATATAAATACTTGCATACATTCCAGTCAGCAGGAACTATTTAACTTGAAAAAATTACAAAAATGGACGAGAACCAGCTACAAAAAAAAAACTGCGGACCACTCCATATTAAAGTTGTTATAAAATGAAGTACAAATATTCACACACTCATGGCTGCAGTCGTAGTGTTGAAAAACATTCTTACAAAAATAAATAAAATTTGTGAAAAAAAAACGCAGAAAAGAATAAAAGATAAAGTTTATTTACAAAAAAAAGGAACATTTACATATACTCATAAAAACTATTTTATTTTTTTCTACTCTAACATGAAAGTGTTCGCAAGTATTTTTTGTGGAAACCGTTTTTATTTGTATTTCACGAAAAAATAAACACAAACAACTAAAAAATTATAAAAAAAAAACATTAACTAAAAAAAATAATAATATTTATATTACATTGTAGCTAATGGCTAAATTACTGTTTAAAGTGTTTTTTTTTTTATTATTGTTTTTAACCCTTTAATGTTGCAATGTCAGGATTAATACAATAAACATTTTTTAATTTAAATAAGAAAGAGTGATATATTCGGGCTGTGCCGAATCTTTGATACCTTCCACTGAGAGTTAAAATATTTCTTTATAAATTCTAACCTTAAGTTATTATAAATCGTTGCCTAATTTAATTTAAATATCATGATCTGTTTCAGAAATAAATTCAGGTGTATTAAAGTGATATTTAGGAGGATATTTTATAAAGGACCTATTGCAAATTATGGATCACTCATCTCAACGTTCTGAAAAGTGATTTCTAGTCAATTTTTAGGATTTAATGCTTTCGGAATGCCGCTTTACATTGGACCTGTGGAAAATTATTACCCGATTATTACAAAGTCACATCGTGTTATTTCTAGATATACAAAGCTTAGTTGGACCAAATCTTAAAACCATAATTTCATTTGTTACAGTTTGAGTCCTTTTTCCCATAGTGGGCTTAACATCGGGGCCTATGGTGAATTAGGGACCGATCTCCACGAAATTCGGCGGAGTATTCTTGTATTTTATGAAAATATGATGGACTTTATATAGGCCTATAGTTTATTATATACCGATCTTTACGAAATTTGGCAGACTGCCAAATTTTACAGCAATGGCAATATCAGTTATGGTTTTAAGCAAACTTAAGTATTTTCCAATATTGAGCTTTACATGGGGCCTATGCTAAGTTGGAGACCGATCTTTATAAAATTGTGTGCAATCATCTGGCGGCATGAAATAACTCCCCACGAAATAACTCCCCAAAAAAAAAAAAATGAAATTACTCCCCAAAAAAATGTACAGGAAACAACAACAACGTTTTTCGGGGACTTATTTCATTTTTTTAGGGACTAATTTCATTATTTATTTTAGGGAGTTATTTCATATGAAATAACTCCCCAAAAATTTAAAATGAAATAAGTCCTAAAAAATATTTTTGGGGAGTAATTTCATTTTTTTTTTTTTTGGGAGT
The DNA here is from genome assembly GCA_930367215.1 of Pollenia angustigena. Classification (NCBI taxonomy): domain Eukaryota; kingdom Metazoa; phylum Arthropoda; class Insecta; order Diptera; family Polleniidae; genus Pollenia; species Pollenia angustigena. Next base: position 168,928,439 of record OV884059.1, on the reverse strand, counting down.
TATTTCGTGGGGAGTAATTTCATGCTGCCGGTCAAGACAACTCTCTCATTTCAATTTTGAAGAACTTTTCCATTTTACATTGATTAATAGGTTTCTTATTTTTAAAATTAAGAGGTAATGATTTTCCCTTTTACTAAAGTTAAGTATTGAAATATGGCTTCGCGTACTAAAGTTTTTCTGCTTGGCGGCCTGCGGCCGCGCTTAGGGGGTTTTTCCTCCAGTAGGACGCGGCTGGTGGCTTCGCTGAATGAGTTTTTCTGCGTGCGTCACAAGAATAAAAAAATGTTTTTCAATGATAACTAAGGATTTTCCCTTTTACAGAAAGTTTACACCATGCGTAACAATATTCTGGAAAAATATGGCTTTGCCTCTCATTTGGGAAAAAAAATATGGCTATATCTCTCACTTCGCAAAATTGAGCAATAAAGCCATCATGGCCTTACCTCCCATGGTAAAAAAGCACCCCCCTATTTTGAATTGATTGGATGTTTTGAATACTTTTTGGGGATTTATTTCATTTCAGGAAATGGGGACTTATTTCCAATGAAATAACTCCCCAATTTTTAGGAATTTATTGATAAATTATTGGGGTTTTATTTCATTTTAAGAATTGGGGAATTATTTCATATGAAACAAGTCCCCAAAGAAATGGGGTGTCATTTCATATTAGTTTGGGGAGTTACTTCATTCCTTTGGGGACTTATTTCATTTCTGAATTGGGGACTTATTTCATATCATAAATTTTGGGGACTTATTTCATTTTATTTTTGGGGAGTTATTTCGTGGGGAGTTATTTCATGCCGCCCAATCATCTCTAGTCGTATTAAACGAATGTCCAACTAATGTAAGTTTTTGTAACAAAAATATAAATTAATTAGTATTGTGGTTATTTTGTTGAACTATTTATGGTTTTTAATCCAAATTTTTAATATTTTTAATTAGGCTTAAGTTCATAAAATTTAATTTTCATTAAATTATTTTTATGAAGAAATGAATTTTACAACATGAAAATTAATTAAAATTTACTGATAATTTTTCATTCTTGACTCAATCTGGGCTCGAACCCAGGCGTTTTTACGGACAGGTTATATATACATTTTTAAGGATAATATCCTACATTTGGGTTCATAACTCTTTACCTTTTGAACCGATTGTGCTGGACTTAAATCCCAAACTGAAGGTGAACTAGAAGCAATTCGGCACTAATATTGTTCTTTAATATTGGGGCTTTCGAAAGAGAGCGTGTTTTCAACAGACGGACATGAATATATATCAGAGATGTAAAAGATTCCAATCAAAATGATTTCAACTAAACTGATTTAATCTATACATCTATACATATAACTTACATTTAAACATGCTTCTCTAATCTTTTCCTATAGCTAGTGAGTTGTAAATATTTTAATTAGTGTATTTAATTTGGCTGCATGAAATAACCCCCCAAAAAAATAATTAAATAACCCCCTAAAGTGTTGGGCCTAATTTCATAAGCAATAAATCCCAAATTTTGAAAATGAAATAAGCCCCCAACAAAATTAAATTACACCCTAAACAGAAATTAAATAATTCCCTAAATTTTGTAGGCTTTTTTCATATGAAATAAGGCCCTAATTTCTGAAATAAAATAAGAACCCAATATGTATTATACAATTAATTATACAGTTTTGTTTTCTTCCTTTAAGATATACCAAACAACAGCTTCGCTAAGGGCCCAATCGGCTTCTCCGCTATGGTATAACAAACACCGACTTCGCTAACTAATGCTTCTCTGCATAGCCAGCCTTCGTCAGTTCGCAAGGATTTCCTCTATTATATAACAAATATGGCCTCGACCCAGCTTCGCAGAGAAGCTTTAATAATAATTAAAAATTCCCTTTCATATGAAATAATCCCCCAATTAAAAAATGAAATAACACCCCAAAAAAAAAATTAAATCATCCCCCAAAAATCGTTGTTTTGTTCTCTGTACAAACTTTTGGGGGGATATTTTATTTTTTTGAATTATATTTCGGGGGCTTATTTCATGCAGCCATTTAATATTATTCAATTCTTTTTCTTGTTATGCATTTTTAGTAAACATTTTTTCAATTTATTTTACATCAAACAACGAAAGCTTAGATCACGCATTAAAACTTAACAGAAATAACCAGTTCTAACTTAACAAGATTAATTAAGACTGAAATAAAACTGCGTTATTTTTTCTTTTTATGTTCTATAAAATATACAACTGTAAAAGCAAGATCACTTGATTTTTGGGCGCTGCGGAATATGGCCCCAAAAAATAAATGAAAATTGACCTCAAATTTGGGGCTATTTTTCATAATGCAATATTGCCCCATTTTTTTAATGAAAAATTACCGCAAAAAAATTAAAAATAACCCTAAAAATAAAATGAAATATGACCCTAAATTTGGGGTTATTCTTCATTATGAAAAATAACCTAAAACATTTTAATTTTTTAATGAATTTTAACCCCAAAAAAGAGCATAAAAAAAGTTATATTAAAAATGTATGTTGGAGTTCATATGCCCGAAGCTAAAAACCCCAATTTAGAATCCCGATTTCAAAATCCGGAAAATTAAACAGTTTTGGTTTTAAAAATTGTACGATTGATAGCATGGTTGGGCTTTCGAAAATGCGCAAGGATTTTCTTTTCTATGGTATAACGAACTCCGGCTTCGCTCAGTAAAGCTTCTCTTAATAGGGCTCAAGGATTTTTTCATCTGTGGTATAAAAAACACCGGTTTCGCTAACTAAAGCATCTCTGCATAACCGGCAAGGATTTTCTCTACTTTGGTATAAGAATTTGGGTTTTTTATACTATCCCTAGAAACTTTTACATAGAATTTTATAAAATTCGTGTAAAAATGTTTTTTCATTTCATAAAATTTGCATTTTTTGCTAGGGGACGAAAAATAGGCCCAAAGTAAAAATTGTGATTTTATTTGGGGCCATTTTTCATTCCTTGATATTGGGGTCATTTTTCATTCCACTTAAAATGCAAAAACACCCTAACGAAAAAATTAAAAATAACCCCAAAAAACAAAAAAAAAATGCGCCAAAATTGCGTGTTGTTTTGGCTCATGTAAAATTTTTGGGCTGTTTTTCATTTTCCTTTTGGGCCATATTTCCTGGGGTCATTTTGCGCACCGCCGAATTTTTGTCTTTTGCATTCTTTGGGATCTGTTTTACTCATTAATGACAATCGCTAGTTTTTGAAGAGTTTAAAACGTTTGTCTCGTTTTGTGGCTCGTACACTCATAAAATTATTACAGTAACTGAATGTGGGTTATTAAACTCGTTTTCCGTACTGGTTAAATTTAATAAAAATATAGTTATTTTACGAATAATTTTATTTTTTTACATAAATATATGTTTGTTATTCAAAAAACAAACTACCAAAAAATAATGTTTTTTCGTATTTATTTTGTTATGTAGTTTGATTTTTATCGGTTAAAATATATTTTTTAAAAGTAAAAACTATTCAATTTTAAGGAATATTCTGTTTAATAAACAAAAAATTTAAAAATTAATGTAAAAGTTTTTTTTTTTTTAAATGAAATGTAAATGATCCGTTTTAAAATGAATTTTAAGTTGTTTAAAATGAATTTTCGTTTGAATTTAACTATTTAATATTTTGAGTGTACCTCATTGCACTTCGCTTTCCCACGATAAGATAGCAAATTTGAATTTGAAATAATGATTGCAAATAATAATCTCTGATTTGATTCTGATTAGTTTTCTGTTGACCTTTGCCCATATTTATAAATTATTTTCCTTTTCAGTATGATGTTAAATTATTTATGGTTAAAAATATTATTCACATAAACTCGTATTTAACTAAAATTTGTTTGTTCGATATCTAATAGATATAATAGATAGTAGATCTGATTTATTTACTTTTATATAAAAGCAATTGAAAATTTTGTTCTTTCATATCGAAATTAAAACAAAATGATTTTCTACAATTTTATACAGACAAAAGACAATCATCATGTGTGCGCTTTTTTCTAACTAGCCAGTAATTTTGATTTCACGGGAAAATGGAAAACAACATTTTAAAATTATAATTTCAAATTGAAATTTTTAATTTTGATAAAAGAGTATTTGAATTTAAGATACTGCTTCAAACTGTTATTCAAATGTTTATACAAGTAAGAGTGCTTTTTATGACTTTGCCGAATCTGATATGGGCATTTCCATTGTGATGTGACGTGAAATGTACAATAATTAAATGAAGAAGTCAAATATGTAAAAGAGTTTTAACATATGCAAAGTAATGAAGTTGCGCTATATTCGGAAAAAAAATTACAACAATCGACGTTAAGGATTTGCAGATTTAAGCAAATTCATGCGCTGGCGTGACGTTAAAAAAACAGAAGTGGATTTTGACTTACATTACAAAAATGAATAAGACTGCCAATTGAGTTAAATGTTTTGTATAAAGCCTTTTTTATTAAGCTTTGGAATTATAAAGATTTATTTTTGAAGCTATCAAATTTAAAAATCTTTGCTTGTTTAAGGTACATACCCAATAAAAAATTTCATCATTTTGCGAAGCACTAAAGGTACATTTAAAAAAATAAGCGCACAATTATGCGCTACGCAATAAGACATACAAAAATGCAGTAAAGTAAGTGAAAGAACTCTCAACAACTTTTATTAAAAAAAAAAAAACATTTAAAGTGCTACGGCATTCCCTTACCACGAAGCAGGTTTGTAAGGGAGAGCACTAAAAAATAACTGTATCAAAACATTCAGTGTGTAAAGCTGATCGTTACATCCAACAATTTTTATGTGCGCTGAATAATGCCCTTTATGTGTCAAAAATGTATTGCTTCAAAGTGGGAACTCGCCATATAAAATTCATGTCTTCCGTAAGCGCAATGGTAAGCGAAACTTTTATGTTTCTCCCTTACAAACCTGCTTCGTTGGAAGCTCCATTTTTTATTGGGTATGGGCATTTTCAGCGAAAAGTCTACTTATTTTAATGTAACGCCCGAATGCAAATAAGTTTGTATTTTAGGACCATGTTGTTCAACCGTTATCCCTTTTGTTACTAAATGTAGAGCTTGTTGTGCTTTACACCAAAATATGAAATAATAAACTATACATTTAAATTGCCAGGCCCACAATGTCGGCAAGGACATTCCTTTCACATATTTATATTGAAAACAATAATAAAAAATTAAATTTGTGTTTGTGGCTAAAAGTTTTTTGAAAAAAATTTAAATAACTTCTGACGTTACGTTACAAAAAGTTAACTTTTCGCATTCTAATGCCAATCAACTAACGCACATTATCAACTAGTATTCAAATAAAATTTGGTTAGTACATTTCTTGGATTCAAACACATTTTTCTATTAAAGCGGCAAATCATGTATGAGTTTGTTATGTGTAACAAACGCTTAATTAGAGCCTGTCATTGTTTGCTCATATCTCAGTCATTTGAAGTCCGATCTGGATGAATTTCAATAGCCGACAATTTCAAATTATATGTGTTACATATAAACCACCCTGGTCCCTATCGTAGCTGGGGTCTTCTGAAACCCCATTTCAACGGTCAGAAGGATATCGTTAAATCAACTTTGCACTCATAAGTACCCAGAATACAAGTTATACTTTATAGAGTCTAAACGCAATATTGGAGATATCGGGTGATTTTTTAAGAGCTATGAATCGATAGTACGGTCCATATAATTTAATGTTTGAAGATTATTTCATGCAAATATTGACCGTGCCTGTGCCTCAAACGGTCCATCCGCTTAGTCCAATTTTGGCATACTCTTTCCAACATTTCGGCCGGTATCTCATGAATAAATGCTTCAATGTTGTCTTCCAATGCGTCAATTGAAGCGGGCATATGTGTATAGACATGAGCCTTAACATAGCCCCATAAAAAATAGTCTAAAGGCGTTAAATCGCACGATCTAGGCGGCCAATTGACCGGTCCCGAACGTGATGAAATGTTCACCGAACTCGCCTCTCAGTAAGTCCATTGTTAAGCGTGCTGTGTGGCATGTGGCACCGTTTTGTTGAAACCACATGTCATGCGAGTCAAGCTCTTGCATTTTGGGCAAAAAAAAGTGGGATATCATCTTACGGTAGCGCTCACCATTCACAGTTACGTTACGATTCATCTTTGAAGAAGTACGGTCCAATGATGCCACCAGCCCATAAACCGCACCAAACTGTGACTTTTTCTGGTTGCATTGGTAGCTCTTGCAATGCTTCTGGCTGATCTTCACTCCAAAATCGACAATTCTGCTTATTAACGTACCCATTGAGCCAAAAATGAGCTTCGTCGCTGAACACAAGAAGCTATGAACTTTCTAAGCAGAGCACGCATTTTGATAATAAAATTCAATAATTTGCAAGCGTTGTTCGTTTGTAAGACGATTCATGGCTAAATTATACACCAAACTGAAGATGTTTGACAGTGAAACAAAACACAAAACGTGCGTCAGCTGTTTAAACCAGTGTTGCCAAAAAGATCATAGCTAAAAAATCACCCGATATAAACGTATAAATGTAGAATACTCTTTCTACCTGGGGTGAAGTTATTTTCAATTTCGGACAACTAATTTATTATTGTATAACTCTTTAAGGGTTAAAAATTAGTTAAAGTCAAACAAAAAATTTATCAATTATTCACTAATAAACTAACATACATATATAAGTATGTGCACAAGGGTATGTAAAAAAAACTTTAAACATTTAATTATATTGCTCTTATGTAATTCTATTTTATGCATTAGTTTTTAAAACCACTTTAAACCAATTCAATATGAAGTAAATGTATAAAAAAATAAGACCTTTTAGAATGTTTATAAACAAATTTGAAATCGTATTAAATTTTTAGTTAAAATCGAGATTTTTTTATATTCGCCCTTATTCTATATGGCCCAGGCAATAAAAACAGCAAATTTATGGCAACAGCAATTCTTATCAAGGACAACATCGATTCTATGTTAAATTGGTATTTTGTAAGAATATTATAACGCCGTTGACTATTTATCGATAATGTTAACAAAATACAGCACACATATTTAATACTAAAATCAACTGATTTTTAAGTTAAATAAAAATTTGTTTGTAAAAAAATTATGTTTAAATAAAATTTTTTTTATTATATTACATTTTCCCATCCCAGTAAAAACTACAAAATAATGTGTTGAGTAATCAGTAAAACATAAGAGCACTACTTACAATTCTACTGAAAGAACCAATGAATTTTACAAGGGATGTCCCAAAATGAACGCATTAAAAAGTAAGTTATTATTTTTTTTACCTGCATACATCCAAAAAATAAGTAGTTATAGAAGTTGTTATAGATGTAGTTATAGAAGAAAACTACAAAATAATGAGTTTAAGAAGCTATTCATTTTGAATAAGTAGGCGAAGTTTTCACTGGGATGTGCCTAATGGATTTTTTTTAACATTTTTAAGATTTAAAAGTTATTTTAGGCTGAATAATATTTCTTTTTAACATGTGTTGGAAATAATCGAGCCTCATTTAAATAAGGGAACGTTTGTTCCAAACACAACGTAGTTGCAGCAACATTGCGTTTTTTGACCCAGGGATCGTACCAGCTCAGCGTTGGAAATTATTTCAACTTTGGACTGTCCCAGCCACTAGTTTAAAAATTTTGTCTGAGACTATGGAAGTCATGGAGATAGAACTTTGTCCACAATGAATAAATTAAAGTTCATTTCTTTGAAAAGCAGCATTTCCAGGTGTAAGTGGCTGTGTGGACGGAACCCACATCAAAATTTTAGCTCCAACAAAAAAAACAAAAAAAAAAAACAAGACCACCATCTCTACTATACTCGCAAGGGATATTTAATTTATTAGGAAAAAAGACCCTGCAAAATCCTCTGGCTAGTGATGGATTTTTTACAAGCTCTTCCACCAGCTGCTCGAACTGGCATTTAGTTGTTATTTAAATTTGTTCAATTATTTTCACAAAACATATATCAAAACACAACACAAATGTAGAAAAATATAAAAACAGTCGTAGAAATCAAAATTGCAGCCAACCATAACGCAAAATTTTTAAAACACGACACAAAGCAGCACAAGACAACACTAGAAATGCCGACGACAAAATCAAAGGCAATTATAGGCAACAGCAACGCCAATTTGTCTTAGAAAATGCCTAACATATGTTAACAGTCATCGAAATATGGCAATATTGCCAACGGGAATACGAAATTAAAACAAAACATTAAAAACGGCGTTGTTTACTGTTGACGACGCCAAATAGAATAAGGGTGTTTTTTTATGTATCGTCGGCTTAATATGCAAACCTGATAAATCCACTTTTTAAGTTAGTTAAGATCTTGATGCCGTGTGGTAGAGAAAGATACGCCTCGCGGACCAGCATTTAGTTTTTCTTCAATTTGAGTCTTGAAGTGTGTAAAACCAACTATATTTTTAGTTTCCTTTTCTGCTTTCCGCTGCAAATATGAAATACAAAAAGTTTTTTGTCTCTCCTGTAAAATGTACTGAAAGGGAGTTATCAGGTTTGCATATTAAGCCGACGATATCGCACTTGTTCCACGATACTGTAGTAACTCAAATTGAAAAATGTTCAGTTAAAGCAAAACAATTTTTAATTTTACATTAAATGCTTATGAAAAATAATTTTTAAACCAACCGTTTTATTTAAAATGTATAAACTGTTAACCGGTTTATTAAATAAAAAGTTCTTAAAAAATGTCAATGTTTTTATTTTAAACTAGCTGGCCGCCCCGGCTTCGTTCGGTAGCTGATTGCTAATGATCGATGGAGCCGTTTTCTGATTTTAGGTAAATCGAAAAAAGTAGACGTAAAAATGGCCGGGGCAAAATTTTCTTCTCGTAAAAACCCAAGCATTTTAATTTTAACAGTGTCATATGGTTCATGGATATAATGATTACCACAGAAAAGCTTAGCGACAAAAGAAAATTTTACAGAGAGAAGTTTTTATAATTTCACAATTGTATAGGTGTATGTGGACGTTACACTTCTCACACTAAAATATGGTGACTTTTGCTGTACACATAACGCAACGGCGGAGACTGGTGCTTTTGAAAGGAACGTGCAAGCTGTCTACCATCGAAAACTTTTGTTGCTAACAATTAGTGAATGAATCCTCTGTAGGCGAAGGTTCGATTCCGTCTATTGCATCCTCCAACGAAAGCAGCAGAGACCTGGACACCGAGTTATTGAAGTCGAACTGTAAGATAGGATTCGCGTTTTGCGAAGCTGCTATGAAGAAATGCAGTTTCCACGAATTGACCACAGCGCTACCCATGCATAAGTCTTAGAACGGCTACTATCACTTTTTGCTACGAATGACGATAGAGTAATTGGCAACCGCAATGCCATGTAAATCCCCGCCACCCATATGCCCGTTGTAATTTTTGATGGCGAGGGGCTGTTAAACACGAACACGAACTGCTACTACTGGATCGATTGCGTAATAATTATTTGCGAGTGTAGCTTTAGAATTGTCCGTCCAACGAATTACCAGAACGTTATTTCGTATATGGAATGCAAAGTCGGGAATTGTACTTTTTCAAGGCTTTTTTTTTACCAATTTTGAAGGGGCGCCGGTACCCTGATTGGGTCGAACAGTGCCGCTTGCGCGGAATCCTCTCCCTTTCAACAAGTACAGCAAGTAATGGGAGGTAAACAAAAATGACAAACAAGAATTGCGTTGCATTTTATGTTCACAATGTGAAAATAGTTCTATTATGGCGGATGCATCGAGTCTTAAACTTTTATTGAAAATAACGGATACACGAGTATGGAACCAAAGGAAACATGTAGCTAATGTTCAAGCAAATCGCCCACAGTTAATATCCGAAACGGATTGTTTTTGACGTATCCGAATCACCGACAGTAATATCGGGGGACAAATAAATAGCAGTTTCAAACGCAAACGCTCTTTCACCTTGATGTTCATGTTCATCATCGCTCCAGTAGGGTACTCTTCACGTGACATTTTAGCCAATCTGACTCTTAATTACAAAACAAATTAAATAATTTCAATTGCTGTAGTTGTTTCTTTGGCCAGAGTGATGAATTTATGAATGTTATTTTTGTCAAGCTAATAAGGCCTAAATTTCTTCAATGTAAATAAAATTCAATTTTTAATTACAATATTTTGTTCCCTTCAATTTCAAATTAGGAGAACAGTTATTAAGCACAATTGAAAAAAACAACATAAAATGCAGTCACACAAAGAAAATATAAGAAAATCTCTGTCGAATAAATCTCACACGCTGGTATTTACTGTCGCCTATCGGCACATATATTTACCAGTTTGATGGGCAAATGGACTTAGGTTGCTTTTTGGAGATATCGTAACACACGGCAATACATATATAATAATTCAGATTATTTTATGTATATAATATAATTGATTTAAAAAGAGCCTATTTTTGGACACTTTTTAAACCCCCTCTTGTGAAAGGGGGGAAGCTTGCAAAAATTTTCAAAAATAATGAGTATTGTGGTTATTTTGTTGAACTATTTATGGTTTTAAATCCAAATTTTTAATATTTTTAGTTAGGCTTAAGGCTTAATTTTCAAAAATATTTTTTTTGTTGGTAAGACATCAAACTTTAATATACACGCCACACACATTAAGTTTTTTATGCTAATCTGTGATTTATAATTCCTCAAAGTTATGAAATTATAAACGTGTGTTCAAACACACGGCGGTAAGAAATGGGTTAAGCTTTTTTTTGGTAATGCCGCGATTAATACTTTATATGGTATACGATCATTTATTTTAAATGTAAATTATCCGTTTTTTTAATTGAATTAATTTATTTAATAATGATTTTTCGTTTGAATTACCTAAGTAATTGTTTGGATGTACATTTTCCACAAATATCTGAATCTTTTTTTAATAAAATTCATTTGATTCTTTTGAAACAAAAAATAAAAAAATAAATTTTACTTAAATATATGTTTCGGACTATTTTGTGTTTTCTTTTGACCCATAGTGTAAATTTATAACTTGATTTCCATATTCAGTGCGATATTAAACTATTTTTGGTTTAAAAATATTATTTATGAATATAAGCTCCTATTATATTTAATTTTTGTGTGTGATATTTAAATCTGGTTTATTTATTTTTTTATAAAAGCAATTGAAATAGTTTTTCTTTCATATAAAATTTTAAACAAACAGAATTCAAAATGAAAAAAAAAACACACTTGAGCAATACTCTGGTACAAAATACACATTTTGTTGCACACAAATTATTATTTTCTAAGGGCCATTATTACAACTTGAAGTTAGCTAAAGTTAAGATTAAATTGACAGATAATAATGTGTTATCTGTCAAAAAGCGTCTGTTAACTGTCGGATAACAGCTAACGCCAAGTTATAATAATGGCCCTAAAAGAAGAGATAATTCGTGAATTATAGGTACACAATTCAAGAATGGATTGTACTTAAACAGATTATAAGTTGACATTTTATTTGTGTGAAATATTTTGTTGATAATAATATTTATAAACGATTACACGCAAAGAAAAAACATCGTTGTGGTAAATATATTCAAAGAGCAACATATTATGATCAGATTCATGATTGTAGTCACCATATTAAGATTATTATTGTATCATATTATGACTAAATATACTCGTACTTTTACATCATAATATTTTTCCCTTAATCATATTAATATTCTGTTAATCATACTAAATTAAAAAGTAATCAATACATTGTCATGTTAATCATAATAAGCTAAGAAATTAATCATCTTATTGTCATGTTAATCATAATAAGCTAAGAAGTAATCATATTATCATCATGGTAATCGTAATAAATTTCGGAGCAATCATATTATGATACAGCCCCTTTCATAGCTGTCATAAAAATACAAATACAAAACAACATTAAAAATTTTTTGCATCGTTTTTTTATTTTGTGGCTTTTTACAATTTTTCTTAATGTTAATCAAAAAGCGGAGTTCAATATAAGGCTTGCAAAAGAGCAAATGAAAAATCTGTGGTTTTCATGGGCAACCGCGTGTGTCCATTTTTTCGATTTTAAGATGTTGATGAAATATCGTAGCACTTTTATAAAATATAACGAAATCTCTGTGTGTTTTGTTGTTGGATTTCACAAAAAACTACGATATTTTGCATTTGCACTATTACATCACTAATACTGAATGAACTCCGCTAATATTTTAATTTTTTTAATATCTTTAAACTTATTTTTTTTATGGGAATTTATCTTTAAATTGTTAAACCGCTCACATATAAAATAAACGACACAACTGATTCAAAATTATTTTAAAAATGGCGGTAACAAAATATTATTAGAGTAAAAATAGTTTGATTGCATGTTAAACATAATATGATAAATGTATAGAAAGTTATCATGTTATGGCTATTAAATATCATGATATGGTTGTTAGTAATATAATATGTTTAAAAAGTTATCATAATTAAGTTGTTAGAAAAATAATTATTTTTCGGTCAACAATACTCAAATTTATAATTGCGATAAACATTGATATGTTTACAGTAACTATAATATTGTTGATATTAAATAAAAATAACAATTATTTTTGTACGACAAAAATATATTGTTACATTAAACAAATTGGTCTTTATATGGAACTTTAATACGTTTGAAACGTAAATAGGAATCACGACTCTATTTCGGAAGAATGTTTGCCCTTCCGGGAATTTTAAAAAATATATTTTCTACTCATTGCACAATTTTGTTTATTATTTATGCACAAATATACTCGTATAAATTTAAAACTTTAAATCATGCATTTGTATCAAAAATTTAGCTTCTACAGCGTTTTTAGTTATTTTATTTAAATATTCATTCAGACTATTGAGAGAAGATTAAAAATATTTTTTTTAGCCTTTTTTCGCCACAAGTTATAATGAAAAATAAATATGTGTATGTTAAATGTTGATTTTGTAAATTTTGTAGGTTTTCATAGTTTTAATAAATAATTTTAAAACAAATACGTTGTTTTAAACAGAGTTAGTTAGTTTCAAATGTTGTATGGATACAAATATTTTGAATTTATTGGCTTTATGTGTAGATTATAAAATTTAAATAAAATTTTTAACCAACCTGCATTGAAAAATAATACGTAGAAATTTTTTTTACGAACAAAAAAATTAGAACAAGATTTAAAATAAATAGTTTATCATTTTAAAAATTTACAAAAATTTCTAGTTAGTTAGTTTTCTAGTTCTCAGTTTTCTACATCAATACTTTGTAACAAAATTGTTAGATCTATAATTTTCGGTCAAGACATGTAATAAGTTTTGTGCACTCGATGCTGTTGTCTAAATGACAGATAGATGTGAAAAGGGGTGTCTAAATACATACCGGCCATACCAATTAATCAAAAAAAGAAAAAGTACCAAAAGTAGAAATGTTTTCTTGTTTTAAAATCTTACAAAGTTAATTTTTTTTAACTTGGCTAATTGCTATCTTTATACCAAATTTATCGAAAAAAAATTACCAAATGTAAAAGACTGACAAAAGTACTTGCTCTAAAAGAGTACTAAAAGTACCAACTCTTCGTCATTTTAGGCCCCGAGAAAGTACAATTTATTTTAATGTAGTACCTAACAATAATGTAACGTAGTCTACTTAACAAATCCAAAAAGCGGTTTTTGTGTGATTTCGCCAAAAGCATACAAACTTTTACATTAATACGATTTATAAACGTTTGTTTAGAAGACACCAAATGAAGTGTTACTTCGGTTTTAAATGATTTATTTGTTACTAGAATTTAACCCGCTACTTCGTTAGCGTCTCCTTCTTCTTCGTTTTTTTTTCAGGTTTTAACTTGTTTAAATTCTAGCATTTAACCCGCTACTTTGTTATCAGGCCTTTTCTTTCATAAACATATTTGTATGCCAAAGTTTATGTTCCTAGGTTTTAACAAATTTAACCTATAATTTTGTGTTTCTAAGTCGATAGCAAAGAAAATTAAAAAAGTACCACTCGTAGAACACAAAAGCAAATGAAAGAAAGTAAATTTCCTGTATTATTCCAAAATATGTACAAGTTGTACGCGCTTACTTTCTCAGGACACTGTATCTTGAATTTTATGTTTCTAGGTCAAATACTTGCTAAAATTCAAAAAGTATCAGTTAAATAACAAAAAAGTACCAACAAGTTCCCTCATAGATTCGTATCCACTAAGGACATTGCATGTTGAATTTTATGTTTAAAGGTCCAGTATTAACGTTAATAAAAAAATAACAGTTGTAGAAGAAAGATATTAAATATCCCGTATTTCCCATGTTGGTACTCTTTTTTCCGCTCATTAAAGTATTAAAAATTGCTGTGTTTTAGTTGGTGCCCATAATTTAGTACGAATATGGCAATTAATGAAGCAAAATATTTTGTAAAAAAGTAGTTACGATTTTCGAATTTCGAAAAAGTACCAAACTGGTTTTTGTATTTTTTTTTTTGATAAGTTTCGAATGTGGTTTAAACTTTATTTCTAGGTGTATTGGTCCAAAAGATAGATTGGTTGACAAAAACGTACTAAAATTCAAGTTTTGCCCGTTTTCACCCTAAAAGAGCCAAATTTCAAAAAAGTACCAGACACTTGTTCACTTATTATTCAAAAGAACAACGAAAAGTTTTACAGTCTTTTTGTATCTCTTTTAACTTGGAGATAAAAGGTTTCCGGATTTACCCTTTTTTACCCCCTAAACATTCGAATTTCCAAAAATCCCATCTCAGTTTTTAGCTTCAGGCGTTGAGTCTGTGCAATTATGAATCAGTCAGTGAGTCAGTAACGTTACTATTTTATATATCGTCACCTAAAAGACGAAATAACCTATCTGCAGTTTTCAAAAGTTTACAGGAGAGAGAAAAAAACGTTATAAAATTGGAACTATTAACGATATTGAAACGAAAATTACACATTTTGATTAAAATGAAACCAGTAATATACATCGGTTGAGAAAATTTTGTTTTTCTAATCACAGCTTATGTTATGACACTTAGGTTTTTTGGAATTGTAAAAATCTGAAACCAAATAACCTATCTGCAGTCATAATTAGTATGAATAAATACAAATTTCTTTATACTCATGAATATTATATATATTAAATAATTACAGTAGTAGTTTCTTTTACTGGTTTAAGCAAAAACAAGTACTTCATGTTTGTTTAAGTTATACTATACAACAAAATTCAACTTTTATCGTGATTTTTGATGATTTATTTTTCTCTTTTTTGTGCGTAACGGTCCTCTAGGTACAAAAACTTTGTCATTTGTAATAACATGTTCAAAATTTTCCACATATATGCGTTATGATATAGGGAATAAAAATCCATAAAAAACTCAACTTTGAAATTTTTGCAGATAGGTTATTAGGTCTTTAAGATGACTATATATCGTCATATATATAAAATGTATATATAAATACGGGAACAATTTTTTTGTGGTTGATTTTTAAGTATCTTATCGTCCACCGATATTAATGAAACATATATCGTTTTAAAGGTATTTGTGTGTATATATGCACAGTATATTTTTTTTTGCATTAAAGTGTTTGAAAAGCGTTTTAATTTATCTTACAGACATACGTACAAAGTTGAGTGAATAGTGCATTTTGCCTTTCTCTTAAAATGTGTGCGTTTTTTGTTGTTTAACGCATATGTTTTTTCGAAAGTAAATGTCAAGTGGTCGAATTTCGGCCACCGGGCGATCCTAGTATAGATAATTATCGGGCATGTTCTAGAAATCGAAATGAAGTATAATTGAAATCGAACGAGATTTTGATTTTAATTTTTTACAAATTGACTAAAGTTTTTCCTGTTTTTAAGAGTTCTTATTGTAAAGTTAATTGGTACTCAAAGTTTGATGTAAATAAAAGAGAATATTTAGATGAACTTTCCTTGCAGGCTCGATTTTAAAATTTGTTCGATTTTCAATTAACTTTATTTTGATTTATAAAACATACCCGTATGTGTTAGTTTTTATTAATTTTGTATGTTATTAAATCAAGCTTTTACGAAAAGTTATCAGATCTGGGCGATTTGCATTATTTTTGCATTACCACTTAATTAATCAAAACACAGCCAATGAAAAAATTATTCGTTTGGGAGAGAATTCCATGACCGTCTTATCTCACGTCGTGGAGATGTTAATTGGCCATCACGATCATGTGATTTGACACCGTTGGACTTCTTTTTTTGGCGATATTTAAAAAAAGTCTACGTCAATAAGGCGAGAACAATTCAAGGGCTAAAGGATGAGATAATTCGGCACAATTACGCCATTGAACCTTTATTTTTTCTCAGAGTCATTGAAAATATGGTCAATCGGATAAAGGTATGCCGCCGAAGCCATGGCGAGCATTTGGCTAATATTTTTTTTCACACATATTTGTCATAAATTCTTCTATAGTAAAAAATTTTAAGATAATTCTCAGAAAACTTTTTGTTTTATTTAAAATTAACATGGTGCGTTTTGGTTGGACCACACTTAAGATCATTTGTAGAAGACTTAAGTGAATCTGAATTTAAAAATCATAATCTTTTACGAAAACTTGGCTTTTCTCTGTTGATATTCCCAGCATGAAAGAAGAATAAACGGATAAAGAAAGAAAAACAATTCACCCTTGTTGGCAAAATACAAACAGAAAATGTTATCTATCAACAATATAATTTTCCACACTCATACATACTTGACATTATAAATGCACTAAAGAAACTAAAACAGCAACAATAAAAACACAAAATCAGCTTTTAAGATAATGTTTTATTTCGACAATCAATTTTTTTGTTTTTCAGTACATTTTTATTTTTTATATTTTGATTGCAGTTTGTACGCACAAAAAAAGACTTTTTGTTAATATTCCAAACAAATTTAACTCCATCTCTGTAAACATCACCCCCCAAAATACGAACCCAATATAAAATAGAAAGAGTCTGAATATGGTTTTAGCGTACTACAGATACTGATAACGAGAAGTAGGTATCTACTTCTCGTATTTGTTTTTGTTCCGTTTGTTGGTCTGTCTTCACAGTCAGTTAGTCGCCAAGTTAATACTCTTGGAGTTGAGTATCTGGAATAGTTATTGTCATGACTTTAAGTAGACAATAAGAAATATTTGCTTGTGAAAAGAAATAATAAAAATTGAATCAGGAAAACAGCTTCTACATTTGAGTATGAGAATGTGTAAGTGTATGTCCGTCCTTCTTTGGCTACAATAACTGTATAAATGTTTATGAATTGAACTCATTTTCTTTTGAAATGCTGGCATCAACACTGTTTTACAATGTCGTTTTTTTGGTTTTTTTCTTTTACTTCCGTTTTTGCTCAAAAAATAATTTTCTTCTCTTTCATTTGTTGGTCTAACAACGCATAAATTTCGGGGTTTCCTTTAAATTTGCTCTATTTTTTCTTGATATAAACGAACGGAATTTATTTTTTTTTTATTTTCCTGTTTGTAGGAATGACGTCTCGGTTTATTTTGAAAGACCGTAAAGTTTTTAAATGGCGCCAGACAAGCTGGCACCAACACTCGCTAGACAGTTGTCTTGTTTGTGTTATATTTGTTTTAGTTTCCAATTGTTAAATGTTTCTTTTTTTGCTTGAAAAAATTTACAATAAAGGTCGTGTTTGTTGTACATTTACTTGCCACATAATTAATGTTTGCATTAGTATTTAAGTAAAAAAATGTGAATTCGGTAGTCCTAAGCTAATAAATAAATAAATCTCAGTAAATTTTCCTTTTCCAAAATTATTATTAGTTACAATGCAACATTTTTGAAGTCTTTGAGTGGAAACTCCTTCTCGTATAGAATTTCTCAACTCAGGTATATTTTAGCTTAAACTGGATTTTTTCAAAGAATATTCAATTTTACTCAAGACTATATCTAGGAAACCATTTGGAATTGTGTTTTCGTCTCTCAGTCATTATTTTGGCTATAGACTAGGAGAAAAAACTGTAACACAAACTAACCTGATAAAACGAAGAAGCTTAAATATCGAATAATTTTAATTTCTTAGTATCTTTTCACCACTTTTGGCCCAAAGCTGCCGAACTGTGAAAAATTCTGGTAAAGTAATCAGAACAAAAAACATTGCAATAAGTGCTACATTTTCAATCTACCGCGTACATGGGTGTTTCCATAGAAAATTTAAATTTAATCAGATATTTTACTTGACATATCCTTTGCAAAATCTTACAAAATATGGGTAAATCCAAAGTGTTGAACGTGACAGTCGTACGCATCAAAAATGCAATAACATTTTAAACAACAAATATTTTTACGTCCTCTTAACCCTTAAATAAAAGCACTCAGAAAGCACTGTTAACTATGCTAAAGTTTATGGAGGGCGCTGTTCTAGGCCAAAGATAATGGCAAAAGAAGAAGCGGTTCGATCGTGTGGCCATGTATAAAAAGGCGTAATTAAGCGAAACCTGGCACACTTTTTTAGTCAAACTACTCCGAAAATTTTACGTAGCAATGTAACATTAAAATGTCTTTGATTTGATTCCAAAATCTTCTGTACTTTCTTTTTTTTTAAGCCAAAATCTGCGTCGATACGTGACATTTCGAACGTGAAATTTTTTCCATAATAAATGAACTGAATAAATAAATGACTAAAACAAAATAAAAATGTAGCGTTAATCCAAATAAGATATTGTTCTTTGAACTCTTCTTTAGATTACAGACCATGTAAGAAAATTTTTTGGAATAATTTTCATCAAATATCACCTCTTTTGAGGAAGATAAACATTAAATGAAACGTGCTCACAAATTAGAAATTACGTTTGTAATAAGTAGTTATTAAGATTATTTATAGTCGACAACATTGTAATTAGCCGTTAAGTTGCAACATTGTAATTTGTAATAAGAATTAAGATGACATTGCATTTTTAATCATTTGAAGCGTGGAGAACCTTATAGACAATCAATAAATGATAAACCTTTTAAATAAAAATATAAAATTTTATTTGCTAATTGATGTTATATGGTGTCAGAAGTGGGATTTTGTACGTTTCCACAAAAAATAGATTATTATTATTAAACAAAATCGTGCGGAAGTATTTAAACGTTACAAGTGAAAACGTATTCTTGTTGCTAAAGCTTAGCAGGTGGTTTTCGGGACAGAACAACGTCTACATCGAATTGTCCTCAACTAACTAACACCAAGGTACTATTTGTCAGGTAGTTGTTCAAGTTTTCTTGGAATGGCAGCAGCTGATCGCTTACCACCGGAGTTAGATTGCTCTAATTTGGCCAATGAGTGGCCAAATTGGAAGCGTAGCTTCATGGTATACATGATAGCTAGAGGTAAGTCAAAGGAGTCAGAAATGACAAAGGTAGCAAACTTCATCTTTACAATTCACTATTTCCTAATGACGGTACGGAGAAGTCTTTGCTGGGTACTACGACCGCAGGAGAGGCAGTAAAGCAACGCAAACTAGATGAGGTGTTGGCAAAGTTCGATGAACACTGCTTGCCACAACGTAACGTGGCAATGGAATCCTACAAGTTCAACATGATATCCCAGAAAGAACGTCAATCATTTGCTGAGTTTGAGACCGAGCTAAGAACGCAGATGCGGACTGTGATTTTAAATGTAAATGTGGAGAGGTTTACGAGAACCGTATGCTGCGTGACCGGATTACCGTTGGAGTTTATGATAAGAAATTACAGCTGAAATTGTTAGACGGTCGTGACGAAGAATAAGCACGTGTTATTGAGATGTGCAAGAATTACAAAACAGCAAACGCCAACAAAGATATATTGGATGCGAAACTAACAATAAATGCCGTTAAAACAGTTGAGAAGTCCGAACCAACAGCAAGGCCAATTAACAGTTTCTGTTTTAACTGTGGTGGTCCATCAAAACTTGGTCATCAATCTGAGTGCAAGGCTAAGGACGTTATTTGCCATTCGTGCGAAAAAAAAGGACATTTTAGAAAGATGTGCCGTAAACCCCAGGAGAAAGCATCTGATAGAAGGCAGTACACGGGAAATGACAACAAGCCTAGAGTAGCAGGAATAAATTGGAGTGAAACGGAAGGTAAACAAATTAATGGTAATATTAGCAATTTAACTAGTATATTAAGTTGTAATCACATTCTTAGGGTAAATTCATTAGCACCGGAAAGCAAACGCTGGACAAAGAAGTATATTATAGGAGAAGACACTGGGGGGGGGACATTGGGGCCGACGTGAACTGCATTCCACTGGAGATAGTAAAAAAATAGGTGTTAAGCTGTATAATGAAAATTGTGAGCTACCAGTGTTTGATAATAATGACAATAAACTGCAAGTCTTTGGTACTTGTAAGCTAAAATTAAAGGATTTAGACACAAAGTTATTTAAATTTAGCAGAGTTTGTTGTAGTTAATGATAAATGTGAACCAATACTCGGACTAGCAGCATGTGAGAGGTTGAAATTGATAAAACGGCTAGACGTGGATAGCATTACTGGTACAGTATCGAAAGCTTCATTCATGGATAAGTATGGTAGTGTTTTTCAAGGACTTGGAAAATTTCCAAGAACATTTTCAATGTTATTAAAGGAGAATTCGAAGCCAGTGCTTCACTATAGAAAGCGAATTCCTAATTCGCTATTAGGGAAATTGAAACAATAACTTACAACTGGTAGAAAAGTCAAATGGTACAATTCGAATATGTCTAGACCCAAAAGCTTTGAATGAGTGTATAAAGCGAGAATATTTTTTGATACCAACAATTGATGATCTTACTTCGAATCTCGCAGGTAAACAAATTTTCTCGGTATTAGATTTGAAAAGCGGTTTCTGGCATATGGAACTGGACAAAAGAAGTTCAGACCTGACAACATTTTTAACACCTTTTGGAAGGTTTAAATTTTTACGCCTGCCCTTTGGCCTAAATTGTGCCCCTGAAATGTTTCAGCAGGAAATGATTAGAATTTTTGGGGACATAAAAGGAGTGCTTGTTTATTTTGATGATTTAGCGATCTGCGCTGACAGTGAGGAAGAACATGATCGAATCATGAATTTAGTTATGAATCGGGCCAAAGCAAATAATATTAAGTTTAATCCGGAAAAAATTCAATATCGTCAGAGGGGAGTTAAATTCATGGGAAATATTTTATCGGAAGGGAAAATCAAAGCGAACTTAAAATATGTTGAAGCAATTTTAAGAATGAAGAAACCTAATAAAAAATCTGATGTGTTAAGGTTTTTGGGACTTTTAAAATATTTGTCCAGATGTATTCTTAACCTGTCAACACGAACGGCTGAGTTACGTAATCTGACCCGAAATGATGTAGAATTTGAATGGACAGAAAAACATGATAAGGAGTTTGAAAATTTACTTGGATTAGTGACAACGGGACCTGTTTTAGCTATTTATGACCCAAATTTACCAGTAGTCATAGAACCTGATGCCTCTAAAGATGGGTTGGGTTGTGTCTTAACTCAGAATGGACATCCGGTTGTATTTGCTTCTCGCACACTCAGCAAGAGTGAACAGAAGTGGGCACAAATCGAGAAGGAACTATTAGCGATTGTGTTTTCCTGCCAAAGATTTCATTTCTTCTTGTACGGAAGGGAATTCACTGTAGAGAGTGATCACAAGACCCTGGAAGCCCTTGCCAAACGGGATATCGATGATGTGACCATGCGTCTACAACGCATGTTCATGTTTCTTCTTAAGTATCCCCTTATGAAAGTTATTTATAAACCAGGAAAAGACATGTTAGTAGCGGACTGTTTATCGAGGGCACAATTGTCGGAAGTTTCAGAAATAGAAGGATTATCGGGTGTTATTCATTCGGTAACGAAATCTATTTGTCTCACTGAACAGAATTACAATTTTTATAGGAGCGTACTGGAAAATGATTCAGAATATTTACGTGTTCGTGGGTACATTGAAAATTGTTGGCCGAGATTCCATCGTTTAGAACCGTTAAGCCAACAATTCTTCAAATTGAAGACTGAATTACATGTCGAGAATGGATTATTATTTGTAAATCATAGATTAGTAAATCCTTCGGGCATGCAACGTATATTATTCAATTGGTTACATTCATCGCATTGGCATTGAGAAAACGCTTGCTCGTGAAAGAAAGTTATATTATTGGCTGGGAATGAATAAAGACATCAGGAATGTAGTGTCGTCATGTAGATTTTGTGAGAAATTTAAAAGGAACCAACGAAAAGAGCCTTTAGTGCAAGAGGAACCTCTGAGATATCCATTTCATATTGTTGGAATGGATATTTTTGAGTACGCAGGACGAGATAACATAGCACTGTTTGACGCCTATTCAAATTTCCTCTTGTCAGCTAGAATACAGAATAAGACTTCTGGTCATGTCATCAATATAATTAGCCTAATATTTTATATTATAGGATACCCAACGATACTTAAATGTGACAACAGTCCATTTAGTTCAAGGGAGTTCAAGCGTTTCGCGGATGATTATAAGATACAGTTTAAATTTTCAAGTCCAGGGTACCCTCAAAGCAACGGGTTGGCTGAAAAGGGGGTAGCAATAGCAAAAAATATTATTAAACGCTGCTTTGAAATGAATGAAGCTGACCGTTTTCAATATCATCTACTAGATTATAACACCACTCCCTTGGCGGACATGCACGTCGCTCCGGCCGAGTTATTTTTTGGGAGATTATTAAAAACAAAGATACCAGTAAGTGATTCCTTGTTAGCCAGGGATAGAATAGATGAACGGGAAATTTCAAACAGGCTGTATAGAAAAAAGGAAAGGCAAAAATATTATTATAATAGGAGCGCAAGATCGTTACCGGTATTAAAGGAGGGTGACCTAATAATGTTTAAAAAACAGGGAAAAATTGGAATAATGGTCAAATTGTATCATCTTTTAATGGCAGATCATACATAATCAGGGACAGCTTTAACAATTATTTTAGGCGTAACAGACGTTTTATTGTTAAAACAAGGAACAATATTGACGCAGAGGGCAGGGAAATACAGAGCCCAGCCTCTAATCGACATGGGTTAAATAATGATATTGTAACTGATGTGAGTTTTCCTGAGGTGAAGCGAAGAAGTATTGATCAAGATAAAAGTAACGCAATTGAATCAGTTCCTTCGGTGAATGTGGAATCTCCTATGGGGATGACCTTGAACGAAAAAATTCCCGAAGCGAGTGAATCAAATGCTCCAGAGTCCGAAACTCTACAACTAAATGTTGGACATCCCCTAATAACTAGGAGTGGGCGCGTGATTAAGCCCCCATCGCGTTATGGTAGGGATTATTCAGTTTATATGTGGCCAAAACGCTAGTCTGTTGAAAGGAATTTCTAAAATAAATTAAATACAAAAAAATTCAAAAAAAAAGAAAGCATGTAATAAGTAGTTATTAAGATTATTTATAGTTGACAACATTGTAATTAGCAATTAAGTGGCAACATTGTAATTTTTAATAAGATGACATTGCATTTTTAATCATTTGAAGCGTGGAGAACCTTATAGTTAATCGATAAATGATAAACCTTTTAAATAAAAATATAAAATTTTATTTGCTAATAAATAACATCAACTTTGCAGTCTGATTGTTCATCTAAGTGGACAAATTTATGGGTAAATTTATCAAATTAGTAAAATCTAAGTATTTCGCTGTAACAATATCGTAAAATAATCAGCTTTTAATAACTTTTAAATTTTCGGTCACGGTGGACCTTTTGACGGATATGTCCATATGATGTTTGTTTCCGACATTTGAAAACAGCACATTTATAAAGTAACGACCGTTACTTTTTTAATGATCAAAAAAAAGGATTATAACTAAATTTTTTTATGAATTCTTTCGGTTGCTTCCGTTGCTTGAACTTTCGTAAGTCCAAAATGCAGCATATTTGGATGGTTGGAATTTTATTTAAAAAAAGAGACATGTCAATTTCATCAAAAGCACGATAGAACTTGAAATTGTAAAAAATTACACAATATATGACATGTTATATTCGAAAGATTAGTACACGACATTAATATTTTGCACTTAATAATAAAGAAGTTTTTAACTCAAATTTTTTTTCACTTTATTGAAAAAATCGACATGTAATTATTCTCCTCTACCCGCTGTAAAAATTTCGTGCTATGTTTTCTACATTTTGGTAATAAAACGCTTATTAAAAATCTTTTTTCATATGCCTTTCATTTTAGGACCTTCTTCATGATCAAGTGCAACTTGAAAATAATTTCGTGCATACAGACACAACGCCATGTTGAAAAAAGTGTTGAAATAATCACCATTGCCCATAACGCGAACTTCGGCTTAATTTTTTGTAAATTTACTGGTCGACGATGCCAATTAGACTTGAAATCTTATCCAAAAATAATTTTTTGCACTAACAATAATAATGTTTTTGCTAATGACGTTCTATTAAGAATATATTAAAGTAAATAACTGCATATGAGTTTTTTGCAAAAAAAAAGGTTCAAAATTTCATACACAAAAATGTACGTGAAAAAAGACATTTTTGTCAGATATTGTGTTTGAAGTTTTTTTTATCGATTTTTGTAAAAATATCCAAAGTCATGGAAGAAAATTTTTAAGTTATAACCATTTTCACGTCCGAAAAATTTTTCAATTTTGTCGTATACGCCGCTTTTTCCGAAAAAATTTTTTTTTTTGTTGGATAATACGTCAAAAAATGGATTAAAAAACGGCATTTACGTGTTTAATTTTAAATTATAATAATTTTCTAAACGAAAATTTATGCAAGTGACAAATATATTTACGTATAGCTATAGTTGTTATATTATGTTTTCAAATTTTCTTATGAGGTGCAACCATAATGCATGATGTTAACTGTGAGTCGCATCTTAACGTTAACGTTTTTTTACAACTTAATTTGACATTTCACTCTATCAGTTTTAAATTCAACCATGGAGAGGTACAGAATTGAGCAGCGCGTTAAGATTGTTGAAGCTTTTTCCGATAATAGTCGTTCGAATCAAAAATACATTTCGTGGACTTCTTTTTTTTTTTGGTCAGCATAATCAATCAAATGTGTCAACAATCGGGAGAATTGTTCGCAAGTTTCAGCAAACCGGCTCTGTAGGAAATGTGAAAACGCTTGTGCATGCATGTTTGGTGCGGTTTATGGCCAGCCGGCATCATTGAGCCGTACTTCTCCGAAAATAAGGTCGGCTAAGCAGTTACCATGGCCAGAAAATAAGGATATGGACCTGGACAATAAGTATTTCCAACAGAATGTGTAACACAGCTAACGAAAAAATTACTCTTTTGCGCGAGCAACTCAATGGCCATGTAAGTTAGCCGTCACGATCACGTGATTTGATACGGTTGGCCTTCTTTGTTTGGAGATATATAAAATGAAAAGTGTACGTCAATATGCCAAGGATAATTCAAGTGCTAAACGATAAGATAATTCGGCACATTAACAACATTGAACCTCAATTATGTCTCAGAGTCATGGCGAGCCGTGGCGAGCATTTGGCCGATATTTTGTCTCACCCTTGACGATTTGCAAGCAACGTTCACAGTGCAGCATAAAAAGTGTAATTTTAATATAAATTAACACGTTATTATCAGCTATTAAACAAACAGTAGGAAATAGTATACCAAAGAAAATGGAGCTTCCAATGAAGCAGGTTTGAAAGGAGAAACGTAAAAGTTAAAATTTTGCTTATGAAAGACATGATTTTTATATAGCGAGTTTGCACTTTGAAACAATACAGTTTTGACACTGACAGCGCTTTATTCGGCGCATATAAAAATTGGTAACTGTAACACTCAGCTTTGAAAACGGAATTTTATATTACCTTTAATATTTAATATGCTCCCTTGCAAACCTGCTTCGTAGTAAGGGAATGTCGTGGCTTTTCAAATGTTATATATAATTTTTATACCCACACCACAATAGTGGAGAGGGTATTATGCATTTGTGCTGATGTATGTAACGCCTTAAAATATTGGTCCTAAACCCACCTTAAATTATACCGATCGTCTTAGATTCACTTTCTGAGTCGAACTAACGATGTCCGTCCGGCTGGCTGGCAGGCTGGCTGGCTGGCTGTCCATGTAAACCTTGTGCGCAAAGTACAGGTCGCAATTTTTAAGATAATTTGATGAAATTTGGGTCATAGCTTATTATTGGTACAAGCACCAAGCGTATTCAAAATGGGCCGAATCGTAGGACCACGAGGGAAGATAGGGGGAAATTTCTTCCTCTCAGAAACTATCAAACCGATTTCAATGAAATTTAAAACATAGATAGAACCATATCTATATGGACACAAAATTTATGCATTTCTTAAAAAATAGGACCACAAGGGGAGGTAGGGGACAATTTCTGCCTATCACAAACTTTCAAACCGATTTTCATGAAGTTTATAAACTAAGATAAATCTATATTTATATGGACACATTAGCATGATGTGTTTTTAAATATTGTGGTGTAGGGTATCATATGGTCGGGCTTGACCGACTATACTTTCTTACTTGTTTTCATTTGTAAACAATTGTTTCACTTACTTTACTGCATCTCTGTATGTCTTATTGCGTAGAGCATAAATTTGTGGTTACTTTTTTAAATTTACTATAAGTAATTCGCAAAACAAGAAAATGCTCTTTATAATTTTAATAATATGTAGTGAAATTGACTTAAATAATGTTTTAAAACTAGATTTGGCTTCATTAAAGCAAAAGGTTCAAACTTTTTGTAAAAATTTATCGTGAAGGTGGCACAAGGCTTACGGAAAAATTAAAGACTTTTTCAAACAAACCCAAAATTGATTTTGTCTGCATGGCTTATACGCCATTTTGTAAGCCATTTCATCGTGCAGAATTTCGAAAACAATGTATTCGTTAGTTTTCGAGATATTCAGTTTTTTTACTTTTTTCATATGGTGGTTATCTTTCACATTTCGCACACATTATAAGTTTAATCCATGGTAAAATAAATACAAGTTATAGTAATTAGAAATTTTGTTCTCAATTTCAAAAACCATATAACGTCAAACGAAGGAAAATATGGAAAACAATTAAAACAAACGTCAAAAATCAAATAAATTAAATTGAAATCAAGGCGTATTAACACCAGGTGAACTTATCTTGCTACGTAAGCAACAGCTGATTGCTAACCTTGTGTCAAAATGGTATACCGTCATGTTGGTTCCGGGGAATCTTAACTAAATTCTATAATTTTCGATTAAAATTGTGAAATTTAAAACTTTTTTAAGTTATAACATTTCAAAAAAACACATTTTAATATAAAAACAAAATCAAAAATATGTTTGAATTTTTGACACAACGATAAAATATTTTACAGTGTTGTAAAACGTTTTCAAAATAAGACCACCTTGTATGAATTTGCCTTGATTGAAATTACATGGGTAAATAATGAAAACTGTCCCTAATGAACTTACCTGGTACTTATTAGGTGGCATGTCATAACGTCCAGTGTCATAGTGTCCATCAAAAAAATGTCATAGCGTCCGCAACCGTTATGACACTTTGCAAAGTGTCATAATGTCCACAACTTAACTTATAATGAAAAATATTAAAATTTAAACAAATTTGGGATCATAGCCTGCCTTCGGCCGGGCGAAGGATTTTCTTTTCTATAGTATAACAAATACCGGCTTCGCTAACTAAAGCTCCTCTGCACAGACGGCCTTCGGCCGGGCGCAAGGATGTTCTCCTCTATGGTATAAACACACCGGCTTCGCTAAGTAAAGCTTCTAAAATCTGCCTTGTTTCCGAACGAAAGCCGACTATGCAGAGAAGCTTTAGTTAGCGAAGCCGGTGTTTGTTATACCATAGAGAAGATATCCTTACGCCCGGCCGAACGCCGGCTGTGCAGAGAAGCTTTAGTTAGCGAAGCCGGTATTTGTTATACCATAGAGGAGAAAAGCCTTGCGCCCAGCCGAAGGCCAGCTGTGCAGAGAAGCTTTAGTTAGCGAAGCCGGTATTTGTTATACCATAGAGGAGAAAATCCTTGCTCCCAAAAGTGTTTTCGTTATTTATTTAATACAGCGGTTTCCCGATTTAACGAACTCTCGATTTAGCGAATTCGGGATTTAACGAACAGGCAAAAATTTTACCTTAGGTACTGTGTATAACGAATTAAAATCCAATTTGGTACTCGATGTAACGAACAAATAAAAATAATATATAAAAAATTCGTAAAACTTATTTAAATACATAGATGGAGTAGTCAGGCAAACAGTTGTAGTCTTGACGAAGATGGTGAAATTAATGCACGATTAGAAAACGATGTACCTGCCGATGAAGGGATAAAAATTAAACACAGAGATGCAATCAAAAGCTTTGATGTATGTATCCAGTGGGGACAGGAAGAAATTATCGATATACCCAAGATATTAAGGGTTTACGTGATATCGCTTAAAAGTCTCGAAATCTGTGCAAACTGCATATTTACGCCCTCGTAAATGAATTGTCAAAAATCGTATGAGAATTAATTTACACAAACTTCGTAAATTTGCCCAGCAATTTTGACTCGTTAACATGCGCTGTTCAATTGTGCATTTATAAAAACACATTTTTTATGCTTACCGCCATTTCCGCTGAAAAATTCAAGTGCTTATGACTCACAAACAATTAATTCTTGCAATAATTTCTGCACTTTAGTCCTTTGGCTTTCTTGATGCTTTTTAGAAACAAATTTCATATTTTAATCGCATATTTAACAAATTTTAATATTTTTAATTCATTTTTCTATTGACGTTTCTTACAAATTGACATTAATTGTTTAAAATTGCACTCAAATTAAATAGGGTCTTCATGAAACGAGTCTCGCAAGTTTGCCCATTTGCACAAATGGTAATTTTAAGCGATATCATGAAAACCCTTATTAATTTTACGTGAGCTTCAAGAGAAAGTAATTGAAAAAAGTTAAAAGAAATCTAAAAAACAAACGTCTATAACAAGTTTCTCTTAATAAATTTGTACTCTTTCTTATTTTTCTTAAATAATTACTTTTTTAATTAATTTTATTTTAAAAAATCCATTTGCATGTAATACGAAATGAAATGAATTGTTCTTTTAATTTGTTGTTACATGAATAAATATTTTTTTAGTTCTGGATTTAACGAATTTTTCAATGTAACGAACAGGTCTGACAATCAATTGTTTGTTAAATCGGGAAACCACTGTATATACACCCAGAGAAAAATCAGCAAAACCATTTTTAAAAAAATTTTTAACATATTGTTACGTTTTTCCTTAAATAAACGCGTTCGGTTTACTTCCTTTATAATAAACCGTTGAGTTCTTTAAACTGCAAATAAAAATAAATACACACACTTATTCAACTTTACAAACTTTATTATACTTTATTAAATACGCCTGGGTTCGAGCCCAGCTTCAGTCAAGAATGAAAAATTATCAATAAATTTTAATTAATTTCATGTTGTAAAATTCCTTTCTTCATAAAAATAATTTAATGAAAATTAAATTTGATGAACTTTAGCCTAATTAAAAATATTAAAAAAATTTGGATTAAAAACCATAAATAGTTCAACAAAATAACCACAATACTGATTATGGAATTATTTTAAGATAACAGTTGTGTTGAAAATTATACATGACAATTTTAAGTAACATAAAACTATAACTTACAAGATAACTTATAACTATAAATAATTCTTAGATAATTTAACTTTCGTAACACTGCCCTCCACTTAAGCCTGTTCGTCCCAAATAGGCCCAGATTCTCCTTTTCCATATTGAGCGAGTCGTTCCAGATGTACCACTTTCATTTTTGATCTTGGGCTCTTATATTTCTGGATTCGATACACCACGTCATTCAATATCTTAATTACTTTATACGGTCCATCCCAATGAGTCTGCAGCTTCCGAATTTGCCAATCCATTGTTTCTGGCTTTCATCTGGTTATTTGATAAATTAACACGCCTTCGTCTTAACTCGTTTTTCTGCTCTTGGGTAAAGTCATTATTATTCGCTGGTACGGATAGTTCACCAAAGTTGTACTGCTAGACCGGATTTCTACTTTCTCTAATTAGACCGCTGTCTGCAACGCACTGTGGGC
This sequence comes from Pollenia angustigena, assembly GCA_930367215.1. NCBI lineage: Eukaryota > Metazoa > Arthropoda > Insecta > Diptera > Polleniidae > Pollenia > Pollenia angustigena. The sequence goes on along the minus strand of OV884059.1, from coordinate 168,898,396 downwards.
ATTTAAGTACGCAATCAATCACGGCTTGCTTGCAACCTACCCATAACTTCTTTATGGTTTTCGTAACGCTAAGATGCCCACCACCAGTACCTTCGTGGAATTTCCTCACAACTACACATACTTTAAAAGACGGTACTACAATAAGGTTTTTAACTGTTTTGCCATCAGTACTTTCCCATGTACGGTAAAGGCAGCCTTCGCTGGGTTCCACATGTAATAAGCGAATCTCATTTACGCGTTTCTTGTTGTTAGACTCTGTATAGGCTCTCCCGTAGCTGTTCGCAAGTTTACACCACTTAGCGGCTCGACAGCTCCCTTTATCAAATCAGCTCTTATAATGGAATGTCCTGCACCAGTGTCGATAGTCAAAATGCGAATTTCACCATTTATGTACCCACAGGTCGTAATATTTCTGTTACTCGTTTTCACTACAAAATTAATCGTGGGACCTTCAGTTTCCTCTGCACTGCTAGCTTTTCTCAGCTTTAGTGGTGGCTCCCGCGATGATTGTTGACTTGCTCTTCGTTTGTCCCAGATCTTGATCGTTGTTTGGGTGCTTTGCAGTTTCGCTGAATATGGCCAATCTTACCACAATTATAGCATTTTGCTTTGTTTTTACCTTGTTTCCCGCTTAAATCTTGCAAAACTGCCTCCTTCATGCTTCTCATTTCCTTTAAAATATCTCTTTCTTCTTCAGCAGCAAAATCAAGTTTTCGCACCATAAACGCTTGCGGCCTTGAAATTATCCTTACGGTTTCTTGTGCTAGGGCAAATGATACTGTTTCTTCAAATGATGGCTTCTGTGATGCACATACCGCTAGCTTCACATCAGCATCCCGTATACCGTTAACAAATGCATCGGTGTTAAAATGATATAGCAATGGATGACTACACCAGGCTCAATCTCTAGTGCGAAATCCTGTAGCGTCTCGTTTGCCTTTTGTACTCGTCCCCGTAATTCCATTCTGAATATTTCTTTTCTGTGTTCACCACCATACTTTCGTTGCAGTGCTACCATAATGTCATCGTTATTGTTTCTGCAACTTACTGGTACACTTTCTAGAATTTGAACCGCAGATCCTTTTAATGCCAGAATCAGCTCTGCGGCTTTTTCTTCATTGTTCCATGCATTTTTGCTGGCAACTGCGTCAAACTGGAACTTAAAAACACTAAATGGTGAACTGCCGTCAAAACTCGGAGCCTTAATTCTGCTAGAGACTTCTGGTAAAACTCGAACTGTTCCATCTTGGCACTGAAGACTATTAACTTTTACTTCCAGATGGTGTAATTTCTCATCAACTTCTATTTTTACGTCAGACAGCTTCTTGTTAAACTCTGTTTCCATTTCGTCTACTCTTTTATTTATTGAAGTAGAAATCTCTTGGAGCTTCAGCAGTTTTTCGTTTGTCAATCTGTAATTTTGTTGAATTTCGGCTAAAATGGTGCTTGAGTTTTCTTCCATCTTTCTAGAATTTTCTTCCATTTTTCTAGAAGTTTCAGCCGAATTTTCTTTTACCATTTCCTCCATTTTTCTAGAAGTTTCTGCCGACATTTTTTCCATTTTCTCCATCATAGCAGCAAACATTGTACCAAGATCCATGTTGCTTGTTACTGCACGGGTAGCAACTTCTATTTCTTCTTTTTCTTCAAATTCATAAGTTGCGATGTCAATATTGCGTCGCTTAAATTCATCGATTAATCTTTTCTGCAGCTCAGCTTTATTTCCTGCAGTAGGCAGATCCAACTTGCCCAACTCTTTCATGAGGTGTTTCACTTTTAGCTCCTCGAATTGCATTGTTGTTTGTATAGTTTTTTTTTTTATTATTATTTTTTTTATTTGTTTACTTTTTTTATTTTTTTTTTATTGCAATCCCACTTCTGATACCAATTGTTACGTTTTTCCTTTAATAAACGCGTTCGGTTTACTCCCTTTATAATAACCGTTGAGTTCTTTTAATTGCAAATAAAAATAAATACACACACTTATTCAACTTTACAAACTTTATTATTTTGAATTTTTGATATTCTTTAATTAGGCTTGAGTTCATCAAATTTAATTTTCATTAAATTATTTTCACTGAGGGAAGGAATTTTACAACTTGGAATTTTTATTAAAATTTATTGATAATTTTTCTTGGCTGAGCTAGGATTTGAACCCGGGTTGATCTTTACATGTTTCAAGAAACACCACTTTCTATCGTCAGAAGATCTTTGTGTTCTACCCACAGCACCACTGCACTGAAAATAACTTTATGAAAATTAAATTTGATGATCTCAAGCCTAATTAAAGAATATCAAAAATTAAAAACTAACAGTTCAACTAAAAATCAAAAATTGTTCTTTATTATTTTGTTCACAATTGTTAGTTACGAACAGAACCGTTTCACAAAACAGAGTAAACTAATTATACATGAGTCACCCCTTTTTATAGTTCCTAATTATTTCTAGATTTTTCCTGAACCTTCCCGTAATAACTATTTATTATGTTATATAACCATTTCTAGAAATGACTGGGAAATTTATATAGGAATTATTTTAAAATAACAGTTGTGTTGAAAATTATACATGACAATTTTAAGTTACATAAAACTATAACTTACAAGATAACTTATAGCTATAACTATAAATAATTCTTAGATAATTTAACTTTCGTAACACTATGTTTCATTTAACCAAATCATTGTCACCGACAACCATATTATGGTTAAATTAGTTTCTTAAAAAATAGTTTTGTTGGTTGGGACCATAATGAAACATGTTTTTCTCTGCGTGTATGCAGATCATTTTTTTGTATTTAACTTCTTTAGTAATTATGGACCTAATGACACTTTTGAAAGTGTCATAATGTTCATTTGCAAAGTGTCAGATTGTCCATGCACGTTATGACACTTTCAAATGTGTCATAGTGTCCATGGGCGTTATGACACTCCAAAAAGTGTCATAGTGTCCACTGTGACACTGGACTTTATGACATGCCACCACTTATTCTACTATATATATGTTCCTTTTACTCCTTATATAATTATATTATAATTATATTATAATTATACAATGGTTAAATCGAAATTACAATCAAAAAATCGTGAGTATTACAATTTGTTCACCCAAAAACAAATTTTTGATTACTTTCTAGAATATTATCTATTTTATTCCTATTTTACTAAAAATGTAAAATTATGTCCCAAAAAAGAGCATTTTAACTTTGTACAGAATATTATATATGCCAATCGATCGCAGATATCAATCTAGCGGCCGAATAAATAGTGGCTCGAATACTGTATTTAGCCAACCAAACTTTCAAATAAGAATATGACTTTGATACTTTAAAAAAAAAAAAAAATTATTAAAATAAAACTTCTCACTTTCTCCTAGGAATTTTGGACTTATTTGTCTTAGAACTTCAGAGAGGATTTTTAAAGTATTCTTAGTTCGCACATATTCCTACCTGCTCTACTTCTCTACGCCTTATCAATTTCACCCTTATTCCAAAATGTGAAATGATGTCATTTCTTAAATACAAAGAATAAAAATAAACTAAAGATTTGTCATTAAGCGTTAAGACAACCATTCCCTTAATCAAAATTGTAATCTTAGCATGACAGATGGTTATCAGCGATTCAAGATGAAAAAGCACAAAGATATTAAATAGTTTTTCGGGGTTTTCGATAGTAAATATGAGCTTCTTTGTATATAGAGAAATACACATGTGTGTTGGCATGTACATATTTATTACGCATAAGGCGTCTTTGATAAACACACATACATATAAAAATTAAGGAGTTTCACTCACATAGACATATCTATAACAATTATACTGTATAGGGTTTCTACGCATTGAAAACTCTCTGGGAGTTTCTGGGAAATTTTTCTGAGATTTCCTGAAAGTTTACTTAGAAATTTGGGAAATTGCACTAGAAGATTTTGTTTTAAATTTAAGGTTTTGTGTCATAAAATTTTAAGAACAGTTTTATTCAATCCAGCAATGGCATTTCGTCGGCTTAATATGGAAACCTACTAAATCTACTTTTTAAGTAAATTGAGATTTTAATGACGTGTGGTAGAGAAAGATACGACTCGTCGTCAAGCTGCAAATATGAAATGTAAGAAGTTTTTTGTCTTGTAAATGTCTTGTAAAATGTGCTGAAAGCGAGTAAGCAGGTTTGCATATTAAGCTTACGATTTATTTAGTGGTGATGTTTAAAAATAAGAAACTTTTTGAAGAAACGTCCTTATTTACAAAAACAACATTAATTGAGGTGCTGAATGAAGACCTTAAATTTATTTGTCAAAACTTGTTTTAGATGTGAAGAAAAATTTTATTTTTCGTAAAATTAGAGTACCACAATCATTATTAAAAGCTTAGGGACTAACAACATTCAGAAAACTTTTTAATCTCTCTGGCAGTTTAGGAGTTCAGGTTAAACTTACGGTAAGTAATATGTGTCAACAGAAATCCTTGGTATTTCAATTAAGTTAAGATTGTCTTCCATCTTTCGTATGAAAATAATTTTTAAATAATATTAAAAACTAGAATAAAGTAAAAAACGGCATATTACATTTTGAAATATGTGAAATATGTAACTACATTTGAGTCTCAAGGTTCAAAATCATATAAATTAAATATTTTATTTTTTAGGGAATTGAAAAATTCGCGAAATAAGAAACCCTAATACGGTAGTGTGTATCATGTTGTGTTCATGGTTATAAATATATCAAATTAACTATAGATTTTTAATTAAAATCGATGACATAATACTAATGATGACAATAAATTTGTGTTAGGCGTTGACATGGGATGTACGATAATTTCACAGACTTCTATATATTATGTGTGTGTGTACACATTGAATGTAAAAATGAGAGAAATCAAATAGTGATAGATTGCTGTGTTGATAAATTCATATAATTGTGATATGTTATATACATATGTACATACATAATAAACTCATATGTTTTGTTTGGCAGTAAATTAAATGAGGAGTTCCATAACAAAAGGATATAAATCTACATTTGAATGGATTTGGTTTTTTGATTGATTTTATTTGACATACTAAAATGTTTGTAAACTTTGTGATAAAAATACCAAAAGTCAATAACTTTGTTCTATTTAATAACCAATAACAATGGATCTGATTAAAATGAAACATTTCCGTATCTACAAAATTAACAACTTCGAGATATTAGTGAAAAGACAGTGGACCCCTTACGATTAAATAGAGATAATTTAAGTATATTAAAAACAAAATAAGGATTTTTATTGACCTTTGACCAATAATGACGCAAAACGGAGAATTTATATTATAAATAAATAAATATTGTGTCTAAAATAGATTATGTATTAAATGAGAAGTTGATATATTATGGACTGCCTATAACAAAATATTTACATTCCGACATCACTATGAAGTACCCCCGATTGTGGAACTACCATCATTAAATTCTGTGGTCATATTTTAAATTACATTTAAGTAAAAGTAAAACATTATCTTTATACCCACATATTTTGAAATGCATCATTAAGAAAATGCGTTTCCAAAATAAAATAAAATTTGTACTTTCCTGTAAAATATTCAGAGACATGTCAAGTTTTGTATGCTATTTGCATGATAAATATGTTTTTGCATATTTTTTTAAGTTTTTTCCAAAAAAAAAACAATTTCAATATATTTTGCATACATTTTCATAATACGCATGATTACAGCCCTTTTTAACAAAATAATGGCTTTTAAGTCGGAGTACAATATTAGGCTAGCAAAAGAATAAATACAAAATAACGTAACACGTTAATAAAATCTAACGGAAACTCTGCGTAGTTTGTTGTTGGATTTAACAAAAGCACAGCGATATTTTGCATTTGCACTTTTGCAAGACTAATACTGAGCTCCTCTTATCTATTTCAATTACAAAATAAATTGCATATGCCTTTTTTATAACGAAATTTTTAACAGGAGGGCGATTCTATTCTAGACAACTTTTATCATCAATTTTGAAATCACACTATTTGATACTTTTTTGATGCCAATTAAAAGTAAAATATCTATATTTTATAATAATATACTTTTTTTAGACGTTAGCTTAAATATAAATTTGTTGTGCACTTCGAAGCATTAAGATTCATAGATTTGGCGCGAACAGAAAATTCATTGCATGTTGCACCCGGCATGGCTTAAAGAGCAAACTTCTTATTATTGGATTATATTTCTCTACGATGTTTGATTTGATAATAATCGTCTGATATCTTAGCTTTCACAAAAAAAAAGAATAATACAATAAAAGTTTAAAAATTAACAGAGTTTTGTGTTTTTGTGGTATGATCTTATGAAAGTTGGCCAATTTGGCTGCACCCGTCATGCACTTTAAAGCTCTCTCGTGGCTATTTGATCGTTTCATATAAGTTCTTATAAATAGATAACAATAGTATATACAAAAATGTTACCCCTTCTAGAAATAACTTAATTGCAAATCTATTTCTTTCTATTAGTAAAAGACGTTTAAAGCGTCTAAATGTTTCACCCGTCAGAATCGCCCAGGAACTTAAAGAAATTACATCGTGTTAAGTTTTTCTTAAATAAACGGTAACTTATACTCCTGACCGACATAGGATTTGTATACTATACTAGCATAGTATGCTACATGTGTGTCAACCTAAACTACAGTTGAAGCTCAGCCGCGAATAACGTTGTAAAAGCCACTTTTTGCAAAATCTGTTTTATTGCAAATTATCGTTAACATTACTTTCTTACATTGTTTAAACCAGTGTTCGAAAATAAACACTAAATATCGTTTTTTAATGTTCGGTTCGGTAGATTTGTGGAAAACACAAACGCTAATAGTGTTTGTGTAGAAAATCATTAAAAAAAAGAACGTTTCCCTGTTATTCATATTTCGAACACAAAAATAGTACTGTTTTTATCAAACTCAACAAAAGATGTGAACATTTAATTCCGTTCGGTTTTTTTTTTTTGAAAATCCACAAACTTCAATGTGTTCGGTTCGGCTCGTTAATGTTCGACGCTTTTGGCTGGTAAAAAAAAGAATTTTACAAAAACAAAATACACCCACGAAAAAAACATTATAGAACATTAAAATATAATGTTTGTATCCAGTATCACTACAATTGTTCTGTTTTTAACTAAAAAGGTTCTTTCTTGAAAATAGTTAGGAACGGTATTAAGGGTTGTGTATGTCTACACAATCACTAAAATAATAGATATCGTTCCTGGGTGTATGAGCCGAACGTTAAATAATGTACTGTTTATTTTCAAACACTGGCTTAAACATCATATCATCCAAAGAAATGCACATTAACCTCTTCAAAATGCAATACAAAGAGTCAGCCAGTGAAAGAACGTTGTAAGTTACTAAACAAATGATACAAACTAATGGTTTCGCTAATCGGAATAACGTTTGTAAAGCCGCTTTGTAGTGGAAAAACGTTTTAAATGACATCGCGATTGTGGATATGAAAAGTTTTTCCTCTAAAAAAAAGATAGAAATTTTGCATGTTGTTTTAAACTAAAATTTCTTGATATTTTGCACACAAGTTTTTATTGTCATTAATTTTCATAATCTAAAAAAAAAATTTAAAACAAGGTAATCCTGGCTTTTAAAAACTTTTTTTGCTTTCCTGAAAAATAATAATTTTGTCACTTACAACGTTATTTGCGCCTGTGCTTCAATTAAACCACGAAAAAAGTAGTACATATATTGCTGGTTTATGTACTACCAAAATGTACGTAGCATAAGTGTGGTATCTGATTAAACACATCTTTTTGGCTGTGTGACGTAGAAGTGTTTATGTGTACCAAGGCGAATTCACTTCAGGTGTGCTCGAGAGATCAGCAAACTAACTTTTGCTCCGTGCATTTTGATCTAATTTGTCCTGTTAGTGTGTCAAAAACAGTTTTTACTGCTGATTTATCTGGCAGAGCTGATTATGAAGTTGTGTGTTTGATCCGTTGTGTTAAAACGGTTAATGGATGAGCTAAATGAGTTGAATCAATGCGAGTATTATAAGTATTGTTCTGAAATTATAGATCAAACTGAGGTCATTTATGGGTATGAGCACGATGTCAACGTTGCACTAATATTAATTGCTCTCTTGAGTATGAGTGAATCAGAGTAGTTGATTTTCAATGATTTCTACTCACTTCAACTTAAAATTTCATGAATCAGTATAAGTAGCGAAAATGCGATTCATTGCTGACCTCTGGTTTGCACTAAAACTGACTCAATGCCATCTTTAGAGTATCTCTTAATGCTCTAGCTCAAGCGTCTAGATGGCTAAAATGGCCAAATGTGTTTAAAAAAACTAATGCAAAAACATCTGACTCCGTACAGAATGTACAATTACTTTCGCAATTTGGGTACACAAATGACAGTTTCATGAAACTTAACAAAAAGTTAGCTTAAGTGCAATATGGCTTAACACATCTGATTTACATGTATTCGCAAAGTTGCTTAAGCCAACTCATGCATATTATATCCGGGCCTTGGTCCTAAGTTAGAAAACAAAAAATATTTCAATAAAAGCAAAACCGTTAAATATATTGACACACTATTTCTATGATAACTGATATTATCTAGGTGTGCGCCAGTAACATCGACTGATATTGAACCGGAGATAATTTTTAATTTTAAAAACTTGAAACATCTAATGACTATACCTTTTCGAAAAAAATTTGTTCAAATAAAACTAATAAACAATTCTTAGTTTGTGTATTTTGGCGTGCATATCTTTAAGTGTATTTTTTAGGAATTCTTGCATGCATTCTTGAAACATTTTTGTGCATATTTTAACTTCCTCCCCTGATAATAAAGATAATAATACAAAGAAAAAAATATCTTAAGAACAATTTTAACAACACAGTTTGTTAAAAATAAAAATTTAGATCAACAAATATTTTTTTGATTCAATGACGAAATTTATCAAAATTACACTTTGAAAAATAGAACTCAATAAAACATATTTAATAATGAAATAATTAAATATTTCTTCATATTCAATAAAAAAAAAATATTTGAATCAAAGTAAAGACAGTATTTTTACAACTTTTGTCAATTTTTTAGCTAATATATAATTCTCATTCGCTTTATTGTTTTAGTTGAATATTATCTTTAGTTTTTCCAAAGTCTTTGAAAAAAGGTTTCCTGATGCGAATAGGAGCTACATTCTTTCCCCTCAATAAATTTTAGTGTATTTATCAAAGAACAAAAATTCGGAATTTAGCACATCATAATTAATAAATAAACAAATAAAGATTTGATAAACATTTTGTTTGATTTATTCAACATTTCCAACAATTTATTTAAACAAATCACGTAAACATTTTGTTGAAAAAAATTTTTTTGGGCAACAACTTTTTTTATTGACTTAATAAACTTGGTTGTTGACTAAAAATTTAACAATTATATCTACAAACTTTTTTATCAATACCGCAAAAATCGTCATCGCAGAAAACTCAAAAATGTTTGTAATCAAATATGCGATTTTCGTATTCAAATATGAAAATTTTTTTTTTTCTGTGTAATCAAACCGCAACATTTCTGGATTGTTTTTTTTTTTTGACAAATGATTTTGTATGGAATAAAACCGTTTCCTTATGGAAATCCTCAAATAAAGTATATTGAATACTAAAGGTATGATATACTTTTTGATGAAATGATTATTATATTTATCTTAAAACACATATTAAAACGCAGACAAATGTACAAATAAAGTCAATAGTTTCTTAATATTTTATGTAAATATAAAATTTACATGTGTGCGTGTTTATGTGAAAAACAAATATATGTTTAACTAAATAAATACATATATAAACGTATGAAAGTAAATGAAATACCTGCTTATTGGTTTTGTAGGTTTTTGGCAAAGAATGGTTATAACTTACATAATTGTTAGAAGGTGTGTTATTATTTTCCAGCAATTTGTTGGCGTTCGTGTGCCAGTGTTTAATGAAGGTGTGAATCTTGTTATTTGGTTTTGGGATAACGATTTTCCTTATTTCAATATAATATATCCATATATAAATAGTTATTAGTTATTATTTATTTTATTATTTTTTTATTAATAAATATTATGTTTATTGAAATGTACTTTTGCATGTCAAGAACGAGATCAGTTAAATTGACATAGACAGCGTTATGCTTCGAATAAGGAATAACTTTTTGACTGCATATTTAAAATTCATCTTAAAAAAAATATAAACTTGCACTTCCTCTCACAGCGTAAGCAATCTGTAAGCAGCAGCAGAAAATTATGTTTTGTTTGCCAGATGACTGTAGAGTACTGCAGCCGGCTTAATGGCTAAGATATTACCGTAATCGATTCATTACCCAAGAGTAAACAAAACAGCTCGATATTTTTACCCTGATGTAAATGTGAATATAACATATCAATATTTTTCAAAAAGGGAAGAAATAAAAATGTATAAAAGTATATTTAAAATTGTCTGGACTATAATATTCTGAACAAGTTTTATATAAAATTTATAACAGTAAGAAAATTGGGCTCATTCGCCCATGCCGTTAAAAAATTATTTATTTTTTCATATGTACCTACTAAAGGCTGTTACACACTATCCCACAAAGTCTTACGTATTTTATTAAAATGCAACCCTCTCATGATAAGTTGTTATTGTTTTTTTTGAAAATTTATAAACAATAATTAGATCAGGGAAGCATTTTCATAAAATACGAAATACTTTATGGGATAGTGTGTAACGGCCTTAATGGGTTATAGGTATCCTACGAAGACAAAAACTCATATTAAAGTAAATACGGGTATATTTTCAGCAAAAATTAGCTCTTATTTAAATATTTCTCAAAATATGTTAATTTTATTAATATTTTTTTTGTTCAAGTGGCCTGAGCCACGTTAATGGTCTGAGGGAATTTAAACAACTTTAACATTTTTTACCCAAATTTGGTCGTTTATATGGGCACTTCCAAGATTGTAAACGGGACATTCGCACACGTTTATATTGAGAAAAACTGTAAAAAACAACCTGAATATTCATTTTTTAAATTAATGATTCTTTTAACTCTCACTTAGCTCTTTAATTTCCACAAATGAAATATTTCGCTTACTGTCGTGGTTTCCGAGATAATTGCAAAAAACCAGTGATTGTAAACGGGACAAAAAACGGAAGTGGGTTTTAAGGGGTAACCGTTTAAACAGTGATTTCTGCGAAACCTGACACAATATTTTATTGGGATTAATTTTAAAATGTTGCGTACTAATGTGCCCTAAAAATGGTTTCGATTTCAAAATAAAATATGAATTACATTTTTTTAATAAATTGTTAAAGAAATTGTAAATGGGACATTGTAAACGGGACAATTTTTCCACCATGATTTAAAATTTTTTTATGTTGCTATTTATAATCCTTTATATAAGAAACTTAATAAAAAATGTTTTTCAGATCATAAATATGCCTTAGATTAGAGTATTGTTGTTCCAAATGCATATTTTCTAACATACACAAGTATGTGCTAAAAGTTATAGTACTTCGTTTACCATTTATCTTTTTTCTTCGAATCAATTAATTTATACGCATATATTAAAAAAATATAAGCAATTCTCTAAATAAATCTTGAAAAGAAAAATTTTTTTTTTCCATTTTTTGTGTTTGACGTTTTTTTTGGAAATAGCCATATATCATTAGAAGGATATTTTCGTACACATATCATTGTTAATGCAACTTCAAACTTGAAAGGCGATGCGCCACGCCTTCCCGATATGTGGTTAGCCAAATTTTAATGCGAAACATAGGTTTTTTTGTGTGAAGAACATTTCTGGGTGGATTTACGGTACAATGTTGCAAAAATAATAATGGTCAAAACTAACCATTTTATGTTCAAAAATAATCATAATATTGTCAAAATTTGCATTCTTTGGTAGTACCCATGAACTCAGCATATCGTCGGCTTAATATGCAAACCTGCTAAATCCATTTTATAAGTAAATTGGGTTTTTGATGTCATGTGGTCTTGAAATGTGTAAAACCAACTATATTTTTGGTTTTCCTTTCAAGCAGCACATAGAAAAAATAAAAAGTACTTCTTTCTCCTGTAACGGAGTTAGCAGGTTTGCATATTAAGCCGGCGATATGCAAATGGAATAAGGTAGTTTTAAAAAATTGTACATGCATATAACACTATATAAACAAAATCGTATTGTTGGAATATTTATTTAAAAGTTTCGTGATCCCACCTGGTCTTTTAGGCCAATAAGGGACATTCAGAGCATAAACCGAATATATTCCCTTTTCTATGGTAATCGATGGCGATTTATTTTCTGAGAAAAATATGTTCCAGTTAATACATGTTGCATTTTCTAATGTTACCTATAATCACTCGAAGTGTTACATGTTGTGCAATTTCAATAGTTAGTGCTTTTATTTACAACTATTAACATCACTAATGGCTTATAAAAATTTAAACGATTATAATATAAATAGACTTTCTTTGATTTTAATGTGTAAATATTTTTATATTGTGTTTTAAAACTAATTTTTTACAAAAATATGAGCGGTGTGAATTATGACAAAAAATAAAGCATTTGTTGTACAAAGAAAGTAGTAAGTACCAAAGTTGTAGAACGGGGCAGTATGAACACCTTAAGTAAAAGTAAGGGTAAAATATTCAACATGTTTTGCATATTTTTCATCAACATATTCGCAAAAGGACTTGAAAATGTTTCCCACAGTTGTATTTTTTGTACAAACGAACACAAAAACAGTAATGCAACATTTTTCTCAGAAAAGAAATCGCCATGAAACAACTTATTTAATATGATATTAAGAGTTTCATAATAAACAAAATAATTTTAGAAACTGGGAATTATTTCCTTCCGAAGGTTACTTTATATTAGATTCAACATTTTTCATTATCGAGTTTTCATTCGATACGCCAGTGTCCATCGTTTGCAAAAAAATTCAATCGAATGCTGTGATTAGACCCCTGGATCGAGTAACTTTGATCGAAATTTTACATTTTTAAATCGTCCCATTCGTCATCAAAAAACTTCTATCAAAATTTAAGATTATGTCATTCGATAACCAGTAGTCGATCGAATGTCTTCACTCGAAATGTCATTCGATAGGCTAGGAACTTTCGTAAAAACATTTAATTGTTTTTTTTACAAACAATTTACACACTTTTTTGGAATAATTATTAGATTTCTTCAACAAATGGCTACAAATTTAGATATTGAACTTTTTTCAGCAATAAGAAAAAAATAATAACATTCAGTTTTGCAATTTTTCTCAAATTTTAGTCATGTTTGCGATAGAAGCGATTTTTGTAATGTAAGTTTTTTGATTCTTTACAGCGTTAACGATTTTTAAAAAAAGTAGGTAGACTTTGCTATTATGCCGCTGTTAGGAATTTACTACGAATTTTCCCTAATTTAGCAATTTTTACAGAATTTTTAAAATTCCTTATATTTTAAAGGACTTTTAATCAATTTTATGGCTTGTTGAAATTATTAAAAACTTTAGCGAATTTTCGATATTTTTTGCAAGCATTTTTTTTAGTTAATACGGAAAATAAGTACGAAATAGACTCGAAATCAATTCACACAAAGCATCTTTTTTTATTTAAGAAATTTTTTTGTTTTTCTGCTAAAACTCCCTTAAATCAAACACATTTTCCTGTTTATTTTGGCGTCACAAAGTCAGGCATTATTTGCCAAAGCTAGACAGACTTTGTGGAGCCACATTATTGATTTCCTTATAAATAAAATGCTAAAAATAGCAAAAACAGAAACGACTTCTTTATCCACATTTACATATACATATGTATACTTATTTAAATAAGTGCAATGATTGCCCAAATATAAATGCAATAATAATTTTTCGTGATTATAATTTTTTTATTATTATTTTATTTTTCAGGTATAAAAGCCAGTTGGGAAGAATGGTGGACATATGACGGTATATCCGGTAAGTTTTTGATAAAAATTTTAAAAATATTGCATTGAACAGTTTAAGTTGTTGTTTAATAAATAGGCTTTTAAAATTAAAAACTTTCTATGACAAAGTTTACGTGCTCCAACAAAAACGCACGATGTTAATTCAGCAAGATCGGTCCAGAAATGGCTGAGATATGAGTAAAAAACCACGACAGCCCCAAATTTTTTCCTTTAAAGGTCCAATTTGACGTGGCATTACCATACCAACACTGTATTACCAAAACGCCATAAACATACCATACAAACCAATTCAATTTTGGTTTCTACGGTCATACATTGACTATGGTAATACAGTGTTGGTTATGTGTTTTTTTTTTGTTGTTTTTTAAACCCTTCACTACAAGTGGTGGATTTTATTTGTAATGTGTTTAATTTTACGCATACACATACACATTAATGCATGTATATGATATGCCGCTCAAATAAAGAAACAAACTCATAGACTCAATATATTTTAATTTAACGCTTCTCTAGTAAAAGCATTCGTAGCGGAGTTGTTAAGTTGTCTCCTGAGACTGATGATATTGCCAGTTTGAAACCCCAAAATAATTTTTTTTAATTTTTTTTTTTTTAATTTTTTTATGTTCTAAAAAACGATTTTAAGATTATAAAACGAATTTCAAACATCAACTTTGGCAAAAGAGGAAACGGGCTTAGGTACATATATAAATTTTTTGTTTATTTATATTCTTCGGCATGACGAAATAAAAAGTTGGCGTGGCTCAATTAATATTTATTTATACCTATCTTAAGAACGTTATTTATGTATGTATATGGGTAATTCCATGTCAAAACGACCAAGAGTGGGACGCGACCCTTTCCGATTTTAATGAAATTTGGTGAGAAGGTTCCTTTTATCTTATAAGGAACATATATAAACGAAAAAAAAAATTTTAAATTGGTTTTTCGAAAGTTATGTCATATTCAAAATGTCATAATTTCGCAGAATTAGCCAAATGTGTTGAGCTTATTTCTTCAATATCTTCAATATAATATTTTTGAAATAACTAAAAAACCGAAATTCGGCAATAAATAGTAAAGAGGGTTGGTCATACATTTGACCCATCTAGGAGCATCCTACGCGCTGCAGGGGCCAAATTAAAGAATTTTATTAAGCCGCAATATTTGTATGGCACAGCGCGTAGGATGCTCCTAGATGGGTTAAATGTATGACCAACCCCACTTTCTTATTTATTGCCGAATTTCGGTTTTTTAAGTAATTTCTATAAACTAAACCGTTTTTGAGTTACGCGAATATATGCTGTGCAGCCTCTTACATTTTCGAAATAACGGTATATCTTCAAAACAAGAGCTAACCTAAAAAAACGGTTAGCACCACTGGATTCGGCGTCCCCAATTAGGGTAAAATGCCAGGTGCGCGGCTGGTCTGTTTTTTACAACTTGCACAGTGTACTTATTGCTCAAAATTACAATATTAAAATTCTATCTTAATATTATTTTTTTAAAGGTTGCGGAAGGAAAAAAATCATATCTTAAAAAAGAAAAAAAAAACACCTCCTTCAAAGTTTCAGAATTTTTAAAGAACAGTTTGAGGTATTATACAAAAAAAAAATCAGCCAAATAAAAAATAGGTTTTTGACTTAGTCCGTTTTTAAAATTTAACATTTTGCAGATATTTTTTTCAATGGTTTGTAGCCCCAAGTATTCTCTTCAAAATGACATTAAAATCATCTTCGTATGTCAAGTACTTTTCGAGATATTGAAGAAATAAGCTCAACACATTTGGCTAATTCTGCGAAATTATGACATTTTGAATATGACATAACTTTCGAAAAACAAATGTAAAAATTTTTTTTCGTTCATATATGTTCCTTATAAGATAAAGGGAACCTTCTCACCAAATTTCATTAAAATCGGAAGTGGTCGTGTCCCACTCTTGGTCGTTTTGACATGGAATTACCCATATAACTTTTTGTTCTTATGTACTCAAGGTGAAGGGTATATAAGATTCGGCATAGCCGAATATTGCACTCTTAAACTGAAACTTAATATCGGCCACGGCTTCGGTGGCATACCAATATCAGGTACTTCATATTTTCAATGACTCTGAAACATAATTGAAGTTCAATGTCGTTAATGTGACGAATTATCTTTTAGCTCTTGAATTGTTCTTGACTTATTGACGTAAACTTTTTCTTTTAAGTATACCCAAATAAAGAAGTCCAATGGTGTATAATCACATGATCGTGACGGCCAATTAACATCAACACGACGTTTGGTTGGCTGTGTGGTCCAGGTCCATAGCCTCATGTCCAGGTCCATATCCTCAACTTCTGGCCACAAGAAGACCGTAATTATGTCGCGATAGCGAACACCGACTTCATTTTGGAAGAAGTACGGCCCGATGATGCCGCTACCCCATAAACTGCACAAAACAGTCACACTTTGTGAATGCATCAGCTTTTCAACAATTACTCGTGGATTTTCATTTGCCCAAATCTCCCGATTGTAGACACATTTGGTCGATTGTGCTGACCAAAAAAATCACGAAATACATGAAATGAATTTTGATTTGAGCGCCCATTTTCGTTATGGTTGGCTAACCCGTTACTATTTCCATGTAGTAACAAAAACATATGAGAATAAATAAAATTATTAGCATTCATGGAATACAATATTTTATATGTTTGGACATAACATATCGATGGTTTTCTTCAGCAACCTCGTAACTAAAAAACAACTACTTTTCAGGAGAGACAAAATGCTTTTGTTACCACATATTTGAAACTTTTTGCTATATATTCTTTTATAATCCAAGAATTAGCAAAAATTCCGATATTTCTCCAAACATAAAAACTGCAAAATTGTAAAGCGGTATTAACTGATTACTTTTCCGGTTAAAACAAAACATCGAAAAAAATACAGCTACGTGGTTACGGAAGGAAACCATCGATATGTAGATATGCATTTTAAGTTAATGTATGAATGTTACATATCTTGCGAGTTTGCACAGTTTCACGTTTTTGTTCCTTGAAAGTAAGCGACATTGTTTTGCGTGTGTAAACAAACCCCAAATGAATTTTACAAAAAATTATTTTTTTAATAAAAAATTATATTAAAAATAAATTAAATATAGATGAAAACTGAAGAGCCAGCGCATATATCAGCGCTCATGTATTTTTCTTGGTTTCAGAAACCTTAAAATTTTTTACTGGGTATAAAGTAAATTAGCGATGTGTATTATTTTGAGTTAAGCAATTTATAAAAGTTCATCTTAATACAAAATACTGAAAGAACTAAAGTAAATGTGCTGTTCTCTATTTTTCAATTTAGAAATTTTACACTTTTAATGGTTTACATATGAATCTAGCATGAATTCAAATCTTACATAAATAGAAACACACAGCAAATAACTTTCATTTATATTTTTAATTTGAAAAGTTACCACCGAAAGCAAAACAATTCGACAACGAGCAACGAAACCTTCTTCAATACCTCAAAAGCCCCGTAATGCTTTTATCAACAAAACATTTATTGTCATTTTACCTACGAAAACGTGCAATAAAATTGCGTTGATGTAAATGACAAAAGTATATTTGTATGTAAATAAAAAATTATAACTCGGCCACTGTCATTCAAAATGTTACACTGAGCCATCATTTAGTTTGACACGAACATTGCAACTTAACAAAAAAATTAAAAAAAAAAAAATGAATCAAACAGAAGTATAAAACAAATCCTTGCTGTTATTCATATTCATATTTCATATATAAAAGGAAATAAAGCAAAAATATACGTAAACAAATTATTAAATAAAAAAAGAATAGTGTTAAGGTAACTTTACAACAAAATATTAAATATTTAATGAAAGTACATTTACAATCACAATAACAGACGGAGCTAGAGACGAAAAGGGCAAATATATAAAGTTAAATATACAAAAATATAAACTTTTAGTCAGCATGTCTGCCCATAAATATGCAGAGACAGTGGGTGAATAGTTAACGCAATAGTACCTTTTTATGGGTACAGTACAATAAATTGAAAGTTCAACAAAGAATGCAAAAAAGACTAAGGCCCTAATTATGTAAAACGCAACGCAACGAAATGCCAATGAATTACATTAGTGGGGTTCAATAATGAGCAAATGCAAAATATCGTAGCACTTTAATGAAATCTAACGGGAACTCTGTGTATTTTGTTGTTTGATTTAACAAAAGAGCACATTGGCTTTCAAAAATTTCAAACGCCTCATTACTTGTGGTGTGGAAAATTTTAAAACGTTTCTGTAGAAAGCAACAAAAAAATTACGAAATATTTATGACTTTGTTTTTTAAAGCAATTCTTTGGCTTTGCGTTTTATAAAATTAGGGCCTAATTTTTTAAACTTCTTAAGCGCTAAAAATAATTTCCTAGTCTTAGGTTGCAAAGTAATGACTTTTTAAGGACTGGGTCCGTTTGTAATAAGATATCCAGATATCCAGTAAGATATCCAGAAGTTAAAAACTTTTCCAAATATCTTTATTAAAAATAAAGACCAAAAACATTTGGCCTATTCAGGCCAATCCTTGGAAAATTAAGTTGCAATACAAGAGACGAATTTGTATAAATGTAGATCAAAAATGATCCATCCATTTACACCCGCTGTGCCAATTTGGGAACACTTAATTTTTTGCGGCTTACGACAAAGTTTTTGACATTATTCAATATGTGTTCGCCTTATTGATAAAAAAATTTTTTTTTTGTTTTTTGTATACATATGTATGTATATAAAGAATCTTAATCTATCTATATATCTTCTATCTATATCTATCTATCTTCTATCTTCTATCTTCTATCTTCTATCTTCTATATTCTATCTTCTATCTATATCTATCTATCTATCTATCTAACAATATATATACATAAAATAGGATGTTTGAATGTATGTATGTAACGTATGGACTCCCAAACGGCTGGGCCGATTTTGATGATATTTTCAGGGAATCTTCAGAATATTCAGGCGGGTGACACTGTGAAGTCTGATTTTTGCAAAATCCAATTTTCATACTGCACCACCAATGACATCTTTATAATTTGGAATATTTTTTCTTTTAAATTATCACCATGGTCCAACTTAGATTTATACGAAAAGAAAATTTTGCCCCGCCCACTTGTACGCCCACTTTTTCGAATTACCTTAAAACAGAAAACGGCTCCATCGATTTGACAATTTTTCTTTCAAATGTTCGTATTAATCCATTTTAAGTTTTCATCGAAAGAAAAATTTAACACGCCTACTTTTACTCCCACTTATTCTATTAGGCGCATAACTTGAGAACGGCTTGAACGATTTGGACGATTTTTTCTTTAAAATTATTGCCATGGTCCAACTTAGGTTTTTGCGGAAAAGAAATTTTGCCCCGCCCACTTTTTTAGATTTACCTAAAATCCAAAAATGGCTCCATCGACTTGACAAATTTTTCTTTTAAATGTTCGTATTAATCCCTTTTACGTTTTCATGTACCACCCCTACTTTTACGACACTTTTTCTATTAAGCGCATAACTTGAGAACGGCTTGACCGATTTGGACGATCTTTTTCTTTAAAATGATTGCCATGGTCCAACTTAGGTTTTCACGGAAAATAAATTTTGCCCCGCCTACTTAAACGCCCACTTTTTTCGATGAACCTAAAATCCGAAAACGGCTCCATTGATTTGACTAATTTTTCTTTCAAATGTTCGTATCTTTTTAACGGATTTTAAAAATCGAACGCAAACATTTTTCCTAATTTGGACAGGACAACGTCTGTCGGGTCAGATAGTTTAATAATAAAATAACCAATATTTTATTTTTTGTCTGGTAGTTTTTGTTTGGGTTTAAATGGGTTAAGGAAAGATATTTTGTAAAACATAAAATAAATTTATAAAATTTACGAAAATACGACTACGAAAGAGCTTGTTACTTTCGTTAAATTTAAAACTGCTAGAGTAAACTTTTGTTCATATTTCAAACGAAACTTTTGTTAATAGTACAAAAAAGTAGCAACGAAAGTTTTTTTCGTAAAATGTTACATGGATTTTTTGAGTGTAGTTAAAGCTACCTCACGCTTACTATAGTCGGGCCCTTACATTTTCATACATGAACATGTTGTACTAGATTTATTGGTAACTGACTTAAAACAGACGTATTTAGTTACGTTTTAAAAAATTACAAAATCAAAAAAGAAATACGGGTATAACTAAACTAATAAAGTCACAGGAACAATGAGGTGGCATGCGGTAGGAAGCTACAAGAAAATTGCTGACAATGATTTCAATAGGAACCTTTGCCAAACAAAAGTAAGCGAATCTTTAATTATAGCATTGAAACAATTTTCAGGGATCCCTGTCTTAGATGGATTTCGTTTTAAAGCAGCGTTAAAACAAATTGATTAACCCTTCGGTCAATAACCGGGTACCCGAGTAACTTTTTCAACTTAAAAATGCTCGCAAATCTTTCAAAATGAGGATGAGGCGACGAAACTCTAAATCGTCGCTATTTAGGACTTAAAAAACATTATAAAAGAAAAAAATATATATATAGCCAGATCTTTGTTTAAAACCGTTTAACATTCGACACTTACGCGAGTCAAT
Source organism: Pollenia angustigena (assembly GCA_930367215.1). Taxonomy (NCBI): domain Eukaryota; kingdom Metazoa; phylum Arthropoda; class Insecta; order Diptera; family Polleniidae; genus Pollenia; species Pollenia angustigena. The sequence continues at coordinate 168,877,844 of OV884059.1, read as the reverse complement.
GACCGGGTACCGCGGTACCCCTACAAGTTTTTTTTTATTTTTCCTAACAAATCACCACGGTTATTTTGAATTTGATCGATAAAACATATAAATTAGTTTTTTAACAACTTTTTTATTGTTCAAATGTTATATTTGTACGTATCGGCTTGTGTTGGCAGCATTTAATAGCAGATCGTGATGAATAGTGGCGACTAATTTGAATGTTCCGCTAAATCAAGAGTGGTAAGAAAATTATCTATTGTGATAGTGCGCCAACTATCATGGAAAGGACCTGTTAGATCCTTAACCACTCTTTTTTCTTGTCGTATCTTAGGACCCATTGGTGATTTCCCGGTATATAGTTGGCCATCGACCGGTTAGGAGTTTTTTGCATCACAAATCCACAAAACTTTAATCCCCAATTTGGCTGATTCGCATTTGCATTCACTGGATGTTTACATCGTCAAATCGAAGGAAGCGTCGCAGTGACCAGAAACTGGTAATGGCCATTGTTACTCGACATAGAGAATAAGATGTGATGGCACATAAATCTTTTGAATTATCATTACATGAATGATTTGCACCTTTCATTATTAAAATGGCAGTAAAGGGATATATTTCAATTACTGTTACATATTTCCAATTAAGTTGTGGTTTTGTTGGGTTAGTTCTAATATAGACTGCATATGTGGCATCTGCTTTTTTGTTGGTCTGACGCACTATTATGTCCACCATATTTACTCTCAAGTTTGAGCTTTTGAAAGCAATTCCGTTGATCGTGCAGGTCCACAACGTTGCCGTAGAATATTAAGACTTCTAGTTTTGATGGGATAACAAATTGTGCTTTTGCCACACGGCAAAATATTTACTTCGGCATAACTTTCAACTAAAGACTCATCGTAAATATCAGCATTAGACAATTTATTTTTCCAGTATATGGTGTTCTACCGTCTACTATTTCAGAAAACTGTTCATCGTCATCTTTATTATACCTACAAGGGTAGTAGAGATACTTCTATAAACCGTTCCACATGCATATGTATGAGCAACAAGCAAATGCTTTAAGTATTTAAAAGCTATAAAAATTTTAACAAAGCACCGTAACCAAAGAAGAACAAAAAATTGCTATGTGTTTACTTTGGCGACTTCTTTTGATAGCTACAAATGGCTTTGAGACGACAAAGTGAAGCTTAGCGATTTAAAACAAAAATCTACACAATTTGATTATTTTTATATCCGGAAAATAATTATTGGCTTATTTTGCAACACTAGTGCAAAAATCTGCAAAGGGGTACCGGGGTACCCGGTTATTGACTAACGTATATTTTGTTGGTTATTGACCGTAGGGTTAAAAGAAACTTACATTTTAGCACGGCTCTTATTTTTGTTGTGTGCGATTTTTTTAAATTTAAATATAAAATCTACCCCTCTGGTGATAATCCAAAAGTTGAGATTATTTTTCCATATTTAATTTTATTTCGCATGTTTAATAAAACTAATTATATTTTTTAGAAATTAACAAATCAACATAGAGGAAATAACTCTATTCTTGTTACTTTTTATTATATATTTTTTTTTTGTTGTTGTTGAGATCAAATTTACAAACTACGATTTTAAGCTGCTTTGCCAAGTAAATATGCCAAAAATATACCCCTGTATCGGTAAGTTTGTTTTAGAGTGACTATGATATATAAAAAAACGGCAGATTATTTTTCAGTAATAATGATATTAATATGCTGTAGGTGTTGTTTGTTGGAGGACAGTAGGAGCCATTGCAAATTATGGTGCGAGCGAGACAATTTTTAAGTCACATAAAATTTAATTAAAAAAAGGTATATGGAGGGACCCCTTATTTGGAAGGAATAGTAGATCGTATACCAAAGTTTTAACTAAGTTTTTTAAATTAATTTAAAGAAAACTGCGAATCATTAAAAACATGGACTAAACTTTAAAGCGGTTTTAATAAATTGTTAAACACATATCAAACAAGTAAGAAAGTATAGTCGGTCCAGCCCGACCATATGATACCCTTCACCACAGTATTTCAAAACAAATTTCCGAGAAGGATCTATTTATGTCTTATATTTCATTAAAATCTGTCAGATAGTTTTGGAAAGGCAGAATTTGGCCCCTATCTTCCCTCGTGGTCCTATTTTTTAAAAACTGAATAGCTTACACGTCCATTTAAATATGGATCTATCTATGTTTTGAATTTCATTAAAATTGGTTTGATAGTAGACAAAAAGACCCTACTTCGGAAAGCAGTGTGTATGGGGACTTTACGAAGTTATGGACCTATTTGCCCCATTTACAATACGCTTGGTCCTTGGGCCAATTAGAACCTATTAGCCAAATTTCATCAAATTATCATCCGAATTGCAACCTTTACTTTGCGCACAAGGTTACATGGACAGCCAGCCGGACGGGCATTGTTAGATCGACTCAGAAAGTGATTATGAGTCGATCGGTATACTTTAAAGTGGGTGTTACACACATCCACTATTGTGGTGTGGGTATAATAATGTAAACTTCACCTTAATTGCATAGCAATGGACCAAAATGTACTTTTTCAGACATATTGGTACATTTTAAGATTCTACAACAAATCTCTGGCAAAAACTTCCACTATGACTGATATTTATCAAAAAAAAAGGATGACAACAGCAACATTAAAGTTTTTGTTATGAATACATAAAATTTAAAAGCAAAAAAAAAATGATATAAAAAATGAAAATGAATGAATTGAAAAGTAACAATAACATTGAAAATAAAATACAAGGAAAAAATTGTATGAAAAACATGAAAACCACATTGTAAATTGGTAACATGTATTAATATCCTTTGGTTATGGATGTGTACAAACACACAGACATACGCAGAGTCCACTTGTATGTTTGGAAATAAAGTTGTATAAATTCATACATCAACGATTGTTGTATTTTAGTTTTATTTTTTTTTTTTTTTTTTTTTGCTTTTCAACTTTTTACAAAAAGAGGTAAAAATCAATTTCCTGAACAATTTTTCCAATAAAAAAAAAAGAAAAAAAAGATGCAAACAACAAGTGCAACAATAACTTTTCATACAATATCAATTAAAAAGCAGTAAATTTAATTTGAATGATTTTGCCTGCAGTATGTGCTGAAACAAGTATTGAGTTATTTACACATCCGCACATGATGTATGGGAGAATTGATAAAGATTAAGAGTAAAAGTTAACAGATCTCTTTAATTTTCGGTAATAAATTTATTTTTTGCTGAATATGTCATGTAAAAAAGGCAGGCATATTCTGAAGTGTTCATGATATTATTATAGGTGTATTTTTGTCGGTCCTACAAAAAAATGTAACTGCCCTATGACCGCCTCAAGGGATGAAATTTGGCGTAAATATTCTAACATTACAAGTTTCTTTGATATTTGAAAATGTGTAAATATTCTTGTTATTCAAACGTACAGTTTAAAAAAAGAAATACATATATAAATTTTGCTTGTAATTTGATTTTTATCTTAAAAATATTTTTGTTCAACAATTTCGAATGTAAACTTTCGTTGCTGCAAACAAGCTTAAATGGTCACACTTGGCAAATATTTGACGAAAAAGACGTAACCAACAGGCGAACAAATATATAATTTCCTCTAAGTGCAATATTTATTTGGAATATTATCTATACTTTATCAATCAAAAAACAGCTTTTTGTTAATAAAATTAGTGGTTATGCTTATTTGATCAAATATTTAATAAGTGTGACCGTAGCTTTAGTAACCAATTTTTACACAAATTTTTGATTTGATATAAATAATCAAATAAAATTTTATATGGAAAATATTTTTTAAACTGACTAGTTTTCATAGAACATTAATTTCGAAATACATAGTTGAGCAGACAGTAATTGTGCCATTAAAAACGTAATCTGATTGATAGCACTGGTTCACAAATTTTTAACTTTTTGCCAAAACCTCAAAAATATGATGTGTTCTAAGACAAATCAGGGCTGCTGAACACAAATATGGTATTCATTAATTTTTCTTTTTTGCAGTTCTCATGAAAAAATCTTGAGAACAGATTTTTAATTATTTTTAATTACGCAAATTTTACACTGTTAAAAAGATATATTTTTTCCTCATTCAGCCGATATCAATACTGTGTTTTTCGAACAAAAATCACTGAGTTACATGTCTTAAGACTTTCTACGTTTTTTAAAATTCAATATTTTCAGTCCTTCCGTTAAGGCAAAAACAAATTTTATTAAGTTTTCAAACCCATATCTTAAAGACAAGTTTATTCCAAACATATTTGTAAGAAAATTGTTATCATTGGACAAAAAATAAGAAAGTGGCAATACATTAGCAAAAACATCAAAATTTAAATTTTCAATAAAATAAAGTTTTGTTTCTTGGTTGTGTGTTGATTGATTAAGAGTTTAGATTAAGAGACAATTTAATTTGTTTACATAATTCCATTTTTGGTAAAAAATGTTTTATTTTTCTTTGCGATTTCTCCTTTTATGTTGCAAGGACCTATCGCGAATTTGCATCCCGCAGTATTTACCCATCATGGTCTGATCCCAATGGCGCTGACAATGCTTTTTCCATTACTGCAAGACCTCGGGGAAATTGTTCACCTTGTTTGTCACCATAAAAGAAGTCTAAAAAGTGTTCAAGAAAAGGCATTTTCAATGACATTTGTGCCTTGTAATAACAGGAAACCCATTTGTACTTCAAATAATATTAATTTTTTTATTTATTTATTTGATAAACTCCTATTTGGAATAAGGTGAATATCGCGATGGCTTCTGTTTACAACACTTACATCTTTCTGAAAAGAATTCCATATATCTTGGAGCGATTGCGATAGTAAAAAAGCATGTCTCTTTGTCTGAAAATCCTCTTTCTTTCAAACTTTAAGCGAATAATTTTTAGTTCTCTTTTGACAAGTTTTAGTCACGATGTAAATCATTAAGTGCACTTTGACTCAAAGTATAATGTTCGTATCACTTATAGAATAAAAACTCAGATTTAAATCTTATTCTTCATTATCTGATGTAACTTAAAATAATGGAGGTTTTCGCTTAGGGAACGGAGATGATTTGATTTATATCCGGATATATATAAGATTGCCATTTTTTTCGCTGCGCATATTGGTCATGCATATAAAGCAATCAGTCATATGATGAATTGGTTCTCTTTTTTTAACTGGCTCACCGAATGACAAATACTCCTCCATGCCCTTACCAAATTAAGAAAATTTTACAAAACACGTAGAATAAAATACGTTTCCAGTCCATGGCTTATTGTCAAATCTGGCTAAGCACCGACATTAAAATTTATAAGATTCCAAAAAGATTTTGGTCAACTTTCTTTGGACACTTATTTTAAGAATATTTACATATTTGAATACACAATGTAATTTAGAATTCAAAAGTTATTAAAACAATAAAAGCGGAACAGTGGCTTACTTAATAAAATCGGTGTTGCAATGCAACACTGAAAGGCATAGAATTCTTAGACAACTTTTCTAAAAGCAATGCATTGAGTTCATAACTGAATGGTTACCGTATTCCCTGCACAACTTTTGCAAAATTTGAGCATTGTTTTTATTTGTGATGCTTTGCCAACACTTTCGTTTACTGTGATGCTTTGCAACATTGCATTTATGAAGTCATCCAGTATCTTGAAATAGACCGATAAGTGAAAGATACTACCTAAAACCGTAATTAGTTATATAAATTTAATAGTAGCGTTGTTAAAAAAAAAAATTTTTTTAGCTAAATTTATATTGGGATGTTTTCACTAAATATATCGTAATACATTAACTTTTTGTCCGAACACAACAATTTTACTCATACTACGTATGAAACATAAAAAATCACATTTTCTTCAAGTTAAAGTCCTGTAGCTCAGTTATCCGATCGATATGGGCTGAAAGAGAAAAGACATATCTGTGCAGAAATTTAAATTTTGTAAAATTCAGTTGAACAGTTTTCGAGATTTTTTGAAATACTCAAAACAACTGCAGAAAAACTCAATTTTCGCGTATATCTCGAAAACAATTCTTGAGAAAAATAAATGCATGCCATATTCGTGTTCAGCAGTCCCAATTTAGATTTAAAAATATTTCATTTTTAAGTTAAATTTTTTTTGTGGCATAGTGTAATAAATCAATATAATAATCATATAACTTTAAATAGATTTAACAAAAAAGCAGTTAGTATTCTTATTTAGGGATATTCAACAACGATTACACTTTGCTACTTGCAATTTTGACAAGCCGGCCACTTGGCGATTTAGCATAATTCGGGTACGCTGAATCCAATGGTGCCCACCGTTTTTTTAGGTTGTTGTCGAGATATACCGTTATTTTGAAAATGGAGGAGGTTGCACAACATATATTTGCGTAACTCAAAAATGGTTCAGTTTATTAAAAAACAAACAAAAACTGAAATTCTGCAAAAAATTTCCTTTAAAACTTAGCGTACCCGAATTATGCTAAATCGCCATGTGGCCGGCTTGTCTAAAAAAGTGTCAATTTCGAGCACAGTGTTATTAAGTTTAAGTCTTTTTCCGTATGGAAAAACTAGGTTACTCCACTTTTTGCGGAAATTGAGAAAACTCCAAAAATAAAAAGTGTGTTTCAGATACCATCACTCTGTCAGATCGAAATTTTTATATTATTTCTTATTTAACAAAAATCAGAATAATGCCAGTTTTTATGTAAAAACCTTATAAATTTTTTTAAAAAACAAGGCAACTCCCCAGTAAAAAAAAATTGGGTTTCTTGAAGCACTACAGAAAAAAAGCGCATAGTCAAGCACTTCAATTAGAGAGCTCTTATACAGTAGTAAATGATAAAGAATAAAATAAACAAAAAAGCTGATATTTTAGTGCTGGCAACGAAGAAGGTTTTAAAGCGAAAAAAATTAAAATATATTATGGTCTACGAAAATGATTGGAAAAAGGCATTTAAGCAAGTAGAAGCAAAACATTGATGAATATGTTTATTTAGTTAGCCCTTAAAAAAGCACTTTAGGAGTGCTTTGTATGCATTTTAAAAGAAGCGCTTATTGTCAGCAGAAAAAAGTCCTCCAAACCGGGAACACCCCATACATTTGATTTAAGGTATGAATTCATACAAAAAACCTGCTCCTTTTGGAGCACATTTTTTACTGGGTCCATAGCTGCACATAATATATCAGTTTATTTTCGATACCCAGTAAAAACTTCGCCTACAAAATAATGTGTTAAGTAATTAGAAAACTTAAGAGCACTACTTACAATTCTACAGAAAGAACCAATGATTTTTACAAGGGATGTCCCAAAATGAACGCATTCAAAAGTAAGTCATTATTTTGTTTACCTGCATACATCCAGAAAAAAGTAGTTATAAAAGTTGTTATAGAAGCAGATATAGAAGAAAGCTACTTAATAATGAGTGAGAGAAGCTATTCATTTTTAAAAAGTAAGCGAAGTTTTTGCTGGGTATTTATGTACATATAAGAATAAAATAAAAAAAATATTTTTGGAAAAACTGGGTAACTCCATTTTTTCGTAAAAAACGGCTAAATTATTTAATTAAATATAAAAATAATTTAAAAAAAAAGTTTTTTTGGAAAAGCTAAGTAACTCCATTTTTCAAAAAAAAAAAACAAGGATACAGACATTGATTTTCGGTTTTAATGTCCAAAAATGCTGTTCAATGTAACCAGAAATCTTTAACGTTATTTTAAATTATGTTTTGTTTAATGCGTATGCATAATAATATATATTCAGTATACATTAGACCATACAATACGATCGGCAGCTTAACTCAAAAAACCTAAATATGGTTTTGTAACTTTCGATAAATAATTCATGAATTCCACACGAGAAGAACTGTGCACTCGATAGCTTCAAAAATATTGCATAGTATTAACGTTCATTTAAACTTAATAAATAAAGTTTTATAACTATTTAAAAAAAAATTATAAGAGAATATATTTTTTTCCAAGGTTACTTAAGTTATTCATAAACTGTAACAACTATAACTGCCTCTTCAATCTAAATTAATAAACTCTTTGTAAAAATGCAACATTTTTATTTTTTCTTTTTTTATTTTGTTTTTAGGACCAAGTTTTTGGGGCCTTATAAATCCGCAATGGAATATGTGCAACAAAGGAAGACGACAGTCACCCATCGATGTAGTGCCAGATAAATTATTGTTTGATCCTTTTCTACGGCCACTGCACATAGATAAACACAAGGTAAATGCTAAAAACAACCAGCAAAAATATTTTTTGCATACAAAAGAAAAAATCGCAACTTATCACTACATAAACTGCTAAACAAATTAACAAGTAATACAAAAGTTTAAAAATTTATTTTTCTTTTCTCTCTTCAACCTCTGCAACGACAATGTCGCTCTTGTTTTACAAAACTCTTTCGTTGTATATGCATCTGTATGTTGTGTGTTTATCATTTAGGTTTCCGGTACACTACACAATACAGGTCAATCGCTTGTCTTTCGCGTTGACAAAGATACAAAGCAACATGTGAACATATCCGGTGGCCCTTTGGCATACAAGTATCAATTTGAGGAGATATACATACACTATGGCACAGAAAATACCAGAGGATCGGAACACTACATACAGGGATACAGTTTTCCAGGAGAAGTAAATTGAAAAAAAATAAAAATATATTTCAAAATTGTTAGCTTTCACTATTTTCTATTGAACAACAACAATTGCAATTTTTAGATACAAATCTATGGCTTCAATAAGGAATTGTATCACAATATGTCCGAAGCTCAACATAAATCCCAGGGCATTGTTGGTCTTTCGCTAATGGTACAAATTGGTGAAACACCAAATCCTGAATTGCGCATCATAACCAGTACATTTAACAAGGTGCTATTTAGAGGTGAGTTAGCAAAGAATACAATATTTTTACACTTTATTTTGCAAATATTGATTATTTAGGTCAACATGTTGTGTTTCGTTGACTTCGCTAAATGTAGGTGGAGAATTTCACCGGCAAAACAGATGACTGACATCCATAACCAAGTGTCAAAAATTATGGCATTAACAAGTCTTTATATTTCCGGTCATTTCAAATCATAGACTCGTTCATGTATACTAAACTGATTTTTTTTCTAATTTTAACATACCACGACCTTATTTTTTAGGCCACTAAACAAGAAAAATAGAAAAATGAACACATTTTAACATTCATATATTTTCCTAAATTAGGTAAAGTTTATAATGTTACAAGTTGTGTTTTATTTTATTTTTTAATGTCGTTTCACCACAATGCGAATTGAAAGTAGTTGAAGAAGAGAATAAAAAAAAACATCATCATAATCATCATAAAAATGCTTCTGTTGTTGACGTCTTTGCCTACATAACAGTAACAGTTACGTGAATTTCCTTTTCCTTTCATACCGTTCTACAACCATTAACTATTACATGCATACATAAGGCAATATTTAAACATGCACTCATGCACGTTTACAACATTTAACAACAAAATGTACCCAACTATCAAACCCGCCATCTGAAAAAACCAGCGAAAAAATATTATACAGAAGAAGAAAAAACTAGTAAATGGCATAAAATTATGCATACTTTCTTTTTTCCACCCATTTAAGCCAATAAAAATATTTTATAATGTACAACAGCATAACTAACACGTAATGTCGGGTTTCCCCCATTATATTATTAAACAAGTTTATTTCTATTTTTTTAGTTTATTCCGCTTCTTTTCCGTCTATTGTGCTTAGTTCTTGCCGCGACTTTACTTTTACTTATGCCAGGTTCGCATATTCAGTGCCACATTAGATTTGTTTATGTATCAGCACATTAAATACTTAATAAATATTTTAAAATAAGTTTTTAATTTTTAAATAGTTTATATTTAATTTCCAACCACATCGTGATAATTAAACTATTTCTTAAGAAAAAAAAATTATTGTTACTTCTAACAAATTATCTTTTCCGAAAAAGTGTTTTGATTTAAGGATTAATTTCTATTGGTACAAAAAATTAGTAATGGTTGCCCGCAGTCATTTTATGGTTGACAGAATTAATTATATGTTTGCCCTAAATAGTGTTAGAGTTGCTAATATCACAAAACATAATGATGGAATAAAATACAAAATGTTTTTCAGAACTTTTCGTTTAAAGTCTTTTCCGTTTTAGTCACATTAGCGATTTAGCCCATTTTATCTATACAGTGCTTTTCGCTTATAGTCACTTCCTTTAGTTGCAACCATAACGTGGAATATATCGCTAATGTGACTATAAGGCTTATTCACATATATGCCACTATGCCGCATATAACCGAATTCGAATATAATCAAGTTATATGAATAAAGGAAATAAAAAATTCATATAAATTATGAATATGAAATATATAAGTATTTTTAAGTTTTCCTTATCAAAGGAATAACATGTTAAAATAAATTTAAATAGATAATCATTCAAAGCAAATTTCGATCTACCAAAGGTTGAATACAATTTGGTTTAAGGATTGATGTTTGACTAATGACGTCAGCAGTCGTCGATGGCTGCGAGTGTTAAACGGCAAGCCCTCTGAGGAGATTGAGTGGTTGCAATCGAAACATGTCAGGGTAACCTGTCCGTAAACACCTGGGTTCGAGCCCAGATTGTGTCAAGAATGAAAAATTATCAATAAATTTTAATTAATTTTCATGTTGTAAAATTCCTTTCTTCATAAAAATAATTTAATGAAAATTAAATTTAATGAACTTAAGCCTAATTAAAAATATTAAAAATTTGGATTAAAAACCATAAATAGTTCAATAAAATAACCACAATACTAATAATTTCCTTATCAACTCTCCACTCGAAAAAAATTAGCAGGACTGTGGAGTCGGAGTCGGAGTTGAAGAGTCGGTGTTGAGGTTTTTGTACCAGAGTCGAAGTACGCACAACCAAAAATTTTTAAAAAATTTTTAAACCAACCATTTCACCAAAATGCAGCTAGAAAACAAGTAAGAAGGTATAGTCGGTCAAGCCCGACCATATGATACCCAGCACCACAGTATTTAAAAACACGTTATGCTCATGTGTTCATATAGATATCTATGTTTTAAATTTCATTTAAATCGGTTTCATAGGCAGAAATTGCCCCCTACCTACCCATTGTCCATATAGATATGGTTCTATCTATGTTTTAAATTTCATTAAAATCGATTTGATAGTTTTTGAAAAAAAGAAATTTCCCCCTATCTGCCCTTGTGGTACTAAGATTTGGCCCATTTACAGTGGGTTTGGTCCTTGTGCCAATTAGAGCATATGACCCAAATTTTATTAAATGATCTCAAAAATTGCGAGCTGTACTTCGCGCTCAAAGTTACATGGACAGCCAGCCAGCCGGCCAGCCTGCCGGACGGACATCGTTACACACATCATCACAAATGCATAATACCCTCCCCACTATTGTGGTGTGGGTATACATAGCACGATATTTTTGCAGCGGGAAGATATGAATATAACACTATTGTTGAACAAGTGTGTTTTGTAAATGACTATATTCAAGCTCAATGCGGCACGTATTATAAATACAATATCGAAATTTTTACAGGTTTATTTCCTTGCTATATTTAACCATTTAAAAGGTTTATAGTCAAACAAGGACCAGTCTCATATACATTAAACATCAAGGTTAGAGTTGGAGTCATACTTAAAAAATTTCAGCGGATTTAGTCGGAATTAGAAATAGTTCTTGACAAGTTCACAGCCCTGGTACCAGGTATCAGGGGTGGAATCTCTTAATATTATTTCAACTATTTTTTTTACAGTATGCAACTTTACTGCAAACCTATTAGCCTGAAGAAGGTATAATAAATATTGTTGCGTTACTGCCTTTCAATAACGTTTTGGTTTATTTCCTTTATAATAAACCGTTTCGAGTTCGTTGATTGCAATTTAAATAAAACTAAATAAACACAACACTTTTATGTACAGCACTTATCTATTAAGAACTTAGTCACTATAACAACCGTAATTCATAGCTTTACTTCACACTCACAGTTGTGATCAACACAATTCAATGTTTATAATTTTCTCCGCGTGATGCGTTCTTATCTTCACAAAGTTTGAACTTATGCCATCTTTTGCGATTCTATTTATACTCTAGCCCAGACGGGCAAATGACCATAGAACGTTTCACATTTCGGTTTTTTTTAGTAATTTTAATAAACTAAACCGTTTTTGAGTTACGCCGATTTATGTTGTGCGCCGTTATCCATTTTCGAAATAACAGAGCTAAAAAACGGTGAGCACCACTGGATTCAGCGTGCGCGAATTAGATTTAAAACGCCAAGGCTTGTCTGTTTTTTTCAACTAGCATAATGTTCTTATTGCTCAAAATTACAATATTAAAATTTTATTTTAAGATTATTTTTTAAAGGTTGCGAAAGAAGCAAATCATATCTTAAAACATAAAAAACCCCTCCTTCAAAGTTTTAGGATTTTTAAAGAACAGTTTGAGGTACAGTAGTTTTGGTTAAACGGCCTCTTGTTTACGTGCACTTTTGACTTAACTGCACAAAATTGATATTTGTTGGAATTATTCTTTATAATTCCATACAAATTCCTTTTTTAAGTGCACTTTCTATACCTGCACATTTAAGATAAATGCACAAAATTTTTGGCATTTTAAAATTATTTTTATACAAAAAATCAAAGTTAGCTGCACTTTGACTTAACTGCCCAAAATACACATTTTCTGGAATAATACTTCAAAATCCTTGTTTACGCGCATTTTGTATACCTGCACATTTTTAATTTTTTGGCAGCTTTAAAATATTTTCATACAAAACATCAAAGTTAGCTGCTCACATAAAAATATATGGTGGTCACTTTTATATATAAATATCCAATTAAAGCTGTTTATAAAAATATAAGTCGCAATTATTTTGTTTTTTTCATTAATTTTTATGTTCTTTGTGAATTCTCATTGTTTTTGTTAATATTTCTTTTATATTAAATTAACATACATAAATGTATAAAATGATCTGTTATTTCCCAGCTAGCATAGGCTGTTTGTTAGACGATTATATTTAATATACAACTCCTAAAAGAATCTTCTGATGATTATCTAACTAGTAACAAAAACGTCTAAATCCGTTTTTAATTTATTATTTTTTATTTATTTTTTGACACGCTCGTCTTTAAATCTTGGAATGAACCTTTTGGGACTCTCTGTAAGAATCGTATAACAATTACCGAGTTACCTAAATGAGACCGTTTTTGAAGTATGAAAATGCTATAGCCAATACAATTTTAATAAAACAAACCGGCCTAAGGATCTGTAAAAAGGATTTTCCGATAGGATGGTGTTGATTTCGTGACCTTAAGGTTTGTTTTATAGAAATTGTATGAAAATTAGAAGTTTTGGCATGAAAAATACGCTTGATTTAGTTAGCTCAGTCATACGGCTGAGCATTTCCCGAGTTGTAAAATAGTACCTACATGAGTCTCATACGACTCTTGGCATGTTTTTTAAAAGATTCGTTAGATACTCTCTACATACATCATAAACGTTTCCCTTTAAGATTAATATAAGCGTATTTCGCTGCGTTATTGAAGAAACTTTTATGCGCATCTGCACGTGTTACAGTTTCTCCCGTGCGAGGAATTGTCTACAATTAAAAAATGAGCAGTAGACTCCTAGACGATTGAAAATGGTAGCTGGGTTGGAATAAAATTTTAATAAAATATAAATTATGTATTAATAAAATAATTTTTTTATTCTACTTTTAAATCAACATTTTACTTTAGCTGCATTTTGAACAGGTAACCACAATTGTGTACCTGCACATTAAGGCAGGTAAATGCATTTAAGATAACTGCATTTTTGATTTACCTGCACAAAAAATCGTGCAAAGGAGATTGTGCAGCTAAGTCAAAAGTTCTGTATTATATAAAAATATATCAGCCAAATAAAAAGATAAGTTTTTGACTTAGTCCATTTCTAAAATTTAATATTTTGTTCAATATATTGCTTGTAGCCCCAAGTATTCTCTTTAACCCATTTTGTACCAGCGGTCGAGATGTCCACAAACTTTTGCCATTTTTCATTAAATAATTTGATATATTAGGTAGTGTAATTAAATTTATTTTTATTATTAATAATTCCGTTTGTCTTGTTGGCTTTCTGATGAGGACTTTTTTTATCAAACCCCTCTCTCTTCACAGGACTCCTGTGGGGAGCACAAAAAATACTAAAAATAGGCAATTGTTAAACCAATTGTTACGACTTATATAAAATAGAAAAAAAAATATTGCTTTAAAAAGCCAACAATTGAAATTAATTTAAACGTCAAAATTAAAATTGACTTGCTACTCCTGCTGGCCAACAAACTGCCTTGAACATAGGTGGTCGAGATGTCGACGCACTTAATTTTTTATTCTTATCTATTATTTTTATTTTATTTTGATTAGTTGTTGGAAAAAAATGTGCTAATATCAATTGTAGTACTTTTTTTAGTGCGAACATTAAACATCAACACTGTTCACATTATGGTTGGGTCGAACAAGTCCATACAAAAGCTGCTGTTCGATCCATATTTGGGTCGTCACAGCTGCAAGATGTTTATCAGGGGTAACCAATTCGCTTCGGATACAAATATTGGTGTTTATGTTCTTACAAAGGATATCTTTTCCAATTTCAACCATATGCTGGAAAGTCGGATACCTATGATAAGTAACAGGGCCTTTCTGCTGGCGTAGTTATGAGAGTCCAAGGAAACATCGCGTTCATTTCGAAAATTTTTTTACCGGATACCATTTGCTTCGCCTTGTAAAAGAAAAAAGTTCTTGTATCGGGTGATTTTTTAAGAGCTATAGGAAAGTTTAAAAAAAAAACACATAAAATTCAGAAAAATGTATGAAATCTTTATTTGAATCAATAGTACGGTCCATATAATTTAATGTTTGAAGATTATTTTATGCAAATGTTGACCGTGACTGCGCCTCAAACAGTCCATCCGCTTAGTCCAATTTTGGCATACTCTTTCCAACATTTCGGCCCGTATCTCATGAATAAATGCTTCAATGTTGTCTTCCAATGCATCAATTGAAGCGGGCATGCGTGTATAGACATGAGCTTTAACATAGCCCCACAAAAAATAGACTAAAGGCGTTAAATCGCACGATCTAGGCGGCCAATTGACCGGTCACGAACGTGAAATAAAATGTTCACCGAATTCGGCTCTCCATAAGTCCATTGTTAAACCACATGTCATGCAAGTCAAGCTCTTGCATTTTGGGCAAAAAGTTGGGGATCAGCTCACGGTAGCGCTCACCATGCACGGTAACGTTACGATTCGCATCATCGTTGAAGAAGTACGGTCCAATGATGCCACCACCCCATAAACCGCACCGCTTCTGTCTGATCTTCACACCATAATCGACAATTCTGCTTAATAACGTACCCATTGAGCCAAAAATGAGCTTCGTCGCTAAACACAAGAAGCGCGCGATGAACTTTCTGAACAGAGCACGCATTTTGATAATAAAATTGAATAATTTGCTAGCGTTGTTCGTTTGTAAGACGATTCATGGTTAAATTATAGATCAAACTGAAGATGTTTGACAGTGAAACAAAACACGAAACCAGTGTTGCCAAAAAGATAATAGCTAAACAATCACCCGATACAACTGGCTCAATCCGCGCAAAAAAAATTGTCTCGGCATGATACAAAAACGTTTTTCCGTGTGCCCCAAGTCAACCTTATTACCAGCTATAATAAGTAGTTAAATGGGCGACGTTGACTTAGCTGATAATGGTATAGCTAAATATCGGATTATATTAAGAGCCAAGAAGTGGAGGGGCCCACTTTGGGTTGATTGCTTGGACAGCGCTGGTGTTAATGCATGGAAATTGCATTGCATGAATACTGAAAAACCAACCAGAAGCCCATGAGTCAAATTGATTTTAAAAACGCAATAACAAAACGCTGTTGCTATCCGCCGAATCCACAAACAACGAAATATCTTCGTCCGATGCAGAAAACAAAAATGAAGAAGAGTTCATAAGTCGCCCAGTATCACTGCCCAAAGTAAATGGTATGCACATGTTCGTATGTGTCAAACGCTGCTATCGCCAATGCAAAATATGCAAGAAGCATACTGCCTACACTTGCCCTAAATACAATGTCAATTTACGTGTGGAAACCAATGTCAATTTACATGTGGGAAATTGCTTCGAGACTTACCACAAGCATTCAAAATAACTTGTTTATTCAATAAATTAAAATATTTAATTAACTGTTCATTATTTTTATTTATCTTAAGGCTTACACTCATAAAAAACTGAGCTTTTCGTACTTAAATTTTGAAGTTCGGTTTTGACTATCTTTCAAAATAGTTTTTATATTTGCTTATTTTAGGTTTTTTCTGTTAGGACCAGCACTTAGGGGATGACTCCTACTAATTCATTGCATTGTGTTGGAACTAGGAAAATAGGTTGTGGGAAGGAGGATAGAGGGAGTAGTGTTTGTGAACATTCGATTTGAACTTAATCATGTTGTAAGTGGGAGGGAAGACTTCTACAGGAAGGTTATTCCACATACGAACAGTCCGGGAAAAAAACGAATTCTCTCTGTAATGCATTGTACGATTCACCTGCAAATCGACCACATAAGGATGGGCTCTTGAGTAAAAACGTGTATTGCGAACAAACGTACGGGTTTCGGGAACCAGATCCCTAATTTCGTCAGAACACATCCCATTGTAGTAACGATAAAATAGGAAAACACAACCCACATTGCGACCGTGCTCAAGGGAGTCAATAGAATTGGATACCCTACTGTCACCAATGAGAACCTTCGCCCTCTCCTACACGCGGTCGAGAAGCTCCAAAATAGACTTTGAAGCACCGGCCCACACATGAGAGTTGTATTCCATACGCGGGATATAGGTGGAATAAATAGTATGGATATCAGATGGAGTGAAGTATATCTTACACCGTCTAAGAAAACCGAGGCACTTGAATGCTTCATTCGACACCTTGAATATATGTTCTGTCCATCGGTAATCCCCTTTTATTACGTGATAATTTCATTTTATTTCGTATCACACAGAAAATTTGCTGCTCTAATTATCCCAGTGGTCGAGATCTCGACCAGCAGTTTTCACAGGGAGTCCCGGGCAAAAAAAAATAAAAAAAATTATAGAAGTTATTTTTGGCCGATTTCTAAGTGCCAATTCACACGTTGCAAGTCTTATTGATCAGCTTGCTACTTTATAACGAGAGTGAAGAGAGGAAAATAAACGTTTCTCTCTCACTCTCTCTCTCGCCTATAAGGTAGCAAGCTGATCAATAAGACTTGCAACGTGTGAATTGGCACTAACTAGCGATGAAAATTTCATTAGAATATTCAACCATTTATGTAGCTTGGTACAAAATGGGTTCAAAAAACATAAAAATCATCTTCGTATGTAAAGTAACTTTCTAGATATTGAAGAATAAGCACACACACTAGGCGAAATTTTGACATTTTGAATATGGCATAACTTTTGAAAAAAAATTTTGAATTTTTTTTCGTTCCTATATGTTCATTCAAATCGAAAGGAGTCGAGTCCCACTCTTGGTCGATTTGACATGGAATTACCCATATGTTAATCCATGATAAATGATCATTAGTTTCCTTAAATAAATATGTAAAATTTGGAGCACTCCAAGTGTGTAATAGAGGTACTTAGTGTAATGAGTATCTTGTAAACTTTAAGAAGCCCTAGAAAAAAGATGTAATAGAAGCAATTTTGGTCAAATCAAATATCTTTAAAGTCCTGGAATTCAATTTCCACACAATCAATTTAATTAAACCCATCTTTACTTTTAAGGCAACGTCAACCAATAATACCAACACTTTAGAATGATATCCATTTGAGCTTGAGCATACTACAAATTTCTAAAGCTCTCTAAATTTGTCTTTAAATATATCTTAATAAATTACTTAAACTATTTAATTGCAGGAAAGTAAGAACTGAAAACAATTGAAACCCCCCAAAAATCCCGAGAAGTTCCGTCCGCTACTTTTATATATCAAAAATTCACTTAAAATAAATCTTGATATCCGAGCAAATAGAAAATTATTCAATAGATCACAAACATATTCGTTACTATTACCCCATAGGAATTATTTTGAAATATTTTCCTTTTTTAATAATTTTAATTTGATACACTTTCGTGTGCTTTTCAACTCCTCCCCACTGAAAAGTTTGTGGCTGTAGAAAATGAAACAAAAAAAAATTTGTATGCAACAGCCTTCTAGCAATTGACTCATAAAGTTTGTTGCTGCCATTTCTATAGATTTTTGCCAACACAAATAGCAAAATAAAAGGTGAGAAAAATAAACTTGAGAAAACATTTATTTGAGTCAGCAACGGAAATAGCGCGAAAATTTAAACCAACACTTAAAGTTTTTTCTACTGCAAATACTTTTATTGCTTTCTGTGTTTTCGGAAGAATTGAAGGAAATAGTTGCTATAATAAATAACTAATAAAGGTAGAGGAAATATCATTATATCAGCAAATAAATATTAAAAAAACAAAGATATGTTTTTAATGTTATAATGCAAATAATGAATATGGACGATCATTTGAAACTGTTATTTGGTTTATGTAGATGCCAAGATGTTTAGAACAGTTTTTTCGTGTATAACTGCTCATATAAAGCATTAAAGTGGTTTAAACAGTTTTTGAATTCTTTGATAACTTATTATAAATTAGGGTATTCATTTAATCTGGCTGTTGCTTTAATCGGTTAATCGAGGATTTGGTTTAATTGGATAATAATCGGTTGAATTTGTTATTGATCGATTAACCGATTAATAAAAACACTTGAAATTTATTATTGATGTTTTTTTATAAATTAAGTAATTTGAATAAATAAAAATGAAATGTTATTTATTATTGAATTTATATATTGAATTAAGAAAAAAATTAGAACAATGTTAAACAGATTTTTTATTTAGTACATATTATGTTTTTACCAGGGACATAACAGTTATAACCAAATTTGAAAAAATCCTGAAATAATAATTTATCACGAATTTTTAAAACCAATATTTTTTTTGGTCTTTAATAACCGTTATAGTTTGTTTTGTTTTTTTTTGGGCTTCCATAACCATTACAAAAGATTTTAATTTTTGTTGGTCTTCCGTAACCATTACAAAAGACTTTTACTTTTTTGGTCTTCTATAACCATTATAAAAGATTTGAATTTTTTTTTGGTCTTCCGTAACCATTACAAAAGATTTTTATTTTTTCGGTCTTCCATATCGAATTTCACACTAGTTTTATGAAAATATTATTTGGAGTTTGCGAACTGTAGCGTGGTTATAGAAGACAGAAAAAATAAAAATTTTTTTATAATGGTTATAGAAGACCCATAAGAATAAAAATCTTTCATAATGGTTACCAAAGACCAAAAAAATTAATAATCTTTCATAACGGTTATCAAAGACCAAAAAAATAATAATCTTTTATAATGTTAATGGCAGGCCTATAATTTTCTGGGTAATTTATAATTATTATTACAAGACCAATTTTTTTCAGTTATTTTTTCCATAACCTATTGGCTATTTAAAAAATATTAACAGTTATTTCGGGTCCCTGGTTTTTACTAAAAAATAGACCGTATGATCATTTTATTAGTAATTTCAATAGTTTAAGGAGAACTTATAAAATAATCAATAAGCTTTCTCTATTACGTGCTAAATTCCAAACTTTTATTTTTGATAAATAGACTAAAATTTATTGTTGAGAGAATAAAGTTTCTATCCCTATTTTACTGGTTGCTTAGGCAAGCTCATCAGGAAACCTTTTTCCAAAGATTTTAGAAAAGCTAAAAATATACAAATAAAACTGTAAAGCGAATAAGAATTATAAAAACTCAAAGTTTTACCCCCAACTATATCAAAGATTAAACAAAATACCAACAATAAACAGTGAGTTTATCTTTTCTTACACAATCATTAAGAAACATAAGCGAGTCTTTTCTTTAGTTTTGATAAATTTTGACTTGGAAAAAATTATTTCAATTAACTTGGATGTTGGAGAAATCGATAGCAACCCATAACACATTCTGTATTTTTCAGTCCTTTTCCTGAATTTCTCTAAACAAACAAAACCTTTAATTATACCAATACAGTCCTGTTTTAATTTTTTAAATTTTTAACACTGCTAATTGTTTCGGGTAATCCTGTTGTAGTATTACTATCGAGAGTTTCTTCTGTTGTCAGGTCATCATCAGCACCGGAACATTCTGCAAATAATTTCCGAATTCCTTAATTTCTCTTTTTGTACTGAATTTTAAGAATGTATTTCTATAAAGAAATATATTTTATGAAAAAA
Organism: Pollenia angustigena; assembly: GCA_930367215.1. Taxonomy (NCBI): domain Eukaryota; kingdom Metazoa; phylum Arthropoda; class Insecta; order Diptera; family Polleniidae; genus Pollenia; species Pollenia angustigena. The sequence goes on along the minus strand of OV884059.1, from coordinate 168,857,503 downwards.
TATTTCTTAACACAACTTTTTTAGTGCCCTTTGGTAACTTTTTGGTGAACTCTAATACGGATATCATTGTAAAGTTCTACATACTTGCATTGAAACTCACCCATAATTGAATATACAAACAATATGGTTTAATACTACAAAACAGTGTTCGAAAATAAACACTAAATATCGTTTTTTAATGTTCGGTTTGGTAGATTTGTGGAGAACACAAACGCTAATAGTGTTTGTGCAGAAAATCATTAAAAAAAATAACGTTTCCCTGTTAGTCATCTTTCGAACACAAAAATATTACTGTTTTTATCAAACTCAACAAAAGATGTGAACATTTAATTCCGTTCGGTTTTTTTTGAAAATCCACAAACTTCAATGTGTTCGGTTCGGCTCGTTAATGTTCGTCCCTTTTGGCTGGTAAAAAAAAAACATTTTTACAAAAACAAAATACACACACGAAAAAAACATTATAGAACATTAAAATATAATGTTTGTCTACAGTATCACTACAATTGTTCTGTTTTTTAACGAAGAACCGAACATTATATAATTCTTGAAAATAGTTACGAACGGTATTAAGGGTTGTGTATATCTACACAATCATTAAAAAAAATAGATATCGTTCCTGGGTGTGTGAGCCGAACGTTAAATAATGTACTGTTTATTTTCGAACACTGCTACAAAATATTAAAATTTGAATACTCTATTATTAATGTAATTTTTCGGAATCCAAAATTTCTAATTAACAAAGATCCAAAGATTTTAGAAAAACTAAAGATATTATACAAATAAAACTGCTTAGCGAATAAGAATTATAAGCACCAGTTTTAGCTGTAACAATATCAAAGCTTAAGCAAAACAAAAACAACAAAAAACGGTGAGTTTATCTTATTTTACATTCCCCACTACAATTAGTTGGAATACTTCCATAATTAATTGTAGTCGTAAGTAGTGTTACCGACGAAATTTGAATTCTTATGTCAGTTGGAATAAACACCAAATAGCCAAATGTTAATCTATCAATAACTTTAATCGCAACTATGAAGACTGACTAAATTTTATAACACTGTAAAAATATATATGGTTGTATATGTAAATGATTTATTGGATACATAATTTTTTAAATCACGTTTTGTAGGCAGGTATTGCAAAACCTTATTTGAACACTGTTGTAAAGATTTGAAACTTATTAATGAAAACTAAGGTAATATAAGTATTAAAATAAGATTAAAATACATGAATTAATAAAGAGTTCGCTTTCAGGTTAAGAAAAATTATAAATAAAGAAAATTGCCATTTTAGTTTTTTAAGCCGTGCACTTGCCAGTTTATTATCAATGTAATTTTGGGAACACATATAAGAAAAGATAAACTCACTGTTTAGTGCTGTTGTTTGCATTTAAGCTTTAATGTTGGTACAGCTGAAACTGGTGCTTATAATTATTAGTCGCTTAACAGTTTTGTTTTGTTGTTTTTCTAAAATCTTTGGATGAAGATGATCTGGCCTAGGAAACCAGTGAATTTTTATCAAGAATAAAAATTAGGAATTAAGCATGACAAACAAAATCTTCTTAATGCTTTGATAAATTTTTTTTTATTTTATGATAATCTTAATTCATCTATAAAATTATTTTCCCTTTCTAGGTTTTTCAACGCCAATCAGACATTTGTCTGTTCGTGCTCTGCTGCCAAATACCGATCATTATATTACTTACGAAGGATCCACCACACATCCCGGCTGTTGGGAAAGTACTGTTTGGATTATAGTTAATAAACCAATTTATATAACAAAACAAGAGGTAAGCAAATGATTATCCAAACAGCATCCGATATTGTAATCAATAAAATTAAAACAAATATTCCAAATATAAATAACCAACTTTTTGTTTTCGCTGCAGTTGTGAGCAAATTCAGACATATCAAATTTAAACTGACACAAAACATACAAAATTATTTGATGGCCAATTAATTAAATTGTAAAAAAAAAATCAATTAGTGTTCTACAAACATGCATACATACTTACATATGCAAACATTAGTACGAACTTTATACAGGGTCTTTAAATTTTGAATGAAAATTTATCATTTTATTATTTAAAACATATCGCACTGGTTCCTCTAAATGGGGTAAATTCAAAATTTATAAATATTCAGTATAGAGAAAAAACTGTCTTCTTTTTGTACTACAAAGGGGGTATACAATTGATTTTTTTTTTTTTTTTTTTTTTTTTTTTTACAAAATACTAAAGAAATTGATCTAAGATGTTAACAGTGGTTAGATATGAACACTGTACATCGATTTCTAACAAAAAGCTAAAATTGAAAAATTTTGAGTTGACTCTCTTTAGAGAAACATGTTCGATATTTATGTACTTAAATAAGTATGTACACATGTTTGTAGAGAAGGTCTTAAAATTTCTCAAAGATTATTAAAAACTATTATTATCTATTATTTTGGTTAAATCTTAAATATAATTGTGGCCTATATCTGCATTTTCACACCGAATGTTATCTTTCAATTAATGGAATCAATTTTGTCTTTGGACGACCCTACAAAAATGTCGCTCGCAGTGTTGCCAGGAGTTGGGAAAAAGAAATTATATTTTAATAAAAAAAAAATTAGAAAAAACTAAACCACTTCAAAAAAAAAGAGTTCAAAAAGGCTTAAATATTATCAATTTAAGCTTTGTTTACAATCAGAGCAACATTTTGGTTTTTTTCTATCTTATTGCTTCCGAAAGTATTTCATATATTTTCCTTTAATTTTTCAAGCAAAAATGTAACTAAAGTTTTTTAAAAAGTTGAGTCAACTTCTGCTTCAGCAACAATTTGTATGAAATTGTTTATGACGTCTATGATACTTTTATTTAGCTTTGAATGAAAATTTTAACAAAATGTTCCAACAAATAATAACAAATACGTGTTGTTGTCTTTATTTTAAATGTGTGTGGTCACAAAAAAAATTGTTGCTCTATTATGAACACCAGTGAAAATTTTGCTGCCTATTGTGAACCAAGCTTAAGAATTTATGTTTTTTTTTTTTTATCAAAAAAAAAAAGGAATTATGGGCCATGTCACAGAGTACAATTCCGTTCGGAATGATTCCGTTCGGAATTGAAGAAAACATATTTGTTTATTGATAGAAAGTGTATTTTGATAGTTTTTTGGCCTTTCAGATACAGACAACTCCCATACCGTCCATGAAAACAAAAATGGTTTCATTCCGAAACATTGTTTCGGCATTTTCTGAAGCACCACAATACGGAATGAATTCCGCTTCCGAACGGAATTGAACTCTGTGACATGGCTGTATGTTTTTAAAATGTTCTGAATAATTTAGAGAAATCCCTAGCATATATTTCTTGATGTAAAAATTCGATTCTATTTAAGAATCAAGATAACCAGACAAATGTAAAATAAATGCACATTGATTTCAGAAATATCTTTCTAATTTTTAATAAAAGCAAGCTTCTTTTGTATTTCTGGTTTAAAGAAATTTTTGATGATATACCGAAAACGTGAATTTTTTTTAATCATGAGAAAACAAGAAACATATCTTTATTAAGAAAAATTTCACTAAATAGGAACAAAATATCGTCCCCTTAATAAAACAATAGCGTATTTTTTTTTTTGGGGGTTTTGAGAAAATCGTGTTTAATATCGCGGTAAATAAAAACTCTTCATATTGGATTTTTCGACAAATACATAACGGTATTATGTATTCGTTTGTGTATTCTGGTCTTTAAATTGACCAATTTTTTTTAATTCTACGCATCCTTTAAGACCATAATTATGTCATTCAAAGTGCAAGTCCTCCATATAGGCTATTTTATTTTTTAAGCAATTCGTATGATATATCTGATACACTATTTTATTTTGTATGGTATGCGCTGTTTAATTCAATAATTTTACGGCATTTTTATTAAAATATTTGATCTCAAAAATATCAATTTGCAACATTATAAAACAGTGATTAATTCATAGTTTTGTTAATTCAGTGGCACATATTCATTACATTCCAATTTGGGTTATTATAAACAAACAATTAGGACAAATTAAGGTATACATTGCGTAAATCAAAAATAACTAGAAGTTCATTCGTCTTCTTTCTCTTCCTCTGCTACATCTGGCTCATCTAAACAATTTCGCTTCTTTCCACCTTGTAAGTTAAAGAAAAATGACTGCGAGCCACGAGAAATTACATTCTCCTTGCACAAATTTTGGTGATCATGCAGCTTTCGATGGTCGGAATGAAACTATTTCTCAAACAATAGTGTATATACATTTAAGCTATTTTATGAGTTAAAGTTTTCATAAATTGTATTTTTTTCGACAGGCTAAAATGGAGTATAATGCGTTTACACTTTTATTCTTTAAACAACTTTGGAGTGGCAATTTCAAGTAAAATAGCGCATATGAGCTTACACACTTATTGAAGGAAAATTTTAAACAAGAAATTATACACTACTTTTTCCAACGACATTTTGACCTACTCTTTGGAAGTAGGATTTGACGAAATTTTGACCAGACATAAAATCAATGATAGAGATTCTAAATATGCAATAAAAAAATAGTAGCGTATGAGCACATACGCTATTATTATATTAAGGGGACGATATGTTTAAAGCAAGAAGTTATGTCTGTATTAAGATTTTCTTATTTTAAGAAACAAAATTGATTAGTCTAAAAAACAAACTTTTTTCCGTGCAGCAGAAGGAAAATTGGTGCACATTTAAAACAGGGGTCTAATCACCGCATTTGATACTATCGTATCGAATAAACTATCGAATGTTTTTGCATACGACAGACACTGACGAATCGAATGAAAACTCGATAAATGTAATGTCGAGTTACTCGATAACGAATGCTATTATTTCAAATTCCATAATTTTCATTCGATATCGAGTTTCATGATACCAAAATAAATAATTTCGATAAATTTTGCTCGATATCGGATGCGGTGATTAGACCCCAGGTCTTTTATCTCTATTAAAAATTTTATAAGTTTTAAGTTAACATCCTTTTGATGAACCGGTGTGGTATGCGCTTCTCTTTTATTCGGCAGCGAAATGAAATTTATAAAAGCAACAAATTATATAAAATTTTGCGAAATGAGGTTTTTCAAGATACACGTTTTCGTAGTAGATTTTAATTATTTTTAACGCTTCTTAATTAAAAATAAATTAAATTTAATGTGGACTTTTTGTCAAACAAAAACCAAAATCTGCTTAAACTTGTTAAAAAAGAAACTCCAACTTTTGAGGATCCTGTTCATGTGTTTGTATCTACCAACCGTATTTGCATTCATATGTGCGAATACAAATGTATTTGTATTTGAATAAAAATGTGGTATTTATTGTTAAATCGTAAATACTTTAAAAAAAAGCTTTATGATTTAAAAACCATTCTTTTTTATTTTTTTTTTATTTGTTTTAGTATAACAATATACATACATATGAATGCTTGTACTATAATGGATTTAATATAATTACAAAAAAAAATCCACATTCTCCACAATATTTAGCAATTTGCAAAAATGCATTATAATTAATATTTATTGCATTTAAATGTTATAACAATAAAGCAACTATAAAATCAGTGTTGCCAGTGGAATTTTCGAAAAAATACCTACACATGCTAATAAAAATCCGATTCTTCCCGATTCTTCTTCTTGCACAAAGAAGCTCGTACTTTTTTTTGGGCTAATATATTAAATTATTAAACAATTAGCTGTGTCAAAAATAAATAAAAAAAACTGCAATCAAGTTAACCAAAACAATTAATATAAGAAATATTTATAAAATAAACAATAGAAAATGTTGAAATATGTAAGTAAATGCTTGCATTTTTATTTTGTGCTCGTTAATGTGTCATTTATGTATTTATTAAAACATATTTCATATTTAAGTTTTCGGAAATTTGGTTTTTATTGTTCCCGTACTCCCATTTTACCGAACTTTACCCAAAAAGTACGGGATCACACCTATTGAATGATAGCTTAGAAAAAACATTTAAATACATATCTGTGGCCTTTTGACAAAACATCTTAAATCAAATATAAGAAGTTGGAAAAAATGTTGTTAATCATACGAAATTTCATTCAAAAAACATTTTTGTTTACGTTTTTAAAATTTTGTATTACAAAGGAAATTTTTCTTTAATTTTATTTTATTATTTAACCCATTAAGGCCCTGCGTTGCGTTTTCGCAACGTTCACTTAAACCTCCCCTCAGGCATTTTGTTGTTACGTGATATTGTTAAAAAGCACAGAGAAATAATATTTAACTTAATATCTAATCGACCTGTTTTTGGATTTGTATCATACATAAGTTTTTTTTATAAAAATTTTTAATTAAAATTTTTAAATTTTCCTGTTTTTTGGGTACTTTTGGAAAAAGTTTAAAAAAATAAAGTAATATATAATATACCTATCTGAAACTTCTGAAGGAGATAGCTAACATACGAACATTATTATTTCTACTCAAAAGTCCAATCATCGTAGACATTTGAGACTTTTTGTTAGAATTGGATACATCCGTGATGCGAAAACGCAACACTGGGCCTAAACCATATAAAATATATTATACAATCACTTGCTATTTAAATAAAACATGTATACATGTAAATTATTAGTTGTTGTTATTACGCAGTAGGTAAATTCTCTATGTCAAGTGTGCTATTTTCCTAAAGGGAAGCGAACTTCCACTTAAGTAGTCCCGTGATAGGTCTTTGGGGGAAGAGACCGGTTCTAGTTCTAACAGTTTATATGAATAAGATCTATCACTTTTACATGGGTTTGTCATTAGTTAATTGACACCATTTGACCAGTCGCACATCTATTCTCAATGAACGTGCTAAGTATTAGTTAGAACAATGTAAGATTATTTCGATACAATATAGTATGTACCGTAATTCATTACTTTTTGTACCTTCTTGTTCTTTATGCACCAGTTAGATGATTAGTTCTCGTTTCACTGGTCATGAGTTCTATCTTTTTGAACTTGTTCTATTTTCACAAATCCACACTGAAAAAATTTTCTTCACAGATCCAATGAAATTTACATTAAAATTCAACCTATGTAACCTTACATTGGATTAATGAAGGATTAATAAAATCAATGACAAAATTTTCATTGATTTTATGAATCCTCATTGAAAAAATGGATAAAATAAACGTTTGTCATTGAACTAATGCAAAATTTGCATTGATTTTATGAAACATTTCATTAATCCAATGAAAGAAATATTTTTTAGTGCAGGAACAATTGACACAAATTTCCATCAGGGTTACTTCAATATTTGATACCATCCACTGACAGCTAGGATATTTCAGGAGTGGGCATTATATTGAACCTGTGGTAAATTATGAACCGATCTTTACGAAAGTTGACAGTGTGATTTCTAGTCATTTAAAACTGTGACAGAACAAAATTTATAACAATAGAATTATTTTTTATGGTTTTAGGCGTACCAAAGTGTTTTTCGAGAGTGGGTTTTATATGGGTCCTATGGTAAATTATGGACCGATCAATTTACAAATGTAAAAAAAGTGACGTAGCAGCCCAATAAAATAAAAAATGGAGCTTCCAACGAAGCAGGTTTGTAAGGGAGAAACATAAGGTTTTCGCTTACCTTTGCGCTTACGGAAGACATGAATTTTATATAAAGCGCATTATTCAGCGCACATAAATATTGTTGGATGTAACGATCAGTTTTACACACTGAATGTTTTGAAACAGTTATTTTTTAGTATTCTCCCTTACAAACCTGCTTCGTAGTAAGGGAATGCCGTAGCACTTGAAATGTTATTTTTTTTTTTTTTTTTAAGTTGTTGAGAGTTCTTTCACTTAATTTACTGCATTTCTGTATGTCTTATTGCGTAGCGCATAATTGTGCGCTTATTTTTTTAAATGTACCTTTAGTGCTTCGCAAAATGGTAAAAATTTTTATTGGGAGTGTACCCAAAGTGCCTTGGAGCATATCATAATTGAATTAAAAATAAAATGTAAATGATTATCTTTTTTAATTTTTTTCCTAAAGACGTGAATAAAATATTTTAATTTAAAATTTTTACAAGTGCGCTTAATTTGTATATCGTTAAGGCCTAACGTTGCGGTTTCGCAACGGGAGTTATCTGGGCTCCCACGTATCCGATTTGCCCAAAATTTGTTTTCTTTCAGATTAAGGTATAAACAATTAAATTGTAAAAGTTTCATCATTATAACTCAATGGGATCATGGTTCGGGCCTTAATGAGTTAATAAAAATTATTTTTTCAACGAGTTTTTTTTTAATTAATTTGCTATCTTATCTCGAGTTATGATGTTTTTCCAAAATACCACAGATATTAGTGTCGCCAACTTTTTAAACCACAAACAACTCTGGAAATATATTTTGAAGCTCTTTAAGGGTAGAATTTATTTTTCAACCGTTTTGAACAATAAATATCATAAAAAAAAGTTTTTTCAGCATTTATTTTATAAAAAACACGATATGACGAAAAATCCCTACATTTTGGGGATTATGAAAAATCTGTCCGATTTTCCCTACGCTTCTATTTAACTATTAAAAATACCTACATGTAGGGATTTTTCCCTACTTCTGGCAACACTGTATAAAATAGACAACACTAGTTTTATTGGCATATACATATTAAGCCAATTCCCAAATGAAAGAGCCTCAAACGAATAAAACTCTATTATAAGATAAGTATAAAAATAACAAAAATTACTTTTTTTTGGTTTGTTTTAATAAATTTTTCAGAGCTTTATCTACAATCGTTAGTCCCATATAGAAAGGCCCTAACTTACATAACTGCAACTTTGCAGGAAAAAGTGCCATCGATTTTTTGATAGCTTTTGACACGAGGAAAAAAATTCCATTACGACGCTTAAAAAATCATTTTTGAGGCGCACAAATGAAATTTTTTTTTTACTTTATCTCAACTTTTATTTTTAAGGTTTTTTAGTAGGCAATTAAAAATTTCTATGCTGTTCATGGTTATTGGTATATAGTGCAACGATTTCTTAGTATGCATCGTTGTGACACAATTTTGAAACTCTTTGAACGTTTTCTTTAAGCTTCTGTAGCGTAATCGTGGGTCTTTCTTCTACCCTTTGTAAAATGTGTTCTATCTGTTCCTTTGTTAAGAGTTTCAAGACGTTTAAGGCAACCATCCTTAAACCAACGCTGGGCAGTTTTATAGTTTATTTCTAAAATCTCTGCCAATTATTTTTGAAAATACAAAATTTTAATGCCAATGTTTTCCAATCATCTCCTTGTAAAGCTGCTTCAACAATTCTTTTCCTGTCGTGGATGTTGTGTCTCATATATTTTTTCCTTGATAATACAATCGTATCTTCAAAAAAACATAACCACTATGAATGCATAAGGAAAATATCTAACCATTTTAGAAATAAAAACTTATCTTAATATTTTTTTGGCAGATATGGCAATGACAATATTAATGCAAAGCAATATGTACTGGTATTTGTAATGTTTTTTAAAAAGAAACGACTAAGTTTTTTAACTTTTCTACATATACAATACATATTAAAAATTTTCCAATGAAAATCTCAATTATTATTTGTTTTATCATAATTTCAATGTATGTATGTATACTAGACTGGTCGCATCTTGTATGGGATTTTTTTTTTTTTTAATTTCATTGTTTGCGCTGCTTAAAATATGAGGTTTGGTGTAAGAAATCATGATCTAATTTTAAGGTTAATGCGACGGTGCCTAGCCGTGCCGGGTGTGGCCCAAAGCTCCCCATATTATAAAAAAAAACATCTTTTCTATCAGATCTTTATAGTTATACTAGTTGAAAAGCCGAAAATCAAAAATATGGCTTCGTTACGATCTTCCGCAGAGAAAGTACTTCAAGTGTGCCAAATTTCAGATTCCTATGTTATCAGATGGCTTCAGAAAGTTGCGGAAAGAATAGGACATACATGCAAACATCCTGACATACTAAGAAATTATATATTGTATAGATTAGATTAGATTAGATAGAATCTCTAAAGCTAACCAAGCATTTGGTTCCCTTCGGTCAGTATGGAAATCTTCAGCCATATCCAAGGACACTAAGATTCGTATTTTTAACTCTTGTGTTAAGTCTGTGCTCCTTTATGCATGTGAGACATGGAATACAACAGATCACGACGTAAACACTCTACAAGTGTTTGTTAATCGATGTCTTCGAAGCATCCTAAAGGTTTTTTGGCCCAACACCATCTCCAATATGGAACTTTGGAGTCAAACAAATCAGCAGCCAATCCATACTGACATACTTAACCGCAAATGGCGCTGGATTGGCCATACGCTACGTAGGCCTCCAAATGACACAGCAAAAATTGCCATTGATTGGAATCCACATGGTACATCACGCAGATTAGGCAGACCATCTCACACCTGGCGTCGACAATTGAACATCGAAATTAGACGCATCGATCTCAGCTGGGGAGAAATAAAACGTATATCATCAAACCGGACCGAATGGAATAGATTCGTTGTGGCCCTTTGTTCCGAATAGGAACCACAGGACATTATATATATTAGAGTGGGTCAATTTTTTTGCCCACCAAGCGTATAGCAAAGTTTTTTTCCTAAAGAAACCATGGTTCTAAAATCAAAATCGAGCTTCCGGTTTTTGACTTGAAAATTTGGTGCTCAGGAAATCTGAAAAAAGTATACTTTTTTAGAAATATTTATTGCAATTGGTGAAAAGTTGGCCTGTATCGCTGAAAGAGGGCTTGTTTAAAAGAAAATTCTCTCAGCTTTCTATATCTGTGCTCATTTTTAGAAAAATCTGTACATCAATAATTGGTTAAGAGGTTTTTGTCAAAATAATCAAAGTCAAGCTGATAAGAAACCTAAAACTGTTACAATTTTGATACACAAAATTTAAATAAAATAATTTAACTAAATTTTAATTCAAAGCTGATTAAAATAAAATAATTCTGCGGCATTTCTACAAAACATCTTTAGTGGAAAAAAGAGAGCAAAAAAGATTTTAAAAAAACTCGGTGAAAAAAGCATTATTATTAAAAAATAAAATAAACCGAAATTAAAGAAAAATTTTGTTCATAATACAAAATTTTCAAAACGTAAGCGAAAATGTTTTTTAATGAAAATTCGTACGATTAACACCATTTTTTTCAACTTTTTAATTTTGACTTAAGATGTTTTGTCAAAATGCCATAGAATTGATTAATCAAAACTTAATTAAAAGAAAATTTCTTTAAATAAAATTTAAGCAAAAACTGAAAATAAAAAAATTAAAAAATAAATTTTTTTATTATTATTCTAATTTTTATTAAAACGCAATTTTTTGGAAAATTCACAACTTAAAAAATCGAACCGATTAAAATAAAAAATTTATAAAAAAAATACTGGCCAAGCCGGGGGTAAATAAATTTATTTTCGGCCTATATCTGTAATTTACATACAATATCTTTTTTTCTATCCATTCGTGGTATTCTGTTGTGCCTTTTAAAAGTAACTGAAAAATATCATCTCGATTACATTCTATGGCACGTGGGAAACATTGGTAAGCAATTATACAAATCGCTCAGTTCCCTGAATATGTGCCGGTAACCCTAGATCAGTAAACGGTAGATGCTTAAATGGCGGGTCAGACAAATTGCTATCGTCCATTTCCAATTTAAAAAATTGTATTAGCTATAAAAACAGAAATTTCTGAAATACAATTGGACACTTTCAGAAGTTACAATTGGAAATTTTTTAAGCTAAATTGGAAATTTCTGAAATACAATTGGAAATGGTGTAGTAAGAAACATAGGCCCTAATTATATAATTCGCAACGTTACGCCAAAGAATTACATTGAAAGCAAAAACAAATTCATAAATATTTTGTAATTTTGTTGGTGCTTCTTGAAAACGGTACATGAATTTTTGTAGAAAGCAACAACAAAATTACAAAATATTAATGAATTTGTTTTGCTTTCAATGTAATTCTTTGGCGTTGCGTTTTACATAATAAAGACCATTATTTAAAAACAAAAAATAAATATGTAATGAGAAACTGAAAACTTTGTAATTCTATCGTTCACACAATTTAAAGTAAAAATTCTCGCGTTTATTCCATTTTAGAAATGTATGGTAAACAAAAATAATTTTTTTTAATAAAAATTTTCACTTTTTTGACGCGTTTTCAAGAATAGCCAGCAATATTTAAAAAATTTACAAAAACACGTATTAAGCACATAAGTTCATAAGTGCTGTGATGGTTTAAAGGTTATGTTGGGCCTTGTGACCCAGGATGTAATGGTTTAATTTCTGGTATGGCCAGTATTTTTTCTTTTAAATACAATTTTATTGAAGTCGTACCCCATAAAAAATGGAGCTTCGAACGAAGCAGGTATGTAAGGAAGACAGGAATTGTATATGGCGAGTTCCCACTTTGAAGCAATACATTTATGACACATAAAGCATATAAAAATTGTTAGATGTAACGATCAGCTTTACACACTGATACAGTTATTTTTTAGTATTCTCCCTTAAAAACGTTCTTCGTAGTAAGGGAATGCCGTAGCACTTGAAATGTTATTTTTTTTAAGTTGTTGAGAGTTCTTTCACTTACATAGTTTACTGCATTTCTGTATGTCTTATTGCGTTGCGCATAACATTGCGCTTATTTTTTTAAATGTACCTACCATTAGTGCTTCGCAAAATGAGAAAAATTTTTATTGGGTAATTTTATTTAATTTTTTTCATCTAGTTTCTTTTTTTAAAAGGTAGTGAATTTAAAATAGAAAATTGGGTTAAAAAAAAAAAAATAAAATAAATTTTTTTTTATTTTACCAGCCTAACCAATTGATGAAAATGAGCACAGATAAATAAAGCTGAGAAAATTTCCTTTTAAAGAAGCCCTCTTTCAGCGATACAGGCCAACTATTCATCAATTGCAATAAATATTTCCAAAAAAGTATTATTTTTTTCAGATTTCCTGAGCACCAAACTTTCAAGTCAAAAACCGGAAGCTTGATTTTGATTTTCGAACCATGGTTTCTTTAGGAAAAGTTCTTAGAATTTTCCGTAGATTACGATTTTGCTATACGCTTTGTCACTTTTTTTGGGCCCGAACAAATTGACCCACTCTAATATATATATATATATATAGATAGATTAACATATGTTCGCGCAACTCAAAAACGCTTTAGCTTATCGAAAAACTAAAAAAAATCTGTAACAACTTTTGATTTTATGTATTCACAAAAGATGTGGAGGTTTAATAAAATTCTTAAATTAATTAAAATTTTTCGTCTTTTGTGAATACATAAAATCAAAAGTTGTTAACAGATTTAAATTATTTATATATTGTTTTGTTTGCAATGTTGTTTTTTATATGTCTGCATAAAATTAGAAGCATAGCTGCATTTTTAAATTTTTTATGAATTTTTAAAAACAAAAATTCCGAAATTTTAATAAAAAAATTATTTTTTTTCCAGAAAAAAAAATTATGTTTCTAAAACGACTGCGCATATAAGAAAAACATTTTACCTTTCTTAAAGTAAATTTTATTGCGGAATTTTGGTTTTTTTTAGTATTTCAATAAACTAAAGCGTTTTTGAGTAACGCGAACATATGTTGTGCAACCTCCTTAATTTTCGAAATAACGGTATATCTCGAAAACCAAAGCCAACATAAAGAAAAAAGTTTTAACTTTCTTAAAGTAAATTTTATTGCGGAATTTCGGTTCTTTTTAGTTTTTCAATAAGCTAAAGCGTTTTTGAGTTACACGAACATATGTTGTGCAACCTCCTTAATTTTCGAAATAACGGTATATCTCGAAAACCAAAGCCAACATAAAGAAAAAAAGTTTTAACTTTCTTAAAGTAAATTTTATTGCGGAATTTCGGTTCTTTTTAGTTTTTCAATAAGCTAAAGCGTTTTTGAGTTACACGAACATATGTTGTGCAACCTCCTTAATTTTCGAAATAACGGTATATCTCGAAAACCAAAGCCAACATAAAGAAAAAAGTTTTAACTTTCTTAAAGTAAATTTTATTGCGGAATTTCGGTTTTTTTTAGTTTTTCAATAAACTAAAGCGTTTTTGAGTTACACGAACATATGTTGTGCAACCTCCTTAATTTTCGAAATAACGGTATATCTCGAAAACCAAAGCCAACATAAAGAAAAAAGCTTTAACTTTCTTAAAGTAAATTTTATTGCGGAATTTAGGTTTTTTTTAGTTTTTCAATAAACTAAAGTGTTTTTGAGTTACGCGAACATATGTTGTGCAACCTCCTTAATTTTCGAAATAACGATATATCTCGAAAACCAAAGCCAACATAAAGAAAAAAGTTTTAACTTTCTTAAAGTAAATTTTATTGCGGAATTTCGGTTCTTTTTAGTTTTTCAATAAGCTAAAGCGTTTTTGAGTTACACGAACATATGTTGTGCAACCTCCTTAATTTTCGAAATAACGGTATATCTCGAAAACCAAAGCCAACATAAAGAAAAAAGTTTTAACTTTCTTAAAGTAAATTTTATTGCGGAATTTCGGTTCTTTTTAGTTTTTCAATAAGCTAAAGCGTTTTTGAGTTACACGAACATATGTTGTGCAACCTCCTTAATTTTCGAAATAACGGTATATCTCGAAAACCAAAGCCAACATAAAGAAAAAAGTTTTAACTTTCTTAAAGTAAATTTTATTGCGGAATTTCGGTTCTTTTTAGTTTTTCAATAAGCTAAAGCGTTTTTGAGTTACACGAACATATGTTGTGCAACCTCCTTAATTTTCGAAATAACGGTATATCTCGAAAACCAAAGCCAACATAAAGAAAAAAGTTTTAACTTTCTTAAAGTAAATTTTATTGCGGAATTTCGGTTTTTTTTTAGTTTTTCAATAAGCTAAAGCGTTTTTGGGTTGCGCGAACATATGTTAATCTATCTATACAATATATAATTTCTTAGTATGTCAGGATGTTTGCATGTATGTCCTATTCTTTCCGCAACTTTCTGAAGCCATCTGATAACATAGGAATCTGAAATTTGGCACACTTAAAGTACTTTCTCTGCGGAAGATCGTAACAAAGCCATATTGTTGATTTTCGGCTTTTCAACTAGTATAACTATATAACTTTAAATTAACTGAAAGCTAACTATTTCTCAAGTAGTGGTGGTTGACACTTGCATTACTTTTATATGAATTACTATTTTAACATTGCGATGTCCTTGGAAGTATTCAATTGTCCGACTCTGCATTACTTTCAGTTAACTTTAAAGTTAACTTTTTGTAGCAAGCTATAAACTTACTACTTTAAGTTAGCTTTAAGTTGATTTTTTTAAATAAACTATTTTATTAATATTGTATTTAGTTATTTTATTTAATTTTTTAATTATGCTATAACCATTACCGATTACCAATTTCTACCTCGTATATTGTAATAATGGCCCTAAATAATAAAATCTTTTGTGGGTCTTGGAGCCGTTTGTTGCAAATCGACATAGTGTTTGTATACAATTCGGTAAATGTAAATTTTCCATTGCTAAAGCCTAGATTACACTATCTCACAAGTCTTACGTATTCCATAATACTTTGTGAGATAGAAATCTAATGAGTTTTGATGCGACTATCAAAAAATCTAATGTAACATGACAGTTTGCGTTCACACCATCACACAAAGTATAAACACTCACACATGAAAAAAATGCAGCCCTGATCCAATAAAAAGTATTATAGTTTAGAAATTTTTCAAAAAACAATGAAGTCGTATGGGATGTCAAACTTTTTTCATAATACTTGTCATTTTCGTGACACATTGCATTCACATGTATAAGTACAAAGTATAATAGTGTAATCTAGCCTTTAGTAGATGGCTTTAAGTTAGTCTATACAAGCTAATTTTAAATTGGCTTTTTTTGTAGTTAGCTACTCATTTGACGGCAGGGTATTTACTAAATATTAATTTGTATTTCACAAATGCAATTTATATTTTCTCAATATCAATATGTATTTCTTAATAGCAATTCGTATTTTCTCAATATTAATTTCGATTTCTTAATACTAAATTGTATTTTTTCAATATAAATTTGAATTAATTAGTATTGTGGTTATTTTGTTGAACTATTTATGGTTTTTAATCCAAATTTTTAATATTTATTTGCCGGCCAGGGTTCGAGTCCCGGCCACTGTCAAGAATGAAAGATTATCAATAACAATTTTAATTAATTTTCATGTTGTAAAATTCCTTTCTTCATAAAAAAATAATTTAATGAAAATTGAATTTGATGAACTTAAGCCTTATTAAAAATATTAAAAATTAATTTGAATTTTCTCAATTTCAACTTAAAAAGGTGTAGTTGTGTAAAATAAATAACACTACGTGACAAAATTTCAACAAAGTCGTGACCAAATGAATCTGGCTAATCTGTATGTAAAATTGTCCACTGAATCCGAATATGAAGTCAGAATTGTCTAAAGTAGAACAGTTTTCGAGATATTCCAAAATAACTGTTATTTGTGTTTTTAAAAAAGATGCTGTGACTGAAATGCAAATATCCAAAAAACAAAATTTTAGCCTATTTCAATACGAACATTTTGTGCCCAATAGGAACCAGATCGTTGCAAAAATGACAAAGTTACAGAAGATTAATTGCATTAACCCACAACAAATAAATATACAAGAAATGACAGTTACAGGGGACAAAAGTTCAAGTTTCATTGCAAATGAAAAATCTCGAAAACTGTTCTACTTTAGACAATTCTGACTTCATATTCGGATTCAGCGGACAATTTTACATAAAGATTAGGTGTCAAATTCATTTGGTAAAAAAATTGTCACGTAGTGTAATTGATTAAATTTTTTGGAAATTTAGTTTTTTTTTGTACAAAAATGATTGTCAAAGTAAATTTTCAAATGATGTACGATATGTTTACTGACCTGATTCTTACTATCGAAGCTCTAGAAATCTTAAGGGCGGTCCAAAAGAAACGAAGGGGTTTGAAAAGTAAATATAAAATTTATTTATTTTAAAGTCAATTGATTTTTTTTTAAATCGTCTTCCATGACTTTTTTCATAAATTAAAATATTTCGCTAGAATTTTTCTAATAAAAATTTAACTTTTGGTTTGCATGGTGGGATGTTAAGGAAAACATCGTCAACAGCGTCAATCCGTTAAACGAGGTGGGCAATAAAAATATCTGCCTTTTTTAATAACGCATTTGCCGGCAATGCGAAGGAAGTGCTCCACTGCTTGCCTTGGTGTATGGGCTGTCGCCCCATATTGTTCAAACCACATTTGTAAGTGGTTCGCAACAGCCAGCCACAAAAAAAATATTTCATCATGCTGCGACTGAATCTTTTAATAATTACCCAATATAAAATGTTATTATTTTGCGAAGCACTAATGGTACATTTATAAAAATAAGCGCACAATTATGCGCTTCGACATACAGAGATGCAGTAAAGTAAGTGAATGAACTTTTAACAAGTAAAAAAACATTTCAAGTGCTACGGCATTCCCTTACTACGAAGCAGGTTTATAAGGGAGAATACTAAAAAATAACTGTAAAAACCATTCAGTGTGTGAATGTTCAAAGTGGGAACTCACCATATAAAATCCATGCATTCCGTAAGCGAGATTGTAAGCGAAACCTTCACATTTCTCCCTAACAAACCAGCTTCATTTGAAGCTCAATTATTTATTGGGTATAGATTAATTACCAGTTTGTTGTTTTCGAATTCGAGAAAACTGGCAGCCACCGCCCTATTGCGTGCATAATCTAAAAGCTAAAAATTTAATATAGAATGTCGAAAAGTTTACGAATGTTCAATTTAATAACACGAAGTAGAACTTATTAATTGTTTTTACGTTTTTTAAACAACTAACTTAAAGAATATCGGTGTAAATTTACATTGTACACATTTGTATTTTTAAATGAAATTTTCTAATTTTTATATATTTCTTAAAATTTAATTAATTTGAATTTTATTAATTATTTTGAACTTCTTATAATTTCTGAATTGTATATTAAAACTGCATTTTTGAATTACTGAATTGAATTGTATAACACTTATATTAGCAATCTAATAACTTTGAATTTTCCATCCCTGATAATAAGTTGTACTCGCTACAAAAAGCAAATGTCAATTTTATCCAAACTTCGTTTATACTCATAACCGAAGTTTCACATAAATTGAATTAAAATAAAATGATCACTTGATATTCGTACCTCAGTGCATACACTTGTCCTTAAACCTTCACGCCACTAATTTGCGGTTGTACTTTCAAGACAACCATTACCCCCATATACATATCGAATGTATTTATTAACTATGTACTGTGAAACCTGTGAATTAAAATAAACTCAACGTATGTACTCTACTTAAATACCTACTTGTGTTCTAATTTTGAACTGGAAAAAAAGGTAAGAATTAGCATCCCAACTCGCAAATAAAAGAAAGTTTAATAACTCAATTTTCTTTCTTTTATCCCAACCTACCCCGTGATTATAATTACCCTCAGGCCTGAGGGTAATTATAATCAACATCTTCTCTCTAGCTTGGCCAATTAAGTAAATCCAACCCCCACCCCCCACGAAGCTAGAAGAAGATTTATAAAATATAGAATTAGCCCAAAATTCAAATCTTTTCAATCAGCTTTATTTATTTATAAAAAATTAGAATGGTTTATAAAAGGTTTATAAAGCGCATTTTGTATGAAAATTTGTTAAAAAACCCTTTGTAATCTTTATGAATACGATTTCCGTATGACGTGCTAAATTCCAAATTTTTCATATATGAAAAATACACTAAAATTTATTGTTGGTTGGTTGCTTAGGCCAGCTCATCAAGAAACCTTTTCAAAAGATTTTAGAAAAGCCAAAAATATTAAACCAATAAAACCATAAAGCGAACAAGAATTATAAACACTCTAATGGCCAATTTTCGGGATTGATATTAAAACACATTTATTTTTAAAATCGTTTTAAATACAAAATTCTCTTCTTCACTAAAAACTTAAGTGAAACTTAAGTCACCGATGTGGTATACCTAATTTCAACTTAAGTTTCCATTGTAATATTTTAGCAAGGTGGTCTTAATACCACAACAATACAACAACAACAACAGGCAAAGCATTAACAGTTAGCTGTTTTTTCAGACCACCTTGTAAATAAATACACTTTTTATATTTATTTTTTTTTTGTATGTAGTAGTGCTTCCATACTTTTATCTTAATTAAATAAGACTTTTCAAATAAAACTCAAAAAACCAATCTGTTTTAAATACGATTTAAGTTTGTTATGAAAATTAACTTAATATTGATTTAAATACTATCCTGAAAATTGGGCATAAGTCTTACTTGTAATAATATCAAAGCTTAAACAAAACACTAACAATAAACAGTGAGTTTATCTTTTCTTACATGCCCCTACAATTGGTTGGTTTCTTTCCGACTCGAATTGTAGTTGTAAGTGGGTAAAAAGAAAAAACAAACTGCTTCATTCTATTGTCTTTGCAAGAAACAACAAAAAAAAACCAATTTGCCAATTAAGTTCTTTGCACGGGCACATGCAATATTGTTTTACTTTTTGTAAATAAGGCTGTATATCTGTGACTTGGTGCTTAAATTGAAATAACATTTTTATTTTAAAAGAGTTCTTAGTTAAATTGGTGAGCAAAACCCGTATGAAGCTGGATTTAATTAGACATTGGCTATTTCAGCAAAAAAAAAAAAAAAGAATTAAAAGATACACCCAGAGCAACGATTAACTGACAACATTAATAAATTAACATTGGCCCTTTAAGCACCAAGCAACAGATATAAAAATGTAAAGCAGCGAGAGAATGTGGTTACAATTAAATTGAAATACTTGGTAATGTTTTTATATAAACAATTTGTTTGTCATAATGCTTAAAATGTGGTGTTGTTATTATTTTTTTTTTTTATTTCATAAAAATTGTTGTTTGTTTTTTTTCCAACATATCCTATAATTATTATTTGATTGTGAAATTGATTTTACATAATTTAATATGATTACGTGTTAAGTATGGATAATTTGTTACATTTAATTGTTGAAAAAATAATAATTCAAACAAAGAAATAAAAAAAGTCTATAAAATGATTTATGATCGTATTAATAAAAACAATAAAAACTCAGCTATGGAATTTAAAAAAAAAAATAATTTATTAATTTGTATTGTATGTTTTCTGTATGATTTATGGCATGAAAAATGAATAATTTTTATTTATTTTTTAACATTTATTTGCAGTTATACCAACTGAGACGACTGATGCAGGGCTCAGAAAATACTCCGAAAGCTCCTTTGGGCAATAATGCACGGCCGGTGCAAAATTTACATCATAGAACTGTTAGAACTAATATAGATTTTAAGAAAGATAAGGTGAGTTCAATTCTTTAAGAAGACCTTTTTATGATAACCCATAGCAAAGCATACAGTTTTGGTGTCTGATTGGAGCTTTTAAACCTTTTAACATAAATCTGCGATGATCAAAACTAAAATGCAAAACACAAAAAATTGATGTTATGCAAATAGATTATACATACATACATATATATTTTCTAGTTAGGCAAGTTAGGCAAAAACATATTAAGTCAAAAACTAAAGTTTTAATTTAATTTACTTATTGTCTAAAGAGCAAATGATTACGATTGGAAGCAATTGTCTTAGGCTCCAGTTATATATACCAACCACAACACAATTGAATTGATGTGTCAACGAAGAGTTTATTTTTAAAATTTAGCAATTTCCTGTTTTTAAAAATTTAGGATTTTAAGCAAAAAAAAATCTGAAAATTAAATAAGTAAATTGCATTTTCTTAAATAGTGAAATAACTTATTAAGAAAGCCACTTTTGAAAGTTTTCAACAATCATTTTATTATGGTTTTTTATTATGGTATCATCACGACAAAGCCAATGATCGTATATCAATATCGAGGCGAATTTATAATGCGTGGAATTGACCAGTTTTGGGGTGTTGTTCCCGAATTAGGAGTTTTCTTGTTGCTGAAAAAGACGAAAATTTTTATTTGGGGTTTGGGGCTCATTGCAGTGTGGATATTAAAAAAAATTTTTTTGGGAAAAATGCGAGAATGCAAGCACATACCTTAAAAATTTTTGAAATGGATTTGTGCAATATAATTTTTTAGTCTAAAGACTCAAACTCGTGAGATATTAATAACCAATTACATAAAATACAGTACGTTGCGGTACGTTACATTGCATTGCATCACATTTTCGGTCAGCTAAAGCAACCTTATTTCTTAAAATGTAGAATGCAATGGATTTAGCACTGAACGCAAAAAGCTTTCAAACTGTATGTTTACGTCTAAACTGAGGGCAGCGGTTTTCCCATCCCAGATGTGTATTGTATGTGAAAGGAGTTGACAACTTGAGGCGCCACCGTCATTAAGGATTTTACTTTTTTATGTATTATTCGTTAAGTTTAGGTTATTAATTTTCAAGTGGAATCGTTGTTTGAAAGGCATATTGGACGGCTTTTTTTTATACTCGCGTTTTAACTTAAATTATTTAAATTGTTTAAAAGTATAATATTTTGTAATAAATTTTGTGTTTTTGCAATAAATAAATGGCAATTTTTAATGTTTTTTTTTAAAAACAGGAAAGTGTTTTTATATGGTTAAAAGTGCTTTTCTTTCGTTTAAATATTTGTGCCTTTTTCTAGTTCTCTTTCCAGCCTTTTTTTATATCACCAAGTTGCTTGGGTACTTGGTGTTTATTTTAGCGCTGAATCCCGAAGCCACCCTATACACTCCACGAAATATATCGGCGTTTCGCCCGGACCACGCAATCGGCGTTCTCTCGGGGAATATACCAAGGAGTTTAGATCCTTGGCTGGTATTCTGGAGCTGTAGCCCAAATCCACCCCTATATACAATCCCCACTCCACGAAACGTATTGGCGTTTCGTCCGGAGCATTACAAGACGTAATCGGCGTTTTTAAAGGAGATATAATAAAGCAATGCTCAAATGGAATAAATAAAATAAAAATTAATTCTGAATAATTAAGCTTCTTAAATATTAATGCCCAATTTTCAGGCTAGTATTTAAATCTATATTAAGTTAATTTTCATATAAACTTAAATCGTATTTAAATACAGATTGATTTTTTGAGTTTTATTTTAAAAGATTTATTTAATTAAGACAAAAGTATGGTAACACTACTAAATGCAAAAAAATATCATAAAAAAAATTTTTTATTTACAAGGTGGCCTCCAAAAACAGTTGTTTGCTATTGCTTTGCCTGTTGTTGTTGCATTGGTTTAATATTGAGACCACCTTGCTAAGTTGTTCCAATGGAAACTTAAAATTAACTTAAATGTACCACATTGGTGAATTAAGTTACATTTAAGTGTTTAGTGAAGAAGAGAATTTTGTATTTAAAAATATTTTAAACATAAATGTGTTTTAATATCAATCCCAAAAATTAGGCATAAGTGATTTTATGGTCCCATGCAGATTCATGGAAGTTCAACCGTAGATATATGAGTATGACAAAATAAAAATACGTGATGACACATGATTCTCACAAAAAACATGGAAGAGGACATGCATTTATACAATCACTATATTTTTTCTCATTAAGCGCCAAAAGAACTCTAATGGCCATTTTCTCATTTGGCGGTTATCTTTTTCCCCAACGAAAAACTGCACATTAAAGAAATTTGGTTTTCCCAATGTCTCATTTGCTTCGATTTTATCGCAAAGCTCACCGGCACTCATCTGCCAGTTATTTAGTTTCCTTTTATTTGCCGTACCGATAAATTCAATCAGCTGACTCCCGATGTAATTTGAGTGGCGTTGCCAGCTTAAAACTTTGTTTTTTATCGGTATATTGAGAAACCCAAAATCGGTTACGGACAGTTTATCGGTCCAATAAATTTATGTTGACATTAAGTAACAGACAGTTTGTCAGTTCATTGAGAAAATGGCCATAAGAATAAATTGATATCTTGTATTTTAAATTTTGTAACGAACGAGTTTTGCAACTCACCAACTCATACTGAAAATATAAATATTTAAAATTCAACAACGTATTTCCTTACTATAAAATGATCTCTTGTAGAACATAGTACAGGTAAAACACAAATAAATATTTGAATAATCCGTTAAAAATTGTGTATGTATTTCTTTACTGGAGCGTATTTTTGGGGAAATTTGTTTTTTAATTTGGGGAGAACGAAAAAAGTAACTGGCAGGCCTGGTATTGACAGCTGATGTGATTTTTTTTTGCTCCTTGGATTTTGCCTATGTAGTTTGTTGGTCAAAATTTATATATTTTTCCTTTCTTCTTCTTTATTTAAAATAAGTCCGCTTGTCATTACGTTTTAAAAGTAAAAAATAATATTTTCCTTTCAAAAACAATTAATTGTTCTAAATTGTGCTTAGTTTTTATAAACATTCATTTTATAAAGCGAATGAGGCGAGTATAACAGCTATGAAATTTCCTTGTCTCAATATGATCCATTTGAATATTATCGAATTTTTTTTGTGCTATAATTTGGTTTTAAAAATATGTTCACTGTATGCATAATAAGGATGATAACAGCACATATCGTCGCTGTTTTAACTAACCGACATAACTCATGATCAAACTGACCAGATTCTGAAAATATAGCTTAAACAAATTTATGTTTCTCTCAGTTTTTCTAGATAGACGCCCATTCCAGTTGGTCGAGATGCCAGATTTTTTGCTTAAATACTTCTTACTGTTCTCAGATGTAATGTGTAAAAATCGGCCAACGGGTTCAAAGATTATGATCACATTCGTTAAATATTAATACAATTTCAAATATTGTTGCTCTAAAATAATAATTATACATGAAACTGTATTAAAATTTAAGAAATATGATCATAATCTTTGAACCCGTGGACACATTACATCTGAGAACAGTAAGAAGTATTTAACCCACACCCTCGAGTGTTGTTTTTCACTCATATGCAATATCTGTCGCCTTTGCTGTGGCCACATAGTTTGCTTCTAACCAAAGTAATAATTTACGTAACATTAATGATGTATTTATCCCGTTGGTGATCAACAACAAACCATACAAAGCTTTGTGTATTTTATATAAGCATTCACTTTATAAAACATACATTGCTTGCAATTCGCAAATATATCACAAATATTCACACTTGCCAATAGAAAATTTTGTTTCTAGTGCAAATTACGTAGAAACTTCATATGTGTGGAATACCACACATGAGGAAAACTTATGTCAGTTCTGAAATGTTTCGTTACTAAAATTACCTAATTGTACCTAATTGATGTTGTTTTCGTGTAAAAATGATTGATTTTGTGTGGTTCTTCATACAAGGGTGACTTAAAGGTTAAGCAAAAAATCTGGCATCTAGATCAACTGATGTGGGTGTATTCGAAACTTTCCCAAGTGATAGACAGGTAGATTCACATTAAAAATTAAATTGCGCGTAAAAACTTGGAATGAATTTATCAAGAAAAACTGAGAGACACGTTTATATTTTTATGCTATATTTTCAGAATCTGGTCATTTTCATCAATGATGAATGATCGTGTTGTACAGTGTTATATCACATATGGGTAATTCCATGTCAAAACGACCAAGAGTGGGACACGACCCACAGTGCTTTGTCCCCATATAACTAAGGGACATAAATAGAAGGAGTTGTCAGAAATTTGAAATTTGAAATTTGGTACACAAGCATAGAATAGCTTAGTTAAGAAAAATTTGAATTTTTGGACAAATCGGTCCAAGGACACGCCTACCTCCCATGTGTCCTGAAATGGAAAAATGTAATTTTAGCTTCAATAATGCCCACAAAACTACAAGAAATGGTCATACTAATACACACACAACTAGCAACGTATGTGCAAATTTTCACTTAAATCTGAACAAGGACTCAAGGTCCTGCCATATATCCTTTTTCTTAAAAATGTTATAACACTTCCAAAAATTATCCGATCGTAATAAAATTTGGTATGAAAATTGATATTTGTTAGATATATATGTGTGCCAAATTTGGGTAGAATCGGATGTGATATCCTATAGCATAGTATTTAAAAACAAAGTTCCTAGATTGTAATCTATTTGGGACCCATGGGCAATCATGGACCCACCAGAACAAAATTATGTTATGAGGTTAAGATTCGTTTCAAAGTTCTTTCTGCCGAATATTATTTAGATATCTTCATCTTCATGTATGGGTTTTTTGGAAGAGGGTTTATATGTAACCTATGGTTTATATTGGTATGTTACTACATATATTTTTAAGGAAGCTGGCATTAAAAGCTATTTTCGGGAGAATGATTTGTATGGGAGCTATGTTCAAAAATAGAAAGATTCCAATAAAATTTGATAAGCTGATTTTGATTGCAATAAAATTAGTTTGGTTTGGACCAAATTTAATCTTGCCGATGTAATAAGATGGTTTTTGTAAAATTATGGACCGATTCGTTCCATTTTCAATAGGCTTGGTCCTTGTACCAGTCAGAGCCTCTGTGACAAATTTCATCAAATTATCTCCGAATTTGCGATCTGTATGCACAAGGTTGCATGGACAACCAGCCGGTCGGACGGATATCGTTAGATCGACTCAGAAAGTGATACTGAACCGATCTATCGATTTATTTTGAATCATTTCTTATTATATTCCTTATTTATTTTCATTAAACTAATTTATTCATAATTTACATATGTTCATATTTTTTATTTACAATAAATCATCTTCATTACTAGATCCAACAAAATGTTGCCGCCCAACGAAACATTTGTTTCGTCATCTTTAACTCGTTCATCAACATTTTCTCTTAGTATATATTTCTCAATTTCTTCAAATAATATATTTTTTTTTGTCTTTGGATTCCTTTTTGAAGACAACAACGGATCTGAGGAAAGTATTAAATGAGTCATTAAATCGTAATGAGTGTCTCTTCGTGACGTTTTTCTTGTATGGGACAGTCTTGTTTTTCTCACGATTTTGTGGTTGGCTTCCAATGCTTCTTCGGACAAGCACCCTGAAATTTATTATAGTTATTAGTTACGTTTCATTATAATTACATTAAGCCACTTTAATACCTATTGGCAAATTAAAAAAATCAATAACATCAGCTCCATGGACTAAAATTTTGTGAACTGTGCTAGGCATATGCAATATTTTCGAACACTCCACAATAGAATTGCTCTTACTACAAACAAAGGCTGTTACCAAAAAAAAACTTCTGTCACGTAACCATCTTCAATTTAAATAAAAAATAACGGCACTAAGTCACATTTTGAAAATATTCTTTATACGATGAAAAACCAACGTCATCTGGGAATTTAGCGCCATCTTGTGTCGACAAAAAGAAACAGACACAACTGTTATACTAATTTTTTTTAATTTATCTTGTCAATTTTTCTAATTCAATAGTATATATATTTGGATTTTTTTCTTATTATGTTCCTAGTTTATTTTTTTTTAACTAATTCAATCTATGAAAGTTTGAGCAAAAATCACGAAAATAGAATTTTTTTTAAATAAATTTTTTTTAAGTTGTGGTAAAAGTTTTTCAATTTTTTTTTTTGTAGTTATTAGAAAACAGTCTAAATATTCGAAATCAGAAAAAAACCCATGGACCATATTTTTCTTTTTTTTTTTTAATATTCCATCAAAGTTAAGAAATTTTTAGAGCTTAACTAAATAATAAGCATTTTTCAAACCATTAAAAAATATGTATAGGAGCATAATTCCAGATGGTTTAGAATATAGTTAGCTGTTACAGAAAAAAATTTGAATCTCGTAATCCAAAAAATTAATTTTTTACAATTATTTTTTTGAAACAATAAAAAACCAAGGGCATTTGTGATTTCAGCGCCCTCTTATGCCGTAAAATGCAGACAAACACAAAAAATGTTTTATACATATTTTGATTTTTGTTATTTTTTATTGAATGGTATAAGTTTGAATTAATATTTCACAGTATTTGTAGTTAATTGTCTTTTAAACTCCTGAAAACTATCAAAATTTGATCAAAAATCATGAAAATAGCCATTTAAAAAAAGTTTTTTTTTTTCAAGTTGTGGTAAAATTTTTTCAATTTTTTTTTTGTAGTTATTAGAAAACAGTCTAAATATTCGAAATCAGAAAAAAACCCATAGACCATATTTTTCTTTTTTTTTTAATATTCCATCAAAGTTAGAAAATTCAAACCAATAAAAAAACACTTATGAGAAAATAAATCAATAAAAATTTTTTACAGTTAGTTCTAAATATAGTAAACTTCTACAGAAAAAAATTTCAATCTCGTGCTTTAAAAAACAACAGTTTTACAACAGTTTTCCTAAAGCATGTAAAACTCAAGTAGTTGTTTGGCCATTTTTACTATAAATTCTCAAACTTTGGCGCCCTCTAGCGCCGCCAAAAAGAGTTAAATCTTAAAAATTCTTCAAAATTCATTTTAATTATTTTGTTATCTATCGATCTGTACATTTTTAAGCACAATATAAGACTTTTTTTTTTTTTTTATTATGGGCCAAAGCACTGTGCGACCCCTTCCGATTTTAATGAAATTTGGTGGAAAGGTTCCTTTTATCTAATGGGGAACATATATGAAGGAAAAAAAATAAAAGTTTTTTTTTTCTTTTTTAATACATGATTTTTTTTTTTCTTTGGCCGTTTTGACATGGAATTACCCATATTCGTTTTGCCTTATACATTTTGAAACTTTCTGTAAATTCTAGATTTTCACTATGACAGTTTTACTTGGTTAAAGACGAATGGCATTGAATTGTGCATGCAAAGGGTGTATTAAAGTTCATATACCACAAATATTAATGACTTTTAAACACCTGTAATAAATAATGCTATAGAAAATAGAAAAAAAATTCAATAAGCAAAAAAATATTTAAACTCCTTTCATATAAGAAATATCTGAGCCAAATTTGGTTCTCCTAGCTAATATGAAAAGTGCGCTTTTGTGCCGAAACCATATTATTTAGGGAAAAAATACTTCGATTTTTTTATTTTCATTACTAGTATTTTACTTAGTTTACTAAAGTCTATTGTTTTTATCATGAAATAAAATTTTAGCAAAATAGAAAGTGAAAAAAATCATACTGCCTGCCCATATAATACCGAACAAATATTTCGTTTGTTAAACGTACATTAAAAACAAAGACAATTAAAAACAAAAACAATTTTAATGTTTTCAAGCTTAACGAACAAAATTATTGTTCAATATCGATGAACGGGCTAATTAACCATATAAGAAAATTGCTATTATATAAGAAACTTCGTTACATGCACAAAAAAAAACAAGTTAGAATGCTATATTCGGCTGTGCCGAATCTGTGATACCCTCCACCGACAGTTCGAATGTTTAAGGAGTGATATGTGATGATGTTATTATTATCTTAAACTGTAACGATTTGTTATTAATTATGGTTTTAGGCGACTAAACTGTTTTCCGGTAGTAGGGTTTATATGGGGCCTAAGGTAAATTATGGACCGATCATCACGAAATTTCACAGTGTTATTTCTAGTCCTATTATAATTTCTGTTATGATACCATTATTAATTATAGTTTTAGGTGTACTAAACTGTTTTCCGGGAGTAGGGTTTTTATGGGGCCTACGGTAAATTATGTACCGATCTTTACGAAATTTCACAGTATCATTTATAGTCCTATAAAACTGTGACGAACCAAAGTTTGCTACGCTAGCGTTATTTTTTACGGTTTAAGGCGTACTTAACTGTTTTCCGGGAGTTGTGTTTATATGGGGATTAGGGTAAATTATGGACGGATCTTCACGAAATTTTACACCGCGATTTCCAGTCAAATAAAACAAAGTTGTGCAAAATCTTATCTCATTTTGTGCCTTGTTCCACCACTTATGTTATTTTTTGCAACAAAATTATCAATTTTTTTAGGTGGTGGTTCCACATTTTGATTCATAAATCTGGTCCTACTGAACCGCTGGATTTCAATCCCAAACTGCTTAGGATACCTACAAGCAATTTGGCACCAAGTTTGTTCATTTCTTTTGAGTTGTTCGAAAGTGAGCGTGTTTTCAATAGACGGACAGACGCAAATTTTATTGCGTAATTTCGGTTTTTTTAAGTTTTTCAATAAGCTAAAGCGTTTTTGAGTTGCGCGAACATATGTGGTGCAACCTCCTTAATTTTTGAAATAACGGTATATCTCGAAAACCAAAGCCAACATAAAGAAAAAAGTTTTAACTTTCTTAAAGTAAATTTTATTGCGGAATTTCGGTTCTTTTTAGTTTTTCAATAAGCTAAAGCGTTTTTGAGTTACACGAACATATGTTGTGCAACCTCCTTAATTTTCGAAATAACGGTATATCTCGAAAACCAAAGCCAACATAAAGAGAAAAGTTTTAACTTTCTTAAAGTAAATTTTATTGCGGAATTTCGGTTCGTTTTAGTTTTTCAATAAACTAAAGCGTTTTTGAGTTACACGAACATATGTTGTGCAACCTCCTTAATTTTCGAAATAACGGTATATCTCGAAAACCAAAGCCAACATAAAGAAAAAAGTTTTAACTTTCTTAAAGTAAATTTTATTGCGTTATTTCGGTTTTTTTAGTTTTTCAATAAGCTAAAGCGTTTCAGAGTTGCGCGAACATATGTTAATCTATCTATACAATATATAATTTCTTAGTATGTCAGGATGTTTGCATGTATGTCCTATTCTTTCCGCAACTTTCTGAAGCCATCTGATGACATAGGAAGCTGAAATTTGGCACACTTGAAGTACTTTCTCTGCGGAAGATCGTAACGAAGCCATATTTTTGATTTTTGGCTTTTCAACTAGTATAACTATAAAGATCTGATAGAAAAGATGTTTTTTTTTATAATATGGGGAACTTTGGGCCCCACCCGGCACGGCTAGGCACTGTCGGATTGACCTGACAAATTAGATCATGATTTCTTACACCAAACCTCATAATTTATGCAGAGCAAACAATTAAATTTAAAAAAAAAAACATCCCATACAAGATGCGACCAGTCTTACTTAATGGGGTCTGAGATGAATAATAAAAAAGTTTCACACGGAATGACAAACTTAATATACCCTCTTCACAACTAATTGTGGTGGAGGGTATAAAAACTGCAGAGTCGAAGAAGTAGCTAAAATTTAATACCCGACATAAAAAAGTTTCTTAAAACGAAGTAACTGCAAAATTTTACAAAAGCATCGTACAAAAACAAAAACAAAATTAAAGGCAAAAGGAATAAAACCGAAATTAAAATTAAAATAAAAATAAAATGAAACAAGAAATTGCTACAATCGTCAACATTTGCTAGTGGTCCGTTTAAATTGGAAATCTTTAAAAAAAAGTAAAATATACGACCTATAAAGTACAAATTATTCTATGTGATTTGGCATTTAGTCTCATATTCTGTATTTAAAGCTTGTCTGATTTTTTTTTCATACAACAAGAATTTGTTAATTCCTCCTTATTAACCTTTAGTTGTGCTAGCCAATGAACATTCACACAACTAAAAACATACAATTTAATAATTATAAAAATACTTTAAATATTTATCTTCCCCTTTTTTAAAATTCTTGTTTCAATGTTTGTTTTTTTTTTCTTAATACCAGAATCAAAATGCTTGTCCTTCCATGTACAAGGATATGTATTATAAGGCGAATCGTTGGTCACCTGATACAGGACTATTGATTCGTTGACCCATTATGGATAAAAGCCGACATATAAATGGCAAAAACAATTACGATGATGGTGATGGTGACGATGTGCAAGCAACAACAGCAAAATCGAAAAACAATATTAAAAATATAAAATTAAAATTGGCTACAATTACAACAAAACAGTATAGTGATAATGAAGATTTTGGTTCTGGAAACGGTAGCCTTATGATTGTTGCATCACCAGCACCAGCGGCAGCAGCATTAACACTTAAAAAAACAACAACAGCAGCAGCTGTAACTGCAACAACTACTACAATAATGACAACGACAACAACAGCGGATATTAAATTTAAATTTAATTTACCATTATATTTTCCGGTTAAAAACAACAAAAATAATTATGTCAATAATAACGATGACGACGATGACGGTGATGATGATGACGACGAGGATGGTGCAGATAATGATGTTGACGTTAATGATGTCATTAATGTTAATGATGTTGTTCATGTTGCTGATGACAGTAAGTATGAAAAGTTTGACCATGATGTTGATAATGGTATTAAATTTAATAATAATTATAATCATTATACTACCATAGACTCAGGTCTTTTATATAAGTATTGAACAGCAGATCAGAATAATTATTTAAAAAAAAAACATATTATTTATTGACATTTTTCTTTGTATAAAATTTTACATATACATTGTATTTATGTATTTAGGAGAGGTTTCGTTTAAAGAAATTAAAACTTACTTTAGTTCTCATTCAGAATCAAAATAATTAAAAAATCTGTTTTGACTAAAGGCTTTTTTAACATGGATTTTACAAGATTAAGTTTTGACAGTCGCCTTATTTTTATTTGGCGTTCAGATATATTAATTTAATTTAATTCAAATTCCAATATTTTTTTTATGGTTGCTACCGATATATTGGCGATAGTTAACATTTGCCTTCTTAATTCTATTTTTTAGAATTTTCTCTAAACAAACAATTTGATTTTTAGTGGTTATTTTTTAAATAGCATTTAAATAACATTAAAAAGCAGAGCATAAAATCAAAACAGAATAATGAAATGGTTTCTTTCAACTCGTATGGCCCATTTCACCAATTCTAATTAAATATAAATTCATATAGTTTTAATTCTAATTTAATTTTTATTTGCCCTGAAAAAAGAATTTTAAACATGTATTAAATAGAGTTGGTGAAATAGGCCATTAGTGAAGATAAATGTTCTCTTTTTGTTACATCATGTATATATTTATACGTTTGAAGATCCCTGCAACTAATGCGACTAGTCCATACACGCATGTATAATAAAGCCCATAAGGGACTAAGGCTAGTGCAAAGGTAACCCAAATTTATTTATTTTTAATACATGGTATATTTAACATTCCGTTGTCCTAGGGCTGGACCATTAAACCCAGCTTTGCATTACAAAGGAGTAGTCTAAAAACTACTCCATGCTTATGAATACTGCCGGAAGATTAGTTTTCAAACTAATCTATAGAATATTCCAGAAAATTGGTTTTATAATTGTTTAAAAACAAACGCATGTCATTTAACTACAAACTCTTTTTTAGCAATGGCATGGTCCATGATTGCATTACATTAGACCATGTGGTAATTAGCCCATTTTTTCTAAACCGAATCAAGCAGCATGGATTCTTCTACTTATTTTTATTAAATATTGTGTGAGTAAATATCATATTGCTAAAAAGTTTGGGTTACTTCGAACTACAAAATCTAAAAGCGAAACCATTGCTACATTGGCTGTATGCATTCCGAAAGTTTTGACCACACCTAGTAAAAGTTCGGATAAGTCTAAGTTTAAAAGAATATAGGTAGAATGAGATACCTTTTAGCCAAACTTAAAGAAATGGCGCAGAATAATTAAGTTTTCAAATGATTTCTTTTGCATGTGAGTGACTTTTTTCCACTGATAGACTATTTTCCACGAATATGCAAAATCTTCTGTTTCCGCAAAAGTTGAGAATACTTTGTTTTCTAGCATAAATTTTATTTACATAAATTTTAAATATTTAACTTGGTTTTCACTTTTTTTAAATATAGTTCAGTTGTCGCTTCTTTTTCCTTGAATTCAAATTCAATTCGTTGTTTTTAAATCATTTTTAACATTCTGCTCGCTTGGCCTCTATTGCTTGTAGAACCAACTTGAAAAATATCCCGGACGAACCTCCAAAAATTTGAGGGATTCAGCTGCTTTTAAAACGAGCACACAGTATTTTTAATTTAGTAGGTTTAATTCAATTTAATTAACTGTTTCGTTTAGAATTTACTTATAACTTATTGTTAATTTATTAATTTTTCATTTAATATTTAGTTAAATGTTTTATTATTTTAATTCACGGCTTTGGTAGTTACCCAGTAAAAACTTCGCTTACTTTTTCAAAATGAATAGCTTCTCTCACTCATCTTGGGACATTTTGGGACATACCTTGTAAAATTCATTGGTTCTTTCAGTAGAATTGTAAGTAGTGCCTGATGTTTTTCTGATTACTCAACACATTATTTTGTAGGCGAAGTTTTTACTGGGTAAAAAAGGGTACTTAGTGTTAATGATTTCAATGTATCTTTCGGTTGCTTCGCGCACGTCTTAATATCTTGACAGCCTCTTTACTTCTCTGCTCTTTCTCGTTCATTGTCCCTATACCTAACTATTCAACGTGGATACATAACTCGTTGATGTTGTCCGCTCTACTACCTTCCCTCCCAGTTCGCTTTATAACGTACATATTACGTTTAGGTACCCCCCAAACGTAATAGGTACGTTATATAACAACCGATTCAAAATTATTTGTGTATTTAAAAAACAAGACTTTAAGTTCCAGTAGCAACGAACCAGCAATACTTTTTTTATTGAATCTTTCTGGTTGAAAATTACAATACTTATTCAAAGCTCAATACTAATTGTTGTTTAATAGCCATTTCCAATGTAACCTGCTAGGCTCAAAGTGTCGGTTCTTTTTACCCCCCGGTGACTTTCGAGCTCTATTAGATTCCGGGTGAGTTAGTCGGGATGGACCATTAGATTATCAATATATTTGACTGAATACTTCTTAATTTCTTCCTGGATGGTTGGGATGTTAAGATCTCTTTGGATAATGTCATTACGTATATACCATGGGGCTCAGACCATTTGTCGTAACTAGACTGTCTTCTTTGTAGCTTCTGGATGTTTTATGCGCATGAAGCACCCCATAATTGGACGCCATATCCGTATTGGTTTTATAATAGACTTTTATAAGAGAACTTTGTTGTCTAAGGACAAGTTTGAGTATCGACCGAGGAGCCAAAGTTGTTGATCTGCTTTAAGTTTTATAGCCGTTATTTCCGCTTCAGCATGATGAGACCAGGTCGAGCATCTATCTATTTGAATTCCCAAGTACTTTACATGATTTTGAAAGTTAAGTGAGCACATTAAGCCTTCATTTTCCATTTTTCTAGCCAGGCCTCTAGTTCATTGATGTGGGACTGTAGATGCTGCGATGAAACTTTTGGGTCCTGATTAACACTAATAAATGCTGTATCGTCTACAAACGTAGAAGTATGTGTGCTTGGGCTTGTTGGCATATCAGCTGTATATATTATATACAGTAACGGCCCTAATATCCTGCTTTGAGGGTCACCCGCAGATATTTTCTTGGGGAGGGAGTATTTGTTTTTCGATCCTACCATGCATGTTCTGCCAGTTAAATAGCTCTCAAGGAGTTTGTGAGTGTTTTGAGGAAGCATTCGTGTTTATTTAATGAGTAGTCCATCATGCCAAACTTTGTCGAATGCTTGGGAATGTCTATACACAGTGCTGAGCAATATTCCTTTCTCTCAAACGCTGATCTAATTTGGGTAACAATTCTATGCACTTGTTCGATTGTACCATGCCTTGCTCGGAATCCGAACTGATGATGCGGAATGATTGCGTGTTTATTTAGACTAGAATCGCCCGGTGGCCGGAATTCGACCACTTGACATTTACTTTCGAGAGAACCTGTGCGCAATACAATAAAAACGTACACATTTTAACTCATTAGCGTCCAATGATCCCATTTGGGATTAAATAAATAATAATTGAAAAAATGGAATAAATAAAATTTTATTTTTCTATTTATACATGTACGTGCGTGTGTTTGCAAGCAAATTTCAAACGCTTTTTAAGCCCTTTAATTTAATTAAAATTATATTTTGCATATCCATACAAAAATACCTTTTAAACGATATATGTTTCATTAAAATCAGTGGACGATAAGATGCTTAAAAATCAACGACAAAAAAATGGTTCCCGTATTTATATATAAGATAAGATAAGATATGAAGTTATACTTAAAAGGAAATATTTTGTCGAATAGCTTTGATAAGATTGATAGTAAGCTGATTGGTGTGTACGACGTAATCTGACTGAATCAGAACAATTGTATTGGTCTTCCAAGATAATGAGAAGTAGTCAACTCTTAAGATTCTTGAAGCAGACGTAGGTAAGTTTCTTATCATTGAGCCTGTGATGCGGTCAGATCCGGTAGATTTTCTAATGTTGACATTTTCTATCGCTGTTTTTACTTGAGTTAATTTAAATTTAATTGGATCGTTAACCGTATTAGGAATAATTGGACGACAGGAACAAGTATGAGCATCATATGGCGTAAACACTTTTTCCAAGTGGCTTGCAAAGACGTTTATTTCTTCATTTGTGTTTTTGGCTCGGGTGCCTTTTTCCAGTCTTAGTGTCGATTCGTGGGTTATAGAGCATTGCATGTGTCTTACAGCCATCCATAAGCTGTAATTGGAGTTTTTTGTGGCATCTAGGCTGCTTAAATAGCCATCTATTGCAGAGTCGTGTTTCTGTCTCAGTTTGTTGCGTAGAGTTGCCTGGCATAACCGTAGTTGAGCCTGGATAGTTGGGTGACGAATATTTTGCCACTGTCTTCTCAACTTCCTTTTTTGCCCAACAAGTGTTTCTATATCCATCTATGTGAATTGCGGAGCACGCTTTATTGTCTTAATTGGGGTTGAATTTCTTGCCGCAGAATCCAAAACATACGTAAATCGGTCGAAAGCTGTTTGGATGTCAGATGAATTTTTTAGGGAAATGCTCTGTGATAGATGAAAGCTCACATACATGTAATACTTCAACCAATTTGTGTTTTTGTTTGGATAGGAAATAAAGTTTTCAGTTGCGTTATCAAAATTGCCTTTTAGAATAGGGATTGAAGGTGAATGATCAGACGATAAATCATATGAGGAACTAATTAGAAATTGATCGCGCTTGATGTTTTTAATTACGGCAAAGTCGATGAGGTCTGGTAGCTTGTTGAAGTCGGTGGGCCAAAAGGCACGTTCCCCAATCGATACGACATCAAGATTATTTGCAGTGATGGTGTAATATTTGAAGCTTTTTACCTCTTGGTCTTGTAAGTCTGGAGCGCCAATACGTATGACTACTTCTAATTTAAAAGTTTCTTATTAGTAGCTGCAATTGTAGAAGAAAACGATATCTTAAAAGTAGCACAGTTTTCAAAATTTCGGCTGCTTCTACTATTTGTACCATTAAGAACATGTATTTATAGTAAAAAACTTAAATAATAACAAAAATGGAACAGGAAAAGCAGTAGAAATAGCAAAGAATGCAGTTATAAAGAGGAAGGTGATGGAGCCATAGAAGAGCAATTAAAGTAGCACAACATATAGCAATAAAGTGGCATGTGTTGAAGCACATGATGCAGAAAAATAGCAAAAGAACAAATCGAAAAAATATTTTATCCTAATCGTATTAAAAATATCTGATAGGGAAAACTGTTGTTTTACATCACAGGTTTAATATTACAAGGTTGTATGTGACATTATTTAGAATTTTATGACAATTTAAAACTGTTGTTGTTTATCCAGAGACGGCAACACATTCTTGGCTACCTTGTTTAAAAAAGTTTTATTGCGTTACTTTATATGGGAATAGTAAAATAAAAATATATTATTAAAAACTTGACTTTCTTCATATTTTTGCCCTCTCATTTGCAATCTTTTAATAATGAGCCACAGACATGAAAAAAAGCAAATGCTTTGTTTTTTTAACTACTGCTCTATTGGTTGTTTATGATTTATTAGAATTGCTTAATTTCAAACTTTATTTTTCAATAGTCAGTATTAGTTGTAATTTTTAGTTAACTATAAAACAGTTTAGTTCTTTTGCTAGTGCTACCGGATATTTATGGAAGCATTAGCTTTAAGAATAGCATTTCGATTGGTAGTAATTTTATAACTGCTTGTATATTGTTTGTTTTTGTATACAACTCAGGAAAACTTTTGTATGTGTATAAGTGTAACACAGTTATCTTAGAACCGATTTTATTAATATATTTTAAATTTTTTGTTAAAGGTAAAAAATTTTTTTACAATCAACCTGTGAGGAAAAAACTTTAGATTTTCGGAGTTTAAAATTTCTTTAAAAAAACTCAACATTTTGAAAAAACAATTTAGTATTTTCGCAGTCTATCTAGACAGATAAAACAGTATCGAATAACGAAAGCCTTTTTAATCCTTTTCTTCACTTTTATAGCACCGTGTTATATTTTTTTTGTCTGCAAATTGTTTTAATTTTTATATGAAACCTCCCCAATTTCAATTTCGCTTTACACCAATTAATTTCCATAATTTATTTTAAATCAACTACTTCTTTTTTTTATTATTTTTGAATAACAAAAATTAATAATTAATAAATATTATAAAAAAAACATACAAACAAAACAGAAAACTGGATGGGTGGACAATAACTTTAAAAAAAATAACTATTTAAAAATACGCATACACATGATTTATATAAATATTAACAAATAAATAAATAAAACATTAAAAATTAAAATAAATTGCTATAAATTTATAAAAACAAATTAAATAGGTAAAAAATCTATATACATTCATAAGTACAGTGGTGCATAAAAAATGCCTACTAACTAACAATAGTAAAAAATTTTATGTATTTTATTTAATATTCTATACACTTGGGATAGTATTTAATAATGAAAAATTATTAAAATTATAAGAGAAAAACAACACATGTACTTAATCAAAATATTAAAAACGGATTATGGAAAACAAATGTTTTTTAATAATTTTTTGGATTATATTTTAATTGATTTATTTGACTCCTAATTTTACTAATCGAATGCATTTGAGAAATTTGTATTTAAATTTTTAAAACTGTCTGCATATCCGTATTTGTATTTATGAAATATTTTTATTTTATATTTCCAAACTTCATACTTTTTTATATTTACACTTATATGTATGTATGTATGTGAGTGTATGTGTATATATGAATAATTGTTAATTTATTTTATATATTGAACAATTAGCTGTTTTGTACTGGTTTTTTAGCTTTAAAAATAAATAAATCACTTAATGTTTTTACAATACTTGTGGGCAAATAGACAATTGAAAAGAAAGATTTACGGAATAATAAAAAAGGTATATTAAATCGTTAAGCGGCCCATACTCTTGCAATAAAATTGTTCAATTTTACGTATTTTACAATTATATGTGATATTCGAGGGTGATACAATATATTGGCAACAATCAAAAGATTTTTGATTTTTATTGCACAACGAAAAGAAAGCGATATGTGTTGGCAACATTGCACAATGCTGTTTATGTTATTCCTATAGGTTATGTTCACCTTTTTATTGAATGTGTGAAACCATTGTGCGACTTATTGCATGATATAGGACAAAATGGAAATAATATGGCGAATATCATATACAATAGAATTGCAAGTGTATGGGCCGCTTTAGTTTGTGTAATTTTTATTTGTAATTTATAATGGCGTATGATTAATATTTTTGTTCGGAATTCAATATGACGTATTCGTATTGGTTCTATTACAATTAAGTAATAGCTTAAATTTGGAAATGTTCTTAATACTGATAAACTGCTTAATATTGATTAACGAGTATGGTGAAAAATATTCTAGGTTTAAGCCATATTTTCTGGTGATTTAGTAAATAATTCTTTCCGTGTATATCTTTTTATATATGTTAGATCAATATTGCAGAAATTAAAAAACGGAATGACAATCTTATATATGTATATATCCTTTCTACCAGTAATGAAGGGTATAAAGATAATTTTGCTTGAACAGAAGCAATTATATTAGATCTCAGAAACTATCTAACGATTGGCAACTAAAGGTAAATTTTAGGCGCGGAAATTGCCAACGAATCGGTTCAGAGAAGAATATTTTACAGCCACGTGCACTCTGTTTAACTTTGTATATGTTTATAAAGTCCCAATTTCTTCCGCTCTATAAATAAAGTTTAATTTATTACTGCAACTTTATTAGCTAGCTAAATACTTGCCTATACCCTTCACCACAGGTAGAAAATTTATCATTTTGTTTGTAATTCATACAATATTAATTTTAACATCTTTAACAACAAAACCCAAGTTTTGAAATATGCTTTTGTTTTGAATGTAAGTTAAGTAAAGGAATATTCCGCTCGTTTTCTAAAAACAAGCAGAAAGACCTTATAAAGTATTAATATTCTGGGATTTATCTGTCCGTCCATCAGTATTTGTGTAGTTTGTAGTATGTGAGTAGATTCCTGGTAGTGAAAATTAACAAAATTTGCTTTTTAATTACCGAGTTATAGATAAATAGCAACTTTTCTCTTCCCAAAACAATTGGTTTGACACAATAGTGCTTACACCACATTAAATAGGAGGACCAAATTTGTCTTTAATATTATTTGCATATATAAAAAGTAATAAATGTTGAATACAACCTAAATCGGTCGATTTAGTCACTCCCCCATGCCAAATTTAGGGTTTTGATAATATAGAGTTAGGGTCTATACAAAACTAGTGATAAAATTGAGCTCAAATGTTCTTCATATAAGATTAGTTTGGTTTTAAAAATCAGCAAAATTTATTTTCTATTTCATCCAAAAAAACAGTTTCTTCTTTCGATTTCTAAAATCACTTTATTATTAAAAAGTATTTCAACCAATTGATTGTTTTTTCTTTGAAGAACGGCGGTGGGCTCCTTATTACATCTTTGGTTTGTCATAATGTCAGATTCTATGCGCCCCATCTTTGCATCGTAGTCATCTTTTCCCTTGCCACCGTAATTTTGCCCTTATCAGCGTTTGCAATTGTAAAGGTAAATGGTTTTCATTTAAATTTGTCACTAAGGTACTATCCAATGCATCCCTTTTTTAAATGTGTTTGCCACTTGTAAGAACAAATATTCCATACTGTACCTATGCTCTGTTACTTAAGTGAGAACTTCTCGATTGAAAATATGTAAAAAAAAAATCATATCTTCTCGAAGAGTGAGAAAAAAGTGGGTCTGTAACTCATGTCGAAAACTAGCAAACGCTATTACGTCATTACGTATAAATGTCATAACATAACACTCGAAGCCGAAGTGACATTGCAGACGTTGAGAACGCCAGTCGCACATATCCTTGACTGCGACCAAAATTTACTGAAATTAAAAAAAAAAGTAATTAATGACGGCGGCGAAAATACAACCGTCGGCTATACCAAATAATGTGTTAAGTGCTCCTTTAATATTTGTTGTTGGCAAACGAGCTTTGAAAAAAATCCTTAATTTTATCAAAATTACACTACGTGACAAAATTTCAACAAAGTCGTGACCAAATTAATCTGACAGCTAATCATTATGTAAAATTTTCCGCTGAATCCGAATATGAAGTCAGAATTGTCAAAAGTAGAACAATTTTTGAGATATTCAAAAATAACCGTTATTTGTGTTTTTAAAAAAGATGATGTGACTGAAATGCAATTAGCTTCAAAAATTTTAAACGGGGTATGTAATTCTTTCTTTCTAGTGAAAGGTTATAAAATTTCTAAAATAACCATGGATTGCTTGTGAAGATTGGTCAATAAATGACAGAGTTCCAAGGGACAAAATTTCAAGCTTCATTGAAAATTTTATGATTTTGTTCAATTTTGCTCTATTCAAGTTATTGTTTTTAAACCAATGACTTAAAAATCCTAATGTTTTATTGCATGCGACATTAGATTATTTTAATATGTAAATTTTGCGCCCAACAAGACATTGATTGGTACAAAAATTACAAAGCTACAGAAGATTTAGTAAATTAACCCACACTTTGTCATTTTTGCACCGATCCGGATCCTATTGGGCACAAAATGTTCGTATTGAAATAGGCTAAAATTTTATTTTTTGGATATTTGCATTTCAGTCACAGCATCTTTTTTAAAAACACAAATAACGGTTATTTTGGAATATCTCAAAAACTGTTCTACTTTTGACAATTCTGACTTCATATTCAGATTCAGCGGAAAATTTTACATAAAGATTAGGTGTCAAATTCATTTGGTCAAAAAATTGTCACGTAGTGTAATTAAACAAAAGCAAAATTATTAAACAATGGAAAAATGTGCCAAGAACAAAATGTTATTGTTATTATGCTTTGCAATTTGCATTTTTTTATTGTTTTTTTAGTGTTACAATTTTTTCTCGCCCCATTATATTTCAAAGCGGAAACTTTCTCACAAACATTTTACATACACACTTTTTCTGTAAATTGGCGAGTAATTTCATTAGTTTTTTTTTTACATTTATTTCAATTACAATCTATCCTAAGATAATAAGCAATTTAAAAAAAAAAAGATATGTAAAATGACATTAATAGATGTACTCTTATAAGTACAAATCAAAGTTCAGAATCGTCTTTTGTTTCACAGTGAATAACTAACAATATTATTACAGGAACACAAATAACTTAATAGCAAATTTATAATATTACAATATATTTATATTTAGCACTGTCTTTAAGTGAAAAAAATTACTCGCCAAAAAAGTTACAGGCGCAGTTACTATTTCACATGAACAAGGAAATTTAAAATGCTTTCATTTATTTATTTTTTTTATTTTTGATATATTTTTATTTTAGTTTGGAACAATTAGGTTCCGGTTAAAAATGAAAAATAATGTCGGTCAAGTGACTCTGTGACGCTGTTTTTATTGCTCTATGGCAAGTGGCACCAGTGATGCCAAAAGTAGGGAATTTTCCTTTTTGTAGGCATTTTTTCGGAAAATTTCAGGCGTATGGGAAAAAGGGCAGATACTTTATTTTACAGCAAATATAAGGAATTTATAAAAAACAATCTATTTTCAATATATTATGTAAAAATACGTAAATATTCGTATAATTTTCATTTAAAAATTTAAATTTTTCGTATTACAAGTAGAAAGAAACCCAATAATATGAATCCTAACAGCCTGACGCAAAACCATGTACGTATATATTACAGCGCATAGAGACTGGGACCAGTAAGGTAAAGGTAATAGTAAAAACTAACTACACAAAGCAAGAGGTAGGGACCACCTACGCGCGTTTTCAATGTTGACCAACAGGTTCCTGACGTCATGAGACCAATACCAACAAGCTCAGTGATGGTACACCAAGAATACACGTATTTAAATCTTTAAAATAGCTCTCCTGAATAAAACCCTTAGGTCCCTTTCTATTTTGCGCGTCTTATATATTGGTGGGGCGGCGAATATTCGGGTTCGCATTTACGAACTATTCGCTTATTGTTGCTATTTGCAATCGCATTCGCTAAAATGTATGGGAATATTAAAAGCGAATATTAAATGAATGCAATTTCTTCTTTTGAATTAATTCTGTACCGAGAAAAAAACAATCACACCTTCTAAACTAAGAGAAATAAAAACATACAATTTCGAATATCTAAAATATTTTTAATGAAAGCTTTTAAGACTATGGGGGGCATATTTTTAAACGCAAATTTCTTTTTAATTTTTGTTCAGGAGAACTGAGCTGAACTTAA
Organism: Pollenia angustigena; assembly: GCA_930367215.1. NCBI lineage: Eukaryota > Metazoa > Arthropoda > Insecta > Diptera > Polleniidae > Pollenia > Pollenia angustigena. Next base: position 168,815,013 of record OV884059.1, on the reverse strand, counting down.
TTGAACAGGGCCTTCCTTTATATTTAGTACAGATTTTGCTAAAAAATATAAGATACTTATATTGAAAAAAAATATTTAGGTATTCTTGAACCAGCACAAAAGATGAGGAAACGAAAAATCTAGCACGCAGCTTGACGCTAGATTTAAGGATTTATAGTGGTGTTTCTGCCAAAAAAAAAAAAAAATAAATCCATCACAGTGCTATTTTTGAAATTTCATTTTTATACCCACACCACAATAGTGGAGAGGGTATTATGCATTTGTGCTGATGTGTGTAACGCCTTAAATCACTTTCTGAGTCGAACTAACGATGTCCGTCCGGCTGGCTGGCTGGCTGTCCATGTAACCTTGTGCGCAAAGTACAGGTCGCAACTTTGGAGATAATTTGATAAAATTTGGGCCATAGGTTCTTATTGGCACAAGGACCATTTTCAAGGACCTATTGAAATGGGCCGAATCGTAGGACCTCGAGGGAAGATAGTGGGAAAATTCTTCCTCTCAGAAACTATCAAACCGATTTAAATGAAATTTAAAACATGGATAGAACCATATCTTTATGGACCCAAAAGGGATGCATTTTTTAAAAAATAGGATCACGAGGGGAGATAGGGGCAATTTTTGCTTCTCAAACCGATTTTAATGGAATTTAAAACATAGATAGATCCATATCTATAGGGAAACATTAGCTATACCGTTTTTAAAAAATAGGACCACAAGGGGAGGCAGGGGGCAATTTCTGCCTCTCACAAACTTTCAAACCGTTTTTCATGAAGTTTATAAACATGGATAAATCCATATTTGCATGGAAACATAAGCATGATGTTTTTTTAAATACTGTGGTGTAGGGTATCATTAGGTCGGGCTTGACCGACTATACTTTCTTACTTGTTTTATGTGTCTTCATAATAAATGCTATACTGCCTGTTTAACGATATCGAACGTCATCGTTCGCATAGAAAATTACATTTAAAATAAAAACAAAAATCGAACATTGTTCGAAGTTTGTTTTTGTTTTTAATGTTATTTTCTAAGCGAACGATGACGTTCGATATCGTTAAACAGGCACTTAATAATAAATGTTAATAAATGCTGTAATTAGAATATGTACATAATGTTAACAAAACATGTATGTATTTGTTTGGCAGTTGCTTAAAACAATAAACTTTCAACGTAGGGAAACATTTTTTTTTGTTATAGAGAAAAAGCGATTTTTGTTTTAGACACGTAGAGATTTTTTAAAATTTCTCCTGGCATCACTGAGTGGCACCATCCTATTTAAACCACAACCTCCCTAAGTCTAAATCATAAATTTTCCGCTACAAAAAGCTTAGGTTAATCTCCCTATAGCAATTTCTATTGCCCGATGATACCTCAAATTTGGAACGCCTCTATATATTTACTAATATTAATTATACGATAAAAATATACGTAAATCAGGACGTATGATTAATGTTGATTTACTTGTGTAAATAAATGTTGCTCATACGTAAGAAGAATTTGCAATTACACAGGCATGCGAAATTATAGTTTTTGAAAATGATTTTCCCAAACTATTATTATTTGTGGTTATTGTCGTAAATGTAACGGGAAACGATATTGATATGATTCATAGCACGTCACAAATGTGACTTGGTACATTTTAACGAAGTTAGTATTTGTACGGTCTCATTTATAAGAATTCAAACAGGTTTGAAAAAGGTTTATAAAACGGACTTTCTATGAAAATTTGATTTATAAACACTTTTAAAAACCTGTTTGATTTTTTATAAATAAGAAGGAGTATTATTTAGACCAACATCTATCTGTTTTATATGAAGTTATTAAAAAAAAAAGGATTTTTTTTCTATCGCTGACTTGTGTGTGTTATTTTGTCATATGAAACTTTTTTTCTTTATTAAAATAAATGTATGGCAATTATGTAAGGAAAGCATTTTTAAAAATGTTTAATTAAAAAAATAATTAATTTTAATCATACTTTAAATTTTAATTAATTTTTTAACGTGAAACGTATGTTTATATTACATTTAATACACCAACGGTGTTGGTCAAATACACGTTGAACCAAATTTGAAGTTCGTATCACTTTTTAAAATCACATTGAAATATTTTTCAGTGTTAGTAAACTTTAAATAAAAAAAATTGTCTATTTGCTTCTAATTATATATAATCATGACTATATACCACAATTATTTGACATTTCAATGTTCAACTTAATATAATTCTATTGTAAATTACTCTTTGTTGACAAGTTATAAACCAAAGAAAAAAAATTTAATTATAAGTTATATTTTATTATTACTACTTCTACTCCACTAAATACGATATAAAAAATTCCCCTCCACAAAAAAAAAACCAATCAACTATTGTAATAAACAAATTACTTCCCAATACTCGTAGTTAAAAAAAAAAATAGTAGTAAAATATGAATACTTACTAACTGAACCCTCATACTCGTTCACTTAACAATTAGTTGGCTTTAAGTTAGTAACCATAATAATCATAAGTATTCCGTAGTTTATAAAAAGACAAATTACACACTAAACTAAAGTGAAGTGAATTAAAATACCAAAATACTGTTAGTCAAACTAGTTATTTGTGCAATTATTATTTTATTTAAAACAATTAAATAAATTAGGAACAGTAAAAATATGTTAAAATTTAAATTGCTTAAGAAAAATAATTTATAAAAAAGATAAGAAAGAATACAACTGTAGACACTTGTATATAAATGCAATTTAACTAGAAGTTATAGTTATTTAATAATAAGTTACGAGTACTTAACAAAAAAAAATTATTATTTATAAAAATATATAATTGATAACTGAAAGTATTATAAACTATTTAAGAAGAAAATAAATTATATGTTGTAAATGAGACAAGGAAAATGTTGAAAGAAAATATTAAAGAATAACAAAAAAAAAAAAAAAATACGCTGAAAATAAATAAAATGCAAACAAGAAGGAAAAATATATATAAAAAATATAAAATAGTGTTTTATTTTAAACTATAAAATTATAAACCATATGGAAGAAATTTTTAGAAGTTTAATAGTATTTGGATTTCTGCTGAACAATTTTCTGACTCTCCATATCGCAGAATAAATTTAAGAAAATTTTAGCCAGAAAAGTGGAACATATGAATTTTTAAAACACACACTCCCATGCGAAGGCTACTGTTTTGAAATGAATAACTCGCAATAAAACTTCCTATAATTACAATATTTTCGATCGCAAAGGTTGTGCCTGCATTTCAAAATGTTATCTTTCTTAATTCTCTATTAAATCAGCGAACCTAGATTTGCTTTAACTTTTTGTTTTTTAATTGCAAAACTACAATAATTTAAGGTGTGAAAGTAGGCTACGGCAATAGCCTACTAATAGCGTTTGTGTAGAAAATCATTAAAGAAAATAAAGTTCCCTGTCAGTCATCTTTCGAACACAAAAATATTACTGTTTTTATCAAACAAACAATGTTTTCACGGGTTAGAGCGAGATACTTTTTGTGCGCAAACTTTGTAAATAAAACCACTTTATATTTTGGAAAACGTTATAAAATTGTATTTATTTATTTATTAATTTAAGGGGTAATTATGTGGATTTAAGGGGTTTTGTAGTTCGTATGTACATTTAATTTAAGGTTATGTTCTTTACTGTTTTTTATTATTTTAATTATTAGTAATAAATTTTAAGCGCTCATATTTATTAACTGTCCGATAAACACTTTTGGGTTTTAAAAAAATTATAAAAACAGTTCTAACGATTTGTTTTGTGATTTAAAAACACTTTTAGGTTTCACTTGAGTTCGTACGTCTTCACGATCGGTATTTGTTTTTACTGTTTTATCTTATTAATAAGGTTGGCTGCATTTCTTCTCATCAGCTGTTGATGGGGGCGTTAATGCTGCAAGTGATGGTGCAGCGGTACCTTTTTGTTCACCGTGTGAACATTCTCCCCGCCATGATGTGCCACATGAAATAAACGGTAAATTACTCGGTAGTCGCCACATGTGAGCTACTTCTCTCAATTTCTCTTTGAAATAAAATATTAATGAGTTATTAAATGAAATAATGAATGGGTTAGTGTGTTAGGGTGTAGGGTTAGTTGCGGGTAAGTGTTAATAATGGGTTAAAAGCTATAAGTGCGAGTGAGTAAATGATATGATGGGTTAACTAGCAGTGTTAGATCAACTAGTGGGTAGAACTACAACTTTCGTTATAGGTCGAGTCAAGCTTCCTGTAGATGTCCGTAGTTCGACAACTCTTACTCTTCCTTCAGATCCTGGAAATGTTTTGATGACACGTCCCATCATCCATTCGTTCGGAGGTAAATTATCCTGCTTGATGACAACTAAATCATTTACTTCGATCTCTCTGGTAGGGTATTTCCATTTGTATCTTTTGTGCAACTCTTTGAGATATTCATCTTTCCATCTTCTACAGAAATAGTGATGTTGAATTCTCAGTTTCTGCCATCTATTGACTAAAGTAACGCTTCCGTCACTAAAATCGGGTTCAGCAGGGGTTAACAAAGGCGAACCAATCAAAAAATGACCTGGGGTTAATGGGTTTAAGTCCTGACAGTTTTCACTTGATGGACTGAGTGGTCTTGAATTTAGACATCCTTCAATCCTTGCGAGTAGGGTAGTGAATTCCTCAAAGGTGTGTTTTGAAGTTGCTGCGGATTTTTTAAGATGAGTTTTGAAGCTTTTAACGCCAGCTTCCCATAGGCCTCCCATGTGTGGAGCTCCGGGTGGAATGAAATGCCACACCAAGTCTTGAAAACTATTTGCCATAATGACAGAACTTTTAAGTTGCTTAAGGAATTCCTGCCGCTCCTTCTTGAGTAGTTGACTAGCGCCAACAAAGTTCGTGCCATTGTCAGAGTAAATTGCGGCAGGGCATCCCCGCCTCGAAAAAAATCGGGCGAAAGCAGCCATAAAAGCTTGGGTCGATAGGTCAGTAGTTGGTTCTAGGTGTATTGCCTTTGTTGCAAAACATACGAAGACACAAACGTAGCCCTTGGTGATTTTGCACGCTCGGGCCGCATAATTTTGTATGTCAAAGGGTCCTGCAAAATCTACACCTGTGTTGCAAAAGGGTCTCGATAATTGTGTACGTTCTGGAGGTAAGGCTGCCATTAATTGGGTAACTTGGCGATGTTTGTAACGTGTACATTGGGTGCATTGGTTTACTACAAATCTTATTAAATCTTTGAGCTTTGGAATCCAATAGCCCGATCTAATAATTCGTAGCATAGCCTGATTTCCTCCGTGTAAACTAATCAAATGAACGTGGTTTCTCAATAATCTTGCAAAACAGCTTTTATAGGGTAATATTATTGGGTGTCTCTCATCATACGATAAGCAACTTGACTTTGCTAAGCGACCATTTGCACGTATTATGTTCTTCGCATCTAAAAAGGGTGTTAGGGTAATAAGAGTACTTTTCCTGGGTAGTGGAATTTTCCTCTTTAAGCAATCATACTCTTCTGGGTAATAGAGTTTTTGGCAAATAACTATAAGTTTATCTTTTGTAGATTTGATCTCTTCAGCATTCAGCTGAATACTAGGGTGCTTGAACAAAACTGTCAGCCTGTTCTTGGGATCAGAATTCTGTAATCGATCAATTTGTATACATTGATGACGATTCAAATTTCTATGGGTAGAAGAGATACGATCACAAAAACGATAAACGTATGACAAAACTCGAAGAGCTCTAGACCATTTTGAGAAATCTCTTAGAATGTCTATTTGGGTTGTTACTGTATTTGCGTAACTTTGAGCAGTTTCAGCTTGAGTTATGTAGAGTTGGGTCGTACATGGCCATTTGAAAGCAGGTTCCTTTAACCATGAGGGTCCGTTCCACCATAAACTATTGTTCACTACATCATCTGCGGTTAATCCACGGCTAGCAAGATCGGCTGGATTTTCGTTAGACACGACGTGATTCCAGTTGTTTACTCCGACAGTATCTGCAATTGTTGCTACACGATGAGCGACGAACGTCTTCCAAGTTTTTGGGTGTTTGCTTAGCCAAGCTAAAACAATTGTGGAATCCGTCCAAAAATATACTTGGTGTTGGGTTAAATTGAGTTGGGTATGTACGTTATTAGCCATATTTGCTAATAAAACTGCACCACATAGCTCTAGCTTGGGTATAGAAAGCAATTTTATGGGCGCAACCCGGGTCTTAGCAAAAAGTAATGAAACCGTGTTAGGGCCATCAACGGGTGTAATTCTCACATACAAAACTGCCGAATACGCTTTTTCTGAAGCATCAGAAAACCCATGAAACTCATATTTTGCTGAGGGTGTTATTATACACCATCCATCGTGGAATACGAATTTTATTAATATTTTCGTAGGATTCTAAAAATTTCTGCCATTTTGTTAGGGTAAGTGGCTTTAGACATTCATCCCAGTCTGTGTTGTCCTGCCATATTTGTTGCATTATGATTTTTGCAGAAACAACGATTGGTGCTAACCAGCCCGACGGGTCAAAAAGACGAGCAATGTCAGACAAGACTGTGCGTTTTGTGTATGAATTTCTCTTCTCGATGGTGGGTACATTAAAGAAAAAGAAATCTTCTTTTGCATTCCATCGAATGCCAAGGGTTTTAGCATTATTTAAATCTGGAAGGGTGAGTAAATTTTCATCGAGTAAATGGTCTTTGGGTAAAATGCTTAACAATTCTGGGGTGTTTGAAATCCATTTTCTTAATGGAAATCCTGCGGATTCTAAAACATTCATAATCTCCTGTTGAACGGTTTTGGCTTCATTAACAGAATGAGATAAAACATCATCAACATACATATTATTTCTCAAAATATGAGATGCTATTGGGTGGGTTACTTCAACGTATTTTGCCAATTCGAGAAGGGTTCTAATTGCAAGGTAGGGTGCGCAATTTATTCCGAATGTGACCGTTTGAAGTTCATAGTCCTTTATGGGTTCATTAACGCTTTTACGAAATAAAATTCGCTGAAATGGGGTTTGGGTAGGATTCAATAAGATCTGCCTGTACATTTTCGTAATATCGGCGTTAAAAACGATCTTATAAAAGCGCCATTTTAAGATTAGCATAACTAAATCTTGTTGTAGGGTAGGACCAGTGTATAACGTATCATTTAAGCTGTTACCGTTCGAAGTTTTGATGGAAGCATTAAAAACAACTCGAACTTTTGTCGTAATACGATCGGGTTTAATAACAGCATGATGGGGTAAATAATAGTAAGTCGTTGAAGAAGTATTTGGGTTAAAAGTAACGGGTTTCATATGACCTAAATCAATATATTCTTGAAGAACGTTATCATATTCATTTTTTAATGTTGGCTTTTTCATCAGATTCTTCTCATTTCTTAAATACTGTGCCATAGCTATATGACGTGAGTTTCCTATCTCTAAGGGTGGGGTTCGAAATGGAAGATCTACTTGATAACGACCATTGGGTAAGTGTTGGGTAACTACCATATCTTCACATATACTTTCTTCAATTGACTTAATGGGTTTTTGTGGGATTTCTTCAATTTCCCAAAATTTTGTTAAGCTTTTATTAAGTGTAACTGCGCTGAAATATGAAACTATGTGTTGGGTTCGGTGATTCTCTTCAACGGGTCCAGTCAAGATCCAACCAAATTCGGTATCTTGAGCTATAAGTGTGTTAAGAATGTTCTTCTTAACGCCAGATTTTAAAATTTGAGGGTAGAAATCACTTCCTATAATGAAGTCGATAGGCCTACTTTCATAGAAACTAGGATCGGCTAACTGAACATTTTGTAAGTCTTTGATAATATTTGGGTTTATATTATGGGTGGGTAGTGTTCTAGTTAACGTTTTAACTACTATCGCTTGGATTTCTATACAAAAATCTTTTTGGGTATTGGACCTTAGAGTTACATCACACATTTTATTTGATCGAGCTGAGACAACTTCGTTCAAACCAGATATTTCAGCTATTATGGGTTTTGTGGGTAATCGTAATTTACGTCTAAATTGATCAGAAATAAACGAGAAATCAGATGCAGGGTCTATGAGTGCTCGCGCTGGGAACAGAGAACCATGAACTTCGACATTTTAAACTGCTGTACCTAAAAGGTTCTTCCGAGTATCCAATGCAGTCTGAGTTTGGGTAGAAAACGTTTGAGCCGCATTCTCTGATGTCGTCGGTTGTTCTTCTGATGGACTTGGGTTTGATGTGGGTCTGTGAAGAAGTGAGTTGTGTCGCCCTCCACAGTATCTGCAAGTGAATGAACTATTGCATTCTTTTATGCCGTGAGAAATAGCCAAACAATTATAGCAGCAGCCATTATTTTTAACAAAATTTATCCTTTCTGTTACTCCCATGGACGTAAAAGTAGGACAATCTCTCAAAGTGTGATTTAAATTACAAACTTTGCATATTGAGCCATTTGGCTTACTAATGATTTGGGTTCGGGTAGGGTTTGAGAGTTTTTGTTCGGGTTGAGGTTTTCTCTTGGCACGGGTATCTTTTTTGGGTTCTTGGGTTACAGTATTAACAAATGTGTTGCCTTTTCGTTCATTTTGGTTTTTGTTCTCAAAATTCTGTTTATTTCTTGGGTACGGGTTAACATTCTTGATATCATTAACAGATTCAAGACCTTTGTACTTATTTGTCAAAAATACATCCATTTCAGTCCAAGAGGGTACATTGGAACTGCTTGAAAGAGTTCTTTCGAAATCTTCCAGGGTTTCTTTGGGTAATTTGGATGAGCATAAATAGACAAATATTGGATCCCAGTTATCCGTATCTATATCCAGTGTATTCAAATTTGAAATACAACTGTTTATTTTTCTTTGTAACTTACGAATAGCTATACCGCATTGGACATTAACAAAGGGTAAATTAAATAACGTTTTTAATTGAGCATTAATTTGCATACGTTAATTCTCATATTGAGAAGTAAGTTGTGTCCAAGCAATAATAAAGCCATCGTTTGTTAAGGGTGCACTATCAACTATTTCTTTGGCCTCCCCCCGGGTCTTTTGTTTAAGGTAAAACAATTTTTCTACTCCACTAAGGCGAGTATTATTACCATAAATGGCCTTGAACATGTCTCTAAAAGACGTCCAATTTCGGTAATCGCCATTAAAGTCTTGCATATCGCAAGGTGGAACACTAAAAGATGTGGTGGGTGTAGGGTGGGTAGAGGGAGTAGAAGGGGAATTTTTAATGGTTTCTTGTCGGGCTGCTTCTTCGAGTGCCGCATCTATAGAGACGATTCGAGATCTGAAAAGAGTTTTCGCCTTTATATATTCCCGGGTAATTTCATCCAAATTTATTGTTGCTGCTTTTTCTGGGTCTTCTAGGATTCTTCTAGATTCTCGAATCCATTCGTATCGGGTACCAATTTTGTTCCAAATTTCCTCCAGCTCACGTTTTTGGTACCGAATGGCGGATAGGGTAAGGTATTCATCAACCGTTCTTTTGTATTCGTTCTCAAACGACGCCAAATCCAATTGGATATAGCGAAAGAAACCAGCGGCCATAGCTTTTAATGAGGACATTTTGCAAAAAATGTGTTAATTCTCAATAAAATTTGGGTAAAGGGTAAAAATTTAAGAAAATAGTTGATTTGTGTTATGTGTACTAACGTAAAAATTTCCTATTGGGGTGTTTTTACACTATAAAGTATATTGCGCTACAGTAAAAAACGTCAATATTAGTTCTTTAAAACACTAAGTAAAAACCAGATGAAATACTTTAAATGGGTGGGTAATTGATCGGGTGGGTATATAGGTAGGTAGGTAGAAAGGCCGGTGTGAAGTTTCCTTCACACCTTCACCCAGAGACCAATATGGTCCATTGTGACGCCTTAATTAGAGGTAGCCAAGAAGGCATAAGTAGGTGAAATAAGCAGCAGAAGCATAAGACAGATCCGAAAGATGGGTAGAAAAGAAAGGAAGGAAAAGAAGGTAAAGGACCAACCCCGAGAGAAATCCCTTAAACCAAATCCGCCCTACGAGCGGTTAGCACCCAGTCTCCCCTCGCGCAGCCAGGCCATCCCCATTACGAATCCTATCAGATTCTCGAGTCCGCAACCCGAGACATCCCCTAATTCGCCCAGGAATCTACTGCCCAGCCACCTCAACCTGCTACCCTGCAGCCTGGGACAGTGGCACAGAAGGTGCTCAACTGACTCCAACTCCTCAGGGTCCTCGCACAACCTGCATATATCCGACAAGTCGGATCCCATCCTCACCGCCATCCTGCCTATCATACAGTGGCCCGTGATAATTCCTATCATGGTCCTAACGCAGACCCTGCTCCTGCCCAACAGCGACACCGAATCGGACTTCCTAAGCACCGGCCACAGTGTCCGCGATACCCGACAGTCCGTTCGGCTCCCCCAGGCCCGATTGGTCACGCTCGTTATCCATTCCCTAATTCTACTAAAATAGAAGCCCAATGGAGGCCTAACCGCCTCCACACAGTCAGGATCCTCCAACTCTGAGCCCTGTCTTGCCAACTCATCAGCAATCTCGTTGCCGCCTATATCGCAATGACCCGGCACCCAGCATAACCTTAGCAGATACTCCCCTAAGGCTCCCCTCAGAGCCCTCCTACACTCATCAACCAGCTTGGAGTTCACATAACAGCCCCTTACGGCCATAAGAGCCGCCTGGCTGTCCACGTATATAGTGACCTCCGAGCCCCTATCAATGTTGTCCCTCATCAGTTCCACGGCTCTCCAGACCCCCAGAACCTCCGCCTGAAAAACACTGCAGTCGCCACGGGTGGGTATATAAAAACTGGTTTTTTTCTTTTTAATTGTTTTAAAAAGAGTGTAAAATTTATTAATTTTCAATAAAATTATATAAGGAAATTTTTTGCAAGTTGTAAATAAATCAACTTACCGACCTCGCTAGTGTGTAGGGTACTAACGTCTATATATGTATGTATGTGGGTGTGTATTTTTTCCCTGCAAATAATAGGACCAGTCCAAACACGCGTGTAAAGAGTAGTCCACAAGGGACCAGGACTAGTCCACAAGTAACCCAAACGTATGGAAAAAACCTGGTCTATTTAACATTACGATGTCCTAGGAGAGGACCATATAACCCACCTTTGGACCACTAAGGAGTAGTTTTAAAACTACTCCATGGTATATAACCCACCTTTGGACCAGTAAGGAGTAGTTTTAAAACTACTCCATGGTATACTCAAGAGGATTAGTTTTGAAGTCGTTTAAACACGAAAGCATGTCGTTAAAAAACGAAGACATGTCGTCTCACTACAAACACTTTTTAACAATGGCATGGTCCATGCTTGCATTACATCGGACTAGTCCATGGAGTAGTCCATTTTATCAAAATGGGTCAGGTGGTCCAATTTTATTTGCAGGGTTACTTGTCGATTCCTCTTTGTGTCGATCTTCCCGCTATGAGTTGTCGGACAAGTACTGTGTTGTTGTTGTTATTTATGTTAGTAAATATTTTATGTTTTGAAAAGTTGAATTTATATGTAAATAAATGTTTGTGTGTTTAATTGTATTAAATTTATTTTTGCAAAAAAGAAAAAAAACTGTGTGTTAAATGTATGTGAAATTTTGTTTAAATTTTTAATAAATATGTATATTTATATTTTCTCAAATCGCAATTTGGGTTTTTAATAATATTTATTTTATTGTAAATATATTTTTCAAAACAAAAAACTATGCTATGTAAGATTAACTTGCTTTCAGCTTCACTGTCACTTGTTTTCAACTTTGTGTTGTGTTTTAAATCTTTGTTTATATATTTGTTATTGTTAAAACCTTTGTATTTTTGTATGCTTCTTTTCACAAAATTTTTTTAATTTCTACTTTGTTAATTTTTTAAACAATTTTTAAGGGTGGGTAATATTTTAATAATTTTACTTTCTTAACTATGTGTGTGTTGTGTGTGGACTGTATATAGTTTTGCGCTTTTTTGCGATTTTGTAATTTTATTTTTATGTAATTTTTGCAAATCACTTTATTTTTTTGGATGTTTTTGTGTTTTTTAAGTGACACTGTTTCACTCTCACTTTCAAGGTTCGATAGGACCAAATGTTTTCACGGGTTAGAGCGAGATACTTTTTGTGCGCAAACTTTGTAAATAAAACCACTTTATATTTTGGAAAACGTTATAAAATTGTATTTATTTATTTATTAATTTAATGGGTAAAATTATGTGGATTTAAGGGGTTTTGTAGTTCGTATGTACATTTAATTTAAGGTTATGTTCTTTACTGTTTTTTATTATTTTAATTATTAGTAATAAATTTTAAGCGCTCATATTTATTAACTGTCCGATAAACACTTTTGGGTTTTAATAAAAATGATAAAAACAGTTCTAACGATTTGTTTTGTGATTTAAAAACACTTTTAGGTTTCACTTGAGTTCGTACGTCTTCACGATCGGTATTTGTTTTTACTGTTTTATCTTATTAATAAGGTTGGCTGCATTTCTTCTCATCAGCTGTTGATGGGGGCGTTAATGCTGCAAGTGATGGTGCAGCGGTACCTTTTTGTTCACCGTGTGAACAACAAAATATGTGAACATTTAATTCCGTTCGGGTTTTTTTGAAAATCCACAAACTCCAATGTGTTCGGTTCGGCTCATTAATGTTCGTCCCTTTTGACTGGTAAACAAAAACCAAACATTTGTTACAAAAACAAAATACACACACGAAAAAAACATTATAGAACATTAAAATATAATGTTTGTCTACAGTATCACTACAATTGTTCTGTTTTTTAACGAGGAACCGCACATTATATAATGCTCGGTTCTTTCTTGAAAATAGCTACGAACGGTATTAAGGGTTGTGTATGTCTACACAATCACTATAAAAATATATATCGTTCCATTGTGTGTGAGCCGAACGTTAAATAATGTACTGTTTATTTTCGTACACTGCTTATAACACTACATTTTTTATTCATTAATTGATATAGAATTGATAGAAAGAAACAGTTAATGCTAGAAAGAGCAAACTATAAAAAATGTAAACAAAGTTTTCTGGTTTTTTTCTCTTGTTAGGGTTTTGTTTCAGGGATGGCGTTGAGAATTTTTAAAATTGTACCAACAACCTTTAAAAATTGTACTTTTTTACCCCAATTGTACTTAAAGATTTTTTAGTTGAAATTAATTTTATTTATGTTCTTAAAAAACTCCACAAAACTGTATTATAAATCTTGGTTTAAAAAGTATCAACAAAAAAGTACAATTGAAACAACTTAGCCATCCCTGTTCTGTTAATTTTATTAACCCATTTCGTCCCAGCGATTTTTTTCGAGTAACTTTATAAAACTTGGTGGTTAATAGATAATTTGGGACTAGAAAACACGAATCTGAATGGTGTTCGATTAATGGAACATTAGGCACTATTTAGCATTTTTATTTTATTGCTCCTATAGATTGTAAATATAGAAAACCTAAATTATTTATATACTAAAACTAATTCATTTTATTTTATTAAAGAAAAATAGAACAAGGAATTTTTTTAAATTAAAAATATACAGTTGTGCCTCGATTATCCGACTCGCACATGACGGGGATGAGCATTGCTAATTGAAAAATGATTAATAGATAAATCGGGTGATTCACCGTGAAGTTTAAGTTCTAATGTAAAATAAAACACATAAATTTGAAAGTGAACTTGAAATTTTCACTATCGGTTGAAAGAATAATTTATGGCATAAACTGTATAAAAATGATATCATGGAAATGTTGGCCATGACTTCGTCTGACGTGGTCCATCCGGAAGATCCAATTTCGGGCGACTCATTCGAGCATAGCGACTGGTATCTCGCGAGTAATGTTAGTTCCAAAGCTTCAATCGTAGCTGTCATATTCCTGAAGACAGTCATTACATATCCCCAGAGAAAATGGTCTAAGGTGTGATATCGAAAGATCGAGGTGGAAAATTTTCCATAGAAAAACATGAAATTAAGTGCTTGCCAAAATGTATGGATCGTAGCGCCGTCTTATTGAAACCAGATCTCACTGAGATCATGCGCTTGATTTTCAAGTAGCTATACTGGTGCTGTTCCATTTACCATTTTGGCAAAAGTAAGGGAATCGCGTTTGGCAGAGTCTGGTATGGTGCACTCTTGTCAAAATTTATTGCATTTTGTGTCGGTAATAAATTCTCTCGATTTATGTATATTGAGTTTTATCAGAGGTCACACTAAACGAGTTGTTTTAGATAGGCTTTCGTCAAACGAATTCAAAATTTATTGAGTGGTGCCGCAAGGCTCCGTTCTTTCTCCTACTATTTATATTTCTTATTTTTCTAAATGACCTCCTATGTCAAACTTCCAACCATATCTACTCTTTTGCAAATGACAGCAACCTTTGGCATTCGTAATCATTTGTTTATAGACCAAACGTATCCGATGTTTGTGCTATGCATCAGAACATGAATGATACGCTTGGCCGACACCGAAAACCATACGTTTGTGTTTTCTCAAGAGCCCATTCTTTTGTGGTCGATTGGCCGGTAAACCATACAATGCATTACAAGTAAAATTCTTTTTTGTGCCGGACTGTTCGTATGTGGAATAACCTTTCCTCTCACTGTCAACATGAATAAATTCAAGTCGAAAAATTATGCTAAAATTAATGTTTTTTCTTTCCCTTGTTATACAAGGGAGGGGTGAAGTGGAAAAGAACTTTTATTTTTATATTTGTAGCTTACCTCTTACCATATATAATTGTTTAATAAAATTAGTTCTTTGTTTTACCTAAAAAGAGTAAAAAAATTACAAAAAAACGTAAATTTTACTATTCGAAAAATCGAACATTGGGACGATATAGGTTAAATGTTGCCAACTTTTTGTTTGTGAGAAACCTAAAACAAAAAGCGGTAAATCGCTGAATTTGCCCATAAACCGCTGACTCAGCAACACTTTTAATATTTCAAGCTTGAAATGTCAATTTTAAGTTGAACAATTTGACATTTTTTTGACAAACTTCATTTTTTATCGATAGCTTTAGTAAAATTTTTGACAGTTTGTCCTTTATCTTAATACAGCTGAACCTTTCGCACTTCGTAAATTTTTCTATTACTTTATATTTGCACTGTTCACAAAAACTTAAACAATGCATTAAAAATGTAGTGTCATAAGGGCTTTAAGCGCTTGCCAATTTAAAGCATAATTCCTCTGTCGCAAGTGAAGACAAATTGCTCTACACTATTCTTTCTTTGGACTTACATACATATACATATGTACATATTAATTATACCAAATTCAGACGATGATTTAAAAACTACGTTTTATTTTAAACTCCCTTTAAAAGTTGCTTCCAAGAACACAACAGATTCATGTTTTAGGGTTGGGGTTTTCCCCGTAACCGGTTAATACTCTTTACATGCTTATTTGTTAAAACAAACAATTTGTATGCTCTGTGTTTTCTATTACAAAGTGGTGTTTGAAATTGAAATTGAAATAAAATATGCACCCTTATTCTATTTGGCGCCGTCAACAGTAAACAACGCTGTTTTTAATGTTTTCTTTGTATTCCCGTTGGCAATATTGCCATATTTCGATGACTGTTAACATATGTTAGGCATTTTCTAAGAAAAATTGGCGTTGCTGTTGCCTTTGATTTTGTCGTCGGCATTTTTAGTGTTGTCTTGTGTTGCTTTGTGTTGTGTTTTAAAAATGTTACGTTATGGTTGGCTGCAATTTTAATTTCTACGGCTGTTTTGATATTTTTCTTCATTTGTGTTATGTTTTGATATATTTTTTGTGGAAATAATTGAACAAATTTAAATAACAACTAAATGTCAGTTCGAACCGCTAGTGGAAGAGCTTGTAAAAAATCCATCACTAGTCAGAGGATTTTGCAGGGTCTCTTTTCCTAATAAATTAAATATCCCTTGCGATTAAAGTATAGATTGTGGTCTTGTTTTTTTTTTTTGAGCTCAAATTTTGATGTGGGTTCCGTCCACACAGCCACTTCACCTGGAAATGCTGCTTTTCAAAGAAGTGAAACATTAGTTTATCCATTGATTCAATCTTAGTTTTATTTAATCAGGATTGAATATGGATAATTCAAGTATTATGCGATTGAAAATCCGCACTTGAATCAATCTTTCTGTACTTGATTTAAGAAAATCCGTACTTACCGTTTCTCATTATTATTACCGCTACGAATTGATTTGAGTAAGGATGCATTGATTTTTCTTTTGAGTACAGAAGAATAAAACAAAATTTTACATGAGACACAACAACACGCAATTTTAGGTAAATTTTTTTTGGAGCTTTTTTAATTTTTTCGTTGTGGTGTTTTTACATTATAAGTTAAATGAAAAATTATCCGAATATCAAGAAATATATAATGGACTATTTTTATTGGCTCCACGAAAAGCCACCCAAAGAAATAACGCCCAAACGAGAAATTAAATATTCCCCAATTTTTTTTCATACATTTTTATTGTATTTCACCAATTTTATTGGTCCGTTTTTAATTTTTTTTGGGAATTATTTCATTCCGCATTTGAGGTTTTCAAATTATGAAATAATCTCCAATGAAATAACACCCAACAAATTTTTAAAATTCGGGGCTTGTTTCATAGCGTGTTTAGTTTGGGTTTTATTTCATTTTTTATTCGGGGGTTATTTCACTTTTGCATGTTGAGTTGAGTTGTTGTAAATCATAAAATATTTTTTTCAGATGTGTATCGAAGTTCGGACGCTTTACATCATCTCGTGTTAATATTTAAAAAAATGGAATTCGAAATTGTTGGTGGAAAACGAAGAAATAGCAATTTGCTATATTCTTTCAGGGAAAAACAATTATATTTAAACAGTGGAGGTAGTTGTGTAAAGGCCAAACGTAAAAGGCAAATTGTCTTCCGAACTGCAAAAATAGAGCAGGGTTACAAGGATCTAAGGGCGGGAAAAATAGCAATATTTTTGAACCCCATATATCTTTATTATGAAGAAGACGCCTGCGGGCCTCTTTGCTTTGGTCCATATTGACTTCATGAAATCCTTGGTGAAACTGACTCTCTTATGAATTTTGGGCATAATTTCATTTTTGTTGCTGATGGGGTTTATTTCATTGGGGGTTATTTTATTTTCATCATTGGGTGTTATTTCATATGAAATAACTTGGGGGCTGTTTCGTTTTTGGGGTTTATTTCATTTATTTTTCGATGTTATTTCATTCACTGCTTTTGGGTGTTATTTTCTTTTTTTTTTGGGGTTTATTTAATTGGGGGTTATTTCCTGTGCGTTACTTCATTGGGGGCTTTTCGTGGAGCCTTTTTATTAACTAATATTTAATGAAAATTTTAAGAAATGAAAACTTACCCAACACAATTTTATATAAATCTTGGGATTTTATGTTTCGGGCATATGAACCCAACCCACATTTTCTAATTTAATTGTTTTTGTTTTTTAAATTCGTTAGAAATGTCGAGGTAATTTTCATAATATAGAACTACCCCAAATTTAGGGTCATATTTCATTCTATTTTAAGGGTTTTTTTAATTTTTTGCGGTAATTTTTCATTAAAAAAATGGGTGAATTTTTGCTGCGGTATATAAAAAAATGTATCAGTAAACAACAAAGGAGAAGATTATTTAACCGAATGCTATGTAAACACTTTTAGCCAACATTTAATTTCTCAGAAACTACTTCAGAACTTAGTCCGTGATAAACCCCAAGTTTTTGGTATGAAAGTGCGCTACCAGATGGTTCTAAAATAAACCAACCACTGCCAAGCGCATCATATGAAGCGTATCTCTTTTGTATTGTTCTTTATAAACTTAAGCCCGTTAGTGCGCGGCAGTTTGAATATGTATTTATCGGAAAGTCTAGCTTATCTCCTTGTCAGTCAGCAAATTTGAGCAGACTATTTCTACCAGAGGTGAAGATATACATACCGCTTTTTACAAAAAAGGGACCGAATATTTTCTTAATTGAAGTGGTGCACATACATAACGAGAAGTCGAGTTTTTGCATAACCATAATTAGGGAAATTCATTTGCGATTGATGCCTAATTTAACTGTTTTGTAATTCTTGGGTCAATACAATCGTAATTTATTTCTCAACTCATTTTTTTCATGTTGATGTTACAGCATCGATTTTAATTTATTCTAAACAGAAATGGAAACAATTATTTGGTGAAAAGATAAGATCAAATTTTTCCCATAACATAAAAAATAATATTTATATATACAGGGGTGTCATGGAAATCGAAAACGTAAAACGAAGGAATTTTAAGAGTCGTTTTTCAATAAGATTTATGTAACAAAAAAATTTTATGACAATTATTACACAAATACTGCTCTTTTAAATAGAATTGTTTAACAAAATTTGGAAAAATTAGATTAAAAGTATAATAAAAAGAACTCCTAAATTCTTTCGCTTTACGTTTTCGATTTCCATGACACCCCTGAATAACTCAAAATTATAATTAACTCAAAATTTGTATTTATTCAATTTTTGAAAAAGCTCTATTTATCGTTCCCCTGTAAAAACTTCAAAAATTGTCTTGCATATGCTTTTACTATTAAATAAAAAATTTGTTTGAATTCTTGAAAAAAGTACGTGAGAAATAAACATGTAAATAAAGTTGACACTAGATAATCAATTACAGTAAATTTTGATCCACCAATACAATTGGTTAAAAGATTGATGTTTGACTATAGACTGCCAGCCGTTACAGTGGCGGAAGTATTTCTGAAGATAAAATATGGATGTTCTCGAAACATGTAAATCGACCTGAATTCGAGCCCTAGTCCAGAGAAGAATAAAAAATTATCCATAAATTTTTATTTATTTCATGTTGTAAAAATCCTTCCTCCAATAAAATAATTTAATGTAAATTAAGTTTGATGAACTTAATCTAAAGACCTGCACGAGTGTATCAGTAAGTATTGTTGAAACAGATACACCAGATATATATCTGTAACTACTGATATAAATGAGAGAATGAGTGTAACTGATATTGTATGGTTTTGCTTTTGCTCACTCACCATATCTTAAAAACAAAAACAGATGCTTATGGTTTTGGATAAAGTGTGTCATAACATTTTTTTTTTTTTTTTTTTTGCTTACAAATATCTGTTGTCACCATAAGTATTTCTACAATATCTGTGGTAATCTGTTGTATTTTTAAATATTGTTGGCGAGTTGATAAAAATAAGACAGTTTGTAAAAATTTGTATAAGATCTCATCCAGGGGTGCCAGATGGTTTAAGTAAAAAATTGGCATATTTTCAAAAACAATTTGGAAATCAAATTATGAAAAAAACGGCAAATTAAAATTACTGTTTTAAACGCAATTAAACATATTTTTAATGACAAAAACAACAAAGCCATTAACCATTAAAACCATTAACCATTTCATAATGCTTTAAAAAAAATAAATAAAAAATAATGTTTTATAAATAAATTTTATTTAATTAAAAAAATACGAGGTATCTGATAGCAGATTTATATTTTCAAACTTAAATAAAAAATTTAATAATTGACACAAAGTTTTATTAAAGGCATTGAACGGTAGAATGGAAATGCGGATTTTATTTTGTATTGTGTCGACTTGAACACACTGTTCAAAACGGAGCGTTGTTTTTCGAGAATTTAAAAAAATAAATGACCCAATTTTCTCATGCGTGGATAAGGCACACCAAACATTTACCCTGGGGCAATGTAAAGGCATTTGATGTTTCAATCGAGGGTTTTAGGTTCTTGGAGACCAGAAACGGCAGATTGTTTGTTGACGTGGCTATTTAAGTGAAAATGAACTTTGAACAAATTTGTCGACGAGCAATTACGTAAGAATCATTACCCTTAAAAAATGTCTCCTCAGCGAACGCGCGATGCTCACTCGACTACTGTGACTGACAAATTCTCCCAATCGATAATTCCAACGGCGCCAACCTCCCTCCGCACCGTTTATTACTTTATGAAATAATCGCATTTAAAAATATAATTTTGCCACCAGACACCCTTTATATGAATAGATTTTACTTAAGGGTAAATTGCAGGGACCGTTAATAAGAGTGATCCATACAATTTTAGCTTGAAAACTCTCCATATTAGAGTCAGCGGAGTCCTATACTGTCTTATACCAATAGGTTCGTCTCTTTAAGAACCTATGGTGATCTAGAATAAACGATCTTAACTCCACACTTAAAAATAATTTTTCAACGAAAAAATAAAAGTAGGTATTGATGAACTCTTAAAAAGAGAGTTTTATTTGGCAGTCATAAAATTGTCGGCCTAATTTAATGACTTTTTAATGACAATTAGTTTAATTGCAGTGCAAGCTGATTAGATAACACTGCATTACAAATTGTAGTGATCCGACCAGCTACAAGCTTTGGGTGTCCATGTACAAAAAACTAATTTAATTAAATGTCGGTTAAAATCAAACTCCTGAAATGAGTTTTAATTTATGACGGCTTAATAAATCTCTTTTTTTAAGAGTTAAATTCGACCTTTTATGTTTACGTTGAAAAATAGCTGTTTTATATGGACTTTTTTGTTTTTATTCCAAAAATAACTCATGGACTAAAAATAATTACTTTTATTATATTTTGTAAAGGTTACGAGAAAAATTCCTTTATTTTCGGAATCTTTAACCATTTTTGGTTATTGATAACCTAAGTAATTTTTTGTTTACAAATATCTATTGAAAAAAATTATTTATTTTTCTTGTTACAATTCTTAGGTCAAGTTAAACATATGTACCGCATTTCCTTTAAGCTTCTCATATGAAGTTGTATTTTTTTCAAAATGTGTTTGTTGGGTTAGACACAATACAAACACTGCATATATAAAATAAATATGTATAACCATTTTTTCCTTAAGTATAAGCGCTTAATTAATAAAAGTTGTCTCTTTGTGTAACAAGTTACCCAAAATTAATAATTTGTATAAAACAAACCAAAAATTACAGTGCTGTAAGTGTTTATAAAAAAAAATGCACTTTGATAATTTAGAGGAAAAAAATCGTCAAAATGCAGATTTATCGGTAAATATGGTAGGCCTGATCACAACGCTTCCTGCTAGTTTTTATTTTTTACAAACACAAAGTATGTACACGTGTTCAGTTCTTTCAGTATTTTTTTTTTTTTTTTTTTTAATAATATTTGTCTACTTGGCACTTGAACGAAGAAAACGCAACCTTTAAATTTTATGAAAGAATTTTTTTACACAAACAAAATACATATCGGTACCGAAAATTTCAAAAATGTTTGCCCTACAAAAAAACAAGCAACACATTTTGTTCTTGTAAAGTTTTTTTGCTTGTTTTTTTTTTGTGCTCGAAACACATCACGCAAAAATTATTGAAAAATAACTGTTCATGTGTACATATTTTGTTTTTGTAAAAAATTATTTTTTTACCAGCCAAAGGGATGCTCTTTTGCGTTGAAAAATAATTGAAAATAACGGTATCGTACAATAAGTAACTTATTCTATTCCATCAGTATCCACTAGTATCTCTTTCGCGGAACAGATATTAGCAGATATGATACTCTCTTTCGCTTTTTTATCAACTTACATCCACTCTTTTACAAATCATATCAAAATCAACTTATTTCAGAAACACAAGAGCACTCATCCATACGCATCCACTTTAGAAAAAACACAGAAACAGATATAAACAGATGTATCTGTGCAGGTCTCTAACTTAATCCTGCTTTAAAAATGTTTAATTAAACCATGAACAGTTCAATAAACCACAGATGAAATGCCTGTTGAACGATTTCGAACGTTAACTTTCGTGTTGAATTTTGTATGGAAAATATTTTTAAGGCTGAAAATATGTTTACACAAATTTGCTATGCGAGCGTTAACTTTCGAAATAGTTGAACTGGCTTGAATACTTGAATACATTTTGAATTTATTTTTTTTTTAGTACAAAATATTCAGTATCAATCAAAAACATTTTGCAAATTCCAAAAAAAAAAAAAAAAAAATACTTATTATTTTCAATAATTTGTATTTTGGTTATTTTTATTGAACTGTTTATGGTTTTTAATCCAAATTTTGATGTATATGTATGTATTTTTAATTAGGCTAAAGTTCATCAAATTTAATTTTCATAAAATTATTTTTATGAAGAAAGGAATTTGACAACTTGAAAATAATTAAAATTTATTGTGAATTTGTTATTCTTGACTGCCGCGGGGCTCGAAGCCAGTCTTTCACGGACAGGTTACCCTTACATGTTTCAATTGTAACCACTCAATCTCTTCAGGAGATTTTGCCGTTTATCACGACTGACGACTGCTGGCAGTCAATAGTCAACTTTTTAAGAACTCTCTTCCCGTGACTTTTAATATAAACCAATAGTCAGACCGGAGTCTTGATTCGAAGGGCAAATGACTACCGTGGTACTAGTTAGGTCTCTGATCAGCAGCGATCTGAAGAAATATGTCAATATATCAATTAACACAACAAGATGGCATATCCTTCAAATATTTTCAGATACCCTTGGGGGATTTAGGAGCATATAAAAATCCTAAATGTTAATCCCACTGTATTGTGACTTCAGGTCGAAAATAAATTTGTGAAAGAGCACCATTGTCATGAAATCTAACACCATATCATCATTATACTCCTGAATTATAAATATGGTAAATATGAATGGTAAATACCGCTTAACATTAGCCATTGGTTCGACTGAGGAGTTATTGATAATTACATTGACTACAGCGCTGTTATTCCCGCGCTTATTCAATAGACAGATGAGATGATAAGAAAAAATTGTCAAACAATTGGGATCAGGCACGTTAATTATCCAGTAAATACACAGCAGTTTGAGTCACCATATAAAACACTGACGAATAAATCTTCACTTTCGCAGCATATGCAAAGTGTTTATTATCCAAAACGGATTGGCTTTCTCTTAACGAATTTGCATAGACTGCATTCAATTATTATTGGGAACATCAACAAGTTGCAGAATTTTGACGAAACAATATGTTGTACCTTATCGACTATTATCTAATAGAAGATACACCTTTTAGATGTTCTGAACCGATTGCTAATAAATGATACTGCTATTGTAGTGCTTCCGGCCAGTGGTCGATTTTTCGACCATCAAAGATTATGGGCATTTATAATACTGGTTTACAGCCAAAAAATACCAAGAACGCCACATGCCTAGATAAGTTAATTGAGACCTCCTGAACACGAAAAACGCTGTAATTTTTTTTCCTACGTACAGTTTTTTAGATAACGGTACTTTTGTGTTTTTCGGTATATGGTCCCACTCAAACCCTTGTGGAGCCCAGCCAAAAAGTCCAATCGAAATAAATGGCATATCGTTGGAAAGTTAATTGAATGCCTTTTCTGTCGATATGCTCAAAATTTGCCTATTTTTTAGGTTTTTACAAAAATTTTCATTTTTATTTCGTTTTTTTTTTCTACTATGTATTAAATATCTGGAATGTTTTATTTTTTAACCAAATATTTTATTTAATTATCAACATTTTAAGCGTAATTTGAAAAAAATCAGATGAAAAATAAAGTTTTTATTAAGGATTATGTGGAACGACAATATTTTCATTTCATATAAAATTCCGTTTTTTTAAATACGTTAAAACTGATGGTTTAAAAAAAACGGAATTTTATATTAGATGAAAATATTGTCGTTCCACAAAATCCTTAATAAAAATTGCCATTACTCAGCCATTTTTTATCAGATAGAAATTTTCAGGATATCGACGGAAAAGGCATTCAATTAACTTTCCAACGATATGCCATTTATTTCGATTGGAGTTTTTGGTTGGACTCCAGAAGGGTTTGAGTGGGACCATACACCGAAAACACACAAAAGTACCGTTATTTAAAAAACGGTACTTAGGAAAAAAAATTACAGCGTTTTTCGTGTTCAGGAGGTCCCAATTAACTTATCTAGGCATGTGGCGTTCTTGGTACTTTTCCAAACTTAAAATTTGTAAAGCAGTGTAATTCATCAATTCATCAACATCAATCTTTAAACTAAACTGCAAAAATTAGCTTTGAATTTATAATTGATTTACATATTCTTCCTTTCTTCTACTTTTTTTCGTACTTTTTGTCAAGAATTCTTCTCATAGTGAAAGAAACATTTTTCTTTTAAAAATATCAAAACTTATTATTTTCATTTCCTTTAAAATGCAATTTCAATTAAAAAAAATTACCTTTTCCTTTAACCAACCAACCAAATTCCTGCTTAAGTAACAAACACTATAGAAATTTTGTTCATAAGTATTTAAATATGCGATTTTAATTTCCGCTTTTTTGAGAATAAATATAAAACGATTAGTAAAAGTAAATACTATTTAAAAAAAATAAATACTTTTAATTACCGCAAATGCCTAAACGAAATGGGGCTAAATAGAAACTATATTTATGCTTTTGTTACAGAATTTCAAAATAAAACTAATTTAAACTTAATTAAGCATTAAACAAATTACAATGGCATTATTGTTTTTAGTTTTCGAATAACATACTAATAAAATACTAGAAAATGTTCAAAAATATAAACACATGCACTTGTTAGTTGCTAATACTACAACGATTTTTTCGATATAAAGTTTAAAGTGATTTTTTTTTTTTTTTGTGGAACAATTTACAAAATTCTAATTTTATTTTCAATAGAGTGGTTTCACTCTGTGTACAGTTTTTATAATAGATTTATATATTCGAATAATCTTTTGTTAATGATTTTCATTTAAACCTCAAATGCATAGTAATTAAATTTTAAACCTTTATACAAGCTCAATGTGGCTAAAATAACTAATTACTACTAAACGTTTCGAAACCACATCAGACAATATTTACAAAGAAAAAAAATACTGGAGTATTGATGTATGTATTAAATTTTTTTGTTATTGTGTATGGGAGTGCGCGTGTAGGTGTAAAATGGTGTTTGTTTTGTAAGTGAGAGTAATTTATACACGTTAACTTTTATGTGCAATATACTATAGATACATTGCATCCAATGCAGCTTAAAAATTTCAACTAACCAATCAATTTTCTCATTGAATAAATTTCTATTGTTACAAAATGTAAATTGGTAAAGACAAATAAAGAATAAAAAAAATTTTAAAAAAAGTTGGCGCACACAGGTTGTTATAACCAGATACTAATGAAAGCATCGATTTTGGACAGAAATATAATCTAAATTATAGATCACTGTCGGTTTCAGAGAAATCACTTTAATTTCGATAAAGAATTAATCACAAACAAACGGTTTGTAAATATGCGATGCAGAATTAAACACAAATACAAATCATTTATTAACATAACTTTTTTTCATAGGCTTTGAAAGGTTTATTTCTTTTTCCTTCAAACTTACGAAAAAAAAACATCGAATTATTTGCTGACTCTCTAACTTAAGTTCATAAAACGCAGATATTGTCGGAATAGGCACAGTGCCTTATGTACGTGTATCAACTGGGTAAGAAAATAACGTTTAATTTAAAAAAGGATTCTTGATCCTCCCTCAAATATTTTCAAAATATCCCGAAATATAAAAGTGCAATATGAAACGAATAAGTCTAAAATTAATAAATATTTTAAATCAGCCAATATTCCCATAGATCTGCCACCAGCATTCAACATTTATCCTACGAATTTTCAGTGCTGCCATCTCTTCATTATATAAAAACAAGTTAGAGTGCTTTATTCGGCTGTGCCGAATCTTTGATACCCTCCACCGACACTTCGAATGTTTTAGGAGTAATATCTGTATGATGTCTATTTATTTATTGATCGACAATCAGAATCAATTTTAAAAAGTTTGAGTATAATATCAGTTTAAGATGAACTTAAATGATTTTCAAGAGAACAAATTATATAAAAGCCATGGAAAGCTATGAACCAATCATCCCAAATTCTGCAGACCGATTTCTGGTATTAAAAAACATAAATTTCAATACAGCGGTGCAATTAGTTTAAGCGTTTGCAGTAAATTTCAGAAGGCTGCTAAAATGGAATATAAGGAAAATTATGGACCGTATATTCTGGCCATATGAAGCTAAGCTGGAAGAAAGTTTACCGCGTATTTAATTATTTTACCAGAGTGGGCTTTATATGAGGCCTATGGTAAGCTATGCACCGATATTCACCAAATTTCACAGTGTCATTTCTAGTTCTATAAAACTGTGATATATCAAATTTTGCTATGATAGCGTTATTTTTTACGTTTTTAGGCGTACTAAGCTGTTTTCCGGGAGTAAGGTTTATATGGGGCCTATGGTAAATTATGGACCGATCTTCACGAAATTTTACAGTCTTCTTTTTAGTTCCAAAAAATTTTGATGTACCAAATTTTGTTATGATAGCATTTTTGTTTTACGGATTTAGGCGTACTAAGCTGTTTTCCGGGAGTAAGGTTTATATGGGGCCTATGGTAAATGATGGACCGTTCTTCACAAAATTTTAAAGTCTTATTTCTCGTTCAATAAAACTGTGATGTACCAAATTTTGTTATGATAGCATTCTTTTTTACGTTTTTAGGCGTACTAAGCTGTTTTCCGGGAGTAAGGTTTATATGAGGCCTAGGGTAAATTATGGACCGATCTTCACGAAATTTCACAGTCTTCTTTTTAGTTCTAAAAAATTTTGATGTCCCAAATTTTGTTATGATAGCATTTTTTTACGGATTTAGGCGTACTAAACTGTTTTCTGGAAGTAGGTTTTATATGGGGCCTATGGTAAATTATAGACCGATCTTCACGAAACTTAATAGTTTAATTTCTAGTCCTATTTAACTGTGACGTGCCAAAATTTGTTATGATATCATTGTTAGTTAGGGTTTTAGGCTTACTATACTGTTTTCCGGGAGTAGAGCTTATATGGGGCCTAGGGTAAAGCATGGACGGATCTTCAAGAAATTTTACAGCGTCATTTCCAGTTAAATAAAATGAACTGTTGCGAAATCTTATATCATTCTGTGCATTTTTCCACCATTTATGTTAGTTTTTGTAACAAAATTATCAATTTTTTTAGGTGGTGGTTCCACATTTTGATTCATTGCTGGATTTCAATCCCAAACTGCTTAGGATAACTACAAGCAATTTGACACCAAGGTTGTTTATTTCTTTTGAGTTTTTCGAAAGTGAGCGTGTTTTCAACAGACGGACAGACAGACGGACATGGCTAAATCGACTTAAAATTACTCAAGGACCCAGAATATATATACTTTATAGGGTCTGAGATGAATAATAAAAAAGTTCCACACGGAGTGACAAACTTAATATACCCTCTTCACAACTAATTGTGGTGGAGGGTATAAAAAGGGTAAACTAGGCTTAGCAAGCTTTTAAAGTATTACTTTTTTATACAATGAATCTATTCATATTGTGAATTGATATTTAAAGAAGATACCTTTGTTTATTAAAAGTTAAGCATAATTTTATCTTCTTATAATGATATTCTAGAAAGGGTATTTTTCTTAACAATGAACACATTTTTTAAAGAAAAATTTTACTCTCATGGAATTTTGTTATGAACAATAAAAAAATTCTGTTGAGCGAATAAAAAAGATCAAAATAAGAAGAAAATAAAAAGTGTATGTAAGAACAATTTCGACGGCGGTTGCCCGTGTTCAGTAAAAGAAAAAGTAACACCAAATCATTTTTCTTAAAAAATTTAATTTTTCTTCTTTTAGTGGCTATCCAATTTTTAACAAAAGCGATTATATGCCAGATTTTTCGTTTTTTTAACTAAAACCTAAAATAAACTAGTAGACACATCTTTAAACTTTTTAAAAGTTATTTAACCATTCTACCTGATTGTCATGCTTTTGGGAATGCTTAAGCCGATTATGAACTTAATTTGCTTTCATCAAGTCACATTTATCAGATAATGGCACTTATCGTTATGAATTTCGCTTAAAACTTATTTTACAGCCGACATCTAGAGTCAAAAGCTGCTTCATATAAAGTAGGTTCTATTTGGTTTGAAAGGCTACTAAATAACGCGTCGAATAGTCGATGTTCACCAATGGATCTGTAAATAATCCAGTTTTGAAAATATATCGGCTAAACCATTTTGTTCTTTCCCATTGCCCTCATTCCTTCTATTCTGCTTTGTACGATTAATTACAACAGTTCATATTTATCTCCTCTAATAATGTGGCAAAAACTTCGGCGTTCAGCACTCGATCAGTCCAAAAGAATTCTTCATTCTTAATTAACAACGGTTGCTCCACATTTTAATTTTAAAAGCTTCAATCTATCCATATTTGCAACTTTAAGTGTCATGCTTCGACCCCATACAACTGAACTTACTAAAAATATCCTTTCAAAAATCTTCTGCGTAGATTGATATTAATATCACAGTTTCTTTATAGCGGTTTTCACCCTTTGTATTAAATGTGCAACCGGGGCTGCCAGATTTGACGATTTATCGTCATTTTGATGATTTTTTGTTCCGAAATTAGCAAAGTGCCGATTAACTGATTTTTTTCTAAAAAGTGACGATTTTTTTCAGTCTCCAAAGTTTGAATAAAACATTACATTTTCTGACAATCTCGTTTTTAAATCTTGGAATGTTAAACAGCCGTACCTTAACAACAGGAAGGCGGAACGTTTTCATTCGTATAGGGTTTACGCTGATATGCCATACCAAAGCAAGAGCGTCAACGTTGTGTCACAAACAGTAGTGATAGCATTCTTGTTAAATAAAACCCACAAATTATAAATAAAAATAAAGATAAAAACGCTTGATTGACCAAAAAATAGCTAAATTGCCATTATTAATTAACGATATCAAAATCGGGTTTTCCAATTGCAAAGCGTTCAGGCCGCTCTATTCAAAAACTATTAAACGCGTGCCGCTTTTGTTTAGGTACGGCTGTAATATGCAAATCTTAAGAAAGTCTTTGATTATTTTCAGAGTACAAAAACAACAATGTTACACTTTGTTTATCTTTCGTCAAATCACCATCGATTGAACCTTTTACGACTCTCTGTATAAATCATATTTTCAACAATTATACGGCGAGCATTTAAGGAGTTGTAAGAGAATATCTACATGTGTCTCGTACGATTCTTGACAAGAAAGTCTCGTTAGATTATCTTTACCCACGTCTTAAGCGATTCCCACAACGATTGAAGAAGCGTCTTTCGCTGTGCTATGGAAGAATCACACACGTGTTACAGTTTTTCCCGTATGAGGAATCGTCTACAATTCAAAAATACGGTCATCGACGATTAACAACGCTCTTCATGAGACTCCCATTACGATTGAAAATGCTAGCTTGGTATGAAGTAAATATGTTATTGTTTGAAGGATTTTGTTTTATAAAATTCGAACAAAAATTGTTTACAAAAAAAAAAAAAATTTAAGTTGTCCGATTTTTCGAAACGATAAAGACGATTTTTTTATTTTTTCTTAGGAAACTGACGATTTTCTCACAAATTTATCTGGCAGCCCTGTGTACAACTCTGCTTTACTTAATACGATTTTATACTACAAAGCGTGAGTGTCTTTTTCGTTAGTATTGTAAATTAATGAAGTTGCTAAGTGAGGGAAAGAGACAGATACAGTTTCTTAAACTGTTTTATTCTGGGTTATTTAACAAAAGTGTTTACTACAGCTTTTTGTTGGATTTTTCAACCACAGCCTAGTAAATTTTAGTCTTACACATTTTGTTGTTGCAGTGTTGTAAGTCTTAGTACTTTAACTTAATTAATAAGATTCACAAGGTCTACAAGGGACTTTAGTATCAAGGGTGAAAACCGCTTATATTATTTTTAATTTAGAAAAAATAAATACCGACCTGTTTCTGCACGTGAATTTCCTTATCACAATTTTGAAGCCGATCAATAGGTTTGATAAAAGAAAATTAGCAAAAAAAAAACTCTAATTGCTAAATTGAATATTTTTATAGCTCAACAAAATCAAAAGTGGCTTAATATAACACAAATGGCACCACTGTGGAAAAATTTTATATGGAAAAGAAATGTAAGAGTGATTATTGGATTTGGGGATTATAATTTTATTTTTTTTATATTTTTATTTACTTTTTTTTTATTTAAGTCTATAGACTGAAATCATTTAAGATTTTTATTAAGTAACAAACAATTATTCAAGGTTATAAGGTGATATTAATTAAAAAATTAATTAAATTTGCACCAGTAAACAAATTAATAGTATCAATTAAACCAGTTAGTAGTATTAATTAAACGTTTAATTTACTTGATTAAACGTTTAATTCACTTGATTAAATTTTTAATTAAAACTGATTTTATTTTTGATTAATGCTTTAATTGGTGAAAAATTTTGGAGAATTTTTTCTGTGTATGTATTTAAAAACAAGATAATTCTACCTACTGAATAAAATTATACATTTCATAAAAATCTTAGCATGTTCTCCATAAAGGGTCAGAATTTTCGTAGTTTGTGCGAAATACCTAAAGATACATGGTATAAATTGCAACTTGATCGTTGAGCAACGTTGACTTTAACATTATTAACCAGGAATTAAAAACAACATTACCATTGAGCAAATTAACTAAGAACCTAATGCTTAGAATTTTTTTGTTTTGCTGTTTTCCTTAAAGCGATGCTAGTTTGATTTATTTTCTCTTCATAATTGTGTAAAAGCAACTCACTGTGCAAAGGTTTATATCTACAAAATAAAATTTTAATGAATTTTCAACACCATCATGTGGAAAAATAACAGCTAAATAAATTTTATAAACATCATATTCATCAGGAAGAACACTAAAACAAATGTACACATTTCCATATTCATTTAAACAAAAAACTTGTATTTTTATACCCTCCACCGCAATTAGTTGTGAAGAGGGTATATAAAGTTTGTCATTCCGTGTGAAACTTTTTTATTATTCATCTCAGACTCCATAAAGTATATATATTCTGGGTCCTTGAGTAATTCTTAGTCGATTTAGCCATGTCCGTCTGTCCGTCTGTTGAAAACACGCTCACTTTCGAACAACTCAAAAGAAATGAACAAGCTTGGTGCCAAATTGCTTGTAGTTATCCTAAGCAGCTTGGAATTAAAATCCAGCAATATCGGTTCAGTAGGACCAGAGCTATGAATCAAAATGTGGAACCACCACCTAAAAAAATTGATAATTTTGTTACAAAAAATAACATAAATGCTGGAATAAGGCACCGAAAGAGATAAGCTTTTGCAAAAATTTGTTTTATTTGACTGGAAATCACGCTGTTAAATTTCGTGAAGATCCGTTCATAATTTACCCTAAGCCCCATATAAACCCTACTCCCGGAAAACAGTTAAGTACGCCTAAAACCGTAAAAAATAACGCTAGCGTAACAAAATTTGGTTTTTAAAGGCCTGGAAATAACACTGTGAAATTTCGTGACGATCGGTCCATAATTTACCTTAGGCCCCATATAAACCCTACTACCGGAAAACAGTTTAGAACGCCTAAAACCCTAAAAAATAATGCAATCATAACAAATTTTGGCTCGTCACAGTTTTATAGGGCTTTAAATGATACTGTGAAATTTCGTGAAGATCGGTACATACTTTACCCTAGGCCCCATAGAAACCCTAGTGCCGGAAAACAGTTTAGTCGCCTAAAACCATAATTAATAACAAATCGTCATAGTTTAATATAATAATAACATCATACAGACATAACTCCTTAAACATTCGAACTGTCGGTGGAGGGTATCAAAGATTCGGCACAGCTTAATAAAGCAATCTAACTTGTTTTTAAATATTCTTGTTTATTAGGATGACATGTCAAAAATTCGCCAAATTTTTTCAACAAAATCAATAACTTTTATAGAAAATTTGTAAAATCTGATCACATTAGCCATTTTAACAAAGAATTGAAAGTTTTCAAGGAAAGTTAAAACAAAATAAATCACAACTTAATTAAAGAACAAATCCGGAAAATTTTAAGAAAATTAAAAAAAAAATTGGTTTTTAAATTAAAGAAATGGTATAACGAAAGTGTTTAGAATTATCCAATAACAAATGGTATTCATTCTGATATTCGTATGTTTATACATATAGGTATATACAGGGGTGGGCACTATTTCAAATTCTTGTATACTTGTACTGAAACATATTTCTTATTTGTAATTTAAATACATTCCCAACCTTTTTTCTATATTTAAAATACCTGTCTCTTAAGCATAGCTTGGGAATAATGATTAGAAATCCTAATGATTAGCAATTGGATTAGAAATTTTAATTGTGCTGAAAAATTGATTAATTATGATAAGTCAGCCATTTTAGACGATTACTAATGGATTAGATTAGAAATAAACAAAAATCTAATCACAATTAGTGACGATTAGCATTTCTAATCAAATCTAATCAAAACTAATCAAAAAAATAATTGATTAGATTTCTTGATTATTTTTGATTAGATTTGATTAGATCAACTATTTTTGTGAAAAGAAAATATTTATTTATCACATTTGTTGCTATATTTACATTATGTAACAGTTTTTGAATATTGTATAAAATTGCATACGGAGCACCCTGTTCTTAAACTAAACACTTGACACAGCTGGTTCACTTTGTTGTTGTGTTATTATTAATGTTAATTTTCAACGTGTTTTGTGGAAGTACAAACAAGGTATATTTACACAAGGTAAACTCGTTGGCCCATATGTTTTTCCAGCTGATTACCCCTAGTTGGAACCTTAACGTCAGATTTCGTGTATATGAGAAAAAATTTGTACATGTGTGCGTTAAATTGTTTTTGTTTTATATGAAGACAATTTTGACAATTCGGTTCCTTTTATAGAGCAGCATGTATACAGTCCCAAATGAGTCTACCTTGTGTAAATATACCTTGAAGTACAAGTATAATTTTTTTGTTTACTTAACATTGAAAGTAAAATCTTTGTTTTGTAAGATTGTTATTTTTGTTTTATTCAAATTAAAGTGTTCAAAATTATTGGTAAGTAAAAATGCACGGATTTTTTTTTTTTCTTTATTTATCTAATCAAAATTAGTGACGATAAGCATTTCTAATCAAATCTAATCAAGAAATCTAATCAATTATTTTTTGAATTAGTTTTGATTAGATTTGATTAGAAATGCTAATCGTCACTTATTGTGATTAGATTTTTGATTATTTATAATCAAATCAATTAGTAATCTGAAATTTTTATCAAAATTCAATTCTAATGATTAGATTATTTTATTTCTCTAATCGTAATGATTTCTAATTCTAATCCAAATTCCCCAGCTATGCTCTTAAGTACTTAATATTTCAAAATACATTTTCAAAAAAAAAATTATTTACTTTCAAAACAGAGAAACAAAGTTGTTTCAAACATTAATGGTCTGTTCGCTGTGCAGATATTGTAAGTTTCGGATATTTTTTTTTTTGCTCATTTGGGTCCCTTTAATGACATTTTTTGTATATTTAGCATAAACTTTATATAGAAGTTAAAAAAACTAATGATTCAGTTTAAAAGGTGGATTAATTCTGAGTCATTTAAAAATAATTGAAATCGCGCTTACCGTTCCAAAGGTATACCCTTTTTAAGTTTTGTACCCATTTTGTGAAATTAAAAATAATTTAATGTGTTTGCTAGTTTATGCATCGGATTTTTTGGGACACACTAGTCCAACAAAATGAAACTTGCTGTATAATACTTAACTACAGCTTTTAAAAAATGAATGCAAATTGAATGAATTATTTGATTAGTTGAGTAAGAACAACACCATAGTATTTCATTTGATCAACATGTTCTCGGCTACATAAGTGAAATATTTTGATAAATTTTTATAAGTGTTTAAACCGATTACAACATATTTTAACTACATTCAGAGCAACAATTCTTATTACGAAAAACAAACCTAAGCGGCAGTAAAAACCAGATTGGATCGGCTTCAGGGTTACAATTTGAGGTATATAGTTCGTATTATACCACAATTACACTGTGCAAAAAAACCAAACCTCAATACTTGCAACGCGAAATGAAACTAGACTATTGGTAGAGCAAATCTGCCAAAGGGTTTTGAAAAGTTAGCTCGGGTTCCCGAAATATCAGGCCCTAAAGTTTTTGAATTTTTTGAAAAGGTTTTTGGTTTAAGTCAAAAAAATATACTAAGGCCCGTTTTCACAACTTACCGATAGCTTAAAGGAGACTTTAACCAGCCTTATAAAAAGTGTTTCAGAATTAAAACGTTACTTTTACCTAAAGTGAGCGATAAAGTAAATTAAGGTTCATCCTACCTGGTAGTTTAAAGTAAAGTTGTAATAATGAAACACTTCTTATACGGCCGATGAAATCCTACCTTTAGCTATCGGTAAGTTGTGAAAACTGGCCTAAATGTACTTCTGAGCTAAAATACTGTTTCAGATGTCATCAGTAGAATCGTATAGCGATTCTCTGCTTAGAATATATAAACACTCTAACATTAATTTTAAGGGGTAATTTTTGTCCTTTTTCAACTTTCACACAAAAGTATACCTAAAACGGCACGAATATTTTCTGCACAAAATTTCCCTACGGATCTTCTAAGACCAAATAATCGTGCAATGTATGATTAGGAAACTTATTTTTGTTTAATAAATATATTTTGTGAATTTCAGCCAAACCGTACCATAAAGAAAATAAAATTTTAATATCACGACAACAGCGCTACCTATTTGGATTAAACTTAAGAGAAACCTGGGTCCCGATTAAAATATTTTATTGTCTATGTTTGCTGTCAATCGTTCCAACCGGTCTTGAGTTTAAGGAGCACGTATACGTATACGGATTTAATATATCGTTACATAAAACGTAAAATGCCCCAACAAAAAATCAAAATTCGAATATTTCCTTAAATCTGATTGATGTCTTGCACCAACACAAATGTCAACAGAAATCTTTTGACCAACAACTATATGATAAACGCTTAAAGAATTAACTAAAAGTTTGTATAATAGCAACATTGTTAATTGACAAAACAACTGGTAGATTTTACAAGAAAAAACCAAGAACAAATTAACTTTAAACAGTTTAATGCATTTTATCAAATTTTCATAATAAAAATTTTGAAAAGGGCCTTTTGCGTTTTAGGTGACGATATGTACATTAGGGCAATGACTTTTTAAATTTTTTTAGCAAATACACAATTGTACATGCCATAGTCAAAATGTCCATAAAAACAAATATTTATAAAGGCCGTTACACACTATCCCACAAAGTTTTACGTATTTTATGAAAATGCTGTTCTAATTATTGTTTATAAATTTTCAAAAAACCATAACAACTTATCATGACATGGTTGCATTTTCAAAAAATACGTAAGGCTTTGTGGGATAGTGTGTAACGGCCGTAAGCGCCATCTTTCTTGTTAAATAAATTAAATAAAGTTCCCACACCAAACCATTTAAAATTTGTTCTATATTATAAAAAAATAAACAATTAAATTTAGCATGTCACAATTTTAAACTCTTAACGTATATGGTAGCTCTTTTAAGAAATCTAACTGAAACTCTTTGTATTTTGTTGTTAGATTAAGGACAAGACCTACGTTTTTTTGTATTTGCTCTTTTAGAACTCCGCTAATGTATCTAGTAAACAAAAATTATGTGAAATTTTTAGAAATTGCCATTAGGGCGGAAGGTTTTTCCGCCAAAATGATTTTTTACCTTAATGTATTTTAAACTATAAGTACACGACTTAAATGTGTTTTGTATTTCAAATACATCAATTCACGTATTTTGCCCAACCCTGCCTAAATACAGGGTTGCAAAGCATATTTGTAAATTTATTAAAGTATCTGTATGAAATTGTGTATGAATAAGTTTATCTATCTGTTGGCTTATTCGAAATTTTTATTTTTTATTCGTCTGCCGTATGTAATTTATTGCATCTATGTGCATATTTATGTTTACATATGTGTAAGTTTTTAAATTCATAATTTTTTTAACATTTGAATTAAAGCTTGAATCATAAATACATAAATTATATTTATTGTTTTAAAACTAAATATTTAAATAACTGTAAAATGAAATATTTATTTTGTAAAAATAAATTCATATTTTTGAACAAAGAAAAAAAACAACAATACAAAACTATAAATAAACACAAATAGAGTTCTAATACAAAATTGTTCAATTATATACCCTTCACCACAGGTGAATAGTGTATATATAAGTTTGGCATTCCGTTTGTAATTTTCGAATTTTGCTGTTTAAAGAATATGGCTGTTTCAAAAAAAAACGTCAACCACAAAAAATGGAAAAAATAAAATTTTCTTTTCAAGATTTATTTAGAGAATTGCTTATATTTTTTAATATATGCGTATAAATTAATTGATTCGAAAAAAAATGATAAATGGTAAACGAGGTACTACAACTTTTAGCACATACTTGTGTATATTAGAAAATATGCATTTGGAAAAACAATACTCTAATCTTAGGCATATTTATGATCTGAAAAACATTTTTTATTAAGTTTCTTATATAAAGGATTATAAATAGCAACATAAAAAAATTTTAAATCATGGTGGAAAAATTGTCCCGTTTACAATTTCTTTAACAATTTATTTAAAAAAATGTAATTCATATTTTATTTTGAAATCGAAACAATTTTTAGGGCACATTAGTACGCAACATTTTAAAATTAGTCCCAATAAAATATTGTGTCAGGTTTCGCAGAAATGACTGTTTAAACGGTTACCCCTTAAAACCCACATCCGTTTTTTGTCCCGTTTACAATCACTGGTTTTTTGCAATTATCTCGGAAACCACGACAGTAAGCGAAAAATTTCATTTGCGAAATTAAAGAGCTAATTGAGAGTTAAAAGAATCATTAATTAAAAAAATGATAATCAGGTTGTTTTTTACAGTTTTTCTCAATATAAACGTGTGCGAATGTCCCGTTTACAATCTTGGAAGTGCCCATATGTTATAGTCAGTCTTGCCAAAACTTATTAAAGAAAAAATGCTACATTTTGGTAAAAAAAAAAAAAAATCTAAAATATGCTAGATAAATGATAGAATAAATTTTAAAAAAATTTATATGAAAGCTTCATTAAAGTAAGGGTCAAGCAAATTTTTTATAATATGCTGCATTTTGTCATTCAGCTTTCGAGACGAGGTGTCAAATTGCCTTTAACAAAGGTTTGTCAGATGGTAGAAAGGTGCAATTTAACTGTCCACAGAACATAAACTTAATACTGCCTCTACTGAATGTTGTAACAAATTCTTTTGAAAGGAATTGAATGTTTTCAGTTATGCCCATAGAGTTTTTGTGCTTCCTCGTTTCCGCCTGTTGCTCCAGGCCACTTTATTTAGAATTATAATTCATTCACCCATTCTTTTAACTTAAGGTGTTTTAGCCAATCCACTATAGGAAATTTTCCCTTTTATTTGGCCAAACGAGTGGGCCAAACTAAATGATTTTTTAGATTCGCTTTTTGGAAGTGTTCCTCCTTCAGCTAATAAATTTTTAGTCACGCACCCTCACGGGGAAAAAAGTTTGTCACGCGTGCTCAGGGACTTTCACAGATTTTTTTTTTCGCTCACGTTGTCACATTCTAGCAAATAAAATTTTGTAAACCCCTTACATTTTTTATTCACACATAAAAGAAACTTTTATTTTAAACAAAATTTTTATTACAAAATTTCGTTTTGTAATTCTAAATTATCAATTAAATCAAAAAAACATGAATTCAAAACGACATCATTTCTCGTTTCTTAATCTTCGCTCTCTAAATTTTGTTCTTCTTTCTGTTGGTAGTTTTCAGCATTTTTGGCGAATGCGTTTCCCCAATGAAAGGCTGGATATAAATGGATCTGATGTATCTAATGCTCTACTAAAAAGTCTGCTAAATTAATTATGCGACTACTTTTTCGTGCATGAAACAATCTGTCGGCTTTATATAATTTATGCCGAGATCCAGCAGCATCTTCTCCAAAGCAGCCAACTGGCAGTACAGTCGATTCAATAATTTGCCTCGAATGCAGAAGAACTTTGTGGACAGTTGCAAATTTTTGCCGTTTGAAAACAAAATGCTTCAAATTTGCTCAAATTTAGTGGAAGCTGGCATGATAAGCATATCAAAATTATTTTCAAATTAAAAATTAGCTCCTCATCAACGCCTGTAATTTTCGCAAATTTCACGTGTTCATTGAAAGCCCGTCGCGCTGTGTTGCCGTCATTCGTGCTACCAAAACCACCAGTCTTAGGCTTATCGACGTTCAATCCTAATTCATCCCAAAAATACTGTTGGATATCACATTTTCTGTTCGCAACCAAGCCATAGCTGCAGCAAGAACAAGTGGTTCAGCTTCGTTATTTTGTTTTTTAGAAAGTTCCATTATATGCCGTCATTTTGATCTGTTTGACTTTTGGGAAAATGTTAACTGTGGCCGTCCAGTTTTTAATTCAGATGAAGTGACGAGTTTTTCATGAGGCCTTACAGAAGTTTTGCTTTTAAGCCAAACAGCATTTTACGTCTCAAAAACATCCAAGCCCCTATGACTCTTACGCCATTTTCTACCGAGATTTGCACAAAATATTCCCGACTGCTCTTTCAAATGTTGTTTACAATCTTCAGAAGGCTGGCCTTTAGCAATACAGGATACAAAATGGTAATAAACAACGGCCCGTTTGTCAGCTTCTTTAGGTTTTATGCGCCATAAATTAAATAAGTCTGCATTTGGTACGCTGAAGTTACCTGGAAAAATATGCTTTTTTAAGACATATGCAAGTATATGCAGCTGAAATAAATTGCGAATGGATGACAACTTAGGGCTCTATCGAAATGCGTAAGTGTTATATCTATCACTTTTAATCATTTTTTTCGGAGCTTAGTGGAGTTGCAATTTATTATTACAGTATATAACATCAAGGTCTTTTTCTTTCCTTCGATTTAACCAAATTAAAAAAAAAAACAAGTTAGAGTGCTATATTCGGCTGTGCCGAATCTTTGATACCCTCCACCGACAGTTCGAATGTTTAAGGAGTAATATCTGTATGATGTCTATTTGTTATTATTACCTTATTCTGTGACGAGTTGTTATTAATTATGGTTTTAGGTGTACTAAACTGTTTTCCGATAGTTGGGTTTCTATGGGGCCTAGTGTAAATTATGTACCGATCTTCACGAAATTTCACAGTGTTATTTCCAGTCCTTTAAAACTGTTTCTGTTATAATTGCATTATTTTTTACGGTTTTAGGCGTACTAAACTGTTTTCCGGTAGAAGAGTTTATATGGGCCCTAAGGTAAATTATGGACCGATCGTCACGAAATTTCACAGTGTTATTTCTAGTCCTAAAAAAATGTGACGTACCAAATTTTGTTACGCTAGCGTTACTTTTTACGTTTTTAGGCGTACTAAGTTGTTTTTCGGGAGTAAAGTTTATATGGGGCCTATGGTAAATTATGAACCGATCTTCACGAAATTTCAAAGATTTATTTTTAGTTCTATAAAACTTTGATGTACCAAATTTTGTTATGATAGCATTATTTTTCACGTTTTTAGGCGTACTAAGTTGTTTTCCGGAAGTAGGTTTTATATGGGGCCTATGGTAAATTATGGACCGATCTTCACGAAACTTAACAGTTTAATTTCTAGTCCTATGTTACTGTGACTTGCCAAAATTTGTAATGATGGCATTGTTAGTTAGGGTTTTAGGCTTAATATACTGTTTTCCGGGAGTAGGGCTTATATCGGGCCTAGGGTAAATTATTGACGGATCTTCACGAAATTTCACAGCGGGATTTCCACTTGAATAAAACGAATTGTTGCGAAATCTTATATCATTCTGTGCATTTTTCCACCATTTATGTTAGTTTTTGTAACAAAATTATCAATTTTTTTAGGTGGTGGTTCCACATTTTGATTCATAGATCAGATCCTTTTGGACCGATTTTGCTGAATTTCAATCCCAAACTGCTTAAGATAACTACAAGTAATTTGACACCAAGTTTGTTGATTTCTTTTGAGCTTTTCGAAAGTGAGCCTGTTTTCAACAGACGGACAGACGGACAGACGGACAGACGGACAGACAGACGGACATGGCTAAATCGACTTAAAATTACTCAAGGACCCAGAATATATTAACTTTATAGGGTCTGAGATGAATAGTAAAAAAGTTTCACACGGAATGACAAACTGAATATACCCTCTTCACAACTAATTGTGGTGGAGGGTATAAAAAAGTTGAATATCTTTTTAACTACTATAAAAGTACTCACTTTTAGCATTATTGTTCATTTTTCACTTTTTTTTACATGAATTTTTTTAATAAAAACTTTAAACTTAAATACACGTCTAATTTAATATAGTAACTTCCTCGTTTTGTTTAATAAACAAACCTCATGTTTTTGCATTTATAAAATAACGGTAAAGCATCATTGATGCTTTATTCTTCGGGGAGGCTTTTTTTAGTATGTTTTTAAGTACATAGTGAATAAAAAAATCAAAAACTCCAAGAAAAAAATCAAGTACTTTTGGCCAAAAAAAGGAGAAATTTCAATCCTTGAATAGGTTTCACTAATTTTTGAAAATTTTTCCTTTGATTTTTAGTTTAGTTTATTTTTATCAACATTAATGAGCATATAAATTGTTCCGTATTTCTAGAACTAATTCAATGTCAGAATATATCGTTTTTTTAAATATTTGATAATAAACAGGCAAGTGCACGGCTTAAAAAAAACTTAAGCTAGCAACATGCTTTTGCAAGTTGTGTTTGTTTTCATTTAGTTTTTCTTAACCTACTTACAACTACAATTAATGTTGGAAGAATTCCAATCAATTGTAGTGGGGAATGTAAGAAGAGTTATCTTATACGCTTAAAAGTTTTATTTGGTATAATATCTATGGTTTCTCTAAAATCTTTTTGGATGAACTTTCCTGACGATCTCGCCTAAGCAACCAGTGAAATGCGCATAGGAATAGCTTATCCCATCAACAATAAAATTCAAAAATTACTTTGTATTAAACATTAATTTTTAAATAACGCTAGATGCTTAATCAGTTTTTTTCATGGCAAATGACTTTAAAGAATGCTAGATCTAGCATGAAAAATGCTAAATTGGCAAAACTGGTTATAGTATATATATTCTGGGTCCTTACAACACGGCGTTAACATTTGACAGTATTGGCAATACAGTTGCTATACATGCAATCTTTTCCACTGGTACACGCACACTTTCTACTGTCTCGCAAATTTCGAAAACAGTAAAATTTTACAGTGATTTGATGACAGTAGTTTGAAGTTTTGCCCACAAAAAAAATAAAATCAAAAGCCAAAAGAAAAATAAAAATATAAATAAAATAAAATAAATAATACATTTTACTTTGATTTGTATACCCACACCACAATAGTGGAGAGGGTATTATGCGTTTGTGCTGATGTGTGTAACGCCTTAAAATAGTGGTCCTACCCCCACCTTAAAGTATACCGATCTACTCAGAATCACTTTCTGAGTCGAACTAACGATGTCGGTCCGGCTGGCTGGCAGGCAGGCTGGCTGTCTGTCCATGTAATTTTTTGCGCAAAGTACAAGTCGAAATTTTGGAGATAATTTGATAAAATTTGGGTCACAGGTTCTTAGTGGCACAAGGACCAAGCCTGTTGAAAATGGGCCAAATCGTAGTACCACGAGGGAAGATAGGGGGAAATTTCTTCCTCTCAGAAACTATCGAACCGATTTTAATGAAATTTAAAACATACATAGATAAAACCATATCTTTATGAACACAAAAGGGATGCATTTTTTAAAAAATAGGACCACGAGAGGAGATAGGGGCAATTTCTGCCTCTCAAACCGATTTTAATGAAATTTAAAAAATAGATAGATCCATATCTATAGGGACACATTAGCTATACAGTTTTTAAAAAATAGGACCACAAGGGGAAGCTGGGGGCAATTTCTGCCTCTCACAAACTTTCAAACCGATTTTCATGAAGTTTATAAACATAGATAAATCCATATTTACATGGACACATAAGCATGATGTGTTTTTAAAAACTGTGGTGTAGGGTATCATATGGTCGGGCTTGACCGACTATACTTTCTTACTTGTTTACGATTAAATTTACAATTTAGGATGAAAACTTTTTTTTAAAAATGGGAAATAAAAAAAAAAAACCCAGTATAGTCGCCTTACGCAACTTTTCTTCTTTTTCTAATAATTTTTTAATTTGTATAGTTCATATGGGACTAGTATAGCAGCGACATTCCCGTTAGACATTTTTTTTAAAATAAATTGTCTTAATAACTGCCTGAACACCTAAAGGGCATAATAAACCACACAAAATGCTTGGCAAACACACACATTATTTCCGTTTGGGGTTTGCCAATAAACAACACCAATATTCTCCGTTCAAACATTGATTTTCATTTTTGTTTTGTTTTCAATGAATGCAGATGCCAATAGTGCTGCGGCAATTTTGTTGCTTTTAGCTTAAAACGGAAAAGAAATTATAAAATAATGGCAAAAAATTTAAAGTAAACAGTTTTTAAACAACGAGCTGTTTTGTGGCAAGCAATATACTAAAAAAATTTAATTTAATATTAAAAATTAATTGAATTGAATACATTGAGCATTAGACGCCACAAAAAGTTTGACAAATATCCAACATGTCTGCCAAATATTAAAAATTTTTAATATTTCTGCAAACATTGCTTCAAATGTTTGTCCAAACAGCAAACACCCCAATTAACAACACAAAATGTTTGTACAAACGTAAAATTTTGACATGTTTGCAAAGCCATTTGTGAGGTTTATTATGCCCTTAAGCCACGAAGACAGTAAGCTGTATTTTAGCCAACTAAGTTGTATTTTCTTACTATCTTGCCAGTTCGGTCAAAATTAAGCGCCAAATGTCCGACTGTGTGTTTAAGCTAGTGTTGCCAATTTAGCCATTTAGTGACTAGATTTAGCCATTTTTCACCTTGTTTAGCCATTAAAAAATGAGTTAAACTATCAGCCATTTTTCAACTTGTTTAGGACAAGTAATTTCAATAGCCAACAGGCGACAATATGTGCGAGGGAGTGGAGAAGCGGGCATGCACCTCCTGTACAAAGGCATTATAGATTTATGTATGTCTGTAGAATGGCAACAATAAAATATTCTTAATTAGGCACAAGCATCTTAGTTATCAATAGACAACATCCGACAGTATGTGCGAGACAGTGCAGAAGTAGGCGTGGCACAAAATCTATTCATTTATATCTATATTTAAATTTCTGTTCTTATCGCAATATGCTGAAGGGTATATAAGATTTGGCATAACCGAATAAAGCGCTCTCCCTTGTATTTTTTATAAACAAACCTAATTTTTGCAAAATACATTTAGGGTTCCTTTTAGTTGAATAAAACAATTATAAAGACTTTATCATTAATATTTTATAAATCTAAACAAAAAAGTTTTATTGTGATGTTTAAAGAACTAAAATATAACAAATTTCTTCTCAATGTCGATTATTCGCTTTTTAACGCGTATTAAAAATTCTTTCCGACTGGGTCTACAATTTACTCTTTATAAACTTATCTTTGTAAAAGAATATATTTTCATTTCTATAAAGACATTATTTTCTTTTAGGAGTGTATTAAAAACTGCTTTTTATACCCACACCACAATAGTGGAGAGGGTATTATGCATTAGTGCTGATGTGTGTAACGCCTTAAAATATTGGTCCTAGACCCACCTTAAAGTATACCGATCGTCTTAGAATCACTTTCTGAGTCGAACTAACGATGTCCGTCCGGCTGGCAGGCTGGCTGGCTGTCCATGTAACCTTGTGCGCAAAGTACAGGTCGCAATTTTTGAAGTAATTTGGGTCATTGGTTTTTATTGGCACAAGGACCAAGCCTATTGAAAATGGGCCGAATTGTAGGACCACGAGGGAAGATAGGGGGAAATTTCTTCCTCTCAGAAACTATCAAACCGATTTCAATGAAATTTAAAACATAGATAGAACCATATCTATATGGACACAAAATGTATACATTTTTAAAAAAATCGGACCACGAGGGGAGATAGGGTCAATTTCTGCCTCTCAAACCGATTTTAATGAAATTTAAAACATAGATAGATCCATATCTATAGGGACACATTAGATATACAGTTTTTCAAAAATAGGACCACAACGGGAGGTAGGGGGCAATTTCTGCCTTTCACAAACTTTCAAACCGATTTTCATGAAGTTTATAAACTAAGATAAATCTATATTTATATGGACACATAAGCATGATGTGTTTTTTAATACTGTGGTGTAGGGTATCATATGGTCGGTCTTGACCGACTATACTTTCTTACTTGT
Organism: Pollenia angustigena; assembly: GCA_930367215.1. NCBI lineage: Eukaryota > Metazoa > Arthropoda > Insecta > Diptera > Polleniidae > Pollenia > Pollenia angustigena. The sequence goes on along the minus strand of OV884059.1, from coordinate 168,770,819 downwards.
TTTATTTATAAAACCTTAATTTTTTACATAAGTATGTGTTACCGATTATCAAAAAATTTTAAAGAGTTAGCTAAGTCATATAAATCTTAACTAGGCAAAATTTCATGACAAAACTATAGTCAACTTTTAACTAATGCGACGAGTTCCTGTCCAAGATTATATAAGCCAGTAATACTAGCGTATCAGAAGCTACGGGATTCTCTCCTATGCTCCTTACCCAGAGATGAGAACCCCGACTACCAGAAAGCAACGATATGTTTTCCTATGCTCCTTACCTGAGGAAAAGTTATTTTCACCAGGAAAGAACCTTTCCGAGTCGTTCAATACCAAACGAGGTTTCAGACAAGAAGGTAGACTCTCATGTGACCTTTTAAAGGTGATACGTGACGCCGATGTAAATCGGACTGACACACAATAAGCAACACATGCTGCTTGCTTATACCTATCGACGTCATAATTCGAACCTTGCGAGCGGTAGCTGCAACCTTTGAAAAGTTGAAAAGAAATCTACCAAAGTGGGTCTGGCAGTAAACGGAGATAAAACCAAGTTGATGGTTCCTACCAACAAGACTTCCAGCAGACTCGGGAGAGCAACGGAAGTTGAAAACCACAACTTTCAGTTAGACAATGATTTTATCTTCTTCCGCACCACAATAAACAAAACAAACAAAATCATTTTTGAGATAAAACAAAGAACAATGCTTGCTTAAAGATGCTATTTCGGACTAAGGAAGCAGTTTAGCAGTTAAGCTAAGTTACAAGCAGAAAGGGAAGACCAAAAGTCCGGTGAAAATATCAGGTGGAGAAAGACATCTAAAAAAATGGTGTCACAAATTGAAGAAGTAGCGCAGAAAATCGAATCGGCTGCAGGATAATAAATATGTAAATGCCGATTAATTGAGTAAGTAAGGGTGTTCACGTCACAAGTTGCACCCTTGCAAAAAAGCAAAAGTGCAAAAATAAAACAACAACCACACCAACGTAAATAATTGTCTTTGTGGTTGTTGTTATATTTTTGCACTTTTCCTTTTTTGCCAGGGTGCAACTTGTGACGTGAATACCCCCAGTAAGTTGTCGCGAGGAGTCTGTCGTCCAGTGGCCGGCAACGCTTTAGGATCTGATTTGTTTTTGAATTGTGGATTTATACCTCTGTCAGATAAATGTGTGTTTTTGTTGGTATCATCCTTCATATTATTTAAAGTGTTAGATATATTCAGTGTTGCCAATTTAGCCATTTAATGGCTAGATTTAGCCATTTTTCACCCTGTTTAGCCATTAGAAATTGAATTTAGCAATTAGCCATTTTTTTAGCCTTTTTTCAACTTGTTTAGCCACAAAAATTTGTTTGCAATATTTCTTTTAAAAGAATAATCTTTAATTTATTATAAAAATTTATAACAGTAAAATAACCATTTTTAACAATTAAAAAGCCTTTAATTTAAATCACAACTTTTACAAATCTTGAAAATCGCTATAAACTATGATCATGAAACATCTTTCAAAATAAAGGAACAGTATTCCAATAATAAATTTATAAAATGGATTAACACAAACATCGGTGTTTCTTTCTGGTTGCAAGTATTTCAATAAAGAGATGCAGGCGGCAACAAAATTTTTTTAGAAATTTCAGAATTGACTATAAAGTTGCTCTCACTTCCATGGTCTAATGCTGAAGTAGAGAGGGTATATATAGGCAAGTAAACATCGTTAAAAGTAATTTGAGAAAAAATGTTACATTTAGCAACCGTAAATTCGATTTTATCAATAAGGAAAATATTTTTACCATAACAATAAAATATGTACACCACAGTATTGGAGAGGGTACTATGCGTTTGTACTGATGTTTATAACACCTTAAAATATTGGTCCTAAGCCACCTTTACGTATACCGATGGACTCAAAATCACTTTCTGAGTCAATTAACGATGTTTGTCCGGTTGGCTGGCTGTCCATGTAAACATTGTGCCAAAGTACAGGTCGCAAATTTGTAGATAATTTAATAAAACGTGGTACATAGGTTCTAATGCGGTCGGGGTTGACCGACTGTACTTTCTTACTTGTTTTTTATTGTTGATCAGGACTCAAAAGGTGTTGGGTAAATGTTGTCGTGATTATGATTTACCTTCAAATTATTTAAAACTAGTAGGCACGAGTGATTCCTTTGAAATAAACACTAGCGACATCGAATTCATCGATGATTTAATTTTTTAAATATCTATCAAAATATTAATTTACTTTTATTCTAATTTAACAAATTGATCTTAACTTACAATATCATCGTAAACAACTTTAAATTTATTATTTCTGTTTTCTTATTGAATTTTAATGAGTTTTTATTTAAAATAAAACTTTTAGCCATTTTTTAGCCCATTTTTAGCAATTTTTGAGCCATTTTTTCCGTAAATTTAGCCATTTTTGGTCACAAAGTTTTGGCAACACTGGATATATGAGAGAACTGTGTTTTATTTGACTAGGGGAAGATCGTAGTATCGAATACCACGGGAGCACGAACCATATAGGCAGTGACCTTACCCCAGCATAAGGTGGAAAACACGTTGTTACAACTTAGAATAACAAACTTTACAAAAGATAGTGAATTCGTCTTTACCCACATTCTTTTTTAACACTTTTCCTCTAAAACAAAGATGCCGCAAATTAAAAAAGTGCGGAAAATTTGGGACCATAACTCAGACTTATGCAAACACATGTAAATTAATGCAATTCGGTATCATTGATTTCAAATCAGCACAGGTAATTTACGCGTTAATTTAAAACAGATCAGAGAATAAGGGATATTTTTTTCTTCATTCTTTATTTTTTTAACTGACAACTGTGAATGAAATATTTTGTTGTTTTTGCTCTAAGACCATCAAAGCATCAAATAACTCTTTAAACTTTCTAAATGAAAAACTAAAGAGTAGTAGACATATATACGCCTCATTTTAGTACGCCTATTTTTTCCAAATTCAATGACTTGTTAACCTATAAAAACCCATAAAGAAATGGAAACTTGTTGAAAAACATTTATATTTAACTTATTTATAACAACTAACACCTACCGAAATGCAACTGCCAACGTAGACTCGAAAAAAGTTCCCTTTTTTGTTTATTACTTACTGACCTCTGCACAAACCAAAAATTTCCAAAATATAAAAGAAAAAACGAAAAATAAAACCAATATACAGAAAATCCTCTTTTCATGTTATAAACGCCTTAAAATTGTTACAAAACCCCCCCAAAAACAAAATGAATTAAAAATGTGAAAAATACATTTTCTGTCTATGCTCTGAATATTGCAGAAATAGTTAAATGGAAGCAAGTACATTGGACTTGCTGTAAATGCATTTGTTGGTGTTATTGTAGTTGTAGTTGGTGCAATAACAACAAAAATAATTTTAGTTGGTCATAGTTTATTTATGCTGTACTAAATGTACAATTTATGCTTATTTTTGTACAATTTGGCAACAGTTAAACCACATTTTACCCCGAAAAGAGAATATATAAAAAATTTGTATAAAAGAGAAAAAAAAGCATAAATGAAACATATAGTTAAAAGGGCATCAGAACTTTTTTTTATTTTTTTTAAGAACATAAACGTTTAAATACCTAGAAGAAAAAAGAACTCAAAAGGCACAGTGTTGGTAATAGTAATAGGGTAAGGTTAAAGAAAAGATTCCGATCTTAAAAAAGTTACACACATTTGTTTATTCCCTTATAATCAGAAGCTGTTTACACTTATTATTATTATTATTATTATTACACTTATTAAAAACAATTATAAAAGGATCTTATATTTACGACCACTACTGTATCTACAAAACATCCAAAAAAAAAAATTATTTAAAACTTTCATTTATACACAGACGTCGTAAAATTTCTTGCAACGTGTTTGTTGCTTTATGAAGCCTAAAAATTTGTTGGAGTTTAATTTGGCTTTTGTTATTGTATTTGTAATTGTTGCTGTTGTTGTAACTGTAGTCATAGAAGTATTTTATTCCTTCTTAGGCGATCTTTTTTTTAAGTAAAAGTCAAGTATTTCATTTCGGTCACGTAATTTAAATAGAGTCATTACAAGTGCAATTTTCTTTTCAGTAAAATAAATAAAACCGAATAAAAATATGCATAAAACTTTTTTTTTACCAAAAAATGGCTTAAACGAATGTAAGAAAATATTTGTAGTCCTTGTTGCTAGCGGAGGAGTCGATGTTATGACAATGAAATTAAAAAAAAAGAACACTGAACATAAATGCAATATATTTTAAAGGAGTTAAGGAAATAATTAAAACTATTAACTCTCTCAGAAGAAGAAAGAAAAATACATCGTTCATTTTAGTATTCATATGGCATAACTTCAATAAGAGTGAATATGGAAGGCAATCAAATTGTTTAATTTTATAGAAGGGTCTTTCTAAAGGACAATTTAATACATTTAAACAAAATGCGAAATAATTAAGGACATTTTGTTAAAGGAGCAATAATTTTTTGCTTACATTAAAAATCGGTATTTTATTAGAAAATCGTTTTTTTTTTAATTTAAAATATTATAAAAATACCAAAATATCGGGTGCTTTAATATTTATTAAACTACATAGAAGGTTAACTTAAACTAGTCACATATTAGTTGTTTTTTTCGTTTTATTATTGTTTGATAATTTTCGTTAGTTATTTTTACAAAAAAAAGTAAAACAACTTCACATTTCGAGCGACAACCGCCAAAAAGACGTTAACGCAAAAAAAAGAACAAATATTGCAGAGGAAGGCTTTTATTAAAAAACTTTTGTTCAGGTCTAAGTATTAACACAATTTTATCCGTGCAACCACAATTACATATTTTCAAAAAAGAAATAATTAAAACAATAAAAAATAAGGAAGAATCATAAGTTCACGGCGATCAAAAAATTCCATTTTCTCGTTTTTCTCAAAGGCAGACAAACTTGTTGACGGATCGTTGACAATGCCACCAAAACAATCGACCAAAGTGGCTATTTGGAGGCGCTTAATCCCAGGCTTCATTCAAGTAAGTTGTTAGTATTTGTTTTAAAACTGTTGATGAAAGTTATAAAGTTATAAAAAATACAACCAATATGACACAAGAGAACACTTTGTGAATTGCCTAAATATTTATATTTTATAAATTATTACTTTTTTTTAAATTAAGAGAATATGATTTTATTCGAGTACCTACACAGAGCGAAAAAAAACGTTAAAAAACTGTCAACCAGTGGTAATAAATTGATAACAAACTGTTGTCAATATTTCGACAACATTTGTTGTTAAATTTTAAACAAAATGTTGTCAAATTGGGCCGTTAGATAAAAAACGTACCATTGTTGTCAAATTGATAACACCCTGTTGTCAAATAGGTATCGCCCTGTTGTCATTATTAACAGCGTATACAAGTTATCCCACAATCAACTTTGGTATTCGAAAGTAAAAAGTGAAAAGTTTCAGTGCTGTGATTAAATTAATAAATAAAAATTTAATAAATAAAATAAAAAAAATTTCTAAAATTTGTTTTTGTTTTCAATTTAATTTTCTATGCGAACGTTAACGTGTGACATCGTGGGCCTGGCTGTAAAAGTGTGAATTTTTTATGTATTTTTTTATAAGTATATTATTTAATGTGAAATAAATTAATAAATTTACATTATTCCATTTTTTTACTTGGGTTCAGAATGGGTTATTAAGTACATACTACAATCAGAACAATGTGTTATCGAAAGGACAACCGAATGTTGTCAATATATTAACGGTGTGTTGTCAAAACTGACAACAGCATGTTGTCGGTATAGTACCATTATGGTGATAATATATAACCAATTTGATGTCATATTGAGAACAAATGGTGACAAACTGACAACGAGGTGGTTAAAAAACATTGATACCATCCGTTATCAAATTGAACACAAACGTAGTTGGCTCACTTTTGACAACGGATGGTGTCAATTTTGGTATTTTTATACCGGATTTTTGCCTCTGTGTACAAGCCGAGAAAAATTATTTTTCAACATATCGAACCCGCGAAATAATCGTATGTTACAAAAACCAAATTTTACAGGACAGCCATTTTTTACTTTTCTCTGCTTTCGCTTGCAATATCAAGATGAAAAAATATATTCAATTTTTGGAAGTGGAATTCGCCTACAATAATTTGTCAGGTGACGTCTCTTTGAATGTAGAAGAAAATTGCATCAAAAACTCAATTTCAAAAAATTTGGCATACACGATAATTTCGCGCAAAGGGGTCATAATTATGGTTAATTTTTCCATGTTGTTTTCACCGGCAACCATATTATAGTTACATAAGTCCTCCACTACTATTACTTGATTTTAAATTAACAATAGTATTTCCTCTTTTCCAAGAGCAATCATAGCATTACGGTTGAAAAACAACCATGATATTATAATAAACATATTATGTATATCGTCGCCCGGGGGTTTATGTGCTCCATACGCCATTTTGACAATTTTGAGTTAAGAACGGCAGCTTAGGGTTTCGACACCAAATTTTTTAAATTTGCAATCTATTTTCGGCTACCTCGCCTCATTGCTGAGATAAATCGTGTCCATTTTGCCCTATATCTTTTTAAACAGAACCTTTTGGTACAAAATATAGAAATTGATTTCTGCTGGATATTTTGCTCTACGTGCAGCTGAAATTTTTGATGCTAATGGTTTTAATATATGTTTCCGTTATAAAGAATTATTAAAAGTTCTCTCTTTTATAACCCAACAAACACGGAGCTTTGATTTCAAATTGAAAATGATTTGAAATCAAGCGTTTTCTCAAACGACAAACGTTTGATAATGATTTGAAAATCATTTGAAAATCATAGCATTCTCAATAAAAAGGGGATATTATTGTCAAGTTGAAAAATGCCTTTATTTTCAACTTGCGTTCAAACGTAATTTTCAAATGTTTTTCAAATGTGGATATTAATACAATGTGGAACATAAATAAAAATATTTTATTTTTTTAATTTAAATTCATTATTTATTTAAATAAACTGTGAGCTAAACATTCGGCAACATAGATAAAAGATGAATTAAGGTTCTTTCCGTCCTCTAATTCTTGCAAAGACGACATTGGCTCCCTTTTATTTTGAGGATTGTAGCACCGCGACCGTTCAACAAACTTTCTTCACTTTCCCGTTTTATTTTCCTTTTTTTTTGTATTCTTAATCATTGGAATTACTCACAAATAATTTTTAATTTTCACAAGAAATAAACTGTTCACTTTATATTAAAATTTATTTTTAATAGTAAAACACATGTTACCACAAAGTAAAAAATGTAACTTTAATCGCCATTTTTAATGCTTTTTTTGCTTTAGTGCTGCCAAGTTTATTTTTGATTTGAATATAACATTTGATAAACATTTCACATTAAATTGATAAAACATTTGATATCAAATGTTTATTTTGAAATCATTATCAATTTGAATATAAATGTTAAATCAAACAATTGAAAAACGTTTGTGAATTGTGTTTGATGTCAAATGATAAAGTCATTTCATATCAAAGGTTTGACTTCGTGTTTGTTGGGAAGGTATACTATAGTAAAATGTACTTGCTCTTACAACCAAAAATAAATAAATGCGTCAAGCGTTGCATTAGGCTATCAAGTAACTTATTTCTTACTGTAAAGGTGAAAAACTCTGACCGCTACAGTCAATGCAATGCTTGTTGTGCTTATTTAGGTTTAGCTGTTACTCCTAAGTCGGCATTTTCCCGATTTGTCTGCAATCGACTCACAAATTCTGCTAAAGAAGAACTAAACAGAATTTTTAAAAAGTAAAATAAAATAAGATATTAATTTTTCACTATCATTTGCGACTTTATAACAACTTTATAAATAGTTTTAATTTTTGTTTTTTGTTAATGAATAAATTGTTTTTTTACTTAAACTTTTTGGTGTGTTATACTGCATTTTTAGCGATATTTTGCTCTACGGGTATGTATTTGCAAAAAAATATGCTTAAGGTGGCGTGTAGAGCAAGAAGTATTTTTATAACCGTTAGAAAATATCCCGTTTTAGATGAGATCGGGAGATAAAAATGTTCCTTAAGAATCATCTTTTTCAAACAAATATATGGTTTGAAAATCACAAAATTGTTTTTTTCCAAATCTATTTTCTCAAAATGCATTTTTGGCACTTAAACCCTTGAAAGACGATATGCCTTCTCTTCTCTAAAATGTAATGCTCCCATTATATAAAAACTTAAACACATAACCTAATATTTAACAAAAAACAATGAAATAATTAACACTTATTTATGAAAGTTAAGTCATTTTATACACACAGAAAAAATACCAATGTAAAATTAACATGGAAAAATGTTGATTGAGAATCATAGTAAATTTAATTATTTCATATTAATTTTAAATGAAAAATATTAAAATAACCTTAAATTACGTTTATTTAATATTATTCACTGTTAAAAATATAAAAAAAAAAATATTAATATGTAAATAAATATGGATTCAATATTGAATCCATAAAAACCTGTTTTATATTAAAATCAAAAGTTTATCTTGTTAAATTAACATGCATACATACTTAAGTATGTACATTTTTTTTTTTTAATATATGTTATAAAAAGAAGACAATTCCCGTATTCTTTTAATTAAAATTATTTAGTTAAATAGTACATCAAGTTTTCAAAGTTGAATGATGACGAAAACCATATCGGGCTATTCTGCTGATGCTTCTGTTAACAAAGGAGAATACAAAATAAGTGAAGCATGTGTTACAGGGGTAAGTGTTTTGAATTATACTTAAATAAATGCATATGTTGTCTCTGAAGCTTCTTCACACTGTTAAAACACACTCAAACCAATTTGATTCTACATGAAATTCACGTTGTTTCAACTTGAAATAACTTTCATTCAACGTGATTCCGATTGTTATTTCAATATAAATTACATTTTGCTCTAACTTTACTGCAATGTTAAATTAACATGAATTATAGTTATTTCAAAAGAAAAAAATGTTCTTCGCAGTTATTGTAAAATCAGGTTGAATTAACATGAAAAACGTATGAAGCAAAATCACCACCGAAAAATTTTAAATCAACCTTGTTTTCTACGTTTTTAACTTGATTTTTTTCTGTGTGTATAACATACCAAACAACTAATTAAAAATTTTATTAAAAAATTAACATAAATAATTAAAAGAGTATTCAAACGATTCTGTCTAAATGTATGTGTGTGTGTACTTATATCATATTTCAATGATTAACACCTTTTAGAAAACATTTTAATTAGTTTTTCATTTACAATAATAAATAAGTATTAGGGGGTTCCAAAAAAAATGCTCGATTAAAGATTGTTAATGAGACATTTACCCCATCTCCAAATGATTTTCAGGAATTTTTTTTCAAATTTAAGGAACAGGGTTGTTACACTGAAAGAATTTTCTTCGCAATGTCAATGAATTTTGACATTAATCCCATAAAAAATTGCATTAAAAAGGAACCTATGCAGCGCTTCGTTGGATCAATGAAACCTGTTTCATAAACACGTATTTATTGAAGCATGACATTTGATCTATGAATATTATCCATTGGATGAATACTTTCAATAAAATAAAAAAAAAATTTTTTTTATTATTATTTTTAATTTTTTTTTCCTTTTTTTTATTTTTTCTTATTTTATTTTATTATTTTTTTTCTGTCTCTGGCGGGAATCGAACGCGCAACGTCGGTACTGATAGACTAGCTCACTACCAGCTAGCCTTCCGGTGCAGTATAGCTTTTGGATAAAAAACAACCATGTTTTTTACTCAATTAAGAGCGTTAATATGAGATTAAATTGTCCATAACAACAATAAAAACGTTGATTGAAAGTTTCTGTTTCATTACTTTAATGGCATTTTTCATTGTCATAATGAAAATTTAAATTTATGAAAGCATTAATCAAATATGTTGCTTTTATAAAAAAAATTTTTGATTTCATAAATTTAATGGCATATTACATATTACATGTATGAAATAATTAAATCTTACATTTTTTGATTAACAATTAAAAATTTTTTTAAGGAAACTATAATTTTGTATTAATTTATGAATATATCGTTAGCTAAAATGCAAAAAGACGTAACTAACAAAAAATTCAAAATCGAGTTTTTGATTGATTATTATGAATGCTATAAAACTACATGTCTTGACAAAATTTTACACTACTGCGATCAAAAATTGCGCTTTTATTAACAAAAAACAAAGGGACGTAGCTACAAGATTTTTTGTTTGATGTATGCAAAACGACGTAATTACACATTTTTTTCTAAGAAAATATAATGAAATGGTTTTCTTTGAAAATTGGTTGAAGAATTCCATGGACGACTTATCAATGCATGATTTTCTGACATGTTTATAGTTTTCACTTTACAAAGTTTTTCGCTTCTCCTGTAAAATTAAATTTTTGTTAGTTACGTCTTTTTGCATTTTAGCTAACGATATGTAGTTATGTTTGTATATTGTTTTTTTATGTTCCTAGTTAAAATTTTTTGTTTAACTTGGACAAAATTAAGTTTTTTTTAACGTAATTACGAAATCCAATGAAGTGATTTTAACGAAAATACTTCATTATAACTATGATTCGATTTTTAAAATCCGTTAAGCAGATACGAACATTTGAAAGAAAAATTGGTCAAATCGATGAAGCCGTTTTCTGATTTTAGGTAAATTGAAAAAAGTGGGCGGGGCAAAATTTTCTAATAGAAAAAGTGGGCGTAAAGGTGGGCGTAGTAAATTTTTCTTTCGATGAAAACTTAAAATGGATTAATACGAACATTTGAAAGAAAAATTGGTCAAATCGATGGAGCCGTTTTTTGATTTTAGGTAAATCGAAAAAAGTGGGCGGGGCAAAATTTTCTTTCCGTAAAAACCAAAGTTGGACAATGGCAATCATTTTAAAGAAAAAATCGTCCAAATCGGTCAAGCCGTACTCAAGTTATGCGCTTAATAGAAAAAGTGGGCGTAAAAGTAGGCGTGGTAAATTTTTCTTTCGATGAAAACTTAAAATGGATTAATACGAACATTGGAAAGAAACGTTTGTCAAATCGATGGAGCCGTTTTCTGATTTTAGGTAATTCGAAAAAAGTGGGCGGGGCAAAATTTTCTTTTCGTATAAATCTAAGTTGGACCATGGCGATCATTTTAAAGAAAAAATCGTCACAATTATATAGATGTCATTGGTGGTGCAATATGAAAATTGGATTTTGCCACGCCCCTCCGCCCGCAGACCGAAAATCAAAAATCAGACTTAACTGTGTCACCCGGCTGAATATTCTGAAGATTCCCTGAAAATTTCATAAAAATCGGCCAAATCGTTTTGGAGTCCATACGTTACTTATATAGAAGATTATCCTTATTAAAACAGACGTCAGCTTTACAATTGGTTGCGGTTTAGACATAAATTAAATTATTGACCGACAATCAGAAAGTTTTATGCTTTTTTTTAACAATTTTAACTAGCTTGAGTAACAACTCATGATTCGTAACAGTTTAAGCCGAACTTAATGATGTTCAAGAGGGGAATTTATATTGGAGCCATGGTAAGCTATAAGCCAATCATCCCATAATTCTGCAGAGTGATTTCTGGTATCACAAACATATATTTGAATGAATTTCAAAATAGCGGTTAAATTAGTTTTAGCGTTTAAAGTTAAGGCTGCTTAATATGGGATCTAAGGTAATTTATGGACCGTATATCACACAATTGCATAACATTTATTCTGGCCATATGAAACTAAGTTGGAAAAAATTTTACCGTAATATCTATATCTGATACGCTTTTTTTAGACGTATTTAATAAATTAACCAGAGTGGGCTTTATATGGGCCCTATAGTAAATTATGGACCGATCATCACGAAATTTACTAGTGTTATTTCTAGTCCTATAAAACTGTGAAGTATTCAATTTTACTCCGATAGCATTAATTATTACTGTGTTAGGGGTACTAAACTTGTTTCCGGGAGTAGGGTTTTTTATATGGCGCCTAGGGTAAATTATGAGAAGATCTTCACGAAACTTTACAGTGTAATTTCTAGTCCTATTTAACTGTGACGTGCCAAAATCTGTTATGAGAGCATTGTTAATTATGGTTTTAGGCGTACTTAACTGTTTTCCGGGAGTAGGGTTTATATGGGGCCTAGGGTAAATTATGGACCGATCGTCACGAAATTTTTCAGTGTGGTTTCCAGTCGAATAAAACGTACTTTTGCAAAATCTTATATCATTCCGCGCATTGTTCCACCATTTTTTATTAGTTTTAATAACAAATTCTGATTCACAGCTCTGATCCTACTGGATTTCAATGCCCAACTGATTGGGATAACTACAAGCAATTTGACATCAAGTTCATTTCTTTTGAGTTTTTCGAAATTGAGCGTGTTTTCAACAGACGGACAAATAGACAGACGGTCAAACGGACAGACAGACGGTCATGGCTAAATTTACTTAGAATTACTCAAGGAGCCAGAATATATATATAAACTTTATGGGGACTGAGAAGAATAATAAAAAAGTTCCACACGGAGCGACAAACTTAGTAACCATCTTTACCCTAAGGCCCTCTACCGGACCGAGCTTTTAAGTTGTTGGGTGTATAAAAGTTTTAAGTTCTTAAGGAATATTAGGATTAATATTCCGCAGCAAAACTGGTAAAATTAAAAAAAGGGATTTTAATGAAACACCCTAATGACTATACGTATTTACCAGGAAAATATAGATATACGCATATTCTACAATTTCCGTTTGCATATTATACGCAGTAAATGTTGTCTGTGGTCTATGAAATATGACCAAGCTGTGTTGCACTACACAATCGCGCTTCAGTGGCTTCAGTACTTTACACTTTTAACATAAAGGTATATGTATATGGTGCATATGTATGTATAAAAACTGCAACTACATGCAAAATCAATTGACATCAGTGTTTCCAGGCAGTGTGGTATTCCACATAAATTGTATAATTTCCACTTGCATGTGTAGTTCATGTGTAATTAGTTTCATGAATAATCAGTGTGTTCTATATTTTCATTTATTTTTGACAGACAAGTTTTTCTTTTCGAATACTGATTTTTTTGTCATTTTATTTCACTTTCCAACTGCTATACTCAGCTGTGAAAAACCACCGGTTATTCCTATAGTAAGGGCGCTATTGTGCTTAAATCGTTATTTCGGGATCAAAAATGTTTGAGCGCAAGATAAATTGCTAGTTCGACTTCTCTTATTTTTAAAACCAAACAAACCTTATATGAAAAGAATATTTGCGGCGAACTTTTATATAAAACACAGCGTATCAACCCACTTAATTCGTGAGGACACTTGTATGAAAAAATGTATTGGGTTTGAATTCAAATACTCTTTATAGTTAAGAAATATTTGGGCCTAATTTGGGAACAAAAAAGACGGGCATCGTTATATCAACTCAGATTACATATGATGCATTATTCGTGAAGCGACCATACCAAAAAAATAAATCTTTATATTGACGAAATTCCTTTTATTTAGGTACCTCTGTTTTTTTTCTTCGTACGATGTTTAGTTGTCGATCTATGGGGTGCTAAAGCGTTACCGTTCTTGAAAATTATTTTTTAAATTTTGTTTCTATAAGAATCACTAATCTTAATTTTTGTTTTATTTCTTTATTAAAATTGAGAACTTCGACTTGAATTTGAGAAAATTCAAAATTAAATTGAAATATTTCAATTTAAAATTGAAAAAATTTTTATTAAACGTATACAATAAAAGGGGGTGCTTTAAAACCATGTGAGATAAGGCCATGATGGCCTTATAAGCCATATTTTTTCAGAAAATTGTTATGCATGGTGTAAACATTCTGTAAAAGGAAAAATCCTTAGTTACACAGAAAAAATTAAAAACTTTCTCTAATAAATGATATTTTCATTTTAATTAAAAAAATTTTCAAAAAACTTGGCAGTTTCAAACAATGTGTTGATTGATTTTGACAATTTCCAACAACAATTTCACAAGTTTAAATTATTTTATTTTGAACGAAATAATTTTTTGTTATTTGATTATTATTTGAACTCAAAATTTATTCCAAAACAACTAAAATGTTAATTAAATCAAAATTATATTTATAATTTTCGTTTAACAAAAAAAAATAATTTATTCAATTATTACGTTAATTAAGTTTAAGTACTTTTTAAATAATTTTTTTAATTGATAAAAAAAACTACTAATAATTTTTTCTGTGTATCATTGAGAAACATTTTTTTATTCTTGTGACGCACGCAGGAAAACACGTCCTACTGGAGGAAAAATCCCCTAAGCAAGCCGCCACGCAGAAAAACTTTAGTATGCGATACCAGATTTCAATACTTAACTTTAGTGTCTCCGGAACTGAAATGAGAGTTAAAGCCATTTTCTAATATTGCTAATGTGAGCTAAGGCCATGATGGCTTTATCTCACATGGTATTAAAGCACCCCCGCCCCCCCCCCTCCCCTAAAAATACATAACACAACATAAGGATTAAGAAATTAAAATAACTATAAATCATAGTAAAATGTTGTAGTATGCTGTATAACTCTAATGCAATCTCCAGTAGTTATAATTGTCTTTGAAACATTAATCACTTCTTTTAAAAATACAAGCCTCCCTTATGCCCCTAAGTCCTTTAATTTAAGTGAGCGAAATTCAGTTTTTTAAAAAGAGGCGATAAATGTATCAAGAATATGTATAACTACAGGAGGTTGCAGTAGAACTAATTATCGATCTTGAAGATATCAGGCATGTTGGTCTATAATACAACGATTTATTTTCCTATCTTTGATCCTTATGTTGTATTATGTATAAGAATTATGTAAAAAAATTTTCTCCATTTCAAATTAAAATTCTCAACATCAATTGGATGTTTCTCAATATCAAATAGAAATTCTCAATTTAATTTGAAATTTTCTCATTTTCATAAATAAAAATGCTTTTATTTCAAGCTCGAGGCCAGAATTGAAAATAAATTTTATTTTAATTTTTGCCGATATTTCGATACTCTTTGAGTATCATCTTCTGCCCTTGTCTATAATCATTAATATACCAACGACAAAAATGAATTTTAAAATTGATGTGGAGAACTGTTCTCAAAGCTACAAGCATTCAATTGACAAGGGGAAGAGTGTATGCATAATTTAGTTTTTAAGTTTAGTTGAATAACAGACGATGCAGAGAAAGAAACAGCAAAACTTTTTAAAGTCCGTGTTAAATAAAAATTATTATTGATTTGTAAGTTTACGTATTAATGTTTACATGTATCTTTATTGTTGTTTTTTCTTCTATGTGGTTTATTATAATTGTTATTTTGTTTATATGTTTTATACCTACATTATTCTTAATTTATATTAGACAATCCCAGAAGATGACACTCAAATAGTATCGAAATATCGGCAAAAATTAAAATAAAATTTATTTTCAATACTGGCCTCGAGCTTGAAATAAAAACATTTTTATTTATACATACAACTTGAATTTTCTCATTTTCATTAGGAATTTTCTCATTATACCCACACCACACCAGTGGAGAGGGTATTATGCATTTGTGCTGATGTGTGTAACGCCTTCAAATAGTGGTCGTAGACCCACCTTAAAGTGTAACGATCTACTCAGAATCACTTTCTGAGTCGAACTAACGATGTCCGTCCGGCTGGCTGGCTGGCAGGCAGGCTGGCTGGCTGGCTGTCCGTGTAACCTTGTGCGCAAAGTACAGGTCGCAATTATAGAGATAATTTGATAAAATTTGGGTCATACACGCAGAGAAAAAATATGGTTGGGCATGGTTACGGCAACAACACTATGTTTAATGTAACAATATATTGTTGTCGTACACAAATAATTGTTATTTTTATTTAATATCAACAATATTATAGTTACTGTAAACATATCAATGTTTATCGCAATTATGAATTTGAGTATTGTTGACCGAAAAAAAATTATTTTTCTAACAACTTAATTATGGTAACTTTCTAAACATATTATATTTCTCACAACCATATCATGATATTTAATAACCATAACATGATAACTTTCTATACATTTATCATATTATGTTAAAGATGCAATCAAACTATTTTTACTCTAATCATATTATGTAAGCGCCATTTGTAAAATGATTTTGAAGCAGTTGTGTCGTTTTTTTTATTTGTGAGCGGTTAAACAATTAAAAGATAAAATTCTATAAAAAAATAAGTTTAAAGAAATTAAAATATTAGCGGAGTTCATTCATGTATTAGTGATGTAATAGTGCAAATGCAAAATATCATAGTTTTTTTGTAAAATCCAACAACAAAACACACAGAGATTTCGTTATATTTTATAAAAGTGCTACGATATTTCATCAACATCTTAAAATCGAACAAATGGACACATGCGGTTGCCCATGAAAACCACAGATTTTTCATTTGCTCTTTTGCAAGCCTTATATTGAACTCCGCTATTTGATTAACATTAAGAAAAATTGTAAAAAGCCACAAAATAAAAAATCGATGCAAAAATATTTAAATTTATTTTGTATTTTTATGACAGCTATGAAAGGTGCTGTAGCATAATATGATTGCTTCTAAGTTTATTATGATTAACATGATGATAATATGATTACTTCTTAGCTTATTATGATTAACATGACAATAATATGATTAATTTCTTAGCTTATTATGATTAACATGACAATAATTTGATTACTTCTTAACTTAGTAAGATTAACAGAATAATAATATGATTAAGGGAAAAATATTATGATGACATATTACGAGTATATTTAGTCATAATATGATTCAATAATAAACTTAATATGGTGACTACAATATCAATTCTTATCATAATATGTTGCTCTTAGAATATGTTTACCACAACCATGTGTTTTCCTTGCGTGTAGGTTCCTATTGGCACAAGGACCATGCCTATTGAAAATGGGCTGAATCGTAGGACCACGAGGGAAGATAGGGGGAAATTTCTTCCTCTCAGAAACTATCAGACCGATTTTAATGAAATTCAAAACATAGATAGAACCATATCTATATGGACACAAAATGTACATTTTTAAAAAAATCGGACCACGAGGGGAGATAGGGTCAATTTCTGCCTCTCAATCCGATTTTAATGAAATTTAAAACATAGATGGATCCATATCTATAGTGACACATTAGCTATACAGTTTAAAAAAAAGGACCACAAGGGGAGGCAGGGGGCAATTTCTGCCTCTCACAAACTTTCAAACCGATTTTCATGAAGTTTATAAACATAGATAAATCCATATTTACATGCACACATAAGCATGATGTGTTTTTAAATACTGTGGTGTAGGGTATCATATGGTCGGGCTTGACCGACTATTCTTTCTTACTTGTTTTTAATAAAAAAATGTTGTAGAATAAAATAATACAAAAATAAAATTGGATAAGTGATTCTTATAAAAAAATCATTTGACCTTTAAAAGAAAATCTATAAAAATTTCATATGCAAAATGACCAATTTAAATTCTAATTTTCTAACTTACGGCCAGTTTCACCATGTTTAGTTATAATTTAGTGCTGGTTCACACTCTTGAAGTATTGATATTTTAGGAGAGAGAGGAAAAGAAAAAACATTATCTTTGCCTTTCCTTCCTAAAAGCTTATTGACGTCTAAAACTTGCAGAATGTGAACCAGCACTAACTATCAGTTGTAACTGTCAAAAACATCCACTGGACTTGTTTAAATTTTTTTTACCAAAGCTAGGGTTCCTCATTACACTGCAAAAGCTTGAGAATGGGATCTCTGTAAGTTTTAAATGTATGCAAATTCCTTAGCACGTGTAACGCAATTCAAGAAATGCCAATAAAATGATGCGAGGAAAATTCGTTCTGTGTGTGTGTAATTTGGGGCACACTCATGTCCAATTTCGGAATTGTGCATTGGCAACACTGCTCTTCATGCACTTTATATTTTGTATGCCATTTTTGTAAGTTTTAAACACACGCCATTTTACCTTCGGCGACAACAAAATTTAATTTATTAAATTTTATATCCAATTGGTTATTGGGGTAAATTTGTAATATGATTTTGCTGGTTTTGCACGGAGAGTCTATGGTAATTATTTTTGGTCTCATTTTTGTGGCTTAAAAAATTAAAAAAAAAATGGAATTAGTAAAGTTACAAAGGGGTTATAAATTATATAACTAATTCAGAAGTTAAAATTTGAAACGAGTCTATGGTTCATTGAATAAAAAATTAATTGAAATAATAATACTGACATAATCAAAATGTGATTGAACAATAACATTTATGATATTAATTTAGTAAGCCAAATGCAATTAAATTTTTATTTTCAGAGATGAGGTGACAAACAATAAAAACCGTTTAAAATGTGTACACAGTTTTAATATTTAACAAAACAAAGTCATCTATTATTTTTGTACAAAAAAACGAAAAAAGAATTTTCCTGTAATAATACTTCAACGAAAAAATGTATAAATTACGAAAAGGTCGTTAAACATTAACTAACAACTTAAAAAAAAAAATTTAATTAAAAAATCGTCAAAAAATTATATAAAGTTATTGAGAGAGGGAAACAACGAATATTTAATAATATTAAGATTAAGAAAATATATTTGTAAAGCCCACAAAACTAGAAAGTATAGTCGGTTGAAGGTGTACCCTATTTGGGACCCGTGGACAATCTTGGACCCGCCAGACCAAAATGATGCTAAGAGGTTCAGATTAATGAAAAAGTTCTTTGTGCCAAATATTTATTAGATATCTTCATCTATATGAAAGTTTTTTGTCTTTAATTAATTTTAGGGAGGGGTTTTATATAGGACTTATGTTTGATTCTGGACCTACCAACACACAATTTTGACAACACATTGTCGCCAAATTGTGTGTCAAAAACAAACTTTATAAGGAAGTACTGGCATTAAAAGCTATTTTCGGAAACACTATTTGTATTTCAGTAAAATTGAGTTAAATAATTAAGATTGCAATAAAACAAGTTTGGACTAAAATAAATCTTAATACCAGCATAACATGATGGTTTATGGTTACAAATAATCTTTTCCAGAAAGAAGTTTGTATGGGAGCTATGTGGAATTATGGACCGATTCTCACGACTGGGGCTTGATACTTTTGACACTTTGAACCCATGTTATAAATTTCATTAAACTATCTCCAAAATTGGGCACAAAGTTAACATGGACAGCTAGCCAGCCGGACGGACATCGTTAGATCTGCCACTGTTTACAAAATGGTGGGTGGGGGTAGAAATAACATCTTAAGGTGTCACAAACATCAACCCAAAGACATAAAACCCTCTCCATTATTGTGCTGTAGGTATTTTCGTACATGGAAAGAATTATTTACTTAATTTTGCATGATTCTCGTCGGGGGGGCGGGGGGGGGTGCTTTAATACCATGTGAGATTAGGCCATGATGGCTTTATCTCTCATTCAATAGGGAGTTCAAGCCTTTTATTCATTTGAATAGGAGAAAAAGCCATCATGGCTTTAGCTCCCATTAGCAATATTAGAAAATGGCTTTATCTCTCGTTTCAGTTCCGGAGACACTAAAGTTAAGCATTGAAATCTGGCTTCGCATACTAAAGTTTTTCTGCGTGGCGGCCTGCGGCCTTACGTGTTTTCTCATCCAGTAGGACGCGGCAGGTGGCTTCGCTGAATTAAGGATTCCTGCGTGCGTCACAAGAATAAACAATTTGTTCAATGACAACTAAGGATTTTCCCTTTTACAGAATGTTTACACCATGAATAACAATTTTCAGAAAAATATGGCTTTATCTCTCATTTGCGAAACAAAAACATGGCTATGTCTCTCATTTCGGAAAATTTTAAATATGACCTTACCTCTCAGTGATTGGGCAATAAGGCCAATATGACTTTGTGTCCCATTCCATTGAGCAATAAAGCCATCATGGCCTTATCTCACATGATTTTAAAGCACCCCCTCCCCCTTCACGACCAGGCCAAAAACTTCTCGATTTTAACTTGACTTATGCCAGATTTTCTTAGTTCAAGCTATATTGAGTAAATAATTCTTTCCTTGTAGGTATTTGTCCAAATCGTTTATCCGGAAAACGCAATTTATCTATATGGGAACTAGGTGAAATTCCATTTACTGTATAAATTAAATGAACTCCGTTTTTGAGAAAATATAACAGTTTTTTAAAATATGTTGGAAATTGCCAACTGGGCTTTGACCACCAGCTGAAGCATGGACCAGAGAATAGGCGGACAGACGTGCATATTTGAATTGATTGATAAAGGAACTCTGATTCGTGAAACGTTTAAAAATTAAACAATTAAAACTTTAAAATAAGCTTGAAGATAATAATTAGAAGTCTATCGGCTTATTGTCCTTAGTCTCGATTGTAAACTTCTATTTTACAACGGATTTTTAAAGCCAATCTGGTGATACGTTATTGGCACTGCCTTGTCCTCTAATATTGAAAAATTTCAAAGGCGGCAAAATAAACTTCGCCGAATAATCACAGCCGCACCTTGGTATGTTAAAAACTCAGATACTCACAAGGATCTCAATGTGCCATAAGTAAAAACTATCATCACGAAATATTCGGCAAAATATTTAAAAAGTCTTGAATCACACCTAAATCTACTAGATCGTTTTTTTAATAATGGCGGCCACACTAGCCTAAGGAGAAGAGATACTGCAGGACTCATCCGATAAAAAGAGCGCTAAACACCATCATACAAATGTGACAGAAAACTTGATGTGTAAATTTTCAGCCGGTACTGGCAGGACATAAAATAAACAATTTCATAACTATTTATTTATTGGATCTTCAAATATAAAACAGTTTATTTAAAAAAAATTATTGTTATAACAGGAAAAAAACTAAAATTTCTAATTTGAACGTCCCACAGTGGGAGATTTTGGAATAACATAAATATAATTCTGGATTTTTTGAAACGGGTAGTCCAATTTACATAAATTTTGAGGTGGCAGTTAAAGAGTTTTAGTCGAGTTTAATCAAAACTTAAATAATTCTGGATTTACTTAGCTTTTAATCCGATTGGATTAAAATTTGAGGTTGGCAATTAAAACATTTTAGTCGAGTTTAGGTTTTGAATTTAGGGTCTCATCAGGAGAGACGTCATAGTTTCCCAAATTAGGGCACCTTCGGGGCACCTTGTAATACCCGATGTACCCTTCCTTGGGAAATTATGGCGCCTCTCCTGATAAGTCTATATACAGGTAACCCTCCTACAAGCCGTCTTCCTACTAGTGCTGGGATACTAGCGATATTTTCAACTATCGATATTTATCGATAGTTCAGATTTCACTATCGATATATCGATATTACTATCGACTGAATGTTTGTACTTGTGCAGGAAAACTTAAGTTATTTTTTTATAAGGCTACCGTTTATTTTTATCACTTTATTGAATGTATGAGACGTATAGACGTATGTACATACGCACGCTATTTTAGATGGCAGTTTTTTAAAAATTGATAAGTACCTTTCTGAAGGAACCAAAGTAACATGGACTATAAGATATTCCATTGCAACTTTAAAAATTTTCTAAATTCTAAACCCAAAAAGGTAATCAATCCAGCGGACTTATCCCCTAATGGGCGTTCATTGTTTTGTCTTATGCTTGCAATTGCATTTGGATTTGAATTTTTTTTACAACATTACAAAAATATTTGCCATTTCAGTCCCTATATAATCATGTAAAAATTTCGACTTAAAGTCCTTTAATTAGCAGTAAAAAGCACTGCTAAAAATCCATACCACTTGCCATACCTGTTGTTTGTATTCATTGCTGTAATTTAGCGCGAATTAATAAAAGCAAGTAAAAATTTGCGGCAAAAAACTGTGTGTGTATAGCTGCTGTTAGATTTCTTCATAGCTGTATTTTAAATATTAATATCGATATTGATATTTTTCCTATCGATATTTTCGATATTGTAAAACTATCGATAATATCGATAGTATATCGATAGTTTCCCAGCACTACTTCCTACAAAACGATTTCGATCTTACACGAAAAAAAAATTGTGGAAATCTCCTCATCAACAACACGGTTTCATTCTAACACGATAAAATGGAATTGCAACTTTATCATGATTGAGTTGATAAAATTGTACCAAAATAGTACAAAAGTACTAATTTTTGCATCCCTGTTACGGTTTAGTTAGATTTCGGTGATTCAACAAAGTATATGTGTTATTACACGATTTTCGCATCCACCGAAAGTAAAATTGGGAAATACCCGAAGTATCTTTCATCGAGCTTCGATTGAAACAATTAAAAAAAAAATTATATTTTACACTGTCTCCTAGCCTCATATAACACGTTTTCTTACAACAAGGCGTTTTCTAGGAACCTACCTACCGTGTTGTGGGAGGGTTACCTGTACCCAAATGCAAAAATTAAACTCGACTACAAGTTTTTAGTTGCCCCCCAAAGTTTATTGCAATCTGACTAAACGTTAAGAAAATCCAGAATTATAAAAATATTTTTTTTTGTCCAACCCGGGAAATGATTGAAGACTACAAAGCCTCTCTTGAACTTATTTTATAACCTTTAAGGTCAAACCATAAGTAAAAAAAAACAGTTACAAATTATGCCATGAACACGATCATAATATGTTTTATTAACAAATGCAGTGTGAGAAAGAATTTCATGCTCGCTTCAAAAAATTTATTACAAACTCATTTCATTTAAAATTAAAATTAACTAAATTTTTCAATTAGTTTAAAATCCACAAAGAACGTCTGCATTCTTAGCTTAAACTCAACTCTTACCATATTGTAGATACAAAATACATTTATTATTAAACATTTTTTAACAAATAACACCGGTATTTATTTCCAATAAAAAAATTTTTATTTTCTTATTACTCATGTGCTTTCGTAGAATGCATTTCATTTTTTCAATTCCTCCTCGTACACGTATTTTATAATTGAACATTGACTTTCATTTCCGATTCCGTACCACAAGTATGGGTTGCAATTTCATTTTAGATTTTTTCTCAACATTTTCTTTTCTATATTTTTTTTTTTTTTTTTTCATTACAAATCATTATAAATTAAATAAATATGAATAAGAAAACGTGAATATATTCCTTATAATAAGAAGCCTATGTAAATAATATCCTTAGCAAAGGATAATCAATTCGCCAACGTATATTTCAATAAGATTGTATGAGTGTGTTGTTACCATGTAAGAGATTTGTATTTGTATTGATGTTCCTTAGAGTTCTAATAAAAAATACAATACTTATTTTTTTAACTCGCTAGCACCAAAATTTAAAGGGGCATATTGGTTATATCGTTTTGTTTGTAACACATCGAAATAATCGTCGAGGAGCTAAAAAAGTATATATATATATATATATATATATATATAAATCGTCACCTAAAACCCAAAAAGAACATTTAAAAAAATTTACAGGAAAAGCCAAAACTAATCAAAATAATAAATTGGTAAGTCGCCTTAAACTGTTTAAAATTTATTTTTCTCCTATTTTTCCACTTGTGTTGATAATTGACAATGTTGCATATTATGCAAACTCTTAGTTAGGCCTTTTGGAGTTTACCATATAATCTTTTGGTAGATAGGGCATTTTGTTTTTTGTCAATAAATGTCAAATGAAAACGTCGATTTCTAATTTTATGTTAGCAAGGGGCTTTGGCGTTTACGGTGACGATAAATAGGTATATACTGGATCCTTTTAAAATTCTGAGACGATTGAGCCGAGTCCGGTCGCAATAAATGACTTACGAAACTAAAGTTTGGTCAAAGCTAAGACGTCGAATTCTCTAGGTATTGAAATGCTTCGAAGCAAATAATAGGCTTATTTTAAAATTTAATTCTTTTTTAATTTTATATATTAATAGTTACATATCGAGCCCTAACCGCGAAAATAACGAAGGCGACAACATTTTCAATTTTCGTTTTTTTTAATAAATGACTTGGCAGCACTTGCGTTCCGTAACGATTTTATAGCAAGAACAATTTTATCGTAATCGACAAATTTCATACAAAATTTATATAAAATAAAAAAACTCTCTCCCGTAAAATTTGATTTTTGGCGCTTTCGTTATTTTCGCTGTTAGGTCTCGATATTTTCTTTCCTCCTTATTCATATAAAATATCTAAGGTATTTAAAAGGTTCACTTAACAAATTTCCATAGAAAATTCGTTTTTTAAAGCTTTTGTAAACCAAAAATATTGTTTACGAATAAGGCCTTTTATATTTCATAGTTTAACGTCTCTTTATTTAAACTAGTGGTACTGGATATCATAGATTCGGCCCAGCCGAACGAACATAACCTTTTTATTTGTTTTTCTTACAACACCAAAATACAATAACAGCAGAGTGTAATAAAAGTAAGGTACGAATACATTTTAATTTTCAGATTTACTCACGTATTTTTATAAATCACACACACATTTGACACTCGTGCCACGGTTACCAGATTTAATAAGTTATCATCATTTTAACGATTTATTTTGTTAGCAATCATTTTGAGGTTTCATCAGCTTGTAAAAACTACTAACATCAGTGCATATTTTGCTTTGGAATTATTTGGATCGCTGGTTTTATTTTAAACAAGCCGGCATACTCCTTGAATTCTCGTATTTCCTAGAATCAAAAAATTTTAAAACTGTAATTTTATTGAAAATAATCGATGTTTAACGTTTCCCGACTACAGTTCATGTGGTACCCAATTTTCTTGCTTTCAAATGAATCTTTCAATGGAGAGAAACTTGTTCATTGTATTTATTCAAACATGTTGCTAATTCTTCTTGCGCTGGACATAGATATTCAACTTGTTCTTAACTATCAAGCTTTTGAAGTTTTTTGTTTGAAGTAGTTATAGAAGAAAGCTACTAAATAATGAGTGAAAAAAGCTATTCATTTTGAAAAAGTAAGCGAAGTTTTTACTACAACCATAATTGTCCAAGAATACCGGATGTCTCTGGAGACATACAATGATTACCCTTAAGTTGGTCCCTGGACACAGGGGCGTAAATGGAAACTGTATGGCTGACCCGTTTGCGCATGAAGGCACCATCTTAAATTGTAACGGTTCAACATTTGATATAGCTGTTTCACTCTTGAGGAGTAAGCAACATATTGCAAACCAATTTCATGTTATTACCTGTCAGAGATGCTTTGATGAAACTACCTGTGGCGAAACTAGAAAAATCTAGCCCATCATAAATATAACAAGTAAGAAAGTATAGTCGGTCAAGCCCAGCCATATGATACCCTAGACCCCAGTATTAAAAAATACATCATGCTTATATGTCCATATAAGTATGGAGTTATATATGTTTATAAACTTTATTAACTTTGGTTTTAAAGTTTGTGAGAGGCATAAAATGCCCCCTACCTCCCCTTGCGTTCCTATTTTTTAAAAACCGTATAGCTTATGTGTCCATATAGATAACGATCTATCTATGGTTTAAATTTCATTAAAATCTGTTTAAGAGGCAGATATTAACCCTATCTCCCCTCGTGGTGCTATTTTTTTAAAAAATGCATACCTTTTGTGTCCATATAGATATGGTTCTATCTATGTTTTAAATTTCATTAAAATCGGTTTGATAGGTTCTGAGAGGAAGAAATTTCCCCATATCGTCCCTCGTGGTCCTAAGATTTGACCCATTTTCAATAGGCTTGGTCCTTGTGCCAATAAGAACCTAAGCTGCTTGGTCAAAGAACCCTTAAGTAAAAACTTAATCAGCCTAATAGCTGAGTGAGAATTTCAGCAGCCAGTTTATATAGTACCTTTTGGGATACGGTGAAACATTGTTACTGCTGGATCCAGGTGAGCTTTTTTTATGCACCAATGGTGGTATGAGTACCAAAATAGAGGATTAAATTTGTTTCAGTATATTTTGTTGAAATCTTACAAAATTTAATTGGAATCGGTGAATACATGACCATATCTCCCATACAAATACCATAACTTGATTATATATGTTATACTGACAAAGCCAACATAATTGGCAATAATAACTTTAACTGTAGTTGCTATTTCATGGCAAAGTAGGCACAAAACTGACCACAAGTCCATAAAAAAAGATTTATTTATAAGTTTATAATTTAGTACTTTTGTATTTTTACATTATTTTGTAAGCTTGACCGACTGTACTTTCTTACTTTTGTTTTTGTCGTCATAAATCAAAAAATAACATTTCGAAATAAACTCGATTAAATTTTTTATTTTAATTGCACTACTTAGAACAAATAACGACACCTCCTCTTCAAGTTGTTGATGTGCTACTTAGTAACAAAGGTATACAGACTGGTCACTATTTAGCAAAATAAAACAACAATTCCGGTGCTCCGTCACTAGTATCATTGTCAAAAATATTAATTTGAATTTTTTCTCATTATGGCTGGCAGATTTCGTTTTGAGTTTTGCAACATTCGTGGACTAAGGGCAAATTGCATCTTTGCATATGCACACATTTGATTTCATCGGATGTTTTCCCCTTATGCGAAACTCAGGTAGGAGAAGATGCTGATTCACAGGATTTCCAAATGCCTGGATATCAATTGCTATCCCTTTGTTCCTCATCGGGGACTTGCGTTGAACATTCGTGAAAATGTTGAGTTCCAACTTCAGCCATAACTAGGCTGTAATGATATAGAACTTAAGTCCCTTTGGGTTAATCATCAAGACACACATCTTATACTTCGGGTTCGTCTATAGAAACCCAAATTTAGACACGTTGAACTCCTACAACTATTTTGACTCCGTATCCGATTCCATTACTAGAAGGCTTGAAGTTTATCAGAGTAGTGAAATAGTCGTTGCCGGGGACTTTAATGTGTTCTGAAACTGAAAAATGGAATTTTAGCTTCAATAATGCCCACAAAATTACAAAAAGTGGGCATGCTGATACACATACAACAGGTGTGTTAATTTAATAGAATCGGATTATTAATTTGGAAAATACAAAAATATAATTTATTGAAAAATGGTTTAAGAAGGTTTAAAATGCTCTTGTAAATAAGAAAGAACAATCGGTCAAGCCCAAACATATGATAACCTACAGCACAGTATATAAAAAGAAATTCTTGCAAGTGGTACCCATGGGCAATCATGGATCCGCCAAAACAAAATTATGTTATGAGGTTAAGATTTATTGAAGAGCTCTTTCTGCCGAATATAATTTAAATATCTTCAACTATATGAGATTTTTGCATGAGGTTTATATGGGACATATGGCTTATTTAGCACCTACCAGGACAATGTTTTGTCATGACATAGTAGTTATCGTAAAAGTCATTGTCGCCGATTTCATGTCCATACCAGGGCTCAAAAGACTTCAGTCGAAACCAAAACTTTAAGTAAAAAAAAAACGAAAATTTGTGTACAACTTTTTGCTTCTTGAGTTGGTTTAACAGCGACTGATTACATTTAATGAATCAGAAGTAAAAGCAACAGTTTTTTTTTTGCCAATGACAAGTGAAGACGGAGAAGAAATGTCAGTTTTTCTTTTTTGACTGCATTTTTTTAAACGCTGGTAAATACTAACATTTATAAGGAAGTAAAGGGCATTAAATGCTTTTTTCGAGAAACTATGGTTAAATATGGACCGATTCCAATTAAATTCGAGAACATGATTCTGATTGCAATAAGATAAGTTTGGACCAAATTTAATCTTGATACCAATCTAATTAAATGGGTTATCGGCACAAAGACCCTATTCCGGAAAGAAACTTGTTAGATGACTTTGTAAAATTTTAGACCGATTCGGCCCAATAAACTTCTTCCTTGTGCTAATCACAAGTAGTTGTTTATCCATTTTCACTTCAAATTCTCCAACTTTGGCGTCTCTAGCGCCGCCAAAAAGAGTTAACTCTAAAAAATTCTTTAAAACGAATTTATTTTTATTCTATGTCTATGGGACACAGCTCTGTGCGACGCACAGTAGCGCCCGTAGAGCAAACGAGGTTGCAAAAATCAAAATTTTCATGAGCACCGACGAAGTTTTGAATAAACTCATGTTATAGGAAACTTTTCAACGATTTCAAATCTGCCACTCTTAATAATATCACATTTTTAGTTTAGAAGATATAGCCGTTCAAAGTTGACCGACTTTCGGTTTTCAAAAAAACACACAATTTTTAGTAAATTTGTTGCGATTTCAGGTGTAATATCACGAAAAATAGGTAACGAATCGCCTTATTTTTTGTTTGTATTGATTGATGCATTTATTAAATGTGTAATGATAAAAAAAAAATGAACTGTTTGCTTTGTGTTTCTCCTGGTAAATCACTATTTAAAAACTATCCGTTTTTTCACTATTTTTCAACTTTGACGGAAAATAACAAAAATCTATATTTTTCTATATTTGCCATATTTGCAAAATCTGTTCTTTGATTATTTCTTTACATAATTCAAAAATTTTATCTGCCCGTACGTGCCCGTTTGGCTTCTAGAGGTAAAAAAGGTTAAAAAGACATGGTTGCCATACTAATATTGCGGTTTAATAAAATTCTTTAATTTGGCCCCTACAGCGCGTAGGATGCTCCTAGATGGGTCAAATGTATGACCAACCCCACTTTATTATTTATTGCCGAATTTCGGTTTTTTTAGTTATTTCAATAAACTAAACCATTTTTGAGTTACGCGAATATATGCTGTGCAGCGCCTTACATTTTCGAAATAACGGTATATCTTGAAAACAAGAGCTAATTTAAAAAAACGGTTAGCACCACTGAATTCAGCGTCCCCAATTAGGGTGAAATGCCAGGTGCGCGGCATTCGAGTTATCGAGTATTCGAGTTATTCGAGTTATTGAAGAAATAAGCTCAACACATTCGGCTAATTCGGCGAAATTATGACATTTTGAGTATGACATAACTTTTGAAAAAAAAATTTTAAAATTTTTTTTCGTTCATATATGTTCCTTATAAGATAAAAGGAACATTCTCACCAAATTTCATTAAAATCGGAAGGGGTCGTGTCCCACTCTTGGTCGTTTTGACATGGAATTACCCATATACCGAAAATACAGAAAATTGAAAAAATAAATTTAAAAAAAAAAAATTTTTTTTTTTAATTTGTTGGGTAATAATTTAGAACCCTAAAGAAAAAAAAAATAAAAACAATCTAAAAATGTAAAAATAATTTTTTTTTAGGTACCATAAAATTGATTTTTCTACTAATTTTAACTTTGATAACCCATAAGTAGGCCCCTACACAGCGTAGCACCCTTTTCAAATGCACATTTCATAGGCTGAACAGTTATCTATCATATGCTGTTTAAACTGTTCAATTACCTTATTCGGTTCAAAAGATATGATTTTTGCAACGAAAAAACTCAAATGGCGCCACTGTGCGACGTTGCAGAAAATGAGCGATATGTACTTTACATGCATAGATTTTCAATGAAATGTTAAAAACACTCGAAATTTTCAAAACAATAAATAAAATTGTTTGTTATTTAACACTTATGGTTTTTGAGACGATTTAGAAAGCTAATTTCACGATTTTATAATAATTGTACATGGCAACAATAACTTTGATATATGTGCTTATATGAAAGTAAAAGAGGGCAGTTTAAAAAGTACCTACAAATCTATATTGCACCTTTTTGAAAATTGTCTAAAAAAATTTACAAAAATCTTTAGAAATATTTAATTGTACAAAGCTTTTATCAGATATGAATATCACAATATTTTTACTTTAATATTTGATAAATCCTTTTCGTTCAACCTGGTCTTTTTATAAACTGATTTCTAATATGTTTTTTATTAAAAACTTGAAACGAACTGTTGCTTTTACTCATAAACAAATCATCATCATAGTAAATTTTTTTACCTGCACAGGTCGGTCTTCTTTTAAATAAAAGTATAAGTTTCTTGCATTCAAATTGGAATCTGTGTATAGTTGCGCATATTCGAAATCATGGCCTGGCACTATTGATGAATGCAGTTCTTTTAAATTTGCTCAGTAAGAATACAAAAAAGTTCAATTCAATACCACATCAATATTGGTATTGACAACAATATCTAATCGAAAAAATGAAATGTACATCTACAAGTGTACTTCTACATTCACATCACAACACATCGAACACATGTGTACATATACATACACCCAGAAAAAAAGATGATTAAATATTTTCATCTCCAACAAGACTATTTTTAAAGAAAATTTCAAGCATAAAGGCCCTTACTTATAGTTAATATAATGAATACTTTAAACTAAACGCGGCTTCAAATGCATGTGAACACTATTGTTCGTAAGTAAACTTAGCAAAAGCCGACTTTATTTTTGACTATGATTATGGGCCACTGTGTTTAATTTAACCATATTATTGTTACCTACAACCATATTATGGTTAAGTTAGTCCACCCTCAAGAAGCCACAACCATATTATGGTTGCCTCCAAACATGTTATATAAATATTTGTTACTTTTACTCCTCTGGGGAGCGTATGGCAGCAACGAACATGTTGTGGTTAATTATAACTAAAATATATTTTACAATTATAAAAGGATTGTTGGTTCTCAACCATTGCATGTTGCTCTTAGAAAATAGGAAAATTCTTTTTTTTATTTAATAACAACTTATTGTCCATAATATAGTTGTGGCATCCTGACCAATTTGATCGACCATTGAGGTTTGTCATACCGTGTGTATCTTTTTAATATACCTCTAAGGCCCCAAGTGGTTCATTATAGGGTTTAACTACCGGTTGGTAATACAATCGAATCTATGCTGTGCAATTCGTGTGTTTTTTGCATTGTTGCACTGTATTGCAGATTTAACAAATTTTTTCAATGTAAAAGCCAATTTCATAAACTAATTCAGAAAAGAACACCGTATAATTTTTAATAACTTAAGGAAAAATTGGCTCACATACGAAAGACTCAACAAGAAAGAACAATTTTGGGTCAAATTTTTTCTAATTCAGTTAAGAATTGATAAATCCTTTTCGTTCAACCTGGTCTTTTTATAAACTGATTTCTAATATGTTTTTTATTAAAAACTTGAAACGAACTGTTGCTTTTACTCATAAACAAATCATCATCATAGTAAATTTTTTTACCTGCACAGGTCGGTCTTCTTTTAAATAAAAGTATAAGTTTCTTGCATTCAAATTGGAATCTGTGTATAGTTGCGCATATTCGAAATCATGGCCTGGCACTATTGATGAATGCAGTTCTTTTAAATTTGCTCAGTAAGAATACAAAAAAGTTCAATTCAATACCACATCAATATTGGTATTGACAACAATATCTAATCGAAAAAATGAAATGTACATCTACAAGTGTACTTCTACATTCACATCACAACACATCGAACACATGTGTACATATACATACACCCAGAAAAAAAGATGATTAAATATTTTCATCTCCAACAAGACTATTTTTAAAGAAAATTTCAAGCATAAAGGCCCTTACTTATAGTTAATATAATGAATACTTTAAACTAAACGCGGCTTCAAATGCATGTGAACACTATTGTTCGTAAGTAAACTTAGCAAAAGCCGACTTTATTTTTGACTATGATTATGGGCCACTGTGTTTAATTTAACCATATTATTGTTACCTACAACCATATTATGGTTAAGTTAGTCCACCCTCAAGAAGCCACAACCATATTATGGTTGCCTCCAAACATGTTATATAAATATTTGTTACTTTTACTCCTCTGGGGAGCGTATGGCAGCAACGAACATGTTGTGGTTAATTATAACTAAAATATATTTTACAATTATAAAAGGATTGTTGGTTCTCAACCATTGCATGTTGCTCTTAGAAAATAGGAAAATTCTTTTTTTTATTTAATAACAACTTATTGTCCATAATATAGTTGTGGCATCCTGACCAATTTGATCGACCATTGAGGTTTGTCATACCGTGTGTATCTTTTTAATATACCTCTAAGGCCCCAAGTGGTTCATTATAGGGTTTAACTACCGGTTGGTAATACAATCGAATCTATGCTGTGCAATTCGTGTGTTTTTTGCATTGTTGCACTGTATTGCAGATTTAACAAATTTTTTCAATGTAAAAGCCAATTTCATAAACTAATTCAGAAAAGAACACCGTATAATTTTTAATAACTTAAGGAAAAATTGGCTCACATACGAAAGACTCAACAAGAAAGAACAATTTTGGGTCAAATTTTTTCTAATTCAGTTAAGAACTTAAACACCTTTTCCAGTTGTTATTCGGAAAGCGTCAATTTTAATTCAGAAAATAATAAATGTAATAAAGAGAAAATCACTTTAAATACGCCTGCCTCTATTTTTGGGTTAGGGCACTCCGATACTGAATCCCATTGAGATTAAGGTTTATGCCAAAAACAACATTCGTGTTCAAAATGTTGCAGGTCCTGATGTGATAAAACAAAGATTTATCTACTTGGAGGTTGTTATAGATCATGAAACGACCACCATAAATGGGGGTGCTTGCGCTTGTGGTGTGCAACAGTACACAGTTGACTAGGCAATGAATGACATACTTATGAATGTATTTAGCTCTTGAGTGCACATTTTTTTGTTACATATATTGAAATAAAAAGAAACAGTTAATTTTTTGCTTTCTGAATTACAATTGACACTTTCGGATTTACAATTGACGCCTTCTAAATTTTAATTGACTAATCTGAATTACAATTAACGCTTTCTTAATTAAAACAATTGGAAAAGGTGTAGCTGGTTTTGAGTTTCATTTGAGTTTATGCAAACTCATGATGCGGCTATTATGCACATGATGCGACTATTACACTAGCCAACAAGGTTTTTAACTGGAGCAACCAAATATCTTTCCTAGGGTAATTTCTGTGGCTTGGTGCTAAAAGGGCCAATGTCAAAATATTTACTTTTGAGAAAATTTTAATTTCATTGCTTTTAGTGAAAAGTTCTTACTGAAATTTGCTAGCAAAACCCTTATAAAGCTGTTCAGTACCCATGTTCTGTAACTATAGTGAGAACTTCTCGCGTCGAAAAGATGTGACACAAAATATTCCATCGTTTCTCGAAAAGTGAGAAAAAAGTGTGTCTGTTTTACGTCGTTACGTTATAAATGTCATAACATTGCACTCGAAGCCGATGTGACATTGCAGACATTGAAAACGCCAGTAACAAATAACGTTGACGGCGACCAAAATTTACTAAAATTGAAAATTTTTCAACGACGGCGGCGAAATTAGAACCGTCGGCTTTACCAAATAATGTAAAGTGCGACTTTAATGTTTGTTGTTTGCAAACGATTTAAAAACATTCGTATTTTATATAAATGTTAAAAGCAAAATAATTAAACAATAAAAAAATGTGCCAAGAACAAAATATTATTATTATTATTCTTTGTATTTTGCATTTTTTAGTGTTACAAGTTTTTCTCGCCCCGTTTTTATACGTGAGTTTATTTGACAGTTCAAAGCGGAAACTTTTCGCACAAAAATGTTACAGACACACTTTTTCTGAAATTTGGCGAGTAATTTCCTTACGTGACAGCTTGTACTCGCCAAAAAAAGTTGCAGATACAGTTTAGTGAGAAAAACAGCTGTTTGTTTCAATTTATGGCATTTCTGTTTCATTTCACAAATTTCAATCGAAAAGTTTACTGACGCGAGAGTTACAGAACATGGGCACTGGGCTAAAAACAGTGGCTATTTTATCAAAAAAAAAAGATGTTAAAAGAAAACACCTAATGCAACGATTTACTCAAAATAGAAAAATATTGACATTGGCCCTTTTAGCACCAAGCCACAGATTTAATGGGCTGAACTTGAATCTGTAATTGGTTTTTCTCTATCACGGTTTTCGAGATACAAAAAAATGTTTTTACTCGTTTCTTACATAAAAAATCACTAGTTTATTAAAAAATCAATGAATTTTCAAAAGTAAATGGCGTTATTTGAACGTCCTTTGTATTTTGTTTGTTCGGTTTCACATGTTAGTGCCCAGCAACAGTCTCCCAGCATGCTTTTGTCGCAAAATCCTTTATAATTTCTCTCAATTTTCATTAAATCTTGGTAGGCACGCTCCCCTTGTCCGCGCTCACTGCACCTAGGCTTTGATGCAACAAATCTAAATGCGAAGGAAGAAAATGCAAAACGTTGTCGGTGTCCACAATTTTTCCAAGTTTCTGACTTCAAAACCAAATTTTGAAACAACTACAAAGCACACATAAATTTGTGGCAGAATGCACCGATTGTTTTATACGACCAGCCACCTTTCATGACGTAAAATCCATAACTTTACGACGAATATTTAATGTGAAAACATTTGGTATTATGACATTGTTTAACAATACAGGAAAATACATGACTAAGCTTCGTGAAGATCGGCCCATAACACTACTTGACAGTTTAACATAAAGATTAGGTGTCAGATTAATTTGGTCACGACTTTTTTTGAAATTTGTTACGCAGTGTAATTTACCATAAGCCTCATAAAAAATATTCTTATTCTTACTAATTAAATTTCGTCATGTAACCTTTATTTAAAATCTGTTTGGTAGGAAAAATGGGTCAAATCTGAGCATCATTTCCTCCATTCTAAAGACCCAACACAAAAGAGTTTTCGGCACGATATGAGCTAGAACAACGAATTTTGTGCAATATTTTAGATATTTAAAGTTTGTTTGATATTGAAAAGGTTGAAATTAGTTGTTGTTGTTTGTTTGATATTGCTATAAAAAAAGGTTCAAAATAGTTTGTTGTTGTTTAGCACATAATATGTTTTACTGAAATATTGCTTGGGGAACATGCCATTAAAAACTTCGACTACTTTTTTAAAATTAAAAGCTTCTGTCATTCATTATAAAGTAGCATTCTTTTATATCTACTATAAATACTTCTGTAACTACTTCTTTTTCAGATGTATGTAAGTAAAACATAATGACTTAGATTAAAATGCCATTCATTTTGGGACCTCCCTTGTAAAATTCATTGATTCTTTCAGCAGAATTGGAAGTAGTATTTTTACTTTTTACTGATTACTTAACACATTATTTTGTTTACGAAGTTTTTATTTGCCCACAGAAACTACCGATTGTTTTGCTTCGGTGTATCAACGTGTTAAAATATATGGGTGATATACAATGAATAAATGATTTTTTTTTTTTCTTGAGGTTTCTTATGCTGCCGATGATCACTAGACTAAAAATACGTTGAAGATGATTTCGTATGATTGTGTGTACGTTAAATATGTGGGCGTATTCATGAATGTTCATATAGAAGTTATTATTTGCAAATCATGCGGATGTGGATTTTGTACGTGTCTTCCTTTTACTTATTCTTCTACTTATTTAAACATACAGACATTTGTGTTTGTGATTTTTAAACAAAATTTAAATACCTTAAAAATATGTTGCCAAATAAATACAATTGAAAAATACTTTCTGAATGTTTTAAATCTCTTAGTTTGCACAGCAACAAGTATTACAAAAGATGCGTATGCATTGAATTTACACATTTAAATATGTTTAAAGTTTTATTTGGTGAAGACCAGAATTTGTACATCCATCACAAAAAAGATGGGAAATAATTATCGAAATAATCATCGATGACAGCGTATGTAATTTGAACCCTTGAAAAATATGCTCAACGCAAATACATCTTGCTTGGTATTAAAGATTGTTAAAGACGAGGTATAGGTTAGTTCGATTTTAAATTTTAAAAATTAAAAAGAGCTTCATTGTCAGCCATTAATACTCGAAGATGATGAATTGAAGGCATTGCTCCATTCAGATTACATGAACGGCACAGAGAATAAATTTTAAAGCAGACACAGAACATATACCGAATAATTATAGGAATTTAGTTATTAAGGGATAGAAGATTAGATATAATAATATAAATACAGTTACCTATCGCAGCCTTGGAACAAGAGGGTTCAATTTGTTACTAGATTACTTGAAAACTAGGACCTTCTTGTCCTTAGGTCACGATATACATATTAGTTTGTAAGAATGAAAATAAGTTTAATTGTGTATGTAAGATAACATAAAAATAAGTTTAGTTTAAAAAATTTTTTATTTTATAGGAATTTTCATTAGCCAAAATATTTTTTTATTATTGTAAATATGGTTTTCGAATTAGGTTTATAGATAGGAAATTTTTTCAGTTTATATGAATTATTATACTTTAGTTAAATTTTTATTTTTTGTTATAATGGTTTTTGAAAAAAAGTTTTATGACAAATAGG
Organism: Pollenia angustigena; assembly: GCA_930367215.1. Taxonomy (NCBI): domain Eukaryota; kingdom Metazoa; phylum Arthropoda; class Insecta; order Diptera; family Polleniidae; genus Pollenia; species Pollenia angustigena. The sequence continues at coordinate 168,734,643 of OV884059.1, read as the reverse complement.
TTTTTGAATTTAATGTATGAACAAAATGTTTTCATAATTGTTGTTATCGTTTTTTGTTATTGTTAAAATTTGTAAATTTCCTGACGATGCTAACCAGAGGTTAGCGAAATATTAAAAAAATAAATATAATTTTTTATAAATAAAAAGACCTCAAGCTTAATTAATTAAAAGTTATTAGTTTTTAATTTATTTAAAGTTTTTTCCAGTTTTTATACCCACACCACAATAGTGAAGAGGGTATTATGCATTTGTGCTGATGTGTGAAACGCCTTAAAATAGTGGTCCTACCCCCACCCTAAAGTATACCGATCTACTCAGAATCACTTTCTGAGTCGAACTAACGATGTCCGTCCGGCTGGCTGGCAGGCTGGCTGTCCATGTAACCTTGTGCGCAAAGTACAGGTCGCAATTTTGAAGATAATTTGATAAAATATGGGTCATGATTCTTAGTGGCACAAGGACCTGTTGAAAATGGGCCAAATCGTAGTACCACGAGGGAAGATAGGGGGAAATTTCTTCCTCTCAGAAACTATCGAACCGATTTTAATGAAATTTAAAATATAGATAAAACCATATCTTTATGAACACAAAAGGGATGCATTTTATAAAAAATAGGACCACGAGGGGAGATAGGGGCAATTTCTGCCTCTCAAACCGATTTTAATGAAATTTAAAAAATAGATAGATCCATATCTATAGGGATACATTAGCTATGTTTAAAAAAATAGGACCACAAGGGGAGGCTGGGGGCAATTTCTGCCTCTCACAAACTTTCAAACCGATTTTCATGAAGTTTATAAACATAGATAAATCCATATTTACATGGACACATAAGCATGATGTGTTTTTAAAAACTGTGGTGCAGGGTATCATATGGTCGGGCTTGACCGACTATACTTTCTTACTTGTTTATAAATATATTAAGTTTTTCAAGTTTTTAGTATGTAAGTTTTGAAAGTTAAAAAAAAAATGACGTAAACAATAATACTTAGGGCGATTCTGTTCTGACGGGTGCAACATTAAGACGCTTTAAACGTATTTTACTAATGGAAAGAAACACATTTGCAATAAAGTTATTTCTAGAAGGGGTAACATTTTTTATATAATATTGCTATCTATTTACAAGAATTTATATGAAACGATCAATTAGCCACGAGAGAGCTTTAAAGTGCATGACGGGTGCAACCAAATTGGCCCACTTTCATAAGATCATACCACAAAAACACAAAACTCTGTTAATTTTTAAACTTTTATTTTATTATTCTTTTTTATTGTGAAAGATGAGATATCAGACGAAGATTATCAAATTAAACATCGTAGAGAAATATAATCCAATAATAAGAAGTTTGCTCTTTAAGCCATGATGGGTGCAACATTCAATGAATTTTCTGTTCGCGCCAAATCTATGAGTCTTAATGATTCGAAGTGCACAACAAATTTATATGTCAGCTTACGTCTAAAAAAAATTATATTATTATTAAATATAGATATTTTACTTAAATTGGCATCAAAAACGTGTCAAATAGTGTGATTTGAAAATTGATGTTAAAAGTTGTCTAGATTAGAATCGCCCCTTACCTTAAAACTCCCAAAAATATTTATTTCGGTACTGAAGTAATTTCAGCACTATCTATATAATTGAAACAGACTTAAGAGTTCATCGTTTAAAGTTTTACGTTGAACTTTGCAATGGATTGTTAAAAAGGTTCGATTTTGAATACGACTACCTTAAACAAGTTAAAGTTTTAGAACGTTTTAATGTAATAAAAGGTTACCAAGAAAATATGGCTCAATTATATGCTATTTTCCCAAATGTTGTAGATGTAAGTGATATTTACTTTGATTTTTCAGAATATAATTTACAAAAAGAGCAAAATATTGAGAGTTTTTGGGAGGATGTATAATTTGTGATAAGTCCGAAGTTTTTCCATATTTAAACAAATTAGTTTGTTAATTTTTATCGTTACCAATATCTACAGCAAATGTAATGCGTATTTCCCCAAAAATAGTGTTAGAAACAAATAAGAAATACCAACTTTATGTGGTATTTAACGAACAAAAAACTTTTTGAAACAAATTACAGTGATTGTAGGAACTTTAAGCAATTAAAAGAAACGGCTAATTAATATCTGTAAATAAAATGAATTCCTATCCTAATACATTTTGGTATTTTCTTTTAAAAATTTGGCACTTTTGAAAAAAAAAAGTTTTTCTTGCGAAATCAAGTTATTTTTTTCTGAGATAACAAAATTTTTTTTTTTTTTAAATATATGGTAACGTTGATTGTTTCGAATGGTTTCTGGAATATCATTTTTCAAAATGAAAGGAATTATAGAAATATTTTAAGCATATTTCTAAAATTTGCGATTTTTTGACAGTAAATGGGAGGGAACACTTGAATTTTGTATGGAGTTTTTTGAGGCTATCGCAAAATCTTACACAAAGGAACTCCTGCGCCTGGCTGTAACTACTTTTATTTGTATGGAGTTTTATAGCTGTAGCAGTACATTGTGTTGTCAACTAGAATAATTCTTCGAAATAAAAGAAAAGAAAGAACTCTTATATATTGCGGGTGCTTTCTGATATGTTTCGTTTTTATTTTTTTTAGTATAGTACATAAATAATAGGGCCAAAACTCTCGCTCACATGCAAATATAGTGCAATAGAAGCATGTATAAAACGCTTTACCGAATTTTTCACTAACCGACTTTAATCTTTTACAAATGTTGTAGTCGAGATACACAGCGGCTACAAGAACTTACATATGTATATAAAATTATGAAAAATTTTAACAAAAATTAGTTTTATACAGGATTAGTTTCTGTAATTAGTAAACCTACAACAGTTCAGTTTATGGAATGATTTAAAAAATTTCAAACAATTCCAAAAACTTAACCGTTTTTGAGAAATAAAAATTTAACTTTCGCTTTACGACTTAATTTGAACGTGTAGAGACAAATAAACGACTTTAACACATATTGAATGCTTGATACATTTTTAGACCGCCTGAACAGGCCTAAACATATTCATAGCATCGATATAAATAATTGATATTTTTCAAAATATAAGTCATTCCTTTGCACAATGGGGTAAAATTCAGCGTATGGCAATTAAACGTAGACTCATGTTTGAAAAATGTAGGAAAAAACAGGTGTTTAAAACTAAATAAGAAAAATTAGGCGTGTTAGAACTTTAGAAAAAATGGTATAAAACTTTTTTAGCCTGAAAATGTTAATAGATTTAGGAATATTTTACTTACTATAAATGGCTTTAAGCTAAATTTAGTTTTAAATGACTTAACAAGATGAACTATGGCTAAATCTAGTCTCTTAATGCTTAAGTTTGCAAAAATATGCCATTCAAATAGACTGTAAATAAATTTATATTGTACCAATATTTTACAACAAACAGTTTCAGTTATACACTCAATATATACCCAGCCAGCAAAATACTTCGACATTGCCTGAATCAGACATTTCGTGCAAATGTCTGATTTCATTCTTAGAGACTTCGTTCAGATTTCTGTCAGACATTGAATATACTTACTTTCTGGCCGATTTCTGATCGATTTCGCATGGATATATCGGGGGAATTTATGTACAGATATGTGCAATAGATTTCCGACGGAATTCATTCAGATTTGTCTAACGAGACTTATTAAATTTTTAAAATAATGACAATTGTCATTCAGTTGAAAATTAATTTAATTTTATTTGTTCAAGATAAAAAGGCAGAATATCTATATATAAATCGGATAAGGTAAAACAGTTAAGAACACTTTCCTCCTCTGTATGTCAACCAATTTGAACAAAATATACACCATTTGAAAGGTATTTAATCACAGAAGTGCACAAAATATATTTTATTAAAATCTGTTCAATAATTTCAGAGTTACCCAGCTAGCATTTTGTATCATAATCTGATCATTTAGGAATCAGCTTCAAGGGCAAAATACCCGTATATGAGCTCATTTTTCAATCATAAATGATACTCTTGTTGTGAGAAAATGGTACCCTACCGATGAATCACCTGAAAGAATCATTTGTGATACCATTTTCTGATTCCTTTTTGATCATTTTAATGTTAGTTTTTCTAATAATTATTGAATCGTTTTTGTCTCATTTTTTAATCGTAAATTATATAGTTTTGAATCAATCCCTTGAAAAAGTCGACAAACAATCGACAAAACGTCGGGAACAAAATATTGTAATTAAAAAAATGAATTTTATTTACATTGAAGAAATTTAGGCCCTATTAGCTTGACAAAAATAACATTTATAAATTCATCACTTTTGCCAAAGAAACAACTACAACATATAGTTTTTGACTATATGTATTTCATATAATTTTTTAATTGTCATGTTTTTTAATTTTTCTTTAAAAAAACAGCACCATTATGGCTTTTGAACCAAACAAATGGAACTGGTTTTTCGCAAAGAAGATAAGAAACAATTTGCACTAACATTTAAGTTTATAAATTGTCAATAATTTGTGGGCTTCTTTTTTAGCCAAGCTTTTTATATGTTTGGCTGACATGAAAGTTTCTATAATATTTTTTTATTTGGCAAAAACAAAAATTCAAAATTTTTAAAAATCATTATTTAAACATATAAATGAATCATATATGAATGCTTTTTCAATTGCTTAAGTGATAAATCAGTTTTTAATCATCAAAACTGATCAAAAAATAATCAGCCAAATGATAGCTGGGTATAAGCGTTTAAATTTGCTACTAACACATATCTATGTAGAACACATAAATAAATAAAAAATAGGTTTTTTTTCAATTATCAAATAAGGAAAAAATAATTCGACATTTTTCAGAAACCGGTTTTCGAATATTTCGACTATATAAATCTTTCGTTTAAATCGGCACAGGCAAAACAATTAAGAACGCTTTATTCCTTTATTTGCCAACCGAACCTCTATGGGGAGAAAAATGTATCAAAAAGGGTAAATACTGCAAATTAAATTTCTATCTTTTACTTTTCCGTGCTGCATGTGAAAATTTTAAAATTTTCTTTAATATTGAAATAAGCAACATAATATTATTGGTGCAGGGTACTGAGTGAATGAAAACGTATAAGATGAAAAATGTTGATACTTTTTGTTTTCATCTGGAACTTTTTGAACTTTCGTTAATATTCGACCTATAAGAATAAATTATACATTAAACTGGGTGAATAAGAACATGTCATGGCAGCTTTTTAGTACTTTTCCGTTCAACATAGAAACATAAAATTAAACATGCAATTTTCTAAGTGGATGACTATCTATAAAGGATACTTTTTTGTTTTTCAATTGATATTTTTTTATATTTAACTTAAAAATTTAATTAACTCACGTAGAAGATAAAATATGAACCGGAGGTTGGTCCCTCGCCAAATCGATCCACTAAGACGGAAAAAATAAATGCTAGAAACATGTATCATATATACTTAGATGTACTATGTTTTCTTCATATTCGCATAAAAATATATGGTCGAATTTTGACCATTAGGCGAACACTAGTACTAATAAAGTGACTTCACCAGCTCAGCTGTTTGCAGTGATTTTCTTCGTGTGTGACGTTTGGTGTAATTTTTTTTTTTTTTGTTTATTTACTTTTTTTAATAAGGCATTTTGACATTTGCCGTCTCAATTCTAGCAACAAAATGCCTGTTGTTTTTTCTATTGTTTCATTGTTGTAGTACTGAGGTCACTTTGTTAATACATTTTGATAAAAAGCATAAAAAGGTACGTACGTGTAAAATTTATAATTATGTACATATTTTGCAATAAAATTATTTCTTTCAGCTTTCAGTTAGAAAGCAAAAAGATTATCGGCTAACACATCAGAACTTTCCATGCCTTTTTCATTAGATTTCTGTTAGATATCTATCAGAAATGCAGACAAAAAAACAGAATTTCCCACGACATGTCTGTCAGAACTCGGGTCAACCACTTCATACATTTTTGGGTCAGAAATCTGACAGAATTCGTATACGACTCCGACTTTTTTGCCGACGTTTATCTCAGATATCTGAACCACGCACAGAGGGGTGAAATTGCAAAAAATTGAGATTAATTAAACTGCTTATCCAATTTTAAAAATTCTTTCACTATTAGAATGCTACGTTATCACTGAGTGACATCGGCTACACATATTTTGGAAAAGTGGGCGGTGCCACTCCTCCCTATTAAAAATCGCTCTATCGGCCATAGTAATCAACTGATTGTCATGAAACTTTCCCAATGTTGTACTGTTGACCTGCTAATAGTCCTTGGATATACTTGGTTATGATTGAAAACAGGGGCGTGGCACCGCCCATATAACCTGAAACTTAGAACAGATATAACTCATGAAATATTAGAGGTATGAAGATGGGATTTGGTATATATGTTGGTCGTACAGTATGAATTACATCCAAGGTGGAATAGGGCGGTGCCACGCTCCCTTTTAAAAAATAGCTCCGGCTCAATAGGTTTTTTTTTTTAAAGTAATAAAATTTTTACATATGTAGTAATAAATTTATTTTTAATATAATAACGTTGACGAAAGGGGGATTATTGTATCATATATGTAACTAAATTCGGATCCAAAGCAATTAAAATTGTTCGATCGTGTACGGATGTGTCTGGTGAGCGTTTTGTTCAAAAATATAAATAGCTTGTATATATTTATTATAAGACATGTGATTCTTACCTGCTATTTTAAAAAATATGCCCGTCGTCATCTGTATCATGATTTGTGCCACGTTCGTCAAAACTGAAGGTGAAACTAGTAGATCTACTACTGATTTTGGAAGTTAGTGGAAATTTTATTAGGCAATTTTGTTTTACCAGATAGGATTGGATCTGAACTTAGTAGGAACCTATTTAATATGTCTCGATTGCAATTCTCCCGACTACATTTGGCAGAAAAATTGTCTCTGTACTTTTTAAAATCTTTGAGCTTTCCTCACAGTTCACCGATCGGTAATAGCGCGTGCGAAATGATTTCAGGGCCTTATGCACAGATCCAATGAAATTTACATTAAAATTCAACCTATGTAACCTTTCATTGGATTAATGAAGGATTAATAAAATCAATGACAAAATTTACATTGATTTTATGAATCCTCATTGAAAAAATGGATAAAATAAACGTTTGTCATTAAACAAATGCAAAATTTTCATTGATTTTATGAAACATTTCATTAATCCAATGAAAGGTTACATAGGTTGAATTTTAATGTAAATTTCATTGGATCTGTGAAGAAATTTTTTTCAGTGTATATATTCGGCGTCGAATTATACCGAATTTCAATTAATACTATTGTGCGCGAATAGCTCAAAAATTACAAAGCTCAACAAGTAAATAACATATGACATTGAAATTTTCAGTAGTGATGTAGAATTTTGTATACTATAATCGGTTACTAAATATTTTTCAAAAAACATATATTCATTTTTCAATTAATATCCATTTTTTGCGATTTCAACCCTCTGTGCGACGTCGGATTTTTTTGTTCGCTGGGTACATATTAAAATTTGTTCTAATATTAGTTGACAATAAATTTGTATATTATTGGAATATCCCAGCGGTAACTAGAATTAGTAAAGAGGCCTAATGGAAGGCCTTATTTAGCAGTCACAAGCAGTCAGAAGCCCTTCTAGCCGCATTCCATAATTATTTATTTTTTACACAGGTTGTCATTGGGCGCAAGGCCTTCCACACTTGCTTTAAAAACAACTTCGATCCCTTCCCAAAGAAATAGTAAGGAAGGTCACTAAAAATAAAAAGTAAATAAAACTGAACACCTTCCTTTCTCCATTCTCAAAGAAGGGAGTAGCGAATGTGTACTGAATATTTCAGAAGGTCTTTTAAAAAGAAGTTTATACCTTCTAGAAGGCATGCTTCTGAAGGCAGGATATCATGCGAAGCGAATCTTTTAGAAAGGAGTATAGAGGCCTTCAAAAAGGCCTGCCACTTGCGGTCCTTTCAATATTTACCGCTGGGATGTTTTCTAAGTCAAATTATAATCCTCAAAAACTTTCATACTTTAAAAGGCTTATTTCTTCAATATTTTAAAGGACTATTTTCTATGCACTATGAAGGTATAAGACTATTAAAGTATGAAAGCTTTTGAGGATTGTTATTTGACTTAGAAAACACATTCGAATAATATTAAAATTTGCATAATAAATGTTACTCACCATGAGAAATAAATTCCAAGATTCTATTAGTTGAAAATATTAAAGGCCTTATTTATAAAAAATATTTAAGGTTTATTAAAAGATTTATCTATGAAAATTCGTTTAATGAACCGTTTATAAAACTGAAATATTTTTTAAGAATAAATATTTATATAAGGCCCTTAACTTTTGAAACTCTGCTTTAAAAGTCAAAATGCTCTAACTTTACAAATTTAATTTTTCGTTTCTTTCTTTTCACTTTTTGACCCTTATATTATAATTCATCTAGTCTTGACAGTACATTGCAATTTACTGAAACTAATTGCATTTAAAGCAGTTTCAAAAAAATTATGTCCAAATGTTTAAGATTCCTTTTTAAATTGTTCTTAAAAAAAATTATAAAAGAAACAAGAGTTAAAAACTGAAAATTAAGTTGTTCATCAATCAATTAAATAGTTTCTATAGAGCAATGGTGGGCAAAAATATAATAATATTTATGCGTATCAATCAGAAAACAATTTGCTTAATTTTCTTTGTCAAGCCCGACGGAAGATAATCTGTTTTTTGCAATTTTTGAGATAAACGAAGAGAATTGGAAAAAATGCCCATTATTGCTACAAAGCAAAAACAAAAAAATCGTTTTTAAAGTTACTGTTGTTGTTGTTATTTCAATAAATGTATGTAGAAAATACAGTATATAACCAAAGCCTCTTAGCAAATAATATTTGACCAAATAAAATTTTGGTCGCAAAGCTTAATTGAAATTTCATGTTCATGCAATATAGTGTTTGCCACAAAATGAATCAAGTTTTTTTTTCTTTGGTTTATTTTAAAAATGTTCTTTTACTGCTTTTATTTCTATTTAATTTAACAACAATTGCATAACGATTATTTAATGTAGTTTTTGGGTAATTGTTGATATTTAATTGAAAGTTTTACAACGCCTAGATGTTGCACAAATATTGTGCGTTGCAGGATTACCTGCGAGAGTTGTGTGGAGTAAATGGATTACAGTATTTGGTTTTATTAATTTTCTTAGTGGCGATGGTAAAAACAAAATTATTAGGGCAACTAGAAATTTGTTATCAGTCATACAAACATGTTCTTAAAATCAATTGTTCAATTGAAGTACAGCCGCGAATAACGTTGTAAAAGCCACTTATTGCAAAATCTGTTTTTTGCAAATTATCATTAACTACACTCTCTTACGTTTTTTAAATATTATATCATCCAAAATAATGCACCTTAACCTCTTCAAGAAGCAGAACAAAGAGTCAGCAAATGAAAGAACGTTGTAAGTTACTAAAAAAAATTCGTTTTAAAAGCCGCTTTCGAAATGGAAAAACGTTTTAAATGGCATTGGGATTGTGGATAAGAAACGTTTTTCCCCAAAAGTAAAAGTTATCAACTGCAAATTTGGATGTTATTTTAAATTCAAATTTCTCGATATTTTGCATACAAGGTTTTATTATCATTAGTTTTGATAATCTAAAAAAGAAATTTAAAAATAAGCAATGCTGTCTTTTAAAAACTTTTTTTTTTTTTGCTCTCCTGAAAAATAATTATTTTGTTATTCGCGGCTGTGCTTCAATTATTTAGAAAATGACAGTAGTTTTTTCTCTTTTTTAAGATTGTTCTTGTAAAGGTTAGTTTTAACAAAATTTTTTTAAATGAAACTTGGTACATGGTTATCCGTTTTCAATTCTGCTTAAAAATAAGTTTTTAATTAAATAACTAGAGCTGTGCCCATGTTCTGTAACTCTTACGTCAAGAAACTTTTTCCACTTTGAACTCTCAAATAAGCTCCCGAATAAAAATGGGCCGAGAAAAAATGTTAACACTTAAAAAAACAATTAAAAATGCGAATAATAATAATAATATTTTGTTCTTGGCACATTTTTTCATCGTGTTACATTAAAATTTTTTTAAAAAAATACGAATGTTTTCAAAGCTCGTTTGCAAACAAAAATAATTAAAATGACACTTTACATTATTTGGTATAGCCGGCGGTTGTTTGGTCGCCGTCAGCGATATGTGTGACTGGCGTTCTCAACGCTTTCAATGTCACATCGGCTTTGAGTGCAAGGTTATGACATTTATAACGTGACGACGTAATCTCTTTTGATAGTTTGCGACATGAGTTACAGACACACTTTTTTCGCTTTTCGAGAAACGATGAAATATTTTGTTTCACTTATTTTCGAAGCGAGGAGTTCTCACTAAAGTTACAGAACATGGGTACTGGTGTAGGTTTAAGCAGAAAAACGCTTCTATTAAAAATATTTGGTTGCACAACTTTTCCAATAAATATCTTTTTATAAATACAACAACTGCCAAATTTTCTATCTAAATTTTTCGATCTAATTAATTTCACACAAACATCCCTCGTATTTCGATACATGTCAATAACTTCAATAAATTTTGTGGCCTCATACAATGTTAAAAGAAAAATATTGTTACTCAGAAAATTCTTTGTGATATTCATCTACAATAAAAGCATACCAATAAAATAAGAACAAAAATAGAGATGCTTTCATTTTGATGATTTATCAAAAATTCGAAAGAGAAGACAAAACAAAATACGAAATCTTTAATTTTTTTTTTTTTGTGGAAACTTTGTATACAGAACGTTTTTGATTAGAGTTATGGTTATGCACATCTATGGTAAACTCCCAGTAGAGGAAAACCCATAATTTTTTTATTTGTTCTAAAAAGTAAAGAATGGAATTAAAATCACTCGACATACAGCAAACAAAAAAAATGGATAATGAAATCACTTTATGAAGTTTTGTTAAAAATTTAATTGATTTAAACTGAGTTTTGTTAAAATGCAAGACCACAAAACATTATTTCAATACACAATGCAGATTGCTTTGTTAAAATTGCATTATGTTACAAAACACAAACACTTCAGCAAAACAAACATATGAAACATATAAATAGAGATGAACTTATGTGTGTGTCCTCAAAACAAAAAAAAAAAACAATTGTAATAACTAACATTTGTAGGAAGCATGAATTACCAGTGTATGGACGTGGCTAAGTCCATTCAATTGCTACAGTTGCACTTATTTGTACACACTTACAAATGTAGGTATGTGTGAGCAAACAATATGTAAAAGTATTTAAAATGAGTGCAACTTTTTCGTTTTAAAAATTTGTTTTTTAATCTGCATATGAATTCCTTTTATTTCAATTGTAAATTATTCTTTATCTTTATGGTAATTTTTATGCAAGACATTGTCCATATTACAGACATGGTCTTAAAGGAATGAATTCCTTAATTATTTTAAAAAAATACAATAAGCAAAAGCAGAAAAACTTTACCAGTATTAACTAGTTTCTTTACACTTTAAGCTTTACTTTCACAAGAGTTGGACTTGGTGGTAAGGGACAGGTGGTAAAGCCGCCCCTATGTAACTACTATGGGGTGATACGGGGAAAATTTCGTGATGACGTTAACCGATCCTGGAGGGATCCCAGGTTGGACGCGGGGGCAACCAGGGTTCTACTGAGATTGGATAGGGGTGGTCTAAGAACACCTATAGGGTTCCTGAGGGAAAATACCATACCGTACTTCTGCAGATTATGCGATGATTCTGAAGAGCTGGAGACGATCGAGCATGTACTGTGCCACTGTCCTAGGATGCGGAGTCTTAGAAATAAATGGCTAGGAGATAGATTTCACGACAAACTGAGGTGCATCGCTGGATGTAATCCGGCTGATCTACTGGGGTTTGTCAGGAAAATAGTGCGGTTGTTTCTGTTGACAGGACTGTAGAGATGGTAATAGTTCTACGTGGTACCTACTTACTTTCCAACTTTCTTAAATCTATCCAGATCTTACTTTTTTTCTTTTCTTTTCTATTTCTCTTTTATACTTTTCACAATGAATGGACCGCATTGGTCTCCGAGTGGAACCGAACCTATGGATTGTATAATTCCTTTTTATAATTCAAATTTGCTTCAAGTCCATCTTTAAAAAATTGAATAATTTAATGAAAATTAAATTTGATGAACTTACGCCTAATTAAAAATATTAAAAATTTGGACTAAAAACCATAAATAGTTCAACAAAATAGCCACAATACTAATTATTGTTAAAGCTATGGCACCAGCTCTATGTGTACATTTGTCCTTCAAGTTGTGCTGAAAAAGATAAACAGAAAAAAGAAAGACAAAAATGACAAAACAAAAAAAAATGTACTTTGGACTTCAAGAAGAATTCTTGACAAAAAGTACGAGAAAACAGAAGTAAGGAGAAAACATGTTAAATCAATTAAAATGGATAATCATTCAGAAAAGCAAATTTCGATCTACCAAAGGTTAAAATACAATTTGGTTCAAGGATTGATGTTTGACTATTGACGTCGATGGCAGCGAGTGTAAGACGGCAAATCTATCTGAAGAGATCGATTGGTTGCGATCGGAACATGTCATGGTAGCCTGCCGGCCAGGGTTCGAGACCCGGCCACGGTCAAGAATGAAATATTATTAATAATAATTTTAATTAATTTTCATGTTGTAAAATTCCTATCTTTATAAAAATAATTTAATTAAAATTAAATTTGATGAACTTAAGCCTAATTAAAAATATTAAAAATTTGGATTAAAAACCATAAATAGTTCAACAAAATAACCACAATACGAATTTAGGTATTTTAATAGCCTTCACCAAAGGTAAAAGGGTATATTTAAGCTTGTCATTCCATGTGTTATTTCTACAATTTTGATCTAAGACCCTATTAAGGTAAGCTATGTAATTCCACTTTTTGCAAGAATTGAGAAACACCAAAAATAGAAAGTGTGTTTCCTTTACTATCACTCTGCAAGTTCGAAATTTTGATATAATTTCGAATTTAACAAAAACCAAAATAATACCAATTTTTATGTAAAAACTAGGTATATGCATAGTTGCATATAGTAAATGCATTCTTTATATGCATATTTTATTTTTGGTAAAGTTTTTGATTCATAGATTACGACTGCCAAACTAACTCAGCTTATTTTTGATATATCGTCGTCAAGCCTTCAAGTATTGCTTAACCTTTATGTCAACAGATGAAAAATTATACTTACGTCAACAGTAAGCATACCCGGGTATACACATATATTTTATATGGGATTTTTTTTTGTTATATGCTGTTTCGCTTTGGCGATTTTTAGTTTAAATATTAAAGAAAGGTGGTTATTAGTTTGGTTTTTACTTTTGTGGTTTTGTGAGTTTAAATATTTGGAAAATGGGGTTTTTTTTTTATCAAACACAAGTTTTGTCGTTGTTTTCAAACTTACAGCCAGTCCCACGATGTCACACGTTAACGTTCGCATAGAAAATAACATTTAAAACAAAAATAAATTTTAGAAATTGTTTTTGTTTTAAATGTAATTTTCTATGCGAACGTTAACGTGTGACATCGTGGGATTGGCTGTTAATTTTTGGTAAAAATGTTATAACACCAGGCAATTCAGAGCAAGGCAAATAGGTGCACTTGATTATGAGAAACAGCAAGAACATATTTGTCAAAGATTTATTAGTGTCCGAAGGAGTTATGGACAGAACCGACGCTGGTGTATCTCGAAATTACTCCAATGTTGAAAAATTCCAGTTACCAAAATACAATATAGATGATGAAACTGAAGACAGTGACGAATTTTCTGATAAACGGTGTCAAAGTGGACACAGCCTTACGCAAAGATGGAATAATTTTGTTTGCTGCACCACCACAAGCTGTCAAGTTCCGTTCCCACAACATACTAAAGTCTGCAAACTATGAATCAGTAAGATGTACACAAGGGGTTTCTATTATGGAAAGATTCAGGTTGATAATGTACGATGAAATTTGCGACCTAATTAATCTTAAGACAGGAAAATAATGCTATGAGCGTGAGGATATTTTGGTCTTCTCTTGCTGAGTGGCGTAACACGTTTTGGCAACGTTCACACTTAAGACTTGTGGAAAACAACCGCACATCCGCTATATCGCGGTGCGATAAGTGTACGGCGCTTCTAGGCAATAGGACGCTTTATACGTTTCAATAACGGGAATACACGCGAGTAACGTAAGCAAACCGAAAAAGCGGCAGCAATAACAGTTATATTTTTGATGCTGAATAAAAACCTCGTCCAACAATGAAGGTCTGCACATTATGCCAAAGACCCGTATTTGCAGTTCATTCTACTGATATGTCGCAATGCAATAGTTTTAGTTAAAAATGTTTAATTATTTATAACTGGTTAATTTTCATCTTTAATTATAATATTAGTTTTTTGCATTTTTCACTTGAAAATTAATTTTACTTACTAACTTTATGCAATAAGCATGTAAAATAAATTTTATTTGTATACGTTTGACTATGCATACCCAGGTATGCAGCTGTTGACGTAAGGGGTACAAATTGAAAATTGTCCTTCCCTTTGCCCCAACATGACCAATTTCACCCAGGTGTAGGAATATGGTATAGAACACTTTTATTAGGGATATCATAAAATTTCACGTCGATCCGATGATTACTTTTCATGATAAAGCGGTTTTAATACGCAAAACACACCCGGGTATGTAGCTGTTGACATAAAGGTTAATGGGTAAAGAAGTTATATACAAAATATTCCTGTAACAAGTGCTATGTGTTGAGTCATACATAGTAGTTTTTATAACCTCCACCACAATAAGTTCTGAAGAGGGTCTACTAAGTTTGTCATTATGGTGAAACTTTTTTATTATTCATCTCAGACCCCATAAAGTATATATATTCTGGGTTCTTGAGTAATTCTAAGTCGATTTAGCCATGTCCGTCTGTCTGTCAGTCTGGCCGTCTGTTGAAAACACAATCACTTTCCAAAAACTCAAAAGAAATAAACAAACGTGTAGTTATCCTAATCATTTTGGGATTGAAATCCAGCAAAATCTGTTCAATAAGATCAGAGCTATGAATCAAAATATGGAACCACCATCTAAAAAATTGATAATTTTGTTACAAAAACTAATAGAAATGGTGGAAAAATGGACAGAATGATATAAGATTTTGCAAAAATCCGTTTTATTCAACTGGAGATCATGCTGTAAAATTTCGTGAACATCCGTTCATAATTTACCCTAGGTCCCATATAAGCCCTACTCCCGGAAAACAGTATAGTACGCCTAAAACCCTAATTAACAATGCTATAATAATTTTGGATCGTCACAGTTTAGTAGGACTAGAAATGACACTGTAAAATTTCGTGAATAACGATCCATAATTTACCCTAGGCCCCATAAAAACACTACTCTCGGAAAACAGTTTAGTACGCCTAAAACCGCAATCAATGATGTTATCATAAAGAAATTTGGCACGTCTCAATCTTTTAGTACAAGAAATTATACTGTAAAGTTCCGTGAAGATCGGTCCATAATTTACCCTAGGCCCCATATAAACCCTACTCCCGGAAAACAGTTTAGTACGCGTTAATTAACAATCCTATTATAATAGAAATTGGTACGTCACAGTTTTGTAGGACTAGAAATGACACTGTGAGATTTCGTTATGATCGGTCTATAATTTACTATAGGCCTCATATAAAGCCAACTCTGGTAAGATAATTCAATACACCTAAAACCGTAGCAGATATAGATATTACGGTAAACTTTCTTCCAGCTTAGCTTCATATGGCCAACAAAAAATGTTATGAAAGTTTGTGTTATACGGTCCATAATTTACCTTAGATCCCATTTTAGCAGTCTTCTGAAATTCACTGCAAATGCTAAAACTTATTGCTCCGCTGTATTTATGTTTTTTTATGTTTTTATGTTTTTTAATACCAGAACTCACTCTGGAGAGTTTTGGGATGATTAGCTCATAGCTTGCCATGGCTCCAATATTAATTGTTCTCCTGAAAATCATTTAAGTTCAGCTTAAACTCATGCTATTTGAAATTGCTAAAAAAGCATTAAACTTTCTGATTGTCGGTCAATAATTTTATAAAGGTCTAAACCGATATCATATAGATATCACTCCTAAAACATTCGAACTGTCGGTGGAGGGTATCAAAGATTCGGCACAGCCGAATATAGCACTCTTACTTGTTTGTTCTTTTTTTTTTTATTAAAAACTTAATACTAAAATTACTTCTATAAACACAAATTGTTATGTGTTCGAAGTGAAAATGTGTTTGTACGCGTGACACCGACGATCAAAAAATTATGATATGACGGCGAATTTTTTATCCAGCACACGTACACCGTATGATAAGCATTTTAACCGTATACAGACAGAACCCTTTAAAACCCCAAGCAACTTTGAACGTTTCTCTTTTTAAGAGAAAAAAAAAGTAGTTTGGCTCTGTTTTCAACGCCTCCTGAGTAGTGAATTAACCTTGTTTTTAAAATGTATATATGGAACTTTTATATGAAACTTAATTCAAGGTAAAAAAAAATAAAACATTAGAAATGTAAAAATTATTGAAATAGAATTATTCAAAAAAAAGTTGTCCATATAAGAGGAATAAACTCAACAAAATATAAGGCTAGAAGAAGCATTAAGTTTATTTGATGATAAATGTTTTAAAAAAGGGTA
This sequence comes from Pollenia angustigena, assembly GCA_930367215.1. Taxonomy (NCBI): domain Eukaryota; kingdom Metazoa; phylum Arthropoda; class Insecta; order Diptera; family Polleniidae; genus Pollenia; species Pollenia angustigena. The sequence continues at coordinate 168,717,936 of OV884059.1, read as the reverse complement.
CACTAAGACATTTAAACTGGACTGTAGAAGGGCCATTACCGAGTTTTCCCACGGGGGCAGGCTCCATATCATATTGGTGCCGGGCCACTCGGGGATAGCCGGGAACGAAAGGGCCAATACACTGGCAATTGGGGGAAGGGAACTCGAGGCAGTTAACTTGGCGAACGCAAAACCGTTTGAGGCAATGAAAGCGGAGTTAAAGGCGTGGGCTAGAGAAACCCACACGGCCTGTTGGAACAACGGGACGGCGGCCAGGACCACTAGAATTTTATGGGGTAACCCAGACAAAAGGAGGACTAAGGGCCTCTTAAATGGGAGTCCGAGGTCAGTATGATGGTACGTATCCTGACTGGTCATGCAGGACTACGGGCACAACTGTATCGGATTGGACGGGCAGACTCCGATGAGTGTAGAGCGTGTGGCGAGGAGAGCGAGACGCTGGAGCACTTTCTCTGCCACTGTCAGGCCTTTGCCGAATTAAGGTCCAGGCACCTCGGGAGCGATATCTTATCGGACCTGGAATCCCTGAGGAGCGTCAACTGGAGAACTTTGAGGAGTTAAGTCCGGGAAACCAGGTTTCTGAATACCGGACATTGACAATTGGATCTCCATGTTCTTAAGGAGCGCACAACAGGCCCAGCAGAGGCCTAGGTGTATATCGTAAAGATATGAGGAGGCATTTCGATGCTTCATCCTCCTTTCGACCTAACCTAACCTAACCTAAGACATTTAAAGCTAAATGCAAAGCGAATTAATTCTTTTATAGGTTTGATTAAAGTTAGCAAATTAAATAATTCTTTCTTGCAATACCACATGTTATATTGCACACCCAGTTCAAAAGGGACTCTACTCAAAATGTGCATTTTCAGGTCTATATGCTTAAAAAAATATGTCAGCGTATTTTGTTGTTTTTAGCTGTTGCTAAAAAAATATTATAAGCCATATAAGCATATAAATCCGAAAAATTTTAATTTAAAGTTGAGTCACTTTTGAACTAGTTGTGAGATATGTTAGAAACATATCGCACTTGTTCAACAATAGTGCATTAACTTGAAATTTTTTAATTTGTTGCAAAAGACCCGACATGTAATTTTTGTACCTACCCGCTTTTAAAATTTTTGGTAATGGAACGGCTGGTTTAAAAACAATTTTTTATATACGAGTAATTCCATAGTGTTGAACGTGACAGTCGTACGCATCAAAAATGCAATAACATTTTAAACAACAAACATTTTTACGTTATTTTAACCCTTAAATTAAAGCACTAAGAAAGCACTATTATCCATGTTAAAGTTTATGGAGGGCGCGATTCTGGGTCAATGATAGTGGCAAAAAAAGTAGCGGTTCGATCGTATAAAAAATAGAAGTAGTTTTTGTGGTCTTGTATAAAAAGGCGTAATTCAGCGAAACCTGGCACAGTTTTTTAGTCAAACTACTTTCAGAATTTTACATAGCAATGTAACATTAAAATGGGTTTGGTTTGATTCCAAAATCTTCTGTAGGTTTTTTTTAAGCCAAAATCTGTGTCGATACGTGATATTTTGAACGTGAAATTTTTTCCATAATAATTAAACTGAATAATGATTAAAACAAAATAAAAATTTACCGTTTGTCCGAATAACATATTTCTCTTCGTACTCTTCCTTTGATTACAGACCATGTTAGGAACTTTTTTGGAATAATTGTTATCATATATAACCTCTTTTAAGGAAGATAATATCGACCCTTTTGCGCGAAATTAACGTATGTTACAAAGACCAAATTTTACAGCAGAGCCATTTTTCTACTTTTCTCTGCTATCACTTGCAATATCAAAATGAAAATATACATTAAATTTTTGGAGCATCGAAGTGGAATTCGCCTACAATATTTTAGAAGGTGACGTCTCTTTAAATGTAGAAAAAGATTGCATCAAAAACTCAATTTCAAAAAAATTGGCATATACGTTAATTTCGCGCAAAAGGGTCGATATGAAAGAAAACATACCATCACGTTTGTACAACTTTGCAGTCTGCTTGTTCGTTACAGTGAACGAATTTATGGGGGAATTTATAAAATTTGTAATATCTAAATATTTCTCAATAACAAAATCCTAAAAGAATATGCTTTTAATAACTTTTAAATTTTCGACCACGATGGACCTCTAGAAAGAAATGCCCATATATGTCTTTATATTAATTAAAAATTGTTTTGCTTCTACTGCAAGTGTTTAAATTTCGAGTTAATACAGTATTGTTAAACATGTGCGATATGTACGTTTGGATACCCTTCAAGAACTAGAGTGATGTTATTGGTTAAGTAAAAATTTTTTTGAATTTCGCAAAAAAGCTTATAAAGCTTTTGCTCACAAGAAAATTCCCATCTTTATAAATTTAAAATGTCCATTCTATAGGGTATTACATGCATTCAAGACAAATAATTTTTTTAACTTGTGAGCACTTGGTTGAATACTGTTCCAACTTACCATACCACCAGCAACTAAAAATCCTGTATTTATTTTCTTTTCTCCATTAAATTTTTAGGCAAATGCATTCACATCCACAATGCCAAACGTTAAACTTGGAGTCACTCGAGTTAATTTCCAAAAACCAAGTCCAGAAACGCACAAAAGTCAACTACAAGAACAAAAATTATAACAATAATAATAATAATAATAGAAGTTTGCCGTTTAGTATGGTTTAGCAACTTTAAAACGAACAAATCGTAAGAGACAGACAAACGAAGATATTTAGACAAAAAGTGAAAATATTCATTTTATGCATAAAATGAAATCAATTCATGTATGAACGCAACATACAAATTAATATGTATCTACGTTCTTGTAGTTGTATTTCCAGCAGTTCTTAAAAATGCCAACTTCAAATTGAGAAATATGTCTCATTTGTAATGCATGTTAGATTAATTTGACTCTCCGGGGAATCTATGCAGTAATCAATACAACTCTTAATAAGCTTGCTTTTTAAAATTTATAAACAGTCAAATAACACTACGCCACAAAAAAATTAACCTTTAAAATAAGATATTTCTTAAGCTCAATCGGGGCGGCTGAACACGAATATGGCACTTATTTATTTCTAAACTATTGAATAAATATGTTTTCCTCTTTCAGTTCAAATTTAAACTGTGTTGGTCGGATAAAAATTTACTGAACTACAGGCGTTTTGATTTGAAAAAATTTGCCTTAATGGAGAGTCTAAAAATTTTCAATATTGAAAAAACGTAAAAAAAATTATTTATTTTTTTCACATCTAAAAACCTGTTTCTCAGTGAATTTCTTGAGAGAAAAAATAGAGTGACATATTCGTAATCAACATCTTATTTATAAGGTTATGGCAAAAAGTTTAAAATTTGTGAACCAGTGTAATCTTTATTTTCTATACTTACAAAAGGAAATTACTACATACTACTTAACAACTCGGTAAAAGCGGCCAGAACTGTAGGGTAGTGTAAGAATATTTCTGTAAGCATACATGTGTATTTGATATCATTGTATTCATACATAAATTCTCTTTTTATTCAAAAATCTACCACTGACTGACATTAATACATTTATTCGAGTACATTTCTACATTTATTCATATATTTGCTATGAATATTTTTAGAATACGACTAGTTGTAGTACCACACATCAACTTCTAAAGACCAACTGCAATTGTTGCGCTTGAAAAGTGTCAAGCAATTTTATGTCAACTACTGCCTCAACAACAGTCGTCATCTCATCAACTATTCTACAGTTTTTGTACATCTCTTAATTATTTCTGTAGGCATGTGGTAGAACGATAAGGTAGTAGAGCAGAATAGAAAAATGTTGGCCAAATAGGGCAAAAGGTACGAAATAATTTTTAAAAAGGGCTATATTGAAAAGAAATTACAGTAATCTTAGGAATTGCTTTTGATATGTGAAATTTCGTTTAAATAGAAAACTGTCGATATGGGACAATCTTATGGCGATTCCTTTACAGTATATACATGTAACATTTTCTAATGTTACCCCTATAATCACTGGAAGTGTTACATGTTGTGCAATTTCAATAGAACACAATTAGATGCTTTTATTTACAACTATTACACTTTCTCATTAATGTACTCCATGAGCGATTTTAAAGCTATTTGAGCGGTTTCTGCACGCAATTATGGCTTGGAAACAAATATTGACATCACTAATGGCGTAGAAAAATTTAAACGATTATAATATAAATAGACTTTTTCTGAATTTTAATGTGTAAAATATATTTATATTTTGTTTTAAAATATTTTTTTTACAAAATGATGAGCGGTATGAATTATGAAAAACAAAATAAAACATTGGTTGTACAAACAAAGTAGTTAGTACCAAAGTTATAAGACAGGGCCGTATGAACACTTTAAGTAAAAGTAAGGGTAAAACATGCAACATGTTTTGCATGTTTTTTTATCAACATATTCACAAAAGAACTTGAAAAATTTTCCCACAGTTGTATTTTGTTGGCATGTCATAACGTCCAGTGTCATATTGTCCATGGACGTTATGACACTTTTGAAAGTGTCATAGTGTCCATCAAAGAAATGTCATAGCGTCCGCGGACGTTATGACACTTTGCAAAGTGTCATAATGTCCACAACTTAACTTATAATGAAAAATATTAAAATGTGTAAAATTTTTTTTGAAATATCAAAATAAGTAAGTACAATGCCAAAAATTCTTACAAGCAAGAATGTAAACAAATTTGGGATCATAGCCGACCTTCGGCCGGGCACAAGGATTTTCTTCTCTATGGTATAACAAATACGGGCTTCGCTAACCAAAGCTTATCTGCACAGCCGGATATCGGCCGGGCGCAAGGATTTTCTCCTCTATGGTATAACAAACGCCGGCTTCGCTAAGTGCAGCTTTTAAAATCTGCCTTGTTTCCGAACGAAAGCCGACTATGCAGAGAAGCTTTAGTTAGCGAAGCCGGTATTTGTTATACCATAGAGAAGAAAATCCTTGTGCCCGGCCAAAGGCCGGCTGTGCAGAGAAGCTTAAGTTAGCGAAGCCGGTGTTTGTTAAACCATAGAGGAGAAAATCCTTGCGCCCAAAAGTGTTTTCGTTATATATTTAATATAAACACCCAGAGAAAAAGCAGCAAAACCATTTTTAAATTTTTTTTTACCATATTATGTTTCATTTAACCAAATCATTGTCACCGACAACCATATTATGGTTAAATTAGTTTCTTTAAAAATAGTTTTGTTGGTTGGGACCATAATGAAACATGTTTTTCTCTGCGTGTATGCAGATCATTTTTTTGTATTTAACTTCTGTAGTAATTATGGACCTAATGACACTTTTGAAAGTGTCATAATGTCCATTTGCAAAGTGTCATAGTGTCCATGGACGTTATGACACTTTTGAAAGTGTCATAATGTCCATGGACACTATGACACTTTTTGGAGTGTCATAACGTCCATGGACACTATGACACTGGACGTTATGACATGCCACCTGTATTTTTTGTACAAACGAACACAAAAATGTAGAACATGTAACATTAATGCAACATATTTCTCAGAAAAGAAATCGCCATTAGAAACAGTTCACTTACCAAAAATCTTTTAAATCTTTTAAATTATATAAGTTGGGTTATATAATTTCTTATGGTTTTTTTTTTTTTTTTTTTTTTTTTGAAAGAAGAAAGATTCCCGTATTCTTTTTGTTAAAATTCAAATATTAATCTGGTTTCTTCTAAACATTTTGTGGTCAAATATGACAATAATTTGTTTATAAGTAAACAATAATATTTTCCTTTTTTCCAAGAGCAGCATGCTATGGATGAAATCCAACCATGCTATTTTAAATGATAACATATTTTAGTTATTATTAACCATAATATGATCGGAGGCAACCATAATATGATTGTGGGCTCTTGATGGAGGACTAATTTAACAATAATATGGTTGTCGGTGGCAATAATATGGTTAAGTTAAACATATCGACCCATTTGCGCGAAATTATCGTATATGCCAATTTTTTTGAAATTGAGTTTTTGATTCAATCTTGTTCTACATTCAAAGAGACGTCGCCTGACAAAATATTGTAGGCGAATTCCACTTCGTTGCTGCAAAAATTGAATATATATTTGCAAGTGATAACAGAGAAAAGTATAAAAATGGCTCTCCTGTAAAATTTGGTTTTTGTAACATACGATAATTTCGCGCAAAGGGGTCGATATGTTTAAAATTTTCTTTTAAATTAGCATTGCATATTTAAACATGCTTTTTCTCTGCGTAAACTCAAAAGTAAGTCATTAGTTCTTTACTTCTTTATTTCATTCATGCAGAAAAAAGTAGTTTTAGAAGTAGGTTTAGAAGAGAGCTTCTAAATAATGAGTGGAAAAATCTATTAATTTTGACAAAGTAAGCGAAGTTTTTACTGAGTTGTTGTCTCATAAGCTACTTCTTACTGTATTTCGCACTCAAATTTTATTGACTCCACATGCAATTAACCTTGTTTCTGCTTGACATAACTTTCATTTCAAAAGATTCGTAGTTTTATTTTATTTTAATATTAACGTAATTTTGCTGTAACTTTACTGGAATGTTAAAATAAAATGGATTACAGTTATTTAAAAAAAAAATAGTGTACGCAAGTTATTGTAAATCATGTAAAATTAAGATCGAGTTACTCTGGAGCAAATTCACTGACGAAAAATATAAAATCGACCTTGTTTTCGATGATTTTACATTTAATTTTTACTTTGTGTGGCCAACCTTGGACCCGCCACAACAAAATTATGTTTTGAACTTAAGATTTTTCTAAGATTAAAGAGAACGTAAACTTATCTCCCTTAATCAATTACCAAACAGTCGCAGGCGTATTTTAAATACTACTCCGAAAAGAAGTTTGTATGGGGGGGGGGGGGGGGGGGGGGGGCTACGTGAAATCATAGACATTTTGAATAGGCTTGGCTAATTGGCTTATGCCAAAGTTTATTAAATTGTCCTCAAAATTACAACCTGGGTTGACATGGAGACTACCAGCCATCAAAACATAAAATCAATTAAAAAACAAATTTGCTTTCATTGATAAATGCATTTATAAACATAAAATTAGTATTAAGAAAAAAAAATTTTTTTTTTCATTATTTATTTATTGAATCTTCATAAATTAAATATGAACTAGCAATAATTAATCAAAAATAGTCCTAATACAAACTGGGAATTATTTCCTTTCGAAGGTTACTTTATATTATTCAAAATTTTTTATTTTTCGAATTTATTCGATGAGCTAAATTTCAGTTATGGATTTTTTATAAAGCTTTTTTGTAAAAGCCCTATTCCTCCAATTTTTCAATTGTATAAAGTCATTTCAAAAAAATTGAAGGAATAGGACTACTATAAAAAAGCTTTATAAAAAATACACAACTGAAATTTAGCTCATAGAATAAATTCGAAAAATAAAAAATGTTGAATAGTATCCTAATACTTTATTTTATGTCCTGCCAGTGCCAGAAAAATTTGTTCTTCATCACGGGTTCTGTTCACATACATATAAAGGTGTTTATCGCTCATCTAAATGGATAAGTGCTACAGTATCTCTTCTCCTTAAACGAGAGTGGCCGCTATCATTCAAAATATTACGAGCTAGTGGATTTGGGTGTTGTTCAAGCATTTTTAAATATTTTACTGCATATTTTGTAATCATAGTTTTTATTAATGGCACTTTGAGATCCTTATGAATATTTGAGTTTTTAACATACCAGGGAGTGGCTGTGATTATTCGAAAGAGTTTGTTTTGGCGCTTTTGAAATTTTTTCGATAAAAGATGCCGAGGTGGTGCCCTATAACTTAATACCATAGCACCAGATTGGCTTTACGATGGACTTGTAAAGTAGAAATTTGCAGTCGAGACTAAGGACAGAGTTCCTTCCAATAAGCCAATGAATTTGGATGGCTTTTAGTTTCATTTGAGCTAATTTTGCATCTATATGGGTTTTACACGTAAAATGATGCTAATGTATACCGAGATGTTTTACATGCGAATTTTGAGGAATTATTTAATTATTAATTTTAATAGGGGAACATTATTCCCGACGCAAGGTGAATGTTATATGTACGCATTTTTGCTCATTGACCTTTATCCTCCATTGTTTTAACCATATTTCTATAAAGAAATGATAGTTAAAACAAATATAAACTGTATTGTTAAAATAAATACAATTGCGTTTATTTATATGTGTTATGGTAACTACTAGGGTATTCATTTAATCGACTTTTTGCTTTAATCGGTTTATCGCTCGATTAATTAACCGAGGTTTTGGTTTAATCGGTTAATAATCGGTTAATTTTGTTTTTGATCGCCCACAACAGTCATTTCGCTGGCTTAATATGCAAACTTGCTAATTCAATTTCAGCACATTTTTCAGGAGAGACAAAAACGTTTTTTATTTCATATGTACAGCTTAAGAGAAAAACTAAAAATATAGTTGATTTAACACACTGCAAGACTCAAATTGAAGAAAATTCATGCTGGTCGATGAGGAATTTCTTCCTCTACCACACGGCTTCAAAATCTCAATTTACATAAAAAGTGGATTTAGACTTAAGACTTTATGACTAACTTGTCAATCATTTGGTCGATTTATTTATAAAAAATTAACTGAGACAATTTTTAGTTATTTCAATAGTTAAAGGAGATCTTATAAAATAATCTTTTAGAAAAGTAATTCGGTTTAAATGTTTAGGTTTAAAGCGATTCTATTCATTAGTTTTGATCAAACTTGACTTGGAAACAATTCTTTCACTTATCGAAGATGTTGGAGAAATTGAAAGCAATCCATTATACAGATTATCTTATTGCTCAGTCCTTTTCCTGGATTTCTCTAAACCTTTAAAATACTCCATTATGACATTAGAGTTTTTTAAAGTTTTAACACTTCTAATTGTTTCGGTTAATTCTGTTAAAAGACTGATATGAGAAGATATGAGAAGAAACAAGTAACTAAACACATACATATAAAAAGTACGTGAAACAAAAAAAAGGTGTTGGCAATCAAACATTTAACCCATTTTTCGCCACGTTCCTGTTGATCGATGATTTAGATAAAAAATCATAAAAAAACATTGTAATTTTAGTCGCCGGTCGGCGAAAAATTGGTTAAAATGAATATAACGTTTCTAAACACATACATTTTGTATATAAGATGAAACAAATAATTAAAAACACAAAAAATATGTTAAAATACTACAAAATATTGAAAATTTTGTTACATCGGTTAATCGGTTAATCCACTGAAATTAACGGGTTTAATCGTTAATCGAAAAAAGCCAATTTGAAACTAACCGATCAGTTAATCGGGTAGTAATTAATCGGTTAACCGATGGACGGTTAACCGATTGAATACCCTGGTAACTACCCTGGTATGTATTAAGTCGTATATGGTAAACCTTTAATGTATTTAAAGTAACTCATTTTTTAGTTTATTATAATAAAGATAGTCAATCAATATATTTGTTTTTATTAACATAATAATATGCTACTGGAAAAATTTTAACGTAGTTGAATAGTGTGCGTCGCAAAGGACTCACGGCTTTTTGTTAAAGACATCCAAATTTTTTTAATGCATATAAGTTATTTTGGAATACTCTTATTTTCATGTTTCTTTTAGGAATTGGTTTTTTATGCCATTTGCTAACAAAAACGAAAACACACTTCATCTTTTAAAAAAACTAAAATTAGTCCCTTATAAATACCTGTTAAAAATCTCACTCAACACTTATATAAGTTGAAGCTTTTTCATTTGAAAGACCAAAAAATGTTTATATTTTAATCCTTAAATGTGTATGAATGTAGCTTATGCCAAGCAAGATTCGCCTATATTTTATATGCCGTAGACCAGTGATAACCAAACCCTGAACTAACCAAGCCCCGAACGCACGCACACAAAGATATTATATACTTGTGTGCGGTCGCAGAGACTGATAATAGTCTGATGTTTTGAAACGAACAAAGTTGTTGTATACATGTGAATTGCCGACCGTGTCTGTGTAAAAATACGATTATTGACTGACTCGCGAGCCTATGGAGTGGCTATCACTGCCGTAGACTAATACATTTTCAGTTTTTTAATCAAAAAGTCCTTGTTTTGAAGTTATCCATTAATTGTTAAATTTTTCTTTTAATATGGGTAACGGACTTAGGCATAAACAAGGCCCATCTATCAGGTCTGCTTACTTGTACAAAAACAAATATTTTTTTCTTTTAAGCTGTCAAAAACTTACTACCACATATACGAAGCAAAAGGAAAAAACGTGTATGTAAACAACTTTTGAAAGCTCAAAAGAACGAAAACAATGATCATCAGGCTTCTTGCGCAGACCTTTTCAATGGGCCTTGGGCATAAACAGGCAGAACTGAAAATTTAATAAAATCAAAAAACAAAAAGTTTTTTCGAGCTCGAGGCCAATTATTTGTAAACAATAAATATTATTTATTAATTAATTTGTTCCAATATTTCGATATCCATCGGATATCATTATCAAGGCTGTAACAATATAAGAAAACAACAAGGTACGAAAAATATTAACAACGACTGTGCTTAAATAAAAATAAAATACATAATAACAAACAAAAAGAAAACAAAACACTTACAATGAGTTACAGGTATATTTGTAAGAGACGTATTACTATCTCCACATTTAATATTGAACTAACTAAACTATTTAATTGTCTTTTTTATTATGTGTCTATAGCTATTGGCGCAGTTTTCCATGTCTGTTTTAAAATTTATTCTCCTCTCCTTTGGTATGTTTATAATATGAAGCTTCTCCAAAGTATACCGTTTATTATATTTTTCCTCTCTTTGTAATATCTCCACATTATCTAAGTTGGGTTTATGTAATCTCTCTGCACAGTGGGATGTGAGTGCAGTTTTTTGTGTTGATATTTTATTGATGTTTTTTAAATCTGATTTATGTCCAGCTAAACGTGTCTTAAGCTTATTTTTTGTAGTACCGACATAAACTTGATCGCATATGTCGTGGTCATTTCCTGTACAACTAATCTTATATATTACGTTAGTGTTATCCAATTTGTCAAGTTTAGATTTTGTGTTTGAGAAAAGTTGTTTTAATGTATTCGTCGATGTGTGAGCAATCATAAATTTGTCCTTATTATAAATTTCAGCATTCTTTATTCTTTCTGCGATACGTGGTACATACGTCATTGATTTATATATCTTCGAATTCTCTTTATGTTCCATAGATGGTTTTTTTCCATAGTTTTAAATTAAAGTTTCTATTATATTTTTTGGAAAAGAGTTTCTTGCAAGAATATATTTAATTTTTTCATTGTGAGAATGGAATGACTCATCGCTAATGGAAAGGACCCTGTTAATGAGGTTGTTGGCCGTATTAATTATTACCTTTTTTGGTTGACAAGAATCGACCAGTCTATTTTAATTCTGTTGCCGCTTCTTATGACCAGGGTATCCAAGTATGGGAGTTTTCCGTTAACCTCCTCCTCCATTGTAAATTTAATGTTTTTGTGAAATGTGTTCAGTTGCTCTAAGGTCCTTTCTATTGCACTTATCTTTATAATTCCAAAAAGGTCGTCCACATATTTCGTCAATAATTTAGGTTTTTCGTCAAGATTATTCATACAAGTTCAAGTAGATATATACTTTTTCGTTGTACTTAAAATATCTGTTATCCTTGATGCAAAATATTAGAATTTTCAAAAATAGTTCCTTTGGTATATTCGTATGTTTCTCTATGTCAGTCCATTTGTTCTTTATGACATCTGTTGCGTAGTCCACTGGAATACTTGGAAAAACTGACACCACATCAAAGGAAACTAATTTTTCGTCCGTATCTATTGCACTGTTGTTTACCTTATTTCTAAATTGCACTGCATCCCTTACGTTATAAACCGAAAATTCCGTTTTTTAAAACATTTGTCAGTAATTTGCATAGCTCGCTGGCCGGCGAATTAGCTGATGCACAGATTGGTCTAAGAGGGTAATCTTCCTTATGGATTTTAGGAAGTTCATATATTCTAGGTGCAGTAGCCGTTCACAAATAAAATAATTTAATTTCCCGGGAATTCCCGGGACGGGAAATTATAAATGGTTGGTAGGACTATAAAATGACCGGGGGCAAACTAATATCATGTATAGTATCATATCATGTTATATACATACATACAAAATTTTCTAAAAATTTATTTTTCATATTTTGCAACAAAATGAAAAACTTTGCCCCATGAAAACGTTTTGGTTTTAAATTTTTTTTAAGAATGGTGTTGCAAAACCTTATGGTTTTCCTATTGATGCTAATGCCGAATATGGTCCTGCTATTCCATTTTTTATTTTTTTTTACTTGATTTATATGGCTCAAAATCACCAAGGTTGTAAATTTCAAGATTGATTTTATGCCAAAAAAAATTTTTAACTATAATGATGGCTCTTAGTTTATACTTTTGCAAAATTTGTATATTAGTAAACTTTGTCAGGGCAGCGCACACAATTCTAAACATTTTTTTAATGGCCTGTTCGTCGATAGCGAATGAAGACTTCGTTCGCTTAACTTACATGTAAAACAAAAACAATATTTTAAAATTTGTTTTTGCTTTAAATGTAATTTAAGCGAACGAAGTCTTCATTCGTTATCGACGAACAGGCCATTAAACTACTTTTTACTGAATATCTTTCAGAAAACCATCATTTCGGGAACGTTTTTCTAAGTTTGATTAAATTAACAAAAACAAAACAAAGTACATAACTTAAGCATCGTTTAATAACAACGGTTTTTTATGAATCTATATTATACAAACATAAGTAAAAACAATACATACAAAATCCTTTTCAAGCAAAATTCGCCAAAAAATTAAAGAAGTTGCTATTATCGTGCATAAAATTTTAGAAAAATCAAAATATTCAAAACTCTTATGATCGAATTAACGTTACATGAAAAGAATAAAAGTTCTGTTATAAAATAAACTATGTATTTTGTAAAAAAAAGCTCAATTTATGCGTAGTTTATTAAAAAATATTAATGTTCGCGGACATGATCAATCGTTCCCGGAATGACAAAACTGTTACCGAAATGATGATATTGATATCATAAGGTATAAGTAAGGAAATGTTTGAATTGTAAGCAACGGTTTAAATATTAAAGTTATTTATTAGACGATAAGTTAGCAAAAAAATATTCAAAAAATACAAAACAAAAAAAATCATCAAATAATAATATTTTCCATTTGTTTTTTTTTCTTTTTAAGCAATGGTTTATTCTGCTGACGAAGAGATGTTGCCATTTAATCTCTTTATGTTGCTCAGTCATCTTATTCATATAAAATTGTAAGTGAGTCGCCCTAGGAAACAATAATTATCATTCCGAGAACGCAACAGTCATTTCGGGAACGTGCCATAATATACGGAAACGTTCCCGATATTACCGTTCACGAAATGACGATTTCAAATAAATGCGCGACTTGCTTCTACAGCGGCTAGTTTAAATGCGACCTGCCATTGTCAATTGTAAAATATTTGGGGCTACTTTATTATTGCTTGTCGTAATAAAGAATTTCATCAATAATTACATTTAATAAACATGTTCACGAAATGACGGGCTATTGATGTACGCACTACGAGTAATGAATTGAAAGTTACTAACCACTTTATTATAACTTATTTGGCGATAAATGCATTGACAGTTGGCTTCTTTATTGTTTTCTTCTTCTACTGCCGTTTAACACCTGATGGCTATGTTCACTTAAATAATTATTTTTTGATTATCGGTGCGTTCACTGAAATGACTTGTGCACTATCGGACAAACTATTTTTGCAGTTTTATGATAAGAAATAAATAATGTTTTAGTATCCTTTTCAAAACTACATTTTGTATAATAATTACGATGTATGTAGTAATGACTGGTGTTAAATGCCTTGAATTTTTCATTTATATCTTGGACTTGTTTTTGAAGATTGTAATTAGGACGCGTTCCCGAAATGACTTTCTCTGCATGTATATTGATTTAGTTTAAAAATTAATTCTTTAATTATATTTATTGTTTGATGTACATACCAGAGATCAGCAATGAATCGTTTTTTCGCTACTCATACTGACTCATGCAATTGTAAGTATAAGTGCGTAGAAATCATTTAAACTAAAGTACTCTGATTCACTCATACTCACAAGAGAAATATTTATAAGTGCGACGTCGACATTATACGCATACTCATAAATGACCTCAGCTTGATTTATAATTTCAAGAAAATACTTACAATACTCACAATGATTCAAATCATTTAGCTCTTCGATTTACCGTTTTAACACAACAGATAAAACACACAACTTAATAATCAGCGCTGCCAGATAAATTTGCCGAAAAATCGTCCACTTCATACATGTAACTTTAGTAAACTGTAATTTCCAAATCGTCACTTTGCTATTTCGAGGACAAATCTGGCAGCCTCGCATTTTGCTTCGCCTATACACATTGAGTTGAGTAGATTCTAAATCAAACACTACAAATGTTGCTAAGTATGAGTACGATGAATAAAATGAAACTTTTGAGTGAGTACGAGTTTGAATAACATTGGAATAAGTATGAGTGCGTATAAGTACAAGAATTTATGAGTCATGATTTAGCTCTACTCACTTTTTCACTACTCATTGCTGATCTCTGGTACATACACATAAAACAGGTTAGTTGTAGTATTTTTTTAATTTTCTTTTGCTTTTTCCTTTGTGATTTGAGCCATATGACAAACGTAGAATCAATTATAGTTAAACCAAATCATTATAAAAGCATTAAAATTGGTTTAAGGTCACATTAGAATTAGAAATTCAGAAAGCCACAAAAAATACGAAAACCCTTCCTTCATATTACAAACGGGATCGTTGAGATAAATAAATCAACCTCAAAAAGAAAATTTTTCCCTAAAATAATAATTTTTTGCTGGTGGAAATTAGACATACTTATAACTGATATTATGAAATGATAAAACCCGGTCAGCTTATCACAATAGAGCTACATTTTGAAAAAAAAAAATCTCAAAATAATTAACGAATCCATAAATGTCCACCAAGACAATGCTTGTTTTAATGTTTTTGTACCAGTAAAATTTATTCATTTTGGAAAACAGGGAATGGGAAGTTTTCAGCTAATTTTATTTTATTTTAACTGCTATAGACATTTGAAATTTTATCAAAATCATACTTTCCGTTTTATTGTATTTTTTAAATCTTTCATGGTGTAATGCCATACAACTTAAAAAAAGGCATTTGTTATTTGCATAATTAAGTCCTAAAAAGTACTAATTTTAACACCTAAATTAAACTACCACTGCTTTAAATTTTTGTAGATTTCATATCGTCGTTCATATTGTTGAAATCATGTTAGTCTTTGTCTTTCAGCTTTCAGAGATGTTTAATTCCTTTTTTTCACTTCCATTTTCTAATTTTTTTTCTAGTTGGCACGTGTTTCATTTGTTTAGCACAATTCTTGTTCCTTTTATAAGGATTCTATTATTTGAATATGAGTGTGAGTTCAACATGAATACAATACATTTTGTATGTGTTTTGTATTCAACTTGCGGTTGATGTCTAACTGAATAATTGTGTTTTTGTTCTTGGCTTTGTATGAACATACCCTGCAAATAATAGGACCAGTCCAAACACGCGTGTAAAGAGTAGCCCACAAGGGACTAGGACTAGTCCAAAAGTAACCCAAACATATTGAAAAAACATGGTATATTTAACATAACGATGTCCTAGGGGAGGACCATATAACCCACGTTTGGACTACTAAGGAGTTGTTTTAAAACTACTCCATGGTATACTCAAGAGGGTTAGTTTTGAAGTCGTTTGAAAACGAAAGCATGTCGTTAAAAAACGAAGACATGTCATCTCACTACAAACACTTCTTAACAATGACATGGTCCATGCTTGCATTACATCGGACCAGTCCATGGAGTAGTCCATATTATCTAAATGGATCAGGTGGTCCAATTTTATTTGTAGGGTATGTACGTATATGTATTTCTATGTCAGTATGTGTGTCCACCTATACGTATTTATACGAGTGCGCTTAAATTGGCCTCAAAACGAAACTGGAATTTAACATGTTTTTTTCTTTCCTTTTTCCTTCATATTTCTGTTTATCACGTGAATAGAAGTGACATTGCACAACTTTTCTAAAAAGAGTTCTACGAAAATAGTTCTTTGGCTTTTGATTAACAGCGAACACAGAAAGATTAAATATGTCACTGATTTGTGATTTGTTTTTAAATAGATTTTCAAATAAATCTTTAATGTTTTTTTTTTTTTTTTTTTTGTTTCGAATAATTTATAAGAGAAATGTTAGAATAATTCTGCAATTATCAAGTAAAAAATCTTTGTAGTTCCAAGATTTTAGTGGATTTTTAATAAATGCCTTAAAATCGAATTTATCAAGAAAACCAAGAGATACATCTTCCATTGTTTATTTTTTGCTAAACATACAACTTTCTAAAAGTTTAATTTGCATAAAAAATATTTTACCAAATAAATATTTTAGTACATAATCTTTAATTAATTTGCAGAAAATCCGCATTAAGCTAAATTTATTTTAACATTTTATCAATAATTATTCAAATTCTAAACAGAATGCAGAAAAAATATCATTACAGGCGCATAATACCATTTCATCTATTCAAAATAATTTCATTGCAATAACTGAACATTTAAACAAGCAAAAAGCCATTCTCAAACACTGCAAATATTGATGCAAAAAACATGCAATATTTTTCACTTCAATTGCACTTGTAAGTTAAATTTTTGAAGAAGGAACACAGTGTAGCTAACAAAAAAAAGATATTGGAAAAATATGAGGCGATAATTCTAGTTTAAAAATGAATCCTCCAATAAAATCAAATATTCGTCGTAGACAAGCTCTTTTTTTCAAAGGATTATGAATAATGAGCATTTCAGCGATATGGAGTAGAGTAAAGTACCACTCATTGAACAGAAAGCTCAAACATACACGCACAAAAACATGCATACAGAGGCTAAAAAGGGTTGCCATAGGAAGTTTTTTGAAGTGTGTTTCTGGAGAGATATTTACAAAAAATTAATGATTTTCAAACGAGCTTTTTTTAATTAATTCGAAATAAGTGATCACTTTTGACACATTATTAACAGTTTTTATACACATCACGAAAAAGAAGCACAATCAAGGTCACAATAACAGAATTAGGAAGACAAGAGACCTCTCGAGATAAGACTTTTAACCATACAGTTGCCATACGGGATAAGTTAAAGTCACACTGCTGTATTCATAAAATATTAAAATGGCTTTGAAATGAATTTTTAGAAAAATTTGTGTGAGAATTTTGCCTTAAAACAATATTAAGCACAAATGCATAATTTGCTTATACCAGAAATTATTTCCTTGATAATTTATAAATTAACTTCGGCAGAGAAGGTATTATTTCACATGCTTCTTCTAATATGATTACCTTTATTAGCACTGACCCAAAAGTTTTAGGAAACTAAATAAATAAAAAAAATAAGCTAATAATTACACTGATAAACAAAATTTCGTAACAAGAAATATATTTAATCATTTTGATTAAACTCAATCCGAAATATATATTTATGTTTTTTGCAGCCAAAGCTGCAATAAGTAAAAATTTTAAATTCTTCTACGCGTACAAAAAGAAACAAAAAATAAAAGCAAAGTAGAAGCATTAATTCTGTTGAAATTACAACATCTACTCATAAAATTTAGATTTAGACTTAAGATTATTTTCTGATAATTTGGGCGCCGTCAGCGATAAATACAGAGAAAGATTCAACCAAAACATTTATACGATAGAAAAACGATATCATGGCAAGTAGGGCCAACGATTGCTGAAGGAAAAGCGTTCGACATACGAAATATTTCTAAAGCTAAATACAAAAAAAATTATAAGGTTACATTGATGTAAATATTACCTTATTATTATAAAATAATTTTATTTTTTTAAATAAAAACTGAAATTTTCTAATATCGGTAATTCCAAAGTGTTGAACGTGACAGTCGTACGCATCCAACTTGCAATAACATTTTAGACAAAAAATATTTTTACGTTCTCTTATTCCTTAAATTATAGCACTAAGAAAGCACTGTTATCTATGCTAAAGTTTATGGAGGGCGCGATTCTAGGTCAAAGATAATGGCAAAAGAAGTAGCGGTTCGAACGTGAAAAAAAAACAGAAGTAGTTTTTGTGGCCATGTTTTAAAAGGCGTAATTCAGCGAAACCTGGCACAATTTTTCAGAATTTTACGTAGCAATGTAACATTAAAATACAGAGAAAGATTCAACCAAAACATTTATACGATAGAAAAACGATATCATGGCAAGTGGGGCCAACGATTGCTGAAGGAAAAGCGTTCGACATACGAAATATTTCTAAAGCTAAATACAAAAAAAATTATAAGGTTACATTGATGTAAATATTACCTTATTATTATAAAATAATTTTATTTTTTTAAATAAAAACTGAAATTTTCTAATATCGGTAATTCAAAAGTGTTGAACGTGACAGTCGTACGCATCAAAAATGCAATAACATTTTAGACAAAAAATATTTTTACGTTCTCTTATTCCTTAAATTATAGCACTAAGAAAGCACTGTTATCTATGCTAAAGTTTATGGAGGGAGCGAATCTAGGTCAAAGATAATGGCAAAAGAAGTAGCGGTTCGAACGTGAAAAAAAACAGAAGTAGTTTTTGTGGCCATGTTTTAAAAGGCGTAATTCAGCGAAACCTGGCACAATTTTTCAGAATTTTACGTAGCAATGTAACATTAAAATACAGAGAAAGATTCAACCAAAACATTTATACGATAGAAAAACGATATCATGGCAAGTGGGGCCAACGATTGCTGAAGGAAAAGCGTTCGACATACGAAATATTTCTAAAGCTAAATACAAAAAAAATTATAAGGTTACATTGATGTAAATATTACCTTATTATTATAAAATAATTTTATTTTTTTAAATAAAAACTGAAATTTTCTAATATCGGTAATTCCAAAGTGTTGAACGTGACAGTCGTACGCATCCAACTTGCAATAACATTTTAGACAAAAATTATTTTTACGTTCTCTTATTCCTTAAATTATAGCACTAAGAAAGCACTGTTATCTATGCTAAAGTTTATGGAGGGCGCGATTCTAGGTCAAAGATAATGGCAAAAGAAGTAGCGATTCGAACGTGAAAAAAAAACAGAAGTAGTTTTTGTGGCCATGTATAAAAAGGCGTAATTCAGCGAAACCTGGCACAACTTTTCAGAATTTTACGTAGCAATGTAACATTAAAATGTCTTTGGTTTGATTACAAAATCTTCTGTATTTTTTTATTAAAACCTTTTCTTTAGCTTCACTTCGGAAAATCAAATCTTGTAACGTTAACTTAACCGCCTTATACTCAATGCAAATGGATTAAACATTGCAGGCATACATATTCCCGATGACAATACACGAATACATGGGCGTAGCCAGGATAAAATCTAGGGGGAGGGCAATATTTTTTTTTAAATGTTCTTTTTTAAGAAAAGCGTTTCTTAAAAAAAATTTTTTTAAATGTTCTTATTTTTTTTTCGTCAAGTCTTAAGTTTTAAGGAAATAGAGAGAGAAAAAGCACCTGATGATCATTGTTTATGTTCTTTTTAGTTGTTAAAAGTTGTTTACATTTTGCTTACATGTGCATGTATACGTTTGTTTACGTTTATGGTATGTCACACATATACGTTTTTCCTTTTGCTTTGTATACATATGTGGTAGTAAAGTTTTGACAACTAAAAAGAATCGTTTTTTGTTTTTGTACAAGTAAGCAGACCTGATAGATGGGCCTTGAGAAAAAGCATTGATATTCTCTTTTCCCTTCTCACCCAAAAGTTCAAGACTTGACGGCTAAAACTTGAAGAGTGTGAACCAGCACTAAGTGCATGCGTGTCGTGATTTATTTTAACAAATTGATAATTTAACTGATTTGTGTAAAATTTAATAAGAAAACGAAGCAAAAATGGAAGCTTATTGCAGCCAAGAAGATCAACCGAAGTCGAAAAATTATTTCATAATTTTCTTTAAATAAGCCCAACTATGGCAAAAATATGTAACGCAGATAATAGTGTATTATCTTACTCAGAGAAAAGGCTTATATTACGAAAAGCTTCTAATTGCAAAATAAAGCAAAAATCAGAAGTCTGTGTGATCTTAACACTGTTCGGTGAGTTATTTTGAATCACATTTAGCAAATGAAAATCAAGTAAAAACTACCTCTTAACGCAGACCACAAGGAGCCACGTCCTTGCCGTACACACATAACGTTTACCCCTGAGTGGCATCCGGTTGTTTTCTCTGATGGCAAAAAGTTTAGTTTAGAAGGGCCCGATGGTTACAGACTGGACTTTCATAACCTTCCAAAGAAACCGGTTACATAGACGCGCGGAAAGTGTCATGGTCCGGGGAGCACTTTCATTTTATGGCCTTTGTGAGCTTAAATTTTTAAGTTCAAAAATTAATGCCACCATGTTTATTGGCACACTATAAAAGGCATTTTCAGCTATAAACACTCTTCTTGGAGCATTTCCTTGGACATTTCAACATGATTATGTTCTTTTTCATGCCGCTCGTATTCTTAAATCTTATATACAGAGTAAAACAATAGAACTTTAAAATTGGCCCCTATATCACGAATCTAAAACATTATAGAAAAGGCATGGGGAAGGTTGTCTTGAAAGTTTATAAGGTAGACAAATATATACAACGGCTTCTGAATTTATTGAAGCAATGAAACTTGCCTGGAGCTTAATTCAACTAGATTACATAGCCAGATTACAGAAATACATTCGAAACAGAGGCCTAATTCTGGCAGTCGTGATCGAGTACTTTCTCGATTCGGAAGCAGTTTTATTTCTAATTCTTTCTGTCCGTACTGAACGGATCGAAATAGCTTTTTTAGTGTTGTAAAGAATTTATTTTATTTCACAAAACTTAAAAAATTAATTACGATTCGTTCAGTATCGACTGAAGTAAAATTGCTTTCGAATCGCATAAGTATTCGATCATGAATGCCATAATTTGCCCCGAAGTATAATTTTTTTCATTGCATTTTATTCGAAATTAAATAAATAATTTTGCAAAAAAAAAATATGCTTCATAGTAACATAGTCATTAGGGGGTCCCAAAATTTTTTTTTGTCAGAGGCGCAAGCATAATTTGAAAGCTTATAGGTTCCAGTATTTTTGAATTTTTTTTTAAATTTTTAGGAAGAGGTTTAGAGGTCGCGCAAATCAAGTCTTTGTTAAAAATCTGGTTTTTCGGCCTTTTTTCAAACGTGACTCATAACTTTGTCAATAACCAAGTTCATTTAATTTTTTGACCGAATATTTCTAAAGAAAATTTCCCAAACTTTATTTCCATATGCAAAAACTTTACGTTCCGGCAATATTTTTGTCCATTACGATTCCACATATTAAGTTCTTTTGTAATTTTTTAACAAATTCTATAAAAGTCGGTTTATTACTTTTCAAATTTATATGAAAGGTATAAAAACTAGTGACGCGATTTTGAATACCGATAAGTTCTAAGCAATAAAGGAAAACAACAATGGAATTTTGTCCTACAGTTTCCTAGTTACACTATTTTTATAGTTTGTACCTTTAAAATGGTGATGCTTTTTTCGTTATAATTATTGTATATTTCCATTATTTTTATAGTTACGTTTTAACTGTCATTAACTTCTGACATTTATTGATCTGAATCGTTACACGCTGTCATTTTCACTTTCTATTTTATGTGTGCTCCAGGAGCTATCAATCGGGCTCGCTGGATAATGAAAATTATCTATTCTTTGAAAATATGCATTTTCCAAAACCAGTTGCAATCTTTTAAAGATACTACAGATACTACATGCAGCGATTATGAAGTAGCAAATGTAACTTTAACATAAGAAAACTTTAGAAATAAAGAAATTTAACAATTCATTTCAAAAGCCAGTCTAACTTTTTTTGAAGCTTGCAAAATTTCAATCGATTTTTTAAAAATAGATCCACAGAATTGGAAAGCCAGCAAGTCATTTCAAGAGCGAAAGAAAAAAGTTCAACAATTACAAGTAGTACGAACCAGAACGAGGTGTGGCTTTGGCTAATACTTATATTAATGTCACAACTTCTGAAACTGATTACCAGAATTTATTGCAAGGTATATAACTACATCGCAAGAACCGCAATAAATGATTTTTCACAGAGCAAAGTTTTTTTTTTGTTGATTGGGTAAGATTGGTGAATTGGCAAACAGCTTATAATAACAAATACTGGGTATAAAGAAAAAAACGGGTATAACTCAGGAACGGTAAGAACAAATTTAAAAATTATTTATTCATATTAATTATAATTAATTTGTCTTTCAAACTGCATCATTAGTTTTTTTCGTTTTTATTTAAACTTAAAAAGTTGTAAAGCGTTATTACAAAATTTTTTTAAAAAATTACGAAAAATTAATAATTAAGGGTATCTAAATTAGAAAACTCATCACCAAAACTTATAATTTTTTCACACAGGAATAAAGCTTGGATATTTTTCTTTAAAACTGTTTCCTCAGCAGTGAAGAAACTCGTGGTATTAGCCAAGTTATGTGTAAAGTTAAAAAAAGGCCGAAAACTCCGTTTTTTTATGAAAACTCCATTTGCGCGACCTCTAAACCTATTCCGAAAATTCTTAAAAAAAAACCAAAAATACTTTACGCTATAAGCTTTTAAATTTTAACTGAGAACTTATGAAAATCAGAAAGAAAAAAATTTTTGGGACACCCTTATAGTCATATACAATTTCATGCTTAGATAAAAGATGTCCTATTATGTGGCGCAAATTTTATAAAAAAAATCATATTACAAAAAACTATTCGTATTTAAAACATTCCAATTGCATGTCTGTTATCCTTAACCTTCTTCCGAACATGACTAGCAAAAAGTTTTCTTATTTTTGACCAGTGAAATCAATTCATAATAATCAACTATCAAAAATTTTATCAACTCCAACTTAATTTTTTATTTTAAAATGCAGAATTTATTAAACTTTTTTCATTGACATGTTGTCACAAATATTCAGTTTCACTAGGAATAGTAAGTTGACGAAATATAGTTCGTTTTAGATAAAAAATCTTTAATCATTTTTTTCATTTTTATTTTCTGCAAGTTTTTTACAGTTATAATGATCAAATGTTTCGTTAAAATATTTGGTTAAATATCATTTAAATACATGGCAATCCTGTTGCACAATGAAATAAGTAGCATGAAGACGAAAAAAAACCTTATATTCCTACTCTTTTTTCTCGACGAAAATGAATTTTGTTTGTTCGTTGTTTAAGAAAAATGATGATCATTGCTAAAAGTGTAGAAATGTTCAACGAAATGCACTCGTACTCTTACCAAGCAGACATAAAAAGGAAGTAGATTTGTGAAGTGGAAAATATATAAAGCAAACATTTGGATTTTGTAATATAAAGTTTACATCTTAAAACACCAACCCAATCAGAAACACAAACTATAGTACATTCTCGTGCACAAGCATACAAACGTTCATACAAATATATACATACATAAGTATATTCACTTGTAGCCGGAATTATAAGTGACAATAATAAAGAATGTCGTAGGAGGTTAAAAACAAAAATTAAAAAAGGAACAAAATTCCAACAAACACAGTTTAAATAATGATAATAATTTTTTTTGTTACTAATACTACGAAAGAAAGCAAGTACATTGACAACAACAAGAAAATGTTTCTCATCTTCATTTTGTGTCTGTGTCGTCAGTGTTTGTATCAGAATGTGGGTGTATGTGTGTGTGTGATTATACTTTTGATAATGCATTCAATTGAAAAACCATTGAAATCTAATGGCATGAAAGAGAATAATGACTCTCTACTCAAGTCTTAAGAACCGTAGCACATCGTAGTCGTAGTCATTATCATTGTCGTCTTAGTATGTATAAGTTGATAATATTAAAGACAATTTTTTAGTTTAATAAAAAAAAAGTTAGTTTTATTACAATACTCTTGTTAAGGCCCAGCATGATTAAGGACTTTTTACTTAAAAAAAAAAATGTTATTTAATATAAATTTATAAATGTATTTATATACATATATATATATATATATATATATTTATACATATACATACATACACATATTTATGTTGATATAATTAAACCCGTAAATGGGCTATAACGAAATGTATGCAACAGTAACTGGTTTCTATTCAATTATATGGAAAAGCTAAGTAACTCATTAATCTCGTTGGTTTTTTTTAATACCAAATTATTTCAATACAAAATATAATTTCTATAAAGTTCAGTTTTATCAGAATAAACATTTTTCACAATCTGTCAAGGATATGCTTCGGTGTATTCAACGTAGACATCTTATCACATATTTTTAATCTGATCTGAGTTATTAAAAGTTATTTTCCATCAAAAAATGTTTTTAAGCTAGTTTTAAAATGTAAACAAGTGTGAGTGCTGTATTCAGGAGTGGGCTGCATATGGGATATAAAAACTATTAATCAATCTTTATAAAAACTGATGTCAGTATAAAAATTGCGGCTTAAAACTAATTAAATCATTCGACGGCCATAAAGAAGTTTTATGCTTTTATTTCTAGGCAAGTTTTTCTAAGCCAATCTAAATAAAATATCACGACTTATAGCAGTTAAATGTGTAGTTTATAGAACACGAGCGCCTTACTCGTCCGTTCAACTTACATTTAAAACAAAAACAAACACAAGCGCCATACTCGTCCGTTCAACTTACATTTAAAAGAAAAACAAATTTCGAAATTTTGTTTTTGTTTTAAATGTAAGTTGAACGGACGAGTAAGGCGCTTGTGTTCTATAAACACCACATAAGTCGAACGTAAATGATTTTTAGAAGGGTAACTTAATTAAGAAACCTGGAAAATTATGCATCAGTGATCATAATATTGTTTATGGCATTCAAAATCTTAAACTAAACCAAATTTCAATAAAGTAGTGCAAATTTTTTGTTACCGATTTATAAGTTTTTAAAATGTTTTACATAAGTCTGCTATATATGGTAACTATGGTAAATTATGGACGGATAGTTAGAAAGGTGATCAAATTTTATCACGTATGGAACATAATGGACCGATCTTCCGGAATGGGACCGTGAGAACTTGGATCTTAAAAAACTATGACAGGCCAAATTTTGGGCGGTATGAACTAAGTCCCCAATAAACTAACTCCCCAAACCCAAAACGACTGTATGTGAAAAAACAACAACGATATTTGGGGACTTCGTTCACGTTTTTGGGGACATCGTTCATTTTATTTTTTGGGGAGTTTGTACATATGAACGAAGTCCCCAAAAAATAAAATGAACTAAACCCCTAAATTATTTTTTGGGGACTTAGTTCACTTTCATTAGAGGACTTTTTTCACTCTTGCGGCTTCGCTAACTAAAGCTTCTAAATTTTACCAAATTTCCACAAGAGTGAAAAAGTTCTCTAATGAAAGTGAACTAAGCCTCCAAATTAAAAAAATATAGAAATTGTTTTGGGCCTCCATGGTATAACAAAGACCGGCTTCGCTAACTAAAGCTGCTCTGTATAGCCGGCCTTCGGCCGGGCGCAAACATTTTCTCCTCTATGGTATAACAAAAACCGGCTTCGCTAACTAAAGCTTCTATGAATAGCCGGTCTTCGGCCGGCCGCAATGATCAGAGAACCATTAGATCATTAGATCGCCAAAAAGCTGGGCATCGAAAAGAAAAAACTTGATTTTTCTTTACAATTAATATTTCGGTTAAATTGACAAAAAAAGTTTACATTATTTATACCCTCCAACACAGGTTTTTTATATAAGTTTATAATTTTTACAATATTGATCTAACAAATGCGGAGTTGATTTAACGATCCCCGTCTATTCTTTTTCTGTCCGTGTAAACGTTGAAATGGGTTTTCTGAAGAAAATATGTATTTACCCAGTAAAAACTTCGCCTACAAAATAATGTGTTGAGTAATCAGAAAAACATGAAGGCA
The DNA here is from genome assembly GCA_930367215.1 of Pollenia angustigena. Classification (NCBI taxonomy): domain Eukaryota; kingdom Metazoa; phylum Arthropoda; class Insecta; order Diptera; family Polleniidae; genus Pollenia; species Pollenia angustigena. The sequence continues at coordinate 168,691,894 of OV884059.1, read as the reverse complement.
CTACTTACAATTCTACTGAAAGAACCAATGAATTTTACATGGCATGTCCCAAAATGAACGCATTTAAAAGTAAGTCATTATTTTTTTACTTAAATACATCCAGAAAAAAGTAGTTTTAGAAGTTGTTATACATGTAGTTATAGAAGAAAGCTACTAAATAATGCGTTTAAGAAGCTATTCGTTTTGAAAAAGTAAGCGAAGTTTTTACTGGGTATAAAGTCAGCAATAGCTTGCAATTGAAATTCGGCCATATCGGTCCACAAATGTCTGAGATATCCGCAACAAATTACAACTGCATCTTATTTTTGAAAGTCTTGTTATACATTATGGACTTTATTTTTCAACATTTGCATAACATAAATTTAAAATAAACGGTCTATAAATGATCTAGTTATAGAAACATAACTACCTCTTTCTCTAGAAATCACAGTTTTGGTACAGGAACGCCCACACAATATGGGATAGAAGGATTTAATTTTACTCCGATACTTCGTATAATATCTGTTAATCCAAAATTGCTTTCTAAAGCCAATATTCATATAAATTGGTATACATGAAAAACAAAATAGAGCCTGATAATCCTGCTATACATTCTTCCTCTAGCAATTCAAAATTCCTTGGGATACAAATTCCCACAGCTCTTTCTGACAAAATACATTATAACTGCAGCCCAAAAATACCAAATAGATCAATAATTGTAATTGTTTCTTGATTTTCTTACCAATTTAATGGAACAATTTTTTAAATTCCGGTTTAGCTAGGCAAATTATATTGTTTTTGATCAAGCCAAAACAAGCCCGTCTGGCAAGCCTAAAGCACACGCATGCAAACACAAACGTGCGCAAGAATCCAAAAGTAAAAAAATACTAAACTATATGTTCGACATGCCCCATTCAAACAAATTCGAGTTGAGTAAAAGAACGATGTGAATTTCCATACATTTAATATGATGTCTACTTTTGTAGACTACCTGCCAGGAGATGGTCATTTTGAAAAGTTTGGTCTGGGGAGTGCTCTAAATTACTTTTTTAACGTGTCAGTAGCCAAAATTAATTTTTAGGAAGCTACTGAAAATTTCGGAACCTGTTGTTGTGAAAATTTTTTTTATATTCAACTTTTTCTGCAACTATGCTACAAATGTAGACTACCGAGCACTCAGATCAACAAAAGGACTTAATTTTTTTTATAATGTGATAAAATAAAAAAAAAAACTTTGCGTTGCTTTTCCAACCGATCTCAAATCAATATCGCTAAGTTTACAACAAAAAATCGAATTTTCATGTGAAATTTTTTAATACAGATGGCAAAACCGGCGTTTATTTGTGATCACTGAAGCCAAATTCGATTTTTTAAGCAAAATTACCTAAATTAAGCATAATTCGAGGATTTCTAGACAAACTAGATATTTTTAATCCCAACAATAAATCTCTAAATAAATTAATTTTAGTCTTAATTGTATGTCATCAAGTGTAGAGTTAAAAAATACTTTTTTGAACGATCTATAAATTTGTCAACCCTAAATACTTGATCTCCAAGCTAACCACTTTCAATCTTAATCGGGAATCTCTAAACAAACAAATTTTATTCTTAGTCGTCGCGACGGCCATAAAGAAGTTTTATGCTTTTATTTCTAGGCAAGTTTTTCTAAGCCAATCTAAATAAAATATCACGACTTATAGCAGTTAAATGTGTAGTTTATAGAACACGAGCGCCTTACTCGTCCGTTCAACTTACATTTAAAACAAAAACAAACACAAGCGCCTTACTCGTCCGTTCAACTTACATTTAAAACAAAAACAAAATTTCGAAATTTGTTTTTCTTTTAAATGAAAGTTGAACGGACGAGTAAGGCGCTTGTGTTCTATAAACACCACATAAGTCGAACGTAAATGATTTTTAGAAGGGTAACTTAATTAAGAAACCTGGAAAATTATGCATCAGTGATCATAATATTGTTTATGGCATTCAAAATCTTAAACTAAACCAAATTTCAATAAAGTAGTGCAAATTTTTTGTTACCGATTTATAAGTTTTTAAAATGTTTTACATAAGTCTGCTATATATGGTAACTATGGTAAATTATGGACGGATAGTTAGAAAGGTGATCAAATTTTATCACGTATGGAACATAATGGACCGATCTTCCGGAATGGGACCGTGAGAACTTGGATCTTAAAAAACTATGACAGGCCAAATTTTGGGCGGTATGAACTAAGTCCCCAATAAACTAACTCCCCAAACCCAAAACGACTGTATGTGAAAAAACAACAACGATATTTGGGGACTTCGTTCACGTTTTTGGGGACATCGTTCATTTTATTTTTTGGGGAGTTTGTACATATGAACGAAGTCCCCAAAAAATAAAATGAACTAAACCCCTAAATTATTTTTTGGGGACTTAGTTCACTTTCATTAGAGGACTTTTTTCACTCTTGCGGCTTCGCTAACTAAAGCTTCTAAATTTTACCAAATTTCCACAAGAGTGAAAAAGTTCTCTAATGAAAGTGAACTAAGCCTCCAAATTAAAAAAATATAGAAATTGTTTTGGGCCTCCATGGTATAACAAAGACCGGCTTCGCTAACTAAAGCTGCTCTGTATAGCCGGCCTTCGGCCGGGCGCAAGCATTTTCTCCTCTATGGTATAACAAAAACCGGCTTCGCTAACTAAAGCTTCTATGAATAGCCGGTCTTCGGCCGGCCGCAATGATCAGAGAACCATTAGATCATTAGATCGCCAAAAAGCTGGGCATCGAAAAGAAAAAACTTGATTTTTCTTTACAATTAATATTTCGGTTAAATTGACAAAAAAAGTTTACATTATTTATACCCTCCAACACAGGTTTTTTATATAAGTTTATAATTTTTACAATATTGATCTAACAAATGCGGAGTTGATTTAACGATCCCCGTCTATTCTTTTTCTGTCCGTGTAAACGTTGAAATGGGTTTTCTGAAGAAAATATGTATTTACCCAGTAAAAACTTCGCCTACAAAATAATGTGTTGAGTAATCAGAAAAACATGAAGGCACTACTTACAATTCTACTGAAAGAACCAATGGATTTTACATGGCATGTCCCAAAATGAACGCATTTAAAAGTAAGTCATTATTTTTTTACTTAAATACATCCAGAAAAAAGTAGTTTTAGAAGTTGTTATACATGTAGTTATAGAAGAAAGCTACTAAATAATGCGTTTAAGAAGCTATTCGTTTTGAAAAAGTAAGCGAAGTTTTTACTGGGTATAAAGTCAGCAATAGCTTGCAATTGAAATTCGGCCATATCGGTCCACAAATGTCTGAGATATCCGCAACAAATTACAACTGCATCTTATTTTTGAAAGTCTTGTTATACATTATGGACTTTATTTTTCAACATTTGCATAACATAAATTTAAAATAAACGGTCTATAAATGATCTAGTTATAGAAACATAACTACCTCTTTCTCTAGAAATCACAGTTTTGGTACAGGAACGCCCACACAATATGGGATAGAAGGATTTAATTTTACTCCGATACTTCGTATAATATCTGTTAATCCAAAATTGCTTTCTAAAGCCAATATTCATATAAATTGGTATACATGAAAAACAAAATAGAGCCTGATAATCCTGCTATACATTCTTCCTCTAGCAATTCAAAATTCCTTGGGATACAAATTCCCACAGCTCTTTCTGACAAAATACATTATAACTGCAGCCCAAAAATACCAAATAGATCAATAATTGTAATTGTTTCTTGATTTTCTTACCAATTTAATGGAACAATTTTTTAAATTCCGGTTTAGCTAGGCAAATTATATTGTTTTTGATCAAGCCAAAACAAGCCCGTCTGGCAAGCCTAAAGCACACGCATGCAAACACAAACGTGCGCAAGAATCCAAAAGTAAAAAAATACTAAACTATATGTTCGACATGCCCCATTCAAACAAATTCGAGTTGAGTAAAAGAACGATGTGAATTTCCATACATTTAATATGATGTCTTCTTTTGTAGACTACCTGCCAGGAGATGGTCATTTTGAAAAGTTTGGTCTGGGGAGTGCTCTAAATTACTTTTTTAACGTGTCAGTAGCCAAAATTGATTTTTAGGAAGCTACTGAAAATTTCGGAACCTGTTGTTGTGAAAATTTTTTTTATATTCAACTTTTTCTGCAACTATGCTACAAATGTAGACTACCGAGCACTCAGATCAACAAAAGGACTTAATTTTTTTTATAATGTGATAAAATAAAAAAAAAAACTTTGCGTTGCTTTTCCAACCAATCTCAAATCAATATCGCTAAGTTTACAACAAAAAATCGAATTTTCATGTGAAATTTTTTAATACAGATGGCAAAACCGGCGTTTATTTGTGATCACTGAAGCCAAATTCGATTTTTTAAGCAAAATTACCTAAATTAAGCATAATTCGAGGATTTCTAGACAAACTAGATATTTTTAATCCCAACAATAAATCTCTAAATAAATTAATTTTAGTCTTAATTGTATGTCATCAAGTGTAGAGTTAAAAAATACTTTTTTGAACGATCTATAAATTTGTCAACCCTAAATACTTGATCTCCAAGCTAACCACTTTCAATCTTAATCGGGAATCTCTAAACAAACAAATTTTATTCTTAGTCGTCGCGACGGCCATAAAGAAGTTTTATGCTTTTATTTCTAGGCAAGTTTTTCTAAGCCAATCTAAATAAAATATCACGACTTATAGCAGTTAAATGTGTAGTTTATAGAACACGAGCGCCTTACTCGTCCGTTCAACTTACATTTAAAACAAAAACAAACACAAGCGCCTTACTCGTCCGTTCAACTTACATTTAAAACAAAAACAAAATTTCGAAATTTGTTTTTCTTTTAAATGTAAGTTGAACGGACGAGTAAGGCGCTTGTGTTCTATAAACACCACATAAGTCGAACGTAAATGATTTTTAGAAGGGTAACTTAATTAAGAAACCTGGAAAATTATGCATCAGTGATCATAATATTGTTTATGGCATTCAAAATCTTAAACTTCAATAAAGTAGTGCAAATTTTTTGTTACCGATTTATAAGTTTTTAAAATGTTTTACATAAGTCTGCTATATATGGTAACTATGGTAAATTATGGACGGATAGTTAGAAAGGTGATCAAATTTTATCACGTATGGAACATAATGGACCGATCTTCCGGAATGGGACCGTGAGAACTTGGATCTTAAAAAACTATGACAGGCCAAATTTTGGGCGGTATGAACTAAGTCCCCAATAAACTAACTCCCCAAACCCAAAACGACTGTATGTGAAAAAACAACAACGATATTTGGGGACTTCGTTCACGTTTTTGGGGACATCGTTCATTTTATTTTTTGGGGAGTTTGTACATATGAACGAAGTCCCCAAAAAATAAAATGAACTAAACCCCAAAATTATTTTTTGGGGACTTAGTTCACTTTCATTAGAGGACTTTTTTCACTCTTGCGGCTTCGCTAACTAAAGCCCTTCAAAATTACTCAATTTCAGTTTAATCGTGGATCTTTATATAATTCAGTTATTTAATTTTGTATCGAGGATCTCTAACCAAACCAATTTGAGTCTCAATCGTCGATCAATAAATCGTCGATTTCCAAATGTTTGATTTAAGTCTAAATCATTAATCACAAGAGGCAATTACTAAAGAGCTCAAAAAGAATCTCTAAATCAAACAACTCTCAATTTTGAATTTATAAAGCTGGGATCTTAGTTAATCTGAAAACAGATTTGTGCCTGCATTATCAAGATTGCATACAATATTTTGACGGAACATCTTAGTTTTGCTTAAAATGTTGGTCTTAAGTTTCAGACTATGTTGACCTAAGTTGACACTTTATCCACATCTCAAAACCCCAGCCTCAATTAATCAATTTTATCTGAACCAAGAACAAAATTTTAGTCTTAACAGTGATTCTTTAAAGGTCAAATTGGTGCCTTGAAAGAATCGGAGTTAAGGCACAATTTTAGAGCTCCAAATAAACCAATATCCTGAATCTGCAAATCAATAAACTTAACCGAAAATTTTTATTTAAGACCATATTTACATTATGCAATTAACGCCGCAACTTTCGCATGCAACTTTTTGTGGGTTAGCAAGAGGTGTAGGGAAGAAAACGGGAAACGAAATGTAAATGTAAATGTGAAAAGAGTTTCGTAGTAACTACTTTAAAAAAAAATAGAAAAAAAAACTCGGCGTTAATTGCATAGTCTTAATGCGGTATAAGTATGAAAAACAGGCAGTAAGTCTAAACTAAAACCATAAGGATATATAAATCGGATATCTTTAAATATACTCAAATCGAGGAAAATACTGTAGTTGCATTTGAAAGTTAATTGTTGTAGTTTCTGTACCCAATTGTTTCCCAAACAAGCCAAGAAATAAATTAAATAAATTTAAACTATAAAACTTATTTGTTAGTGCCCCGGTAGGCTTGTTGACTTAAGCTAGTCTATACGTGAAAGAGATGCGGGTTCGATTCCCAACAGAGACAAGGAGTCTCTTGTATTTAACTACAACCGTTGCAACGGTCGGAAGATTTATGTTACTAATGTTCGGAATTTGTAATAATTTGTAATAATATTTTTTTAAATATATTTTTCAATTTGCTGTTATATTTTATAACATATCGCACTTGATCAACAAGAGGCTGTAGAAATATCATGCTGTTTTGTCAATTTTTTGGTAATGAAAATATTGGTTTAAAAATTATATTTCATGTAAATTAAATGTCAAATTAAAAGTGGTTTTGCTTAAACTCATGGTGGAATAAGCAGTTGGCATCTTTACGGCAACAAATACAACATTACAACAAAAATGGAAAAAATACTTTAAACAAAAATCAAAGCGTGCCGCTGAACGTGATGAAATAAATAAATTTTTATTTATTTATTTATTTTAATTTAAAATTATTAAAAACTTAAATAAAATGCAATAATCACAGCAAAAAACGTGAACTTTTTGATAACATAAACAAAACTTTGACATAAGACTTGGCAAACAATGCAAGAGCAAAAAATCGTCATCTGGCGTAGTGCTGCCACCTTTATTATTTCACCATGGCTTAAACTGAACATTTTTTAATTTTTTGAGTAATCACAAATTTTACCAAGTTTAGTTATAATTAACTTTCAGTTATAACTGTCAAATCATATTGTTAACTGGAAGTTAAAGTAATAGTTAAAACAATTTTAATTCATTTTATCTTGTAAAATTCCTTCCTTCAGTAAAATAATTTAATAAAAATTGAATTAAAAAATTTCAAAGTATTAGTTAGTTGTAAGTAAACTTGGTAAAATTGGCGTAAGTGCGATATAATAAAATAAATAAATAATTCTATTTACTTTTTGTGTTTTTTTTAGGGCACTCCTCCTTATTATTTATTCAATTTACCCCTTTTTTAATCTACACCTAAAAATATGCAAGAAAACTTTTCCTCAATAAACAGATTTTTTTACAAAATAATAAAATTATTTTTGTTTATTTTTTTGTTTGCACAGTTCCTTAAACTATTAACAAGATAAACAATAAATGTCATCGTCCCCGTTTTAGTCCTTTAAGATCCACAATTGCTTTTCCCCTTCTTCTCTAACAAAAAAAAAAACAAAATTTATTTACACTGCACTTAACAGAATGAAATGATGACTACTACTACACACAGTTACACACTGATTTGAATAAACATACTTGTACTTACATCTCGAACACTGGGCAGGGAGCAAGGAGGCGATAGAGATTTGTTTCTAGAGAGAGGCAACACTTACATTTAATGTACACTGATTTTAACAAGCATAATCGATGTAACAGACACTTAACGCAGGACCATTAATTTGCTGTTGCTGCTTGTAGTAGTTATTGCCAAAGCACAATTGAAACCGGGAGAAAAGAACAAAAAAAAAATTTTGTGCTGAACAATTTGCCTGTAAGGAGAAAAGCATGATGACAAACTCTTTACTATTTTATAAAGATATGTTTTCTATTTTACCGGTTAAGAGACAAGAAGTAAAAAGGCTTCACATGAGCAATTGCCATGTTGGTCTATTTTTATGGTGGTCTCAACTTCTGGAAGACAAGCAATTCACCAAAAGACAGTGCGCGCCACCACACACAGAGGTAGCAATATGAGTGTATATGGAGGTATAAAATATCCCATGCGGCTTTAAAGCAAGCAGCATCTGTTCAATAACAACACACCAAAACTTTTCCACAAGTGGGGAAAAATCAACCCTTGAAGCCGACTTTTTAGGATCTTCTTTCCCGTGACTTTCGGTCGGTAAACTGCAACCATCATGTGATCCTCGTGGGGACCAAACCAATAGTCAGTCCGGAGACGTGCCTCCGGGTTCTTCTTATTCCCACGGCGGCAGACATGATCTCTGGTCAGCCGCGATCTAAAGAGACCCATCAATTTGGAACTCTGTCGAATGATACAAAAATATCATTCATTTTGTAACAAAAAACTTTTTACCGTCATTTATTTGATAATACAGTGGACTCCCGATAATTCGTAATATCAAGGGACCGGTGATTTCTTACGAATTATAGAGGTTTTCGATTTAGCGGAGTTTCGTTTTAACGGGGTTAAAATAAAATATTTATGAATCAACGGGGGTTTTCAATTTATTTACTAAAACGATAAAAAAAAAAACATAAAAAACAATTGTTAAAAATAAAATACAAATCTATATTTTCTCTCCATTGTCAATGGCTGGAAATTTTTTTTTTTTTGTAACACCGACAGTGTTTTATGCGTGCGCTTTGACATTTTTCTCTCTTATTCATGTAACAAACTGCAAAAACCCACGCAAAAAAAAAATAGTGGTAATCCAAAAACATTCTTTCCATGTTTCTGTTGTTTTATATAGTGGTAGTTAGCAAACAATTAGGATTTATAAGAGGTAAAGAAGATTTTATTTGAAAAAAAAAAAAATTACGAATTAGCTAGGGGACCAAAATATATGGAAATTTTACGAATTAACGGGATTTTTTCAAGTGGTCGACAGTTTATTACGAATTACTGGGAATTACGACTTATCGGGATTTGACTGTATCTACAAATCTGTTGATAACATACAAATTTATTGATAAGATAACGTAAAAGGTTATTTCATTTTACACGGAAAAAATAACAAGAATTAATAAAATTTTTATAAATTTTTTTAATATTTTTCAATCCAAATTTTTAATATTTTTAATTAGGCTTAAGTTCATGAAATTTAATTTTTCATTAAATTACTTTTATGAATTTTTTAATATTTTTAACAATTTTCTTAATTAAATTGTTTGTAAATTGACATATTAACAATTTGCTTTAGTTGAAAAAATAATATAATTTTCTGTCAAAAATTTTCAAAACAAAATTAATAAATTCAATATTTTTTGGCTTAAATCTCTCAAGGAATAAACTGAGTGCCATCTTTAGCTTTCAAATTATAGTGGATAATTGTGTCAAGAATCAGTTTTGTGCACGTGTTAAAACCAGGGACGTAACAGTTATAATATAAACGATTAAAAAATCAGATTTAACAATTATTACCGATACATTTACCTAATGGTTATAAGCAACCATTAAAAAGATATATATTTTATTTTGGTTATTTTTACCAATTGAAAAGAGAAATATATTTTTTTGGTTATAAATAATGGTTATATAAACCAAAAAATTTTTTGGTTGAAAATAACCATTATTTCAACCAAAAAAAAGTTTTGGTTGAAAATAACCATTATTTCAACCAAAAAAATATTTTGGTTGAAAATAACCATTATTAAAAAATTTTTTTTTTTTTTTGGTTACTACTTCAAAAATTCGACTTTTTCAGTGCATTAAGAATGAAGAAATTACACTGTACATGATCGAAACTCAGTAATCACACTAAAATAATTCAACATAACTCAGGAAAAAGTCAGTCCACATATAACCAAGATATCGGTCCAAAACTTATATTTTTAACACATATTTCTAAAACCAAGAACCTGAGTATGCCCCAAAGTCCTGAAACATGATTTAACGAACTCTTTCGACGTTAAAAATTTACATATGTTAATGAATTTTATTAAAATTATGTTCCTATGTATGTATGTATGTATCTGTTGTCCGGCTTTCAATATCAGTTTTTTAAACCCAACATACACATAAGTGTGTTATATTTAAATGAAGAAAGCCTAACGTACAATCACACTAAAAGAATTCAACGCAATCTCAAAGAAGTTGGTATCATTTATTAACATTTTTGTTTAATTTAACAAACATTAGGGATCTTAAAGAATTCTCTGAGAGATTACATCTAAGATCACTAAGAACCAGTTTCAGGGCTGAGAATGCGCGCTCGACACTGAATTCAGTTGCTGGAGCTGCTTGAACAATATCCACCAGCTGTTTTAAAAACGGAAACGTATATTTTTTTTCTTCCCAGTATTCTAAAAGGTTGGCATCTATATCTACTCTTCCCTCCCGGTAAGTGTCGATTTCTCCGAAAGTGCTTAAAAGCACTTTTGCGCTTGGAGTTTCATCATCTGAAGACGAATCGACTTCCAAGCTTCGTAAGGTCTGGCGAATCAATGAAGACGTGCTCGTTTGTGACGTTTCATCAATAAAACCATCGCTTTGTAGAGGACTCTGCATCGCTTATGGGAGATTTCTGTCGACCTGAAACAGAACAAAACGGTCGCCATAAATATAATGCAAATGTAAACATAAACACTTTCTAACCTGTTCTATTGCATTTAATCGTGTTGCCAGCTTTTTTAAGTGAGCTTTCGCTTCTTCCTTTTTATTTGGTGAAAGCAAGCGCCGGAAACGTGGGTCCAAAAATATTGCTGCGTTAAGAACTTGGGCGTTTAGCAAATTCGGCTCTCTCGCTTTGATACAGTCCAATATAGCCGTTGATGCCTCTATATTTAAGGATTCTAGTTTAACCTTGAGCTCAAACCAAACTTTATAACAGTCGCTCATGCAAAGCTGCTCACTTTGCAATTTCAAGGTAGTTTCATGAAGGGGACTTAAAATAATAACTAAGTCTTTAAGCTTATCCCATTCTTCATTTGACATTGGCTGATTTAAATTTTCATTACAAAAGTCCCTATACTTTAAAAGCTTGTCAATCATTAAAAATGTAGAACTCCACCGTGTAGGTACATCCAGAGAAGGTTTGCCTAGTTTAAGCATTTGTAGAAATTGTCTAAACAAAGGAAAAGATATAGGTAACAGCAATTTTTTGGACACTTTTGTACCCTTTACCATTCTCTGCAGCTGAATTGATTTGGTCATATAAATAAATATTACGTAAATGTAATCAGCTATATATTCTTAATCCTTGCTTGACGTATCACCTACTTTAATTTTGAGGCACATTGAAAGAGATTTACAATTGAAAGCAAAATATAGCACCCTCATTTGGTTTTTGAATGAGATTGGTAAAAGGTATCCAGAATTCGACATAGCTAAATGTATTTGTTAAGCCTCGTCAATTTGTTCTTACTTACCTGCACTTTGGCGTTCTTAAAGTTTTTACTACCTGCCTCGCCTTTTCAACCACTGTAGAAATGTTTGCTTTTCCGATAAAGTCTTTCACGATTAACTGCAAGGTGTGAGCCGCACATTTAACAGAAAAAATATTTCTATACTCTTCCATGAAAGTATTTTCAAACTCTTCAAGGTTTAATAAAGATTGCCCAGAGTCATATTCGGGATTTCCTCCATGCGTAGTTTCAGCAAGCATATCAACTGCCTTCAGCATATTTCGGCCATTGTCGGTAGTGATTGTATATATTTGTTTTTTAGCTATATTAAATTCTCGCAAAATTTCTTCGACTTCTAATTTTAAGTTCAGAGCAGTCTGTGCCACACAAATCTCTCTCATTGAGAGGGTAAAAACTTCAATTTTTCCTTTTTCTATTATTTGCGCATTAACACCAAAAATTGAACGGTCATGTCGAGTAGCTCTATCCATTTTAAGGGATATTATCTTCTTTGAAAGTTTTTTCTTTATAATGCTTTTCAATTTTACCTCTTCTTCACTTACTATTGTCAGAATATTGTGTGACGTAATAGGGTTCATATAAAGCCCTTTGAAAATTTGTTCGGTCAAGCTCTTAAAACTTTCAGTATCAAAAAACGAGAGCGATTGAGACTGCTGTGTAACAAAATTTAAACAAGCATTATTTACTTGCCTTTTGGAATATGCTACAGAAAATTTAACTTTTTTATCACAATCACTTTCATCGTCATGATCTTCATATTCATTAATGGACTGTTGATAAATTTCATTATGCTTAGTCACGATATGTCTCCTAAAATTCGTTATGTGATTTCCAACAAATGTAGAGGCGCAGCTCTTGCAAGTGGATTCGTTATCCCTTTCCTTGTAATGAAAAAAATCCCTAATAATAATGTTTCGTTTTCTTCCCATATTTATGAATAAAAAATTGAAATATGTATTTAGTTTTAATTTCAAATTAGTTTTAATTGTATCTACAAAAATGTTGACAACTGCTAAAAAATATGATGTACGCTTTATTGGTTTCAAATTTTAATAATTTTTTATGAATTATTTAACGCTCTTTAATTTAGTCGTATTTTTATTTGATAGTAAGCGACACTACTTTATGTGAAATAAATGGACAACAACAAAAAACACATACAATCTATTTTTGTACGCCTTAAAAAAGTACAACAATAAGAAAGATGATAAAAAAGCATAACCAGGGGGTCGATTCTGGTTCTGTGAAACTGTGAAATGAAAACTTGTTTCTCATTTTCAAAGAGTGTCTGATTCTCGTTTAGTGAAAAAATGATAAATAAATTCGAATGTTTTCATATGAGAAGAACAAATAGAATGAAACAAATTGTTTTCACATTTTCACAGTAATGTGATTATTGTTCTGTGTAAAAGTGCAAAGAAGTGTCACAAACTTTTCATTTATGTCATATTTTTACACTTTCATTTTAACGGTGAAAAGTAATTTTAAATAAATTGTTTAGAGGAGAATGTGGACATTGCCAACGATAAACAATAATTTAAACAAATAAAAATAATATTTTAAACAAATAAAAATAATAATCTTCTAAAAATATGCATATTCACAGATTTTAAACTTAATATATTCATATAAAATGCCAATTTTTGATAAAATACAAAACATTACTGAAGAACAACGTTAACAATGTTTTGTTATATTGGCTCATGCCGAATTTCTTGCGATAATTCCATTAAAACCAATAATCATAACATTTTTTAAATTAATTATATTTTTTGTTTATTTGTATAATTTTACACTTGATTTAATGACAAAGTAGATATTTAATTACTATCGGCGGTGAAGTAAATTAAATTTAGAGCCGCCTACAATATTTTTTTATTTGGCCTTTTATTGGTTAATGATTTTACCATTTTTTGGGCTTATGGTCATTTTTTAAAGCTTTTATTAAACTTTGAATGTATGTATGTATGTATGCAACTCAATTTGAAGCAGATATCTTTAATGGATTGAGCTAAAATTTTGTACACACGCTCAGTTTGGATGACAATGCATTGTTTACTATGTGCCGTCATTCTAAAGCTGGAGGTCCATAACACGCGTTTTCGCCTCCACGCAGAGCATGCTTTTATAACCTTACTTGCGTTCTACGTTTCAAGTTACATGCAACGCTTTTTATGCAGCAGCAGCACAAGTACAAATAAAATTTAATTTGTCAAAATTAGCTGCTTTGTTCGAACGCTGCTTGTGACGCTTACAAAAGTAGAAAGTAAACCTACACAGAAAAAATTATTGCCGAATTATTTTCAAACAAACGCTTGTTTGAAAAATTTTTTAATTTCTACAAATTTTTTTACTGATTCAATTAAAATTTTTGTTTGATTTTTATTTAACCAACAAAAATGTTGACAACCATTCAAAAATATAATACACGCGTTATTGGTTTCAAGTTTTCATAATTTTGTATGAAATATTTAACGCTTTTTAATGTTGTCGTCTTTTTGCATTTTTTATTTGATCGTAAGCAACACTTCCTAATGTGAAATATAAGAACTACAACAAAAAACACATACAGTCTATTTTTGGACACTTTAAAAAAAGTACAACAGTAAGAAAGATGAAGAGGTTTGAAGTAAAAAAAAAACAAAAAAATAGCAGGTAAAAAAACGTTTCACTCTTTTTAAACAACAGAAACAACATTATAAGAAACAAAATAAATTTTTGGTTGGTATCAAAGTTGGTTAAAAAAAAACCAAAATCCCGTATTCAACTTTTTCAAACTGTTTGCTTAAATACATCAAATACAAAAATATAATGATGACGAAAAACATATCGAGTCGGTCTGTCGCCGTTTTTGGGTTACATTTCTTCTTCATTAGCAAAGGAAAGGATACAGCAACAGTGAGTGATGACGAAAAACATGGTGTGTATAAAAAAAGACTTCGTTCAAAAATTATTCCAACAAAAAAATGTGTCTCAAAGCCAGCCGGCCGCTCTGCTCTCTCTGCATCATCTTCTAATACAGTGCCAGCTTGTGTGCGCATCATTGCTTGTGCAAAAACCTTTTTTTTTTTATTTTAGTATATGAATTTCAGTAAACTTTTTGTTTGATTCAGTTAAATTATTTGTTTGAAAAAATCAGTGTTTTTTTTCAATAAACAAAATGCAAATAAATTGTTTGAATATGCGAATTTGTTTATAGGACCGATTTCAGACAAAAAATTGTTTGATTCTACAAATTTTTTGTTTGAATTGGAAAAATAATTTTTTCTGTGATACTTTTCGCCTCAAGGCATCTACGCTTTTGTGCATGTAATTTACTACGTATAACTACACAGATTCTACTTTTTTGACAGCTGCGTATGCTGCGAAAAAGCGAGCTTAAATCCATCATAGCGGCATAGCCAAGATGGCGGTCAAGATATTTTTAATGCACTCCTCAAATAAAAAGGCTTGCTAAGAATAATTCGGTAAATAAAGGCCGTCCAAATCCAATATAGTGGACTTCTGAAGCTGGAAACTTATTGTTTTTAATGCTTTCCTACAATATGGGTTTCAAATAAAAGGACTTACTGAGAATGCAAATGCGAGCTTTAAATCAATTAGAAGAAAAAGCCTTTAAAAAAGGTTTTATTTCAATGCGCTAAAAAGGAAAAATAAATTAAGAGTAAAAAATCTGTTTTACAAAACAAGTTTTTGTTTAAATGCGCTTAAACGAAAGGAATTTACTTAAAACTTTTACTAGCAACTAATAGAGTCATAACCTAATTTATAAGTCATTGTCGAGATTTGCAATTTTTGCTGCAGAAATTATTGATTGTATTGGTGTGGTGAGTACCTCTCCCAAATTTGCTCATCCCTCTCACCAATTAACTCAAGAATTGCTGCACCAAACATTGCAAGTCTTTACCGGCACTATGAGATAAAAGCTAGACAATTGACATGACACAATTTGCACGATGAAAAAACTTGTCGTGAATTTACTTGTGTAAAAAAAACAAGAAAAATTAAATAACTTGATGTGATTGATTTTGCTATTAAAAAATAAATTAAAAGTAAAAAACCTTTTTAAAAAACAAGCTTTTATTTAAATACCCTAAATGGAAGCTTTTACGTTAAATCAATAACAACATGCTTTTGGTAGATGTCATTTATATGCCAAAATTATTATGTATGTAACTTAAGGGCATAATAAACCTCACAAATGGCTTGGCAAACATGTCAAAATTTTACGTTTGTACAAACATTTTGTGTTGTTAATTGGGGTGTTTGCTGTTTGGACAAACATTTGAAGCAATGTTTGCAGAAATATTAAAAACTTTTAATATTTGGCAGACATGTTGGATATTTGTCAAACTTTTTGTGGCGTCTAATGCTAAATGTATTCAATTCAATTTATTTTTAATATTAAACTAAATTTTTTAGTAGTGTTGCTTGCCACAAAACAGCTCGTTGTTTTAAAACTGTTTACTTTAAATTTTTTGCCTTTATTTTATAATTTCTTCTTCATTTTAAGCTAGAAGCAATAAAATTGCCGCAGCACTATTGGCATCTGCATTCATTGAAAACAAAACAAAAATTAAAATTAATGTTTGAACGGAGAATATTTGTGTTGTTTATTGGCAAACCCCAAACGGAAATAATGTGTGTGTTTGCCAAGCATTTTGTGTGGTTTATTATGCCCTTTAAGGTTTACTCCAGGTATATTTATAGCAGGTAGTCTCGGAAAGCCAGCTGGTTATTTTTTATTTGCTTGTTTTGTGATAAAAACTGTCAAATGTTCCATAGTAAATAAGCAAACAAGTTTTTTGTATTTGTCTTTTGTCTTTTTTGTCTCTTTTCAACCCCTTTGCTGTTTGACAGTTCGTATCACATAACAACAATAAAAAGCCATGTTGTTTGTTTTATTGTACAATTGTTGTAATCTCGCTGCTACCTGTTATAAGTATACCTTGGGTTTACTGCAATAAATATTTTGGGGAAATCACGCGGGCAAGATGTTTTCCCAAAAAACTCATTTGTCCACTCATTGATTGATCCATTTTAAAGTTTTATGACTGCTCTTGTTTTCATTCAAAATTTTTTTCAGTTAAAGAATTGCTGTTGCTTTTCTATATTAAAACATTTTATGTAAAATTTTTTCCTTAACTATTTTTTGTGCGCACTTGGACAGGACATTGGCGCCAAACCTCTTTGGAATGCAATATAGTTCATGAAAAACCCCAAATACAACAAATTCGCTAAAAATTAAGGAATTTTCGGTTCACTCATTATTTTTTTTAGGTTAAAAATATTAACCATGTATGTATAAATATATAAAAAAACAACAATTCTCTCTGAAAAAATTTATATTGTATAAAACAAGAGGAGTCATAAAAATGTGTTTTGTTTTTTTCTTCAAATAAGCTCGAAGAATACAAAGCACAATACATATAAAGTTAAAAACCTTTTAGCAAAAATAAATCAATGCGGCCAAGCAGTTAAAAATTTCGTTTGCGGCTTAGCGCATGCTTAAAAATCCTAAGCTTCGATATCTTCATTTGACTTTTACATTTTAATAATATAGATACAAAAGTTTCACGGCTACAATGGAATGAAACACTCTTTCATTAAAAGAACAGGAATCGCAATTTGTGCAAATGTGAAGTGATAATGTGAAAAGTGCTTATGAAAACGAAAATGAGAAGTTTTTTTTTCATTTCACAGTTTCACAGAACCAGAATTGACCCCCAGGTTTGTAGTAAACAAAAAAACAACATTACACTCAAAATATAATGTTGCTAAATTTAAAAGAAAATTAATTTTAAGTAACTAAAAGTTTATTTAAAAACGGATTATTTACATTTTGTGTATAATACATTAATTGTACATTAACTTTTAAATTTTTTATTTATTAAGCATATTCCGTAAAATTATAGTTATCACTTTTAAAAAATATATTTTAACCGACAAAATTTCAAACTACATAGAAAAAACACGGAAAAAGATTATTTTTTGTACCCAGTGTATTTTTTGAATAACAAATAAAAATGCTAAAAATCAAGTTGTTCGTAAAATAACTATATTTCAATTAAATTTTAATAGTACACTCATAAAATTATTACAGTAACTGATTGTAGGTTATTAAATTCGTTTTCGGTACTGTTAAAATTGAATAAAAATATAGTTATTTTACGAATAAATTTATTTTTCAACATTTATGTTTGTTATTAAAAAAACAAACTACCAAAAGATAATGTTTTCCGTATTTTTTTTTTTTTTGTTAATTTGTTTGATTTTTATCGGTTAAAATATATTTTTTAAAAGTAAAAACTATTCAATTTTAACGAATATGATGTTCAATAAATAAAAAACTTAGAAATTACTGAAAAAATCATTTGTTTTAAATGAAATGTAAATGATCCGTTTTTTAAATGAATTTTAATTTGTTTCAAATGAATTTTCGTTTGAATTTAACTACATAATATTTTGAGTGTACGAAAAACGAATATTATAACCCACAATCAGTTACTGTAATAATTTTATGAGTGTATTAATAAAACACTTCACAGCTTAAACAACAGAAACATTATAACAAACAAAATTTATTTTTGGTTGGTGTCAAAGTTGGTAAACAAAAAGAATGAGAAGAAATCCCGCATTCTATTTTTTAAATTTATTTAGTTAAATACTTAAAATTTTATAGCAGAATGATGACGAACCCCATATCAAGTCGTTCTGCTTCAGTTTTTAGTTAAATTTTTTGTTCGAAAATTTTGTAACCATGACATGTTTCGATTGCAACCACTCAATCTCCTCAGATGGATTTGCCGTCTTACACTCGCAGCCATCGACGACTGCTGACGTCAATAGTCAAACATCAATCCTTAAACCAAATTTTGTATTCTAACATTTGGTAAATCGAAATTTGCTTTCCTGAATGATTATCCATTCTTAATTGATTTAACATGTTTTTTCCTTACTTCTGTTTTTTCGTACTTTTGTCAAGAATTTTTCTTGAAGTCCAAGTACATTTTTTGTTTTTTCATTTTGTATTTTTCTTTTCTGTTGACCTTTTTTCAGCACAAATTGAAGGACAAATGTACACATAGAGCTCGTGCCTTAGCTTTAACAATAATTAGTATTGTGGTTATTTTGTTGAACTATTTATGGTTTTTAATCCAAATTTTTAATATTTTTAATTAGGCTGCCTGCCGGTGTTCGAGCCCCAGCCACGTCAAGAATGAAAGATTATCAATAACAATTTTAATTAATTTTCATGTTGTAAAATTCCTTTCTTCATAAAAATAATTTAATGAAAAATTAAATTTCATGAACTTAAGCCTAATTAAAAATATTAAAAATTTGGATTAAAAACCATAAATAGTTCAACAAAATAACCACAATACTAATTATTGTTATTTTAAACTTTAAAACTATATACGATGTGTGTATGACTATAAATCTTTTAGTATACAAATCGACACAGAATCGCTTTTCAAAATGATCTAACGATGTCAATCCGTCCGTCAGCTGGTTCAACTTACGATATTGTAGATAATTTGATCAAATTTGGTTAAAACATTTTACTTGTACTAAGGACGAAGTCTACGTAAATGGTTAGATTCGAATTCGCCCTAAAAGTATTTTACTGCTAATTATATTCTTTACGAATCAGTTCACATTTGCCCAAAGCTTCCATACATAAATATATTTAACTACCTTTTAAATGTTCACATTTATAAACAATTAAGCTACCGTCCCTAAAATCCCTTTAAGACAAAAAACCTCATATGTATATTAATATTGGGATAATATTCGGCACAATAACTCTTTTATGCATTTCAACCTCTTAACATAACTCTGTTTGTGTGGGCCCATGAGTGCTCATCGTTTCCAAATATAGTAAAATCTTAAAAATTCGTCTGTTAATACTATGGAGTTTAGGTTTAACGGGCTATAGTTTTAGGACTATTTTTATTAAATGGAACTGTTATTAAATTGTTGAAAATTTTGTTTTAAAATTATCAATTTTTTAATTTATTTGGGTATATTTTAAACATTTTTCAGGGCATATTTTCAAGTTTTAAATGCATATTTAATGCGCATAAAACGTGTTTTTAGAGCATATTTCTGGTTTCCCTGAAAATTAACTAAATCTATTGCAGAAAAATAACTTATAATGTATCAACCGGTTTTTTATGTATGTACAACAAATCAACAGCTCTTGGTTTAATCTTGATTACTTAAAGTTTAGAAACCTTTAAACTTTAATTTAAATAAAACTTATTTACAAATTCAATTGTTATTTTGTGACACCAGACAAATAAACGTTACAAAACAACAAATGCATGGAAATTACAGAATTTAATTTGACAAATTATTATTGTCCAATGCAGCAGCTGTCTTCGAAATGAAATGCTTATAAACATTAAGTATCATTAAAATTATCTTAATATCACAAGACTTTATTAAATTCACACTCGTCGAAGAAGATTTAAGCAGAAAGGCATGACGTTTTGTCTAAATCAAAAACATTGTTGAGCTAAACTCAAACACAGGCATATTTAGAAATATGTACAATCCTACAAATGCATGTATGTATTTGTTGTTGTTTATGTACACAAGGATTCCTACATACCCAAAATAGCAATTCATGAAAAATTACATAAATACGTCTGCATATTAGAAGTTAAGAATATAAACTCTTTACAAATTACATTATAATAAACTCAATAAATTATGATTAACTAATTCAAAAAGGAAATGCAAACGACTGCATGCTTTAAATATTCAAATTTGAATGTGTGTTTGTTTGCATGTTTCGTTTTCATGTGTGTGTTTTTATGTTTTTGTCGATATACAAATGCATTTAAATGTCTGAATATGTTTAGCTTTGATATGTAAATGTATGTGTTTAGGAATTTAGAGAACAGGAAGTATATTAATTTATACTTAATTTGTTTAAAAATACTTTTGTTTATGTAAAAATTAAAAATATGTTTGTTTACATAAGGAATTTAGTTAAAGGTTTATTAATCTTGAAGGCATTTTAATTATTAAGAATTTTTTGCTTATAAATAAGTATATATCGTCACCTTAAACGCACACGGCCCTATCTTACGTTTTGAAAATTTTACAAATTGAAATAAAAAGTTGAGTTTTAATCAGCGCTATACTCACCAATATTATTTCAAAAACACTAACAAATTAATTTCTGGTAAAATAGAATTAAATTTTATAATATTTAACTATCTAAGTAAGCTAAGTCCTTTGGTATTGTGTTTATCTGAAACCAGAGGCCCAAACTACAGTTAAGTATAAAACTGTCTTATTAGAAAATTTATTGTTTAATTTATTGCGTGGTTAAAATACAGCATACAGCCCCAATGTTATTATATTTATTGTCATTAAAAATAAAGATCATATCGAACCATTTTAAAGAAAAAAGTTATGATTCAAAATAACATCTTATGGAACTATACATGTCTTCTAATTAACAAAATGTCAAAATAGTTAATAATGTCAAATATATATGGTGTTAGATTTGATTTGATGTAAACAAGTTTTTTGTTTTTCCAATTGATCGAAGGCGATACTGTTGGGATAATGTTAATAATTCTGCAATTTCTAAACGGTTAACCCGAATTAAATAAAATTCCAGGTGCTTATAAAGGACTTGTTTTCCCCAAGAAGGACACCTCGGGTGTAACAACAACTAAAAATAATTCAGAATTCTTCATTTTATTCCGATTTTAAATCAGTGGAATGCACTAGTCGAGTTTAACATAAAAGTTAGCGACATGCATAGTTTATCTCTCATAGTTAACGAAATATTCGACTTTGACAATTAAAATTAGTTTTTTAAAGCATTTTTATATGAATAACTAACAAATCGATAAATAATATACAGGAAGAATTGTAAAAAAATCTTTTAAAATTAAAAATTTATATTCCTTTAATCGGACGTTTTTGCCATTTTTTTGCATAAAGTATTTTAATTTCCCCCTAAATCGAAAACTCGCCAGAAAAAATTGATTGAAAATCGTCAAAGGAAATACATCGTCAAATGGAGCCTGAATCGAAAACTTAAATAGTCATTGTAAAGAAACACTAACTTTTAATAAGCTTTGAAATTTAACTGGCGCATAATCAGAAATCATAACTAAAGTTGTAACTAGCAAAACAGAAACTAAAAATAGTTCATAGATAGTTATAGATCTTATTCACAATTCATAACTCACGTAGTAACAGCTCCCAGCTGATAGAAGAAATGCAACCATGCATATTGGCATGTAGAGAAAATTAAATGTCGATAATATTTTGAACGATATATTCTGTAATTAATTAAAAGGCTTATCAAACTATTAAAAACCCATTTTTTGTTCTTTAAAGAAGTAACACAAATTCTAAAAAGGTTATTTTTTGGTTATCTCTATGTATCTTCTATATATAAAAAACAGGATGTATGCATGTATGTATGTATGTATGTAACATATGAGGTGGCATGTCATAACGTCCAGTGTCATAGTGTCCATAGACTACATAGAGAAGCTTTAGTTAGCGAAGCCGGTGTTTGTTACACCATAGAGGAGAAAATCCTTGGGCCCGGCCTAAGGCCGGCTGTGCAGAGAAGCTTTAGTTATCGAAGCCGGTATTTGTTATACCATAGAGGAAAAAATCCTTGCGCCTTAAAGTGTGTTCGTTATATATTTAATATATACACCCAGAGAAAAAGCAGCAAAACCATTTTTAAAATTTTTTTACCATATTATGTTTCATTTAACCAAATCATTGCCACCGACAACCATATAATGGTTAAATTAGTTTCTTTAAAAATAGCTTTGTTGGTTGGGACCATAATGAAACATGTTTTTCTCTGCGTGTATGCAGATCATTTTTTTGTATTTAACTTCTTTAGTAATTATGGACCTAATGACTTTTTTGAAAGTGTCATAATGTCCATTTGCAAAGTGTCATAGTGTCCATGGACGTTATGACACTCTTGAAAGTGTTATAACATGCCACCAACGTATGGACTCCAAAACGGCTGGGCCGATTTTGATGAAATTTTCAGGGAATCTTTAGTATATTAAGGCGGGTGACACTGTGAAGTCTGATTTTTGATTTTCGGTCTGCGGGCGGAGGGGCGTGACAAAATCCAATTTTCATATTGTCCCACCAATGACATCTATATAATTTGGACGATTTTTTCTTTAAAAGGATCGCCATAGTCCAACTTAGATTTATACGAAAAGAAAATTTTGCCCCGCCCACTTTTACGACCACTTTTTTCGAATTACCTAAAATCAGAAAACGGCTCCATCGATTTGACAAATTTTTCTTTCAAATGATCGTATTAATCCATTTTTAGTTTTCATTGAAAGAAAAATTTCCCACGCCTACTTTTACGCCTACTTTTTTATTGAGTGCATAACTTGGGAACGGCTTGACCGATTTGGATGATTTTTTCTTTAAAATGATTGCCATGGTCCAACTTAGGTTTTTACAGAAAGAATATTTTGACCCGCCCAATTTTTTCGATTTACCTTAAATCAGAAAACGGCTCCATCGATTTGACTAATTTTTCTTTCAAATGTTCGTATCTTTTTAACGGATTTTAAAAACCGAACGCAAACATTTTCCCTAATTTGGACGGGACAACGTCTGTCGGGTCAGCTAGTAATACTATAAAAATCAATTTAAATAAAGACTTGTAAAAATAAAAATATTCAAAAGAATTTTATCGACTAAGAACACATCTCTTGTTTATTTTTTTTTTGTATTGAAGTTTTTTGGATGCAGTAGAAATGCATTTTAAATGGATTGCAGTGTGTTGTATACGTCTTAACTGTTTATTGCCATGTTTTTATTTGATATTATTAGAATATCTCTTATAATTTTTTCCATTCATTTTTTTTTTTAATCACTTCAAAAATGTTGTATGTTGAAATAAATTATAAAATGATATAAATCAGCTGTTCTTTGAATGTATTAGTTAGTTGTCTTTACCTATTATTAAGTGTAAACTTCTTATGCTGAAAGCAATCATCTGTGAATAACTTAAATAGGTACTTAAAAAGTTAACACTTGGTAATAATTTATGAATATGCGCCATGGTTATAATTAGTTTTCTATTCTGATAAAAAAAATTCTAAAATAAAAATCTCGCTTTCATTAACTACATATGTATTGTTTTTTTTTTACCAATAGCAATGAATCCAAAATAGAAAAATATTTCTTTTTTTTCTACAAAACGAAAGAACACAAACGTTTGAGTATCTAGAACTTGAGACGGTTCATTATTAATTTCAATAATCACTGTAATCGAAATGAAGCCAAGAGATAAAAAAAAATAAAAAGTCGGAAATCCTGTTAAAACGGCTTAGAAAAGAAATGATTGAAAAAAGGTCAAATAAACCGGTACCAACAATCAAATTAAATGTCAAAAATATATTAAAGCGTTTTTTGTATAATAAACGACTAAAGGTATGTTCAGACCTAACAAAACTTTGACGAAAAAATTCAAAAAAAGTTTGACCAATTAATTGATCAAACTATAGGTTTCTGTTTAACAATATCCATTAATTTACTTAACTTTTTTTGTAAGAAGATAAATGTATAATGTAATTTAGAAACTGTTAATCGATTTTTGTTTTAGTCACACGATTTGCAAAAGCAAATAATTTTTTTATTAAAACTAGTGGGTACATGAAAGAAGTCAAATATTTGATAGGTGTGAATACAGGTTAAGGCAAAAAAAAAAAAAAAATTTCAATTAAATAAATTATAATATCTAAGAAATAAAATTAAACGTGAACTTATATTAAAAACGTTTGTAAATTTTTAAGAAATTTCTACGCACAGAAACAATTTAAAATTGATTTATAACACTATGGAACATTTTTGGGATTATTGTCTGGGGGGTGAGAAATTCCAAGTCAGGGTGATGGTACTAGGTCAGTATAGTAAAACCCTCAAAGGGTTTGGCGTTCGTATGTGTCAGTTTTTTTTATGACATTTTAAATTTTTTCTTTATCTTGATGTTTTTTTGTTTAACATAACTCGAGAACCACTAGTCCGATTTTGCTAAAACAAACTCAAAAAAATTTAGAATTACAATTTCTTTAATCCGTTCATATAACGTTTTTCTTTATAATCAACAGTTTTGCCGGTAAAAATAAATTTGTGGAGAATTATAATTGATAAGTGCAAAAAAATGTTCAAGCCTGGATGTATGCAGCAGATTTTATCACAAACCTGAACTGCAATTTTTGTGACTTTTTTTAAGCGATCGGTGAAAATCGTCGGACTTTTGTTTGTTATTTGAAAGAATACACCCACATTCAGTGATGCCAACAGTAGGGGATTTCCCCTTTTCTAGGAATTTTTTTTCGGAACATTTTTATCTTCAATCGGATCTTTATAACTTCTTTTTATGGTGTAATCATAATATGATGGAGCTGAATCTTGTGAAATGCAAAAGCATGCGTTTTTATAGAAATAACTGTATTGCTGTTAATTATGCTTTTGGTGGTCATCAACTGGAGTTGGTTGATTCGTTTCTTGATATTGGAGTCTTACTGGATCCTAAATTAAACTTTGTTTCTCATATTACATTAACTGTTAATAAAGCTCGAGGCGTTCTTGGCTTCATTAAGCGCTGGGTTAAAAATTCACCGATTCATACATAACGAAGCAACTTTAACATTCACAATTCTCGTATTGAATCGGTCCAAAAACAATTTTTATTATTCTGTTTACGTGATCTTCATTGGAGTTACTCGACAAACTTTCCTTCCTATGCTAGAAGACTGGCATTAATGAAATTACCATCGCTCAAAAGTCGTCGTACAATGTTAAATGTTTCTTTTATGGTTAATCTTATTAATGGTAATGTTTGTTATGATTTTCTGTAGAATCTGCTAAATTTAATATACCTTGTCGCAATACGCGTCATTATAATCTGCTTTTTGTTAAATTTTTTTAGAGAAAATTACGCTATTGCTGATCCTTTTTCGAGGTTATGTAGACAATTTAATTCTATGTCACAATTTTTTGATTTTTCTTATTTTTTTTCTTTATTCGTAAATTTTTATGTACTACATAAATTCTGTAAATTTGTAGTATATTTTAAAATGCATATTGTTATTCATTAATTTTAAGTCAATATTGTTATTAGTCAGTAAGGATAATATCCATTGATTAAATAAATAAATAAATATGCTCTAAAATAAAAAATTGTGTCCTCTTTTCCCTACGGTTGAAATTTTCCGAAAAAAAAATCCCTAGAAAAGGGGAAATCCCCTACTGTTGGCATCACTGAATGTGGGTGTATTCTTTCAAATAACAAACAAAAGTCCGACGATTTTCACCGATCGCTTAAAAAAAGTCACAAAAATTGCAGTTCAGGTTTGTGATAAAATCTGCTGCATACATCCAGGCTTGAACATTTTTTTGCACTTATCAATTATAATTCTCCACAAATTTATTTTTACCGGCAAAACTGTTGATTATAAAGAAAAACGTTATATGAACGGATTAAAGAAATTGTAATTCTAAATTTTGAGTTTGTTTTAGCAAAATCGGACGAGTGGTTCTCGAGTTATGTTAAACAAAAAAACATCAAGATAAGGAAAAAATTTAAAATGTCATAAAAAAAAGACTGACACATACGAACGCCAAACCCTTTGAAGGTTTTACTATACTGACCTAGTACCATCACCCTGACTTGGAATTTCTCACCCCCCAGATCTGCTGTTGTACTGTGTAATCATCGAATATATAAAATCAAGTAAACAATTTGTTGAAATTGCTCCTATCACCAAAATGATTATATTGATTTCTAAAAATTGTAGAAATTGAAGATTGTAAATGTTCTTTCACTAATGATATATTAAATTTTAATTAAAAATATGATCAAGGAACTATAAGATTTCAAGCAATGTGTCAATTAATTCGATTACAAAAATTATTGAGAAAAAATCTATATATTATTCAATAACCTTATTTAATTAAAAAGAAACAACTAACTAATAAATATAGTACTTGAATTGAGCAAACAATACTATTCGCTTATTCTTACGAGTATTCAAAAAAAAAAAAAAAACAAATTATTGAATTGAAAATTATTTTGAAAAAATCAATTTTTACAATTCCCAATATAAATAATATACAATTTTACAATTTTATTTTATTTTATATAAAAAGAAAAAATCAATTAAGGTTGTAATTAATTTAATTAATATTTTAATTGAATATTATTTTGAAGACAATTAAAATATTAACTAAATCAAAAATTTGTTTGTAGTTTTTGTTCAATAAAAAATATAATCGATTCAATCAACACATTAATTAATAAAAATACTTTTTAAGCAATGTTTTACATTGATAAAAAACTAATGAAAAT
Organism: Pollenia angustigena; assembly: GCA_930367215.1. Lineage (NCBI taxonomy): Eukaryota > Metazoa > Arthropoda > Insecta > Diptera > Polleniidae > Pollenia > Pollenia angustigena. Next base: position 168,665,027 of record OV884059.1, on the reverse strand, counting down.
TTTTTCTATGCGGCTTTATAATCCATAATCAGCTTCGACATGATGCTTTTAGTTTCCTCTTCTTTTTATTGTTACTTTATTTCAGAACACTTTATACACTCTGGAGATAAATCTGCTTATAAATTATCTTTATTCAATATATTAATTGTTTGGCGGTAAAACCTACTACTACTTTTTACAATTGACAATGTTTTATAAGCAAACGGTTTGTAAGGTCTTTTAGCGTTTGCCATATAATCACTTTAATAGACCACTAATTTTGTTCGACAGACACCAAAATCTTTTACAGACACTTGCGTTGATGCAATACATCCGAATCAACGAAAAGTTCGATTTTATTTTATGCCTTTTGGTTTTAGGTAACGATAAACTTACGTAATAATGAACAAGTAAGAAAGTAAAGTCGGTTAAACCCGACCATATGATACACTACACCACAGTATTTAAAAACACATCATGCTTATGTGTCCATATAAATATGGATTTATCTATGTTTATAAACTTCATTTTAAAGTTTGTTAGAGGCAGAAATTGTCCCCTACCTCCCCTTGTGGTCCTATTTTTGGAAAACTGTATAGCTTATGTGTCCATGTAGATATGGTTCTATCTATGCTTAAAATTTCATTAAAACCGGTTTGATAGTTTCTGAGAGGAAGAAATTTCCCCATATCTTCACTCGTGGTCCTACAATTTGGCCCATTTTCAACAGGCATGGTCCTTGTGCCAATAAGAACCTATGTCTCAAATTTTATCAAAGTATCTACAAAATTGCGACCAGTACTTAGCGCACAAGGTTACATGGACAGCCAGCCAGCCAGCCAGACGGACATCGTTAGTTTGACTCAGAAAATGATTCTGAGTCGATCGGTATATTTTAAGGTGGGTCTAGAACCAATATTTTAAGGTGTAACACCCCTAGAGGAAAGCAAACTGACACCAAAGTAGTCCCGTGATAGGTCTTTGGTGGTAGAGACCGGTTCTAGTTTTAACACTTTCTATGAATAAGACCTATCACTTTTACATGGGGTTGACATTGAAGGGGGTCAATTGACACCATTTGACCAGTGACAAATCTATTCTAAATGGACATGGTTAGTGACAGTTACTAAAATGTATTATTTCACTACGATGTAGTATTATTTTAATAAAACAAGTCCTAGAATTAAATTCAAGAGCCAAATTTTAGAAAGTCCGAAAAAAATGTATCACACCACCGGTGAGGACTGTACTGTAATTCATTACATTTTCTACCTTTTTGTTCTTCATATACCAGTTACATGATTGGTCGTGAGTTCTTTCTTTTCGTACCTGTTCTATTTTCACATGTTCCAGGACCAGTCTGTTGTACCAATTGACACAAATTTCCCGCAGGGATACATCAGCACAAATGCATAATACCCTCTCCACTATTGTGGTGTGGGTATAAATTAGAGTTGTCAACCGATTAAGAATAATTCGATTAATCGATCAAACAAAAACAAACTCTTGTTCGAATAATTTTAAAATGGCGATTTTCGAATAACGAATAAATCGATTAAATTATGTCGATTAATCGAACAATTTTTTTTTTTTAAGTTAATAAAAGACTAATAAGAAATAAAAGCTTAGAATTTGATTTATTCTCATACGTTTTTAGCTATTTTATACAAAATGTAGAAAAAGTAAAAAATATTGTTGCTATAGCCCTCATTGTAATTAATCTCAATGTTTAGTAGGCAAAACCCGTGTTAAGTATTCATTGTATTTTAAAAATGTATCTTATGTTCGTATTAAACAAATCTTTGATAAACATTTGTAACAGCTGTTTTCTTTTTACATCAAACGTTAAACAATGTTCATGAAATGTTGATTAAATTAATCAGAGCCGTTCACATTACATTTGGGATGATGTAGATGACAGATGATAAAGAAAAAAATGCAACAAACAAATTTAAAATTAAAAATGGATAAAAATACTTTAATAAAGTGATCAGAACATCATTTTAAACATATTAATTATGGAATTATGGAATTGTGGAAATTTACGACTTATTTAAAGTCAAATAAAAACATTAAGAAGAAATCATGGTCGGTAGTACACGCGAGGGGTACTTACATGGTGACCGATTCTATATTGTACTCAGTTTGAGGTATGTTCAGAGGATTCGATGTGGTTTATGAAGTGATTAAGTTGTTATCATGTCAATTTGAAGTGATTAACAAATAACTTCAATATATGGTTAATCATCTCGATTTTGATGTGATTAGAACTTAATCACGCTCGAGTTTAAAGTGTGAACATATCATAATTGAAAACGATGTAGTAGATGATAATCCAACGACATCAAAATATGCCGAACTTCTTCCAATGGAAAAATACATACAGAGAGACAGCGGTTGTTTTATAGAAAAAGTTGTACGTAGAAGTTTGGCTGAAGATGGAAGGTCTGCAAACGCTGTTCGAAAATCCAAAGTTGCATCGGATTATTTAAGAATTAAAGATTTTACGATTCCTTTAAGTAATACAACGATATGGAGCTTAGATGAAAAGTTGTACGCATCAAAAAAATAAGTCATAGTGGATTTGAGAAAAAATAAAGAAGAAAATGGAAGATTTTCCATAGTTGTAAATTAACGGACGGATGTATCTTATTTAAAATATGTAATTATTTTTATTCTTTATTCTCATCGATTAATCGAATAATTTTTCAGATTTATTCGTTAGATCGAACGAACAGAAACAATTATTTGAATTATTCGAACAAAGCTGAAAGGCGAATAATTGACAACTCTAGTATAAATACAATCTAACCCCCATATTCATAAAAAAAAAAACTATTTATAAAAGGTTTATGAAACATATTTTCTATGAAAATTTTAAATATTTTTAAGTAAGTTTTTAGAATTTTGTTTAAATTTATTTACAATATTAGTGGCAAACCCTTTTTTTAAAATTCAACAGTTTTCTTGTTTTATTAAACTTCTTCTTCTCTTTTTCTTCTATGATTGTTCATCTAAACTTCTTATATTTTATTTATTTATTTTACTTATGATTTATGTTGGCGACATGAAATTTAATTATTACTGATATGCTGTTGCTTTAATTTTATAAAGTGCACATAAAAGTTAACTTGATATTCACACAACAGTTTCTGAGGATAAAGTCAACTGTTTACTAGATTCTAGTTAATATGTAAGAGTATGATTATACTTTGTACACAATTTTTATTTGCATATCAAATATAAAGCACTGCATTTTATTATAAAAAAAAATCAAAAAATCATAAAAGAGAATCCAAATTTTCGTTTGATATAAAAACACAGCATGTGATGAGTTTGTACTACAAGACGTATAAGTAATATAAAATAGTGGCATATTTTAAAATATTTTCTAATCATACGTTATGTCGTTCTTCTTTTATAAGCTTCAAAATAGCAAACTATATACATATCGTCCCCTAACCGCAAAAATAACGTAAGCGACAAAAATCAAATTTTACAGGAGAGAGCTTTTTTATTTTATTTCATATAAATTTTCTATGAAATTTGTCGCTTACAATAAAATTGTTCTTGCTATAAAATCGTAACGTGACATAGACATTTTAGGAAATGATGCACGTGTTGCCAATAAAGTCATTTATTAAAAAAACGAAAATTTAATATCATGTCGCTTACGTTAATTTCGCGGTTAGGGCTCGATATGTTTTAATGTTAAAATTATATTTTAATAAATACGTTTAATAGTGTAAATTTTATAAATATAATTATGGAATAAATTTTGAAACAGTGTTTTTAAATTGTTACAAGATTCATAATGATCAGGGTAACTAAAAATATGCAATTGCATGTTTTTCCTTGTGCGACCAATGAAGGCAGAAACAATATATTTATCCGTTTTACAGCTTTTTATGAATTTTGGCATCAATTTGTTAGTGCATATTTTTGCATATTTTACCGTTTGCAACATTTTTTTGCATATTTTAGTTAAAAGACCTTTTTACTAAGTTTGTAGCGCATATTTTGCCTTTTTGCGGCATATTTTCATACATTTTTTTAGATGCCTGCAAGAGCTTTCGCAGCAAACAAAATGCCTGTCCATGTTAATTTGAGATATTTGGTAAACACATTGGTAACACACAATTTTACTAAGAACGAAGTCTATGTAAATGGTGAGAATCGGTCTATAAGTTTAAACATTCCCCATAAAAACTTCTTTCCAAACTAGACTCTGTGTCCGTAAACCATCTTATTATGTTGGTATTAAGATTAAATTCCCAAAAATATTTTTCTGCATATTAAATTATTTTCGAGTTAGTTCACATTTGCCCAAAACTCCAATCTATAAAAAGCTTTAATTTCCTTGTAAATGTTAAAATTAATAAACAACTTAGGAACCGTCCCTAAAATCCCTTTAAGACAAAAAAATTTCATATGGATGTCAATATTTAGATAGTATTCGGCATAAATAACTCTTATATGAGTTTTAACCTCTTAACAAAACTTTGTTTTTTTTGAGCCCATGACTGCTCATCATTTCTAAAGCTTGAAAATTCGTTTGTAAATACCATAGTGTTTGGGCTTTACCGGTCATAAGTTTAGGATTATTTTTATTAAATGGAACTGTTATTAAATTGTTGAATACTTTGTTTTTAAGCTAGCAGTTTTTGAATTTCTTGGGGCATATTTTAAACAATTTAAGGGCATATTTTCAGGTTTTTACTGCATATTATATGCTCACAAAAGGTGTTTTTTAGAGCATATTTCTGGTTTCCCTGATTATGATTGATTAGTAAAAAGGAAGTAAATCTGTTTGCTACCTGAAGGCATATAACGGCATTAAATATGTGGCAATAAAGTGCCTAAGTTCAGTTTTTAAATTTTGTAGAAAAGCAATTTTAAAGTTTAAAGGTGTTTTTTAAAAATGGGTTTCTAACATAATATCACTTATCAGGTTTTTTTTTAATTTTTATACCTAAATATTTCTAATGTCACAGATCACATTAAAAAAGGTTAAGCAAAAAAAATCGTACAAAATAATTGAAACTTTGCCCATGTGTACTTTTAAAAATGAAGATCTCTAAGATGTCATTACCTGAAATTTAGCTTTAGTCAACTTAAGCACTTTTTAATATTTGACTCAAAAATAATTATCGATATTTCATTTGAATTGTATTTTCAATCGATATCGAATGCTTGCCGCTTGTATTGTAACTGTTAATACCCAATAAAAATGGAGCTTCCAACGAAGCAGGTTTGTAAGGGAGAAACGTTGAAGTTTCGCTTACCATTGCGCTTATGGAAGACATGAATTTTATATCGAGATTTCCCACTTTGAAGCAATACATGTTTGACAACATAAAGTACATTATTCATCGCATATAAAAATTGTTGGATGTGACGATAAGCCTTACACACTGAATGGTTTGATAAAGCTATTTTTAAGTATTCTCACTTACAAACCTGCTTCGTAGTAAGGGAATGCCATGGCACTTGAAATGTTATTTTTTTATAAAAGTTGCTGAGAGTTCTTTCACTTACTTTACTGCATTTCTGTATGTTTTATTGCGTAGCGCATAATTGTGTGCTTCGCAAAATAATAAAAAATTTTATTGGGTATAGAAAAAATTCAGTGAAATTTTCCCTAAAATGTAAAAAGTCTGGAGTGATGTACATATGTATATGAAATAGTATTTGGCTTTGACAAAATACTTTAATTCAACATTTTTAATTTTTCGAAATTATTCTATGAGCTAAATTTCAGTTATGTATTTTATAAAGCTTTTTGGTAATAGTTCTATTCCTACAATTTTTCAGAAATGAAAAATTGTAGACACAAAGAATGCTGACGACGGCCGTAGCGGGCCAGAAAATGCATTACATTCTGCTGGTGTCTAATAATTGTAAATTTTTCTGTACATTTAATATACCTCATTGCTTTCCAACGGAAGGCTAAGGTAAAATGTAAAAAGAAAATACAATATAATAGTCTGGTAGTGTATAAAGTCATTTCTGAAAAATTGTAGGAATAGAACTATTACAAAAAAGCTTTAAAAAATACATAACTGAAATTTAGCTCATAGAATAAATTCGAAAAATTAAAAATGTTGAATATAATATAAAGTTACCTTCACAAGGAAATAATTCCCAGTTTCTATTTGTCAAAATACTTTAAATAATATAAATATTTAAATGTGTGCTAAAATTTTTAGATCGATAAAAAATTGTTTCACTGCTATCACATATCGCTACTCTGCAATAATTGTGACCAGTTTGGCTAGTAATTTTAATGTAGATAAGAAAATGCAATATTCACTACAGATGTGTTATATATTAATTTAAGTACATCCATTATGGCCTAAGCTTATCACTAGGACTGGCATTACTCTAAACACCGAATGAATACAATTCAACTATAAATGTTCTTGTGATTAGCTCTTGTTAAATAGCGGCAGCACTCAGATACAGCTGGCAGAAAACCAATCTACAACCAATCTTAAAAACAAAATTTTTCGGAATCGGATTAAAACCAAATCACCACGTGGATCCGGAAGGGTTTTTTTTTAAAAACTAGTACAGCCCATATCTTATTTCCCCCTGCACAGCTGGTTTCTGTAGTACTGTATACGGTAAAGACCAGCCGCAGTACATTGCAGTCCAAATAATTTTATGTTACAGGTATGTTTTAGCTTTTTATCGCAGTTATAACTCATGAAGTAGTGCCGCCAAGAGCTGTAATTTCAAAATTCAATTCACTCATGACACGTACGTATGTACGCCACCACTGCCACCACAAAAAACGCCTTGTGCGTGTTTAATGTGCTAGTTAATTTATTGGATGTTTGAAAATCAGGCAGGCGAAACCGTTGTAAATAACAACAATCAGTTAATAATAATTATCAGTTATTTCGAACCCTTATTGAATAGTAAGTTTAATTAGTGATGTCAGATAATGTTTATTAATGAGAAAATTAGAAAATCGCCATGCTAAATAAAACATTTTGCAAAGGTTTTATTTAGTAATAAATATAAGTCAATTTGCCACCAAGTGTAATCTACCGCTTTTGCATTATTTACTGTGAATTGCAAGATTACAATTTGCAAACAAGGTATGAACTTTAGATTTATAAGATCTTATCGTAATTTTTTTCTTAATGAAAATTATAACTTTTTCCAAATATGAAAAGTTTATGAGCTATAGGTCTTGTAATGAATATTCCTTTTCTGTGCGCATATGGGAAAATATTATATGTCATATTTTTTTTGGACTGTTGGGTCAAGAAGGGATAAAATAAACCAAAATCAAAATGTTTTTATTGGAAAATTTCTATTTTTAAGGCCGCATGTCACAAAAAGTAGAATTTGAAAATCAGTCGTTTAGGGAATAAAATTTAACCACCAACAGGAATTTTTGCGTACATATGTATTAGTTCACCCCATTTAGACTACCAAAGGTTTAAAGTTTATTTTTATACTACTATATATACTTTATATGGTACAAATTTAAAAAAATTAAGACTAATGGAGTAAAACAGGGCAAATGTACGTACTATTGGTACTTTTTGTAAACATTTCCAAGTACATTTGAGTTAAGAAGCGTATTATAGGACACAATGGGTAAAAAGGGAATTTATTATCTGGTGTAATAAAAATAAAATAAGCAATCTACTTGAAAGTTGGTTTATTTTCACTATAATGAGAAGCATAGCATTAGAAAATTTTAAATTGATAAGAACAAAAGTGTAAAATTTTGTACTCTAGATACTTCCTGTAAAAACGTCTTTTAAAAATTAATAAAAATGGTGACGCAAGTACAATCCCAATCAACAGCAAGACTTTACACAATGGAAATGTAGAAGAGAATTAATCTTAAGCCCAAACCATGCCTAGTTTTACGCCCACTTCAAAAACCTTTCTCTGCGTGCGAAATATCAATAAACATGAACTTTGGTTAACTTAAAATATTTAACTTACTTGTGTGGATCGTCTGTGATTTTCAAAAGCAAAATACCATAAACAATTATATTTGAAACACCCTTTCAGATATTGAAATGTTTTGAAAATGAACAATATTTTTATTAAAGTTTTTAGTATTTAAATAATAAAAATAAAAATTTCAATTTGTATCTAAATTTTTAGTTAATAATTTATAAAATCAAAATGGATTTGGTAATTACTCCTGAACCTCATCTAATCCCGGGGTAATATTTTTCAAAATCCCAAAGTCACATATAATTTTGATCTCCATACAACTTTTACTCGTAGCTACACCGGTCACTGCCCACAGTTTCGTTTTCGTGAAGGCAAAACCTATGGCAAACTATCACATAAACTTTTTACGGATCCATGTACCAAACATGCCCCAGAACTTGTTGTTACGCCACCCATCCAGCCACGTCTTGTGGATCATCCTACTGAAAAAGAAATTTTTTTATTAAAAAATCGTATGCAATTTATCGATCCAGTTTACCAACACCCCATTGTACCAGGTTATAATGGTTTTATACCAAATATGGAAAGCAAAATAGGAAAGCGTTTTATAGCTGCAGCAACTGCTGGTATAGCTGAGCATGAACAGCTATTGGAAATGCTTAGGTGTGAGAGACGTTCGTTGGAACGTCGTGATGTTTTGGAAAAAGGTAATGGAATATTCAATGCCAAGCTTAAGGAAAGAATGGTACGTTTGAATTTTTTATTTGGAATAAAAGTAATATTTTATTTTCTTTGCAGATTCCAGGTACTATCTATCGATCACCATTAATACCCGTTAAATCAAGAGGTCAAGCTATAGAAGTGGATGAGTGGAAAGATAAGCATAAAGGGGAGCCTTACTCTAAATTCACAGCGCCATATTTTATGGAAAATGACAATAAAGAAAAATATACTGTTAGTGGTAAGTAGAGGGATAATCAAAAATAACCGAATGGATTTCATAAACTTATAACTGTCCTTCATTAAAACATTATATTTTCCGGCTTCCAAAAAAATGTTATGTAAATAGAGTTTGGAAATCTTTTCCTCTTCTTTATGAGTTATTTTGTTACTTTAACATTTTTTCGCATGTACTTCTTTATAAAATCCTATTTCCTTTCACATACTTTTTGCTTAAGCCAACATTTAGGCTTAAGATATGTTCATTTAGTTAGGAAGAGTTATAAACACTACCAGAACATCTTGTATTTTTCTGTTATCGGTATCAGAGAACTGCAAAATCACAATTTTTCTTGATTTATTCATACGCTAAAATTTACATTCACTCTTTGCTTGCAAAACAAAGTTCAACGTTGGTAATTTTTACATCGTTTCGTACACATTTGATTTTTGGATATATTCGTTTTTTATTGAAAGTGCTTTATTTGCATTTTTGTTGCTCACGCAATATAACACAACTGTGTAAATTCAAAAGAACACATACTAATACTTTTGCAGTCAAGTAGTCGTTGTCCACTCGATGAGACGCTTGTCATTAACAACAATAACAACAATAAACGACTCTCATGCTTTGTTAAAATAAACAACAATAAAAACAACAATAACAAGAATACATTGTACCTACATACAGAACTACTGTACTTTTTAAGATAAAAAAAGTCTGTTTCTATGGAAATTGTTTGTATGTATGTACCTACATATGTGCGTTTAGTTTCATTTAAATTTTTTTTTCTTGTATTACATAGTTAATGCTGAATGAATACATGAGTAATAATTGCTTCATTTCTGGCTTTTTTGTTTGTATTTTTTTTTTCTTTACCAAAACAATCTTTGTCGCAAAGAACACACAAACATCTTTATTAAAAAACGAAGCTTACGATTGTATAAATAACAAAGCACGATGTGCAATATTTGAATGACTGCAAACCAGCAGCGAATATTTGCGGTTGAGCAAGTTTGATTGTATGACCGCAAGCGAGTGTATTTGTTGTTGTTGATTAAATGCGATTTTTTTTTTCAATCGCATAAAGCTGTTCTCTGATCGGTATCGAGTTATTTATCCTATGGTTCGAATGGAAGTTTCATGTTTTTAAAAAATTTGTTATTTGAGGGGTATAGATGCAAAGACTGCAAAGTCCACATTTATAGTTTTCGTAATAAATAGTAAAAACCTCTAGCTCAAAGTATATTCATATTTATGTATTGTATATCTGCTATTCAGTAAATAAGAATATGATGGAGATATGACGCAAGTTTCAACCAAATCCATTTAGCGGTTTGCTGGCAATTATAATAATAAAATTGGACATTGCTGTGTTTGATCTAATCAAATGGAAATTGCTGCTTTTTTAGCATGGGCAAGTACTTAAAAAAATCAGCAGTTATAAAATTTTTAAACTTAACAAAGTCTTAGTTTTTTCTTGATTGATTTGGAGGAACTTCATAACAACTTAGCTCCATAATTACGACTAAAGACAAAGTTATAAAATGAACAATAAAACAAACTGCTTCATATAAAAATCACAGGTTGAATTAGATGCCAGCCTTTAAATAAAAATTAAGACATACAGCTAATGAATACACCAGCACGGACGCCTCATACCCACACGTGGAGTGCAGTTAAATAAAACATGCTATAACTCCGGCAGCTAAAAGCAAAGTCAACTTTCTAGCGTTTCTGCGAAATAATATGCATAGAAAAACATTTTGTCGGTCTTCTAGACCAACGACCGGGTATAGGAAATTTAATGAAACAGAACATTTAGGGCAAAAGGTGTAGAGACGCTTGCAAAATAAAAAAAAAAACATCGCACGAAATGTACAATTAAGCAACAAGCTCAAATTCCTCTTTAACGCAGCAGTCTTATGAACAAGATTTGCTTTCAAGTTGTTTACACAAACTGCTTGTCAAAATTCACAAAAACTAATAGTTGTGAGGTAGGCTGCACCCAGTATAACATAAGGACAAATGTAAGCATAGAGCTCATGCCTTAGTTTTTTAACAATAATTAGTATTGTGGTTATTTTGTTGCACTGTTTATGGGCTTTAATCCAAATTTTGATATTTTAATTAGGCTAAAGTTCATCAAATTTAATTTTCATTAAATTATTTTTGTGAAGAAAGGAATTTTACAACATGAAATGAATTAAAATTTATTGATAATTTTTCATTCTTTCTTCAAAAAAATAATTTTATGAAAATTAAATTTGATGAACTTTAGCTTAATTAAAAATTATTTTGTAACTTAAAACGTTATTTGCGGCTGTGCTTCAATTGTTTTTGTAGTAATAATTTTTGAGTTTTCTACCATTTTTTACACAAACAATTGCTTTTGTTCTTGACATCTTTGTCATTTTTTACACAAACAAATTGCGTGTTGTTTTTTCTATGGCTGGATTGTTGTAGTTGCGCGTAGACCTACTAATTTGGGCCATGATTTTAACTAGCAAGAATTATTCAACCACCTGCTTCATGTGTTTGTTTCAGAGTATGAAAACAAACAAAACATTTCGCAAACGTTTGCAAAATGTACAAAACTATTCAAATTTTTTAAATTGTATTGTACATGAGCAAAACCAAAACAAAAACTTTTTAAGTGTCAAAGAGAGAAAACGAAACAAGAATTCGCCTTGGTTTAATAGTATGATTTGATTTTAAGACTTAAATGTTAAATTTTGGCTTGAAGATTGCAACCAGAGTTCGAAAAAATGGATTGTATACTGCACTTTAATACAATTTAAATAGCGCTAAAATTAGTTTATCTGCTTGTGGTGTTCGCACACTAAAAAATACTGAACTAATCCAATTCAACATAAAAATGAGAACATTTCTTTGCGTTCTGTTTTCGTAAAAAAAACACAAACATTGTTATTTTCGGTTCAGCACATTAATGTTCGTTCGTGTTGACTGGTAAGGACAACAAAACATTTTCTACATATGTATGTGTTTTAACGAAAAAACATGTACACAATACGAAAATACACACAGGATATTCGTTATGGTCGTGCAAATTGCAACGCAACAACAATTCTAGTAAGAAACGTTGCTAAAAATTTTTGTTTGCCTATTTCTTCATCAATGTGAAAAAACACTACAGAACATTAAAATATCGTGTACGTCAACAGAACCACTTCATTCATACTGTCTTATAACGAAAAACAGAATACTACATAATACTTGTTACTTTCGGTTAAATAGCAATTAACGGTGGTGTTCCAGTACACAAACACTAACAGTATTGATATCGTGTCTGGGTTTTCGTACCGTACGATAAATAGTTTTCGGTTTTACAAAACTGCTTGCAGCAACAACCATAACTTTCGAAGGGACACTTTAAGAAAAAGCGAATTTTGCTGCAGGGGCATGTCCCATTGTTTGAAACAGGTTAAGTGTAGTTTTTTTCCAAAACTTTCAATATTTCATTGGATTATTTTTCAATTTTAATAATTTAAAATTCCCCTATTCCCATAAAACTTCACAGAAATTTATTAATTGTTTATACTAAATTTATTTATTTATTTTTTTTTTATTATTAACTTTTGCAATGAACGAAGGTTACACTGGTCACATTCCCATGGCAATGACACGTTTCGGTCAAAGTAATAAACAGCTGACAAACAGTGCTCTATGTGAGTTTACCAACAATTATCGTCATCGCAAAAGTGAAGAATGGTGTCCCATTGAGATGAGTGGTATTGCATCCGCCGGTCCTAAAATGGGACATCAACAGCAGCAACAATTTGTCATCTATCATCGTACAACTGGTATGGTGCCATCATATAAAGGACATGTGCCTGGCGAATCATTTTCATTTGGTCGCACGTTTGGTAAATCAACAATTGATGCTAAAAATTGGTTGGCACTACACAAGGATTGATGACATGTTGTTAAAAATGGATTAAAAAATGGATTTATTTAAAATCAATGAGAGAGATGCAATAAAACGTATGTGTATGTGCTTTTGTGTTTGGTTAGTTGAATGTATTTTCTTAAATACTATATAAATTTTAGTTTATTGCTGTATTCTGTACCTAATTTTATGTATTAAATAAAGCCAATTATTAATTGAATGCAGATATTATTTTTCGAAATAAATTTATGTATTTGATGTTTTTAAAATAAAAGCGAGACAAATAACTTAATAGCTTTAGGGACACAAACTAACAGACTAATATAAATGAAAGCGTTAAGCATTGTTTTTTTTTTTTTGTCTTTTAGCGTTTACGAATAATTGTAAGTAAGTCCAGAAAAAAGCTGAACTGTTATTACTGTCAAGCAAAAACATACACACATAAATATTCCAAAACTTTTTACCGCAATAAAGAAAGATTTTTTTTGGGTCACCCCAAGGCGAATTCATAAAGGTGACATTTTCGAGTCATCTGTTTATTGTTTAATTTTTTGAGTGTTGAATGTCAAGCTTTGTTTACGTTTTGTGAAAAAATTAATTCAAATTCAAAATTCAATAAAAATTTAAATAGTTGAAAAAAACTTATTTATATTTTATAAAATAAAAAAAGTGAATATAAAATATAAACACAAGAAATTAAAAATCCGTAAAGAATAAGTGAAGCCACAATTAATTTGCAATTGAGGACTTTCTAAAGCAATTGCGTATATTTTATTAACAAGCAAATTTCCTTTTTTATATTTTCAACAAATATTTTTGACATTCGCTCTAACTTTTTACAAAAACAAAATACATAGTCTTTTTCAATAAAAAGGGATAGCTAGCATAACTCTATCTCATGATGCGGTCACCTTTATAAATTCGCCTTGGGTCAGCCATAACAAAATGTCAGTTGAAAAAATTTTTTCTTTGAATGAGTATTTTACGTCCTTGCATCAATCTATTTAATATCAGCTGCCTTACACGTATGTCATAGAAAGCGAGTTTAAAAAGAAAACGATTTAAAGCCAATATCTTTAAACATTAATTTCGTTTACACTTAGGTATGTAGCGTCCATTGTTTTATTTCAATAACTTTAATGCATATAAATTTGAAGAAATTAAATTTTATGAATTCTTAAAATCAAAAAATAGTTTATTTCAACATAAATATGTATTTTTTGTTATTTATTTTGCTGTCACTTACAATTACTACACAATTTTTTTGATTTTAACTAACAGAACCGCAACAGAACAGAAAAACTAATCAATTTCACAGGTTTTTTAATAACAAAAACAAATCAGCTGATTCGTAACAGAACAGAAAGTAAAGACTAACTAAAGGCAGAATAAGTCTTTACTTTCTGTTCTGTTACGAATCAGCTGATTTGCTTTTGTTATTAAAAACCCTATGAAATTGATTAGTTTTTCTGTTCTGTTACGGTTCAGTTTGTTAAAATCAAAAACATGTTAAGTATTTGTAAGTGACAGCAAAATAAATAATAAAAAATACATATTTACATTGAAATAAACTGTTTTTTGATTTTAAGAATTCATAAAATTTAATTTTTTCATATTTATGTGCATAAAAGTTATTAAAATAAAGCAATAAACGGTGCAAAACTAATAAATTTATCATAAATGGCTGATAACTTACTACGGAAAAAGTAACTATTACAATTTCATAACAGAACGACACGGAACAGAACAGAAACAGAAAGTAAAGACTAACTGAGCCTTGAGCCTTTAATTTTTTGTTAGAAATACATTTTAATTAACATATCGTTACCTGAAACGCAAAAGGCCCTAACCAAATATTAAAAATCTGCTTTTTCATTGATTCTGATGTATTGCATCAACACAAATGTCCACAAAAATTTTTGGAATCTTTCAACCAAAATGTTAAAGGTATTTTTTAATGGTAAACGCTGAAAGGCCTTACTAACAGTTTGCATAACATGCAACATTATCAAAACAACTGGTAGGCAGAGCTGTTAATGAATCATTCATTTTTGATTTTAATTCATTAATGAATTAGCAAATTTTGAATTAATTCTTTTCACACAAATTAATGAATTGAATGAAATTTGAGTCAATTCAAATGAATAAGACAGAAATGAATTTCAATTCGTTTTCCAATTCAAATGAATTTGTAACATGAATTTTAATTCGTTTCTAATTCAAACGAATTTCTTAAAGTGAATTGCAATTCATTTTACAGATTCATTTGAATTGAATTGGTTTTGAATTTAATTTAATGAATTAGAAAAATGAATTGCAATTCAAATGAATGAAATCAAAAATGACTTGCAATCAATGAAATTCAAGAGCAGATCTAGTGGGAATTATTAAAATTTACTATATTATTGCAGTTTGAAGTTTTTAATACAAAAAAATTTTCCAATTGTAGTAAAAGTAGTAAGAATTTCGAGTAAACGAGCATAGCTTTGACAGCAAAAAATGTTGTTGAGATTCAAAATTGCTAAAATCTTTAAAATTCGATTGAATTTAAAAAAAATAAATTTTCCACAATAAACAAATATGAGATTTTTTAAACAAAAAATTATTGTTAAACACACTTTTAATAATATTTTACACTATTTAATAAAAATAAAAATTTAAGTTTCTTTTAGCAAATAAACAAAATGTTTCCATTTTGATAGGATTTTCGCCTATAGCTTATAATTTAATTCCTATTTTGTCGCTATCTGACAATTCCATTCCAATGCAAAATAAATTCAAATTTCAATCAATTCAGTTCAAATGAGTTGGAAATGAATTGCTAATTCTTTTTTCTAATTCGGTTTGAATTAATTCAAAATCTATTCAATTCAAATGAATCTGTAAAATGAATTGCAATTCACTTTAAGAAATTCGTTTGAATGGGAAACGAATTGCAATTCATTTTACAAATTCATTTGAATTGGAAAACGAATTGTAATTCATTTCTGTCTAATTCAATTGAATTGACTCAAAATTCATTCAGTATATTTATTTGTGTGAAAAGAATTAATTCAAAATTTGCTAATTCAATGCATGAATGATTCACGAATTAATTCAAAAATGAATGATTCATTTACAGCTCTGCTGTAAAAGACAGAAGAAAAAAAATTATGAACAGTTTAAGGCAATTTATCAATTTAAAATTTTCAAAATGTTAAATAGGGATTTTTGTATTTTAGCTGACGATATAAGATATAAAATTTAAAAGAATACAGACAGGAAACAAAGGAAAATGTACTAGAAATCCATTTTCAACGATACTGAAAACGACATTATCGACTACATTTTATTTTGTCTTAATTAGTGAGGTAATTCTCTAACTTTTTAACGACAAAAATTTGTCGTTAGGTTACGGAATTACTCCACAGGTATGTGATGGAAATCGATCTCGACGTCCAAACTTTTTTAAATCAACAAAACATGACATATCGTAACATTCGTTGAATTAATGTATCGATTTCATATTCCATTTTGTTTCATTAAAAATAAAGTGTTTTTACCATGTGACGAATTTCGATAATGCCAGTTTAAATTCGTTTTTAAATCGCCTTATTTTATATTATCGAAAAGCGATAATGTGTACAAAAATTTCTGTAAAATGTTGTTAAAAACAGTAAAAAGTAATTTTTTATTTCACACAAATGTATGCAGGCGAACGCATAAGAGTAATCCCCAAGAAGATACTTTAATTTAGTTCATTAAAACTGATCCGGATGTTTTTATATTAGATACATATGCAAGTACGTTCATATATAAAAAGGATCGTAAAATAATCAGGTTTTTTCTATAAGATGCAATCCAGCATTACATTTACGAGCAGGTCCTTATGTTTGAATCTTAAATTAACTTTATATATGTTCATCATTGTAATACTGAGTTGCATCTGATGGACATACGTAATTATTTTGCGGTGCTTTTTGATTGCATAATTTTTCGCAAATGCACCCCATCATGCTCCTTCATTGCACCATAAATTATTATACTGCGTATTTGCCATTTGCTTGCACATCATCATGTTAACCAAACAAATTATTATACAGCTTTTTAAATATTAGGTGTGGCGTGACTGGAAAGCCTGTATTAAGAAGAAAATTGCAACTAACAACATTAACTGGAGGAGCTCCTTATAATCAAATACATACATACATATACATATATTTAAAAAAAGGGGAAGCTGTTAGTTTAATTTGTGGACTTAACTCTTTGGTCGACGGAAAAAATAATACAACGGCAATAATAGGTGGAGATGTTTCTTCATCAGATGATGAGCTTGGTTCAACTGATTATCCATTAAGACCGAAAATCCAACTTGGCAAAAAATATTCAAATATCTCTTAAACATCCCAACTACATCTTAGAGATCTGCCAGAAAATTTCAAGGAAAGGATGAAGATACATATAATTAATAGTTAAAGCTATTTAGAGCAAAATTTGTTAATTAAAATTATAAAATTAATGTTGTTAAAAATTTAATTTTTTATCAAAGTAATTTTTGGGAATACAAAATTTTTAATTTAAAAGATTTTGTTATTCGTGCTTAATTCCCAATTTTTATTCTTGATAAAAACATTGAAATTTATTGTTGATGGGATAAGCTATTCCTATGCGCATTTCACAGATACATAGTTATTAACTCTCCAATCGTCAGCAACTCGTGACCCAGAGTATAATAGGAATTATCTAAGTGCAAAAATACTGACAGAGTATCTGATCTCCCATACACAAAGTTAAGCCCAAGTGTGCCCAACCTGAACAAGTGTGCTGATAAAGCCGCAAAAACAGTTCAGAGCACGAAATCCTTTGATAAGAAAAATACGAACGAAGAACCTTCTACACCCCGTTTGGCATTAATAAACACTGGAGCTGTGCCAAAAAATACAAAAGTGCAAACAGGTATGTATAGATATATCACTATAACCAAGAGAAAGGCTAGTCCTAGGACCACGCAACAGGATCGCATGCCTAAACAATACAAAATTTCTAACGTAGGCTCCTTGCCAACAAGCTAAAATAGATTTGCTGTACTCTCCATTCCCGACGACGAAGAAGCAAAATCAGCTTATGTAGCAGTAATAAAAGAAGCCAAACCTCCACCCATCTACCTGCGAGAGCAAACATCTAATAGTGCAGTAAACAAGTTGTCCGAACTTGTGGGCAAAAATAACTTTTATGTCGTTTCAATACAACGAGGACACATCCAAGAGACCAAGATCCAAACCCATACGGAAATTAACTTCAGTATCATCTCAACACACCTCGATGCAGCAAAGAAAAGTTACTATACTATATATAAAAGTGCTAAGGGTTTGACTGTCGTCTTAAAAGCTATAGATAGTTCCGTTCCCACAGAGGAAATAAGATCTGCCTAAGAGTTGGAAGGGTATGAGGTGAGATCTGTTCACAATATTTTGAACAGGAACAAAGTTCCTCAACCAATGCACCGTATCGAGATAGCATTCGATTCATCGCTCCTAAAATCAAAAAATTCGGCTCATCCTATTTACAACTTTAGATACCTCCTAAGTAGGAGAATAACAGTAGAGAAGCCATTAAAACGCAAGGATCCCACTCAGTGCACCAATTTCCAGGAATACGGGCATAAAAAACCGTATTGCAAGCTACCTCATGTATGTGTGGTTTGTGGTGACGCTCATAAAACTTCGGAATGCAATCACTCCAAAGTTGACCCAAAGGTAAGGAAATGCAGTAACTGTGTCAAAAATCACACAGCTAACTATAGGGGTTGTAGAGTATTCTTGCACTTAAAAGAACCTGGGGCCAAATTACGGCATTCGATATCGATCGAAATGAAAATACAATTTAAATAGGAATTTCGATCGATATCGAATGCCGTAATTTGGCCCCTGAGCAAATCCAAAAATATGCGCACTCCTAATATCGTCCACCTTATGCGTCCAGCTTTCCCGCGGGCTCTTATGCTAACTCTATACAAAACAAAAAACAAAACCACTAATTTGCCCAAGTTCTGAAAGAAAACTCCCACGGACATAATCCTGTGAAAGTGGCTAACGCAAACCAACCTTCATACGCTAATGTTCTTAAGGAATCTCCACAAATACCTTCTGCAGACATATCGGGCTCAATTGAAAATCTAATTCAAATTATGAATAACTTCATGGCCAACATGCAGAACATGTTTCAGGAAATGATGCGAAACCAAAACATGCTCCTGCAAGTTCTACTAAATAAAAAATTAACCAGTTAAAAATACGTTTCTGGAACGCAAACGGGCTCTCCCAACATAAACACGAAGTAGCACATTTTCTTCAAATGCACCAAATCGACGTGCTTCTCGTCTCTGAAACCCACTTTACTCTAAAAAAACCGCTTTAGGGTAAATGGGTAACTCACTTACGACACAAAACATCCGAGCGGACGGACTTGTGGTGGCGCAGCCATAATTGTGCACAAATAAGTCAGACACTTTCCAATGCCGGAGTAAAAGGATGATTGTATCCAGGCTACATCTATAAATCTAACAGATCTTAAAATCACGTTATCATCCGTATATTGTCCCCCTAGACATAAAATAGCACAGGATAAATTTCTAAACTTCTTCTCCACATTGCGACAAAAATTCATTGCAGCAGGCGACTACAACGCTAAGCATACGTATTGGGGCTCCAGACTAATAAGTCCGAGAGGTAACAAGCTATATAACACCGTCACTGCAAAAAATCTTGATGTCGTATCGAGTGGAGAACCTACCTATTGGCCCTCTGACTTCAACAAGCTACCAGCCTTACCGACTTTGCCGTAATTAAAAACATCAAGCGCGATTAATTACTTATTAGTTCCTCACACGATTTATCGCCTGATCATTTACCTTCAATCCTTATTCTAAAAGGCAACTTTGATAACGCAGCTGAAAACTTTATTTCCTATCCAAACAAAAACACAAATTGGTTGAAGTAAAAAATATATGTGAGCTCTCATCTATCTCAGAGCATTTCCCTAAAAAATTTATCTGACATCCAAACAGCTGTCGACCGGTCTTGGATTCTGCTGCAATAAATGCAACCCCAATCAAGCGTACAATAAAGCGTGGTCCGCAATTCACATCTGTGGATATAGAGACCCTTGTCAGGGAAAAATGGAAGTTGAGAAGACAATGGCAAAATAATCGTTCCCCAACCATCAAGGCCCAACTGCGGTTATGCCAGGCAACTCTACGCAACAAACTGAGACAGAAACACGAATCTGCAGTAGAAGGCTATCTTAACAGCCTAGATGCCGCAAAAAACTCCAATTACAGCTTATGGAAGGCAGTAAGACAAATGCAATGCCCTATAACCCACGAATCTCAAAAACACAAATGAAAAATAAATGCCTTTGCAAGCCATTTGGAGAAAGTTTTCACGCCCCATGATGCTGATACTTGTTCCTGTCGTCAAATAAAATTTAAATTAACCCAAGTAAAATCAGCGATAGAAAATGTCAACATTAAAAAATCTCCCGGTCCTGACCGCATCACAGGCTCAATGATAAGAAACTTACCTACGTCTGCTTCAAGAATCTTGCTGCTCATCTTTAATGCGATATTACGAGTTGGCTACTTCCCATCCTCTTGGAAGACCTCTACAATTGTTATGATTCCTAAGTCAGGAAAATACGCTAGTCAAATTACGTCGTACAGGCCAATCAACCTACTATCAATATTATCAAAGCTATTCGAAAAAATATTCATTTTAAGTATAACTCCCTATCTAAATGAACACGCAATCATTCCGGATCATCAGTTCGGTTTCCGAGCAAGGCATGGTACAATCGAACAAGTGCATAGAATTTTTACCCAAATTAGATCAGCGTTTGAGAGAAAGGAATATTGCTCAGCACTGTTTATAGACATTTCCCAAGCATTCGACAAAGTTTGGCATGATGGGCTGATCATTAAAATAACACGAATGCACGAATGCACAAAACACTCACAAACTCCTTGAGAGCTATTTAGCTGGCAGAACATTCATGGTTAGATCAAAAAACCAATGCTCCCCCACCAAGAAAATATCTGCAGGTGTCCCTCAAGGCAGAATATTAGCGCCGTTACTGTATGTAATATATACAGCTCGTCATATTGAAGCGAAAATAACGGCTATGAAACTAAATGTAGCTCAACTACATTGGCTAATCGGTCGAAACTCAAACTTATCCTTAGACAACAAAGTTCTCTTATACAAGTTAGTACATTATCCACAGAGATCTAAACATCGCTACCATCCAGGAAGAAATTAAAAAGTATTCAGTCAAACACATAGATAAACTAATGGTCAATCCCCACTACATCGCTCGGGATCTAATAAAGTTCGAAGGTCACAGGAGGCTGAACAGATCCGGCTGAAAAGATCCGGCAGGCTTTTTTGACACTTGAATGCAATTAATTAGCGGTAACATTGGTAACGGCTAACAAATAAGAATTAGGATTAAGCTTTAAATACATATTGTAATTTTCGACAAGAAATATTCAATAAAAAAAAAAAAAATCACAGATAAACTCACTGTTTATTGTTGATGTTTTTGTTTAAACTTTGATATTGTTACAAATAGAACTGTTGCATATAATTCTTAAACGCATAACAGTTTTATTTGGTTTTATATTTTTAGTTTTTCTAAAAGCTTTATGGATGAAGTTTCCTGACGATCTGGCCTAAGCAACCAGTGCAATGCGCATAGGAATAGCTTATCCCATCAACAATAAATTTCGGTGTTTTTATCAATAATAAATTAAAAATTAAAAATTTAATTTTTTTTAAATATTTTACAAATGTCATTCACATGTTGCATTAAAAAATTGTGATATGTGGAAACGAAACAGTCGTAGAACATGAAATCGATCGAAATCTATCACAGGTAAGGCGATTTAAAAACCGATTTACTTTTTAAATCGTTCGAATTTCATCACATACCTAAATAATAGTTTTCTATCACATACCTGGCTACCAGTGTTGCCAAAACTTATTGAGGAAAAAATGCTAGATTTTGAAAAAAAACTCCTAAATAAATGCTTAGAAAATTTATATGAAAAATATAGAATGATCTTTATTAAAGTGAGGGCCAATACATTTTTTATAATACTCTGCACATTGTTCTTCAGGTTCAGACAAACGTTTGTCAGATACTGGGCAGGTGAAGTCGAACTATGCAAAGCACATAAAGTGAAGGTCGCCTCTGCTGAACATTGTAACAAATTCTTTAGAGAGGGATAGGATTGTTTTTAGTCATGCCCTTTTGTGCTTTTTTATTACGCGTGTTGCTTCTGGCCACTAATTTTAGACAATATCGAATTTGCAATAATTGCAAAGGGTTTTTTTTTCTAAACCATCAGTTTTTTTCAGCCATTCTTTTTACTTTAACTGCCCATATCTTTGCGTTTTCAATTTATGTTAATTTTGACAAACAGTATACGTAAAAGACTATCATGACTAACTTGACCGTGTGGCCGCAGGGTTACCGTGTGAACTAGACTTAATGAGCATTTACATTGTTGCGTTTTTTAGTTCTAATTCTTCCGTTTTTTTTTTTTTTTCTTCTTTTCTTTTATATTTGTATTAAACATTTTTAAAATGGAAGGTACTAAAAACATCACAAGAACTAAAAAAGGCTAGGAATTTTTAAATAATGCTAGAAAAAATGTTACATGCTAAATGAGTTTTTTCATTCCAAATGACTTCAAAAACTGCTAGATCTAGCATGAAAAATGCTAAATTGCCAACACTTCTGACTACTGTCCTCTATTATTTTCTGTATATTGTTACTAGAGTTGTCAATTATTCGCCTTTTAGCTTTGTTCGAATAATTCAAATAATTGTTTTTGTTCGTTCGATCTAACGATTAAATCTGAAAAATTATTCGATTAATCGATGAGAATAACGAATAAAAAAAATTACATATTTTAAATAAGATACATCCGTCCGTTAATTTACAACTATGGAAAATCTTCCATTTTCTTCTTTATTTTTTCTCAAATCCACTATGACTTCTTTTTTTGATGCGTACAACTTTTCATCTAAGCTCCATATCGTTGTATTACTTAAAGGAATCATAAAATCCTTAATTCTTAAATAATCCGATACAACTTTGGATATTCGAAAGGCGTTTGCAGACCTTCCATCTTCAGCCAAACTTCTGCGTACAACTTCTTCTATAAAACAACCGCTGTCTCTCTGTATGTATTTTTCCATTGGAAGAAGTTCGGCATATTTTGATGTCGTTGGATTATCTTCCACTACGTCGTTTTCTATTGTAATATTGTGACCTTATGCTATGTTCACACTTTAAACGCGTTTAAGCAACTCGAGCGTGATTAAGCTTTAATCACATCAAAATCGAGATGATTAACCATATATTGACGTTATTTGTTAATCACTTCAAATTGACATGATTACAACTTAATCACTTCATAAACCACATCGAATCTTCTGAACATACCTCAAACTGAGTATAATATAGAATCGGTCACCATGTAAGTACCCCTCGCGTGTACAACCGACCATGATTTCTTCTTAATGTTTTTATTTGACTTTAAATAATTCGTAAATTTTCACAATTCCATAATTAGTATGTTTAAAATGATGTTCTGATCGCTTTATTAAAGTATTTTTATCCATTTTTAATAATTTAAAGAAATTTAAATTTGTTTGTTGCATTTTTTTTCTTTATCATCTGTCATCCAAATCATCTCAAATGTAATGTGAACGGCTCTGATTAACTTAATCATCATTTCATGAAAATTGTTTAACGTTTGATTTAAAAAGAAAACAGCTGTTACAGTTGTTTGTCAAAGATTTGTTTTATACGAACATAAGACACATTTTTGAAATACAATGAATACTTAACACGGTTTCTGCCTACTAAACGTTGAGATTAATTACAATGAGGGCTATAGCAACAATATTTTTTATTTTTTCTACATTTTGTATAAAATCGCTAAAAACGTATGAGAATAAATCAAATTCTAAGCTTTTATTTCTTATTAGTCTTTTATTAATTTATTTTTTAATAAAAAAAAATTGTTCGATTAATCGACATAATTTAATCGATTTATTCGTTATTCGAAAATCGCCATTTTAAAATTATTCGAACAAGAGTGTGTTTTTGTTTGATCGATTAATCCAATTATTCTTAATCGGTTGACAACTCTAATTGTTACCTTAGTAACAATATTTTCGATATTCGATAAATGAACTTCTAACCCACAAGTAGTAAGAAAAATTGATACGCTCCTAATAAAAAAAAAAAATAAAAAATATTAGCAGCTGAAAAACCAGCTTGACTTTGAAATTAAATTATTGAAATGTTTTTCATACGGATCTTATTTTATAACGAAATTATTTGTACGAGATATAGATATTAATATTTTCATAGTATATCATGTACCACGCCTAATTCCAAAATTCAGCCCACTTTTTCACGGATGTTGTATCTATTTGTACTAAATATGGACTCTTTTACACTTACCCTTCACCAACTACGAAAATACCAATAATTCTTCGTTTTGGTAAAATAACTGTTATCATTTAATTAAAATTTAAATAAGACACTTTTTTTATTTGGGTAAAGATTTAAATAAATCTTTTGTTTTTTTTTTTTTTTTTGTCTCAAGGATGTAAATTTGCAGAATAATAAATTTTGCAGCTTTATTGCAAAAGCAAAATAATTTTATAAGATTCTCTGTAATATAACCTGATTTGTAAAAAGGTTATTACAGATTTAAGAATTTGGCTGAGTGTGAATTTTTTCCAAAACAGATCTTTAATAAAAACAGTGATCGCACATTTATCCTAACAACACATAATCAATAAATTTCATTAAATTCCATTTATTTCCACTGTTTCTAACAACACATAATCAATAAATTTCATTAAATTCCATTTAGTTCTCTTAAATTAATGTAAATACACTAGACTTCATTTTTTTAACCACAAAACAAATAAATCCAAATTCTTTTAGATAACACAATTACTAACTTTTCCAACCGAAAAAACAGAAACAAAAAAAAGACCATCCCTCAATTTCGCATTTACTTCTTTCATTTTTAAATATTTAAAATTTTCATTTGTATGTAAATTCTAACGAAAAAAAATAACATGAACAGCGGTGTTCACTGACTTAACTCTACCACTTCTCCACTTCACTTAGAGCTGTTAGTTGGATTAAAATGATTGTATGACATTCATGGCTGTAAGGATTAAGCAACAACAGCCAAAATACACAAAACCAAAGTAAACATCAAAAACGGCAACAAAAACAACAATTACAATAACAAATAATGACAACAACGAAATATTCTAAAACAAAATGCGACAAAAAAAAATTAAGGCAAAAACATGCTGAGGGCGGCAACGGAAGTTTGCGGAGGAAAAATACAATTTAAATTCAGTCGACTAGCCGAATTTAACAATTCGCATACAGCTACAGTTACACGTAAATGTAAATGTATGTGTGATGTTTATCAAATACATTCTGATAATGGTGATGTACAAATGTCTAACTGTTGGCGAAAATTTGTAAAAATGTGTGAAAGTAGATTGTCTGCGTGTGTATTGGGGGTATACAATGTGTATTGCAATGAGAGACAGAAAAAGGCCGGAAATAACAACGGAAATCGAAATGGAAAATTGCGTTAACAACATTTTAAATGGTACAGGAACAACAAAATTTACACCGCCATTCAACAACAGCAACAACAATAATCAACAAAACGACACAGAAAAAATATTAAGAGAAAATACAACTGAGTTAGAGGAGGGTGATGCAAATGAACAAAATTCATACACACACATGAATTTATTGTGTAAACAAGACATGAATCCTTTTATACATGTATTATATATTCAAACGTACATATACTTATGTACATATATGCATTAACATACATACACATGCATCGTTTACTATGTAAATATTTACAACCAGTTAAGGTTTATATGTAGATATGTTGTTACCGTTACTACTAACTCGTATAAATATGTATGTATTTGTATGTATGGCTAGGTGCATTTTCCTTTGTATGAATTTTTGATATTTAGATGGACGTATTTGAAGTTTAGACTCGTATCAAATACCCAAGGCCAGTTGATGCATAAAAAGAATGGAGCAAATTTTAGTTCTAACATAAATTTCAATTTGCTCCCAAGTTTATTTTTTCAAACATTCAATTTATTTAAAAGGAATCGAACATTTGAGTTTTGAGCATCCGAAAGTGAAGACCACCGTGACATATAACTTTTCTTAATCTTCTGGTAATAAATTTCACGCCAAAAAACATAACTTAATAGTTTTTGATACCTTAGGCGCAACAATGGACCATACTTGTCTCAGGGTGAGGGTGTGAAGATTCACTTCAGATTGACAGGTTATTATGTCTGAGGCTCTGTTATTGAAAAAATAATTTTTTTAGATGTTAACATGAAGAGTTTATTTTTCTGCATTTTTTGGATTCCCGGGAAAGCGGGAAATAAAAATTACAATCCTGGGATTATCACCCAAAAAAATTTTTTTTTTTTTAACGATAAACCAACACTCAGGGGATGCCCCCTATATATGCAGTGCATTGTGTTGATCGGGAAAATAAGGTTTGGGAAGGAGGAAAGAGGGAATAGTGTTTGTGGACATTTGACTTGAATCTTAATAAATTATAAGTACCGAGAAAGACCTCTGCGGGAAGTTTATTCCACATACGGATAGTTCGACTCAAAAACGAATTTCTCTATAATGCGTTGTGCGAAACACAGGACAATCGACTACAAACGGATGTGATCCACTGGATGAGCGAGTATTACGAAGAAATACTCGGGCGGGTGGAATAAGTTCACTTATCTCAGTGGAACACCTCCCATGGTAATATCGATAGAAAAGTGTCACACAACCCACATTCCGACGATGCCCCAATGAGTCAATAGAGTTGGATACCCTACTGTCATTGATGAGCTTCACCGCCCTCCTTTGTACACGGTCCAGAAGGTTCAAAATAGACTTTGAAGCCCCTGCCCATATATGGGAGTTGTATTCCATCTTCGGTCGGATATAGGTGGCATAGATGGTAAGGAGATCGGAGGAAGTGAAGTTAGTCTTGCACCGTTTTAAAAAACACTTGAATGTCTCTTTCGACACTTTAAAAACGTGTTTATTCCAGCGGACATCGCACTGTATTCTCATGCCCAGAACATCAAGAGTATCCGATTCCTTAATATCAATGCCACCCATTAATACAGATGACATAGTTGGTCCCACGGCCCGTCTGTGGGTCAACATACAACATTGGGTCTTGCGTGCATTAAATTCGACCCTATTCGCTTGACCCCACTCAGAGATTGCAGCTAGGTCCTGATTAAGAGTGTCATTCATATTTTGCCTTTTGCCCCCAATCTCAACAAGGCTTGGCCTATGATCGAAGAAATATGAATGACAAATGTTGCTGTCATCTGCAAAAGAGTAGATAGGATTTGAAGTATGACCAAGAAGGTCATTAAGAAATATAAGAAATAGCGTAGGAGAAAGGACAGAACCTTGCGGTACCCCTGAATTTACCTGAAACTCGTTTGATGCAATCCCATCTATAACAACACGTATAGTGCGATCACTGAGGAAACTCGATATAAATCGAGAGAAATCATTACCGACACCAAAAGCAATAAGCTTTGACACAAGCGCACCATGCCACACCCGATCAAACGCCTTGGAAATATCCAGAGCAACCACTTTGCATTCACCAAAGCGGTGAATGGACCGACTCCAACGTTCTGAAAGAAACGCTAACAGGTCTCCTGTAGATCGGCTACCACGAAAACCATACTGTCTGTCACTGAGAAGTGAATTTGTCTCCAGATATTTCACAAGATGGTAATTAACCATGCTCTCCATCACCTTCGAGAGCGAAGAGCAAATTGCGATTGGGCGGTAATTATCAGGGTTAGTAGCCTCACCCTTCTTGGGGACTGGCTGAACATTGGCCACCTTCCAGCAAGAGGGAAAGATTCCCGCACGGTACGAAGAGCTGAAAAGGTTGGCCAATGGACGAGCTAACGACGAACAGCACTGTTTCAATACCAGTGCTGATATGCCATCCGGCCCCGGTGACTTGTTTACGTTACGTTAATTATTTATGTAGTTACCTCCCAGTGGTAAAAATAAGTAGTAAGCAGGGCTTCTGAAAGCCCTTATTTCTTACTACCCCATTCCATACTAATGCATTTTTTCACACGATGTCCTAGCCATCCAAGGCCTTCTGCATTCTATTCTTCAGCAGGCCTGGTTAGACGGCTTTTTAGCATGTCTTATTGTAGGCCTATGTATGTAGAAGTTTACCGATGGGTTAATTCTCCAATAAACTATGCTTAAAAAAGTTAAATATTTTATGTAGTCTATAAGAAAAAAAAAACATATTAAAGTTATTTTGAGATACTTAAGAGGCTGTTTTTGAAGCCAATACGCTCACAAATTGTTAAAATCAGAATAATTCTATGGATATAAATTAAATGTTCATAATTAGACTGAAAGTATTGAAGTCGTATTTAATAATATAATTTTTACAATTGTATACTCTAAACAAGCAGCGGTGGTTAGTTTGTTATTTTATGTCAATCCATTTTAATATTCATCTAATAAAGTATATAAGTACATATGTATATAGTAGGGTGACCGTTATTTTTTTTCGTATTTTCACTTGGCAAACCCCTTAGAATGATTCCAAATTAGAAAAAATATATATATATAAAATTTTAGATCTTTTTCATAGTTATTAGCCGTGCCTTGAGCCCACAAAGTTTGCTAAAATGCTATTTTTCTCACTATGGGTCGCTTTAATTGCTGATAACTTCCGTACTATTTATTTTAGAGAAAACCCTTATTTACAAATATTCTAGGGCTATATCTTATGAACAATGTTGCTCTGTATTAGTTTTCTTTAAAATGAATATTTTATCAAGGAAAAACCAAATTAAAAAATAACACCGAAATTTTCACATATCTTCGCATTCTTTGCCTGGTGATTACACTACGTGACAAATTTTCAACAAAGTCGTGACCAAATGATTCTGACAGCTTATATGAAGTCAGAATTGTCAAGAGGATAACAGTTTTTGAGATATTCGAAAATAACCGTTATTTCTGTTTTTAAAAAAGATTATGTGACTGAAATGCAAATATCTTCAAAATTTTTAACGGACTATGTATTTCTTTCTTTTTATTGAGAGGTTATAAAATTTATTAAATAACCATGGGTCGTTTGAAGAGATGAGTCATTAAATGGCAGAGTTATAGTGGACAAAACTTCAAACTTCATTACACTGCTTTACAAATGTTTAATTTGGAAAAATACCAAGAACGCCACATGCCTAGATAAGTTAATTGGGACCTCCTGAACACAAAAAACGCTGTATTTTTTTTTCTAAGTACCGTTTTTTAGATAACGGTACTTTTGTGTTTTTCGGTGTATGGTCCAACTCAAACCCTTGTGGAGCCCAACCAAAAAATCCGATCGAAACAAATGGCATATCGTTGGAAAGGTAATTGAATGCATTTTCCGTCGATATGCTGAAAATTTCTATCTCATTAGAAATGGCTGAGAAATGGCACCTCAATATCAAAATTTGCCTATTTTTACGTTTTTTTCAAAATCTTTAATTTTTATTTCGTTTTTTTCTACGTTATAGTGAAGATCTGGGATGTTTTATTCTTGAACCAAATAATTTTTTTAATTATTCACATTTTAAGCGTAATTTGAAAAAAAATCGAATGAAAAATAAAGTTTTTATTAAGGATTTTGTGGAACGACAATCTAAAAAACGGTAATTAGAAAAAATAAATTACAGCGTTTTTCGTGTTCAGGAGATCCCAATTAACTTATCTAGGCATGTGGCGTTCTTGGTATTTTTCCAAATTAAAAATTTGTGAAGCAGTGTAATGTAGTCCGTTCAAAATTGTTGAAGATATTTGCATTTCAGTCACATCATCTTTTTTAAAAACACAAATAACGGTTATTTTGACAATTCTGACTTCATATTCGGATTCAGGGGAAAGTTTTAAATAAAGATTAGCTGTCAGAATCATTTGGTCACGACTTTTTTGAAAATTTGTCACGTAGTGTAATCACCAGGCAAAAATGCGAAGATATGTGAACATTTCGGTGTTATTTTTTAATTTGGTTTTTTCTGGATAAAATATTCATGTTAAAGAAAACTAATACAGAGCAACATTTTTCATAAGATATAGCCCTAGAATATTTGTAAATAAGGTTTTTCTCTAAAATAAATATTACGGAAGTTATCACCAATTAAAGCGACCCATAGTGAGAAAAATAGCATTTTAGCAAACTTTGTGGGCTCAAGGCACGGCTAATAACTATGCAAACGATCTAAAATTTGTTATATATATATATTTTTTCTAATTTGGAATCATTTTAAGGGGTTTGCCAAGTGAAAATACGAAAAAAAAATTGCCCATATAACTTGCGTTGAGGAATTAAATAGAAACCTAGTAATTTCATTGTTATACTCCCCGCCTAGATTTTCAATATCAGAAAGCCAATATTATAAATATTTTATATCATAAGGACCCTGTTTCCTAGCCGCTTGCGATTATAACGCTAAACATACCCTCTGGGGGTCACGACTTATAACACCAAAGGGTCGTGTTTTATTTAACAAAAATTCCAAAAAGCATTTAAATGCGGTAGCATATTGGCCTACTGATCATCAAAAAATTCCAGATGTCATCGATTTCAGCGTGGTTTAAACACTCCCAACGATTCATGTTGAAGCTTCCTTAGAATTATCTTCCGACCACACACCTACAATTGTTACTATAATGAACCCCAATATAATTGTATCTCCGACTGATCACTTAGCGACGACAGCTACGCAAATTAATTGGTTAAAATATAAAAAATATCTCAGTACCCATTGCACAGAAAATATTCCGCTTAGTTCACCGGAGTATGTAGATCGCTCTAGTGTCAATTTTGACAGTTTTCTGAAACTAGCTGTTCAACAATCCACTATTGCCCCAAAAAAAAAAAACAAAAAATATTAAAATATGTTCCACAGATGTCGAGCGTCTCTTGTCTAAAAAAAGGAGGGCTCGAAGAGAGTGGCAATTGCACAGATCCCCGCTACTTAAGAACTTGCCAAAAAAGAGTGTACAAAAAAGCTTAGAAAGTGACTGCACACTCAGAAAACGGCTTCTCTGGAAAAATATCGAAAGGAACTTGATGCAACTCCACAATCAGACTACTCATTATGGCGTGCAGCTAGAAATCTCAAAAGGCCTGTTGTCTGTAAAACGCCCTTAAGAAACTTGAATGGAAGTTGGGCAAGAAATTATGTTGAAAAAGGAAATCTGTTTGTTAATCATTTAAAAAAACGTATTTACTCCAAATATATCTTACGATATTGCGGTCGAGCTATCATCTGTTGCTGCTAGAGCAGCTGTTCCCCTAAAATTTGAGATAAGAGAAATCGAAAAAGCTATTTGTGAGTTAAACCCCAAGAAGGCTCCTGGTTTTGATAAGAGCAACAAAATGATTTTGGAGCTACCCAGCATAGCAAAAAAAAAATATTCTTTTAATTTTTAATTTTTAATCTAGATCGCCGTTTAACGTGGAAAAGCCATATTGAGGCAAACTCAAATGAAACTAAAAGCCATCCAGATTCATTGGCTAATTGAAAGAAACTCTGTCCTTAGTCTTGACTGCAAACTTCTACTTTACAACTCCATCTTAAAACCAATCTGGTGCTATGGTATTCAGTAATGGGGCACTGCCTCGGCCTCTAATGTCTAAAAAATTCAAAGGCGCCAAAATAAACTTCTTCGAATAAACAGCTGCCCCTTGATATGTTAAAAACTCAAATATTTCATTAGTTAAAACTATGATTTCGAAATATGCAGAAAAATACTTAAAAAGGCTCGAATTGCATTCCGAACCCACTGGCTCGAAATATTTTGAATGTGACACTGCAGCACTTATCCAATTAGATGAGCGATAAACTCCGATATAAGTGAACATAACATGTGATGAGAAAATTTTTGTCTGGCACTGCAGGACAGGAAATAAAGAATTAGGATAAGATTTGATTAATTATTGTTTGTTCATATTTAATATATGAAGATATTTTTAATTTTCATTCAACAAAAAAAAATAATTGATTCAATTATCACATTTAAATAATTTTTTTGATTGAAAAAAAAAACTACTAAAGGTGTTATGATACTTGCTATTTTTTGTATTTTTTCTATATTGGAGAACAGTGCAAATATATTTGCATAGGAAAACTGACTAAGTGTAAAGAGTATGATTATATCATAAAAAATCTTGAAATGTCAAACAAATATACATGTGTTATCGATAAATAATCTAAGACTGTCAAAATAAAATATAAAAATTTTTAACTTAAAATTGACATTTCCAGATTAAATGTTAGCACTGTTGCCATTTTTTTTAGTTTTTGATCGAAAGTAGCGGTTTTTTACTTTTGTTTTGCGATTTTTAGCTTTTTTGACGGGTTTTTGTGAGAAAAACACGAGGGCACTATTGTTTGTTTTGTTTACATTTTATTTTGGAATTACAAACAATTTTTTTTTAATACAATAAAATTTAATGAAAAATATTACGAATGACGTCGTGGTATATTCTTTAATTGAAAATTTATTATTTTAAATCCCATATGAAGAACACCTGCTTCATTTCGTTTATCAAAAACAACATAGTTTCATCTGTTCAAGCTTTTACCATTTTTTTTTTTTTTTTTTTTGTTTTAGTCAAAGAAAAGAATAAACATGAGAAATGTCAATCAGAAAAAAGGTTTTGTTTACATATTGTATTTCTTGTTCTTTCTCGCATTTGTTGTTTCATTCAGCCAATCCTAAAAAAATCCAATACAAAAAATAGCAAGTATCATAACACCTTAATAATTTTTTCTGTGTACATATGTAAACTCAATTTTAAAAAAAGGCACTTAAGCCCCTTGTGCTTTAAGCCCCTCATATGAAATTGTATTATAATTTAAGATATGTCATCATAACCTTTAAACCCGCCGACAGATTTTGATAATTTTTTGCACTTTACATCTGAGACCAGTACGAAGTATTTAAGCAAAAAATCTGGCATCTGGATCAACGGGAGTGGGTGTAACGGAAACATTCCCAAGTGATAGACAGGTGGATTCACATTAAAAATTTAATTGCTTGAATGGTGAAATAAACAGGTGGCAGCACTACGCCAGATGCCGATTTTTTGCTTTTGCATTGTTTGTCTAGGTTTATGTCAAAGTTTTGTTTATGTTTACAAAAAGTCAACCTTTTGTGCTGTGATTATTGTATTTTATTAAAGTTTTTAATAATTTTAAATTAAAATAAATAAAATATTGACCATAATTAAATAAAAATTTATTTATTTCATCACGTTCAGCGGCACGCTTTAATTTTTGTTTAAAGTATTTTTTGACGTAAATGATGATATAATTCCCATTTTTGTTGTAATGTTGTATTTGTTGCCGTAACGATGCCACCTGCTTATTCCACCATGATTGCGTGTTAAAACGCAAAATGAATGTTTCTAGAAAAACTGAGAGATACGTATATTTTTTTAAGCTTTATTTTCAGTATCTGGCCAGTTTGATCATGGATAAAAAATCTTGTCATACATATAACACACTCTTGGCTGCGCCTTCTCTTCTCATTTTTGTTACCTGATTATGTTGTTGCTATGTTGCGGTTTCAACAAATTTTTTATTTTATCAGCGTCTCTGAAACTTCAAATGGCTTTTATTGTAAAGGGGGCTAGTCCAAGGTTTCTTCCAATATCACAAGCCTTTTCCGCTGACTTAGAACGTTTTTAAATGTCCAGTTTTTGCTCTTAACTTATTTGCTTTCTTTTTGGGGTATTGGTGTATACTTATATATGCATATACACTCAAAATATTATGTAGTTAAATTCAAACGAAAATTCATTTTAACCAACTTAAAATTCATTTAAAAAACAGATCATTAACATTTCATTTAAAAAAAAAATTAATTTTTCATTAATGTTTAAATTTTTTATTTATTAATCAGCATAATCCGTAAAATTTAATATTTGTTACTTTTAAAAAATATATTTTAACCGGCAAAGCATTATTTTTTGGTAGTTTGTTATTTGAATAACAAACAAAAAATGTAAAAAAATAACATTCTTCGTAAAATAACTATATTTTTCTATTAAATTTTTTATTTATTAATCAGCATAATACGTAAAATTTAATATTTGTTACTTTTAAAAAATATATTTTAACCGGCAAAGCATTATTTTTTTGGTAGTTTGTTATTTGAATAACAAACAAAAAATGTAAAAAAATAACATTATTCGTAAAATAACTATATTTTTTTATTAAATTTTAACAGTACGGAGAAGGAATTTAATAACCCACAATCGTTACTGTAATAATTTTATGAGTGTATATATATATATTTCTGACTTAAAACCAACAGTTAAAAAAGAGATTCAAAACTTTACATGTACATAAAAAAGTACAATAGACAAAATTAAATTATTAATTTCAATTTTAACTAAGCTTTAACTTGACGATTTGTTAAACGACGCTTACCCCAGATGTACCGCTTCATGTAAACAGCGTTATATAAAAAAGCTTAACCTTTTTTTATAACAAAAATCATCAAAACTAAATTTTTGTCTGCATTGAAACCGAGACAACATAATAGTGGACCAGGACGTCAGGACGATTTATCTAAATTCAGGACAAATCGTGGAAAATCAGGACGTATGGGAGCCCCACTTTAGTGGGATAATTAAATTTACAACAAAGTATGTTAGTACAGAATTTAATCTATATCATTAAGCTTTTATGGGTGCTACATATGTTAAATTATGGCCCTAAATTTGTAAAACGCAAACGCAAAATCGAAAATATTTCATAATTTTGTTGTTGTTTTCTATAGAAATTAATATTGAATTTTTAAATTTTAAACGCTGCATATCTTGTGGCGTTGATAATTTTAAAACGCAATATGTATTTCTGTAGAAAGCAACAACAAAATTTTGAGAAATTGTTTACATTGTTTTTGCGTTCAATGTTATTATTGGCATTGCGATTGCGTTTTACAAATTTAGGGCCTATGTTTGCCTCTAACTAACTTCAATAGACTTTGTCCTTGTTATAATCAAAACGTATGTATGTACCAACCTTCATAATTTTCTGTTGAAAGTACTTTTCGCAGAAGGTTTACATGGATAGCCAGATAGATGGACGGATGGTCTTCGATAGATCTGAGTCGATCGGTAGACTAGAAGATATTCGACTTTGAATTTTAGAACTTGTTATATTCAAGAAGACTTGAGCTTTGACCATCTAACTTGTTTTCCTAAATTTAAAACAAACGCACAAGTCCTTTCTAAAGGAAATAAATCATAATGCAAGTTCTTTTCATTGAAATAGTGTAAAATTTTTATTTATAAAGTGACTTAATATTAAAATAATTTAAATGCTTTCTTCTGATAAGTATATAAATGCAACTATATTAGTGCCACATTTGAATCCGCATTTTAAAGTAACATTTCACAAAGCTTCCATAACGATGCCACATTATTTCGATTAGGAAAACTGCAATAGCGGCGACATGTAACCAGACTATTATCATAAAAATTGCACCCAATTCATCCAATGATAAAGGATTTTTATCCGAACTGCTATTTGTTTGAACACCTGCGCTTTGTTTTAAAGCAGTTGCCACTGAGAGAGAATATTTACTATTCCACAATGTCATGAAGCCATGATATTGGGCATGACTAAATAGTTCGTTAAATAATGCTACAAAGTATGAATGATGACGCACATAAATGGTTAGCTGTTGCGTCAGCAGACGTTCATTGACCAAGTGCAAATGTTGCCACTGACTACCATACATTTTGCCAAAGTAGCCAAAATACTCGAACGGTGTCACAAAGGCTATCGCTTCTTTGGCATTTAGCAGTTCCCAAAATGCCTCCAATATTGTTGTATTAAAAATTCGCACACGTTCAGCATCCGGTAGAATGGACAAATATTTACGATTTTCCGGTGTCATGCTAATCAAATACTTTTGCTTAAACACACTTTCAATCGTTTGTGGTGGATTCCACTTCTTGTTTTCACGCAACATCTGATACATGCCTGACTGATAGGCAATGCGTAGTATAAATGTCATCAGTAGCCAGGAGATGAGTAGGAAACGTGCAAAATTACGTTTCGGCATGTGGGCCGTTGTCATATTAGCTCCCACTGCCAGTGTATACAAATAGTATTGGGGTGTTTTATTAGTGGTACCAATTAAAAAATTTCTATAACCCAACCATTGTCGTCGTCGGCCACAAGTACAGATGACTAAGGAGCTTAGAGCGAAAATTAAGCCGATCGCAAACCATACAGAATATTTAAATGGAAATGCAAGTTTTTCATATGTTGTATAGAAGTGTATTGCGTTGGTAACGATGTAGATGTGGCTGAATAAAAAATAGTTAGTTTGTGAAAATGTCGAGGCAGAATCTAAATCGTTTCTATAGCTAAAACCGCCCAGCGCAAAGTCACAATGTTGCGAAAATATCTGCAATTAATGGTGGTATGGGAAAAAAGTAAAAAAAAAATAATGGGATTAGATGTAAATTGTTGTTAGCATATAAATAGCAGTATTATTAGTTAGGTGCATAAAGTAATTTCGTTTTATTAATTTGCAATGAACTCTTTGATAGTTTTTGATGTAGCGCGATATTTTTGCTTGATGTGACTACACTTTTTTAAATATTAACGTTTTTATTTTTCTATATTAGCTTTTATTCTAAATTAGCGTTTTTTAGCACTTTTCTGAATCAACCAAATTTTTTTTCTTATAGTTTTGTTTTTTTTTCTCAGTTCTTTCCTTCTATTTTAAATAAAGTTTTTGTTTTGGCGACTGTTCGAAATAAATTATAATTTTTAAGCTTTAAAATTTTTTTTTATAACTTTAATAATTTAATTTTTTTAAGTCTTGAAGCTTAAAAGGCTTTCTACTAAATAATGCATTTTTTTTAAAATTTTCGTTTTGTTTTTTCTTAACTGTTTCCGGTTTTAGCGATTTTTGCTTTACTGAAATTTTTTAGCTCATTTTATTACATGGGGTCTTCACCTGACAATTTTTTGTCATACCAAACGTCAAAGTCCATATAAAAAAAAACTTTAAAATTTTTGTCAGCGTTTTTTTTTATATGAAGTTTGACGTTTGTTATGACAAAAAATTGTCAGCTGAAGGCCCTATGTTAGGATAAACAATAGTTCCAAACAGTCATTGCTTTAAATATTACAAATTTTGCAATTTTATTTTATTTTTAAATACAATTTAAAACTTTGTTTCTTATTTTTTGATTTGTTGAAGTCTTTTTCAGTTAGAAGATTTGAATAAATCATCCTTTTTTCTTATTTTATAACTGGGAGATGTTTCAAATTTTCGAGTGCAAACTACTTCTCGTTTTGAATTTATCGGAACGATCAAAACTTCATGTTTTGCTAGTTTTAACTACTGTTCAGTTGTTATGACCTTCTGTCTATTTTGGCTAAAATTAGATTTTTCCGTAATCATGTAATTATTCGAACTTCTTTATCTCGAGAACCAATTGCAATTTCGTTTTCCTATCTTAGGCACAATTGTAGCTAAAGCACGCTTATCCCAAAAACTTCATATAGTTCTTGAAAATTGCGAAAATTTTTAATATATTATATTTTTTATCAAAGTTATTTTTCGGAATACAAAATTTGAATTTAAAATATTTTTTTATTCGTGCTTAATTCCCAATTTAAATTCTATTTAATTCATTTTATTTACTATTTTTGTTCTTTTTTTAAAAATAAAAAAAAAAATTAATTACCAAGATTTTGTTTGTCGTGCTTAATTCCCAATTTTTCTTCTTGATAAAAACACTGAAAAATTGCTTTGATAATAAACTGGCAAGTGCACGGCCTAAAAAAACTGAACTGGCAACTTGTTTTATTTTTGGATTTTCTTGCGAAAACAATAAAGCAAGTTGGTTTTTGTTTTGTATTTTGTTTTTTCTTGACCTTCTGACAACTGCAATTAATGTTGGGAGAATTCCAACCAACTGTAGTGGGCAATGCAATAAACTCACTGTTTATTGTTGTTGTTTTTGTTTAAGCTTTGATATTGTTACAAGTAAAACTGGTGCTTATAATTCTTATTCTCTTAACAGTTTTATTTTTTAATATCTTTAGTTTTTATAAAATCTTTGGATGAAGTTCCCTGATGATCTGGCCTAAGCAACCAGTGAAATGCGCAAAGGAATAGCTTATCCCATCAACAAAAAATTTCATTGTTTTTATCAAGAATAAAAAATGGGAATTAGACACGACAAACAAAATATTGTTAATTAAAAATTTTGTATTACCAAAAATTGCTTTAATAATCACACCTATTATGTAAGTCGTCGTCGACGTCGACATTATTATTAAATTGTTGTCACACCAAGTCGACGACTACATCACTTCGATGTTAATTTGGTATCTTATAAGCATGTTGTGTCGTCGTCGACTAGTTATCGAAAATACGACAAAAAAAAATCTCATCTCCAATTATTTTTTTAATATTTTTGTTCTTCATCATTATAGCTCACTTTTTAACGCTATTCATGACACTTTCAAACATATATTTTAACCGATCTAGCTTTTTTAAATAAAGTGAAGAGTTTGTTCCCAATTTTGAATTTTTTCGCAAATTTTTGCCATGTTTTCGATTACAGATATTTTTACTGTAAGTTTTCTTATTCTTTTCAGCTTTAACGATTCTTAATAAATTGAAGAATTTGCTATCATGCCGCTGTTAGCAAATTTTTGCGAATTTTCGTTAATATTGCAAGTTTTACCGAAGTTTTGCTATTCCTTATAGTTTTAGGGACTTTTAATCAATTTTATGGCTTGTTTGAATATTAAAAATTTTCGCGAATTTTCGCTATTTTGGCATACTGTTTTCTGATTTTAAACAGCTTTAACGATTTTTAGTTAATATTTGACCTTGCTATCATGTCGCTGTCAGCAGATTTTTGCGAATTTCCGCCAATTTTGCAATTTTTATCGAATTCTTTCAATTCCTTATAGGACTTTTAATAAATTTTATGGCTTTTTTGATATATTAAAAATTTTCGCCATTTTTGCAAACTTTTTTCAAATTTTCGCAATTTTGGCTCTTTGAGGAGTTCGTCTTAAATTAAAAATGTTAGTTTTCGCTATTTTAGCAAACTTTTCCGAATTTTCAGAACTTTCGCGTTAAATTTACTAATACTATTTGTGCCCAAAACTTCTTTTAAATTTGCACTTATTATTTTAAACGCATTTAATAAATATGTTTAGATTTCATTTAAAATTTCTTTAACTTTCATTTGAGCCGTCGCAAAATTTCCTGTCGACTAAAACAGGGACAATTCTACTCGACGTCGACTTAAAAAAGCCTTAGAAAATATCAATTGACTGTCAATAGTAATCGATTATTGTCTATAACGACTTAGAAAATACCATTACTGTTCAGGTGCCGTCGACTTTCATAATAGGGGTGAGTAAAAAATATTTTTTTTAATATTTTTAAAATTTTTTCTTTACAAAACTGACTACACCTTTTTAAGTTGAAATTGGGAAAATACAAATTAATATTCAGAAAAACGAATTGATGTTGAGAAAATACAAATTGATATTAAGAAATCCAAATTGATGTTCAGAAAAAACAAATTAATATTAAGAATTCCAATTTGATATTGAGAAAATACAAATTGATATTAATAAGTCCAATTTGATATTGAGAAAATACAATTTCAGAATAAGAAATCCAAATTGATGTTGAGAAAATACAAATTGATATAAAGAAATCCAAATTGATATTGGGAAAATACAAATTGGAAT
Source organism: Pollenia angustigena (assembly GCA_930367215.1). NCBI lineage: Eukaryota > Metazoa > Arthropoda > Insecta > Diptera > Polleniidae > Pollenia > Pollenia angustigena. Next base: position 168,625,309 of record OV884059.1, on the reverse strand, counting down.
TGAGAAAACCCAAGTTAATACTAAGAAAAACCAAATTAATATTGAGATTGAATTCATAGTTTTATTGATATTAGGAACAAAAAAATTGTGAGTTTAAAAACAAGTAACAGAAAATATTTGAAAATCAAGTTTTATGAAAACATATGTATAAAAAATTATTCACCAACAGGCATATTCTCCAGTTCTATTGCCCTTTGGTAAAATGTTGTAGAATGTTGTACTGCTCTTGCACAGTCAACTGTGGTTATAGTAGCCTAAGCTTCGTCGATAACACCTTCCAAATAAACAAGACGTTGTTCGCAAACACTAAGAGGACACACATTTGCTATACAAAGGTGGGTTTTTGTGTATGTTTTTATTTTGGACCATATAAACGCAATTGGATTCAACATTGGGATATAAGGAGCCAATCGAAGAAGAGTCGCTGGTAAATTTTCAACAATTATTTCCATTTGGCTATGACATGGTGAATGATGAATTATCCTCGTTTTCTAGTCATAAGAATTACTCCAGAGGATGCTATTCCCCCGATTAGGTGGACATTTGGACGTCGGGCAAATGGTACGTGTATTGTAGATCTTGACCCTTCCCAGGACCATCCACGAGTTCTTCTGCAGAACAAATTAAGACTTCAAATTTTTTTTTAATATTTTTAATTAGGCTTAAGTTCATGAAATTTAATTTTTCATTAAATTATTTTTATGAAGAAAGGAATTTTACAACATGAAAATTAATTAAAATTGTTATTGATAATCTTTCATTCTTGACGTGGCTGGGGCTCGAACCCCGGCCGGCAGGTTACCATGACATGTTTCGATTGCAACCACTCAATCTCCTCAGATGGATTTGCCGTCTTACACTCGCAGCAATCGACGACTGCTGACGTCAATAGTCAAACATCAATCCTTAAACCAAATTGTATTCTAACATTTGGTAGATCGAAATTTGCTTTCCTGAATGATTATCCATTTTAATTGATTTTACATGTTTTTTCCTTACTTCTGTTTTTTCGTACTTTTGTCAAGAATTTTTCTTGAAGTCCAAGTACATTTTTTTGTTTTTTCATTTTGTCTTTTTCTTTTCTGTTGAACTTTTTCAGCACAACTTGAAGGACAAATGTACACATAGAGCTCGTGTTGTGCTGAAAAAGTTCAACAGAAAAGAAAAAGACAAAATGAAAAAACAAAAAAATGTACTTGGACTTCAAGAAAAATTCTTGACAAAAGTACGAAAAAACAGAAGTAAGGAAAAAACATGTAAAATCAATTAAAATGGATAATCATTCAGGAAAGCAAATTTCGATCTACCAAATGTTAGAATACAATTTGGTTTAAGGATTGATGTTTGACTATTGACGTCAGCAGTCGTCGATTGCTGCGAGTGTAAGACGGCAAATCCATCTGAGGAGATTGAGTGGTTGCAATCGAAACATGTCAAGGTAACCTGCCGGCCGGGGTTCGAGCCCCAGCCACGTCAAGAATGAAAGATTATCAATAACAATTTTAATTAACTTTCATGTTGTAAAATTCCTTTCTTCATAAAAATAATTTAATGAAAAATTAAATTTCATGAACTTAAGCCTAATTAAAAATATTAAAAAAAAAAATTTGGATTAAAAACCATAAATAGTTCAACAAAATAACCACAATACTAATTAAGACTTGTTTCATCAATCCAAATTATTTGTTTTCCACTTTACTTATTTTAATATTTTTTTGACAGATATGTAAAGACAATATTAATGCAACGCAATTATAAATATAGGACAATGTATTTATTTATGCATACAATACACATCCAAAATATAATAATAAAAAAATCTCAATATTAATTTGTTTTTTCTCAATTTCAATTTGTATTTTCTCAATATCAATTTGGATTTCTTAATATCAATTTGTATTTTCTCAATATCAAATTGGAATTCTTATTATCAATTTGTATTTTCTCAATATCAATTTAGATTTCTTAATATCAATTTGTATTTTCTCAACATCAATTCGTTTTTCTGAATATTAATTTGTATTTTCTCAATTTTAATTTGGATTGTCTCAATTTCAACTTAAAAAGGTGTAGTGCGAAATTACTTTTGCTCTCTAGGCTTTTGCAACAAATTTACCTCGGCGAAAAAACTGTCCTGATTATGAACATCTGTTATGGGATCAATCCAATAGATTTTAATTGAAAAATTTAATGATGTTGCCGCAAATTTCAATAGTTCCGCTTCTATGCCCACATAATCTATAAGACTGCTATTTTTCTCATTTGGTTTCACAATAAAATATGGCATGTCCTCCCAAGTGCAACAGACTACGGGACAGCCATAAAAATTGTCCAGCTTATCGGGAAAATAATCATCATTTTCCCAACGACGCTCGTCAACCAAATACCGATTTATAACAACCGGTTTAAAGTCTTGACAAGATTCGCGTGTAAAAGGGAAATATGTGAGCATCACAATATCATTGTGGGATAGTTTTATCACCAAAGCCACTCTTATCATATCCATATGATATAAATCCTTAAATATCAAATACATAGTCTCATAATCCAAGGTTGTCAGGGAAGCGATGAATATTATTGTGCGGCCTAAATCCATATTACCAATGTTACGTAATTTGCGAAAGAAACGCCTTTAAAAAGAGGTTTAATTAAAGTTATATATTTCGATTTCACGAAGATGTACTCCAAACTTACGGAAACGCTTTAAAATTGTCCAACAAAATAACTTCATTTTGCTTTAAATTCATAAAAGTTTTCTTTTTTTGATAGAATACCTGGTAACTGGAATTGGAGATTCCATGCAATACTCCATTGATGAAATCGTTGGCATTATTACGCTGTTCGGCCGAGTTATTCTTAAGGTAAGTATAAAATAGTAACCGACTTTCGTTCTCTATAAATGTTTGTTGTATTATTGTATTTAAGGCGTCATATAAATTTTTACACTCATTCTCTTCGCCCAAGTTAAACTCTATATTACTTCCAAATATTATTACAGCAATGAACAGGATGTTAGCAATCCTTTTATTCTGCATGTTTTTAGTCAATTATTAAATTAAAGACTAAATAAAGGTTTTTATTTTAAAGTTAAGTGTATTTTTTTTAAATTTATTTCAAATACAACTATAAACTAAAGAAATTGTTTTCTATTTTTTTTTAAGTTGTATTTATTTTAAAAGTACATCTACAACTGTCATTCTTTTGTTTCATCTAAAATTTGCTTATTACAATTATGTATTGATAGATTGCAATTAAAATAATATTTAAAAACACAATTGCACGAAAAATATTTTTATATTAAAATTGGTTTAATGCGCACATCAATTGGTTTATTTTATTAACAAAATTTTATTTACATACATCTACGAAAAAAATATATATAACTCAGATTCACAATGTAAGCAACAATTTGATCGGGTGTTCAGAATGTGAGAACACTTTTTTTCAAACGAATTTATTTTCGATGCAAGAAATATTTTCTAATTATGCCAAAAAAGTATTATTTGTAAAACTATTTAGGTCGATTTACCCATATGGTTTTTTATACAATTTAACGTCTCTCCTTTTGAGAGATAGAATTTAAAAAATATTGAACAAGTTAGAAAATGTAACGTTCTGTTCATGGTAATTGAATGGTATCGAAATATCGAAAATAAATAAATAATATTAAAAAAGTTAATAACTACCCTCGAGCTTAACAGAATACTTTTTAGTTTTTTAGAATATATCGAAAGGTCCAAATAATATTCAAATAAGAGAAAAAATATTTTTTACGAATAACTCTCTGCTTGACTTGGTATAGTTTTATATTCTGTCTGGACAAACTTAAATTAAGCTACTTATAGGTTAATTTGTTTCATACTCTGCGTCTTCACGTAGCAATTCTTACTGCTAAATATAATCAAAAACTGCGTCAGAAGAATAGCGCAATAAGTGATGATTATTGCTGGAGAACACGTTAATTGGCTTCGCCTTAAATTTCAAATATCCCCCGTGAGAAGTTGTATAGTATAAAGTTTTCGTTTGCCGATTCAAATAAAGTGTAAAAACTATAAATATATATCGTTAGCTAAAATGCAAAAAGGCGTAACTTACAAAAAATTCAAAATCGTGTTTTTAATTAATTATTATAAATGCCATTGAACTACATGTCTTCACAAAATTTTACACTTCTGCGATCAAAAATTGCGCTTTTATTAACAAAAAACAAAGGGACGTAACTACAAGAGTGTTTATTTTATAAATAAAAAACTACGTAATTACCCATTTTTTTTTTCAAGAAAATGTTATGAAATGGTTTCCTTTGATAATTGTTTAAAAAATTCCATAGGCGACTTGTCCATACATGTTTTCTGAGATGTTAATAGTTGTTTAAGGACAGTCTGATTTGACTGACCCGGACTTGAATAAAAATGTCTTTTATTCAGTTCCTACCCTATGGTTCGAAAAGGGTTTGTAGTTTGCTGGACTAAGTTGTTAAACCAAAGAAATATGCAAACACTTTAACGTTTATTGTTATATGAAAAACCAGCTATACAATTTATTGATTTGAGATCACGTTACAGACTAAAAAATCTTGAACAAACAAGTAACATTATGTGCATATTACAAGACAATTGAACCGGTAAACTTCCAAAAAATATAAACACAAAAAATTATTATTTTGTAGTTTTAACAAATGTTCTCAGAGTAACAATAAAATATAAAGCGACACAATGATAACAAACAACAAATTTTAACTCCAGTGTTGACAATTAATATGTGACCGAACAATAGTTTTCATTTAATATAGTTTTTTGCTTCACCTGTAAAATTTTATTTTTGTTAGTTACGCCTTTTTACATTTTAGCTAATTTATATATATATTTTTTTTTCAAAACATGTCTATTTTCGTTTGATAGCGTGCGGGGTAGAGAAGTAAGCAGGGTAGAAAAAATGGCATGAATCGTATACACTCAGGTCTCGTTTTATGCGATAGATGCGTTCCAAAAAAAATCGCATATAACGATACTCTAGCTTCATATAAAAACTAATGATTCGTTGCAAAATTGTGAACAACCGCATAAATTCAAATTTTAATTAAAAAATCTAAACAAACCCGCATAAAAAGATCAACAAATATACACATACATATTGCGAAGCGGACAACCCAATAAAACTGTTTTGTGTCCCTTATTTTCTTTATATTTGGCATAACTATACATCTAGTAGATATGAATAAGTGTGCCGTTTTCAAAAAAAATTTTTTTAAATTATTATTTCAAACTAAAAACTAATCAAACGAAAAAAAATTTTTGGTGATTCTTATAGAAAATTGATTGAAAATGAGAAAGTCGATTTAAATAAAAAAAATTTATTTGATGAAAAAAAAATTATTTTCATCTGCAAAACCGGACCAATTTAAATCAAAATTAATCTAACTTAGTTTTAATTTGTTCTTTTATTTTTTAATCTTAATTGGCCTTAATGTCCTTATCATATTGTAAAAGTTTTGTTATGGGACCTCTATTAGTTTAAAAGCTATGCAAATTACTTTACACTCATACATGTGGTTATTACACCGTACCGTACCGTAAAAGTCAGGAAAGAATGAGTTTAAATTTTAATTTTTTTTACTTCCACCTAATTTTTGATTCTATTTTTACCGAAATTAGCCTTCGTTTTAAAACTAATATTATGTGCTCTTCATTAGTTTAAAAACACTCATACATATTTATCAGCTATGCATATAAAAAACACAAAATAAAACCAACTTTAACGATAATACCAGTGATGCAAGCTTGGTTTAATTTAAAAATTGTAAAAAAGCTTGAAAATAACATCTAAAATATCAAAAACCGTAAAAATTAAAAAAAAAATCGTTAATTTAAAAATCGCATAAATTTTAATCCGCATAAAACGAGACCTGAGTATATTCTGTGTTTCTGTTTTGACATTCCTCTTTGCACTAATTTGTGTTTTTTAACAAATGGTTTTTTCTTATTTCTTAGTGCCAAATATAGAAAAATAAAAAATATATTATTCAAAAAATGCAATACATATCAGAAAAATGAGGAACAAGGCGAATTCATCCCAGGTAATCACGGTACTACCACAAGTACAACTCGTACAAAATCCACAAGCAATTTGTTTTTGTAAAATCATTGTACAATGTCAAAAACAGAATAAACAAAATTTTTACATCCAACAGTGATTTTAGCTAATATCAGCAGGGCTTTTAAGACCACCTGCACAGAAAAAATTATTTTTCCAATTCAAACAAAAAATTTGTAGAATCAAAAAATTTCTTGTCTGAAATCGGTCCTATAAACAAATTCGCATATTCAAACAATTTATTTGCATTTTGTTTATTGAAAAAAACCCTGATTTTTTCAAACAAATAATTTAACTGAATCAAACAAAAAGTTTACTGAAATTCATATACTAAATTTCAAAATCCAGAAAAAAAGGTTTTTGCACAAGCAATGATGCGCGCACACAAGCAGGCACTGTATTAGAAGATGATGGCAGAGATAGCAGAGCGGCCGGCTGGCTTTGAGACACATTTTTTTGTTGGAATAATTTTTGAACGAAGTGTTTTTTTATACACACAATGTTTTTCGTCATCACTCACTGTTGCTGTATCCTTTCCTTTGCTAATGAAGAAGAAATGTAACCCAAAAACGGCGACAGACCGACTCGATATGTTTTTCGACATCATTATATTTTTGTGTTTGATGTATTTAAGCAAACAGTTTGAAAAAATTGAATACGGGATTTTGTTTTTTTTTAACCAACTTTGAAACCAACCAAAAATTTATATATACATATACATTGTTTATATACATATTATATCTTTTCTGGAGTTTTGAGTGCCAAACAAACTCGGCTTATTTTTGACATACATACATAATATATATTATATGTATATAAGAATAAAAGGAATACAAATATTTTTTGGAAAAACTGGGTAACTCCACTTTTTCGAAAAAAAAAACGGGTAAAATAACGTGCTGAATAAAATTGTTAACGTTTTTTCACAAATGATTAATAAAGTTGCTATGTTCACACTTGGGGTTTAAACACGTTTTAGCACCTCAAACGTGATTAAGCCATAATCACATCAAAATCGAGATTATTAACCATACATTGAAGTGCTTTATTAATCACTTCAAATTGACATGACTACCACTAAATCACTTCATTTATCATTTAGAATCCACTGAACATATGAGTATAATGTAGAATCGACCACGATTTTTTCTTAATGTTTTTATTCCGCCTTTAAATAATACATTAATTTTCACTTAATAAACATTTGGCTTAAACACGTTTAAAATCCCAAGTTAAACTCCATTTTTTTTAAAAAACAAAGTAACTGACATTGATTTGCTGTTTTAATGTCCAAAAATGAGTACAACGGAACCAGAAATCTTTAACATTATTTAGAATTATGTTTTATTTAATGCGCGTGCATAAAAACAGAAATCCTTATTCAATAATTTGTGAAGTACCCTAGGGGAAAGGGAACTAACACCTAACTTGTCACAGGACAGTTCTAAAATGGAAGGGACAGGTTCTAGTTCTTACACTTTATACGAAGGGGACTTGGCAATTTTACATGGCGATGTCCTAGGAGGGTGTTAATTGGCATATAATTGACACTTTGTGACAGATTACTGAAATAACCTTAATGGATACATTTAATGTTGGTTAAAATAATGCCTATAACTGATATTGTTCCGAGTGCACCATGTGTATATGATAAATTCCCTTCATATAAGGTAAAACCAGATAGAATCAGCCAGTACCAGCACAAAACACAGTCAGTCATGCGTCAATTACCTTTCCTCCAGAGAAACTATACCTCAATTACATTATCACCAGTTAAGTGATATGTCTTGTTTTCACCTATCACAATTCGTTCCATTTTATTACAATATTTTATTCACTGGTCACGGGATAAGTGCTTTAAGCATAATTGACACCAATTTCCCGTGTTTCTCGTGTTTTAAAAAATGGAGTTACCTAGTTTTTCCATGCGGCCACAGATTTAGTCACAAACCAAAAAGCACTTGTAATATATGTATGCATAAGTTTATTTTTGACATAACGTTATATCTCGCAAACTAGAGCGGATTTAGACAAACAGTATCCAGATTCGAGTGCAGCTTCATAAATTACAGCTTGCAGCTATTGGTATGTTCCCTTGTGTTATCATTTAAAATACAAATAAAATAGATACTAAAATAAATGGATTTCAGGCGTTTAAGTGGTTTTTATGAAGAATGTGGGCGATATTTATTTCATACCAACATATTTACAAATTTTTTACTAACACATTCTCATCACTTATGTTCTTTTTCCTTTTTTTTTTTAACCGAATTTCATATGTTGTTACTAATCTCTGCTACCATCTTCAAACTTTCTTTCTCTGAGCAAGTCATTCGTGTCCAATCACCACAAACAATCTTTCTTACATTTAAATAGATGGATCATATTTCGGATAAGCTTCGGTGGGCAATCTGCTTTTAAAAGCACAAAAACGTGTTTTTTCGCTAATTTTTTAATGAAAATGTAAAAATAACAGTCATTTAATTTATTTCACCAAACTGTTTTAAATCCTGCATTTTTTTACAATACAAATACTACAGATTAAAATAAATAAATAAACAATAGTTTTGGAAAGAATATAATAAGTAGATAAACCAAATTGTTGCTTCCATTGTGAACGAGGCTTTATTATGACATTTTAATTAAATTTTAACAATATTAATAAATTTTTTTTTTTTAGACGGAAAACTAAAATCTTCCGTTTGAAATGCATTCACGACAACAAGCTTTAACGAACAACAACTGATTTCAATTACTACGAAGTAAATGTGAATACAGCTTTTATTAATTTAACTTTAAGTACATTATTTAAATTAAAAAGAAACCTATGTTTATACTCGTATGTTCTAATTAATACAACCAATAATAACGGAGTAATGAATGTCCTTAAGAGATGTTGTGATTTGTTAATGAAATGTTATTTGTAGTATAAATACTTATTTAAGAAAAATTTTATACAGTAATAATATTAATAATAACAATGCAAGTATTATTTCTATGGCTTAATTTGTTTTTTGTTTGTGTGTGTAATTGATGAATTGGATACTTCCACTTACTATGTTCATGACTTACAAAATATTAAATCATATTAGGAGGATATCGGCCGAAGGCGAAAGCATGTAAGTTAATTTCATCGATAACGAAAAGGTATTTGAAAATTCCTTAAAATCATAAATTGTTAAGTAGAATTCTATAATCAAAATATTAAGGTAGTTGTACAAAGTTGCTGAGAAAAGGCATTGAATTGTTGTGTATACTCGTATTTTTTTTTATTTGCATAAATGTTTTAATTCACCGAATATAGGTTTTTTGTGTGTATATAAGTTTATCATTCCGTTTGTGATTTCCACAATATTGATCCTAGACCCTACAAAGGGCTCCTCGTGAAAAGCAAAGTTGATTTAACAATGTGTACGTTGAAATAAGTTTTCCGAAGACCGCGGATATGATATAGACTTGGTAGTTATATATTTATACCATATATAGTTTGGAATTCTTCGCTATTAAAACTCAACCTGATCGGTCCACAGATAACTGAGATATAAGTAAAAAACAACGACAGCCTCCAATTTTTACCCATAATATCCCTAATAATGTTTTTTTTTTTCTATTATATTTGATAATGTCTGTTAGGAGGTGTGTGTTGAATGGTGTATAAGACTCGGCATAATCGACATAACTCTATATATATTTTCAAAAATTTTAGAGCAATGAGTTATGGTTTGATTAAAAATAAAACTGCTCCTGTTTAATAGTTTCCAGAAGCAGTTATCGTAGCCAAATTTTATATAAATACAGACTTTAAGAAAGCTCTTATGATATTTGAATGGAAGCTTTTGTCAAATATAGACCGATTCAAATAAAGCTTAGTAGGATTATTCAGATTACTATTAAATTATTCTGACCCAAATTTTTCATTTAAACAAACATAATAAGAATGTTAATAAGCTACTTGCAGTAAGCTAGCTGCAACATAAATTAGGAATCGCAAGTGGAACTGGATCGTTTAAGGAAATCATTCATCTCCATCTATGGGGGTGTGGGTATTAAAAGCCATTTTGCTGTGTTTGCATTACATTTAAAGTAACATTACTTCTGTTGAAATTAAATGGTTTTGTTTTGTAGTTTTGTGTGTTAGCGATACACACAGAAAGTTAAATTATCTTCCTTTTTTGGCGCAGAACTGCCGGGCACTAATGCCCAATTTTTAGGATTGATATTAAAACACATTTATGTTTAAAACCGTTTTAAATATAAAATTATTTTCTTCACTATACACTTAAATGTAACTTTATTCATCGATGTGGTACATTTAATTTCATTTTAAGTTCCCATTGGAAAAAGTTAGCAAGGTGGTCTCAATATTAAACAAATACAACAAAAACAGTCAAAGCAATAGCAGAAAATTGTTTTTTGTGACCAACTTGTTTTTGTATTTTGTAGTGCTACCAAATTTTTATCTGAATTAAATAAGAATTTTTAAACAAATTGTAAACAAATCAATCTATATTTCAATACGACTTAAGTTTATATGAAAATGAACTTTATATAGATTTATATATTTCCTAAAAATTGGGCATAAACCTTTGTTTATTAGCAGGGAAACCATAAATATTCAATTGCATGTTTTTCCTTGTGCGACCAATGAAGGCAGAAATAATATTATTAATACACTTAAAAGAAAAATTAATCCCTTCACACTCAAATCAATCCGAAGCGGTATTAATAGTACGGTGAGTACGGATCTTCTTAAATCAAGTACAGAAAGATTGATTCAAGTATGGATTTTCGATCGCGAAACATTTAACTCATTTTCAATCCCGAATTCGTACTTAAAATATTCCGAAAATGAGATTGATTTAAGTAAAACTAACATTGAAACAATCACAAAATGCGCTTGATGTAAGTCTTATAAAGTTGATTCAATACCGAATTCGTAATTGAAATAAACCAAAAGTGAAATTATAAGGAGAATTTTATTATAATTGATTTCCTTAACTGTTTTACAGAATTTCATTTATAAAAACTTACAGCCAGTCCCACGATGTCACACGTTAACGTTCGCATAGAAAATAACATTTAAAACAAAAACAAATTTAAGAAATTGTTTTTGTTTTAAATGTAATTTTCTATGCGAACGTTAACGTGTGACATCGTGGGATTGGCTGTTAATGTTCATAGATATATAACTGAAAATATAAACTAAATGAGAAGCAAGAGTTCTCAATGTTACTTTTTAAACATGAAAATAATGTGTTTTCATCTTGTTTTGTTGTTTTTGTTGTTTCAACTGTAGTGTACGTATACTTACGTACCAAACTGTAGATTTTATTTGTTAAAATTATTTTATTTTTATTGTTAAGTTAAACGTCAGCACAATTGAATTTATTTTAGTGGCCCCTAGTGCAAAGACACTATATGCAAGCGTCAGCATAATCAACGGATGTTGAACCTTGCTAAATGCGGAAAAAGATTATGCTGATCGATACTTGAACTCTAGTATATAAGCTAGTATAATATGTAAATAAAGACAAACTTTGATTTATAACGTTAATCGGCTATAATCAGCCTTGTTTTATTTCAAAGACTCTTAAAAATTTTCTGGCAGTTCGTTTGAACGCCTAAGTTCAAGCTGGTACCCTACAGCTGTATAAATATACATTGGGCTTTAGGAACTACAATCCTTACGCCATAAACAACTGTAATTAAGAAAGGAAATAGTTTATATGTCCATATAAATATGGAATTATCTATGTTTATAAAAGTCATTAAAATCGGGTTAAAAGTTTGTGAGAGGCAGAAATTTCCCCCTGCCTCCCCTTGTGGTCCTAGTTTTGAAAAGCAGTATAGCTTATGTGTCCATATTGATATTGATCTATCTATGTTTGGAATTTCATTAAAATCGGCTTGAGAGGCAGAAATTGGCCCTATCTCCCCTCGTGGTCCTATTTTTTTAAAAAATGCATACCTTTTGTGTCCGTAAAGATGTGGTTCTATGTATGTTTTAAATGTCATTAAAATCGGTTTGATAGTTTCTGAGAGGAAGAAATTTCCCCCTATCTTCCCTCGTGGTCCTACGATTTGGCCAATTTTCAATAGACTTGGTCCTTGTGCCAATAAGAATCTATGTCTCAAATTTTATCAAATTATCTTAAAAATTGCGACCTGTACTTTGCGCACAAGGTTACATGGACAGCCAGCCAGTCAGCCTGCCAGCCAGCCGGACGGACATTGTTAGTTCGACTCAGAAAGTGATTCTGAGTCGGTCAGTATACTTTAAGGCACAAATGCATAATACCCTCTTCACTATTGTTGTGTGGGGATAAAAATTAGCTTGATTAATTCCACAGAAAACCAACACAAAACCAAATAAATGTTACATTCATATTTTAATTTAATTGTTTGCGCTACTTACAATATGAGGTTTGGTGTAAGAAATCATGATCTAATTTTTCAGACGAAACAACGGTATATCTCGAAAACCAAAGCTTACATAAAGAAAAAAGTTTTAACTTTCTTAAACTAAATTTTATTGCGGAATTTCGGTTTTTTTTAGTTTTTCAATAAGCTAAAGCGTTTTAGAGTTACGCGAACATATGTTGTGCAACGTCCTTAATTTTCGAAATAACGGTATATCTCGAAAGCCAAAGATAACCTAAAAAAACGGCTAGCACCACTGGATTCAGCGACTCCGAATTGGGTTAAAAATCTTTCGTTCATATCATACTAAAATATTAAACAGCAAATAATTTAATCTATCTATACAGTATATAATTTCTTAGTATGTCAGGATGTTTGCATGTATGTCCTATTCTTTCCGCAACTTTCTGAAGCCATCTGATGACATAGGAAGCTAAAATTTGGCACACTTGAAGTACTTTCTCTGCGGAAGATCGTAACGAAGCCATATTTTTGATTTTGGGCTTTTCAACTAGTATAACTATAAAGATCTGATAGAAAATATTTTTTTTTATAATATGGGGAACTTTGGGCCCCACTCGGCACGGCTAGGCACCGTCGTTTTAATTTTTCGATATTCTTTAGTTAGGCTTGAGTTCATCAAATATAATTTTCATTAAATTATTTTCACTGAGGGAAGGAATTTTACAACTTGGAATTTTTATTAAAATTTATTGATAATTTTTCTTGGCTGAGCTGGGATTCGAACCCGGGTTAATCTTTACATGTTTAAAGAATCACCACATTCTATCCTCAGAAGATCTTTGAGTTCTACCCACTGCACCACTGCGGTGCCCGTTAGCCAACAGTCAAACATCAATCTGGTGATTCTTGAAACATGTAAAGATTAACCCGGGTTCGAATCCCAGCTCAGCCAAGAAAAATTATCAATAAATTTTAAAAAATTCCAAGTTGTAAAATTCCTTTCCTCAGTGAAAATAATTTAATGAAAATTAAATTTCATGAACTCAAGCCTTATTAAAGAATATCGAAAATAACATATATTTTTAAAAAAGAAAAATAAGAATTTTTAATAATTAATTTTGAATAATAACTTTTTTGTACACAAAACTTGATATATTAAAAATCCGGAAAATCCCGGGATTAAAAAAAAACTAATCCCGGGATTTCGGGATATATATTTATTAATTTTATATATATTTATTTATTAATATTTTTTTTTTGGGAGATCACGAATTATTAAAACTTATTAATATATAGTAGTTAGCAATTTAGGAAAATAAATTTTCTTTATTTTTAATTAAAGCATTTAAAAGCTCATCAGAGGTTCTATTTCTAATCGTTGTTGATATGTATATTGCCTGCTACCAAAAACGTGCTCTCGCTTTCTACAGACGTTGGTTTTATAGTAAGAAGCGCATCATACAAAGATTTTAAATTTCTTGGCCTGTTGCCCGTGACTTCGTAGACATCAAATTATTTTTTAAGATATTTTTAAGGCTTTTGTATTTTCTTTACATTAATTTTATTAGAATTGGAGATGGTTCATTATCTTGTGTTGGTGCTGGTGTATCGTCTACATTTTCATTTTCTACTTCAAGAAGCATCAGCAATTAAAAATACCGGTGATTTATTGGCGTAGGAAAAATAGTTCGATTTGTTGGAAGTTTTAAGTAATTTTAGTAGAGAATATATTTTTATTACTCGTTCTTGATTTTAACGATGGTAACAAATTAAAATTTCAAAAAATTTAATTTGAAATTCCCGGAAAATATTTCCCGGGAATAATTAAAAAAAAAATGTCCCGGGAATTTTTTCCCGTGTAAAAACTCTACTTTCACGATATCCGCTATGTCATATTAAAAACATAAATTATCTAGTACGTCCAGTATTGTCCATAGGTCCCATATAAATCTTTTATATATGGATATATATTTTTTTTAACAGAATTTTCTGCAGGCGGGTCCCAAATAGGGTACCCACTCGAAAATTTGTTTTGAATAATTTTTTTTTTTTAGTTCTTTTTATAAAAGACTAGCCGTTCCCGCTGGGACCCCCGCCCAGAATGAAATTTCGACAAACTACAAAGAAATATTAAGCCTGTGTGTTTTATTGTGTATAGCTCGATCAAAATCGAAATTGACCATCCGTCCCTTCCTATTCTTAGCCTTGAAACACATATAAGCCCTGTTTGTTTTAACACGCTGATCTATCTATTTAAATTTCATCAAATTGGTTAGATATTTTCGAACTGGCAGTAATTCTCCGTATGCCCCCTTTGAGTCGCTTTTGCATCCGGTCAGGGGACGGGCGAGCGGACAGATAGACTGCAGGCGGAATAAAGGGTGAACAGCGTACTCATCTTAAAATGGACCAATACTAATGAAATTTAAAAAAAGTACCAGTTAAAGAAGAAATAACTACGAAAAAGTTATGTTACAGATTCTGTAGTGTACCTCGTCCACTCAGGACCTGTCATGTTTATTTTTATGTTCATTGGTCCAATATTAACAAAAATAAAAAAACTACCATCTTTAAAGATTCTCATTCACTCAGGACATTGCATGATTAATTTTATGTTTTAAGTCCAATACTAACGGAAATTCAAAAGTCCCTTCATAGAATATTATCACTCAGGAGATTGCATGTTGAATTTTATGTTTCAAGGTCCAATATTAAGGGTTATTAAGAAAAGTCGTAGAACAAAAAACCTACAGTAAGAAATTTAATTTTCCGTATTTCCCCTTTATGGTACTATTTTCCCCCATTTAAGCATCCAAAATTTTAATGTTTTAGTGGAAGCTCATTTAATACGTATGTATATGCCAAAGAATGGAGAAAAATAGTTTGTAAAAAAAATACATACGAATTTCACCTCTTAAACGTTGGAATTTCTTAAAAGTACCAAATTTGTATAAGTATTTTTTAGATAAGTTTTTTTAACGTTTATTGACTTAACAGATAGAGGAAGTGACAAAAAAATACCAAAAATCAGGCTTTACCCGTTTACTTCCTATAAGGGCCGAATTTCAAAAAAGTATCAGACACCTGTAGCTCGTTTCTGTATTTCCCGCATCGTAAAATTTCTTACATGAAGTGTGAAACAAAAAATTCCATCGTTTCTCGATTTGAGAGAAAAAAGTGTTTCTGTATTTGAATGCGAAAACAGACAACACAGATTCTGTTTTAACTAGAATATTTCCAGTAATTAAGTGTCAAATAAAAGCGAAACGTCAACAAAAGAAATAAATATAATAAAAACAGGGCTGCCAGATTTGACGATTTATCGTCATTTTGACGATTTTCTTGTTCCAAAATTAGCAAAATCCCGGTTTGCTGATTTTTTCTAAAAAAAGGGACGATATTATTTAAGCTCAAATTAGACGTGACATAACCATAATGCCACAGCCATAACGGCGAATTTAGAAACCAAAATTTAATTGGTTTGTATGGTATGTTTTTGTCGTTTTGTTAATACAGTTTTGTTATGGTAATGTCACGTCTAATTGGACCTTTAGTCTTTGAAATAAGACAATTTTAAATCTTTTTATATGTTTGGTTACTAGGCATTACAAAAATAGATATCTTTAGAAACAAGGCAGCCTTAATTTTCATAGTTATCCCAATTGTGAAAATTTCGAGGGAAAAGTGTTTACTTTTTATTCCCGTGATTATTTAATACAATTGTTTGTGTTCAAAACATTAAACCATTATCAATTTGCAGTCAACATAGAAAAAAGTTTGAATCAAAATGATTTAAACAAAGCAATTTAAAGTGCTTTATTCGGCTACGGCAAATCTTATATACCCTTCACCATAGCATTAAAGGTGAAAAGGACCAGGTGAAGTAATGAAAAAATATTTTTTTATTTTTGGTTCAATATGATATTTTCTCACGCCTTTGTGTGACTTCTTCAGGGAAAAATAACAACTTAAAATTGTTATCGGATTAAAGAAAATAAATAATTTTATAAAAAAAAAGACCTCAAGCTTAATTAAATAAACATAAATTTAAAAAAATTAAGGTCGAACAATAGACAATTTATATGTATGTATGTATGTATAAAATACCCAACCAGCTAGCATTTGGGTGATTATTTTTTGTAAAAAATCACCGAAGAATCTTTTCAGATATGTTTTGATGATTAAAAACGGATTTATCACTTGAATTTTTGTTTTTGCCAAATAAAAAAAAGTTTGGATAAAAAAGAAGCCCAAAAATTATGGACAATTTATGAGCAAATTGTTTCTTTTCTTCTTTTTTTCGATCAAAATAAAGCTGGTTTAAATCAGATTTTATCGGAGAAAAATTTAAAAACATGGCAATGAAAAAATGATATGATATATAATTAAAAACTTTAATTTAAAAGATTTTGTTATTCGTGCTTAATTCTAAATTTTTATTATTGATAAAAAACACTGAAATTTATTCTTGATGGAAAAAGCTATTCCTATGCGCATTTCACTGGTTGCTTAGGCCAGATCATCAAAGATATTAAACCAAATAAAACTGTTAAACGTATAAGAATTATAAGCAACAGTTCTACTTGTAACAATATCAAAGTTTAAACAAAAGTATCAACAATAAACAGTGAGTTTATCTCAACTTACATTTCCCGCTACAATTGATTGGAATTCTCCCAACATTAATTGTAGTTGTAAGTAGATTAAGAAAAACAAAAATCAAAAACTATATAATTTACGATTGAAAAATGAGACGAAAACGATTCAATAATGATTATAAAAACTAACATTAAAAGGATTAAAAATTGTATCACATATGATTCTTTCAGGTGATTCATCTGTAAAGTACCATTTTCTCACAACGAGAGTTTGATTTATGATTGAAAAATGAGCACACATACGGGTATTTTGCTCGTGAAGCTGATTCCTAAATGATTAGATTATGATACAAAATGCTAGCTGGGCATGAACATTAACTATGCTTTTGTTTGATCATGTTTAAAAAAAAACGAACAAAATTTGTTTAAAATTAATTTTAATTATTTTAAACAAAAAAGACGATCTTATTACTTTTTTTCAGGAATTTGACGTTTTACAATTTTATTCAGCACTGAATAAAACCAAAACAAGGAAAGGCTAAAAAAAAATTTTAAATACCAATATATAACAATTGCGTTTTGTTTATTTTCATCATATCAATTATGCATTCATCATTTAAATTCCTTCTATTTTTTATTTATTTAAAAAAAAATTGTATATAAACATTAGGGTGTCCCAATTTTTTTTTTTTTTGTAAGAGGCTCAAGCATAATTTGAAAGCTTATAGGGTAAAGTATTTTTGATTTTTTTTGTAGAATTTTCGGAATAGGTCGCGCAAATGGAGTTTCCATAAAAAAACGGAGTTTTCGGCCATTTATTTAACTTTACTCATAACTTGGTTAATACCACGAGATTATTCACTTTTGAGGAAATAGTTTTAAAGAAAAGTATCCAAGCTTTATTCCTGTGTGAAAAAATTATAAGTTTTGGTGATGAGTGTACTCATTTAGATACCCTTAATTACAATTTTTCGTAATTTTTTAACAAATTCCGTAAATAACGGTTTATTACTTTTCAAATTTATATGAAAGGTATTAAAACTAGGGACGCGATTTTGAAAACCGATAAGTTCTAAACAATTAAGAAAAACAAAAATGGAATTTTGTCCTACAGTTTCCGAGTTACACTACTTTTATAGTTTGTACCTTAAAAATGGTGATACTTTTTTCGTTATTTTCGTTATTATTGTATATTTCCATAAATTTTTATATTTAGGTTTTAACTGCCATTAACTTCTGACATTTATTGATCTGAATCGTTACACGCTGTCATTTTCACTTTCTATTTTATGTGTGCTCCAGGGGCTATCAATCGGGCTCGCTGAATGATGAAAATTATCTATTCTTTGAAAATATGCATTTTCCGAAACCAGTTGCAATCTTATATAGACAAATCAACAGTTGATGCCTTGCTTGAATTAAGTTCATTTATTTTAAGAATATGTATCAAATATTGGTACCGTATCCTCTCAATGATCTGAGCCTATTAAAGGAATTGGATAGTTATAAAATTATTAATAAAGCCGTTAAAAAAGCCTCGCTTAAAACTATTCTAGGTCATCAGTGGTACTTAACTCCGAAATTGGCTGCCTAAGCGTTTTTTGATGAACGTATCGACACCAAAACTTTGAACTTAATGACAAAAAAACTTGCAGATACTCCATGGAGCGATTACGAAGTAGAAAATGTAACTTTAACAGAAGAAAAATCTAGAAATATTCTTTATTTCAACAATTTATTTCAAAAGCCAGTCTAACATTTTTTGAAGTTTGCAATATTTCAATCGATTTTTTAAAAATAGATCCAGAGAATTGGAAAGCTAACAAGTAATTTCAAGAGGCAAAGAAAAAAGTTCAACAATTACAAGTGGTAAATGATGTGGTAGAACGAGGTGTGGCTTTGGCTAATACTTATATTAATGTCACAACTTCTGAAACTGATTACCAGAACTTGTTGCAAGGTATAGAACTACATCGCAAGAACCTCAATAAATGATTTTTCACAGAGCTGGCAAACAGCTTATAATAACATATACTGGGTATAAAGATAAAAACGGGTATAACTCAGGAATGGTAGGAACAAATTTAAAAATTGTTTATTCGTAATAATTAGAATTAATTTGTCTTTCAAACTGCATCATTAGTTTTAATACCTTTCATATAAATTTGAAAAGTAATAAACCGTTATTTACAGAATTTGTTAAGAAATTACGAAAAATTGTAATTAAGGGTATCTAAATGAGTACACTCATCACCAAAACTTATAATTTTTTCACACAGGAATAAAGCTTGGATACTTTTCTTTAAAACTGTTTCCTCAAAAGTGAAGAAACTCGTGGTATTAACCAAGTTATGAGTAAAGTTAAATAAATGGCCGAAAACTCCGTTTTTTTATGAAAACTCCATTTGCGCGACCTCTAAACCTATTCCGAAAATTCTAAAAAAAAATCAAAAATACTTCACCCTATAAGCTTTTAAATTTTAGTTGAGCACCTATGAAAATCACAAAAAAAATTTGGGACACCCTAATAAACATATTTTAAATTTAAAATATCTACATTTTATTTTTCTCGCACCAATTTAAAATGTGATTTATTTTGACAGTTCTTGTAAGAAACTTTTCGCAAAATATTGTTACAGAAACACTTTTTCTCACATCCTTCCAATAATTGCTGGAAAATTATTTAAATGACAGATAATTTTCGCAAAAAAAGATACAGGAACACTTGTGCGAGAAAAACCATTTTTTGTTTCATTTCACACGATTTTTTTTGCAATTCACACGTTTCATGCGAAAAGTTTTACGATGTGAGAAATACAGAAACGGGCTACTGTTCGCTTGTATTTCTAAAGAACAAAGATAAGTTAGTATCTCTTTTAAATTTGGATATATGAGTGAGGTTAGAAATATAAGGCTTAGCGCCCCCGGACACTTGCAAAAAAGCACAAGTGCAAAAATATAACAACAACCACACAGACAAATAGTTGTGCGTAAATAATTGTCTTTGTGGTTGTTGTTATGTTTTTGCACTTTTGCTTTTTTGCAAGGGTGCAACTTGTGACGTGAATACCCTTAATACTTATTAACCTGTTGGTGCAGAATTATAAGATAAATTAATGTTGTCAACTCGTCTCATTAAGCCATGTCGTATTGAATTACATTGCAAATACCCAGGAAAAACTTTTTAATTATTAGTAATAGGTGGAAGTTACTTCATACATTACCTGGTAAGTAGTTGTCATTACATTTCGATGGTTTTCTTCCGCAACCACGTAACTCGATTTTTTGTTTTAACAGGAAAAGTCTGAATATCAGTAAATACCGCCTTTCAATTTTGCAATATTTTTGTTTGGCGGATTATCGGAATTTTTCCTAATTCTTGGATTATAAAAGAATGTAAATCAAAAAGTTTCAAATATTTGATATAAAAAAAAAGTATTTTGTCTCTTCTGAAAAGAAGTTGTTAACTACTTATTAGGTCTATTAACTAGTGATTTTTTGGCTTCTGGGAAGTAAGTACTTACAATTCAGCTTGCAAGTAGTTAAATAATATCTAGATATTTTTGACTTCTAGTAAGTGTAATGTAAGTACTGAATTCTGTGGCCACCTCGAACAAAAATAAGTAGTTATACAGTCGAAAAATAAGTAGTGTTTATTTTCTCCAACATTACTTGCTAACTTACCAGGTAAGTAAAGTTTTTGCTTGGTAAGTAAATAATCTAACAAAATATGAAAAAAATAATGTGGTCTGGGATATCGTAGGGTCCAGCTTGACCGACTATAGCTTCTTATTTGCTTTAAAATTGATTATGAGGTTGCAGTAAACGTTCGCCGTTACCTTTTAGAAGAATTCCGAATATTGTTTCCAATAAACCTACTTTTTGCTTTGGGCTTTCATTGACGAAGTTTGCATTAAACAAATAAGCTTACACATGTAAATATTGTAGTTACTGTGTAGCCCACTACTGGTTGGAGGCAAAAAAAAATGTTGCACTTATTCCCCTTAGCTTCACATATCCAAATTTATTTTTTCTTATAAAAGTTTCTCAAAGTAGGTTGTGTTAGTTTTACCGTATTTACTTAAAAGAGCAGTAAAACAAATTTAAATATATTTTCTTTGGATTAAACATTTTTATTTAAGCTTAATATTAAATTGTATTTCTATAATTTTTTATACCCAATGCATCTTTTATTAAAGCTAATGTTTTACCAAATATCCGTTGATGTCAATTTATAGCACGAAATGTTTGCCAACAAGTATCTCACGATTTATTTAATTTGAATCCGTTTTTAGTATCATTAAATATTCCACAATTGTATTAATTTAGTATGAAAACTAGGTTATAAATATGTATACAAAAATTAAATAAGCATTTATAATAGAATCACTTTACACAGAATTTGTAAGTTAAATGCATATTTTAACTATTATAAAGTAAGTAAGAATTCCTAACTGCGAAAAAGAATTTTAATACTTAAAAAAAATAGTGAACATTATTATCTCCGGATCTTGTTTCGGGAAAAAACGATTCGTTTATTTTACGTTTGCATAATGATTCAACCTCTAATTACACTGGACAATTAAAATTTTATTACAAGAAAAATGCGTTCCAATTTCTAGTTTGCGTGTTACAGCTTTCAACAGCAAAATTCAATGTTAACTGCTTTCAGAATAGCGATTGTGTTTCGTGTTTGATGAGTAAAGTAATTCCTATAGAATGTCAAGAATTTTTGTTGTCAAGTACTGTTACATTAGTGTTGAAATTACTTTTAAACTTTATGAAAGAATTTATCACCATAAGTAGAAAATTTATTGAAAGAAATTTATGAAAGCTATTTTGATCTTTCTGTCGGTCTAGAAGGTGGGTTCCTTACATCTGTTGGATAACATGCAGGTGGCTTCTTACAGAATGGGCCAAAAAACAGGTCGAGGTCTTTTGGAACTCCGATGATTTCAATGAAACCCACTTCTATTAGGATTGCAACTTGGGTGTACAAAATGCTGTTGTTTTGTTTGTATATGAGATATTAGAGTTAGAAACCCCCATTCTTTTAAGAAGATCACTTACTTCAAGAAAAAAACATGTAAAACATGCTTCATTTGTACAACCTGAAGATATAACTGAATTACCTCTTCATACAACAATTGGCCTAATAATTAACTTTATAAAAGCGATGAAAGCTTAAAAAAAAAAATAGACGAATTTCGATATATTTTTAATGAATCTGGAGTAGATATTATATGTATGTGTCTCTGAAACTTGGTTTCGTACTGATGTGGACGATAACAGTTGCAAGCTTAATGGATATAGACTTTTTCGGTCAGATAGATCTACGAATGCTGGCGGAGTGGCAATCTATGTTAAATCATCTATTGCAAGTAAACTTAAGCTAAGAGTTTCGGATGATAATGGGCCCTCCTTTAATACTCAAATGACGGAATATTTATTTCTTGAAATATCACACAATAATCAAAAATTACTTCTGGGTACAGTATATAGACCAAACAATAGAATTAATATCACACTGTTGTTAGAAAAATTATCAACACTCAGTCTTAATTACACTAATATAGTCATAACCGGTGATTTCAACTCTAACATAATAGTTGATAAATCTTTGAAGGGCGAAATGAATGCAATCGGATTGACTTTGATAAATAATACAACACCAACACATTTTACAACAACCGCAAGCACTCTACTTAACTTATGTTTTACTGATAAACTTTCCCGTATACTCTTGTACGACCAGCTTTCTGCTTCTGTATTCTCCAAACATGATCTAATCTTTGTTTCTTATGATTTTCAAAAAGCTGCTCAAGAAGAAACTATCACCTTTAGAGATTTTAAAAATATTGATATTGAATCGCTGGCAAGTGAACTGACAACAATTCCTTGGAGCCAGTCATTTCAAATGCCATCTTGTGATGAATAGGTTATATTCTTGACTAATAACATACAATTCTTATATGAAAAATATATTCCGGTTAAAACTAAGAAGCTAAAAACTGACAACCCCTGGTTTTCAAGCGATTTTAAAACCGCGATTGATAAAAGAAATATAGCATATGAAAGGTGGAAAAGATTTAGAACCAGTGAACTTTACAATATTTTCAAGATCAGCAGAAGAAATGTAAGCATAAAGATCAGAGCTGCAAAATGTAAATACTATAAAGAAAGATTTCAACCAGTCACTAGCTCAAAGAGGAAATGGAAGGAAATCCGCTCAATAGGCATTGGTAAAAATTATATACATGATGGGAGCAAAATTGACGTAAACCAAGTAAATACTGAATTTTCAAGTATACCAATGCCTGATGCTAATCTTACATACTATGCCTCTACTAATGCCTTCTGTACTAGTACTACAAATTATGAACACCAGGTTAGATTTGAGTTTACGAATACCACCCAGGAAGTGGAAGTGAAGTCCATTTTTGATGTAAAGTCAGATTCGGTTGGTAATGATGGTATCCATCCTAAATTTATTAAACTAATAATTCCATATATACTCCCACAATTAACACACTTGATGAATACAATAATAACAACGTCAACTTTCCCATTATTGTGGAATCAGGCAAAAATTAAACCTATTCAAAAGGACGATAAAAGTTATAGACCTATCGCAATACTACCGTATTTGTCAAAAATTTTTGAAAGACTAGTCAATGGGCAAATGACAAAACACTTATATAAAAAACCAATACTATCTGATTGGCAATCTGGTTTCAGACCCAAACATAGCTGTATATCTACATTAATCGACGCTTGTGAGGAACTACGATCAAAGATGGATGATAACATGATATCATTTCTAAACTTACTTGATCACTTAAAGGCATTTGATACTGTCGAACACACTTTACTCTGCCAAAAATTAAAACACATGTGCCATTTCTCAAACACTGCTGTTAAATTAATTTCGTCATATCTTTATAACAGAACTCAATTTGTATGCTCAGGTTCTGAAGGCTCAATTCTGGGACCTCTTCTATATTCAATTTATTTCAACGACCTACCGTCTAGAGTCAGCTATTGTGGAATTCACATGTACGCTGATGATGTACAGCTTTACATTAGCTGTTCGCCATCTAGTATCAATGAATGCAACGAAAAGTTAAACCATGATCTTGATAAAGTTTATAGAAGGCCCTTAATAAATGGTCTTTGCTTAAACGCAAAAAAATCCAAGGCAATATTGATAAGCAAAAGCAGCTATGTACACTCAAATCTACCACCAATACCCGTTGGGCAATCCGTAATTGACATAGTTGTTACTGCAAAAAACCTTGGAATTGTAATTAATAATAAACTAACCTGGTCAAGTCACGTAAACTTCATTTGTGGAAAAACTTACTCCATGCTAAGAAATCTTTGGACCACGCAATATTTCACTCCATTTAATATACGCATGCTTCTTGCCAGGACATTTTTACTGCCGACACTTCTTTATGGTTGCGAAATTTTTTCTAGCTGCAATTTACTATGCCAGACTAAGCTCAAAGTTACATTTAATAATGTTGCAAGATATATTTATGGTA
Organism: Pollenia angustigena; assembly: GCA_930367215.1. Classification (NCBI taxonomy): domain Eukaryota; kingdom Metazoa; phylum Arthropoda; class Insecta; order Diptera; family Polleniidae; genus Pollenia; species Pollenia angustigena. Next base: position 168,600,687 of record OV884059.1, on the reverse strand, counting down.
GAACTAGATGGTAGAATATCACAGTTTTCTTACCAAATCTTTAATGTACCTTTTGAAAACCTACTAAAATGCCGCACTCTACTATTTTTGCACCAAATTATTTATAGTAAACAACCTGCGTATCTACACAAAAGAATAACGTTTTCAAGATCCAATAGAGGATACAAAATAAACTCCATTCGATAATGCCATTCGTCTCTGGAATGAACTCCCATCTAATATACAAGTCCTAGGCAATGCTAAGCACTTTAACATTGCAATACTTTCTCATTTTGCTTAAAATTTTGTAACTTATATTAAAATTTTTGTCTACTTTTACTTATTATTAATATCAATAATTTCTCTAATCTCTAAGTAACTTCAAATAAATCTGCCATTGTATCAGCAGTACTATTATATAAGATCGAAAGTCTTGTTGTACTGTAATTTTTCTAATTAAATAAATAAATAAATAAAATCCTAATGGTGCTGGATTTTTGTATCTTCAAGAAGAAAATTTCCCAAAATCACTGAAGACATGATTTTCGAAAATAGTGGTTTATTCGGCTATGCCGAATCTTATATACGCTTCACCATGGTGCAATAAGAACAGAAATTTATATAAAAACCGCCCTTCAGATATAAATAATTCTATAATTTATATCTGAAGCACATTTTTTCGGATGTTGTGTATTGATAACCAAGATGCTTGTACCTAATTTCGAAACTTTGGCTTTTGCCGTTCTCCAGATATAAAGGAAAAAGAGAAGGACATCGTTAAATTTACTGCGCTAAGAACGTATGTATTTGCTATGGGTGAACAAAGCAAAAATATTCGAGATATTAAAATAAAAATAAAATAAAAAAGCGACTTATACAAGCAACATGGGATTTTGATTTTTTGCTCATATATCAGCCATTTATTCACTGATCTGGCTGAATTTAATAGCAAAATTTAACGGAGCAGATGTGACAGAAATTTATAACAACGATGTCCCTATCCTATCTTGGGTCTTCGAAAAATCCCTTTAAACAGAGAGACGGTCAGACAAACATCGTTTAATCTCGCAGTTTTAGATTCAATTAAAAAAATCAACGCAAATTAACTTGGAAAGCACCTATCAAGTGATTATAAAGATGTTGTCCAGGAACTTTTGGCTAACTATTAGAATATGTTCCTGAAAAACATTTATTTTTCCTCATTCACACATTTGAAGTTCTTTGTCCTTTTAAAATAAGCACGGTGAAGATTCCACAATTTTATCATTAAAAACGACACCAGGTAAGATGGAATAAAAATGTGCTGGTGGATTACTATTGGGGTCACAACAGGATGTTGCTGAAGCAAAGTACAAGAGAAAATCATAAAAACGAGGGGTTACCGTGTATTTCGATTCGAAAGAAATAAATTACGAGCTCGAACAATTTGTACTGTGTATTACGATTTTCGTACTTTTTATTTTGAATGAGAGGAAGTTGTTTATATCTTATTGAAAACAAAAAGTCCCTTTCGAAACAGCAACTTTCTATTACGAACAATTAAAATCCCTTTCGAAACTCTGTATTAAGAAAACACGCGTCAGTTATGTAAAAAGCTTTAGGAAATTGCTATTTTGTTAGTGAAGAAGTGCAAAAAATAAAGTTCAAGATAAATAAAAGTGTAAAACAAACAATTTAAACCTAAATGTTTACTAATGTTATTATTGAAAATGTTTTAATATTTGTGGTCTTGAAACTTAAAAAAAATTTCTTGTACCAATTAAAATCAGTATTATGTAAATGTTGACTTTTTTTTGGATTATCAAAACTACAGGGAAATACAATACAAACTTTATTAAAAAACCACAATTATAATATTTTTCACACATTGAGTAGTATTTAATATTTGTTTTGGGATATTTTCGTCCATTTAATTATTTTAATAGCAGTGCTACCAACTTTTAATCAAATTTCCCAGTTGTTTATAAATACAACTCTGTCATTCATCGTTTTGAACGAGTTATGCACTACGGTTTAACTTTCAAATCGGAAATTTCTTTAAAATAATTTTATTTTTAGAATCGAAATATCAATTGCCCTTTTATGTTATAACTTTGATAATAATCGTATTTTTGTTAAGAAATTAAAATGTTTTTTAAAAAATCCTATTACAATAAGACTAGCAATTCTGCAGTTCTTCATCGTTTTCTGAAACTAATCAGTAAGAAATCTTTTGGTATACGGGAAAAATTAGTTTTTGTCGACCAGTGATATTACATTTAAAATCTTATATCACGCTTAAAGAATAAACTCATACCGTCCACCAAATATTAACAATTTCGCTTGATAAAACACAACTTCTGCAAGAAACACTACAACCGCTAAACAATTTAAAACACCATAGATCATAAAAATGCCCTCTAAATCACCCACCTGAATAGGCTTAAAAACATTAATCCGTATTCTGTCTAAAAATCCTGTATCTAAACTTTCCTGAGCCCAAAAATTTATAAGACCCATGCTTCGTAGATTCATAAACAATTCGTTAAAACGCGTTATCAAAAAGGAATGTTTTGAAAAGAACATTGTTATGTGTTGAGTGAAAATATTTTCTGGCAAAACATAAAATACACCTCTTTTATGTTCCTTTATAGCGTGATAAGTTAAAAAATCCTTAGGAGCAACTGCCGCCAAGCAACGCAATTGCCTATCATATTCCACGAAGAAGAACGAACTTTGTTCGGAAGTATTTTTAATTTTAATAACATCGATAAAACCCTGTTCTATACGTGGCACCGTGCAAACGGAGTCATAAGTTGACTCGGTCATAACCAAAATACATCCCCGATTAATGAGCTCAGTTAGGGTCTTGGGAGGTTCATGATATAAATTTAACTTGAGTAATTGGAATAAGAGTGATTGATATGCCGTACGCATTAAGAGACCATAAAAATGCCAAAAAATAGTTATAAAACGTTCTATATTTGCTTCTGGAATTTGAGTCATAGACTGGCCCAAAAATATGTTGATTATACTAGTTATCGGAGTTTGTATACGTGGATATCCAATGTCTTTTCGTATTGCAGTGGATCTACCATTAAAATGATTAATAGCAAATGCTAAAAGTAGACCAAACAGAATACTTATAAATATGCAAATCCATGTGATCTTATCAAATGGATAAAACAATATCTCCAATGATGTATAAAGTTGCGATGTTGTCAGGATACCGTAAACCTGATAAGTTTGATAGTAAGGTAGTGCAGCAGTCAGGAGTTCCGAGCGTTCCAAAGTGTAACGAAATGAGCCCAAACTGAGATCGGCCGTATGATCGTGAAGCTAGGAAAGAATAGTGTTAAGTTATATAAGAATGAATTTAATTTTTTCTCCCAAAAGGCACGCCTTGGGAATATCTATTAGTTATTTAAAATTTTTTCCAATTCACAAGCTCGTATTAATTGTTGTAGTTGAAGACTAATTACACTGGTCGGCAAAAAAACATCGAGAGCAAAAACGTTATTATGTTATTTATATTGACTTAAGCGTGCTGAATCCAAATTTGTTCAGACATTGATTTTATCACGTTTAGTTTTGTATGAATTTTTGAAAACATAAGTATATTTTGGGCATAATATTAGACAAGCCCTTAAAAAAAAACTAGACGTGATAGAAAAATGTGAAAACCGTTTGGAATTAAGCGGTTAAAAGTCTTTATTTTTAAATGGAGGTCCAACCATAATGCACAATATCAATTGTGAGTCACGCCTAAACGTCAAGTTTTTTGCCAAACTTAATTTGACAATTTATTTGCTCAGTGTTTGGCAAATTCAACCACGGAGAGGTTCATAATTGAGCAGAGCGTTAAGATTGTTGAAACCTTATAAAAATAAATGGACGTTAAAATAAATTAATTTTGTACACGACGTGATTTTTTGGCCACCACAGTGAATTCGTTAACAAGCACAATTGCCGCATTTAGGAAAATAGAATCCACGAGTGATTGTAGAAAAGCCGGTGCACCCACAAAGACTGACTGTTTGGTGCGGGTTTTGGGCTGGCAGCGTATTGGAGCAGTACATCTTTGAAAATGAAGTAGTACTTCTACCGAAAATTGTGTTTGCTACCGCGATATTATAGCGGACTTCTTGTTGCCAGAAGGTGAGGTTATGGACTTGGACAATTTGTAGTTTCAACAGAATGGTGCCACTAGCCACATAGCCTTATTTAATGGCCGTGCTATTGAGATGATCGTGGCGACGTTAATTGACAGTCACGATCATGTGATTTGACTGCGTTGACTGCTTTTTTTTTGGGATATTTAAAAGTGTTCGTGAATAAGCCAAGAACAATTCAAGAGCTAAAGGATGATATATGTAGTTCGGCCCAATAAAGACATTGAACCTCGATTATGTCTCAGAGTCATTGATATATGGACCATCGGCATTTGGCCCATATTTTGTTTCACACATTTTTGTCATAAATTCTCCTTTATTAATAAAAAAATATGAAGATAATTCTCTGAAAACTTTTTGTATTATTTACAATTGACATCGTACATGTTGGTTAGGCAACCCTTTATATTTATTTAAAATGTTTTTCGGTATTATATTTTTGTTGGTGGAAATTTATATACAAAAGTGTGTTCTAATTATACGATTTATGGCCCATTTTACTAAATTCAGTTAAAATTAAAGGCTAAAGCAATTGTGCGAATACATGTGATTCATATGTGTCGAACTATATTGAACTTAAGAAAACTTTTTGTTAAATTTAATAAAACTTTTATTTGCTTAAGCGACCCAGATTTTTGATTATCTTTTTGTTTTTTTTTTTTTTTTAATAGATTTGGAGTCTTTTTGTTAATTTTTTACAGTAGCTTAAGCAAGCTAATGCATATTATAGTTGGGCCTTAACTATTACTAGAACTGCTAGTTAACAATTGACATTTGCGGCCAATTTCACCAAGTTCAGTTATAATTAACTACCAGTTATAACTGTCAAAACGTACTGGTAAGTGGAAGTTAAAGTAATAGTTAGTTTTAAATGAACTTGGTGAAAAAGGCCGTTAAAGTGATAGGCCTGGGAACGTTTGATTGGTTTGGTGAATTTTTAAAAATCTTTTTAGAATGTGAAAACTAACACAGCAAATTTTATTCTTTTTAATGATTTTTATATGTTTGATAAATTTTTTTAATGATTTTTATATGTTTAATTCATTTTGATATATTTGTTAAGTTATATAAATTTAAATTGCTTATCAATTAATATTTATAACAATTTCTACTCAAATTAAACTCCCACTCCTGGCTTTAATTCATGGCATCGAATAATAAGAATGCCATCTTTAAAAAAAAAGAAGAAATAAATAAAAACCAAGTGTGAAGTACAAAATTATAACATAAATTTTGATATAAATAAAAAAAATCTTTAAATGGAAGCAAATTTTTTGAAAATGGGGTGTGAATATTTGGTTAATCGAAATTTGCGGATCTTTTCCATTTTTGACATTTAGAAATGAGATAACGTAACGAAACAACCAAATTTTTCTATTCACAAATGCAAAGACGAAAATTATATTTTATTTTAAAACGATAAGTCAAACGACAGAGCTTGTGAATTGGACAATTACGATAAACTTTTCGACCCCTTCGCGCAAAATTATCGTATATGCCAATTTTTTTGAAATTGAGTTTTTGATGCAATCTTGTTCTACATTCAAAGAGACGTCACCTGACAAAATATTGTAGGCGAATTCCACTTCGTTATTTAAAAATTTAATGTATATTTTAATTTTGATATTGCAAGCGAAAGCAGAGAGAATTAAAAAAATGGCTGTCCTGTAAATGTTGGTTTCTGTAAAATACGATAATTTCGCGCAAAGGGGTCGATATATTAATTTACATTACAATTATGTGTGTCTCTAAATTTTCTAGAGTGCCGAACACAACCACGATTGTGTTGTGTTTTAATATTTGGTTGCGTACACCGACATGTGTAGTTCCCGTATTGTAAGATCGAAACACAGTTTTAGCTAAGGTCGTATGTGTTTACGGCAAAAAAAATTACATATACGATAGAGGGGTTTGATACTTTAAGGTAGTGTACGTGTAAAAAAATTGTACATGTTCGGCAGACATATTTGAAAAATATAAAAAAAAAAATATGTTACCATTATTTTAAAACAGATTTAATTTGAAAAGCAGAACATTACTTCCGAAACGAAAATATGTATTTCGTTAAATATCTCAATTAGCAGGTCGCAAGTGGTCAAGTTTTATATACCATTGTATGCTGTTTCAAAAACTCTTTTTAATGATACCTAATTTTATTTATGTCGTCTTGGAGCAAAGTAAAAAAAAATTCGAAAAACTGAAAAAAAACCTTCTTTGAAAATGGTCTAGCTCACGGATGGTCAACGCTAGAACAAAAATATTTTGGGAATCATCATAAAATAAATCAAGCTTTATTTTCAGAGGGGTAACAAAAACACTTTTTTCAGCTCCATACAAGGTGAGTCGGTATAATATACCTACATTTGTATTTTCAAATCAAATGCAAATCAAACATACCCCAAATCTCATATGTATATGAATCAAATTTTAATTGAAAATACTTTTTTCCTCTTTTGAACGGATGTTAAAAATCGAACGCAAAATTTTTTTCTAATTTGGACAGGACAGCGTCTGTTGGGTCAGCTAGTAATAAATACATATGAACGTATTTTAAATTCTGCTATTTGTATTTAATGTATATGTAAAAAATATAATCAGCATTTGTTTGTTCTTAATTAATCCCAAACTACAAAAATATAGCAGGTTAAAATAATGCGTCTGTTTTTCGCATGATTATCGGTAACGTATGTCAAAATAAAATTATCTTATCAGGCTTAAAAAAAAAGACTCGTTATCTACAACAAAAAATAATTTTTTTTTAAGAATAAACAATTAAAAGAAAGAATCTGGAGAAAAATTAACAGACCAACTAAAACAAAAACTTATTTGCCAAAAATCTTCTTGCTATTTTAATTTGTATGTGGCAAACCGAAAAAACGTGGAGGCAACGCATTACAAGATTTTGACAAAGCTTAGTGAAAAATAAAAATTTCAAAATATATGTTTACGCATAGCACAATAAGTACCAGTGCCCATGTTCTTTAACTCTCGCGTCGATAAACCTTTCGATTGAAATATGTGAAATGAAACAAAAAATGTATATTGAAACAAACAGCTGTTGTTCTCACTAAACTGTGTATGTTACTTATTTGGCGAGTACTAGCTGTCACGTAGGGAAATTACTCGCCAATTTACAGAAAAAGTGTGCCTGCCAAATAAGCTCACGAATAAAAACGGGGCGAGAAAAAATTTTAACACTAAAAACAATTGAAAATGCATAATACAAAGAATGATAATAATATTTCATTCGTATATTCGTAAAATATACGAATGTTTTCAAAGCTCGTTTGGCTAACAACAAACATTAAAGTCGCACTTTACATTATTTGGTACAGCCGTCGGTTGTATTTTCACCGCCGTCGTTGACAAAATTTCAATTTTAGAAAATTTTGGTCGCCGTCAACGATATGTGTGTCTGGCGTTCTGAACGTGTGCAATGTCGCATCGGCTTCGAGTGCAACGTTATGACATTTATAACGTAACGACGTAATCTCTTTTGATAGTTTTCTACATGATTTACAGACACACTTTTTTCTCACTTTTCGAGAAACGATGGACTATTTTATTTCACATCTTTTCTATGCGAGAAGTTCTCACTATAGTTAAAGAACATGGCTACAGGTATGTGCATTATGGATAGCTACCATTGTTTACCCATGTAATGTCAAATTAATTTATTTGATTTTTGACGCTTGTTTTAATTTTTTTTTCCTTATTTTCTTTTGTTTGACGTTATATGGGTTTTAAAATTGAGAACTCAATTTCTAATGACTATACCTTGTAAATACTCTACCATGATTTTTACGTATTATTTTGTTTTTATTTTTTTTTTTTTATAACAGAAATAAATGTTTTCTGTTGCTTTCCTAGAGGTTTTTTTTTTTTTTTTTTTTTTTTTTTTTTTAATTCCCTATGCTAATCCCCGCGAAGCTTGACGCTTGTCTGCAGGAAAGAAACCAGAGTCTCTGGCGGGAATCGAACCCGCAACCCCGGGGTTGATAGACTAGCTCACTACTAGCACAGAGTATACAGAGGCGTCACGAGACAGAAAATATTGTGTTTTTTTCTGTCTTTTTCTTCGAAAGCTGCCCTTTTTGCGTTTTTTGTTTTGATTATGCAATTTCTGTAGATAGTAGCGGCCTGTTTTCACATTGTCACTTCACTAACAAAAAACGTTTTTCTTTCTCTTTCTTCGAAAGCTGCCCTCGCAAATGATTTAGGCATTTTTCATACGTCACTTTTTTCATCTCTGTATATTTTGTGCTACTAGCTAGCCTACCTTAACATTAAACTAAGGCGAATTCATAAAGGTGATATTTTCGAGTCAACTGCTTATTGTTAATTTTTTGTGTGTAAACTAAATGTTTACTACATTTTGTGACAAAAATAAGTTAAAATTTAAAATTCAATAAAAATCTACAAAAATACTCGAAAAAAAACTTTTTTAATTTTATAAAACAAAAAAAGTGAACATAAGATATAAACACAAGGATTTAAAATGGCGAAAAAAAAATTTTACCTTCTAAATTATAAACAAAAAAAATCCCTTTTTTATTTTCAACAATTTTGACATTCACTCTAGCTTTTTAAAAAACATAATAAAAAAGTAAGTGCTAGCATAACTCAATCTCATTATGAGGTCACCCGTATGAATTCACCTTGCATAAAACATAATTCGGCTACTTTTTTGTCAATCTAGCGATTTTATCACTATTTATATATTTATCTAGTGCGCTTTTTAACAAGATAAGTTAAAATTACCGCTCATTGTACAAGGTTGCCGCTCTTATTTAGATATGCCAATTCGGCGTAAACGGTAGGAGGCACAAAACCCAAAGCTCTCTAGGTTGGCCTATAAGAAACAACTGCAAATGTATAAAAAACAATTATGAAAAGTTTTCTAAACAAACTCTTTATACAAAAATAGCGTTATGAAAAAATTTTTCTATTTGAACAAGTGATTTTTTGAAAAGCCATTAGTGTAAAACTGCCTTTTTACTGCCCTGTTTTTCAGAAACTAATCCCTGTGAATCGTTGTTCACGCCTAATTATAACTTTATTAATAAGAGTATTTTTCTTCTTACCATTTTTAAAGCACCTGTTATAGTACCATTTTCCAAAACCTTTCCTCTCTGTTCATCATTTGGTGGCTCCATGAGACTTAAAGAAAAATTCAACTTATTCGCCAAAACTTTTAATAGCTTCGCCTCGAAATAATCAATTTCATAAAAACCTTCCCCAGTTCTCAAATAACTTAAATATGGTGGGGTATTCCAGACAGCTACATTAAGGGGACACCCTTTTAAATCGGTTATCTTTTGAGGAAATATAGTAAGGTCAATAGGTTTTGACCAAGTCAAAGAATAAGCATTGATTTGTTTAACCAAAGGCATTTTGCAAGTAAAATAATTGTCAAAAGGAAAGTAAGTAAAAATATCCACTACCAAATTCTTGTTAACTTGCATTAGCGATACATTTATAATTGTATTTTGCCAAAAATAAGCGAATATTTCATTCAGCAGATGAAATGCATCGGCAAATCTTGAAGCATGCATTACATAAACCAAATAACGTTCCTGTACGTCATAATGTCTGGTAAAATTGGCCGGATCTAATTGCCTGCGAAAATAAAAAAAAACAGCAACATATTGATTTTTTTTTTAATTCGCAATTAGTTTACCTCAATGACTCTAAGCTATCCACTACAATTAGATTGAATTTGCGATTAAATGACCGTTCACGTACCTTAGAACTCTTACTCTCGATTTCCACTTTTATCATAGATAAACCAAGTAAAACATTATTTAAAAAATCTTTCAAATGCCATTTTAAATACAGTTCTTGTACATTTGTGCTTACAATAAAACTATTTGTATGTGGCACAAAATATTCACGTATTACACTGCAACAAGCGGCAATTGAATTTTGCAAGGATAATGGCATATCCGAGTCAATGGCATTTAACATAATTGATAAATTATGATATTTTAGTTGCTGGTCCTTCTCCTGTTGCTGCTGCTGCTGTTCACAAGACCAACTTAGCAATAGACTTAATGTCACGGTGAAAATTGTTAAACGCATTGTTACAATAGCGGACGTTAAAAGTTCGCTGAGTCTAAATGATTTCCGTTCACTTTGTTGTTCAACATCGAACTAAAACACAAAACTTAGTCTCTCTCTCTAGTTTCTGCCGGTTAACTTTTCATTTGTGTGCAAATTATTTGTAATTGTGCCAAAAAACCAGAGGTGTGGATGCAATAGTTTATAAGTATTAGATTTTTGCTTTTATGTTATCTCTTTAATTTATTAGGGGCATTCATGTTAATATGCAAGCAAACAAAATATGTCCGTATTTGATATATACAAACCAATTTTTATTTTTAAGGCTTTATAAACAATTCTTGACGGAATTTCATCCAAAATCCTAAACATCCTGTTTTATTTATCCTTTATACTTTTTAATAATGTTGGTTTTCTTTAAATATTTTTTGATAGAACAAGTGAGAAATCTTTATTCGGTATGCTTAATTACTGATACTCACCACCATTACTTGAAATCAAACGAAGTCAAATTGTAAAATACACAGGAAATTTCAAATTACAGTCTTATTCCAGGGGGTATTTTGTATGGGAGCTAGGGGAAAAAGGACTTATTGGTATTATAAATTAATCGGTTGTCAAACAATTACTTTCACCGAACTTCTTGTTCCTAAGTCTATCATTGCGATCTCATTGGTGCTTTAAACAGACGGAAGGACATTGGTAGCTGTTTTAGAATTTCATAACGACCGACATGATTCTTTTGATATGTTACAAACGGAATGACAGAATTAATTGTTTGTGTTGGGAATAAAAAAAATCTTAAAAATATTAAACTTCACAACGACACCCTGATAACAATGGACATGATGGGAACAACTCTTGGCTTTGACCAGGACCGGACTTAATCGACTTTACGGATTAAGCGAGATTTTTATTTTCTCACTTTCGTCAGGAAAAATACCATTTATCCACTGACTGTTTGCGATATATTTTATAACGAAATTCGTTAATATTTAATTTTCTTAAATCTGGTTCATGCTTTGAAAATTTTCTTTCAAAAAGTCTAAGTTTATTGGTAAGAGAGGAAGAAAACATGTTATTCTTCCCTCCCCTCTCATTAATAAGCTCAGACTTACGGAAGAAAAACTTTCATGGTATGATCCATGACTAACGTTTGGTAAAAGTTATTTAATAAACAAAAAAAAATTTTAACGTTTAGTAATAGAAGAATATCTTCTAGCGCCCTTTAATGATTGGTGCGACTTGAGCAGTCGCACCACTCTAACGCTATCCCTAGATCTGATCGCACCAAGAAAATATAGTTTATGACATATTTAGGCAAATAATAAGTCTGAGTGAGTCCAAAATGCTTTCTTAAATGAATTCTCCAATGCAACCAAAGCGCAGCCAATAGTTATCGATGAGTACACAATAAGCAAACTTTACACCTTTAAAATCTACACAGAAAAAATTTTCACCAACATTTTTTCAATTAATTCAATAATGCTATTTACAACAATGTTTTAATTGTTCCAATTAATTTCCCTTAATTGAAAATAAAAATTAGAATGATTGTGTGTATATTTGCAAATATGAAAACATACACACAAACTTTAAAATATTTAAAATTCTCAAAAAAATGTTTAATTGTTTCAATTAACTTTCTTTTTTTTATTTACGTTTTATTTAGCCTCTTTTACTGGTGGTCACATTTCAATTTAACCTATTGATTGAAATCGAACAGCAAGAAAAGCTCAAACTTACAAATGTGTTAATTGATATGATCAATTTGTTTGCTGGCGGAAAATCAGTACAGAATTTAGTTAATAGTACAAATTTTTAACAAATACGTTAATTGAAGTTGGTTTTTCATTTTTTCTGTGTATGATGCATTTTTGACTTTGACTGCAAAGTATAATGATATTTTGGAACTCAGCCTCTCTATAGATTATTTGTTTTAGTCCAGCACTAGGGATTATAGGTCTTAAATTTAGACTTTAAAGCCTTCTATATATAAGCATATGGGCATTTCCTGGGGTCACGAACGTACGTTCGTACGCTTTTTATGTACAAATAATATAGAAAACAAAACTTTTCCCAGCATTTTTTTTCGATTCGATAGCATTTGGGTAGCTCTATGTTTAGTGCAAAAGATGGATTTCATCGATTTTAAGTTTTCATAACAATAGCTATAAACATGTGGTCACGAACGTACGCAAAATAGAAGTCAACTTTGGCTGACAGTAGTGAAATCTAAAAATCTGGAAAATGGAACGAAACATTCAAAAGTGTTTAATTTATTTTAAAAGTGTATTAATGTAGGTCTCCTTCCAGTATTTACAAAATAAAATATCTCTTGGTTTTTGTTTAATTGGCTTACACAGTACAACACATGATTTGCCAACTCAATTCTGTGAACTGTATGTGAAATTAGACCCAAAAAGAAGAATTTCTGCATCATTCGTTTTGTCTTCTTACCTGCGATTTGAAGTTAGTATCAATTTGAAGTTAGTACTATCGTATAGGGGAATTTATCACGTTTTAGGCCCTGTTGTTTGACATAGCTCGACAACCACTAGCCCAATTTAGTTGAAATAAATTTTAAAAAATTAAAAATTACAATTCCCTTAATCTGTTCATATATTGTTTTCCTATACAAGTAACACTTTCGAAGTTAAAAATGAATGTATGAAGGGAAAAAATTATTTTTTGCCTAAAAATTTAAATTTTTTTTTTTTTAAATACATAAAAAATCCAAAATGGAAAAAAGTTTCAAGTCTAGTTATTTTTTCGCAAAGTCACATAACCTATGAGCAAAATGAGACAAAGATCATAAAAATCGATGCACGCGTTTGTCATTTATTCACAACTAAGTAAATGTATGAATTTCAAAAATTTGCTCGAGATATGCACAACATTATTTGGAGAAAACATTGACACCTTTTTCATGATTCTGAGAATTAAAAAAAAGGAATAAACAAAAGGTTATTTGATTTTTATGATTGCGGTAATAAATGTACGTGGACAATTAAACGGAAAGTGGACCTTTTTATTATTTGGGTTTTTCCGGTGGCTACCTATATGATTTTTTTTACAGAAATTGCACCCACATTTAAGGGTGGTCATTATTTGGAAAGTTTTGCACAGTTTGAAACGTACAAGTGCTGAATCAGGTATATAGCCAGCCGCCCTTAAATACGTAGTATTTATAGGTGTGCATTGATCGATTTTTGGCATTCAGCCAGTGCCGACGAACGCGAACAGTAAAAGTGATTTTTCTCCAGTTTTTTAAAAGTGAATAACAACAAAACATAAAATATATCAATATGGAAAACAACAAGTGCCCATATTTGGATGAATATTGTTACGTTTGTGGTCATATCGTCCGAAAAATACAGAAAAAAGATCGAAAAAATTTGTTTACTGAGCAATTCAAAACCGCGTATTGTAATTATTTCGATGAAGTAGATTTAAGTGGTGCAAATTTTACGCCGAACACAGTGTGCAACAGTTGTTATACTACCCTTCTAAAATGGATTCACGGAAAAAGTAGAAAGTTATCTTTTATGAAGCCAGTAATTTGGGTGAAAGACACAACTGGACATGATGAATCCAGGTGCTATGCATGCATAAATTTTCGTCCTGGATTAAACAGACAACAATTGAAAACAAAAGTATACACTGCTGCATTTACTGCCACACTTCCAGTGCAACGCCCTGCTGATACCGATGCACCTAAACCTCCGAGTGCGGATACTGTGTCCCTGCTAGCCGAAACCGTTTTCACCAATCCGACCGATTTGGATGATGCTGATTGGATACCCGATATTGAAAATAGTGCACCACAACCGCTACCACAAATCGAAATGGATTACATTGTGGCCAAGCTGGGACTATCACAACACGACTCCGAATGGCTGACATCATTTTTGAAGAGAAGAAAACTCACACAGCAAAATGTCAGCGCAACATCATACCGACAACGCCAAGCTGATTCAGCACAACTATGAAGGAAACGTATGAAGCATTGGGCGAAATTTTGAAGAAAATCAAATACGATGAACACAAATTGAACATTTGTTGCGATCTGAAGGTGGTCAACATACTACAAAGGATTATAGAAAAGGGCGGATATCCAAAATACTTCTGCTTCCTTTGTAATTGGGATTCACGATACAAAGAAAATCAATATCAATGTAAAGATTGGAAAGGAAGAACTCCCGAGCTCAACAAACAATTAAAATTACGCAATGAACCTATGATAAAGGACCTGGATGATATTTTGTTGCCACCGCTCCACATGAAACTGGGAATAGCTGGGAAATTCGTTGAAGTGGTGGTCAAAAAAGTTAACGGCGCCTTTGACTGTTTGAAATCCATCTTTCCGAAACTCAGTGATGAGAAAATTAAAAACGGTACGTATCGTACTCTGTATTTCAATATTGTCATATCTAAATTTGTTAATTTCTATACATTCGCATTACCAATAATTTTTTCGTTTTTCTTATGTATTTAAAACAGGTATTCTCAATGGACTTGATATTCGGAAATTGATCAAAAGTGATTCTTTCACACATTTGCTTTCAGAGCATCACGACCACCAACATGCATGGAACGCATTGAAAGAAGTAATAGAAGGCGTTCTAGGAAAGAACCGTGTCCAGCGAGAAGAGATACAGCAACGAGTGGACAGGTTGCATCCATGCATCCATGACGCTGAAATTGCATTTCTTGCACCACCACCTCGATACTTTTTTGGCACAATCACCTCAGGAATCAGACGAACAAGGACAGAGGTTCCACCAGGTGACCATGCCATTTGAAAAGCGGTTCAAAAGCAAAAAATTAGATGCATTGCTTGCGGAGGTTTGTTGGTGGAGTTCCACAATTATGCAGTTTGAAGAAAGCACCGAAGATGAAGACATTGAAATTGGTGGACACAGTGAAAGAAACACGCCCTTGAATAGTATGTGTATCTCGGATGACGATACAGACTCAGACCATGAATATGAACAACCTACGAAGAAAACAAGATCATCAGAACCACAAGCGTCAACTTCTACAAGGATGGATATTGCCAATAATTGAAAAAATGTTCTAAATTTTGTTTTTATGCATATTATAATTGCGTATTAATTGCATATTATTTTATTTTCATTAAGTTTTTATAAATAAAGTTTTTTTTTGCATGATAATTTTTTAATTAATATTTTTATTTTAAGGGTGGTGGCTATAACTGATTTTTGAAATTCATACCTTTACTCAATTGCGAATAAAAGAGAAACGCGTGCATCGATTTTTATGATCTTTGTCTCATTTTGCTCATAGGTTATGTGACTTTGCGAAAAAATAACTAGACTTGAAACTTTTTTCCATTTTGGATTTTTTATGTATTTAAAAAAAAAAAATTTAAATTTTTAGGCAAAAAATAATTTTTTCCCTTCATACATTCATTTTTAACTTCGAAAGTGTTACTTGTATAGGAAAACAATATATGAACAAGGGAATTGAGGGAATTGTAATTCTTAATTTTTTTAAATTTATTTCAACTAAATTGCGCTAGTGGTTGTCGAGCTATGTCAAACAACAGGGCCTAAAACGTGATAAATTCCCCTATACGATAGTACTAACTTCAAATCGATACTAACTTCAAATCGCAGGTAAGAAGACAAAACGAATGATGCAGAAATTCTTCTTTTTGGGTCTTATTTCACATACAGTTCACAGAATTAAGTTGGCAATCAATTAACTGAAAAATGTTGTACTGTGTTATTTACCGGTCGCGAACATACGGATCGCGAACGTACGATTTTTCCATATGTTTTTTTATTATTATTACCACGCATTTTCCCATAAATGTCTTAAAGTTTGCTTAACAAAAAAACTTAATACTCCTTTTACAATTGATTGTAATGGAGAGATTATGAAGAAAGAGTGTAAACATAACATATTTCTTGCATGTAAAAAAAGTATATAAAAATGTCTTTAAAAGTAGAAAATACAGAAAAATATAAAATTTTCCAGTTTCCAGCCCAATTTGCTCAAGTAAAACAGCTCAGATATGCTAGGAAACCATTATTTTATAAGAACATAGAATTTTTTTCTAATAATAAACAATAAAAGACGATGATAATCCACATTTTATTTTTTCATCCTGGTAGACCATTCTGGAGAAATGTCCATATGTATTAGACTGGTCGCATCTTGTATGGGATTTTTTTTTTTTTTTTTAAATTTAATTGTTTGCGCTGCTTAAAATATGAGGTTTGGTGTAAGAAATCATAATCTAATTTTTCAGGTCAATCCGACGGTGCCTAGCCGTGCCGGTAGGAGCCCAAAGTTCCCCATATTATAAAAAAAAACATCTTTTCTATCAGATCTTTATAGTTATACTAGTTGAAAAGCCGAAAATCAAAAGTATGGCTTCGTTACGATCTTCCGCAGAGAAAGTACTTCAAGTGTGCCAAATTTCAGCTTTCTATGTCATCAGATGGCTTCAGAAAGTTGCGGAAAGTATAGGACATACATGCAAACATCCTGACATACTAAGAAATTATATCGAGCCCTTACCGCGAAAATAATGTAAGCGCCAAAAACCAAATTTTACAGGAGAGTGTTTTTTTAATTTTATTTCATATTAATTTTGTATGAAATTTGTCGCTTACACTAAAATTGTTTTTGCAATAAAGTCATTTATTAAAAAAAACGAAAATTGAAAATGTTGTCGCTTACCATATTTTCGCGGTTAGGGCTCGATATATTGTATAGATAGATTAAAGTATTTGCTGTTCAATATTTTAGTATGATACGAACGAAAGATTTTTAACCTAATTCGGGGTTGCTGAATCCAGTGGTGCTTGCGGTTTTTTTATTTTAGCTTTGGTTTTCGAGATATACCGTTATTTCGAAAATTAAGGAAGTTGCACAACATATGTTCGCGCAACTCAAAAACGCTTTAGCTTATTGCAAAACTAAAAAAACCCGAAATTCCGCAATTAAATTTACTTTAAGAAAGTTGAAACTTTTTCCTTTATATTGGCTTTGGTTTTCGAGATATACCGTTATTTCGAAAATTTAGGAGGTTGCACAACATATGTTCGCGGAACTCAAAAACGCTTTAGCTTATTGAAAGACTCAAAAAAAACTGGAAAAATAAATAATTTTTTTATTAAAATTTCGGAATTTTTGTTTTTAAAAATTCATAAAAAATTTAAAAATGCAGCTATGCTTCTAATTTTATGCAGTCATATGAAAAACAACATTGCAAACAAAACAAGCTATAAATGATTAAAATCTTTTAACAACTTTTGATTTTATGTATTCACAAAAGACGAAAAATTTTAATTAATTTAAGAATTTTATTAAACCGCCATATTTGTATGAGCGCCTCCCTAAAAAGTAAAGGTAAACGGCAAGTATGTCTCGAGAAAATGTTAAAGACAAAAAACTAATTGAGGTCGGTCATACACTTTATTCCCCTAGGGCTGAGTCCTTGGCAGTTATGGAGCTTTTTCTTCAATATATTTCTAGTCTGTAGTTAAAATTTTGAGTGGGAGCCCCTTAATGAATGGAGATAGCAAGCAGGTATTTTAGAAATAAATGATGTAGATGAAAATAAAGTGGAGTTGGTCATACTTTTGACCCTTCTTGAGGCATCCTAGGTGCTACAAGGGCCAAATATAAGAATTTGAATTATACAAATATGGCGGTTTAATAAAATTCTTAAATTAATTTAAAAAAAAATTGCGACCAGTCTAATATGTATGAAAAACAAAGAAACATTTAGAACTAATTAAGCCAGCTTCCCACTATAATAAAAGTCTTAAGTATTTTAAGGAAAATAAAACGCTGAAATGAAAGTTGTTACGGTTTTTTTTAATAAGCAAAAAATTATTAGATCAGAGAATCATTTTCGTCAAAACGCTTAACATTTGTATAATAGTGTGAAACGCCTTTTAGTGATTTTGGTCTATGATTTGAAAATCATTGTTACCGAAAATGAGATAAAAGCTTTTGCAATTCTTAAACTTATTTAGAAACCGCTGAAATTCCAATTTCTAAAATATGAAGTCAAATAAAAAATACTTTGCAAAATTTCAGTAAAAAAAAAAATTATATAAAAATGTATCTGCTCGAATATTGAATCTGTATCATCTTTTGGTTTTTCTACTTTTTGCGTCAAATGTAGTTTAAGTTTTCCTACCGTACTTTAATAAGCCCACGCCAATGATTCATTATTAAATTCGTATGTGTGTTTTCTTTTTGAGTATCAATTTGCAAAGTAACGTCATAGTTTGCATGTTGCACAAAAAGAATGCGTGTAAAATTTACGTTGTTGAATAATTGCATTGATGAGTTAATTTGTTGGTAACTTGGTTTTATCAGGCATTAACAATTTTATATACAAACATACATACAAATAGACATTTGACAGATACAAATGTATGAATTCATATTTATACGGTTTTCTTGAATAACAGCGTATATCTATAAATCAAATTTTTTAGAAAATTTGAATTTCCTTATTTTTTAGGCAAATTTATTACAGGTTATCTCGTTACAACAACTCTACAAAGACCACAACCAATTTGTTTTTGTGAAATCATTGTAAAATTTCAAAAACAAATGACGTAAGGGGAAAACATAAAATATTAAGTTGACCAAGGCGAATTCATTAATTAATAATAATAAATTTAGCACGTCATACGAAGATCGTATTAATAATAAACTTTGTATTCCCGAAAATAACTTTGATAATAATTAATTAAATTTGTGAAAATGTTTACAGCAAGGATTTGAGAATTTGAGTTTTGGAATGACTTAGTCAAGGCCCTCATTCAGTTAGGTGATAGGCAAAAAGCCCATAAAGTTTTAGCAGAGTATTAAAATGCAGTTACCCTATCTGGAAAATTTGGGAAAACTTTATGGTATCCGTAGATAGGGGGCATTTTGAAGATGCCATGAGCTCCTACAACTGTTTATCTGAATTGAAAACCCACTACATATTTGCATTTTGAAGTCTCAATCCCCATAACGTTTACTTAAGAAAACTACGACTCTTATGGGTCATTAGTGTGTTACATCCCTAGAGGGAAGCGAACTGACACTAAAGTAGTCCTGTGATAGGTCTTTGGTGGTAGAGACCGGTTCTAGTTTTAACACTTTCTATGAATAAGACCTATCACTTTTACATGGGGTTGTCATTGGAGGGGGTCAATTGACACCATTTGACCAGTCACAAATCTATTCTCAATGGACGTGTTTAGTGACAGTTACTAAAATGTAGCATTTTTTCAAAACGATGTAGTTTTATTTAAAAAAAAAAGTCCTAGAATTAAATTCAAGAGCCAAATTTTAGAAAGTCCCAAAAAAATGTATCACACCACCGGTGAAGACTATACTGTAATTCATTACTTTTTCTACGTTTTTGTTCTTCATAAACCAGTTACATGATTGGTTCTCCTTTCACTGGTCATGAGTTCTTTCTTTTTGTACCTGTTCTATTTTCACAACTCCCAGGACCAGTCTGTGGGACCAATTGACACAAATTTCCCGCAGGGATATGACTCCGAGCAGAAGGTATGGGAATTGACAGCTTTAGTAGCTCCTACTCCCTTATAGAAGACCGAAAATTGGTAAAAACTTTTAGATTCCTTACCGCCAAGTAAATTGATATGGTAATTACGACAAAGATCTTTGGAGGCCATTTACAATAACAACGAAGACGAGGTATTAGTTACGAGCTATAGATAGGGAAAAAAATAAACTTTAACGTAGCTTTTCGTGAGGTGGGCAATCATTTGCACGTTAAACTTTAACGTAGTTTTTTGTGAGGTGGGCAATCATATGCACGTTTTCGTTATCATTCCTTATGACGAGGAAGTAAACAATGTGGTACGCCCATACATACATATGGTGATTGCAACAAAAAAGTTAAAACTCTCATGTCGATTAAATTCTGATGATGTATGGCATGAATTGTGAAAAAGGTATCGTTGTGTCGGATGGTCGTGGTTATTTTCTGCCCAGTGCAGCAGAACACGCTCAACACTTCGTATCTGCATTGAAATATAACCCATTCTAAATACGCAAAAAAGTTATGTAGTGAGTAACAAGTATCTTCCGTGAAATCGTATACCGTAACAATTGTTTAAAATATCAATTCACACGTTTGTTGGCCAAACTGGAAGTAACAAGGACAGGGCTGTCAGATATGGCGATTTCTCGGCAAACGTGGAGATTTTAAAACGTGTTTGGCGGTGGGATTTTCAATTTGGCGACTTTTTTTCTGCCATTTTTGATATAACTGGCGATTTTCATGGCTACTTGAATTTGTCATTTTTTGGCAACCATTTTTAACATGATTTTTGTTTTGTTGTCATCTAAAGTGAATTTTTTTATGCAGTCACGATTTAATTCTAATAGTATGAAGGAAGGTCAAAACACCAGTAATGAAATCGATGAGGCAAGTGTACATTCTTATAGATTTGTGTACTGAATTTAAGTTTCTTTAACTCAATATATTGTTACATTACTGCCTTTTCAATAACGTTTTCGGTTTATTTCCTTTATAATAAACCTCTTGAGTTCTTTATTGCACTTTAATAAAATTAAATAAACACAACACTTTAATTTATAACACTTATTTATTATTTACACAGCTTAATTTAGAACTTAGTCACTTTAACAACCGTAATTTACAGCTTTTATTCACAACTCACTTCAATGTTTATAATTTTCTCCGTGTGATGCCTTATTGACAAAGTCTGAACTTAATTATCTTATTTTATCTTATTCCATCTCTTGCGATTCTATTTATACTCTAGCCCAGACGTGTAGATGATACTAGTAACGTCTGATGGCTCTAGACAGTTCGCCTCCTAACGGCTATTTTGTTAATTAAATTTATTCATCTATAGTTACTAACTATATGGCTGAATTAATTGAGCTATTATGCATCATAAACTAGGGCATACTTTTAGGCGTTACAATAAATTAAGATAACTTAATAACGAACATTCTAGTATTTACAGTGGGGTTGAAGTACAATTATGCACAACAATTTTATTATTACATTGATAACTTATACAATAAGAATTTTAACAAATAAAATAACTAACAAATACTAAATAACCAATCAATACAAGATAACTAATAAATTAATCTAATTCTTAACCAAAGTTACTTTCGTAACAATATGATCTACATTAAATGTTATTAAAAAAAAAACACAGAAACTAAACAAAATTTACTTTTGGCTAATTTTTGTATTTTTGTCAGTTTTTGGCGATTTTTGACTGAAATATTATACTAGCTTTTTTTGTATGCAAAATTTTATTAAAAAAAAAAAAATGTTACGAAAACTGAACAAAATTTACGTTTGGCGATTTCTGACATCCGGTTTGGCGATGGAGCTCAAAAAAATCCGACAACGTCAAGTTGGTCAAGATAACCAAAAAGTAAGTTTGCTATAACTTTATCAAAACCCTACAAAATAATTTAAATTTTGCCCATGTGTACTTTTGAACATAAAAATCGTAAGGTGCCATTAAGCACTCTTTCCTCATGGGCACAGAAATAAAAAAGTTGAATGCATTTATAAACATTATTTGGTCTAAGGAAATGTTATTTCTTTTAAAAAAATTAATTAAATAATATTTTGCATCGATTTGTATTGAGCTGGAATTCCCGGGATCCCGGGAAATTGAAAAAAAAAATCACGCTTTCGCGGAAAATGAAAAAGTCCGGGAAAAGAAAAACTCTAAGTACAATGGGTTCTATGACTGTGACTCAGCCTTCAGACCCCATAAAGTATATAACTATTCTGGGTGGATAAGTAATTAAAATTGGTTTGGTAGGAGTAGAGTATTGAAGACTAAAGCTCTTATTCATAAAAAATATTTCTGATTAATAACAGGTTTATTAAACAAATTTCCTATTAAAATCTGTTTAATAAACCTTTCATAAATCAAAAATATTTTTTATGAATATGGGAGTAAAAATTTATATTTTTGTTAAAAAAAACATCAATTTGTGACGGAGTTCACTGAAAATTCGGCAAAAGCTCGTTTTATATGACTAAATTTTGTAAAGATCGGCCAAAATTTACCAGAGACCCCATATAAAACCAACTCTCGGAAACACTAAAGTGCGGCCAAAATCGCAACGAATAATTTATTTGAGTAAAATTTCACTCTGACAAATTTCGTAAACATCGCTCCATATTCTAGATATTTGCTTTTTTCTTAAAAATTAAAATGTTACATCTTATTCTTCAACTGTGTAAAATTATTAAACCTGTTCAATAAGGAAATTTGGTATCATTAACTTAGGGGTCAAATAACGGCCTTCGATTTCTATCGAAATACCCATTTAAGTTGTACTATAATTTCGTTCGATATCGAATGCCATAATTTGGCATCTGAGAATGTCAACAAATTGATAAATGCAGTTATTCCCAAAAACCACAACTTAAAAGGGTTTGCCTACGAAAATACTGGCGCTTAAAAAGTCATATACATTTCTTGTATTCTCTTTAAAAAAAAAAAAAACAAAAAAAAAATTATCCAATTTTGCAGTTAATTCGAAAATTATATTCATGTTAAAGCTGACATGAATTTTGTAATTTATTTAAAACATACAATTGTGAAGCGATTAATGTGCTGACATTATTTACTACGAATATTAAAAAAGTGTTGTACAAATAGAACAAACAAAAATAACATTAAATAAAAAATTTTAATTGAGTTTGTTATTTTATACTGAAATATTCAATCTTTTTTTCAGTTTAATTTAAAAATTTTATGTAAAATCAGTAGCAACTTTTAAACAAAACTTTTTTTTACAGCCTTAAATTATTGTCTACTCCGAACACACTTTAACATTTTAAAGGAAATACTAAAAATAATCGTTCAATACATTTTCTTGTCGCCATTTAACTTTTTTTTTCTTTTGCTACAGCCATCTTATTTCTTGTTTATATTTCGCTTAGATTTCCTTGAACTTTTCTTCATTTTTTTGTCACAGATTTTTTTTTTTTTTGCAATATTTTGTCTTTTATTATTATCATCTCTGTAGCGTTTGAAGACAATTTAGCATGTAATGGGCGAAGCGATAAGCCAAATAGCGACTAGTAATAGAAACAGTAAGTAGCAGCATCCTTAGCAGCAACTAGAGACATAGCAAAAAAAATGCATGATTTCCAAAGATATTTGTTTAAGAGTTTAAGTAGCAGAAGAAAAAATACATGAAACATTTTAGAAAATAATCTATTCATTTTATTAAAGAGAAAAGTTTTTTTTATGACACAACATTTTCGCTTAACTAAAATTGTACCATAATAATGATAATATTTTTTGGTGGTTCTTGGTGGTGTTGGCTTGGAGGTATTGGTTCTATTATACTGATAATGTTAGTAAAATTAGAGCTTTACAAGCCAAAACGACCAGAAAGAACAGACATAAACATAATACTTAAGATTTATAGTTTTTATCATAAATCGATAAAGTATTTTATTGGCTAAATATTCATGTTCTTTTTTTAAAAAAGATTTAAAAAAGGCTCATCTGAAATGCATGAAACATTGTTGTCAACTAAATAGTAATCTGTGTTTTTTTTACAAAATTTAGTTAATGTTTATTTGTTATTATTAAATTTATTTAGGACAACAATTTTTAAAATAAAAGTTTTAGAAAAACCAAGGAAACATGCACACGAATAAGGAAGGACATCACAATATTCGTGCATGATGATTTTTATATATTTCTTGTTTCTCTATTTCCATGTACATGGTGGCGCATAAGTAACGTTATGATTTATTCAATGAATTACTTTTTTCTTCTGATTGTATTTAACGTTAGCATTTATTTAAATTAAGACTTTAGTTTGGAAATATGTTTACTTTAGGTTTTGAAGATAATATCTTTCAAATGGTGCTTATTGCTTATAGAGAATTTCCCATAACTTTTCTTAGAATTTCAGGTCCCTTCGCTTTACTTCTTCTCAGAAATTTGCGTTAATCATAGATGGTTCTGAGCCTATTGGTATACAGCTTAGCATTTAGGTCACCCCAAAGGAAAGTTTAGTCTGGCGAACGCGGTGACGGTTAAAATAAGATAAACGAAATATTATTTCATCGCAAAAATGCTGCGCAGAAGAGTCCTTGTTAGATGAGTTATGGCTCTATCTTGTTGAAGACACTATTTGCAATCGTTCTAAATCTTAGGCCTTAAAAGGTTTTCAATCATTGCTCCTTATTTAATGCCATTCGCATGAGCTGCAACTTGTTAGCAAAGTTATTTTTGGGAACACATTATTTTTCATTAATAAGATTTTGTTTGTTGTAATACATTCCCAATTTTCATTCTTGATAAATACACTGAGGTTTATTGTCGAAGGATAAGCTAGTTCCTATACGCATTTCATTGATTGCTTAGGCCAGATCATCAGGAAAACTTAACCCAAAGACTTTAGAAAAGCTTAAGATATTATGCAAATACAACTGCAGAGTGTTTGAGAATTACAAGTCATAATTGCAACGATATCAAAGCTCAAACAAAAAACCAACAATAAACAGTGAGCTTATCTTTTCTTACATTCCCCACAACATGGTTCAAACAAATATTTGCATCTAAGTGGGTGCATTTGATGTTCAACAATTATTCTGCAATTTTGTTTATTCACGTGACCATTGAAGTGAAAATGGGCCTCATCCCTCATTATTCGATATGATCATTGTGTCTGAATAATCGAAAGCTCACTTTCAAACTAAAATTTAACAACTACTGTTCTTTGTTCTGAGTCTTTTCATCAAAAATTTCCCAAGTTAATTCTGAAAAAAAATAACGAATAAAAACGTAAACAAAAAGTGTATTCACATTTTAAACCATAACGTTACTTATGTGCCACCATGTATAATTAACTTTTTGACAACTATTACTGTGGATTTCATGTTTATCTGCTTATTTAAGTTTTTTTTATGGGTTAATAAGGCAAAATTGCACTATTTTAAAAGCGATTTAAAAAGGTCCAAACATTTTGGAATAAAACTTATTTAAAAAGTTTGATGTGCTAACGTTTGTTTTCAATAAATTGTTAAATATTTCCAAAAATTCCTTTATTGTTATTTTTTATTTGAAACACTCTTTGATCTTATGCAATTAGGAAGGCAAAGATTGTGTGTAGATAATGGATAGAAAAGAGAATATCCCTAACAGTTTTATTTCACAAACACAAACTTTGTATAAAACAATTTAACATATTCGTAACTCAGTTCAAGTTTGCCCGGAAAAAAAATAAAAAAACCA
Source organism: Pollenia angustigena (assembly GCA_930367215.1). NCBI lineage: Eukaryota > Metazoa > Arthropoda > Insecta > Diptera > Polleniidae > Pollenia > Pollenia angustigena. The sequence goes on along the minus strand of OV884059.1, from coordinate 168,575,210 downwards.
ATTTGAGCTGAGAGTTTTCCTTAAAAAATATTTTCTTTCTCTCGCAAAAAGAGTCTCGTCAAAATGCATAAAGCAAATGTTGTCCAGACAAATTGAAGTTAGAAAACAATATAAGTATTAAAGAGTTACTTACTGTTGGAACAATACTTTGATTGACTACACGATATGGTATAAGTGAATTGTGTGAATAGGTGGCAACCCGATTTGACAGTTAAAAAAGAAGGAGGTTAAGCGCTAACTTGAGGGCTACACGATCAAGTTTTGCCTATCAAGTTTTAATACACTCACACTTTTTTACCAATACACTCATACTTTTAAAAATTGATACGAACTTGCCTCTAAAATTCTCTTACCAGTGAGTGTATCAATTTTCGTTCAAGAAAACATCTTATTACAAATCTTTTGAAGTTGTTTTTGTTTTTTTTTTTTTTCACAAATATTTTGCCGGCAAAAGCTGAAGTTCTTTTTTTACAAATTGTTGCGGGAATTTTAAAATTTTAACTAAAAACCTAAAAAAATAGTGAAATATGTTTATTAATAAAATTTATTTATAAAATTAATAAGCAAAATGATGTTCTGCGATTCATAGAGCTGTACAGAAGCCATGAAATTTTATGAATCTTTCATCATATAGGCGAAATGATTTGAAAATAAAAGCCTACGAGTCTATAGCTTCTGAAACAAAAATGCCAGTGGAAGAAGTAAAGAAAAAAATAAAGTCCTTCGAACAGCCTACAGTGCAGAAAAATCAAAAGTGGAAAATAGCAAAACATTTTGAGTTGTTTTCTCGGCGACGACATCTTGAAAAAGTAAATTGCTTACAACTTGCGCGCAGCCTACGTCACAGCTGCCAATTTTTGCATATTTTGGCAAACAGTATATGTAAAAGACTATCAAGAAAAGCTTGATCGTGTGGCTGCAATGTAAAAGAAGAGAACACGTTTTTATATTTTTTTTAAGAGTAGATTGTTTTAAGGCTAGTCATTGAAATTAAATAAACTAGCATTCGTTTTTAAAATAATACATAACTAATAAAAGTAATTTTATTTATACAAGCATAACAATTGGCGACGAGGTTTATAAGAATACACGCGATGACTACGTTGGAAGACGTACTTACACAACTGCTTTTGCAGCAGCAACAAGCTGCATCTCGTCAACAAGAGTTAATGGAACATCTTGCTAAGAAATTTGAAGATTCATTAACCATGCATCCAGATTCCTCGCAATCACAACAGCAGGAAACACTAATGGATATAATTTCAAGAAACGTTCAAGAATTTCGGTATGATCCTGATGATAATTTTACATTTTCAAATTGGTTTAGCCGCTTTGAGGAACATTTTTTAGTGGATGCCAGGAGTCTTGATGACAGTTCTAAAACTCGTTTGCTTCTTCGAAAGTTAATTCAAAATGTTTATACAAAGTATGCCGATTTCCTTTTACCGAAAAAAACCCAAAGAATTAAATTTTGAGCGAACAATACAACAACTTAGAAGATTATTTGATAAAAAGGAATCTTTATTTAGTCTTCGGTACAAATGTTTAAAGACACAAAAAAATGATTTAGAAGATTTTGTTAGTTATTCCGCCAGAGTTAACAAGCAATGCGAACATTTTGTTCATGGTCAAATGACAACAGATGAACTTAAATGTTTAATATTCATAATTGGTCTCAATTCACCAAAAGACGCCGAACTACGTAGTAAACTTTTGGCTACTTTAGAGACATCTTCAGATAATCTGGAACTTGAGGTTCTAGAAGCGGAAGCCCAGCGATTTAAATCGCTCAAGGGAGACGTAAAGCTGGTGGAAATTCCATCTCCATCTGTCAGCGTGGTATCATCTGATGACACTCAAGTTCAAAAGATATACAAACAAAAAAATGTTCAACCTACTAGCAAAAATGTTTCCCCAAACAGACCGTGCTGGCAAAGCGGTGCTATGCATTTTGTTAAAAATTGCAATTATTCAAACCACAAATGCAAAATATGTGATAATATCGGTCATAAGGATGGGTATTGTGCATGTTTTAAATACATTGATAAAGAGGACAAACACAACACTAGTCAGTCACATTTTAGTAAAAATTTTACTTCAACTAAAGTAAACATTGTTCCAGGTCCACAAATCAAACAACTACGGGACCACATTTCGTACAGAAAATGTATCACTGTCTATATAAATGATAATCAAATACAGCTTCAATTTGATACCGCTTCAGATATAACCATTATATCGAAGACAAACTGGGTTAAAATTGGAAAACCAAAGCTTTCTAACTGTTTACGTAGTGCAACGTGTGCATCAGATAATGATATTTCTAATATTGGTTAACTAAGAAAGACTATTTTCCATTTGGGGAAAGCTGTTTCTTCCACGATTTATGTTGCAAATTCTACCACACTGAACGTTTTTGGAATCGATTTGATAGAAAGATTTGAGAATTAGGATACACCAATCAGTAACGTTTGTCTAAACATTCCAACGAATTAGTATTGTGGTTATTTTGTTGAACTATTTAGGTTTTTAATCCAAATTTTTAATATTTTTTAATTAGGCTTAAGTTCATGATATTTAAAAAAAAATATTAAAAATTTGGATTATTCCAACGAATTTTAATAAAGAGATTATTTTCAATAAAATTAAAACACAATTTCCAGCAGTTTTAGATAAATCAACCGGCCATTGTAAAAAGTTTAAAATTCATCTGGAGTTAAAGGAAAATTGTAAGCCAGTGTTTAAGCCAAAACGATCTGTTCCCCATGCTCTGTTGCATAAGGTGGAAGAAGAGCTAAATCGTCTTCAAGCACTAAACATAATAACACCTGTGACACACTCAGAATGGGCCGCACCTATTGTTGTAGTACGTAAACCTAATGACAGGATTCGTATTTGTGGAGATTATTCTACAGGTTTAAATTCATGTATCGAGAAAAACCAGTATCCAATTCCACGTGTGGATGATATTTTTTCGAAAATGGCGAATTGCAAAATTTTTACCACATTCGATTTATCAGATGCTTATCTTCAATTCGAAGTGGATAATAATTCCAAAAAGATATTGACGGTTAACACGCATAAGGGATTATTTGAATATAATAGATTACCTTTTGGTGTTATGTCTGCCCCTGGTGCTTTTCAGCAAGCATTGGAAACCGTGCTTTCCGGTCTGAATGGTGTTGTAACATATTTGGATGACATCATAATTGCCACTCCAAACATTGAAGAAAATTATAAGCTAGTTATGGAAGTTTTTAGTCGTTTTAATGATAACGGTTTAACTATTAATTGGAATAAACCTCCATCAAATACTTGGGTCACATTTCAAACTCTAATGGTTTACATCCGGATCCAATGAAAATTGAAGTTATTAAAAATTTACCCAGACCAAGCAATGTTGCGGAACTTAGATCGTTTCTCGGAGCTGTTAATTATTATTCAAAATTTTTGCCTAAAATGAAACAACTGCGTTACCCATTAGACGAGCTTTTGAAAGAAAATGTTAAATGGGAATGGAATGATAAATGTGAAAGCTCATTTCAAGACTTTAAGAAAAACTTAAGTTCGCCCTTGTTACTTACACATTATAATCCCAATTTGCCAATAACAGTAGCTGCAGATGCTTCCATGGTGGGAATCGGTAGTCAAATTTATCATTCAATGCCAGATGGCTCTAATAAAGTAATTTATCACATATCTCGAGCCATAACAAGCACTGAAAAGCGCTATAGCCAAATAGAGAAAGAGGCGTTGGCTATAGTATTTGCATGCACTAAGTTCCACAAAATGATTTATGGTCGAAAATTCACTTTGCTGACGGATCATAAACCTCTACTAGCTATTTTTGGATCGAAAAAGGGAATTCCAATGCATACTTCCAATAGATTACAAAGATGGGCTTTAACCATGATGAACTATAATTTTGGTATTCAGTATGTTAACACAAAGGAATTCGGTAACGTAGATGTATTATCTAGACTTGTTAATGATCATCAAGCAGACGTGGAAGATTTCATAATTGCATCAATATCTGTGGAGGCAGATGTTAAAGCCATTTTACAAGAGAACTTGCAGGAATTACCAGTTACAAGGGAGATGATTCGTGCTGCTTCGAAAGCTGATTTATAAATAAATATATATATATAAATATACTCAGGAAGGTTGGCCTTCAAGTACCAAAAATCTTGGACCTGAATTATTACAATTTTTCAATAGGCGAAATGGCCTTAGCGTGACGGATGGTTGTCTAATGTTTGGAGAACGTGTTATTGTGCCGTTGGAGTTTAAGGCTAGACTTTTAAAACAACTTCACCGAGGCCACCAAGGCACTGAAAGAATGAAGGCAATAGCAAGATCATTTTTATACTTCATGTAGACATTGCCGGACCAGTGAGAGGACATTGTTATTTAATTATGGTAGATGCATTTTCCAAATGGCCGGAGGTTGCGCAATTATCATCAATTTCAGCAAAATCTGTAGTTATGCAAATGGAGGAATTTGTAAGTAGATATGGCGCCCCCAAAACAATAGTGTCCGATAATGGTACACAATTTGTTTGTACTGAATTTAAACATTTTTGTGAAATATATGGTATTAACCATATGACAACACCTACTTATCACCCACAATCAAACGGGCAGGCGGAACGGTTTGTGGACACGGTTAAAAGATCGTTACAAAAAGCTTATGAGACTAGTTCCAAAAATGATAAACTTAATTTATTGATTTTTCTAGGCCAATATCGTTCAACGTCAAATCCAAATGTGCCTGAAAATAAATCACCTGCCGAATGGTTTGTGGGTAGAAACTTGAAATTGCAAATGGATCTTTTGAAGGTGAAGGAAGACATTGAATAAGAAATGTAGAAATGGAACATGACTTTAATAGGAAACATGGTGCTAGTAAAAGAAGAAAGGTGATTTAGTTTTCGCGAACATATTTAGAAGTAATAAGTTTACTTGGGCGCCTGGAAAGGTTATAGAGAAGTTTGGCTCTGTAATGTACAACGTTTTAGTGGAGGCTGATGATAGGAACATGCTGCAACGAAAACATGCCAATCAGCTTCGTACGAGAGTATAACTTTAAACAAGGGAGGATGTTGGAACAATACTTTGATTGCCTACACGATATGGTATAAGTGATTTATGTGAATAGGTGGCAACCCGATTTGACAGTTAAAAAAAAGGAGGTTAGGCGCTAAAAGAAGAGAACACGTTTTTATATTTTTTTTAAGAGTAGATTGTTTTAAGGCAAGTCATTGAAATTAAATAAACTAGCATTCGTTTTTAAAATAATAACTAATAAAAGTAATTTTATTTATACAAGCATAACACTTACAAATGGTGATTTTTAGACTTAAAAAACTGAGTGCTTTTCATAAAAATTTCAATCACTTGTGTTGTGAAAACACCACATAAATATATCTATCTATGAATTTGCTTTATATCTAATGAGATATCTACGCTTTACAACAATCTTAAAAGTACTATGTTCGTTTAGACGGAACGTGTTTTTACTTATCAGAAATTCCTGCATTGAAAATTACTGAATTTTTTCATTTTCGCTTTACCGAATTTGACTGTACATCTATGAAAGTCAGCTACAAAAACTTCTTTGTAAAACAAAATCATTGGTTAGGTTGGTGTTAAAACTTAATTTATCCTTAATAAATTTCATGTTAGTCAAATCTTTAAAGCAGTAGTGCTGGGAAACTATCCATAGACTATCGATATTATCGATAGTCTTAAAATATCGAAAATATCGATAGGAAAAATATAAATATCGATATTTTTTAATCCAAATTTGTAATATTTTTATTTTTAATATTTTTAATCAAGAATTTTTCTTGAAGTCCAAGTACATTTTTTGTTTTTTCACTTTGTCTTTCTCTTTTCTGTTGACCTTTTTCAGCACAACTTGAAGGACAAATGTACACATAGAGCTCGTGCCTTAGCTATAACAATAATTAGTATTGTGGTTATTTTGTTGAACTATTTAGGGTTTTTAACCCAAATTTTTAATATTTTTAATTAGGCTTAAGTTCATGAAATTTAATTTGTATTAAATTATTTTTATGAAGAAAGGAATTTTACAACATGAAAATTAAACATAATTGCTATTGATAATCTTTCATTCTTGTCGTGGCTCGGGCTCGAACCCTGGCCGGCAGGTTACCATGACATGTTTCGATCGCAACCACTCGATCTCCTCAGATGGATTTGCCGTCTTACACTCGCAGCCATCGACGACTGCTGACGTCACTAGTCAAACATCAATCCTTAAACCAAATTGTATTTTAACATTTGGTAGATCGAAATTTGCTTTCCTGAATGATTATCCATTTTAATTGATTTTACATGTTTTTTCCTTTACTTTTTATTATTTAAAATACAGCTATAGAGACATCTAACAGCAGCTAAACACACACAAATTTTTGCCGCAAATTTTTACTTACTATTATTAATTCGCGCTGAATTACAGCAATGAATACAAACAACAAGAATGGCAAGTGGTGTGGATTGCTTCGGTTCCTTCAGAAAGGAACTTATGAATTTTTAAAAAACTGCCATCTAAAATAACGTGCGTATATACATACGTCTCATACATATAAAGTGATAAAAACAACGGACGGTAGCCTTATAAAAAAATAATTAAAGTTTTCCTGCACAAGTACAAACATTCAGTCGATAGTAATATCGATATATCGATAGTGAAATTTGAACTATCGATAAATATCGATAGTAGAAAATATCGATAGTATCCCAGCACTATAAAGCAGTGTTCGAAAATAAGCAGAACATTATTTAACGTACGGCTCAAACACCCAGTAACAATTTTAGTGTTTGCGTAGACGAACACACCACTTGATAGCGTTCGTTGCTATTTTCATGAAAGTAACCAACATTAAAAGTGTTTTGTTCGTCGTTATAAAACAGAACAATTAAAGTGATACTGTAGGCATGCATTATATTTTAAATGTTCTATAGTGTTTCTTTTTTACATCAATAAAGAAATGAGCAAACAAAAACATTTCAGCAGTGCCCAGATCACGAATAGCTTGTGTGTGTATTGTGTACATGTTTTGTTTGTGTAAAATTTTTTAGCTGGCTTTGTGTTTTGTTAGTACATGTATTAAGTTTTTGCAAAAAAAAAAATGTTTAGTTAAAAAAAAAGGATGCAATTAAATGTTTTCATCTTTTTCTTTCGTTGGATAAGAACAGTATTATTTTTGTATTTGAAGATCTCAAAATGAGAAACATTATTTTTTTTATGATTTTTACTACACAAACACTATAAGCGTTTCTGTTTTTCACAAATCTACCGAACTGAACACTAAGGAACGATATTAAATGTTTATTTTCGTACACTGCTTTAAAGTACGGTACAATCCAACGGCACTTAAACTTTTCAAAATCACTCTAACAGTTAAAAGTTTTGCTATCGTACTAAAATTTGGCACTCATAAATTTTATGTTTTAAGTTTTTTTCTATATCATGATAATAGTAAGTAGTGAGTGCAGCTTTGCATATATTCTTGCTACAACTTATTTTTATTACTCAATTACATTTTATTAAATTGATTAATCGCGATTACATACAAAATCAGAAGAAACTATATAATCGTTGAACTCATTGTTGGATTTAAAAGAAAAAAACTTGATTTTACAACGTATTTTTGACAAACATTTTTCTTAATAACTCTTATAGTAAATATTAAATAGCGTTACGTTTAAAGTGAAAAAATAAATATAAAAAAACTAAAACAATATTATAAATTTTCCGTAGTTTACAATTTTATTAAATACAAAATATTGACGCATCTTTACAATGGAAATTACACAAAAGTATTTATCCCTCAAAAGGCTTTAGATCCGCATGAAAACAAAAATTATAGAACAAAGTTTTATGACTTTAATACATAGTCGATCAACTATATTGTCTTTAGGGAATTCCCTTATTCTAAAAATAGAACTGTATACCTACTAACAAAACTAAAATATAAATTAAATAAAATTTAAGCAACAATAAGCTTACATTACATTAATAAGAATATTAGATTAATTAAATGTACGAAACCATTTTACAAAGATTTGTCTACGCTCATATAAACAAATGTTAAGCTTAACTCAAACATTTGATTAACAGATTATCTCATTTTAAATAACAAGTTAACAAATGATGTAAAACAAATCTCAACTCATTTTGTGTTTGTTGACTTTAATCAAAAGTAAAAGAGAAAAACTGCAAATATTGATTGGTTAAGAGAATGATTAGTTTTTAATTTTTTATCTTTTACTTATGATAGATATAAACAATAATTTTAAAAGTTTAAACTCTTTTGCAAATCATTTAAAAACTTTCTATACATACATATACATACTTATATAAAATTGTAACGTTATTGACTCACGGATTCATCAACAGCCTAAACGCCTGAAGCTAAAAACCTGAAATTTGGACCGGAGGTGGGTCTCTCCCTAAATCGGTCCACTAAGACGGGATTTTTGGAAATTCGAATGTTTAGGGGGTAAAAAAGGGTATATTCGGAAACGTTTTATCTCCAAAACTAAAAGAGATACAAAAAAATCGTAATACTTATAGTTGTTCTTTTGAAAAATAAGTGGACAGGTGTCTGGTACTTTTTTGAAATTCGGCTCTTTTAGGGTGAAAACGGGTAAAACCTGAATTTTGGTACGTTTTTGTCAGCCCATCTATCTTTTGAACCAATAGACCTAGAAATAAAGTTTATACCACATTCGAAACTTATCAAACAAATTTGAATACAAGTTTGGTACTTTTTCGAAATTCGAACGCTAAAGGGGTGAAAATCGTAACTATTTTTGGTACTTTTTTTCAAAACATTTTGCTTCATTCATTGAAATATTCTTACTAAATTATGGGCATCCACTAAAATACTACAATTTTTGATACTTTAATGGGGGGAAATAATAGTACCAATCAGCGTTTTGGTTCTACAATTGGTTTTTTTAGTTATCGTTAGTATAGAACCTTAAAACATTAAAGGCAACATGCAATGTCCTGAGTAGATACTTATCAATGAGGGAACTTCTTTTTAGCTATTTTACTGGTACTTTTTGAATTTTCGTAAGTATTGGACCTAGACACATCAAATTTAAGATACAATGTCCTGAGAAAGTAAACGCGTACAACCTGTACATATTTTGGAAAAATACGGGAAATTTACTACCTTTCATTTGCTTTTGTGTTCTACGAGTGGTACTTTTTTAATTTCCTATACCATTGAACTTAGAAACACAAAATTAAAGGTTAAATTTATTAAAACCTAGGAACATAAACTTTGGCATTTAAATATGTTTATGAAAGAAAAGGCCCGATAACAAAGTAGCTGGTTAAATGCTAGAATTTAATCAAGTTAAAACCTGGAAAAATAAGCTTTGGCATACAAATATGTCCACGAAGAAAAAGGAGACGCTAACGAAGTAGCGGGTTAAATGCTAGTAAGTAATTAATATATGTGACAGCGCATAGAGAAAGGGACCAGTAAGGTAAAGGAAACAGTAAAAACCAACTACACAAAACAAGAGGTAGGTCGTCCCTGACGTCATAAGATGTGTCGCTTTCAAATGAGACCAACACCAACACGCTCAGTGATGGTACCCCAAAGATACAAATTAGTTTTGTTGTAATTACTTGCTATGCAAGTCTTGAGTGTCACTTAGTTTTGTTGTCAATATAATTAAAACACAAATTAATCTCTGTTCATTTTCCGTTTATTTAAACAAATCAAAAATAATTAAATAACTTTATTTAAACAAATCCAAATATAACTATAATTACAATTACTTGCTATGCAAGTCTTGAGTGTCAGTGCTGAACTAACTTTTAATCTGAAACTATAAACTAAAGAACTCTACAACTTCTAGAGGAAGAAGAAGAAGCCACGGCAAAAATGCTTATCAGCATAAACGGACTCACATTTCATGTGAACGGAATTTGCAGGTAAGAAATGCAACGTAGCGTCTGCTATGAAAAAAAAGGTATTTTATTCAGTTATTTTGGGACGCGCGTGCAGCGCTAATTTTGAAGAAGTGTTTATTGTTGCAATTTTTTTATTTTGCACAATAGCTTTTGTTGCTGTACTTTCGTACCTTAACTGTTCCCCCCTTTAAGCATCGGACGTCCTCGTCTGATCATATCTGCTAAGAATATTGTTGATTTCAACCTTACGTTGCCTTTTGGCGAGAACGTATGCAACGCATATTATTACAATAAGAACAAAAAGAGAGGCTGAGGTGTAAAAAGTTCCTCTTACTTTCAAATGAAGGTGCGATATATGGTCTAGGTTTTTAATATTTAAATCATGAAGGTATTGAAGTGATAAGATAGCGGTATGATCAGTTAAGTTAACAGTGTGAGCTATAGGAATTTCGGGGCTTTTAAAAGCAATTTTTCGGCAATTTTTGAATTCCGTTGAATTAACTTTTAAGGTATTGTCAAAAGTTATGAGGTATGTACCCGTTTGTAGGGTTTTTGTTACATTCTCGTAAATCACTTTGGAGGGTTGATTATTTATAATAACAATGCCATCGTCAATCTCTTTCAGAGGTGGCATATTATGCGCGGAATTTGTGTTACAAGTTGCCGTGTTATTATTTAATAAAGTGTCTAGGCATGAAGTATTTTCAAGGTTAAATGTTTTACAAAATGAAGTTGTAGATTTCTTTTTACAATCTTTTAACATGATATATTTGTAGCCACATTTTGCTACATCACTTACTTTAAATGACAAAATTTTATTATTATGAACGACTGGAAAAATTAATTTTTTATTACAAAATTTTATAATTTTTGGAAATTTTATCAAAAACGTAATAACATTTTCGGTCTGCAAAATCTTTAGTTTTGAATTTACAATTATCTCAGTAATGCTTACATTTAAATCTATTTCGGATTTTAAAACAAAACTTACTTCCGAGCTATCTAACAGAATGGGATTGATCATTTGGAGTTTCCCCAAGGTTATGGACAAAGCTAGGTTATCTAGTTCCCTAAGTACTGCTCTATTTCTTTCGCCTAACAAACTATAAAGGTATCCTGAATCGATTTCAGTAGCCTTAGTTTTACTTACAAGTGTGTTCACAGTCGTAGTTAATTTGTTTATTTGCGATTGCATATCGGTGTTTATGATTATCTGGGCATTACTTGCAGTAACTAATTCATCTTGTTTGCTACGCACTTCGGTAAAGTCATCGTAATCTGGCGTACCAGCTATGTATTTCAGCGCGGTTCCAAGAACGTTAATGCTACGTGCGTGCCTGTGGTGTATGCGCAGGGATTCTATTGTCTTCTCTATTTGGTCCACATCTGATTCTAGCAGTTTTCTCATGTGTGATTTTGGTAGTAGGTCCGTTAGATTTCTGGTTTCTTCTGCTATGGTAGTAAAGTTTGTCAAGTCCGTTACATGGGCCAACATTCCATAATTTTCATAGATTGCAACATTTCCGTCTGCTACAGGAATATAGTGTGAAGAAGTATAGTCCAGGATGGTGGCATAGCTAGCGAGTACAAAGACTGCAAATATTAGGATGCTGTAATGAGGAAACGAATGTTATCTTTATGCACTATTTTGTCATCAATTTTAAGAGTTGTGCCTAGATCTTGTTGGACAGTCTTTTCGACAAAAAGTTTGCTAATTTTATTCCCCAATCTCTTATTAACTTTCACAAAAACTTTATCTCCAGGATTATATGTTTTAGTTACTGTCTTTTTGTTATGATAATCAAGGTCTGATTTTTGTTTGGCAAGAATTTTCGCACGAATATTTTCTTTCAAGTTTTCTGGAATTGATTGAATTATATCTATGGGCTTATGGTTAGTAGTAGAATGGATTGTTCTATTGTATTTTGCAGTTGCCATTAAGACAAGCTCTGTAGAGTCATCTATTGCGTACTCTAGTTTTAGGCATCTTGCAATTTCCGCAAGTGTTCCGTGGAAACGCTCGACTTGGCCATTAGAGGTACTATGCATGGGTGGAGTTGCGTAAATGTTTGCTCCGAAGTTATTCTTTATTAACGATCTTATGGTTTGTGAAGTTAGTGACTTTTCGTTGTCGCAAACTATTGTTTCCGTGCCTTTGTAAAAGTTAAGTATCTCCAGAAGGGCTGGTTTAACGTCTACTATCGCTCGAGAGGGTATAGGTTTTACAATAGCGAACTTAGAAAATTTATCGAGACATGTTAAATAGAATTTCTTATCAGTATTGTAAATATCGACATGGAGGATCTCGCCTGGGAAGGAGGGTATGGGGGTCTCAGCGATCTCATGTTTTTTTGGATGTCTTTGATATTTCGCTAGCCGACAGATTTTGCAGTTTGCTGTAATTTCTTTTAACTTTTTAGCTATATCTGGGAAAAAATAATCCTGAAGAACTTGTTTCGTATTTTCTGAAACAGAACGGTGTGCCCTATTGTGTTCATTTGTTAAAATTTCAATTTGATCACTTGCATTAAAGATATCTGTAACAAATTTATTAGCGTACCTGAATTTTACAGAAGGGAAATTCGATATAAGAAGGTGTTGGATTTGAGCAAGGGTATGTAAATCACAATTAATCGCGTTCACTACTTCTGGGTTTATGCAGTCCTTAATAGTATTTAAAAGATCGTCAATTTCTTGATATGAAATGCGATGTCGAATGCGATTTTTAAAAAGAATTTTTGTTTCTTTATTTTGTTCTGAACCATGATTGATTAAAATCTGGTTTTTGAAACAGTTAATTGGGTTTTCGACCGCGGGAATAATTTCGGTGAGTGACATCTCACTTCCACAAGCTTGTAGTGAGCATGTAGATGTGGTATCCATTGTAATGTTAACAAATTGTCTGGAAAGGGCGTCTGCAACAATATTGTCTTTGCCGGGCTTGTAGAAAAATGTTGGCGAGTACTCTTCAATGAAAGCTCTCCAGCGCTTTAATTTAGAGTTTGGGTTTTTATCAGATATCGAAAAGGTTAGGGGTTGGTGGTCGGTGAAGATGTTTAAATTATTTACCCCGTAAAGATAGTGTCTAAGATTTTTTAAGGCCCATACGATAGCTAAAAGTTCGCGTTCGTTGGTTGCGTAGGTTTCTTCGGCGGGTGACAAGGTCCTTGAAATCATGGTAATTGGACGACCATTCTGAGAAAGAACGGCGCCAATAGCATGGGATGACGCATCAGTCGTAAGGTCAAAAGGTCTATCGAAATTTGGATAAAGGAGAAGTACATCTTCGGAAGAAAGGATATTCTTAATTTTTTTGAATGAGTGAATAGCATCAGCATCAAGGTCAATTTTAACTTGCTTCGAATGTTTTGTCCCCACATGACCATTTTCTCCACGTAAATATTTAGTCAGAGGTTTCGCTATAGCCGCATAGTCTTTAACGAATTTTCTATAATAACCGGCCAACCCTAGAAATGACCTTAAGCTCCTTAAGGTTGTTGGCGTTTCGTAGTTGACTATGGTTTCAATTTTCTTTGGACACGTTCTGATACCGTCGGTTGAAACGACAAAGCCCAAATACTCGACAGAGGTTTTAAAGAATTTGGACTTTTCTAAAGAAACTCTCATGTTAGCATGGTAAAGTTTTAGTAAGATGTTTTGGATGTCATCTATATGCTTCTGCTCAGAGTCAGAAAATATGATGATATCATCGATATAGACGTGACATGACTTTCCGATTTCATCACGTAAAACATCATCGATGGCACGCTGAAAAATGCTCGGGGCGTTTTTTAATCCAAATGGTAAACGACAGAACTCGTATTTACCATTATTCACGCTGAAAGCAGTTTTTTTCCGGTCGTGTTCGGCCAAGTTAATCTGGTGGAAGCCACTTTTTAAGTCCAAGGTTGTAAAGAACTTAGATTTGCCAAGATTTGAAAGTATAACAGACGGATCAGGTATAGGATATTTATCAGGGATAGTTTTTGAATTAAGTTTAGTGTAGTCGAACACGAGGCGTTTATTGGGCTTGCCCAATTCGTCTGTGCCTTTCTTGTCGACAACCCAAACAGGGCTGTTATAGGGAGATCGGGATGGCTTTATAATGCCATTTTTTAAAAGTTCCTTAACCTCTTTATTGACAAATTCTATCATCGAAATGGGGTAGGATTGGTATTTAGAATATATGGGCTCCTGATCTTTTGTTTTAATTGTTGCGGAAATTTTCGTGTTAAAGGGTAAGGCTTCATTCGGGTTAGCGAAAACACCAGCATTTTCGTTTATTATTTGAAAAAATTTCTTTTCTACATTTTTTGGGATAGAGACATTTTCTATTAAAGAATTCACTGCATCTAGCTTAAGATATTTCAATTTTTCTTCGCCGCCGTTATAATAAATCATGTCTTTTTCTGTGTTAATCACGCCCTTTATGCTTTTTATGAAGCTAAAACCTATGATACCGTCAAATAGAGACAGGTTCGGTAAAATAAAAAATGTTTCAGTATGATTTAGGACATTTACTAGTGTTTTGTTGTTGATTGTATCAGCACCATGAATGGATTTGACTAAAAATGGTTTTTCGACTTGTTTAATGTTTTTTAATCCGTTAATATTGGTGATATAACTTTTAGAGGCACCAGTGTCGATTAAAAGTTTAATGTTTTTGCCACCTATCATTCGCTCAATGTAGGGGAGAACTGACCCTCCCTTAAAAAATTAATCTCATCTTCGAAAGGTGGATCAGAAAAAGTAGGGTTTTCATACGGCTCTTGGTTACCAGAGAAGTTTGGCTCATCGCCGTAGTCATGTGTTTCCAAGGTTTCGAGACCTTCGTTTTGCAACATCTCTTGGCCAAGGTGGTTAATCCTTTGGACCTTCTGAGGGACCTGTCTTTCGGATGTTAAACCTCGCTTTTGTGTTTGAAAACCCTGAAAGTTGTTTGTTCGCACCGTACGCATGCTTACATCAGTGTCCAGGGATTGGGATACTGGTTGAGAGTCACTAGCTTGTTGGCCTACAGGCTGAAAAGGATTTTGGGCGAAATTTCGGAAATTCGAATTTGCAACATTATGGCGTTGTGATTGGTTAGATGCCTGTTGAGGGCGATTTTGATAAAATGGAGTAGTTTGTTGACCGACAAAGTTTTGCGGAGGCTGAGAATAGTTATTTTGCTGACCGAAGGAGTTCTGTTTAACACGCTGTATGTTTTGTCCTAAGGCTGTGTGTGTTGAGGGACTCATTAAAGCCTTGTTTAAACCATTACTGTAAATGGCAGCAAAATGATAGCGGTTTTGATTTGCTTCTAGCTCTTGTGCTAGTGCCAGAGCTGATGGCAAGTCTGCAGGCTTGCACGAAAACAAGGTGTCACATAAGGGCTTCCTAACTCCCGAAACAAAGACACGCAAAGCCTGTTCACGGTATTTTTGGTTCAGTGACTGAATCAAATTGGCATCTCCTTCATTCGACATTATAATTTTGTTCACAATCGCGGTTAACTTACGCTCTACTTCGTCGTAAAATTGGATAATAGTTTTCTGTCCCTGCCTTAAAGTGGAGAGCTCTTGCTCTAACGTAAAGATGGATTTTTTATCCATGTAAGTAAAATCAAGCCGTGCTATAATAGCCTTAAAGTTAAGGACTGTGTTATAAGTGCTTAACGCAGCGTCTGCGTTACCCACGACTTTGTTTCTCAGAATAGCTACCGCCTGGTAGTACTTTGAGCTTCCTACATAAGGTTCAAATAATTTATGGGCTGTTGTGGCGGCCTGACGCCAAGAGACATATCTGGTGGGGTCGCCTTTAAATTCTGGGACAGATTTAATTATATCTAGAGTTTCCTCACACGTCCTATTGGGTACTATTTCTATTTCCTTATATGCTTCTACGGCAGAAGGTGGCTCTAAGGATTGGAGTCGCCTAGTAAGGTCGGCAATAGTTGCTTCAAAGCTTTCTTTTGTTCTTTGGACTGCTTGTTGGATAGCAGTGTCCAAGAGAACTTGCAAATTTTCAGAATTCATTTCCTCTTTGTTCTCAATTCTTTTTTCAGAAATTAATAGTGATTGTAGCCTAGCTAAAATAACGTCAAACTCTTCAGGATCTTCCTGTGGTCTTGACATGTACTCTAGGGAAAAACCAAAGATCAACTCAGAATTCTTTTCACGTAAATTTCACTTTAAATTGCAAAGGTAATAACTGTTACAATAATAAAAAAATAAAAAATTTTACGAAATTTCAAAAATTTAGATCCGATTTGTTTTTTTTTAAAAAAAAAATTTTATAAAAAATAATAGATAGCAATCAATAGTAATAATAAAAAATAGAATTCTTACAAATAAATCATCACGGCTTTGGCTCCTTCTGGTTCTAAATGCAACTTTTCTGGCTGGAATGTAACTGCTCAAGACTCGGCTTCACTAAGGGTCCTTTGCAACTGCTCACGGCTTGGCTTTTCTAAGTTGTTGATTGATGGATTAGTTTTTGTTATATTTTTTGCTTTTTGGTGATGAATGCTTTTTATATTTTTAAGAATTGTATTAGGTTTTTAGCACCAGTATGGTAGTAATTTTTTAAATTTTCAATAAGCAATGTAATTTTTATTCACAAGTATGGTGAATGTCTTTGTTGTTTAAATTTTAATTTTTTCTTAAACACTGTTTTTTATTATAAAAAAGTTATTTTTCTTTTCACTTCAATGATGACTTAGTTTTTATCTGCTCACTGTATGGTGATTGTCTTTGTTGTTTAAATTTTAATTTTTTTTTAAACACTGTTTTTTATTATAAAAGGTTATTTTTCTTTTCACTTCAATGGTGACTTAGTTTTTATCTGCTCACTGTATGGTGATTGTCTTTGTTGTTTAAATTTTAATTTTTTTTTAAACACTGTTTTTTTTATTATAAAAGGTTATTTTTCTTTTCACTTCAATGGTGACTGTTTTTTTCCGTTGGGCGCCAATTAGTTTTGTTGTAATTACTTGCTATGCAAGTCTTGAGTGTCACTTAGTTTTGTTGTCAATATAATTAAAACACAAATTAATCTCTGTTCATTTTCCGTTTATTTAAACAAATCAAAAATAATTAAATAACTTTATTTAAACAAATCCAAATATAACTATAATTACAATTACTTGCTATGCAAGTCTTGAGTGTCAGTGCTGAACTAACTTTTAATCTGAAACTATAAACTAAAGAACTCTACAACTTCTAGAGGAAGAAGAAGAAGCCACGGCAAAAATGCTTATCAGCATAAACGGACTCACATTTCATGTGAACGGAATTTGCAGGTAAGAAATGCAACGTAGCGTCTGCTATGAAAAAAAAGGTATTTTATTCAGTTATTTTGGGACGCGCGTGCAGCGCTAATTTTGAAGAAGTGTTTATTGTTGCAATTTTTTTATTTTGCACAATAGCTTTTGTTGCTGTACTTTCGTACCTTAACTTACACGTATTTAAATCTTTAAAATGGCTCCCCTGAACAAAACCCTTAGGACCCTTTCTATTTTGCGTGTCACATATATAAATATTTTATCTGTTAATATAAGAACCATTTCTTCACTTAATAAATTTAAAACCTAACTTTCAAATTTTTCAAGATTACCAGATATAATTGCTATACAGGAAACTTGGTTCGACAAAAATTCTTCTCAGATGTAGGAAATTCCACACTTTAATTGGGTTCACTGTAGTAGAAATGATGCCTATGGTGGAACTTCGATATTTTAAGGGAAAATTTATAATACACAGTAAATTGCAATGAGAACCAAAATTATGTTGAAGTTATACAGCTCAAAATATGTAAATAATTTAAAATTCTATAATAAACCGTTGGAATTTTTGAGTTTTTATCGATCTCAGAAATGTAAAAATGAAGATTTTTTTGAAATTCTGGAAAATAAATTAGATCAATTTGCAAGAAATCCATTAGCCGTAGTAGGAGATTTGAAAATTGATTTAGTTTCAATTAAACAACAAACTGAGTTTATAATTTTGTTTAATTTCTACAATTTGAAATCTTGTCATAAAATAACAACTAGACCGAAAAGTACTTCATGCATTGATCAGTACCACAGAGAAGTGTTTTAGGACCCTTGCTGTTTATAATTCACCTTAATGATATCAATAATATTGGACTAAGTGGAAAAATTGTAACGTTTGCTGATGACATATCTCTCTTTTATCCATATAAGCAGGACCAAGTAAATACGTTTTCGGCTTTATTCTCTAGCTTTAAACAACAATTTTCTAATTTCGTTGACGGTAAAGTTATAAATGAAGAACTAGAAATTAAATATTTGGGAGTAATGTTGAAAAGCAATCTGTCATGGAATGATCATATTAAATACTTAAGAGCAAATATAGCTTCTGCTTGTGGTATAGTATTTAAGCTAAAAAGAATAAAACATAATAGACTTGAGTATCTCCCAATTATTTATGGCTACAAAAAGACTTATGGATTAAAATCGTTACAAGCAGCTCAAAATAAAATACTGAAATGTGTTTTTAATTTAAATATTAGACACAATACATTATCATTATATAAAGATTTTGTTAAAGCAATTTTGCCAATATATGGTCTATATGTTAAACAACTTTTATATTAAGTTTACAAATCTTTAAATAGCATTAGATATCGAGCAATTAAGTTTAACATCAAAGAAAATAGTTTTAACACAAGAAGTGGTGGAAATCTTTGAATATCTAGATGAAGACTTGAAAAAACTAAGCAAAGAATAATATAATAAAATAAATAATAAAATAGAATATGTTATAGAATACTATCAGTTTTTAAGAAAAGTTTAAAAAGTTATCTACTTAATAATATCGAAATGCTTCTTGAATACTTTTTCTATTTTATTTTTCTTCTTTTTATACTTTTACCCCTTATTCATAAAAAATATTTCAGTTTTATTAAAGGTTAATTAAACAAATTTTCATATAAAATTCGTCTTATAACACTGTTATAAGCATGAAATATTGTTTATGAATAAGGCCTTTAATATTTAGTTTCTTTAATTGTATAATTATAATTTCTAATTTTTTATGTTTTAATTGATATAGCTGTAAATTATTTTTTGCAAACTCGTCTCACAAAGGGGTGTGCCTCAAGGCTCCATTTTAGGGCCTATATTTTTCACAATGTACATTCATGATTTAGTGCTAGAATATGTAGGTTGTGGAACACCATAATACCATATGATGGAGAAATTTCTCAGTAAGTTTGGCAAGATTTAGGAATATTATTTTGAAAAATATTTAAGATAATGCGCTATAATTGTTACTGACTATTTTCTAATATTATAAATGATGAACTTTAAAAAGTGCGGTTAAGGTAAAGGTTAAATAAAGAATGTATTATAATATAATACCTAAGTAATCTATTTTAAGGTGTAATTTTCTTACTCCAAATTTTAAAATGTAATCGCTTTTGGCCTATGTTGGCTTTTTGATTATTAATGAATAAAGAAAAACAAGTAAATAAATTAATAAATTTTAGGCGCGAGACAAACATTATCTTTTTATAACGTATATTACCAGACCAGACAGAATTTTTATAAGTTTAAAAATAAATTTAATTGACGTACATAAAAATAAAAAAAAATTAAATAATCAATTTCAACTTCTCGATTGATTAAAGACTATTTAGTTGAAGCAATTTTGCTGCATAGAATGATGAATTTCAAACAAAATGCACTTTCTTTCTGTTAAAATTTTGATTACATGTTTTATTAAACAAAAAAGTTACCCAGTTTGCTGAACAAAATTAAATTTCAAAGTGTTCACATGTCAAAGTTCAAATGTCAGTTAGCCTTAAATTTTCAAAAATTTTAGTAATTTTTTTTTCAAAAATAAATAACAAACAGAAGAAATCCACTGTTTATCAGCACAAAATGATTCTCGATTTTTTTTTTAATCCCTAAAGGCTTGTTTACACCAAGGCGAATTTATAAAGGTGACCGCATCATGAGATAGAGTTATGCTAGCTATACGTTATATTGAAAAATACTATGTATTTTGTTTTTGTAAAAAGTTAGAGTGAATGTCAAAAATATTTGTTGAAAATATAAAAAAGGAAATTTGTTTGTTAATAAAATATACACAATTGCTTTAGAAAGTCCTTAATTGCAAATTAATTGTGGCTCCACTTATTCTTTGCGGATTTTTAATTTCTTGTGTTTATATTTTGTATTCACTTTTTTTATTTTATTAAAAAAAATAAGTTTTTTTTTCAACTATTTAAATTTTTATTGAATTTTAAATTTGAATTAAATTTTTCACAAAATGTAAACAAAGCTTGACATTCAGTATGCGCACAAAAAAATAAACAATAAACAGATGACTCAAAAATGTCACCTTTATGAATTCGCCTTGGTTTACACTATTTTACTTTGTATTTCTACGTGTCAAAAAGTCAAGTAATATGAGAAAGTATGCTAGTAGTATGATAGTGAATGCAATGTGTCATGAAAATGACAAGTTCTACGAAAAACAATTTGACATCCCATACGAATTCATCGTTTTTTGAAATTTTTCAAAACAATGATACTCATTTGATCAAGTTTGCATTTTAACAAAAGCATATTCATGTGTGATCGTTTGACTACACACTGTAATGTTACATTAGATTTTTTGACAATCGCAACAAAACTCGTAAGACTTTTGTGATAGTGTAAGCTAGCCTTAAGCTAAATCCCGCGAGTCTCTGCGCTTGCCTGCAGTAAAGAAACCAGAGTCTGTGGCGGGAATCGAACCCGCGACACCGGCGCTGATAGACTAGCGCACTACCAGCTAGCCTACCGGGGCATACATTCAAGGCAAAACTTAGACTGAGATTGGATCATTGTCGTTACACCATTTGCAGCATAGTGTAGAGTTTTAATGGAGCTTCAACATTTGAAAGTGCTAAACATTCTGGCTGCCATAATCTTTAAGCAGCCATGAATAGAGCCAGATGGTCAGAAAAGCTAAAAGTAAGTCCAAAAATGTTTTCAACACATATTAATCGCTGCGGAAATAAAGCAAGAATTTAGAAAAGGCATTCATCCCATTACGGTCCAGAGGGCACTTCATGAGGTTAATTACAATTTACGCGTTGCTATACATAAACCTTTAATTTCGCTTATCTACCAAAACAAACGTTTAGCCTATGCAAAGGAGTATTTGATTTCTGGGACCAAGTTCTGTTCTCGGATGAAAGCAAATTTAACATCTTTCGCTCTGATGGCCGCAAAACGACGCGGAGAAAGCTTAACACAGAAGCTAAGCCTTACTGCAAATTTAAAACATTGTGGTAAAGAGGTGCTAAAGAGGTGTTTTTGTGGGGCTGTATGTCCGCTGCAGGAGTGTGCAAGCTAGAGCTCATTAATGACATTATAGACAATAAAATATACATATTAATGAATATTTAAAAAGAAAACCTAAAAAGGGCTGAAAAGGTAAACTTACCGCCATCGCTTACTTTCCTCCACGATAATGACCCGTAGCATTCGGCTCATATTGTGCGTACTTGGCCACAATCCCCAGATCTCAAACCGATCGAGCATTTATATGAAGAGTTGGATAGAAGAGAAAAAACGGATTATTACGAATAATAATGAGCTAAATCATTTCATTTTTAATTATGTAATGGGCACATTGATAAGATGCGCATCCGTTACGTCTTATCAATGTGCCCAATGTAAAAAACATATTGAAATTAAATAAATTGCATTTTGTAGGAAATTTATTGTTCTATCTAGTAAAACTATTTGTTTATTGGAAATAGATTCAATATAAACAAAAAATGGTACTTGTTTTAAAATGTGTTTTTTCTAAAAAGGTACATTTTTATAGAAGTACTTTTTTAAAAATTTACTTTTTTGAATAGGTTCTTTTTAAAAGGTACTTCTAAAAAGGTATATTTATATAGAAGTACTTTTTTAAAAAGGTACTTTTTTTAAAATGTACTTTTTTGAATAGCTACTTTCTAAAAAGGTACTTTTTTGAATAGGTACTTTTTAAAGAGGTACTTTTGAAAATAACAAGAAAAATAACAAATCATTTCCATTTAACGATCGTTCAATATAAAAATTGTTCAAAATTTATATGCTTTTATGGCAATATTGCTAAAAAAAAAAATTGACAAAAATGTATTTTATTATATGTATTTCGATTAAATATTGATTCGAAAATTTGATAATGTTTTCCTAGTATAAAGCGTATTTCTCTACCCTAATATGTCAAAATCAGTAAAACTACTATCAAATTTTCGAATCAATATTTAATCGAAATACATACAATCAAATATTTGTTAAGTTTCTGTACCGAAATTGCCATAAAAGCATAAAAGTTAAACAATTTTATTTTCCTTGGCCATCATTATTATTGAACGATCGTTTAATGAAAATGATTTGTTATTTTTATCTCGTTAGTTGAGTCAAACAGTACTGAAAATTTTATGTTAACAACATAATTAACGTGTTTAACGTATGTTTACAGAAAGCGCTTTTGTTAATTACAACTGAAATGATAAGCTGAACAAATAAGTAATTAAAAACTATTAAATTTTGAAAAATACAATATGTATGTATGTACATTCGTAATTATGTTGGTTTTTTTCAAGAGCAAAAAGTGTGAGAAAAAATGCGATTGTTAACATAATATCAGATATAACATTGACAATGACCCAATTCAAGGGATTATTTACCCTCTAACAAAATGACGCAATAATTAATTTTAGAAATTAATTACATACTTAATTTTGTAAACCACCAAAACAGACTAAACTTCTAATCAGGAAGTATCTTCATATTAATTTGTTCAAGTTGTAAACTTTAAAGTATTATTATGCAAATATTTCTATTTATTACTTTTTTAAAAGTTGTGATTAATGTAAACAAAAAAAAAACAATTTTAATTAATTAATATTCAAGCTGTGATAGTTCTTGGAATATTTCATAAACACATGCTACATTATACTGGTATTTATCTTTCTTTGTGGTAACTATACAACATTTTTTATCATCAACTTGTCAAAGTTTGTAAACAGTTTCGAACATCAACCTTTAATTAAAAAAGAAATAATAATAATAACACTGTGTTGTGTGTTGTAGTAGGAAGCTTGCAGATATTTTTTTCTCTATCGATGTTAATTTACCGGCTAGTAAAGAAATCATATCTGTTACTCTATCTCTCATTTAAATTTTGTATTAACCCTTTAATAAAAACACGTAGTTGTTTGGCATATTTGCACGTACAATCTATTGAAAATGTTAATAGATCGTAAATTGCTTGTAGTCATTTTATTATTTAAGTAATTGTGCAAGTTAGATAATTTTTTTATTATTTTATTTGATAATTTTTTTTAATTAAGTAACAACAGGTATATAATGACAGAAAAACTAACATACAAATTTAATAAAAATGTAGGCTTGTCAATTGTATCGTTTATATACAACTTTGCATGCTTAAAGAATAGGTTACACAGAAAAAATTATTTTTCCAATTCAAACAAAAAATTTGTAGAATCAAACAATTTTTTGTCTGAAATCGGTCCTATAAACAAATTTGCATATTCAAACAATTTATTTGCATTTTGTTTATTGAAAAAAAACACTGATTTTTTCAAACAAATAATTTAACTGAATCAAACAAAAAGTTTACTGAAATTCATATACTAAATTTCAAAAAAAAAAAAAAAAAGTTTTTGCACAAGCAATGACGCGCACACAAGTAAGCACTGTATGAGAAGATGACGGCAGAGCAGAGCGGCCGGCTGGCTTTGAGACACATTTTTTTTGTTGGAATAATTTTTGAACGAAGTCTTATTTATACACACAATACAATTGGGGTATTCACAAGGTGTGCTATCTTGTTGTATTGTCATAATGTTCTATCATTTTACAATGGTTTAAAAATATTGTTGTTGCTTTGGTAACAAAAAGTGTCTTAAATTAATAAAACTTTGCTTGCTATGTTTATTGTGCTGTCGTAATTAATCAGAAAAGACCTGCGCTGAGCGGCTGAGCCGAGCGGCTATAATTTTGTAGCCGTCGCCGTTGATGTTATAGTTCTATCCGGCTAAAATCCGAATTTAACCTGCGGCTAGCAATTTTTGCAACATAACACTTGCGGCGTCAAATTAGATCCGCTCAGGACTCGATGTTTGGTAATATATATATATATATATATATATATATATATATATATATTCCTCTAACTCCCACTGGAGCATAGGGCGCCACATGTTGGTAAGAAAACAAAAAAAAATTGTTTGTGGTTTGCGTCTGAAAATTGGAAAATAGTCAGAAAAGATCTAATTTAATTTATTAATTCATGGATAAGAATTAAAAAATATTTTGATTTTAGGTAAATATTTATTTTTTTATATTTGTTTTCAATCAGCCGAATTAAATTCAAAATAGCACACTAAATTAAGAGGGGTTGTTCACAACTGTCGTATTTTTTCATGTTATTATTTTAACACATATGACTTTATGACACCTTGTGAATCCCCCAAATGTTTTTCTTTATTACTCTCTGTTGCTGTATCCTTTCCTTTGCTAAAGAAGAAATTTAACCAAAAACAGCAGCAGACCGACTCGATATGTTTTTCGTCATCATTATATTTTTGTATTTGATGTATTTAACAAAAATGTTTTTAAAAATGGAAAACGGGATTTTGTTTCTTATAATGTTGTTTCTGCTATTGTTTTTCTTATAGTTGCACTTTTTTAAAGCGTCCAAAAATAGACTGTGTGTGTTTTTTGTTGTTGTTCTTATATTTCACATAATGAAGTGTTGCTTACGATCAAATAAAAAAATGCAAAAAGACGACAACATTAAAGAGCGTTAAATATTTCATACAAAATTAGGAAAACTTGACACCAATAGGGCGTTTATTATATTTTTGAAGAGTTGTCCACATTTTTGTTGGTTAAATAAAAATCAAACAAAAATATTGATTGAATCAGTAAACAAATTTATAGAAATTAAAAAATTCGGCAGTAATTTTTTCTGTGTACATAAAAAAGCAGCTAAAGGGGTTTTTACACTATACGAAATATCAAAAGCTTAAATTAATTCAAAATGTACAATAGTGTAAAAACAATTTGTTATGAAATTTCAAGAAATACGTATACAAGTTTAACAGTCGAACGTCTCTTAGCATTTTTTGAAATTTTTCTATACAATGAGATTTTCAATTTTACCACAGTCGTATTTTTACAAAAGTATAAGAAGAAAATCAGGAATGAAAGTGTAAATTTTTCACAAAATAGTTTTTACTCTTCAATTGTCAACCGAAGCAACTGTTGAAATTTTAAATATTGGGAAATGAAATTATTTGCGTTTCTGCAATGTGTGTAATACAGACCCATGTAGACCCATTTTATAATTTCTGTGGCTGTTTGGAAAACTAGTTAACTCCACTTTTTGCGAATGGAGATAACAGCAAAAAGAAATCTTGTTTCGCTACTATCACTCTGTCAGATCGAAATTTTGATATAGTTTCCCATTTAAAAGTTATTTGGAAAAACAAAAATCAGAAAAATACAAATTTTTATGTAAAAACTAGATAACTCCATACATTTTTTGGAAAAACAAGGTCACTTCATAGTGTCTTAAAAAACAGAAAAATTAGAAGTTTAAGGCGACGTTGTTTCAAAAACTAAGAGGGAAAGAGCAAAATAGAACAAAGAAAATTCAAAGAATATTATATGCATTCTTTATATGCATATTTTATCTTTTCTGGTGTTCTTGTAGGGTACTCCATAAAAGGTAAACCTTTTAATTATGTTTATGCATAAAAATAGACATAAATTCGGCTCATCTATATATGTATATATAAAATTGTAAGGTTACTGACTGATTCATCTTCGCATAGCCTAAACGCCTAAAGCTAAAAACTTGAGGTTGTTCTCTCCCAACATTGATCCGCTTGAATTTTTAAAAATTTAGAATGTTTAGGGTATAAGGAGGGTAAAAACGTGTAAATTCGGTAACCATATATCTCCAGAACTAAAAGAGATGAAAAAAATTGTAATATCGTTATTCTTTAGAAAGATAAGCGGAAAGATGTATGGTACTTTATTAAAATTCGGCCCTTTAAGGGAGTAAGCTGGTGAAACCTGTAATTTGGAACCTTTTGTCACCCCATCTATCTTTTTAACCAATAAACACAGAAATAAAGTTAATATCACATTCGAAACTTATCTAAAAAGATCAAATACAAATTCGGTACTTTTTCGAAACTCGAACGTTTTGGACTCCCACTACAAAATTGCAATTTCTGATACTTTAATGGGGGGAAAAATTACCGAAAAAAAGGAATTACGGGAAAGTAAATTCCTTTCTTCAGTTTTTGGTTATACAACTGGTACTTGTATAGTTAATATTTTACCTATAAACCAGTGATAACCACTCCATAGACTCGCGAGCCAGTCAATAATCGTATTTTTCACACAGGCACGGTCGGCAATTCACATGTATATAACAACTTTGTTCGTTTCAAAACATGAGACTATCATCAGTCTCTGCGACCACACACAAGCGCATAATATCTTTGTGTGCGTGCGTTCGGGGCTTTCTTAGTTCGGGGCTTGGTTATCACTGCTATAAACATACAACGTCCTAAAGGCTAGATTACACTATTATACTTTGTATTAATACATGTCAAAAACTCAAGTAATATGAAAAAGTGTGATAGTGTGAATGCAATGTGTCACAAAAATTACAAGTATTATGAAAAAAGTTTGACATCCCATACGACTTCATCGTTTTTTGAAAAATTTCTAAACAATAATACTTTTCATTAGATCAGGGTTGCATTTTATTTCATGTGCGATTGTTAATACTTTGTGTGATGTTGTGAACACAAACTGTCATGTTAAATTAGATTTTTTGACAGTCGCAACAAAACTCATTATTGTTCTATCTCACAAAGTATTATGGAATACGTAAGACTTGTGAGATAGTGTAATCTAACCTTAAGTGGATAAGAACCTGTGAGTGAGTTTTTTGGTACTTTTTTGTTCCTTAACTGGTATTTTTGAATTCCGTTAGTATTGGACCTAGAAGCATGCAAGGTGCTCAGTAAGTATCTTTTTGATACTTTTTTGTTCTTTCACTGGTTTTTTTTCAATTTTCGTTTTTTAATCTAAAAACATAAACTTTGGCATATAAATACATATCGCTCCTTTATGGCAACATAGTCATATCGTCGTGCCGAAGTTATCTTGCCGTATATCACAAAATTTTTTTTTTTTTTGGGAAATCGAATCTTAAGGTTCAAATTTCTATACACAAAAATTTACGTGGAAAAAGTCGTCCAATATTTTTGTCGGATATTGTGTTTAAAGTTTTTTATCGATTTATGTAAAAATATCCAAACTCATGGAAAAAAATTTTTCACTTATATCCATTATCACGTCCGAAAAAATTTTTCAATTTTGTCGTATACGCCACTTTTTGTGATATATTTTTTAGTTTGTGGGATATAAGTCAAAATAAGGTATTAAAAACCTACATTCACGAGTATTACAAATATTGAAAATTAAGTTATAATAATTTTCGAAACGAAAATTTATGCAAGTGATAAATATATTTACGTATAGTTATAGTTTTTATATTATCGAATTTCCTAATGTTCCTAAGGGTGGTCTAACCATAATTCGATGAACGATGTTAACTGTGAGCCACACCGTAACGTCAAGTTTTTGTTCAACTTAATTTGACATTTCATGGAGAGGTGCAGCATTGAGCAGCGCGTTAAGATTGCTGAACCTTTTACGAAAATGGGCGTTCAAATCAAAAATACATTTTGTGCACATCTTGATTTTTTTGGTCAGCATTTTTTTTTTTTTTTGCCAGAAATTGAGGATATGGACGTGGAAGATAAGTAGTTCCAAAAGAATGTGTCACACGGCCCAGGAAACAATGGCTCTTCTGCACGAGAAATTCAATGGCCATGTTAACTGGCCATCACGATCATATGATTTGACAACGTTGGCCTTCTTTCTTTGGTAATATTTAAAATAAAAAGTGTACGTCAATAAGCCAAGAACAATTCAAGAGCTAATGGATTAGATAATTTGACACATTAATTACATTGAACCTCCATTATGTCTCAGAGCCATTGAAAATATGGACCATAGGACAGAGGTATGCTACCGAAGCCACGACGAGCATTCGGCCGATGCTTTATCTCACACATACTTGTCATAGATCCTTCTATAATAAAAAAAAATATTCAGATAATTCTCTAAAAACCATTTTGTTTTATTCACAATTAACATTGTGCATTATGGTTGGACCGCCCTGAAAATATAGCCTTTAATTGCTTAATAATAAAGTGAACTTAGGCAATATAGCAATAATTCCATCAATATAAAAAGCGTTGTGTACTACGTCCGAAAAATATCTTTACATATAAAACGAAAAATGTTAAAATTACAGTAATATTAATAAAATAGTCTATTTTTTGTAACATGCCTAATATACTTTGTTCGCATACAACAAGATAACGCAAGATTTTTTTAATTGAAAGTTTTCATACGTTTTTTGTCGTATATCCACAATTATGCTACATACGACAAAATGGCTTCGTAATATCTCATTAACCATAAGAGATAGAGACGTGAGGATTGCGCAGATCGATAGATCTGTTAAATTTACCACAGGAAATGGTCTTATCTCATTTTTTTCGATTTTG
This sequence comes from Pollenia angustigena, assembly GCA_930367215.1. Classification (NCBI taxonomy): domain Eukaryota; kingdom Metazoa; phylum Arthropoda; class Insecta; order Diptera; family Polleniidae; genus Pollenia; species Pollenia angustigena. The sequence goes on along the minus strand of OV884059.1, from coordinate 168,546,562 downwards.
TGATATTCGACAAGATAACTCCGGAACGACGATATGTCAAAAAAATCAAACTTGGCAAAATGCGATTGAAGTTTTCAAACGTACCTTTGAACTCTCATTTAATAAAATAAATTTTGCTTTAACTTTGGTTCAATATGATATATAAAACTGATTTTTTACATTTAAAGAAGGTTTAAAGGAGCACTTTTGCTTGGGTAACTGCACATTTTTGATTTTTTATATAGCAACGTAGTCGCAATAAAGCAGAGATATGTCCACGAAAGAAAGGGAGAAGCTCACTAAGTAGCGTAATATATGGTAGCTTTTGATATATAAGCATAAAAGAAAAAAAAAATTTTTTGGAAAAACCATTTTTTCGCAAAAAAAACGGATAAATTAACGTGCTGAGTCAAATAGTAAAGGTTTTTCCACAAATCATTACTAAAGTTGGCTTTATTCCGTTCAAATAATGTTCAAATATTATCAATAAAATAACGTTTTTTCTTTTTTCTTTTGAGCTCGACATTGATTTTCGGTTTTAATGTCCAAAAATTAGTTAAATGGAACCGGAAATTTGTAACATTATATAAAATTATGGTTTCTTTCTTTAAATAACTAGCGAAATATGTTAAAAACTTTGATTGTGTTTTTCTCGTGTTTTAAAAAAATGGATTTATCTAGTTTTTCCATACGATTTATTTAACGATGTCGGGCTAGCAAATTGTCTGGCTATGTTTTTTTTTAATTCCCTAAGCTAATCCAATCCCGCGGAGCTCTTTGCTTGTCTGCAGAAAAGAAACCAGAGTCTCTGGCTCGAACCCGCAAACCCGGCGCTGATACACTAGCTCACTACCAGCTAGCCTACCGGGGCATTCACTCAAATCTTGTTTGCAAAGTTATTTAATTTCACATAGCCCCCATATAAACATCTTTCCGAATTGAGTTGTTCGACCAATAATATTTTTCTGCAAACAAAATTGTATTGGAATCGGTTCAGATTTGACCGAAGCTCTCTTGCAAATTTTACTCCGGAGAATATCTTTAGATGCAAACACTTTATTTTAAATGTTTATAGTACAAAATATAACGACTGTTCCTTAAATCACTTAAAGGCGAAAAAATGTCATTTATAAAGTAATATCTACATAATATTCGGCACAACTAACCCTTATGTGAATCTCATAATTTTGTTATGATTCATGGGTTCCCAATAGGTTACAATTTCGAAAGATTTGTCTGTAAATACCGTGGTGCATGGTGTGGCTTTACCGACTATAAATTTTGAATTGTTTTTTAATGCAAATATTATTAAATTGTAAATTTGTTTTTTATACCCTCCACCACAATTAGTTGTGAAGAGGGTATATTCAGTTTGTCATTCCGTGTGAAACTTTTTTACTATTCATCTCAGACCCTATAAAGTATATATATTCTGGGTCCTTGAGTAATTTTAAGTCGATTTAGCCATGTCCGTCTGTCTGTCCGTCTGTCCGTCTGTCCGTCTGTTGAAAACACGCTCACTTTCGAAAAACTCAAAAGAAATCAACAAACTTGGTGTCAAATTGCTTGTAGTTATCCTAAGCAGTTTGGGATTGAAATTCAGCAAAATCGGTTCAATAGGATCTGAGCTATGAATCAAAATGTGGAACCACCACCTAACAAAAATTGATAATTTTGTTACAAAAACTAACATAAATGGTGGAAAAATGCAAAGAATGATATAAGATTTCGGTCCATAATTTACCATAGGCCCCATATAAAACCTACTTCCGGAAAACAACTTAGTACGCCTAAAAACGTAAAAAATAATGCTATCATAACAAAATTTGGTACATCAAAGTTTTATTGGACAAGAAATAAAATTGTGTTATTTCGTGAAGATCGGTCCATAACTTACCCTGGGCCCCATATAAACCTTACTCCCGGAAAACAGTTTAGTACGCCTAAATCCGTAAAAAATAATACTATCATAACAAAATTTGGTACATCAAAGTTTTATAGGACAAGAAATAAAACTGTGTAATTTCGTGAAGATCGGTCCATAATTTACCCTGGGCCCCATATAAACCCTACTCCCGGAAAACAGTTTAGTACGCCTAAATCCGTAAAAAATAATGCTATCATAACAAAATTTGGTACATCAAAGTTTTATAGAACTGGGAAAAAGACTGTGAAATTTCGTGAAGATCGGTCCATAATTTACCCTAGGCCCCATATAAACCCTACTACCGGAAAACAGTTTAGTCGCCTAAATCCATAATTAATAACAAATCGTCACAGTTTAAGATAATAATAACATCATACATCATATTACTCCTTAAACAATCGAACTGTCGGTGGAGGGTATCAAAGATTCGGCACAGCCGAATATAGCACTCTAACTTGTTTTTCATATGTTTAAAAAATTTAAGGGCATATTTTTCAGTTTTATTGCATATTTCATTCCGCATTTAAGAGCATATTTTTGGTGTACATGCTTATGGACCTTGACAATTTAGAGTGCAAAACTATGATAAAATATGGGCCGACCTAAACAAATTTTTCGCTAAGATATTTAGTCTTAAGGAATTAAGATAAGCCAAATTTTACCACAAAAGCATTTATTGTTATGGGTTCATGCGAACTAAAGTGTTTTCCGAGAATTGACTTTATATTAACCCTATGGTAAATTATGGACCGAGCTCCACAATACTTAGTATCTATATAAATTTTAGTCGTATTAAACGAATTAGTGTAAAGTTTATTGACAATAAATAACTGCATTCCGCCCCAATTTGTGTGGGTTTTTTTTTTTTAATAGAAACATCAATTTTTTAAAGGGGATGTTTCACATTTAGATTCATAACTCTTGTACTATTCAAGCAATTACGCTCGATTTCAATGCCAAATTGCTAAGGATAACTAAAAACAGTGTTCTTCTCTATTTAGTCTTTTGGAAGTGAGCGTGTTTTCGTTAGACGGACAGACAGATGGACACGGCTAAATCCACTAAGAATAACAAAAGGGCTTAGAATTAATAGGTATATATTTTATGCGGTCTTAGATGAATTTATTAAAAAGTTCACACGGAATAACGAACTTAGTATATCCATATTAACCATTCGAGTCGAGTAAAAACAACTAAAATTTTAGAAAATTATAAATTTGAGCAAAACATTTTTAACACTTATACCCCTAAAGGGTTAATTATTTGTTTAATTAATAAAAGTTGCTTGCACTGAGAGCACAAACATGTAATGAGCAACAAATGCCGCTATTCAGTAAAGTCAGTCAGTGTATTTCTAAGTCTGGTAATGCGTTAATGTAACTGCTGCCAACACAGAGGCTGCTTGCTGTTTGTTTAACTTTTCTTCGTATTTTTGCTATTTCGTTAACACGATCATTTAATTCTGTTTATAACTGGGCTACAACACTACTAAACAGTAAAACAAAACAGAGAGTTGTTAAACAAAAACTAATCATTGTTTTTGATTCATATATGAACGGTTTGACCAAGTTGTTGAGCAGCTAGTCGCTTGCTAAACGTTAATCGGTAAGGAACTCGAAACAAAGATTGGATTTGCGAACTTAACTTATAAAAGACATACACAAATAATTTTTAGGATTTTTTGAAAGGAAATAAAAACAAACAAAAAATCAGTTAATATTATTTTAAAAATTAAGATATTTTATTAAAAAGTAAAATTAATGACAAGTTTGTTGACGCAAAGCTAATTAAATTAAAACGTAAATACAAGCTGCTTAAACTTTTCAAACATTTGTTTAGTTATAACTTTGTGATAAAATAAATCTAAGATAACAAATCTTATAATTTTTACTGCAGACAATAAAAAATCATAACAGTCTAAAATTTCACAACGTGCTCCATGATAAATCATATTTAACAATTTGATAGTAAAAAAAAGTGAATTAAGTGCCTTATTTGATAAAAAAAAAAAAAAATAAAAACAGCAACAGTACAACAGTCAGTTAAGCGGATTTTGTAGTCCTGTAAAGTCTTAAGCAACAGGTATGTACATACATATGAATGTCTAAGCCACATTGTGTTAAAGTTTGTATCAGTATTAAAAATGTCCCTTAAAGAAATTTGTTTGTAAAAAACTGTAACTTGATTGTAAACTCCTGATAATTGCATATTTTTCCAGAAAGCAAGAAGGTTAACAACCCATAGACAAGAACTCTTTTTAATTTTTTCCCCCATTAAGAAACGCAACTTTTCAATGTTTAGATACATATTGCTGAAGGCTAAAGTTGTTTTAATAGCATGTGTTAGCAACATGCAACAAAAGAATTAATTTTGTTGTTTACGATTGTCATACTAACAATAGAATTTTTAAGCTATTGTTATTAGTTTTAATAAAAAAAAGAATCATTAAATAATCATTTGAAATAATTTTATTTTAAGACACGCCTAATTAAGGCCAACATAATTTTTTTTTTTTTTTTTTTTTTTGTTGAACCAGAAAAACTTAAATAGATTCATTAAAGGCGCCCGTACACGACATGTGTTTGTCATCTGACATGTCAAATTTTCAAGTCACATGTAATTGTTCATGTCTGTCAAAATTGCTGTTTTACATAAGGTTTATAATATTCGGTCACAAACGTACATGTAATTTGCTTCTGACATTGTCTCTGTTTTTTTCGCATTGTAATTGCAGAAACCAAAGTAGTTCTCGGTTTCAAAATAACTTGCTGCCGCCACGAAAATATTTATTTGCGCCGTAAAATAATTTAGCCATCTTAAAATTTTTTCTTTTATTTTAAAGATAATAATTTAGAATTTTATAATCAAACGGTTTTTATGTACATATATATTTACATAAATTCTATTCAATGGTGAGATGAGCATACATATCTTGGTATTGTAAAATATTAACTTCAGCCGGCTAATGATTCCGTCAATAGTAGAAGCACAGCCGCGAATAACGTTTTAAGTTACAAAATTATAAGTTTTCAGGAGAGCAAAAAAACGTTTTTTGACAAGCAGCATTATTTGTTTTAAAAAATTTTTTTTTTTCTATTATTTAAAATAGTGATAATAAAAACTTTAATGCAAAAGGCTTTTAAAACATTATTCCGCACTGCAAAACCATTTCGGTTTCATCATTATGTTAGTAACTTGCAATGTTCTTCCACTGGCTGACACTTTGTACGCCATTTTGAAGGCGTTAAGGTGCATAGTTTTGGTTGATTTGATGTTTAAACTGTGTAAGAGAGTAAAGTCAACGTTTATCTGCAAAAAAACAGTTGTTGCAAAATGTGGCGTTTACAACGTTTTTCGCGGCTGTGCTTCAGTTGACGCCGCTGCCAGTTTCTTCCCGGCATAGATTTCTGATGTCAGATGGTTTGTCAGAAGAAAATAGAGCACGCTCTAATTGAAATTTTGTCAGATGACTTTGCGTCTGACTTTTACAGAAGCAAAGTTAAAAAGGTAACACACGACATGTATGTGTTTTGCAGTGGGAAATTTGACATGTCAGATGACAAAAACATGTCGTCTATACGCTCCTTAAGATTGTACAAAATAATAAGATACGTTTGACTTTGAAAAATATAAAAAATTTGACACTTGTAAAAATTAAAGTACGAAGGTATGGCCGGTCAAGCTCGACCATTTCATACCCTACATTTATGGGGCAAACATGGACCCGTCAGAACAAAATTTTGTGATGATGTTAAGACACATGTAAAAGCTCTTTGAGCCGAATTTTATTTAGATATTTTTATCTATATAAGATTTCATGGCCTTTCAGTAATTTTAGGAAGGGGATTTATGGTTAATTTTGGACCTATGGGTGCTATCGTAACAATTTCGCCAATTTATTTGTCAAAACCAACATTGATAGGGATGGCATTTAAAGTTATTTCCGGGAGTAGTATTTGTTTGGGAGCTACGGTCAAATATAAATAGATTTCCACAAAATTGGGTTAAATGTTTAAGATTGCCTAAAATATGTTCGAACTAAATTTAATCTATATATCAACATAATAAGATTGTTTATGTGCACACAGACTATTTCGGAAAGAAGTTTGTATAGAGGCCACGTAAACTAATGTCCCAATTCCCCCAATTTTCAATAGGCTGCACCAATTTACTTTATGCTATATATCGGGACCTTAAGACAATATGGTTTTATCTTACATGTAGTATAGCTGCAAATGGAACCTTGTTGTGCTAAGGTCGCGATATTTAAGAGAATATTAAAGAGAACTGAATTGTTGTTTTTCAAATACTGCATTGTCACAGCCAAAAAGGTTCCTTCAAAATTTAACTCATTTAACTTAGTACGTGAACATAAAAAACAAGAATTTTAAAAATTATATGCAAGTAATGTAAAAAAAGCGTTTGTATGAACGTAGAAGACAAAACAATTTTGTTTTTGATGTAACAACCCATTCTTCATATACAGCTTACGATACGAAGTTCGAATGCGAACAATTAAATTTATCAAGCAAATAAATAATTAGTATTGTGGTTAATTTATTGAACTGTTTATGGTTTTTAAAATTAATTTGTTTTTTACTGAACTTTAAATATTAGCGGTATTCAATGTTTGGTGTGTGTTAGTTTTCCAAAAAAAAACTACGTGCAGTGAGCGCGAACAAGAGGAGCGTGCACAACAAGATTTAATGAAAATTGAGAGAATGCAGACTATTGCTGGACTCTAATACGTGAAACCGAATCACGTTGAACGAACGACGTTGAAATAGCGACATTCACTTTTGAAAATTCATTGATTTTTAAATAAACTAGTGATTTTTTATGTAAGAAACGAATAAAAAAAATGTTGTATCTCGATAAATAAACGTGACAGAGAAAAACCAACTACAGATTGGAATTCAGCCCACCAAATTACCCGAGGAAAGATATTGGCTTGCTCCAGTCCAAAAACCTTGTTGGCTTGTGTTACTGGTCTTCAAAGTTTGCGAAATGGTCTTTGATACTTATAAAATGACACGAAGCAGCGCAAAGGAAGAAATATTTTCCTTCTCCAAATAATCCAGAACAATTTTCATTTCATCTGGCGTTTTGTTGTGTTTTTCTCTTTTTTTTATAACACTGTGCTTGAAATTTACACTTTTTTTAGACCAGCTGGGCACTTGTCGTTTAAACCTAACGCTGAATCCAGTGGTGCTAGCCGTTTTTTTAGGTAAGTTCTGGTGTTCGAGATATACCACTATTTCGAAAATGGAGGAGGTTGCACAACATATATTCGCGTAATTCAAAAACGGTTTACTATATTGAAAATACTAAAACACCGAAATTCCATAATAAAATTTCCTTTAAGAAAGGTGAAACTTTTTTTTAATTTTTTTGGAAAAAACAATAATTTTTTTTATCAATATTTCCAAATTTTTGTTTCCCGCTAGATTGATGACCTTTTGGGTTGAGAATCAAATCCAATTTAGAACATTATCTTAAGTTTCAATAAAATATCTGATAGTCCGTATTACTTTGGTTCCTTCAGAAAGGTGCTTATCAGCATCACAATTTTTAAAAACTGTCATCTAAAATAACGTGAGTACATACCCTGCAAATAATAGGACCAGTCCAACACGCGTGTAAAGAGTAGCCCACATGGGACCAGGACTACAAAGTCCAAAAGTCACCCAAACGTATGGAAAAAACATGGTATATTTAACATTACGATGTCCTAGTGCAGGACCATATAACCCATCTTCGGACTACTAAGGAGTAGTTTTAAAACTACTGCATGGTATACTCAAGAGGATTAGTTTTGAAGTTGTAAAAAAACGAAAGCATGTCGTTAAAAACGAAGGCATGTCGTCTCACTACAAACACATTTTACCAATGACATTTTTCATGCTTGCATTACATCGGACCAGTCCATGGAGTAATCCATTTTATCAAAATGGTTCAGGTGGTTCAATTTTATTTGCAGGTAGTGATAAGAACAACGAACTTTAGCCTGATAAAAAACTAGTTTAAGTTTTCCTACTTAAGTACAAACATTCAATCGATAGTAATGACGATATATCGATAGTGCAATCTGAACTATCGATAAATATCGATAGACGAAACATTGATAGTATCCCAGCACTATTCCATATATATTTTTGTAAGTGTACCTGAATTTGATTATGGTTAATTTTTAATTGATCTCATTTATTTCTCTTTTTTAAGTTTTGGGAGAATCCAATTAGTTTAAGTTGAGGTTTTTTTTCACTAAGTCATCGGATATATTAATTTCAACCCCCGTTTTTTTATCGGTAAAATAACTGTCACAGCATAAATTAATGCTCGCACGACTTTCAACGGTTTCTTTAGTTTTCAAGGCCAAACGTTTTTTACCCTTATGGTCGCAACCCGGGTACTTTTGTTGTTTTCAACCCAAATTTTCTCATTGAGAGCCAATAGCTATAAAAAAATTAAGTATTTTTGCAGCCGTCTAGATAGTTTGATTGAAAGACCAATTTACTCTTAACAGCTTCTAATACGTAGCTGAAAAAGCTGATTTTTTTCTATAATTCTAAGAGAGTAATAAATAAAGTTTATTTTACAATTTTATTTAAAAACAACGCCTTTTAGCCAATTTCACCAATTCTATTTAAATATGAAATCAAATTTAAATATAGTTTATCATATATGTGCATTAGGGTGACCGTTATGTTTTTTTTTCGTATTTTCACTTGGCAAACCCCTTAGAATGATTCCAAATTAGAAAAAAAAATATATTTATAAAATTTTAGATCGTTTGCATAGTTATTAGCCGTGCCTTGAGCCCACAAAGTTTGATAAAATGCTATCTTTCTCACTATGGGTCGCTTTAATTGTTGATAACTTCCGTAATATTTATTTTAGAGAAAACCCTTATTTACAAATATTCTAGGGCTATATCTTATGAACAATGTTGCTCTGTATTAGTTTTCTTTAATATGAATATTTTATCAAGAAAAAACCAAATTAAAAAATAACACCGAAATTTTCACATATCTTCGCATTATTTGCCTGGTGATTACACTACGTGACAAATTTTCAACAAAGTCGTGACCAAATGATTCTGACAGCTAATCTTTATGTAAAACTTTCCCCTGAATCCGAATATGAAGTCAAACAAACAGCTGTTTTTCTCACTTAACTGTGTCTGTAACTTTTTTTGGCGAGTAAAAGCTGTCACGTAAGGAAATCACTCGCCAATTTACAGAAAAAGTGTTTCTGTAACATTTTGGTGAGAAAAGTTCCCGCTTTGAACTGTCAAATAAACTCACGAATAAAAATGGGGCGAGAAAAAAAATTTAACACTAAAAAACAATTAAAAATGCAAAATGCAAAGAATAATAATAATAATATTTTATTCTTGGCACATTTTTCATTGTTTTATTATTTTGCTTTTAACATTTTTATAAAATATACGAATGTCTTCAAAGCTCGTTTGCAAACAACAAACATTAAAGTCGCTCTTTACATAATTTGGCATAACCGACGGTTGTGTTTTCGCCGCCGTCGTTGAAAAATTTTCAATTTAAGTAAATTTTGGTCACCGTCAACAATATGTGTTACTGGCGTTCTGAACGTCTGCAATGTCACATCGGCTTCGAGTGCAATATTATGACATTTATAACGTAACGACGTAATCTCTTTTGATAGTTTTCGACATGAGTTACAGACACACATTTTTCTCACTTTTCGAGAAACGATGGAATATTTTATTTCACATCTTTTCGATGCAAGAAGTTCTCACAAAAGTTACAGAACATGGGTACTGTTTTCACAACACAAGTGATTGAAAATGAAGTAAAATTTATATGAAAAACCCCAGTTATTTTTGAGTGTTTTTCACATAAATTTTGCTACTCGTCCAATCACTTGTGCTGTAAAAACAGCATAGTAACTTTATTTTTATTTGAGATAAAAAACGAATTTTAAACATAAATCATATTTAAAGAAATTGGTAAAATCGGCCATAGATCATACATATGCTTAGTTTTTTTTTTTTTTTTTTATTCCAGATATTCGCGGTTTTATGTCTGATAGCACTATTTACAAATAAAGATTTAATCGATTTGAACATTGAAATAAACAGATAAACTATTTGAGACTTTAATTTATGTTTCACGAATTTTTATTTAAATAAATTAGCCTTTTTTAACAAAACAATATAGAATTTATTATGAAAAAGTAAAATATTAAGAAACGCGTAAACATGTTAAAAGAACTCGAAATTAAGTTAAAAATGATATTCGTGCTAAATACCATGCTTCATTGCTTTCCATTTTCATTCCATTTTCTTAGTTGAATAGAACGTGTGAAAAATACGGAAACAATGGGTCCGATTGGAATGTCATTTGACAATTAAAGAGTTGGTGTCATGTTTAAGTTTTGGATTTGAGGTCTATAGATTTATCAGGAGGTTCCCAAAACAGGACACTTCGGGTATTACTAAAACTAAAAACAATTATTAATTCTTAATTCGAGCTCGATGTTTGAAAATATTTTTTAGTGAAATGCGCTTTTAGAGTTCTTCATAATTTAGCTATTAAAGTTTAGGAAATATCCGACATTGAAAATTAAAACTTGCTATTTTTGACCTAACTTGATCTAGTATTTTGCAAAAATATAGGATTTAAATTTATGATAATTTGTTTTAAATATTTTTTTTAAAATTCTGAAAAAGTCGATTTTTTGCAATTTTTATCTTAAAAAGTTTTCTTTTTATTTTTAGAAAAAAATTATTTAGCGACATATATGTATATTATTTATCCATTTTTTTAAAGGCATCTTTCTTCATGTATAATTCTGCTATGCAAAATTAATCACTGCGATTTTTTACAAACTTCCACTTTATGACACATTTTCTCCAATCGAAAAGCAAGAATCAAAAAGGAACAACAACAGGTTGTAGTTCCATCTAAGTAAGTAATTAAGTATATTTTGCTAAGGCCATTAACATTTTACAGCGTTTTAACTAAATATTAATTCAATTTCGGTTTTGTATGTAACTTCCATATAGACACCCGGATAGTTTTATCCTCATACACTTTTCTTTAGCTGCGTTTTTTATTGTTAGCTTGTTGTTATACTTTAAAAATGTATTGTTTGAAAAAAGCCGTTAAGTAATCCATTGAACTTTTTTAAAAAATACAACTCTGATAGTATTGAGTATTGAGTACTCAATAAAATTTCAAATACTAGGTACATATTGCTCAACGAGCATAGACCTAGTAAGGAGTTAATACAGAAAACGAATATTTTAGCCTTTTAACAAATCATACGAGCTCTTCTAGCTCAATACACCAGAAACTCTTTTCAAATTTAATTAATTAAAGCTTAATTTATTTCACGTAAGGCAAAACTTTATAGCTCGGTAAAGCCAGAAGGAACAAAATTCGCTTAAAAATCACTCTAATTGTTAAAAGATTTACAACAATGTTGGTATCGCTATAATATTTGGCACATATAAAGTTTATGTGCTAAATTTTTTCTATATCTAGATAAAAATAAAAAGTTTAACGGCCATTTTCACCAAGTTCGGTTATAATTAACTATCGGTTATAGCTGTCAAAACAAATTTTTAACCGGAACTTAAATTGAAAGTTAGTTTTAACCGAACTTGGTGAAAATGGCCGTAAGTAGTTTAAGCTTGCTGGACTATATTTTTTACATGCTTAATAAGTTTTTATAGAACTTTGTTTATGATACAAGTAATTTTTATTGCTAGATTACAATGTAATAATTCGATTTATCGATTTAACCATTAGTCAACCCAAAATAAATTATCGATAAACACTTTCTTAGATTACTTAGAAAAACACTCGAAATTACAATGCTAATTTTGGACACATATTCCTCTTAATAACTTTAATAGTAAATACAAAATATCGTTTCATTTAAAGTGGAATAACTACAACGGAATCAATATTATAAATTTTCCATAGAAAACAATTTTATTAAAAAAAATTCTCCCTCATCTTAACAATGAAATTTACCAAAAAGGTATTAATAGCTCAAATGCTCCTATAAATAAATGTTAAACTTAACTCGAACATTTGATTAACAGACATTTAATTTTTAATAACATTTTGACACATGATGCAAAAAAACTTCTCAATTCATTTTAAGATGCCGTATGACTAAGAGAACATTATAAATATTTAAAAATTATACCCAACTAGATGTTACCAAGCAAGAAAACAAATTTATTAGTTTTAACTCAAAAACAAATAAGAGTGCTATATTTGGTTTTGCTAAACCTCATGTACCTTTTAACATAGTATAAAAGTACGTCTAAAGACGGACTTTAAAAATTAGCTTCCATACATACAAAGAACGTTTGAGCCGAATTTAATCATCCTGGGTTATTTCGTAAGGCGCTATAGTGGCATTTGTATGATGCCCTGTAATATAATGGACTGATTTGTTAGTTTTTAGTACTAAGTAAAAATAAATTTTCTACAAAATAAATTAGCCTTAATTCAATTAGTTTTAACAAAACAATATAGAATTTATTATGAAAAATTAAAATATTAAGAAACGCGTAAACATGTTAATAGAACTCGAAATTAAGTTAAAATTTTACACTAACGTAAATTGAAAAGCAATATATAATTTAGTTTAATCCCCATATTTTAAAATTTAAATTATCATAACTACAATGACATTCGTGCAAAATAGCAGGCTTTCCATTTTCTTAAATATATTTTATGTTATGGAAAAACTTATACCCTCTTATTCATAAAAAATATTTCAGTTTTACAAAAGGTTTATTTAACAAAATTTTCTGGAGAAATCTTTTAATAAACCTTTAATATTTTTTTTGAATGAGGCTTTTTATAAAAATATTTTGGAAATAGTTTTTATTTTGAAACAAATACTTGAAAGAGAAGTTTTAACAAAATTTTTGTCTCTCAAATTTTTATGCTCTTTTCCATTCTCTCGTTGCAAGTTTTTCGAGTACGTGAACACATAAGCTTTGTACAGACGGTGGTCGGATGAAACAATATTGTCAGTAAAATATGTTAAAAATGTCTTAAAACCGTGTAAACTGGAAATTTTTGTTTGACAACGTTGTCAGAAAAGCTATTGTCAGTTCATTGAAAGACAACAATATTGAAAGATATCTGACAATCGTGTGATCGCTCTTCGTTGCCATTAGAAGATAATTGTATATGTTGAAAGCTTATTTCTTATTGTCAGATGTGCGAAATTTATCTCTTGGTAACACTGCAAATACTTGCGTATCAGGGATGGAAAATATATACATTAATAACAAAACTTAGTTTTAAGATTGTGACAGCAAAAATGTTATATTTTCTGGGTCATCTCTTGATACTTATATTTATAAAAAACACTTTTTTTAATTACGAAATTTTTTAAGAAAGCCACTTATGTCAAAAAGTACAATTGTACCACATTTTGCATCCCTGATATGCACGAGTGGAAAGAAAAAACAAACAAGTTTAATATTGCAAAATTAAAATTTATTTTACGGAAAATCAAATTAACAACATAAAAAAGTAAAAATCCTTGCTTTTGCTTTTTCCCTTCAATTACAATATTTTAATTTTTTTCAATTTATAAACATTTATTAACAAAGTCTAATAAGAGATCTTGCAATTCTTGCCATGCGACTATTAGACCTTACATTATTGTAAGATCTGACAAACGTCTGTTCGAAGTTTTACTAGTAACAATTATTTTAAATAATAAATAATGTTTTTAGTAGAAGCTTCTAGTACTGGTATGTATGTCATTAACTATAAGGGCATGTTATTTATATATGCCCCAGCTTAAAAACAACACCCGAAAACTAATTTTTTTTAAATACCAACATGATCGATTTTCGTTTAACATTATCCTAATGAGTTTTTTAATTTTCATATATCACTATACACTGATAGAAAAGGCGTCATAACGCAGATGTATTTTGACATCAGTATTATGACAAGTGTCTTCTTTTTTGAACCCATGACACTTTTCATCATGGTGATATCAACCTTAACATCACTCGGCCAAAGTGTCATCAGGGTCAAAATGAAATTATGTCATCAATAGGATGACACATCGGCATCACAGAAATGACGATGATGCATTAACATCGGAGAAGGGACACATTAGCATCAATTTAATGACCGTTTGTCATAAATTCAAAGTCATTGGAATTGACTTAAGTCAAGGTGAGGGAATATTATTATTAACTTACCCGTTACATATGTTTGTTTCACGTTTGTTGAATTACGACCTTTGTTTACAGCAGAACTCTCAATAAAAAGGCACCAGCACCATGCCCCACATGGTTTTCGTAATCATTATACTTTAAAAATTTGATGTATTTAACTAAATTATTTAAAAAAATAGAATATAGGAATTTTTGCTTTTTATAATACATTGTCATCATGGAAATAATGATAATAGTATACAAAATGTGGCATCGAATTGATGTCACTATAGTCATAAAATAGATGACACGTAAATAATTACAAAATTGTACGAAGACGCTATTCATTGCATTGATGTTACTTTTTGCGTCAATGATGCCATTTGTAGTAACATTGATGTCACAGTTTTGATGTTACGGCATCATCAATATTAAGATGCATTTTTCTATCAATGTAGGTTCATTTTAATAATTGCTAAAAAGAAGCATTTCACAGATAAAAACAGAGATCGAAAATAAACAATGGACAACAGAAACGCTCACTGGATAAAAACTAAATATTCTGAATAATTTGTACCCGTTCATGCTAATTTAATTCACTTTCTTTTAAATAAACTGTCATTCAAATATTAAAAAGTTTTAGAAAAAAAATTAATGCAATTTTGCCCAAGAAAATCCACATAAAGCAAAAAAACAACAAATATTCTCAAGAAATTGTTAAGCTCTAAAGAAAAAACATTTGCAAAATTAAAAAAAACACACATAAAAAAAATGAAAATTATATACACATTTTAAATAATGTTATTTAATGAAAAATTATTTTAATGTTTTGTTTTTGGGTGTCTATTAAACGTTATTTTAAAAACGTTTAAAACCAAATATGTTTTAATAAAAAAATAATGTCAATTTTGTAAAAATACACAAAAGTTTTTTGTGTATTGAATTTATTTATGATAATTGCATAATTTGTTGACATGGTTTGTTTTTCTGTATTTTAGTTTTTATACCACGATCTACCACTAGCGGTGAACAGTGTGACCAGGTTTTTAAAAAATATAAAGCTTAATCATGTTTGAAATAGAGCTAAAGAAAAAAATTTTAAGACAAAAAATAAAGCTAAATTTTTTTATAGTTTTCTAGAAGTAACTTTTAATTATTTCAATATTTTTTATAGATTAAATAGTGTTTATGTATGTAGCAGTGCAGCCAACACAGGTTCCCAACAAACACGGAGGTTTGATTTCAAATTGAAAATGATTTGAAATCAAACATTTTCTCAAACGACAAACGTTTGATAATGATTTTAAAATCATAGCGTTCTCCACAAAAAGGGGAAATTATTTTCAAATTGAAAAATGCCTTTATTTTCAACTTGCTTTCAAACGTAATTCTCAAATGTTTTTCAAATGTGGATTATAATACAATGTGGAATATAAAAAAAAATATTTTTTTTTTTAATTTTAATTTAAATTTATTTTTTATTAAAATAAACTGTGAGATAAACTTTCGGCACCATAGCTAAAAGCTGAAATAGTGTTCTTTCCGTCCTCTTATTCTTGGAAAGGCAAACTACTTGGTTCTCTTTTATTTTGAGGATTGTAGCACCACGATCGTTCAACAAACTTTCTTCACTTTCCCGTTTTATTTTCCTTTTTTTCGTATTTTTAATCATTGTAATTACTCACAAATAATTTTTATTTTTCACAAGAAATAAGCTGTTCACTTTTTATTAAAGTTAATTTTTAATAGTAAAACACATGTAACCACAAAGTAAAAAATGTAATTTTAATCGCCATTTTTAATGATTACATTTATTTTTCGCTTTAGTATTGCCAAGTCTATTTTTGATTTGAATCTAACATTTGACATTTGACAATTGATAAAACATTTAATATCAAATTTTTATTTTCAAATCATTATCAATTTGAATTTAAATGTTAAATCAAACAATTGAAAAACGTTTGAAAATTGTGTTTGATGCCAAATGATAAAGTCATTTCATATCAAAGATTTGACTTCGTGTTTGTTGGGTTTTGCGAATACAAATACGAGTACGAATAATCAAATTCAATTTAAGCGAATGCGTTACTTACAATATGTTCAAAAGTTATATGCATATTAATTTGTTATTGATGTTTACTTATAATACAAATACATAAGTAGTGTATATATGTTGTATATATGTATATATATACAAAATGCTGCAAAATCGTCATAACTCCAAAAATGCATCTCGAAATAAACGTGTTTCAAGTTTTGGATTTACTCGCGCCACTTAGAGAAAATAAAGATTTTTTATACACAATGTAACATGAACAATTCTGCATCCCTTACTCCAAAATTTAATTTTTTGAGCAATCACGACGTTGCAGCCAGGGTTACCGTTAGAAATTTTCGAAAAGGGTCACAAAAAGGGAATTTTATAGAAAAAGGGTTCAAAAAAGGGTATTTCAATAAAAATAAGGGTCAAGTTTTTTTATAAGCAGTATTTCCCATTAAAATGAACATAATAAGACCAAGTTTTTTTATAAGCAAACAAAAAAATAATATTTCAGGTAGGAAGAGCTCAAAAAACTTAATTTTTTTATGAAATGCTTTGTCCTGTTTTTAACACCTGACAAAAATTTTATTCATAAATAGTTCAACAAAATAACCACAATACTAATTATTGTTAAAGCTAGGGCACGAGCTCTATGTGTACATTTGTCCTTCAAGTTGTGCTGAAAAACGTCAACAGAAAAGAGAAAGACAAAGTGAAAAAACAAAAAAATGTACTTGGACTTCAAGAAAAATTCTTGACGAAAGTACGAAAAAACAGAAGTAAAGGAAATAACATGTAAAATCGATTAAAATGGATAATCATTCAGGAAAGCAAATTTCGATCTACCAAATGTTAAAATACAATTTGGTTTAAGGATTGATGTTTGACTAGTGACGTCAGCAGTCGTCGATGGCTGCGAGTGTAAGACGGCAAATCCATCTGAGGAGATCGAGTGGTTGCGATCGAAACATGTCATGGTAACCTGCCGGCCAGGGTTCGAGCCCGAGCTACGTCAAGAATGAAAGATTATCAATAACAATTTTAATTAATTTTCATGTTGTAAAATTCCTTTCTTCACAAAAATAATTTAATAAAAATTAAATTTCATGAACTTAAGCCTAATTAAAAATATTAAAAATTTGGATTAAAAACCATAAATAGTTCAACAAAATAACCACAATACTAATTATTGTTAAAGCTAGGGCACGAGCTCTATGTGTACATTTATCCTTCAAGTTGTGCTGAAAAAGGTCAACAGAAAAGAGAAAGACAAAGTGAAAAAACAAAAAAATGTACTTGGACTTCAAGAAAAATTCTTGACGAAAGTACGAAAAAACAGAAGTAAAGGAAATAACATGTAAAATCGATTAAAATGGATAATCATTCAGGAAAGCAAATTTCGATCTACCAAATGTTAAAATACAATTTGGTTTAAGGATTGATGTTTGACTAGTGACGTCAGCAGTCGTCGATGGCTGCGAGTGTAAGACGGCAAATCCATCTGAGGAGATCGAGTGGTTGCGATCGAAACATGTCATGGTAACCTGCCGGCCAGGGTTCGAGCCCGAGCCACGTCAAGAATGAAAGATTATCAATAACAATTTTAATTAATTTTCATGTTGTAAAATTCCTTTCTTCACAAAAATAATTTAATAAAAATTAAATTTCATGAACTTAAGCCTAATTAAAAATATTAAAAATTTGGATTAAAATTTTATTCTTTATCATTATAGCTAATTTTTTAATACTTTTTATGTAATTTACCGATGTCAATTTTTTTGAATAAAACATGCTACTCTTTAAGAGAGCAAAACAACAAATTGCATTTTTTAATAAAATGTCAAATTTTTGTTTTGAAAAGAAACCATCGTAAAAAATAACAAATATGTATATGTTATGTTTGCTTTTAGGGAAATTGTACTTAACTATCAAAAATCAAGGAGAAGAAAGCATGGAATTGTAAGTTAATACTTTGAGTCTGTTCCATATCAAGCAATGCTTATTTCGAAAGCATTTGTTTAGCACTTCTGTTCCGCAGTGTTGACGAAAAAACAAAATGTGAGAGCTATTTCCAAAAAAGGGTCAAAAAGTGTCACAAAATAGGTGATAATGATACAAAAGTATAATTTAAAAAAAAGGGTCATAAAAGGTATCAACGCCGTCGAAAAAGGGTCAAATTGATACTTTAGTATCACAACGGTAACGCTGGTTGCAGCAAATGAGCGATATATGCATACATATTCTTAAAATATAGGTATGTTTAAAAATAAAACAGAATCATCATGAAATGAAAATGAAACTTTATTCCGTAAATACATTTAAATTTAAGGGATACAAGTCAAGAGAATTCAAAAATTGGAAAAAAATTGGTTCTACAAAAGTTGTTATAGAAAAAATTGCCACAGAAATCCTGTTTTAGGTTCGGTGCATAAGGCCTCTAATAGTAAAAGTTTAATTAATAAGCCAAGTTATATTTTATAAACACAAGTTTTGATGTTTTATCAGTTTTAAAAGTAATGCGTGAATAATAGGAAATAAAATTAGCTTCAATTAGCTTTTTGAAGCTTGGTTACATGTATGTATTTGCATTCTTTTTTTTTTTTTTTTTTTGTTACAATCTATATTCCTAAAAAGTTTTGAGATGTTGATATGATGAGCTGACATTCTATTATTTTTTAATTACATTCTTCTTAAAATTATTCTGATAAACTGTTTTTATTTATTTTGAAATATGAATTAATTGCACAAAATTTAAAATGAAGAAAACTCTAAATGCATTTTTAAAAAAAGACGAAAAAAAAGCTAAAAGCTAAATGAAATATTTCAAGCTAAAAAAGCTAATATGGTCGCACCACTGGTGAATGAGGGTATACTAAGTTTGTCATTTCGTGTGAAACTTAATTTTAATATTCATCTAAGATCCCATAAAGTGTATGTATATATTCTGGATTCTTGAATAAATCTCAGTCGATTTAGAAATTTCCGTCAGTCCCCCAGTCCGTCTGTTTAAAACACGTTCACATCCGAAGCACTCAACATAAAAGAACAATTTTGATGTCAAATTGTTTCAAGTTATCCTAAGCAAATTGGGATTGAAATCCAGCATAATCGGTTTAGTAGAAAAAGAATTGTAGATCCGAAAAAATTGATATTTCTGTTAAAATAAACTAATAAAAATTGAAGACCGTATTGACATTAAATTCTGCACAAGTTTGTTTTGTATGAGTAGCACTTAATTTTATGAAGATCCATCCATATAAAGCCCACTTTCGTTAAACTTTCCATTACTGCGCCTAAAACAGTATCGGAAAAAGATTTTGTAGTAACATTTAGTCTGTCATAGATTCATAAGAATAGACCAAATTATGTTAAAAAGGGTTAATAATTTACTACACACAGAAAAAAATGAAGTTAAAAACGTCGAAAACAAGGTTGATTTAAAATTTTTCGGTGGTGATTTTGCTTCATACGTTTTTCATGTTAATTCAACCTGATTTTACAATAACTTGCGAACAACATTTTTTTCTTTTAAAATAACTATAATTCATGTTAATTTTACATTGCAGTAAAGTTAGAGCAAAATGTCATTTATATTGAAATAACAATCCGAATCACGTTGAATGAAAGTTATTTCAAGTTGAAACAACGTGAATTTCATGTAGAATCAAATTGGTTTGAGTGTGATATAACAGTATGAAGAAGCTTCAGAGACAACATATGCATATATTTAAGAATAATTCAAAACACTTACCCCTGTAACACATGTTTCACTTATTTTTTATTCTGCTTTGTTAACGGAAGCATCAGCAGAATCGCCCGATATGGTTTGTTTGTATGGTGGTGATCACTCTACTTTGAAAACTTGATGTTCTATTTAACTTAATAATTTTAATTAAAAGAACACGGGAATTGTCTTCTTTTTATAACATATTTTAAACATGAAAATAAAAAAATGTACATGCTTAGGTATGTATGCATGTTAATTTAACAAGATAAACTTTTGATTTTAATATAAATATCAGGTTTTTATGGATTCAATATTGAACAATATTATTTAAACAATGAATAATATGAAATAAACGTGATTTAAGGTTATTTTAATATTTTTAATTTAAAATAAATATGAAATAATGATAAATTTAAATAATTCTCAATCAACATTTCGCCATGTTAATTTTACATTGGTATTTTTTCTGTGTGTGTATGTTAAACATAAAGGCAATTTTCAAAAACGTACTTTTGAAACAAGCCTAAAACCTTTTAGAATTTTCATACGGTGAGGTTAGTTTTTATCAGAACTAGAGGACCCGTGCGAATATTTCGCACCGCTAGTTGTTATTTTTGTAACATAAAATGAAAATAATTAATAGAATTTTTAGTAACTTCAAAACATTTTAAAATATAATTTTTATCAATGAAAATATTAATTTTTCAATTTCTAATTATTTTTCGTCATTAGTGTTAGAAATAAGCTTTAAAATGAGATATCATTCATTAAATTTGATGCGGTGGTATGGGAGATATTTACAACCAACAAAAAAAAGTGCTTTAGAAATAATATATATGATTGGCTCATAACTTATAAAAATCCCACTTCTAAAATATTTTCAATCTCGGTGGAGGGTATCAAACTTTCGACACTGTCGTATATAATAACACTTTTATTTTAAATTTTTTGGTAATTTTTAAAATTTTTTTTTTTTTTCTTTCCATTTTTGGTCGTTAATATTTTGATTTTAATAATTAAATAAAAATATATAAGTTAAACGATCACTTAGTGGCATCTATAAATGTTAATGTGTGGTTTAAAATAAATAATATTTTAATGGATGATGACTGGGTTTAAGTCTGTGAGAATGGCGTATAAAAACAACATCTACAATTAAAAATTAGATACATACATATACATATGTATAACACTATATATATATGGTATTTTTACGCACTAATGAATTGATGACGTTTTAAAGATTCTTATTCTAGATCTCAAGTTGTTTTTCCCCTAATAATTTATAAGTAAATTATTAAGACTTTGTAAAAACCCAAGAATATGACCAGTTCGCTCTATTGGAATAACTTTTACAACAAAATAAACAGCCAACGCAAAGAATGGATTAATTAATTACCAGAATTTTAAGAAAAAATCCAGGTTGGCGATTCGTCATAAATATTAATTGTTTCGCATCAAAAAAAAGTTTTGTACAAAATAATCCATGGAAAAATCTTTGAATCATTTAAATTCTTTAAATACATAATTAAAACTAAAAACGTATGGCCAATTTAACCAATTCTATTTAATTATCAATTCATATTTAAATACAGTTTTTTATATAATTTAATTTTTTTTGTGTACGTTAATAAAAAGTTATTGTCGTATTTATACACAACTTATCTCAAATATCACCCAAAAAGTTTTCAATTTAAAATTTTTATCAAAAAGTGTTTTCGATTTAAAAAAAATTTTACGCACTTCTTAAATTTATCGTTTTTTTATAAACATAATAAAGAATGTCAACGTTTCAAAGCAGAACCCATAAATTAAGTGAAATCATTAGGGCAAGTTTTTTAAGTCGTTTGCCTAAAAATTTTATTTTTGCTTATTTCGCAGGATTTTTGAAAGAATGCGTTGTTATTGGCAAACGCTTTCCGAACAAAAATATAATTTTTTGCCATCAAAGGCTATGTTGGCATCTTTAGGTCAATCTCTAAAAATCGCAATTTTAATGCAAAATTTTGTAACACTACTAACATAAGGAAAATGTTTTATATATGTTATATACTATGTATGTATATACTTATATACTATGTATGTATATCTATGCTATTACCAATAATTTTAGATTGGAAATTTAAACAAAAAATTGACTTTTGTATTTTAAGTTAACAATTTTCTAAAGAATATAACAGTTCACATAAAAACTTGCCCTGTTAATAATTAATGCAAACGCGACGTCTTAATTTTGACTTTTTAGCGAAACAAATAAAAAAAAAGAACAAATATTTAATGAAAGCCGCTTTAAGACACAAAGTTATCTAGGTTCCAAAAAAAAAAAAAAAAATATGATGATTGTCATTTCATTGTTTACTGAGTTTAATTTTAATAAGACTTGAGTTGTTAAAATAAAGTCTGTTTTATTTAGTTTATATAAAAGTGTTTTTAATTGCTCTAAATAAAAACATTAACGAAAATAGTTCTACTTTTATGATCAACATAGCTTATATAACCTACAGCACCATAAATGAGCGGTAAAAGTGGTTTTTCAACTGATTTAACGGCAAGAAGTAAAGGTTTAATGTAAAGCATTTTTAGCCGATTAAAGTATGTACGCCTGGGATCATTTTACGTATTTTGAGATAAGAACAGAACCTTATGACACTGATGAAAACATGTAGCTTGTGATCATTTAGCCTTCTAGCGGTTTAAAGAGAATTTCGTTTTGTATTTATTTTCAACAAAAATTTGCTCAATAACAATACTTAAGGAAAAAATTATATTAACTTTAAAATAAAGTACGTATTAAAATTTGAAGTAAGATAAAAAAATTTGTGCTTGTGTTAAAAATATAATAAAAGTAGCCTTTCACCGAGTCTACAACAGACATGAGTTGCTATAAAATACGATATTTAGACAACATGTTTAATTATAAATATGTATAATAAAGGTGGAGTATAATACTCATGTTAATGTTAAGGTTTGCCGAATGACAATCATGTTATCAAAAAAATAAAGCAGCAACAAAATCGCAGCTGTCAAGCTGACGCGTCATTTTATGTTATAACAGAGTTGTTAAAACACATGTTAAAACAGCAGTGTTAAAACATTTGAAAACCTCTAATAATACCTAACAATAACATCATAGTAGTGTTAATGTTAAACATTTCATGTCTGTTGTAGACTGTGTGTTATGGCAGCCAAAGCCGTTAGAAGGCTAACACTCAAAATATTATGTAGTTAAATTCAAACGAAAATTCATTTTAAAAAACTTAAAATTCATTTACAAACCGGATCATTTACATTTCATTCAAAACAAATGATTTTTACATTCATTCTTATATTTTTTATTTATTGAACAGCATATTCCTTAAAATTGAATAGTTTTTAGTTCATATATATGTATTTTAACCGACAAAAATCAAACTACATGACAAAATAGATACGAAAAACCATTATTTGTTGGTAGTTTGTTTTTTGAATAACAAAAAAAAATGTTAAAAAATAAAATTATTCGTAAAATAACTATATTTTTATTAAATTTTAACAGTACGGAAAACGAAATAAATAACCCACAATCAGTTACTGTAATAATTTTATGACTGAACGGATAGTTCGATTAAATTTGCTACATACGCTTCTTGGAACCAAAAACGAATTATTTAAATGTCATTTTATGTAAAGTCAATTTAAAAAGAATAGTTCCATAACTTAACTTAGCTCCCTCACATAAATCACTTTTTTCAAAATCGCTTTATCCCACATAATTTCTTTAAGAATTTTAGTAAAGGTGTGAAGTACCACTATCACACAAGTCTTAAATATTTTGAGAAAAATACAAACCTGTCATGATACTGGCTAGTTAACACTATTGTACTTTGTATTAATACATGTCAAAAACTCAAGTAGTATGAGACTGTGTGCAATGGGTCAAGAAAATGAAAAGTATAACGAAAAACTATTTGACATCCCATACGACTTTATCGTTTTCTGAAAATGTTCGGAACAATAATACTTTTCATTTGCTCGTTTTAACAAAAACATGTTCATATGTGATGGAGTGACTACAAACTGTAATGTTACATTCGATTTTTTGACAATCGCTACAAAACTCATTTCATTTCTATATCACAAAGTATTATGGAATACGTGACTTGTGTGATAGTGTTAACTAGCCTTAAGTGTTTATGGTTTTTTGAAAATTTTAAAACAATAATTCCCTGCAGATAACGAGACTAGTCCATACATGCATGTAAAGAGTAGTCCATAAAGGAGTAGGAGTACTCCAAAACTACTCCAAATATATGGGTAAAAAGTGGTCCATTTAACATTACGATGTCTTAGGCAACCCACCGAAGTAGTCCATGGAGTACTAAAGTGGGTTAGTTTTAAAAGTACTCCATGTTATTACAGTATGGAGTACACTTAAGGGGTAGTTTAAGCATTTTTCTTTTTCATTTTTTACTAATCGAATTTTATGGTGTGTACTGTAGTGTACTGTGGCAATTAAGTTTGTACCTGATATTTATAGATTTTCAACGTGCATTTGATTCACTTCATCACTCCGCCATATGGAAAGCGATGCGTTGCAAAGGAATACCAGATAAAATTATCAGACTCGTAGAAGGTCTATATGCTAATGCAACTTGCTCTGTCCTCCACAGTGGCCAAGTCGGCGATAACTTAAACGTTAAAACTGGTATGAGACAAGGATACGTCTTATCCCCCTTACTGTTCAACATCGTACTTGATGTTATAATGAGCCAATCTGTGAATCCTGTTCATGGGATCACAATGGGCGTGACAGGTAGACTTACTAATCTAGATTATGCCGATGGCATTTGTTTATTGTCACACAACCAACAAGACCTGCCGCAAATGTTAAATAGCATCACTGCAAAAGCCTCAAACGCAGGTCTAATTATAAGCATTTTAAAGACAAAATCTATGTGTTTCAATGTAGCAAGCAATTATCATTTCTCACTGATGGGAAAACAACTGGAAGATGTCACAACTTTTTGTTTTGGATGCAACGATGATATTCAAAACAGACTGGCAAAAGCTAAGCAAGCTTTTGGAATATTGAATAAGTTCTGGAGGTCAGATAACATCTCAGTGTCTACTAAACTTATAGTTTTTAATAGCAATGTGAAGTCAGTACTGCTTTATGGCTCGGAGACATGGAACCTAACAAATTCCGATATCCAAAAACTACAGGACTTCGTCAACAAATGCCTTCGCCGAATCCTTAAAATTGTCTGGCCCCAAACTATTACAAACTCAGAGCTATGGCTTAGAACGCAAATACTCCAATTGACCACGAGATCAAAATACGCAAGTTTAGATGGTTGGGTCATACTCGACGAAAGCCAACCGATGACATCAATAGAAAATCCCTTGACTACAACCCACAGGGAGCAAGAAGAAGGGGTCGCCCTAAAAACACCTGGAGGCGTCAAGTTCAAGCCGAACTTCAAACTGTTGGTATAACCTGGAATGAAGCCAAAAGAGAAGCACAAGATAGAAATCGAAGGAGATCAATTATTGAGGCCCTATGTTCCTTATAGGAATTCCAAGGATTGCATATATATACTGTAGTCTATTATTGCTATTATTAAATATATTAAAAATTTTTCATTTTTCGAATATAATATAAAGTAACCTTCGGAAGGAAATAATTCCCAGTTTCTATTATTTTTAATTTTTTTAACTTTTTCCACAAATTTCACAAACTTTCACTTTTAAATAAACAATTAATAATGGACACCGTCAGGGCTACTAATGTGTATGTAATACTGTAAGCTATAGAAAAGTATACTACAGTACATTGGACCATGTTGTAAGTAGTCCATTTAAGCCAAAATGGACCACGTAGTCCAATATTATCTGTGCACGCAAAGAAAAAACATGGTTGTGGTAAACATATTCTAAGAGCATCATATTATGATAAGATTCATGATTGTTGTCCCCATATTAAGAATATTATTGAATGATATTATTTATAAATATACTCGTACTGTTACATCATAATATTTTTCCCTTAATCATATTATTATTCTGTTAATCATACTAATTTAAGAAGTAGTCAAATTATTGTCATGTTAATCACAATAAGCTAAGAAGTAATCATATTATCATCATGTTAATCATTATAAATTTAGAAACAATCATATTATGATACAGTACCTTTCAAAGCTGTCATTAAAATACAAAATAAATTTAAATTTTTTTGCATCGATTTTTTATTTTGTGTCTTTTTACAATTTTTCTTAATGTTAATCAAATAGCGGAGTTCAATATAAGGCTTGCGGCCCTATGCTCCCCAGAGGAGTAAAAGGAACAAATATAAAACAGCAAATGAAAAATCTGTGGTTTTCATGGGCAACCACGTATGTCTATTGTTCCGACTTGGAGATGTTGATGAAATATTGCCTAATATTAATTGCTATTTACATTTTTTTGAAAAAAGATGGATCAATTCCGATTTTTTAACGTAATGACAAAGTTTTAAAAGTGCAATACCAAGCACTTGGTTTGATTTAGAATGGTTTTTCGGCTTTCCTGAAAAATTTGTTTTAATACATTCGCGGTTGCCCATGAAAACCACAGAAATATCGTAGCACTTTAATAAAATATAACGAAATCTCTGTGTGTTTTGTTGTTGGATTTTACAAAAAAAACTACGATTATTGCATTTGCAGTATTACATCACTAATACTGAATGAACTCCGCTAATATTTTAATTTTTTTAGTTTCTTTAAACTTATTTTTTTTTAGGAATTTATCTTTAAATTGTTTAACCGCTCACATATAAAAATAAACGATACAACTGATTCAAAATTATTTTACAAATGGCGCTAACATAATGTTATTAGAGCAAAAATAGTTTGATTGCATCTTTAACATAATATGATAAATGCATAGAAAGTTATCATGTTATGGCTTTTAAATATCATGATATGGTTGTGAGTAATATAATATGTTTAGAAAGTTATCATAATTAAGTTGTTAGAAAAATAATTATTTTTTGGTTAACAATACTCAAATTTATAATTGCGATAAACATTGATATGTTTACAGTAACTATAATATTGTGTACGACAACTATATATTGTTACATTAAACATAGTGTTGTTGCCGTAACCATGCCCAGCCATATTTTTTCTCTGCGTGTAGGGTTTGATCAGGAAAGCATTTTTCGCCAAAATACGTACGACTTGTGTGATCGACTAAACCCCCTTTAAAATAGTTTTTTTTAATTAAGATTTAAGTGCTACTCATGCCCGCAATATCTACAAACAGATTACTAGTCGTGTTCGTACCTAAGAGTTATCTTCACCTATCCGGTAATTTCAATTTTCAAATTTTGACTACGTGAATTAACTATCGAAAATCGTTAGTGTAAAATACATTACACTTTAACCCGTAGGTAAGAAATACGTTTTAAAATTATGAAAACCGTAGATATCTATACACAGTTAAGTATCTACTATTTGTAAAACTCACGGGCATATATAAAAAAAAATCATAAAAAAGAGTATTATTTACAAGGTGTTCTTAAAGAAACTGGTTGGTTTAGCTCTGCCTCTTCTTTTTTTATTGTTGTGATATTTAGACTACCTTAACAAGTTATACACAATGGAAACTTAAATAGTCTCTCAATAAGCAAGGCTATATAACATTTACAAAAGTACTAAAAAACTTAATTTCTTATTTAAATAGAGCTTAAAAATAAATAACTTTTAAATACGAAGTCAAAAAAAGGCTATAAGATATACAAATCAAGAAGAAATTTATTTTTATTCACCTGTATTTATTAAACATGAAAGCTCATTCGTTATCAATACATATTTAAACAACAACATTGTTTATATGTATGTACTTATATTAAGCTACGAGGAAATATTTATTATTAATTGTACAAGTATTTCAGTCAGGATTTAAATGAAAACGTTTTCTGTCCTCACCCGTGTTGCCGGCTCTTCACAACACGAAATGGCTTAATATTTCGTAAAAAATTTGCTTAATAATGGCTTAACATTTTTATTATTTAAAACACTGAAATTGCAAAAAAGGTATTATTTTGCTTTTATTAATGCACTTTTAGTAACAATAAAATAAACATAAAAAAATCTTAAAATAAAGAAAAACTCAAATAATCGATAACATTGATTTATTTTTATTTTTTTTATTTTAAAAGTCATTGGCGTTAATTACAGTATTTATCGCTTAAATGCCCACCGGTTATAAGCATTTAACGCTTATTGGCCTCCCAATCAAAATAAATATTTTTAGTTAATACGTTGTTTATGATCAATTGCTATATTTATAAAAAACATAGATCTCAATAAAAATGCTCAAACGGAAAACAAAAGTTTCGATTTTTTTTTTTTTGTATATAAGCACCTAATGTAAGTAACAGAGTTTTTAGAGTTTTTATATATGCCCATCGATGCATTTTTTTGTCTAAAATTTTATATTTTAAGTTTCCTTTAAAAATAGAAAATTTGGCTTAATAAAAATGGCTAATGGCTAAATCGATTTTTTTCATGGTTAAACCAGATGAAAAATAGCTTAATTTTGCAACTAAATGGTTAAATTGGCAACACCGTTCACCACTTAAGCAACCACAACAATACAATTAAATAGTGTCACATAAGATTTTACAATATTTTAATTGGAATACCATTAAAATGACTATTAAATTTAAAAATAATAAATTAATTCAAATTGCATTCATTATAACTATATTATTGTCAAATTAAATTATACTCGTAGATATAGTTTCTTTTTTTTAATGAAATTGAACTTTTATTGACAAGTTCCTGGTTGATTTAAAAAAAAGTAAATAAAAAATAAAGCAAATATTTAAACAAACTTTACATAAAAACATTTACATATAAAAATACGTTAAAACAAAAAAATTAAAAAAAAATACAAAATAAAACGTTATTTCATAACCATATAATTAATTGTGTATTTTTTATTGTCTGAAATTAATAAATGACATAAAATTTAAGCAGATGTTTATTATTAAAATAAACAAATATGAAATTGAAAAAAAAACCTTGCAAAAAAAGGCAAGAGAAAAAACAATAGCGGTATTCAGTGTTTGGTGCAAATTGTTTTTCAAATAAGTAACTGCAAAAAATCGTAGCATGTCGATGTTTTTTGTTTTTGGCTTTTACAAAAGAGCTACGATAATTTGTATTTTCTCAACCGCAAGATCATTTGTACAAAATACAGAATTCCGCTAATGTACATACTTAAACGTTATTACGGTGTTTGTACTTCTCTATAGAAAGTATGTAGGCCTTTTGAATTTTTAAGTGTTGTTAAATGGATTTCAAACAAATTTCTGAGAATAACTACACCATTTTTCATTTAAAATGAGAAAATTCTAGATGAAATTCAGAAAATTTCAAATGAAATTGAGAATTTTAATTTGAAATTGAGAAAATTCCAATTGATATTGAGAATTTCAATTTGAAATTTGAGAAAATTCCAAATGAAATTGAGAATTTCAATTTGAAATTGCGAAAATTCCAAATGATATTGGAAAATTTTAATTTGAAATTGGGAAATTTCCAAATGAATTTGAGAAAATTCCAAATGAAATTGGGAAATTTGAATTTTTCATTGATAAAATTGAATTATGTATGTATATAATTTTTGTTATGTTTTTTTATTACACAAATCGCAGTATAACTGACCAACAGGCATTTCTTAAAGATCCAGAGCAGATTGGTAAAACGTTGTAGTATGTTGAATAGCTCTACTGCAATCTCCAGTAGTTGTAGATGTCTTAGAAGTATTAATCATAATAATAAAAATAAAATGTACGGTGAAAACAAAGATGAATGTACCGAACGTAATTCCACACCATGTAGGAGAACAGAGGCTTGCCTTTTTAGAACAGGTGATTAATACTTCTAAGACATGTATAACTACTGGAGATTGCAGTAGAGCCATACAACATACTACAACGTTTTACGATTCTGCTCTGTAGCTCGTTTCTGTATTTCCTGCACCGTAAAATTTCTTACATGAAGTGTGAAACAAAAAATTCCATCGTTTCTCGATTTGTGAGAAAAAAGTGTTTCTGTATTTGAATGCGAAAACAGATTCGGTTTTAACTGGTTTTAAGTGTCAAATAAAAGCGAAACGTCAAGAAAAGAAATAAATACAATAAAACAAGGCTACCAGATATGACGATTTATCGTCATTATGACGATTTTCTTGTTCCGAAATTAGCAAAGTGCCGGTTTGCTGATTTTTTCTAAAAATAGGGACATTATTATTTAGTCTTTGAAATAAGACAATTGTAAATCTTTTTATATGTTTGGTTACTAAGCATTACAAAAAAATATATATTTTGAAACAAGGCAGCCTTAATTTTCATATTTATCCCTATTGTTAAAATTTTGAGGGAAAAGTGTTCACTTTTATTCCCGTGATTATTTAATACTATTGTTTGTGTTCAAAACATTAAACCATTTCCCAATTTTTCAGTCAATATAGAAAAAAGTTTGAGTCAAGATGATTTAAATAAAACAATTTAAAGTGCTATATTCGGCTATGGTATCTATACCCTTCACCATAGCATTACAAATCGCACCAAAACCTAAATCTCGAGAGGATACTTGCTTGTATTATAAAAATATTTATTTTATTTTTTGTTCAATATGATATTTTGTCACGCCTTTGTGTGACTTCTTCAGGGAAAAATAACAACTTAAAATCGTTATCGGATTAAAGAAAATAAATAATTTTAAAAAAAATAGACCTCAAGCTTAATAAAATAAATATAAATGTAAAAAAATTAATGTCGATCAATAGACAATTTATATGTATGTATGTATAAAATACCCAACCAGCTAGCATTTGCGTGATTATTTTTTGTAAAAAATCACCGAAATGAATCTTTTCAGATCAGTTTTGATGATTAAAAACGGATTTATAACTTGAATTTTTGTTTTTGCCAAATCAAAAAAAATAAAAAAAAGCTTGGATAAAAAAGAAGCCCAAAAATTATTGACACTTTATGAGCATAAATGTAAGTGCAAATTGTTTCTTTTCTTTTTTTGGTTCAAAATAAAGCTGGTTTGAATAATCAAAAGCCATAGTGCAGATTTTATCGGAGAAAAATTAAAAAACATGGCAATGAAAAAATGATATGAAATATAATCAAAAACTATAAAACTTACGATTGAAAAATGAGACGAAAGAGATTCAATAATGATTATAAAAATTAATATTAAAAGGATAAAAAATTGTAGCACATATGATTATTTCAGGTGATTCATCTGTAGGATACCATTTTCTCCCAACGAGAGTATCATTTATGATTGAAAAATGAGCTCATATACGGGTATTTTGCTCGTGAAGCTGATTCCTAAATGATTAGATTATGATACAAAATGCTAGCTGGGCATGAACATTAACTATGCTTTTGTTTGATTATGTTTTAAAAAAAGTCGAACAAAATTTTTTTAAAATTAATTTAAATTATTTTAAACAAAAAAGACGATCTTAATATTTTTTTCAGGATTTTGACGATTTTTACACATATTTATCTGGCAGCACTGAATAAAACCAAAACAAGGAAAGGCTAAAAAAAAGTTTAAATAACAAAATATAACAATTGTGTTTTGTTTATTTTCATCATAAAATCATCATTAAATAAATAAAAAATAGAAGGAATTTAAATGATGAATGCATAATTTACATCATTTAAATTCCTTCTATTTTTTATTTATTTTAAAAAAAATAGTATATTAACATATTTTAAGATATTTTACATTTTGTTTTTCTCGCACCAATTTCAAATGTGATTTATTTTGACAGTTCTTGGAAGAAACTTTTCGCAAAATATTGTTACAGAAACACTTTTTCTCACATCCTTCCAATAATTGCTGGAAAATTTTTTAAATGACAGATAATTCTCGCAAAGAAAAGATACAGGAACACTTGTGCGAGAAAAACCCTTTTTTGTTTCATTTCACACTATTTTTGTTACAATTCACACGTTTCATGCGATATGGAAGATATGCCTGTTAGTCAATAATACTGAGATTTGTATTTATGTTTGTTGAATGAATATAATAAAAATTATATAAATAATTCAATTTTATCAGTGAAAAATTAAAATTACTCAATTTCATTTGGAATATTCTCAATTTTAAATTAAAATTTCCCAATTTCATTTGGAATTTTCTCGACTTCAATTTCTTTTTGGAATTTTCTCAATTTCAAATTGAAATTCTCAATATCATTTGGAATTTTCTCAATTTCAAATTGAAATTCTCAATTACAATTGTAATTTTCTTAATTTCAAATTAAAATTCTCAATTTCGTTTGGAGTTTTCTCAATTTGATATTAAAATTCTCATTTTCATTTAGAATTTTCTCATTTACAATGAAAAATGGTGTAGTACATATTTTTAAAATTAACTTTAAGCTTTAAAATTGTTTTTGCCCGTGGACTATAAGTTCCTTAAATTACACAGTGCTATACAGGAAATATGCATCAAGCAGTTATGTTTTGTTTTTCATGTATAAAAATATGAACTAACCATAACACTGTGCTAATTCAAAAATGGTAATTACGTTATCTATGGAGTCCAACAGAGCAGAATTGCTGTATATTTATTAATATCTATTTATGTTCCCTTACTTTTGCGACACTGTGTTTTTAATAATTTAATAGTATTTCAATAATTCAATAAATTTTATTTAAATTATTGTTTCATCATAATTCTAGCAAACAAACAAACCCCTACAAATGCATGTTATACATCAGTTGAATCAAAAATTCAACAATAAGCAGATAAAAAAAAAATTAAATGAGGTTTAGTCGGCAATTCCGAAACATGTATACACTACATCTTTATATCTAGTACAAACATACACGCAGAGTAAAAACATGATCACCTCCCACAAAACTATTTCTAAGTTCTGAGTTCATACGGTTCATGTCTTATTGACAAGATTCTTCCTTTTTCTTCTTTGAACATGAATTGGCGTTCAAATGATTCATGTCATGTTGACGACATGTGCTTTTTTGATATTGAAAACAGTAACAAAATTAAACAACGAATGAAAAAGCAAAACGTAAAGACAGTACATGCATCTGTGTACTCGTTTCTTTTCCCCTCGTCCCTCTCGCCAATAAAGTAGCAATCATGTAAATAAGACAAGAGCCGTATGAACACAGACTAACAAAAAGTTTAAAACAACCTACCAAACAATTTTCGGAGCGCTGCTAAATTTGACTCTTAAAAGATTCCTTTTCTTGAGGGTTTTATGATTACCCTCCTAATTTATGAGCAATTCTGATTGATTTCTGAGCCTGTAGTTCAGGGCTCCGAAAAGACTCATTTTTATGAGCAATTTAGGAGCACACTCCTAGAAAACTCTTATTTATGAGGGTTTTCTGAGGGGCAACGGTAGCTTGTTTTCTTTTTCTTGATAATTTCAATATTGTGCGTTTGTCTGTCATTATTGTGATAATTTTGCGCTGTTCGGTTGTGGTTTTGATAAAATCTTTGAGAAATTGTGCAAAAAGTAGGTTTATTTCTGTGTTTTTTATTAAAAAACTATCCATTTGGAGCCTTTGTTAAAAGAAAATGAATTGCCATTTTCTCAATGTATCAATAAACTGGCTGTTACTTAATGTCAACAAAAATTTATTAGTGTGATAAACTGTCCGTTAACGATTTTGGGTTTCTCAATATACCGACAAAAAACATTGTTTTCAGCTGGCAACACCTCTCAAAATACATGTTAAAGCTGGGAGTCAGCTGATTGAATTTATCCGTACGGCAAATAAAAGGAAAATAACTAATTGACAGATTAGTGCGGGTTAGCTTTGGGACAGAATAGAAGCAAATTAGACATTGAGAAAACCAAATTTCTTTAATGTGCAGTTTTTCGTTGGGAAAAGAGATAATCGTACAATGAGAAAACGGCCATAAGTGGTTTTGTCCGCTGAAATTTGTTTAAAATGATTATGATTTTCATGCACAAAACATATATTAATAAAACTTTTCCATTAAAAGCTAAAAAGCACAAATTTACATATAAAATGAATACCCTAATTTCAAGAAAAAGAAACACGCTTATAACACTCTTTTTTGGCTCCGAAATCCCTCTTTTATGACTCTTTTAAGAGGTTGTTATGATTGATTTGTGAGCAAAAAGGCTCACAATTTTCCATACAAATCGTTAAATTAAGGAGTCCTATTCAGTACAAATTTTTTTGACGGTTTCATAGGAAAACACGCTCAAATCTGAGGGTTTTAGGAGCTTTTTTATGAGCGTTTTGCTAATAAAAAGGAGTCCTTAAAGACTCATATCATATTGTTTGCTGGGCTATTATAGTTCATTTAACTGTATTATGGTTAAATTAGTCCAACATCAAGAAGCCAGAACCATATTAAGGTTGTCTTTTAACATTTGTTTCATATAAAAAGACTTTTAAAGAGAACCCCAAAACTTACAAAAAATATTGTGTGGAACACTAAGAGGGAGTTTACACGGAGTCTTTTCGGACATGTCTGTTTTTGACATTCTCTTTTGAACACGCTTCCAAAAACCTATTGTCTTTTCACGATGTCTTTCCGAACATGTCCGTTTTCATGTATAATAGTCTAATATATTTACATATACATACAAATTAAAAACATTGAAATTCATATAAACAAACATGAAAACTCATTTCATGTCTGTTTGGCAACCCCTCTTTCTTCTCTACCCCGATCGCCTACAAAAAAAACAAACGTGTTTGTTAGACATGTCTGAATAGACACTGTGTAAACTCCCTCTAACTGCCTGTTTTTATAACAATTTTGAAATTTTGATTTTGTTTTAAATGACAGCTTAACGAGTCACTTTTGCGCTCACCTTCTAAAAACAGCACCCCAATAAAAAAAATTTGGGTTTTTTGAAGCAGAGAAAAAGCGCATAATGAAGCTCTTCAATTAGAGAGCTCTTATAAAGCAGTAAATGATAAAGAATAAAACATACAAAAAAGCTGGTATTTAAGTGCTGACAACGAAGAGGGGTTTAAAGCGAAAGAAATAAAAATATATTATGGTTATGAAAATGATTAAAAAAGGCATATAAACAAGTAAAACCAAAACATTAATGAATATGTTAGCCCTTAAAAAAGCACTTTAGGAGCGCTTTGTTTGCATGGTAAAAGAAGCGCTATTGTCCTCAGAAAATAGTCCTCTAAGCCGGGAACACCCCATACAAAAATCAGGCATCCCATCAGCAGGTTTGAAACAATTTGAGGTATTTTTTCATACAAAAAACCTGCTCCTTTTGGAGCACATTTTTTACTGGGACATAACTTGAAAAATAGAATATCTTTTTGTATTTGCTTAAAAAAATACTTTTCAGAAAAGGTTCCCTATAAAATTTTAGTATTTTTATACAAAAAAGATGTGAGAAAATTTTTTTAAGAAGAAAAATATTTTTTCTTCCAAAATGTTGAAGATCTTTTCAACAAAAACAAAAACTTTCTTTTATATCAATCGATTACTTAAGCGAGCAACATCAAGTCACCCATTATCGTTCATAAGCGCTCTACTTACTTTAGACTTTTCGTTTGTCAGGTTTAAAGTTGTTAACGGAATCCATTGTGCGTGCCCACCTTTGACTAACTATGCTGGCGTAAAATTGCAGTTTGTGGAAAGGCGTGGTGAAGGGAATGATTTTTTGTTGGCGTAAAGTTACAAGCGAATTCAACTCCGCACAAGATGCACAAAGCCAATACAAGGACAATATAAAAAAACAAATGAATGCAAAAAACACTTATCCATACAAAGCTTACTTATTGGACGCATATTTTTTATGAGCACTCTTACGTTTTCCCTGACTTGCATTGTCGATTGGCTGAAAAATTTAAGTGGGGCGCAAATCAGGATTTTATCGTTTAAAATGCAAGTCAGCGATAGCGGTCGACATCGTGGACCAGACTGTTAGTTTTTTTTTATATATATATATACATAACAATGGCATTAAGCTGTAAATTTACGGCCCTATAAAACTTTTTGAAACAACACGATTTAATATATCGTCGGCTCAATATCCAAACCTGCGAAATCCACTTTTTAAGTAAATTAAGATTTTGATGCCGCGTGGAAGAGAAATATACGCCTCGTCGACCAGCATGCAGTTTTTCTTAAATTTGGGCCTAGAATTGTGTAAAACCAACTATATTTTTTGCAGCAAAAAGGGAAAATTAAAAGTGTTTTGTCTCTCCTGTAAAATGTGTTGAAACGGAGTTAGCACCCAATAAAAAATTTTATCATTTTGCGAAGCACTTAAGGTACATTTAAACAAATAAGCGCACAATTATGCGCTACGCAATAAGACATACATACTCTCAACAACTTAAAAAAAAAAATATAATTTCAAGTGCTACGGCATTTCCTTACTACGAAACAGGTTTGTAAGAGAGAATACTAAAAAATAACTTTATCAAAACATTCAGTCTTTAAAGCTGAGGTTTGCATATTAAGCCGCTTTTACTGTACTTTGGTCAAGAACGTAAAACTTATTTTCTTTCGTTTCAATATTCTATTTTGTTATGAAAGATTAAAGATTGCTTCGTTCACAATAATAGCCACAAAAAAATGGGTCTACTTCACCAACAATTCGTATGAAATTGAAAATGTCGTTTATAATCATTTTTATTTAGCTTTGAAAGAAAATTTACGTAAAATGTTTTAAAAAATTTAAACTAGTACGTAGTATTGTTCTGGTCAAAATTTGCAAATGTTTTACGTTTGAAAATGAGTGTGCTTATGAAAAAAATTGTTGCTTTATTGTGAACACTAAGTAAATGTGTTGCTGTCATTGTGAATCAGGCCAGGCCTAAAAGTTTATTCAAAAATAAAAGGAAACATTCAAAACATAACACATAACACGAATTGAAAAACACTTTTCAAGAAATGTATCATATCGCACAACAGTTCAAATATACTTCTTTACAACTACCCAAAAAAAAAAACAACCAAATTATTTACATCAAAATTAAATCCGTTTAATACTTAATCAAGGGATTTTTAAAAGCAAATATTTATTCAAATCTGACTACTTTTGACGTATTCATTCGATTATTTATCTTAAGCTGGCATACGTGACAATATACAAATTCTTAACAATAGATTTTGACACATTGAGGCTTTTAAAACAAATTAATTATTAAGGGTTTTTTCAAAAAAAAAAAAAAAAATTACACACACACAAACTGGTATTCTTTCTATTTGTTAAATAAAAATTATTATAACAAAGTGTTAAATAATAATTTATTGTATTTTTATTTAAATATTTCTTTGCAGTTTAATAAATCTTTTCTAAAGACCACGAAAAAATTGAAAGTCATTCAGTTGTCAAGTGTTGTTTTGATAATTATGTCAGTATGTTTTCAATAAGAGGAAATCAAAATAAACAAAATATTACATCAATGAGCGCCAGCCTCATGTTGGAACCAACATTAAGAAAATGTATTAACATATGTTACCAGAGTTGGTTAACCGGTTTAATAAATGCTCTACTCTTGGTCGGATTAGTGTTGGCTCAGCAAATGCCACAAACTAACGGTCAAAGCACAAGCACTTTGTCGTTACTAAATAAAACAGGTGAGAGATTTTAATGACATTCGTTAAAATAGATTGTTTTTTTTTTAATTTACTACTATTAAACTTCTGTTTATTAATTGATGGTCTATTAAATATTAATTAATTTTTAATTTATTTTGCTCTTTAGCTATGTATTTGTTTTATTAATTTTGAAAGTCAAACTGAAAGATTGGAAAAAGGTGGCCAGAGTTGTTCTTTAGAAAAGAAAAAAATCTTAGTTTTTATTTATACAAATTAATAGAGGCGGATGTATCAATTGCTAAGTATTAAAACTAATTACATATGTATATACTCTCTTCGCAATTTGATCAATGCTTTTTAAAGAAGATGTGGCGGACTATATTTAAATATAAGAATTACATAACTATCTCTTGTTTTGGTTTATCGCCACTTAACTGTTCTTTTGTAATGCATAGTTAAGAGAAAAGAAGTTAATACAAGAAACAGAGTATGCAAATAACTGAATATGTCTCCATGCTCATGCATAAATATATTATTGTATCACTTGATGTTTCGTTAGAAATTGTTGACCTATTATAATGACGTACAATACAATTAAACAATCTATTCAGGGGTTTATTTAAGTCGCTTTGCCACTGTATGGCATTCTGTCTAAAGTACAACCTATTTCTTAAAATGAAGGCAATACATTCGGTTGTAGGTGAGACGAATTACTTACGATAATAGATCAGATGTCAGGGGCATTCGATACTATCGTATCGAATAAACTATCGATGTTTTTTGCACACGATAGACACTGACATATCGGATGAAAACTCGATAAATGTAGTGTCGAGTTATTCGATATCGAATGCTATTATTTCAAATTCAATACATTTCAATCGATATCGAGTTTCATGATACCAAAATAAATAATTTCGATCAATTTTGCTCGATATCGTATGCGGTGATTAGAGCCCAGGTTTGCTTAAATTGTGCCTATTACCATTGCTATAAATACATACATATATAAATCCAAAAGTACAAAAAAGGACAATTGTACCAAATGTTTAATCTTTGTTACAAATATTCTAAATTATTAAACTCCTTGCCAGTTCAAGTAACTCTTTTAGTTCACAGTGAATACGTTTTTTAAATTATATGCCATTACGTCCCACAGACCTCTTAACTTGGAATAACTACCAGTAGAAATCAACACAGGCTGCCACGTTAGTACATTACCAACTCGTAAGCCGTAACCAGTCCAGAATCCACTAGTCCTCTAAAGACTAGGTAGGTCCATAGTCAACCGATATCTACTCAACATCTGTCAACGTTAGACCCAAAAAAGAGCTTGAGGTATAAGCCAAGAGTTATATAGCTTTACTAATATATATATACTATTTGGGACAAGTAACTGTATAGTTCAAAGATAACAGAAATTGTGTAGTTACTAAATACTACTTATGGGTAATAAGTCAGTGAACGTATAAACGAACTAAACTAGTTTAAACTCAACAACTATAAATCAATGTATCATGTAGGTATTATATGTAGTTAAAAAAAATATAATGTGGCAGCACTACGATAAATCTTGTCCACTTAATATGACCTATATTGGTAGTTTAAACACCCAATTTTATGCGTTTAAAGATGGATACGTTTACTGATTAATAGATTTGTTGGTTTCAACACAATATAAACCAAAAAGAGAGTTTAACTTCCTCTGATTTATTAGTCCTTAGTGTGGCTTTTTGAACACTGCATTAAAGAGGGGAAACCCCTGCCGAAAACAGTTCAGTTACAAGTAGGATTCCCAATTACCTAGAAGATATTTACAATTATTGTCAATAAATATTTGTATTGTGTAATAAACAGAGTTTAAAAAACTGCAGTCGAAACCAAAAACTGTCGAACAAAAAACAAAAATTTGGTTACAACTGTTCGCATTTTGAGTTGGTTTGACAGCGATTGTTTACATTTAATGAAACTGAAATAAAAGCAACAGCTTTTTTCGGCCAATGACAAATGAAGAAGTGGAAGAAATAGCAGTTTTTTAAACGCTGGTAATAAACTGTTTTATCAAAGAACAAAATTAAAGAGTCTAACAAAAATCGCTTAGCTTATTATACACTTCACAACTAGTTATAAAGGACCCAAAATAAAGGAAAAGTATGGATGTCAGATTCTTTCTAGTTCCCCTTAGCAGTTTGGTATTGAAACAATTTGTTCATTAGGAACAAACTTGTGAATCTAAATGTGGAACAACCTCCCTTTAATATTTATAATTTTGTTACAAAACTTACATACATGGTGGCAGAATGCACATATTGACATTCGATTTTGCACAAATTCGCACAATGGCTAGAAATTATACTATTAAGCTTCGTGATTATCGGTCATAACAGACCATAAAAAAACTTTAATAGGTATAAAACTTTAACGAATAAAGCTACTGTGGAAAAATATGGTACGTCATAATTTCATAAGACTAGAATTCACACTGACAAATTTAGTGATAATCGATCTAGAATTTACCACATGACCCATATAAAGCCCTCTATCGGAAACACTACGCTAAAACCTGTAACCAATATTGTAGTAAAATTTTATAGTTTTTAAGGCCTAAATCACACAATTGAATTTTGTGAAGAGTAGTCTATAATTGACCATAGGCCCCATAAAAAGCCCATTCTTTTAATGTTCTTACTCTCATTGGAGGGTACCAAAGATTCGGCACAGCCTAATATAGCACTTTTGCTTGTTTTCTTCTTAAATTCTTGTCATCATAGTCAAAAGTTTTTTTTCTTTTGCTAACATTTTTGAGTCCAACATTACTGACTTTTCAAAAAGTCATTTGTTTTGCTATGTTCACAATTAAATTTTAAATAAATGCTAATATTCAAAAAAGTTTCAAATGATGATTGAACTAGATCCTAGATCAATATCTCCGGTTCCAAAATCTTTGATAAAAAAATTTATATAAGTCCCAAAATATGAAATTCAATTTAAAACGTGGCAAAAAAAAGTTACAAAATATTTCACTTTAAAATTTTCAGGAATATCAAAAATATTTCTTTCCGGGAATTATTGAATAGAAACAATAGCTATAAGCCTTAACACATTATTGCATTATTCATTTTAGTAGAAGCATAAATTTTTTTTCCAAATAATAGTAAGCGATAAAAAATTTATACGTTTTCTTATCTTCAAATGGTACTTAAGGCTCTTTGACACTGAGTATAACAATATGTCAAAAACTAAAATTCAAAATACATATTAGAGCAAAAAGAAAAAAATAATAAATACTTGTTAATTGAAGTACTTTTCAATTAATGTCATAAAGAATATGACGTCAGATCTGTATACCTGGAATGTATAAAAGGGAAAAGTAAAACTGAAAAGTTTGTCATTTTATAAAAATATTTGGTATTGTACAGAATTGAAAAAGAATAGGAATAAAAAGTTTCTATCATCAGAAGGGGGATAAATTTAGTCTACACCGCACTCTATTGGGAAGATTGCTGAAGATGACTCCAATCTAAAAGGTCAGATTCCGGAAAATTTGAATCTGCAGGAGGAAAGTTCAGAGTCGAGATCTAACAATTTTGTAATTACGATGGAGGCAATTAATAAAATTTTGGAATCCACACAAAGGTCACAATCAACCGACGCATTGGTGGGTTTTCCGAGTTTTGATCCGGATCACTCCCGCGTTGATATTCAGAAGTGGTGCACGGATACTGCTTGGGAGAGAAAATTATGGTTCAATAAGTACGGATATCAACTTTATAGCTGGCCGGACTTACGTGCTTCTTTGATACACGCTTTTTCTAATGGTGCAGACATTATTACACAACTCAGGAAGGTTGCCAACTCAGAAAGCAATGAATATGCTTCCTATACGGAGTTCGTTATGGAAAAGGTTTGTCAAATTAATCAATTACCTTTTGAAATTCCAGAAGACAAAATGGTCAAAATTGTCATCGGATGCATTAGTGAGGTGAGTTTGAGAAATTCTCTTACATTTGTTATGCCATCAACTGTGCAAAGTTTGATCAATCATTTGTCTTCGATACGTTCTTTTTGCGGAAAATCTAGACACGAAGAGCAAAGGGCTAAACAACGATCTGACCGAAAACAAATAAATCTATGCAAGATTTCGTTGGTATCAGATAAATACACCCCAGTGGTTATTAAGGGAAAATTATATCGTTGTCTTCTTGACACTGGATCTGATTGTTCGTTGATAAGATCTGACATTGCTGAAAAAATATCTGCGAAAAGAACTACAAATTTACTGTCTGTGCAAGGTATTGGGAGAAAACCTATTTTACTATATGAGAGTCTTGAAACATTTGTAGAATTTGAAGACCTTACTGTTTAGGTTAGCCTTTATTTGATTGATTAAAAACATTTACAAAATGAAATTATTATCGGTAAAGACATTTTGAAAGATCCTACCCTAACAATTACGGTTACTGCCAATGGATCGTACTTACATCGCAGTAAGTCAGTTTTTTGTCTCAAAACCAAAAATAGTGTTACCACAGCTGGTAGTATGTCAAAGCCTCGTACAAAGGAGTTGGGTGTTGTTTTAGATAAGTACTCCAAACACTTTATAGCGGGTTTTCCTACGGCAAGGGTAACTACAGGATCCCTAAGTATACGTTTAACGAAAGATGCCAATATTATCTTTAGGCCATATAGGATGGCACACAGTAAGCGGCATATAACAAAATAAATTATTGCAGATTTGATAAATAATGGTATAATTAGAGAGAGCCACTCACCGTTTGCGAGCCCAATGATTCTTGTCAAGCAGAAAAATGGACAGAATCGCCTTTGTGTAGATTTTAGAGCACTTAACAAAATAACTGTAAAGGACCGCTATCCTTTGCCGAGGATAGAAGATCAACTAGATGAATTGTCTGGAAATAAATATTTTACATCATGGACATGGCATCTGGTTTTCACCAAATTCCAATTGCTGAGGACTCTATAGAAAAAACTGCTTTTGTCACATTACGATGGACATTACGAATATTTGTGTATGCCATTTGGTCTCGCTAATACATTTGCTGTTTTCCAGAGGGCTATAAATGTAGCTTTGGGTGAGTTACAGGGCAAATTGGCTTTGGTATACATGGATGATGTGT
The DNA here is from genome assembly GCA_930367215.1 of Pollenia angustigena. NCBI lineage: Eukaryota > Metazoa > Arthropoda > Insecta > Diptera > Polleniidae > Pollenia > Pollenia angustigena. Next base: position 168,503,960 of record OV884059.1, on the reverse strand, counting down.
TATTAGCATCCAAAACCATTGATGAAGGTCTTGAAAAGCTTGATATTGTACTCAAGGCATTAGTTGGAAGTGGGTTTTCCTTAAACTTGGATAAATGTAAATTTCTGCAAACTACCATTGAGAACTTAGGACGAGAAGTATCTGGAGATGGTATACGACCAAGCAAAACCAAAATTGATGCGTTAGTGAGTTCTCCGACACCAAGTAATGTTAAGCAAATACGTCAATTTATGGGGCTAGCGAATTATTTTCGGAAATTCGTACCAGAATTTGCTGCAAAAACTGCTTGTATCACGGCATTGACTAAAATTAATACGGAATTTGTATGGAGTAATGAATGTCAAGCAAAACAACTCACAACTCGACCATTATTAGTATTGTTTAATCCTGATCTTCCAACAGAGTTGCATACGGATGCAAGTGCAAGTGGAAATAGAGCTATCTTATTTCAGCGAGTTAATGGAAGATTGCATGTAGTTGCTTATTATAGTCTGGCAACTAAGTCGTGTGAAACAAAATATTATAGTTATGAGTTGGAGACACTTGCGGTGGTAAATGCGATGAAACATTTTAGGCATTACCTAATCGGTGTTAAGTTCTTGTTAGTTACTGACTGTAACGCTTTAAAGGCAACAAAAGAAAAAAATAATTTACTTCCTCGCGTTGCTCGTTGGTGGATTTTTCTTCAAGATTTTGAGTTTGAGATTGTATATCGAATAGGGAAGACTTTATCACATGCAGATTACTTTAGCCGAAATGTGCCAATAAAATCTTGTTATCAAATTGAGAATTTGTCCGAAACATGGTAACATATTGAGCAGCAAAATGATCCAGGCACCTTCGAAATCATAGAGAAAATTAAAAGTGGCGATACCAACACATCAACACAGTTCAAACTCAAAAACGGATTGTTATACAAAAAACTGGAAAATACTAACAAACTTTATGTACCTCAACAATGTCGATTGTCATTAATGAGGCGTCATGTCTTATGAAGATACGAGAGCATTTTTGGATGCCGCATATAACTAAAAATGTCAGAAAGTTCGTGAATTCTTGTTTAATTTGCCTGGTGGCTAAAAGGCCGTCTGGAAAGAAACAGTGTGAACTTCACCCAATAGAAAAGAAGCCAATTCCATTCGATGTGGTTCATGCTGATTTTATGGGACCATTTGACGGAAAAGACTATCGTTATATTTACATTTTGATTGATGCTTTTACAAAATTTGCAGTTTTATTCCCTTGTAAAACCCTTATAGTTGCGGAAACTCTTCACATGTTTTATAACTATGTAATGCTATTTGGAGCTCCAGCCAAACTTGTAAGTGACAGAGGCACTAACTTTACTAGTTCTGAGTTTAAAAACTTCTGCATGTTTATGGGGATAACACATAATTTAATTGCTCCTGGTGCTAGTAGAGCTAATGGACAAGTGAAACGATATGTGGACACTGTTGCTTACTTATTAAGAACTAATTTAGATAAATGTGGTGAATGGACAACGGTTAATAAAACAACTGGATTTTCTCCGTTAAAGGTATTAACAGGTATATCGGGACGGACTCCAGATATTAGTGCATTATTGCAGAGCTCGAAATTGAGCCACAATTTGACGACGTAGAAGAAATACGGAGGCTTGCCAGTGAACGAGTAGAGTTAAATGCAACTAGAATGAAAATCAGATTTAATCAAAATAAATGCAAACCAACTCAACTAAAAATTGGACAAAAGGTTGTCTATTATAGTAACCAGAGGCGTAAATCGAAGTTACAGCCGTATTATCGTGGTCCTTATGAAATAGTTCTTCCTTCCAATGATCGATATAAGTTGAAGAAAGAAAACTGCAAAACTTTTATTGTTGCAGCAAGGGAGGTCATTCGTCCTTTAAATGACAGTGAAGACGAGAAGGATATTAATAACTAATATAAGGTAAAATTTTCTAAAAAAAAAAAAAAATTCTTCATCCAATAAGAATCGAATTCATGAACAAGCTTAAGATTGCCTCTGAGTCATAACTTTCAGTTTAGGTGTCGAAGCTTTGAACAAGCTTAAGATTGCCTCTGAGTCATAACTTTCAAGTGATAACGTGTTGATTTGCAAACAAGCTCAAAATTGCCTCTGAGTTGCGATTCAAAAAGTAACATCTGAAATAATGATTCTGTTTACAGCTCTGTATATCTGGTGGTTAATTATACAAGGGGACAGATAACTGCTGTGGAATTTGGAATGATGAATTCGTGGTTTCTGTAAACTGTTTGTTTTTTTTTTTTGTGATTTTATATTGATCTTTCTGTAATAAACAAATGATTGTTTTGAAAACAAGAAGTTCGAATTCATCGAGAGCGATGATTTTACAGGATGGCCGTGTTAGAGCAAAAAGAAAAAAATAATAAATAATTCATATTGAAAAAAATAATAAATAATTCATATTGAAGTACTTTTCAATTAATGTCATAAAGAATATGACGTCAGATCTGTATACCTGGAACGTATAAAAGGGGAAAGTAAAACTGAAAAGTTTGTCATTTTATAAAAATATTTGGTAGTGTACAGAATTGAAAAATAATAGGAATAAAAAGTTTCTATCATACATATAAAGACAATGTGAAAACAATATTTTATGAAACGTCACAAAATATGGAAAGAAATTTGACAGTCATATAGCCCTCACCATTTTTTGAAATTTTTCTAAACAATAAGATTTTTCATTTAATCGAGTTGTATTTTTATAGAAGCACAAGAAGAAATTCAGATATGGATAGAAGAACAAGAAGAAATTCAGGGGCCTAATTACCGCATTCGATATCGAGTAAGCTATCGTATCGAGTTAACTATCGTATTTTTCTGCATACGATAGACACTGACGTATCGAATGAAAACTCGAGAGGTTTAATGTCTTTGGTTACTCGATATCGAATGCTATCATCTCAAATTACGTAGATTTCATTCGATATCGTGAGCCATGATACCAAAATAAAAAATTTCGATCAATTTTGCTCGATATCGTATGCGGTAATTAGACCCCTGATACTCGATTACGCCCTCGTTATCGTATGCTATCATCTCAAATTTCGATTGTGCTAGTTCGATTACGAATGCGGTAATCCCAAAGAGAAAAATTACGAACAATTTTATTCGATCACGTATGCGGTAATTCGGGCCCAGATATGGAACTCTTGTGCATAAGGTCATTAGTTTTTATGTTTTAAAAAAGCACCAATATTTTTCATCTTATGGGTAGGTGCTAATTCATTTAGGATCCTGCACCTGTAATTTCTTGGTCAATATTATTGAATATTCAAATAGTACCACATATAGAGCGGAAAAGTAAAAGAAAGAAATTTCATTTCCTGCATTTCCCCTTTTTGTTACTCTTTTCTTCCCTTTGAAGTATCATAAGTTTCAATTTTGTAGTGAGAGCCCATAATTTATGTCAATGAATGGAGAAAAATGTTTTGCAAAAAAAGTACCAAAAAAAGGTTAAATAAATATTGACCCTTTAAACGATAAAATTTCGAGAGTTTACAAAAACAAAAACTTTGGTACCAAACTTATGTTTTAATTTTTTACATAAAAAATAATGATTTTTTTTAACAAATAGAATGTGAGAATTATTTCTTTTTGTAAGTTATCAAATTTCAATTAATAAGGCTTTTTTGCAAAAGTCCTATTCCCTCAATTTTTCACACACTTTTTGCAAAAATGCTATATATAGAATTTGTTCATTAAAAAAATTAAAAATGTTTAATATGATTTGTTTCTATATAAAAAAAATGGCAAAATCATAAAAATAAATTTAACATTTCTTTTTATTTGAAATGTAAAACAAAGACGCAAAATCTAATGAAAAAATCGTTCTTTCTGTATGAGAGCAAATATCTCATAACTTGAAGAATAGTGTAAAAGGGGCTTTAACAGCATTTAAATCAGAAATACAATAAAGGAAAGTAATTAAAACAAGACTGAACTAAACAAAACTTTCTATCAAACTTCGCTTACAAAATGAAAATAAATTCAATCTGTAGTTGGTGTCCATTTTATATCGACCGTTTAAAATATTTCATTTTTAGACCTTTTTTGAAGGTTAAACCAAAAATCAGCAAGATATTATTTAATCAATTTTGCGAACACCAGATATATATGGGCACTAGGGGTACAACCAAAATAAGGCCCTATCGCCACGCTCTAGCCGATGTTGTGCCGAAATCGAAAAATGTTTCCTCAGGTCATTTCGGAACAAAAACGTTCCGCGTAGAAGCCGATTTCTGAAAGCCCTTTAAAATTTTTATTTTTTCAAAATTTTGTATTTTTTCAAAATCTTTATTTTATAATTATTTAACTATTTACATTTCTTAGGGCCATTATTACAACTTGAAGTTGGCTAAAGTTAAGATTAAATTGACAGATAATAATGTGTTATCTGTCAAAAAGCGTCTGTTAACTGTCGGATAAGAGCTTACGCCAAGTTATAATAATGGCCCTTAATGTAATTATATGATTATAATCAACTTTCGAATAAAAATGCGTGTTGATTTGCATTGGCGGAATATATCTTGTACGACTTTGATGGCGCGTTCCACACAAATGTTGCTGCGTTGTGTTCTTGGAATTCTTGATTCATGTCTTAGAAAGCATATCTGAGCATGAGTAAAGGCCGATAATGATTTGTTTCAGGCTTCGAAGTCATTTTTATTGTAACAGTTATCTGAAAACCAAATGTTGTACCAAGGGCCACATATAAAATTTTGAAAAAACAGAGTTACATTAGCAAAAATCGATTGTTTGTAACTAGTTTATCTCAAAAGCTAGTAACAAACCTATATATGGTTTGTATGGATAAATAAGTTTCACAAACTAGTTTATTACCATAAACAACTTATCAATTGTTCATGGTGTAGGTGTAAATGCATTATTACTGATCCCAAACTTAATTGCATTTGACGCGGAACCTTTTTTAACGATATCGAAAATCTAAAGATGCAGTTCTTATTGTTTTTTTATGCACTACATGGTTTGGATAGGGCCATTTTGATATTTTCAAAAATTGTAAAAAAGTTATATCCCTAATGGGCTCTTCCACAGATTCAATTTATTTTTGTCACGTTACGCCACTTAGCAATTGAGACCCATGTTCTTAAAATTTTTCCTCTCTTTCACTTAATGTAAAGCTAATTGCGCTTAACAACAGAATACAAAAAAGAAAGGAATTTATAAATTATTCTTTGAGAAACAATTTTGAATGCTTGGTGGCGTGACGTGACAAAAAGTAGACTTTTCTGCGTAAATGTTAGTTACACTCAATTTACATGATGAATTTTATGACGTCCAATTTTAGACGTCATTTTTTGTTTGGAAGCAAACGGTGTAGAGAAGAAAGAGGTAGAGAAAACAGAAATCATGTCTATTTTTCTACCCCTCTTTCTTCTCTACGCCGCTTGCTACCAAACGAAAAAATGACGTCCAAAATTGGACGTCATAAAATTAATCATGTAAATTGAGTGTTAGACTTTAAATATAAATTTATGTCTCAATAACAATCCAAGATTATCAATGATTTTCAATAATCTTAACAAGCTTGACCACCTTAGAGCTAAACTAACCTTGACATTATAAAACTTTGTAATTACAGAGTAAAAACGAAAATCTAAGCAGTTTTTTATTTCTAAAAATTAACTGCATTCATAAAAATTTTGCATAAACAGCAGCAGTAACAATAAAAAACTATTTACTATAAAAATTAAACAATATTTGAGTTCCCACACCCATGTGAATTAAGATTTTATTAATAAAGTTCTATTACACGACGCCAACGAGCACAATTTAATCAAGAAAATGTTCTTCATTTATAATTAAACAATTAATATGCAACACTCGACGGTGAATCTATTGACCGACAGCCATTAACTGCACTGCATTGAAAAGCAGCAACAAACAGGTGTTTGATTATAATAGAAACACGTGCTGGACAGCGAATCGCATCTGTCAGCAGCAGAAAATATGAAAACTAATTAAAAAAAAAAAAATTGATACATTTAAACGAATATGTAACTATAAATATTCAAGAACTACAAAGTAATTAATTCCTTTCTTTTAAAATATTAAAAATGTTTTAAAGATTTCAAATAGTTTTATACAATTAAATAAAAAAATCAAAAGTTTTACCCCAGTATTCATAAATGATTATTAAATTTAAGGAAAATTTTCATAGAAAAATTGTTTTGTAAACCTTTATTAAATTATGAATACGGCAGTTAGTCTTTAAGATTTGACCATAATTACTCGGTATTTAATTATTTTTTTTTTGTTTTTTTTTTTTAATTGAATACATGTGTTCTTTAGGTCAACAAAAAAATTTTATACATTTATTTTATTCAGTTAATTAATTATTTGAGAATTGAAAAAGAAAACAAAAAAAGGTTGGAGAAAAATAACAATAAATAATTATTGTTTATCCGTGCATAATGATTGTATTGAATAAGACAATGACATCTGTCGATTTGTGTGTCTGTTTGTCCATCAATCATTTGTGATGTTTGACTGTGAACATGTTGGTTGTCACTCAAATCAAAAAAATGCGAGTGTAAATAACTAAAAGAACTATTAATATGCATAAAGAAAAGTAAAGTCGGTCAAACCTGCCTAATGATAAACTACACCACAGTATTTTAAGTCAAATTTTCGAGAATTTTTCTTATAGGCGTTTTTTTAAAGCAACTTTTTCTTTAAGAAATTTATTTCTTAGTGCCAATTCACACGTTGCAATTCTTATTGGTCAGCTTGCTACCTTATATGCGAGAGAGAGTGAGAGAGAAACGTTTATTTTCCTCTCTTCACTCTCGTTATAAAGTAGCAAGCTGATCAATAAGACTTGCAACGTGTGAATTGGGACTAATATATATTTTTACTATACTATAAGAAAACATAACCTCTGGTTTAAAATGTCCATTCGAATGTACACCGTAAGTTGGATATTTTATACACGCAATTATGTACACACTTGGTGCACTGAAAGAAAAATGCTTCATATATTTAATGAATCATTTTCATAAAAAAAATTTCCTTGGGTAAATGAAAATTTTCATTGTTTAAATGGAATTTCATAGTTATAATGAAGTCTTTTCGTTAAAATCGCTTCATTGGATTTCGTAATTAAGTTAAAAATTTTCATTGGATATATGAAAACTTAAGTTTGTCCAAGTTAAACAAAAATTTTAGTTGGGAACATAAAAAAACAATATACAAACATAACTATATTCAAAAATTAATACAAAATTATAGTTTCCTTACAAAAATGTTTAATTGCTAATTAAAAAATGTAAGATTTAATAATTTCGTACATCTAATGTTACATGTATGTCATAAAATTTATGAAATCAAAAAATTTTTTTATAAAAGCAACATATTTCAATAATTGCCTTCATAAATTTAATTTTTCATTATGACAATAAAAATGTAATTATAATAATGAAACCAAAACTTTCAATACACTTTCAATCAACGTTGTTATTTTTATTATTAACAATTTAATCTCATATTTACGCTCTTAATTGAGTAAAAAACATAGTTTTTTTTATCCAAAAACTACACTGCCCCAGTAGACTAGCTGGTAGTGAGCTAGTCTATCAGCACCGAGGTTGCGCGATCGAATCCCGCCAGAGACAGAAAACAAATAAAAAAAAATAAAGTAAAATAAAATAAGAAAAATAAAATAAATAAAAATAATTAAAAAAAAAAAATTTTTTACTTTATAGAAAGTATTCATCCAATGAATAATATTCATAGATCTAATGTCATGTTTCATTAAATCCTTTTAATGAAACAGGTTTCATTGATCCAACGAAGCGCTGCATAGGTTCCTTTTTAATGCAATTTTTCATGGGATTAATGTCAAAATTCATTGGTATTGCGAAGAAAATTCTTTCAGTGTGTGATATTTTGCGCAAACAAATACAGTATTGCTGTGTAAAACAAAATTCTTATAAAAATAATTTTTGTACGTATTTTTTTATTATTGGTTCAGGGCAAAATATTTCTTGCATCAGCTCTTTTTTTATAAAAAGTTTTCATATGCAGAATTCTTTTTATATTGACACAAATGGAAAAATACACAGTGCTTTGAAATACTTTCTTCAAAGCGGGTTTTTCTAATATGAGATATTTTTATATTCAGTAACTACTGTACTAGCATTTACAAGATATATTCGTTATCTACTGTACCAACTTTTGCAAGAAAGTTTCAGGATTAAAAGCCATTTTCTTTAGGAGGTGCTGATTGTATTAAAACAATGATCAAATATGAACCGATTCCATTAAAGATTTGTAGGGTGATTATATGTAGTTACAAAACGATGTTTTGGGGCCAAATTTAATCTAAATACCAACATATATAAGATCGTTTATGGGCATGGAGAGTCTATTAAGGAAAGAAGTTTGTATGGGCATTATGTTAATCTATGAACCGATTCGCACCAATTTGAATCGGCTTTTATTGCAATTAGAAGACAAGAATAACAAGGGATAAACAAACGGACATCGTTAGAACGATTCAGAAAATGCTCGGTATACGACAAGATGGGCCTAGAACCAAACATTTGTATAGGAAGAATTATAAAGCGACTTAATGACGCTGAACAGAATCAATACGATAAACATCATTGCTAACCGAAGAATAGCATAAGTGAAACAAAAAGAAAAACAACATTGATTGTTTTCAAATATTCTGTAGCAGTTGCAATTTAATATTTAATAATATTTTGCAGTTATTTAAATCAGTGTTCCAAAATAAACAAAATACTATCAAAGTTTTTCTTGAGATTCAAAAAATTAATTATGAAACAAGGTTTCGTTTAAATGTGCTAAATTCCCATTTCATACTATTGATAAACTGAAATTTAGTGTTGATGGGATAAGCTATTCCTATGCGCATTTCACTGGTTGCTTAGGCCAGATCGTCAGGAAACTTCATCCAAAGATTTTAGAAGAACTTAAGAGCGAATAAGAATTATAAACCCGAGTTTTACTTGTAACAATATTAAAGCTTCAACAAAAACAACAACAATAAACAGTGAGTTTAACTTTTCTTACAGTCCCGACTACAATTGGGTAATTTTTTGACCTCTAAGTGTAGTTGTAAGTGGGTAAAGAAAACCAAATTAACTTGTATTATTTCGCCAGTTCAGTTTTATTTACACTGCCGCATGCATATTAGCTATCAAAGATTTTCTTGGGATTCAAAAAATTTAATTAACAAAGTTTCGTTTAAATGTGCTAAATTCTCATTTTTTAGCGTTCAGCTCACACACCCAGGAACGATATCTATTTATTTAGTGTTTGTGTAGACGAACAACACCCTTAATAGCGTTCGTAACTATTTTCAAGAAAGTAATGAACATTATATAGTGTTCTGTTCGTCGTTATAAAACGGAACAATTGTAGTGATACTGTAGACAAACATAATATTTTAATATTCTAAAATGTTTCTTTTTTTATATTGATGAAGATATGAACCAGAGTAATTGCGAAAAATTCGCATATTATGAACACCATAAAATACACTATTTTGCTTTCATACAATCAAACTTGCGCAGCCACACACATTCGCTGCTGGTTTTAAATAATTCAAATAATGCACAGCGTGTTCGCTTGGCCATTTATAACATCGTTTAGCTTCATTCGTCAATGATTGCTTTGGTAAAGAACAAATACAAAAAAAACAAGAAATCATTTCTCTGTTGTATTCAGCAGTTGCAATGATTCCGAAGAAAAAAAAATTTAAATGAAACGCAAGCATTATAAAAACTAAAATACAAATTTAAACAACAAAAAAAAACTTTAATTTGTAGTTTTTTCAATATTAATTCCTAAACGTAAATTTTTATTTAAGCTCTTGAAATCAATAAAGCAGTTGCATAAAAATCAAATCATTTGCTACTTTTTTATTTGTAGTTTATCGTTTTCTAAAACGATCGCCATGAAAAAATTTGTTCATTTCTTTTTGCTTTGTTCATATGCTACTTTACTTCTACATAATAAGCTACTTTAATGCAATTTCTGTTGCTGCTTTGTCTGGGTTTACACTATGAAAGTTTTATTTCAGAAAGTCTGAGTTTATTGGTGAGAGGGGAAGAGAACATGCTTTTCCTTTTTCCTCTCTCACCCATAAACTTAGCCTTTCTGAAAGAAAACTTTTATAGTGTGATCCCAGACTATACTTGCTAATTTATTGCTGCATTCTGCTTTGTCTTGTGCTGTTTCTGTTAGTTCTGTGCTTTCATTTTAAGACTATTACTATAACTTCTGTTACATATTTGTATATAAAAAGTAGCAAATGAAATTTAAAGCCCTGCTACTCTTAAAATTTTACGCTTATGCTATGACAACATTTACTAGATAACTGTAAATGAAGCAGAAGTGGTAGTGAAAACATGACTCCAAGCTATTTGCAATTTTTTAACTAGACTTTTTAGTAATGATTCGTTGCTACTGCTACTTTAAGTCTAAATTTTTTAAACAGTAATTGAAAATGCAATATGTACAAATCGAGATCAAAAAAGTTTATAATATATTACGAAAAACCTTAAAAACTGTAGTCTTAAGTACAACAACAACTTTAATTACAACTTTAATAACAAAAAGTTAGCCCCACCTTGTACACTACGTCCAACGAGCTGGTAACTAGAATGCCGATTAAGCTTAGCAGCTTGTTGGCACAGAGTTAATTCAAAACGAACTTTTCTCCATCTGCCAACTTTTAATAAATCAACTCTGAATTTTTATGATGCCACATTGCATTACTCAAAAATGCAACTCGTTTTGCATTTATCATCGCTAAATTTTTCACTTTTTTCCTTTTTTTTTTGAGTTTCCCTTCACTTATAAAAATTTGAAAATTTTTTAAAATTAAATAAATTAAGTAAAAGACAGTAAATTAAAAAAAAACAGTTAATTAAAAAAATTTGATATTAAACGGCTGTTAGTTGGCAAACGCTTGGCAGCTCGTTAACCAGAGTTTAGCAAAATGTTAGCCAGAGTTTGTTTAGTGTATTATGAATAAACTTTTTGTTTACTTTATGCCAAATTTTCATTATGAATACGGCTGTATGTATTTAAGTGCTGTATAAGATAAGTACTGTATTATTTACTGAATAAGCTCAGCACTGTATTATTTACTTTATTGGTTCATGTTTTCTTAATGAAACTCTAAAAGAGAATTCCAAATTTTACAAATCCTAAATCACGTGAAATTGAAATTGATTTATTTCAATTAAATTTTTTTTTTAATTTCCGTAGTTTTTCCTAGATTTTATGACCGCAAATAATCAGGTATATAAAAGAAAATAATCTTAAAATTTTGAAACTCCGGATAGTTTTCAACATTTATTCGGTTTTAATTTCATGTGATTTCGATTTTCAGAAAATATCTGTATAAAATAAGTTACATTAACACAAATATGACAAACAACATACAATTTTAAACTTAATAAAAAATTCATACATAAAAACTATTCTTTTTCTAATCCCTTTCTTTGAGAAATAAAATTCATGCAGTCTTTAAATTACAATTGTCTAATCATGCATATTGTAGTGTAGATTTTCAATGTTGATTTTTAATAAATAATTCACATGTTCAAACCTCCACAAAAGTGTGGGTTAAAAATGTGATGTAATGATGATATTGTTTTATTGTATTCCTATAACCTTAACAAATAGTTAGCTTGCATTTAATCATATGAAATTTATTATGTTACCATGCAAAAACAAAAAAAAAACTAAGATAAGCAGACCAGAAATTTACAGTCAAATCCAATCAAAGTCTAACAAATGTCAACAAAAATGTTCACTTAAAATATCATCAACATGAAACTTCTATTGAATTTAATTCAGTTCATGGAACTATAATGATAGATATTGTTTTATATGACATTTGTACATTAGAGTGGCACTTATTTGTAAAATGTCTAATTTGGTGGACTGCGGCCCCTTATTTTTTTACACTTAGTTTAAAAAATTTATGTACGAGTTCTTTAAAAGAATACCCGAACACATGGAAAAGTTCAAAAGAATAGGAAAGAAAAAATCATCGTTGAAGAAATAAAAATTGTTAACGACTCTGCAGAAAGGGGAATACTTAGACGAGGAGCGGCAAAAATAATTATTCAAGGTACTTAAAAATATTTTATTAAATTTCTGAAATAAAATTGATGGATTCAAAGCTTGTTTAACATTATACACTGCAATACTCGAAAGTTTCAACTCTAAAAGATTTTTCAATAGAATTTGGCTCAAAAATTTTATTTTGAATCAGTTGAATTAGAAAGTTTAATGTTTCTAACTTTTCATTCAACGAATATAACCAAAGAATTTGTTGAAGTTCGGTGAACGACTTGTCTTGTTATGAATAGTACGCGTCACTATATCATCCTTGGTCTTCCTAGTCTCCATAAAACCTGTGGGTTCCACTCTATTGTAACATGGGAAGTTTCGTCGAATGGTTTTCTTAGTTTATGTCCGCTACACTTATACTTTTTTCTCCTTATTTGAGTATTTATGCTGTCTTCTTCGGTGATTTGGAGATGTTGTTCATTTGTGACTACTGCGACAAACATCTATTGTTAAATACTTGAACTTAATGTTTAATAGTTTCATATATTTGCCAGGTTTCGGAATCATAAAACAGGAAGCTTTATCACAGACATTGTAGATTTTTGTTTAGGGGGAGATGGAATTTGATTTGCATTTTTTGCCTACATTTCTTAGGTTCTAGTAAGCTGATTTGGCCTTATATATATGGGTATTATGATACTCAAGTAGCAAAAGCTATCAGAATTTTGAATTGACATGTTCTTCAGCAAAAATGTTCGTGTTTGGTTAAATTTTACAACCCTGCATTTTGTTTTGCTGCCTTGATTCCAGGCGGTATTTTGAATCTGTTAAAGTGAGTCGTTTTTTTCTGCATATCAGTGTTACCTGCGCTTTTTTGAATAATCATATCGTGCTTTTATTAGTGCGGCTATCTTATCTGAAATGCCTTTGTTACTTAAAGAATCTCATATTTTTCTCTGATTGATGGCCTCAAATATGTACATTATCAAAGTTAATAAAAGCAAGACACAGTGTTGAGTGGTTTTCGTTGCATTGTTCAATTATTAAACGAAAACTAATTATGTATATGGTCGACACATTAACGGTTTTTACGGAAGCCATCTTGCTCCTTCATAGTATTCCGCTTAGGGTGTTAAGGATTTAGTTCTGGATTATCATGTTGAAGAATTTTACAACCAGCGGGAGTTTGGATGATAACCCCTCCCCTAAATTTACGCAAGTCTTAAATTTAAAATCTCCCATCTTTGAAAATTTAAAAACTCTCTTTCCTTCCAATCTTTTACTAAAGTTCACCCAAATTTTCCTAAAAGTGGTTTTAGGATGAAAGTGCAAACAACTTATTTTCGATATTATTGTACTTAGCCAAGTTAGTTCTTGTAAATATAAGATATTTTTATTTTTTATTATTGTAAATGAATTGTTTTTTGCTTTTAACAATTCTAAAAAAAATTACAAGTTTTACGTGTAAAATTGCACGTACACATTACATAATATCAATCAGTGCTTTAATAGAAACTAGAATATCTTTAAAAGTGTATTAATGTTGTCATGCATAGTTATTTACTTGTTGGTACTACAACACCAATTTTTGTAGACTGGCCAAAACTAGAATTTGAATTCAAGGTTTCAAAAAAGAAAAAAAAACTCTACTTAAGGTAGTTGAACTTTTATTTTATTTAAAGACATTTAAGACAAACTGCGGTTTTGCTTCTGGTACTTTACAAATTTTGTTTATGAGAAAATCTGCGTGAATCACACGCAGTTTGGTAATTCACACAAAGTTTTTATGTGGTGAATAGTATGAAGTTAAGTTACCAACAATATGGCAAACCTTTTCAACTGATGCGAAATAAATCTAAAGGGGACTTTAAGAAAAATCGGTCAACTAATTGCTGGAATATGAACAAATTTAATAATTAATTTGAATTAATTAAATAATGATTCAATAATATTTAAAAGCTCATTTGTTTATTTTAAGTTTGTTAAATTTCGAATACATATATTTTTATTAGAAAATTTCTTGAGCAGCTTTTTCGAAGGCACTAACAATTCTACTAATAAAAACATTTCCGAAAAATTAAAATTATTTTAAAAATTTAAGTTTTATTTCTTGCAATTAATTAAGAAAAAGTCCCTTAATATTCTGACTGTTTTTTAAAAAGTTTCTAATTATAGAATTTCAAAGAAATAAATATTCAAGCTTGAGGCTTTATTGTTTCTAATTATATTTAAATTTGAATTTCAAAATTTATTTACTTATGATCTATGGCTAGAATAATAAAATAATAATATTTTTTATATATGTATTACTAGAGTAATCCAGCCCGCGTTGATGGACAATACAAAATAAGTCAAATGACGCGATCAAGCAGTGCCTTATACCGACAAAATGTAATTCTCATAAGGAAAAAATACATTTTATATGGGGAAAACCAACATCATAAAAGTGCGCGTATAACGCATATTCGTAGAAATTTTTCGATGTTTTTTTTTATAAACCATCAGTGAACGTAGACCTTTCCAACGCATGTACTCGTTTGAAAATTGGTTGAATGGTTCTCGAGTTATAAAATGACAAACATAGGACAACTTATTTTTATATATGGGCATTTCCCCAGAATGGTCTACCAGGATGAAAAAATAAAATGTTGATTATCATCGTCTTTTATTGTTTATTATTATAAAAAAGTATTTGTTATTATAAAAGAACTAGATGACCCGTGCGAATATTTCGCACCTTAATTTTTATCAATAAAAATATTAATTTTTCAATTTCTAATTATTTTTCGTCATTAGTGTTAGAAATAAGCTTTAAAATGAGATATCATTCATTAAATTTGATGCGGTGGTATGGGAGATATTTGCAACCGACAAAAAAAAGTGCTTTAGAAATAATATATATGATGATAGTTTCATGGCATATCTCAGCTGTTTTACTTAAGGAAATAGGGCTGGAAACTGGAAAATTTTATATTTCCCTGTATTTTCTGCTTCTAAATACATTTTTATATACTTATTTTACATGCAAGAAATATGTTATGTTTACACTCTTTCTTCATAATCTTTCCATTAAAATCAATTGTAAAAGGAGTATTAAGTTTTTTTGTTAAGGAAATTTGAAGATATTTATGGGAAAAGGCATGGTGATAATAATTAAAAAAACATATCAACAACAATCGTATGTTCGCGATCCGTACGTTTGCGACCGGTAAATAAGCCAATTAAACAAAAACCAAGAGAGATATTTTATTTTGTAAATACTGGATGGAGACATACATTAATACACTTTTAAAATAAATTAATCACTTTTGAATATTGCGTTCCATTGCGCAGATTTTTACATTTCACTACTGTCAGCCAAAGTAGACTTTTTTTTGCTTACGTTCGTGACCACACGTTTATAACTCTTATTATGAAAACTTAAACTCGATGAAATCCATCTTTTGAACTAAACATAGAGCTTCCCAAATGCTATCGAATCGAAAAAAAAATGTAAGGAAAAGTTTTGTTTTCTATATTATTTTTGCATCAAAAGCGTACGAAACACATAATCGCTTACTCACTAAAATCAAGAACTTTTTGAAATCGTTATGGCCAGTTTTTGACTTCGTATTTAAATACGTATTTGGTAAATTTTTATCTTTATTTGAATTGTGTTTAAATATATTTTTAGATTTGACATACTACTTGATCTTACTTTAATGAAGTTAACAGAATGGTAGCACTACTAAATAAATTAAAACAGCTGATTAACCAAAAAAAAAAAAAAAAACAAATTGTAGTGTTTTTTATACAAGGTGCTCGCAAAGAAACAGCTGATTGTTTTAGCTCTGCCTGTTGTGTTTGTATTGTGGTGATATTGATGCCATCTTGTCAAGTAAACACAACATGGAAACTTAAATAGACTTTGAATAAGTAGCTTGGGCTATTCAAGTGTCATTTAAAAAGTGCTGGAAAAATCAATTTCGTATTTAAAAAGAACTTATATAAACTCACAATAATCTGTACGCAAAATTAACCGAAATTGTAAAATTCAGTTAAAACCCGGTCTGCTTATTTTTCATTTATTTTTAACGAAAAGTTCATTTAATTTTAATTGTAAAAAATCCAATTTTTAGTAACTTTATGAAATCTTTAACAGCGCAAAAAGAAAATATTTGTGACGGCAGCGCGCTATTTTGAAACCGAGAACTACTTTAATTTCTGCAGTTACTATGCGAAAAAAACCAAGCCAATGCCATAAGCAAATTAGATGTACGTTTATGACCGAATATTATAAAACTTATGTAAAACAGCAATTTTGACAATGATGCACAATTACTTGTGATGTGAAATGTTGACAAGTCAGATGTAAAAAACATGTCGTATACATGCAGCCTTAATTTAGCATTAAAACTAAATATAAGCATTTTTATAAAATGTTTTAGGAATTTTTTAGCTTTATTAGGAGGAATATTTTTATTCATTGAACTTAAATTTTTTGTTTATAAATTGTAATAAATTTTAATTAAAAAAATTTTTGCTGTAAAGATTTTTAAATCAGGTCTCACTGTTGTTGAATGAGAAATTGCCGCATATATATTGCATGATGTGGAGCAAAACGACAATAATAACTGCAATAAAGTACTCAATAATATTGGTATAGTACATGGATGTCAATGGGTACAATTCTTTTTTGGGTATTTGCTTATTTTATGTAATAGTTATTGTAGTTATTTGCTTTTAGGTGATATATTGTGCAGTTCAAGGACTTATTCAGAAACTCGTTTGCTTCACAACTTTTATGAAATCAGTAGAAAAGAACAATCAACATTTTTGCTACCTTTTAAGTTTATGAAAATGTAAAAAAAATGTTCCCCTCTAACAAAAGCTTATACTTAAATCAGTCATGTTTAAAATGAATTAAGATATTCATACCAAATTAGTGTTATTTACACAATTCACACCATTCAATATGTCAAAAACCCCATGAACTAAACAAGAAATATTTACAAAGAATTTAACGCTTATTTTAGATTATCGTATAAGCTTCTATATTGCATATTAAATGTTAATAAAAAATAACAATAATGACTGAAATCATTATGATGATGAGCATAAACAAGTTGAAACAAGTATTAATACTTTTAACAGATACTTCTAAATTAAAGCCAGGCTAAATAAATAAAATAAGAATTAAAAAAAAACAAAAGTTTGTTAACTTACAAGTATTAACCGGATTATAAACATTCTCAAAGAATACATATATTGTTAATTAATAAATGTGTCTCATTCAGTAAACTGCAAGTTACCGACCGGACAATCAGATAAAGTTGTTTAACGCCATTATAAATTAACCCACAAGACTTCGATGTGAAACGGTTTAAAGTAATACAAAATCAGTAAATTAATTTAACATTAGTATATGTACATATTTTATTTACTAGCATGCAACTACACGCAGAAAAGTACGATTAAAAAAAACATATTAGGATCCAAGCACTGGCCACAAACTAATTATTGTTGTTTTTAACATTACTACTGTCAAAATTAATAAAATTTTGTTTGTATAAAATTTGACAGCGTAATGTTTTTAAAAAAAACATATTAGGATCCAAGCACTGGCCACAAACTAATTATTGTTGTTTTTAACATTACTACTGTCAAAATTAATAAAATTTTGTTTGTATAAAATTTGACAGCGTAATGTTTTTATTAAATTTAGCTAACAGATGTTTAGTTAATATGGTTAGTTTTGAGCAAATTACGGTTAGTTTTGACCATATTATGGTAACTTTAATAATACTTTGGTCACAACAAGCCAAAATATAGTTAACTAGAAACATTAGCATTGTTAAAATCCACCCATAGTACGTCGCTCTTCGAATACAGGTACTTCTAAATATATTTAAAGTATTTAATTTACATTACAAATTAATTAACATTTAATACGATCATGAATCATTTGTGGCTAAATTCGTAGTGTCTCAATGATGAGAAGTACGTGGTTGTTGAGGGAATTCCAATTCGTTTTGATTTTATTATAAGCTTATCCCAACGTTACAGTTGTTATAGATACTTACTTGCATATGAGATGACGACAATGAGAACGTTTGAAATGCGAGTTTATTTTTATGGCAATACTTGTTAAACGGATTTAAACGAAAAGTAAATGTTGTCGGTAGTAAATAGGAATTTAGAAAAAATTTGTTTTATTTCGTTTGTTAAATATTAGATTTATATTGGCAGTACGGCACGTTTAAAGTAAATCGATAGTGAAATTCCTCTATACTTTTATTAATTAAATTTTTTTTTATTACCTTTGATACTACAAGTGGCAATTTATTAAGTTTGACATTCCATGTGTAACATGTATCTAAAGCTATGGTCACACTTAGCAATCATTTGGCGGTATCATAAAATTTGTAGGAATCAAAAGCATTTAGCAGTTTCTTCTACATTCTATCTGTACAAAAAAATTGGTAATGCATTTTGAGTAATTTTACTCGAACTTATGATCTTTAAATTTATAAGATTTGGTCTATAATTATTTTATGATAATTTCAAATTAGGTGATATTGTATATCCGATTAGAAAAAAACCTACATATGTAAAGGGGAACAATGGTTAAGAGAATTTTCGTCCGGCACTGGCAAGAAGTAAACTTTCAAACTAGAATAAGATTTGATTAATTGTTTTAAGTTTATAGCACAACATATGAAGATTCAATAACAAAATTATGGAATAATTTTTAAAGTGCTTTTTGGTTAGTGATTTATAAAGATCTTATGGCCAACACTTATAAAAGTACCACCACAAAATTCGTCCATAACATACCAGCAAATAAAATTGGACCACCTGATTTTGATTAAATGGACTACTCCATGGACTGATCCGATGTAATGCAAGCATGGACCATGTCATTGTTAAAAAGTGTTTGTAGTGAGACGACATGTCTTCGTTTTTTAACGACGTGCTTTCGTTTTTAAAACGACTTCAAAACTAATCCTCTTCAGTATACCATGGAGTAGTTTTAAAACTACTCCTTAGTAGTCCAAAGGTGGGTTATATGGTCCTCTCCTAGGACATCGTAATGTTAAATAGACCATGTTTTTTTTCATACGTTTGGGTTACTTTTGGACTAGTCCTGGTCCCTTGTGGGCTACTCTTAACACGAGTGTTTGTACTGGTCCTATTATTTGCAGGGATTGTAGCTATAACAATAAATACACTGTAAGAATAGATAAACTCACTGTTAACTGCCTGTATTTTGTTTAAGCTTTGATATCGTTGCAAACAAAATTTTGAGTGTTTGTAATTCTCACTCACTCTACAATTAAGCTTTTGGTTTAAGGTTTCCTGATGATCTGGCCTAAGCAACCAGTAAAATGCTCATAGGAACTAGCTTATCCTTTTACCAATAAATTTCAGTGTATTTATCAAATATGAAAAAATGGAAACTTAGCACGTGAAATTTTCATTAATTTTTAATATTTTTATTCATTAATCAGCACAATTCGTAAAATTTAATATTTGTTACTTTTAAAAAATATATCTTAACCGACAAAAAATCAAAATTCATAACAAAATAAGTACTGCAAAACATTATTTTTTGGTAGTTTTTTATTTGAATAACAAACAAAAAATTTAAAAAAATAAAATTCTTCGTATAATAACTATATTTTTATACCCTACACCATAATTAGTTGTGAAGAGGGTATACTAAGTTTGTCATTTCGTGCGAAACTTTTTTATTATTCATCTAAAACCAGACCATAAAGTATATATATTCTGGGTCGTTGAGTAATTTTAAGTCGATTTAGCCATTTAGTCCATCTGTCTGTCCGTCTGTCCGTCTGTTTAAAACACGCTCACTTTCGAAAAGAGATAAAAAAACTTGATGCCAAATTGCTTGTAGTTATCCTAAGCAGCTTGGAATTGAAATCCAGCTAAATCGGTTCAGTAGGATCAGAGATATGAATCAAAATGTGGAACCACCACCTAAAAAAAAATTATAATTTTGTTACAAAAACTTATGAAAATGAGGGAATAATGCACAGAATTATATAAGAAAAAAAAATTAGTTTTATTCGACTGGAAATCACGCTGTAAAATTTCGTGAAGATCCGTCCATAATTTACCCCAGGCCCCATATAAGCCCTACTCCCGGAAAACAGTGCTATCATAACAAAATTTGGCTCATCACAGTTTAAAAGGACTAGAAATGGCACTGTGAAGTTTAATGAAGCTCGGTCTATAATTTACCCTAGGCCTCATATAAACCCTACTTCCGGTAAATGGTTTAGTACGCCTTAAACCGTAAAAAACAATGCTTTCATAACAAAATTTGGTACATCACAGTTTTATTGAACCAAAAATAAGACTGTAAAATTTTGTGAAGAACGGTCCATAATTTACCCTAGGACCCATATAAAGCCCACTTAGCTTCATGTGGCCAGAAAAAATGTTGTGGAATTTTGTGATATACGGTCCATTAGATCCCATTTTAGCAGCCTTCTGAAATTCACTGAAAACGCTAAAACTAATTGCTCCGCTGTATTGAAATTTATGTTTTTTCTGCAGAATTTTGGGATGATTGGTTCATAGCTTACTATGACTCCAATATAAGTTGCCCTCCTGAAAATCATTTAAGTTCGGCTTAAACTGTAACGAATCGTGATATTTTATTTAAGCTAGTTAAATTGCTAAAAAAAAAGCATTTAACTTTCTGATTGTCGGTCAATAACTTAATATAGGTTTAAACCGCAACCAATTTTAATGCAGATGTCTGTTTTCATAAAGATTATAATAATAAAATAGACATCATACAGATATTACTATTAAAACATTCGAACTATCGGTGGAGTTTATCAAAGATTAGGCACAGCCGAATATAGCACTCTAACTTGTTTTTAAATAAAATTAAAAATATAATTTTGATTTAATTAACATTTAAGTTTTTTTGAAATAAAATTTTTAATTAAAATATTAATTAAATAACAAAAAATCTTAAATGATTTTTTCGTTTAAAATAAAATAATTTAAACTTGTAGAATTGTTGTTGGGAATTGTCAAAACTTGAGCTATATTTAATTAAAACGATTAATACATTGTTTGAAACAGCAAAGTTTTTTGAACATTTTTTTAATTAAAATTAAAAATATCATTTGTTGAAAAAATATTAAAAATTTTAAATTTTGTACAATTTTTAGTAATTTATATAAACATTTTGGGAATAGGTGCAAAATCAACAAATTTGGTGATTAGAGACAATTTTTAATTTTTTCTGTGAATTTTATTAAAATATTCAAAAAACAAACTTGGACGTCGTAAAACCATCATGATTTATATATATATATATATATATATATATTATATAATCTGAATACAATACAATTCAAAATTGTACAACCTCAAAGTTAAACTTTACACTATCAAGTCATTATACTAAATTTTTACTAATAAAATATGTTTTATTTATATTTTTATTGAAACTTCTTTCAGATCATTGCGTTGTAGAAATAAATGGCGAAAAAGTATTTAAAGATATAGAATCAATATGGGTTTCACCACTAGATGCCTGTGCTCTACATTTTTGCGAACTAAACAAACAAGGAGAGCCCGAGGAAATTATAAGGAAAGATAACTGTGGGGACTTCTATTGCGATATAGTAAGCGATCTAAATAAAAAATAATAATCCAAAACTTTTCCTAATAAAATTACACTTTTTCAGGACTCAGAAGTACGCCCCAAAGAGGGTTCCTGTTGTGGGGAATGTGTTCGCACAAAATGTCGTTTTAAAGATCAGGCTTACAGTGTGGGTCAGACTTGGCATAATGCAGATGACTGCACTTTAAATGAATGTGAATTGCTGCATAACGGTGAACCCATGATTAATACATACAAAAAGTCTTGCCCTTCTTTAACAAAAAACTGCCCTGCTGAGCTTCTCTATACAGAAAATTGTTGTCAATATTGTAATTCCTCTAGTACGGCAAGAAATTCTTACCGCAATGAAGAAATTGATATAGAAACGGAAGACATATGGACGGAAGAATTTTATACGAAACATCCTTGTAATAGGGACTGTCAAACAAATGAGGTGCCAAAACGTTGTTTTTATACATTTGTGGTGGAGTGGTATGAGACATTGTCTAAGGCTTGTTACGATTGCCCTAATAACGTGACAGATTGTAAAAGACCTCATTGTATAACAGGAGATGGCATACCCCGGTCCATAACAGTTGTAAATCGTATGATGCCTGGACCCACTATTGAAGTTTGTCAAAACGATATTATAGTAGTGGATGTTAAAAATCATTTATTGGGAGAAAGCACCTCTATACATTGGCATGGCATGCATATGAAGGAAAATCCTTACATGGATGGAGTACCTCACATCACTCAGTGTCCTATATCACCTCACTCTACTTTCCGTTACACTTTCAAAGCCGAAAATTCCGGAACACATTTCTGGCATTCTCACACAGGTATGCAAAGAGGTGACGGTGTGTTTGGGGCTCTTATTATTAAAAAGCCTAAAGTTGAAGAACCACATGGACATTTATATGATTTTGATTTGACCGAACACAAAATGATCGTACAAGATTGGGTACACGTTCCTGGTATAAGTATGTTTGCATCTCATCATCATTCAAATGGTGATAATAAGCCTTTAAATTTACTGATTAATGGTAAAGGGCGCTACTATAAGGCTATTTGGGAAAATATAAAAAAGAATGAAAAACCACAAGCCAGATCGCATATACCAACCCCTATTGCCACAAGCACTACCACTACAACTATCTATGAAGGCTTAATTGACTCTGAAAAATCCTCTTCTGATTACCAAACAAGTACAGCTAGACCTGCCATTACAGAATATCAGAATGATGATGTGGTTTATCTACATCCCTTAGATGATTCAAAGCTTATTAATATGCGCATAAGGCAAAATGAGGTGTCTCGTTTAGCCAGACTTGCTCAGATGGACCAGTCTAAATTTAACACCCAAACCGTAAAAGAAACCACTTTAAAAGCTGAACAAACCTCTACCAAACCGGTTGAAACACAAGCAGACTCTTTACCACTTAATAGAACTAGACGTTCTCTAGATAGTAAAGTTCCTTTGTCTTTAATACCTTTGCAGATCTACAGTGTCAAACGGGGATTTAGATATCGTTTCCGTGTAATAAATGCCGAGTTTCTCAATTGCCCGATTAAGATTTCAATTGACAACCACACCCTAACCGCCTTTAATTCAGATGGTTTTGATTTCGAAGCAGTAGACGTGGGTTCTATAGTTACTTATGCCGGTGAACGTTTTGATTTTGTGATAAATGCTGATCAACCAATAGGAAATTATTGGATACGGCTTAAAGGTTTAATGGACTGTGATGAAAGATTTACTTCAGCTTTTCAAGTAGCCATCTTGCATTATGAGGAAGCAGCAGATAAAGAGCCTACACAAGATTTGGGTTATCACTACGAGCCAAAAGGTATAGAATTAAACGCCATGAATCAAGGTCCTGGTCATGTCGATTCCTTAACAATAGCCGAAATAAATGCTTTGCCTTCTTATGACAAAGTACCTGGCATCGATCGGGATGCTTTAAAACCAGTTGCTGATTACAAGTTTTTTATTTATTACGATTTCTATCGCAAAGATCATCCGGAATTTCATCCGAATCAATATTATGGCATGGATGCTAATATTTCCAATTCAAATAAAGTATTTTCTCCGCAGCTTAATCATATATCTTTGAAATTTCCTTCTGTATCTTTGTTGTCAGCCCGGGATAAAATAGATGATTCTTTGTTTTGTAATGAAACGAGTTTGGAGCAACAGGGCATTGACTGTCGTAAAGAGTTCTGTAAATGTCATCATGTGCTGCAAGTGCCTTTAAATTCCATAGTAGAGCTGATTGTTATTGACGAAGGTTTTACATATGATGCCAATCATCCTTTTCATTTGCATGGTAATGCTTTTCGAGTGGTAGGCTTAGAGAGATTAGGTGCAAATGTAACAGTGGAAATGGTGAGTATTAATTGCATATTTTATTTTTGTTCAAAGACTTCAACAATATGCTTTTTCCTTTTCTTATTATAAGATCAAGCAACTTGATCGCTATAATCTCCTCAAACGTAATCTAGTCAGACCTCCAGTCAAGGATACTGTCACCATACCCGATGGTGGATATACCATAATAAGATTTGAAGCTTACAATCCTGGCTTTTGGTTGTTCCATTGCCATATAGAATTTCATGCTGAAATTGGCATGGCTTTAATCCTTAAAGTGGGTGATAACAAGGAAATGGTACCAGTTCCTAAAAAGTTTCCCACTTGCCAAGACTATATACCTAACGACAATGAGAATGATGAAAGCGGTGAACATAACTTAAATAAAGTTTCCACATCTGCTCCTTTGGAAGATGGAAATAACTCAGCTTCTACAAAATATTACGCTGGTAGCGTTATTAGTGTTGTTTTTGTGACGTTATTTAATTTATTTAGATCGTTATAATCTGAAGGGAAAAAGAGTCTAATAAGTTGTACTTGTGTTGTTGGTAAAAACTGTGATTTTTTTCTATATTATTAATTTATATTTGTTAGTTTATTATTAAGATGCAAATACTTATACAAGTTTAAAATCTATATTAAAAATAAAGAGTATTTTTACAGACATGTTTAAGCTTGCACTTTAATTCACATCTTCTTAGAAAATGTCCTTCCTTTAAAATGTATTTTTTATATATCTAAGGTAAGAAAAGTAACCAAACATTACTTTAGAGTTATAAAACCATTGAGTATAAGAGTATTGAGTACTCTATACCACTTATTTTTTAGAGTATTCGATACTTAAAAGTAGTTACTCAATACTTTTAAGTGGGGAACAGCATTGTCGCTGTAGTGCATACGTACTTACGAATAGCGCTGCAAGCTGTGAAAAGTTAAAAACGGCAGTTTCAAAGTAGGATCAACAGAATACGTAGTTGTAGTAGTCGTTACAGTTGAAGTTGATGCGCCAAATTCAAAATTTTTAGCTTTGTAGCGCTATAAAGCATTCGTGAGCTTCAGCTGCTACTCCAACTACTTTATTCTGTTTCACGCATTAGAGTTGTATTTTTTTTACTAATATGCATAATATTGCAAACATGATATTTCAACATTTAAAAGTAATTATTAATAGAATATTCAAAGCACAGAGTGTGCTGTAACGAAGTTCCGTTACATATATATAATTATTATGAAGTATTTTTTATATTTTTAGAGTTATTATCATGGTGGAATAAGCAGGTGGCATCGTTACGGCAACAAATACAACATTACAACAAAAATGGATATCATATCACCGTTTACGTCAAAAAATACTTTAAACAAAAATCAAAGCGAGCCGCTGAACGTGATGATATAAATAAATTTGTAGCCAATTTTTATTTAATTACGGTCAATATCTTATTTATTTGAATTTAAAATCATCAAAAACTTTAAGAAAATACAATAATCAGAGCACAAAACGTGGACTTTTTGTAAACATAAACAAAACTTTGACATAAACCTAGACAAACAATGCAAGAGCAAAAAATCGTCATCTGGCTTAGTGCTGCCACCTGTTTATTTCACCATGGCTATTATTAGGTTTAAACATACTTATATTTTTTTTCCTGTATGAAGTGCATTTATTATCGGATTGAATTGTTTATTTGTTTATATTATTTTGGATATTTTTTCCCCTTAATTTGTCAACAAGAAAATGTTAAATATTGCTAAATAACTGTAAGGTTAGTTAAAAGTATGTAAGCTAAAGTTATGTTAGTTAAAAGTCCAAGAGTATGTTAGTTATAAGTATAAGAGAACCTTAACAGCAATTAACACTCACGCATAATTTAATAAGTAATTACATGCATAGTGTTGGCGACGGTGTTTGCTACTACTTCGTGAAGAGCAGTTGGTTGTGTAAATGCTGATGACTTCAACTTCAGTTGGGCCCAAACCAGTGATGTTAACTTTTATTTTTTCACTACCGTACGGCCCTCTAAAAATGACCTTTTCTGAGAAAAAATTACCGTACGCAAAAATTTTTTTACTAATTCAAATTTTAAATGTGTGACACGCAATATTCATATCTACCCGCTGTAAAATATAGTGCTATTTTGTCATCTTCTTATGATGAAACCATTGGTTTAAAAGTTCTGTTTTCAATGCCTTTAATACAAAATTAATATGTAATATTTTTGCTTCTACTGAAAAGTTTTAATAATTACTATAGTTAAATGCATCACATTACGGCTATTTTAAATGCTTAAACAATTGTTGATTTTGAAACATCCAAAAAGTTAAAAATACAATTAAGGTATATACAATGAGTTACTTAATTTTTCATATTTTACACTTATCACTGTAACCTAAGCATTTGCAGAAACATAACATTCATAACTTTTTGTAGAACATTCATGAAAATCACCTCTCAAAAGTTAAGGCCCAACCATAAAGTGCTTAAGTTGGCTTAAGCGAATGTGCGAATACATGTTAATTATATGAGGCAAACCATTTTGAACTTAAGGAAGCTTTTTGCTTAGTTTAATGAAACTGTCATTTGCTTAAGCAAGGTGCAAATCTAATCGCACATTCCGTACGGAATCAAATGTTTTTTATTTTGTTTTTGATTTCTTATGTACATTTGAGAGACTTTTTGTTAATTTTTGACAGCAGGTTAAGCAAGGCTATGCATATTATGGTTGAGCCTCTAAGATCATAAAGCCTTCATATGTAAGTATGTATATTAGAGCGACTCAAGTTGTATGGAAGCAAAATTCGTACCCGATGTACCCTCATAAAAATTAACCTTGGACATTTTTAAGATGACATTTTAAATATTTCGGCTCCAGGGTTGACCTCTCGTGAGCTAGACCAGTTTGAAAAAGGGTCTATTTTTGCATGTTTTGTTACTTTAAAGAAAGAAAAAAGAAATGATCCACGCCTTTTTGGCGGCATATTTTTTCCGCAAATTACAAAAAAAATTCAGGTCGTGGATCATTTCTTTTTTTCTTTCTTTAGTCCTATTTTCATCCATACATGATGTAGAAACTAAATCCGTTATCATATTAGAGTTACTACAAAATCGCATTTATATATATTCCAGAGCACCGTGTAAAATGCATCTAATTTGCACAAATCTAAATTATTTACATACAAAGATGATATACTTGGCGAAAGATAACATTTGATACCCATATTGCCCTATTTAAAACAAAGGGTTACCACCCCATTGCATATTAATCAAAACGCGAAAGAGCACGAATTTCAAAAAAAGCTGAGACACATATTTAATTAAATCGACTAAAGATTAAAATATGTTAATTTGGCACTTTTATTACAAACAACCCCGAACAAAAAATTCAAAAACCGTTTTTTTTTTATAGAAAATCCTTAAAAAAAGGACATGGATGATCGTCCTTGGACAAATTTTATATACAGTTAGACGCGCCTTAAAAAAACCTTTCTTACGATACCCAACTTGTATATGTTGGTAAGGAAACAGATTCTTAAAGTAACAAAACATGCAAAAATATACCCTTTTTCAAACTGGTCCAGCTCACGAGAGGTCAACCCTGGAGCCGAAATATTTAAAATGAAATCTTAAAAAAGTCCAAGGTTCATTTTTAGGAGGGTACATCGAGCACTTTTTTTGGTGAGTCGCTCTAATGTATATGAATATCCAAAACCCATATCTTGATATTACCGTATTTTAAATGAAATTACCTTGCTACCTTTTGGGGCTCAAAATTACCCTAAAAAAGGGTAATTACTGTACGGTTAACATCACTGGCCCAAGCTGTGCTCGGGTGCGGTCAGTGGTCAAAGTTTGTAACAGCTTTACTACTGACCACATACAGACACAATTCCAATAAATGTTCATGACTTCCGAAGTTTAGGGGAGTCTGTAACCAACGATTAGCTAAACACGACGTCGCGGTCAAAATTAATAAAAAAAACGAAAAGTGTAATTGCTGTTAACTTCAGAATAAAATGTAAGATATAACATTTTAAAAATAAAACACACTTTAGCGGAGTATATGTGACATAAATGTATAAGAACCAAGTCCCCATTATTATTTGGAAACCCCATTTCAACATTCACTCGGACAGACGAACATCGTTAAATCGACTTTGCTTCTCAAAAGGAACCAAAATATATGTTGTCGGCTTAGTATGCAAACCTACTAAATCTATATTTTAAGTTAATTGAGATTTTGATGCCGTGTGGTAGAGACATATGTATACGCTTCAACGACCAGCATGTAGTTTTTCTTCAATTTGAGTCTTGAAGTGTGTAAAACCAAAGTTGGTTATTCCATGTCAAATCGCCCAAGAGTGGGACACGAGCCCTTTCGATTTTAATAAAATTTGGTGAGAAGGTTCCTTTTATTTTATAAAAAACATATATGAACGAAAAAAATCAAAAAAAATTTTTTTTCAAAATATCATAATTTCGCCGAATTAGCCGAATGTGTTTAGCTTATTTGTTCAATATCTCGAAAACTTCTTTACATAGGAAGATGATTTTGATGTCAAAGAGAAATACAGATTGGCGGTTTAATAAAATTCTTTAATTTGGCCCCTGCAGCGCGTAGGATGCTCCTAGATGGGTCAAATGTATGACTCAGTTTTTTAAGTAATTTCAATAAACTAAACCGTTTTTGAGTTACTCCTACATTTTCAAAATATTTAAAAAAGCTAACCTAAACAAGTAAGAGTGCTATATTCGGCTGTGCCGAATCTTATATACCCTTCACCATTGTGCGACAAAAACTAAATAACTTTTACATACCTATACAAACATATTTACAATACATAAAACTTCATTATAAATAAAATTTAAAAAGCGAAAACTAGTAAATATTTTTTTTAAATCGTTTTTAAACATAAAAAAATAAAAATATAAAAAAAAAAACTTTTTTTTTTAAAACCAAGATTCGAACCAGGGAACTCTTAGTTTCTAACTTAACACACCCCCTAGACAATTGAACCATAAAGGAACGTTAATTGAATATTATTAAAATGAAATATGGCACGTTTACTGTTCACAAGATTCAACACAGTTGAATTGTAATTACTTTTGATGTTTTTGTTCACCGCAATAGCAAAGTTGTAAACCATAATAAAAAAATTACAAATCAACTTATTTGAGTTGTGGACCGAAATAGGGAAATATATTCACCAAAATAGTTTGTGCCCTGTATGTGTGTTTGTTTGTTTTCTTTTATCTTTTTTGGCGAGTTTTTAAGTAGCAAAAAACACAAAAATTCCTAGTTTCTATTTGTTAAAATTATTTAGTTTATTAGATGAAATAATAAAGAAGGGTGATAACGAAAATCATATTGGGCATTATGCTAGTATATGTAAAGAATTGAAGGGGTGGGGGAGTGGGCGGGGCAGAGGGACATCACATGGTTAAATCAAGTTCTCTCCTCATAAGGAACCAGAATATATATACTTTATAGGATGGTCTTAGATCAATATTGTAGAAATTACAAACGGAATGACAAACTTATATATACCCTTTTCCATCTCAGGTGAAGGTAGGGATTGCTGTTCGGTTTTAACCGAAACCGAAACCGCGGTTTTAAATGCCTAAAAACCGAAACCGAAACCCGACAAAAAAACCTCGGTTTTAGCTTTAACTTTAACAATGTATTTATGCTTGAAGAAATTGCAAATTAAACATCATACTCGTACTTCCCTGCAAATAATAGGCCCAGTCCAAACACGCGTGTAAAGATTAGTCCACAAGGGACCAGGACTGGTCCAAAAGTAACCCAAACGTATGAAAAAAACCTGGTCTATTTAACATTACGATGTCCTAGGAGAGGACCATATAACCCACCTTTGGACCACTTTAAAACTACTCCATGGTATACTTTCGTTTAAAAACGAAAGCATGTCGTTAAAAAACGAAGACATGTCGTCTCACTACAAACACTGTTAAGCAATGACATGGCCCATGCTTGCATTACATCGGACCAGTCCATGGAGTAGACCATTTTATCAAAATGGATCAGGTGGTCCAATTTTATTTGCAGGGTTAATATACAAAAACTTTATACACAACAGCCTTCAACAATGACAAGGTATTTCAAAATTCTTAAAATTCAAAATAAGTACTAAGAAGAACAAATGTTATCTTTATAACTCTTAAGTACACACCTTATTTGTGAGGCATAAACCGCCATCAGGGCCACTTGAATTTTGTATGGAGTATCTTTTGGCCATAATAAAAACTCACACTAACGAGCCCCTGGGGAAGGCTGGGACTTATTTGATATGTATGGAGTTTTATGGCTATAGCAGGAACATTATGTTGGGAAATAAAATAATTTTTCGAAAAAATAGAAAAGGAAGAATTCTTATGTGTTGTGTATGCTTTTTGAAACGTTTCATTTTGATTTTATTTACTGCAGTACATATGTATATTATAGCGAAGGGCCTGACCAGGCCCAGGTGGATACAATATGCACAAAATTTTCATTTGACCAATTGCGCAATTGAGGAATACATAAAGTTTCGTTGTAATATACTTAATAATTATATAAAAAAACTAGAAAAAAGTCAAAAAATGCCTGGCCAGGCCCAGGTTTACACTTAAGGAAGAATAAAAGTACCTGAATTGAAACAAATAAAAAACTTGCAAAAAAAAATATATATGTTTATGTATGAATTTAACTTTGATATTTTCAAAACCGAAAACCGAACCGAAACCGGCCGGTTTTAACCATTTTAAAACCGAAACCGCGGTTTCACATTTTTACGGTTTTTAGCAAACTCTAGGTGAAGGGTATAAAAAGTGTAATTTTTGGGATTTCAGTATTTTTATTCACAGAAAAAATTATTGGCAGTTTTTTTTCAATTAATAGTGATATTTGAATTTTAAAATAAATTTGATTTCGTTCTATATTTTTTTTTCAATTAAAATTTTACTTGATTTTAAGCTTTACTTTAATTATAAATTTAATTGAATCAATCAACTCGGTTGTTTGAATTGAACACTTTGTTGCTTTCTCCATGTTGCTTTCCTCCCTCATCAACAGTTTGCG
Organism: Pollenia angustigena; assembly: GCA_930367215.1. Lineage (NCBI taxonomy): Eukaryota > Metazoa > Arthropoda > Insecta > Diptera > Polleniidae > Pollenia > Pollenia angustigena. Next base: position 168,472,783 of record OV884059.1, on the reverse strand, counting down.
AAAAATGTTACAAGTGCAACCAACATCTTTATAAATTTATTGTCTTTGCCCTTACATGTACATACACACATATTTTTGTCATCAAAAAGAACAGTAAGCGTCGCGTGCAAAAAAAACTATCAACAAGTAAAAAATGAACTGAAATTTGTTATAGACGAATTACAATTATGACCACCAACAATGTCAATAATGAGCCCACATATATATGTAATTATGCGTAAAATAAAAAATCGCCTTGTGGCTGACCACAGTTTTGACGGTGGTTATGGTCGCAATCGAAATTTGGTGTTTATTTTCTTTGTTTGTTAATTCTTGAATTATTTTTGGCGTCATTTCATGTTGTGCGTTTAAAGTGAATAGGTGAAAAAAAGTACAGCCAAATTACACAACAAAAACTGTTTTTTGTTTTCAATCTTGAATACCCTGAAGAATCAGGGGGCAAATCGCGACATTCGATATCGATCGAAATTCCCATGTAAATTGTATTACAATTTCGATCGATATCGAATGTCGCGATTTGCCCCCAGAGCTATTCTACAATTTTATACAAAGTTGTATATATGAATTTCCTCTGTCAAAAAAATCTTTCAAAATTTGTACAATTAAGCATGAGCAATTACAATTAAACAAATAAAACAAGTTATTTTTAAACCATATTTAAATAAAACATATATTTAAAATATTATTATTTTGCTTCATTTAACCATCAACTGAATTGATTTAACAAACTTATTCAATTAATAATTTGTTTGATTGAATAATTTGCGTAATTGAATTAAGAGTGTATTTCAAATACACTGTTTAATTTATTCAATTAAAAATTTAATCGATTTAATGCAAAAATTCAATCACTGTTTTAATTAATACAATTATTAAAATAATTAATTTTCTGTATTGTAATCAATTACGTTAGTAATTCATTCAATTAAAATATTAATTTTTTTTCAATTAATTTGTTAATTCATTCAATTAAAATATTGTTTAATATTAATAATTTTTTCAATTATTTTTGTAATTAAAATGTAAAAACTTTTTAATTGGATAAAAAATCCTTGTTTTTGCAATTTTTGCAAATTTGAGTAATTGGTATAATCATTTCGGTGATAGGTGCAAAATTAAACAATTTTTGCTTGTTTCAATTATTTTGGTGATCAAAACCGTTTTTTACTTTTTTCTGTGTTATAACACAGCCATTTTTTAGCCGATTTGACAGATTTATATACCGACGTGTTTAAGAAGAAATTTGCCAGTTAGTTGGATTATAAATCTTGGACTCGGGAAGATCTATGGTTCCCGGTTATAAATCTTGGACTCGGGAAGATCTATGGTTCCCGAAAAAAGGTATTTAAAAAAAAATATTATTTTGGTCATAACTTTATCGTATCTGAACCGATTTTTCCGAATTTTTCAGAAAATATTTTTTAATAAAGATTTCCGATCTTTTGCTATGCAAGGGATATCCATAGGTCATATAACAGTCCTTTCATCACGGCCACAAAATGATCTAACAATATGTAATTGCCCATCCCACGATACACAATTAGATATCAGTACCACTACTCCCCTAATCTCCGAGATCGCAGATGCCATTAAATCGTTAAAAAGCAACAAAAGCCCTGGAAGTGACAACATCTCCCCAGAGCTCCTTAAGGCAAATCCTTTAACTAGTGCTGAACTTGTTTTACCAATTATTGAAGAAATCTGGCAATCAGAAATAATACCGGAACAGCTTAAGGAAGGTATTATAATAAAAATACCAAAAAAAGGGGATTTAACGAATAGGAACAACTGGCGAGGGATCACATTACTCAGCATGGTCAACAAAGTGTTAGCTCACATTATAACTAAGAGAATTTCAGTTAATTTAATGCCAACACTAAGAAAACAACAAGCTGGCTTTCGTCCGAATATGTCATGTATTGACCACATAAATGCACTAAGGATAATCGTGGAACAATCTGTTGAATTTAGGTCTCCCCTGTATCTAGTGTTTATTGACTTTGAGAAGGCACTTGAATGTAAAGGAGTACCAGGGAAATTGATTCAGCTAATAAAGAGTCTATATGCGGGGTCAAGCTGCCGCATTTTACATGATGGTACACTCTCCCGAAAAATCGAGATTGGTACAGGAGTCCGCCAAGGGTGCGTTATGTCACCATTACTCTTCAATATCATGCTAGATATTGTCATGAGTCACGCCATGTTGGAAAATCGCGAAATTTTATGGGGACTCCAAGAACGATTGGAGGACCTCGAGTATGCAGATGACATTTGCCTTCTATCCCACAGTTACACCGGCATGTCTATTAAGTTACAAAAGTTATTAGAAATATCAGCGAAAGCCGGACTAAAAATTAACATCAATAAAACAAAGGTTATGAGAATTCGTTCTGGAAACACAAATCCCTTTCTGATAAATAATGAAGTTCTGGTGGAGGTAGATTCATTCTGCTATCTTGGCGCCTACTTAACCAATACCGGCGGCTCCAGTGCAGACATCTCTAGCCGAATAAAAAAAGGTACCCAATCATTTGGACAGCTCAGCAGAGTATGGAAATCGTCTGCGATTTCCCGCCGTGTTAAAATAAACATTTTCAACTCCAACGTGAAATCTACACTGCTGTATGGCTGTGAGTCCTGGAATGCAAGTGTTAAGGACATCCAATCACTTCAAGTGTTCGTAAATAGGTGTTTTCGCAGAATTCTAAGAATTTTTTGGCCACAGACCATTTCAAATCAAAACCTGTGGAACGAAACACACCAAACACCAATATCCACAGAGATTCGAAAAAGAAAGTGGAATTGGATTGGACACACCATCCGCAAAGAACCATCAAACATCGCTAGAAATGCTATTGAATGGAACCCGCAGGGAAGCCGCAGACAGGGTCGACCAGCTCACACATGGCGGAGGCAAATCCATAACGAAGCCAGAAAAATGCAAAGAACGTGGAATGAAGTGAAAACTATTGCGATGGATAGATCCGAATGGAGAACATTTGTTGAGGCCCTATGCTCCTTATAGGAACGACGGGAATATATATACAATTGTACGGGAGATACCACGCGCACTTCTCCGATCCCGCCCACATTTTGTGGGATGCTGTGTATTGACAACCTAAATGTGTGTACCTAATTTGAAAGCTTTGGCTCTTGCCGTTCTCAAGATATACAGAAAAAAGTAATAAAAATACCACAACAACAAGGGATTTTTGGAAAAAATTAGCGGTAGTCGTGGTTTTTTGCTCATATCTCAGCCATTTGTGGACCGATCTTTCTGAATTTTAATAGCAAACAATTCCGGACCATTTGTGACATAAATGTATAATAACCTGGCCCCCATTATATATCTGTGGTTTTTATGGGCAACTGCGTATGTCTATTTTTTTGATTTTAAAATGTTGATGCCATATTGCTTAATTTTAAACGCTCTTTACATGGTTCTAAAAATTTTTAAAAACTGATAGACTCTTCCGATGTTTTAACTCTATAACAAAGTTCAAAAGCTGCAATACCTAACTCATAGTTTGAAAAAATTAGTTTTAAGACATACGCGGTTGCCCATGAAAACCACAGTTATGGGGTCTTCGGAAAATGCATTTCAACGGACAGACGGACAGACGTTAAATCAACTTCTCTCCTCATAAAGACCCAGAATATACTTTATAGGGTCTTAGATCAATATTGTAGAAATTACAAACGGAATGACAAACTTATATATACCCTTTTCCATCTGAGGTGAAAGGTATAAAAACGGTTAGCACCACTGGGTTCAGCGTACCCCAGTTAGGGGAAAATGCCAGGTACCTGGCTTATCTGTTTTTTGCAACCAGCCCAGTGTAGTTATTACTCAAAACTACAATCTTAAAACTCTATTTTATGATTATTTTTTAAATTTTTTAATATCTTGAAAAAAAACACCTCCTTTAAAGTTTCAGGATTTTTAAAGAACAGTTTGAGGTATTATATAAAAAAAAATCAGCCAAATAAAAAATAAGTTGTTGACTTAGTCCGTTTTTTTTTTCAATATATTCTTTGTTGCCCCAAGAATTCTCTTTAAAATGATATAAAAATCATCTTCGTATGTAAGGTAGTATTGAAGAAATAAGCTTATTGAAGAAATAAGCTTAACACTTTCGGCTAATTCGTTCGTATATTTTCCTTATAGAACAAAAGGAACCTTCTCACTCAAATTCATTTAAATCGAAAGGGGTCGGGTCCCACTCTTGTTCGATTTTACATGGAATTACCCAACTATATTTTTGGTTTTCCTCTCAAACTGCAAATATGAAATATAAGAAGTTTTTGTCTTTTTTTGCATATTACGCCGCCGGTTTAGTTTAGAGGGAATAAAATTATTATTGTTAGAATTAAATTGTTTCTCCGAAAATAATTTATGTACATTAGAGCGACTCACCAAAAAAAGTGCTCGATGTATACCCTCCTAATAATGAACCTTGGACTTTTTTAAGATGACATTTTAAATATTTCGGCTCCAGCTTTGTCCTATCGTGATCTGGACCAGTTTGAAAAAGGGTATATTTTTGCATGTTTTGTTAATTTGAGAATCTGTTTCCTTACCAACATATACAAATTGGGTATCGTAAGAAACGATTTTTTAAGGCGCGTCCAACTGTGTATACAATTTGTCCCAGGACGATCATCCATGTCCTTTTTTTAAGCATTTTCTGTAAAAAAAACGGTTTTTGAGTTTTTTGTTCGGGGTTGTTTGTAATAAAAATGCCAAATTAACATATTTTAATCTTTAGTCGATTTAATTAAATACGTGTCTCAGCTTTTTTTGAAATTCGAGCTAGTTCGCGTTTTGACAAAAATGCAATGGGGTGGTAGCCCTTCGTTTTAAATAGGGCAATATGGGTATCAAACTTTTTCTTTTGCCAAGTACATCATCTTTGTATGTAAATAATATGGATTTTTGTAAATTAGATGCATTTTACACGGTGCTCTGGAATATATATAAATGCAATTTTGAAGTATTTCTAATATGATAGCGGATTAAGGTTCTAGATCATGTATGGATGAAAATAGGACTAAAGAAAGAAAAAAAAGAAAATATGTTGGTAAGGAAACAGATTCTTAAATTAACAAAACATACAAAAATATAACCTTTTTCAAACTGGTCCAGCTCACGAGAGGTCAAAGCTGGAGCCGAAATATTTAAAATGTCATCTTAAAAAGTCCAAGGTTCATTTTTAGGAGGGTACATCGAGCACGAATTTTGCTTCCATACAACTTGAGTCGCTCTAATGTATATATATTATTTAGTTTTTTTTTTTTGTATTTAGAAAAAAAGAGGAACAATTTAAACAACACACAGAAAAAAATCAATGTAAAATCGTCGAAAACAAGTTTGATTTTACCGTTATCGGTAGTGATTTTGCTTCATTGTTACTTCATGTTAATTTGACAATAACTTGCGAACAAAATTTTTTTCTTTTAAAATAACTATAATTCATGTTAATATAACATTGCAGTAAAGTTAGAGCAAAATGCCATTTATATTGAAGTAACAATCCGAAGCACGTTGAATGAAAGTTATTTCAAGTTGAAACAACGTGAATTTTATGGAGAATCAAATTAGTTTGAGTGTGATATAACAATGAGAAGAAGCTTCAAAAACAACATATGCATATATTTAAGAATAATTCAACACACTTACCCCAGTACCACATGTTTCACTTATTTTATATTCCCCTTTGTTAACAGAAACATCAGCAGAATGGTCCGATATGGTTTTCGTCATCATTCTACTTTGAAAACTTTATGTACTATTTAACTTAATAATTTGAACTAAAAGAATACGGGAATTTAAAAATAAAAAAATGTATGTTCTTCTTTTTATGGTGTTTTTTTTTCTATACAAAACAAGTAAAACAGGTTTTTAGGGTATCAATATTGAACAATGTTATTTTAAAATTTTTCATTTAAAATTAATTTAAAACAATGGTAATTTTAAATAGAATCCATACACACTAGACTGGTCGCATCTTGTATGTTTGTTTAATTGTTTGCGCTGCTTAAAATATGAGGATAAGATAAGAAATCATGATCTAATTTTTCAGGTCAATCCGACGGTGCCTAGCCGTGCCGGGTGGGGCCCAAAGTTCCCCATATTATAAAAAAAAACATATTTTCTATCAGATCTTTATAGTTATACTAGTTGAAAAGCCGAAAATTAAGAATATAGCTTCGTTATGATCTTCCGCAGAGAAAGTACTTCAAGTGTGCCGAATTTTAGCTTCCTATGTCATCAGATGGCTTCAGGAAGTTGCGGAAAGATTAGGGCATAAATGCAAACATCCTGACATACTTAGAAATTATATATTGTATAGATAGATTAACATATGTTCGCGCAACTCAAAAACGCTTTAGCTCACAAAAGATGTGGCGGTTTAATAAAATTCTTAAATTAATTAAAATTTTTCGTCTTTTGTGAATACATAAAATCAAAAGTTGTTAACAGATTTTAATCATTTATAGCTTGTTTTGCTTGCAATGTTGTTTTTATATGTCTGCATAAAATTAGAAGCATAGCTGCATTTTTAAATTTTTTATGAATTTTTAAAAACAAAAATTCCGAAATTTTAATACAAAAATTATTTTTTTTCCAGAAAAAAAAATTATGTTTCTAAAACGACTTCGCATATAAGAAAAACGTTTTACCTTTCTTAAAGTAAATTTTATTGCGGAATTTCGGTTTTTTTAGTTTTTCAATAAACTAAAGCGTTTTTGAGTTACGCGAACATATGTTGGGCAACCTCCTTAATTTTCGAAATAACGGTATATCTCGAAAACCAAAGCCAACATAAAGAAAAAAGTTTTAACTTTCTTAAAGTAAATTTTATTGCGGAATTTCGGCTTTTTTTAGTTTTTCAATAAGCTAAGCGTTTTTGAGTTGCGCGAACATATGTTAATCTATCTATACAATATATAATTTCTTAGTATGTCAGGATGTTTGCATGTATGTCATATTCTTTCCGCAACTTTCTGAAGCCATCTGATGACATAGGAAGCTGAAATTCGCAACGAAGCCATATTCTTGATTTTCGGCTTTTCAACTAGTATAACTATAAAGATCTGATAGAAAAGATGTTTTTTTATAATATGGGGAAATTTGGGCCCCACCCGGCACGGCTAGGCACCGTCGGATTGACCTGAAAAATTAGATCATGATTTCTTACACCAAACCTCATATTTTAAGCAGCGCAAACAATTAAATTTAAAAAAAAAATTGCGACCAGTCTTATACACACAAACATACATATCGTCACCTAAAATGCAAAAGGGCGTAACAACATTTTTTTTTTAATTTTATAGTGCTTCATAATCATAATTTTAGTCTATGTAGTGCAACATAATCAACCAAAACTTGATTTTGAATTTTTTGGTTGTTACGCCCTTTTGCATTTTAGGTGACGATATGTACCATATTCTTGTTAATTTAACAAGATAAACTTTTGATTTCAATATAAAACAGGGTTTTATGTATTCAACATTGTACAATGTTATTTTAATAGTGAAAAATATAAAATAAACGTGATTTAACGTTATTTTAATATTCTTCATTTCAAATTAATATGAAATAATGATAAATTTAAAACAAGACATACTTTTGCAGAATTTTACTATGCTTCTCAATCAACATTTCGCCATGTTAGTTTAGCATTGGTATTGTTTTCTGTGTGAACAGGGGTCTAAAATACAGATTATTTGCTTGGTGGCGTAACGTGACATATCTCTGGAAGTGCCCATATGTATTAAGATTTTTTAGAAAAATGTTGTTCAATGTGGGCAAATAGTGAGTGCATTTGTGAAAGTGGAATGACAACACAAGAATTTAGTAACCAACTTCCGTTAAACTCTACTTAACAAAACAGTCCCACTCGATATAACATAGTCACCTCAGCACCTAACCCAAAATCAACCTTTAAAATCCAAAAGTACAACAAAATATACAATACCCACATTTCAAATTTTAATTTTACACACAGGCAAGTAAATAAACTTTTCCTAAATCCTTAAAAAGTATACCATTTTAATCATAGGGATAGATCCACTATTTAATAATAAAAAACATTATTAAATTAACCCCAACAAAACAAACCAACTATAGTTAATTGCCAAAATAATTTTGCCCTAATCACAACAATAATAAAATTAACGAGCTTCTTAAATGGACTTAAATTAGGTTAACAACAAAAGCCCACAAACATCATGCAGAGTGTATGACAAAGTGTCCAACCAATCACTGCCACTCTCGCTTATTCACAAAAATAATTTACATATTTAAATACCCTCGCAATAAAAAAAACATCATATAAAATTGAAATAAAAACCTGAAAAGAATAAAATCTGATGCTGACTCCAAGTCTGATATCTGGCTGTGAATGACAAATGCGAAACAATACACACTGATAAGGAGTTGAGCGCGCTCCTGTGCTAAAAGAGCACACGAAACAGTAAATGTGTTTGTGAAAGATGAATGTACTTATAGGAAATGAAATGTGGCTGGAGGTTGGAAGCTTGTGTGCGTGTGTATGTATAAGTGGGTGCGTGTATGTGCCTGGGAGTGTTTGTATTGGATGTTTCTGGTTGTAAATTTGAGAATGTACCGAATATAATGTTGTTTACAGGAGGTCACATTCACACTCAAACACAACTGTATTGAAGCTTACACTACATTAAATTTATGTGGGTGAGGATATCTGTCTATGTATTGGATACAGAAGTAAATTAAACAATACACGTACAATCATTTCAAAAAATATGTTCGCGCGTCACAAAAACGGATGTGACAATGAAACCATCTTAATAACAATCACAATGACAATCATCATAATAAACATGACAGTATGGTGTCGGAAGTTGAGCTACTTATTGTTAAATCTTTCGGGTATGCAAACAAACATATGAATGTATTAATATTCACACAAACTTACATAATTGTCTATGGATTAAAAAAGGATGTTTAAAGACACATTTGTATAGAGCAGCTTGTGTTATGTTGTATGTGCATGTTAAAAAAAGACGATTTTTTTTAGCAGCAGACTTAAATTATTTAAAAAAAAGGATATTGTTTAACACGCACTTCGCGATGATTTCTATACATATGTTCGTCTGTATATTTTAACTCATATTCTTTAAAAACTTTTATATGGATATTTCCATAGAAAGTTCCAACGCAGGTGAAAGTTTAAATGTTTGTGAAGAACAGAATTTTTTAGGATTACATTTAATAAAGAACGTAAACGGTTGCAAAGAATTTTATAAGTATAATATTTTTCAAACTAAGTGTTTTTTATATAAATTTTCCATGCGAACGTTAACGTTCGAAATTGATGAATACGCAGTTAAAGTTTTTTTATAATATTTTACCTTAGCTTATCTTAGTCTGGGTTCACACTATGAAAGTTTTCTTTCAGAAAGTCTGAGTTTATTGGCGAGAGGGGAAGAGAACATGCTGTTCCTTTTTCCCCTCTCACCCATAAGCTCAGACTTTCTGCAAGAAAACTTTCATAGTGTGATCCCAGACTTAATGATGTTAAGTTGAACAGGTATTGCTTTCTAGTTGTTAGCAAGTTGTTTCCCAATTGTATTTAGCAGGCTAGTTTTATAATTCAATTCCGATGGAAAGTGGAAGTAATTCCGTATTTTGCTTCTCCAAAAAATTTAAAAAATTTAATTTAAGGCATGTCACCAGCGTTGCCAGAAGTTAAGGAAGGAAAATCTTCATTTAGCGAAAAAAAATCTTATTTTGAAGAGAGAAACCTTAACATTTTTTATAACAAGGGCAAAAAAGTAAAAATTATTAATTTTTTATAAGAACATATGTTCTTCTTATTATAGCAACTATTTAAATTGAAATACATAATATTTATACAAAATTAGTTAAATTCAAAGTAATTTTTGGGAATACAAAATTTTAATTTAAAAGATTTTGTTATTCGTGCTTAATTCCCAATTTTTATTCTTGATAAAAACACTGAAATTTATTGTTGATGGGATAAGCTACAGTAGTGTTGACTTAACTGCCTTTTGTTTACGTGCACTTTTGACTTAACTGCACAAAATTGATAATTTTTGGAATTATTCTTTCTAATTCCATACAAATTCCTTTTTTAAGTGCACTTTCTATACCTGCACATTTAAGATAAATGCACAACATTTTTGGCATTTTAAAATTATGTTCATACAAAAAATCAAAGTTATCTTCACTTTCACTTAACTGCACAAAATAAATATTTTCTGGAATTATTCTTCAAAATTCTTGTTTACGTGCATTTTGTATACCTGCACATTTTTCATATTTTTGGGCAGCTTTAAAATATTTTCATACAAAACATCAAAGTTAGCTGCACACATAAAAATACATGGTGACCACTTTTTCACATAAATATCCAATTTTAGCTTTTTATAAAAATATAAATCGCAATTATTTTGTTTTTTTCCATAAATTTGTACGTTCTCTGTGAATTCTCATTGTTTTTGTTAATGTTTCTTTTATATTAAATAAACATACATACATAGATGTATAAAATGATCTGTTATTTCCCAGCTAGCATAGGATGTTTGTTAGACGATTATGTTTAATATACAACTCCTAAAAGAATCTTTGGATGATTATCTGATGAGTATCAAAACATCTAAATCTCTTTTTAATTTATTATTTTTATTTTTTTTTTTTGACACGATCATCTTTAAATCATGGAATGAACCTTTTGGGATTCTCTGTAAGAGTCGTATAACAATTACTGGGCTACCTAAATAAGACCGTTTTTGAAGTATGAAAATCTATTGCCAATACAATTTTAATAAAACAAACCGGCCTAAGGATCTGTAAAAAAAGGATTTTTCGACAGGATGGTGTTGATTTCGCGACCTTAAGGTTTGTTTTATAGAAATTGTATGAAAATTAGTAGTTTTGGCATGAAAAAGACGCTTGATGCCCTTATTTAGTTAGCTCAGTCATACGGCTGAGCATATCACGAGTTGTAAAATAATACCTACATGAGTCTTATACGACTCTTGGCATGCTTTTTAAAAGACTCGTTAGATAATCTCTACATACATCATAAACGATTCCCTTTGCGATAAATATAAACGTTTTTCGCTGCGTTATGGAAGAATCTCTCATACGAATCAGCATGTGTAACAGTTTCTCTCGTGCAAGGAATTGTTTACAATTAAAAAATGAGCACGTCGACTCTTTGTAAGATTCCCAGTAGACTCCTAGACGATTGAAAATGCTAGCTGGGTTGGAATAAAATTTTAATAAAATATAAAATTATGTATTAATATAACAATGTTTTTATTCTACTTTTAAATCAAACACTTTACTTAAGCTGAACTTTTGTGCAGGTAACCACAATTGTGTACCTGCACATTAAGGCAGGTAAATGCATTTAAGATAACTGCATTTTTGATTTACCTGCACAAAAAATCATGCAAAGGAGATTGTGAAGCTAAGTCAAAACTACTGTATTTCTATGCGCATTTCAAAAAGAAAAGATAAACTCACTGTTTATTGTTGATGTTTTTGTTTGAACTTTGATATTTTTACAAGTAGAACTGTTGCATTTAATTCTTGAACGCTTAACAGTTTTATTTGGTTTAATATCTTTAGTTTTTCTAAAATCTTTGGATGAAGTTTCCTGACGATCTGGCCTAAGCAACCAGTGAAATGCGCATAGCTTATCCCATCAATAATAAATTTCAGTGTTTTTATCAAGAATAAAAATTGGGAATTAAGCACGAATAACAAAATCTTTTAAATTAGTTAAATTTTTTATAAAAATTTTTTATAAACCAATAAACAACTACGTGATAAAAACCTTTTGAAAATTTACTGTTTAAGAAACTGTGAAAAAATTATTTATTTTGTACAAACAAACTTAAAATTAAAAATCTTAATATGTGAAAAAAATCTTTAAATCATATTTTGGTCAAAAAAATCTTTAAAAATAAGATAAAATCTTTATTCTGGCAACGCTGCATGTCACATATTCCCATCAGTGTTGCCAGAACTTTAGGAGGTAAAATCAGCAAAAAACCATAATTTTTCATCAAAAAATCTGCAAAATCTGCGTCAAGATTTTAAAAATCTACAACAAATCTTCAAAACTCATTTATTACATTTTTTGTAGTTTATTTGTTGTTCTGGAATTTTAAATCGATGGTAAATATCTATTAGTGGTCCTCGAAGTATGAGATATACAAAAGGAAATATTTTTTTGAACTTTCAACACAGAAAAGTTTTAAAAACTTTTTCGATTTTAATTTCACTCAAATGCGACTTTCAGAATATGGCTGATAATTTTTGGATATTCTTACATTAAAAATATCTCTCCATCACACCTTTGGTATCTTAAACAACAAATTAAAAGTTAATGTTCTTTAAACTATCAAAGGATTTATTGAAAATTAACATGAGTTCAAATATTGCAACTATGTATTACATACGTACATTTGCATATTATTTCGTATTAAATCAGAGAAAATTAGTCCGGCGATATTAATGTGTCAAGACAATAAGAATTTTTAAATAATCTTTTGTGAATAAAATTCCTGCTAATGAATGTATTTCCAAACGGTTCTTCTATGAATGGTTGATATATTTTGTATATCAATGCATGAAGTGGAAAAAGTACAAACATAAGTGACAATGTAAAGAAGTTTTCACCGAGCTAAGAAATCTGCAATTTTAAACCAAAAATCTTCAAATCTGCATTTCGACTATTTTGGGGATAAAATCTGCACTTCTGGCAACGATGATTCCGATCAGAACGGTTTGATTCCGTATTTGCATCTCCGATCGATTTGGGCTTATGTTCTTCAGATTCTGGACGATTTTTGTTTTTAGCAGAGAGGGGAAAAGAAATGGCATTCTCTATTCCTTCTCTCTTAAAAACTCAAGACCTACCGAGTCACACTTGACGTGTGTGAACTGCACGCAAAGAAAAAACATGGTTGTGGTAAACATATCCTAAGAGCAACATAATATGATAAGATTCATGATTGTAGTCACCATATTAAGGTTATTATTGAATTATATTATGGCTAAATATATTCGTAATATTACATCATAATATTTTTCCCTTAATCATATTATTTTCTGTTAATCATAATAAGTTAAGAAGAATTCATATTGATATGTTTACAGTAACTATAATATTGTTAATATTAAATAAAAATAACAATTATTTGTGTACGACAAAAATATATTGTTACAATAAACATAGTGTTGTTGCCTTAACCATGCCCAACCATATTTTTTCTCTGCGTGTGGCACTTTTGCTTTCAATTAGTGCTGGTTCACACTGTTCAAGTTTCAGCCGTCAAGTCTTGAGCTTTTAGGAAAGAAGGGAAGAGAGAATGCCATTTCTTCTCCTCTCTCTTCTACAAACTGAGGACTTGACGGCTAAAACTTAAAGAGTGTGGACCAGCACTTAAATAAATACACCAAAGTAAGTCGTTGCAACTACGTATTTTAATCGACAAAAAGTAGTCGGTGTCTACTGCAATATTGCCACAGTATATAAATTACATTTTATCAGACAGTGGAGAAAACTTAATGGTCACTTTATCGTTCACGATAGCTTTTGTAAACGTAAACTATCAGGAACTTTGTCATTAGAATGTTATAAGGGCCCTAGCTTTTATAAGCAAGTTGCATATTTTTCCTTTTGCAATCAATTAAGGCAAAAACAAAATCTTTATCATTTTTAGAGTTTTGTATAAATTTTGGCATCGATGGCATCGATTGCATATTTTCCATTTTGCGGCACATTTTAACATATTATTGTTAAAAGAGTCTTTCTGCATATTTCTGTTAAATTTTTTAATGGTGCGGTTCAAAGCGGAACAAAAAAAGTTTTTTTTTAAATTCTGGTCCACAGAAGGTTATTTTTTTAATATCTATCAGTATACCAAAGGTTTTGCTTTAAATTCGGCATTTACATTTCATTATACCCACACCATGATAGATGAAGAGGGTATTTTGGGTTTGTGCTGATGTGTGTTACACACATGACACCTTTTAATATACCGATCAAATTAGAATCACTCTCTCAATCGATTAAGCGATGTCCGTGCATTCAGCTGTTTGGTTATTGCACCTTGTGCTCAAAGTACGTGTCGCAATTCTACCGATTCAATGAAAATTGGTTCATTTATTCGGTAAAATTGGCTAAGCGACCAGCCTATTGAAAGTGGTAATTACACGTACACAGAAAAAATTCTCCAAAATTTTTCACCAATTAAAGCATTAATCAAAAATAACATCAGTTATAATTAAAAATTTAATCAAGTGAATTAAACGTTTAATCAAGTAAATTAAACGGTTAATTAATACTATTAACTGGTTTAATTGATACTATTAATTTGTTTACTGGTGCAAATTGAATTCATTTTTTGATTAATATCACAAATTTTTTAATTGAAATCCATTTTTATTTTTTTCTGTGTAGCCCACATACAAACTTCTTTTTTTTTTTTTTATTTATGTCAAATTTGGCCCCAAAAATATTTTATCGCAAGTTAAAATGTTGTGCTGGTTAATTATATTTACCACAGTTCCTATATTTTATCGATCCTTACGAAGTGCAGACAGTAAATCATCTGTTAGCTGTTAACCGAATTTTTTCTTCCTAAATTGGATGAATTGAGACTGGAGAAAATGTGGTTCCAACAGGACGGTGCAACGGCGCACACTGCTCGAGCCACATATTCTAAAGAAAGCATTTCCGGGTCACTGTATCTCTCGTTTTGGCGATTTGCACTAGCCGGCGATTTCAATTGGGCTTTTTGAAGACGCGATATCAGCTTGATGGAAAAAATTCTAATTGATAAATGTCCTGTTCGTCAATTTCGAATATAGACTTCGTTCGCTTATTTTATATTTTTTTTGTGTTTTTAATGTAAGTTAAGCGAACGAAGGATTCGTTCGAAATCGATGAACAGACCATAAATAAACAAGCAGAATCAAAGTTTCTCATTAAAAAAAATCAGCTCTATTTGCCCTACCTTGTATTATATATGTGTATATTTGGATGTTTGTTTGTTGTAGCCTTTTTACTCTGATCAACATCTAACATCTACCATCAATTTGCGAAGATGTTAAGATCTTTCCATAATAAATACGAAGGGCTAAAACCCAACATCTTAAAAAGATTTTCCTATCTCATTTTATTCCAGTCTACATCTTTCTATTATTTTAGTGTCATCACTAGAAAAGTGGCAATAAGTTCTTTTATTATTGCGACATCACTGACAAAAATTAGTTTGTTTTAAAAGCAGCGTTGCCATTTGTCAAGTTTTCTCTTTTATTGCAATGTTTTTATGTTTAGTATTTTTTATATTTTTAAACATATTGAACTTCAAATACAGTTTTGTGTTTTCTTTTTAAATTTTAGCACTTTTGTAGAAAAAAACATTTTTTTTTTAAATAATTTTTTTGTTTCAAAAATGGTAACATTTTTGTTTGATGGTAGACGTTAGATGTGTGCAATGTAAACGCGTGTTTCACTTTTTCTACATGTTTGATGTTAGATTTTTATCAGTGTAAAAAGCCTATTAGACGGTTAGCATATGGCCCAGATTAAAATAAAGGGTACTTTTTACGATGTAAAAAAGAGGAAAAAATTAGTACTTTGGTACTTTTCGCTTTGATAAATTTTGTGTACAGATTGCATATGATCCAGATTAAAATATAGGGTGCTTTTCAAGGGATAAAATTGATAATTTTTAAGAAGTACAAAGGGAATAAAATTGGTACTTTTTCTTTTCTTGATATATTTTATATTCATACAGATTAAAGCCTACATACATAAACATACAGTGTACTTTCTAGGATACCAAAATAAAGAAAAGCTGGGTGCTCTTGGTACTGTTGGTACACTTTTACATAAGTAATAAAAGGATGGATCAGTTAAAAAAAATGAAACTAATTGGTCTTACGGTCTAACAACTCACATAGCCCCCATACAAGTATCCGCATAAAATAAAGGTTTCGGCACGACAGCGGTGATGGCGGATATAACGAAGAGACACTTAGACGAGAGAATAGACGAACAGAAAGCTGATATAAAAAGAGGAAAACAATCAACTTCACTTGCACAACACTGCATTGAAAACGGACATAAGACAAACTTTGAAAAAGTGAGAATTTTAGATAAAGAGCTGTTGGAGAGCTTAAGAATACAACTAAAACTGACAAGTGCAATAAACAGAAAAGAAGACAAAGACAATACAAATGCAAACTACACCATTGCAAATTGCAATACTTTAGTAATAATAACAACTGTGATCAAAAAAGGTCAAATTTTCTGTGATAATTTTTTAAATTTGCATACATTTATTTTAATATTTTAAGTTTTGCGTTGTCCACCTAAACAAAATACTGTGATATAATTTATAGATGATGTAAACTGACGAAAAAGATTATTGTAAGTTAATTTGTCAAAAATTAAGATTATAATTATTGTTAGTCCCAATTCATACGTTGCAAGTCTTATTGATCAGCTTGCTACTTTATAACGAGAGTGAAGAGAGGAAAATAAACGTTTCTCTCTCACTCTCTCTCGCCTATAAGGTAGCAAGCTGATCAATAAGACTTGCAACGTGTGAATTGGCACTTATTATTGACTACTTTTTACCCTGCGGCCACACGATCAAGTCTTTTACATGTACTGCTTGTCAAAATTTATATAAATTGAAAGCTGTGACGTAGGCTGCACTCAATTTGTAAGCAATTTACTTTCAAGATGTCATCAAGAAAAGAATTTATAAAGACGAACATGTAATCAGCTGTTAAATTGAAAGTAAAATTGCCAAACGAATGGAAAGGTGAAATTGAAAGCCATCTCGTGGTCAATTTAATAAGTGTGAGTGTGTTAGTAAAAAAGTGAGAGTGTATTGCAAATTGAATGGAATTGAAAGGCAAAACTTGATCGTGTGGCCACCAAGTTACTTTGTATTTTAACAATGTTGCCAGATTTAAATAAAAACCCAATCCCGTCGGATTTTATTGACAATGAAATAAATAATCTTTTATTTACATTAAATTAATGACCTTGAAAGCCTGCATATAGGAATATAAACTATTAAGAGCATCTAGAATGTACACAGAAATAATTAAAAATTTTCTCTAATCACCAATTTTATACCAAATTCATAGAATCAAGCAACCTATTTGTTGATTTTGCACCAATTACCAAAATGATTATATTGATTACTAAAAATTGTAAAAATTTTATATTTTGAATATTTTTTTTCAATAAATGATATTTTCAATATTAATTAAAAAATTATCAAAAAACTTTGCCGTTTCAAACAATGTGTTGATTGATTAACACAATTTCCAAAAACAATTTCACAAGTTTTAATTATTTTATTTTAAACGAAATAATTTTTAGTTATTTGATTATTATTTTAATTAAAAATTTATTTTAAAACAACTAAAATGTTAATTAAATCAAAATTATATTTTTAATTTTGTTCAACAAAAAAAATTATCACATTAATTAAGTTTTAATACTTTTACAATAATCTTTTTAATTGATAAAAAACTACTAATAATGTAATTAATTAAGTGTAATTAAGCATTTAAATATAAATATTTATACGTTGTTTAGTATCAAAAAATGACGGAACAAATTTATCACCATATAAATAAAACGGGAAAAATATATTACGTTTTGTTTTCATTTTAAATCATTTTAGAGGTTGTTTATGAAATCCGAATGAAAATGTCCTGTAAAGATAATAATCGGAAGCTACATCCTTTATAAAGTGAAAAAAAAGGCTTTAAGAAAACATGTTCCAATTGGGTCTCGTTCGGCATCAAGTAATTATTAGCAACTAATTGAAAACAACAAATCGGCAAAACATATATTTTACACTAAAGATTCGTTCGCAATGGTAGCAACATTTTTATTTTCTTATTTCTTTTCTAGTTCCTACCCAAAGTTTATAATTTTCCTTTAATTTTTTGAACAAAAATGTAACTATGGAAAATTGTTGCTTTATTGTGAAAAACAAGAGAAAATGTTGCTGCCATTGTGAACGAGCTTAAATGAAGATACTGCGATCCTATCAAAAAATTTAAAAAAAACCAAATTGTTAAAATTTTCATATAATTTTCATTACTTCAGTAGCGTATGAATGTAAAGTATTTCACACTGGAAAAGCCCATATGAAAAATAACCAAAAGACTAATAATGAATACTAATTAAACGTTGACAATGTGAATATTTTTATATAAATGTATGTGTTAAATTTCCTTCCTTTTAATTTTGTTTATCATCTTTTTTTTAATTTATCTTTTATTTCACTTTATACACCAAAAGATAAACTTTGTCGAAAAAAAAAATGGAAAAAAACTGGAAAACGCGTAAAGAAAATTTCAACCAAGACACAGCAAAAGCCGCACAGCACATATTTACCAGCAAAATAAGAAACAAAAAAATCTTATTAATACCGGATGAATACAAAATGAAATAATAATAATGTTGGTATTAAAAATGAGAATATAAATACATGAATGAAATTATCGCATGAATGGTGGACCATTTATAATCCACATGAAAACTGAAGAAAATATAAATTTTTTTGTATTGCGATAATGAACTTCACACAGATAAATTGAATTAAAATTTATTCATGTCTCTTTATTTTAAATAATTAAATATGTGTTATTCAAATATAAATGAACTGAGCTATAGAAATGAAAAGTCGAAGAATGAGTAACAAAGATATAAATAGATAGAGCAGTTAATTTATTGAAGCATTTAAATTTAAGGGGTTCTAAATTAAATAATCGTGATAATACATTTTAATAAAAGTTATTTTTAACTGTAAAGCCATCTATACAAATCATTCTATTTATACTCACATCACCATCTTTTAATATACCGATCGACTCAGATTCACCTTCTGAATCGCTCTACCGACTGTCTGGCTGTCTGTGTAAACCTTGTTTCTACGTATGTAGGAGCAACTTTGGAGATAAATTATCTTTGCAACATTTTTGGAAAGGAAAACTACAACTTCTTACCAATATTACTTATTAATCGACCTTTTTTGAATTTTTATTATTTTCTTAGAATTTGTCTAAACAGGCTTTCAAGGTCTTTTGTATTTAAATAAGAGATTATTTATTTATATTTGCATCCTACGTTTCGTTGGTATTTTCCAACTTCATCTGGGATTTTCAGTTTATTAAATCTGGCAACGACACAAAACAAAAATAAAATAATATTTAGAAACAACTATAATAAAGTTCCACATTACAATAACTTCTTACATTTCTTCATATATTCTTAGAATGGAATGGAATACTATTGTCAGAAAAGAAAACACCATTAACCCTTATATGGTCTTCGGGATAAATTTCACACATTTTATGTTTAAGAATTTAATATCTCTAAAAAATTTCGCTGAATCTAAATGAGACTTTTTTTCTAATTTTTTAAATTACAATTTGCATTAATAACAGTTAGGTTTCTTTTTGTATATCTTAACGTTACAAAATTATTTGAAGAATAACGAAAAAGTCCCTCGGGTAAAATTTCACCCATTTGAATTTTATATATACGTTGTAATTGTCACAAGAATCAAGGCTGTTTAAAATTATCAGAATCGGTGCATAATTTCGAACGGCCCTTATGCAAGCCTCTTTCCGGCAAAGAGTCTTTGTGATCTCTGAGATTAAATTCGGTCCAAGAATATTGCTGCAATTTTAATAAATTTACCAAATGTTATATAGTAAATTATAATCCAATTTCTTCGACCTTTTTTATTAAATATAATACTTTAATAAATTATTTAAAATTTTTTTAAAAATTTCCTGAAGAAGATTTCCAACGGAAATCGAAATAAAAATTGGCTTTAAGCTTAAATAATTTATTAAAGTTTAATATCAAATGTTATATTTTATGTTAAATATAGTCCATATTTGACCATTGCTGCCATACAAATACCATTCCCGATAATTGCTTTTAATAACTTAATTTCTTTATACATGTTGGTATTGATAAAAAATTTATCGACAATAACTTTAATTAAAGCTACTACCCAGTAAAAACTTCGCCCACAAAAAAATGTGCTTAGTAATCAGAAAAACATAAAGGCACTACTTACAATTCTACTGAAAGAACCAATGAATTTTTAAAGGGGTGTCCCAAAGTGAACGCATTAAAAAGTTGGTCATTATTTTTTTACCTACATACATCCAGCAGAAAGTAATTATAGAAGTTGTTATAGCAGTACCCTGCGGGAAATTTGTGTCAATTGGTCCAACAGACTGGTCCTATAGTTATAGAAGAAAGGTACTAAATAATCAGTGAAATAAGCTATTCATTTTGAAAAAGTAAGCGAAGTTTTTACTGGGTATGTCATGTAGGCCCAGGATTTGTCGTAAGGTCCCATAAAACAAATTCCCTAAAATCACTTCAAGATGAACAAATCTCATATGAATGTAGATATCTTATATAAATCTTAACCTCATAACATATTTTGTCTAAGCAGGGCCATAATTGTCCATTTGTCTTTAAAAGGGTTAAAAAGTAAAATTTGTGTAGGCTTTTATATGGTCGGGCTTGGCCGGCTATACTTTCTAACATGTCTGTTTTAAATCAATTGAGTAATACTTTAAAATAAAATTTAACTGTTTGCAATAAAAATTGTAACACTATTCGTTTTGAATACTTTTTATTTCTGTGATGTAGAAAAAAAGGAAATAAAATGTTAATTTATTGTTTAATACCACTTTCTTACCTACAGGTGTATTAAATAACATTTGTTTGAATAAAGTAATAAAAATTTAGTGAATAGTTTAAATTACTAACATTTTTAGTGACTCTATGACATGTGTCAAAACATTTAAAATTAAGCAATAGAAAAAAATTATATAACATTTTTTTTAATGGACTCATAAAATAAACTCATTAGGAAATAATCGGACATTAAATATAAATAAAATTTTTAAAATTATCGAAAGCAAGAAGTCGAACCGGGCAGGAAAAATACACTAGTAGTCATCTAATCTAGTAGTCATCTAATGCAGGGTTATCAAACAAGATAGCAAAATACATGCATATACATACGCAATGAACGCATGAAGTAGTATAACTATAAATTGAAATACAAAAAGAAAACTATTTTACAGTAAACGCACATCTAAGCCAAATTCTTTTCCTTTTTCTCCTATAAACTCAAGACTTGACGACTAAAACTTGTAGAGTGTGAACCAGCACTTAGTATTTTGTTCAAATTTAAGAGTTTAAACGCAGAGAAAAAACATTTTTCAATATCGATACCTTCCCATAAGAATGTATTAAGCGACACTTTTTTCGAAAATGACTTTTTGATGTGGAACTATACTAGAAGTTAAGCGCCACATTTTGGCCTGGGTTTCGCTGCCCTATCATGGATGCAAAGGAAACTAGAGAGAAAATAAAATTGCGTCAACCGTCAAGTTTTCTCACTGGAATAATGTTGCACCCTGTAATTGTATTATCCGCCAAAGAAATTATGCTAAGCCGCATTTTTAAATATATTTGTATTCTGAAAATCGCTTTCCAAATATGTTCCTTTCAATAAAATACACAAATAAATAACTAAATGAGACTTTTTTTTCGTTTCCTACACAATTTTAGAAATGTCGCTTAATACATTCTTATGGGAAGGTATCGATATGGTCAACTCCAACAAAACTATTTCCACGAATAATTTAATCATATTATTTCACCAGCAACCACACGGAAAGAATTGTTTACCAAAAATGTCTTGGACCCAAAAATTTTGCATGATTCTCGTCCAAGCCCATAATTACTTATTCTAAATATATGTGTGACTTGGTTTAGGCAAAATGTTTCTTTATTTAAGAAAATGTTACAAAATACGAATGAAATAATTTTAAATCAAGAAATTGTTTTTGGATTGTAGATCTTCTTGCTTCGAAAATAAATTTTTTTTCGTGAATGTTATAATAATATTAGACCACCATCACGTAGCGATAATAATAATAATTCAGTGTTTCGATTCGGATCAAAATATTCTCCGATTGCAGGGTGTCAGACTTGGGGATTTATCCCCAAAGTTGGGTATTTCATGTGAGCAAAAAGGACATGGAAAGTCAATTGGGAATTGGGGATTTAAAAATTAATTCAGGGATTTTTTGGGGACTTTACACTTTTTAAATATATTTTCCCTTCTTTTACTATTTACGCTTATTTTTCTTTGCTTCGTATATAAAAGATGAAAAAAGTAGCAAAACTTTTATCTTACTCTTATACAGTGTTAAGGTTTCTAATTAAGATTACCATTTTTGTTATTTTTCTTGAGTGAGTGTTTAGAATCGAATCTAAAACCGTTGACAACACAAAAAATTTTTGATTTTTTAAATACAATTTTCAAGCAAATATGTGTGTCTTCCCCAAAAGTATAATATGAAAGACAATAGTGGTATTCACACCGAACTTTTTAGTTTGTTAGTCGTTAATCGTTACTTTTTTACACGCATTTGTTTTTGTATATTTAACGCGCTACCGGATTAACATTTAACAAATGAATGACACGGCACCCCTGATAAAATAGTTGTTAGTTGGTAACTCACAATCAGCTGTTGCAGTTTCTAAATAAATAAAGAGTCCGCCATTATTAATCCTTCCGGTTAATAATGGAAAATAATTTCATTCAAATGATGTCTCCGAATTGTTCAATTCTTGAGAACGACGGTGAATTGATGTTGATGGCGCTTCACGCACACTTTCTGCCACAGCAGCAATATTCTCTGATGTACGCACTGTTTTTGGCTTTTCGATGAGGATGCCAGTTTCTTTCACTTTTTTCAAAAGATAACGAACATACGGAGCTGATGGTGCTTCTCTTCTTCCAAAATCCGTACGCAATTTTCGCACACATTCTGCAACATAACTATGATTTTCAAATTAATGTCGCAATATTTCCCAGCGTCGTTCAAGCGTATACACAACCATATTCGTTCAGCGGAAGAATAAAACTAATTATCTGTCAAATCAGACATGAGCTAAGTGTTACCATTCACGAAATAAGCACTAGTTGAAAAAAATGTTAGATGGCGGACCCGTTATAATAAAAACAAGTCATTTTTGATACATTTCTAAAAAAATATTTGTGTTTTGGCAATTTTCGTGAACATTGAGAGTAAGTATGTTAATTAAACTACGAAAGTGACCAGACTAACAAAGTTTTAAAAAGGGGGTCGTTCACAGTTGGTTACTTTAACAAATTAACAAGCTACCGAACAACAAATTAACAAGTTCGGTATGAATACCACTAATATAATAAAGTTTGTGAAAAAGAATTCTAGGCTTTTGGTAAGTAGCTATGATGCATCGAAATATTAAATAAATGACGGACTTATGTTTTTTTATTGTTGATTATAAGGATGGCTTAAACCGATTCAACAAGCTCCAAATTCTTATAAATTGGCTAATTGGTCTTCAATAACAGCATATTGTTTTGCTTGTTATCCCTCACTGGAATCGCTACAAACAAAATAAAATAATTTTTTTGACTAAAATTATTAAAATTTTTCTTACTTTAAAAAAAGAATTTAATTTAATTTGGTCAGAAATAAAAACAAAAATATATTAACTTTTAAAGGTTTCGTTTTTTAATTTGGGAATTTTTGGGGATATTTTTTTAATTTTTTGGGGACAAGGGAAAATGTACCTGGCAGCCCTGTCCAATTGGCAACTTTGGTATTCTGCATTCCGTTTCAATTTTTACGTTTTCCAACTTTTTTATTTGCTAACATAAAGTTCTTCGACTTTTTTTTATTTTGTTAAAAAAACTGTATAATTAAAAAAAGTTACACTCAATTTACATGATGAATTTTATGACGTCCAAATTTAGACGTCATTTTTTGTTTGGTAGCATACGGTGTACAGAAGAAAGAGGAAGAGAAAACAGAAATCATGTCTATTTTTCTACCCCTCTTTCTGTTCTACACCGCTTGTTCCAAACAAAAAAAAAATGACGTCCAAAATTGTACGTCATAATATCCATAATGTAAATTGAGTGTAAGTAAAATGAAAGACAATACATATTTTTTTTTTTTTTTTTTTTTGTTAAAGGTAGTCCAACCATAATGCACAATATGCACATTTCTTTGTTTCAGTGACAGACAAATTCAATCATGGAGAGGTACACAATTGTGTAAGGCGCTAAGTCTTTTATGAAAAATGGGCATTAAAATGAAAATGCATTTCGAGCACTTTATGATTTTTTGGTCAGCACAATCGACCAAATGTTTCAACAATCGGGAGAATTGTGCGCAAATTTTAACAACGACACAAGGAGCAGGGCTGTCAGATATGGCGATTTCTCGCCATGGCGATTTTGAAACGTGTTTGGCGAAGGAATTTTCCATTTGTCGACTGGCAATTTTTGATAAAACTGGCGATTTACTTGGCTATTTTTATTATTTTAGTGATTCTTTTAACAGTTTGTAATTTTCTGTTATCGTTATAATTTGAAAAAAAACTGCCAACTTTTTTTACATGATTTTTGTTCGTTATCATTTTAAGTAAATTAATTTTTAGTGTCAAAGCGAAATTAAAACTCAGTTTTTTTTAATGTTTATTTTTTTATTTATACATATAAAAGCGCAAAATAACGGTAAAGAAATAAGCTTGAAATTGTTGTGCTTAATTATGGCATCTTCATCAATACCACCCAATGGATCGTCGCCACAGAAAAGAATGGGAAACGAGGATTGGGGAAAAGGTAAAATACGTTTTTCATATCAGATAAAAATAAAATTATATAAAAGAAAAAGAAACTGGGAATTATTTCTTTCCGAAGGTCACTTTATATTATATTCAACATTTTTTATTTTTCGAATTTATTCTATGAGCTAAATTTCAGTTATGTATTTTATAAAGCTTTTTTGTAATAGTTCTATTCCTTCAATTTTTCAGAAGTGACTTTATACACTACCAGACTATTATATTGTCATTTTTTTCAGTAACCAGTAAAATTTTACTGATTGCTGAAATATTGTTTAACATTTAACCAGCATAATTTGAAATTTAAACAAGCAGTGAAATTTAACTGTACCCATGTTCTGTAACTTTAGTGAGAACTTCTTGCATCGAAATAATGTGAAGCAAAATATCCCATCGTTTCTCGAAAAGTGAGAAAAATGTGTATCTGTAACTCATGTCGAAAACTATCAAAAGAGATTACGTCGTTACGTTATAAATGTCCTAATAATGCACTCGAAGCCGATGTGACATTGCAGACGTTCAGAACGCCAGTAACACATATCATATAACGACGGCGGCGAAAACACAACCGTCGGCTATGCCGAATTGTGTAAAGAGCGACTTTAATGTTTGTTGTTTGCAAACGAGCTTTGAAGACATTCGTATATTTTATAAAAATGTTAAAAGCAAAATAATAAAACAATGAAAAATATGCCAAGAATAAAATATTAATATTATTATTCTTTGCATTTTGCATTTTTAATTGTTTTTTTAGTGTTAAAATTTTTTCTCGCCCCATTTTTATTCTTGAGTTTATTTGACAGTTCAAAGCGGGATCTTTTCTCACCAAAATGTTACAGACACACTTTTTCTGTAAATTGGCGAGTAAGGAAAAAAAAGTTACAGTTAAGTGAGAAAAACAGCAGTTTGCTTCAATTTATGGCATTTTTGTTTCTTTCACACATTTCAATCGAAAACTTTCTCGACGCGAGAGTTACAGAACATGGGCACTGGTTACTATTTAAGTAATTTTTGGGAATACAAAATATTCAATTTACAAGATTTTGTTTGTCGTGCTTAACCCTTTCCGACCCAAGCAAATTCAAAGTTGGCGGATTTGAATGAAATTTTCAGTATATGATAATTAGCCGTAATAATGAACTTTTATAGTACATACAAAGCCCATGTCCTTAGAAACAGGACATGCACATATGTGTACCTTGGGATTTCACTTGGACAAAATATAAGCATTTTTTGGCAAAAGTGTAGTTTACAGGGCACACGAAATAAAGTTGGAACACCTCTGGAAATAAAATAAAACACAAAACAATATTAAAATTTAAGGGGGCTGAGGCCCATAGGCCCCCTGAGTCCCAAAAACGGCCTCGCCCACTTAGTGTTATGCATAGGTACTTGAATTAAAGGTAATTTTACAAGAAAAAAACAATTCGAGTGGGCGTGACTTTTGGAGCCCTCTGGGGCAAACAAAAAGTGCCCCCTCCAGTTATATCTATATTAGGGTACTTAAATTAGAGGTAATTTGCTCACGATTGTAAATATTTTGATTTAATTTGGTTTTTTTTAATGCTTTTTGGACTATTTTTCAAAAAATTTTCCATCTTTTTGTTTGCGAAAATGACTTGTTAGTTTAGGCGCAAACGATTTGTTTTTATTGGGCCAGTTCCATGCACATTCATTTCCGCCAATCGCCTCAAAAGTAAAAGGCTGGTAAAATACCGAACAAATAATACAAAGAATTTATTCGGCAAAGTCCTCACCAAACGCTTGCACCTAATCACAGTTTTCTTATGCAAAATTGAGGTAGTAGAAACCCATATTACACATATGTGTAGGTATACATTAACTCGCAAAAAACACAAAAAATTCATTGTGTATTTAAAAATATTTGCACATTATTTAAATGTATGATGCTTTAGTTACAAAATAATAACAAAATCTTCATATATTTGGCGTAATATAAGCAAAATAATGATAATTACATATCTTGTCTTCCGCACTGCGAAACATGATCATCTTTTTTGCACGCGTCCACGCAAATACTAAAATAAACCTCGCAAAAAATTAAAAGACAACGATTAAGAGATAACACATAGCATGTAGAGACTAACAGAAGTAAAAAAAGTTAGATATTTATATATAAACTTCTCTCTTCAAAAAACGTAAGATTTACCTACACGTTTGTGCAGCTAGGGCCGGAAAGGGTTAATTCCCAATTTTTATTATTTTTAAAAAGACTGAAATTTATTGTTGATGGGATAAGTTATTCCTATGCGCATTTCACTTGTTGCTTAGGCCAGATCATTATGACACTTCATCCAAAGATTTTAGAAAAACTAAAGATATTATACAACTAAAGCTGTTAAGCGAATAAGAATAATAAGCACCAGTTTTACTTGTAACAATATCAAAGCTTAAACAAAAACAATAAACAGTGAGTGTATCTTTTCTTACATTCCCCACTACAATTGGTTGGAATTCTCCCAACATTTATTGTAGTTGTAACAACTTGCTTTATTGTTTTCGCAAGAAAATCAAAAAATAAGACAAGTTGCCAGTTTAGTTTTTGTAGGCCGTGCGCTTTCCAGTTTATTATCAAAGTAATTTTTGGGAATATAAAATTTTTTAACTAACAAGATTTTGTTTGTCGTGCTTAATTCCCAATTTTTATTCTCGATAAAAACAAAACATCAGAGTTGGTCCAATAATTATGCAAATTAAAAGAGATTGTTCAACTGCAGTTTAAATAAATACAAAATAAACATTGTAGATACTGTTATTATAAATTTAAATATTTTTATTAATTTACTTATTTAAAATTAGATATTTAAAAAATCTATTAGAGTTTTACACCGATTAGATTTTACACTGGCTAATTCTAATAAAAATATTAAAAATGAAAACAAAATAAGTGCTCCATAAATACAAAATAAAGCAAATAGTAAACGAAATGACAATTTGATTGGTTCTCTTATTTGGGGCACAGATTGTCGGGAGGAATACAAATAAAACGATTCATAGCGTTTCATTAAGCCCGATGATAAAATGCGTAAAATTAAATCATTTATACGATATCTTAAATAAGTATGACGTGGCATATAAAAAACTATGGGTGCAGTTAGCAAGTTTTGATCCAAAACTTCTACTCGGCGACTTGGATTCACTTGATTGTAGTATCTAATTGAGTATTCCAACAAACATAAAGCTATTTTCTCGCTACTCGATGAGGAGATGCGTTCAAATAAACTGGTGGTAGGATTATTCGCATCAACAAATCCAGTGTTTGCTTCAGGTATTGCCTGCTTTAAGACCTTTACTACCGCAGGAAAGGCATAGATGGTGAAATTGTTATCCACTATTTCGTTAATGCTTTGATATGTATTTCGAGCTCGACCATCTTGCAATAGAATATATAAAGCTCCAGAGTAGGCAGTTCGAAGAACAAATGTATATAAAAGGAAAACCATTAAGATGTAACGTGCAAAATTACGAATTGGAAGACGGGTATAAACTGATATTCCAAATAAAACTGAGAGGAAATTAGTAAAAGGTATACGATTCTTTTGGCCATATATAAAATCCATCAATTTAGATCTACTCAGAAATCTTACATAATATATAACGATAATGCCAAAAATTAAGCTGGAACTAAAGCAAGACCAAATTATATAGCGAAAGGGCTTCATGAGGCGTTCAAATGATGACATCTTACGACCTTGGGGTATAGCCAAGACATAAGGTACAGACAAATAACTATAACAGGCTTGCATTACCTCGGACCGTAATTTATTATTCATTAAAGATATTATTGTTATATTTGCTTCAGCATCGATTATCTAAAATTATTACAGGTTTGAAAAGAGTTCGCTAATCATTTTTTATAGCTTTTAACATACCATTTTCGTAGCGCCCGTGGCCGTACCATTTGGATAAACATCACCTCTGTCCGGCGGCTCCGGATGCTTAAGCCGTATTTTAAAGTTCATCAGTTCAGCTAATAAGCTGAGTAGCGAACCCTCTATGCCATGCAAACGCTGTAACTCACCACTTTTAGGAGCTTTTTCAACCAAAATATATGGAGCATATTGCCATGTAGCCACATTCAATTCACAACCATACATGTTATTTACTTTACTGGGGAAAATGGGCTTTTTCACTTCGAAAAGAGAAAAGTTTTTCTGAATATCTCGAAATGAAATATAAAATTCGGGCATCGAAGAATGACATTTATCTTTTGCAAATGGAAAGTATGTATACAAGTAGGCGGACTTGCCGACCACTAATAAAACATCTACATTAATGCTATACAGATCAAAAAGCCGATGAAATATTTCCTTGACATTATTCAGACGTTCCTGCTCGGTGCCGGTATAAATAAACAAGAAAAAGCCATTACGATGATATTGGCCTTTAGGATTTATTAAATCACGTTCAAAATTTCTGATAAGAACAAAACAAAATAAAAAAAATTCAAAATTTGAATACTTATTTTTATAGTGTTTAATTACTTATATGATGTTAAGCTATCTAAAATCCATATACTCTTCTCACGATTCAAATTGTTTCTCAGTAATTCTCTATTTATTTCTTCTATAGATACACTTTCCTTTTCGTCCACTTCCTTTTCTTTTAATTCTCCCTCTGTGTAGAGTTTAATACTGGGATTCGTCATAGCACGTTTTATAACTTCATTAATTAAATCATTATGATATAATCGATTCCTTTGATTGATGGCATATTGGCCTATAGTCAACGCTGATGTTGTGTATTTGGCGAAATCGTTATTAATAATCCATAACGCAGCCAATATTAGAGATAAATTTGATGTTGGCGCTATGTCCTCTAATACCATGTTAATTAATGTCGTCATAATAATTATATTTATATTATATTGATTTATATTTGTATAAATTATTGCATATAAAAATCAGCACTATCAACAGCTCAGTTTATAAACCTTTTTGATTCGAAATCTTTTTTTAAACTAAGATATTTGCATTACTAAATAACGTAATTGCAATGTTTATTAACTATAACTATTTAGTGACAAAATGTCATTTTTTTTTTTTTTTTTTTTTTTTTTTTTGTTTAAAATGTAGGGACAAAAGGTAATTTTAAATTGGCCAAACACTTGTAACACACATAGAAAATCTGGTAATATTTTTGAAGACATTTTTTTTTATTCTCGATTTTAGGAAACTTTTATATTAAAGTTGGAAATTTTTTAACTTAGTTGGGTTGTTCACGAAAGGCTGGTTATCAGGTTATATGGTTATTAAGTTATATTAACAACAACAAAATACATTTGTTAAATTTTTTTAAATATATTTTGTTGCTGTAAATTTAATTACATAGCCATATAACCTGATTATCAGCCCTCCGTGAACAACCCAACTATAAATTTGACAATTTCATAGAAAATGCATTTTAAAAAAGTTCCTAGAAATTGCAAAACTAAAAATTTTTTTTTTAAATATCTCCTATAGTTCTTAATATGAACAAAGGGCCACATATCGATATATTAACGACATATTTAGTCAAATTTTCCGATACTACTGTTGGGGCTGCCAACAAGCTCTGAATAGGACAATCGTTAAACAGAAAAATAACACCTGAGTTTTAGTGATTGTTGCACGTTGCCTGTCACCAAATTGCCTGAGATGCATTTTTCTTAGTCTGCCACTTAACTGTCAACCTTCTCACTTAAGCTGCACTCTGACGAATGTCTTAACCACATTACCTGGGGATACTTGATGTAAGCCGGAAGTAGTGAGCTGCTTGGGAAATTCAGAAGAAAGGAATCGCTTCTTGTCTTCCTTAATTGGTTAGCAGACAGAAAAATGTACGCACCAGTGCACCTCTATTAAAGACCCCATTCTCCTTTTTATAAACTTCCTATAAATTTAAAATTTTTACAAAATGTCCTATAAATGGCAAATTATTTGCAAAATTGTTTGCAAATTTGTGACCTCTAACATACATATTGGCAACATTTTCCATTAATTGCAAATTTTTGGAAAATTTTTTTTTATAAATTAAAATAGCCAAATTTTTAAATTTTGCCAAAGTTGCTACAACATTTTTAAAAGAGGCGAATTTCTTAATTTAATTTTTTTTTTTTTTTTTTTTTATATTATGCCCTAGACTTCAAGTCTTATATTGCAGCATAAAATTTATAAATTCAAAATAATAAACAATCATAAATTAGTGGTCAAAATTAAATGACAAAAAATGGTTATATAAAAATATATTTTTTTATATAACGAGGATAAATAAAGAATTAACGTCTGGTCTCTCGTAGCAAACGCTAAATTTGATTGCTCCATAAACTTTGCAACGTGTGGATCAGAGATTGCTATGAGTGGCAAGGATTGTATGCCGATTGCTTAAGCCATTATTGCTCAGCAATCTGCTTTCCATTTGTCATATGGGCAAATCCCAGAAACAGTCCGCCAACCAAAAATTTTTCAAATAAATTTTTTTTAATGGAATATAAGACTAGGGGTGTGTGTGAAACGGTAGCAAAGTTCTATGGTGAAATGAAATTTGTTTGTAGTAGAAAATTTTCATATTTGTGCTGTGTGAAATTGTAACATTTTTGACAACGTAAAATTTTGACATAAAGAAAAAAACAATTACTAATAGTTTTGTGAAAATGAATAAATTAAACAAACGTTTACCAATAATCATTTCAATTATGTTGGAAATGAGATCGTCCCAACTATTTGATGAATTCGTTCTGATATTTTAACAATTTTTGCAAAAAGTTTGGGCAAAAAAGCTTATACATATTAAAATATTTAAATCATGTATACTTCTTTTTAATTTTTTTTTGCCACTGGTCCTGCTTCCATATTATTTTTTATTTTGTTTGAACAAATTTTATGAAAAAAAATAATTTTGTGGGTGTCAAAAATTTCTATACTAAAGTCAAAATTTATACTAGCCCATAGGGCTAGTGAAATTTTATTCACCTGTCAAATTGTCAAAATTTTACTTCCATGAGTACTTTGCTACCGTTTCACACACACCCTAGATGTATAATTTCATTTTTATATTAAAAAATATGTATTTCAATAATTATTAATGCAATAATTTTTACCAAATCCTACCCCACTGCTGATTTCTTAATGTTATACGTGAATTTAGCATTATTTTAGGTGATTTTTGTGCTTAAAATAGCACTTACAGCAGACTTATCAATATATAAATTTCGTTAAAAAAAAGTTGATATTCATTAGTTAAGAAATTAACTAAGAAATGCAATTCATTAAAATATAATTTGTTTTTTTTAAAATAAATAAAATATAATAATAAAATAACAATGGAAAAACTGTAGCGTGCGTTACACAGGGTTTACGGCTTTTGTCAAAAAATCACATAGTCATCTTTCTTTTAGGAATTAGATTTTGTATACCTTATCATGCCAAATTCGTGCGTCACAAAACTTTGTGATCAATTATTTCGAAACAAATACTTGCTAAGAAATTATGATTTATGCCATTCGTAAGTACATATTAATGTCACTAAATACTATATATAAGTTGAAGCTATCTTTTTTGAATGACCAAAAAATTTTTATATTTCAATCAGAAAACGCGTGCGAATGTAGCGTTCGTCACGCAGGATTTGCCTATATACGTTCGTTTATTCATATGAGCGTTTTATTTGTTGAAAAAGCAATCAGAAAGCCGTCAAAGTGAAAAAATGCTTCAACAAAAAGCATAGATGGGTCAAATGTATGACCAAACCAACTTTATTTTTTATTACGGAATATCGGTTTTTTTTATTAATTTCAATAAGCTAAACCGTTTTTAAGTTACGCGTTTTTGAGTTGGGCAGCCTCCTCCATTTTCGAAATAGCGGTTTATCTTGAAAACAAGAGATAACCTAAAACACGGTTATCACCACTGGATTCAGCGTGCCCAAATTAGGTTAAAACACTAAGTTCGCGGCTTGTCTGTTTTTTTTTGCAACTAGCAAAATTCTTTATTATGATAGCATTATTATTTATGGATTTAGGCGTACTAAACTGTTTTCCGGAAGTAGGGTTTGTATGGGGCCTAAGGTAAATGACTTCACAGTGTCATTTCTAGTCCATAAAACTGTGACGAGCCAAAATTTGTAATGATAGCATTGTTAGTTGGGGTTTTAGGTTTATAAAACTGTGACGAGCCAAAATTTGTCATGATAGCATTGTTAGTTGGGATTTTAGGCGTGATTTACTGTTTTCCGGGAGTAGAATTATATGGGGCCTAGAGTAAATTATGGACGGATTTTCAGGAAATTTCACAGCGTGATTTCCAGTCGAATAAAATGAATTTTTGCAAAATCTTATATCATTCTGTGCATGGTTCTACCATTTATATTAGTTTTTTTAACAAAATTATCATTTTTTTTAAGGCGGTGGTTCCACATTTTGATTCATAGCTCTGATCCTACTGAACCGATTTTGCTGAATTTCAATCCCAAGCTGCTTAGGATAACTGCAAGCAATTTGACACCAAGTTTTTTTTTATTTTTTTTGAGTTTTTCGAAAGTGAGCGTGTTTTCAACAGACGGACTGACATGGCTAATTCGACTTAGAATTACTCAAGGACCCAGAATATATATACTTTATGGGGTCTGAGATGAATTATAAAAAAGTTTCACACGGAATGACAAACTAAGTATACTCTCTTCACAACTAATTGTGGTGGAGGATATAAAAAGAAAAAACACCTGCTTCAAAGTTTCAGGATTTTTAACAACAGTTTGAGGCATAATATAAAAAAAATCAGCCAAATAAAAAAATAACCTTCTTTAAATTTAATATTTTGCAGATACTACATTTTTCAAAAAAAAAAATTTTTTGAATATATGGCTTGTAGGTCCAAGTATTTTCTTTAAGGTGCCATTAAAATCATATTCTTATGTTAAGTAGTTTTCGAGATATTGAAGAAATAAGCTCAACACATTTGGCTAATTCTGCGAAATTATGACATTTTGAATATGACATAACTTTTGAAAAAAAAAATTTTAATTTTTTTTGTTTATACATATATGTTTCTAAAAGGATGAAAGGAACCTTTTCTCCAAATTTCATTAAAAAGTGGTCGTGTCACACTCTTGGTCGATTTGACATGGAATTACCCACATGTATAGTATACATTGTATTCACACATCCAATTTAATTGTACAGTATCCATTATTGAACAATAATATTGCAAATGAATGGGTTCCTTAATTCGTAAAAAGCCGTCAGTTTCTTCGATAACGAACTATTGGGGTTCTGCTGTATTCTGAAATGTTGTAAGTCTTCTACCTCGATTTGAACTTTAAAAGCGTCGTTTGGAAGGATAATCAGAAATGAAGGCATTTCATATGCTTAAGCAAGAAGAACTTTTATGTTTATGTAAGTGAGTGCAATGTTTAGATTTCTAAAGAGTCCTGAGCATGGAAAAAGTAAGACCGCAAGCATGGTATCTACCCAGGCAGAAAAATACAATCACTACGACGCTGTGCCGACGTTGCAGGGGGTACTATCAACATCAATACAACGTACTGTTTACCAAATGTACAATGTTGTCGCAATATTAAAATGATAACGTCAAATGTGCGTCTTCCGACTCTTCTTTTTAGTGTTGTCACAGTACTGTAAATCTAAATTTACAATGTTGGATTCACGAATTTACAACGTAGTCACAACCGTCTTCCGACTCTTATTTTCAATATTGTTACAAATACAAATTCGCTAAATAAACAAGCAAAAATTTTTATATTTTTTATTTGGTTTAATATCTTTAGTTTTTCTAAAATCTTTATGGATGAAGTTTCCTGATGATCTGGCCTAAGCAACCAGTGAAATGCGCATAGGAATAGCTTATCCCATCAACAATAAATTTCAAGTGTTTTTATCAATAATAAAAACTGGGAATTAAGCACGAATAACAAAATCTTTTGAAATTAAAATTTTGTATTCGCAAAAATTGAAATTACTTTTTGATAATATTTTCTAACCTAAAATAGTTTTTGGGTTTTCATTTTAATACGACACTATTAAATTAATAAGACTAAATTTTTGTATATATAGCGTTGTAGCGGTATAGAATTATTATAAGCACGGTATTGGGAAATAAAAGTTTAATTCTTTTATGTACAGTGTTGTAGCGGTATAGTTTTATGGTAAATACGACTTTAAAAAACTAAAGTCGTATATTTGTATTTAGGGTGTTGTACCGATGTTGAATCTTATTTAAAAACGGTATTAAAAAACTAAGGTTGTAATTTTGTATCTACAGTGTTGTGATGGTACCATATTTTTGGTAGAGTCACAATTTTGTATTTACAGGGTTGTGGCGGTACATAATATTTAAAAGAGTCGTAATTTCTGCCTGGGTACTTTCAAATTGTTAAATTTTTTAAAATTTTCTTTCAAATTGCTAAATTTTACTTAACATGAAATATTTAGCTAGCTTTCAAAAAATTCAAGTTTCTTATTAAATGTATAGTTGTTAACATTTTTTTTTATCTTTTTTATTTTCTAAAAATTCCACAAATTTGTCAAATATTCTATAGGTTTTGAACTTGAAAAAGTTTACTAAATATGTGGCAATAAGGAAAAAGTGCTTGGCGAAGAGCAATTTTAGACTTCAAACGTGATTTTTTTAAATGTACTCCTAGTCTAGAATAAAAGTCACTTCTTTGCGGTAACATTAAGATTTTTTAACTTTTTATTCCTTAATATTCCTAATGTCATAAATTAGAAAGAAGTACATGGTTTTATTCCAAATATTTTGGCACATAACTTCTTAAAAAATCGTACAAAACTATTGAATCTTTGCCACGTGTACTTTAGAAAAACCATTTCTTTTGTATTTTGCTAAATATGACATGTTAGCACGAATTTCTTAAAGCACATCATTTAAATTTAATTCGAAATTTTTTAAAATTATTATTTTATTAATATATTTAACTGATATTCTTTTGAAGTTCCCTTACAATTCTACCTCACCAAATGCATCCATTAAGTTCTTTGACGTCATTTTTATTTTGTTTGCATGAAAACAAATAGTTATATTGCAAAATAATTTTATAATTATAGAAATAAAACTAAATTTAACAAGCAATAAACAAGACCATATTATGGTGTATTCATGTAAAAATATTAGGATAATGTATATTTTTACATCGCACAACAAATGCATATTAGGGAGCCATATTTATTCATACAACTATTTCAAAACCTGTCTTTATATACCATTTATGTAGATATTTTAATATAATAAACTAGAATTTATTTCACCAAATTCAATTATGTATAAGTAAGTATCACTATAATTCTCATATTGTAAACTAACAGTTATAGTTAATTTTAACTAGGGAGGTAACGAATACCGATAGCGATATATCGGCGATACTCCGTGTTTGCCGATACATCGGTATCGGCGATAATTTACTGGTGCTACGCCGATACTCTTGCTATTGTTTTTTTTTTTTTTGAACAAACAATTTAATTTTTAAGGCTTGTTGTTTGCATAACAACTAAAGGGCATAAAAACCACACAAAATGCTTGGCAAGCACACACATTGTTTCCGTTTGGGGTTTGCCAATAAACAACACAAATATTCTCCGTACAAACATTAATTTTCATTTTTGTTTTGTTTTCAATGAATGCAGATGCCAATAGTGATGCGGCAATTTTGCTGATTTTTGCTTAAAACGGAGAAGAAATTATAAAATAAAGGCAAAAAATTTAAAGTAAAAAGTGATTTAAACAACGAGATGTTTTGTGCCAAGGAATACTACACGCATATTGTTGACCGAAAAATAATTATTTTTCTAACAACTAAATTATGATTACTTTCAAAACATACTTACAACCATATCATCATGATATTTAATAGCCATGACATGATTACTTGCTATATATGTCTGACGCTATTTCGCTAGTTAACAGTCTTCAACCATTATTAGAAAATATATTAAATAAATTAACTGAGATGCAGAATAGTTCAAAGTCCCAAAAATTGGCAACTTATTTAGTTGCCAATTTTAATGACTGAAAGATTCGAGACACAAAGCTCGAAAATTTCAAAGACAATAGGTCGAAAAACTTCTTATTGAGCTAACTCACATGACTCTGCGTTCCGAAATTGATACGGTCACCCCAACACTTGGTAAAAGTTCTGATAAGTCTACAAAAACTGACCTGTGGAGCGTTTGGTGCAGAAATAACTAAATTTTTAAATTAATTCTGAGAGACAATTTCTCACTTCAGGTCTGCAGGTTTCAGATATTATTTTGTTTTTTTTTTTAACAAAAATCTTACTAATATTGATTTTAAATATTAATAATCTCTTACACTTTTTTTGTTTAAAAAATAAAATTCATTGTTTTTAAGATCTTATTAATACCAATTTTAAATATCAATTATCCCTAACACTGTAATTTGTTATAATAAAAAAGCACTCTACTTGGGTTTTGTTAATTTTACCTTGAATTTAAATTTACTGTTCGTAATAGTACCGATATCACCAATATTTCTTTTTGAGTATCAGTATCATATCGGCAAAAAGGCGTATCGTTACTCCCTCATTATAACTGAACTTGGTGAAATTGGCCGTTACATACAAATTTTGCATATTTTGTATATGAAGTATTAAGTTGTTTTAGCAATCCATATATTTGTCTTGTCTTTAGAAACCAAAAAAAATTAACTCAGAAGGTGCAAAAATGGAGAAATTTGAGAAGACATAAAGATCGGCTACAAATTAAAATAAAAAATTAGAATTTAGATCATAGATCTAGAATAGATTACTTTAATAATAAACATGCAAGTGCACGGCATAAAAACCTGAACTGGCAAACTGCTTTCTTGCGATTTCTTTGCGAAAACAATAAAGCAAATTTGTTTTGGAATTTTCTCAATTTCATCTGGAATTTTCTTATCTTCTACAAAACTTTTTAAAAATAGATTAACGATTAATAGTATGGATTCAAAATTAATAACACAGCAAATTTTACATAATGAAATGGTATTTTTTTTTTTCTTTACATAATATCAATTATCTACAACAAAAACGTTTTATTTAGTGCATATAATTTGTTACGTCTTTAACGCCATTGCTTGTTGTGGTCTGTAAAATTGTTTGTAAAAAACTTTGAAGTTTTGATATTTTGTTAGGCTTGAGTTCATCAAATTTAATTTTCATTAAATTGTTTTTACTGAAGGAAAGAATTTTAAAACATGAAATTAATAAAAATTTATTATTAATTTTTATTTTTGGCTGAGCCGAAGCTCGAACTGGGGTTGAATTTACGTTATATAACCACATTCTCATCATCAGAATTTTTGCGTTCTACCCTCTGCACCACTGCGGCGCTTGCCAGCCAACAGTCAAACATCAATATTTAACCAATGGTTCGAAGCTTGCTGTAATTAATTATCATTTTTAATTTTACTTACATGTTTCTTCCTTTTTCTTTTATTTTTTTCGTACCCTTTCTCTCAAGACTTTGTCAAGAATACCTGAGTACATTTGTCCGTTATGTTTTTTATAAACTTGCGTCAACATTTTATTTGGGATTAGATAAAGTGGAATATTTTGAAGAAAAATGGAAATATTTCTATATTTTCTAAACGTTTAGTCGGATTGAAATTAAAATTCAGGTGGTAATTGAGGCCGTCAGCTCAAAAGTGGTGTAAGCCACATTACATTATTTCATATTTGTGTGGCTTATGGCTTCTTTTGTATTATAAGTAGATCAAAAGTAAATGAATGCAACATAAGCTTTTGCAACGCTTTCTGTTAGTGATTGGTAAAACAAGAGATAAACTAGTTTCTTACTTTATTTTCGCAGTTTTAATCAATTTGGCTTAGATAAGTCAGGGTATGAAAAATTGAGGCTTACACCACTGAAGGCCTCAATTGGACTCTATTCGAGTCTAACTTATGGATTTCGAGTTTATAGACATGTCAGGAGGGCCGCCAAAGGTTCTCAAAGAAGCGCACCTCGGGTATTGCAAAAATTAAAAACGAACTAGAACTCTTTTTTTTTTGCCCGATTTTAAAAATGTTATCAATTCTACAAAATAAGTTTGTTACATGCATAATTTATCTTCTATAGTTTAGGAAATATTCGATTTAAAAAATTAAAGCTAACTATTTTTGTCCTAACTTGGGCTACTATTTTGCAATCGGACTAATCGTTTAGAATAAACAGAACTATTTTTATTTTTGCAAAATCTCCACTAGCGCCGTATTTTCTGAAAACACGCTCCATTTTCCCACAATTCAGTCGTAAACGTATTTTGTTATCTTTAGTAAATTATATAAAATTAAAAATTTTTCTATATTGTTGTTTATTTTTATACCCTTCACCGAAAGTAAAAAGGGTTTATATAAGTTTATCATTCCGTTTGTAATTTCTTCAATATTGATCTAAGACCCAATAAAGTATATATATTCTGGGTCCTTATGAGGAGCGAAGTTGATTTAACCATGTCCGTCTGTCCGTCTAACCGTTGAAATAGATTTTCCGAAGACCCCATATATGATGGGGCCAGGTTATTATACATTTATGTCACATATGGTCCGGAATTGTTTGCTATTGAAATTCAGCAAGATCGGTCCACAAATGGCTGAGATATGAGCAAAAAACCACGACTACCTCTAATTTTTTCCAAAAATCCCTTGTGGTTGTTGTATTTTTATTACTTTTTGCTGTATATCTGGGGAACGGCAAAAGCCAAAGTTTCCAAATTAGGTTCACACATTAAGGTTGCCAATACACATAATCCTACAAAACCTGGGCGGGATTGGAGAAGTGGGCGTGGTACCTCCCGTACAAAAAAATTTAAAATTGTATAAAAACCTTAATTTTTGGGCTGCCATATGTCCTATGGATATAACTTATATACCAAAATATCTGAAATTTTTAGTAGAACATATTTTATAAAAAAACTCGAAAAATCGGTTCAGATACAAAAAAGTTATGACCAAAATTAATTTTTTTTTTTTAAATACCCTCTTTCGTGAACCATTGATCTCCCCAAGTCCAAGCTTTATAACTTAAGTAAATGGTTAATTTCTTTTTAAACACGTCGGTATATAAATCTGTCTAATCGGTTAAAAAATGGCAGAGTTACAACCGAAATACTGAATCCCCAAAAATTATTCTTTTTTTTAATTAACTTTGTTAAAATATATGTATACAAGTATATATAAATGTTTATATATAAATATAACTTAAGTTAATGGTAAAATTCTTCTTTAATACGTCGGTATATAAAAATATCAAATCGGTTAGACAATGGGTAATTTATGAGCAAAATACTCCAAAAATGGGCTAAAAAACATCAAAATTTTTATAAAAACCTACATTTTAGGGCTGCCATATGTCCTATGTATATGACTAATATACCAAAATATCGGAAATTTTTATGAGTTATAACCGAAATACTGGGGTCTAATCACCGCATACGATATCGAGCAAAATTAGTCGAAATTATTTATTTTGGTTTCTTGAAACTCGATATCGAATGAAATGTATTGAATTTGAAATAATAGCATTCGACATCGAGTAACTCGACATTACATTTATCGAGTTTTCATTCGATACGCCAGTGTCTATCGTATGCAAAAAAATTCAATAGTTTATTCGATACGATAATATCGAATGCGGTGATTAGACCCATGAATTCCCAAAAATTACTCTTTTTATACCCTTCACCGAAGGTAAAAAAGGTATATATAACTTTAATTTCTACAATATTGATCCTACACCCTATAAAGTATATGTATATATTCTGGGCCCTTATAAAAAGCGAAGTTCAAAACTAGTTGTCTCTTATTTTAAAAAATATTTACCAGTTTTATTTAGTTTTTGTCTAGTTACT
The DNA here is from genome assembly GCA_930367215.1 of Pollenia angustigena. NCBI lineage: Eukaryota > Metazoa > Arthropoda > Insecta > Diptera > Polleniidae > Pollenia > Pollenia angustigena. The sequence continues at coordinate 168,432,114 of OV884059.1, read as the reverse complement.
CTGTATTCTGCTCGCACAATGGTGAAGGGTATATAAGATTCGGCACAGCCGAATATAGCACTCTTACTTGTTTTTCTTTTATTTCTTTTTCTAATATCTAATTTAAAAATTTAATTTTTTTTTTAATTTTTTTCTCCATTAAAATACAATACACTTCAATGGTTGGTAAGTTGGCGATTTGGGATTTCAAAAAATCAAATCTCGGGATTTTGATGGATACCGGGAGTTTTTTTTGCAATTTGGTGCACCAGTGCACAGTGGTTTCCTTTATATGGACAAGCGGTCAAAAATCTATATCTCCAAAACTAAAAAAGCTAGGGTCTTCGAAATGTGTCAGCTTATACAACTGTAGCCACAGTAGCCACTTGATCTTTGAAGGATTAATTTGCTTATAGATTTGTTTAAGGAATTTTTGAAATATAGTATTTCAATATGAAATTTTGTTTGTTTTAAACAATTTTTGTAAATTTTTATTCCATTCAAGCCGAATTCCTACAAGGTGGTTTTATTTAGAAAACGTTTACAACACTGTAAAATAATAAAACCTTGTGTCAAAAATTTAAACAAATATTTCATTTTGTTTACAATTTTAAATTGTGTGTTTTGAAATATAATAACTTAAAATAATTTTAAATTTCATAACTTTAAGCGAAAATGATAGAATTTAGTAAAGATTCCACAGAACCACCAGAACGGGGTACCATTTTGACACAAGGTTAGTTATCAGCTGTTGCTTACGTAGCAAGATAATGTCAGCTGCAGCCGCATTCATAACAAAAAGTTAGCCACAGTTTGTACACTACGTACAACGAGCTGCTTACTAGATAGAATGCCGATAAAGCTTAGCAGCTTCCAGTCATCTGCCAACTTTTAATAAATCAACTCTAAATTTTTATGATGCCACATTGTATTACTCAAAAATGCAACACGTTTTACATTAATCATCGCTGATTTTTTTTTTTTTTTTGTTTTTCCCTTCACGTATAAAAATTTTAAAAAGTTTTAAAATTAAAATAAATTAAGTAAAAGACTGTAAATAAAAAAACGAACAGTTAAGCTTCGTTCACAATCAAAAAAACATTTTCACTTGGTGTTCATAATAGAGCAACAATTTCTTTTTGCATTAAGAAACTGTTTGCAAATTTTAGCAATTTTATTATTTTTTACAACATACATATGTTAAAATTTTCATCCAAAACTAAATAAAATTATTTTTAACGTCAGAAACAATTTCATACAAATTGTTGCTGAAATTAAAGTAGACTCAACTTTAGTAACATTTTTAAAAAAATTGTATAATGAATAAACTTTTTGCTAACTTCATGCCAAATTTTCATTATGAATACGGCTGTTGGTGTAAAGTCGCCTTGATTCTATGTTATTCATTCGAAATATACACTGAAAAACAAAACTAGGCTAAGGTAATAATTAGTTAAATTGATAAAGTACTAGCTGGCCTGGCAAACGTTGTTTTGCCACATTACTTATTTCTTTCAGATGTAACAGTGTCTGCTAGCCAAATTTTAAGAAAAAATTATATGCTATAGTTCTTTCCAGATGTTACGCTATTTGCTTGCCTAATTTCAAGAAAATTAATTGATTAGTTAAGAAGATATAGGGAGACGCAGCTTTTACCCCTCTTTCCCTATTTAATGCCCTGTCCTCTTTCCGATGTTACAGTGAATGCATGCCAAATTTCCAAAAAATCGATTGATTAGTTACGAAGATATAGGGAGGGGGAGCTTTTAGCCCTCTTACCCTATTTCACACCCTATTCCTTATTCTGTTTCAGATGTTACATTGTTCGCATGCCAAATTTTAAGAAAACCGGTAGTTTAGAAGATTGGGGAGTGGGAGCTTTTGCCCCTATTGCAATATTTTGCGCCCTCTAGCGATATAAAATATACTAAACGACTATTCTCATGTCTAACAAATACACATACAAAATTTTATAAAAATCGGTCAAGCCGTTTCGGATAAGTTCAAAATAGAGGGCATTTTGTTGATATTTGTATCTGAATATAAATAAATACATGTTTCGGAATGAATGCAGTGTTCACTAAAATGGCTATAACTCAAGAACCAATACACGCATTTCAGAGAACATCAATTACTAACACAATGCAACTTATTTTTATATATATAGATGTTGTTGGTAAGTTTCGGGCTCCAGATGTAAATGGATCTGAACTTAAAAAAAGCTTATTCAAAAGATCTGTATTTGTAGCAATGGACGATATTTTTCGTTTATGTAGCAATCTAAGCTGTTTTATTTTTTATTTTTCACTTCTGTGGCTTTCTCCGCTTGATGCTTGATCACCTTAGCTTCATGGATCATAATTTTTTACACCGATGGAGGGAGGTAGTATCAGGGATATTGCTCAACAAGTTTTCTGGCTGTCTCGTATGTTGGCATGTAATGGTGACACTCCGAATTCGTAACGAACTTCATCTTTTCTTCTCGAGGCATTTTTCAATGTCAGTAATTTCTGTATTTAAAAAGAAATACAGTACAAAACAAAATGCGATTTTTAATTTTTTTTCGTTGGATGGCTATGTAAATCACATACATAAGCGAAAGTATGAAAATACCCGCGGACACAATATTTTTTAATTTAAAGAGGGGTAAAAATTCTACAATTGTAAAGGGAATTTTTTAGAGTGTTATAACTTTGCGTTGGCATCACTGCTTTATTTGAGCACCCATTTAACAGCAGATAGTAGCTTTTTGCTTAGTGCCGGTTCACACACGTCAAGTCTTGTACTTTTAGGAGAGAAAGGCAAAGAAATGGCATTACATTTTCCACTCTCTCCTAAAAACTCAAGACTTGACAAGTCAAACTTGACGTGTGTGAACCGGCAGATAGTTTGCTTTGAAATTTCATTATGAATCGTCTTACACCAGCGCAACGTGTGTAAATTTTTGATATTTTTAATCAAAATAATTCGGCGAATGGGCTGAAGCACAAATTAATATTGATTTTGAATTTCCATTCAACATTTAATTTTCCGATGAAGCCCACTTCTGGTTGAATGGGTACGTAAATATTGTTGCATTTGGAGTAAGAAGAATCCACAAGCTTTTGTCGAAACACAATTACATCAACAGAAAATTACAAAAAATATGTGTTTAAAAACGATGATGGTCAGAATACGAAAAGTTGTTGAAAATTTGTTTCCAGATTGCGGCTTCTACGCGTAAGCCGCAGACATCATATTTAAACATTAATATTATAAAATTTTCTTTCCACTAAAGCCCGTTTGATTGATATTTAAAATATATTTCTTTGTTTTATTTTGATTAAAACTTCTGTCACCCTACAAAAAACAAGTAGTGAACAAGTAGTTTTTAAAAACGCGTGTTTTGAAAAGATCAAAAAGGTATTCTTCAGAGATTTTTAATGGGCTTAAATTTTTACAGCTTTTATTATTAAATTTTTTAGAAATTAAGTTTAAATTTAATGTTTGTAGGGTTTTTCTATTATGGCTATGCAACCACAATAAATGCAATATAAGCATACCTCCACTTTCAACGGCCACAAACATTAAATCTCACAACAAAAAAACAGCAAAATTTTTTAGATTCATTAAATTTACAGTGTAACCAATAAATTTAGTGCAATAAAGTTTAGAAAAAAACATTATTTTTTTGGATTTTTGTCCTATGGGAAACCATGGGAAACCATGGGAAACACATGGAATTTTTGGTTTTGTGTTTTTAATTTATATTCTTCTTTGATTATTTTTAGCACTTCTTACAATAGAATTTCTTTATAATTGTTGAACGCGCTTAAAATTAATAACAAATTTTCTTTTATTCAATGACAGTATAACTAGGGTTAATAAAAAAAACATTTAAAATGTCTTTTATTTTTCTTAAATTTCCTTCGCTTACCCCCGACCCGCATTTTTACTCCATATAAACAAATTTCCCCAAAAAATGCCAATAAGCTACCAGTTAAACCTACAAATAATAAACTACAAGCACCATATAAATGAGAAATTTTCATAGGTTTTGGACTGTCATCGCGGGCTCTGTAATTGGCACCACCAAAGAATAGTAAACGTTCCAAACGATTCATTAAGCCCTCGTTTAAATAACTTTTTATATACATATTGAAACGTTTAATATACGCTGAGTTCTTTTTCATATAAATGCTCAGCTGTTGAGTGAATAGTTTCTCTGGAACTATAAAAAAATCATAATTAATAGGTGTTATAAACTTATAGTAACCGTAATATTCATGGGCCGTTAAAATGGCCAATTTGTAGGGTTCATAGTTCTTAGGATGCCTTAGCATATCGAATGCCTGTAATTCGGTTTTATTTAAAATCTCAGCTTTGGAAAAAAGATTAGGTAAATCGGTTAACGTGGAGAAGACCACATCACTCATTAATATGCGATATTCGTGATTCATTAAATCTGATATTAATTTCGGAGGTGGTGTGCGTAAATCTGATTTGATAAAATGAAACATATAGCCCTGATAAGCGGTACGCAAAACAAACGTGGTCAATAGCCATAACATTAAGAGGAATCTGGAGAATGGTACTTTGGGATCTTTAGATACTGCCCCACCCAAACTAATGACAATCATATTGTAGGCGGGAGTTTCATTTTCTCGACCCAGCACTAGGGATCTTAGTTTTCGATCGAGATAAATAACCAAAAAGGCAACAATGTTACCAAAAACAAACAAAAAGATTAATATAATCCAAATTATCGTATCAAAAGGCAGCAACAATTTTGTAAATGAACTGTAAGCATCGGTTTTTGAAGAAACAATAAAAAAATAATTGCTCATATAATAGGAAGTGGTTGGGGCATAGGGATCCTCTAGTGAAGTGGGTTTGTAGTGAAATGCGCCAATTACAAAGTCAGTATTGGTGGTGAAGAGCTGTTAAGAATGAAAATATAAAATAGTAGCTATTTAGTCCAACTTTAAGCTATTCCTTACCTTATTAAACACTCCCTGCTCATCATACAAAGTCTGGCCGATCTCCTCTTCATTCAGCCAGCGCATTGTAACTGTAAAATTCATTTTAGCAGCCAAATACTCCAGTAATTTACCTTCTAAGCCCAGGTATTTTGCTTTGCCCTCCGTATGATCTCGATCTATTTGAAAATATGGCATATCTTCCCACGTGGCACAGACCAGGGGACAACCGTATAAATTATTAGACTTCGGTATAACAAAATTCGTATGCAACCAACGACCATCAATGAATTTATTATGTATGATGGGTGCAACACCCTTGCAATGAAACGGCGTAAACGGCATGCTATGAAAAAGTAATATGACATTGTGTGCGGCATGTATAAGGACATCGGCATGTGTTATGCCATTAAGCCAATTTAATTGGAAAATTTCAAAAAGTTCATCGTAATAGTGATGGACATGGGGAAAAGTTTGCAGTATAATATAATAGGAACCCTCCACAAATAAATGAAATTTATTTAGATCCTTATACAGAAATCTTTCCAAGTAAAAAAAAATGGCAAAATTAATAATACGTTAACCAAATGTTCTATGTTATTTAAAGTAACAACTTACTGCAATGATTCCGATGAATCGACCAACAATACACAAAAATGCCTTTCATTATCCGGCGGTACTGAAAGCCCATTTTTCAAATGTATTGCTATGCTGTCATTCATTAAACTCAAGGTTTCATCTATTATTTTTTGAAATTCATGCAAATGTTTCTTATTTTTATTTTTCATTTTAAACTGAAAATTAAACACTTTGCTATGAAATGAATCCACAAATACTGCACCAACAATTTCCACCAAAGCCTCTGATAGGTTACGTGTAATTTCAAATTGTTGCTGCCAGTTCTGACTCGATATCGTTGTTGCATTTTTTGTGAAAAATACTAAAATTGTACAAATTATTAAAATCTTCTGACAAATAAAAAACATCTTTACACTTAAAGGGTAAGTTGTAGACTAAAAATGGAAATAAACCAAAAATGTTTTAAACAAACAGTAGGCGTTCATTTGGTTAGTTTAATGAAGTTTTGATTTGGTAAAAAGGGTGTGGGTGTGTAAAGAATTTCAGGACTGCTACGATGTATTATTTGATTTGTATTAATGCATAAATGATTACCGAAATTTTTTTATATCGCTTCTGACCTTACAAGGGCAAAGTTAGAGAAAAAAAAAACATATTTATTTAAACATGTCGCTTGTTTATTGCAACTTTGTCATACTATCTCAAAAAATATTAAACTGTACCTTTATATGGAGTGCTCAGAGCCAAAGCAAATAACGAACAGACGTTAAAGTTTCGAGAACCAGATCCCTTATTTCATCTGAACGCATCTCATTGTAGAAACGATCAAACAGAGTCAATTGAATTGGATACCCTACAATCACCGATGAGCACCTTCGCCCTGTCCTTCAAGCGGTCGAGAAGTTCCACAATAGACTTTGAAGCACCATTATCGGTCGGATATAGGTGTTATAAATAGTAAGGAGATCAGATGGAGTGAAGTTTCTCTTACACCGTATTAAAACCCGAGGCACTTGAATGCTTCTTTCGACACCTCGAGTATATGTTTTGTTCATCGAACATCACATTGTTTTCTCATGCCCAGAACATCAAGAGATTCTGATTCCTCAATAATTATGCCACCCATACAAAGAAAATATTTTTTTATCAATTAAAAAATTAATCAAAAATCGAATCAGTTTGAATTAAAAATTTAATCAAGTGAATTAAACGTTTAATTGATACTAATAGTTAAAAAATGTAATCAAGTGAATTTAACGTTTAATTAATTGTAATAATTTGTTTACTGGTGCAAATTAATAGTATATTTTAAACGTTTAATTCACTTGATTAAATTTTTAATTAAATCTGATTATATTTGTGATTAATGCTTTAATTGGTGAACTATTTTTTCTATGTATAGACCAATGAGGCACCTTGATCCGTCACGTGTCTTAGCACACAACACTGGGTTTTTTAAGCATTAAAATCGACCCTATTCGCACGACCCCATACCGATATTATATCTCGACCAAACGTATTATTCATGTTTGGCCTCATTGCACGAACATCCGATACGTTTGGGGTAAAATCAAATAAATAAACCCAGTGAAAAAACGTGTTAAAATATGGTCACCTCCAACAAAACTATTTTTAAGGAAAATTTTAAACATATTATGTTTAATATAACCATATTATTGTCTATTGTCCTCTATCAAGGAGCTACAATCATTTTATGGTTGTTATAGATTATCATAGAAAAAAAAATCCAAAGCATGTTGCTCTTGGAAAAGAGGAAAATACTATTTTTAATTTTAAAACAAATTACTGTTATATTTAACTATAACATGTTTAGAGGCAACCATAATATGGTTGTGGCTTCTTTATGGAGGACTAATTTAACCAAGATATGGTTGCCGGTGTCAATAATATTGTTATATTAAACATTATATGTTTAAAATTTTCTTTAAAAACTGTTTTGTTGGAGGTGACCATATTTTAACATGTGAACACCTCTTTTGCGAGTTCAAGCCATAATCGTAAATGTAGTGCAAGATGCGAGATGGTTTTAGCACAGATTTGTAAGGAAAAATAAGCAATATATAAAAAATTCTAGTACTTGTTGTCATCTGATTTTAATACTTTTTAGTAGCAAGATTTTAAAATTTGTAAAAGTTCCACTCGAATGTTGTTTCTATTGCGACATTCTGTTTGACAAAAAGATACGGATATACCCAAAGGAATATAAATTCTAATATTACTCACCCAACTTGAATATAGCTCTAAAATGTATATTTTTTTTTATGTAACTTGTGCCTGTTTGCACAAATTAATTCGTTTACATGCAGATAACACAATTATACGCTCACATACCCCTCTCTAAAACATACGCACAGGTTTCAGTCACGTGAAATAAATAAATATACGTCATGATAAAAAATATTTCTAACACCAACTATAAACGTCTACCTAATGGCCAGACTAAAAAAATGTTTTACAAACATGGAATAGTAAACAAGTGTTAGTATATTTGTAAAAACAAATTAATGAATTTATAAAATTTAAAGTAACGGACAATCGTTGCTCCAGTTGTTCGCAATATAATAGTTGAATACACACTTTTAATAGCTTTGACGTTTTTGTTAAGGTGCCCATGTCGCACAACATGTGGAAGTTATTTAAATTGTTGACATTAATTACTAATTACGACAACTAAAATAAGTTTATTATATACTGTTGGTTTGTTTACTTAATGTGTAAACAAATGGAGTAAAAACATAAAATCAAATAAAAATTTAACATAAAATGGTTTTTTAACCATATAGAGAACACGCATACACATAGTATTGAAATGTAAGTAAAAGTGGTAGCTAAGCCTAAAAATATGCCATGCAAGGTGTGAAATTTGTTTTGTAACAAGTAAAAGGGCTATATTCGGCTGTGATGAATCTTTGGTACCCTCCACTTAGAATAAGAATATTTTAGGAATAAGATGTATATGGGATATATATACTTACTATTACCCAATATTTATAAAAACTGACCTAGCAGTATAAAAATTCGTTGCTGTTTTAGGTGCAATAAATTCTATCTCAAAAGTACGCTTAATGTGAACGATCATAACAAGCTGTTTTTTATTTCTTTTTATACAAAACTTAATTCAAATACATATCATCATACGTCTTATTTTTTGGCTTGCTTAAGTGATTTTCAGGAGGAGATTTTGTATTGGACTTGTGGTTATTTATGGACTGATCTACACAAAATTCGGTTGAGTAATTTCTTGTATTAAAAAAACTTTATTTACAAAAAAAACACTGGCCTCGAGCTTGACTAATTTTACTTATTTAAAATTAGAAATGCCGAATAAGAATTGATTTATACTATATCTTTATAGGTTACTTTCTTTATCAGTAGTGCGATTCACTATGCTTTTTAAACCACAATTGTTTCGTTTAAAAATGTTAACTACAAAATTAACCATTTTGCTATTCACTAACACTTTTAACAACATCTGCTGGTGTTTAAAGCCAGCTGTTTTAGTCAGCTGTTATTTTAATAAAAACAAATTTTGGTTTATTAACACTAATATTTTTGGTGTATTTATAGTCCATAAATAACATGGATTTGAGGTATTTAGCCTAAAATTTATCCACTTCTTGCCACACACCAATTTTCCGTGGAGCTTATTATTTATATATCCTAAAGCCAACCATTAAATTAATAAAATAATAAAATAAAAGAATTAAAAAAATAATAAATATAAGTAACTGTTTGGGGGGTATGTGCAAAATACCACATTAAAAAATTGCAAATTTGTCAAAACAAATTACTTAAAATGATGTTGAATTTACCCTGGCATTTTTCCACTAAGTGCCAATTCACACGTTGCAAGTCTTATTGATCAGCTTGCTACCTTATAGGCGAGAGAGAGTGAGAGAGAAACTATTATTTTCCTCTCGTCACTCCCGTTATAAAGTAGCAAGCTGAGCAATAAGACTTGCAACGTGTGAATTGGGACTTACGATCTCCATAACGAAAACAATATTAACATGATTCGCATCATGACAGAACGTTTTAGACTATTATGTGAACAATCCAATAACCCACTAATTTCAAGTCTATTTAAATAATTTTTTTATTTTTTATTATTTGTTTACTTGTACTTTTTTACTTTAGTAAGCACTTTATTATTTATCCATACTCTATAAAATATTCTTACGTATGTAAAGAAGAATTCATAGTAGAGTAATACTTGTAATTAAATATATCAGAGGTTTTTGTTATTAATTTTCCTTTGAAAAATTATTTTTTGAAATTAAAATCCAAACTTTGAATTAAATATATGTATATTAATTTTTTAGATGAAAAGTTATTAAATAACTAAAACTCTGTAAATTGTGTGATAACTTTAGCTTAAGGAAGTCAAATTTTAAATAAACGAAAAAAAAACAAGTTAGAGTGCTATATTCGGCTGTGCCGAATCTTTGATACCCTCCACCGACAGTTCGAATGTTTAAGAAGTAATATCTGTATGATGTTATTATTATCTTAAACTGTGGCGATTTGTTATTAATTATGGATTTAGGCGACTAAACTGTTTTCCGGTAGTAGGGTTTATATGGGGCCTAGGGTAAATTATGAACCGATCTTCACGAAATTTCACAGTCTTTTTCCCAGTTCTATAAAACTTTGATGTACCAAATTTTGTTATGATAGCATTATTTTTTACGGATTTAGGCGTACTAAACTGTTTTCCGGGAGTAGGGTTTATATGGGGCCCAGGGTAAATTATGGACCGATCTTCACGAAATTACACAGTTTTATTTCTTGTCCTATAAAACTTTGATGTACCAAATTTTGTTATGATAGCATTATTTTTTACGGATTTAGGCGTACTAAACTGTTTTCCGGGTGTAAGGTTTATATGGGGCCCAGGGTAAGTTATGGACCGATCTTCACGAAATAACACAATTTTATTTCTTGTCCAATAAAACTTTGATGTACCAAATTTTGTTATGATAGCATTATTTTTTACGTTTTTAGGCGTACTAAGTTGTTTTCCGGGAGTAAAGTTTATATGGGGCCTATGGTAAATTATGAACCGATCTTCATGAAATTTCAAAGATTTATTTTTAGGTCTATAAAACTTTGATGTACCAAATTTTGTTATGATAGCATTATTTTTTACGTTTTTAGGCGTACTAAGTTGTTTTCCGGAAGTAGGTTTTATATGGGGCCTATGGTAAATTATGGACCGATCTTCACGAAACTTAACAGTTTAATTTCTAGTCCTATGTAACTGTGACTTGCCAAAATTTGTAATGATAGCATTGTTAGTTAGGGTTTTAGGCTTAATATACTGTTTTCCGGGAGTAGGGCTTATATGGGGCCTAGGGTAAATTATTGACGGATCTTCACGAAATTTCACAGCGTGATTTCCAGTTGAATAAAACGAATTGTTGCGAAATCTTATATCATTCTGTGCATTTTTCCACCATTTATGTTAGTTTTTGTAACAAAATTATCAATTTTTTTTAGGTGGTGGTTCCACATTTTGATTCATAGCTCAGATCCTTTTGAACCGATTTTGCTGAATTTCAATCCCAAACTGCTTAGGATAACTACAAGCAATTTGACACCAAGTTTGTTGATTTCTTTTGAGTTTTTCGAAAGTGAGCGTGTTTTCAACAGACGGACAGACGGACAGACAGACGGACATGGCTAAATCGACTTAAAATTACTCAAGGACCCAGAATATACACACTTTATAGGGTCTGAGATGAATAGTAAAAAAGTTTCACACGGAATGACAAACTGAATATACCCTCTTCACAACTAATTGTGGTGGAGGGTATAATAAAAAATAAAAATAAGTAATGCTTTACGCACTTTGCATAATATCATTTAAAATCTATAAATTAAAAGGTTTTTGTTTTGTTTTTTTTTATTCTTCTTTGTTATTTTATCCTATTTTGATGTTTCTCTTGGCAGAGTTGCCACGATATATCAATTTGAATAGAGAGAAATATAAAACTTTTTACCGTGGTTATAAATAAGTTATTGAATCACATAGTGGTTAGTGCAAACATCAAAATGTGTGGTTAAAATAAACATTTTTTAAAGTGTTAAAAGTTAGTGGATTGCACTACAGGGCTTTATCAGTCTTTAAAAAAATAGTTCCATCGACGACTGAAATTTTTAAAGTCCGACTCGGACTCCGACTCTAACTCTATACTGTGGGCAATTTATTTATTTTATTTAATAAGAGTTACAAATACAATCACAAATTATATTCTAACTTAATTAACCGCGCAATAGTAACGTAGACCATCAGCCCTTTGTGGTGAAGCATACCAGAGTCTCGACCCCGCAATCCTCGCACTGATAGACTAGCTCACAACCAACAATCCTATCGGGACACGCGGCTGTGGGTAAGTGATTCCACATAATATTTTGTATACCCTCCACCACAATTAGTTGTGAAGAGGGTATATTAAGTTTGTCATTCCGTGTGAAACTTTTTTATTATTCATCTCAGACCCTATAAAATATATATATTCTGGGTCCTTGAGTAATTTTAAGTCGATTTAGCCATGTCCGTCTGTCTGTCCGTCTGTTGAAAACACGCTCACTTTCGAAAAACTCAAAAGAAATAAACAAACTTGGTGTCAAATTGCTTGTAGTTATCCTAAGCAGTTTGGGATTGAAATCCAGCAAAATCGGTTCAATAGGATCTGAGCTATGAATCAAAATGTGGAACCACCACCTAAAAAAAATTTATAATTTTGTTACAAAAACTAACATAAATGGTGGAAAAATGCACAGAATGATATAAGATTTCGCAACAGTTCGTTTTATTTAACTGGAAATCACGCTGTAAAATATCATGAAGATCCGTCCATGATTTACCCTAGGCATTTTTAGTTAGCCCCATATAAGCCCTACTCCCGGAAAACAGTATAGTAAGCCTAAAACCCTAACTAACAATGCTATCATAACATAATTTTGGCACGTCACAGTTAAATAGGACTAGAAATGAAACTGTTAAGTTTCGTGAAGATCGGTCCATAATTTACCATAGGCCCCATATAAAACCTACTTCCAGAAAACAGTTTAGTACGCCTAAATCCGTAAAAAATAATGCTATCATAACAAAATTTGGTACATCAAAATTTTTTGGAACTAAAAATAAGACTGTGAAATTTCGTGAAGATCGGTCCATAATTTACCATAGGCCCCATATAAACCTTACTCCCGGAAAACAGCTTAGTACGCCTAAAAACGTAAAAAATAATGCTCTCATAACAAAATTTGGTACATCACAGTTTTATTGAACGAGAAATAAGACTTTAAAATTTTGTGTTTTACTCCCGGAAAACAGCTTAGTAAACCTAAATACGTAAAAAATAATGCTATCATAACAAAATTTGGAACATATAAGTGTAACAGGACTAGAAATAAGACTGTGAAATTTCGTGAAGATCAGTTCATAATTTACCCTAGGCCCCATATAAACCTTACTCCCGGAAAACAGCTTAGTACGCCTAAAAACGTAAAAAATAACGCTATCATAACAAAATTTGATACATCACAGTTTTATAGAACTAGAAATGACACTGTGAAATTTGGTGAAGATCGGTGCATAGCTTACCATAGGCCTCATATAAAGCCCACTCTGGTAAAATAATTAAATACGCGGTAAACTTTCTTCCAGTTTAGCTTCATATGGCCAGAAAAAATGTTATGCAATTTTGTGATATACGGTCCATAATTTTCTTTATATTCCATTTTAGCAGCCTTTTGAAATTTACTGCAAACGCTTAAACTAATTGCACGGCTGTATTGAAATTTATGTTTTTTAATACCAGAAATCGTTCTGCAGAATTTGGGATGATTGGTTCATAGCTTACCATGGCTTTTATATAATTTGTTCTCTTGAAAATCATTTAAGTTCATCTTAAACTGATATTCTACTCAAACTTTTTAAAATTGATTCTGATTGTCGATCAATAATTTTATATAAGTCTAAACCGCAACAAATTTTAATGCAGAAGTCTGTTTTTACAAAGATTATAATAATAAATAGACATCATACAGATATTAGTCCTAAAACATTCGAAGTGTCGGTGGAGGGTATCAAAGATTCGGCACAGCCGAATATAGCACTCTTACTTGTTTTTTTTTTAATTTCCAATTTATTTATTTTTATTATTTCTTTTAATAATTAACAAAATAATTGTTTTACGGAAACTTGTGTCGGTGGCAATACCGTAACACTCAGAGAAGCATTTTGGATATTCTCAGGGTACCTTGGAATTGCATTTTTTTTTTTTTTTTTTCTTTGTAAGATTTAAAGAACGGTCTAATTAAACACTTAAGCAACACTAATTCTGTACAATGTTATACATATTTCAGTGTTGACGGTTAAAAATTTAAGTTTTAAAATAACTGTTATTAACTTATTTAAGCACAAGTGAATAACTGTAGTGGTCGACTCCACAGCCGTGATTTATTGAAGTGAAAGCGGTTGCCTGAAGTTAGCTTTTTATGTGTGGTCGTTCCACATTCAAGTTCATATTTTTTTCTTTAATCCGATTATGCTGGAGAACTACATAGATACACTATGACACCAAAATGTTTTTGTACCGGAGTCGGTGTCGAAGTACCCACAAAAACTCGCGACTCCGACTGCAAAATTTTTCGGCATAAAACATTTTCTAAAATTTTTTAAAAATTTTAAATTCAGAAAATCAGGACCAGTCTACTATACAGAGGTTAATAACTATACTAAAGCTCAACGCGGCACATGTTTGAATAAAATTTTCGATTTGAAATTTTTACAGAATCATTTTCTTGCTATATTTAATCATTAAAAGAGTTTAATATCAAATAAGGACCAGTCTCATATACATTAAGCTTCAAGGTTAGAGTAGGAGTAGAAGTTGGAGGCGGAGTCGAACTTAAAAAATTTCAGCGGATAGATTCGAAGTCGGAGTTAGAACTATTTCTTGACGAGTCCACAGCTCTTCTTTTAAGTCGATCGAAAATGAACGTGCTTTCAACAAACGGGCAGGCATGGCTTAATCGACTTAGGGCCATTATTACAACTTGAAGTTAGCTAAAGTTAAGATTAAATTGACAGATAATAATGTGTTATCTGTCAAAAAGCGTCTGTTAACTGTCGGATAACAGCTAACGCAAAGTTATTATAATGGCCCTTAGAATCACTAAAAAACCTAGAATTTATTCGTTTAAACTTCATAGGAACTATGTTTAATATTAAAAAAGATTCACACGGAATGACAAACTTAGTACACCGACATTCACCACTAGTTGTAAAGGGAATAACAATACTTGCAATAGTACAATACTAAGCATTTATTTATGATACGTTTAATTTAAAAAAGAAAAACCGTAAAACATTTATTGCGTTTTAACAAAAAAAATTCTTTTTATTTAAAAAAATTTATATAATTGAAAAAATTTAATAAAATCAAAACATGTATAAATAAATCCAACCAAAAAGCTTTATAAAATACATAACTGAAATTTAGCTCATAGAATAAATTCTAAAAAATAAAAAATGTTGAATATAATATAAAGTAACCTTCGGAAGGAAATAACCCAGTTTCTATTTGTTAAAATAGTTGAGTTAAATACATTCAATTTATAAAGTAACACTATCCAGTGAGATACAAAGAATGCTGACGACGGCCGTAGCGGGCCAGAAAATGCATTACATTCTGCTGGTGTCTAATAATTGTAAATTTTTCTGTACATTCAATATACCTCATTGCTTTCCAACGGAAGGCTAAGGTAAAATGTAAAAAGAAAATACAATATAATAGTCTGGTAGTGTATTAAGTCATTTCTGAAAAATTGTAGGAATAGAACTATTACAAAAAAGCTTTATAAAATACATAACTGAAATTTAGCTCATAGAATAAATTCGAAAAATGAAAAATGTTGAAGCTAAATATATTCTTAATATTACATCATAATATTTTTCCCTAAATCATATTATTTTCTGTTAATCATAATAAGTTAAGAAGAATTCATATTATTGTTATGTAAATCATAATAAGCTAAGAAGCAATCATATTATGATACAGCTCCTTTAATAACTGTCATAACAATACAAAATAAATTAAAATTTTTATGTATCGATTTTTTATTTTGTGACTTTTTATAATTTTTCTTGATGTAAATAAAATAGCGGAGTTCAATATTTGTTGCTGAATTTTACTACGATATTTTGAACTATTCATTATTAATTATTTTAATTTATTATTTTTTATGGTTATTTATCTCGTTTAACCGCTCACATATAAAACAAACGACACAACTGATTCAAAATAATTTTACAAATGGCGCTAGCATAATATTATTAGAGTAAAAATAGTTTGATTGCATCTTAAACATAATATGATAAATGTATAGAAAGTTATCATGTTATGGCTATTATATAATATGATATGGTTGTGGGATATATAATATGTTTTGAAAGTTATCATAATTTAGTTGTTAGAAAAATAATTATTTTTCGGTCAACAATACTCAAATTTATAATTGCGATAAACATTGATATGTTTACAGTAACTATAATATTGTTAATATTAAATAAAAATAACAATTATTTGTGTACGACAAAAATATATTGTTACAATAAACATAGTGTTGTTGCCTTAACCATGCCCAACCATATTTTTTCTCTGCGTGTGGCACTTTTGCTTTCAATTAGTGCTGGTTCACACTGTTCAAGTTTCAGCCGTCAAGTCTTGAGCTTTTAGGAAAGAAGGAAAGTGAGAATGCCATTTCTTCTCCTCTCTCTCCTAAAAACTGAGGACTTGACGGCTAAAACTTGAAGAGTGTGGACCAGCACTTAAATAAATACACCAAAGTAAGTCGTTTCAACTACGTATTTTTGCCACAGTATATAAATTACATTTTATCAGACAGTGGAGAAAACTTAATGGTCACTTTATCGTTCACGATAGCTATTGTAAACGTAAACTTTCAGGAACTTTGTCATTAGAATGTTATAAGGGCCTTAGGTTTTATAAGCAAGTTGCATATTTTTCCTTTTGCAATCAATTAAGGCAAAAACAAAATCTTTATCATTTTTAGAGTTTTGTATAAATTTTGGCATCGATGGCATCGATTGCATATTTTCCATTTTGCGGCACATTTTAACATATTATTGTTAAAAGAGTCTTTCTGCATATTTCTGTTAAATTTTTTAATGGTGCGGTTCAAAGCGGAACAAAAAAAGTTTTTTTTTTAATTCTGGTCCACAGAAGGTTATTTTTTTAATATCTATCAGTATACCAAAGGTTTTGCTTTAAATTCGGCATTTACATTTCATTATACCCACACCATGATAGATGAAGAGGGTATTTTGGGTTTGTGCTGATGTGTGTTACACACATGACACCTTTTAATATACCGATCAAATTAGAATCACTCTCTCAATCGATTAAGCGATGTCCGTGCATTCAGCTGTTTGGTTATTGCACCTTGTGCGCAAAGTACGTGTCGCAATTCTACCGATTCAATGAAAATTGGTTCATTTATTCGGTAAAATTGGCTAAGCGACCAGCCTATTGAAAGTGGTAATTACACGTACACAGAAAAAATTATCCAAAATTTTTCACCAATTAAAGCACTAATCAAAAATAAAATCAGTTATAATTAAAAATTTAATCAAGTGAATTAAACGTTTAATCAAGTAAATTAAACGGTTAATTAATACTATTAACTGGTTTAATTGATACTATTAATTTGATTACTGGTGCAAATTGAATTAATTTTTTGATTAATATCACAAATTTTTTAATTGAAATCCATTTTTATTTTTTTCTGTGTAGCCCACATACAAACCTCTTTTTATACCCTTCACCACAGGTGGAAAAGGGTATATATAAGTTTGCCATTCCGTTTGTAATTTCTACAAGATTGATCTTAGACCCTATAAAGTATATATATTCTGGGTCCTTATGAGGAGAGAAGTTGATTTAACGATATCCGTCCGTCTGTCCGTCTGTCCGTCCGTCTGTTCGTCTTACGCTTGATATGTGTTTTCCGGGAAAACCAGACATGATAGCGTCTAGGTTGTTTTACATTTATGTCACATATAGTCCACCATTTCGTGCTATTGAAATTCAGAAAGATCGGTCTACAAATGGCTGAGATATGATCAAAAAACCACGACTGCCTCTAATTTTTTCCAAAAATCCCTTGTTGTTGTATTTTTATTGCTTTTTTCTGTATATCTGGAGAACGGTAAGAGCCAAAGTTTCCAAATTAGGTACACACATTAAGGTTGCCAATACACACCACCCTACAAAATGTGGGCGGGATTGGAGAAGTGGCCGTGGTACCTCCCGTACAAAAAAAATTAAAAATTGTATAAAAACCTAAATTTTAGGGCTGTCATATGTCCTATGGATATGACTTATATACCAAAACATCGGAAATTTTTAGTAGAACATATTTTATAAAGAACTCGGGAAAATCGGTTCAGATACAAAAAAGTTATGACCAAAATTTTTTTTTTTTTAAATACCCATTTTCGGTAACCATGGATCTTTCCGAGTCCAAGTTTTATAACACAAATAAATGGTAAATTTCTTGCTAAACACGTCGGTATATAAATCTGTCAAATCGGTTAAAAAATGGCTGAGTTATAATCCAAATACTGAAATCCCAAAAGTTACTCTTTTTATAATTAAGTTTGTTTTTTTTTTATAATTAAGTTTGCTTAAATATATGTACACATATGTAGGTATATATATATATATGCCTAAAAGCCAATTTAATGGAAATATTATTTTTAAGCACGTTGGTATATAAATCTGCCAAATCGGTTAAAAATGGTTAAGTTATGTGCAAAATACTCCAAAAAAGGACTAAAAACATTAACATTTTTATAAAAGCTAAAATTTTAGAGCTGTATTATAGGTCATACGTTTTAGATATCAAAATATTTGGAAATCTTTAGAAAAACTCGGAAACTTAGAAAAAAAGTAATGTCAAAAATATAGTTTTTTTTTAATACCTATTTTCGTGAACCATAGAACTTCCCGACTACAAGTTTTATCACCAAAATAAATGGTAATTTTATACTTTAAGATGTCGGTATGACCAAATACTGAAATTCGATCAAAACTTAACGTGCTATATATTAATTAAACTTTTAATATATTTAATAGCACGCAATCATGTGCAAATAATTAAATAAAACTAAACTATAAATATTTTATAAATATACATATATATATATACATATATTTAAATATATATATAAACTTCTGTTCTTTCCAAACCGTGGTGAAGGGTATATAAGATTCGGCATAGCCGAATATAGCACTCTTACTTGTTTTATGTCAAATTTGGCCCCAAAAATATTTTATTGCAAGTTAAAATGTTGTGCTGGTAAATTATATTTACCACAGTTCCTATATTTTATCGATCCTTACGAAGTGCAGACAGTAAATCATCTGTTAGTTGTTAACCGAACTTTTTCTTCCTAAATTGGATGAATTGAGACTGGAGAAAATGTGGTTCCAACAGGACGGTGCAACGGCGCACACTGCTCGAGCCACATATTCTAAAGAAAGCATTTCCGGGTCACTTTATCTCTTGTTTTGGCGATTTGCACTAGCCGGCGATTTCAATTGGGCTTTTTGGAGTCGCGATATCAGCTTGATGGAAAAAATTCTAATTGATAAATGTCCTGTTCGTCAATTTCGAATATAGACTTCGTTCGCTTATTTGATATTTTTTTTTTTGTGTTTTAATGTATGTAAGTTAAGCGAACGAAGGATTCGTTCGAAATCGATGAACAGACCATAAATAAACAAATTTTCACAAACAGAATCAAAGTATTTCATTAAAAAAAATCAGCTCTATTTGCCCTACCTTGTATTATAAATGTGTATATTTGGATGTTTGTTTGTTATAGCCTTTTTACTCTGATCAACAACTAACATCTACCATCAATTTGCGAAGATGTTAAGATCTTTCCATAATAAATACGAAGGGCTAAAAACCAACATCTTAAAAGATTTTCCTATCCCATTTTATTCCAGTCTACATCTTTCTATTATTTTAGTGTCATCACTAGAAAAGAGGCAATAAGTTCTATTATTATTGTGACATCACTGACAAAAATTAGTTTGTTTTAAAAGCTGCGTTGCCATTTGTCAAGTTTTCTCTTTTATTGCAATGTTTTTTTGTTAAGTATTTTTTTATATTTTTAAACATATTGAACTTCAAATACATTTTTGTGTTTTCTTTTTAAATTTTGGCACTTTTGTAGAAAAAAACATTTTTTTTCAAACAATTTTTTTGTTTCAAAAATGGTGACATTTTTGTTTGATGGTAGACGTTAGATGTGACCAATGTAAACGCGTGTTTCACTTTTTCTACATGTTTGATGTTAGATTTTTATCAGTGTAAAAAGCCTATTAGACGGTAAGCATATGGCCCAGATTAAAATAAAGGGTACTTTTTACGATGTAAAACAGAGGAAAAAATTAGTACTTTGGTACGTTTTCGCTTTGATAAATTTTGTGTACAGATTGCATATGACCTAGATTAAAATATAGGCAGTCTTTTCAAGGGAAAAAATTTTTAATTTTTAAGAAGTACAAAGGGAATAAAATTGGAACTTTTTCTTTTCTTGATATATTTTATATTCATACAGATTAAAGCCTACATACATAAACGTACAGTGTACTTTTTAGTATACCAAAATAAAGAAAAGCTGGGTGCTCTTGTTACTCTTGGTACACTTTTACATAAGAAATAAAAGGTCCAGTGAGACACAAAGAATGTTGACGAAGGCAGTAGCGGGCCAGAAAATGCATTACATTGTCTAATAATTGTAAATTTTTCTGTATATAAAATGTACCTCATTGCTTTCCAAAGGAAAGCTAAGGTAAAATGTAAAAAGAAAATACAATATAATAGTCTGGTAGTGTATAAAGTCATTTCTGAAAAATTGTAGGAATAGAACTATTACAAAAAAGCTTTATAAAATACATAACTGAAATTTAACTCATAGAATAAATTCGAAAAAATAAAAAATGTTGTTTTTAGAAAATTCACAAAGTTATCTATTGTGTATATTGGTTGTATTTACTTACTAAAATTATATAAATGACATATTCATAA
Source organism: Pollenia angustigena (assembly GCA_930367215.1). Lineage (NCBI taxonomy): Eukaryota > Metazoa > Arthropoda > Insecta > Diptera > Polleniidae > Pollenia > Pollenia angustigena. Next base: position 168,411,439 of record OV884059.1, on the reverse strand, counting down.
AATTATAGCAAATACAACCAATATAACACAATAGAACACTTTGTGCAAATACAAGTAAAGTACAATTTCTAAAATTAAATGTCACACAGACAGGTATTTGGCCCTTAAAGTCGCTCAAAAGTATTTTTTTTGTTATTTTTTATTTAAAATTTTTTATTAGTATTTTATTGGATTTAAAGGTAGGTTAGGGTATTTCAGTGTAGAAAAAGGCAAAAAACATTATATTAAATCTTATTTATTCGTCATTTTTTACAGTATCGTATTTATTTTCAATATTAACGTTGAAAAAATGACATTTTATTGAAATTCTTGATTAACCTAGTTTTTAAAGCCCATGTATTAAAAAAATCGCTAAAAATTTTGGGGTGGATTGGGGTGGTTGTTTTGTGTTTTTTAAATTTCTGGAGGATCTATTCTACAAAATACTACCAAATTTAAAGCTCAGAAATGAACAGAAATAGTTTGAAACCTCTGTGAAATAAGAAGATGTGTGTGTTCTTTTTTTTGCATTTGAAGAGCTTAACCATTAAGGGCAAAAAAACTAGTTAATAATAAGAATCAATGTAAAACTTAAGTTTTAGATAAAGCACATACCTGATTGAACACAATCCGTAATAGAAACTAACACAAAATCTACGTTATCACCATAAAATGAATATTTGAAGGCACTTAAGTTTTGAGCGTATCGAACAAATCATACGAACACGTTTTTCGAATGGTAACTTCCGACTGACTTTATGCAGCTGGTGAAAAATTCTATTGTTTCGAGGGGTTACCTGGTAAAAAAAATTAATTTTGAGCGACTTTTAGGGCCAAATACCTGTCTGTGCGTCGTAAAAGACATAAATACGACAAACTTCTTACGTCTTTTAAGGTAGAAGTACATAACACGCGTTAGTGCGCGCGCGTTCTGTCGTCTTCTGTCAAAAAAAGTTAAGCTAGTGTGTTTTCATAAAACAAGCTACATGCAAAATATTTTGACGCGTTTGCGCCAGAAAGTTGGTTAACTTTGAACTTTTTAACGCGTTGTGTGTTTTTGACAAGTAATCAGCTGACAATAAAAAGAATAATTTAACAAATTTGTGAATCATGAAAGAAAAACTTATTGAAGAGCTTAAAAAACATACAATATTTATATAAAAAGAATAAATTTAATAAAATAACAAAATCTTGATATACTTTCGAACCTGTTTTTAATGCCCAAATAAGTAAACAAATAAAAAAACAGCTGACAGGAATGGCTTTTGTAACGCGTGTTGTGTAACTTGCAGTTTTTGACGCGCTAAAGTTTATAAACGCACGATACTTGTCGACGAACTAACGCGTGTTATGTACTTCCACCTTTACATTGTCGTAAAATTTAAATTGTACAAGAAAAATAAATAAAAAATTATAGTCGGTAAAGCTCCTACACCTACAATATTTAAAAATCAATTTGCGAGACTTTGCCCTATTTTCGATACATGGACAATACTAGAGTTGTCAACCGATTAAGAATAATTCGATTAATCGATCAAACAAAAACAAACTCTTGTTCGAATAATTTTAAAATGGCGATTTTCGAATAACGAATAAATCGATTAAATTATGTCGATTAATCGAACAATTTTTTTTATTAAAAAATAAATTAATAATAAAAGACTAATAAGAAATAAAAGCTTAGGAACTGTAGGAAAGGTAAAAATATTGTAGCTATAGCCCTAATTGTAATTAATCTCAATGTTAAGTTAGCAAAAACCGTGTTGAGTATTCATAGCAGTGTTCGAAAATAAACACTAAATATCGTTTCTTAATGTTCGGTTCGGTAGATTTGTGGAAAACACAAACGCTAATAGTGTTTGTGTAGAAAATCATTAAAAAAATAACGTTTCCCTGTTAGTCATCTTTCGAACACAAAAATATTACTGTTTTTATCAAACTCAACAAAAGATGTGAACATTTTTTTGAAAATCCACGAACTTCAATGTGTTCGGCTCGGCTCATTAATGTTCGTCCCTTATGGCTGGTAAAAAAAACCAAACATTTTTTACAAAAACAAAATACACACACGAAAAAAACATTATAGAACATTAAAATATAATGTTTGTCTACAGCATCACTACAATTGTTCTGTTTTTTAACGAAGAACCGATATAATGTTCGGTTCTTTCTTGAAAATAGTTACGAACGGTATTAAGGGTTGTGTATGTCTACACAATCACTAAAAAAAATAGATATCGTTCCTGGGTGTGTGAGCCGAACGTTAAATAATGTACTGTTTATTTTCGAACACTGATTCATAGTATGTACATATATATTTCAAAAATATATTTTATGTTCTTATTAAACAAATCTTTGACAAACAATTGTAACAGCTGTATTCTTTTTAAATCAAACGTTAAAATTTTCAAGAAATGGTATCTTTCACTCTCGGGCGAAAAACTTAGAAATAAACAATAAGCTAAAGAATAAAGAATTGATCTATAGAAATCACATCATTAAAGTAGAAAATATTGGAATTATACATATTATATATGTATATATACATTTAAAGTTATATATATCTTTGCTGTTTATGTAATGCTAAGTTCACACTCGGGTTTTTAAACACGTTTAAGCGAAATGTTGATTAAGTTAATCAGAGCCGTTCACATTACATTTGAGATGATTAAGATGAAAGTTGATTAAGAAAAAAACGCAATAAACAGATTTATATTTCTTTAAAGCAGTGATAACCAAGCCCCGAACTAAAAAAGCCCCGAACGCACGCACACAAAGATATTATGTGCTTGTGTGCTGTCGCAGAGACTGATGATAGTCTGATGTTTTGAAACGAACAAAGTTGTAATATACATGTGAATTGCCGACCGTGTCTATGTGAAAAATACGATTATTGACTGGCTCGCGAGTCTATGGAGTGGTTATCACTGCTTTAAAATATTAAAAATGGATAAAAATAATTTAATAAAGTTATCAGAAGATTATTTTAAACATATTAATGATGGAATTATGAAAATGTATGAATTATTTAAGGAAAAATAAGAACATTAAAAAGAAATCGTGGTTGGTTGTACACGTGAGGGGTACGTTCATGGTGACCGATTCTATCAGGGGTGTCATGGAAATCGAAAACGTAAAACGAAAGAATTTGGAAGTTCTTTTTATTAAACTTTTAATCTAATTTTTACAATGTTTGTGAAAAAATTCTGTTTAATGGAGCATTATTTGCATAATAATTGTCATAAAATTTTTTTATTACAGAAATCTTATTGAAAAACGACTCTTAAAATTCTTTTGTTTTACGTTTTCGATTTTCATGACACCCCTGTATATTATACTCAGTTTGAAGTATGTTCAGAGCATTCGATGTGATTAATGAAGTGATTTAGTTTTAGTCACTTCAGTATGTGGTTAACTATCTCGATTTTGATGTGGTTAGAGTTAATTACGTTCGAGATGCTTAAAAAACCCAAGTGTGAACATAGTATAAGTGTCACAATATTACTATTGAAAACGATGTAGTAGAATATAATCCAACGACATCAAAAAATGCAGAACTTGTCCCAATGGAAAAATAAATAAAGAGGGACAGCGGTTGTTCTATAGACAAAATTGTACGCAGAAGTTTGGCTGAAGATAGAAGGTCTGCAAACGCCTTTCAAAAATCCAAAGTTGTATCGGATTATTTAAGAATTAGGGATTTTACGATTCCTTTAAGTAATACAACGATATCGAGTTAAAATGAAAAGTTGTACGCATCATAAAAAGAAGTCATAGAGTATTTGAGAAAAAATAAAGAAAATTAAAGATTTTCCATAGTTATAAATTAATGGACCGAAAAATATGTCTTTTTTTTAAATAATTTTTTTAATCGTTATTCTCATCGATTAATCGAATAATTTTACAGATTAAATCGTTTGATCGAAAGAACAAAAAAAATTATTTGAATTATTCGAACAAAGCTGAAAGGCGAATAATTGACAACTCTAGACAATACTGAACCTGCCAGAACAAAATTACATTAGGAGGTACCGAATACTGTTTATTATATGAGACTTTTAATTTGGTTAACTTTGGATCTACCGGTAAGTGTTATGAAATATTTTATAATAAATGCATATGTTGTCTCTGAAGCCTCTTCTCACTGTTATATCACACTCAAACCAATTTGATTCTACATAAAATTCACGTTGTGTCAACTTGAAATAACTTTCATTCAACATGATTCGGATTGTTATTTCAATATAAATGGCATTTTGCTCTAACTTTACTTCAATGTTATATTAACATGAATTATAGTTATTTTAAAAGAAAAAAATGTTGTTCGCAAGTTATTGTCAAATTAACATGAAGTAACAATGAAGCAAAATCACTACCGAAAACGGTAAAATCAACCTTATTTTCGCTGGTTTTACATTGATTTTTTACTGTGTGTACTGTCATTTAATTAACTGTTTGCAAGTAACTTTTGCATACAAACATAAATCTATGTAAGTATATCAGAAAATAATAACATACTGCCCCATTTGATTTAAGAGCTTAGATCTTCCTTTTGAGCTCTAGCCCGTTAAGCTACTTGCGTGGGAAAATAACTGTGGGAGGTACCAGAAAATACTTCAAAATTGATCTAATGCAATACTGCAAGTAGTGATTAGATATAAAAGATAATGCGTTTAAAAACTTGATACAAAAGTTGTTGTTATTAAACTGTATGTAAAGTTTATTGTGTGAAAAATATTATGAGAAAACCCCTTTTTGTGATATAAATATTAATGTTATTACATATTGGGCGTAATTCTTCAAACTTCCATTAGAGATCTTTAACCTTGCAGGTAATAAATCGCCTAAATGTATAATAATTAGAAACTTTTATTTGTTTTTGCACCAGAGTTTTAAAAGGATCTTTTTATTAAAATAAATTCATTAAGATTATATTTAATAATTTCAAATAATATTAGCCCCATGTAGTAAAATCAACTCTAAGTCATAGCTGTCAAATAAATTTCGAAATCGTCAAATTTTAAGAATAAAATCGTTAGTTAAAAATAACATTTTCTGACAAATAGAAATGAATTCAAAACATTTAAATATTATTTGAAACATTGGTGGCAAATCTCGAATTGGAGGCGTTACTTTATTAGGAACCAGGATTATTGGGATAACACAACCAAAAATTTTTTAAAACATTGTCATTCATAAAACAGTAAGAAAATTTAGTACCCCATGAACTGAAACCGAGAGATATCGAATACCTATTTTGAAATCCTGTAAATTGCTTAAAAAATTGTTGAAATCGAAAAAAATGGTACCAACGAGCAAATTGAACGCTAAAAATATGCTTCGCGCTACTATGACATAAAAATTACTACCAAAAAAATAAATGAAAGTTTTAAAGAAGCTTCCATTAAATTTGAAATTATTTAAAAAACTTTCGTTAATTTTTACAAAATTTGTCCTTTAAAAAATCGTAAAATTTTGAGTATAAATCGTCCAATCGTTATACGTTTATTTTTGTCCCAAAAAATCTTCGAAAGGACAGTAAAACTTCAAATCTGACAGCAGTGCTCTAAATATTGCTCGAAAACACAAAAAAAATGTTAGTGGAATTTTTGGTTGGGTCCTCGAAACTTAAAATCCCGAATTCAAAATACCGAATGTTAAAATCTCGGATTTCAAAATCCAGAAATCTAATATCCCGAATAATTGTACAGTTTTAGTTTTAAAAATCGCACAATAGATTGTATGTTTGGGCCTTTGGCGGGACGCAAGGTAAGTTCAAATAATATTCGAACTTATTTGAGGAGGTCCATAACAAAACGCAATAACGACACCATAACATTTTTTTGGATAAACGACAAAATGTAATTGAAGTAAGTAGCACATAATTTTTTTAGAAAACAATTATTGAAGTATTATTGTCTACGAAAAATAATATTAATCACAAATTAATTATTTTATCTGACGGTTCGTTTTAAAGTTATTTAGATAACAAATTTGGAATTATTGCGTTTTGGTCCGAATCCATAGTATTTATTTCATTTTGCTATGAATTGTACGAAAATATTACTCACAATCAACATAACAAAAGCAAAAGATATTAACTAAAGAAAATTTCCTTACGTTTTACAGTTATCTCAGAGTTACCACCAGAGCATAATTTATTTCTCAAGTTGACTTTTTTAAAATTTCTTGTAAAGATTTATTGCAAAGATGTGTAATTATTGCCTTTTGCTCTGGGCCAGTATATTTGATATTGATCTGCAGTGTAGTTAATGAGTTTTGGAATGCTTTATAATGAAGGTAATATAGATTTCAATGTGTAGAATGGGATTCAATCAAAAAATCAAAAAACTTGAAAAATGTAATTATTGCGTTTTGTTATGGACCTCCTCATTTTAGTTTAACAAGAACTCTATTTGAGCTTAAATAAAAACTATTTTAACTTTGTACAAACACTTCTCAATCACAACTAGAACTGTATACGAATTTTACTCTAAGCTCTACTTGGACGAAAGTTAAACACAATCTCATACTTATCTAATCAATCACTACAAATCGAAGTCGACTTCATTATTGCTCTAAATCTAATTAAACTTAGGTTTTTTTGGAAGACAATTTTGTCGGGGAAATTTAGCAATTTCCTCTAACTAGTTAGCTCCTTTAGATTTCTGTTTTACCACTGCTCACATAAAGTTTACTAAAAGCATTTAATGTATGTTACTAAATTTGTTCCTTATAATAAAATCAACGATATTATAAAACTAAAAAGCATTTCTTATCTGTATTCAAAAATCTGCAAATCAAATTTTACACCTGCAAAAGCCGCCAATAAAATGTTTAATTGTAAAAACAATTTATTAAGGTTAATAATCTCATTTCTAGCTGTTGAACAAAGTTTAAGTTTGAAAACAAATTTAAATCCAGTAAATATAACAGAGATGACTTCATTTTTACAACACATTAACAGGGAATTTTCCTATAACAAAACCTCCGAACTGACGGTTGTCCAAAGTGTTCGCCACAAAAGAGTCAAATATTATTTTAACGAATTATTAAGTGAATATTTAAAGACAATAAGTGGCATAAAAATTAAATTGGAGAATGTACATCGTTATTACAGACATGATTTTGCGTATTTTAATGTAATATTTATTGACTCCTATGAAAGTTTTCTGTAAGAGCTTCGATTGAGATTTAAAAATTATTTGTAAGAAAAAAAATTGTTACATATTTATTTGCTTTTTTTGCAGAGAAATTAATCCTGGCCTCAAAACATTTACTGAAGATTTTAGTGAATATTACCTCATCATCTATTACTCTCTCGAAAAAACTCCAGAAAAAGAAATACAGAAAATATTCAGTTACTGTTGGCATTACTACATGGTAAATGTGGCCCTTTTACTAAAAACCCAAGAGGAAAAGCCAATAATGTTATACACTTATTATCCTTTTACACCAAAATCTTGCAATTTTGCTCAGTTATACATAATAAATCAACATAGATCAATATTGGACTTAAAGGTAACTGAACTTTTTCCAAAAAAATTTAATAATTTCCACAAATGCAAACTAATGGCGGCTTTGTGGAATGTACCACCTTATTTATGGTTACCGGTACGTGAAAACGAGGAAATGGAAGGTATGGAAGGATTTCTTTTAAATGTTTTAGCAAAAGTTCTAAACTTTAGAATAGACTATGTCATACCGCCCAATAATGAACAAAGAGGCCTGGTAAAAGCAGATGGCAAATTAACGGGAGCCGTAAAAATGGTAAATTAATGAAAATCATAAATTTAAGAATATTAATAAATTTCATGTTTTTAATAATATAGCTGAATGATCGGGTAGCAGACTTAAGTATGGGTTCATTTCGTTGCACCCTCGAGCGCTCTACTGCCTTAAGTCCCTCGATAACATTTTATCAAACCATGCAAGTGTTTACGGTTCTGGCATTGCGGCAACCTTGGACGAGTTTTGAAATTATAGCCTATCCCTTCGACGTTCACATATGGATTGTTTTATTGGTTTTATTGATGTTTCTCTTAAGTTCCTCATACCTTCTAGAATATTTTCAAAACAACATTTTGAAATTTATTTATGGCTTCGGTTCAGCTTCTTATTTAAATATCAATTTCATAGCAATTAGTTTAGGCCAAACCGCCCAATCCTTGCCTCTGCGCAATTTTGCTCGTTATATTTGCCTTTTGTGGATTTTATTAACAATGATTTTACGGTCCATATACCAAGGCTCTTTATATGATTTCCTTAAATCTCAAAAAGCCTTAGCCCCGCCCGATACTGCCGCCGAATTAACTGAACGTAAATATCAACTTATTGTCAATATAGCCACTAGCGATTCCTTTTCGGGAATACAAATTTTACGTGATGAGCTGATAGATGTCTTAATAATGAACATAAGCGATGCCGGTGGATTTCCGCTATTGGAAGCTAATCCCGATAAGCGTTATGTTACTGGTACTCCTAAAGATTTTCTCACTTATTATGTTAATACTCATAATAAAAATGGAGTATTCCATGTTTTAAGGGAAACTATTTTTTCACAGCAATTATGTATTTATTTTACTAAGCATTCGTACTTAGTAAAGAGCTTTGATCATATTTTACAAAATTTAAGAAGTTTTGGCTTAATCGATTACTGGGCTAGACAGATGTTGGATGATCGCTTTTTAGAGGAGATGATTGAAATAAATACCGAAACTCCTTTGACATTGACGCAGTTATCGGGTATTGTGAAAATTTGCTTGTTTTTACATTTTTTAACATTGATCGTTTTTATAAGCGAGATTTTATGGTTTAAATTTAATAAGAATAAATAAAGGTAAAAGTTTTAAAAAAGATTTTTAAACATTTTGTTAACATAGGGTGTGTGTGAAACGGTGGCAAAGTTCTATGGTGAATTAAAATTTTCAAGAATTACTACGCTAATGTCAAAATTTATACTAGCCGCCAGGGCAAGGCGATTTCATACGGGTGACATTTTCAAGTCCACTGTTTATTGTTTATTTATTTGTGTGTTTGATGAGTGTCAAGCTTTGTTTACTTTTTGTGAAAAAATAAGCTGAAATTTAAAACTCAATAAAAATCTAAATATTTAATTAAAAAAAAAAAACTTTTAAAGCAGTTGTGTATATTTTACAAGCAAAAAAATTCTCTTTTTTATATTTTCAACAAATGATTTTAACATTTAAATACTCTAACTTGTTACAAAAACAAAATACACAGTATTTAAAAAAAAGATAGCTAGCCATAGATCTATCTCATGATTCGGTCACCTGTATGAATTCACCTTGTCCAAGGGCTAATGAAATTTTATTCAGCTCAACTGTATCCAAAATTTTATTTCCATGAGACTTTGCTAGCGTTTCACATACACCCATAATGTGACATTTACTGCCTGTTTTTTAAAAAATACTTTTTCAATGAAACACAAAGCTTCAACTAAATTCAATTTTTATTAATGTTTTAAAATTTGTCTAATTTTTTTATAATTATATTATAATGTTTTTTTAATTTTTATAAATTTATTATTTTCTTAAAAAAAATTGTCGTAAGTGCGTGATTATTGGAGGCTTTTCTTGAAAACGCGTCGAAGGAGTAAAAATTTATAATACAAAATACACAATTCTTAAAAAAGACAGCGTCGGAGTTGAGGTTTTTTACTCCCGACTTCGCCCCCAACATTTTTCGGCATAAAAAAATTAAAAAAACTTTCTAATATTTACCAAAATAAAAATTCTTTGAAATTGGCGATGCAATATTTGAAATATCGATTTGTAATTTTTATAGAATTTTTTATATTTAATCATTTGAAAGGTACTGCATTAACAAAAAGTTTAAAGACAAATAAGAACCAGCCTTTTATACTCTTAGCATCAATGTATGAGTATCGAAGTTTTAATTTTTTTTTTTGATGACTCCACAATCATCGTGATAACTCTTGCATTAATTTGATGTTAGAAGTGTAAAGATAGCAAAAACAATTTTCCTTAATTTGGTTTTTGCTTTCATGTAAACGTTCACACTTCGACTTGTACTAAAGAATAGCGGCCATTACTTAAAGTTATCACAATAAGGAATGATTAACGTGTGACGCGACGAAATTCTCGCCAAGAACACAGTTCTAGATAAAAGTAGAAAAATATTTAAGAATATTTATTTAAATATTTAGAATTGCTTCTTATGTAGTAAAACGACTACTATAATACCCATAATATCATTAAAAATTTATTTTCATTTTATTTTTATTTTCTTTTTTATTAATATGTATGCCACACTTTTAACCGTTTTACGTTTTTATTTCGATGTGGCACATTCATATGACAGCAAAAGTAAAATTAAATAAAAAATGTGCAAATAAATTTAAAAATACACAATAATTTTTGATCTTTTTCATTCAAAAAATAAAAAGTTTATACACATTAATTACTACCCGATTAATTACTACCCGATTAACTGATCGGTTAATTAAAAATTGGCTTTTTTCGATTAACTATTAAACCGGTTAATTCCAGTCGATTAACCGATTAACCGCTGGCACAAGATTTTGATCTTTTTGTAGTATTAAACCATATTTTTTGTGTTTTGAATTATGGCTGAGTTCCAAAACGTCAGATGCAAAGCAACTCGCTTTTTTAAATGCATTCTACAATGCAGCCATGTAGAATTTTACAATGTTAAATGTACCAATGTTGTGCTTAGAAATATTTTTTCATACAATACATTCTTAAAATACAGTACAAAAACAGAAATTAAGGAAGTCGGAAATAAACTTTTTTGCAGATTTTGCGGTGCTGAGTTTTGTCAGGATGAGTTAGATGATGGCCTGACAATAGATGGTATTAACACAACAACAGAATTAACCGAAACAATTAGAAGTGGCATAATGAAAGATTTTATATGTTTAGACATATCCATAAAAATCAATGAGAAATTAGGTATTCTGTATTATGGGTTGCTTTCTAGTTCTCCAACATCTACGTTAAGTGAAAGATTTTTTTCAAGTTTTACGAAAATCCTAACATTTAAACCAAATTATTTTTCTAAAACATTATTTTAAAGTACTATTAAAGTAGTTAATAATATGATCTCACAGTTTATTTTTTAATAAATATAGAATATGTTTTAATTAAAAAATATGTTTGACATAGTTATTAAATATGTTTTTGTTTGCTCGTTTTAGTTCATAAATTTTTAAGTAATTGTTTTTTTTTTGTTTTTACTAATAAAATCCAAATAATAAATAATTTTTTTTATTGAAATTACTTAATTTATAAAAAAAACCTTATTAACCGGTTAACCGATCAATAACAAAGTTAACCGATTATTAACCGATTAAACCAAACCTCGATTAATTAATCGAGCGATTACCCGATTAAAGCAAAAGCCCGAATAAATGAATACCCTAATACATATACAGTGCTACTAAGTGAATAAATTTTCCATCTGGCATCACTTTAAAATAAGAATTATCATTAAGAAATAGACATATAAACAGTTAGTTAGGTAATCGCAAATAATTTTTACTCGCGAATAGGCTAAGTATAAACGTAGTATATCTTGGTCGCGGTAACATCTCTGTTGAGGGGAAATCTCCCCGCTCTCTCTGTGGAAAAAAAATACCCATCTCAAGATTCTTTTAAAAGATTTAAGTTTTTTTTTCCAATTAGTTCCTGCACTGATAGAAAAATGCACCTTTATATTGATGATGCCCTAACATCAAAATTGTGACACCAATGTTACAACTAATGGCATTAATGATGCAAAAAGTACAATTTTGTCATTTTTTACGTGTCATCTATTTTATGACTATAGTGAAATCCATTCGATGCCACATTTTGTATATTATTAACATTATTTTCATGACTACAATGTATTATAAGAAGCAAAAATTCCTATATTCTATTTTTTTAATTATTTAGTTAAATACATCAAATTTTTAAAGTAGAATGATTACGAAAACTCTATGGGGCATGGTGCTGGTGTCTTATTATTGAGAGTTCTGCTGTAAACAAAGGTCGTAATTCAACTGAGGACATGTTCGTCATTTCTATGATGCCGATGTGTCATTCCATTCATGACATAATTTAATTTTGACCCTAATGACACTATGGCCACCATGATGAAAAGTGTCATGGGGTCAAAAACGAAGACACTTGTCATAGTACTGATGTCAAAATACATCTACGTTATGACGCTTTTCTATCAGTGTGATTAAGACGATAACTGACTATTTTACATTTCAATGCATTTGTTAATTTTTTGTTTTTTTTTTGCGTTTAAACATCATAAGTCACAATAATTGTTGCAGCTTAAAAAAATATTAAATTAAGATGAATGGAATGTTTAATTTGGAAGAATGAAAGTCATGATTTTTTTAACCGCGCATGAGTGTATGGGCATATAAAAACGTTTTCTAAAGGAACAATGGATAAATCACAAAAAACCGCGAGATATAATTATTTTGAATTTTGAGGCTTATGAAGTTGTTGCGTTAAAAAACTAAAGTAATTTTTTAGTTTAGAAAACAATATATTAAAATAAAAATTAGCCCTGTTCTAAAAATCACTTTAATTCAAATCACACCCGAATATAAAAAAAATTTAAAAAATCGGTATGTTGTGGAATAATATGTTCGCGTTCATGGTGTTTAAATGGGAACTTTAATTTTCTTCAAGATCGAGTTTGATTTCTTCAAGTCTTGGCTTAAAAATACTGAACACCTTTGAAATATGTAGTTAGATATTAAATCTTTTCTTAATATATCTCAATTTAATATTATGCACCTTATAATATTCCAATAAAAAACAGATTTTATAAAAAAAACAAGCGTCTTTGATATAAATATTAATTAATATTTTTATTATTTAAATTACTGTTTAAAATTGTTTTTTTATTTGCATTATAACAATATTGATACTTTCGATATAACAATTCCCAAATGAAGACAATAATTGCCATTATATAACCAAAGCAAAGCATCACAAAAACCATTTTTAATTGTTGTAAACCAAACATCCGTTCTGTAGCGATAAGTTCACTGTGTAGACAATTTAAATCGACTTCAACATTTAACCATCTCTGAATAAGGTTAAAGGCTCTATTTCGTTCTAAAAGTTTATTTATTTCATCAGTTAAGAAGGAGTGCTTGCTCATATATATGCAATTTGCCATGTTGAACACATTAATCGGCAACACCTGAAATATTCCAAATTTCCGATAGTTATGGGCATAATGTTGGGCATATATTAGCGGAAGAATAGCAGCAGTATTCCTGACCTGGTTTAGCTGCAAATTTTCTAAATATTCTAAAGGCGACGTTTCTAAAGTACCGTTCACAACAATTGTATTCAAGCTGTTGAGTATATTTATGTATTTTAGAGTATTTACACCACTTTTAGTAATAATTATGGAATATTTTTGCTCTGCCAACTGCTCAAGACTTTGAGGAATATTGTGTCTTACATCAGTTCTGATTTGATGAAATAATAACGCTTGGTAGGCAGTTCTTAAAATCAAGGCGAAGATTATCCAAGTAGTAGTCAGTATTCGGGTAAAATTACTTTGAGGTTTAAAGAAGCCGGGCATTCCCAAAGATAACTGTAATACTTCTATTGTATCGCGTTCAGCTAGTTGTTTAAATTTTTTTTTCAATAGCTTGTGTCGTAAAATTTTTATAACTCCAACTGCTATCAGAAACATACAAATTATTAAATACCATGTATAAGTTCTAAAAGGATATAGAATAGTTTCTGTTGATGTTAAAAGATAAGCATCGCCCATTGTTACAACAGCAACAGTGCTTTGAATGTAATTTGTTGTTGGTGTAGCAACTTGATTGCGTATAAGGGTTTGAAGATATGATCCCATACTGATATCAACTTCACGATTTTTCAGCTAAAAGAAATATAATAAAACTTTTGGTTATTTTTTGATTATTCTTTTTATTTTTTAATTCCTTATTTAATTTTAAAACTTGCTGCCTGTGCTGAAATAAAAAAATTGACTTCTTTTGGAAATTTATATTGACCGTAGGAACTAGGGGTTCCAATCGGGAAATCCCGATCCCGGAAATCCCGTATCTCGGGAGTTCTGATTTCTAGTCCCGAGATTTTCGGGATCCCGATTTTTTTTTTATAATCTTTATTATTTTTACATTTTTTTAAAAACTTGCATTAAGATACGTGTCAAGGCGAATTTATTTTTCAGGTGGCGTTGAAAGCACAGCTGTGCTACTTTTTTTTTTTAAATTAGAGAGAGAAATGTCAAAAGTTACTTGTGTTTTTGACATATCGGCCAACGAAAGCAGCAACAAAATACATTGGTGTGTTTTTGGTGTTGTTACTTGTTGTAATATCGACACCATCGTTTCATGAATTCGCCTTGATACGTGTTTTTGTTGACAAAAAAGTTTACATTTGGATAGATTTAAAATACATATGGACAATACATTGGTGTGTTTTTGGTGTTGTTACTTGTTGTTATATCGACACCATCGTTACATGAATTCGCCTTGATACGTGTTTTTGTTGACAAAAAAGTTTACATTTGGATAGATTTAAAATACATATGGACAATTTTCAATTATATTAGTTTTATAATATATTTGACAAATTTAAAATGTTTGGATAATTTCAAAACACATTTAGGATGGGTTTTTGAGATGTCAGTTAAACTAGGTTTAGTTAATCAGAAAACATATTTGTGCCGCCATTACAAAGTTTGTATACATAATTTTGACGGAACAGCTTAGTTTTGCTTAATTAAAATGTTGGTCTTTAATACAACTCAACTCTAGTTCAGTTGAAATTTTGCAGTTTTTCTATTATGGCTTACAACTTAATGCAAATCTCAAAAACCCGGCCTGAGAAAACTTAAAAATATATTTGGACAATTTAAAATTCATTTGCAAAATTTTAAAAAACAATTGGAAATGGTGTAATTTTTTTTATCAATAATTAAATATGGATAAAAATTAGTTTAGTACATGGTCTTTATGAATTTGGATCAATAAATAATAAAAGTTTGTTTTTATTATATTTTTACAAATAAATAATATACGTTCTTAAAATGGGTATAAACAAAAAAAAAAATAAGATTGAGATCCGAAACTATAAAACCAAGACCAAAAGGCTACTATCAAGATTAACACTAAGATTAAGATTAAAATCAAGACTAAGATTATAAGATTAAGACTAAATATAGGAATGTTAGTAAAGGAAAAAATTTATATATATGTATAGTATAGAAATGCTTAAAACATAATGTATATTTAAGGATGTATGGAGGTATATAAATATTAAGTATAGAAGGGGAAATAAAAGGAAAACAAATTATAGGAATTACAAAACTGTATGCAAAAACATTAAATAAACCATATAATATGGTTATTAAACTATTCATTTCGTGGTAAAGAAAAACTCTTCATTAAACTAATATTATAGAGTAGCAAACTAGAAAAAAAAACATAAGATAATAGAATTGTTGTTTTTAATGAGCAAATAATATAACTGATCTTAATTATGATGATTATGATAATGATCATAATGATAATGAAAAGGCTGAAATAACTAATATGAAAATTGTAAAATCAAACAATTTTAAAATGAAGGAGAAATCCAAAATCATATGCATCTCCTATATATAAGAATATAAAGTTTTTGACGAATAATAAAAATAATGAAAAAAAAAAAATATATATGACATTAATAAGATCATGATGGTAATTGATGGTTTGATTCTAACAAATTAATATATATATGTATATATATATATGATTTAAATGAAATTAGATTGAAACTAACATTAGGATTGTTAATATTTCATTCAAAAACTTTATATTATAAGAAACCTGATTTAAAGTAATATAGAGACATTCTTACCGAAACACTACATTCAGATTTAACTTTCTACCCAATATATAAATTTAAGGAAGAAAAACCATCAGCGTATCTCAGCGTATAATTAAATTACTTAATATAAACCTAAATTTTCATTTAAGTTTATAGATTATTTTTTAATATAGTAGACAAGTAAAAATCAAAATATGTTTTTAAAAGTGGTTTGAAAAAACTGTATACATAAATATGAGTTACTCGTTAAGGTTGTATATAGAATGAATTAAATTATGTGAGAACTGAATAGAATTTATAAGAATTGTTTAAATTAAAATAATAATATAATGGATAGATTTGATAAAATGGAAAGGATTAGTATGGATTTTCTTAAAATCGCCTTGTGTGATTAGTTTGATGAGAATGAAGTATAGTAGAAACTCGATTCTTGCACGTAATGAAAACTGGGGTCGGTGCAAGCTTCGAGGTTGTCGCTAGTACCGAGTATTAATTTCCTATATAAAATAATATATGTATATGTCTGTTTAAAATCGAAGTTTAATATTTCAATTGAAAACACTAAGTTCAAAGCATTCGTATAACAGTAGATAGATATTTTATATGTAATTAAAGAAATTTTAAATTTCCAGATATGTATTCAGTCTAAGAAATCGTAAACAAAGCAGCACGCAAGAGTAATACAAGAGTAATGTTGCAAGTCTATAAACAAAAAAAAAATAAGATCGAAATCCGAAACTATAAAACCAAGATCAAAAGACTACTACTAAGATTAACACTAAGACTAAGATTAAAATCAAGAGTAAGATTATAATACTAAGATTAAATATAGAATGTTAGTATAAGAAAAAAAAATTTTATATATGTATAGTAGAAATGCTTAAAACAGAATGTATATTTAAGGATGTATGGAAGTGTATAAATATTAAATATATAAGGGAAATAATAGGAAAACAAATTATAGGAATTACAAAACGGTATACAAAACATTAAATAAACCATATAATATGGTTATTGAACTATTCATTTCATGGTATTAGTATATATAAAGTATAAATAAATGATTAATGGAGTAAGGTTTTACATAAATAAATAAATAAAGTTTGTGATTTTCTTTTGCGGATTTAACTATTTTAAATTGTTTTATATTCTATGGATTATAATGGTATGGTATGATAATGTATGGTTAATAAACTAGAAAAAAAAACATGTAAAGCTGTACTAATTATAAAACAAATTTGTTATCTTTAAATTTCTAACTGATAATTATAAGCAGAGATAATAGATAATTCCTTATTAAATATTCAAAACTCCTATGTAATACTCTTTTTTAGATCATCTTAATTGATTTTGTAATATGATTTCCTTTTTTCATTAACATTTAATATTCTATTGGTATAATCGACTTCAAGTTTATACTATATATAAACTTTTACTAAATATTATCAAAACAATTAATAAACCATGTACTATGGTTAATAAAATGGAAATTTTATTGTATTTGTATGTATAATGTATAATTATTAACTGTATGAAGTGTATCCATGGATTGAACTAAATTCTTAACTATACTGTCATTGTAGAGTATCAAACCATAGAAAAATTCTTCATTAAACTTATATTATAGAGTATCAAACTAGAAAAAAATAAATAAAAGGTTATAAACATTGAGTAATAGTGAAACTATCTGCAAATGTTTTTAGAAAATGCTTATTAAGTGTTATCAACAAAAATTATATGCTAACTTAATTAACCGATTAATAGTTACTTTGACCTTTAGTCCGTTGTAGTGAAACAGACCAGAGTCTCTTGTGATAATTAAATCTGCGCAAAAAAAAAATATTTATATATAATTCTATTTAAGATTAACAAAACCCAAAAATGACAACTCCTTCTATTTATAAAATGTAATTAAAAGTGATGTGCAGCCGGTTGCTGTTGATATAAAAAAGTGGTTGATCCCACAAGCCTACCGAGGCATTCAATGCAAAAAGTCACTAGAAAACCTATGCAACAAAGTCATTAACTATTCTAAACACATACACAATAACTGAAAAAAAACTAAAAAAATACTTTTTCCACGATCAGTTTTATCTTAAATACGAAAACGCACAAGTAAAATTATCATCCCTCACAAAATTTTAAAATCTTCAAGACACGTACACGAAGAAATTTCACACCTTTCACTAAAATAAACAACTTGTAAATCATCAATATGAATACGCACAAGTAAAATTATCATCCCTCACCAAATTTAAAATCTTCAAGACACGTACAAGAAGAAATTTTACAACTAATAAAAATGTCACACCTGTTAAATAATCAACTTTCTTTACACGTCATTTCCCTTTTACACTCATGTTCGTATTTGTTACTGTAGGGATATTTTAATATGGTCAAATATTTTTATAAATACTGTCCAAAAAAGGTTCATCAACAATATTTCCATATTCCTCCACGATTTAAGAAAATTCTTGTAAACTATAAAATAGAATTGAAATATTAGTTGCTGTTGATATAAAAAAAAAGTGGATGGAATCCTACTTTTCACATGAATAATCGTTATCAATCATACCCACCCACACACACACACACACACACACACATACACATACACAACCGATCAATACCCTGAAGGAAACCTGGATGCAAGTGTCTCCAAGTCACCAGTTTTGTCGACTATATTGGTGACATTGTCAACGAAGTGTCTACACTACATTACATTTGCCACTATATTTGGCTTAAATATGAAAAATATTTTATCAATAACAACTGAGAAGTACAATTCATATAAAAGTTGAAGAAAAATTAAAAAAAGATTGTTATGATTTCGTATTCTTACAGAAAGTGAAGACTACTTTTACTAAAATGTGCTAGCGATTCTCTGGTTCCAATGTCTACATATGTTCGCAAAGGAACTACCTAGTCAGTACCTAGTCAGTAGTACCAACGTCAGTAGTAGATTTCCAATGACACGCACATGTTAAATGTCTATTGTAAACAACATTGCCTGGGGTATAATAAGTCACTAGTACTGGTGACTGTGTCAATAGTGAATCAGTACAGATTCACTAGTGACATTTCCTGCAGGGTAGTTACTTAGATCCTTAGTCTGCTATAGTAAAACAGACCAGAGTCTCTGGTGATAATCAAATATGCAACCCTTATACTGAGATTAGCTCACTATCCTACAAGCCTACCGAGGTATGTATATAAAAAGTCACTAGAAAACCTATGCAACAAAGTCATTAACTATTCTAAACACACACACAATAACTGAAAAACTAAAAATAATTATTCCACGATCAGTTTTATCGTTAATACGAAAACGCACAAGTAAAATTATCATCCCTCACAAAATTTTTAAAATCTTTAAGACTGACACGTACACGAAGAAATTTAACACCTGCTACTAAATAAATAAAAAAAAAATTTTCCCACAAATTCTAATGCACAAGTAAAATTATCATCCCTCACAAAATTTTAAAAATCATAAATAAACAACTTTTTTTTACACGTCATGTCCCTTTTGCCTCTATTTCTCAGGAGTGAATGTATAACCCAGCAAACAATTGTTTGCTTGCATGCTCCTAAATTGGAGGCAATAAGAAGGCGATATATAGGCGATAGTTTTTACATGAAATTGTTTACTGGGTTACGACATGCTCCCAACTTTGTATGGAAAATCATATCTAGAACTCTTTCAAACACACTACTAGCATTTTTTTGTGTTTCTGCATAACTTTGTTAAAGACCACGATTTTCTTCACTTTTGAGGAAACTATTTTAAGGAAAAATGTTTAAGCTTTTTATGTGTACAAAAACTATAAGTTTTTGGTAAATTTTTCCATAAATTTTGTAAATAACGCGTTATAACTTTTAAAATTTTTATGCAAATGAAAAAAAAAATAAGAATGCAGTTTGAAGGATCAATTAATTCTCAATTACTCAAACTCAAAAATAGACCGGAAAAACCGATTTTTGGTAAGAAGTCGACTTGACCGACCTCTAAACCTCTTCCGAAAAATATGAACAAAAATCTGAAATATATTTTACCCTATAAGCTTTTAATTATGAGCCCCAGCAAAAATGTTTTATGTAAAACACTAATGTACATATCCGAAATCGAGAGCTTTACACAAATAAAAAATAAATAAAAATTAAGCAAAAGTAAAAGGAGACTGGAGGAGAAACTAAATTCAGATATTTTAAGAGATATCTTAATATGTATTATAAAATATAGTTGGAGAATTTCAAAATGTACAACTGGAAACAGTGCATGCAAAATAATCAAGGTTGGCAACCGATACCAATACTAATACCGTTTAAATTGAATACCAGTATTGATAAAGATACCGAAATTAGTTTTTTGCATAAAATACCGGTATACGTATACCGTTTCCCTTAATACCGGTATTATACCGGTACAATCATTTCGGTATTAAGGGTGTGTGTGAAACGGTAGCAAAGTTCTATAGTGAATTAAAATGTCTACGCTAATGTCAAAATTTATACTAGCCCCCAGGGCTATTGAAATTCACCTCAACAGTGTAAAAATTTTACTTGCATGAGTACTTTGCTACCGTTTCACACATACCCTAAGAAATAAAATAATTTTTAAAATAGAAAAAATTAAAAAGTTTCAACACTTGTGCTAATGAAAAATATGTTTGTTGCAAGACTGATATTGTTTTGTTTCTTACTATGCCTTACACATTTATAGGAAATTTTTAGATGTGGTGTTTGACAGTTTGAAATACAAAAGTTCAAGTATAAAAACATTCGGTCAGCTTTCTGAAGGGTCAAATACACTTATCAAAATACTCATCAAACATTGTGGTAGTAACTACTAGTGAAAATGTGTTTCTATGTGTGACACCGACGATGCAGGGTGGATAATTAAAACAATTAAGATATGATGTCTAACATACATCCAGCACACGTACGCGAGTGAATTTGGCAGCATGACAAGCATTTGACAAGTGTATTTGGCGCTTTACTGATTTAAGTTTGTATTGTTATTGTGATGATAATATTGTTACGTTTTTCTTTTAATAAACGCGTTTGAGTTCTTTTAATTGCAAATAAAAATAAATACTCACACTTATTCAACTTTACAAACTTTATTATTTTGTTCACAATTGTTAGTTACGAACAGAACCGTTTCACAAAACAAACTAAACTAACTATACATGAGTCCCCCCTTTTTATATGTCATAATTATTTCTAGATTTTTCCTGAACCTTCCCGTAATAACTATTTATTATGTTCTATAACCATTACTAGAAATGACTGGGAAATTTATATAGGAATTATTTTAAGATAACAGTTGTGTTGAAAATTAAACATAAAACTATAACTTGCAAGATAACTTATAACTATAACTATAAATGATTCTTAGATAATTTAACTTTCGTAACACTGCCCTCCACTTAAGCCTGTTCGTCCCGAATAGGCTCATATTCTCCTTTTTCATATTGAGCTAGTCGTTCCAGATGTACCACTTTCATTTTTGATCTTGGGCTCTTATACTTCTGGATGCTATACACCACGTCATTCAATTTCTTTATTACTTTATACGGTCCATCCCAATGAGTCTGCAGCTGTGGAGATAATCCTTTCTTCCGTTGCGGATTAAAAAGTAAAAATAACTGGCCTTCTTTAAAGCCTTCCGAATTTGCCACTCCATTGTTTCTAGCTTTCATCTGGTTATTTGATGAATTAACGCCTTCGTCTTAACTCGTTTTTCTGCTCTTGGGAGTTATTATTGTTCGCTGGTACGGATAGTTCACCAAAGTTGTACTGCTGGACCGGATTTCAACTTTCTCCAATTAGACCGCTGTCTGCAACGCACTGTGGGCATTTAATTACGCAATCAATCACGGCTTGCTTGCAACCGACCCAATAGTAGCTTGCTTTTAACTTCTTTATGGTTTTCGTAACGCTAAGATGCCCACCACCAGTACCTTCGTGGAATTTCCTCACAACTCCACATACTTTAGAAGACGGTACTACAATAAGGTTTTTAACTGTTTTGCCATCAGTACTTTTCCATGTACGGTATAGGCAACCATTTACCATCCGCAGACTACTCCACTGCGCCCAATACGCCTTCATTAGTGGACCCGCCAATCTAATCTCTTCGCTGGGTTCCACATGTAATAAGCGAATCTTATTTATGCGTTTCTTGTTGTTAGACTCTGTTAGTGCTTGTTTTTATGTTTACTGGGCCGTCTTGAATATGTGCTCGCTTTCCCACGTTTTTCATCGTCTCTTTGGGATGGCAATTTCTTATGATCGCTAGTGACTAGCTGTCTTACAAGAGCTTCACTTCCATTCCCAACGTTAAGGGGAATTTCTAGACCATACCAATTCATAATTTGTCGTCCCATATCTAGACTAATGCCTTGACGAATCATAAAATCTGCTCTAATTATGACCTCGTCCATAATTTCAGCCACAATAAACTGATCAAAAACGATCATACCGGCCATTCTTATTTCCACTCTTGCTTTTCCATAGACAATGACAGGCTCTCCCGTAGCTGTTCGCAAGTTTACACCACTTAGCGGCTCGACAGCTCCCTTTATCAAATCAGCTCTTATAATGGAATGTCCTGCACCAGTGTCGATAGTCAAAATGCGGATTTCACCATTTATGTAACCACAGGTCGTAATATTTCTGTTACACGTTTTCATTACTAAATTTATCGTGGGACCTTCAGTTTCCTCTGCACTGCTAGCTCTTCTCAGCTTAAGCATTGGCTCCCGCAATGATTGTTGACTTGCTCTTCGTTTGTCCCTTTGCGCGAAGCAGATCTTGATCGTTGTTTGGGTGCTTTGCAGTTTCGCTGAATATGGCCAATCTTACCACAATTATAGCATTTTGCTTTGTTTTTACCTTGTTTCTTGCTCAAAGCTTGCATCACCGCCTCCTTTAGGGCCTTTACAATATCTCTATCTTCTGCAGCAGCGAAAACCTGATTCGCACCATATACGTTTGCGGCATTGAAATGATCCTTGCGGTTTCTGCTAGGGCAAATGATACCGTTTCTGCAAATGATGGCTTTTGTAATGCACATACCGCGAGTTTTACATCAGCATCTCGTATACCATTTACAAATGCTTCGGTTTTAAAATGATCTAGAAACGGATGACTTTCACCTGGATAAGTAAGCTGCACCAAGCGCTCAATCTCTAATGTGAAATCCTGTAGCGTCTCGTTTGCCTTTTGTACTCTGCCCCGTAATTCCATTCTGTATATTTCTTTTCTGTGTTCACCACCATACTTGCGTTGCAGTGCTACCATAATGTCATCAAATTTGTTTCTGCAACTTACTGGTACACTTTCTAGAAGCAGCAGTTCCTTTTAAAGCCAGAATCAGCTCTATGGCTTTTTCTTCATTGTTCCATGCATTTTTGTTGGCAACTGTGTCAAACTGGAACTTAAAAACACAAAATGGTGAACTGCCGTCAAAACTTGGAGCTCTTATTCTATTCGAGACTTCTGGAAAAACTCGCACCACTCCCTCTTGGCACTGAAGACTATTTACTTATTCTTCCAAACGATGTAGTTTTCCATAAAAAACCGTGACTTGTGTTTTTACATCAGTGACTTGTGTTCTTACATCAGTGACTTGTGTCTTAACATCAAACAGCTTCTGGTTGAATTCTATCTCCATATCGTCTACTATTTCATTTATAGCAGTAGAAATCTCTTGAAGCTTCTCAAGTTTTCCGTTTGTCAATCTGTAATTTTGTTGAATTACGGCTAAAATGGTGCTTGAGTTTTCTTCCATTTTTCTAGAATTTTCTTCCATTTTTCTAGAAGTTTCAGCCGAATTTTCTTTCACCATTTTCTCCATATTTTTAGAATTTTCTTCCATTTTTCTAGAAGTTTCAGCCAAATTTTCTTTCACCATTTTCTCCATATTTTTAGAATTTTCTTCCATTTTTCTAGAAGTTTCAGCCGAAATTTTTTCTATTTTCTGCATCATAGCAGCAAACATTGTGCTAAGATCCATGTTGCTTGTTACTGCACGGGTAGCAACTTCTATTTCCACTTTTTTTTAATATTGCGTCGCTTAAATTCTTCGATTAATCTTTTCTGCAGCTCAGCTTTATTTCCTGCAGTAGACAGATCCAACTGGCCCAACTCTTTTTTGAGCTGTACAACTTTTAGCTCCTCGAATTTCATTGTTGTTTGTATAGTTCTTTTTTTTTATCCTTTTTTTTATCCTTTTTTTTATTTGTTTATTTATTTTATTTTTATTATTTTTTTTTTATAGCAATTTCACTTTTGACACCAATTGTTACGTTTTTCCTTTAATAAACGCGTTTGAGTTCTTTTAATTTCAAATAAAAATAAATACACACACTTATTCAACTTTACAAACTTTATTATTTTGTTCAAAATTGTTAGTTAAGAACAGAACCGTTTCACAAAACAAACTAAACTAACTATACATGAGTCCCCCCTTTTTATATGTCATAATTATTTCTAGATTTTTTCTGAACCTTCCCGTAATAACTATTTATTATGTTCTATAACCATTTCTAGAAATGACTGGGAAATTTATATAGGAATTATTTTAAAATAATCGTTGTGTTGAAAATTATACATGGCAATTTTAAGTAACATAAAACTATAACTTACAAGATAACTTGTAACTAACTATAAATAATGCTTAGAATTTAACTTTCGTAACAATATTTTTAAGTGAAATCAATAAATAAAATATAATTCATAAACACATGTACATATGAATAATAAAATATATACACATATATAAATTAATATATATATATATGCACATTGAATAATATGCAGTCGTGAAGTATAAATAGCCAATAGTTCACAGTCATTTTGATATTCAGTATATGTATTCAGTATAATTCGCGGTCGTGATACTTCGCAGTCGTATTTAAAAAATTGTTTTAATTAAATATATATATGAACTTTTACACATGTATGTGTATAATTATATCCCAGCGGTAAATATTGAGCGGACTGCAAATGGCAGGCCTTTTTGAAAGCCTCTATACTCCTTTCAAAAAGATTCACTTCGTATGATATCCTGCCTTCAGAAGTATGCCTTCTAGAAGGAATAAAAAAGACCTTCTTAAATATTCAGTGTTCATTTGTATTTACTTTTTATTTTTAGTGACCTTCCTTACTCCCTTCTTTGGGAAGGGATCGAAGTTGATATTAAAGGCAGTGTGGAAGAGCTTGCACCCAACGACAACCTTTGCAAAAAAATAAATAAGTATGGCCTCTTTACTCATTCTAGTTACCGCTGGGATTTTTTCCTTTTTTTTTATTTTTTTCGGTATACCAATACCGATATATGTAATTAAAATACCGATACCGAAATAAAAAAAAGTATAAATACCGATACCAGAATTCGTTTCGGTATCTAACCTTCACAATAATAGTAGGGGTTATTTTGTAGAACCCCTACTATTTTTAAAAATTTTTTATGAAATAACCTTTAAATTTTTTCCTCAATTAAAATCTTTAAAAACTAAATTTTACTAACCATTTTCATTGCTCCCGTAAGAGTACCATTACTCATTACAACACCACGTTTACTATCATTTGGCGGCACAATAATGTTTAATGAAAAATTTAATTTCTTCGAAATTGTTAGCAAAAATTTGCCCTCAAAACCGCCCGAAATGTAAGTAACATTGTTGGCATTTGTCGACAAATATATAAACGGAGGAGTATGCCAAACAGCTGCGTGTAATTGACAGCCATATAGATTTTTCAATTTCTCGGGAAAAAGTGGTTTATGTATCAGAGAAGTGCCATTGTACTCATTCACCAAAACTATCTCAACTTTACCACAATGTTTTTCGGTGAAGGGAAAGTAGGTGTAGATTAAAACTCGACCATTGGCGTTTTGTACTTGTACAACACAATTGATCAAGTAATGTTGCCAACAATATTGAAATATTTTATGCATTTCGCCAGGAGCTAAATGATCAAGAGTTTGCAGAAATATAAAATAATATTCATTTTTGTCATTTTCGGCTGTATAAGTATGGATTTCCGTTTCTCTGCAAATAAAACAAAATTAAAATAGAAAATGATTCAAAAAAATTTTACATTTTACAGTTTGCCGCTTACAAAAAGGCCTCATAGGAATCCGTTAATATCATATTGTTTTGACGAGCTCCTGGAATTTTTTTATAATTATTATTATTAACTACAACAATTTGAAATGGCCATTCTTTCCATTTGGCGAACATTTTTTGCAACATGTCATCGTAAAAATTGCAAGTAGGTTTGTCGCGACAGCTTAGTGTCAACACAAAGTAACTGGACCAACTCAAGAAATAATGCTTAATAATAAAGAGTAGACCAGCAGCTACAAAATCATCAATAATTTTATATTGTTCCCCCGATTTATTGTGGTAATCTTGATATAAAACGCTTATGTTCATTTTTCTTACAGAGCACTTTTATTTCTAAATGGTATATTCCATTTCCCAGTCCTTTTCTACTCGTTTTAATTAGTTTATGATTTATTATAGTTTTAAGAAGTGTTTTAGTAGCTTTTGCATAATTTATTTGAATTTGAAACTTTTTGAAATTTAAGTATTATTGAATAATTAACTAGAGCATTATTTATAAAATGTATCGACACATTTAAAACAAGGTAATTATAATAACATTAAGTATGTAAAAGCCTTTTTATACCCTCCACCGCTACGGCTTACAGTGTGACAGAGGCCGAATTCTTTATTTTTTTTTCTTATTTAATTATTTATTTAATAAAATTACAGTACAACAAGACTTGTAATCTTATATAATAGTACTGCTGATACAATGACAGATTTATTTGAGGTTACTTAAAGAATAGAGAAATTATTGATATTAATCACAAGTAAAAATAGACAAAAGTTTAAATATAAGTTACAACAATTTTTAAGTAAAATCAGAAAGTATTGCAATGTAAAAGTGCTTAAAGCTAGTTAACACTATCTCACAAGTCTTACGTATTCCATAATACTTTGTGAGATATAAATCTTATGAGTTTTGTTGCGACTTTCAAAAAATCTAATTTAACATGACAGTTTGTGTTCATATCATCACCCAAAGTATAAACACTAGAGTTGTCAACCGATTACAAATAATTCGATTAATCGATCGAACAAAACCCAATTCTTGTTCGGATAATTTTCGAATAACGAATAAATCGATTATTTAATGTCGATTAATCGAACAATTTTTTTTATATATAATAAATTAAATAAAAGGTTAGAATTTGATTTATTCTCATACTTTTTTAGTGATTTAATACAAAATGTAGGAAAGTTAAAAAATATTGCCATAGCCCTGGTTGTAGTTAATCTCAATGTTTAGTAAGTAAAAACCGTGTTGAGTACTCATCGTATTCAAAAATGTATTTTATGTTATTATTAAACAAATGTTAACAAACAATTGTGAAGGTGAGTTGCAAAACTCGTTCGTTACAAAATTAAAAATACGAGATGACAATTGATTCTAACAGTTCTTTTGGCGCTTTATGAGAAGAATGCATGTCCTCCCCCATGATTTTAGAACGGAAACGCATTGATGCAATCGGAATATGTCGTCCAATAAAGCGCCAAAAGAACTGAAGAATCATTATTTCGCATTTTTAATTTTGCAACAAACGAGTTTTGCAACTCACCATCTCAATTGTATCAGCTGATTTATTTTTAAATCAAAGGTTAAAAAATTTTCTAGATAGGGGATTTCTTAATTTCGGGTGAAAAATTTAGAAATAAACAAGAAGCTTAAAAAAAATCATATATTTTTTTAAATTATATACATATCTTTACGATTTGCGTAAGTGTCACAATATTACCATTGTAACCGATGTAGTGGAAGATAATCCAACGACATCAAGGAATGCCGAACTTGGTCCAATAGAAAAATTTATTAAGAGAGACAGCGGCTATTTTATAGAAGAAATTGTAGACAGAAGTTTGGCTGAAGATGGTAGGTCTGCCAACGCCTTTCGAAAATTCAAAGTAATATCGGATTATTAAGGAATTAAGGTTGCCTTTAAGTAATACAACGATATGGAGTTAAGATGAAAAATTGTATGCATCAAAAAAGAAGAAATAGTAGCGGATGGAACGGAAGATTTTCCATAGTAATTTTTTTGTACAAATAATTTTTTTATTCATTATTCTCATCGATTAATCGAATATTTTTTTTAGATTAAATCATTTGATCGAACAAACAAAAACAATTATTTGAATTATTCGAACAAAGTTGAAAGGCGAATAATTGACAACTCTAATTAACACTCACACATGAAATAAAATGTAACCCTGATCTAACGAAAAGTATTATTATTTTGAAATTTTTCAAAAAACGATGAAGTCGTATGGGATGTCAAACTTTTTTCATAATACTTGTCATTTTCGTGACACATGGCATTCACGCTATCACACTTTGTCATATTACTTGAGTTTTTGACATGTATTAATACAAAGTATATTTAAGATGGGAGTTCATTCCAGAGACGGGTAGCATTTGTGATATTAGTTTGCGGTATCGAATGGAGTTTATTTTGTATCCTCTATTGTATCTTCAAAACGTTAGTCTTCTGTGAAGATACTCAGGTTGCTTACTATAAATAATTTTGTGTAAAAAAGTAGAGTGCGGCATTTTAGTAGATTTTCAAAAGGTAGTACATTAAAGATTTGGTAAGAAAACTGTGTTATTCTACTGTATCTAAATAGTTCTACCATAAATATATCTTGCAACATTATTAAATGTCACTTTGAGCTTATTCTGGCATAGTGAATTGCAGCTAGAAAAAATTTCACAACCATAAAGAAGTGTCGGCAGTAAAAATGTCTTGGCAAGAAGTATGCGTATATTTAATAGAGTGAAATATTGCTTGGAACAAAGAATTCTTAGCATGTAGTAAGTTTTTCCACAAATAAAGTTTACGTGACTTGACCAGGTTAGTTTATTATTGATTACAATTCCAAGGTTTTTTTGCAGTATCAACTACTTATGTCAACTACGGATTGCCCAAGGAGTATTGGTGGTAGATTTGATGGGGCGTTTTTGTTTGAAAGGTGACTTATTTACCTTTATTTTGGTATATTAGTTTATCTACCCTCCATAGGATGCCAAGTTTTAGTATCACTTATCTTAATAAACGCTGCACTCATTTTCTTTAACTTTTTGCAGTAAGCACTAGGGTGTTCAGTCAATTATTTTTTGTTTGATTAATCGAACAATTTTAGACGATTAATTGTTCGACTAATTTAAAACTGATTATTTCGATTAAAGGATTAATCGAAGAATTTATACCGATTAATTTTTTAAAGTTTTAAGTCGAATAAACAAACCAAATGTGTGTCTCCGTTGGAGTTGAAAAAAAACAGTCATGTTTAGTGACCCTGAAGGAAACCTGGGTGCAAGTGTCTCCAAGTCACCAGTTTTGTCGACTATATTGGTGATATTGTCAACGAAATGTCTACACTACATTACATTTGCCACTATATTTGGCTTTAATACGAAAAAGATTTTATCAAAACAACTGAGAAGCAGTGTTGCCAGAACTTTTAGAGGTAAAATCAGCAAAAAACCATAATTTTTCATCAAAAAATCTGCAAAATCTGCGCCAAGATTTTAAAAATCTTCAATAAATCTTCAAAACACATTTTTTATGTAGTTTATTTAGACAACAATATAACAATTAATTTCTGGAATTTTTAATCGATGGTAAATATCTATAAGTGGTCCTCGAAGTATAAGGTATAAAAAAGAAATATTCGTTTAAACTTTCAACACAGAAGTTTTAAAAATTTGTTCTATTTTAATTTCACTCGAATGCGATTTTCAGAACATGGCTGATAGTTTTTGGATATTTTTACATTAAAAATGTCTTTTGACATATAACTTCTCAGACTGAGTTGGGACTTATCACATCCCAGTAAAAACTTCGCTTACTTTTTCAAAATGAATAACTTCTTTAACTCATTATTTAGTAGCTTTCTTCTATAACTACACGTGTAACAACTTCTATAACTACTTTTTTCTGGATGTATTTAAGTAAAAAAATAATAACTTACTTTAAAATGCGTTCATTTTGGGACATCCCTTCTTAAATTCATTGGTTCTTTCAGTAGAATTGTAAGTAGTGCCTTCATGTTTTTCTGATTACTCAACACATGATTTTGTAGGCGAAGTTTTTACTGGGATCTTTGTTATTTTAAACAACAAATTAAAAGTAAATTGCTTGACATAATATTTTAACTATCAAGCGTCTTATTGAAAATTTACAAGATATCAAATCTTTGACATTTTGACAAAACATCTTAAGTCAAATTTAAAAAAATGTTGTTAATCATAAGAGTTTTCTTCAAAAATCATTATTGTTTTCGTTTTTATAATTTTGTATTATAAACGAAATTTTTCATTAATTTCGGTTTATTTTATTATTTAATAAAAATGATTTTTTCACCGAGCTTTTTTTTAAACCTTTTTGCTATCTTGTCTCGACTTAAGATGTTTTGTCATAATACCACAGAAATATTGCAACTATTAAAGATGTTAATATATAAGTACATATCTGTGGCATTTTGACAAAACATCTCAAGTCGAGATACCAAAAAAGTTTTCAAAAAAACTCGGTGAAAAAATTAATTTTATCAAATAATAGAATAAACCAAAAATAAAGAAAATATTTGTTTTTTTGTTTGAAATTTGTCAAAATGCCACAGATATATATATATATATATATATATATGTAGATATATATATATATACGTACATATGCAAATTATTTCGTGTAAAATCAGACGACATAAGTCCGGCGATATTAATGTGCCAAGACAATGCGAATTTTTAATTTTTAAGTAATCTTTTGTGAATAAAATTCCGCCTAATGAATCTTTTTCCAAACTGTCCTTCCATGAATGGTTGATATATTTCGTTAATCAATGCAAAATGTGGAAATAGAACAAACATAAGTGACAATGTAAAGAAGTTTTAACCGAGCTAAAAAATCTGGAATTTTAAAGCAAAAATCTTCAAATCTGCATTTTAATAATTTTGGGAATAAAATCTGCACAATGCAGATAAATCTGCACTTCTGGCATCGCTGCTGAGAAGTACAATTCCTATAAAAGTTGAAGAAATAATAAAAAGAAAGATTGTTATGATTTCGTATTCTTACAAAAAGTGTAGACTACTTTTACTAAAATGTACTAGCGATTCTCTGGTTCCAATGTCTACATATGTTCCCAAAGGAACTACCTAGTCAGTAGTGCCAACGTCAGTAGTAGATTTCCAATGACACGCACATGTTAAATGCCTATCAGTACATATTCACTAGTGACATTTCCTGCAGGGGAGTAATTAAGCTTATATTTTTGTTAAATTTGTTCAACACAATTTAATAACTCAGTTTACAAAAGAAAAAACGACAAAGGTGTGTTAACGCAAAGAATTATATTAATTTACCGGGTATGTTCTAGAAATCAGAATGAAGTGGAATTGAAATGGAACGATAATTTAAATTCAATTACATATTTACAAAATCCAAAAATATAGATATGTAATTAAAGAATGAAGTACATAAAATTGAATATTGTATATTGTAACTAGGGATGCCAATCCCGAAATCCCGATCCCGAAAATCCCGGGATTTTCGGGATTCAGCAAATCCCGAATCCCGGGATTTAAATTTTGTAATCCCGGGATTTTCGGGATTTAGTTAATCCCGAAATTGTTAACAAAATTTTCTTGCTTTACCTTTTATTATAAAAAGAAATTCATCTTTACATTCCCCCTTGAGAGCATAGGGAACAAAATACTGATCTTTAATATTTACTTGATTATTTCTGTTAATACTGTCATTAAAAACGAAACAAAAAAGTTAAACTTTGTTTGTTTTAAGCATGTCCAACAATTATAAAGAAATTTTAACGAGTAGTGAAGAAAATAATTAAAGAAGAAAATGAATAAAGGAAAAAAATGTCTTTTCAAATGAACAAAACATTCCAATGGTGCACCAAATTCTACATTAAAACTTTACTCTTCACAGGGCTAGAAATATAAAAGTGTTGCACGAGAGTAGGCATAGGAACTACGGCAAGTTATGGAGCGATTATACATAATTAAACACTACACAATTCCTACCACTTTATGTTGGGTATAAAAATGTTTTTTTTTTAATTAGATTTTTGTGGTTAACTAAATAAATTGATTTTGATAATTAATTTCGAATTAATTAATTACTTAATAAAAATTTGAATAGAATCTTACAAATAAATCAATTAAATACAAGTTTGCTCTATTCAATTACAATATATATAATATTGTTTTAAATTAATTTGGATCAACTGAGGTAATTGAATAAAATATAAATTTTATGGTAATTATTTTTTAGTTGAATCAATTAACAAATTGTTAGAAATCGTACGCTGTTTTTTATTATCATATTTTTAATTAAATCAATCATTAATTAAGAAAAAAATCACAATTTTTAATGTAAGTAATAAATATAACATTATCTTTAACTTTAAAATAACAAATTAATATAAAACTTTTGCTTGTTAACCGCTTTTAATGACTTTTTTTTTTAATAAATATCTATAAAAAGCATTTATCTTCTAATTTTCAAAAACCCCGAATCCCGTAAAATCCCGGGATCCCGAAAAATTTTTTGAAATCCCGAATCCCGGGATTTGCGAAAACCAGTCCCGATTGGCATCCCTAATTGTAACCAGTCAGCTACAACTATAGAGGTATGTTATAGATCATTGTCCTGCTGAAATCGCCAAATTAGTGGCATGTTCTCTTAACCAGTTAATGTGTCTTTTATGACGGGAATTGGGCCCATTCCTTGCCCAGAAAAACCCCCCCAGACCATAACATTGCCACCACCAAACTTGACTGTCTTACATGTGTATTTTGGGTAAAGTCTCTTTCCCTTTTGCCGCCTCACAAAGGACCTTCCATCATTTCCCCTTAAATTATATTTAGACCATTGGTGTCCAGCCCATATCACAATTGTGGAAATAATTCACACACATTCTTCACACGCATTCTTACGCTCTTTCATTTAGTCCACGAGAGTACACAATTCAGTCGTCGATTACCAAGCGACGAGTGCACATGCGGCGGATGCTTACATACTTTTTTCATTTTTTTTAAGAATATTTGTCTCTTTATTCACTAATACTAATAAAAAGCAATACAACCACAATTTAAATTTTGGACGTCTCTGATTTAGACTCGTCTGAGAAGATGACAGTGTTCCATTTCTGTCTAGACCAATTAATATG
Organism: Pollenia angustigena; assembly: GCA_930367215.1. Taxonomy (NCBI): domain Eukaryota; kingdom Metazoa; phylum Arthropoda; class Insecta; order Diptera; family Polleniidae; genus Pollenia; species Pollenia angustigena. Next base: position 168,378,282 of record OV884059.1, on the reverse strand, counting down.
CTCTTTAGCAAATTTTAAACGAGCTGAGCGGTTTTTCTCAGATATCAGAGGTTTTTTCACAGGGCGAAAGCATCCGAGACCAGCCTCGCGAGCTCGACGGCTAACTGTTCGTGAGCTAATATTTAATCCGAGAACATTTTTAACCTTTGTCGATGTCATTTGCGGGTCTTTTTTAAACTCCCTTGCCATTACTTTATCCTGTCTTGCAGTAGTCTTGCGTGGTCTTCCTCCTGAATGCAGAGTTTTAACAGTACACGTTTCACAAAATATCTTAATTATCTTCGAAACTGCTGATTTATTCATTGAATATTTATCGCAAATAGTTTTTTGTTTTAATCCGGAATTAAAATCATTTATTATTTTTACTTTAAGGTTTCACTTATCCTTACTTTAGCCATTTTCACTAATTACGTTCTATAAATTTTTGTGTTTAAATTATTTATTAAAGATGAATTTAAATAAATAATTTTAAAGATAACGGTTCATTTTTTTACATTTTGCTTTGTTTTCTCATCAATGCGCTCTGTTTTAGTCATCTTTCGTGCAGAAGTGTAAAAGTTTCCATTGTTTTGCCAATACCCAAATATTGAATTTTTTACTTTCGCTTCATAATTTAAGGTGCTAGCAGACAGGATGTATTTTACATATGTACTGTCACTTTTCTTACACATATGTAATTCCGTATGTATGTCAAAATTTCCATTTTACATACGATTCATAATTTGTTACGGGCCGGTTGACACGCGAGGTTTCCGACTAGCTCTTGTTTTCGTTTATTGTGACTCTCAGGTGGTCCCAACCCTTCTCGCCTGACGCGTACCCGAACACGAAAAAAAAACAAAAATAAACACATCAAAACTGAAACTACAACATGATTCCACAAACACAAGATCCATCACGATGAGACAGATGTTGGTCTCATTATTTGCCCTCCCAACCTAGCCAAAAAAAATTCATCCAAAACCGTTTAATTTTCGACCCCAAAATCCACCTGACCCTACTTCTACTTACCGGTCTACCATTGCCACAACCTTAATGAATTAAGCCATCATTTTTTTCTGTAAATCACTCAATCAATACAATATTTATTCATATTCATAAAATTAATAATATAAACTAACAAATTTTATAATTATATACGTTTTATATTACCAGTAAAATAAATTATAATATTAAATCATATAATAATACTAAACTAATCCTAATTCCTTTTAATTTTCAGCCGTTACTAATTCTTTATCTTTTTTTTTTTTAAATATTAATTCAAATATTATTTTTTTGTATTAATTTGTATATATCTACTTATATTTGAGTTTAGCTCCAAGCACCAAATTATTTGTTTTCTTAATCCGTTTTATATTCATATATAATTCCCTACTCAGAGCTCAAATTATCTATTTAATTTCTTTAAAATATTAACTTTTCCACTAATTCAAAATTTTCTAAACTTAAAGGAGCTCCCTGAAGTTCACTATTTTTACTATTTCCTTTTTAATAATTTCCGCGCCTAATTTGAGCACTAACCTTGGAATTCTTTATGTTATTATACCTTTTTTTTTTAACTCAAACATTTATAAATACACAAATTAACTTATATTTCTTTTTCCTTTTTCCTAGGCTGTTTTCCTGATCGATACACACAAAACACTCACAAAGGACACAATATTTATCCACAATAACACCTCTACTCTAAATTAAATGTATTCTTATTAACTTTTTTTTATATATATAAGCTTATAAACTACACTAATTTTCTTTCATTATTTAATGCAATATTTAAATTTTTACTTAAATGTTCTTTTTTTATGGTTTTCTTAAATTTTTTTCCAACTATTTTTTTTTTGTATTTTAATTCAATATTCACTTTTTTAATATATTTCAATATTTTATAAATTCTTACGGTTCTTTCTTCCCTAATATATATTTTTTTTTTATATTCTTTTCCCCTTTTTTTATGTTCCTTCAAACAACAAGTTTCATTTAACTTCCTGTGTATCACAACTTTTAAGGCAATATTTTCTCTCTTCTTTAATTTAAAAATATGTATAAATAAAAATTGATAATTTTACATACAATTGCACTTGCTACTTTTTCTTTATGCCTGGACGTTACAAATGGTTCGTATTTTTGTAATCATATGGCCTTTCCTTAATCCCTTCACTCACTGCCACAAAAACTCGCTTGGATATACGTTTATACAAACAATAAAATAAAACTGGTTACCTGGCTATATCTCCTGTGATGTTTGGGGGAAACTCATCCGACATACCACGTACGTCAATATCCGTGAAACTAGAGAATAGCCAGCTATAGCAAAAAGGACGTAATAATATTTTATTATTACACTACTCTATAAACTTCATTTTAACACTTTTTTATTCACCAAGCTTTTTCTTTTATTTCTATAGGCCTCTTCATAATTAAAATTTCCAGATTTATTAACACTCATTTACCAAATTTGTTAAAAAAAAAATTTGATTTTTAAACCTTAAATAAATCTGCAATTTCACTTACGACTTTACCTTTATAGTAATAAATTCAAAACTTAATAAATTTCAAACTTGTTATCACTAACTAATTATTAAACACAGGCACTAACTTACGTTTTGTTATTTTGTGTTCAGAAAATTCTTATTTTAAATCCTTAATTTACAATCCTGGATTTGTTCCCCTTTTGCCTTTATTGTTGCAGCTATATTGATTCTATACCGCACAAAAATAAATAAATCTTCACTTTCAGGCACTTTAAATAACTTTTACTTTTTACTAGACTGTCTGTCTCACTGCACAATTAGTTTACTAATAAAATTAGCTCTCTTATTTTGTTTATTTAAATACCCTACTCGTCTTTAGCCCTTTGACGATATTTTCCAAAATTCTCATTTAAACTTCCAAAATAAACCTACAAAAATCTGCACCTAATTTTTCTCTTGGCGCCTCTCCTATTACTACAAAAATACTAAATCTACATATTATATACTTTCGTATTCGCGCCTCCGTGTATTTATTTAAAATGTTTATAAAAAAAAAATCTCTTGGCGCCTTTTACTCTGTAAAACAAAATTATATAACCCAAACAAAACCAATTACATAACTTTTTCCGCGCTTATAAAAATTTCTTTATTTTTTATTTAAATATTTAACACAAGACTTGAATATTTACATCTCTTTAAAATATCGCGGCTTTTATAACTTAAATATTTATTTATCTACCTATAGACCCAAAACATCATAAAATCTATACCTCAACCAGTTTGCTTACCAGGCGTTCATAAAATTTCACAAGTAAATACCATTCATTCATAAATTTGAATAAATTATATTTTGAATATTATTTTTTTACTTTTCAATGGAAAATACAGCCCTGCAAAAATTTTACTATCCCCCGCTCTGAATTATTTTACTATTGAGCCAACGTTGCCACTCAATGTAGTTTTTGCGGTTGATTTTGCAACATACGTTTTTACACTACATATGGATTACAGCCACACACACAATCATATGTTTATTCATTATTGGTCGCCATTAACACAAAACACACGTGAGTATGAATTTATAATTAATTTTAAATTTTTCCCTATATTTTCAGGTTCTTGGGACACTTAATATACATTAATGGATACTGGACATTAGGCTGCATGTAAGTATAGACGTATCGTTCCCTTACCCATACTTGAACACACAAGCTAATCTTTCATTTTTTCTCCTTTTTTTCAGCCTACATCTAACATACAAACAAACAAAAACTCAATCAAGCCCACATGAACTCAACCAAAAACTAACTAACATCTACTCACTAACAAAACAAAAAAAAACAAATAAAAATACTAACCAAACTAAAACAAAATAATAACAAAATATACATATGTTCACACCGAGACTCGGGCAGGAGGTGGTGTCTCCGCTGGCCGCAAGCCCCTCTCCACAAAAACCACTGGGACCAGGGCAGGAGTGGTGGCTCCATACTAATCGGGCCCTCCCCATTTAAATTTAACAAATATGAGGGATATGAGGTCCGATACACGTCCGCCTCCTCCCGAAAGTCGTTTCCCTAAGGCCCGTCCACGAAAAAATATTTTTTTTTCTCCACCGGCCGTAGCGTCCCCGAAAAACAAATAATCACTACAACTACTTATTTACCTGCCCCTAAAAACCATAAGCACAAACAAAACTAATATTTTTCTTTTTTTTTTCCCAGCTCGCCCACCAGTACCAACAAAGCCTCATACATGGGTGTTCATACAACAAAACCTTTGTCCCTATTTAATGTCGGCTCGAATTAGCAGTGTAAACTCCCTAATAAAAGCGAGTCATATTTTAAACTGAAAAACTCCAATACCTGTTTTGCAACCCATTGTCCATGGCGGACTATATACCCTATATATATGTATAATCAAAAGTTAGTATACCCATAAGTCGGTAAATAATGACTAATCTGGGGTATGGTAATGAGCCATGGCCGCTAGAATACAATTGCCGTATTAGGGTAGTAGCGTATGACGTAGATACGTTGTACAGTTCAAGGTGTAATATTTAATACAAGTCACCCAATAATTGTACAAACGTAAAAGTTCACCTACGTCATACGTTTACATTTAAATAATTGCATTTCCTACTACGGTCGTGGAAATTAACAAAATTTTTTCTTTTCTCCAAATTCCCCTTCCAAATTTGTTTGAATTAAATTTGGATATATTATCCTTAAAGGAAAACAGGCTACGTTAACGATGGAATAGTAGGTGAGTAGAGCTGGTTTTTAGAATTTTACGGTGTTAGGTTCCTACAACAAATCAGTGGTGAACATAGCCCGAAGGCAAACAAAAATCGATTTATGACATTTGTCACTTGCTGGATTTCACCCGCAACAAAACTCCGGTGCTGCTGGTTGTTGGCCAGAAGGAACGGTGTGCGGTTAAATATTCGCACCACAGAAGCCCAACGTGGGGAACTCTCACGCCCCTGAAATTAAGAGTCTCATGCTCTACTTGAATTAGCCGGGCAATAAACATACCATGTGAGTAAAATATATGTTTTACTTCATAGCCACCAAAATGTAATAACTTATCCTTCCCTAGGAAACCTCGCAGTTACCTACAATCGCAACTGCTTCAACTCTATCCCCGTTGATGATGACTAGACAATAGCTCTCTTCCTAAATTTTTAATCTTGTAAAAAAAAATTTAGTAGAGGCAACCCAATTTGAATTTATAAATTTCGTGTTACTGGTTTTTACCCAGTAGTGCACCATTGTGTGCTTGTATGTATATATATATTAACTCGAACGCCCACAAAACCTTTATTTTTGTTTTGAGGCAACCAAAAAAAAACTTATAAATGAAAATCTACGTTTCCAAAAACTGCGTCTTCATGATAGGGTCACGCCTCTATTGAATTCCTTCTTTACAGGAATCATTGTCTAGTTGTCATCACACATCTCTACAAATCTTTTTGACAAAGCTTTGAGAGATGTTTCAGGATGCTTCCCCAGTTCCACAGTTGGTCACCAATTACGGGAAGTATACTTTGTGATTCATTCATTTAAAGAATATGTACTTTGTGATATCTTTTTTTCTTCTTTTTAGATTCGTCAAAACACAAGAGATCACATCGATTGCACAACATTGAAAATAATTCCAATATTGCACTTTCCCTAAAATCATCGTGTATAAAAACAAAAATAAAAATGTAAAAAAAAACTGGACATCACAACATACATTTCTCTGGTCAAGGAAAATTATTACTATAATTGCACTGGCCATGGTATGTAAAACAAAACAAATTTTGCTAATTCTAAGTATAAATACCCACTAAAGAGTTTGACAAATAGAGCTTATTCATATATATTGCACATTTTACCCTATTTTGGCCGATGCCATTATACCTTAATATCTTTTACGTGATAAATTCCTGCCGACTTGCCCTGTAATGTCTCCAGCTCATACATGTTGTTCCCTACAGGCCGAACCACCCTACACTTTAAAAATTTTCTGCAAAATTTTGCATTGCGGTTTTTTGCAAAGTCACTTAACGTGTTATTTCGGCGATAAACTTCTTGGCCTGGAGCAAAAGTTATTTTACGAGCTCGGTTATTGTACCTTTCGGCACTTTTCTCGTAGGCTTTCCTCATGTTATCTTTTATTTGTTGCCTTATTATCTCAAGTTTATCATTTCGATCCAAATTTGTTATTTGATGATCGGTAAGTGACTGTAGTTTTTTGCTTAATTTGTAATCACTTCCGCTGGAATACATATGGTATCCGAATAGGGCGAAAAATGGTGTAAAGCCTGTAGCTGAGTGAACTGCTGTCCGTAAGGCGCATTCTATCTCGGATAGGTATAGGTCCCAATCTCGGTGGTCTTTTAGGTAAGTTCTGATTGCTGACAAGACTGACTGGTTTACCCTTTCACTTGCGTTACTTTGTGGGGAGTACACGGCTGTTTTGATATGACTTATTTTATAAGTTTTTATCAGGTTTTCAAAGTTTTTGGATATAAATTGTGCCCCATTGTCGCTATGAATTATTTCTGGCACGCCAAACTTATAGAAAATTTCTTGAACAAGAAAATCAATTACATTTTGTGTTGATGCCTCTTTCATTGCTTTTAGAAAGGTGAATTTTGTAAAGTGGTCAACTACTACAAAAATATAACAATTTCCACTTTTAGATCTGGGGTATTTACCCATAAAGTCAATATAAAGCTTTTGAAAGGGCCTTTCTGTCACAACTTGATTGCCTATTTCGGGTCTTAGGTTTTGATTGGTAGGTTTGGTTTCCTTACATATTTGACAATTTCTTATAAACGTTTTAACCTGAAATGCCATCTTGGGCCAATAAAAGTGCCTTTTCAACCTTTCAAGAGTTTTGGCTATTCCACCATGTGCTGTTGTTAGGGTTGCGTGTGCTTTTTCTATAAGCGGTTGTGTTATATTTGGTGGTATCCACAGTTTCCACTTGCGTTCTTCATCTTCTTCTTCTCGTTCAAACGACATTTTTTTGAAAACCATCCCGTGGTCTACTTTAAGGTCTGGTAGTTGTTGTTCATTGCTTTGTATTGCTTTTATTAGCTCCAGGTATTCATCACTTTGAAATTCGGTTGTTTCAAAATCAAAAAGATCTTCTAGATTTATTTCTTCTACGCTTTCTTCTGGTAGCCGTGATAACATATCAGCTACAGTATTTTCAGATCCTTTTCGATGCATGATTTCGAAATCAAAAGCCTGAAGTTGCAATGACCAACGAGCTAATCTACCTGTTAAGTCTTTTAAGGACATAAGCCATTTGAGGCTGGCGTGGTCTGTGACAATCGTGAACGGCATCATCTCTACGTATGGGCGGAATTTTTTTACAGCCATTACTGCTGCTAGGCATTCTTTCTCCGTCACGCTGTAATTTCTCTGACAGGGATTTAACTTTTGCGAGTAAAACGCAATTGGATGCTCTTCATTATTATTGTTTAATTGGTACAAAACTGCACCTATACCATAATCACATGCATCACACTGTATGTAAAATCTTTTTGAAAAATCAGCATGCCTCAAAACTGGAGCTGATGTTAAAGCTTTTTTCAGATTTTCAAAGGCAGATATAGATTCAGGTGTCATTACAAACTTGCTGGATTTCTTTAAGGTATCAGTTAAAGGCGCAGATATCGTAGAAAAATCCTTGATAAACCTGCGATACCAGCCAGCTGTTCCTAAAAAACTTCGGACTTCCCTTGGAGTCTTTGGTATTCTTATTTCTCTTATGGCCTTAATTTTTTCAGGGTCAGTCTTCAACATTCCACCTCCAATAATAAATCCTAGATATTTTAGTTGTTTAAAACAAAATTGGGATTTTTTTAAGCCAATTGTTAAATTAGCATTTTTAAGACACTGAGCTACATCTTTTAATAAATCAAGGTGTTTTTCAAAACTATCTGAGATAACAAGCAGATCGTCTAGGTAAATAAAAACGTTTTCCTTAAGCCTTTGTGGAATAACTTTGTCCATTAGCCTACAAAGTCTTTGAGCCGCATTGCATAGGCCGAAGGGCATTACGCGAAATTGGTAGAGCGGACGGCCTGCTACAGTGAACGCGGTATAAGGTTTACTTTCTTCGTCTAATTCTATCTGCCAAAACGCGAATTTTAAATCTACACTGCTAATATAGTAGGTTTCGTCTATTCTACTTTATATCCCGTCGATATTCTGCAGTGGATAGGCATCTTTAATTGTAACTTTATTTAGCTTTCTGGCATCTAAGCAAAACCTATTTTTACCCGGTTTCCTAACGACCGTTGTCCTATTACTCCACGGACTTTCACTTTCTTCAATAACGTTAAGTTCTAGCATGGTATCAATTTCTTTATAAACTATTTCTTGCACCGCCGGTGAAATGGGATAATATCTATCCTTCACCGGTTCTGCTCCCTCTACTAGTTTTATAGAGTGCTTTTCCACTGACGTGCATCCTAAACCTTGTTCCTCAAAAGATGGAAACATTTTTACAACTTTTTCTAATTCTAATTTTTGTACCTCAGTTAATTCATGGGGATCTGATTTATGGTTTTCAGATTTATATTCCTCAGTAATCTTTTCCATATTCAATTCCGAAACTCCTACTATTTCTGGCGCAAGTTTAAAAATTCTCCAAAAATCTACGCCAAGATAGGCAGGCTGCTCTAGATCAGGGCATAAGTAGAACGTCATCTTATTAGTTTTATTATCATATTCTACTTCAGTTGTTATTTTACCTAACAGTCTTTGCTCCTGTCCACTAGCAGTAGTAATAATAGAAAATATCGGTGATATAACTATGTCTAAACTTTCTACTATTTCCCTGCATCCTTTTCCCAGAATACTTACAGAAGCACCAGTATCAAGTAGACCTTTTATTCTGACATTTCCCATAGCAAACTCAGCATATGGCCTGGGATCATCTGATTTACTATCTGCTGTTTTTATTGCTTCAATCGCAAGTTTTCTGTTTCTTTTTTTCTCTTTAAATTTTTGTCTTAATTTTTTTATTCTTCGTTTTATTGCTGGCCTTCTACAATAAATTTCTGAATTGAATATTCGGTTTTTTACTATTTCGTAATTTCTCTGCCTTTCTTCTAATGTATATAAATGTTTTTGTTGTGGTATAAATTTGTTGAAATTTTTTGTTTCTTTTGTAATATTAATGATTTGTTTAATTTTTGCAGGTTCTATTGCGGGTTTTGCGTTGAACGATGGTTCCCCGCCTTCCCCTCGTTCCTGGAAAAATTTCTACTCCTGCAGTTCTCGCAGTTTGGGGCTATGGTATCAGGCTTGCCACATCTATAACAAAAAATCGACCTCTGATCGGCTGGACAATCCATAAACATGTGCCCGTTTTGTCGGCAGTTCCAGCAGACAAGGGATGTATTCGGTGCCGGATTGCTTAAGCTCCGTAAGTTTACTGCCGCTACCTCTTCACAATCAACTTCCACAATGTTTTGGATTTCTTGTGGTTCCTTATAAACCTCATTGACATGCCTCACATAACGATTTGCCACCGGCTGTGGTCTTACCTCTTTTCTCAGAAAAGTTTTTTCTGCATCTAGGCAACACATTCTTAGTTCCTCTACAGATGCTACAGTCATTGGGTATACTATTTTTCCTACCGCCTCTCTTATGTTCTTTTTTAACATTTTTATCATTTCAGCTTCTGGCATTGAAATGGTCAGGCGTGACCTAAACTGTGTCATAGCAAAGAAGAAATCATCTATTGATTCACCTGGCAGCTGTTTCCGTTCGACCATGTCTCTCATCAACTCAAAACTGGATCGCGTAGCTTGATACTGCTTCAGCAATGCAGACTTTAAAGTGGACCATTCAGACACATAGTTGGTCTGAATAAACAACCAATACCACTTTTCTGCAGCTCCCTTCACTAAAAGATGGAAGTTATCCAGTACTTCTTTCCATGCCACACCATATTGACTTTGGAGACGTTCTAGTCGAAACACAAAGTCTTCGACAGCCAGCTTATTATTGTCGCCATTAAATTCAAGTCCCCACTTATCAATGCGAGGACGGTTATAGCTTCGGTGTTCATCACTACACACGGACGAAGCTCTCGAGGAGTGAGACGATTGTTGTTGTTGCATGCCAGAGATATCCATTGGCTGTTGTGCTTCGTTCGAACTTCTGGATGCGTTTGGTAAGTTCGCCATCAATTTATAATTTTCTTTTTGCGTTTGCTGCACCACAATGCTGAGCCTACTAATAGTCGATGTCAGTTGGGCCATAGTATTTTTGATATCTGCTACTTGTACATTAATGCTCTGATCAACTAACTGTTTTAACGACTCTTCTATTCTATCTAAACTGACGGGTTGATTAGGCTGTCTACTAGAACCCTGTGCTAACAAATCGGACAAAACGTTAACACCCTGTGGCACCCCAGGTGTTCTAGAAATAATTGTTTTCGACAAATCCCTAATTTGGTCACTATTCTGGTTTCCCTCTGCCATATCTTTAGCTATATTAGTTTTTGGAGTATTGGGTTTAGAAACTTTTTCTAACACGTGAGGTGAAGATCGATTAAGGTCAAACTGCACCTGTCTTATTCTTTTCCGCGATCTTGTTTCAGGCGGACTATTATTCATACCCTATTACCCTACTAAATAGCAAGTACCTCGAAAAAAAAAATTTTCTCGATGATTTTATTTTTGAGCCTATTGATCAAAAAAAAAAATCCACAACTTTAGTGATAAAACAAAACAAAGGGTTTACCGTAACAAAAAAAAATTTTCAAATAAAAAATAATGAAATTTGGATTAATATTAAGAAAAAATATTCATGTATGTAATAAAAAAAAACAAATTTTAAGCTAATAAAAAAAAATGAAATATAGAAAAAATATAAAAAAAAATAATTCATGCATGCATATAATAATAAAAAAAATTCAAGCAAAAAAAAAAAAATTGAAATCTAATAAAATAATAAAAAAAATAATAGATGTAGATAAAAAGAAATAATAAAATATAATAAAATAAATTGATAAAACAATAATAAATAATCCAATATACATAAATGAATAAATAAAGTAAAATAATGAAAATTAAAAAAAAATTTAAATACGTTTTGAATAATAAAAAATTTTTTTTTTTTTTTTTTCTTTTTACAGGTTGGCAATGGTAGACGGATTCGTATGTCAAGGCGGTAAATAATTTTACTGACGGATTATTGTTGTTTGTGGAAAAACGTAAACTAAGTATATATAAGATCCTTTACAGTATGATCAATCGTACTTTCCCCTGTAGTGGTTACAAAACGAGCTACGATTGACATCAAATAACATTCAATACATCTAACCTCGTTTCCTAACAGATCACGAGAGGTTATTGAATGATACCCGTTGCTATACTGGCATTGATCCTGCATTAAAAATTATACTTTTATACAAAAAAAATTGAAAGTGACCCGAAACTAAACACCCTACAATTAGGAATTCTAATGCTTCACTAAGCTAAGGCAGTTCAATCCCGTAAGTCTTAATATTCTGCAATATCCAATTTTTAATCTGTCGAATTCTATTAATATACAACACTCTAATTTCTTATTCCCTTAGGTGGCTACATCAATAAAAATCTGCAATCTAAAAACTGGAAGTTTGAAGCTACTAAAGGTGTGTTATTTCCCTCTATATGTATCGATGTTCTTACATATCAATTGTCACAATAGCTCAGTATACTTGATCCAATTGTTGAAAAAAGTATTCTGAGTTATTTTATTTGGTTGGGCGCCATTTCTGTTACGGGCCGGTTGACACGCGAGGTTTCCGACTAGCTCTTGTTTTCGTTTATTGTGACTCTCAGGTGGTCCCAACCCTTCTCGCCTGACGCGTACCCGAACACGAAAAAAAAACAAAAATAAACACATCAAAACTGAAACAACAACATGATTCCACAAACACAAGATCCATCACGATGAGACAGATGTTGGTCTCATTATTTGCCCTCCCAACCTAGCCAAAAAAAATTCATCCAAAACCGTTTAATTTTCGACCCCAAAATCCACCTGACCCTACTTCTACTTACCGGTCTACCATTGCCACAACCTTAATGAATTAAGCCATCATTTTTTTCTGTAAATCACTCAATCAATACAATATTTATTCATATTCATAAAATTAATAATATAAACTAACAAATTTTATAATTATATACGTTTTATATTACCAGTAAAATAAATTATAATATTAAATCATATAATAATACTAAACTAATCCTAATTCCTTTTAATTTTCAGCCGTTACTAATTCTTTATCTTTTTTTTTTTTAAATATTAATTCAAATATTATTTTTTTGTATTAATTTGTATATATCTACTTATATTTGAGTTTAGCTCCAAGCACCAAATTATTTGTTTTCTTAATCCGTTTTATATTCATATATAATTCCCTACTCAGAGCTCAAATTATCTATTTAATTTCTTTAAAATATTAACTTTTCCACTAATTCAAAATTTTCTAAACTTAAAGGAGCTCCCTGAAGTTCACTATTTTTACTATTTCCTTTTTAATAATTTCCGCGCCTAATTTGAGCACTAACCTTGGAATTCTTTATGTTATTATACCTTTTTTTTAACTCAAACATTTATAAATACACAAATTAACTTATATTTCTTTTTCCTTTTTCCTAGGCTGTTTTCCTGATCGATACACACAAAACACTCACAAAGGACACAATATTTATCCGCAATAACACCTCTACTCTAAATTAAATGTATTCTTATTAACTTTTTTTTATATATATAAGCTTATAAACTACACTAATTTTCTTTCATTATTTAATGCAATATTTAAATTTTTACTTAAATGTTCTTTTTTTATGGTTTTCTTAAATTTTTTTCCAACTATTTTTTTTTGTATTTTAATTCAATATTCACTTTTTTAATATATTTCAATATTTTATAAATTCTTACGGTTCTTTCTTCCCTAATATATATTTTTTTTTTATATTCTTTTCCCCTTTTTTTTATGTTCCTTCAAACAACAAATTTCATTTAACTTCCTGTGTATCACAACTTTTAAGGCAATATTTTCTCTCTTCTTTAATTTAAAAATATGTATAAATAAAAATTGATAATTTTACATACAATTGCACTTGCTACTTTTTCTTTATGCCTGGACGTTACAAATGGTTCGTATTTTTGTAATCATATGGCCTTTCCTTAATCCCTTCACTCACTGCCACAAAAACTCGCTTGGATATACGTTTATACAAACAATAAAATAAAACTGGTTACCTGGCTATATCTCCTGTGATGTTTGGGGGAAACTCATCCGACATACCACGTACGTCAATATCCGTGAAACTAGAGAATAGCCAGCTATAGCAAAAAGGACGTAATAATATTTTATTATTACACTACTCTATAAACTTCATTTTAACACTTTTTTATTCACCAAGCTTTTTCTTTTATTTCTATAGGCCTCTTCATAATTAAAATTTCCAGATTTATTAACACTCATTTACCAAATTTGTTAAAAAAAAAATTTGATTTTTAAACCTTAAATAAATCTGCAATTTCACTTACGACTTTACCTTTATAGTAATAAATTCAAAACTTAATAAATTTCAAACTTGTTATCACTAACTAATTATTAAACACAGGCACTAACTTACGTTTTGTTATTTTGTGTTCAGAAAATTCTTATTTTAAATCCTTAATTTACAATCCTGGATTTGTTCCCCTTTTGCCTTTATTGTTGCAGCTATATTGATTCTATACCGCACAAAAATAAATAAATCTTCACTTTCAGGCACTTTAAATAACTTTTACTTTTTACTAGACTGTCTGTCTCACTGCACAATTAGTTTACTAATAAAATTAGCTCTCTTATTTTGTTTATTTAAATACCCTACTCGTCTTTAGCCCTTTGACGATATTTTCCAAAATTCTCATTTAAACTTCCAAAATAAACCTACAAAAATCTGCACCTAATTTTTCTCTTGGCGCCTCTCCTATTACTACAAAAATACTAAATCTACATATTATATACTTTCGTATTCGCGCCTCCGTGTATTTATTTAAAATGTTTATAAAAAAAAAATCTCTTGGCGCCTTTTACTCTGTAAAACAAAATTATATAACCCAAACAAAACCAATTACATAACTTTTTCCGCGCTTATAAAAATTTCTTTATTTTTTATTTAAATATTTAACACAAGACTTGAATATTTACATCTCTTTAAAATATCGCGGCTTTTATAACTTAAATATTTATTTATCTACCTATAGACCCAAAACATCATAAAATCTATACCTCAACCAGTTTGCTTACCAGGCGTTCATAAAATTTCACAAGTAAATACCATTCATTCATAAATTTGAATAAATTATATTTTGAATATTATTTTTTTACTTTTCAATGGAAAATACAGCCCTGCAAAAATTTTACTATCCCCCGCTCTGAATTATTTTACTATTGAGCCAACGTTGCCACTCAATGTAGTTTTTGCGGTTGATTTTGCAACATACGTTTTTACACTACATATGGATTACAGCCACACACACAATCATATGTTTATTCATTATTGGTCGCCATTAACACAAAACACACGTGAGTATGAATTTATAATTAATTTTAAATTTTTCCCTATATTTTCAGGTTCTTGGGACACTTAATATACATTAATGGATACTGGACATTAGGCTGCATGTAAGTATAGACGTATCGTTCCCTTACCCATACTTGAACACACAAGCTAATCTTTCATTTTTTCTCCTTTTTTTCAGCCTACATCTAACATACAAACAAACAAAAACTCAATCAAGCCCACATGAACTCAACCAAAAACTAACTAACATCTACTCACTAACAAAACAAAAAAAAAACAAATAAAAATACTAACCAAACTAAAACAAAATAATAACAAAATATACATATGTTCACACCGAGACTCGGGCAGGAGGTGGTGTCTCCGCTGGCCGCAAGCCCCTCTCCACAAAAACCACTGGGACCAGGGCAGGAGTGGTGGCTCCATACTAATCGGGCCCTCCCCATTTAAATTTAACAAATATGAGGGATATGAGGTCCGATACACGTCCGCCTCCTCCCGAAAGTCGTTTCCCTAAGGCCCGTCCACGAAAAAATATTTTTTTTTCTCCACCGGCCGTAGCGTCACCGAAAAACAAATAATCACTACAACTACTTATTTACCTGCCCCTAAAAACCATAAGCACAAACAAAACTAATATTTTTCTTTTTTTTTCCCAGCTCGCCCACCAGTACCAACAAAGCCTCATACATGGGTGTTTATACAACAAAACCTTTGTCCCTATTTAATGTCGGCTCGAATTAGCAGTGTAAACTCCCTAATAAAAGCGAGTCATATTTTAAACTGAAAAACTCCAATACCTGTTTTGCAACCCATTGTCCATGGCGGACTATATACCCTATATATATGTATAATCAAAAGTTAGTATACCCATAAGTCGGTAAATAATGACTAATCTGGGGTATGGTAATGAGCCATGGCCGCTAGAATACAATTGCCGTATTAGGGTAGTAGCGTATGACGTAGATACGTTGTACAGTTCAAGGTGTAATATTTAATACAAGTCACCCAATAATTGTACAAACGTAAAAGTTCACCTACGTCATACTTTTACATTTAAATAATTGCATTTCCTACTACGGTCGTGGAAATTAACAAAATTTTTTCTTTTCTCCAAATTCCCCTTCCAAATTTGTTTGAATTAAATTTGGATATATTATCCTTAAAGGAAAACAGGCTACGTTAACGATGGAATAGTAGGTGAGTAGAGCTGGTTTTTAGAATTTTACGGTGTTAGGTTCCTACAACAAATCAGTGGTGAACATAGCCCGAAGGCAAACAAAAATCGATTTATGACATTTGTCACTTGCTGGATTTCACCCGCAACAAATTTTTGCTATCACACCTGCATATGTTTTTGCTTATGACAAAACCTATAAATGTAAACAATAGCTGGCTTTTGTTTACGTTTCAAAACAAACCAGCTGTTTTGTTTATGTTTGCCACAGGAAAATAGAGCGTGTTCTAATCGAAAAAGTTACATATGTATTTCCACATGTATTTTACATATGCAAAGTTTCATATGTATCACACGATGTGTACAACTTTTACAGATGGCACCTTTAGATATATGGCATTTTATGTTAATTAATTTTAGTAAATATATCAAAAACAATCTATAAAATAAAATACTGAAACACTTGTTAGTTTTTTTCTAAAAATAATTTAGATTTGAGACCTCCAACAGTAAGGAAGTAAATTTTGAGAAAAGTTTCCATTGTTTTGTCAGGCACTGTTATACTGGTATAGAGTTTAAACATCAAAATTGAGTCAGAAAAATTGATTAAGCTCCAAACGAGCAAAAAGAAGCAAAACGAACACATCTCTAGTTTATTTTATTTTTTGTATGGATGTTTTTGGACGCAAGAAGCAAATGTAATCAGGCAAGTTTATTATTTACGAAATTGTAAGAGTATTTATTGCTTTCTGTATTTAAGAGTGATTCAAATTGGTTGCCAAAATTGTTTGCTATTCAAATTAATTCTGTAGCAAAATAATAATGGCTTAAGTTGACTTAAGTGCTTTTCAAGTATAAAATGTCATCTATATAACTACATTTTACATATATAAAATTGTAACTGATCCATCATCGCACAGCCTAAACGCCTGGAGCTAAACACTTGAAATTTGGACCAGAGATTGGTCACTCCCCAAATCGATCCACTAAGACGGGAATTTTGGAAATTCGAATATTTAGGCGGTAAAAAATGGTAAAAACGGGAAAATTCAGTAATCTTATATCTCCAAAACTAAAAGATATACAAAAAAAATGTAATACCTATCGTTGTTCTTAAGAAAAATAAGCGGACCGGTGTCTGGTACTCTTTTGAAATTCGGCCCTATTAGGGAGTAAACGGTTAAAACCTGAATTTTGGTACATTTGACACCCCATCTACCTTTTAATCCAATAAACATAGAAACAAAATTTATACCACATTCGAAACTTATCAAAAAAATACGAATATACATTTGGTACTTTTTTGAAATTCGAGACTTAAGGGGTGATAATCGTAACTATTTTTGGTACTTTTTTTACAAAACCTTTTTCTCCATTCATTGACATATTTGTACTAAATTATAGCCTCCCACTACAATACTGAAATCTTGGATACTTTAATGGGGGGAAAAACTGGTACCAAAAAAAAAGGAAATACGGATAATTTATTATTATTCTTTAGCTTTTTGGTCCTACAGCTGGTATTTTTTTAATTATCGTTAATATTGGATCTTGAAACATAAAATTCAAGATGCAATGTCCTGAGAGGAAAAGCTGTTTTGTTCTTTAGCTGGTACTTTTTGAATTTCCGTTAGCAATGGACCTATAAACATAAAATTAAACATGCCTTGTCCTGAGTGGATGAGAATCTATAAGAGGTCACTTTTTGGTACTTTTTATTCATTAACTGGAATTTTTTGAATTTCAGTTAGTATTGGACCTAAAAACATAAAATTAAATATGCAATGTCCTGAGTGGATGAGATTCTATAAGAGGGAACTTTTTGGTACTTTTTTGTTCATTAATTGCTACTTTTTCAATTTCGGTTAGTATTGAACCTAGAAACATGAAATAAAACACGCAAGGTCTTGAGTGAATGACAATCTGTTAGAGGAATCTTTTTGGGACTTCTTCTTTATTTAACTTGGTATTATGAACATAAAATTAAACCGGAAGGCCCTGAGTGAATAAGAATCTCTAAAAGCGCTTATTGGTGCTGTTTAGTTCTTAAACTGGTACTTTTTGAATTTTCGTTAGTATTGGGCATAGAAACATAAAATAAAACACGCAAGGTCCTGAATGGATGAGAATCTGTAAGAGGGCTTTTTGGTACTTTTTCGTTCTCTAACTGGTACTTTTTGAATTTCCGTTAATAGTTAACCTAGCATCATAAAATTCAACATGCAAGGTCCTGAGTGGAAGAGAATCTATAAGAGGGAACTTTTTGGTACTTTTTTATTTATTAACTGGTACTTCATGACATTCCGTTAGTATTGGACCTAAAAAAAATTAAACATGCGAGGTCCTGAGTGAATGAGAATCTGTTAGAGGGTTTTTGGTAATATTTTTTCTTTAGCTGGTACCTTTTCAATTTCCGTATTTATTGTATCTAGAAACATAAAATTAAACATGCAAGTTCCTAAGTGAATAAAAATATGTAAGAGGGATTTTTTTCGTACTTTTTCGTTCTCTAACTGGTACTTTTTTAAATAAGCTGGTACTTTTTTAATTTAATATTTATTTTTGTCCATTAAATAAAAGAAAGCAAAAAGGTATCTGGCACTTTTACGAAAATCGGCCGTTTTAGGTACTTAACGGGTAAAACCTGTATTTTGCAACTTTTTGTTCACCAGCTTTTAAACCAATACGCATAGAAATTAAATTTATTAACATTTGTAACTTATCTAAAAAATACAAATGCATATTCGGTACTTTTTCGAAATTCGAACGTTTAAGGGGTGAACATTATACCTATGTTTGTTACTTTTTTCAAAAGGTTTTTTCTCCATCTATTTATCATCGCAGAGCCTAAACGTATAAAGCTAAAAGGTTGACATTTAAACCGAAGGCTGGTCTCTCGCCAAATTGATCCTGCTAACCTCAATCCTCCTAACCTAAGAGAGTTAAACAACATTAACACTTATTGTTGTTCATTATAAAAATTCGTTAACTTCATATCTCATAAACTAAAAGAGATACAAAAAATTTAATACTTATTATTGTTTATAAAAAAAAAAACGAACAGGTGTCTGGTACTTTTTGAGGTACGGCCTTTTTGGGGTGTAAAAGGGCAAACAAATATTGTTTCAAATTCGTAGCTAATCTTAAAAATAAAAAAACAATTTTGGAACTTTTTTGAAATTCAAACGTTTAAGGTGTGAAAATCGTTCCTTATTTTGTTACTTTTTTCACAACATTTTTCTCCATCTATCTACATATAATATAAAATTGAAACGTTACTGTCTAAATGGGGTGAAAAAAGTATCAAAAAGGATAATACGGGAAATTAACTTTCTTTCATTTGCTTTTGTTTTCTTTGAGTGAAAAAATAAGTTAAAATTTAATAAAAATCTAAATACTTGAAAAAAACTCTAAAGCAATTGTGTATATTTAACAAGCAAAAAAATTCTCTTTTTTATATTTTCAACAAATAATTTTAACATTTAAATACTCTAACTTGTTACAAAAACAAAATACACAGTATTTAAAAAAAAGATAGCTAGCATAGGTCTATCTCATGATTCGGTCACCTGTATGAATTCACGTTGTCTAAGGGCTAATGAAATTTTATTCACCTCAACTGTATCCAAAATTTTACTTCCATGAGTACTTTGCTAGCGTTTCACATACACCCATAATGCGACATTTACTGCCTGTTTTTTAAAAAAAATACTTTTTCAATGAAACACAAAGCTTCAACTAAATTCAATTTTTATTAATGTTTTAAAATTTGTCTAATTATATTAATAATAATTATATTAAAATGTTTTTTTAATTTTTATAAATTTATCATTTTCTTAAAAAAATTCTTAAAAACGCGTCGAAGGAGTAAAAATGTATAATACAAAATACACAATTCTAAAAAAAAAAGACAGAGTCATAGCTGAGGTTTTTTTACTCCCGACATCGCCTCCAACATTTTTCGGCATAAAAAAAATTTTCTAATATTTACCAAAATAAAAACTCTTTGAAATTGGCTATGCAATATTTGAAATATCGATTTGAAATTTTTATAGAATTTTCTATATTTAACCATTTGAATGGTACTGCATTAACAAAATGTTTAAAGTCAAAAAAGAACCAGTCTTCTATACATTTAGCATCAATGTATGAGTAGGACTCGGAGCCACAGTTGGATTCGGACTTAAAAATTTCAGCGGTTGGAGTCGGAGTTTTAACTATTTTTTGATGACTCCACAATCATCGTGATAACTCTTGCATTAAACAAACAAACCCGCGAGTATGATTGTTTTGAATTTTGAGGCTTATGATGTTGTTGCGTCAAAAACTGAAGTAATTTTTTGGTTTAGAAAAAAATATATTAAAATAAAAATTAGCCCTGTTCTAAAAATCACTTTAATTCAAATCACACCCGAATATAAAAAAATTAACAAAATCGGTATGTTGTGGTATAATATGTTCGCGTTCATGGTGTTTAAATGGGAACTTTAATTTTCTTCAAGATCGAGTTTGGTTTCTTCAAGTCTTGGCTTAAAAATACTGAACACCTTTGAAATATGTAGTTAGATATTAAATCTTTTCTTAATATATCTCAATTTAATATTATGCACCTTATAATATTCCAATAAAAAACAGATTTTATAAAAAAAACAAGCGTCTTTGATATAAATATTAATTAATATTTTTATTATTTAAATTACTGTTTAAAATTGTTTTTTTATTTGCATTATAACAATATTGATACTTTCGATATAACAATTCCCAAATGAAGACAATAATTGCCATTATATAACCAAAGCAAAGCATCACAAAAACCATTTTTAATTGTTGTAAACCAAACATCCGTTCTGTAGCGATAAGTTCACTGTGTAAACAATCTAAATCGACTTCATCATTTAACCATTTCTGCATAAGGTTAAAGGCTCTATTTACTTCTAAAAGTTTATTTATTTCATCAGTTAAGAAGGAGTGCTTGCTTATATATATGCAATATGCCATGTTGAACACATTAATCGGCAACAACTGAAATATTCCAAATTTCCGATAGTTATAGGCATAATGTTGGGCATATATTAGCGGTAGAATAGCAGCAGTATTCCTGACCTGGTTAAGCGGTAAATTTTCTAAATATTCTATAGGCGACGTTTCAAAAGTAGCGTTCACAACAATTGTATTCAAGCTGTTGAGTATGTTTATGTCTTTTAGAGCATTTAAACCACTTTTAGTAATAATTATGGAATATTTTTGCTCTGCCAACTGCTCAAGACTTTGAGGAATATTGCGTCTTACATCAGTTCTGATTTGATGAAATAATAACGCTTGGTAGGCAGTTCTTAAAATCAAGGCGAAGATTATCCAAGTAGTAGTCAGTATTCGGGTAAAATTACTTTGAGGTTTAAAGAAGCCGGGCATTCCTAAAGATAACTGTAATACTTCAATTGTATCGCGTTCAGCAAGTTGTTTAAATTTTTTTTTCAATAGCTTGTGTCGTAAAATTTTTATAACTCCAACTGCTATCAGAAACATACAAATTATTAAATACCATGTATAAGTTCTAAAAGGATATAGAATAGTTTCTGTTGATGTTAAAAGATAAGCATCGCCCATTGTTACAACAGCAACAGTGCTTTGAATGTAATCTGTTGTTGGTGTAGCAACTTGATTGCGTATAAGGTTCTGAATATATGATCCCATAGTGATATCACCTTCACGATTTTTCAGCTAAAAGAAATATAATAAAACTTTCGGTTATTTTTTGATAATTCTTTTGATTTTTTAATTCCTTTTTTTAATTTTAGAACTTGCTGCCTGTGCTGAAATAAAAAAATTAAGTTCTTTTGGAAATTTATATTGACCGTAGGAACACAATTGCACCGTATGAACGAGCTAGCGTACGACGTAAAAACGTTGCCAAATTTAAACTTATAATATTTTATACACAAGCACACAATAGCTGACGTAAACGTTAGAGCGTATCTACGTCGCACGTTGATCTAATTATATTTCATACGCCAGTTGCGATCGTATTGTCTTAGAAGAATAAAATAAGCAACAATTGGAATATAAAGAAAGTTAGAGAAATATATATCGTCACCTACAATGTAAAAAGCCCAAACTAACAAAAAAAAGAAATGATTTGTTTCAATAATTTCGTGTTTTCCTTATGATTAATAAGAAATAACTATTGGTTTTTTTATAAGTCAGAGCATTTTGCGTTTTAAGCAACGATATATGTTAAAATAACTACTTAGCTTGTACGAGAATATATCATTTGTGTTATAAATATTATTATGCTTTTTCTGGCTAAACGAAGTAATCAAATGTAAGATCAAGGGATTTAATGTTTTCATCATTCGGTGCATAACATCTTCGTTCATGGCAATTCGACTGCATTTTCTGGAGTGTCTGAGGCGATATGTTTTTAGTCTTTGCTACGAATTTCCTGAGCAACTTCGGATAGTAATAGGCCATTACATTACATTACATTACATTACATTACATTACAACGAAATCTAGTAGATTTCATTTGAAATCTTCCACAAAATCTAGTGCGTTTACATTATACTATTTTGACATAAGCGAGATACAAAAAAAAGCAAGCAAAAACACAAACAAAACATGTACACAATGAAAATTACTACAACAACAATACTATTGCGAAATTTTTTTCTTTGCTCATTCCTCTGTCAGTGTAAAATAAACACTAAAGAACATTAAAATAAAATGTATGTTACCATAACAACTACTATTTTTTTTTTTTTTTTCATTAAGGGTCTTCATGATATTGCTTAAAATTACCATTTGTGCAAATGGGTAAACTTGCGAGACTCGTTTCATGAAGATCCCTTTTAATTTTTGTGTATTTTTAAACAATTAATGTCATTTCAATCAGAAACGTCAATAAAAATCATATTAAAAAAAAATAATTAAAAATATAATAAAAAACTTGAAATTTGTAAATTATAAATGAAATTTGTTTTTAAACATGCATAAAGAAAGCCAAAAGACTAATATGCTTATATTATTACAAGAATTTATTGTTTGTGATTTATTTACACTTGAAGTTTTCATTGAAAACAGCGGTAAGCATTAAAAAAATTTGTCTGTATAAATGCACAATTGAACAGCGCAAGTTTACGAGTCAAAATTGTTGGGCAAATTTAAGCAGTTTGTGTAAATGAATTCTCATACAATTTTTGACAGTTCATTTACGAGGGTGTAAGAATGCACAGTTTGCACAGTTTACGAGACTTATAAACGATATCATGAGGACCCTTGTTATTTATTTATTGAATCATGAACTAACAATAATTAATCAAATCGTATCCTAATACTTTATTTTATGACCTGCCCACTACAATTGTTATGTTTTATAAGGAAGAACAGAACACTATCTATTCTTGAAAATAGTTATGAGCGGTAGAAAATCTTTTATAGACCAATTAATAATCACAACCATTAACTATTAACCATCGATTTTTCAGTTATTACTTTTGCATATTTGCTTTAAGTTTGCTTCCCCCGTATTTCAATGTGATCCTTAATCTTATATCGAACAAAAATATTAGAGTTCCTTGCGAAATTTTTAAGAATTTATGTGCTGTACAAAAATGTACATATCGCTCTGGTTCCTCTAAAAGGGGTTTACTCAAAATTTATAAATTTTTAGTAGAGGCAAAAAACTGTTTTATTTTAATATGTACTTTTATACCACAAAGGCGGATGCAATTGTATATTTTTGACAAAATACTAGTGGAATTGATCTAACAATTCTACAGTGCGTAGATTCTTGCAAAAAGTAAAAATAACAACATTTGAGTTGACTCTCTTTAGAGGAACCAGTGCTATATATTTGTATATTATATTGAAAAATTAATATTTTAACTACACTACGTGGCAAAATTTCAACAAAGTCGTGACCAAATGAATCTGACAGCTAATGTAAAGCCAATGTAAAGTAAGAATTTGTGAAGATATTTGCATTTCAGTCACATCATCTTTTTTTAAAACACAAATAACGGTTATTTTGGAATATCTCAAAAACTGTTCTACTTTTGACAATTCTGACTTCATATTCGGATTCAGCGGAAAAGTGTACATAATGATTAGATGTTAAATTCATTTGGTCAAAAAACTGTCACGTTGTGTTATTTGCACTTCTGTTGAAGTTTTGGAATTTTAATTTTACTTAAATAATAAGTTTTGTAAATCGATTGAATATTTAAAAAAAAAGGTAAAAAAAAACTTCAGATATAGTATGTGTGTCAGAAAAATTTTTTGTTTTTGGATTTTCATAGGTGCTAAAGCATTTTTTAAAAGCTTGAAGTATTTTTGAGATTTTTCCGAAGAGGTTTAGAGGAATTTTTGCCAAAAATCTCGTTTGTCGGTCTTTTTTTTTGTGTTTCTGCATAACTTCGTTAAAGACCACGATTTTCTTCACTTTTGAGGAAACTATTTTAAGGAAAAATGTTTAAGCTTTTTTTGTGTACAACAACTATAAGTTTTTGCTCAATTAAAATTTTTATGCAAATGAAAAAAAATAAGAATGCAGTTTGAAGGATCAATTAATTCTCAATTACTCAAACTCAAAAATAGACCGGAAAACCCGATTTTTGGTAAGAATTCGACTTGACCGACCTCTAAACCTCTTCCGAAAAATATGAACAAGAATCTGAAAAATATTTTACCCTATAAGCTTTTAATTATAAACCCCAGCAAAAATTTTTTATGGGAAACACTAATGTACATATCCGAAATCGAGAGCTTTACACAAATAAAATATCTTAATATATATTATAAAATATAGTTGGCGAGTTTCAAAATGTGCAACTGGAAACAGTGAATGCAAAATAATCAAGGTTGGCAACCGATACTAATACCGTTTAAATTGAATACCGGTATTGATATAGATACCGAAATTTGTTTTTTGCATAAAATACCGGTATACGTATACCGTTTCCCTTAATACCGGTATTATACCGGTACAATCGTTTCGGTATTAAGGGTGTGTGTGAAACGGTAGCAAATTTCTATGGTGAATTAAAATGTCTACGCTAATGTCAAAATTTATACTAGCCCCCAGGGCTAGTGAAATTTATTCACCTCAACAGTGTCAAAATTTTACTTCCATGAGAACTTTGCTACCGTTTCACACATACCCTAAGAAATAAAATAATTTTTAAAATAGAAAAAATTAAAAAGTTTCAACACGTGTGCTAATGAAAAATATGTTTGGTTGCAAGACTGATATTGTTTTGTTTCTTACTATGCCTTACACATTTATAGGAAATTTTTAGATGTGGTGTTTGACAGTTTGAAATACAAAAGTTCAAGTATAAAAACATTCGGTCAGCTTTCTAAAGGGTCAAATACACTTATCAAAATACTCATCAAACATTGTGGTAGTAACTACTAGTGAAAATGTGTTTCTATGTGTGACACCGACGATGCAGGGTGGATAATTAAAACAATTTAGATATGATGTCTAACATACATCCAGCACACGTACGCGAGTGAATTGGCAGCATGACAAGCATTTGACAAGTGTATTTGGCGCTTTACTGATTTAAGTTTGTATTGTTATTGTGATTATAATATTGTTACGTTTTTCTTTTAATAAACGCGTTTGAGTTCTTTCAATTGCAAATAAAAATAAATACACACACTTATTCAACTTTACAAACTTTATTATTTTGTTCACAATTGTTAGTTACGAACAGAACCGTTTCACAAAACAAACTAAACTAACTATACATGAATCACCCCTTTTTATATTTCATAATTATTTCTAGATTTTTCCTGAACCTTCCCGTAATAACTATTTATTATGTTCTATAACCATTACTAGAAATGACTGGGAAATTTATATAGGAATTATTTTAAGATAACAGTTGTGTTGAAAATTATACATGACAATTTTAAGTAACATAAAACTATAACTTACAAGATAACTTATAACTATAACTATAAATGATTCTTAGATAATTTAACTTTCGTAACACTGCCCTCCACTTAAGCCTGTTCGTCCCGAATAGGCTCATATTCTCCTTTTCCATATTGCGCTAGTCGTTCCAGATGTACCACTTTCATTTTTGATCTTGGGCTCTTATACTTCTGGATGCTATACACCACGTCATTCAATTTCTTTATTACTTTATACGGTCCATCCCAATGAGTCTTCAGCTTTGGAGATAATCCTTTCTTCCGTTGCGGATTAAAAAGTAAAAATAACTGGCCTTCTTTAAAGCCTTCCGAATTTGCCACTCCATTGTTTCTAGCTTTCATCTGGTTATTTGATGAATTAACGCCTTCGTCTTAACTCGTTTTTCTGCTCTTGGGAGTTATTATTGTTCGCTGGTACGGATAGTTCACCAAAGTTGTACTGCTGGACCGGATTTCTACTTTCTCCAATTAGACCGCTGTCTGCAACGCACTGTGGGCATTTAATTACGCAATCAATCACGGCTTGCTTGCAACCGACCCAATAGTAGCTTGCTTTTAACTTCTTTATGGTTTTCGTAACGCTAAGATGCCCACCACCAGTACCTTCGTGGAATTTCCTCACAACTCCACATACTTTAGAAGACGGTACTACAATAAGGTTTTTAACTGTTTTGCCATCAGTACTTTTCCATGTACGGTATAGGCAACCATTTACCATCCGCAGACTACTCCACTGCGCCCAATACGCCTTCATTAGTGGACCCGCCAATCTAATCTCTTCGCTGGGTTCCACATGTAATAAGCGAATCTTATTTATGCGTTTCTTGTTGTTAGACTCTGTTCAGTGCTTGTTTTTATGTTTACTGGGCCGTCTTGAATATGTGCTCGCTTTCCCACGTTTTTTATCGTCTCTTTGGGATGGCAATTTCTTATGATCACTAGTGACTAGCTGTCTTACAAGAGCTTCACTTCCATTCCCAACGTCAAGGGGTATTTCTAGACCATACCAATTCATAATTTGTCGTCCCATATCTAGACTAATGCCTTGACGAATCATAAAATCTGCTCCAATTATGACCTCGTCCATAATTTCAGCCACAATAAACTGATCAAAAACGATCATATCGGCCATTCTTATTTCCACTCTTGCTTTTCCATGGACAATGACGGGCTCTCCCGTAGCTGTTCGCAAGTTTACACCACTTAGCGGCTCGACAGCTCCCTTTATCAACTCAGCTCTTATAATGGAATGTCCTGCACCAGTGTCGATAGTCAAAATGCGGATTTCACCATTTATGTAACCACAGGTCGTAATATTCCTGTTACACGTTTTCATTACTAAATTTATCGTGGGACCTTCAGTTTCCTCTGCACTGCTAGCTCTTCTCAGCTTAAGCATTGGCTCCCGCAATGATTGTTGACTTGCTCTTCGTTTGTCCCTTTGCGGCGAAGCAGATCTTGATCGTTGTTTGGGTGCTTTGCAGTTTCGCTGAATATGGCCAATCTTACCACAATTATAGCATTTTGCTTTGTTTTTACCTTGTTTCTTGCATCACCGCCTCCTTTAGGTCCTTTACAATATCTCTATCTTCTGCAGCAGCGAAAACCTGATTCGCACCATATACGTTTGCGGCATTGAAATGATCCTTGCGGTTTCTGCTAGGGCAAATGATACCGTTTCTGCAAATGATGGCTTTTGTGATGCACATACCGCGAGTTTTACATCAGCATCTCGTATACAATTTACAAATGCTTCGGTCTTAAAATGATCTAGCAACGGATGACTTTCACCTGGATAAGTAAGCTGCACCAAGCGCTCAATCTCTAATGCGAAATCCTGTAGCGTCTCGTTTGCCTTTTGTACTCTGCCCCGTTATTCCATTCTGCATATTTCTTTTCTGTGTTCACCACCATACTTGCGTTGCAGTGCTACCATAATGTCATCATAATTGTTTCTGCAACTTACTGGTACACTTTCTAGAAGCCGCAGTTCCTTTTAAAGCCAGAATCAGCTCTATGGCTTTTTCTTCATTGTTCCATGCATTTTTGTTGGCAACTGTGTCAAACTGGAACTTAAAAACACAAAATGGTATTCTACGAGACTTCTGGAAAAACTCGCACCACTCCCTCTTGGCACTGAAGACTATTTACTTTTTCTTCCAAATGATGTAGTTTTCCATCAAAAACCGTGACTTGTGTTTTTACATCAGTGACTTGTGTTCTTACATCAGTGACTTGTGTCTTAACATCAAACAGCTTCTGGTTGAATTCTATCTCCATATCGTCTACTATTTCATTTATAGCAGTAGAAATCTCTTGAAGCTTCTCAAGTTTTCCGTTTGTCAATCTGGAATTTTGTTGAATTACGGCTAAATGGTGCTTGAGTTTTCTTCCATTTTTCTAGAATTTTCTTCCATTTTTCTAGAAGTTTCAGCCGAATTTTCTTTCACCATTTTCTCCTTATTTTTAGAATTTTCTTCCATTTTTCTAGAAGTTTCAGCCGAATTTTCTTTCACCATTTTCTCCATATTTTTAGAATTTTCTTCCATTTTTCTAGAAGTTTCAGCCGAAATTTTTTCTATTTTCTGCATCATAGCAGCAAACATTGTGCTAAGATCCATGTTGCTTGTAACTGCACGGGTAGCAACTTCTATTTCCACTTTTTTTCAATATTGCGTCGCTTAAATTCTTCGATTAATCTTTTCTGCAGCTCAGCTTTATTTCCTGCAGTAGACAGATCCAACTGGCCCAACTCTTTCTTGAGCTGTACAACTTTTAGCTCCTCGAATTTCATTGTTGTTTGTATAGTTCTTTTTTTTATCCTTTTTTTTATCCTTTTTTTATTTGTTTATTTATTTTATTTTTATTATTTTTTTTTTTTATAGCAATTTCACTTTTGACACCAATTGTTACGGTTTTCCTTTAATAAACGCGTTTGAGTTCTTTTAATTTCAAATAAAAATAAATACACACACTTATTCAACGTTACAAACTTTATTATTTTGTTCACAATTGTTAGTTAAGAACAGAACCGTTTCACAAAACAAACTAAACTAACTAAACATGAGTCCCCCCTTTTTATATTTCATAATTATTTCTAGATTTTTTCTGAACCTTCCCGTAATAACTATTTATTATGTTCTATAACCATTTCTAGAAATGACTGGGAAATTTATATAGGAATTATTTTAAAATAATCGTTGTGTTGAAAATTATACATGGCAATTTTAAGTAACATAAAACTATAACTTACAAGATAACTTGTAACTAACTATAAATAATGCTTAGAATTTAACTTTCGTAACAATATTTTTAAGTGAAATCAATAAATAAAATATAATTCATAAACACATGTACATATGAATAATAAAATATATACACATATATAAATTAATATATATATATGCACATTGAATAATATGCAGTCGTGAAGTATAAATAGCCAATAGTTCACAGTCATTTTGATATTCAGTATATGTATTCAGTATAATTCGCGGTCGTGATACTTCGCAGTCGTATTTAAAAAATTGTTTTAATTAAATATATATATGAACTTTTACACATGTATGTGTATAATTATATCCCAGCGGTAAATATTGAGCGGACTGCAAATGGCAGGCCTTTTTGAAAGCCTCTATACTCCTTTCAAAAAGATTCACTTCGTATGATATCCTGCCTTCAGAAGTATGCCTTCTAGAAGGAATAAAAAAGACCTTCTTAAATATTCAGTGTTCATTTGTATTTACTTTTTATTTTTAGTGACCTTCCTTACTCCCTTCTTTGGGAAGGGATCGAAGTTGATATTAAAGGCAGTGTGGAAGAGCTTGCACCCAACGACAACCTTTGCAAAAAAATAAATAAGTATGGCCTCTTTACTCATTCTAGTTACCGCTGGGATTTTTTCCTTTTTTTTTATTTTTTTCGGTATACCAATACCGATATATGTAATTAAAATACCGATACCGAAATAAAAAAAAGTATAAATACCGATACCAGAATTCGTTTCGGTATCTAACCTTCACAATAATAGTAGGGGTTATTTTGTAGAACCCCTACTATTTTTAAAAATTTTTTATGAAATAACCTTTAAATTTTTTCCTCAATTAAAATCTTTAAAAACTAAATTTTACTAACCATTTTCATTGCTCCCGTAAGAGTACCATTACTCATTACAACACCACGTTTACTATCATTTGGCGGCACAATAATGTTTAATGAAAAATTTAATTTCTTCGAAATTGTTAGCAAAAATTTGCCCTCAAAACCGCCCGAAATGTAAGTAACATTGTTGGCATTTGTCGACAAATATATAAACGGAGGAGTATGCCAAACAGCTGCGTGTAATTGACAGCCATATAGATTTTTCAATTTCTCGGGAAAAAGTGGTTTATGTATCAGAGAAGTGCCATTGTACTCATTCACCAAAACTATCTCAACTTTACCACAATGTTTTTCGGTGAAGGGAAAGTAGGTGTAGATTAAAACTCGACCATTGGCGTTTTGTACTTGTACAACACAATTGATCAAGTAATGTTGCCAACAATATTGAAATATTTTATGCATTTCGCCAGGAGCTAAATGATCAAGAGTTTGCAGAAATATAAAATAATATTCATTTTTGTCATTTTCGGCTGTATAAGTATGGATTTCCGTTTCTCTGCAAATAAAACAAAATTAAAATAGAAAATGATTCAAAAAAATTTTACTTTTTACAGTTTGCCGCTTACAAAAAGGCCTCATAGGAATCCGTTAATATCATATTGTTTTGACGAGCTCCTGGAATTTTTTTATAATTATTATTATTAACTACAACAATTTGAAATGGCCATTCTTTCCATTTGGCGAACATTTTTTGCAACATGTCATCGTAAAAATTGCAAGTAGGTTTGTCGTGACAGCTTAGTGTCAACACAAAGTAACTGGACCAACTCAAGAAATAATGCTTAATAATAAAGAGTAGACCAGCAGCTACAAAATCATCAATAATTTTGTATTGTTCCCCCGATTTATTGTGGTAATCTTGATATAAAACGCTTATGTTCATTTTTCTTACAGAGCACTTTTATTTCTAAATGGTATATTCCATTTCCCAGTCCTTTTCTACTCGTTTTAATTAGTTTATGATTTATTATAGTTTTAAGAAGTGTTTTAGTAGCTTTTGCATAATTTATTTGAATTTGAAACTTTTTGAAATTTAAGTATTATTGAATAATTAACTAGAGTATTATTTATAAAATATATCGACACATTTAAAACAAGGTAATTATAATAACATTAAGTATGTAAAAGCCTTTTTATCAGGGCTGTGGAGTCGGAGTCGGAGTCGGAGTTGAAGAGTCGGAGTTGAGGTTTTTGTACCGGAGTCGGAGTCGGAGTCGAAGTACCCACAAACACTAATGACTCCGACTCCGACTTTTTGGCATTAAAATTTTTTCTAATATTTTTCAAAATAAAGAAATTTTAATGACCAATTTCAGCAATTCTTTTAAAATATCAATTCATATTTAAATATAATTTTATTTTTATTCCACATAAAAAAAAAACGATTTTTAAACATAAATTGATATTTAAATAAATTGGTGGAGTTGGCCATAAGAGGGTCTACTTTTTGATACTATTTGATTGAGATAACATCTTATTTTGACAGTTATTTTAGCAATTTATGAGAAATATATAGATTTTATCGAAGCATGTCCTTTTCTATGTTTTTATGTGACCTAAAATTTCTGTAACAAAACTCGCTGGTTCACTGTTTGAATTTCGCCAAGATATCCTTAATGAAATAGAGCCGAATTAAGGAAGTTAAAAATTTTTTGTTTTTTATTTATCGTATATTAACAAATATTTTTGTAGCCATGTTCCTATATATGACTTGAAATCTGCTGTAGCTCCTGTGGTGAAAGCATTAAGTAAACTAAATTTTAAGTTCTAACCTTCAAGGTGAATTATAATAGAAAAAAAGGAAAGGAGCTCGGAAAAATACATGACATTGTTCTAAATATAATTCCCATCAATCTGGGGGTAAACCCGAAAAATGATTTGAGAATTCTTTTATCTACTCAATTTAGCAAAAATTGGAGAGATAATAAAGACTTGCAATATCAAATTTCGGTCTTTGACAATAATAATATTGAACTTGGAACGGAAAAAAGCAATGGTGTACTGAAGAAAACGATTTTAATTTAGTTGTTTAAAAATTCATATTTTTTTTAACTCTGCAAGCCACATTTTGAAACACGTTGAAAATCGCAAATGATGCTATTTCTGTATTAAAAATTTGCCTTTGTCCGAATATTTTAATGATCCTTACATTTTTTTTATGTCAATGATAACCCTAAAAAATTATATCATAAAAGGTTCGTTCCTTGAGACAAACAGCACCAAGCCCATTAACAAAAGGTGTGCTATTTCCCAGAAATAATAGAACTTTTTACGGTACGTTTCTCTTCAAAATGTGTTATAAAAATTGTAGAAGTAACAACTGAAGACGCATCTGCATGTTTTATTAAAAATATATTTAATTTTCCTGAGAATGATTAAAAAGGTTGGTCTAAATATTTGACTTAATAAATAAAACAAGACCAAAACGGCAGTGTTTGAATTTATGTATATTAAAAACAAAAGACCTCACTTCACAATTTACAAAAAAGAACTAATGATGTTTTTGTCTCTACAAATTCTGTGGTAAACAATACTTAGTACACTTGGTGCCCTTAACGTCTTAGCAAATTGAACTTGATATTGTTTTCAACTTTTCTATCTCGAAAGCTGCATTAGATAGAACTTATGGAAATTCACACATCTATAAATTCCAACCGATGTGAATTGGTGTAGTTTATCTCTCCCCTACACAACTATTGTTACATTTATTAGCACTGTTTGCATATATTTAATAAATAAATATAACTTTTAAAATATACTAAAGTTTAATGATCCCATACGGTTTGAATCAAAACTCATATCTCTCGAAAGTTCGTAACAAAACTCGGTGGTTCCAAAATTAAATCCATTATTTTTCTATATTACAGTTGGCTTAAAATGTTCAACTGTTGAGTTATTAGTCAAGAATGACATAACAGTGTAGAATCAAAAAAGTAGAGCTCAGTTGGTCTATTTAATCCTCCTCGTATGTTAAAGCTTAATGCGGCACGTTAGAATTAAAATATCGATTTGAAAGTTTTACAGAATAATTTTCTTGCTATATTTAACCATTTAAAAGGTACTGAATTAAAAAACAAATTAAAAGAGTTTAACAAAAAATCTAATTTAACATGACAGTTTGTGTTCATATCATCACCCAAAGTATAAACACTAGAGTTGTCAACCGATTACAAATAATTCGATTAATCGATCGAACAACACCCAATTCTTGTTCGAATAATTTTCGAATAACTAATAAATCGATTAATTAATGTCGATTAATCGAACATTTTTTTTTTTTTTATATAATAAATTAAATAAAAGGTTAGAATTTGATTTATTCTCATACGTTTTTAGTGATTAAATACAAAATGTAGGAAAGTTAAAAAATATGGCCATAGCCCTGGTTGTAGTTAATCTCAATGTTTAGTAAGTAAAAACCGTGTTGAGTACTCATCGTATTCAAAAATGTATTTTATGTTATTATTAAACAAATCTTAACAAACAATTGTGAAGGTGAGTTGCAAAGCTCGTTCGTTACAAAATTAAAAATACGAGATGAGAATCGATTCTAACAGTTCTTTTGGCGCTTTATGAGAAGAAATATACTAATTGTATCAATGCATGTCCTCCTCCATGATTTTAGAACGGAAACGCATTGATGCAATCGGAATATTTCGTCCAATAAAGCGCCAAAAGAACTGAAGAATCATTATTTCGCATTTTTAATTTTGCAACAAACGAGTTTTGCAACTCACCATCTCAATTGTATCAGCAGTTTTATTTTTAAATCAAAGGTTTAAAAATTTTCTAGATAGGGGATTTTTTAATTTCGGGTGAAAATTTTAGAAATAAACAAAAAGCTTAAAAATAAATCATATATTTTTTTGAATCAAATATATATGTACATATATCTTTACGATTTGCGTAAGTGTCACTATATTACCATTGTAACCGATGTAGTGGAAGATAATCCAACGACATCAAGGAATGCCGAACTTGGTCCAATAGAAAAATACATTAAGAAAGACAGCGGCTATTCTATAGAAGAAATTGTAGACAGAAGTTTGGCTGAAGATGGTAGGTCTGCCAACGCCTTTCGAAAATTCAAAGTAATATCGGACTATTAAGGAATTAAGGTTGCCTTTAAGTAATACAACGATATGGAGTTAAGATGAAAAATTTTATGCATCAAAAAAGAAGCAGTCGTAGCGGATGGAACGGAAGATTTTCCATAGTAATTTTTTTGTAAAAATAATTTTTTTATTCATTATTCTCATCGATTAATCGAATATTTTTTTTAGATTAAATCATTTGATCGAACAAACAAAAACAATTATTTGAATTATTTGAACAAAGTTGAAAGGCGAATAATTGACAACTCTAATAAACACTCACACATGAAATAAAATGCAACCCTGATCTAACAAAAAGTATTATTATTTTGAAATTTTTCAAAAAACGATGAAGTCGTATGGGATGTCAAACTTTTTTCATAATACTTGTCATTTTCGTGACACATGGCATTCACGCTATCACACTTTGTCATATTACTTGAGTTTTTGACATGTATTAATACAAAGTATATTTAAGATGGGAGTTCATTCCAGAGACGGGTGGCATTTGTGATATTAGTTTGCGGTATCGAATGGAGTTTATTTTGTATCCTCTATTGTATCTTGAAAACGTTAGTCTTCTGTGAAGATACTCAGGTTGTTTACTATAAATAATTTTGTGTAAAAAAGTAGAGTGCGGCATTTTAGTAGATTTTCAAAAGGTAGTACATTAAAGATTTGGTAAGAAAACTGTGTTATTCTACTGTATCTAAATAGTTCTACCATAAATATATCTTGCAACATTATTAAATGTCACTTTGAGCTTATTCTGGCATAGTGAATTGCAGCTAGAAAAAATTTCACAACCATAAAGAAGTGTCGGCAGTAAAAATGTCTTGGCAAGAAGCATGCGTATACTTAATAGAGTGAAATATTGCGTGGAACAAAGAATTCTTAGCATGTAGTAAGTTTTTCCACAAATAAAGTTTACGTGACTTGACCAGGTTAGTTTATTATTGATTACAATTCCAAGGTTTTTTTGCAGTATCAACTATGTCAACTACGGATTGCCCAAGGAGTATTGGTGGTAGATTTGATGGGGCGTTGTTGTTTGAAAGGTGACTTATTTACCTTTATTAGTTTATGTACCCTCCATAGGATGCCAATATTAAGTATCACTTATCTGAATAGCCGCTGCACCCATTCTCTTTAACGTTTTGCAGTAAGCACTAGGGTGTTCAGTCAATTATTTTTTGTTTGATAAATCGAACAATTTTAGACGATTAATTGTTCGACTAATTAAAAACTGCTAATTTCGATTAAAGGATTAATTGAAGAATTTATACTGATTAATTTTTTAAAGTTTTAAGTCGAATAAACAAACCAAATGTATGTGTCCGTTGGAGTTGAAAAAAATAAGCAGTCATGTTTAGTGACCCTGAAGGAAATCTGGGTGCAAGTGTCTCCAAGTCACCAGTTTTGTCGACTATATATTGGTGGCATTGTCAACTAAATGTCTACACTACATAACATTTGCCACTATATTTAGCTTTAATACGAAAAAGATTTTATCAATAACAACTGAGAAGTACAATTCCTATAAAAGTTGAAGAAATAATAAAAAAAAGATTGTTATGATTTCGTATTCTTACAAAAAGTGTAGACTACTTTTACTAAAATGTACTAGCTATTCTCTGGTTCCAATGTCTACATATGTTCCCAAAGGAACTACCTAGTCAGTAGTGCCAACGTCAGTAGTAGATTTCCAATGACACTCACATGTTAAATGTCTATTGTAAATAACATTACCTGGGGTATAATAAGTCACTAGTACTGGTGACGGTGTCAATAGTGAATTAGTAGGAAAAATCGCCCAAAGAAAAATGGCCCAAAAAAATAAATGAAAAATCGCCCAAAAAAATTCCATGTAAAATCGGGCCTGAATTCATATGAAAAGTGACCCAAAATTTTTGGGCGGTGCGCAAAGTGACCCCAGGAAATATGGCCCCAAAAGTAAAATGAAAAACGGCCCCAAAATTTTACATGAGACACAGCAACACGCAATTTTGGCACAATTCTTTTGCTATTTTTGGGATTATTTTTCATTTTTTCGTTAGGGTGTTTTTGCATTTTAAGTGGAATGAAAAATGACCCCAATATCAAGGAATGAAAAATGGACCCAATGTAACGCAGTTTACTTTCCCAGCTGAGGTATGACTCAGTCTGTCCAGGGTCAATTCTAAGGTCTGCTTCCTTTGAAATGAAACACGGGATGTTTTCGAGTATGTTCGCTTACAATAATTTTAACAAAGCTTTATTTACGAAATCTAAATCTACGCTAAATACTTAGAACTAAGCCGAGTACGGAGCATTCGGTGCGCCCCGTAGTTGGCTGTACACATTACTAACTACTTCGAATAGTTGGGCCGAGCGCTTCGAACACAGGAGGATCTCCCAACCTCGGGTGTGTGGCTAACTACGGCCTCGGATAAGTCGGTGGTTGACGGTTGTCCGGCCATGGTGTGACTAACTACGGTCTTAAATACTAGAAATTACTTAAAAATACTTCGGACACCACGAGAATTCGGAAACCGTGGCGTTCGGCTAAATACGGTTCGATTAAATACAAGTTACTTAATCAGGTTCGATGAAATACGGGTTACTTAATCAGGTTCGGTTAAATACGGGTTACTGAATCAGGTTCGGTTAAATGCGGTTTGGTTAGATACCGGGTAGAGTAGTTCGGGCACCATACTAAATACGGTTCTGGTTAATCATGTTCGGTTAAATACGGTTTAATTAAATACAAGTTACGTAATCCGGGTCGGTTAAATACGGGTTACTAAATCAGGCTCGGTTAAATACGGTTTGTATTAAGTCGGCTACCGAATGAAATTCGGAGGCACCGGCAGTCTGCTGAACACGACTAATTACGGGTTGAGTGCTGGTTCGTATTCACTACTGGTTAGAACACGTGGACTCAGGGCTGCCAGATAAATTTGTGATGAAATCGTCAGTTTGCTGAGAAAAAATAAAAAAATCGTCTTTATCGTTTCGAAAAATCGTCAAAAATATAGGACAACTTTAAAATTTGTTTTTTTTTTTTTAAACAATTTTTGTTCGATTTTTATAAAAAAAAAGCATTCAAACAAAAACATAATTTTCAATCATGTAAGAGCTACTGAAAGTCTCATGAAGAGCGTCTTTGATCGTCGGTGACCGCATTCTTCCACAGCACCGCAAACGACGCTTCTTAAATCGTTGTGGGCATTTTTTAAGACATGGGTAAATATAATCTAGCGAGACTTTCATGTCAAGAATCGAATAAGACTCATGTAGATATTCTCTTACAAATCGTGAAATGCTCGCCATATAATTGTTGAAAATATGATTTATACTGAGTGTCGTTAAAGGTTCATGCGATTATGGTTTGACAAAAGATAAACAAAGTGTAACCATGTTATTTTTGAACTCCGAAAATAATCAAAGATTTTCTTAAGACTTGCATATTACAGCAGTACCTAAACAAAAGCGGCGCGCTTTGCAATTGTAAAAAACGATTTTGACAGCTCGTTTAGTAGTGAAGTTTGCCGCTATTGTTAATTAATAATGGCAATTTAGCTATTTTTTGGTCAATCTAGCGTTTTTATCTCTATTTTAATTTATAATTTGTGGGTTTTATTAAACAAGAAAGATATCACTACTGTTCGTGACACAACGTTGACGCTCTTGCTTTGGTATGGCATATCAGCGTAAAAGCTAAGCTAGAAAAAAACGTTCCACCTTCGGCTCTTGTTAAGGTACGGCTGTGAAACTTCCCAAGATTAAAAACGAAATTTCCAGAAAATGTAATGTTTTATTTAGACTTTGGAGACTGTAAAAAATCGTCACTTTTAAGAAAAAAATCAGCAAATCGTCACTTTGCTAATTTCGGAACAAAAAATCGTCAAAATGACGATAAATCGTCAAATCTGGCAGCCCTGCGTGGACTACTGGTTTGTATTCAGTCGGCTACCGAATGAAATTCGGAGGCACCGGCAGTCGGCTGAACATGACTAATAATACGTTAAATACGGGTTTGTATTTAGTCGGCTAAATACGGTTTGGGTTAATCAGGTTCGGTTAAATACAGTTTAGGTAAATACGTGTAAAATACTTCGGACACCAAGAGAATTCGGAAGCCTTGGCGTTCGGCTAACTACTTCGGACACCAAGAGAATTCAGGAGCCTTGGCGTTCGGCTAACTACTTCGTTAATACTTCGGACACCAAGAGAATTCGGGAGCCTTGGCGTTCGGCTAACTACTTCGTAAATACTTCGGACCCCAAGAGAATTCGGGAACCTTGGCGTTCGGTTAACTACTTCGGCTAAATACTTCGGACACCAAGAGAATTCGGAGCCTTGGCGTTCGGCTAACTACTTCGTAAACAAAAACTTCGGACACCAAGAGAATTCGGGAGCATTGGCGTTCGGCTAACTACTTCGTAAATATTTCGGAT
The DNA here is from genome assembly GCA_930367215.1 of Pollenia angustigena. Lineage (NCBI taxonomy): Eukaryota > Metazoa > Arthropoda > Insecta > Diptera > Polleniidae > Pollenia > Pollenia angustigena. Next base: position 168,339,898 of record OV884059.1, on the reverse strand, counting down.
ACCACGAGAATTCGGAAGCCGTGATGTTCGACTAACTACTAACTACGATCTACTTACTAACTAGCGAGAGTAAATACTGGGGTTGAGGCAGTGATGTTAACCGTACGGTAATTACCCTTTTTTAGGGTAATTTTGCGCCGTAAAAGGTAGCAAGGTAATTTTTTTTAAAATACGGTAATTTAAAGAAATTTGGATTTTTGGTATACTTATACTTACAAAAGTAGGTTTTATAATTTTAACTTTTGCGAGGTGATTTTCATAGAAAAATTTTATAACAAAAAATTAAGAACTTTGATTATGTTTCTGCAAATTTTTTCGTAAAACCGATAAGTGCAAGTATAGAAATAGTATTTTATTTTTTGATATCAGATTTTTACCGTGCGTAGATATGACCACTGTTCATCGATTTCTTTCAAAAAGTAAAAATTGAAAAATTTGAGCTGACTCTCTTTAGAGCAACCAGTTCGATATGTACGCTAAGCGTATTAAATAAAAATATTTTGAGTTGAATGAATATAGATATGGGCATAAAATTTCACGTTCGAACCGCTACTTTTATTGCCATTATCTTTAACCTAAAATCGCGCCCTCCATCAACTTTAACATAGATAACAGCGCTTTCTAAGTGCTATAATTTTAGGGTTAAAAGAACGTAAAAATATTTGTTGTTTAAAATGTTATTGCATTTTTGATGCGTACGACTGTCACGTTCAACACTTTGGATTTACCCATATATGTACCTATTTTATTCAAAATTATTTTACTTCCTTATTCATAAAAAAAAAATTTGTTAAAAATGTATTTTAACACAAAACTTTCTATTGAAATTTTTCTTAACATGGGGTCTTCACCTAAGATAATATCTGATATAATATGTGAGAGAACGTCGGCAGAATGAGAGAACAAATTTCTTCATGTTAATCTTAATCTTAAACAAGGGGAACACGTATCTTATAAGATTTCATAATCGAATGATTCTCGTGCAGTATACTTGTGTCGTTTTTACTCTTTTTTTAGTTTTTTCTTGTTTTTTAGTTAAAAATATTGTTTTTTTAAACACTTATCACAAGATTTTCACTATTTGCACAAAAAAATTAAACATTTTAATGAATGCGTCTTTTTATTGTTTTATATGTGTGTATGTATGTGTATTTTTGACAGCTCATCTTATAAGATAGTTGTTATAAGATTTCTTATTACAACTGTCTCATAACATTTATTATAATATTAATACTAACACTATTTGAGAGTCCACACGTAAGATAATACTCTCTGCGATTGAATTTGACGTTTGCTGATATAAAAATCTTATATCTTATCTCAGGTGGAGACCCTGTGTAAAACACATTTAACAGGCGATCAGGGCTGCCAGAAATTTTCGGCAAAAAATCTTAATTTCACCAAAAAAAAAATCTTATTTTTAGAATATTTTATTTAATACATAAAATAAACAAAAAAAAAACATAACAAAAAATTCAATTTCTTATACTAAATTGTACATTTGTTTCTGCCGTAGAATGTTGCAAACAAAATCAAACTGAGCACGTCCTAAAACGTTTTTAACGAGACAAGTCGTTTTTTACTGTCAAAAGAAATTTTCGGGGTTATTTTTGAATCTGGTATCGATTGTTTTAAAAACAAGGACAAGTGGTCCATACAGGCAAACGGTAAATTATGTTCAGCTATAAAAGCACTTAATTTAATTTTTAAATTTGCACGCACCTTAATTCACCGGTATTTTTTCGAAATTCCTTGTCTATTGTTGTTTAGTTGCCACTAATACAACTGGCCTATTCCTTATGCCTTTTTGTATTTTAGTGTTGTATAAGGTCAGACTTACCACCACTTCCTTTAAAGCTAACGTTGCATATTTTACAAGATAGTTCATCCTCACCAGATGAGCTTTTAATTCTTGTCAACCAACTGCTAAATTGTTGTAACACCAATGAATTTATTTTTGTTGCCTTTTTAACCAAGAACAAAGGATATTTGACAAATAAAGAAAAATAAATCTAGGAGTTCTAAATAAGAAACAAAATATATAGGTTGACAGAAAATCGAAAAATAAGACGAAAAAATAATTTTAGGATTTGTTTGGCTTTTTTCCCATGTTCTATAATCCTGTACACGTTTTATATTTGGAGTCCCCAAAAATTAGTATCTTACCACAATATCTTCAACATTGCTATTATTTAATTTTTGCAAACCTTAGTCTAACTTGCAATATTTTCTGTTCTGCAAAGAAAAAGCGCGCAAAGCTTACACCTGATTAATCCCCTTTGAACGCCCAATAGAGGTTGCTTTTTAAGTATTTTTTTTCCAGTAAACCGCAATGATGCATTATTAAGTTTAAACATTTTCAAATGGGAACAAAGAAGTTTTTTTTTAATTGAACCTTACCTTCGTCTTGACACAGCAAAAAGTCTTGTTTTTGGGGGGAAAATCTTAAAATCTTTTTTCGGTTAAAAAATCTTAAAAAATAAGGTAAAATCTTACTTCTGGCAGCGCCGCAGGCGATGGACCTATTGCTTTTAATATAAATTTTACTACACAATCAATCGCCTGTCATTTGGAAACAGCATATTAATGTTTTGATAAAAAAATCTTTGCGTAAGGTAATTTCTTCCTAAAAAAAGGTAATTTTAAGAGGTCCGCAAGGTAATGAAAAAATAAAAGTTAACATCACTGGGTTGAGGGCAATATCTACTCTCCTTGTTCTGAGCAAAACCTTGTCTATTTATTCAAAAATAAAATAAACTAAATGAGAAGTATACATTGAAAAAGTTGTGTAGGTAAACAGTAGGGGTATTCATAGTAGTAGGTAAAATAGTAAGGGTATTCAAGGTTATTATAATTTATGATGTTACTTATAATTTATAATGTTAGTATTAAATGTAAATGTAGGGTTAATTCGTAACGTCACGTTACACCAAATAAAATCACAATTTTAACTTTGGGGCTATTTTTCGTCTAGTAATAAAAAATGCAAATTTTAAGAAATGAAAAATCACCCCAAACATTTTTACACAAATTTTATAAAATTCTATGCAAAAGTTTCTAGGGATAGTATAATATACCCGAATTCTTATATCAAAGTAGAGAAAATCCTTGCCGGTTATGCAGATATGCTTTAGTTAGCGAAGCCGGTGTTTGTTATACCATAGAGGAAAAAATCATTGAGCCCGGCCCAAGGCCGGCTATTAAGAGAAGCTTTACTGAGCGAAGCCAGAGTTCGTTATACCTAAGAAAAGAAAATCCTTGCGCCCGGCCTAAGGCCGGCTATGTAGTGAAGCTTTAGTGAGCGAAGCCAGTGTTCGTTATACCAAAGAGAAGAAAATCCTTTCACCCGAGAAGCTTTAGTTAGCGAAGCCAGTATTCGTTATACCATAGAAGAGAAAATCCTTGCACCAGGCCGCAGGCCGTCTATAACGTGAAGCTTTAGTAAGCAAAACCAGTTTTCGTTATACCATAGAGAAAAAAATCCTTGCGCATGGCCGAAAGCCCAACCATGCTATCAATCGTACGATTTTTAAAACCAAAACTGTATAATTATCCGGATTTTGAAATCGGGTTTCTAAATTTGTGATTTTTAGTTTCGGGCATAAGAACTGCACCGAAAATGTTTAATGTAACTTTCTTTGTGTTCTTTTTTGTGGTTAAAATTCATTATAAATTTTGGGGTGATTTTTCATAATGAAGAATAACCCCAAATTTAGGGTCATATTTCATTTTTTTTTTTTTTTTTTTTTGGTAATTTTTCATTAAAAAAATGGGGGAAAATTGCATTATGAAAAAAGGCCCAAAATTTGGGGTCAATTTTCATTTATTTTTTTGGGGCCATATTTCCTGGGGCCATATTTCGCAGCGCCAAATTTTTGGACTATTTTTCGTTATTATTATGAAAACCCAAAAATATTATATGAAAAATAGCCCATTTTTTCGGGCCATTTTTTCATTTTTTTAAATTTCGTCAAAATCTTACATACTATTTGTCTAAATCATTCATTATTACTATACGTCGAATTCCTTAATTTTATTTATAAAAATAACGGGACATATTGCAAAAAGGTGGCATGTCATAACGTCCAGTGTCATAGTGTCCGTGGACAAACTCGAAAGCATAGCTTACAAACTCGAAAGGATAGCCGGCCTTTGGCCGGGCGCAAGGATTTTCTCCTCTTTGTTTAAACAAGTACCGGCTTCGCAAACTAAAGCTCCTCTGCACAGCCGGCCTTCGGCCGGGGGCGAGGATTTTCTCCTCTATGGTATAACAAAAACCGGCTTCGCTAACTAAAGCTTCTCTGCATAGACGGCCTTCGGCCGGGCTTAAGGGTTTTCTCCTCTATGCTATAACAAATAATGGCTTCGCTAACTAAAGCTTATCTGCGAAGTCGGCCTTCGTTCGGAAACAAGGCAGATTTTAGAAGCTTTAATTAGCGAAACCGGTACTTGTTATACCATAAAGGAAAAAATCCTTGCAGAGAAGCTTTTGTTAGCGAAGCCGGGTTTTGTTATACCACAGAGGAGAAAATCCTTGCGCCCGGCTGAAGGCCGTCTGTGCAGAGAAGCATTATGTCGCACCAAAAAAGGACATAATGTCCATGGACATTATTACACTACATATATTGATAGACATTTTGTCGCATCGCTGAACGACATAGCGTCCATGGACTTAATGTCGTTCTTTGGTGCGACATAATGTCCATGGACATTTACATGTTACTAAATTTATATATTTTGCAAATTGGGCAATTTAAAAAAAAATTTTTTTTGGGAAAAAATTCGATTTTTTTTTTTTTTTTTGGGTCATTTTTCCTTTGGGCCTTTTTTCGTTTCTTTTGGGCAAAATTTCATATTTAACTTTTCGGGTCATTTTTCATGTTCTTTTGGGCGATTCTTCATTTGGGCGATTTTTCATTTTTTTTTTTTTTTTTTTGCCATTTTTCTTTGGGCAATTTTTCCTACAGCCGTCGCACAGTGGCTGAAAATCGTTTTTCATTGGCAAAAAATCTTTAACTTTTGAGGAGGTATTTTTTTTAGTGAAATTTTTTTTTAATCGACAGATAGATTCTTAAGCTTTTATTAAAATCGGTTGAGAAGTTATTGCCGAATTTAAGAGCAAAGTGGAACTTTAGATTTTTTTACTTTAGCGTGCAATATGGTTTTTTTTTATTTCTTTTAATAATTTAAAAATGTAATTTTTAGCTTTAAATAATAATCATTAACATTTTTTGTAATAATGGGACACTCAAAAAATTAAATGTTTACGCTATAAAAGAAATTTTAACATAAAAAAATAGTAAAATCCACTGGAAATTTTGCTATTATTGCTGAAAAATAAACAATTTTTTGCTTTCAAATTTGTTTACACTTATTTATTTATTAAAACATTTCATACAAATGTGGATAAAAAAATCTTTTGAAAATAATAGCAGCAATAGATTTTAATAGCTTTTGTAACAATGTGAGTTTCTGTTTATTATTATTTTTTACTAATACAATGTCTGTCTGAGATCTAATGAATTATAATTATTGTTCATTTAATTGAAAGATTGATTGCAAATATTCCATATTCTGTTCTGTGTTATTTCTGTTCTTTAGTAGTTCATCTAAATCCCGATGTTTCACTTTCCATTAATTTCGAATACTGGAGATGAACGGATCTAACGTTGCCAATAATATATTAAATAGATCTTCATTAGTGGAATTTCGTGAAATTTTTCTAGTATTGTGCTCTCTATAAAATCTGTAATCCTTATTTCTTTTTTCCTGAGCTTCCTCTGATAAATCTCCAAGTGGCACCAACTTATATTTGAGCCGTTTATTTTGAAAGTGGCATAAGTCATTTTGTTTTTAAGTCGAGATATTTAAGGGTTTGCGTTTTAACACGTTTAAAAATATGGATGTTAACTTTCGAGAAGTTTCACTTGTATTTGATATATAATGATACTGATATTTTTCTCAGTATTTATTATTATTATTTATTATTATTATTTATTATTAACTCGATTTGTTGGAAAAAGTGACTAATGCCACTTTCAAAATAAACGGCTCATTTAATGGCATCCATGATAAAGGATTTTGTGAACTGTAGCAGATATATTTCTCCATGGGTACTTGGTTGTATTTATTTTTGAAGTTTCCTTAGCAAAATTTCCAAATTTTCTAGAGTCAATTTCATCATTGCACGCAAGTATTTCTCGGATTATTTTAAATCTAAAAATGAGGTTAAAGTCAACACCTGTTATTTCAGATGCTGTTTCTGGATCTGAAAATAATCTTCTTGAGGTATTGCCATCATTTGTATTGCCTGACCCTTGTTTCGGCTTTTTATATGTACTACCTGTATTATGTTCGATCACGATCAATTTACCCTATATCATAAAATTTTTTTTGAAGACAATAGCACATGATTTCTGTTACTACAAACATTTTTGCGGAATAAAAAAAAAATTGTAAAAAAAACAATTTCAAAAAAAAATTATTTTTTTGAGTAATTTCATTAAAATTTCCTTTCTAGCAGTGGTATTACTTACTTAATCCCTTTTGATCCGCAAAAGTTCTATTCTACTAAAGTTGAAATTTGACAAAAATATAGTAGTTTAGAAATTTTTTTTTGAGTTATTTCATTAAAATTAAAAACGTGTTAAGCAGACGGGTCCAAACGGGTACAAGAGTATATATAGGATTAAAAAAACACTTTCACCTTTCTATCAGTGGTTTTACTTTCTTAATCCCTTTTGATCCGCAAAAGTTCTATTCTACTAAAGTTGAAATTTGACAAAAATATAGTAGTTTAGAAATTTTTTTTTTAGTAATTTCATTAAAATTAAAAAAGTGTTTAACCGACGGGTCCAAACGGGTACAAGAGTATTTACAGGGTTAAAGAAAACACTTTCACCTTTCTATCAGCGGTTTTACTTTCTTAATCCCTTTTGATGCGCAAAAATTCTATTCTACTTAAGTTGAAATTTGACAAAAATATAGAACATAGTTTAGAAATTTTTTTTTTAGTAATTTCATTAAAATTAAAAAAGTGTTAAACAGACGGGTCCGAACGGGTACAAGAGTATATACGGGGTTAAAGTAAACACTTTCTCCTTTCTACGAATGGTTTTACTTTCTTAATCCCTTTTGATCCGCAAAAGTTCTATTCTACTCATGTTGAAATTTGACAAAAATATAGTAGTTTAGAAAATATGTCCTAACATCTCAAATATAAATAACACAATAGTCGCAAATATTACCTTTTTAAAGATAACAAGACTACCAACCTAGCAAAAAAGCAAGCAGGTCATTATCGCTGATAGTTTTTGTGCAATGATTATTTCTTTCGGATTAAATATTAAAAACAAAACTATTTTTTCTGAATTAAAAAAAAAAGTTGTGCTTAACAACATGGCACAACCACAATTACCAATATTTTGATCTAATTTTTGGCTACCTTAGTTTTAATATGTTTACTATTCAATAAAATTAAAATTTTTGAAATCGGTGACAAACAAAAATTGGACTTTTGGCCAATGAAATAAAATTTTCAGCCACTGTGCGTCGTAAATTGCGACAAGAATGCATCTTTTAATATACAACATATATACTGGTATAGAGTATAAACACCAAAATTGAGTCAGAATAATTGATTAAGCTCCAAACGAGCAAAAAAAAAGCAAAACGAACACATCTCTAGTTTATTTTATTTTTTGTATGGATGTTTTTGGACGCAGTATAAATGGACGCAGTATAATGGAATGGAGTATTTATTGTTTTCTGTATTTTAGAGTGACACAAATTGGTCGCCAAAATTGTTTTGCTATTCAAATAAATTCTGTGGCAAAAAATAATAATGGCTTAAGTGCTTTTCTAGTATAAAATGTCATCTATATAACTACATTACATATATAAAATTGTAACGTTACTGACTGACTCACTGATTCACCATCGCACAGCCTAAACGCCTGAAGCTAAGTACTTGAAATTTGGACCAGAGATTGGTCACTTCCCAAATCGATCCACTTAGACGGGATTTTTGGAAATCCGAATGTTTAGGGGATACAAAATTGTAAAAACGGGAAAATTCAGCCACCTTATATTTCCAAAACTAAAAGAGATACAAAAAAAATTTAATACCTATCGTTGTTCTTTAGGAAAATAAGCGGACAGGTGTCTGGTACTCTTTTGAAATTCGGCCCTATTAGGGAGTAAACGATTAAAACCTGAACTTTGGTACTTTTGACACCCCATCTATCTTTTACTCCAATAAACATAGAAACAAAGCTTATACCATATTCGAAACTTATCAAAAAAATACGAATATAAATTTGGTACTTTTTTGAAATTCGAACATTAAAGGGTGAAAATAGTAACTATTTTTGGTACTTTTTTTCAAACCCTTTTTCTCCATTCATTGACATATTCGTACTTAATTATAGCCTCCCACTACAATACTGAAATTTTTGATACTTGAAAGGGGGGGAAAACTGGTACCAAAAAAAGGACATACGGAAAATTTGATATTATTATTTAGCATTTTGGTTCTAGAACTGGTATTTTTTTTATTATCGTTAAGTCTGAGTTCATACGGCTCATGTCTTATTGACAACCTTCTTCCTTTTTCTTCTTTGAACATGAATTGGCGTTCAAATGATTCATGTCATGTTGACGACATGTTTTTTATTTTGTATAGTCGTGCGTATACATGTGTGCTTTTTTGATATTGAAAACAATAACAAAATTAAACAACGAATGAAAAAGCAAAACGAAATGACAGTACATGTATCTGTGTACTCGTTTCTTTTCCCTCGTCCGTCTCGCCTATAAAGTAGCAATCTTGTCAATAAGACATGAGCCGTATGAACACAGACTAATATTGGACCTTGAAACATAAAATTCAAGATGCAATGTTCTGAGTGGAAAAGCATCTATAAGGGGAAGTTTTTGGTACTTTTTTGTTCTTTAGCTGGTACTTTTTGAATTTAAACATAAAATTAAACATGCCTTGTCCTGAGTGGATGAGAATCTATAAGAGGGAACTTTTTTACTTTTTATTTATTAACTGGTATTCTTTGAATTTCCGTTACTATTGGACCTAGAAACATAAAATTAAACATGCAATGTCCTGAGTGGATGAGATTCTATAAGATGGAACTTTTTGGTACTTTTTTGTTCATTAATTGCTACTTTTTGAATTTCCGTTAGTATTGGACCTAGAAACATGAAATAAAACATGCAAGGTCTTGAGTGAATGACAATCTGTTGGAGGGATCTTTTTGGGACTTTTTCTTTATTTAACTGGTACTTTTTTAAAATTTTCGCTAATATTGGTCTTATGAACATAAAATTAAACCACAAGGTCCTGAGTGGATAAGAATCTCTAAAAGCGCTTATTGGTGCTGTTTAGTTCTTAAACTGGTACTCTTTGAATTTCCGTTAGTATTGGGCATAGAAACATAAAATAAACACGCAAGGTCCTGAATGGATGAGAATCTGTAAGAGGGTTTTTTGGTACTTTTTCGTTCTCTAACTGGTACTTTTTGAATTTTCGTTAATATTGAACCTAGCATCATAAAATTCAACATGCAAGGTCCTGAGCGGATGAAAATCTATAGGAGGAAACTTTTTGGTACTTTTTTATTTATTAACTGGTACTTCATGAAATTCCGTTAGTATTGGACCTAAAAAACAAATTAAACATGCGAGGTCCTGAGTGAATGAGAATCTGTTAGAGGGTTTTTGGTAATATTTTTTTCTTTAGCTGGTACCTTTACAATTTCCGTATTTATTGGATCTAGAAACATAAAATAAAACATGCAAGTTCCTTAGTGAATAAGAATCTGAAGGAGGGATTTTTTCGTTGTCTAACTGGTACTTTTTTTAAATAAGCTGGTACTTTTTTCATTTAATATTTATTTTTTTGCATTAAATAAAAAAAAGCAAAAAGGTATCTGGTACTTTTACGAAAAACGGCCGTTTTAGGTAGTAAACGGGTAAAACCTGTATTTGCAACTTTTTATCCACCAGCTTTTAAACCAATACGCATAGAAATTAAAGTTATTTAACATTTGTAACTTATCTAAAAAATACAAATGCATATTTGGTACTTTTTCGAAATTCGAACGTTTAAGGGGTGAACATTATAACTATGTTTCATACTTTTTTCAAAAGGTTTTTTCTCCATCTATTTATCTTTCATCGCAGAGCCTAAACGAATGAAGCTAAAAGGTTGACATTTAAACCGAAGTCTATTTATATTCATACTTATTAGGGCGTTTCAAAATCATCAATTCTTCAAGGCTGGAACATTGTGTATGAACCACACAAACATATGTTCCAAATTAAAGCGAAATCGAATGCCGTTTTAAGATCTGTAAGAATTGCAATTTTTCGAATTTTTTGTATGGAAATGTACATACAAATTAAAAAAAAAGTTTAAATTATATATGCAATGACTTATAATTACGTCCTGAGGACTTCTCCAGGAATTGTGAATCAAAATTTTATTACCTCTAAGATTGTAGAACAAACAAAAAATTGTTATAATTTTTTATTTTTAAAGCCAGTGTGCGCAAAAAAACATATTCAATATATTATTTTGACCCTCTTGATAAAAGCTTAAAATAAAAATTAATGGCATACAATTGCAGGAGGGATAACGATATTCCTGGGATTCTTCATTTAATATGAGTTATTTTACCTTTTTCTTAACAAATTTTTGGACAATGGACTGATTTTTTTCAATTAAAAACGGTTTTGGAAATAAACTTCATATAGATAACGTTTTTTGGGAGAGTGGAAAGTCTACGGAGTAAAAGTTTTATAATACAAGACGTCAACTTTACAAAAAAAAAAACGAGCATTGAATCCGCATTATCACAAAATCTGGTATTTTATTTAAAAAATTGACTTCATAATTGTAATTATCGCCGAAATATTTTAATGATTTGACTAAGAGAAAAGGGACAGGAGGATGAAACACCCCTTATGTTTCTACTATGAGGTAATACGGAATAGATTCCACGATACCGTTAACCGGCATTAAGGCCCGTATTTGGACGCAGGGGCAACCAGGGCTCTTTAGGATTGGATAGGAGTGGTCTCAGGACTCTTATTGGGTTCTTGACGGGTCATTGTTCTATAAGGACTTTTACGAGTAAATGGGATGATACCATACCAGACTTCTGCAGATTGAGTATCAGTATCAGTGTGACCATTTTAGCATTTTTGCAGTTAAATTTAGTATTCAGTATTTCGATTAAGCTGCAAAATTTTCTTTAAGAATTTCGGCTTTTGATTTAGATTTTTTTTAATGTTTTCAGCTTTTTTAAGCCTTATTTTAAGTTTGAAGGAATAATTTTATTGATAAACAGGGGGGCTACTCTCTATTGCGATACAAATGCAATTTCGATACGAAAGCTAAATGCGATAAGAAGCCGATTTGGTACTCTCTATCGCTTTCGCAAACCCTTTCGTAAAATGTTTCAAAAACGAAGCAACCCTGGCAATAAAAATTCAAGATGGCGCAGATTGGCAGTAATGAAATGTCAAAATATGAATAAAAAATTAAACAAGGAAAGTTAAGCCGCTTTTGTTTGAAATTCAAAATTTAATTAATAGTGATGGATTCCGTGGCATTATGGTTTGAAGACGAACGCGTAGAACTAGTTACAAGGAGAATATTACGAGATAGGTCAGATGTACTCTCTTTAAATGATCGCAGGTAAAAATTAACTAGTGGAAAAATTTTTTTAATAATAATTTTTTATTTTAGCTTTGTACAAAATTTCCGTTTGAATAAGGAAGCGTTTCTATACGTTTTAAATGCTATTCAGCACGATATGAAAGTTGCAAACAGATGCACAGCAATTCCAACTATAATAAAACTAGCCGCTGCTTAAAAATTGCTTGGACAAGGTGGATATCAACACCAAATTGGCCAAGACCATCTATTAGGACTATCGCAGCAGTCAATGGGGGGTGTGCTGGAAATCGCAAACGCAAAACGCAAGAATTTGGAGGCTGTTTATAATACACTTTTAATCAAATTTTTATAATTTTTGTTATAAAATTCTGTTTAATAGAAAAATGTTTGTATAATATTTGTCATAAAATTCTTTTATTACAGAAATCTTACTAAAATACGACTTTTAAAATTCTTGCGTTTTGCGTTTGCGATTTCCAGCACACCTCTGAATGTCTCGTTGCTTAATAGAGGTATGCGTGGTGATTGAGAGAATACTTTGTACCAAGCATATAAAATTTGATTTGTCTGTAGAAGAGGAACAAAAAACTAAAATATCATTTTACCATACATGCGGCATTCCTGGAGTGATTGGAGCAGTGTATGGCACTCACATACAAATGATAAGACCGGCCATTAACGATACGGTGGTGCTTGCCATGACTCACATGTATGGAAACTTTCGAATGCTAGGAAAAAGCTAAAAGAACGATTTGAAAGAGGAGAACAGGGGTTTTGGCTAATTGGAAATTGATTTGAATTTTTTAAGAATGTTTTTGCTTATTTTCAATTTTCTTTAAGGCGATTCGGGATATCCTCTGGAACCCTGGCTGCTAACACCATACAGAAACGCTACGGAAAACTCTGCCGAGACATATTTTAATAACCAGTTTTGCAAAGGAAGGTCAATAATTGAAAGAGTGTTTGGTGTTTCAAAAGGCAGATTTCGATGTCTGTTAGCAGCTAGAAAATTGCATTATGCCCCAGAAAGAGTAGTTCAAATAATGAACGGTTGCTGTGCGCTGCACAATATTTGCATGAAATTCAACGTACATCTTCCACAACACGAATTTGTTCAAACAGAAAGTCTAAACGAAATCGTGTCTGTAATTAATAACTATGAGACAAACAATGATCAAAGAAGAATTGCCACACAGATAAGAAACGAAATTAAAAATAATTTGATTCCAAGATAATAAAATTTTATTAGAATGTAGACCTTTTAACTTGTAAAATGTGTAATGTTTATATTTTTCGGCTTGAGGTCTGTTTCATAAGATAGAATAAAAATAAAAACTCTTGTTGTTTACGTCTAAACTGAAGGCAACGATGTTTCCAGCCCTGGGGTCTAATTAGACTGAACTTTGACATCTTGCGGCGCCACCGTCAGCATGGAGTTTATTTTAAGATCATGTTTCATTTTTTTGTGTATTATTCGTTAAGTTTTTTTTTTTGAGAAAATGAATTTGTTATAGAGACAGTTTTTTTATTCATTGTATAAGCGCCATAGATTAAAGTAGTCTTTTTACCGTGGAACTCTGAAGTTTAAAAAGCTACAATAAAACCAACCTTTTATAACGTTTGAAAACCACACAAGGAAGTGTTTTTTTTAACTTGGATAAACGATTTCTTTTACCGGGTACAATCACTTTTTGATCTTTCTTTTTTTTCCCCTTATATTGCGTTGCCATTCGTGGAACAGACCCAGGTGCGTGAGTCTGTGATAGTATTGCGACAACTCCCCTCTTATTACAGTCCACATCTTGCGAGGAACGTCAGAGACGTTTTTATTGGTCCAATCGAACCGGATCTGGTAAAGTTTTTGGAAAAAAAGGTGATATTGGTTTATTTATTTTCATATTTTTGTTGTTGTTGTAACATTTTGTTAAGAAACATACAAAATTTTGCAAAAACAACTTTACTCTAAAAAGAAAAAACCTTTGCATTTTAACCAGTAATATTGGGCTGGATAAAAAAAAAAGGTTTGTGTCGTGGCTGTAAGGGTACGGTATTACCGACGTACAACTCTTAACGGCCTTACCTAAAGTATTGGCGGTTTATTTTTAACCTAAAGTACATGCGGCTTATTTTTAGCCACTCTGTTTTTTGTAACAGATGTCAGTCTATTTTGACAGTCTCATTGTTTTGGTTTACTGTCAAAAGAAGAGCCATTTTATTTGTATAAATAATTTTTAATAATATGTGAATTTTTATAATGTGTGGAAAAACTTTTAGTATTTTTAATTAACTTTGTTTACAAAAAGTTTGTCGGCACATATACATATTGGACTAAAGGAAAAGACCGACACTACGGAAAAATACAGATCGTTTGTGTTAATAAATAATTTTGTATGTGGTATTACAAAAGGCAAAGAATAATTATTTAAAGTAAACATTTTTAGGAAAATTTATTAAATTCGCAGTTTTTTGTGTTTTGAATTAAAAAAAGGGCCTGACTTGGCTGTTGAGTGAACGTGTTACGGGCAAAAGTCTTCTACACGAGAATATTGATTTAATTAATTTAATAATAAAATATTCTGCAGCAAGACGAATTAAGGAATATTTGTATAAATATTAACCCCGTATCTGTAAATGATTATTAAATTTGACAAACGGTGATTAAGGAAGATTTTCACAGAAAATTTGTTCTGTAAACCTTTATAAGTTTACCACTTTTTTATAAATACAAGCATTATAGTGTAGTAACAAAAGTATTTCAAATACAGAGCAACAAAAAAATACCACATACCGAGTTATTATATTATATCTACAATTAACAAGATTTTACAGAAATTCAACAACACCATCAATCAAACCAACAGCAACAATATTGTCAGTAGCCTCACACCTACAACACAACTGGAATAGAAACCACAGTTTTTATCGGGAGAAACTACCAGTGGTAAGACCTGTCAGTAAAGGTATGTTTTCTTTTGAATTTTTCGAAAAGTTTTTTTTGAATGTATTTTGAGTACCATCTTGGGTATTTGATACATATGTACATATCTATACATAAATCGGCTAAGGCAAAACAGTTGGGAACACTGTCCTCCTCTGTATGTCTACCGATTTGAACAGAATATACACCATTTGAAAGAGTTATAAGCGTTTAAATTTGATTCTCACACATATGCAGAACACATAAATAAACAATTTTTTTCTTTTCTTTTAATTATCAAAAATTTAAAAGATAAGTTGGTCGATTATTCGACATTCTTCAAAAACCGGGTTTCGAATATTTCGACTATATAAATCTATTGAATAAATCGGCACAGGCAAAACAATTAACAACGTTTTTTTCTTTGTTTGTCAACCGAACCTCTATGGGGAGGAAAAAGTATCATAAAGGTTAAATTACATTTCTATAATATTGAAATTTGAAGCATAATATTATAGGTACAGGGTCCTGAGTGAATGAAAACCTAAAAGATGAAAAGTGTTGGTACTTTTTGGTTTTCAGCTGGAACTTTTTGAATTTTCGTTACTAGTCGAAATAGAACTATACATTAAACTGGGTGAATAAGAGCTTGTTGGTACTTTTTCGCTCAACATCTGGTACTTTGATTAATTTTCCTTAATAAAATACGGCGAAACATAAAATTAAACCTGCAATGTCCTGAGGGAAGGACAATCTACTAAGGAGAATTTTTGATACTTTTTTGTTGTTAATTGATGTTTTTAATATTTTACTTGCAAAATTGAACTAACTCACGTAGAAGATAAAATATTATTCGGAGCCTGGTCCCTCGCCAAATCGATCCACTGAGACGGGGAAGATAAATGCTTAAGACATGTGCTATGTTTTCTTTATATGAACATAAAAATTTATGGTCGAATTTTGACCATTAGGTGAACACTAGTGTATATTATTCATTAATCTTCTTACGCCGATATTATAAATCGTTATTGCATTTTGGCAAATTTCAGTGGACAACATTCTCATAGAAGATTGTTGTATCGAGCTGTGTTGAATTTTAAATCCAAATTTTTAATATTTTCTATAATTAGGCTCAAGTTCATTCAACAAAATAACCACAATACTGATTATTGAATTTTAAATATTTTATTATGTTAATAAGGCAATATTGGGTTTTTTCAATTTCGATTTAAAGGTGTTGTATTTTATATAAATTGCATCATATTCGACCTTTACAAATTTTTATTGTTATTATTATTTAACTGAGTTTAAGGTTTTTTGTGGGAATTATTAAATCTATTTTAAACTAATGTTTTGGTGAATTTGTGTGTTTTTTTTAACTCGGTTGATTGCGCAAGTGGGAATTTATTTTTTGATACTGTTCGGAAATTATTGTTTGGTAACTGCGGGCAGTGGGACCATGTACTGGTATATTTGGAAGTTTTTTAGTTGCTGGGTGAATTGCTAGTGTTTACTTATTTTCGTATTGCAATTTCTTATATATTTTTTTTGTGTTTTCGATTTCACCACGTTTGTAAATAGTATAATTTATACTGAAATTGTCAGTTTTTTTTTTTTTTTTCGAATTTGATTTTCTAAGCTTTAGTTGATCTTTATAAAGCGGAAATGGGTAAATCCGACAATTTAAACAAATTTGAAACGCTGGCTGCGTTATTTCTCGAATTTGAGAGGGATTATGATGACATGCCGCAGGAGAATCGAAACTCATTTATTATAGACCTTCAAAGGGAGGAGTTTAAATCCTTATGGGAAAAAGTGAAGTTTGCTTATGAGTTTTTTGTCACGAGTAAACCAATATTAGATTCCGATGGCGATTGTGATGAGGCAAAACAACTTTTTAAGGAATGTAGGTTAGCCTATATTACTGTTGCTGCTCAAATGGGTGAGCTATCACAATCTTTTATTAATAGACCTCTTCCTACCTCCACTCAATTTGGGCCGGGAACTGGAGAAGTTGCGGCTACTGTGGTGAACCATAGATCCAGTCATCATATGAAATTGCCACCATGTACGATGGATGTTTTTAAAGGTGATTACAAATCATGGCCATCGTTTCGGGATATGTTCACCGCGGTTTACATTAATTGTGAGGATTTAACCGGAGTGGAAAAATTATTTTATTTACGTCAATTTACTTCTGATGAAGCTCAGGAGATTGTCAAGGATTCCCCATTGACAAATCAGGGGTTTGCCAGTGCGTGGAACAATTTAAGTGAGGCTTACGAGAATAAGAGGATTTTAGTAAATAGCCAACTTAAGATTTTGTTTAGTCTGGTGCCCGTTAAAGTTGAGTCTGCAAAGGAAATAAAAAGATTGCAACGGGACATAAATAATTGTATTTCGGTTTTGAATTTGCATGGTGTTGAAATTTCAACTTGGGACCCGATTTTTGTATATCTTTGTTCGACTAATCTGCCAGTTCTTACATTGTCGTTATGGGAACAGAGCGTAAAGAAAAAAAAGGAAATTCCTAAATGGTGTCAAATGGACACATTTTTAACTGATAGATTTCAATCTTTGGAAACAGTTTTTGATATTAGGAATTGTAGTCAAATGAGAGCAGATTCAGAGGATTCGGGGCAATCAGCCAAAAATAAATGGGCAAAGAACGCTAAGCTTAGCGATAATAATAAATCTAGTTCCACAAATAATGGATTTTCTGGTGGAAGAGTTAGAACCTTTCAAGCTAAGGTTCAAAAGCAAACCTGTGTTCTGTGTTCAAAGAACCACTGGTTAAGATTGTGCCCAAAATTTATGGACATGAATCCCGGGGAAAGATATGTGGTGGTAAAAAGATACAATCTGTGTATGAATTGCTTGGGTAGTGGCCATAAATGGGATAGTTGCGGAAGTCAATATGGCTGTTTGACATGCAAATTAAAACATAATACCATGTTACACAGGGACATAACGGAAGCATCGGATAATGTTGTTGGCCGGGAGGGTACAAGTACCAGTCGGGCAGTGACGCAGGGTCAAACAGTACAAAACTGTTTTGCAACGACCAGTCAACAAGTTTTATTAGGAACAGCTATGGTACAGGTGATATCTCGTGGTGAAGTTTTTTCTGCTAGAGCCCTGATCGATTCTGGTTCTCAGGCTACTTTCATTTCGGAAAGACTGCAGAAAAGACTAAATTTGCCTATGGATGGCATTAGCGCTAGAGTGTCGGGATTGAACGGGGCTTTGGCGGGGTCAGTTCAGGGACAATGTTCGTTTGTTCTAGGCTCTAATAGTGATCCAAGTTTTAGGTTGAGGGTAAAGGGCCTTATACTGCCAAAATTAACGGGAAAACTGCCGGGTAATTCAGTTGACGTGTCTAAGCTTTCCCTATCGGATTTGAAACTAGCCGACCCAAATTTTGCGAAGAGTTGCCAGATTGATATTTTGATTGGGGGTGATAATTACCCGGGTATTATGCTTAATGGTGTTAGGAAAAACGTACTGGGGAATTTAATGGCTCAAGAAACTGCTTTTGGATGGATTTTGACGGGTCCACTATCTGATCCTGGACAGAATGTTTATACCACAACCGTGTCCTATTATACGGATGTCAGGCTGGATGAACAGCTGGAGAAGTTTTGGGCTTTGGAAGAGCCACCACAAATTTCTTCGAGTACACCGGAGGATGAGTACTGTGAAGAACATTTTAAGAAGAATGTCAAGAGAACGCCAGATGGACGTTATATGGTGTCATTACCTTTCAAACCACAGTATTCGGTGGAGCGAGGTTTGGGGCATTCGCGTGAAAAGGCCAGGAGACAATTTTTGCGGAATGAAGTTTCCTTGAGTAAAAATCTTGGGTTAAAGGAAATATATGATGACGTTTTATCCGAATATAAAGTTTTAGGTCATATGATAGAAACTGAATTTGTTGGGTCAGAATTTTCTGAATGTTTTTATTTACCACACCATGCGGTTTTTAAACCCGAAAGCTCTTCTACGAAGGTGAGAGTGGTTTTTAATGCTTCGGCACGCAGTTCCACTGGCTTGAGCCTTAATGATATTTTGTACCCGGGGCCAATTTTACAGAACGATTTAATGTTGTTGATAACAAGATGGCGGTTTTATCGGTATGTTTTCAATGGTGATATCGAGAAAATGTATCGCCAGATTTTAGTGGATCCTAATGAAACGAAATTGCAAAGGATTGTGTTCCGAAGAAACTCGTGCGAGGAGTTGAAAGAATACGAGCTAAAAACAGTTACTTTCGGTGTTAACTGTGCCCCGTTTTTGGCGATTAGGACCTTGTTGCAATTAGCTGAAGATGTCGAACATAAATGGCCGTTAGCGTCGAAGATTTTGCGACACATGATGTATGTGGATGATGCTTTGATAGGGGCGCATGAAATTTCTTTGGCCATAAAAGCTCGAGACCAACTTATTTCAGCTTTGACATCCGCTGGTTTTTCTATGAAAAAATGGACGTCAAATGAGAATCAAATTCTACATGGTATTTCAAAGAATGATCTTTTGAATGAGAATTTTTTGGAGATTAGCGATGAAAGTGTAGCTAAAACGTTAGGTATACGGTGGAACGCGAAAACGGATAGATTTTATTTTACCACCTCTCCAATCCCTTCAAAGGAACGGTATACTAAAAGGGAGGTCTTGTCCGCTATTGCTCGCTTGTTTGATCCAGCTGGGTGGCTAGGTCCAATTGTTGTAATAGCAAAAATACTGATGCAACAGATTTGGAGCGAGGGAACATCATGGGATGAAAATATATCAGAGCCCGCGTTAATTAAATGGACTCAATTCCTTGGGGACTATGCAGCTATAAACGATATTCAGATTTTTCGCTGGATTGGTTTCAAGCCTTCTGCGACTCTTGAAGTGCACGGATTCTGTGATGCTTCGGAGAGGGCCTATGGGGCCTGTGTTTATGTACGGGTTAGTGATGGTGAGAACGGAATAAAGTCAAATTTATTGATAGCCAAATCTAGGGTTGCGCCACTTAAGACTGTTTCGTTACCCCGCCTTGAACTTTGTGGCGCTCTTTTATTGGCAGACTTGTTGGAAGTTGTTCGCCGAGATTTTGATTTGGACAAGAATCGAACAAATTTTTATACTTGGAGTGATTCGATGATTGTTTTAGCGTGGCTACAAAAACCTCCTAACTCGTGGACGACTTTTGTAGCTAATAGAGTTGCGAAGATTATTACCAAAACTGGGAAAGAGTGTTGGAGGCACGTTAACACGAAAGATAATCCAGCTGATTTAATAAGTCGTGGTGTACGTCCACAGGACTTAGTTGGGAGTTCCCTTTGGTGGAATGGGCCCTCGTGGCTATGTTCTCAACAGAATTTTTGGTTATCCCCAGCATCGGTAGTTTTTGGTACAAGGGAAGAACAACGTGTACATAAGGTTTTTTTTTCGTATTTTGAATCGCATACGGACCTCTTGGAGAAGTTTTCATCGTACGCAAGGGCACTTAGGGTAATGGCGTACGTCTATAGGGGTATTTCAAAATTTTTGAAAGTTGACAATCATTTATTTAACACTTTTGAGGTGTCATTGGAAGAGTTAAATTCTGTTCGGGAGCGTTTAATTATAATCTCACAGAAAGTCGAGTTTGCGCATGAATATCATGAGCTTTCGTGCGGGAAATCATTAGTCAATGGTAAATTATTGAATTTGAACCCGTTTTTAGACGAAAAGGGCATTTTAAGGGTAGGAGGTCGATTGGCAAATGCGCCAAACTTGACCTATGATGAGAAATGTCCTATTTTGTTACCGTCTAATTGTCATTTTGCTAAGCTTCTTGTAAAATTTATTCATGATATTACTCTGCACGGAGGTAATCAATTGATGCTAAGGGTAATACGTACCCAGTTCTTCATTCCTCGGGCCAAAAATTTGATAAAGACAGTGATAGGTCGGTGTAAGACTTGTACCATTTGGAGAAAACAGACACATAGTCAGATTATGGCGGCGCTTCCCACGGCTCGTACGGTTATCTCTCGTCCCTTCGCCACGACAGGCGTGGACTTTACTGGCCCTTTTGAGATTAAGAATTATACGGGCAGAGCTTGTCTAATTACAAAGGGGTATGTCTGTGTATTTGTTTGCTTTGCTACGAAGGCAATCCATTTAGAAGCCGTGAGCAGCTTGGGGACTCCTGCGTTCTTGGGGGCGTTTGCTAGATTTGTGTCTCGACGAGGATGTCCGAGTAATGTGTACTCAGATAATGGGACCAATTTTGGCGCTTCGAGAGTGCTGAAGTCCGAATTTCGTGGGTTTTTGCGTGATATAGGCTCGGAAGTGAATGCCAGGTATGCACACCAAGGTGTTAGGTGGCACTTTAATCCTGCTAGCGCTCCTCATATGGGAGGGTTATGGGAGTCCGGAGTCAGAAGTTTTAAACATCATTTTCGAAGAATTGCCGGTGGCTTAAAGTATACCTTTGAGGAATTCTCCACGTTGCTAGCTAGGATTGAATCATGTCTTAATTCAAGACCCTTATGCCCCTTATCAGAGAGTTTCGAGAATTTAGATTGCTTGACTCCGGGCCACTTTCTTACTGGTGGCCCACTACTTGCACCACCAGAGGTTGAGATCTTGGAGAGCCCAATTTCGATTGTAAATCGTTGGCAAAGGGTCAAGGCGTTGAATCAAAGGTTGTGCGCCAGGTGGAAGGATGAATATTTGAAAGATCTCCAGAAGCGCAATAAATGGAAGTTTGCGCGTAAAGACTTACAGGTCGGTGACATGGTGGTTATCAAAGAAGATAACCTGCCGACAAATGAGTGGCGTTTAGGTCGTGTCGAAAAATTGCACATGGGTAAGGATGGCCATGTTAGAGTTGTAGAGGTAAAAACGGCACGGGGTTCGGTAATAAGACCAGTTGTGAAGCTTGTAGTGCTTCCAACTTATTAGCTTTTGCATTTTTTTTTATTCTTTTTCTATTTAATTTACAGGAACATGGTCAGAGCGAGAAAATATACAGATGGTCGTCTTTCGACCAACCAGATGGTTTGCCGGGTTTGCCTGAAAGACCACCCGCTGCGCTTCTGCAAGAAATTCTTACAAGTGAACTACGAAGAGAGAATGCAACTTGTGTCTATTTATCGGTATTGTGCTGGCTGCTTGAGTCATGACCATACCTGGCGTACATGTGAGAGTACAGGCAGGTGCAAACGCTGTGGTGACATGCATCACACGCTGTTACACAAAGAGGGCAGGCGGACTACCTCGTCAAAGGTGGCCAGAACCAAGCGTTTGCAGCGTGGACCTCGTTCGTCCAATAGTCGAGAGCATAATAGACCTAGTTCGTCTAATAGCTCCGCCAGGGGACCTCGTTCGTCCGATGGTCATGAGAGTGAGAGACCTAGTTCGTCTCAAGCTCTGGTTCTGAGCAGTGGTAGGAACCGAAATACTCGCCGCCGCCGCCGACAGAGACACGCTCGTAAGGTGATGCCAGAGTCGGCTGAAAGTACTCAAGTGCGGCCCTCGTATCAAGTAAGAGAGTCGATTTTGATCAGAGCAACTGCCATCGTAAAACTTGATGCGAATGGACGGTTTTTTGAGGAACGGGCTGTCATAGATGCCAGCTCTGAGTGCTCAGTGATATCGGAGAGTTTGGTCCGAAGGATTGGTGGACGTAAAATTCGATTTGGGAGCAAAGAGAAATGTGCCCTTAGAGTTGGAGGTAATTACGGCGACAGCACTGTTCTCGAATTTTACGCAGAAGTTAAGGCTGGTTTGAAAATTGTGACGCCGGCTCAATCGTTAGAAGCGCGGATTGTGGATGAGTTTCCTGGGTTGCAATTGGCAGATCCCCAGTTTCACGTATCGGCTCCCACAAGCTTGTTGTTGGGTGGTGATATTTATAGCCGAATCATTAAAAATGGGGTGTATGGCGGCACGTTTGGCAAACCACTGGCACAGTTTTCGATTTTTGGGTGTATAATTTCTGGATCCTGTTCCCCGTAATGATATTGCTTTTAGCTTTGATTGCTAGGTGTTGGATGAAGGTGTCCCGACTATGGAGTGTTCGAGGCGGTTCATCGCGCTTAGAGATATATTTTTAAGTGTATTGGGTTCTTACAATAAATGGAACTTTTGGATTTTATACATTTTTGGTTTTTGTTTGTTTTTTTTTGAATATTTTTTTTTTTTTTTTCTCTTTTTAGAATATAGATTTTTAGGTGAAGTATAAGATTGCTGTACAGCAAGGCCGGCGGGATGTTTACGTCTAAACTGAAGGCAACGATGTTTCCAGCCCTGGGGTCTAATTAGACTGAACTTTGACATCTTGCGGCGCCACCGTCAGCATGGAGTTTATTTTAAGATCATGTTTCATTTTTTTGTGTATTATTCGTTAAGTTTTTTTTTTTGAGAAAATGAATTTGTTATAGAGACAGTTTTTTTATTCATTGTATAAGCGCCATAGATTAAAGTAGTCTTTTTACCGTGGAACTCTGAAGTTTAAAAAGCTACAATAAAACCAACCTTTTATAACGTTTGAAAACCACACAAGGAAGTGTTTTTTTTAACTTGGATAAACGATTTCTTTTACCGGGTACAATCACTTTTTGATCTTTCTTTTTTTTTCCCCTTATATTGCGTTGCCATTCGTGGAACAGACCCAGGTGCGTGAGTCTGTGATAGTATTGCGACAACTCCCCTCTTATTACAGTCCACATCTTGCGAGGAACGTCAGAGACGTTTTTACTTGTTTTGTTTTAATTTTTATTATTTATTAATTTCAATATTTCGAACAACTTTATTGGTCATCTTCAGGGAAACAGTTATGATTTAATATTTACTGCAGTGTTGTCCGATGTTATCGTTTTAAGTTTTCTTCACTGAAGATAAACATCGGACAACACTGCATTAAATATTAAATAATAACTATTTCCCTGAAGATGACCAATAAAGTTGTTCGAAATATTGAAATTAATAAATAATAAAAATTAAAACAAAACAAGAGTTTTTATTTTTATTCTATCTTATGAAACAGACCTCAAGCCGATAAATATAAGCATAACACAAAAAACATAAATATTAAATCGTTCATTATTATACTGTAAATTCATATAAACTAAAGAATACATTCATTGACATAATAAAAAGAATTCATAAACTTACAAACTAATTTTAAATTAAAAATGGCAAGTCATTGGCGGAAAAACAAAAACATATTCTTTAAACTTATGCTCTACATTTTAAAAATAAAAAAGGCACTTCATTGATATAAGGGGAAAACAAATCAATTTTCATTAAACTTATGATCTATAGTTTCAAACTTAAAAATCATCACAAAATGTATCTACATATAATAAATAAAAATATCACAGTTAAGAAAAACATCACATTCCTGCTTTTTCAATTTCTAACTGTAAAATTTGCTTTTTTAACTCTAATTTTTCTAGTTCTAATTTTTGTTTTTGAAGCTTGCACTCTTTTTTAAAATTAAACTTTGCAGAAATCCATTTTTTTCCTTTAACTCAAACGTTTTTCGATGATACCTTACTAAATCCTTTAAGTCCTTCCGTATCCCGTCAAGTACATTAGCTGTTTCCTTTTGAAACATTCCTTGATTTTGAACTTGCGTTTTAAGTAGATTATCCCGCTCATTAAAATTTGATAGCCGCGGACGTTTAGTAGCACGAAGATTTTCATCCAAATTGTTATTTTGGATTTGCGTAGCCTCCGACGTTTTCTACGTCAAATCATTATTATTTACTATCGTAATATGGCTAGAGTTATCACCGCTTATACCAAAACATGTCGCCTTTGGTAGGCCATTAACGGCTTCTTCCATGTGAAGGAGATTAACGACTTGCTCTTCCATGGCAGAAAGCGGACAAAACTGTGAGGGACCGCCACCCGTGCTGGAAATGCGTAATTTATTTTTACGCATCTTGTTCTTTGTGTGATTTTTTAAATCTGCCCAAACCTACAAATATACCAATATGTAATTAGTGCTGCATTTTATATAAATAAAATCTTAAAGCATTACTTTTTTCCAACCGGTTATATCTCTTACGGGGGGCCCATTACCGTTTAGATCGTCTGACAATTTCTTCCACAAATTGTTTGCAGTTTGTTTGGCATTTGCTGTCTGCAACTGTCCCTTGGCCAAATCGCTATGTTGCTCCATGAAATCTACTAAAATTTCGAACTGCCGTTGTTTTGTATGTAATTTTTTTGGTTTTTCCCTTAAAATGACAAATTAGATATAAATAAATCAATTTTGTTTATGTACTTACATGTTTTTCTTCCTTTGCGTTTGATCTTTGGCTATCGCAAGAAATTTGTGTTTATTCAATGATTTTGACATATGATTTCGCATTACAGAGTGCGGTGTTACCAGATTTGCGAAAAGAAAACAAAAAGATGCGAAAGGTAAATGCGCAAACGTATTAAAGAGTACCAATCACTCGATTTGCTACCATTTTTCTTTCGCATCGCAATAGAGAGTAGCCCCCAGACTTTTTTAAACTATTATAAATTTTGATTACAAATAGTTGCACTCAAAAAGAAATTTTGTATGAAAATGGATTAGTTTTATCTTCAGAAACGTACCACCCTGTTTTGTAAATATATATTTTCCAGCACTTTATTTATTAGGTAATTCCAAAAAAAAAATTAGACCAAGCAATTAATCACTAAACGCAAAAGTTTTCAAACTTGTTCTTTTCAGGATATTAATGAAGCAAAGGTCAAATTGTGATTTTTTTCTTTTTAATTTAACTAAATTAATATACATATGAAGATTCAATAAATAAATAATGAGAGAAAAAAAATTAAACTCACCAAATTCTAAGAACCTTAAATTAAGCAGTTCGATTTTATTTACATAACAACTTTTAATTTCCAGATAATTAATATTTGTTTAATATGCTTGAGACATAAAGTACCTTTTCCCATGACTTAATTAATGAGAGTTTTAAAAGCTTTTTATTACCTAACACATAACTAATAAAGTTCGATTTAATTCGAATTGATAGCTACTACAATATATTTCTAATTGTATTTAGTTCATTAACAAACGCATTGTGTTCCTAAACGGTTTATAAAAAATGAATCTAACGGCTTTGTTGAATTTTGAATCTGTTAAGAAAAAAGGTACCCTTACTCAATCGGAACAACTCAATGAATTTGTGGCCAATTCTTTAAGAGCTGTTGTTGAGGAATTTTTTCTTCAAATGGCTCCATCTTTCATAATTGTGGTGTCTTGTCGTCGTAAGGCTGTCTTAAATGTGTATCTTAGTGTCATGCAACATCTATTTCACATGGTGGATAATATGATTATTCAATTGGTATATGTTGATACTAAAAATCCTCAACGTATCGATGGTCCAAGGTTGCATAATCTATTGCTCGTTGATTCTTTGGAAGCATTTCTGTAAGTAGTGAAAATTTAAAATTTGGAATTATTTCTGAAGGCCCAGACATAATCGATTTAAGCAACCTAAATTTTAACAAACATTAATTAAAATTTTGATAATTTTAGGTTACCCATGATTTACTTAATAAACTAAAAAAAAGAGAACATCTTTCGCAAACACTTTATTAAATTATCTTCCATAACTTAATAATGAACTGTATAAAATGTTTTTTAGGTAAATTTTTAGCCATAACTAGAAAAGGTATCCAAACTTATCTTTAGTTCTAAACGCAAGCACCGATACTTCTTCGTACTTTCTCCAAAATAAAAGTGGTTTTGAAGAACATTTTCAAAAAATTCTTTACCATTAAAAACCATTAAATAATGTTTAACAAAAATAACAAAATTGTTAAAAGCACTTAAAAGCAAAAAAAAAACAAGTAAATGAATTCACTTAAAATCTTCACCGAAGTTAATGGGTATGTGTCAGAGAACTGCAAAATCCACTATTTTTGTTGATTTACTCATACGCTATAATTTACATTAACTCTATGCCTGCAAAACAAAGTTCAACGTTGGTAATTTTGACATCGTTTTGTACACATTTGATTTGTGCACGCAATAACACAATTTCTTAAAGTCAAACAGCATTTATTCTTTTGCTTTTGCATTTAAGTAGTCATTGTCCACTCGATGACACAACGACGAATGTAAATTGGTATGAGTACGAGTCGCTTTGTTGGTATGATTGTTGTAGGCATAAGTTCAAATAAACTAGTTGTATTGTCCAATTTGTTTTTGTGTAATTTTGTGCAAATAATATTGGATTTTAATCAAATGGACTACTAATTGGACTAGTCCGATGTAATGCAAGAATGGACCATGTTTGTATTGAGACGACATGTCTTCGTTTTTTAACGAAATGTGTTCGTTTTTAAACGACTTCAAAACTAATCCTCTTGAGTATACCATGGAGTAGTTTTAATACTTCTCCTTTGTAATCCAAAGCTGGGTTATATGGTCCTGCCGTAGGACATCGTAATGTTAAATAGACCATGTTTTTTCCATACGTTTGGGTAACTTTTGGACTAGTCCTAGTCCCTTGGGGGCTACATTTTACACGCGTGTTTGGACTAGTCCTATTATTTGCAGGGTATTTTTTTAAAGCGTAACAAGCAACATTAACAACAAAACATTGTACACACAGAACTACTGTACTTTTTAAGAAATGATAAAAAATAAAAACGTCTTCTGTTTCTATGGAAATTGTTTCAGCTGCTGAATAGTAATCAGAGCAATGATTTTTGTGTATTTTTCTTTGTATATGTTTTTTACCAAAGCAATAATTGGCGAACGAAGCTAAACATGGTATGAATGGCAAAGCCAACACGCTGTTCATGACTTGAATGAATTTTAAAACCACACCGATGTGTGTGGCTGAGAAAGTTTGATTGCATGAACACAAATGAGTGTATTTGATGTTGCTGATTTAATGCGAATTTTTTGCAATCGCACAAAGCCGTTCTCTGGTTTGTGTTTATAAGTTACACATTTTCTGGTTATACATTTTAAGACTTTCTTAGTTACTAGAGTTGTGTCGTGTCGGACTTTTTCAATAGATTTTTGCAATCCGTTGGATTATCACATGTAAAAATTTCTAATTTAATCAATTAATAATGATTTTTTTTATTTTTTACAAACATTTAAAAAAATACATAATTCTTATGTGTGTAGTACAATAACAAATATTTGATAGTTGACGTTTTAACGAACGACAAAGAAGTTTTCTCGTTCCTTGTTCATTCATTGTTCAAAGTAAAAAAAACAGAAACGATGAGCGAAAGTAACGGCCTAGACGCACAGTGTAGGAATGCACTGAGAGAGCTCATGGAGGTATTCACAGTAAGGCTGTGCTGGGTACCCGAACACTGCAAGGTGGATGGTAATGAGGTGGTGGACGAACTCGCGAGAGAGGGTTCGAATCTTGACTAAGAGATATGGGACAGGAGGATGAAACACCCCTTATGTTTCTACTATGAGGTAATACGGAATAGATTCCAAGATACCGTTACCCGGCATTAAGGCCCGTATTTGGACGCAGGGGCAACCAGGGCACTTTAGGATTGGATAGGAGTGGTCTCAGGACCCTCATTGGGTCCTTGACGGGTCATTGTTCTGTAAGGACGAGTAAATGGGATGATACCATACCAGACTTCTGCAGATTATGCGAGGATGCTTAGGAGCTAGAGATGCTGGATTTTATCTAGTCTACTAACTATTTTAAATCTGTTTATTCTTTTCTTCTTTACATTTTTTTTTTTCTTCTTCCTCAATATTAAAAATATTTACAATGAACCGCATTGGCCTCCGAGTGGAGGGATGTCCTTGGGCGCATTACAATTCCTAACCTCACCTTACCTAACTCAACCCATTTATATAAGTTTGTCATTCCGTTTTAGTTTATACCAGGGACGTAACAGTTATAAGATAAATGATAAAAAAATCAGATTTAACAATTATTACTGATACATTTACGTAATGGTTATAACCAACCATTAACAAGTAATATATTTTATTTTGGTTATTTTAACCAATTGAAATGAGATATATATTTTTTTGGTTATAAATAATCGTTATATAAACCGACCAATTTTTTGGTCGAAGATAACCATTACTTCAACCAAAAATTTTTTTTGGTTGAAAATAACCATTATAAAAAATTTTTTTTTTTGGTTACTACGGCAAAGATATTGTATATTTGAGTTTAGTATCCAAACAATATACAATGTACATATGTTTGTATACATGTATATATAAACTTGGTAACAACAATAAACCTTTGAAATTTTTTCATACATGATAACCAAAAAAAATCAATTTTTTTCAATAATGGTTATTTTTAACCAAAAAATTTTTTTGGTTGATTTAATGGTTATTTATAACCAAAATTTTTGTATTCTCAATTAATTAGTTACGGTAACCAATATAATATAAAAGTCACGATAATGGTTAAAAATTCCCAAATGCAGATAAACGGCATTTTTGCCTAACCTTTTTGCTCTGAAATAAGTAATTACTTGCAAGTTGTGTATACGTATTATCAACAAAAAATTGAGGAAACAGCCGATTGGCTGAAAGTACAAAAATTGTGTGAATGTTAGTGAAAAGTGTGAGTGTATTGAGTTTTTCGAACTTGCACTTGCATGTCGAAACGGGAGTAAGATAAATTTTGCTACTTTTTTCATATTTTATATACGAAACAAAGAAAAAATAAGCGTAAATAATAAAAATGTGTAAAATTCCCAAAATATGACCGATTTTTTTTTAAAATTCCAAAAAAATCCCCAATCCCCAAATGACTTTCTTTGGCCTTTTTGCTTGCATGAAATCCTCAATTTTGGGGATAAATCCCCAAGTCTGGCAGCCGTGGATTGCAATGTAAATTGCCTTACCAAATTTTATTTGAATTTAACCATAGCTCCCATACAAATACTAATCCCTTAAATAGATTTTAATGCCATAAAAGTTTGTATTGACAAAAAAAATTGGTAACAATAACGTTAACGATAACAACTATGTCATGACAAAATGGGCGGCATGAAATAACCCCACAAAATATAGCCCCCCAAAAAATAATGTAATAACCCCCAAAGCGTGGGGCCTTATTTCATATGCAAGAAATCCCCAATTTTGAAAATAAAATTAGCCCCCAACGAAAAGAAATAATGCCCCAAACATAAATGAAATAATTCCCTAATTTTTGGAGGCTTATTTCATATGAAATAAAACCCCAATTTCTGAAATGAAATAAGAGCCCAATATATGTAATACAATTAATTATACAGTTTTGCTTTAAAGAATCCCGCGATAGATAGCATGGTATGATATGCCAAACACAAGCTTCGCCAACTAAGGCTTTTCTGCATGGACGGCCTTCGGCCGGGCGCAATGACTTTTTCCTCTATGGTATAACAAACACCGGCTTCGCTAACTAAAGCTTCTCTGCATAGCGCCAGGATTTTCTCCTCTATAGTATAAAAATACCAACTCGACCCGGTTACGCAGAGAAGCTTTAGTTAGCGAAGCCGATGTGCAGGGCAGCTTTATTTTTCGAAACCGGTGTTCTGTATACCAAAGTGGATAAATCCTTGCGCCCAAAAACTTTTTCATTATAAATTTGAAAATGAAATAATCCCCCAAAAACTATATTGGGGCTTTATTTCATAATGATTTTTTGGGGGATAATTTCATATGAAATAATACCCCAATTAAAAAATTGAAATAACACCCCAAACAAAATGAAATAACCCCCCAAAAATCGTTTTTGTTGTTCTCTGTACAAATCTTTGGGGGGTTATTTCATTATTTTTTTGGGGGGTTATATTTTGGGGGGTTATTTCATGCCGCCGACAAAATGTTTTGCTGGGAGGTACAAAATTATTCTGGCGGGCCCATACCCACAAAGGGCAACCCTCGAAAATTTGTTTTATAAGTACTGTTGTGTAGGGCATCATATGGTCGGTCTTGACCGACAATACTTTTTAACTTGTTTATTTTGTTTATACTCTAGCAGCCGTTTGATAATTTATACAACTTACAAGAAGAATTTTATTCTCTTTATTTACACAAATTTAAATTACGGGATTCCCGAGAGATAACAAACTAGTGTAACGAAACAAACCTATTAAAAAATTAAATTTAAGACTTTGAGCATTAGATAAGGAAATTAATTTTTTAGTGTTAGTGTAAAAATTCTTTGATGAAAACTATTGTAAAAAATCATAAAAACGCTTGGGGTCATATCTCAAAAATACAAGAAATAAATCAACAAGTCGTAAATATATGTACATACGTTCAAGGCGAATTTAACTATAGGTGATGTCGGTACTACAATAATCCAAGAACAACAGAAACAGCATAGGGTTTTTGCATTGCCTTGTTAGAGTTTGAGGCTCGAAATGCCAATCATTCTTAGCAAAACACTTATAAATCAAAACAAATAGGTTCGAACTCTCAAAAACTGTCAAAATCAGATGGCGTTTTGACACCACCTGTAGTTAATTCGCTTCACACACTTTTAAAAAAAAACAACAATTTAACAAGTATTGTTTTCTAAAAATTTTTCGTTTAGAAATTTAA
Organism: Pollenia angustigena; assembly: GCA_930367215.1. NCBI lineage: Eukaryota > Metazoa > Arthropoda > Insecta > Diptera > Polleniidae > Pollenia > Pollenia angustigena. Next base: position 168,308,749 of record OV884059.1, on the reverse strand, counting down.
ATTGAAAACAAAAATAAATTTGAGTTTTTTTATTGTTGTATTGAGACTTTCAATACAAATTCCTAAGAGAAACTTTTAATTTTTATTTTGAAAAATAGGCAGTAACTCATTTTACTTGTAGATTTGTAACTTGTAGCTTAGGAAATATTACATGTTTATTTTTCCAATTTCTATCATACTTATTTATTAAAATTTTTTAGCGACATCGATATCATTTCGTATACAAAGGATTATGATACTAATGAATATTATCACATTTTTTTAATGCAACGTGATATTCTGATGTTTCATGGTATGTCGGCAATTTTTAACTACTGTTGGGTCAACCACATCGTCAACTGTAATATACAATATCAAAATTTTTTAGGCGAAATTGTAATGTACACTTACTTTCCATTTAACGAAAGTAATTGCGGCAATACTAGTCCACAAATCATCAATAAATTTATTGCCAATTCCTGGATTAATCGAACTTATTTTCATAATAAGTTAGGAAATCTGTATGGATGCCCATTGGTGGCCGCAATGCGTGACATACCGCCCTATTCCTATTTAACAAGAACTGATGACGTAAATTGGTCATATAGTGGTTTTGAGATAGATTTAATGGAACATTTGGCAGGGAGAATGAATTTTACTTTAAAGATACGTACAAAACTGTTGGATGATCGAATAACACCAAAAAGAATGGGTCCCTTGAAAATGGTTAGTGTTTTCATTGTTATCCAATCTATAGCTTTAAACTTGAAATTGATTTTTTTTCAGATCATCGATGGTACAGCTGATATGGTATTTGGCTTTTATCGTAAACATTATGGCGTGGACTATATGTATACCACTACATTTCCACACTATCAAAGCAACCTTATAACAGTTCTCTATTTGCCAGCTCATAAATTTAACACTTTTCAACTCTTGGCATATCCTTTTCCTGAATATGTCTGGTATGCTTTATGCCTTACAGTGTTCTTAATCATTGTTCTCACACGATTGATGTCTAAAAATAAACCGCAATCGATATCTATGTTCTCAATAATTGCATGTGCCTTGGGTGCCCCCATTCAAAAAGAACCCCGGTTACCGCATTCGACTTTGATATTTATAACCTGGTTATGGTTTACCTTCTTAATACGCACTATTTACTCTGGGCTTTTGTTTAATTTATTTCGCAATCCCATTTATACTTCTTTACCCCTGACTTTGGATCAAGCAGACGCAGATAACTTTCGAGCTGTAATGAATATATTCACGTACAATGATATCCAAAATATACCGTTATATCAGCATGCCCCGAATCAAAGTAATATTGTACTCAATTCTTATGATAATTTCATACCTCTATCCTATATTGAAAAATACACAGAAGAAAATGTTTACGCAGTTGTTTCCCAAGAATTTCTGATATATTATTCACAAGAGAAGAAAAAACCTGGTCTATTCTATGTTATACCTGAAATTATGAAGAAACAACAATTGTGCATATATTTGGCTAAACATTCGTATCTTATTAATCAACTCAATAAGGAGCTTATAAATTTAGAAGCTGTTGGTTTATTTCAATTCTGGGCAAAACATTATATTGATTCCCAATACTTAATGAGTTATCATATGCATCCAGATCAGAGAATTGAACAAGACAATTTATGGGGAATTTATATTATTTGTGGATTGTGTTATTTCATAGCATTTATAATATTTTTAATTGAATTATTATCTATGAAGTTAAAGATTTTAAAAAAATATTTGAATAAAATACAATAAAACTTTGGTGTTATTAAAGAAAGTGTTTAATAATTTTAGGAACTTTAAATTTAACATTTACGGATAGCAATCACACGAGAAATGATGGGCAAAAAATTGGTTTGTTTTGTGTTAAAAGTGTTGTCAAAGGGCATACAATTTTTTTTTAATTTCCAATATTTTCCGAAAAATTTTTAAAGAATAATATGAAAGTTTTAGGTAACAAAATGTGTTTAATCATAAGAAAACTGAATCGTTTTTAGAGTTTGGAATATCTTTCAGAGATTAGAGTTTAATAGAAGTCGTTCAGCTTGCTTTTTGTTCGAACAAGAACATTATGAATGTTTTCAAAAACAAATTGTAATAAAATGAGGAAAATTAAAGTGAGAACATTTTAAGCATATATCATCTGGCATTTGATATCAATCATAAGATTCATATTTCATTATGATAAAAATTTAATGAAGAATTTTCAAAAGTGAGCGTCGTTTGTATTTTGATTGATTCGGTTTTACGTATTAGAGTCCAGCAATAGTCTCCCAGAATGCTTTTGTCTCAAAATTCTTTAAATTTTCATTAAATCTGGGTGACCACGCTTCCCTTGTTCGCGCTCACTGCAGCTAGTGCGAATAAAATAATGTAAATATGCATATTTAAAAGATTCTGATATTGCATATCCCGTTTTTCCAACCAAATATTCACCACACACAAGGCAAAAATAGCTTAAATCAGTAGCACACGATCTCCATGACATGCTTCAACTCTACTTTTATGAAGATTTAGAATGAATGTGGGCTTCTGTCAAATAAATAATTGTGAAATTGTAGTGTCAGTATTGACTGTTTGACAGTATTGCCAGCATGCGATAACAAATGAACAAGACGTGAAAGTCCAATTTTTATGCCAGATTCAGCGCACCCAGATTAGTTAAAAAACATCCTTTTTTTCTGCAGTAAATTTTTTTTTAAATTTGTAGACCAGTGTTATCAAACATATCGAAGTTATTTGAGAAACTTTAAGTTTCGAAGTTAAACACGAATATTTTCACTAATCCGCAATCTGACGGCATGGTGCAAAGATTTAACCGTACATTAGAGGAACATTTGCGAAAAGAATTCAGCACACACCAAAAGACTTGGATGAACACATTTAAAAATTCCTGTTTAAGCTAACTTTAAAATAATTTTTTTTAAGCTAGTTGTGGTTGATGCCTGGATTATTTTTAATGGAGCCAACTGACTATTTTAACATTGGCATGTCATAGAAAGTAGTCAATTGTCCGACTCTGCATGACTTTGCAACTTTGAGACAATTGGTCACTGAAAATATAAAAAAATTGCCGCACAGAATTCACTCGCATTGATTTCGGGGAATTTCTGCATTTATTTATAGTTAGCTTGTAGTTAGCTGTTAAAAAGTTAATTATAAATGCGTTATTTTTGTAGTCGACTACCAAATTGCTTGCAGGGTGGTTATATGAATCAAAATTCTATTCGACAATTTTTGACGAAAGCACGGATTTGTAGGGGAAAAGCCAGATTTCCTTATCTTTAAGATATTTCAACATACAACAAAAAGTTTTTAAGAAAGAATTTATTGGCTTTGTTGTAAACGCATTTGAAGAGGCTTCAAAAGATATGGATGACGTTGATGTGTCAATTGATGCGAAGGCACTATCATCAATAGTTCTTAAAGCTTTGACAAATTTTGATCTTGACCTAAATAATTGTGTAGAAGATGGAACAGATAGGTGTCCTCTGATGTCAGCAGAAAATGGAGCTGTTCAAAATTTCTGGAAAAGCGACAAATGCGAAACAAACGCCTTGCTATTCCCATAAATCGAACAACTCAATTTCTAAAAGCAATAAAGTGTCATTAAAACAAAAAGTTGTATCATTTGTTAAAGAAACGACAAAATTTTTTACGTATAATCATCCCATGCGAAAAACAGTTTTAGCAAAGTATTTGGGAGCCAAACTCTCTTCATTATGCGTCTATGCAACAGGTGTATATCATATAGTAGAAGCTCTGGAAAAAATATCTGAGTGGAAAGGTAGTATCTCTACCTTTATATTAAGGAACTCACTTGGTAATTTTAAATTTATTTGCGGAATGTACATATTAAGTGTGATACCTATTGCAACACAGCCACTTAGTATCATTTTACAAAAGCAAGATATAGATCTTCGAAAAGGATCAAGCCTTATCAAAATTTTAATCATGTGCCTTGAAGAAAAAAGAAATAAAGCCAAAGAACAATTCAAAGCGATTTTGGAAAAAGTAAAAGTTATTTGCGTTCAAATCGAGGTTCCTATCGAAAAGACAAGATTTGAACGAAATAATCACATCCAAAATGTCAAAGACTACTACCGAGTTGTAGGTTACAATCCTCTTATTGAATTTATATTATAAGATCTCATAACAACTTTCCCAATAGATATCCCAAATGTATTGAACATACCTCAACTTCTAAAGTGTAATCAAGTCTTATTCAGATACAAAACTGTTAGAACCACAATCAGCTAGTTGTGATAAAAGAGATAAACACCTACTAACATCTAAATTTGAGCCTGATCTATCAGATAACGTTGTTAGATGCTTTAATCTAAGAAAAATATTTCAAATTTTCGTTTCAATGCTCGTCAGTAATGCTACGAGCCGGAGGTCAGTTCCTACCCTTCGTCGAACAAAAACATGGCTCAGATCAACAATGACAGAAGATAGACTGTACTGTCTAAATTTGCCTCACAAAGAAATCGTAAATTGCTTATTTAAAAAGATTAATGTATATTGAACTAATGTTATATTTTATTTAACCTTTTTGTTAAATTTTTTTAATCAGGGTAATAATTTTTTTTGGACAAAATTTCTTCATCCCACCACGCGATGGGCAATTTAGTATTGATAATGAAAATATTTTTTTAGGCAATTTTGGCCAAAAAAAAAGTTTCCGCCCAAATGCAATTTCTAAAGCTCCTTCTTCATGAAATTATTAGAAAATCTTAAAATTTTGTAATTAAATGTTAATTTTGTATAATAAGAAGAAAAATTGAAATTCAAAATTTTCCTTAATTCCTTAATATTTTTTTACGGTCTATACGGCTAAGCGATGAAGAATTTGATATTCGCAAAAATTGCAAAAAGTACTTACCCTAATACACATATTGTTTTTAATAAACTTTTAAAAACAAATTTTTTACTTTTTTGTATCATACAAAATTTCCCCCCCCCCCCCCCCCCTATGGCTCAAGATGGATCCGCGCCTGGATGGAGTAAACCTAGATTTTACAACAAGGATTAAAGAAGTATAAAAAATAAGCATGTTCAGGATGAATTTCGCAAATGTGGGTTGATTATAGACCAACCAAAACAAGGATCAGGCAATACGAATGATGGGAATACAGCAAGAAGGCTCTTTTCTGATCCCAAAAAAAAGCATCTGAAATAACAGGTGCTGATATAAGTCTTATATCAAGATTTAAAACAATTATTGATGTACTTGCATGCAATGAAAAAATTGATTTTACAAATTTGGGGATTATGCCAAAGAAACAGCACGAATATATACTACAAAATATCCATGGAGATATATGTCTGCAATAGTTCATAAAATCCTTTATCATGGAGATGATGTTATTAGGCATCATTTAGTACCACTAGGGAGCACAATACCAGAAAAATGTCACGAGATTTTACAAACGAAGATCTGTTTAGTATATTGTTGGCAACGTCAGATCCGCTCATCTCTAGCATTCGAAGTCAATGAATAATGGAAAGTAGAACATCGGGCATTCGAAGTCAATGAATAATGGAAAGTAGAACATCGGGACTTAGATGAAGAAGCAAAAGGGCTGCTACAGGACAGAGGTAACACAAAACCAAATATGGAATATTTGGAGGTAATTTTCCAACCGAATGAATAGTAGATATAATTAACTTTTATTGTTATTTAAGCAAAAAATATGTTTTTTGTCCTTATTGTTATTTAAATAAAAAAGCAAATAAACATTTAAAAATTTACACTTATTTATTTTTTTAATCTAAAAAGTATTCTAGTGGAACTGAATCCAGTTGAACCTGATGTAGAGTTGATAATGTAGAAACCTATTCACAAAATGATCATAGGTATTATTACATGCCTATTAGAGTGGGTCACTGATGTATGAGAAAAAATAAAAGTTCTCGAATCATGTTCTAATAGCAATATTTTTTTGTCTTACGTCAAAACAAATAAAAACTGCAAAAAAAAAGTTAAAAAAGTCACATCTTCAGCCCGTGCAAGAGCTCCTAAAAATTAAGTATATGTAAGAAAAGTAAATTTTTTAAATTTAAATTTTTTATTTACTATCAATTATTATTAATTAAAACTGAAAATATTTTGAATTTCACTTAAGAAAAATAAAACTTTGGTTCTTATACAACAGAAAACAATAAAATCATTTTTTGGTCACAAAATCTTGTTTACTGTAAAATCTAGGCATCTATCGTCTTGATTTAAGTTTCGTCTATGTTAAACCTTCTCTTAGTTTTTTTATTGCAAAGAGTTATGGATGCTTCTGATACTATTTTCACGAACTTTCAAGTCGATAAAATACAGTAATATGCTTTTCTGCAATACAATGCTATTGTTGTTATATTCAAAATTTTACAAAATTTAAGGTCAATGCGCGGGCTGTTACACTAAAAATAAATTAATAATATTTTACAGGGGTCTAGTGCAGACAAAAATACAACATATTTACGCTATTAGAAGTCGATAAGAGAAAAAAAATATTTTCGACCCACCCTAATGCCTATGCATTTTTTTAAAGGTATAGTGGTATATACGAGGCGAATGTATATGCATATAAAGGTAATACGAATACTCATTTTTCAAACAATAAAAAAAATTAATTTGAGTAAAAAATTCTAATAATTCAACACACCGATTTTTATACAATTAGAACAGTTTTTTGGAGAAGATATACAACATTGGGCCCTGCAACTCTTTTCCTACTAAACTGAATTTCAATCCGAAAAGATTTTTACTTAGACTGCAGTTTTTTAAACACTGGTGGTGGACATCGGTCCCATATTATTTTTCTTTTAAAATTGTGACCATTTTAATGATTTTCATATAAACACCTTGTTTTGTATTGCTTTGAAATACAACATTTTTGTTAAAAAACACCGCAAATACAGCTCTGTTGTAATGGAAACACATATGTATAAGATCCGTAAACAGATCAAACTTCGCCTCGGACTACACTAATTAAAAATGTTTTCTCTTAAAAAAAAAAGTAAAACTTTATAAATTCAGAAAGTATTCTGGTAGGAAATTTTACATTTTAACGAAAAAAGTCCTTGACAACTTTTTCGAATTCAAATATTTATAAATGAATTTCTTAGGTTTTTATACCCTCCACCACAATTAGTTGTGAAGAGGGTATATTAAGTTTGTCATTCCGTGTGAAATTTTTTTATTATTCATCTCAGACCCTATAAAGTATATATATTCTGGGTCCTTGAGTAATTTTAAGTCGACTTAGCCATGTCCGTCTGTCTGTCCGTCTGTTGAAAACACGCTCACTTTCGAAAAACTCAAAAGAAATAAACAAACTTGGTGTCAAATTGCTTGTAGTTATCCTAAGCAGTTTGGGATTGAAATCCAGCAAATCGGTTCAATAGGATCTGAGCTATGAATCAAAATGTGGAACCACCACCTAAAAAAAATTGATAATTTTGTTACAAAAACTAACATAAATGGTGGAAAAATGCACAGAATGATATAAGATTTCGCAACAGTTCGTTTTATTTAACTGGAAATCACACTGTAAAATATCTTGAAGATCCGTTCATGATTTACCCTAGGCCCCATATAAGCCCTACTCCCGGAAAACAGTATAGTAAGCCTAAAACCCTAACTAACAATGCTATCATAACAAATTTTGCCACGTCACAGTTAAATAGGACTAGAAATGAAACTGTTAAGTTTCGTGAAGATCGGTCCATAATTTACCATAGGCCCAATATAAAACCTTCTTCCAGAAAACAGTTTAGTACGCCTAAATCCGTAAAAAAGAATGCTATCATAACAAAATTTGGTACATCACAGTTTTATTAAACGAGAAATAAGACTTTAAAATTTTGTGAAGAACGGTCCATCATTTACCATAGGCCCCATATAAACCTTACTCCCGGAAAACAGCTTAGTAAACGTAAATACGTAAAAAATAATGCTATCATAACAAAATTTGGAACATATAAGTTTTACAGGACTAGAAATAAGACTGTGAAATTTCGTGAAGATCAGTTCATAATTTACCCTAGGGCCCATATAAACCTTACTCCCGGAAAACAGCTTAGTACGCCTAAAAACGTAAAAAATAACGCTACCATAACAAAATTTGATACATCACAGTTTTATAGAACTAGAAATGACACTGTGAAATTTGGTGAAGATCGGTGCATAGCTTACCATAGGCCTCATATAAAGCTTACTCTGGTAAAATAATTAAATACGCGGTAAACTTTCTTCCAGTTTAGCTTCATATGGCCAGAAAAAATGTTATGCAATTTTGTGATATACGGTCCATAATTTTCCTTATATTCCATTTTAGCAGCCTTTTGAAATTTACTGCAAGCGCTTAAGCTAATTGCACCGCTGTATTGAAATTTATGTTTTTTAATACCAGAAATCGTTCTGCAGAATTTGGGATGTTTGGTTCATAGCTTACCATGGCTTTTATATAATTTGTTCTCTTGAAAATCATTTAAGTTCATCTTAAACTGATATTCTACTCAAACTTTTTAAAATTGATTCTGATTGTCGATCAATAATTTTATAAAGGTCTAAACCGCAACAAATTTTAATGCAGATGTCTGTTTTTACAAAGATTATAATAATAAATAGACATCATACAGATATTACTCCTAAAACATTCGAAGTGTCGGTGGAGGGTATCAAAGATTCGGCACAGCCGAATATATCACTCTAACTTGTTACTATTTCATTTCTATAAAAAAAAGTAACTTGTTTGTATCAATGTAAACACACTTAAGTTATTCTTTTTGGACACTTAAAGCGTTTAGTTAGTTTTTACAAACATAAAAAGACTAATTAAATCCTTGCTTAAGTAAACATTTTAGTTAGTCACTAATTACAAAACATTACTAACACCTTTTCTACTTTTTTAGTTACAGTCACGTTTAGTGAAATAGCAAATTTACAACTACTTAAGGCTAGAATTTTAATGACAACCTTGTAAGTTCTGACCACCGTCTATTCGAAGCTGAAGTTTCACCACAAAATTTAAATTTGCTGGAGGTTAAGGCTTATTAAGCGGATATTTGAGAATGGGCTTTAGATAGGGTAGGGTGGGTCGATTTAGCAATCGGTATTGTGCCATCGATTTTTGAAAGCTTTTGGCATGATGAAATAAAATTCCACTAAGATATTAAAAAACTCATTTTTGAGGCGTCCAGGTCATTCCAGGCCGTCTTGCAACCCTATATCCGAGAGTGGTCTTAACATGGGGTCGTAGGTAAATTATGGAACCATCTTCACGAAATTTGGTAACAGTTAAAACGAATTTGTTGAAATTAATTGACAATCGGACGGAAAGCAAAAAAAAATTATTGTTAGTTTTTATTAAGTTTATTGGGAGGTAGTTCCACATTTGGATGCACAACTCTTTTCCTACTAAAGCTATCCTGCTGGAATTCAATCCCAAACAGCCTAGAAGAACTACACACAGAAAAAAATACCAATGTTAAAATAACATGGCGAAATGTTGATTGAGAATCATGGTAAATTTCTGCAAATGAATACCCTTTATTTAAATTTATCATTATTTCATATTAATTTTAAATAAAAAATATTAAAATAACCTTAAATCACGTTTATTGATTATTTTTCACTGTTAATATAACATTGTTCAATATTTAATCCTTAAAAACCTGTTTTATATTAAAATCAAAAGTTTATGTTGTTAAATTAACATGCATACATACTTAAGTATGTACATTTTTTTATTTTCATGTTTAATATATGTTATAAAAAGAAGACAATTCCCGTATTCTTTTAATTAAAATGATTTAGTTAAATAGTACAAGTTTTCAAAGTAGAATGATGACGAAAACCACATCGGGCCATTCTGCTGATGCTTCTGTTAACAAACGAGATTGAAATAAGTGAAACATGTGTTACAGGGGTAAGTAAGTGTTTTGAATAACTCTTAAATAAATGCATATGTTGTCTCCACACTGTTATATCATACTCCAACCAATTTCATTCTACATTAAATTCACGTTGTTTCAACTTGAAATAACTTTCATTCAACGTGATTCGGATTGTTATTTCAATATAAATGACATTTTGCTCTAACTTCACTGCAATGTTAAATTAACATGAATTATAGTTATTTTAAAAGAAAAAAATGTTGTTCGCAAGTTATTGTAAAATCATGTTAAATTAACATGAAACAACAATGAAGCAAAATCACTACTGAAAAATGTAAAATCAACCTTGTTTTGAACGAATTTACATTGATTTTTTTCTGTGTGTAGAAACAATTTGCTATCCAAAAGGCTATATCGACTTAGAATTACTAAAGGACATAGAATATTGTTACGAAAGTAACTTTAGTTTCGAATTAGTTGTAATTTTTGGTTAAGAATTAGTTGCACAGAAAATTTTTTTTTCCAATTCAAACAAAAAATTTGTAGAATCAAACAATTTTTTGTCTAAAATCGGTCCTACAAACAAATTCGCATATTCAAACAATTTATTTGCATTTTGTTTATTGAAAAAAAACGCCGATTTTTTCAAACAAATAATTTTACAGAATCAAACAAAAAGTTTACTGAAATTCATATAAATTTCAAACAAATAATTTTGCTGAATCAAACAAAAAAGTTTTGGCACAAGCAATGACGCGCACACAAGCAAGCACTGTTGGCGAAGATGAAGCAGAGCAGAGCGGCCGGCTGGCTTTGATAAGCATTTTTTTATTGGAATAATTTTTGAACGAAGTCATATTTATACTCACAGTGTTTTTCTTCATCACTCACTGTTGCTTTATCCTTTCCTTTGCTAATGAAGAAGAAATGTAACCAAAAACGGCGGCAGACCGACTCGATATGTTTTCCGCCATCATTCTATTTTTGTATTTGATGTATTTAAACAAACTATTTGAAAAAATTGAATACGGGATTTTGTTTTTTTTTTACCAACTTTGAAACCAACCAAAAATTTATTTTGTTTCTTATAATGTGTTTTTTCTGTAGTTTAAAAAAAATGAAACGTTTTTTTTACCTGTTATTGTTTTTGTTGTTTTTTTTTTACTACAAACCTCGTCATGCTATTTTATCATTTTTCTTATTGCTGTACTTTTTTAAAGCGTCCAAAAGTAGACTGCATGTGTTTTTTGTTGTAGTTCTTATATTTCACATAAAGAAGTGTTGCTTACAATCAATAAAAAAAATGCAAAAAGACGACAACATTAAAGAGCGTTAAATATTTCATACAAAATTATGAAAACTTCAAACCAATAGCGCGCTTATTAAATTTTTGAAGAGTTGTCCACATTTTTGTTGGTTAAATAAAAATCAAACAAAAATATTGATTGAATCAGTAAAAAAATTTGTAAAATCAAAAAAATTTTCAAACAAGCTTTTGTTTGAAAATAATTCGGCAATAATTTTTTCTGTGTGTAATTATTATTTATCTTGTATTTATTAGTTGTTTTGTATTTAAAGGTAATTTTATTAATTCACATTGTTATTGAAAAATTGTTATTCTTTAGTACCCCTAGAGGGAAACGAACCGACACCAAATTAGTCCCGTGATAGGTCTTTGGTGGTAGAGACCGGTTCTAGCTTTAGCACTTTCTATGAATAAGACCTATCACTTTTACATGGGGTTGTCATTGTCCTGTTTGACCAATTGACACAAATTTCCCGCAGGGACAATTCAATCTCAATGTGCAGAAAGCCCTCGAAATAACCGTTAAAAAAGCTTCAGTATAAGTGGTGAAATTATGTAAACATAAGTGCCGCCATAAAACATAATAGACGTTAGAGTGGTAAATAGTAAAAACTCATTTTGTTAATTTTCTTCTTTTTTTAAATAACGATTTATAATTGCAACGAAAGCTGATTTTTTGGCGGCTAAATAAAACTATGTTTTTAACAGCCGTACCTAAACAAGAGCGGAAGGCGAAACGTTTTCCTCCGCTTAGCTGTTTGTGTCACCAACAGAAATGTTAATTTTTATACCCTCCACCACAATTAGTTGTGAAGATTGTCATTGCGTGTGAAACTTTTTTATTATTCATCTCAGACCCCATAAAGCATATATATTCTGGGTCCTCACTTTCGAAAAATTCAAAAGAAATGAACAAACTTAGTGTCAAATTTCTTGTTGGATAAGAAGTTTGAAATGAAATCTAGCTAAATCGGTTCAGTAGGATCAGAACTATGAATCAAAATGTGGAGCCACCGCCTTAAAAAATTTATAATTTTGTAACAAAAACTAGCATTAATGGTGGAACAATGCACGGAATGATATAAGATTTTGCAAAAGTTTGTTTTATTCGACTGGAAATCATGCTGTAAAATTTCATGAACATCCGTCCGTAATTGACCCTAGGCCCCATATAAGCACTACTCCCGGAAAATAGTTTAGTGCGCCTTAAAACGGTACTTAAGAATGCTATCACAATAGAAATTGATACGTCACAATTTTATAGGACTGTAAATCACACTTTGAAATTTCGTGAAGATTGGTCCACAATTTACCCTAGGCCCCTTATAAACCTTATTCCCGGAAAACAGTTTAGTGCGACTAAAACCATAATTAATAATGCTATCAGAATGAAATTTAATACTTCACAGTTTTATAGGACTAAAAATCACCTTGTAATATTTTCTTGAAGATCGGCCCGTACAAACCCTACTCCCGCAAAACAGTTTAGTACGCCTTAAGGGCCAAATACTCTTGTCAAATGCTTTTCCAGCGGGCGAATTCATCGTGTACGTGTGCTGGACGTTATATTCGCCGTCATACGTAAATTTTTGATTTTCCATCCAGCATCGTCGGTATGGCACATACAAACTCATTTTCACTAATTTAATTTAATTTTTTTTTTCTAATTTAATTTAATTGTTATTTATTTGTTGAACTGTCCAAGCAGCTAACTACTTCCGGTCTTAGACCAAGTACCCCCCGGGCAATGGCTTTGTAGCATCCGCTTTAAGGCTAGCCAGAGTTAGAAGGCGCCACAACCATGTATCCTGAATGGTCGAAAGGACGTCTCAGGAAAGTAGGCGATAACCGCTGAAACATGGTTGCATCGTGGGATTGGACACGTAGATAGCAGTCCTATCACCAATCTAGGGGACGAGGGTTAGCAGCCCACTTTCCCGAATCACAAATTGCTAACGAATCGCTAAAGGCGCCCTATGCTCCAATGGGAGTTAGAGGAACACATATATATATTATTTAGAAAAATTACAGTACAACTTGCTTGATGAGTATTTTGATCAATGTATTTGGGCCTTTAAGCCGTAATAAATAATGCTATCAAAAAAAATGTCATGCAATTTTGTGGTTTATGGTCAATAATTTACCTCATATTTATTTATCATCCTACTGAAATTCACTGTAAACGCTAAAACTAATTTCACCACTGTTATGAAATTTATTGTTACGAATCATGATATTTTACTCAAGATTGTCGGTCAATAATTTAATATAGGTCTAAGCCGCAACCAATTTTAATGCTGATTTCTGTTTTTATAAAGATAAATTAATACTAAATATTAGAGTTGTCAACCGATTAAGAATAATTCGACTAATCGATCAAATAAAACCAAACTCTTGTTCGAATAACTTTAAAACGACGATTTTCGAATAACGAATTAATCGATTAATTAATGTCGATTAATCGAACAATTTTTTTTATTAAAAAATAAATTAAATAAAAGCTTGATATTTAATTTATTCTCATAAGTTTTAAGTGATTTTATAAAATGTAGGAAAGTTTAAAAACATTGTTGCCATAGCCCTGTTGCAATAACCGTAGTATTCAAAAAATTTATTTTATGTTCTTAATTAACAAATCTTAACAAACAATCGAGTAGGTGAGTTGCAAAACTCGTTCGTTACAAAAATAAAAATACGAGATGACACTCTTCCATGTTTTTAGCACGGACATGCATTGATGCAATCAGAATATTTCGTCGAAGTCTGAGTTTATACGGCTCATGTCTTATTGACAAGATTGTTACTTTATTGGCGAGAGGGACGAGGGGAAAAGAAACGAGTACACAGATGCATGTACTGTCTTTACGTTTTGCTTTCTTATTCGTTGTTTAATTTTGTTTTTGTTTTCAATATCAAAAAGCACACATGCATACGCACGTCGTCAACATGACATGAATCATTTGAACGACAACTCATGTTCAAAGAAGAAAAAGGAAGAATCTTGTCAATAAGACATGAACCGTATGAACTCAGACTAATAAAGGGCCAAAAGAACTGTTAAAATCAATTGCCATCTCGTAGTTTTAATTTTGTAACGAACGAGTTTTGCAACTCACCTTCTTAATTGTATCAGCTGTTTTATTTGTAAATCAAACGTTAAAAATTTTCAAAAAAGGGAATTTTTCAATTTCGGGTGAAAAATTTAGAAATAAACAGAAAGCTTTATATAATTCATATCTTGAAACAAAGTATAATTCTTGAAAGAAGAAAATGTTGTTATTGTATTATATTTTTTTTTTTTTCAAATTACATATGTATTCTTTACCATTTGCGTAAGTGTCACAATATTACCATTGAAATTAATGTAGTGGAAGATAATCCAACTACATTAAGAAATGCCGAACTTTGTCCAATTGAAAAATACATTAAGAAAGACAGCGGCTGTTCTATAGAAGAAATTGTATACAGAAGTTTGGCTGAAGATGGTAGGCCTACCAACGCATTTCGAAAATCCAAAGTAATATCGCATTAATAAGGAATTAAGGGTTTTACGATGCTTTTTAATAATTCAACGATATGGAGTTAAGATGGAAAATTTTATGCATCAAAAAAGAAGAAGTTATAGCGGATGGAATGAAAGGTTTTCCATAGTAATTTTTTTGTTAAAATAATTTTTTTATTCGTTATTCTCATCGATTAATCGAAAAATTTTTTTGAGTTAATCGTTTGATCGAACGAACAAATACAATTATTTGAATTATTCGAACAAAGTTGAAAGGCGAATAATTGACAACTCTACTAAATATATATCAGTCCTAAAACATTCGAACTGTCGGTGGAGGATATCAAAGATTCGGCACAGCCGAATATAGCACTCTAACTTGTTTTTTTTTACCTTAATAATACAAATAAAAAATGGAAATATCATCACTAGATTGACCAAAAAATAGCTAAATTGCTATTATTTATTAATAATAGCGGCCAATTTTCCAATTGCAAAGCGTTGACGCCGCGCTATTTAGAAACACTTCATACAAGTTGTAGTGGCAGGAAAATTTTTGAGAATCAAAAAACGCTTTAGGAACGGCCGTAAGAGTTTAATTCGCCCTCTTGTTGCTCAACCGATTTTTATTGCATCACGAAAAAAACTCCTAATAAAAGTTTTATTTTATTACGGCTCTCTTTTTAAGAAATTAATTAATTAATAATTTTGACGTTAAAAATACTGTTTCTTATGGATATATTTGTTTTTAATTCACAAAATAATTATTATAAAATTTCCTTTTGGATATCACTTATAACTGTTACGGTCTCTGATTAATTCTTTATTTGCTGGACCACTCAATGGTCTATTTGGATTTGTGTGTACCATTAACTAACACTGTTATGTATTAAGGTTCCAAAAATAAGGTTATCGTATTCAAAATTCTAGTATCAGAAAAAATAGCTTAAACTCGTAAAATCGTAAACTTTGCTTTTTTATGCTTTAAGCCGAAGAAAGCATTCTATACGTTGAAAATTTTATTTACTACATCTGCTCGTAAATTAAACGCGACTGTAACATTTAGTTAGGTATAAATACAAAATTGTCATGATTTAATCAAAGTCATTTAACATGAACCTTTCGGAATTTACATCGTCGGAGGAAGTACAATTACTGGTGGCAAATTCCCTGCGTTTTGTTCTGCAAAATGTTTTTGTCAATAATTCAAGTACATTCGTTTTTACAATAGCTGCAGCGGAAGCCCCAGTGGAAGTTTGGCTTTATGACATAATGAGCAAATTTTTGGTGACTTGGAGTCTAATGGCCGTCCAATTAATGATACAAAATAATAAAACAGAGCAATTTAAGGAACTGGAAAATTATTATTGCAACATGATTTTAGTTGATTCCTTTGACAGCCTTAAAAAAACACATTTGGCTAATTACAATAAAAATTATGACGGTTTGGAATATTACTTCATTTTTCTACACACTCGCGATAAATTTGCAGTTGAGGAAATGAAATTGATTTTTAAATATTGCTTTGAAAACTACTGGTTACATTGTAATGTTATGATGCACAATTCAAAAGGTGAAATATTACTTTATACATACTTTCCATTTAAGGAAAATAATTGCTTTCAAACAGAACCGGAAATGATTAATAAATTTAAAGGAAATGGCTTTGAAAATAAGGAAATATTTCCGGACAAATTATGCAACTTAAAGGGGTGTCCCATGAAATTAACCACCTGGGATGCTCCACCTTTTGTGGTAAATAAGACGAATAAAAGGTATCCAAATTATAATGTTACGGGTTTTGAAATGATTATAATAACAGAAATAAGTAGATCTATGAATTTCACATTAGATATTGAATGGATTTCATTTTATAGAAATCAATCGCCAGATGATGGGCTTCTGCAAAAGGTGAGTTAAAAATTAGCGCAGTATTATAGTTAAACCTCTAGCGACTTTTACTTTTATTTTAGTTACAAAATCGTGAAACCAATATAACAATGGGTTTCTTTCGTCGCACTTCTAAACGGGACAAAATAGCCACACCGACTTTTGCTACCTACTACGTGCCATTAAGAGCTTTTATATTACGTAAGCTAGCATTGCATAAGTCAATGGATATACTAACATTTCCATTCGATGGAACAACTTGGACTTTAATGATTGTAGCCTATATAATCATTGTATTTATGAATGTTCCACAAACTAAAGAAATAAAACGAAGTATATTTCAAACATTCGAAATTATTATTGGCATAGCTTCAAACGACGTGCCAAAAAAGGTTTCCATCAGAGTCTGTTTTATGACAACACTTCTAATGTCATTTGTTTTACGTTCCGTCTATCAATCATTACTGTTTTATGTTTTCCGTTCGAACTTCTATTTAGCCACACCTTTAACTTTAATTGGTTTAGCAACTGAGGGCTATAAGGTCGTATCCACCGAATTGACAATGCAATTTTTACTCTACGTACCGGAAATCGAAAATAAAACTCTACCCCTAATAGCGACAAACAGCTCCAGTGAAATGTCTCCTATGCGCTATGTGGAATTTCACCGTAATGAAAGTTTAGTAGCCATGTCTATCATTGAATTTGCCTTACGTTATGTACGCGAAGAATTAGCTTTTGGCACCGCATTACGAGTTTTACCTATTAGTGTGAGGGATCAACAAATTGGCTTTTATTTAGCAAAACATTCATATTTGAGTGATCGTGTTAACAACTATATTCTAAATTTGCATCAATCAGGCCTTATAGACAAATGGCGAGAATGGGCCAATTTAGATTATAAAGTATCCAGGACTCGCGTTAAGCCTACTGCCTATGATAGTGCTTTAATTATTAATCTGCAACAATTTACTGGATTTATTTTACTGATGGTATTTTTACATCTAACATCGATTATATTGTTTGCACTGGAACTATTATCAATAAAATATTTATTGTTGAGGAGATTCTTTTAAGTTTGGTTATAACTGATTGCTAAAGAAATATATGTATATGGTTCGTTTTTTAATTGAGTTAAAATAAAAATTGTATGTGCATTATTAATAAAATGTGTATTTTAAAAGAGAGTTATATGAAGCAGTTTTGAGATTGAAATTAACTTTTATTTACCGATAGTCGAAAAGATGAAATAAAAATAATAAAATAGTTCTTTTTAAAGACATTTTACCCTTAATTTGGAATTTATAAAAACTTTGATTTGATTATTCGGTTTACAATTCGCTTTTATATGATATTAATATACAATGTATATGTATGTTATACATATTCTATAAAATCATTGAAAACCCTTGGTTTGTATTATGATAAAAATTAAAAGATATACAGGCCTTTGTTATAAATAAACATGGCAAGTTTAAACATGCACAATAATTTTTAAAATATGCATCCAATTATACCGAAAAAACAACTTAAAAATATGCCCGCGAAAAACACACAAACTAATAATTATAACCCTCATCGAAGGTAAAAGGATATAAATAAGTTTGGCATTCCGTTTGTTATTTCTACAATATTGATCTTAGACCCTTTAAAGTATATCTAATCTGGGTCCTTATGAGGAGCGAAGTTGATTTAACGATGTCCGTCTGTCCGTGTGTATATTGATATGGGTTTTCCGTAGACCTAGATATGATGGAGACTTGGTAGTTATACATTTATGTCACATATAGTCCGGAACTGTTATATATTGAAATTCAGCCTGGTCGGTCGACAAATGGCTGAGATATGACCAAAAATCCCTTGGTGTTGTTTTTTTATTTTGTTTTTAAGTATGTCTAAAGGCATAGCATTATTTAGCTTAAAAAAAAACTTAGTATCAAGAAATGAAATTTTTGTATTAATTTGCTTAACATGTCGATTCAAATAAAAATTGATTAAATCAAACCAAGTTTTCTTGAGCATTATCTGAAAATTTTAAAGAAATCCCTCAAGCATTTGTTTCTTGATGAAGAAATTCGATTGTAATTAAAAAAATTAAATTATATTAAAGAAATAAGTTTTTGTAAACTTTATTAAATGTATCTAAAATAATAAATAAAAGAATGAAATAGAAATTGTTTTTTACTAAACCAACAAGCTTTAAAGTTATTTTAATAAAGAAATCATTTCAAATTAACATGAAATTTCATGTTATTTCAACAGGGTTTCATGCTATTTCAATATTGCTATCATTTAAATACTAAATGATTTAATAGTAAATTTAAAAGTAAGTTTGTGTTGATTTAACATTAAATTCATGTTATTTTTACATTTTGTACTGTTATTTTTAAAGGATTTAAACATCGTTTCCATTTGTTTTTAATTGAAAAAATATTAATTTTTGTTTTATTGTAAAATCATTTTAAATTAACATGAAACACTAATGAAGCAAAATCATTATTAAAAAATGTTAAATTAACCTTGTTTTAATTGATTTTACAATGATTTTTTTCTGTGTGTACCAAAAATGTGAATCAGTACAGATTCACTAGTGACATTTCCTACAGGGCTGTAATTGCAACAGATTAAGTAAAGGCCAATTCTTTTGTTAAAAAATGCTACCAACCCGTGTAATATGCCAACTTATGCAAAGCATAAAACTTGCATTAAAAACTTGCTCTGGTTATAGGTTTATAAAATGGATGTTCTAAGAATTTTGTTTAATAAACCTGTTTTCCTTTTTATAAATAAGGGAAATTATATTAAATCTCATAACTATTACAACTATCAATCAATGACTTCTTGCATTGAAAGTGAACCAATAAAAATGTTCATTGCTTCAATAAAGAATATTAATTATGCTCTTGGAGGATAAAAATATTAAACCCAATTTGAATCCTAATAAATATTGGTGGCTTAGTCAATAATCATCCTTTGATTTTAACCCTTGACCTCATCTTTTATTATTAACAATATAAAAGTAAGATTTTTGTAATTTTTTTTTTTTTTTTGCTTACAATTATTTAACATATTAAAACTGCTATGTACATATATAAATAATAAAATAACAGCAAAATTAACTTTATTATTAATAGAAATTATACTTGAGAGCTCTTTAAAATGGGACTTTGTATACTAATAAGTTATATATATACTTTTTGTTTATTTAGAGCTGCCATCGGCAAAATCAGGGCGCCGCGTTTTCTCTTTTCTCTTGTATGCTCTTTTATTACGTACATGTGCACACACATTGCAGAGAATTTAACAACATTAACAACAACATATGTAAAATTCATACAACGCATATAATCGCAAAATGTAATAGTATAGGTTGCCGATGGCAGATTTAGAGTTTGTAATTTTTCCCTTTTTATAAAATAAATAAACATAAAAAAAAAAAAAATTAATTATGCTTCATATATAGTATGAAATGATTTTAAAGCTGTATTATGGATTGATTCATTG
The DNA here is from genome assembly GCA_930367215.1 of Pollenia angustigena. Classification (NCBI taxonomy): domain Eukaryota; kingdom Metazoa; phylum Arthropoda; class Insecta; order Diptera; family Polleniidae; genus Pollenia; species Pollenia angustigena. The sequence continues at coordinate 168,288,647 of OV884059.1, read as the reverse complement.
ATGCAATGACAACTTCATTTAGCCAATGAAGAATTATTAATAAAGGTGTTTCATTGCTTAAGCGAACGATTTTTTTCTTAGTGTACGAAAAATTAGATGACACAATATTGATTCCATATGGAGTTATTAATATAACAGAAATTCAAATACATATTTAGCTATATTTCTCATATAAAAATATATCACATGTTAAAATAATTGAAATTCAAACTCACTAAACATGATTCTTGTATAAATCACCTAAGCAAAATTTATAAAGATCGATCGATATATTTTGTTTTATATCCCAAATGAAAAAATCGATACTTGAGATAAGATTTATATTCACCCCTATCGTGAATAAATATTCCTTGGGAGTTTTTTCCCTTTTCTCATTTTTCAATTGAATTAACATAGGAAAAATGGAAAAAGGGTAAAAATTCCCAAGGAATTTTTATTCACGATAGGGGTGATTAAGTTTTAATAATGAGAGAACTGCCTTTTCCTAAATCCAACATTATCGTAAAAAAGTAAGACCAATCTATTTCTTACAGATTGAGACGTAACATCTTACTGCTAACTGTAATCGTTCTAATTGCTTTACATACAACAAAATGAAACAGCTGATTTGCAACGTTACTGTTACTCCCGGCTAACTGAGCCTTAACTCGCAATTTATAACATCTAATGGCGATTTCTTTTCTGAGAAATATGTTGCATAAATGTTACATGCTCTATCTCTTTTGTGTAGAGCATGTAACATTCATGCAACATATTTCTCAGAAAAGAAATCGCCATTAGATACACAGAAAAAATTATTGCCGAATTATTTTCAAACAAACGCTTGTTTGAAAATTTTTTTAATTTCTACAAATTTTTTTTACTGATTCAATTAAAATTTTTGTTTGATTTTTATTTAACCAACAAAAATGCTGACAACCATTCAAAAATATAATACACGCGATATTGGTTTCAAGTTTTCTTAATTTTGTATGAAATATTTAACGCTTTTTAATGTTGTCGTCTTTTTGCATTTTTTTATTTGATCGTAAGCAACACTTCCTAATGTGAAATATAAGAACTACAACAAAAAACACATACAGTCTATTTTTGGACACTTTACAAAAGTACAACAGTAAGAAAGATGAAGAGGTTTGAAGTAAAAAAAAAAACAAAAAAAAACAGGTAAAAAAACGTTTCACTCTTTTTAAACAACAGAAACAACAACATTATAAGAAACAAAATAAATTTTTGATTGGTTTCAAAGTTGGTTAAAAAAAACCAAAATCCCGTATTCAATTTTTTCAAACTGTTTGCTTAAATACATCCAATACAAAAATATAATGATGACGAAAAACATATCGAGTCTGTCTGTCGCCGTTTTTGAGTTACATTTCTTCTTCATTAGCAAAGGAAAGGATACAGCAACAGTGAGTGATGACGAAAAACATTGTGTGTATAAAAAAAGGCCTCGTTCAAAAATTATTATAACAAAAAAATGTGTCTCAAAGCCAGCCGGCCGCTCTGCTCTCTCTGCCATCATCTTCTAATAAAGTGCCTGCTTGTGTGCGCATCATTGCTTGTGCAAAAACCTTTTTTTTTATTTTGAAATTTAGTATATGAATTTCAGTAAACTTTTTGTTTGATTCAGTTAAATTATTTGTTTGAAAAAACCAGTGTTTTTTTTTCAATAAACAAAATGCAAATAAATTGTTTGAATATGCGAATTTGTTTATAGGACCGATTTCAGACAAAAAATTGTTTGATTCTACAAATTTTTTGTTTAAATTGGAAAAATAATTTTTTCTGTGTACATTTTATCTAAGCAAAAAACAACAAGTGTTTTTCCGCCAACATCGTCCAATATTTAACTTTATTTTTATGTAAAGCCTACTTTCAATAATCGTCTTGTCTTTTAAAAATTTTTGAAAAATATATTTGAAAGAATGATGATTGACATATTTTAAATATTCGGACAGGATTTTTTTTTAAAGTTTACTTTACTTAATACTTTATATACTTGCATACATTTCGGAGGAACGCATGGAAGATGTTGAAAATGTGAAATACGCGTTCACACTTAAAACATCTACTATCAATAAAAAAAATGTCACCATTTCTGAAAAAAAACTTTTATTCTTTTTCAATACTTTTTTTCTACAAAAGTGCCAACATTTCAAAAGATAACACCAAAATGTATTTCTAATTCATTTCGTTTAATAATTTTAGCAAAATTAAGCAAAATAAGGCTTGCAAAAAAGGAAAAACTTGAAAAATGGTAACGCTGCTTTCAAAGCAACTTCCATTTTGTCAGTGATGCCACAATAATAACAGAATTTATTGCCACTTTTCAAGTGATGACACTAAAAGAATCGAAAAATGTAAAAGGGAACAACATGAGATACAGTACTTTTCGCTTATAGTCACTTCCTTTAGTTGCAACCATAACGTGGACTATATCGCTAATGTGACTATAAGGCTAATTCACATATGACGCATATAACCGAATTCGAGTATAATCAAGTTATGTGAATAAATGAAATAAAAAATTCATATAGATTACACCGACATTAGGCTTATGGTTTTACAACAGAGTTGCATACTGTATAAAAAATAGTTAAAATAATAACAAGATATTTCATAGCTGATACCAACGTCAAAAACTAAGTTTTTACGAGTAGAGAGTCGATGACAAAAATTAAATGATTTAATTCATTCTTTCTTGGATGGATTTTTGATTCGAAAACTAACAAGAGCTTAGTAAATATTGCTAATGTGACTATAACGCCATTAATTTGCTTTACTTATCCCTTTGATGACTGTTGATAGATGGCAAATATGGCAAATGTGCTTATATCGCTAAATGGACTATAAAGTTAATATTTTATATTAAATTAACTTATAGCGGCAAAATAAACAGATAAAATGGACTATATCGCTAATGTGACTATAACCGTAGTGACTATAAACGAAAAGTACTGTAGTAACATTCGGTAAAGATGTTGACAAATTTTGATTTTTAATCCTATGTATTTCTTATGGGAAAATTCCAATATTTTCGCAAATTGATGTTAAATGTTGACAAGTGTGAAAAGGCTATAAGTCCCGATATAAGAAGCTGCAGGGCAGAGTTGGCAACTCATGAAACACTGGCGTAGACATGTGAAAAATGGGCTTAAAAGGCTTTATTGAATAGAAGACGGTTAAAGTAAATTTTCATGTAATTAAAATATATTTTTTAAGTAAAACAAAAAAAAATTTATTAAAAACAAGAAAGTACCTATAGTCGGTCAAGCCCGTCCATATGATACCCTACACCACAGTATTAAAAAACACATCATGCTTATACGTCCATATAAATATGGATTTGTCTATGTTTATAAACTTCATTAAAATCGGTTTGAAAGTTTGTGAGAGGCAGAAATTGCCCCCTACCCCTATCATTTTACGTTAAAACAACACATATCCACTATACACGTTATACGTGTTTTAACGCTTTAAAAATTTAAGTATGTGTGCCTTATTTTATATGAGCAGGGTGTAAGAGTTACATTGATGCATTGATGCTCTATATGTTTTTGTCGCCTTAAATTGCAAAATATGTGCAATTAAATAATTTACTTTTTTTGGCCACGTTTATGTAAGTAAAGTAAGTATTTTTGTTGTCTAAGTTACATAAAAGAAGACTGTATGGAAATTTTAGTCTAATTTTTTTTTTTTTGTTTTAAGCTATCACCAAATATTGAGTAAATAAAGTTGATTCTTAAGAAAATAAGGTTTGTTTTATTTAATTTATCTTTCCCCTGTAAAGTAAGGTATCCTGTCCTGGCCTTCATGTCTTTACCCTGTGTAGAGTATATCCCCTGCTCACTTAAAATACCGGTAAAATTAGATTACTTGACTGGCCATTAATAAACACGCATTCATACTACCTGATTAAATACGATTATATTGAAAAAAGTTATTATCTTAACGTAGAATGACCCATATAATTGATTTTTTCTTTATATTTGCTCATATTTTAAATTGTAAAATAACATTTATCTGTAAAGACAACCTGCTTTGTCTTACAATTTTTGAGTAAAAATTAAATGTAGATGGCAAACTTGAAACAACACGTTGGGTATACAGATACATAGATATTAAAAAAAAACAAAATTTCGCAAAAAAAATTTATTTTATTTCCTGCGAAAGCTCTTGTAGGCATCCAAAAAATTTACTATATATCAAAATATGCCTCAAAAAGACAAAATATGCGCAAAAAGCTTAAAAAATGCTGTAAAGAGGCTCTTTTGGCTAAATTATGCAAAAAAAAAATCTGCAAACGGTAAAATATGTACTAACAAATCGATGCCAAAATTCATAAAAAGCTCTAAAACGGATAAATATATTGTTTCTGTCTTCATTGGTCGCACAAGGAAAAACATGCAATTGCATATACATTAGAGTGGGTCAATTTGTTCTGGCCCAAAAAAAGTGACAAAGCGTGTAGCAAAAAATTAATCTGCGGCAAATTCTAAGAACTTTTCCTAAAGATACCATGGCTCTAAAATCAAAATCGAGCTTCCGGTTTTTGACTTGAAAGTTTGGTGCTCAGAAAATCTAAAAAAAATAATACTTTTTTGGAAATATTTATTGCAATACGTGAATAGTTGGCCTGTGTCGCTTGTTAAAAAGGAAATTTTCTCAGCTTTATATATATGTGCTCATTTTTAGAAAATTCTGTACCTAAATAATTGGTTAGGAGATTTTTGTCAAAATGTTCATAGTCAAGCTGGTAAAATAAAAAAAATTTATATTATTTTTTTAACCCAATTTTCTATTTTAAATTTACTACCTTTTTAAAAAAGAAACTAAATGAAAAAAATAAAATAAAATTACCCAATAAAAATTTTTCTCATTTTGCGAAGCACTAATGGTAGGTACATTTAAAAAAAATAAGCGCAATGTTATGTGCTACGAAATAAGACATACAGAAATGCAGTAAAGTATGTCAGTGAAAGAACTCTCAACAACTTAAACAAATAACATTCGGCATTCCCTTACTACGAAGCAGGTGTGTAAAGGAGAATACTAAAAAATAACTGTGATCGTTACATCTAACAATTTGTATATGCTTTATGTGTCATAAATGTATTGCTTCAAAGTGGGAACTCGCCATATAAAATGCATGTCTTCCGTAAGCGCAAAGGTAATTGTGTGAACGATAGAATTACAAACTTTTCAGTTTCTCATTGCCTATTTATTTTTTGTTTTTAAATTATGGCCCTTATAATGTAAAACGCAACGCCAAAGAATTACATTGAAAGCAAAACAAATTCATAAATAGTATTTTGTAATTTTCTGTAACTTTCTGTAGAAAGCAACATCAAAATTACAAAATATTTATGAATTCGTTTTTGCATTCAATGTAATTCTTTGGCTTAACGTTGCGAATTGTATTATTAGGGCCTATGTTTCTTATTACACCATTTCCAATTGTATTTCAGAATTTTCTAACTATATTTCAGAAATTTCTAATTTAACTTAAAAAATTTCCAAATGTAGCTTCTGAAAGTGTCCAATTTTATTTCAGAAATTTATGTTTTTTTAGCTAATACAAGTTTTTAAATTGGAAATGGACGACAGCAATTTGTCTGAGCCGCCATTTACTACAAGCATCTACCGTTTACTGATCTAGGGTTACCGGCACATATTCAGGGAACTGAGCGATTTGTACAATTGCTTACCAATGTTTCCCACGTGCCATAGAATGTAATCGAGATGATATTTTGGCAGTTACTATTAAAAGTCGCAACAGAATACCACGAATGGCTAGCAAAAAAGATATTGTATGTAAATTGCAGCTATAGGCCGAAACTAAATTTATTTACCCCGGCTTGGCCAGTATTTTTTTATAAATTTTTATTTTTATTTTAATCGGTTCCTTTTTTTAAGTTGTGAATTTTCCAAAAAATTGCGTTTAAAAAAAAATAGAATAATAATAAAAATATTTATTTTTTTATTTTCAGTTTTTGCTTAAATTTTATTTAAAGAAATTTTCGTTTAATTAAGTTTTGATTAATCAATTCTGTGGCATTTTGACAAAACATCTTAAGTCAAAATTAAAAAGTTGAACAAAATGGTGTTAATCGTACGAATTTTCATTAAGAAAAATTTTTACTTACGTTTTTAAAATTTTGTATTATGAAAAAAAATTTTCTTTAATTTCGGTTTATTTTACTTTTAACATAAATGCTTTTTTCACCGAGTTTTTTTTAAATCATTTTTGCTCTCTTATCTGCACTTAAGATGTTTTGTCAAAATGCCGCAGAATTATTTTATTTTAATCAACTTTAAGTTAAAATTTAGTTATATTATTTTATTTAACTTTTATGTATCAAAATTGTAACAGTTTTAGGTTTCTTTTCAGCTTGACTATGATTATTTTGACAAAAACCTCTTAACTCTTACTGATGTACAGATTTTTTTAAAAATGAGCACATATATAGAAAGCTGAGAGAATTTTCTTTTTAACAAGACCTCTTCCAGCGATACAGGCCAACTTTTCACCAATTTCAATAAATATTTCCAAAAAAGTATTTTTTTCTGATTTACTGAGCACCAAATTTTCATGTCAAAAACCGGAAGGTCGATTTTGATTTTAGAACCATAGTTTCTTTAGGAAAAGTTCTTAGAATTTTGCGTAGATTACGATTTTTCTATACGCTTGGCGGGTAAAAAAATTGACCCACTCTAATATACATATATGGTTTCCCTGGTCATGACGTAGTAGCTATCGTACAAGTTATTTTGCCAACCAATATTAGTTTCATTTGAGGGGCTTAAAGTACAAGGGGTTCAAGTGACAGAAGCGGTTGTTTCGCTTGCGCTCCAAGCGAAGCAGGTATTTTAATGTCAAGTGCTTGAATTGTTCACTATATCTAGCGTCCGAATGAGAATCCTACATTCACCTCTTATGCTCTGAACAACTTCTCCGAACTATACCTATAATTCCATATGTAAACTAAATTTTATAAAAAGGCACTTAAACCCCTTGTGCTCTAAGCCCCTCATTTGTTGGCATGAAAACAATTCGGATTTGTTATTTTCAAATACAAATTAAACAAATTAAATCAGCTGTTTGAAGTTTTGACTCATGTGTTTACAGCTTTAAATGCAATTTTTGTTGGACAATTTTGTAAGTTAGGATTTTTGCGCTAACATATTGTTAAATCCTTTAAAATCCAGTAAAAAAATGAAATTAATGCCATCGTTGTTTTTTTTGCTTTGCAGTTGTTGTTTACATTTGTGTAATTTTATTGTTTTGTAAAAATATGTATGTAGGTATAAAGCGAATTAATTCAAAATATTAACAAATCTGTTGTTTAACGTTATAAATAAATAGAATGACCACTGCTGTTGTTCCATATTTGCTGTTTGCTGTTTGCAGCAGCCCGCTGCCGGAGACTACCGGAAACAATCGAAAAATACTATTTTACCAATTTATCAATTTTATTTGCTTCTATCAGTGGAAAAAATCTAACTGTTGAAAAAAATTGAATAAAAAATTAAACTTTTAACAACTATATTTAAAAGGTGTTTTTCTTGGAGTGATAGAACTTTGAGTTGGCATCCATGCTTTATTATGGACCGACACACACCAGAGCAACGCACAAATAATTCGGCGAATGGCTAAATCACAAATTGATATTGATTATGATCTTCCGTTAAAAATTTAATTTTCCGGTGAAGCCCATTTCTGGCTGACGTGGGTACGTAAATAAACAGAATTGGAGTGAGGAGAATGCACAAGCTTTTGTCGAAACATCATTATTTCTACAGAAAATTACTGATTGGTGCGCTTATGGGCTGGCGGAGTCATTGCGAAAAGTTGTTTAAAATTGGTGTTCCAGATTGCGCCTTCTACGCACCAGCCGTGGCGGCCACTTGGCCGAAATCATATTTAAACATTAATGCCAAAAAAGTTTCTATCCAATAAAGACCGTTTCATTGATATAAAAAATATATTACTATGTTTTATTATGATTCAAACTTGTATTACTCTATAAAAAACACCCTTTATTTCCAATAAAAAAAAACAAGATCTGTAAGCTACATGGTTTATTTTCAATAAAAACCCGATTACATTGGTTTCTGTGACACCTTACCCTACGTTTGCACATGCAAGTAATTACCTGCAAGTAGTGTATACGTATTATCAACGCCGATTGGCGCAAAGTACAATAATTGTGTGAATGTAAGTGAAAAAGTGTGAGTGTATTGAGTTTTCCGAACTTGCACTTGCATGTGGAAACTAGGGGTAAAACCGACATTAATTTTAGTTCGAACAAAAAAAACCACAAAATTTTATTTCATGACACCAACGATTTTTTTTTTGTCGGTTTCAAATCTAATACCGATAAGATTGTTTTCTATGAAACCCCCTGTGTGTCATAAAATGCTATTTCCGAGAGTAGTATTTGTATGGAAGATATGGTCAAATATCGCAAGATAATTTTGTTTGCAATAAAATAAGTCTGGACCAAATTTCTTCTTTCTTTCTTGTTTAAAAAATAAGTTTTTTTTGTAAATTGTACAGATTTTACAATAAAATTTTTTTACTTTCAATTTTGTTATATTATTTCGTATTTCTTAAGCCATAATCTTACTTTTTTTGCTTAAAAAACACTCGTATAACAGTGCAATGCTTTAAGAGCCAAACAAACCACACACACGCCTTGGGAAACACGCACCTTCCGTTTGCAAATTAACGAAAATTTTTCCATAAATTCCAATAAAATCTTTTATCCTCTTCTCAATTTTTTTATGTTTCGCCTTTTCTTTCTTGACTCTGCAAAATTTTCACTCAAATTATTAAATTAAGCACTAGGTAGCGCAAATAATTTACAATTTTGACATGTTTGCCAAGCCGTTTGAATAGTTTATTTGGCATCTACTTTTGTTAATTTAATTATGTACCAGTTTACATGGTAAAATTTTTATTGCAGCAATTTGGCAAATAGCAAATCTGCGCCCAAATTAAAATAAATTTTGTGTCAAATGAGGAATCAAATCGCTAGACTACATGTGCTTGTGTACCCCTATTAATTCCACTCGCTTTCATCTAGCCTACAAGGTAACAATATTCGTTAATACATAATATAATAGGCATTTGTTTCTGTATTACTCGTATGTTAAAAAAAAATTAAGCAAATTATATATATTTTTTTTAAAGTTTTTTTCAGACAAAATCCATTTTTTTCTGATCGCTAGACTACATGTACTTGTATTAATTCCACTCGCTTTCATCTAGCCTACAAGGTAACAATATTCATTAATACATAATATAATAGGTATTTGTTTCTGTATTACTCGTATGTTAAAAAAAAATTAAGCAAATTATATATATTTTTTTTAAGACAACATCCATTTTTTTTGAATATGCATTTATTTTCAAAATAATTATGGCAACGCTGATTATGGTTTACAACTTTGCTAAAAGCTAGTTTGCACCACAGAGTATACAGAGGCGTCACGAGACAGAAAATATTGTGTTTTTTCTGTCTTTTTCTTCGAAAGCTGCCTTTTTTGCGTTTTTTGTTTTGATTATGCAATTTGTGTAGATAGTAGCGGCCTTTTTTTACGCATTGTCACTTCACTAACAAAAAACGTTTTCTTTCTCTTTCTTCGAAAGCTGCCCTCGCAAATGATTTAGGCATTTTTCATGTGTCACTTTTTTCATCTCTGTATACTTTGTGGTTTGCACTATCTTACAAGTCTTACGAATTCCAAAATACTTTGTGAGATAGAAATCTAATGAGTTTTGTTGCGACTGTCAAAAAATCTAATTTAACATGACAGTTTGTGTTCACACTATCACACAAAGTATAAACACTAATACATGAAATAAAATACAACCCTGATCCAATGAAAAGTATTATTGTTTAGAAATTTTTCAAAAAACGATGAAGTCGTATGGGATGTCAAACTTTTTTCGTAATACATGCCATTTTCGTAACACATTGCATTCACACTATCACACTTTGTCGTATTACTTGAGTTTTTGACATGTATTAATACAAAGTATAATAGTGTAATCTAGCCTTTAATTGCGGCGCGCCGAACCATTTTAGAAACTTATGTATTCTCATCACACCAGAGGTGTATTTTAACAGAGTATATCGAAGGTGGTAGCATTTTTATACAATAACAAAAACAACTAAAATCAACTCAGGATATTTTCATGTTGTTTTTGTACAAATTTAAAGTTGCAACCATCTGCTTTTTTGTTATTATTTTTGATTTTACTTGTACCATCCGTGTAAACACGAATTAAGGCTCAGTTAGGCGAACGTTGCTGTACCGTATCTGTACTGTATCCATCAGCTGTTCGCTTTTTGTTATATGAAAACCATACAAAAGCTTACCGAAATGCAATGTACCGTAGTTGCAACGTACCAATCTGTATAAAATAGAATTTCATGACGTTGTAACGTGACATTTGTAAGACAGTGATGGGCGGCTTGTATGTAACATTGAATGCGGGTAATTTTTCTCTTTTTTTTTTTTGGTACTTTTTTAGTATATCTAAAGAATTGCGACAAAAGACCTTACAATACAACATATTTCCAAATATACAAATATACATATGTTTAGATGTTTAAAGTAAACAAATGCATATACACATACAATAGAAATGTGAAACATATTAAAGACTTTAAATGGTATTAAAACCTTGTTTGGTGTATGTATGCTAAAAATATATATGTATGTTAAAATACAAATTTATTTATTGTAAATCTATAATATAAAAAGTAAATTATTAACATTTTTTACATACACAAAATACTGTTTCAATACCATTTAAATCACGTGGTCCCTTTTCTGCACAACGGTCACCATTTGAACATTTTTGATTACCATCACTGTGTGTTTTGTTTTATGTATACTATTGCTTTTTGTTTATGTATGGAAAAACATCCCTGCAAATAATAGGACCAGTCCAAACACGCGTGTAAAGAGAAGTCCACAAGGGACCAGGACTAGTCCAAAACTAACCCAAACGTATGGAAAAAACCTGGCCTATTTAACATTACGATGTCCTAGGAGAGGACCATATAACCCACCTTTGGACCACTAAGGAGTAGTTTTAAAACTACTCCATGGTATACACAAGAGGATTAGTTTTGAAGTCGTTTAAAAACGAAAGCATGTCGTTAGAAAACGAAGACATGTCTCACTACAAACACTTTTTAACAATGACATGGTCCATGCTTGCATTACATCGGACCAGTCCATGGAGTAGTCCATTTTATCAAAATGGATCAGGTGATCCAATTTTATTTGCAGGGATATGACACGTTTTTAAACGTTCTATAAGTGCACCAACGTACTTACAGTATGGTGCGGTATATTACGGGTACAGCAACGTTCGCCTAACTGAGCCTTTATACTTACAAAAGATTTTTATTTGTTTTTTTTTTTTTAACACGGGAGAATTTCATAATATTTTGATTCTTCAAAGTCGTAATACATTGTATTACCGTGTAAACTAACCTTAAACAACACAAAAATTCTCCGTACAAACATTAATTTAAATTTTTGTTTTGTTTTCAACGAATGCAGACGCCAATAGTGCTGCGGAAATTTTGTTGCTTTTTGCAACAAAAATATAAAATTAACCCTACACAGAAAAAATTATTGCCGAATTATTTTCAAACAAACGCTTGTTTGAAAATTTTTTGATTTCTACAAATTTTTTTACTAATTCAATCAATATTTTTGTTTGATTTTTATTTAACCAACAAAAATGTGGACAACTCTTCAAAAATTTAATAAGCGCGCTATTGGTTCGAAGTTTTCATAATTTTGTATGAAATATTTAACGCTCTTTAATGTTGTCGTCTTTTTGCATTTTTTTATTGATTGTAAGCAACACTTCTTTTTGTGAAATATAAGAACTACAACAAAAAACACATGCAGTCTATTTTTGGACGCTTTAAAAAAGTACAGCAATAAGAAAAAGGATCAAATAGCGTGACGAGGTTTGTAGTAAAAAAACAACAAAAACAATAGCAGGTAAAAAAAACGTTTCATTTTTTTTAACAACAGAAAAAACACATTATAAGAAACAAAATAAATTTTTGGTTGGTTTCAAAGTTGGTAAAAAAAAAACAAAATCCCGTATTCAATTTTTTCAAATAGTTTCTTTAAATACATCAAATACAAAAATAGAATGATGGCGGAAAACATATCGAGTCGGTCTGCCGCCGTTTTTGGTTACATTTCTTCTTCATTAGCAAAGGAAAGGATAAAGCAACAGTGAGTGATGAAGAAAAACATTGTGAGTATAAATATGACTTCGTTCAAAAATTATTCCAACAAAAAAATGTGTATCAAAGCCAGCCGGCCGCTCGGCTCTGCTTCATCTTCGCCAACAGTGCTTGCTTGTGTGCGCGTCATTGCTTGTGCCAAAACTTTTTTGTTTGATTCAGCAAAATTATTTGTTGGAAATTTATATGAATTTCAGTAAACTTTTTGTTTGATTCTGTAAAATTATTTGTTTGAAAAAATCGGCCTTTTTTTTAATAAACAAAATGCAAATAAATTGTTTGAATATTCGAATTTGTTTGTAGGACCGATTTTAAACAAAAAATTGTTTGATTCTACAAATTTTTTGTTTGAATTGGAAAAATAATTTTTTCTGTGTAGGTCTACACTTAAGATAAATATCTCAGCAAGTTGGTAATAACGTCGGCAGAAAAACAGAGCAATATTTCTTATTGCTCAGCTTATGTTAAAGGCATGGGAAAACGTATTTATGTTAACTCATAATTTGAAAATTATCAAGGAAGAAGGTGCAGTGTAAAAACTGGCGCTATCTTGCAAAAATTATTTTTATTCATATAAATTCGTATTCGACTTTATTATTTAAATGAATATTAATTTGTTTAGGATTGAGGTTTTTTTTATATAAAAATATAAATTTTTTTTTTTTTTTTTTTTTTGTTAAAGTAAAATTAATATTTTTATATAAAAAAGAACTCAAACTTAAACAAATTAATTTAAACTTAAATAATTAAGATCGAATAAGTAAGATATTATAATAATAAAATTAATTTTTGTAATTTTATTTTAGTGTTTAATTAGTTCTTTAATTTAATTCTTTTAATACAATTATAATTTGCTACCATTTCACAAATTTAATTTCTTTCTCCCACAATTTGCTTCTATTTTTTTTTTTTTTTTTTTGCTTTTTCTTTCAATTGACAACCAAATTTGACGTTTTATATTAGCAATAATTGTCAACGAAAATGGACTAACAATTATTGCAACATAAATTGCGGGCAATAAATATGTACAAAAAATTGCTGTCTACATTAAAGATAACATAATTTTGACATTTACTGCAATATACGTCGCAATAATTATCTCTGGTATAGACGGGCAGAAGGGCAAAGAATTTAAAGTTAAAATTGAATAAATCAACGAGCTGTGTTGTGACAAGGTATACTGCTCAAAAAATTGAATCTATTATTTAAAATTATTAATGCTTCTTTTTCAACGTCTTCGCTCTGCAAAGTTTTTGCTGAAATGAATACATTTAACATTAGAAGCCACAAAAAGTTTGACAAATATCCAACGTGTCTGCCAAATTTTAAAAATTTTTAATATTATCAAAATAATTTTTGTTTTTTTTTTTTTTTGTTTAAAGTTTGATACTGTTACAAGTAGAACTGCTTATAATTCTTATACGCTTAACAGTTTTATTTGGTTTAATATCTTTAGTTTTTATACCCTCCACCACCAGGGTTGTCAGATTGATTTTGACCTTTTTCGCCAAATTCAATGTCAAAAATCGCCAAAATCGCCAAAGCCTTTATTTTCAAGTTTTTGGCAGTAAAAAACATATTTTTTAATTTATTAAAAATATTCTTTATAAAATCTAAAAAAATTAATTTGTTCCGTATCGCTAAAATACGCCAAAAATTCAAAAAAGTCGCCACGGTATATATTTTGCTTAATTTTTATTTAGAAAAAAGTAAAAATAGCTAGTGAACACAAAAATGGTACGATGTTTACTACAAAAAAAGTTTTTTTGCGGCTAGTATTAAACAAATATTGGATATATTTACATTTTTATATATGTATGTAGTTGCAGTTTTATTATATATCTAAAACGCTTCACCGGCAAAGCTACCTATTTGTCTTTTTCTCGAAGATATTCATTATCTTCATCAGCCATTTGAACTTTCAAATACTGACCATACATATGAATGCTTCAAACTTCATACATAAAAATAATATAAGTATAATAAAATTAATATTATTTCTCAGTATTGAATTTAACGATTTTCAAAACAAATGCAAAGCTCATCAAAAATAGCCAACAAAATCGCCAACTTTTTTGTTAAATCGCCAAAAAAAATCGCCGTGGCGAGAAATCGCCACATCTGACAACCCTGTCCACCACAATAAGTTGTGAAGAGGGTATATTAAGTTTGTCATTCCGTGTGAAACTTTTTTATTATTCATCTCAGACCCTATAAAGTATATATATTCTGGGTCCTTGAGTAATTCTAAGTCGATTAAGCCATGTCCGTCTGTTGAAAACACGCTCACTTTCGAACAACTCAAAAGAAATGAACAAAGTTCGTGCCAAATTGCTTGTAGTTATCCTAATCGGTTCAGTAGGACCAGAGCTATGAATCAAAATGTGGAACCACCACCTAAAAAAATTGATAATTTTGTTACAAAAAATAACATAAATGCTGGAACAAGGCACGGAATGAGATAAGATTTTGCTTTATAACTATAACAGTAAATAAAAAATTTTGATAAAAAAGAATCAATTAATAAATTAAAAGAAGCAAAAATCTTTTTTAATTTTGTCGGGCTGTGTAATTAATAACAAATCGTCACAGTTTAAGATAATAATAACATCATACAGATATTACTCCTTAAACATTCGAGCTGTCGGTGGAGGGTATCAAAGATTCGGCACAGCCGAATATAGCACTCTTACTTGTTCTAAAATCTTTTTGGATGAAGTTTCCTGACGATCTGGCATAAGCAACCAGTGAAATGCGCATAGGAATAGCTTATCCCATCAACAATAAATTTCAGTGTTTTTATCAAGAATAAAAATTGGGAATTAAGCACGAATAACGGAGTCTTTTGAATTATTATTTTTAATATTTCTACAAACATTGCTTCAAATGTTTGCCCAAACAGCAAACATCCCAATTAACAACACAAAATATATGTAGAAACGTTAAATTTTGACATGTTTTCCAAGCCATTTGTGTGATTTATTATGCCCTTTACAACTCAACACAACCAGTTGTCTTATTTTCAATTTAACCATAATGGGGGCCTCTATTTTCTATAAAACGGTCTGCCCGGCCTGCCAATATTTAACGTTACTACGCTAATTTAATTTACTTTCATTATAATCTTTCCCTCTTAACCAACTCTTTAAAAAGATCCTTTTATGGCTAGTAACAAGCAATTTCTTTCGCTCATTATTTACCTATTTATATTGCTTTGAAAAAAATCATAATGACTCTTAATACAGTTGTCCCAATGCCTTTAAAATGTTTGATGACATTAAAGACATTGGCCATTATCAAAAGCATGTTTATCATAAAATTTTTTTTTTTTTAATTCAATTATCACCTATTTTATAGACTGTACTTAAAAAATATCAACGCAACAACTTATGAATGACTAAATTAAAGAGCATTAAAGCAAAGAGGTGTGGGTTCTAAACAATTGCTTGGTGAAATGGGAACCCATGGTCTAGTACCATTATTTTTTGGTGTTACATACATCAGCACAAACGCATAACGCTTTCTACAATATTATGATGTGGGTATAATAGTACATAAGTGTCTGTAAAAACTAACCACCTGGAAATAAATAACGTAGTTATTCTGGTTTTAAAATAACTATTAATTAGTCATGTTATGAATTTTTCTTTGGATATACATATCGTCGGCTTAATATGCAAACCTGCTAACTCCCTTTCAGGTAATTTAACAGGAGGGACAAAAAACTTTTAATATTTTATATGTGCAGCTTGATAGAAAAACCAAAAACATATTTGGTTTAACACACTTCAAGACCCAAATTGAAGAAAACTACACGCTGGTCGACAAGGCGTATCTTTCTCTACCACTCGGCATCAACATATCAATTTACTTAAAAAGTGAATTTAGCAGGTTTACATATTAAGCCGAAAATATGTTGGTATGATATCCAATATCGGATTTTAGCTAGGGATGAAACATTTGTCAATTACTACAATTCAAAGCGCAAATCCGAATGTTTAAAGTGGTTCCAAATGGGTCCAAGATATTTATTCCCGTAATGAAACGTTATCTAGAAAATGTTAACTCAAAAACTCTCGATATAAGAAAAATCAACGGAAATATAAAACTTTGGATGAATATCTTAAAAAAAGAGTTTTATTTCGCTGTCAAAATAAAACTTACATCAGGAGTTTTATTTTTCCGTCATAAAATAAAACTCTTTTCAGAAGTTTTAATTTTTCCGCCTAATTTAAAGGACACTTTGCCGTCAAAAAATTAAACTGTTTAATATGTATATTTATTTCTTTTTTTTAATGTCGACTTATTTAATTGCAATGCAAGCTGATTAGATTACACTGATTTACAAATTGTAAATATTTGACCAGCGGCTAGCTTTGGGTGTCAATTTACATAAAATCAGTTTTATTTTTTTTTTTTTTTTTTAATTCCCTATGCTAATCCCCGCGAAGCTATACGCTTGTCTGCAGGAAAGAAACCAGAGTCTCTGGCGGGAATCGAACCCGCAACCCCGGGGTTGATAGACTAGCTCAGTACTAGCTAGGCTGCCGGGGCACTCATTTAATGACGGGAAAAATCAAACTCCTCCAAAGAGTTTTATTTTTTGGCGGAAAAATAAAACTCTCTTTTTAAGAGTTAAAGTTTACCTTTTTTTGTGGATATTTTTGTTTTTAATACAGAAAATTACTGTTATAGAAAATGACTTACAAAACAGCTAATGTCAGATCAAAATAGAACACACTCTTGTTAAAAAATTTTACACTGCTAATTTGATCTGACATTTACAGAAGCAAAATTTTTTCGCTTTCACGACATGTATGCATCTTGCACTGCTAAATACATAAAGTGTATAACAACCTTAAAATGGGATTAGAACGGCTTTCAATCACAATTTTTTAACAGCAAATTAACAATAATTTACTAACGTTGTGCGGTTATTTCCTATGTTAATTAATTGGAACGAGTCATAACTCTTAATAGATTAAACATGTACATTTCGTTTTATAAACTAAACTGTGACTACTACAAATGCTTTAATTATCATTTTCATTATCTACTTATTTGCACAGTTTTTTTTTTTTACTTTTATAAAAAGAATGAATGACCTTAACATTTTAAAGGTAAGAACTTACAAAATAAATCACTGCTGAATATGTTAATCAATAAATCAAAGTAAATAATTTAAATGTGTAAAGAACTCACATTAGTACTGCATTGCTTATCAACAACATCAGTCACAATAAACAAAATAAGGACTTCAGCAAATATTAATTAAAGCACTGCTTATGTAAACACTTGATTTACTCTCTAATTAAGCATAATATTCAACCCTTTGATTGTATGCACCTAAAACCATATAAGCAAAAAGAATTTTTGGTCATAACATCAGATACAGTTCTTTCACCAATATGAATATATCGGCATTTCAGGACGCTTACTTAAGTCGCGTTAACACTATTTCACAATCGGAAGAAATTAATTTGCATGTAGCAAATGCCTTAAGGTTCGTAATACAAAATGTATTTGCCAGCATTACAAATGGATTTGTCTTTACACTATCAACGTCTGGAGGTGCCGTGGCATTTTGGCTTCATGATACCATGAGCAAATTATTTACAACTTGGGGTTTTATAGCGGTACAACTGGTGGTTCTAGACTCCAAAATTCGTCAACTTGATATACCAGGAATTCGATATTGCAATATGATTATGATAGATTCTTTTGAAAGTCTTGAAAGAACCAATATTGCAGAATATAATCGAAATTCGGATAGTTTAGAATACTATTATATATTCCTGCAATCACCCGACAATATGTTTGAAAATGAAATGAAAAAGATTTCAAAATATTGTTTTGATAACTATTGGATAAATTGTAATATAATGGTACAGAATTCGAAAGGAGAGGTATTAGTATACACTTTTTTCCCCTTCAAGGAAAATAATTGCTTTGAAACTAAACCGGAATTGATTAATCGATTTGTTGGAGAAAAATTCGAAAATGACTTGATGTTCCCAGATAAGCTTAAAGACTTACAAGGGTGTCCTTTGAAGTTAAGTACCTGGGAAACACCACCTTTTGTTATTAATGCTACTAATAAAAGATCTCCTAATTTTCAAGTAGCAGGATTTGAAATATTTACTCTCATCACTTTTAGTAAAAAAATTAATTTCACTTTAGATGTGGAATGGCTTGGTATAGAGACTTATAAGAAAAATATTTCTCCGGACACGGAACCCTTATCAAAGGTATTTATAAAAAAAATTTATATCGTCATATGAAATCCAAAAAGCTCTGAAGCTATGGTCAGTCACACTTATAAATTATTTGACCAAATAAACTTAACCACTTCATTTGGTAAAATTTGGTGTGATTAAACATGGTCTTAGGTTTAATTTTCAGGATTGATATTTAAACACATTTAATTTTAAAATCGTTTTAAATACAAAATTATCTTCTCCACTAAAAACTTAAGTGAAACTTAAGTCACCGATGTGGTACACTTAGGCCCTGAATTTGTAAAACGCAACGCAATCCCAAAAATAACATTGAAAGCAAAAACAATGTCAAAAATTTTTCAAAATTTTGTTGTTGCTTTCTACAGAAATACATATTGCGTTTAAAAATTATCAACGCCACAAGATATGCAGCGTTTAAAATTTAAAAATTCAATATTCATTTCTATAGAAAACAACAACAAAATTATGAAATATTTTCGATTTTGTTTTTTCTTTCAATATAATTTTTGGCGTTGCTTTTGCGTTTTACAAATTTAGGGCCTTGATTTCAACTTAAGTTTCCATTGTAATATATAAGGTGGCCTCAATATCACAACCATACAACAACAACGGGCAAAGCATTAACAGTCAGCTGTTTTTTCAGACGCCCACCTTGTAAATAAATACACTTTTTTATATTTTTTTTTTGTAATTAGTAGTGCTACCATACTTTTATCTTAATTAAATAAGACTTTTCAAATAAAACTCAAAAACCCAATCTGTATTTAAATACGATTTAAGTTTGTTGTGAAAATTAACTTAATATAGATTTAAATACAATCCTGTAAATTGGGCATTAATATCACAAAATAAAACTAATTATACTGCTAAACATAGAAAAAACTATTTAATTTTTTTTCAGAGTTCGAAAATAAACACTGAATATCGCTCCTTAGTGTTCGGTTCGGTAATTTTGTGGAAAACACAAACGCTAAGTGTTTGTGTAAAAAATCATTGCAAAAAAATAACGTTTCACTATACTGTTTTTATTTAACTCAACAAAAGATGAGAACATTTATGGTGTTTTCTTTTCTGACAATAATGTTCCATATATGCTACCATTCGTGCGGGTTTTTGTTCCATTCAAAAAAAAAACATGTTGCAACAATAAATGGCAAATTTGTTCCATTTCTTACCCGCAGTTATAACTGAGTGTGAGATAATACCCTTTTTTGCATCTGCGTAAAATAATTTTTTATGCAAGCAAGTATTTTTTTTCTTGTGTTTGCGGACAATTTGGGAATATATATTGTGATTTTTAGTTATATTGTGATGGATATAAAAACTTTTTGTTTTTCGTTTGTTTTACTTTTATTTAATAATTATATTTTTTTTGTCGCAAAATTTTTAACAACAGCTGACATTAATTATTGAAAATCAGTGCTGTGAACGCTTATTGGAATTGTAAGAAAATTTAATGTTGAAAATTGCTACAAGCGTGGTGAATATCGCTTTTAGTACAAACTTTGGCATTCAATATTTAACACGCTAAATACACATTAGTGTTGAGTGCAAAACGAAGCTATTATTTTGTTCCATTGTAATTTAGAAAAATATATCACTTTGTAAGCGTTCGTGTAACCTAATAAATATATTACACAACTATAATGCATCATTATTTTTTAGAAAAGAAAACACCATTAATTGTGTTCGGTTTAGGGATGCCAAACGGGAAATCCCGGGATTTTTCGGGATTGTTAATCCCGAATCCCAGGATTTATTTTTATTAATCCCGGGATTTTTAATATATCAACTTTTGTGTACAAAAATTTTCGTTTTTATTGAATTTTTATACTCTATACAAAAAAAATAATAAAAATTATTTTTCAGTTGTATTTTTTATTTTTATAATTCTTATTTTTCTCATTTAAAAATAAATATATATAATCACCCCTATCGTGAATAAAAATTCCTTGGGAGTTTTTTCCCTTTTTCCAGTTTTTCTATGTAAATTCAATTGTAAAAATCGGAAAAGGAAAAAAACTCACAAGGAATTTTTATTCACGATAGGGGTGAATACCTTTTGAAAATTCATTATTAAATAAAAAAAAGTGTTGTTTATTTAAAAAAAATCCCGAAATCCCGGGAAATCCCGGGATCAAGAAATTCGGAATTTCGGGATCGGGATTTAATAAAATCAATCCCGAATGGCATCTCTATTTCGGTTCGGTTCATTAATGTTCGTCGCTTTTGGCTGGCAAAAAAACCAAAAATTTTTTACAAAAACAAAATACACATACGAAAAAAAACATAAAGCCAGCAACAAAATTTTACAAAAATAAAACATTTACATAATACACACAAGCTGTTCGTGCTGCGGTCGTTGCTAAAATTGTTGTTTGTTCATTTCTTTATCAATGTAAAAAAAAAACATTATTTTAGAACATTAAAATTTAATGTTTGTCTACAGAATCACTACAATTGTTCTGTTTTTTAACGAAGAACAGAACATTATATAATGTTCGGCTCTTTTTTGAAAATAGTTACGATCGGTATTAAGGGTTGTGTTCGTCCACAGAATCATTAAAAAAATAGATATCGTTCTTGGGTGTGTAAGCCGAACTCTAAATAATGTACTGTTTATTTTCGAACACTGATTTTTTTAAACGATGTGGTATTATAATCAAAATAAATATTGGAATTAAAGGAAATAATATATTACTTTTGGTCACATCTTTTTCGGCAAATATTTGTCAAGTGTGACCGTAGCTTGTTTATCAATCTTTAATACAAATTTATTTAATAAACCGCTTATGAATAATGGTGTTAGTATTTGGAAATGTATTTCCAGGTCATGCATTAAATACTTACTCCTTTAAGCAGCAGCTTTTACTAAAATCAAAAATGGCGTAGGTCAATTAAAAAAAGTATAGAAGGTCGGGCCCGACTATATGATACCCTACATCACAGTAATTACAGATAAAAAGTGTACCCTATTTTGGACTCATGAGCATCAATGGACCTACAATTCTATTATGAGAATAAGATTTAAAATTGTTCCGAATTTTTTCTTACAATCAACCTCTATATGGGTAATTTCATAGTGTTGAACGTGACAGTCGTACGCATCCAAAATGCTATAACATTTTTAACAAGAAATATTTTAACGTTCTTTTAACCCTTATTAAATTAAAGCACTAAGAAAGCAGTGTTATCTATTAAGGCGACCGTACACGACATGTTTTTGTCATCTGGCATGTCAAATTTCCCACTGCAAAATACATATATGTCGTGTGTTGCCTTTTTAACTTTGCTTCTGTAAAAGTCAGATGCAAAGTCAAGTCAATTAGAGCGTGCTTTAATTTGTTCTGACAAACCATCTGACATCAGAAATCTATGCCGAGAAGAAACCGGCAGCGGCGTCCACTATTGAAGGAATCATTAGCCGGCTGAAGTTGATATTTTACAATACCGAGATATATATGATCATCGCACCATTGAATTGCATTTATGTAAATATTTATATACAAACCGTTTCATTATAATATCCTAAATTGGCATCTTTGAATTAAAAGAAAAATATGTTAAGATGGCTAAACTATTTTACGGCGTAAATAAAAAATTTCGTGGCGGCATTTTTATTTTGGTTTTTGCAACAACTATGCGAAAAAAACAGAGACAATGTCAGAAGCAAATTACATGTACGTTTGTGACCGAATATTTTAAACCTTCTGTAAAACACAAATTTTGACAGACATGCACAATTACATGTGACTTGAAAAGTTGACAAGTCATATGTAAAAAACATGTCGTCTACATGCACCTTTATGGAGGGCGCGATTCTAGGTCAAAGATAACGGAAAAAATGAAGTGGTTCGAATGTGAAAAAATAGAAGTAGTTTTTGTGGCCATGTATAGAAAGGCGTAATTCAGCGAAACCTGTCACAATTTTTTAGTCAAACTACTTTCAGAATTTTTCGTAGCAATGTAACATTAAAATGCCTTTCGTTTGATTCCAAAATCTTCTGTATTTTTTTTAAGCCAAAATCTGTGTCAATACGTGACATTTCGAACGTAACATTTTTCCATAATAATTTAACTGAATAATGATAAAAACAAAATAAAAATTTACCGTTAATCCGAATAACATATTGCTCTTCGAACTCTTCCTTAGATTACAGACCATGTAAGAAAATTTTTTTGGAATAATTTTTTTCGAATATAACCTCTTTTAAGGAAGATAATATTAAAGAAACCATACAATAAAACATTCTTAAAAAGAAATTACGTTTGTACAACTTTGCAGTCTGCTTGTTCGTATTAGTGAACGAATTTATGGGGGAATTTATAAAATTTGTAGGATCTAAATATTTCTCCATAGAAGAACATGCTTTTAATAACTTTTAAATGTCGGTCACGGTGGAACTTTAGAAAAAATTGCCCATATTCGACTTTTAAGTCTTTAAGTAAATTAAGGGCGGGGTTTAAATGCTCAATTCTGGACCTACCAATACAAAATTTTAACTAGAAATTTGTTTGCCAAATTTTATATCAATACCATTATAAATAAGAAAGCAATGGAATTTGGTAAGGGAATTTTGGGCACTATCAAAGATTGTGTCCGAATTTTATTTAAACAGCAACATGAAAGATTTATAAGCTCAAAACATCTATTGCCAAAGGAAGTTGCTATGGGGGCTTTGTTGAGTTATGGACCGATTATCAGCATTTTTAAATGGCTACGCCTAATGACAGATAAAACGTTTGTATCCTTATTCCATTGTGGTAGAGGGTATACAAAATTTAAATTAAATGCCTTTCGTTTCTTCTGTTAAAAATTTGCAGGAACAGTACATCATAATCTATCTAAAAGTCGGCGTTTACCAACTTATTAATAAAAAGTTTTTTATTATACCATAACCACAATAGTGGAGAGGGTATTAAGCATTTGTGCTGATGTGTGTAACGCCTTAAAATAGTGGTCCTAGACCC
The DNA here is from genome assembly GCA_930367215.1 of Pollenia angustigena. Lineage (NCBI taxonomy): Eukaryota > Metazoa > Arthropoda > Insecta > Diptera > Polleniidae > Pollenia > Pollenia angustigena. Next base: position 168,265,144 of record OV884059.1, on the reverse strand, counting down.
ACTTTAAAGTATACCGATCTACTCAGAATCACTTTCTGAGTCGAACTAACGATGTCCGTCCGGCTGGCTGGAAAACTGGCTGGCTGTCCATGTAACCTTGTGCGCAAAGTACAGGTCGCAATTTTGGAGATAATTTGATAAAATTTGGGTCATAGGTTCTTATTGGCACAAGGACCAAGCGTATTGAAAATGGGCCGAATCGTAGGACCACGAGGGAAGATAGGGGGAAATTTCTTCCTCTCAGAAGCTTTCAAACCGATTTTAATGAAATTTAAAACATAGATAGAACCATATCTATATGGACACAAAATGTATAAATTTTTAAAAAAATCGGACCACGAGGGGAGATAGGGGCAATTTCTGCCTCTCACACCGATTTTAATGAAATTTAAAACATAGATAGATCCATATCTATAGCGACACATTAGCTATACAGTTTTAAAAAAAAAGACCACAAGGGGAGGCAGGGGGCAATTTCTGCCTCTCACAAACTTTCAAACCGATTTTCATGAAGTTTATAAACATAGATAAATCCATATTTACATGGACACATAAGCCTGATGTGTTTTTAAATATTGTGGTGTAGGGTATCATATGGTCGGGCTTGACCGACTATACTTTCTTACTTGTTTTTTTTAGTATTTTAGATTTATATGGTTTAATAGAAAGTTGCCTTTTAAAACAGTGTTATTTTTTATGAATAAGTCCTTTAATTTCTTAAGCCTTTTTAATATAACGACATGTGTTTAAAAGGTTTTATATGGAGCTAGCCATAATTTACTCTTTAACGCTTGCAAGTATAATGCTAAATACACAACTGGAACGAACGACGAATTTTTGACCACGAATATTCGGTGCCACATCAGAGAAGCAAGCCGTAACGGCGCGGCTGACGGCTAAACGAATAAATCATTATTTGTCTTTTTGTTTTGTTTATCTATATGTTTACGGTAAGTTCGGCGCAGCCGAATATTTTTTTTAGTCGTCAAAAAAATCGGCGCAAAGCAGCTCAGCCGCCGCCGCCGAATATTTTTGGTCTTCAGCCGCCGCCGAAAATGTTTAATCGGCTTGCTTCTCTGTGCCACATATAAAACGTATTTGGGTATATGAAAATACACACAATCGTGGAGTCGGTCGAAGTTCAATAGATTTATTTCTATTTTTACGCCGGCGCACGATGAACAAATCTGTACGAGGTACAGGGTTGTCCATTTAGTGGTCTTAAAACAGCAGGTCTGGCAAGGCTGTGAGCTGTTAAATATGTCATCTTAACGGTCATTTTCACCAAGTTCGGTTAAAACAAACTTTCAATTAAATTTCCGGTTACCAATATGTTTTGACAGCTATAACCGATAGTTAATTATAACCGAACTTGGTGAAAATGGCCGTAAGTGTCATTTGTTTAATAAAAGGTTTGCTATTTACAAATATGAATCGCTTAAGAACCGAGGAACGCGTAAAAATAGTTAAAGCTTACTACATAAGTGGTAGTTCAAGCGTGGCCACTTTATGGTCGTCAATAAGGACCTACTGAGGAATTGGCAAGATTATAAAGAAATTTCAAAGACTGGAAGCTATACAGATATTGTCAGGCTTGTGCATCATCGCAATGTGCGCACTGCCAAAAATATTACTTCTCTTATTGAGTGTCGATTCCACGGCTTCCTCAGTAATAAGGCCTATCTTACGGCTCATTATGGCGTATTTTGCATTTGAACGATATGTGGTTTCAACACAACGGTGCCACGAGCCTCACAACACAACCGATTTTGGCTTAATTGCATGGGAAGTTGCTAGAACGTGTAATTTCACGTTTTTGCGACGTCAATTGGCCACCAAGATCATGCGATTTTACACCGTTAGAGTTGTTTGTGGGGCTACGTCAAAGACCGTGCCTACGTGGATAATCCCCTAATGTTTGAGCATTTGAAAACCTAAATTCGTCAAGTTATCACCCGAAATGTGCAAACAAAATGTAAAACGCTACCTCAAAAGAATAGATTTCTGCAAACAATCTAGAGGTGGTCATTTTAATGACATTGTATTTGATACGTAATGGCAAAGCCCAAGCATTTTAATGAAATAAAAGTTTCATCAAAATATAGCTTTATGTGTGTTTTATTTAACTCTACTTTTGAAAATGAAAACCCGTTATCTATGCACAAAAAGCAATAGCTGCGTTCGTTTACCCCAAAATTTGTACAATTTTGTGCAAATTTGTACTGGATTTTACTGAAAAGCGTTCGCGTACACAAATTTTCATATTACTCACCTACTGGATTTTACTGGGATTTTACTGGAAAAGTAAACGAACGCACATAATATCAACTTTCTCAATTATAACAGCTGTTCGTTGTTATTAAATTTTTTTTACCAACAAATTTGTCAAATTGGACGAACTTCGCCGTACGTCCGAAAGTCTTTCTTATGTTATTTATAAACATGTAATTTAAAACCTAGATTTCTGTCGATATTCAAGCCTTATTTCATAGTATGTATAAGTTATTTATAGCAGTGATTTTTATTTTAAATAACTACAAAACATTCTATTCTCTTACAGTTAAAAAACTTTGAAACCAACTTTTCCATGGGCTATTTCCGTCGTACTGCTGATAGAGATAAAATTGCAACACCTTCTTTTGTCACCTATTATATACCCCTGGCAGCTATAATACTTCGTAAGCAAGCTCATCATGAATCTGTGGGTATATTAACATTTCCATTTGATACCAGCACTTGGATAATGATCTTTGTCGTTTATTCTGTAATTGGACTATTTAATGTTTTTCAAAATGTGGAAATTAAATCTGGAATTTTCGAAATATTTGAAATTATTATTGGCATACCAATCAATACAGTACCCAAATGCACTTCGAGTAGAATACATTTTATGACAGCAATTCTAAGTTCTTTTATACTACGTTCCATATATCAATCATTACTTTTTTATATATTTCGTACGAATTTTTATCAAGCTCCTCCTTTGTCTTTAGATGGTCTTGTGAAAGATGGTTATACTGCAGTTGCTACAGAATTGTCATTAAGATTTCTTCTTTATGTACCACAAATTGAAGATAGAACTTTACCTTTAATAGTGATAAATAATACAAGTGAAATGTATCCATTACGTTATCTAGAGATATATCGCAATGAAAGTTTAGTAGCCATGTCGATTATTGAATTTGCCATGCGTTATGTACACGAAGAAATGGCTGTAGGAGATGCGTTGCAGGTTTTACCTATAAATGTTAACGATCAACAAATTTGTTTCTACTTACCAAAACATTCCTACTATAGTGATCGCTTTGATTTGTATATTTTACGTTTACATCAAGCAGGCCTTCTGACAAAATGGAGAGAATGGACTAATTATGATTATCAAGTTTCTCAAAAGGATTCAACCACCGCATATGGAACTACGCTTATGGTTAATTTAAGTCAGTTAATTGGATTCTTGTTTTTAATATTATTTTTATTCTCGTTATCAATTATTTTGTTTGCACTGGAGTTGCTATCGAAAAAATTTAAATGGTTGCAAAAGTTATTTTAAAATTACCGTAATTTATTTTAATTTTTAAATAAAAAAAAAATAAATTACAAATTAGATGATATAAACTTAATTAGTTAGTTATTTTTTTTAAGTTTTTTATTTAAAAGCAAAGCACGGTGCCCTGGGGACGATTTAAATAAAATTTTAGTGTTACATACTCCAATTTTTAAGCCGATTCTGTTTTTAGACGATGAAAGAACAAGAATGAGCTAAAAAAAAATTCTAGTCGCTATTTGGATTTTTTTTTTTAAATGCAAAATATACACATGTTTTTAATATATATAAAAAATAATAACATATTAAATGCTGCACATTGGATAAAAATCCATTTTTTCTGGCCAAAATTTACTTAATTCTCATTGTTATACCTTCCACCACAATTAGTTGTGAAGAGAGTATATTAAGTTTGTCATTCCGTGTGAAACTTTTTTATTATTTATCTCAGACCCCATAAAGTATATATATTCTGGGTCCTTGAGTAATTCTAAGTCGATTTAGCCATGTCCGTCTGTTGAAAACACGCTCACTTTCGAACAACTCAAAAGAAATGAACAAACTTGGTGCCAAATTGCTTGTAGTTGTCCTAAGCAGTTTGGGATTGAAATCCAGCAAAATCGGTTCAGTAGGACCAGAGCTATGAATCAAAATCTGGAACCACCACCTAAAAAAATTGATAATTTTGTTACAAAAAATAAAATAAATGCTGGAACAAGGCACGGAATGAGATAAGATTTTGCAAAAATTTGTTTTATTTGACTGGAAATCACGCTGTTAAATTTCGTGAAGATCCATCCATAATTTACCCTAAGCCCTATATAAACAATACTCCCGGAAAACAGTTTAGTACTCCTAAAACCGTAAAAAATAACGCTAGCGTAACAAAATTTGGTACGTCACAGTTTTTTAGGACTAGAAATAACACTGTGAAATTTCGTGAAGATCGGTCCATAATTAACCTTAAGCCCCATATAAGCCCTACTACCGGAAAACAGTTTAGTACGCTTAAAGCTAAGTTCACAATCAAAAAAACATTTTCATTTGGTGTTCATAATAGAGCAACAATTTCTTTTGCAACCACACACATTTTGCATCAAGAAACCGTTCGCAAATTTTAGCCACAACAATATTATGCATTTATTTTTATTTTTGTAGACATTTTGTTAAAATTTTCATTCAAAACTTAATAAAATTATTTTAAACGTCAGAAACAATTTCATACAAATTGTTGCTGAAGTCCTAGTTGACTCAACTTTAGTTACATTTTTAAAAAAATTTTAGTTACATTTTTGTTTTAAAAATGAAAGGAAAATATATAAAATACTTTGGGAAGAAAAAAGATAGAAGAAAAAACGAAATTGTTTTTTTGATTGTGAACGTAGCTTAAAGCCGTAAAAAATAATGCGTTTTATAGGACTATATAGGACTATAAATGATACTGTGAAATTTCGTGAAGATCGGTACATAATTTACCGTAGGCCCCATAGAAACCCTACTCCCGGAATACAGTTTAGTACACCTAAAACCATAATTAATAATGCTATCATAACAGAAATTGGTACGTCACGGTTTTAAAGTACTAGAAATGACGGTGTGAAATTTCGTGATGATCGGTCCATAATTTACCCTAGGTCCCATATAAACCATACTACCGGAAAACAGTTTAGTCGCCTAAAACCATAATTAATAACAAATCGTCACAGTTTAAGATAATAACATCATACAGATATTACTCCTTAAACATTCGAACTGTCGGTGGAGGGTATCAAAGATTCGGAACACGAATATAGCACTCTAACTTGTTTATAATGATTTTATGGAGATTAAAAACACTACAAATCATCTAAATATTTGTTTTGTTTTTATATACCGATATTTATTATTAAGACATAAGACTTTTTTATAATGTTTATATTGTTGAAAACAGTACATTATTTAGCGTTCGGATCACACACCCAAGAACGATATCTATTTTTAAGTGATTGTGTAGACGAACACTACCTTTGATACCGTTCGTAACTATTTTCAAGAAAGAGCCGAACATTATATTTTGTTCTGTTCTTGTGATACTGTAGACAAAAATTATATTTTAATGTTTTATAAGGTTTCTTTTTTTACATTGATAAATAAATGAACAAACAAAAAATTTTTGCAACGACCGCACCACGAACAGCTTGTGTGTATTGTGTATATGTGTGTTTTGTTTGTGTAAAATTATTTTGGTGGCTTTTGTTTTTTCGTATGCTTATTTTGTTTTTGTAAAGAATTTTTGTTTTTTTTTTACCAGCTAAAAGAGACGAACATTAATGAGCCCAACCGAACGAAATTAAAAACAGTTTAATTTTTGTGTTCGAAAGATGACTAACAGGGAAACGTTATTTTTTTTAATAATTTTCTACACACACTATTAGCGTTTGTATTTTCCACAAATCTACCGAACCGAACACTAATACTATGTTCACACTTGGGGTTTAAAACTCGTTTGAGCAAAATGTTGAGAAAACATGTTTAATTAACATGTTTTCTCATACATATATTTTATTGTCATAAAAACACACAGAATTTACGAGTTTTTAAATTAAACTCTTTCCAAAACAAGTAAAATTCAGGGATCGGAGTTTTTTGAGGTATGTTCAGTACCTTTTTCGATTTTAGTTTTTACTGAACATATTTTCAATGACATTACGTTAAAAATTAAATAATTAAAAAAAAATAATAATAATAATTAAAATAAAAAAAGTATTGCTGATGGGAAGAATTAAACAAAGGAAAAAATTAATCAAATAACCAAAAAAGAAAAGAAAGAAATAATGAACAGTTCGGAGTTCATAAGTTAGCTTAGAGGTACGCGCTAATATATCCATGTTTTTGGAGACGTTAGGCCGGGCCTAGGGCGCCAGATTTTAAGGGCTTCAAAATTTAAAGGTAAAATAATGTAAGGGCAATTTAAATTAGAAAATTGATTTGGCCAAGTTTTGCTTTAAGCGAATACGAAATTTATATAAAATTATAAAAATTATAAATTCAATTGTTGAATTAACTTCTTAATTAGTAAGTCGATTTAGATAGTTATTGATTCTGATCACAGATTAAATAACGGAAATAAAATAATATTCTTAAAAATCCTACTATGTATCTTATTTTGTATCTTTTTATTTTGGTAATAGATACAACAATCGCTTAGCAAAAAATTTAATTTTAAGATCTTTATATAGCGACAAAGTTTCGACCTTATATAAAAATTTAAAATTAAAAAATGATTACATAATATTAAATTTAATACCATAGAACACGATACACAAAATCTGTAAAATAATTTGGCGATAATTATAATTATGAAGTCAAATTTTTAAAAAAAATACGATATTTTGTGATAATGCGGATTCAAAACTCGGTTTTTTATTGTAAAGTTGGCGTCTTGTGTTATAAACTTTAACTCCGTAGAATTTCCGCAATCAGTCCATTATCTAAAAATTTGTTAAGAAAAAGGTAAAATAACTCATATTTAATGAAGAATCCCCAGGATATCGTTATCCTTGCTGCAATGGGTATGCCATTAATTTTTATTTTAAGCTTTTATCAAGAGGATCAAAATAATATATTAAATGTATTTTTTTTATGCACACTGGCTATAAAAATAAAAAATTAAACCAATTTTTTGTTTGATCTACAATCTTAAAGGCAAGGACCGGAAAATGTTTTTTTATTTTGTTTCTAAAAAAATATTTATTGTGCAAGTTTAAAAAATTCTACATTTTACAGAAAATAAAAAATTTCTAAAATAGTTTTGAAAAAAATGCCGTCGAAAAAAATAAATAAAATAAAGTTTTTGAAATAAAACGTTTTCTTAAAAACATAAAATAAAGTTTTTAAAATAAAACGTTTTCTTAAAAACATAAAAAAACAAAAACAAAATAATTATATTTAAGCATTGTCGTAAAAATTTCATTCTTCAAAACAATTCAAATCAAATTTATGAAGAGGCTTCTGAAAATACATACATACATATTTAATTTTTTAAAAATAATACATAGAAAAAAAAATTCTAAAAAAAAACGTTTTAAAAATATTTTTCAACAAAAAAAAATGTTTTTTGAAAATTTTTATTTGTTTTTTTTTTTACAAAAAAAGTTTTTGCTTTTTTTTGAAACTATAAATTTTGTTTTCAAAAAAAATGTTTCTTTTCTTTTTCGTTTAAATTTTAAACACAGAAAAACAATAAGGGTCCTCATGATATCGTTTATAAGTCTCGTAAACTGTGCAAACTGTGCATTCTTACACCCTCGTAAATGAACTGTCAAAAATTTTATGAGAATTCATTTACACAAACTGCTTAAATTTGCCCAACATTTTTGACTCGTAAACTTGCGCTGTTCAATTGTGCATTTATACAGACAAATTTTTTTAATGCTTACCGCCGTTTTCAATGAAAACTTCAAGTGTAAATAAATCACAAACAATAAATTCTTGTAATAATATAAGCATGTTAGTCTTTTGGCTTTCTTGCATGTTTAAAAACAAATTTCATTTATAATTTACAAATTTCAAGTTTTTTATTATATTTTTAATTATTTTTTTTAATATATTTTTTATTGACGTTTCTGATTGAAATGACATTAATTGTTTAAAAATACACAAAAATTAAAAAGGATCTTCATGAAACGAGTCTCGCAAGTTTACCCATTTGCACAAATGGTAATTTTAAGCAATATCATGAAGACCCTTAATATTCTTTTTTTCACACACAAAAATGTTTTATTTAAAAAATAAAATTTAATTTTGTGTTTTCCGTTCGTAATTTCCGGTCCTTGCTTAAAGGTAATAAAATTTTGATTCACAATTCATGGAGAAGTCCTAAAGGACGTAATTTTAAGTCATTTAAACTCTTTTTTTCAATTTGTATGTACATTTCCAAACAAAAAATTGAAAAGTTGCAATTTTTAGAGATCTTAAATAGGGTTTCTAATTTCCCGGACTTTTTCTATCCCCGGGAAACAAAACAAAAAAAATCTTATTCCTGGGAATCCCGGGATTCTTTGAATAACACAATGATTTCATTAAATGAGTTCAAAACAAAAGTTTGTAAATTTTTTAAAGCATATACACATACACATACAACACTCTAAAAAAAATTAGCTTTAATTCCACAGAAAACCAAAAGAAAACCAAATAAATTGTTACATTCATATGTACATGCCTAATCACCAGGGAAACCAGAAATATGCTCTAAAAACACGTTTTATGCGCATTAAATATGCAGTAAAAACTTTAAAATATGCCCTGAAAAATGTTAAAAATATGCCCTACAAATTAAAAATTGCTCATTTGAAGACACAATATTCAACAATTTAATAACAAAATTTAAAAAGAAAACCTAAAAAACGTTAAAATTCATATAAGACATTAACATTCATATGGGTTTTTGTCTTAAAGGGATTTTGGGTACGGTCGCTAAATTGTTAACAAATGTTAACATTTAAAAGGAATTTAAAGCAAGTTAAGGATGGGAGCTTTGAGCAAATGTGAACCGATTCGAAAATAATTTAATTTGAAGTAAAATATTTTTGGCCTGAATTTAATTTAAATACCATCGTAATTAGATAGCTTGCGGACACAAAGAGTCTAATTTGGATGTGAAATTATAGACCGATTCTTACCATTTGCATAGACTGCGTCCATATTTGATAAAATTATCTACAAAATTGGAACTTGTACTCTGCTCATAAGGCTAACATGGACAGACAACCAGCCAGGCGGATGGATGGACATCGTTAGATCACTTTAAAAAGTGATTCTGAGTCGATCGGAATACTAAAAGATTGGTCTAGATACAAATCGTATTACATTTATCCTTAATGACAACCTGCTTTGTCATAAAATTTTAGAGTAAAAATAAAATGTAGATGTCGAAATTGAAGTAACAGATTTTCGAAAAAAAAAATTTTTTATTTGCTGCGAAAGCTATTGTAGGCATCTAAAAAAATTGAATATGTATCAAAATATGCATTAAAAAGGCAAAATATGCGCTATAAACCTAAAAAATGCTGCAAAAAGGCTCTTTTAACTAAAATATGCTGCAAACGGTAAAATATGCACTAACAAATCGATGCCAAAATTCATAAAAAGCTCTAAAACAGATAAATATATTGTTTCTGCATTCATTGGTCGCACTAGGAAAAACATGCAATTGCATATTTCTGGTTTCCCTGCTAATCACCTATCTGCAGAAATTTCAAAATTGAGTTTTTTATGGATGTTTATTCCCTATGTCATAACGCATATGTGTGCAAACTTTTGAACATGTATTATTACAAATGACAAAGTTTTTGTACCTAGAGGACCGTTACGCACAAAAAAAAGAGAAAAAAATCATTAAAAATCACGATTAAAGTTTAATTTTGTTGCATAGTGTAATTTAAACAAACATTAATTACTTTTTTTTACTTTAACCAGTAAAAGAAACTATAACTTTTATTATTTAATGTATATAATATTCATATGTATTTCATATTCATACTAATTAAAACTGCAGATAGGTTATTTGGTTTCAGATTTTTACATTTCCAAATAACCAAATAACATAAGCTGTGTTTAGAAAAACAAAATTTTCTCAACCGATATATATTTCTGGTTTCATTTTAATCAAAATGTGTAATTTTCGTTTCAATATTGTAAATAGTTACAATTTTATAACGTTTTTCCCCTCTCCTGTAAAGTTTTGAAAACTGCAGATAGGTTATTTCGTCTTTATGTATGTATATTAGGGTGGCACTAAAGTGTATGAAAGAAATTTTGTTGCTGAATTTTTAAGAAGCCCAGGTGGAATATTGTGCTAATCGCTCTAGACAATAAATATAAAAAGTTTGAGCGAAATCGGAGAACTTTAAGGTCAAAGGTCAAATATCAGTAAATTCCATATTTTCATTAAGTATTTATATAGAATTTTGGCTGTTTCTTCCTGGCTCGGCGTGAAATTTGTAAAATTTATTCCTTCGTGTGATAAGAACATTCAGAAAAAATTTTGAAAAAATTAATCCTCCCATGTCTTGTGGATCAAACAAACCACGGTTTTATATGTGTTACAAACAGTTTGTTTTAAATAAGCTGAAATATGTTAATAAACTTTTTGTAAAAAAAAGCATCCACCCTACTCTTGTTAAAGACAAAATGACACATATTGCATATTGAACTAAATATGAATTAAAAATGTTTTAATAAAGCATTGTTTGCTAATGCAAATATTAAAAGCATTATTATATTATAAGCATGTAATTTTCTAAATTAATAAATTATATATTTTAAGGATACTTTAGTAATCATCGCTTCTTAAATTTCAAAAAACAAGTTTGTGTTAAATCGTACACTTTAGTTAAAAATACAGTAGGTTTGACTTAGCTGCACAATCTCCTTTGCACGATTTTTTGTGCAGCTAAATCAAAAATGCAGTTATCTTAAATGCATTTACCTGCCTTAATGTGCAGGTACACAATTGTGGTTACCTGCATAAAGGTGCAGCTAAAGTAAAGTGTTTGATTAAAAAGTAGAATAAAAAAATTATTTTATTAATACATAAATTTATATTTTATTAAAATGTTATTTCAACCCAGCTAGCATTTGCAATCGTCAAGGAGTCTACTGGGAATCTCACAAAGAGTGTTTTTGATCGTCGACGAGCTCATTTTTTTAATTGAAGACAATTCCTTGCACGGGCGAAACTAATACACGTACTGATTCCTATGAGAGATTCTTCCATAACGCAGCGAAAAACGCTTATATTAATCGTAAAGGGAATCGTTCCATGGGATAAATCAGCAACGCTTTTTACTGACCATTTTGGATGCACCCAAATATCTCTGGAACTAACCGAACGATTTTTTGCACGCATCGCTTATTTTGTGCGGAAAACGATTTACTTTCAGAATATATACAGTTTATAGCGTGCAAAAGCCTGTGTTCCATGGGATAAATCAGCAACGCTTTTTACTGACCATTTTGGATGCACCCAAATATCTCTGGAACTAAACGAACGATTTTTTGCACGCATCGCTTATTTTGTGCGTAAAATGATTTACTTTCAGAATATATACAGTTTATAGCGTGCAAAAGCCTGTGTTCCATGGGATAAATCAGCAACGCTTTTTACTGACCATTTTGGATGCACCCAAATATCTCTGGAACTAACCTAACGATTTTTTGCACGCATCGCTTATTTTGTGCGGAAAACGATTTACTTTCAGAATATATACAGTTTATAGCGTGCAAAAGCCTGTGTTCCATGCGATAAATCAGCAACGCTTTTTACTGACCATTTTGGATGCACCCAAATATCTCTGGAACTAAACGAACGATTTTTTGCACGCATCGCTTATTTTGTGCGGAAAATGATTTACTTTCAGAATATATACAGTTTATAGCGTGCAAAAGCCTGTGTTCCATGGGATAAATCAGCAACGCTTTTTACTGACCATTTTGGATGCACCCAAATATCTCTGGAACTAAACGAACGATTTTTTGCACGCATCGCTTATTTTGTGCGGAAAATGATTTACTTTCAGAATATATACAGTTTATAGCGTGCAAAAGCCTGTGTTCCATGGGATAAATCAGCAACGCTTTTTACTGACCATTTTGGATGCACCCAAATATCTCGGGAACTAACCGAACGATTTTTTGCACGCATCGCTCATTTTGTGCGGAAAACGATTAACTTTCAGAATATATACAGTTTATAGCGTGCAAAAGCCTGTGTTCCATGGGATAAATCAGCAACGCTTTTTACTGACCATTTTGGATGCACCCAAATATCTCTGGAACTAAACGAACGATTTTTTGCACGCATCGCTTATTTTGTGCGGAAAATGATTTACTTTCAGAATATATACAGTTTATAGCGTGCAAAAGCCTGTGTTCCATGGGATAAATCAGCAACGCTTTTTACTGACCATTTTGGATGCACCCAAATATCTCTGGAACTAAACGAACGATTTTTTGCACGCATCGCTTATTTTGTGCGGAAAATGATTTACTTTCAGAATATATACAGTTTATAGCGTGCAAAAGCCTGTGTTCCATGGGATAAATCAGCAACGCTTTTTACTGAGCATTTTGGATGCACCCAAATATCTCGGGAACTAACCGAACGATTTTTTGCACGCATCGCTCATTTTGTGCGGAAAACGATTTACTTTCAGAATATATACAGTTTATAGCGTGCAAAAGCCTGTGTTCCATGGGATAAATCAGCAACGCTTTTTACTGACCATTTTGGATGCACCCACATATCTCGGGAACTAACCGAACGATTTTTTGCACGCATCACTCATTTTGTGCGGAAAACGATTTACTTTCAGAATATATACAGTTTATAGCGTGCAAAAGCCTGTGTTCCATGGGATAAATCAGCAACGCTTTTTACTGACCATTTTGGATGCACCCAAATATCTCTGGAACTAAACGAACGATTTTTTGCACGCATCGCTTATTTTGTGCGGAAAATGATTTACTTTCAGAATATATACAGTTTATAGCTTGCAAAAGCCTGTGTTCCATGGGATAAATCAGCAACGCTTTTTACTGACCATTTTGGATGCACCCAAATATCTCGGGAACTAACCGAACGATTTTTTGCACGCATCGCTCATTTTGTGCGGAAAACGATTTACTTTCAGAATATATACAGTTTATAGCGTGCAAAAGCCTGTGTTCCATGGGATAAATCAGCAACGCTTTTTACTGACCATTTTGGATGCACCCACATATCTCGGGAACTAACCGAACGATTTTTTGCACGCATCACTCATTTTGTGCGGAAAACGATTTACTTTCAGAATATATACAGTTTATAGCGTGCAAAAGCCTGTGTTCCATGGGATAAATCAGCAACGCTTTTTACTGACCATTTTGGATGCACGCAAATATCTCGGGAACTAAGCGAACGATTTGTTGCACGCATCGCTTATTTTGTTCCTAAATGTGTATTTTTTAATTTGTGTAAACTATTTTTTGTATTTTTATTAAAAATATTAGTTATTTTTACTTCCCCTTTTTAAATTCCTAAATGCGACGCTAACTTTTTTTTACTTTAGAAATCCCCATAAATTCCTAAATTCGACGCTAACTTTTTGTTCTTATTCTGAAAAACACCATAATTTGGGTATTTTGTTTTCCCGGTTTTTAAATTCCCAAATTCGCCGCTATTTCGTCGACGCTATCTTGGCCCACGTAAAAAAATATCAAACTATTTTTGATAAAGCACCATCAGATGGTACAATCACACCACTAGCTCATACACGGTCCATCAGCTGGCACAATCACTTGATTGTACAATCATGATGGTATTGTGTATGGGCCCTAGAAGGCAGACAGACGAAGTTTGTTGGTGAGGGGTTGTAGAGGTAGAGTGTGTAGTACATGAATATCTGTACTGGACATTTTTAGAATTTTTTTTGCTTATCTTTAACACTTTTCGTAATTTTTATGTTGTTGCTTTATATCATTTTTCTCACACCAATGTAATTTTAGTATCAATGCCTGTAAAATGTTCATCTCCGTCAACAGCGAAAAAGAACGAAAAAAGGAAAACAATAATTTCTGTCTGTCTCTTACCCCATGTCTCCATGCTCTTTCGATTAGAACATGACATGACCATAACGCCGGCAGAGCAACGGTATTAATTTGTTCATGTTCTTGAATGTGGCGGATACGTGTTGATGTTCATGTTCTGATTGACCACAATTTTTGTTGTTGTGCGTTTGGTTGTATACAGAAAATACATTGTATGGCCAACATCATGGCGCACATGGATGCTAAGACGAATGTTTAGGCAACGATGGCAGCACATGGACGAAATATGAACATGAACAGTCTACACGAATAGAATTCATGTGCGACATGATGTTCTTACCAAGTTGATGGATGGTGGAGACGGGTAGTTAATTTCGCGATTGTGAAAGGTTTACCCAAGTTCAAAAGGGAATACGAAAAATGTCTGCCTTTCAATTTCAACGTTGTAAATTGGGACCTATAAAGTAGCAATCATGTCAATTAAACATGAGCCGCATGAACACAGACTAACAGCCAATTCACACGGAGGCTTTTACGATGTCGCTTTGTCGACGTCTCTTTTGGTTTGTCGGTTAGCAGTGTAGAGAAGAATGAGGGATAAACAAAACGACTCGTTTTGTGTTTTGCATGTCGTTTTTTATATTTCTCTTTTAACTTTTTCTTTTTACGTTTTATTCTTTTTCTTACTTTGAAGTGTGTGGTTGAAAATACAGTGAGACCTCGATTATCGATAATATACGGGACCGGCTGCATGCTTGATTATAAATTTTTTTTTTTTTGCGTGTTTCTTATTTTAGGTACCCATGTATTATTATGTTAACATGAGGAAAAAAGTAATTTTGTCAGAACATGCTTTCAATACATATAAATTGTCTATTGTTATACCTTAATTTTTTTAAATTTATATTTATTTTATTAAGTTTGAGGTCTATTTTTAATATAATTATATTTTCTTTAATCCGATAACAATTTTAAGTTGTTATTTTTCCCTGAAGAGGTCACACAAAGGCGTGGCAAAATACCATATTGAACAAAAAATAAAATGAATTTTTTTATAAAAAAAGCCAAGTCGGTTCATTACTTCACCTGGTCCTCATACAAGCAAGTATCCTCTCGAAATTAAGGTTTTGGTGCGATTTTTAATATTATGGTGAAGGGTATATACGATTTACAATAGACGAATATAGCACTTTAAATTGTTTTATTTAAATTATCTTGACTCAAACTTTAATGGATTAATGTTTTGAACACAAACAATTGTATTAAATTATCACGGGAATAAAAAGAAAACACTTTTCCCTCGAAATTTAGCTTTTGCCAATATGGGCAAATCCCAGAAACAGTCCACCAACCAAAAATTTTTCCAATTAATTTTTTTTAATGGAATAATAGACTAGATGTATAATTTCATTTTAATATTAAAAAATATGTACATATTTCAATGATCATTAATGTAATAATTTTTACCATGTCCTACCCCACTTCTGATTTCTTAATGTTATACGTGAATTTGGCATTATTTTAGGTGATTTTTGTGCTTAAAATAGCACTTACAGCAGACTTATCAAAATATAAATTTCGTTAAAAAAAAGTTGATATTCATTAATTAAGAAATAAGTTTAAGAAATGCAATTCATAAAAATATTATTTGTTTTGTTAAAATAAATAAAGTATAATAAAATACTACTGGAAAAACTGTAGCGTGCGCTATGTAGCGTGCGTCACAAAGGGTTCACGGCTTTTGTCAAAAAATCACAACATTTTTTGGCTGCGAATAAGTGCGTGTAGAATTCTCTTATAGTTATCTTTCTTTTAGGAATTAGATTTTGTATACCTTATCATGCCAAATTCGATAAAAAATAGGAAAACGCACTTCAACCTTTGAAGTTACTTCCACTTTTTGTAGCGTGCGTCACAAAACTTTGTGATCAATTATTTCGCAACAAATACTCGCAGGATTTGCCTATATGTTTTTTAGGTAAGAGACAAACAATTTCGAGGACAATTTTCACAACAGGGATAAATATGAAAATTAAGGCTGCCTTGTTTCTACAGATATCTTTTTTTTTAATGCCTAGTAACCAAACATATAAAAAGATTTAAAACTGTGTTATTTCAAAGACTAAGTAATATCGTCCCTTTTTTTTGAAAAAAAACAGCAAACCGGCACTGCTAATTTCGGAACAAGAAAATCGTCAAAATGACGATAGTCAAATCTAGCAGCTCTGGTTTTATTAAATATATTTCTTTCGTTGACGTTTCGCTTTCATTTGACACTTGATAACTGGATATATTCCAGTTAAAACAAAATCTGTGTTATCTGTTTTCGCATTCAAATCACAAAGCATACAGAGATGAAAAAAGTGACGTATGAAAAATGCCAAAATCATTTGCGAGGGCAGCTTTCGAAGAAAGAGAAAGAAAACGATTTTTGTTAGTGAAGTGGCAATGTGTAAAAACAGGCCGCTACTATCAACACAAATTGCATAATCAAAACAAAAAACGCAAAAAGAGCAGCTTTCGAAGAAAAAGACAGAAAAAACACAATATTCTCGTGACGCCTCTGTGTGCTCTGTGATTCAAATACAGAAACACTTTTTTCTCACACAACGAGAAACGATGGAATTTTTTGTTTTAAACTTCATGTGAGAAATTTTACGATGCGAGAAATACAGAAACGAGCTACAGGTTTCTCCTTAATTTAATTCCGATAGGTGGCGCTTTTGTATTATTTAATTTTTTTTTTAATTATGGCACGATTTGGCTGAAATTCACAAAATATATTTATAAAACAAAAGAAAGTTTCCCGCTAAAATTTTGACCCGAAAGATAGCGGTCAAGTTATTAACAAAATTCTCCAGTATTTTCTTTTTTTAATATATACCTAGTATAAGTTTTAAAGCAAACAAAATCTTGTTAATTGAATTTTGTATTACCAAAAATTACTTTGATAATTTAATAAAACTTTATTAAACATCCAACAATACAATGAATTGCCTCAGCGTCATTGGACATTATTATATTCTATTTTTATTTGGAAGATCAAACAGCTAGTTATAAATAAATAGTTAGGTATGTATTGTATACAAATTATTTAAAACTAATATAAACAAGTGCTATCTATATTCGGCTGTGCCGAATCTTTGATACCCTCCACCGACAGTTTTAATATTTCAGGAGTGACATCAATGTATATGATATCTATTTATTATAAATTAATCGTTATTAAAACTTACGCCAGCGTTAAAATTGGTTACGGTTTAGACTTAACCTATTAAATTATTGACCGACACTCAGAAAATGTTATGCTTTTTTAGAAATTTGAGCTAGTTTGAGTTAAATGTCATGATTCGTAACAGTTTTAGCCGAATTAAAATAATTTTCAGAAGGGAAATTTATGTTGTGATTTCTAGTATTGAAAAACATAAATTTCAATACAGCGGTGAAATTAGTTTAAGCGTTTAAAGTCAATTTCAGAAGACTGTTAAAAATGGGATCTAAGGTAACATTTGAAGCTTAGTTGGAAGAAATTTTACCGCAATATCTATATCTGCTTTGGTTTTAGGCGTATTTAATTAATTTACCAGAGTGGGCTTTATATGGGGCCTATGGACTGATCTTTACGAAATTTCACAATGTCATTTTTAGTCTCTTAAAACTGTGACGTGCCACATTATGTTATTAATTATGGTTTATAGGCGTTGTAACTGTGGGCCTAGGGTAAATTATAGATCGATCTTCACGAAATTTTACAGTGTGATTTCCAGTCAATTAAAATGAATTTTTTGCAAATTTTTATATCATTCCGTGTATTGTTCCATCATTTATGTTAGTTTTTGTAACAAAATTATTAATTTTTTAGGTTGGTGTTTCCACATTTTGATTCATAGCTCAGATCCTACTAAACCGATTTTGCTGGATTTCAATCCCTAGTTGCTTAGGATAACTAGGAGCAATTTTACACCAAGTTTGTTCATTTCTGTTGAGTTTTTCGAAAGTGAGCGTGTTATCAACACATACAAAGGATAGACGGACAGACAGACGGACATGACTTTATCGACTTAGAATTATTTAAGGAGGCAGAAAATATATACTTTATTGGGTCTGAGATGAATATAAAAAAGTTTCACACGGAATGACACAGTATACCTTCTTCGCAACTAATTGTGGTGGAGGGTATAAAAAAGATTACAAATTCCTAAAGCATTTGATAAAAACACAATTTTATAAAATTTTATTCTTAAATTTATTTAAAAACGTTGTATTAAAAAACTTAATAGAATATTTCATAATTAACATTAAATTTAAAATAAAAATATAAATTTCAAATGCATAACTGGTTTTTTAGGCACATTTTTTATATTCATCATTTGGTTGTAAAAAATTTACAATTTTTGCACCAAAATAGAAGAGGCACCACCACCACCATTGCAAATTGAGGCACAACCGTATTCGCCACACTTAAGAGCATGAGACAAATGAGTAATTAAACGAGCACCAGACATACCAATGGGATGACCGAGCGATACAGCACCACCATGTATATTAACTTTGCTGGGATCAACGTCCATTTTACGCATATTGGCTACAACAACTAATGAAAAAGCTTCATTGATTTCCCACATGGCAACATCTTCCTTTTTGATACCTGCCTTCTCCAACAATTTAGGTACGGCTAAAGCAGGAGCAATAGGAAAATCAATTGGATCGGTTTCAGCGTCTTGGAAAGCTACAACACGAGCCAAAGGTTTTAAGTTCATTTGAGCAGCTTTGTTGGCAGTCATCAAAACCAAGGCGGCACCACCATCGTTTAAGGTAGACGCATTTCCAGCTGTTACGGTACCGTTTTCTTTTTGGAAAACAGTCGACAATTTCCCAAACTTTTCAAAATTAACACGTTTGTATTCTTCATCTTCGGATACGATGATGTCGGGTTTACGTTTTTGTTGAATAGTAACGGGAGAAATTTCAGCTTCAAATACCTTATCGGACCAAGCCTTAGCTGAGCACTTGTAGGAGTTCAAGGCAAAATCATCTTGATCTTGACGAGATATTCCCATTTTCTTTGCAGTGTTTTCAGCGCAGTTACCCATGTGGAATTTGTTGTAAACATCCCACAAACCATCGAAAACAATACCATCAATTAAGTTAACCCCACCATAGGGAGTTTGTCCACGTTTTAAGTAGTAGGGAACGTTAGACATAGATTCCATACCACCGGCAACGACAACATCTGCTTGACCCAACATCAAAGATTGGCTGGCAATCATGGCGGCTTTCATTCCTGATGAACACACCTTATTGATGGTAGTGCAACACACATTTTTCGGCAAACCTGCAAAGATTGCAGCTTGTCTGGCGGGTGCTTGACCCAAACCGGCAGACACTACATTACCCATGTAAACTTCCTGCACATCTTCCTTAGTAATGCCGGCTCTTTGTACAGCTGCTTCAATAGCCACAGCTCCCAACTGCGTTGCAGATAGAGGAGCTAATTGAGATTGGAAACTTCCCATTGGGGTACGGGCGGCTGAGACAATTACCACATCATTAATTTTTGAGCTATAGAAACGGGTTTGACCAAAGTAACCCAATAGTCTGGATGCCTTCAAAAATGCAGCCATCTTGACTTTGTAGTTGTGGAAAATTTTTATTCTATCACAAGAGATAACGCTCGCCCTCACAACGAACAACACAAATAAGTGAAAGAAAAAACGAACTAAATCAATACATTCCACACGGTATTTCATATTCGCATAAGCCATGGGCCATGGCATAAACTGCTGTCAAAATTGCATAACATACAATACACTTCATCAAATGCAAAACGAGAACAACTTAAAAATTTAAAAATTTTTTTTTATTGTAATGAAAATGTTATGTGCTCTGTGATGTTAACTTACCATTTTTATAATGCTTTAAAATAATTTAAAAAAAAGACTTCTAAAAATCATTTTTGCTTGGTGAAATGCCTTTGTGGCACTTAAAAATATTAACTTCGAACACTTCCAATACGACAGAACCGTTAAATTAAAGGAGAGTCAGCGTTGCCAATTTCTGTGTTATTATCCAAAAATGTCCACAAATTTTTTTTATAACTATTTTGGGATCAAAGCGAATTTAACAAGGTTAGTGCAACTCTACAACTACAAAAAGCCGCATGTATTTTTTTGCAATTTAATGGGCGGCTGTCAAAAATGCTGACAAGGCAAAAATTGATTGAAAAACAAAATAAAAATTTTGTTTGAGTAAAAAAACAGATTATTAAATTCATCTTAATTATTTGCAGTTTTTCTAAGAAATTTTTTCGGTTATTTTGGCGCAAATCATAAACAAAATTATATTTTGACTTTTACTTATTTTTTTTAATTCGCCGTGGATACGGCTGACGAGTTGAGTTTACCTTGTTTGGATCAAGGCGAATTCAACAAGGTAAACTCAACTCGTCAGCCGTTCATCAGCTGTCTCCACGGCGAATTAAAAAAAAATAGGGAAACGTCAAAACATAATTTTGTTTATGTTTTGCGCCAAAATAACCGAAAAATTTTCTTAGAAAAACTGCGAATAATTAAAGTGAATTTAATAATCTCTTTTATTACCCAAACAGAATTTTTATTTTGTTTTTCAATCCATTTTTGCCTTGTCGGTATTTTTGACAGCCGCCTATTAAATTGCATAAAAATACATGGGGCTTTTTGTAGTTGTAGAGTTGCACTTACCTTGTTAAATTCGCCTTGATTTTTCTCTTCAAAATAAGAGTTTTTTTCGCCAAAAGAAGATTTTCCTTCCAAATCTTCTGGCAACGCTGAGTGTACTCTTCGATTCATTTTGTTCGCTCATTCCTTCTCTCATTTGACGAAAGATGTATTGAAGTTCGGTTGCACACAGGGTTACCGTTAGGAATTTTTGAAAAGTCGCACAAAAGGTTGTTTTATAAAAATAAAGTCGCACAAAAAAGTCGTTTCAGAAAATAAAAGTTGCATATCTTTTTTTAACGTTTTTATTAATAAAAAGCATAACAAAACAATTGAAACAAAAAGCTTGGTCCGAACTGTCAAAACTTGCCACAACCTTGAACTGAATTCGCCTCAAATACGTTGTATACATGACAAGGTTGCAAAAATGTAATAAAAGTGTTGCCAAATGAACAATATTTTATGAATTGTTTTGTGGACGAGAAGATAACAAAGTAGATAACAAAGTACTCAATTTGAAGAGAGTAATATAATTTTTTCACTCTTCAAAGAGAGAGGAAGTGTTGCTCAATTGTACAGTGAAATGAGTGTTATTTTAAGTGTTGCCAGACCGCAAATGATTGTTTTTAGGAAAAATAGTTTTTTAGAATTGTGGTAGCACGTTTTAGTACAAAACTATTGAATAAATATGGCAATATTTTATTAAAAAATTATAAAAAAAAAGAAGAAGACAACACTACAAGAATTTGGTAATTTTATTTAATTATTTTATTATTTATTTTCAGCGGAGGACTTAAAAACAGGATTAGAAGAAAATCAATGGGACATAAAGGTATGTATTTTGATTTATTTTTTAAAAAATTATAAAAAAAGAAAAAATTCTAATTTTATTTATTAAAATTTTTATTTTTAGTGAAGGCCCTTACATCACAGGAATTGGAGCTGAATCTTATAAATCTTGGACAAATAAAATTAAGGTACATATGTATTTTTAATTACTTATATTATTAATTTTGTAATAATTAGAGAAATTAGAGAAATATTTAGATGGCAAAGCTGTTGTTTGTTTTACCATAGAGGAGAAATTCTTTGTGCCCGGCCGAAGGCCGGCTATGCAGAGAAGCTTTAGTTAGCGAAGCCAGTGTTTGTATATAGGATCAGTGATTTTAACAGTACGGTAATTACCCTTTTTTACGGTAATTTTGAGCCCCAAAGGGTAGCAAGTTAATTTCTTTTAAAATACGGTAATATCAAGATTTGGGTTTTTTGATATTTATGTATATACATACTTACATATGAAGGCTTGATGATTTTAACTTTTGAGAGGTGATTTTCAACCAGTTTTAGAAATAGATGAATGTTATACAAACAATTAAGAATGTTATGTTTCTGCAAATGCTTAGGTTACAGTGATAAGTGTAAAATATGAAAAATTAAATAACTCATTGTAGTTATATTATTAATTTTATTTTAAACTTTTTGTTTGTTTCAAAATCAAAAATTTTTTAAGCATTTAAAGTAGCCGTAATGTAATGAATTTAACTATAGTAAAGCTTCGTACAGACGGTGGTCAGATCTTACAATGTTGTCCTTTTTCTGAAAATGGTGCCATTGTCAGATGCATTAATTTTACACATCTGCCAAATGAAAATGAGCTTACAATGCTAACACAGTTGCAATACTTTAAACAAAATTTTAATGACAACATTGTAAGATCTGACCACCGTCTGTACGAAGCTTAAGTATTAAAACTTTTCGGTTGAAGCAAAACTATTATGTTTTAATTTTGTATTAAGGGCATATGAAAAAGAACTTTTAAACCAATCGTTTCATCATAAGAAGATGACAAAATAGCACTATATTTTACAGCGGCTAGATATGGATATTGCGTGTAAATTTTTTCCAAAACGTAAAAAATAACTTTTTGAGTTAATATTCTCTTGCGATATTCGAATTTTAAAAAATTCTGTCTTAGTTGAACGATACCAACTCCGGTCTAAATTTAAACTTTTTAGCTTCAGTCGTTTATAGGCTGTGCGATGATGAATCAGTCTGTCAGTAACGTTAAAATTTTAGTTATATGATGATAAAAAAAATATAATAACTTTGGTTTAAAATATGTTTTAAACAAAGATTTTCATTAAATTTTTTCATAAAACACATTTAAGGTTTAAATAAATAGTTTTTGAATACTGCTGTGAATGTTTAATTAAAAAACCTTTGCGTACGGTAATTTCTTCTCAAAAACGGTAATTTTTAGAGGGCCGTACGGTAATGAACAAATAAAAGTTAACATCACTGTATAGGATAAAATCTTTCCGACTTTCCGGAAAGCTTTATTTAGCGAAGCCAGTGTTTTTATACCATAGAGGAAAAACTTTATTTGGCCGAAGGTCGTCTAGAAGCTTTAAGGCCTAACCATAATATGCAAAGCATTGCATAACCTACTGTCAAAAATAAGTAAAAACTCTCTCAAATGTATTTAAAGAAACATTTGATTCCGTACGGAATGTGCGATTATATTCGCACCTTGCTTAAGCAAATGACAGTTTCATTAAAAAGTTTCCTTAAGTTCAATATGGTTTGCCTCATTCAATTAACATGTATTCGCATATTTGCTTAAGCCAACTTGAGCACATTATGGTTAGGCCTTTAGTAAGCGGCTTATATCTAGTTTACCGACGCAGCACCAAATAAAATAATAAGTACCTAGGGTGATAGAGAATTGAAAAATAAGAAAAAATTATAAAGTGAAAAAAGTACATCAATGCGATTTGTAAATGCGATTTGCTACTAAATTTTTCAACTTATATGGCCAATTTTGGTATCATTTTAAAGCTTTTGAATAGATATTACTTTATATAAAAAATTTATTCAAAATTCTAAAACCATAAGAAACATGGATGAGTTTGCGAAAACACAAGATTTTTTTTTTAGTAAGCAAAATAATTACTATTGACAAAGGTTTTAGTAAGCTAAGCCGGGAACCTATAAGATAAAAAATTTTGGTACTTTTTTGTTCTTTAACTGGTACTTTTTGAATTTCCATTAATATTGGAGCTAGAAACATAAAACTTAACATACAATGTTCTGAGTGACAGAGAATCTGTAAAAGGGATTTTATGGTACTTTTTTTCGTTAACTGGTACTTTTTGAATTTTCATTGAACAACATTAATGCATTTGCAATTATTAAAAATACAATAAATTTTATATTTTTATAAAAGGCGTTATATGCTTTAATAAGGTCTTTTGATATTACTAAATAAATACACTTTTTTTACATTTTTAGCATATTATTTTCTGGAGTTGGTTTTTTACGAAGGAATACGACGACGTAAGTAGTTATCAAAATCGTTTTTTTTTTATTTTTAGAATTCAAATATCTTTAGAGAACAATTATTAAACAGTATCTTATTCGTTTTAAGGTTTGGACGAATTCGTACGAAGGACAATTTTTAAGGTATGTTCTAGTTAATTAAAAAAAAAAACAATTTAACTTTTAAAATACAAAATAAAAACCATAAATAGTTCAACCAAATTAACCACAATACTGATTATACAAAATAAAAAATAAAAAAAACTTAATAATTTTTTGTTTTCTTACTTTATTATTTAGGCAAAGCAATGAAAAAGCGTAGGTATAATTATAGTATAAGTGATTTAAAGTCCATACTGATAAAATGTCCTTTTTTAGAGGAATTGCAGATAAGTTCTTCTATAAAAAATTTTGAATTATTTGAAATTATTATTAATTCTTTAAATGCTTTGAGCAAAAAAAGTAAATACAATAAAATTCAAAATAATATAGAAAATAGAAGAAACATCTGTTGTATGGCAAAACACTTGCTAAAAAGTGGCAAGGTTCAAAAATCTGAATTAGGCATGTCTAATAATGCCGTGAAGGTCAATTATAAAGAAAAAAATGATATTTTTTTTAATGGCGAAACAGTTTTGGAAAATGAAACTTTGCAAAATAAAAATTGTAATGAAGAGAATATATCTTCGTTGGAGCCAAAATTTTCGGAAAATGAAATCAATATAGATGATGTAGCAACAAAAAACTTGAAAGATCAAATCGAAATGATTTCAATGAATTGTTATAAAAACTTTTGCAAAGATTTTTGTGAAAAATTAAAATTTGTCGACGAATTTAAATCTGACTTTAAAATGATTAAAGATGAATTGAGTAAAATGAATGACAAATTAGGAAATAGTAATGGCTGTGCAATTATTGAAAAAAATAAGATAGAAAACTGCAAGAAGCAAAATGGTTTTAATATACTTGATTCTGCAAATAAAATGGAAGTGCAAAGTAATAATCGCGATCATACTTTAAGCCCATTTGAAATTACAAATGATTCATTAAATGTTTCAAACTTTCTAAAATACAGAAAGGAAGCGAACCCCGATGAAAAATGTAACAGAATAGTATTGCGTGGGGAAACGAATAATTTAAAACCGAAAAGAAACTTTAAAAAAAATATTTTCGATTGTTCATTTTCTATTAATTTAGATATATTAAAAGAGTTTAATGATGATAAAATAACTAAAAAGAAACTTCTTGAAGATTTAGTAAGAGAAGAATACTTAATGTATAATAATGTTTGTATATTATGTTTTTATTGTGTTACACGTGTTAAAGATAATACGTTTTTATATGCATATTGCAGATTTAACGATTGTACCACATTTCGTTTTGAAATATCTCCTAATGGAGCTGTTGTTGTTTATAGAACAAAAGATTTAAAACATGCAGATAATGAAGTGCATGTAGGTCAGATGCGTGGAGTAAAACGAAATGTTATGAAAAGTAAACTGAAGAATAAAAATGCCTACTTATTTAGAAAGCAGCAAATATTAAATGCTGCTGATGATATTGCTGAAAAGGGCAATTTTCAAGCTATTCATAAGCTGGAAGCATTAAGAAAAGTGAAGTCTGAAGGAAATTTAAATTTTTATTATCATCCAGATCCATTTTTTTCTCTTGTTTTGATGAAAAGAGGTCCATATAAGAGTTATATACATATGGTTGCTACACCTTTTGTAGTGTATACATGGGAAAAATTTACATTTGAGACCATTTCAAATAATAAAAAAATTCTCGAAGATTGTAAGTTTACATTACATTTAGATGCTTCAGGTGAAAGTGTAAGGCATTTAGAATGTGCCGAAAAAAGAATTTTGACTTATAAATTAGTTCTGCGAAATTGCAGATTAAAAAAAATCATCCCTATTGCGGAGGCAATTTTATCCCGGCACACACGTGATGCAATTACCGGTTTTTTGGATGCCTTAAAACTATTTCTAAAAGAAAACAAAGTAAAATATCAGTTTAGATGGTCTTTTTGTAAAAGAGTTTGCACTGATGTTAGTGCCGCATTATATGGAGCGGTATTAAAAAGTTTTAATAATCAAACTTTGCTAGAATACCTAAATGCTTGCGCCTCATTTTTAAATAACCTAAAAGTTAATCCAAATTCCAAACCTAAATTTGTTATATTGCAGTGGTGTAAATGCCACTATATTCATATAATGTGTAAAGACTTAAACGCTAAATTGGGTAAAAATCATATCTTAAGGCCCTTGTTAAAGAATTCATTAATAGCTGCTTTTAGCTTAACGACTATTGAAGAATGTCAACAATGGTTTAAACATATTTTTATAGTTTTACTCACGCCATACAAGTCTCCTAATTTTGAGAGGAGTTTTAAAATATTGCATGATTGTTTAACAGAATTTGTTGATGAAAACATAGGCAAGGAATACCACCTTCCTGATGATGAGCATATAGATCCATTAGAATCTATTTCATCAAATAGCCCTTTTCGAAAAATGTTCTTTTCCATTTACTGTGAAACTGAAAATGATGTAAAAGTTATTAATAAAGGAAATATTTTGAATGAATATAGAAATGATGACATGTGCATCTTTATATTAAACAAATATTGTTCTTTTATTGTTATGTGGACGAACATTATGGGTATTCACGTTGATCCTACTGGAGAACATATAAGTAATGCTCCCGTTGAATTTTCCTACTTTTTACAAAAGCATATAATATTGCAAGAAAAATCTGTTAGAGCAGATGTTTTTGTAAAAATAATGAGAATTGACTACCTTAGTTCATTAAAGGAATTGCGATACAACTATAATATGTTTGGATCAGTTTCCAAAGAAATCGAAGATATACTAACTTCAAACTTTAATCATTTGAATGAAGAAGTAAATAATAAAAGATTGAAAAAAGAACATTCCTATACTACTTCAACACCTATCGACAAAAAAGATTTAAGTGTTGAATTTATAAAAAAACGTTCTTATACTAATTTAACACCCATCGATAAAAAAGATTTGAGTGTTGAAAATATAAAAAAACATCATCATACACCCACCGATAAAAAGGATTTGAGTGTTGAAATTATAAACAAAGAACACTGTTATTCAATATCACCTTTACATATTGAGCCAGTTGAAGAATGGAACAAAAAAAATGTTAAAAAACAAAAATTAATTAAACCAAAAATTATGCAGGAATCTAAGGCATTAAAAAAACTAACTGCTATACAAAAAAATAAATCGAAATCAGTAACACCAGTTGCTAAGTCATTACTGATGGAACGAAGAAAAAAGCATTGTAAAAAAGAGTTTTTCCGAACCCTGTCCATAATTTTCATAATTTTTTCTTGTAATAAAGCGACAAAATTACATAAAGTTTTAAGCTTCGTGCAGTCGATGGTCAGATCTTATAATGTTGTCATTAAAATTGCCTAAAAATGTCTTGGAACTGTGTGAGCATTGTAAGCTCATTTGGCAGATATGTAAAATTAATGCATCTGACAATGGTATCATTGTTAGGAAGATGACAACATTGTAAGATCTTACCACGGTCTGTACGAAGCTTTAGTTCATAAATATATACTTATGTAGCTAAATCTATATATATATATATAAAGCTTTAAAAGTATATAAATAATGGCCACATACTTTAGAGATGTAGTGTAAAATCGTTTGCATGTATGAACAATTTAGAGGCCTATAACTCGAAAACGATGCGTTTGCGCAACTTTTTTCACTTTATATTTTCTTTTTATTTTCCAATTTTCTATCACCCTATGTAATTTAATTTTAATTTGGAGCTCCGTCGGTTAACTAGACTTTTTCCGAAACCTGTTCATAATTTGCAACTCTGTTTAATTTTTCTTCTTGTGGCCAGGGCTGCCATATTTGACGATTTCTTTCTTTAGAAAGTGCCGATTTTTTTCTTAAAAAGCGGCGATTTTATTTAAGCGGCTCATACACTTACAATAAAATTGTTAAATTTTACGAACGTAATCAAGCTTCAATCACTTCAAATTCGAGATGATTAACCATACATTTAAGTGATATATTAATCACCTTCGCTGTGTTATCTCTAATTCTATCAACATTATTTCATAGATAATTCGCACAATTTTTTTATATTTATATAGACAGCATTTCACGTGAAATGTTGAATAGAGTAACAGGCTGTATTGAAGAATTACAGATGAATTAGCTAGTGTTAGAGTTTCTCCGTGTAAAAAATCTTCTACGATTAAAAAATGCAATAGTGGACTGGACGATCAAAACGAAGTAAAAACTGTTAAGAAACCCAGTGTTTAAATTGCATGCTTTAAAATAGCAACAGCAAAAACTGTATTTTTTAATGCCTTTTAACGCTTTGATAGAGAGTGAGCAAAAGCAAAAGCAGAAAAAGAGAGTAAATAATTTGTTTAGTCTCGCTATGTGTGTGTTGTTTGCTTATTCAGTCAGCAACTCAACAACTTAAGCAAGTAATAAATTTTGTTTATGTTTTTTGTTTGCTTTTGACGCGCTTCAAGTCAGCAAGTTAACTTCTTTGCTGTTGCTGGCACTTCATACATATATTTTTAATGAATTAGTAGCTTCAAATTTGGGTCTTAAGGCGTTAAGCTGAGAGCATACACATAGTAAGAGTAAATAAAAATTCATTTTTTCATAAAAAATAATTTAATGAAAATTAAATTTAAACATTTTTTCACTTTTTCTGCTTTTGCTTTTACTGTGTTCTTTTTCTGAAGTTAAGTTAAGCAATTACAAAAGCATTAAAAAGAAAACTAAATTTTGTTGTCCGATATTTTGACGATTTTTCTCAGAAAATTGACGATTTGTCCACAAATTTATCTGGCAGCCCTATACAAATACAAAACGTAGCATTATAAGAGCTTGGTTGGAAAAATTACAAGATGCCTCTGGAGAGCTCTAAAATACGGAGAAATACGAAATGTACAAACATTATATTTTGATATTTTATTCCATTGAATGCATTTGGCATTTAAGGGAAATACTATTACTAAAATACAAAATCATCGAACGGTACCTTCATAAATGACAATAAGTTGGGTGATGAAGAGGCTGAATTGCATTTTTGGAAAATTGTCAAATTTGGCGTGGATATTTTGGAAAATTCTCGCAAAGAAGTGCACGGCTGCATAATAGCATGTGTGAAATTATAGTTACCCGATGGTCGGGTAAAATGTTTTTACCGTTAATGAACCGGAAGCTGATCTAATTGAGGCGCACACATCTGGCTATCTAGACAATGATACTAATCAGGACTAGTAAGTACCTGTCTTTGGTTTCTTATTTCATTAGTTTAATTTTTTGCGTTTTTAAGTGAAATTGAAGAAATGTTTGATGAGTTTAATGAGGAGTACACAACAATTAAGGTGGAACCAACGAGACCTTCGTCATTAAACAGTCCAATTACGGTTAAAACAAAATTTAACAAAAAATCCCCTCCCAATTAACTTGCTCTTGTAAAAAAAGAACCTGGGCAATCCATTGGTGCACCAAAATCAAATTTTGAAAAATCACAAAATTCACATTCTCATTTTCAAAGCATGGAATACCTAAAAATACCTAATTGTTCTAAATTTGTTTATCAAAGGCCAGGACGTGATTGCTGTACCATACCAGTTTAAAAGGCAGTTTCCTGTTTTGATTCGACAACAGACAATGATAAATGTGTTACCGCTGCCACTTGGACGGGTTATATAAATCACTATGACTTAAGAGCTCCTAAATTAGGACCTTTATTTACTTTAGGTGGCCATAGTGGTGGCATAACCTGGTTGCGTTATTTACCTACAATATATCAAAGTTGGTATTTATTTAGCGGTGCTCGTAAAGATAACAAAATTTTGCAATGGGACATGCGCAATTATACAGAGCCAGTGCAAATATTTGAAAGAAACGTACAAACAAATCAAAGGATTTATTACTATTACTATTATTTACTATGATTTAACACCACAAAATACCTGGATTGCCAGTGGCGATACTGACGGTTTGTTGAGAATATGGAATTTAGGTGATAAAGGCCAACAATATGAGGTATTCTTTGTACATACATAGATATGATTTAATTTTTAAACGCGTCATTTGTCTTATACGTTTTAATATTAGATACCTTTACATCAGGACTGCTGTTATGGAGTTAGTTTTCATCCTACGCTGCCCTTACTTAGTACAACCTCAGGTCAATATAATTTTGTAGATGATTCAGAAACGAATTCTGGCGAAATAATTGTAAATTATGAAAATTCCTTATTATTTTTATGGTATGGTCCTTCAGAAGAAAAATAAAACCATCAAGTTTATAAAACAAATATTAAACTTACTTATGGTCATGTTCTGATAATGTTAAGGGTTTTGCGATTGTCAGAACATGCCCCTTAAATGCCTGATAAATGGGTATATTAATGTATGTCATGAACTACAAATAAAAACATATTAATTTTGCTAATTTGAAAGAATAATCTGAGCTTTTAAATCGTTTTGTTGGATGTAATTTTTTAATACCTATCATTTAAAAATTGTATAATTTTATTTTATATTTTTTATTTTGATACTAGCGGGCCCGTTGCCTGCTTCGCACGGCAAAACAAAGTAAGAAAAGAAACACACTTGTTTTTAATAAAGTTGGTTTTCCTGCGGCAAAAACACACTCACTTCACATACGCACCGCACACACATGCGTTATCGGATTTCAACCAAACTTCGCACGACGCGTTTGTGAGTAGTTCGGCGACGTACATATACGGATTTATTTTTATATATGGGTGTTTCTCTGGTTATGCACGCGACATTTGTACGCGTTTTATTGTTTTTGAATATTAAAAAAATAGAAGTGGATTGGAATTTTAGAATGAATTATAGAATCGTTACATTGTTTGTGATGAGTTCTTTCTAAAAAGTATATTTAATGGTAAATTGAGCACTGGGTACCCAAATGCCATGCAATCAAAGTTGACTTACTCACGTGACAAAAATAGAAGTGCCTTTTAGGACCTTAAGAAAAAGTGCGAAAGTAAGTGAATTGTAGGAGGTTTTTATTTCGGAAAAAATGTTTTTATAAAGGTTAGTAATGGGCCTTTATAATCATGTTTTGTTCAAAATAGGGAATGGTAAATGGATATCAAAATCGATTTTCGATTTTTCGATCGACTTTTTTTATTACGGTTTTTGAAATCGATTAATCGAACCTCAAAATCGATTTCAAAATCGTTTAAAATAAATTTGCAAACTCCAGCATTGTTTTTTTTTTGGAAAACTACTAGATAAATTGAACTGAGATTTTTACAGTGTGTAGACATCACTACTTTTTCTAATTTTCCTGCAAAAAGTGAACAAGTACATGTACATTTTACATATTAAAATTGTGTTATTCTGTAGACAATCAGGCCTGCCACATAAATTAATTCCGATCGAAAGTGGAAGTGATTTCGTATCTTGCTTCACAATAAACGAAATCACTTTTGATCGGATTTAATTCTATGACAAGCCTGAATTTATTGATAGTATTTCAAAGGATTAAGACATTAGTTCCTGATCGGTAGCGACTGTTTCTTTGCTAAGTTACTATTAAGTTAGTTAAAAAAAAAAAAACGTTTGCATGCCATTGATGCCAGTAAGATGCAGATACATTTCCTTGTTATTTCGTCTTTGTTAGGATAAATTACGTACTTTTTGTTTTTTCACTCTGCTTATAACTAGATTTAAATATCGCTCACAGAGCCCTTATATTAAACTTGGAAGTATATTAAGGATACAAATAGAAAAATACGTAAAATTACAACTTTAAACTTGGAAAACTGCATTAGCATACCTACAGACCTACGCACAAAAAAAAAAAAACTTCAAAAATACGTTATATTGTACATGCCCATCGATTTTTTAAGATTAAAAATTGCCAAAATTTTGACAAAAATAAAAAAATCGATTTTAAAAGCCCAATAATCGATTTCAGTATCAGGCATGTTCTGAAAATCACTTTTTCGTAAAGTGATTTGAAATCACTTAAAAGGTGTTCTGCCCACAAAAATTTTTGAAATCTCGTGATTTAAAACCGATTGGTTTACAGCATGACGATTTCAAATCACTTGAAGTTTTTTAAGCATTTTTTTTTAAATAAATTTTTTAATAAAATTATCACATACACATTAAATGATCTGTGCTTTATTTGTTTTTGCATTAAAATTAATTATTTTACACGGGAAAACCTTTAAATTAGTTTTAGTTAGTGTTAGTTTATATGGCAACATCATATACCCGAATATGAGACAACAAAAGTGAGTGCATGTTCTTCTTCTTTCTTTCTACATGGGAGCTGATTTTCGGCTTTCAACAAACTAAAAATGAGTGAAGTTCAATAGAAATTTAATTTTTCAAACTTTGTTCTACAAAAAACTTAAGTTTGAAAAATGTTGTATACCAAAATGAAGCTTAAGTACTTAGCTATACGCCACATATAGCCAACCTTCGGAGGATGTCCTTATTTTGGCCCCTTAGCCAAAAGAAAAATGAGTGAAGTTCAATAGAAATTTAATTTTTCAAACTTTGTTCTACAAAAAACTTAAGTTTGAATTATGTTGTATACCAAAATGAAGCTTAAGTACTTAGCTATACGCCACATATAGCCAACCTTCGGAGGATGTCCTTATTTTGGCCCCTTAGCCAAAAGAAAAAATGAGTGAAGTTCAATAGAAATTTAATTTTTCAAACTTTGTTCTACAAAAAACTTAAGTTTGAAAAATGTTGTATACCAAAATGAAGCTTAAGTACTTAGCTATACGCCACATATAGCCAACCTTCGGAGGATGTCCTTATTTTGGCCCCTTAGCCAAAAGAAAAATGAGTGAAGTTCAATAGAAATTTAATTTTTCAAACTTTGTTCTACAAAAAACTTAAGTTTGAAAAATGTTGTATACCAAAATGAAGCTTAAGTACTTAGCTATACGCCACATATAGCCAACCTTCGGAGGATGTCCTTATTTTGGCCCCTTAGCCAAAAGAAAAATGAGTGAAGTTCAATAGAAATTTAATTTTTCAAACTTTGTTCTACAAAAAACTTAAGTTTGAATTATGTTGTATACCAAAATGAAGCTTAAGTACTTAGCTATACGCCACAAATAGCCAACCTTCGGAGGATGTCCTTATTTTGGCCCCTTAGCCAAAAGAAAAATGAGTGAAGTTCAATAGAAATTTAATTTTTCAAACTTTGTTCTACAAAAAACTTAAGTTTGAATTATGTTGTATACCAAAATGAAGCTTAAGTACTTAGCTATACGCCACATATAGCCAACCTTCGGAGGATGTCCTTATTTTGGCCCCTTAGCCAGAAGAAAAAATGAGTGAAGTTCAATAGAAATTTAATTTTTCAAACTTTGTTCTACAAAAAACTTAAGTTTGAAAAATGTTGTATACCACAATGAAGCTTAAGTACTTAGCTATACGCCACATATAGCCAACCTTCGGAGGATGTCCTTATTTTGGCCCCTTAGCCAGAAGAAAAAATGAGTGAAGTTCAATAGAAATTTAATTTTTCAAACTTTGTTCTACAAAAAACTTAAGTTTGAAAAATGTTGTATACCACAATGAAGCTTAAGTACTTAGCTATACGCCACATATAGCCAACCTTCGGAGGATGTCCTTATTTTGGCCCCTTAGCCAAAAGAAAAATGAGTGAAGTTCAATAGAAATTTAATTTTTCAAACTTTGTTCTACAAAAAACTTAAGTTTGAATTATGTTGTATACCAAAATGAAGCTTAAGTACTTAGCTATACGCCACATATAGCCAACCTTCGGAGGATGTCCTTATTTTGGCCCCTTAGCCAAAAGAAAAATGAGTGAAGTTCAATAGAAATTTAATTTTTCAAACTTTGTTCTACAAAAAACTTAAGTTTGAATTATGTTGTATACCAAAATGAAGCTTAAGTACTTAGCTATACGCCACATATAGCCAACCTTCGGAGGATGTCCTTATTTTGGCCCCTTAGCCAAAAGAAAAATGAGTGAAGTTCAATAGAAATTTAATTTTTCAAACTTTGTTCTACAAAAAACTTAAGTTTGAATTATGTTGTATACCAAAATGAAGCTTAAGTACTTAGCTATACGCCACATATAGCCAACCTTCGGAGGATGTCCTTATTTTGGCCCCTTAGCCAAAAGAAAAATGAGTGAAGTTCAATAGAAATTTAATTTTTCAAACTTTGTTCTACAAAAAACTTAAGTTTGAATTATGTTGTATACCAAAATGAAGCTTAAGTACTTAGCTATACGCCACATATAGCCAACCTTCGGAGGATGTCCTTATTTTGGCCCCTTAGCCAAAAGAAAAATGAGTGAAGTTCAATAGAAATTTAATTTTTCAAACTTTGTTCTACAAAAAACTTAAGTTTGAATTATGTTGTATACCAAAATGAAGCTTAAGTACTTAGCTATACGCCACATATAGCCAACCTTCGGAGGATGTCCTTATTTTGGCCCCTTAGCCAAAAGAAAAATGAGTGAAGTTCAATAGAAATTTAATTTTTCAAACTTTGTTCTACAAAAAACTTAAGTTTGAATTATGTTGTATACCAAAATGAAGCTTAAGTACTTAGCTATACGCCACATATAGCCAACCTTCGGAGGATGTCCTTATTTTGGCCACTTGGCCAAAAGAAAAAAATGAGTGAAGTTCAATAGAAATTTACGAGTGAAGTTTAACAGAAATTTATTTTTTATAAACTTAAAATATATATTTTTAAGGAATCCAACGCAAACTTTTGTAAACTAATTCAAATATATTTGTTTTTCTAATAGTTTGTCGCAATATTTTAATTATTTATTATTTTATAAATATCATTTCCGGTTTTACTTTGTTATCTTGTTAAAAGCCGAAAACTCTCCCATAAACCGAAAACAAGAAGAAGATATTATTCTCAATGAAATGGCCAAAGTTGCCATATCTATTCACAATATTTCGCTATTTTAACTTGGCCGCACCTAAGTTTAGTACTGCCCTGCCAGAAATACTCAATTTTAATGAGGAGAAGAGAGACATATTTTGTTGCTCTCTTTCTTTTGAGTGAAAAAAGATTTACTTTGTTAACTACTTTGTTATGTTCACGGGTCAAATTGCGACTTTAGTCGGGCGAACGGTAACACTGGTTGCACAGGAAAAGTTTTAACGACAAAAATCGTACAATCTAAATATCAGACCGACTTCAAAGAAGAAACGACAATAATCGCAACGACAAAAATCGTATAATGTAAATTGGGACTAATAAGATGGACGATTTTTTCTAACACTAATAAAATTGTGTTAAGGCGAAATTGCAAAAAACTTTTATGATCCAAACCAAGGCGAATTTAACAAGGTAAGTGCAACTCTACAACTACAAAAAGCCCCATGTATTTTTATGCAATTTAATAGGCGGCTGTCAAAAATACCGACAAGGCAAAAATGGATTGAAAAACAAAATAAAAATTCTGTTTGGGTAATAAAAGAGATTATTAAATTCACTTTAATTATTCGCAGTTTTTCTAAGAAAATTTTTCGGTTATTTTGGCGCAAAACATAAACAAAATTATGTTTTGACGTTTCTCTATTTTTTTTAATTCGCCGTGGAGACAGCTGATGAACGGCTGACGAGTTGAGTTTACCTTGTTGAATTCGCCTTGAGAAAAATCTTGAAATTTTTTATAACAAAGGCAAAAAAGTAAAAATTATTAATTTTTGAAAGAAACAACTTTTTATTATGGAAACTACATATTTAAATTAAAATACGTAATTGCGGTATTTATACAAAATTAAATTGTAGGTTTAAAATTGTGTTTTAGTTATATTTTCCAAAAAAATACATTTCTAATAAATAAGAACGTAAAAAAGTCCATCTATATAAAGAAGTTTCATCGAAAGTAATTAAATTTTTATATGAGTATAAATTTTGGGCAAACAAATTTTGGTTTGGGAGCTATGAAGCTCATAGATCATATGAAATCTTGACGGTTCTCAATTTAATATTATATTTTTTGATACCGTTATTACTTATATCGAAGGCATTTTGAGAAAATTGCATTTATAAAAAGCTCACTGAAAACTATGGGTTTTCCTAAATATATTCCTAATGAATTTTTATTAAAATAATGTTCGTACACGTTTAAAGAGATGTTCTTAAGCACTTATGTATAAATACTGTGTTTTCAAATTATCATAAACTTGGAATGTGGTGTTTTCAAACCAAAAGCTTCATAACCCTTAACTGTAACTTTTTACCACTCCTCTTGGCCTAGCAGCCCACAATTAGAACAGCTAAAAACCCCAATTAAATAAAAAGTTAATAAATATATTTTTTTTATTGAACGTATGTTATTTGCTAGATTATACGAATTAATTATATATTTTTATTATTTTATTTTACATGCAAGTCATCGAATATGTAGTTCTTAATTTTGCACATTGCTTTTTCGCATCTACCACACATTTGATTCAAACTTGATTCATTCCATTCAGAACATATCATATATAGAATTCACGTTTCTGTTTTTTTGATATTTGTTCCTATTTGAAAAATATTGCAAGAAAACAAGAATTCGGTCTGGCCAAAAGGATAATTTCATAGACTTTTATATAAAAATAAAATTTAACCCCACTAGTTTGCTTCAAACGAATCCAAATTAGTTTCATTCGATTCAGCACGTACCATTCGAAAAATATTGCAAGGAAAACACAAATTTGGTCTGGCCCGACCAAGACGGTAATCCTAGGGTTTAGTTCCATTAGTTTTAAATGTTGGTACTTAGACATAGTAACTAGATACATGAACTTTTTTGTTCTTTACTAAAATAATTTTTAAATATATACTATACATTTTTTCTTTTCACAAATAATTTTTTTTATCAATATTCTCAAAATGAACAACCGCGAATCTATGATGCTTTTTTAATGTTTTGTATGTCCAGAAATATTGATGCATGTTAGTACAAAAGTACAAAAGTGTGCAGAACCAATAGACAACAAGCTGCTATAAAACCTCATTGTTTTAAAAAATTTACTGTTTAAAAAACTGTTAAAGGAAATAATGTATGTTGTACAAACTTAAAGTTAAAAATCTTTATATCTAAAAATAAAAAATCTTAATTTGAGAAAAAAAAATCTTTAAATCTTATTTTGTTCAAAAAATCTTGAAAAATAAGATAAAATCTTAATTCTGGCAACGCTGAGTACACACGCTTGTGTACCCCTTTAAATTCCTCTCTCCCCTCTCGCCAATAAGGTAAGAATTGCAACCAGGGTTACCGTTAGAAATTTTTGAAAAGTCGCACAAAAGGTTGTTTTATAAAAATAAAGTCGCACAAAAAAGTCGTTTCAGAAAATAAAAGTCGCACATCTTTTTTTTTAACGTTTTTTATTAAGGTGCTATCAGACGGGATGTATTTTACATATGTACTGTCAAATTTTCCATCTGTAAAAGTTGTACACATCGTGTGATACATATGAAACTTTGCATGTGTAAAAAACATGTGGAAATACATATGTAAATTTTTCGATTAGAACACGCTCTATTTTCCTGTGTTAAACATAACACAGGGTCTCCACCTGAGATAAGATATAAGATTTTTATATCAGCAAACGTCAAATTCAATCGCAGAGAGTATTATCTTACGTGTGGACTCTCAAATAGTGTTAGTATTAATATTATAATAAATGTTATGAGACAGTTGTTATAAGAAATCTTATAACAACTATCTTATAAGATGAGCTGTCAAAAATACACATACATACACACATATAAAACAATAAAAAGACGCATTCATTAAAATGTTTAATTTTTTTGTGCAAATAGTGAAAATCTTGTGATAAGTGTTTAAAAAAACAATATTTTTAACTAAAAAACAAGAAAAAACTAAAAAAAGAGTAAAAACGACACAAGTTTACTGCACGAGAATCATTCGATTATGAAATCTTATAAGATACGTGTTCCCCTTGTTTAAGATTAAGATTAACATGAAGAAATTTGTTCTCTCATTCTGCCGACGTTCTCTCACATATTATATCAGATATTATCTTAGGTGAAGACCCCATGTAAACAAAACAGCTGGTTTGTTTTGAAACGTAAACAAAAGTCAGCTTTTGTTTACATTTATAGGTTATGTCATAAGGAAAAACATAAGCAGGTGTGATAGCAAAAATTATGAATCGTATGTAAAATGGAAATTTTGACATACATACGGAATTACATATGGGAAAGAAAAGTGACAGTACATATGTAAAATACATCCCGTCTGATAGCACCTTTAATAAAAAGCATAACAAAACAATTGAAACAAAAAGCTTATTGCAGAATTCATTTTTATCATATTTCATAACAATGTACATGTTTGTCCATGTTTTCATGTATAGTGAAAACATTTACTTAAGTTTAATAAATTTGTCGTATGCTGCCAAGGTCAAAGGAGTAGAATTTCTGTTTAAAAACAAGCCAAAAAAGTGTAGGTTAATATATTTTTGACAAAATTTAAACTTGTCCAATTAAAGCCCCTTGAAAAGTTTACTTTAATTCCGTCCGTTTGATCTTGGCGCAATATTTCTTTTTCTTAACATACCTACATAAATACTACTTTTTTAAATTTTATTTCTATAATTAGAAATAAGTTCATCACAGGGAATCCAGTCTTCTATATCTTTGTTTATTAAATTTAAAGATGACAGCATTGAATTGCATGTTTTTACATTGCTTTGCTAGTGTTTACGATTCGAAAATTACAGGTGGTGCTAAGACTACAACAATCCAAAACCAACAGAAACAACAGAGGTTTTTTGCATTGCATTGCTGGTGTTTACGATTCGAAATGTCAACCATTTCTAACAATACACTGACAAATTAAAACACATTGGTCCGAACTGTCAAAACTTGCCACCACCTTGAACTGAATTCGCCTCAAATACGTTGTATACATGACAAGGTTGCAAAAATGTAATAAAAGTGTTGCCAAATGAACAATATTTTATGAATTGTTTTTAAATTTTGACGAGGCTATTTTGACGAATTTTTTTTTTTGATACAAATAATAAGAATATTGAATGTTTTGTAAGAATCTTAACAAAAAGGGTAAAAAGTAGCAGAAAAATTAAAATAGTCACAAAAGTCGGTGATAAAAAAAAGTCTCACAAAAAGTCGCAGACCGCTGAAAAAGGGTCAAATTGCGACTTTAGTCGGGCGAACGGTAACACTGGTTGCACAGGAAAAGTTTTAACGACAAAAATCGTACAATCTAAATATCAGACCGACTTCAAAGAAGAAACGACAATAATCGCAACGACAAAAATCGTATAATGTAAATTGGGACTAATAAGATGGACGATTTTTTCTAACACTAATAAAATTGTGTTAAGGCGAAATTACAAAAAACTTTTATGATCCAAACCAAGGCGAATTTAACAAGGTAAGTGCAACTCTACAACTACAAAAAGCCCCATGTATTTTTATGCAATTTAATAGGCGGCTGTCAAAAATACCGACAAGGCAAAAATGGATTGAAAAACAAAATAAAAATTCTGTTTGGGTAATAAAAGAGATTATTAAATTCACTTTAATTATTCGCAGTTTTTCTAAGAAAATTTTTCGGTTATTTTGGCGCAAAACATAAACAAAATTATGTTTTGACGTTTCTCTATTTTTTTTAATTCGCCGTGGAGACAGCTGATGAACGGCTGACGAGTTGAGTTTACCTTGTTGAATTCGCCTTGAGAAAAATCTTGAAATTTTTTATAACAAAGGCAAAAAAGTAAAAATTATTAATTTTTGAAAGAAACAACTTTTTATTATGGAAACTACATATTTAAATTAAAATACGTAATTGCGGTATTTATACAAAATTAAATTGTAGGTTTAAAATTGTGTTTTAGTTATATTTTCCAAAAAAATACATTTCTAATAAATAAGAACGTAAAAAAGTCCATCTATATAAAGAAGTTTCATCGAAAGTAATTAAATTTTTATATGAGTATAAATTTTGGGCAAACAAATTTTGGTTTGGGAGCTATGAAGCTCATA
The DNA here is from genome assembly GCA_930367215.1 of Pollenia angustigena. Lineage (NCBI taxonomy): Eukaryota > Metazoa > Arthropoda > Insecta > Diptera > Polleniidae > Pollenia > Pollenia angustigena. Next base: position 168,224,954 of record OV884059.1, on the reverse strand, counting down.
GATCATATGAAATCTTGACGGTTCTCAATTTAATATTATATTTTTTGATACCGTTATTACTTATATCGAAGGCATTTTGAGAAAATTGCATTTATAAAAAGCTCACTGAAAACTATGGGTTTTCCTAAATATATTCCTAATGAATTTTTATTAAAATAATGTTCGTACACGTTTAAAGAGATGTTCTTAAGCACTTATGTATAAATACTGTGTTTTCAAATTATCATAAACTTGGAATGTGGTGTTTTCAAACCAAAAGCTTCATAACCCTTAACTGTAACTTTTTACCACTCCTCTTGGCCTAGCAGCCCACAATTAGAACAGCTAAAAACCCCAATTAAATAAAAAGTTAATAAATATATTTTTTTTATTGAACGTATGTTATTTGCTAGATTATACGAATTAATTATATATTTTTATTATTTTATTTTACATGCAAGTCATCGAATATGTAGTTCTTAATTTTGCACATTGCTTTTTCGCATCTACCACACATTTGATTCAAACTTGATTCATTCCATTCAGAACATATCATATATAGAATTCACGTTTCTGTTTTTTTGATATTTGTTCCTATTTGAAAAATATTGCAAGAAAACAAGAATTCGGTCTGGCCAAAAGGATAATTTCATAGACTTTTATATAAAAATAAAATTTAACCCCACTAGTTTGCTTCAAACGAATCCAAATTAGTTTCATTCGATTCAGCACGTACCATTCGAAAAATATTGCAAGGAAAACACAAATTTGGTCTGGCCCGACCAAGACGGTAATCCTAGGGTTTAGTTCCATTAGTTTTAAATGTTGGTACTTAGACATAGTAACTAGATACATGAACTTTTTTGTTCTTTACTAAAATAATTTTTAAATATATACTATACATTTTTTCTTTTCACAAATAATTTTTTTTATCAATATTCTCAAAATGAACAACCGCGAATCTATGATGCTTTTTTAATGTTTTGTATGTCCAGAAATATTGATGCATGTTAGTACAAAAGTACAAAAGTGTGCAGAACCAATAGACAACAAGCTGCTATAAAACCTCATTGTTTTAAAAAATTTACTGTTTAAAAAACTGTTAAAGGAAATAATGTATGTTGTACAAACTTAAAGTTAAAAATCTTTATATCTAAAAATAAAAAATCTTAATTTGAGAAAAAAAAATCTTTAAATCTTATTTTGTTCAAAAAATCTTGAAAAATAAGATAAAATCTTAATTCTGGCAACGCTGAGTACACACGCTTGTGTACCCCTTTAAATTCCTCTCTCCCCTCTCGCCAATAAGGTAAGAATTGCAACCAGGGTTACCGTTAGAAATTTTTGAAAAGTCGCACAAAAGGTTGTTTTATAAAAATAAAGTCGCACAAAAAAGTCGTTTCAGAAAATAAAAGTCGCACATCTTTTTTTTTAACGTTTTTTATTAAGGTGCTATCAGACGGGATGTATTTTACATATGTACTGTCAAATTTTCCATCTGTAAAAGTTGTACACATCGTGTGATACATATGAAACTTTGCATGTGTAAAAAACATGTGGAAATACATATGTAAATTTTTCGATTAGAACACGCTCTATTTTCCTGTGTTAAACATAACACAGGGTCTCCACCTGAGATAAGATATAAGATTTTTATATCAGCAAACGTCAAATTCAATCGCAGAGAGTATTATCTTACGTGTGGACTCTCAAATAGTGTTAGTATTAATATTATAATAAATGTTATGAGACAGTTGTTATAAGAAATCTTATAACAACTATCTTATAAGATGAGCTGTCAAAAATACACATACATACACACATATAAAACAATAAAAAGACGCATTCATTAAAATGTTTAATTTTTTTGTGCAAATAGTGAAAATCTTGTGATAAGTGTTTAAAAAAACAATATTTTTAACTAAAAAACAAGAAAAAACTAAAAAAAGAGTAAAAACGACACAAGTTTACTGCACGAGAATCATTCGATTATGAAATCTTATAAGATACGTGTTCCCCTTGTTTAAGATTAAGATTAACATGAAGAAATTTGTTCTCTCATTCTGCCGACGTTCTCTCACATATTATATCAGATATTATCTTAGGTGAAGACCCCATGTAAACAAAACAGCTGGTTTGTTTTGAAACGTAAACAAAAGTCAGCTTTTGTTTACATTTATAGGTTATGTCATAAGGAAAAACATAAGCAGGTGTGATAGCAAAAATTATGAATCGTATGTAAAATGGAAATTTTGACATACATACGGAATTACATATGGGAAAGAAAAGTGACAGTACATATGTAAAATACATCCCGTCTGATAGCACCTTTAATAAAAAGCATAACAAAACAATTGAAACAAAAAGCTTATTGCAGAATTCATTTTTATCATATTTCATAACAATGTACATGTTTGTCCATGTTTTCATGTATAGTGAAAACATTTACTTAAGTTTAATAAATTTGTCGTATGCTGCCAAGGTCAAAGGAGTAGAATTTCTGTTTAAAAACAAGCCAAAAAAGTGTAGGTTAATATATTTTTGACAAAATTTAAACTTGTCCAATTAAAGCCCCTTGAAAAGTTTACTTTAATTCCGTCCGTTTGATCTTGGCGCAATATTTCTTTTTCTTAACATACCTACATAAATACTACTTTTTTAAATTTTATTTCTATAATTAGAAATAAGTTCATCACAGGGAATCCAGTCTTCTATATCTTTGTTTATTAAATTTAAAGATGACAGCATTGAATTGCATGTTTTTACATTGCTTTGCTAGTGTTTACGATTCGAAAATTACAGGTGGTGCTAAGACTACAACAATCCAAAACCAACAGAAACAACAGAGGTTTTTTGCATTGCATTGCTGGTGTTTACGATTCGAAATGTCAACCATTTCTAACAATACACTGACAAATTAAAACACATTGGTCCGAACTGTCAAAACTTGCCACCACCTTGAACTGAATTCGCCTCAAATACGTTGTATACATGACAAGGTTGCAAAAATGTAATAAAAGTGTTGCCAAATGAACAATAATTAATGAATTGTTTTTAAATTTTGACGAGGCTATTTTGACGAATTTTTTCTTTTTGATACAAATAATAAGAAAATTGAATGTTTTGTAAGAATCTTAACAAAAAGGGTAAAAAGTAGCAGAAAAATTAAAATAGTCGCAAAAGTCGGTGATAAAAAAAAGTCTCACAAAAAGTCGCAGACCGCTGAAAAAGGGCCAAATTGCGACTTTAGTCGGGCGAACGGTAACACTGATCGCAACGACAAAAATCGTTTAATGTAAAAGCAGACTTAAGGTGGAAGTACATAACACGCGTTAGTTCGTCGACAAGTATCGTGCGTTTATAAACTTTAGCGCGTCAAAAACTGCAAGTTACACAACACGCGTTACAAAAGCCATTCCTGTCAGCTGTTTTTTTATTTGTTTACTTATTTGTGCATTAAAAACAGGTTCGAAAGTATATCAAGATTTTGTTATTTTATTAAATTTATTTTTTTTATATAAATATTGTATGTTTTTTAAGCTCTTCAATAAGTTTTTCTTTCATGATTCACAAATTTGTTAAATTATTCTTTTTATTGTCAGCTGATTACTTGTCAAAAACACACAACGCGTTAAAAAGTTCAAAGTTAACCAACTTTCTGGCGCAAACGCGTCAAAATATTTTGCATGTAGCTTGTTCTATGAAAACACACTAGCTTAACTTTTTTTGACAGAAGACGACAGAACGCGCGCGCACTAACGCGTGTTATGTACTTCTACCTTTAGTGACCGTTCATTTTCATTCTATCATTAAAAGGGAACCCGCTCGTTCAATTCGTTTAATCGTACTTTTTATACCAAAGTATACTTAAGGTGCTATCAGACGGGATGTATTTTACATATGTACTGTCAAATTTTCCATCTGTAAAAGTTGTACACATCGTGTGATACATATGAAACTTTGCATGTGTAAAATGCATGTGGAAATACATATGTAAATTTTTCGATTAGAACACGCTCTATTTTCCTGTGGCAAACATAAACAAAACAGCTGGTTTGTTTTGAAACGTAAACAAGAGTCAGTTTTTGTTTACATTTATAGGTTATGTCATAAGGAAAAACATAAGCAGGTGTGATAGCAAAAATTATGAATCGTATGTAAAATGGAAATTTTGACATGCATATGGAATTACATATGGGAAAGAAAAGTGACAGTACATATGTAAAATACATCCCGTCTGATAGCACCTTTAGACCCGTTTTCGCGACTTACCAACAGTGATGCCAACTTTTTGAGAGCAAAAAGCACTTTCAAATTTAAAAAAAGCACTATTTCGAGCCAAAAAAAAAGCGTAAAAAAGCTCTAAGCTATTTTTACAATTTTTTTTAACAATTCCTAATATTTTTCAATCCATATTCTATTTTTAAAACAGTGTCTACATCTTTAACAAAATGTTTACCGAAATAAATCTTTTTTATGTTGTCAACGCTAACGTTTCGTAAAATATTCAAATTGCTAGGAAGCCTAGCTCTAACCTCGTTAATAAAGTTTTTGGTAAAACGAATGTAACTTTCATTTATCACTTTTTTATCATTCTTAAAATTTTTACAAGCCTTCTGAAAATTGTACCGCAAATAGCAAAGTTCAACTAAATCATCCTCTATATAATCGTATTTTTTAAAAATGGTAGAAAAAAATAAAATTGTAAAAAGCACTAAAGGCACTAACGAAAAATTTAAACCAAGTTAGTGCTTTTTTTTAGTTTGGCACTATGGATAAAATTTTGGCGTTTTGAGGTATCAAAAAGCACCATAAATAGTGCCAAAAGCACTAAGTTGGCATCACTGCTTACCAATAGTTTAAGGTGGGATTTTATCGACCATTTGATTTCCGAACAATTCCTTTAAATTGATGACAGCGGCATTTTTATTTTTACAAGAAGAAGCATATTTGACAATATAAATTTTGCAAATTCACGGAGTCCACGAAAATAAAATAGTATAAAGCCCATATAATTTTATTCCTTTAAATAAACAAATAATTTACAAACTATGACTACCGGTAGTACTCCTGCAGATGGTGTACGTGAGAAGGCACTTTTTGATTATCGCAAAAAATTGTTGGAACACAAAGAAGTTGAGTCAAGATTAAAAGAGAGTAAGTAAATTACACTAAAATATGAATACACTTATAATTGTTTATCATCCACAAAAGAACGTGAGGAAATCAAGGAATTGACAAAACAATATGATAAATCTGAGAACGACTTAAAAGCCCTCCAGAGTGTAGGACAAATTGTGGGTGAAGTGTTGAAACAGTTAACAGAAGATAAATGTAAGTACATAATTCCTAGAAGGCCATTATGAACTAAATTTTTAAATTGGGAATTATACTTTCTGTAGTTATTGTCAAAGCCACAAATGGTCCTCGTTATGTTGTTGGTTGCCGCCGCCAGTTAGATAAGACAAAGTTGAAATCTGGTACTCGCGTTGCCTTGGATATGACTACTCTCACAATTATGCGTTATTTGCCACGTGAAGTTGATCCTTTAGTTTACAACATGTCGCATGAAGATCCTGGTGACGTTAAATACTCTGCCATTGGTGGCTTATCCGAACAAATTCGTGAATTACGTGAAGTAATCGAGTTGCCTTTATTAAATCCTGAACTATTTTTACGTGTTGGTATTACACCTCCCAAAGGTTGTCTGTTGTATGGCCCACCTGGAACTGGTAAAACGTTGCTTGCTCGTGCTGTTGCTTCTCAATTGGATGCCAATTTCTTAAAAGTAGTTTCATCGGCCATTGTTGACAAGTATATTGGCGAATCGGCTCGTTTAATTCGTGAAATGTTTAATTATGCTCGCGATCATCAACCTTGTATTATATTTATGGATGAAATAGATGCTATTGGTGGCAGACGTTTCTCTGAGGGCACATCCGCGGATCGTGAAATTCAGCGTACTCTAATGGAGTTGCTAAATCAAATGGATGGTTTTGATGCTTTGGGCCAGGTTAAAATAATTATGGCCACTAACCGCCCTGATACTTTAGATCCTGCACTATTGCGTCCCGGTCGCTTGGATCGTAAAATCGAAATTCCACTGCCAAATGAACAAGCTCGGTAAGAAGTTATAACAATTATTATAAAACAAATTTTAATGCCACACTTTTCAGTATGGAAATTTTAAAAATTCATGCCTCGAAAATTGCCAAACATGGTGAAATCGATTATGAAGCCTGTGTCAAGCTATCTGATAACTTCAATGGTGCTGATTTGCGTAATGTTTGTACAGAAGCTGGTCTTTTTGCAATTAGGTAATAACTTAGGAAATTAAACGTCTTGAAGTATATTTCTCTGATTTTGTTGAATCTATAATTGTGGACATTAATACATACATTCATGAAATTTCCTATATCTACAGGTAAATAAAAACTAATTTATATATATTTTTTCTTCAATTAGAGCCGAACGCGAATATGTTATCCAAGAAGATTTTATGAAGGCTGTACGCAAGGTGTCTGACAACAAAAAACTAGAGAGCAAATTAGATTACAAACCTATTTAATTTAATTAACTTTATTGAAATAATATAAAAATTCATTTATAATAAATATAAAAACTATTTAAATAAAGAAATTAATAATTTTTAATTTTAATGCAATTATCTATTGCATATGTACGCCCATTTATTTATTCATATCTACATTCACATTATTTTTGTTTTTCTTCTATGCGCCGTTTTTTACGTTCCAAATACTCGCTTACATTATCGTACTTCTTTTTAAACCATGCCGATATATCTTCCGGTGTCCATAAGAATTCTTGAAATTGTTCCTCAACCATTTTTAACCAATTTAAAGGTGCTTCTGGACTATTTGCAGCAAGTTTTATTACGAAATGATCATTTACCACACCCGTTATATATAACCTGTCCTGAGCATAACTTAAATTACAACAAATCATATCGTTAAAATATAATGATTGTGGATGGGAAAACTCCCATTGTTTGCTTTTACTATAAGTCAGTTCATATGTAGCCACACATTCGTTTGGCTGATGTAGCAGCACAGCAATTTCGTAGTTCCCATTTACTGTTTGTTTAACAGCAAGTTTTATTCCTGGAGCTGGCAAATCCACACTTTTGAGTTCATTTCCTTCTTTAAAATCCCATATTTTTAAAGTTTTATCGCCTGAAATCGACAGCAAGACATTTTCATTTATAAGCTCTAAACCAGCCACAAATTCTTTATGGCCTAAACAATAACTATGCACATCATATGTGGCAGGATAATTTGTAACACGTATTTTATCATCCCTGTCGCAAGTTATAATAAACTTCTCATCACTTGACCACAATATGTCGTAAACAATACTTAAATGGCCCAATAACAATTTGGGAGCAGTTTCGTACATCTCACAATCATATTCAAAGCAATCGCCTGTTTTATCTGTAACAAGCAAACGTTTGGAATCACTACTAAAAACTAAAGCTGAAGAAGCTCTACCAAGCCATCTTATGGATGCAAGCTTAGCATGTTCGGGTCTTAAATTATACAACAATAAAGCTTTTTGTCCAGCCGTTGTTACTGCCAGCAACTGACGATTTGGTGATATTTTTACATGTTGTATCGTTGGTTGCTCCTTCGATGAGTTCTGTTGTTGCTTTGTTTCTTGTTCTCCGTCATTGCTAATGTTTCTTGTTATTTTCAGTCCAGCTTTAGTTAAATCATCCGGGATATAAATCTCCTTAAATATTTGCAAATCATTTGGATTTACAAATATTATGCGTTTACTTAAAGCAATAACTAATTCTGGTTCAGTATAAAATATGGTACTCATATTTAGTTTAATTTTAGCAATATTTCACCGACTTAATTCCCACACAGAAAAGCAAGTCGATTAAAAAAAAAGGTGGCGGCGGCAAAAAGTCAGCTGAAGCCAAGGTCTAACCAATTGGTTTGCGCAAGAAGCCATTTGTTTATTCTACGATGTCAAAAGCAGTTTTTTTTTAATAAATAGAAATGTCAATGAGTAAAGGCCCAACTATAATATAATATGCATAAGCTGGCTTAAGCTACTGTCAGAAATTAACAAAAAAATTAAAAAAAGCATTTAAAAAAACCAAAATAAAATCAAAAAATATTTTATTCCGTACGGAAAGTGCGATTAGATTCGCACCTTGCTTAAGCAAATGCCAGTTTCATAAAGTTAACCAAAAAGTTTTCTTAAGTTAAATATGGTGCGACACATATCGATCCCTAATAGCAAAAATGATGTAACCAACAACATTTTAGATTTTTGTTTTTTGATGAAAATCGATAATTTTTGGGAATTTTACACAAACAAAATGCCTTTTGTTTTTTGTTTGTTTTATGGTTGTAGACAAGGTATATTCCTAACAGGAATGAAAACAAGAGGTAAAAATTGCTCAATTAGCGGAAATTCCCAAATATTTGGTAACAGCGGTATGATAGCAGTCTTATATTTATTAAAAATCGTAAAAGCTTTAAAAAATCTGACACTTGCAGGAAAAAATCGCTTTAATCGAGAAAATGGTTACAATTCGCGAACGATTGCAAAATTTAAATCAAACACTAAAATTTATCAAAGTTATATACGGGAATACAAAATTTATTATTAAGATTTATTTGGCATCGCTAAATCGGAAAATTACATAAAAATTATTAAAAAATGATAAAGAATAAACTTTTTGTCAGGTGTTTAAAACAGGACAGAGCATTCCATAAAAAAATTAAGTTTTTTGAGCTCTTCCTACCTGAAATTTTGTTTTTTTGTTTGCTTATAAAAAAAACTTGGTCTTATTACTGCCCGTCTACAACTGACATGATTTGATGTTATAACTTGATGTTACTCCCCGTCTACAACTGACATGATTTGCTGTTATAACTTGATGTTATAAAAGCGTTGTTATAACATTTGCATTAACAACCGTGTTATAACATGAGAAAACTTCTAACATGATGAGTCTAAACCTAACACTAACATCCTATTAGTGTTAAAGTTAAGCATTTCATGTCAGTTGTAGACTGCATGTTATAAAAGCGTTGTTAAAACATTTGCATTAACAACCGTGTTATAACATGAGAAAACTTCTAACATGATGAGTCTAAACCTAACACTAACATCATATTAGTGTTAAAGTTAAGCATTTTATGTCAGTTGTAGACTGCATGTTATAACAACGCTTTTATAACATCAAGTTATAACAGCAAATCATGTCAGTTGTAGACGGGGAGTTATGTTCATTTAAATGGGAAATACTGCTTGACCCTTTTTTTATTGAAATACTCTTTTTTTACCCCTTTTTCTGGAAAATCCCCTTTTTGTGACCTTTTTCGAAAATTTCCAACGGTAACCCTGCTTACAACTCGTGAAATGCTTGCCGTATAATTGTCAAAAATATGACTTAGTCTGGGTTTACACAATGAAAGTTTTCTTTCAGAAAGTCTGAGTTTATTGGTGAGAGGGGAAGAGCACATGGTTTTCATTTTTCCTCTCTCACCCACAAAATAAGACTTTCTGAAAGAAAACTTTCATAGTGTGATCCCAGACTTACGCTGGGACTCCACGTAGCAATTTTTATTGCTAAGTACAAGCAATAACGTCGGCAGAACAATGACAGAACAATGGAGCAATAATTGCTGATAATATTGCTGGAGAACACTTGTTATTGCTTTGCCATAAATTTGCAATTTTCACCGCGAGTAGTTGTATAAAGTTGTGTGCCTTTATTTATAACAAATGTTTCATGTTGTGTTTTGAAGTGATTGTTAAATTTTCTTTTTAAATCAATAAATTAAATTAATAAAATAAAATAATTAATTTTAATTGTCGTAGCTGTGTTTTGTATTACTTTTTTGTTTACTTGCGTATGAAAAAAAGCCTAAAACTTGTATTGTTCTATTGAAAAAATAAAAATATACAAAAAACAAAAAACAAATGTGTCGTTTGTTTTTGTTAATATTGACGTTTATTTAAAAATATAATATATAAACACTTTTTCTGTATTTTGTTGAAGTATTTTTTCACTTGGCGGCTTTTTCTTAATTGATTTTTTAATAAATAAACACACTAACAAATCAACAACCGTACAGAGAAATGAAATGTCAGATAAATTACAACTGATTTGACAGCAGATTGCTAAGCAATAATTGCTCAAGCAATAAGAAGAGCAATCATTGCGCAATGGATTGCCACTCATAGCAATATGCGGTCTATACGTCGCAAATTTTATGGAGCAATCAAATTTGACGTTTGCCGCAATAAATATTGCTACGTGGAGACCCGGTGTTATTAAGCAAATCTTTAAATGATTATTTTCAGAGTACAAAAACAACAAAGTTACACTTTGTTTATCTTTTGTCAAACCATCATCGAATGAACCTTTTACGGCTCTCTGTATAACCCCGGGTCTCCACGTAGCAATATTTATTGCGGCAAACGTCAAATTTGATTGCTCCATTTAATTTGCGACGTATAGACCGCAAATTGCCATGAGTGGCAATCCATTGCGCAATGATTGCTCTTCTGATTGCTTGAGCAATTATTGCTTAGCAATCTGCTGTCAAATCAGTTGTAATTTATCTGACATTTTATTTCTCTGTACGGTTGTTTATTTATTGTGTGTTTATTTATTAAAAAAGCAATCAAGAAAAATCCGCCAAGTGAAAAAATACTTCAACAAAATACAGAAAAAGTTTTTATGTATTATATTTTTAAATAAACGTTCATTTTAAACGCAAATACACAAAAAAGTAATACAAAACACAGCTACGACAATTACAATTAATTATTTTATTAATTAAAAAACAAAATTTAACAACTACTCGCGGTGAAAATTGCAAATTTATGGCAAAGCAATTTCAAGTGTTCTCCAGCAATATAGTCAGCAATTATTGCTCCATTGGGCTGTCATTGTTCTGCCGACGTTATTGCTTGTACTTAGCAATAAAAATTTCTACGTGGAGACCAAGGCGAATTTATAACAGGTAAGTGCAACTCTACAACTACAAAAAGCCCCATGTATTTCCCATGTATTTTGTTTTTGCAATTTTCTGACTTGTTGTCAAATTTCAGTATAGAAACAAAACAATATTTTGACGTTTCACCATTTTTTTAATTCGCCGTGGATACAGCTGATGAACGGCTGACGAGTTGAGCTTACCTGGAGTAAATTCGCCTTGGTGCAAGGTATATTTACAAGGTAGACTCATTTGGGAGTGTATACATGCTGCTCTATAAAAGGAACGGAGTTGTCAAAATGGTCTTCATATAAAAAAAAAACAATTTAACGCACACATGTAAAAATTTTTTCTCATATACACGAAATTTGACGCTAAGCTTCCAACTAGGGGTAATCAGCTGACAAACATATGGGCCAACGAGTTTACCTTGTGTAAATATACCTTGGCCTTGGTGGAGACCCAGTGTAAGCTCAACTCGTCAGCCGTTCATCAGCTGTATCCACGGCGAATTAAAAAAATGGTGAAACGTCAAAATATTGTTTTGTTTCTATACTGAAATTTGACAACAAGTCAGAAAATTGTAAAAACAAAATACATGGGGCTTTTTGTAGTTGTAGAGTTGCACTTACCTGTTATAAATTCGCCTTGCGCCAATGTGTATATCAAGGCGAATTTAAAAAGGTAAGTGCAATTCTACAACTACATAAAGCCCCATGTATTTTGTTTTTGCAATTTAACATAGGGTCTTCACCTGACAATTTTTTGTCATACCAAACGTCAAACTTCATATAAAAAAAAAAGGTGACAAAAATTTTAAAGTTTTTTTATGTAGATTTTGACGTTTGGTATGACAAAAAATTGTCTGGTGAAGACCCCATGTTAAAGATAGCTGTCAAAACTTTTTTATTGCAACTTAAAATTAGCATTTGACAAAAAGAACGAAAAAACAGAGGTAAAGGAAAAACATGTAAAATCAATTAAAAATGGATAATCATTCAAAAAAGCAAATTTCGATCTACCAAATGTTAAAATACAATTTGGTTTAAGGATTGATGTTTGACTATTGAAGTCAGCAGTCGTCGATGGCTGCGAGTGTAAGACGGCAAATCCCTCTGAGGAGATCGAGTGGTAGCGATCGAAACATGTCAGGGTAACCAGCCGCCTGGGTTCGAATCTCAGGCCAGCCGCCTCCGTTCAAATCTCAGGTCAGTCAAGAATGAACAATTATCAATAACAATTTTAATTAATTTTCATGTTGTAAAAAATTCCTTTCTTCATAAAAATAATTTAATGAAAATTAAATTTGATGAACTTAAGCCTGATTAGAAATATTGAAAATTTGGATTAAAAACCATAAATAGTTCAACAAAATTACCACAATACTAATTAGAAATTATTAAATTAACTTAATTATTCGCAGTTTTGAAATTTTTTATTATAAAAATAATATTTTTAACACTTTTCATTCAACTTCTTCTCAAAACAAAATTATATTTTGACAATTACGTATTTTTTTTTAATTCACCGTGGAGACAGCTGATGAACGGCTGACGAGTTGAGCTTACCTTTTTAAATTCGCCTTGGTGTATATGATATTCGAAGGTTTTGATGTAGTAACATAGGGACAATTTTTTGTCAGGTGAAGACCCTATGTAACCTTGATAATATTGGGCAAAACATAATTTTGTTTTAATAGGTCCATAATTGCATATGGAATCTAAGAAGGGAATACCTTAAAATGTGTCTGTAAATTCTGTGATGTAGGGTATCAAATGTTCGGAATTGACCGACTATGGTCTTTCTAATTTGCTTTTTTTTAATATTTTTATTTTTAAATTAATTAAACGTTAATTTGATATCAGGTGTAATTTCATTGAAATTGTGTAATTTTGCGTTATCTCAAGTGTAGTTTTGAATTTTGCTATGGTAGCACTGATAACTACTACATATTTTTATGCAAACCGTTTTCAGTTGCCCAGCCTTGGCAATACTAGAAAACATCTGTTTGTTAACCCTTCTATGACTCTTTGTTATTGTGACAAAAACACAGAATCCAAAAATCCTGAAGTTTTACTAAAAATCACAAAAAAATACCATAACATAAGACTCAGAATTATGGAAACTAATCCAGTTTGGTGTATTCTTGGGTCAGGAGGGCATACAGCGGAAATGTGTATTATTTTACAGGGATTATTACAAAAAACAAAAGATATAAACAACTACAAACCAATGAAATTTCTTGTTGCAAATACTGATAAAACTTCCAAGGACAAAATCCAACTAACAATGGATGAGTTAAAGCAGAACGTCGGCGAAGATGATTTCATTTATATACCACGTGCACGAGAGGTAGGACAAAGTTGGTTTACAACTGTTTTTACATTTCTCTTTGCGCTGGTTTGGAGTTTTTGGTTAGTCTTTAAAGAAAAGCCCCGTTTGATATTGTGCAATGGGCCTGGTACCTGTGTTCCATTTTGTATAGCTGGTTTTCTTTCCAAACTGGCTCGTAGATCAAAAACAAAGCTTGTTTATGTGGAAAGTTTTTGTCGTGTAAATGAAATATCAATGTCTGGACGTATACTCTTGCCCTATTTAGATGCGATGATTGTGCAATGGGAACCTCTAACCAAAATTGAATATTTGGGCCGTAAAAAGATAAAATATTTTGGCAATATTTTGTAGATACGCACCAATTGCACAAAAGAAAGCAAGCGACAAAATTTATCTTAATGTTAATTAAACACTTTTTTTTGTAAAACTAAAGTTTTAAGGTTATAGTATTAAAATTAATGGAAATTAATTAATTTATTATTAATTTAAAATAATACTAGGGGTCTACTCTCTACTGCGATGCGGGAGAAAATGATTGCAAATCTGGTTCTTGGTACTTATAATGCGCTTTCGCATTTCTTCTTCTCGTAAATTATCTGTTTTATTTAAATTTCAAAAGTAAGTTGGCATTCAGCTTTCGTATCGCAGTAGAGAGTAGCCCCCCTGGTCGGGAGAAAAAAAAAAAATTGTTGTGATTTTAACTGACTAAAGCGTGCTGAATTCAAAACTTTAGTTTTTTTCTGTTCGTCAATTTTAGGTAAAGGTGTCTTCACTTAATCGTGAATAAGGTTAATATTTATTCACCGATTTTCATGATAAATGACTTATTTTATTTGTAATATACCTGGCTTTATATATGTATAATATAAAATTTTTGTCATAACTTTTTTTAATTTTTGAAAACAAAAAAATAGTACTAATTTTGCATGAAAAAAAATATTTATCGTCACTACATAGTTTACCAGTTAACCACAAAACAGTTGAAAATAAAATTTGGTTTTGATGACTCAAAGGAATCATTTGTGTTTTGATTAAAATCATACAAATCGTTAGCTAAAATGCAAAAGGACGTAACTAACAAAAATATAATTTTACAGGAGAAGCAAAAAACTACATATAAACATGTCAGAAAACATGCGTTAATGGGTCATCCATGGAATTCTTTAAACAGTTTTCAAATGAAACCATTTCATTATATTTTGTTGAAAAAAATGAGTAATTACGTACTTTTTCATTTATAAAATAAACACACTTGTAGTTACGTCCCTATGTTTTTTATTAATAAAAGCGCCATTTTTGATCCCAGAAGTGTAAAATTTTGTGTAGACATGTAGTTCAATGGCATTTATAATAATCAATCAAAAACACGATTTTGAATTTTTTGTTAGTTACGTCTTTTTGCATTTTAGCTAACGAAATAGTGTTAGCATACCCGCATTACTTCAGGCGAAATGCTAGTCCAGCCAAAAAAAAAAAAAAAAAAAATTATGCGCTAGAAAATCTTTATATTCCATATAATTTTATATATCGTCAGCTCATTACTGGTTTGACCTGCCGACCATTTTTAAAAAAAAATGAGTTAGGTATGAGGAATATATTTTTTTAATACCCTCTTTCTAAATCAAAAACCTGTTTCGCGAAAATTTTTATGGTTTCTGAGATATAAAGCATTAATTTTGCTGCATATCAACTGTTTCAAAATTTTTTAAGTACTGTTTTGCTCTATAAGCCATTGTTTGGCGATTGCAGCAAATTCTTCATACAAAAACGTACAAAATAAATTTTACTGTTGCTTTGCTGCATTGCCGTAAGAAAAAATATAGTTAAAGCAAAAGCAAAATAAAATGACAACAAGAAAATTAATTTGTGAAAAATAGTTTTATAAAATAATGGACCCAACCAAGTGTACGGTTTGCTATGATATGCAAAGTGTTTTTAGCCTACCTAAGGCAAATGCTTCAACATTTTACTACAAACGAAAATTGAATATGTACAATCTTACATCAACCATTATTATGCCAAATATACCAACTTTTACTTATTGTGCCTTGTGGACGGAAGCTCATAGCGGTCGGAGTGGTAACGACATTGCTATTGCTTTAATTAAAATTTTAAATGAATTAATAAAAGACTACTAATTAAAACTTTGACATTATGGAGCGATTCTTGCGTACCTCAAAATAAAAATCAAATCAACGCAACCGCAATCAAAATGTTCTTTAAACAAAATAATATTGATGCCGTAATACAAAAGTCTTCAGAACCAGAACATTCTTTAATGCAAGAAGTGGACTTTGTCCATGGTGTTATTAGCCGGAACTTAAGAATATTGAAATTCATAGTCCTCTTCATTTACTAAATTTGCTTAAAACAATGCCAAATAATAAAACAAAACTTAAAGTTATGGAAATGCTTCCGGAAAATTTTCGCACATACTCGTTGGAAGCAAATAAAATGGACTTTCGAAAAGTCCCTTTGCTAAAATTTAAGTACTTCTATACAGTTAAAATAATGATTTATGTATAAATTATAAAACTTCTACCAGAGAGGAAAAATTTAAAATGCAATTTTGGTTAAGTCTGCATCAAAAAATTGTTTGAAAACTCCTGAGAATTTGTTGACGAATGTTTTGAAAATATCGAAACCATCATTTATTTCCAGCGATAAAAATTGAGACATAAAAGACTTGCTTATATTTCTTCCACGTGTTGATAAAGCTTATTATAAAAATTTACTAAATATTAAAAGTTTTAAAATTTCTTTTTACTTTTGCATTATTTAAGTTGTTTAATTTGTGGCTTTTTATGTAACTTTTCATAACAGTAGAACTGTTTTTTCTGTTTTTGGGCGATTCTATTCGAACGGGTGCAACATTTAGACGCTTTAAACGTCTTTTACTAATAGAAAGAAACACATTTGCAATTAAGTTATTTCTAGAAGGGGTAACAATTTTGTATATACTATTGTTATCTACTTACAAGAATTAATATGAAACGATCAAATAGCCACGAGAGAGCTTTAAAGTGCATGACGGGTGCAACCAAATCGGCCCACTTTCATAAGATCATACCACAAAAACACAAAACTCTGTTAATTTTTAAACTTTTATTGTATTATTCTTTTTAATTGTGAAAGATGAGATATCAGACGATGATTATCAAATCAAACATCGTAGAAAAATATAATCCATAATAAGAAATTTTCTCTTTAAGCCATGACGGGTGCAACATTCAATGAATTTTCTGTTCAAGCCAAATCTATGAATCTTAATGATTCGAAGTGAACAACAAATTAATATTTAAGCTTACGTCTAAAAAAATTATATTATTATAAAATATAGATATTTTACTTTAAATTGGCATCAAAAAGTGTCAAATAGTGTGATTTGAAAATTTATGTTAAAAGTTGTCTAGAATAGAATCGCCCTTTTGTAAAGTAAAATCAAATAAAAAAACTATCAGTACCTCAATTCTGTAACTTTTTAAATTTAACTACCGATATCGTTAATTAACGAAAAATCTCGGTTACTTTAACGAATTTGTTATTCTGTATTTTAAATAAACAAATATTTTTGTTTAGAAATATTGACGACAAATATCGGTAAAAATATAAGAACGTCAAAGTAAAAGTATTTTAAAATTAATGAAAAATACAAAATAAATTTGCTTTATTGCATTTATTTTAACAAAACATGAATGAAAACGTGTAAATATTGATTATATTTCTAAACAAATATGTTGGTGTTAAATCTTTTTATACATAGGGAAAAATTTCCAGGTGACTGAGCCACTCTAGCACAACATCTGCTCTTACTTTTTATACCTACACTACTGTATGTGAAGAGGATATTATGTGTTTGTACGAATGTGTGTAACACGTTTAAATAAAGGTTCTGGGCCTGCCTTTTAGTATACCGATTAACTCAGAATCAATGTCAGAATCCATTTAAAGAAGCCCGACCTTCTTTCAGGATGGCTGGTTGTCTGTACAAGATAATCTTGTGCGCAAATTACAGGAAGCAATTTTAAAAATAATTTTATATAATTTGGCACATATGCGTTTATTGTCACAAAGCCCACATGAAAACTTCTTTCCGGAATAGGGTTTTGTGCCTATTAATAGCCATCTTGTTTTATAGACATTTGAGTTGAATAAGACCCAAAAATATTTTGTCGCAACCTACATAAATCACCAGAACAAATTTTTTTAGAATCGGTCCATATTTGACCACAGCTCCCATACAAATACACTAATAATGGTAGTAGATACTTAGATAATATTTGGCACAAAAATGTCTTATGTGAATATTAACCTCACAACATACTCTTTTTGGCGGAAACATGATCGCCCAAATACTGCAATGTAGAGTCGGACTTGATCGACTATACTTTCTTACTTTTTTTGTGTTAAAAATCGGCTACTTTCTCTATATTTTTAATCTGTTAACAGTACATTTATTGTCGTTATTATTTAACAAGAACTTTTTTTGTGTCGTTAGCTACCGACATTTTTTGCCGATAAAAATTGTTAAAATTTCATTACAGAATAGCTCTTAACGACAACTTTCGTTAGCTTACGAATTTTGACTACTTAACGACAATTTTTTGTCGTTAAAAAGTTACAGAATTTCAGTACAGGTATGTGATGGAAATCGATTTTAAAAACGAAACGATTTGAAACCAAAAATATCGTTTTCAGTATCTTTTAAACTGAATTTTAAATAGATCTTCCTTTTATTTTCAGTCTTTATTCTTTTAAATTTTATATTATATACGTTAACTGAAGTGTATTCTGAACGAAAATTTAAGACTATAATTCAGAAATGGATTTTTAAATCCCTTGAATTCATCACACCTTTTAAAAACGTTCGTTTTGAAATCGATCGATTTTCATCACATACCTGTATAAAAAAAAATTAATCTCAACAACAAGTTACTCAATACACAGCAATAAGTATACGTATGCAGCACAAAAAGCCACTTTTTTAATTTTTTTTTTTTAGAAAAGTGGCGTATGCGGCACAAAACAATATTTTTCATTTTCAAAAAAATACTATTAAATTCTAACTTTATTCATGAAAGTGCGCAAAAATTTAAATTTTTCTTCAAAACATATACCGGAAGCAGTGGTAAAAATATAAAAAAATTCTATCGGGTACATTTTGAGAAATCTTCATGTAAATCTTCTTTGTCGTTTTTCTCCACTCCAACTTTTTGGCATATGCGCCAAACCAATTCTGAGCTGACGATATAACGATTTTTGCTGCATACCAGTGTAATTAAACCGGTTTAAAGAGGACATTATTGCGCCACTATTTTAAATATAAGATTGTAGCTGTAAAGATGATTTATAATTGTCGATAACCAAAATAAAATATTTTTTAATAAAAATATTTGTGTTTCATTAAAAATTTCTCATCGAACGTTTACGTTCGATAAAGTATCAGGTAAATAACATCCATGTTTTGGAAATCGCAATCAAGAGAAATAAAAATCTATAGATTAATAATTATTTTTTTTATACCCTCCACCACAATTAGTTGTGAAGAGGGTATATTAAGTTTGTCATTCCGTGTGAAACTTTTTTATTATTCATCTCAGAACCCATAAAGTATATATATTCTGGGTCCTTGAGTAATTCTAAGTCGATTTAGCCATGTCCGTCTGTTGAAAACACGCTCACTTTCGAACAACTCAAAAGAAATGAACAAACGTTTGGGATTGAAATCCAGCAAAATCGGTTGAGTAGGCCCAGAGCTATGAATCAAAATGTGGAACCACCACCTAAAAAAATTGATAATTTTGTTACAAAAAATAACATAAATGCTGGAACATGGCACGAAATAAGATAAGATTTTGCAAAAATTTCTTTTATTTGACTGGAAATCACGCTGTTAAATTTCGTGAAGATCCGTCCATAATTTACCCTAAGTCCCATATAAACACTACTCCCGGAAAACAGTTTAGTACGCCTAAAACCGTAAAAAATAACGCTAGCGTAACAAAATTTGGTACGGCACAGTTTTTTAGGACTAGAAATAACACTGAAATTTCGTGACGATCGGTCCATAATTTACCTTAGGCCCCATATAAACCCTGCTACCGGAAAACAGTTTAGTACGCCTAAAACCGTAAAAAATAATGCAATCATAACAATTTTGGCTCGTCACAGTTTTATAGGACTATTAATGATACTGTGAAATTTCGTGAAGATCGGTACATAATTTACCCTAGGTCCCATAGAAACCCTACTCCCGGAAAACAGTTTAGTACACCTAAAACCATAATTAATAATGCTATCATAACAGAAATTGGTACGTCACAGTTTTAAAGGACTAGAAATGACGTTGTGAAATTTCGTGATGATGGGACCATAATTTACCCTAGGCCCCATATAAACCCAACTACGGGAAAACAGTTTAGTCGCCTAAGACCATAATTAATAGCAAATCGTCACAGTTTAAGATAATAATAACATCATACAGATATTACTCCTTAAACATTTGAACTGTCGGTGTAGGGTATCAAAGAATATAGCACTCTAACTTGTTTTTTATTAAAGTTGCTTTTTCTGATTTCGAAAGGAGTACTGGTTTGTAAACATAAGTGGTTTTTACGTTTTGGCTTAAACGGCTTAATATAACATAAATAAAATAAAAAGGAAATCGTCTTTAACTTCAATCAGTTTGGAATTCCAACTCAAATTTTAATAATAATCTTCTTTTTGGAATTCTAAGCTTTCCAGTCCAGTAGCAATTAAAAAAAATTTTAAACCCAAGATTCGGTGCATTTTTTTTTAATTAAAACATAAGTAAAATTTCTTTTTCTAAATAAAATACAAAATAAGCAAAAAAACAAAAATTTCCTTAAAATAGATTAGAAAAAATACAAAATAAAAAAGATTAATTAATACAAAATGTATACGGCCATGTTCTGACAATCGCACGATCACAAGACTCCAGATTTTTTTTTGTCCTCTGAAACTCGTGCGTTTTTATTGCGATCTGTCATAGTTTCCTAAAAATATTCTAGTTTCCTTGAACATACTTTTATGATTTGAAATCACCAATCTTCTTGCGATTGCCACTTACATAACACATATTATGAGATTTCAAGTCAGAATCGAAAATTTAAGTATTTTGCGATTGTCAGAACATGCTCGATTGTTAAATTTATAAAACTGAAGAAAACCTGTGATTTTTTAACAAATTTCTATATTATAAAACATACAAAAGGCAAAAAAAAAACACTTGAGTTTTTATTTGCAAATTGTACATAAAGTAAATAAAATGAAAATATAGTAATTATATATAAAACAAAAATAAAGTCTGTAAGCCTCTTTATATTTCTATTTATTTAAACACTCATCTAAATGTTCATGCATTTCACTCTCTTCCACTTCTTGCGCACATACAGGACATTGTCGAGTAGTTTTATAAATGCTACGTTGACGATAAAGGCGGGAACTTTCATCCTCCGAAGATGAATTTAAATCTACTTTTGTGACAGTAGTTGACTTTTTAGAAACAGGAGAACATTTTATTCCTGCTTTCTGCAAAAATTCAAATTCTTCTTCATCTTCTTCCACGCTGCTAGCTGAAGCAATCTGTTCCAAAACGTCATCTGAATATCCAGCATTCCTTAAAATATCTTTAGCTGATTTGTGAGATGTGCGAGCCTGTCTTTTAGGTTTGGCCTCTTTGGATATAGCCGATAGTTTTTTCATAATTTTCTTCGGTGCTAAAATCTTAATTGCTATACCAGTACAGCCGTTCAAATGTTCTGCCATAACACTTCTAGTCATTTTTTCCAGACAAATAGGACATGTTATAATGTCATTACTCTCATCAAATTGATAACGTGATGAAGATGGCTGACAATCATTTTCTCTTTTAAATTCTTTCATTAATGTATCCTCACCAAAGAATTCATCGATAACACTAGTATCGGCAAGTTCTGAGGCAATAGTAAGATCTAAATTTGTACCCGCTTTGTCATCGTATTCGTCATCAATTAGCTCAATGTCATCATCACACAAGTCTATCGCCTCATCCATTATTTCTTTTTTAATCATAGTTTGGCGTTGATCTAATGTCATATTTTTTTTTATTTTAGGTTTTGTTATGTTTTCAGAATCAGAGTCATCATCTTCATCGGAAGACAGTGTTATAACTTTGTTGTGTTGTTCTTGTAGCATAATGTCATCATCGACAACAATCCAATCTTTTTGTTTGTTCGCTGATAACTTTTCATCGGACACAAAAACTATATCTGCAGAATTTCGTGATTCTGCTGAAATACGTCTACGTTTGGAGTCTCCTAAAAATATTAACAATGTTTTTTTATTATTAAATAATTATAATTTTTTAATTAAATATTTTAAGTTAATATACATATTATGTATACATAAATATTTTTTTATATCATATGTACTAACAAACCTATTTTGGTGTCAGTTTTTGTATTAAGGACACAAGTATTTTCTTAATAATGATGGGGGAGTTTACAACCAACGAGGGAATGATTTTGTGTTCGCTAGCCTCACCGATCATAGCAGACATTATATGGGTAATCTTTTGGATTTTACAATTGGGAAACTAAGAACAAAACCTAGGATAATGAAAAAATATGCTACGAACTTGATTGAAAGAAGACTAGATATAAACAACGAAGTATTTCATGGATAATATAAGGAAGAGAGGGCACCATTGATGAAATGATAAAACAGCCATGTAAACAAGAAAAATATTGACGAACAATGATAAACAAATCCATACAAATACATAATAACATATGTGTATAGCAGGATTATCTGAAAGAGTAAGGACAATAACTGAGTTAGAAAGTTGTTTAGTAAAACTAAAGTCGAATTGGAAATTGGCGAAAGATCAAACATAATATATAGGATAGATTGTAATTGCGATGGTTTAAATTTGTGTAAAAGAACATACATATGTTGGTACAACAAGGACATAATTGGGAACTAAAATATTATCTCACAAATCTGATCTTAAAGAACAAAAATTACACATGCACTGTGCAATACGTGGTCCCAAGCCAGACTTTGAGAAGGCGAGAGTATTATAAGAAGAAAGACATTGTTCTTAATTATATCGACACATAATTGATAAACAAAGGAGTGAATGACAGTTCATTACTTCTGTTTAATGTTGGATTTGCATTTGTATGCAAAATTAAATTTATGTTTTAATTGTTTTCAAATTATAGAAAATTACATGTTGGCCGAAATATCGAATATAATTATAATTAAAATAAAAAATTGTTTAATTTTTATTTTACAATTTGGAACATCCAAAATCCGAAACGTAAATAATCAAGTCAATATCAAAATACTAACTTTTTAAATCATTCATTTATTTGAGCAGGTTCTTTAATTATTTAATTGATACAGATTGTTTAACAGACTCCTCTACTTAGAACCCCAATTAAATTTTAGTTTGCTATACGAAAGTTTTAAATTTAGACTTTTTCAAATTTAAAAAATTATTTAGTTTTTTTTAATAAAAAAGGTAGTTGGCGTAATTTTACCAATGGCTTTTTTCTTCAGGTACTAGGCAATTAAATGATTCACTCACCATGCGGTTTATCATCGTTATTTCTTTTTTCCAAAAATCCGGAATCGGAATTACTATCAACACCTTTATTGCTAAAACGTTTTGACCACAACTCTCTTAAATATTTGCGATCAACACCATCGTCAGGACTTGAGGATATAGAAGTGTTGCTTGTTCCAGAAAAGGTAGTTGAGGTTAAAGAACTACCACGACCCCAAATATCCCGACTAGGTATCGTTTTCTTTGCACTAGATACCGGGCGGGAACTATTACCATTACTATTGCTAGAACCTAAACCATCTATATCTTTAAAGCTCACAACATTGCGCAAATTACCACCAGGGGGAACAATTGCACCATGCAAATTGCTGTTATTGCCATTTGTGAATGCGGATGTGACAGATGTATTAACACTAAAGGGATCTGTTGACAAGCCAGGATATGAAGATGGTGGAAAGGCATTGGCAATAGCGGAAGAAGTTGGTGTCTTATTTGCGTTATTGATATTAGTAGTTGATGATTTTGTTCTTGGATTTAGCAACATAGTACCCCCACCATTGGTTTTAACAGGCCCTAAAAGGAAAAACAGGTGTTTTGTAAGGGTGAGGGGAATTTTTAAAGTTTCAATGTTAATGCACGAACCTGTTAAGCCATTTTTAAAATTATTAAGCCCGTTTATATTGGATAATAATGTGGTGTTCGAGCCTGAACTAGGAAGTGTTGTGTTTTTATTAAGTGGTGTAAAAAACTTACGTAAATCATTTTTAGCGTCAGCAGAGGAGTTTTTCGTAATTTCACATTCTTTGTCTTTGGTGACCTTGCCTTTTTTCTTTTTTTCCGGCTCCTTTATTTTCATAAATGTACCACCACAGTTCTGTAAATGAGTTACCCACCACTGGTCATTTGGGCCTGGGGTACGGTTTGAAGTTCGCTTGACGTAACCAAAAAACGGTGAACGATCCTGACATATTCCATTACAACGCCACCAATGCTGCTTATACAGCTCCACCTCATCGTGAAAGGTGTGGTAGACGGTAATATTTGTACCAGCAACTTTATTAATAGAACTCATGATTTTCTTGAAATTCGGACCATGACCACCATTGCCTTCGCGTATATTCAAAACAAAGCAATATGCGTGTATCATTTCATGTAACATGGTCTCTACCAAATCTTTTCTTGGTCTTAAACATAGCAACGGCTGACTCAAACGTATTGTTACGTCCATTCCAAAGCTATTCCGTCGAGAATAACAAATGCCAGCACAGCTGTACATACGTTTACTCCATTCCAATGTAACACACTTCAAACGACTTTGAAAAAATTTTGTGTCAAACTGTCCAAAAAGTGCAAAAATATCCGGAGTGGGATCTAGTGTTTCCCACTGAGGATGTACCAAGTTTTGAGTGCGATTCAAAAAATCTTCATCTAAATTCGAACGTGGATTACTGCGTTTAATTTGTAAAGGTTTTCTCGATAAAAGATTTTTAGAAGGCTTTTTAAAATCAATTTCTTCAATATCACTATCACCATCTTCGGCGTTCAATCGTTTTTGCATTTCCAGAGCAAATAAATAGTCGGCGTCGTGAGACATGACTGTAAAAAGTTATTTTAATTTTTTAAAGCTCTCGAATTAATGAATTTTTTTCAGTTTTTCATTGGAAAATCATTGAATTTTTTAAAATTTAGCAATAAAATAGCCACTGCTCGCAACAAATTTTTCGCGCTTTTCACAGCTGTTCACAAACAAAACTGAACAGAGTTGCCGATACGTTTTAATTTTTCCGCCATTGTGCATACACCCGCTAGAGCACTAGAGGTTCGCCTTGCACTAGAATAATTATGGTGCCCACAGACACGGCAACATTAGTTGAAACATGTACATGTTTCAATTGTTTCTGGCTGATATTCATCTTATGCTTTAAACACATTCGAGACAGCAAGCTACCGACTTCAATATGTCAAAAATAGAATACATGTGTGTATATGGCAATTATTATTTTCACGACGACACGGCTACATGGCTGCAGGTTGTTGTCTGTGCTTATTTTGTCGTTGTAGTCAAATTAAACTAATTTCTATTTTTGTGCACTACAAAACCGAAAAAGTGCTGCTAATAAAAAAAAAATATATTTAAAGAAAGAGTGCTTAAAATTTTTTTTTTGTTTAACAGAAAAGAATCGGCTTGAAACAAGAATATTAACTCGGCTCAGCACCAAATTGATATTTATATAATTTTTTAGTATTCTTGAAAAAAGTTCTATAGGAGCATGTTGTTCGCGCCAACCCTCCTAGTTAAGGAGTTCTTGGTCGTTAAAGTTGCAAAATACTTTATCCATATCTATTAAGGTAAAAAATTAATCTATAAAATATTGGAATCATTAGAAAATGCTTCAAAATGTGTTTTACATGGAGCTTAAAGCATACCGATTAACTAATTAAGAGGTAATATTATATGTTCATACTCCGTGGCTTACATTTTTTTTTACAAAATTGGCTTTATCTTTAAATTATGTCGATATTTATTTATTTAACCCTAGATATTTGCTTAATAAACTTTCTTTATTGCGGGTTTTCGGCCTTGCGGAACACTTAATTAATTATGTACATATTACAATAATTAAATATGTAATTTGAGAAATTTTCCAAAATAAAATTTTTTAAATCTTTATAAATATAAAATTCTCATACAGAGTTACTAAAAATATGGTTTATAAAAGCTTGAAGTATTCTTCCTTATACATAGTCTTTTGAATTATATTTGAGGAAAAATTTGTATGAAAATTTTGCATTAAAACACATTTCAAACTTATTTTATTTTTTTTGAATACGGCAGATTATGTTTTAATAAATATATTTACAAAATTTTAAGTTTTATAGAAAATCTTTCAAGCAATACTTATTTTTGAAATTTGCTCTTAACGGAATTTTTAATACATCATGTGAAAGATATTTCGAAGTAGTTTCTAATAATACCAGTACTTCTTTGATCCAGTTTTTACCTAAAATGCAGTTGTTGGGTATCACTTGCACAGAAGTAAAGTTTAATGTTCGAAAAATATGACTTTTAAGAAACTTGGCATGACTTTTATGTGTCAAAAGTTTTACTGCAGTTAATTTTCTGAAGCAATAGCTTTTCGCATAAAAGAAATCGTTTTATTTTTTTTTTGTGATGCTTTTTCTTGTCATTTATAAGAAAACTGACAGTTGGTTCAATATTTTTAATAAAATTTGACATCGTTATTGTTGATAACATTTTTATTATTATTTTATGTTTGCTTTTTAAACTTTTGCAATTCAAACTTTGCACAGCTGTTGTGCAGTAAAAAAAGTATCCGAATCATAACTGCAACTGGTAATTACGCATCAGCAATAACATTTTGCATCACTGCAGCATTGATGAATAGTTTTCATGCGTTAACGTACGTACCCAAAGTGTTCTGAAACTTTTACGACCTATACCACCCTCGTTGACGGAAAACATCATAATTATAATATTTATTATGTTTTATAATAAATTCAACTGTTTTTACGTTATAAAATGTATTATAAATAAGTATTTATATATTTATTATCTTAAATTAAGTTTGTATAAAAGTCTGCAATTATGCATGTTTTTCATTTTATAAAAGTAAAAAAAGTGATAGTGGCACCACTGAAATATAAACAGACAGTAAAAAAATAGCTGTTTATATTTTTTCAATTGTAGCTGCCGTCTTCAATATAATTCAGTAGTTGACTACACGACTATAATTGCACCTAGCAGCATTTGTAGTCTTGTGTTCGTGTATCCTGCTGTGGTGAATGTGTTTAACATGCAGTCTACAACTGACATGAAATGCTTAACTTTAACACTAATATGATGTAAGTGTTAGGTATAGACTCATCATGTTAAAAGTTTTCTCATGTTATAACACGGTTGTTAATGCAAATGTTTTAACAACGCTTTTATAACTTCAAGTTATAACAGCAAATCATGTCAGTTGTAGACGGGCAGTAACTTGGTGGCCACACGATCAAGTTTTGCCTTTCAATTTGCAATACACTCTCAGTTTTTTACTAATGGCGATTTCTTTTCTGAAAAAAATCTGTTACAGTATGTACATGTAACATTTTCTAATGTTACCTATAATCACTGGAAGTGTTACATGTTGTGCAATTTCAATAGAACACAATTAGCGGCTTTTATTTACAACTATTACATTTTCATCATTAATGTACTTCATGAGCGATTTTTAAATATATTTAAGCGGTTTCTGCACGCAATTATGGCTTGGAAACAAATATTGACATCACTAATGGCTTAAAAAATTTAAATGATCATCATATAAATAGACTTTTTTTGTATTTTAATGTCTAAATATATTTACATTTTGTTTTAAAATAATTTTTTTACAAAATTATGAGCTGTATGAATTATGACAAACAAAATGAAACATTGGTTGTACAAGCAAAGTAGTAAGTACCAAAATTGTAAGACAGGGCAGTATGAACACCTTAAGTAAAAGTAAGGGTAAAACATGCAACATGTTTTGCACGTTTTTTATCAACATAGTGCTGGTTCACACAGGTCAAGTTTACTTGAACAGTTTTATTTAAATTTTCTTTTGAACTTGCGTTCACGTTCATGCACAAAATTAATTTTTGTTTTCTTTTCCTTCAACTTTGTAGCTTTTTATTATATTACGGATGAAAAAAGAAAAGAAAAATTCAAAACTGACTGGTACGGTCAAGTATGTACCCCTTTCCATTCTCTTTACCCCTCTCTCCTAAAAGCTCGAGACTTGAAGAGTCAAACTTGACCTGTGTGAACCAGCACATATTCACAAAAGAACTTGAAAATTTTTCCCACAGTTGTATTTTTTGTACAAACGAACACAAAAATATAGAACATGTAACATTAATGCAACATTTTTCTCAGAAAAGAAATCGCCATAACACACTCACACTTTTAAAATTGACCACGAGATGGCTTTCAATTTCACCTTTCCATTTGTTTGGCAATTTACTTGCAATTTAACAGCTGAGTACAGGTTTGTCTCTGTTGTTGTTGACATCTTGGAAGTAAATTGCATACAAATTGAGTGCAGCCTACGTCACAGCTTTCATTATCGAAGTTCTTATGGAAGAAAGCTACTAAATAACGAGTGAAAGAAGCTAACCATTTTGAAAAAGTTTTTACTGGGAGACAAACAAATTTCTTTCTTGTCGGAATAATGGTTTTGGCACAAAAGTGTACATATAAGATAAGAATATCAATCATATTTTGTATATGTATATAAGAAGTATTAAATGTTCAAAATAAGCCAAGTCG
The DNA here is from genome assembly GCA_930367215.1 of Pollenia angustigena. NCBI lineage: Eukaryota > Metazoa > Arthropoda > Insecta > Diptera > Polleniidae > Pollenia > Pollenia angustigena. Next base: position 168,196,768 of record OV884059.1, on the reverse strand, counting down.
GTCCATTACTTTCCCTCGAAATTTTGCTTTTGCCGATACATTTTTTAGGGAAGAGACAAACAATTTCGAGGACAATTTTCACAATAGGGATAAATATAAAAATTTAACCCTTGTTTCTAAAGATATCTTTTTTTCTAATAAACAAACATATAATAATATTTAAATTTATCTTATTTCGAAGATTAAGTGTAAAACGCAACGCCAACAATTTCATTAAAAGCAAAAACAAAATCAAAAATATTTTATAAATTTGTTGTTGCTTTCTACAGACATTCATATTATTTTTTTTTTCAAGTGTTTGAAATTTAAAAATTCAAGACGAATTTCTATAGAAAGTAACAACAAAATTATAAAATATTTTTGATTTTGTTTTTGCTTTCGTCACTTTTTTAGAAAAAATCATCAAAACGTGACTTTGTTAATATCGGAACAAAAAATCGTCAAGATGACGATAACTCGTCAAATCTGGCAGCCCTGTTTTTATAATATTTATTTCTTTTGTTGACGTTTCGCTTTTATTTGACACTTATTACTGGAAATATGACTTACTTTTGAATTTGTTTATTTTGGCACAACCCTTGTAAAATTCATTAGTTTTTCAGTAGAATTGTATGTAGTGCTTTTATGTGTTTCTGATTACTTAACATATTATTTTGTAGGCGAATATTTTATTGGGTCCTTAACCCGTTTATTTATGAACCGATTTTTTTAATTTAATGAACTTTAACTGTGTTTTTGTTTAATTATTTTTTAATAAAAGTCGAAACAAATTTGTTTAAAATTGATTTTAAATTGCACGATTTTTAAAACAAAAAAGACGATCTTTTTTATTTTTTTCTCAGGAAATTGACGATTTTGACACAAATTTATCTGGCAGCACTGATTAAAACCAAAACAGGAAAAGGCTAAAAAAAATTTAAAATAACAATATATAACAATTGTTTTTTGTTTATTTTCATCATATAAATTTTGCATTCATCATTTATATTCATTCTATTTTTTTTATTTATTTTAAAAAAATAGTATGTAAACATATTTTAAATTCAAAATATCTACATTTTGTTTTTCTCGCCACCAATTTCAAATGTGACTTATTTTGACAGTTCTTGAAAGAAACTTTTCGCAAAATATTGTTATAGAAACACTTTTTCTCGCATCCTTCCAATAATTGCAGGAAAATTATTTAAATGACAGATAATTCTCGCAAAAAAAAGATACAGAAGCACTTGTGTGAGAAAAACCATTTTTTGTTTCATTTCACACTATTTTTGTTGCAATTCACACGTTTCATGCGAAAAGTTTTACGATGTGAGAAATACAGAAACGGGCTACTGGATACCGAAATATCAGAGAGATTTGAAAAATCAAAATTGTTTAATGGTGAAAACTTAAGAATAGCACACAAAACGGACAACAATATCTCAAAAATATTTAGCAAAACAAAAGATAAAATTCTGAACATGGATAAATCAAATGTTATATATAATATACCCTGTATTGGAAATTTAAATGGAAGTTGTGATAAGGTGTACATTGGAACCACTAAAAACAAACTCAAAAATAGAATCGCAGGTCATAAATCGGATCAAAAATTAAAACTCGGTAGAGACACACCAAAAACAGCACTTGTGAACCACTGTGTCAAAAACAAACACTCGCGTGATTTTAATAAAGTTAGTGTGTTACAAACAGAGCCGAATTACAAACGCCGATATATGCTGGAAATTCTTCACATCATAACAACAACAAAGAGTGTAAACTTTAAGAGCGACGTAGAGTGTTCGTGTGCCAATAACTACAGAGGTTTAGTAAAAAAGATCAATCTGCAATAAGGATTTTAAGTTTAGTGCAAGCACAAAGCAAACAGAGATGAAAAAAGTGACGTATGAAAAATGCCCAAATCATTTGCGAGGGCAGCTTTCGAAGAAAGAGAAAGAAAATGGTTTTTGGTAGTAAAGTGACAATGTGTAGAAACAGGGCGCTACTATCAACACGAATCTCTTATTAACCCCTTTGCTGTTTGAGAGTTCGTATCACATAACAACAACAAAAAGCCCTGTTGTTTGTTTTATTGTACAATTGTTGTAATCTAGCGGCTACCTGCTATAAATATACCTTGGAACTCGTGTATATACTGCTCTGATTCAAAGCGAATTCACGCTTACATGAAATCGCCTTGACTCTGACTGTTGTTACTATTTTTTCCAACCATTAATACAAAAATCAATATTGAAAAAACACAAGAGGAAACAACGTCTATTGCTGGGATCTAAAACTAAATTTAACCTAAACTATTTAAATGGAAGGGCTTGTAAACTACAGTAGTGAAGATGACCAGGATGATTATCCTTATACCAAAGTGGTAAATATAGATTTAGCAACTAAGAAGCTAAAATTTTAGAACCTAGAAAGTAATTGTTGAAGACCAGAAAAAAAGATGGCTGACCATTAGGAAATTCTCCCTAGTGTAGAGAAAAATTATTAAATTCATTGGAATTTTTTTTAGCAAAAATACAACAAAAAATTTTAGAATTTTGATAAAACATTAGTTTGTACTTTTAAATAACACCTTATTTGCTGTTTCTGAATAGTTGCCAAATTCCTTTAGGCTGTACGAGAACGTGAAAGGGGAGGTGCTGCAAGCTCCGGACGAACTGCTTCGGATATGAGTGGATCCTTTAAACGCTCCTATGAACACTCGAAAAGTGGTAGTTGCGAACGTGAAGTTTCGCCCTATCGCAAAGGCCGGGATGTCGGAAATGATCGTTTTAGAGGTGGAAATGCCAATTACAATGAGGTAATACAAATTTTTATTTTCAAATAAATTATATAGTATGATCAATTAAAATGCTTTGTATATAGAAGTATCAGTTAAATTTCTGATTATTTTTATAGTGTACTTTTCATTTAATAGTTATACCTATGTTGACAAATTGATATTAGGATTAATGTGAGATTTTAAATTTATTTTGGTTAGATAAGAATTAGAACAGATATTTTATGGCAACAACTTTGTTTAATTATTGCAAAACAAATACATATTATTTTGCAATCTTTTAACAAAATTTTAACGGGTTGCTTTAAAGAGTCGTTTTAATTGAACTTATATATCGATGGTTTAATTTAAAAATGCATTAATAAAATCCGTAAAATCTTAGATAAAAAAAGTACAACAAATTGTATACTATAGCCCCTGAAGTTTTAAATCAAGTTGCATTAGTCTGCTTGAAAAAACGCTAAAATTGAGTTACGCCTTTTTATACCCTTAACCGAATGTTAGATTAGATAGATATATGTTCAGGTTAAATACATAATTTATTATAAAACAAGAATAATAAAAATTCCTCGAGCTCAAAAATAAAAGTTCTTTTATTAATATATTATAAAGGTAAAATAAAATACAATATTTTTTATTACCCACCGCGTACCTTGCTTGATAGTTTTTTCAACTAGCACAGTGTTATTTAAATACAAAATTATAGCGGAAAAAAACTTGAGTTGCTTAAGTATGTGCCACTAGTGTATTTATTTATATCACATACTCCGTTTGTTATTCAAATTTAACTTGATCGACCCACAAACGGCTGGAATGTAAGCAAAAAACCAAAACTGTCTCTAATTTTACCATAATCCATCCCTTGGTTTTTTTTTTATGTGTATATATGGAGAACAGCAAGAGGCAAAGCTTTCAAAATTGATAAAGGTATATTAATTATCAATACTCAACATCTGAGAAAATGTGAGCATGATTGGGGAAGTGGGCGTGCATTAAATTGCAGGCATTTATATCTAAAGAACGGTATTTATATAACTTTCTGTTTTTATCTCACCATATACATATAAGATTCGGCATGGTTGAATATATCACTCTTTCTTGTTTATATTAAGCTATGTAGCTATTATGTAGATCAAATGATGTTGAACAGTTTTATACCCTTTATCACAAGTAGAAAGGGTGTATACATATACGTTCTTTTTTAATAAGTTTGTCGTTCCGTTTGGATTTCTACAATATTGATTTAGTATGCTATGAATCCTAATGTATGTTGTGTATACATGTGCATGTTGAAATGGGTTTTACAAATACCCCAGGTATATATAATCAGTATTGTGGTTATTTTGTTGAACTATTTATGGTTTTTAATAATTTAAAAAAGCAAATTTCGATCTACCAATTGTTAAAATACAATTTGCTTTAAGGATTGATGTTTGACTATTGACGTCAGCAGTCATCGATGGCTGCGAGTGTTAAACGGCAAGACCTCTGGAGAGATTGAGTGGTTGCAATCGAAACATGTAAGGGTAACCTGTCCGTAAAAACGCCTGGGTTCGAGCCCAGCTTCAGTCAAGAATGAAAAATTATCAATAAATTTTAATTAATTTCGTGTTGTAAAATTCCTTTCTTCATAAAAATAATTTAATGAAAATTAAATTTGATGAACTTTAGCCTAATTAAAAATATTAAAAAATCAGGTATATATACATAGCTATACTTTTAAAAGGATTTTTATAATCAATGAACTTTATTGTTTCACTTTATCCTAAAGGTAAACGACATATTTTATTTACATCAACATCATTAGGTCTTATTAGCTTATAAAAGAAAAATAAACTGAAAACATATTTTTACATTTGACTTGTTAACTTTTCAAGTCAAATGTAATTGTGCAAGTCTGTCAAAATTGTTTTTTTACAGAAGGTTTATAATATTTGGCCACAAAGTAGTTCTCGGTTTAAAAATAGCGTGCTGCCACCACAAAAATGTTTTTCTTTATTTTCGAAAATATTTACTTCACCCGGCTAATGATTTCGTCGATAATGGACAGCCACTGTCGGTTTCTTCACGGCACAGATTTCTGATAACATATTATTTCTTAAAACAATAGCATATGTCCATCTGGGTTTGGCGAAAGAAAAAAGAGCATTTGACTTTTACAGATGCAAATTATGTAAAGCTAAAAGTTTTCTTAAAAAAAATATACTTTTTATTTAAAAAAAATGCTGCCAACGCTCACACCCATATTTAGTCTCAGAATTTATTCTGTTGATTAATTAAATACATAAACAATATAATTAAAAAGTTTACCAAAGTCGAAAGTTTTAGTATAAAAGATAAATTAAAGATAAAGCAAATTCTTATAAAATACCAAAGTCGATATTTTAAAGGAGTTTTAAATGTTTTAAGATATATTTAAAGTGCATATCATAAGCTAAAATGCAAAAAGGCGTAACAAACAAAAATATAATTTTACAGGAAAAGCAAAAAACTTTGTAAAATGAAAACTAGCAACTTCTCAGAAAAAAATACTTTGATAAGTCGTCCATTGAATTCTTTCTAAGAAAACCATTTTATTATATTTTGTAGGAAAAAATGTGTAATGACGTTGTTTTGCATTTATCAAATAAACTTATTGTTGTTACGTTCATTTGTGTTTTGTTAACAAAAGCATAATTTTTGATCACAGAAGTTTAAAATTTTGTCAAGACAAGTAGTTTAATGGCATTCATAATAATCAATTAAAAACTCCATTTTGAATTTTTTGTTAGTTACACCTTTTTGCATTTTAGCTAACGATGTATTTTGAAAATATTTTGGTTTTGTTCGCTTAACTTATACAGTACTTTAATAAATAAGATGAAAAAATATTTTATATGAAAAACACCCATAAAAATGAGTGCTTTTCATATAAATTTTATCACACGTTCAACCACTTATGTTTTGAAAACAGCACATAAGTGTACAACTCTGCTTTACCTAATACGATGTTGTACTACAAAGCGTGAGTGTCTTTCTCGTATGTATTGTAAATTAATTAATTCGCTGAGAGAAAGATACAGGTAGATCTTCGTCAACTGCGGTTAGCGGGAAATCTAGCGGTTTTAATATCTAAGGCCGGGGTTTTGAGACGTGGATTAAGTTTAAACTAATTTTAACGTAGTCTGAAATGATTTTTTTTTTTAATTTTTTATTACAGACGGACATTTTATGCAAAACAAAGTTGTTCCGTCAAAATTTTTTTTACAAACTTGGTAATGGCGGCACAAATCTGTTTTCAGATTAACTAAACCTAGTTTAACTGAGATCTCATAAACCCAGCCTAAGAATATAAAACATTTGTTAAATTATTTAAAGTTTTAAATTTTACAAAATAAGAGATTTCAAATATTTTTTGTTCAATTGAAGTTATAGAGAAAAAAAAGATTTTTTTGTTTAAATTGCATTCGTTTCCGCTATAAAAATATTTTACAACGTTTCTTGAACAGATTTTATAACTTTTCTTGTAAGGTTTTTATTCTTTAATGGATAATTTGTTATTTATTTTATTTATTTTATTTATCCCAGTTAAAGTAGGTTTAGTTAATCTGAAAACTGATTTGTGTCGCCATTACCAAGTTTGTACACAAAATTTTGACGGAACAGCTTAGTTTTGCTTAAAATGTAAGCCTTTAATAAAATAGAATAGAGATTAAATTTCGCCTCGAAAATACAAGCTTCAGATAACGTTCAACTTAGTTTAAACTTAATCCACATCTCAAAAACCCGGCCTTATTCTATCAATAGATTTTCACGATTTTGTTTTTTTTTTGTAGCTTAATTTAATTGAACATTGATTTTGCTGATTATCAACTTTCACCAATCAACCAATATTCTATAGTCCAAGCTAAAGTAAATAAGGATGCTTGCTATCTAGAGTAAATAAATGTTTTTATTGAAACACTTAGAGCCAGTTTTTGACATAAAGATCAGCGATTAAATTAGAACTAATCTTTGAAATTCGTTTTTGGGTAGTCGATTATTTCATTTTGTTTCCATGTTTAAACGCCCAAAGTTGGCAGTTTAAACTTGCGACAGAACTTTCAAAAGTACGAACAGCTTATAAAAGGAAATATTTTTTATTTTTTTTTTATTTAAAGTTTTATTAAATATTCCACCCTCAAGCTTAAATAATTAAAAGTAATTATAAAACAAAGGTCAAATAAGAATAAATATCTATTTATAAATATATAATACTATATAACACAATAGAAAATTCTCGCCTTTTCTTCTTCTTTTTCACGTTAAGAACAGTAATTTGATGACAATTTTTGGTATTTGTTTTAAACTGCCATACTTATACATACAATTATTGTCAATTCATATGGCAATGCTAAAAGCTTTAATCTTTCACTCAAAAACGCCACAGCGGATTAAGGCTAGATTAATTTTATTATAAGATTAACAAATCTTACTATTGATCCTGGTTTAAACTCCAAGTAAAAAACCCGCTCTTAAGCAATCGAAAATGAAGCGTATTTTTTTTAATATTCCGTGATAAAATTTTCACACGGTTATCAGACATAACATCAACTACGTGTTAATTGAACAACAGAAAAGCGTAATTTAACGCCTTTGTCTGGGGTTATTAAATTTTTTGGATAGTATAAACAAGCCTGCAACGATTGGGTGCCCTGGTAGACTAGTTGGTAGTGAGCTAGTCTATCAGAGCGGGGGTTAAGGGTTCGATTCTCGCCAGAGATTGGTCGAGGCAGAGCTTCGAGGGATAAGAATAAGGAAAAAAAAAGATTCCGAGATATGGCTAAATACTTTTAAATGTGGCTTTTAGTAAAAAGTAAATCCTATAGCAAAGAAAATCTAATCAAAGCCTTAGGAGCGAAAAAAAAAAATCATTTGTTACATAGCGTCTTCACCTGACAATTTTTTGTCATACCAAACGTCAAACTTCATAGTAAAAAAAAAACGCTGACAAAAATTTTCGAGTTTTTTTTATATAGACTTTGACGTTTGGTATGACAAAAAATTGTCAGGTGAAGACGCTATGTTAAGATTGTAAATAGTTAATGTTTGAAGGCATGGCCAGCGAAAACATTTAAACATTCCTCAGTAGATGTTTCCTTATTTCAAAAACAAAAAAGTGTAAAGTTTACACCAGGGGGGTCTACTCTCTATTGCGATGCGAAAACAATTTCGATGCGAAAGCTAAATGCCAACTTGGTACTCTCTATCACTTTCGCAAAATTTTCTGAAAATGAAGCGATAGTGGCAATAAAAATTAAAGATGGCGCGGATTTACAGTAATGAAATGCCAAAGTGTGTAAAAATATTTGAAATTGGAAAATTTAAACAAAATAAAGTGATGATTTACGAAAAGAAAAACAATTAAAAGATGCGAAAGGCATATGCGCAAACGTATTAAAGAGTACCAATCGCTAGATTTGCTACAATTTTCTTTCGCATCGCAATAGAGAGTAGCCCCCCAGTAGTGCGATTCTCTATTAAATTTTAACATTATTTAAATTGTTAAAAATATTTAACAGCAAAGTTAACGTAAATTTTATCCAGTAACTTTTTTAACAATAACGTTTACTGCTATGTTCTATCTTAACGTTAGGTATTTAAGTTATCTTAACGGCAAAATATTTTTCATTGTTTATTTTTAAATTCGTAATTATTTTTCAAAAAAAAAAAAAAAAAAGCAAACAAACAAAAATTTTGGCAAATAAAAACCACATTAACATTTTTAAAATTCACGTTATTTACATATTTTTTGTCAAAGTAATATTAAAAAATTTGTTTTTAGGGAATTTATAAATATCATTAAAAATATTACATTTTTGATTTATGGAAATCACTAATAGTGTTTTCTTTTCTACACAAAAAATAGATAGATTTTCCAATCATGCCGCTGTCAACAAATTTTTGCGAATTTTCCCTAATTTAGCAATTTTTACCGAATTTTTGCCATTCCGTATAGTTTTAATTTTATGGTTTGTTCGAAGTATTAAACAATTTCGCGAATTTCGCAATTTAGCCATGTTCGCGATATAAACGACTTTTTCCTGTGGTTCTTAAGAGCTTTAACGATTTTTAATAAATTGCCGCTGTTTGCAAATTTTTGCGAATTTCCGCTAAATTAACAATTTTTACCGAATTTTTGCAATTCCTTTTAATTTTAGCGACTTTTAGTCAATTTTATAGCTTGTTTGATATATATGTATATTAAAAATTTTTGCTATTTTTTTTTTGGAAATTTTCAGAATTTTTGCAATTTTCGCTAGACTAGCAAACCCTAAATGGGGTTTTGTTAGTTTCGAAAGTACTTTAAGTCGTTAGTAAATATACTATTTAATTAACAAAGATGTTAATTGATTGAAATTTTTAGCTATGTTGTTAAAATTGAGTTACTGAATTGCTGTATTGTTAAGGCACATTTCATAGGTTTTTTAATAACAAAAACAAATAGCTGATTCGTTACCGAACAGAAAGTAAAGACTAAATCTGCCTTTAGTCTTTACTTTCTGTTCGGTTACGAATCAGCTGATTTGTTTTTGTTATTAAAAAACTTGTGAAATTGATTAGTTTTTCTGTTCTGTTGCGGTCCAATTTGATAAAATCAGAAACTTGTTAAGTAATTGTAAGTAAGCAAAATAAATAATAAAAAATACTAATGTATGTATATTGAAATAAACTGCTTCTTTATTTTAAGAATTCATAACATTAAATTTCTTAAAATTTATGTGCATTAAAGTTATTGAAATAAAAAATGGACGGTGCAAAACTAATAACTTTGTCAAAATAGCTGATAAGTTACTACAGAAAAAGTAACTATTAAAATTTCGTAATAGAACAGAACGGAAACAGAAAGTAAAGACTAATTCCGCCTTTACCGTAAGCAATAAACTGTGCCGGTAAAATTAACGTTAACGTTAATCGTTAAAAATTAGAGAATTCCACTACAGGTGACCTTATCTTGCTAGGTAAACAACAGCTGATAACTAACCTTGTGTCAAAATGGTATACCGTTCTGGTGGTTCTGGGGAATCTTAACGAAATTCTTTAATTTTCGCTTAAAATAATGAAATTTAAAATTTTTTTAAGCTATTACCAAGGCGAATTTATTACAGGTGGTCTTAAAAGCCCTGCTGTTATTAGCTAAAATCATTGTTGGATGTCAAAATTTTGTTTATTCGCTTTTGTTATCTCTGTTTCTGTTTTGTTTTATTTCTGTTTTTGACATTGTACAATGATTTTACAAAAACAAATTGCTTGTGATTTTTGTACGAGTTGTACTTGTTGTAGTACCGAGATTACCTGGGATGAATTCGCCTTGGCTATTACATTTCAAATAACACACTTTAAAATAAAAAACAAAATGAAATATTTGTTTGAATTTTTGACACAACGTTAAAATATTTTAACAGTGTTGTAAACGTTTTAAAAATAATACCACCTTGTAAGAATTTGCCTTGAGTGTTATATTTAAAATCGATTAAATTTCTTTTTTTCTATGGATTTTTTTTATTTATCTTGGGGTACGGTCTTTAATTTTTATCATCATTGGCAAATCTAGATTAATGTAAAATCTCATGTCTGGAAAGATCCTAAACAATTAATATCCCTTAATTTCATCAGATTTAACACGTTTTGTTTATGTTATTATACAGTACTAGCTGACCCGAAAGAAGTTGTCCTGTCCAAATTAGGAAAAATGTTTGCGTTCGATTTTTAAAATCCATTAAAAAGATACGAACATTTGAAAGAAAAATTAGTCAAATCGATGGAGCCGTTTTCTGATTTTAGGTAAATCGAAAAAAGTGGGCGTTAAAGTGGGCGGGGCAATATTTTCTTTCCGTAAAAGCCTAAGTTTGACCATGGCGATGATTTTATAGAAAAAATCGTCCAAATAAGTCAAGTCATTCTCAAGTTATGCGCTTAATAGAAAAAGTGGGCGTAAAAATAGGCGTGGTACATTTTTCTTTCGATGAAAATGTAAAATGGATTAATCCGAACATTTAAAAGAAAAATTAGTCAAATCGATGGAGCCGTTTTTTGATATTAGGTAAATCGAAAAAAGTGGGCGGGGCAAAAATTTCTTTCCGTAAAAACCTAAGTTGGACCGTGGCGATGATTTTTAAGAAAAAATCGTCCAAATCGGTCAAGCCGTTCTCAGGTTATGCCCTTAATAGAAAAAGTGGGCGTAAAAGTAAGCGTGGTACATTTTTCCTTCGATGAAAACGTAAAATGGATTAATACGAACATTTAAAAGAAAAATTAGTCAAATCGATGGATCCGTTTTTTTATTTTAGGTAAATCGAAAAGAGTGGGCGGGGCAAAATTTTCTTTTCGTATAAATCTACGTTGGACCATCGCGATCATTTTAAAGAAAAAATCGTCCAAATTATTTAGAAGTCATTGGTGGTGCAATACGAAAATTGGATTTTGTCACGCCCCTCCGCCCGCAGACCGAAAATCAAAAAATCAGACTTCACAGTGTCACCCGCCTGAATATTCTGAAGATTCCCAGAAAATTTCATCAAAATCGACTCAGCCGTTTTGGAGTCCAACACATACTATTTTATATATGTATGTATATAGATGTGTGCGTGTATAAAATATTTGACAGTTCCTCTTACAGAACAATAATAAGAAGCCATACAAAAGCAAAGAAAACATAATCATCTCGACTGTTTGGTTATATGTATTTTCTTACGATGTTATGGAAAATTGTAAAATAAACGATAGAATTGTTTAATTACTAACCATGGCGAATTCAACTACAGGTGGTGTCGGAAATACAATAATCCAAAAACAACAGAAACAACATAGGGTTTTTTGCATTGCATTGTTTGTGCTTATAGCTCGAAATGTCAACCATTCTTAGCAAAACACTAACAAATCAAAACAAATAAGCTCAAACTGTCAAAATCAGATGCCGTTTCGACACCAACTGTAGTTAATTCGCCTTGTTACTAACGTTTTTACGCCGAATTCTATCTGTTTTCCTTTACCCATAGTCTCCGTTAAAGTTTTTTAAATTACCGTTATGTATACAATGAAGTCATTATTTTTTTAGTTTTTTTATAATCAATTAAGGGAAATAAAACTGCATATTATAAATTTTTAAAAAAAAAATAATTTTAACTGGTCCCTGACTGTATATACAAATTCTTGAAATTTCAATGAAAATTTATAAAACATAATTGGAGAATAGAGAATTTTAAAAGTTTCTAAAAATTTTTGCAACACAATTAAAACATTTTGTAAAAAAATATCCTTTGAACAAATGTTTTTGAATTTATGTATACCATATCACCAAAAAAATGTTAAGGCATAGAACAAAAAAAAAAAAAAAAATCAAATTTCCTCGTCTACTCTATATTTTTTATCCCATGTTGCTCATGTCTTTAAATTTTATATTCAATAACATTTTCGTTTAGGTATTATACTCGTATATTTATTTTAAATAAGTTCATTTTTTAATGTTGCTTTATTTAGTTTTACTCATTTTTACATTATTAATTAAATATCAACTTTTGTTATTATTATATTGTATAAACCAAAAAACAAAAAATACAAAAACCTAAAGTTTTTATACCAAAAAACTCAACCTAAAAAGTTTCAAAAAAACTACCGATCACCGATAAAATAATTGTTACAACATCACAACTCTCTGTAGAAAGAGTTGGAATATGATTGAAAAAAAGAATCACAAATTAAATTAGTAGCCGCTATGTAACAAACAGGCTTTATACGCGTATATATGTATAAGTTGCCTGACCACTACGTCCCTATAAAATCGCTATAATAACCATGACATACAATGATTAGTAGGAGAGTCTTTGAATTGAAAAAGCAGTTCTTAAACGTGAGTATGATTAATTTTAATAACTAACTACATTTATTAAAATTTTTTTCAGGTGTTTTTGTTTTTATATTAAACAAATAAAAACAAAATTGTGTAAGCATATTAAATTTTAATAAAATTAGTATTTCTTTCAAAAACAAAAAGGTAAAGGAGTAAAACTAAATTATTATATTTTTTTTTTTTTGATATTTAGTACTTTACTAATAGTATTTTATACAAAAACACTTTAAAGGCTTAGCTTAGTAAATTAATTTAACAATTTATTTATTTCTTTATTAGCTAGAGTCATTAACATTTTCAATATTCTTGCACTAATATTTCTTTTATAGGACAAATATAAAATTGATAGAACAACGGACAAATCTAGAGATCACAGAGAAAAAAGAGAAATCAGAGAGTCAAGAAATAATAGGGATGACGGTAGAGATAACGATATCATCCATGGTAGAGATTACGATAACAATCATAAATATGACTATAAAAAGGTAATTTCTTTTATTGGCAAATACAACAGAACTTTTAATGCTGATGCATTTCTTTTGTCAACATTTGAAAATTCTTTCGTTTCAGCATGATGATCATAAACGTTATAGGGATCCGAAGAAGGACTACAAACGCGATGGCGACTATTATAGAGATGATAAAAAATACAATCGTAATGAAGAAAGGAAATCAGTATATAACACAAATTATAAAGATCGTTTCGGTAATGTAAAATCTCGATATGATAGAAAGCAATATGATGACCGCTTTAACGATGAACGCAGAAGAGGAAATGAAGAGCGACGTAAAGGTGGTAGTAGCAGAGGATCTAATTTCGATGAAAGAAGAAAGGAATCATCTGATAGGCGTAGCAATAATAATGATGATGATCGAAAAAGTGATCGTCGTAATAATGACGAGCGCAGAACACAGCGTTCCTATAATGAAGATCGTTCAAACGCATATCGGCCTAGACGTTCAAGTTCTCCAGCTCCCTCCTCCAGTAGCGATAATAAGTACAATGAACGCAAAGAAGATGGTAACACCAGACGTGAGCGTAAACGTCACTCAAGATCACGATCGCGTTCTGTAGATAATTCAAATGAATCTAATTTAGTTTTAAATAATAATGCACCTCAGAAAACGGGACCCAGTGAACAACTTGGAGAAATTAAACGAACTGAGACTGGAACTCAAGTTACGGAAAAGAAAACTTTACCTTCTGCTCGAAATTTTGAAGCGCTTCTAAGCCTGCCTCTAAGTGAAAACGCACCCAAACATCCTAATGTCGTTACAGTGCCTGTGAACAGTGCTGCACCTGGCTCAAATACAACAACTGCAACAGTACAACTTCCCAGTTATTATAATCCAAATGTTATTAATCCCAACAAGTACGTTGAACAAATGCAGAAACGCAAACTTATATGGGGAGCTAAAAAAACAGAAGACTCGTCTTCGAAATGGGGTCACGCTCAATTCTCTCAAGATCAGGATGGAAAAGTTGCATCTAAATTTATGCGTCTAATGGGTATTAAAAGTGCAACTAGTACTGTTGGTGAGTCTTCTACATCGCCAAATGATAATGATAAGAAATCACCATCCATCACCCCTCCAAATAATAGAGACGTAAAATCCCGTGAAGCCATGTTTTCTACAATGGAACAACAATATGAAGTAGCACGTCAGGTTACCCATACTATGAGAGGGGTAGGATTAGGTTTTGGTTCACAATCTAGACCTTATTAAGAGATTAATGTAATTTCTAAAATCTAAAGTGATTAAAAAAATCAGTTTGAAGTTTTTTTTATAACAAAACTTAAAATTTGTTAAAATGTGCATAGGTTTTACATTAATTTTATTATAGAAATTTAGACAACATTTAAGTTATTTTGAATTTGAAAATAAATGAGAAAACAAATTTATTAATTTTAAAACTAATTTTTTACCTAAACTCAGGTATTTCGAAAACGTTTACAACACTGTAAAATATTTTAACGTTGTGTCAAAAATTCAAACAAATATTTCATTTTGTTTTTGATTTTAAATTGTGTTATTTAAAATGTAATAACTTAAAAAAATTTTTAATATCATTATTTTATGCGAAAATTAAAGAATTTAGTTAAGATTCCCCAGAACCACTAGAACGGTTGTGGAAAAGTTTTACTTTTTAAATACTTAAAAAAATTTGGGAATTTTATTTTTTTTTTTGGCAATAACTATAACAGAAAATAAAAAAATTTTGATAAAAAAAAAATTGGAAGAAAAAAATTTCGAGTAATTGGTAATTGGAGGTCATAAGTGGAGGGTATAGAAAAGCTATATCATAAAAACTAGAGCTGATAGAGACAAACTGATTACAGTTTTGAATTCAGCGCTCACAAATTAACTAGAATCAGTTGATAAATTCAAAGAAGCAAAAATCTTTTTTAATTTTTTCGGGCTGTGTTATGTATTAAATCACTTGCTGGAAGAAATAAAAAATTTGTTAGACGTACATACAGGGCTGGGCAGTATTTGAAATAAAAAAATACGTATTTGTATTTTAAATACATGACGTGCAAGTATTTTGTATTATATTTTGTTTTAAAACAATTTTTGTAGAAAATTATGGGCGGTATGAATTATGACAAACAAAATAAAACATTTGTTGTACAAGCAAAGTAGTAAGTACCAAAGTTGTAGAACAGGGCAGTATGAACACCTTAAGCAAAAGTAAGGGTAAAACATTGCAAATTTATGGCAAAGCAATTTCTAGTGTTCTCCAGCAATATAATTAGCAATTATTACTCCATTGTTCTGTCATTGTTCTGCCGACGTTATTGCTTGTACTTAGAAATAAAAATTGCTACATGGAGACCCAGGGTCATGTTAGAGGTTTTCTCATGTTATAACACGGTTGTTAATGCAAATGTTGTAGACGGGGAGTTATAGATCTTCATATTATATATATGTAGTTAAAAAAAAAAATGATTCATGCAGTGATGCCAATTTTTAAATACATATTGTTTGAAAAACGGCTAAAATTTAGAGTTTTTAATGAAAACTGACTTTAAAAAATATCCAATTCGATAGTCGTATTTCAATATCGATACGTCGATATATCGGTATTTTAAATATCGGCGATATATATCGATTTTTTTTTTAAATATCGATATTTTGATATATCGACATTTGCTGGAAGAAATAAAGAAACTTGTTTGAGTTACGTACATACAGGGCTGGGCAGTATTTGAAATACAAAATATATTTGTATTTTAAAAACATGACGTGCAAGTACATATTTTGTATTTTGAATACATGTCCAGCAAGTATTTTAAATAAAAAAAGAAGAAAAAACTCCCACAATTCGCAAATTTTCGTATTTTTTTACACTCACCACAAACTCACTTCCGTGTTATGTCACGTACGATATGCACTTATTTTGCTCGATATTTTGGACAACAAGGTTCCGAATTAAATAAGTTTTTTTTTTCAGTTAATACTATTTTTGCAAAATTTCTATCTCTCTGAAATGTCACGTACGATGACATGGAAATGCCCATATGCTATCAATTGCACTGAAAGCAGTTTTGTCTTTATCGTTATCTACAATTTCCACTTGCTTATCAAATGTGAAGATCTATTCTGTTCCGGCTAACGTTTGGTGTGGAACACAAGAAATCTACAAAATGGAGTTACGTGGCAGAGTGCAAAACGCAAACGAAACCGAGATAGAACGCTTGGTGCAGCTAACTTATCCTGGTGAGAATCAGCCATTGTTGGACAGCTTCAAAACAGAAGCATTAGTTAACGGTATAAGAGATGCTGATGTTAAGCATGCGGTGTGTGCATCATTGATGTCAACGTTTGCAGAAACAGTATCGTTTGTCCTGGCTCAGGAGACTGCAAGTACAGTTGCAAAGCAGAGGTCGTATAAGGTACAAAGCAGAGTACGGAGAGTGCTGAAATTAAACTCGGTCGCGAGCGAGTTTTATTTTCCACATTTAAAAGAATTTTTCTTTTCTGCTCGCGAGTAATATTTTTGAGAGTTGAAAAATATATGTAACTCGCGAAAAGAATTCAAATTTTAAGAGTCCAAAATAAAACTCAATTCGTAAGTCGAGCTGAAAAGAATTGCTCGCGAGTTTTATTTTTGGTTGTAAATTTTTTCTAAACTAAATTTTTTTTCTGGTTAATTTGTTTGTATGCGTGGAAAAATATGCCTGCATACTATGCATTAATAAATGTATCATCGAAGACACACAACAACAATAGCATATCGATAAAAAAGAAGGAAAATGCTTTTTATTGATACAATACGAAGAAAAAAATTCGAAGAAAAAGACAGAAAAAACACAATATTTTCTGTCTCGTGACGCCTCTGTATACTCTGTGCTTAAAGGAAACATTATTCCTAATCATTTGTAGGTGTTTTGATGAAAATCGAGAAATCGTTCTCAAGTTGTAACAGAGGGTCTTCACCTGACAATTTTTTGTCATACCAAACGTCAAAGTCCATATAAAAAAACTTTAAAATATTTGTCAGCGTTTTTTTTTTATATGAAGTTTGACGTTTGGTATGACAAAAAATTGTCAGGTGAAGACCAAGGCGAATTCAACAAGGTAAACTCAACTCGTCAGCCGTTCATCAGATGTATCCACGGCGAATTAAAAAAAAAATAGGGAAACGTCAAAATATAATTTTGTTTATGTTTTGCGCCAAAATAACCGAAAAAATGTCTTAGAAAAACTGCGAATAATTAAAGTGAATTTAATAATCTCTTTTATTACCCAAATAAAATTTTTATTTTGTTTTTCAATCAATTTTTGCCTTGTTAGCATTTTTGACAGCCGCCTATTAAGTAGCAAAAAAATACATGGGGCTTTTTGTAGTTGTAGAGTTGCACTTACCTTGTTAAATTCGCCTTGGTGAAGACCCTCTGTTACAACTTGAGAACGATTTCTCGATTTTCATCAAAACACCTACAAATGATTAGGAATAATGTTTCCTTTAAGCACAGAGTATACAGAGGCGTCACGAGACAGAAAATATTGTGTTTTTTCTGTCTTTTTCTTCGAAAGCTGCTCTTTTTCCGTTTTTTGTTTTGATTATGCAATTTGTGTAGATAGTAGCGGCCTATTTTTACGCATTGTCACTTCACTAACAAAAAACGTTATCTTTCTCTTTCTTCGAAAGCTGCCCTCGCAAATGATTTAGGCATTTTTCACACGTCACTTTTTGCATCTCTGTATACTTTGTGCTTTAAGTCATACAAATAACATTTTTTATGTTTTTCAATAGGTACTTTTTGGGTAAAGTTCGGTAAAATGAGAGTAAACAAGAATTTTTCTCACTAAGGGTATTCATTTCAAATTTTTTTTGGTTGGAAAAATGGAAAAAAGGAAAATTACACCTTATTAACGTGAACGGTATTTTTTTTACTTGGTGGCCACACGATCAAGTTTTGCCTTTCAATTTGCAATACAATAAGTTTTTTACTAACACACTCACACTTTTTAAATTGATCACGAGATGGCTTTCAGTTTCACCTTTCCATTTGTTTGGCAATTTACTTTCAATTTAACAGCTGAGTACAAGTTTGTCTCTGTTGTTGTTGACATCTTGGAAGTAAATTGCTTACAAATTGAGTGCAGCCTACGTCACAGCTTTCAATTTATGTAAATTTTTGACAAGCAGTATATGTAAGTGCCGGTTCACACAGGGGAAAAGAAATGGCATTCTCTTTTTCCCTTCTCTCCTAAAAGGTCAAGACTTGACGAGTAAAACTTGACGTGTGTGAACCGGCACTAAAAGACTATCAAGAACAACTTGAACGTGTGGCCTATAAAATCATGTCGCTTACGTTATGTTAGCGGTTAGGGCTCGATATGTATATTGTATTATTTGGATGGTATATTAGAAGAAAATGTATTAGAACTCCAATTTCAAAGATACGTCTAGTTTTTAAAATTTATATCCATCACATACCTGAATACCACTTAATTCACTTTTAATGCGAATTTTCTGTACCTATAACTCGTTAAATTAACTTATAAAACTTAAAAAGTTTTACAAATAACATATTATTTTTTACAATGTACTTTAGACAATTCAACCGCTTTATTTTATTTTATTTTTGGCAGCAGCTGTTGTTGACAGTTTATTTACTGAAAGGAAAAACAACAATAAAATCAAAATAATAAATACAAGACAAAAATTCTATTTTGCCAACTTGTCATCATCCCCAAAAAATAATAAGAAATTTTTTTGACTTTTTCTTATACAAAATTTTGACAAATAAATACATAAATAAAAAAACTTAAACAGTAACCACAAATAAATGTGCAAAAGAGGTTATTAAAGTGCTAAATGGTGCAAAATGTCTTGGTTGAATAACAGTCTGAATACGATTAAGGGCCAATTGACGACATTGGCCCAAGAGATTCTGGAAGAAACCGCTGGTCCAGGTGATACTGAATACAGAAGTGAAACACCAACAGTTGATAATAGAACGTCCATAAATCTATTGACTGACACGCAAAAAGATAAAGAAGATTTGGATAAATTATGTTCCGAAAAAGACATTGAGGTAAGTTGGGATGAAGTGATGTGTGTAATAAATGCAGTAACAAACGCATACATTCAACTACATCTAGTATAGATAGAAAATTCGATTTTTTTTTAAATTTGCTTGGGTAAAATGTTATATTTTGTTTCATTTAAAACAGAAAAATAATTTAATTACTGTAAAATCGAATTTAAATAGCTCATTTTCCATTGATAACTTCTAATCGATTCGTGCAAAATTTCGTTTGGTACACTGACAAATCTTTTTTTTTCGAAAAGTTTGCATGTACATTGTAAGCAGGTACTTGCCTCCACTTTCTATTTATCAATACAACGAAGGTCAATCGTTCTTAAAAATTGTTTATAAGCGAAAATGCAATACACCATTCATAAATAAAATTTTTACTCCTTGCGGTTAGTGTTGTTTTTTTTTTTTTATAAAATGTACAACACTGTGGTGAAGCGGCAAGCGCTATTTGTAGAAGTTATTGCCTAGCGTTCCAAGATTTTCATTTAATTTTAAAATATAAATGTAGGAAAAAGGGAACAAGTTCTTAATTTGCATACATAAAAGTTGCGAATAATAAAAAGAAAACAATTTTATACATTGCAAATAGCAATATTTAAATAAAGATCCATATAGAAAGATATAAAAAAGAAATATTATTATATGTAGAACTCTACAGATATTAAGAAATAATAGCTATGTACATTAGGGGTATAACCAATTTTTTGGCAAAATCATAATCTTTTGTAATTTTTCTCAAAAAAGTTCACGCACCAATTGGTTTTTCTAAACCAATGCAATATTGAATATTCATAATTTTATACGGTGTTTTTTATTCTTTTTTAATTTTTTTTTTGTTAAAAAAGGTAAAAGATACGTTTTAGTTTGCGGAAAAATCTCTTACCATCTCTAAATATTAATGAAATTTCATACCGTAAATAAAAAAGTGTATTCAGAAATATTCCCAGCTAGCTTTTTTTGAAATTTTTAATCGTATTCGAATATTTTTTGACTCTTCAGCGCGATTTAAATACCAGAATATGCTCATGAATGCTACTTTTATCGGGAGAAAATGGTACCCTTCCCGCGACTCTTCTCGAAGAGTCATATAAGATTCGTTTTTTTTTTTTAGTTTAGAGACATTTTCGATTCTTTTCTAATAGTTTTTGTTATTGAATACACTCATGCCAATCAGCGAATTCAATCTTAAACACACCAAATAAAATCAGAAATAAAAATTAGGAACAAAATATTTAAAGTAAAGATTTATAATAAAAGAAGGAAAATCGAAAAGAACATCAACAATTAAATTAATTTTTTGAATGAATGGGCTCTACATGGGATTTGAACAAATGTTCATTAAATCTGAGTTCATTTACCAAGAATTGTTACAAATTTGTAACAATTGTTACAAGTCCATGTTAAAAGAGGTGTTCGAAAATAAACACTAAATATCGCTCTGTAGTGTTCGTTTGGGTAGTTTTGTGGAAAACACAAACGCTAATAGCGTTCGTGTAGAAAATCATTAAAAAAATAACGTTTCCCTGTTAGTCATCTTTCGAACCCAATTATAATACTGTTGCCAAACTTAACAAAAGATTTTTTTTATTGAATCTTTCTTGTCGAAAATTACAATATGTATTCAAAGCTTACCAATGTAACCGCTAATTAATTGCTTTCAAGTGTCAAAAAAGACTGCTAGGCTCAAAGTGTCGGATCTTTTCAGCCTCCGGTGACCTTCGAACTTTATTAGATCCCGAGCGAGGTAGTTGGGATGGACCATTAGTTTATCTATGTATTTGACTGAATACTTTTTAATTTCGTCCTGGATGGTAGCGATGTTAAGATCTCTGTGGATATTGTCATTACGTATATACCATGGGGCGCAGACAATTTGCCGTAATATCCTAGACTGTCTTCTTTGTAGACTCTGGATGTTTGATGCGCATGCAGTACCCCATAATTGGATGCCATATGTCCATATTGGTTTTATGATAGACTTGTATACGATAACTTTGTTGTCTAAGGATAAGTTTAAGTTTCGACCGATTAGCCAATGTAGTTGAGCTGATTTAAGTTTCATAGCCGTTATTTTCGCTTCAATATGACGAGACCAGGTCAGGCGTCTATCTATATGAATTCCCAAGTATTTTACATGGCTTTCTTCCGGCAGTGATGTTATTTATTTTTACAGCAGGGTACGTTTGTCTTCTGAGCGTGAAAGTTAAGTGAGCACATTTACCCGGGTTAACCTTTATTTTCCATTTTTCTAGCCAGGCTTCTAGTTCATTGATGTGGAACTGTAAAAATGCTGCGATGCAACTTTTGGGTCCTCATTAATACTAATAAATGCTGTGTTGTCTGCAAACGTAGAAGTATGTGTGCTCGGGCTTGTTGGCATATCAGCTGTATATATTATATACAGTAACGGCCCTAATATGCTGCCTTGAGGGACACCAGCAGATATTTTCTTGGTGGGGGAGTATTGGTTTTTTGATCTAACCATGAATGTTCTGCTAGTTAAATAGCTCTCAAGGAGTTTGTGAGTGTTTTGTGGAAGCATTCGTGTTATTTTAATGATCAGCCCATCATGCCAAACTTTGTCGAATGCTTGGGAAATGTCTATAAACAGTGCTGAGCAATATTCCTTTCTCTCAAACGCTGATCTAATTTGGGTAACAATTCTATGCACTTGTTCGATTGTACCATGCCTTGCTCGGATTCCGAACTGATGATCCGGAATGATTGCGTGTTCATTAAGATAGGGAGTTATACTTAACAGGAATATTTTTTCGAATAGCTTTGATAATATTGATAGTAGGCTGATTGGTCTGTACGACGTAATTTGACTAGCGTCTTTTCCTGGCTTAGGAATCATAACAATTGTAGAGGTCTTCCAAGAGGATGGGAAGTAGCCAACTCGTAATATCGCATTAAAGATGAGCAGCAAGATTCTTGAAGCAGACGTAGGTAAGTATCTTATCATTGAGCCTGTGATGCGGTCACGACCGGGAGATTTTTTAATGTTGAAATTTGCTATTGCTGATTTTAATTGGGTTAATTTAAATTTTATTTGATCGTTAACTGTATTAGGAATTATTGGACGACAGGATCAAATATTAGCATCATGTGGCGTGAAAACTTTCTCCAAGTGGCTTGCAAAGGCATTAATTTTTTCATTTGTGTTTTTGGCCCAGGTACGGTTTTCCAGTCTTAGTGGAGATTCGTGGGTTATAGGGTATTGCATATGCCTTACAGCCTACCATAAGCTGTAATTGGAGTTGTTTGTGGCATCTAGGCTGTTTAGATAGCCTTCTACTTCAGAGTCGTGTTTCTGTCTCAGTTTGTTACGTAGAGTTGCCTGGCATAACCGCAGTTGGGCCTTGATGGTTGGGGAACGATTATTTTGCCATTGTCTTCTCAACTTCCTTTTTTCCCTGACAAGTGTCTCTATATCCACAGATGTGAATTGCGGACCACGCTTTATTGTACGCTTGATTAACAAAAGATGGGAACATTTTATTTCGTTCGGTTTTTTTAAATTCACAAACTTCATTGTTTTCGGTTCGGTTCATTAATGTTCGTCCCTTTTGGCTGGTAAAAAGAAACCAAACATTTTTTACTAAAACAAACAAAATGCACACGAAAAAAACAAAAAGCCAGCAAAATAATTTTACACAATACACACAAAAGTTGTTCGTTGCAAAAATTTTTTGTTTGTTCATTTCTTTATCAATGTAAAAAAATAAACATTATAGAACATTAAAATATAATGTTTGTCTACAGTATCACTACAATTGTTCTGTTTTTAATTTTTATACAATTGTTCTGTTTTTTAACGAAAAACAGAACAATATATAATGTTCGGCTCTTTCTTGGAAATAGTTACGAACGCTATTAAGGGTTGTGTTCGTCTACACTACCACTAAAATAATATATATTGTTTTTGGGTGTGTGAACCGAACGCTAAATAATGTACTGTTTATTTTAACACTGGTTACAAGCAACAATTGTTACAAATTTGTAACAATTTTTAGTAAGTGAACACAGCTTAAATCTCACCTCACAGTAATATGATACATTGCTTTTATTTCGAAAGTCCGCATTATATGGAAGCTATGTATCAAAAAGTTTATTGATTTTATTTCTAGTGATATAAAACTTAATTGCAATTAATTTAAATAAAATATAAAGAATCGTTTCTGTTTTACATCCAGTTCATCGATTTCGAACGTAAACGTTCGCATAGAAAATTATATGTAAAACAAAAACAATATTCGAAAATTTGTTTTTGTTTCTAATGTAGTTTTCTATGCGAACGTTGACGTTCGACATCCTTAAACAGGCAGTTAGGCGTGTTAAAGTAATTTTGTGTGATCATAAACAACTAAATTGGATAAATTTCAATACAATAATTTAATTTCCAAAAACACTAAATTACTTAAAGGCAAATATCTAAAAGCTAATTAAAATAACGATTCTTAACGTTTTACTCTTAAGAGCGATAAAGCATCAAGTGGGCAGGTGCACCTCTTCTCAAAAATAAATACAAAATAAATTTTTATTAAAACAAAAATAATTTTTTATTAAAACAAAATATTTTTTATTAAAACAAACTTAAATAATAAGAACATTTAAAAAAAATTTTTTAAGAAACGCTTTTCTTAAAAAAGAACATTTAAAAAAATTTTGCCCGCCCCCTAGATTTTATTCTGGCTACGCCCATGTATTCGTGTACTGTCATCGGGAATATGTATGCCTGCAAAGTTTCATCCATTTGCATTGAGTAAAAGACGGTTAAATTAACGTTGCAAGATTTGAGTTTCCGAAGTGAAGCTAAAGAAAAGGTCGTAAAAAATTTTACCCGCCCCCCTAGATTTTATCCTGGCTACGCCCATGTATTCGTATACTGTCATAGGGAATATGTATGCCTGCAAAGTTTCATCTATTTGCATTGAGTAAAAGGCGGTCAAAAAAGCATTTTACCAAAAAAAAAAAAAATTAAAAAATTTTCCAATTGAATACAAAAAATATTTTTCAAATCAAACTTGATCTATTACAAAATAAATAAATTTTTCTAACTTCCGTTTCTGTTTTTATAAATTAAATGTCTATAATTTTTTGCATTATTCTCAGTGTCCGATTTAAAATTAATTCTCGATATCGTCGGCACATTTATGATTTGTAACATTTCTAACATAAATCTACGTTTGTAGTTATTTTCCGTGCTTAAAACCGTTGTATTTTCAAAATCCGGATAATGGTTTAGATTAGCACAATGGGATGATAAAGCTGTTTTTTGTGATGAAATTTATGTCCTGATATCCTAGTTTTTAGTTTATTTTTTGTTGTACCTATATATACCTTATTACACTGTCCACTATCATTACCCTTACAAGGTATTTTATAACCAATATTTGACATTTCCATCCTCTTTATTTTGTCCTTCATTTTAGTAAATAGTTTACCTACTGTGTTAAAAGATTTATAAGCTATTTTATATATTTTACTATCATATATACTTGATTTTTCCAATCTTTCTGAAAATTTTGGTATATATGTTACAGATTTATAAATTCTCTGTTCTGTTGTTCTATTTTTGTTATTCATTCTACAATTATTATAATGTACAAATAAATTTGTTATAAATTGTTTAGGAAAGCTATTATCATTTAAAATATTTAAAATCTTCCTTTTATTATCTCCATGAAATTCTGAATCACTTATTTTTAGAACTCTTTCTATAAAATTTTTAGCTGTATTAATAATTATCCTCCTTGAATGTTTCGAGAAAAAATTAATAATTCTACCAGAAGATGTCGGTTTTTGATACCAATCTATTGATATCCTTTTCCCTCTTCTTATTATCAAGGTGTCTAAATATGAAAGTCTTGAATTAGATTCCCTTTCAATTGTAAATTCAATGTCCAAATGAAATGAATTAAAAATATCTAACATTTTTTCTATTCCTGATTCCTGAATTATACAAAATAAATCATCCACATACTTTATCAAGATCTTCGGTTTTACAATTAATTTTCCAACACATGTATCTAATAATTTTTCCATAACTATATCTGCTACAATTGGAGAAGCTGGCGAGCCCATAGGAAGTCCTTTCATTTGACTATATACCTGATTATTTAATTGAAAATATATACTATCTATATATTCGTATGTTCCCTTATTATATTCCATTTTTCCTCTACTATATTTATAGCTAAATCTACTGGTATACTTGGAAACAATGAAACTACATCAAGAGAAATTTACTTTTCATTATTATCTAATGTAATATTCCTAATTCTATCTTTAAATTGAAGAGAATCCTTAACATTGTATTTTGAATTTTCCGTAATTTTCCTAAGAATTCCTGTTATATATTTACATAGTTCATATGATGGAGAATTTATCATTGAACATATTGGTCTCAATGGATAATCGATTTTATGAATTTTTGGAACACCGTATAACTTAGGTGCTATTGCTGTATTTGTTTTAAGTTTATTCCTTTCTGCGATTGTAATTATTTCATTATTAAAAAGTTCTTGAACTAAATTATTATTTGTCTTTTCTAGTTTATTAGTAGGGTCCTTATCTAATCTCTTATAGTTCGAATTATCCTTTTATATATCATTAATTCTCAACTCATAATCGACTCTATTCATTGCCACCGTTGTATTCCCTTTGTCTGCATTTAAAATAATAATGTCCCTATTAGATTTCAAAAATCTATCTGTTTCCTTTACTTTGTCCAATATAAATTTATCCCTATTAGTTAGTCTCATTTTATTAATGTGATTATCTATATTTGTGGTCAGTTTTGTCCTGGCTATTTCCTGTTCTTCTTTTACCTTAAGTGTCTGTACTAAATCCTCTCCTTCAGTTATAATTTTCAAAACTGGAAAATGTTTCCTCTCTGTTGGTAGCATGTGTTTACGAACTAATGAGAGAACCCATTGTGCCTCCATTGGTATATTTATGTTAGACCTGTTAACAAACCATTTATTATTAAATTTTATACCTATTTCCCTTTTTTGTAAGTTAACAAGTTCTTGAAATTTTTTTCTATGCTTAAATTTAATCCTCTCATACGTTAGGCCCTTGTTGATAGTACCTTGGAGATACCTCATTACCCTTTTCACTGCGGCCCAATGAGTTTTACCAGGATTTGCGTTAAAACGACTTAACAAATTTACGGCATAGCTAATACCAGGGCGAGTTATTTGAGCTGCGAACAAAAGACATCCCACAGCTTGCAAATAGGGTACCTTCGCCATTTCTTGTTTTTCATGCTCGTCGGTAGGACACATTTCCGATGTTAATTTTTGACCAACATCCATAGGTGTTGATACCGGCTTACATTCACTCATTGAAAAACGATTTAACACATCCTCGATGTATTTGCTCTGATCAAGTTTGATTGTGCCACTTTGATCATCACGCGTGATTCTAACGCCCAAAACAGAAAACGCTTCGCCTAGATCTTTCATTTTGAAGTTCGTGGCTAAATCAAGTTTCAGTTGATTGATCATATTCATGTCATTGCAAAACACCAAAACGTCGTCTACATAAATGGCTACATAAAGTATAATTTCACCATTGATGCAATAGTAGACACATTGGTCGACTTCACTTTAAAAGAACTTCGTTTAGTTTTTTGTTCCATACCCGTCTGGACTGCTTTAGGTGCTCTAGTTTACCATTAAGAAACGCTGTTACCGCATCAAGTTGATGTACTATTAATTTGTGTTTTGCTGCCAGAGCAAATTAAAATCGTAGTGATGTATAACGCACTACAGGAGCGAACGTCTCTTCGTAGTCAATGCCCTTTTGGTGACTGCAACCCTTTACGACCAACCTTGCCTTATGACATACTTCATCGCCATTTGCATCAACTTTGGTCTTGTAGACCCATTTACACTTGATGGCCTTTCTTCCTCTTGACAATTCAGTCAGGCACCAGGTATTGTTTGCTGATAACGATTCCATTTCAGAAATCATTGCCGCTTTCCATAAATCGGCTTGTGGTGAAAAAATCGCCTCATCAAACGTTTCGGGGACACCTTGTATGCCACCACGTTGATCTTGTTGAACACATAATTTGTATCTGCGTCGAGGCTTGTTCGCAATACGTTCTGAACGGCGGGTTGTACCGTTTTGATTTTCAATTGCCTTGTTGACTTGGCAATCACTGCCGATGTTATCATCACTGTTGCTATCGCTGTTGTTGTTGTCATCATCGTTGCTACCATATGCGTCTTCATACTCGTCACTGTCGAAGCCAAGAAATTTTTCTCCTTCACCAGTTGACAATTCTACGTAACTTTTCTCCACTGAATAGACAACTTCATCTTCAACGCCAATGTCAACTACGGTAGAATTTCGATTATCAATAATATTCTGATTGACACATACCTTGTTGTTGTTGTTCTCAATAAAAACGACATCACGGCTGATGATGATGTTGTGAGTAATCGGATCTTGTAGCCTATACGCCTTACTTTCGCTGCTATACCCCATCAAAACGCATTCTGTTGACTTCTCATCTAATTTATTACGTTTCTGTTTCGGTATATGCACGAATGCTTTGCTGTCGAAAACGCGTAAATGTTTCAAATATGGTTTTCTACCCGACCACATTTCCTCTGGACAGCTTTCATTACCCCGGCACGGCACAAGATTTATTAAATATGCTGATGTCATAGCCGCTTCAGCCCAATACATGTCATCTAAGCCTGCATCCAACAGCATACACCTCCATGATTGTGCGATTGATGCGTTCAGCAACGCCATTCTGTTCTGGCGTGTATGGCGTTGTTTTCTGATGCTGTATACCACAATCTGACAAATACTTTTTAAATTGATTACCAGTATTTTTATCAAAATTTTTATTTTTGCATCACACTGTTTTTCGGCAAAAATTTTAAAACGTTGAAATTCTCAGAAAACATCAGATTTACGTTTTATTGGCACCACAAATACTTTACGTGAGTAGTCCTCGACGAAAGTTAAAAGAAAACGATTACCAGAAAAAGATTCTGTTGCTAGGGGACCCATCACGTCCGAATGCACAATATGTAACAAACCATCTGCACGATGACCAGGCTCCTTAAATGATGCTCGTGTTTGCTTACCTTTTATACAAAGAACTCATTTTTCATTTACGGCGCCACCACCACATCGTATACCATTTGATGCACCGATCAATTTTTTCATATTATCAGCACAAATATGTGCAAGTCGCCTGTGCCATAATTCAAAATCGCCTGCAGCCATCATTGCGTTTTCGCTTTTGTTTATATTCACAACATTTGAATAAGTTGTCAAAAGCTTAAGCTGTTGCTAACAATTCACCACGATCATTAAAAATTTTGCAACTATCATTTTCGAAAATTACTTTGTTGCCTTTCAATGTCATCTGCCGTACAGAAACAAATTAAGCTCGATTCACCCATGCGTTCCGAACAATATTTTTGACCGGACAAAAATTTTTTTAAAGAGAGTTTTCTGCAGAACGATTCACCCATCTCGGAAAATTTGTCCGGACAAACAAAGCTACCATATGGTTTACAGATGTAAACGATTATTCAAAGTGGCAGCACAGTTAGCAAACTATTGGTTTTTTTATAAAAGTGTGTTAAAGAAAATGGACGAAAGAAGAAAATTAATTTTATTATTTTTAATTGAATTGCATAAAGCCCATTTACTAGCAAAACAAATTTATCAAAAAAGGTTGAAAGTGAAAAGAATAGCAGTAAGCAAAATATTACAGAAAAGAAGAACAAACGGTGTTTTCCACACACTTGTTCCTGAGATGCGCCTTCATGACGTGGAATCGTTTATAAATTTTCATCGTATGGACCCCAATACCTTCAATGAAATCCTTGCAATTTTAGGGCCTGATTTGCGTGGTATACCTATTCGTAAACAAGAGCTTATTACGCCGGCAGAAAAGTTGTCCTTAACATTAAGGTATGTATGTTCATATATAATACATAAATAACATATTAAAAAGGAACACAACTGAATTTTCGCAGATATTTGGCTAGCGGCGATTCAATGAAGTCAATAGGATATTATGGCTTTCGTATTGGTGCATCGACTACATCACAAATAATAAAAGAAACAACAGAAAAAATTTGGCAAAAAATGCAATTTGTGTTTCAGAAGCCATCAAGAAATATGTGGGAAAACATTGCCTGCAATTTTTACACGCGTTGGGGGTTTCCCAACTGTTTAGGGGCAATTGATGGAAAACACGTAGTAATACAAGTGTGTATTGATACCAATAAATAAATAAAAACAAATAAATAATAAAAATGTATGTATATGTAAATATATTTATCTTTCTTAGGCACTACCGAATCACAATTCACTGACGTTTAATTATAAACATACGTACAGTTTAGTTTTAATGGCTGTAGCTGATGCAGATTACAAATTTGTGTTGGTTGACATTGGAGCTTTAGGCCACAATAGTGATGGCGGTATTTTTCGAAATTGCAAGTTTGGAAAAGCAATAATTGATAATTCTGATGAAATGCAATTTCCAGGCCCAAGAAATTTACCTAATACCAATATATTAGCGGACTACGTATTTCTTGGTGATGAAGCTTTTCCGCTTAGAACAAATTTGTTACGTACTTATCCCGGACGCAGTTGTGGTAATCTGCCCCCTGAACAGGAAACTTTCAATAAAAACCTATCAAGGTCTAGACGAGTTGTAGAGAATGCGTTTGGAATATTGGCAAATCGTTTTCGAATTTATCGCAAACCAATAATTGCTAGCAAGGAAACAGTGATAAACATTATAAAATCTACGGTTTGCTTACATAATTTTTTGCGGGAAAGGGCACCATCAAAGTATGTACAGCCTGACCTTATTGACAGAGAAGGTGCAGATGGGGCCGTCGTTCCTGGACTATGGCGAGAGGAAAATCACGATGGCCTGAGATCTTTAGGTCGGATGGGATCAAATAGAGCTTCTAAGGACGCCGTAGAAGTAAGACAATTTATACACAATACTTTACCAATTGTAGTAATAACTAAATTTTGATTTTTAAGTAATAAAATGCAGTATTTTTACAAAACAATAAACATTATTTTTATTTTTCATATCACAATATTTGTGATTGTTAATAAAGAAAAAAACAGTTCATATGTATATTACTATTTGTACGATATTATCACATAAAAAACATTTTTATTATATTCAACATTTTAATTTTAAAATTTTATTCTCTGAGGTAAATTTCAATTATTTTAATAAAGCTTTTTTTTAATATCTTTATTAAAATAACTAAAATTTATCTCAGAAAATAAAATTAGAAAAATAATAATTTCGAACATTATGTTATACATTATATTAAATTAAAATTTACCATTTAAAATTTACTTACGACCAATTCCAAGAGATTTTTCTATTTCCGTCCATATATTTTGTTTAAGGTAAGTATTTTTATATGAACGATTGCCCATATCATAAATACATTCTCTTCCTGGTTTTTTTATTTCTTCTATAAGTTTCAAGGCAATATTTTCTTTAACATCCATCTTTTGTTTAACTTTTTTTTTTAATTATTCAGCACAAAACAAAAATGTAATATGTGGCAGCTCAATTCGACTTTATTTTGTACAAATTGAAAAAAGTGGCATCTCAGTTCATTTTGTTCGGCACAAGAATTAAAATTAAACCAATTCAAGAAAAAATGTTCCGAACAAAATTATTGCTCTCTCTCTCAAAAGTAAAACGTCAAACTCAATATAAAAAAAATTTTGTCCGGACAAAAATTTTGTTCGAAACGCATGGGTGAATCGAGCTTTAACCGCCATTTCGGGAACATATTCAACATCTTTTAAAAATGCGTTTGTCTGTTTCTCGCCTGACTGCAACACAACACTAACATCGCCTGCACACTCAATAGCCATTTTTTCATTGTTTGCTATTACCACATGTTTATCAACCATTGGGTTTGTGTTTTCCGAATTTGTCATGTGCGACGTCGCCCCCGAGTCAATGAACCACTCATGGATGTTGTTTTCTGCAGCAAGTAAAGCTGATGATGATGAAAACAACGATGCAGCTAACGACGATTTCTCTACTGTGTACAACTGTGTACTTTGTGTACAATTTTTGGCAATATGCCCCTCTTGTTTACATGCAAAGCCTTTTCTTCTGCCTTTGTTTGATCAAACTTTACATCCTGTAGAAGCAAATTTTTCACCATGTCCACGCTTAATTTTGCCTTCGAATTTTCGACTGCCATTACATGGGGTACGAATTCCTCTGGCAATCCAGCTAGCATTAACGACGCCACCAATTCATCGTCGAGTCTAAGGCCAGTTTTTTTTAACCTTAAGCGACATCATGATCATCTGGCTTACATACTCCTGTACACTTTGGAAGTCAGATAATTTTAGTTGAACCAATCGCTTTAGGAGTTCCACCTTTCTGGTTAAACCAGTATCTTCAAAGGCATTCAACAGTGCGTCCCAAGCCTCTTTTGCAGTGTTCGCCGTCGCTATATGAGCAAAATTGGCTGGCTCTATCATCAGAGTAATCTCGGCAAGTGCACGTTCGTTCTTCTCAACATCATTAGCATACCCCAACTACCACAATATGCCAACAACCTTTCAGCACCAAATAAGATTTTGCATGGCGTTTCCATACGTCGGAAATTATTTGAAATGGAAATGACAAATTATTTGAAGCCATTGTTGTACTTAACGATTTCCGGGAGAAATTTCAATAAAACCACGATCAATACAATTAAATTTAATTAATTTACTTTAAAATTTAATTATCGCTTTGAAATTTAACCAAAATGTTCTAAAAAATTCTCGCGCGTCATGCGGCTCATAACCTGTTGTTAATATACATACATAGTTAGAAAAGAACGGCCATTTTATTAGAACTTCAAATTATACAATGACATATAATAGTGATATAAACTTACTGACTACTTTGTATAAATAGGTTATTCAAGTATTCACAACATCGGGAATATGTATGTAATTGATTCTACATTTTTCTACACAATCAATTGTTTGTCCCCTGGAAACTGCACACAAAACTATTTTAATCAAGTTTATTCTAACGTTATTTTCCTATTATTTTTTATTTTTACAAAATATGTTTTATACTTCTTCTGAAGTAATTTTGTATTTGACTATTTCATTTTAAATATCTAAAAGTACTAAATTTGAAAATCGTCCCTGAAACATTGCACTGCGTATGTAACCATATTTTTATTCTACGCATAGCTAAGAAAGTTCATTCGCAAATAATAGAATTAATAGGAACCACTTGCAAATGCTTTTTAATTATGAACTTTAGCATATTTAATTTAATTTTAATTGTTTTTCGATGAATATGTTTATAAACATATTCTTACACGGAAAGTGTATTAACTAAATATGGCTTGAACCAAGAAAATTTTTCACGATTCTCGTCCAAGTCAAAATTTACTTATTCTAAATATATGTGTGGCTTGGTTTAATCAAAATGTTTCTTTATTTAAGAAAGTTTTACTAAATACGAACAAATCAATTTTTTTTTTAGATTTTCTTGTTTTGAGAAACGAATTTGATTACATACTTTAGAAAATAAACTACTTTCGTTTAAGTACACAATCAATTTGCAAAACATTTACCAGACCCAGAGAGATCCTACTCAACCAAATTAGCCCTACGTATGGCCAGCACACAGTCTACTGCCCTGTAACCTGGGACAGTGGCACAGAATGTGCTCAACCGTCTCCAACTCCCGTGATCATTCCTATCATGGTCCTAACGCAGATCCTACTCCTCCCCAGCAGCGACCCCGAATCGGACTTTCTAAAAAATGTCGGTAGCTAACGACACAAAAAAAGTTCTTGTTAAATAATAACGACAATAAATGTACTTTTAACAGATTAAAAATATAGAGAAAGTAGCCAATTTTTAACACAAAAAAAGTAAGTAAGTATAGTCGGTCAAATCCGACTCTACATTGCAATGTGTTGTGAGGTTAATATTGACATAAGACATTTTTGTGCCAAATATTATCTAAGTATCTATGTACTACCATTATTAGTGTATTCGTATGGGAGCTGTGGTCAAATATGGACCGATTCTAAAAAAATCTGTTCTGGTGATTTATGTAGGTTGCGACAAAGTATTTTTGGATCTTATTCAACTCAAATGTCAATAAAACAAGATGGCACAACACCCTATTCCGGAAAGAAGTTTTCATGTGGGCTATTAAAATTAAATAACTGCTTCTCACCATTATAAAATGGCTTCGACCTTGTGACAATAAACGCATAAGTATGTGCAACATTTTATAAAATTATTTTTAAAATTGCGACCTGTAATTTGCGCACAAGGTTATCTTGGACAGACATCCTGATAGAAGGACGGGCTTCGTTAAATGGATTCTGACATTGATTCTGCGTCAATCGGTATACTAAAAGGCAGACCCAAAACCTTTATTTAAATGTGTTACATACATTCGTACAAACACATAATATCCTCTTCACATACAGTAGTGTAGGTATAAAAAGTAAGAGCAGAATGTTGAGCTAGAGTGGATCAGTTACCTTTAAATTTTTCCCTATGTATAAAAAGATTTAAAACCAACATATTTGTTTAGAAATATAATCAATATTAACACGTTTTCATTCATGTTTTGTTAAAATAAATGCAATAACGAAAATTTATTTTGTTTTTTTTTTATTAATCAAAAAGTAATTTCAATTTTTGGGAATACAAAATTTTAATTTCAAAAGATTTTGTTATTCGTGCTTAATTCCCAGTTTTTATTCTTGACAAAAACACTTGAAATTTATTGTTGATGGGATAAGCTATTCCTATGCGCATTTCACTGGTTGCTTAGGCCAGATCATCAGGAAACTTCACCCATAAAGATTTTAGAAAAACTAAAGATATTAAACCAAATAAAACAAAACAAAACAAAAATATTTGTTTATTTAAAATACAGAATAACAAATTCGTTAAAGTAACCGAGATTTCTCGTTAATTAACGATATCGGTAGTTAAATTCAAAAAGTTACAGAATTGAGGTACAGCTCTCCCTAGAAGGAACTAATACCTCCGGCGTGACATTCCCCATCAATCCTAATTCCCTCAGTCTTAGAATGCTCCTGGCCGCTGTAGAATGAGGAGTACTTCTCATGGCACCTGTCATGCCAATTGAAGCACACCTCTGAGCCTTTGAAAGAAGGTTCCTACGACTAGCCAATCTCAATGACTCCCACCAAACACAGCATCCATACGTAAGAATGGGTCTAACCACCGAAGTGTACAGCTATCCCACCACTGACGGCCGGAGTCCCCAGCTCCTACCTATCGATGATCTGCAAGCATAGTAGGCATTGAGACCCCTTTTAAGTCTCTCCTGAGTAATCCTTCCCCAAGACAGCTTATATATATATATATATATATATATATATATACATATATATATATATATATATATATATATATGTCCTTTAACTCCCACTGGATCATAGGGCGCCCAAGACAGCTTGCTGTCCAGAAAAACTCCCAGATACTAAGCACTATCAGATAGTCTAAGATCCACCCCTCCTAGTACCGGTAGAATAAAATCCTCCACCTTGTACCTCCTAGTAGAAACAACCAACTCCGTCTTCTCCGGATTAAAACCCAGTCCCTTATCACTTGCCCATGCCGACAGTTCCCCCATCGCCCCTTGCATGATGTCGCTAATTGTCGCCAGAAACTTGCCCGTCCCTAAAATTACAAGGAATTGCAAAAGTTCGATAAAAAATTTTAAATTAGCGGAAATTAGCAAACAGCGGCATGAAAGAAAGGTCTAGTATTTTTAAAAAATTTTTAAAGCTGTACATAATCAGAAAACTTACAGAAAAAAATCGCTGCTATCGCGAACATGGCTAAAATTCGCGAATAATCGCAAACTTGAAAACAAACCCTAAAATTTATTTAAAATCGGTAAAACAAAACAAAATGTCAATAATTAACAAAAAAAAAAAAAAGAAAAAAAAAATTTGCAAAAATAGCGAACAATTCGAACAAGCCGTAAAATTGATAAAGGTACACAAAAATATAAGGAATGCAAAAAATTCTGTAAAAATTGCTAAATTAGGGAAATTCGCAAAAAATTGCTAACAGCGGCATAATAGCAAAGTCTTCTATTTATTAAAAATCGCTAAAGCTGTAATGAATCAAATAACTTACAATACAAAAATCGTATACATATTTATATATTTCGTTCATATGTATAATTTGACATAAGTCCGGCGATATCAATGTGTCAAGACAATGCGAATTTTTAAGTAAAATTTCTATTTGTTTAAGTTAAAGGTCTTGAAAAAATTGGCGTTAACACTGTTGTAGAAAAATTGACATACATATATAAAAAAGGTTGCTGTCCACTTTTAAAATTAAAATGCTTTATTTTATTTTCAATAACAAAACTGTTTTGATCAGGGTTGTCAGATGTGGCGATTTCTCGCCAAACGTGGCCATTTTCAAACATGTTTGGCGACCTAATTTTTGATTTGGCGACATGGTGATTTAAAAAATTGTTAAAATCGCCAACTGGCTATTTTTCATGACCTATGAATTTGTTTTGAATTCCTTAAATTCAATACTTAGAAATAATATTATTTTAATTCTCGTTTTTTAATGAATGAAATTTAAGGCAACCATATGTATGGTAGGTATTTGAAGGTATTTTCAAATGGCTGATGAACTTAATGAAAATCTTCTAGAAAAGTGTTTTTTATATATAAAATTGCTCTTGAAAAAATCAATAATTAGAATTCCTTAAAACACGAATATGTTTTAAGTCTATAAACATTTTCACATTATACTTATATGTATGTGGCAATTTATTATCACAGATAAAATATGTTGTTGTTAGTGACATTTTAAAGATTTTTATGAATCCTATCATACCTTTGGACGTTTATGAAACACAATGGAAAAAATAAGCGTTGGTAAATTGGAAAGACAACTAAATAAGTTTAGGTCAGCATTATAAGGCTGCAAGGATACGACAGGTACGTAAAATTTTAAGGAATTTACTTTGGCTGTGTTGAAACTATGAAAACTCGCCTTCGAATTAGAATGCAATACGAACTTCTAGACGCGAAAAGGAGACGTGTTACATTGATCCAGGCCAATCTAAAAACAAAATAAAAAAATGCCAGCGATCGCTAAAAAATTAAAGATATACCAATGAAGTTTCTAGAGCTTGAAATTTTGATATCTAGTGAGGCTTGAGTTCATAAAATTTTATTTTCATTTAATTATTTTTACTAAAGGAAGGAATTTTACAACATGAAATTAATAAAATTTATTGATAATTTTTTTTTATTCATGGCTGAGCTGAGGCTCGAGCTTAAAAAAAAAATTTTATGCCACGTCCACACAGCGTGGCCGACATATTAGGTTTTATAAATAAAGATTAATTTGCGCAGTTATAACGTCTCGAATATGGCGAAAAACGGGGTTTTAAAATTTAAGCGAAGATATCACAAAGCTGGTGGTATGTGGAAATTCTGAGTACAGATTCGTATTCAGCGCAACTCAAACCTTTTAAAAAGTATACTCCGGTCGATGGGTTAAAAATTTGTTGGCATGTGTAATAAACCTACCATGTTTCGCAATTTATGAACATAATTATATTTTACCAACCATGACTGTATATGATTTTTTATTTCGTTTTATTACATAAATTTAATAAATAAAACAGCACATATGCGGTATTTTACGAAAGTAATTTTGTAGAATTAAAAAAATGTTAAGCTTTGTTCACAATCAGAGCAACAATTTCGTTTTTTCTTCTATCTTCCAAGAGTATTTCATATATTTTCCTTTCATTCTATAAACAAAAATGTAACTAAAGTTTTTTTTAAAAGTTGAGTCAACTAGACCTTCAGCAACAATTTGTATGAAATTGTTTCGGACGTTTAAAATAATTTTATTTAGTTTTGAAGGAAAATTTTAACATAATATTGTAAAAAGTAATAATACATGCATAATATTGTTGTGGCTAAAATTTGCAAACGGTTTCTTAATGCAAAATGTGTGTGGTTGCAAAAGAAATTGTTGCTATATTATGAACACCAAGTGAAAATGTTTCTTTGATTGTGAACGAAGCTTTAGAGTTAACTTTTTTTCGTATTACATACGGAACTTTTGATAATAGTACAAAAAAAGTAGTTACGAAGGCTTCTTCGTAAAATGTTGCGTGCAAAATTATTGTTGAAAACTATTGAAAGTGAATATGGGTAATTCCATATCAAATCGACAAAGAGTGGGACAAGACCCCTTCCGATTTTAAGGAAATTTGTTATGAAGGTTCCTTGTATCTTATGAACGAAAAAAAAACATTTTTTTCGGAAGTTATGTCATATTCAAAATGTCATAATTTCGCTGAATTAGCCGAATGCGTTGAGTTTATTTCTTCAATATCTCAAAAACTACTTTACATACGAAGATGATTTTAATTACATTTTAAAGAGAAAACTTGGGGCTACAAACCATATATTAAAAAACAAGTTAGAGTGCTATATTCGGCTGTGCCGAATCTTTGATACCCTCCACCGACAGTTGGAATGTTTAAGGAGTAATATCTGAATGATGTCTATTTATTATTATTATTATCTTAAACTGTGACGATTTGTTATTAATTATGGTTTTAGGCGACTAAACTGTTTTCCGGTAGTAGGGTTTATATGGGGCCTAGGATAAATTATGGACCGATCATCACGAAATTTCACAGCGTCATTTCTAGTCCTTTAAAACTGTGACGTACCAATTTCTGTTATGATAGCATTCAAGGTATATTTATAGCAGGTAGTCTCGGAAAGCCAGCTGGTTATTTTTTATTTGCTTGTTTTGTGATACGAACTGTCAAATGTTGTATAGTAAACAAGTAAACAAGGTTTTTTGTCTTTATCTTTTTGTCTCTTTTCAACCCCTTTGCTGTTTGACAGTTCGTATCACAAAGCAACAATACAAAGTCCTGTTGTTTGTTTTATTGTACAATTGTTGTAATCTCGCGGCTACCTGCTATAAATATTAGTGCTGGGAAACTATCGATATTATCGATAGTCTTAAAATATCGAAAATATCGATAGGAAAAATATAAATATCGATATTTTTATTAGTTAAAATACAGCTATGAAGACATCTACAGCAGCTATACACACACAGTTTTTTGCCGTAAAATTTAACTTGCTATTATTAATTCGCGCTGAATTATTATTAATTCGCGCAGAATTACAAGAATGTTAAGTGGTATAAATTTCTTGGCAGTGCTTTTTACTGCTAATTTAAGGCCTTTAAGTCGAAATTTGTCCATGTTTATACAGGGACTGAAATGTCAAATATTTTTGTAATGTTGTAAACAAAATACAAATCCAAATGCAATTGCAGGCGTAAGACAAAACAATGAACGACCATTAGAGAATAAGTCCGCTAGATTGATTACCTTTTTGGGTTTAGAATTTAGAAAATTTTTTAAAGTTGCAATGTAATATCTTATAGACCCTGTTACTTCGGTTCCTTCAGAAAGATACCTATCAATTTTTAAAAAACTGCCATCTAAAATAACGTTCGTATATACAAACTTTTAATACATTCAATAAAGTGATAAAAACAACGGACTGTAGCCTTATAAAAAAAATAATTAAATTTTTCCTGCACAAGTACAAACATTCAGTCGATAGTAATATCGATATATCGATAGTGAAATCTGAACTATCGATAAATATTGATAGTAGAAAATATCGATAGTATCCCAGCACTAATAACTATACCTTGATAGCATTGTTAATTATGGTTTTAGGTGTACTAAACTGTTTTCCGGGAGTAGAGTTTCTATGGGGCCTAGGGTAAATTATGTACCGATCTTCACCAAATTTCACATTATCATTTATAGTCTTATAAAACTGTGACGAGCCAAAATTTGTCATGATTGCATTATTTTTTACGGTTTTAGGCGTACTAAACTGTTTTCCGGTAGAAGGGTTTATATGGGACCTAAGGTAAATTATGGACCGATCGTCACGAAATTTCACAGTGTTATTTTTAGTCCTGAAAAACTGTGACGTACCAAATTTTGTTACGATAGCGTTATTTTTTACGGTTTTAGGCGTACTAAACTGTTTTCCGGGAATAGTGTTTATATGGGGCTTAGGGTAAATTATGGACGGATCTTCACGAAATTTAACAGCGTGATTTCCAGTCAAATAAAACAAATTTTTGCGAAATCTTATCTCATTCCGTGCCTTGTTCCGCCATTTATGTTATTTTTTGTAACAAAATTATCAATTTTTTTAGGTGGTGGTTCCACATTTTAATGCATGGCTCTGGTGCTACTGAACCGATTTTGCTGGACTTCAATCCCAAACTGCCTAGGAAAACTACAAGAAATTTGGCACCAAGTTTGTTCATTTCTTTTGAGTTGTTCGAAAGTGAGCGTGTTTTCAACAGACGGACAGACGGACAGACAGACAGACAGACGGACATGGCTAAATCGACTTAGAATTACTCAAGGACCCAGAATATATATACTTTATGGGGTCTGAGATGAATAATAAAAAAGTTTCACACGGAATGACAAACTTAATATACCCTCTTCACAACTATTTGTGGTGGAGGGTATAAAAAAATTTATTTGAAAAATGTAATACATATCTGCAAAATATTAAATTTTAAAAACGGACTAAGTCAAAAACTTTTTTTTTTTGGCTGATTTTTTTTAATATAATACATACCTAAAACTGTTTTTTAAAAATCCTGAAACTTTGAAGGAAGTG
Source organism: Pollenia angustigena (assembly GCA_930367215.1). Classification (NCBI taxonomy): domain Eukaryota; kingdom Metazoa; phylum Arthropoda; class Insecta; order Diptera; family Polleniidae; genus Pollenia; species Pollenia angustigena. The sequence goes on along the minus strand of OV884059.1, from coordinate 168,156,772 downwards.
TTTTTTTTTAAGATATGATTCTTTTTCCTTCGCAACATTTAAAATAATAATCTTAAAATAGAATTTTAATATTGTAATTTTGAGCAATAAGTACACTGTGCTAGTTGCAAGAAATAGACAAGCCGGGCACCGGGGATTTTAACCTAATTGGGGCGCGCTGAATCCAGTGGTGCTAACCGTTTTTTTAGGTTAGCTCTTGTTCTCAAAATATAACGATGTTTCGAAAATGTAGGAGGTTGCACTGCAAATATTCGCGTAATCCAAAAACATTTCAGTTTTTTAACAATTAAAAAAAAAAACCGAAATTCCGCCATAAACAATAAAGTAGGGTTGGTCATACATTTGACCCACCTAGGAGCATCCTACGCGCTGTACCATACAAATATTGCGGTTTAATAAAATTCTTTAATTTGGCCCCTGCAGCGGACCAAATTTCATTTAAATCGGAAGGGGTCGTGTCCCACTCTTGGTCGATTTGACATGGAATTACCCATAAATATCATCATCTATATATAAATCGGCAAAGGCAAAACAGTTAAGAACACTTTTCTCCTCAGTATGCCAACCGATTTAAACAAAAAATACACCATATGAAAGGTATTTACTAACTAAAAAAAAATAAAGTGGTTGATAATTCGGAAACCGGTTTTCGAATATTTCGAAAATATAAATCGTTACAGGCAAACCAGTTTAGAACACTTTCTTCCTTCGTTTGTCAAGCGAACCTCAATAAGGAGAAAAAAGTATCAAAAAGGGGAAATACAGGAAATTAAATTTCGTCATAGCCGAATATACACAATGTATGTTAAGTTATGAGTTGATTATAACAAAGTTTAATTATTTTATTTCTATTAATTTAAAACTTTATTGTACCTTATTTCACCAAAAGTGATTTTATGAAATGGATTTTATGTTTGACCTACGGAAAATTATGGACCAATCATCACGATATTTGGGGAAGTAGTTTTCGATCTTATTTAACTAAATAAGACCGTATGTCACCACTAAATAATTATTCGTTATGGTTTTAGACGTAATGCTTTTTGAATTTTTGTTAATATTCAACCTATAAAGATATAATTAAACATGAATGGTCCTGAGTGAATAAGAATATTAAGGGGAAGCTATTTGGTACTTTTTCGTTTTACATCTTGTACTTTGATTTATTTTCGTTAATATGAATGAGAATCTATAAGAGGAGACTTTTTGATATTTGCATACATATGTACGTACTTTTCGTTTATAGTCCACTACTGTAGTTGCACAACTTTTGTGGACTATAAGCGAATTTGGACTATAACCGATTTTTTTTTATAAGCCAATTTATAGATAATAAGTGAAACCTTGTATAATCCACATTTTGGACTATATAAAAATGATTTTCTTCAATAAAACCACTCTTTTTAAACAAAAGAAAAGTATATTTAAAACATAATCAAATATTGATTTATTCTAAATAACTAGTTAAAACAAAAATCTTTTTTTATTAATAATTCAAATGCTTTAAAAGATTTCAATATAAACAAATGAGTTTGAGATTCATTTTAATTCTTTGGATGACGAAATCAAACACAACATAAATATCAAATTCATAGGACAACTATGACAACTTTTTGTTATACCAAACATCAAAGTCTATATGAAAAAACTCTAATATTTTTATTAGCGTTTTTTTCTATGAAGTTTGACTGTTGCCAGTTGATTATACAAATTTTAGAAAACAGAGTAGACTATAAGCGAACATTTTTGCATGAATAATTATATACGCATGCTAAGAAAATGTGGCTTTTAAACGAAAATGGATTACAAGCGAAATGGACCTTAGAACAAATAATTTGTATGAAATTCGAAAAACAGTTTTGGCTTATATCCGTTTTTGGCCTTTAAGCGGAATGGACTATTAGCGAAAAGTACTGTATTTGTTTTTCCATTAATATTTTCTGATATTTTTATAGTGGACTTACAAAATTAAATTAACTCACGTGGAAGATAACATATAAACCGGAGGTTGGTCTCTCGGCAAATCAATCCACTGAGATGGAAAAAAATAAATTCGCTAAACTGTTGTACCGGTGTTGAATCTTATTTAAAAACGGTACTAAAAAACTAACAGCCGTATTCATAACAAAAAGATAGCCACAGTTTGTACACTACGAACAACGAGCTGCTAACTAGAATGCCGATTAAGCTAAGCAGCTTGTTGGCACAGAGTTAATTCATAACGAACTTTTCTCAATCTGCCAACTTTTAATAAATCAACTCTGAATTTTTATGATGCCACATTGTATTACTCAAAAATGCAACTCGTTTGCATTAAACATCGCTGGTTTGTCATTTTTTTTTTGTTTTTTCTCCAGATATAAAAATTTTAAAGGTTTTTAAATTAAAATAAAAAAAAGATATAAAAATAAAATAAAATAATATAAAATAAAACAGTAATTATTTAAATAAAACCAATCAAATTGTTTAACATTAAACAGCTATTTTCCACAAGTTGGCAGCTCCTTAACAAAAGTTTAGCAAGTCGTTAGCCAGAGTTTGGTAAGTGTATTGTAAATAAACTTTGTGCTAACTTCATGCCAAATTTTTATTATGAATACGGCTGTAAGGTTGTAATTTTGTACCTACAGTGTTGTGATGGTACCATTTTTTTGGTAGAGTCACAATTTTGTATTTACAGGGTTGTGGCGGTACATAATGTTTAGAAGAGTCGTAATTTCTGTCTGGGCATACACAGTGTTGGGCAAAATACATGGTTTGCGGTATTTAAAATACAAAATACTTTCAGGTTATGTATTTAAAATAAAAAATACTTACACATCTATATGTATTTAAAATACAACCCTGTAGGAAGTCAAACACATTTATAACTAACTTCAAACTGGGTTTTTTATAACCACATCTAGTTGATTAAGTGACTTTTTTCCTTGTCGACGACTCATTATTTTAACATAGGCATGTCATAGGCAGTAGTCAATTGGCCATCTTTGCATGACTTTTTAACTTACTACTAACTACTTATTTTTAAACCTATTTGTAAGTAATTAAAAGTATTGTCAGTTTATAATAAATTATATAAATTTTAAATAATCCCTGTAGGAAGTCAAAGACATTTATAACTAACTTCAAACTGGGTTTTTTATAACCACATCTAGTTGATTAAGTGACTTTTTTCCTTGTCGACGACTCATTATTTTAACATAGGCATGTCATAGGCAGTAGTCAATTGGCCATCTTTGCATGACTTTTTAACTTACTACTAACTACTTATTTTTAAACCTATTTGTAAGTAATTAAACATATGTATATCTTTATATATTTTGATAAAGAAATAATTATTCATGAAAATTTTGCATAAAACTGCCCTAAATGAAGATGTATAATAGTCCTGAAATAAATACGCCACATAATTGCTAGTACATAAACAGATTTATATTGATTTAATTTTTAATTATTTTAAAATGTTTGTACATATATATTTTTTTCTTTTGACTTCATGGCATGCTTGTTTTACTTAATTTGCTTTTATTTGTGTTTTACGTGTGCCTTTTTGGTTGATATCTGCTTGAGATTTAAACCGATTTGTAGTCATTTAAAAAATAAGTTAATTTATAGTTAGTGTTTTTTGCAACTGACTATTTTATTTACTACAGGGAAAATACAAAATACTTCCATTTATTGTACGTATTTCAAATACAAAATACTTCCACGTTATGTACATGTATGTATTCAAAAAAAGAAATACACTATTTTTATTCAAACCAAAAAATACATTAGATAAAACTAATTAACAAAACAATTGCTTCCTTTCATAAATATCAGATTTTTGAATGTAGCATCAGACAAACAGATTCTTGTTTGAGAATAAATAAGACCTGCTGAAGAAAATAATCTTGATGAGCACAAACTTGTATTAAATTCTATGAATACTCTTTTTATATTTGGATAGCTCTCAAGAATGATAATGGGTTTGCTCTTTTCACTGAGGAAATTGACAAATTCCAACTCCAAATTTGATGTCCTAGATTCACCATCATCCCTATCTACGAAAGCAACAAAATCATCGTCTTCTTTACTGGTGCTTCTTCTTCTGATATTACCAGGTGTCATTTTAAGTTTTTTGTAATTTTCCTCTAGAGTATAATCTGTTGTGATGTTTTCTGGCAGACAACGCATCTTATAACCAGGATAATAACAGGAGGCCAAAATAGCTGTATTTATTTCCGGTGATAGTTCAAAAAATGTATCGAATCTTTTTTCCAAGCTCTCTTTTAGTAGTGGTTTAATAGGACTTAAATGTCTTAAATTGTTTCCATTCAACCGGTTTAACCTTGTTCTTACAGACATTAAAGTCGGCAAAAGTTTTCCGATTATCAGTTGTTACCCTGAAGGTAATCTAAAGCAATGGCCGCCGCGAAAGCGCTCATCTTACTAACCTTACCCAATAATTTATTTAAACTACATATGTTTTTAAAATACAAAATACTCCCATTTTTTATGTATTTAAAATAAAAAATACAAACTACTTCTTTTTATTGTATGTATGTATTTAAAATACAAAATACCCCAGCGGTAAATATTGAAAGGACCGCAAGTGGCAGGCCTTTTTGAAGGCCTCTATACTCCTTTCTAAAAGATTCGTTTCGCATGATATCCTGCCTTCAGAAGTATGCCTTCTAAAAGGCATAAACTTCTTTTTAAAAAAGAAATATTCAGTACACATTCGCCACTCCCTTCTTTGAGAAGGGAGAAAGGAAGGTGTTTAGTTTTATTTACTTTTTATTTTTAGTGACCTTCCTTACTCCCTTCTTTGGGAAGGGATCGAAGTTGTTTCTAAAGGAAGTGTGGAAGGCCTTGCGCCCAATGACAACCTGTGTAAAAAATAAATAAGTATGGAATGCGGCGAGAAGGGCTTCTGACTGCTTGTGACTGCTAAATAATTACCGCTGGGACGTATTTGTATACTAAATACGTATTTCAAATACTGCCCAGCCCTGACTATACATTTGATTTTAACAAATGATACATCATTCGAAAGGTAGAAGTGCCCAATGTACATCCTTTTAAAATCGATTCAGTATTTTAGCAGTTATAGCCTGCAAATAATATTGGACTTCATGATCCATTTTGATAAAATGGACTACTCCCTGGGCTGGTCCAATGTAATGCAAGCATGGCCCATGTCATTGTTAAAAAGTGTTTGTAGTGAGACGACATATCTTCGTTTTTTAACTACATGTTTTCGTTTTTAAACGACTACAAAACTAATCCTCTTGAGTATACCATGGAGTAGTTTTAAGACTAGTATGGTCCTGCGTGTTGGACTAGTCCTATTATTTGCAGGGAGGCATTACAGCGTTACTAATACATAGAAAATACTCACATACGTGTTAGCAAAAAACAAATAACCAGTGTTGCCACAAACTAAATGGTAGATTACACATGGATCACGCCAAAATTACACATGAAAATGCGAATTCATTTTTATTTGCAAACTCACGTGGTTTATTTTGAATTTCATAATATGTATGTATAAGCTTTTCATTTAGTTTAAAAAAAATAACGATTGTGTTTTTTTTTTATAAAATTAACTATTCATCGGTGTTTATTTCATAAAATTAACGGTTCAAAACAAAAAATTTTATGTGTGGACAAATCCCAGAAACAGTCCTTTAACCAAAAATTTTTCAAATTAATTTTTTTTAATGGAATATAAGACTAGATGTATAATTTTATTTTTATATTAAAAAATATGTATTTCGATGATCATTAATACAATAATGTTTACCAAATCCTACCCCACCCCTGATCTTTTAATGTTATACGTGAATTTAGCATTATTTTAGGTGATTTTTGTGCTTAAAATAGCACTTACAGCAGACTCATCAAAATATAAATTTCGTTAAAAAAAAAGTTGATATTCATTAGTTAAGAAATTAGTTTAAGAAATGCAAATCATAAAAATATAATTTGTTTTGTTAAAATAAATAAAATATAATAATTATATACTACTGGAAAAACTGTAGCGTGCGTTGTGAGGTTGAGAGTTCACGGCTTTTGTCAAAAAATCAAAATTTTTTGGCTGCGAATAAGTGATTTTAGAATTCTCTTATACTCATCTTTCTTTTAGGAATTAGATTTTGTATACCTTATGATGCAAAATTCGCTAAAAATTAGGAAAACACACTTTAACCTTTGAAGTTACTTCCACTTTTTGTGGCGTGCGTCACAAAACTTTGTGATCAATTATTTCGCAACAAATACATGGTAAAAAGTTATAATATATGCCATTCGTAAGAACATATTAATGTCACTTAACACTATAAATATACATATAAGTTAAAGCTATCTCTTTTGAAAGACCAAAAAATGTTTAAATATCAATCAGAAAACGCGTGCGAATGTAGTGTTCGTCACGCAGGATTTGCCCATATAAAAATTTTTCAGGAGATCAAAAAACATTTTCAACAGCCAGGATTATTTTTTTTTATATTATTAAAATAATGATAAAAACTTTTATGCAAAAGGCTTTTAAAACATTATTCCACACTGCAAAACCAATTCGGGTTTCATCATTTTGTTAGTAACTTACAACATTATTCCACTTAATTGTTTAAATTGCTCAATATTCTTTCCACAGCAGCATTGGAAAAGATTAAAACAAAATAACTATTTGCAAAGTAGGAAATAATCTGTCTCCCATGCAATTTTTTATTTCAAAAACTTTTTCCAAAAATATTCTGGCTCCAAATTACTATGAGTCTCAAAGTTTCAAAATGTAAGAGTGGAAGTCAACCCGCTCTAATGTACCTTCTAGAATTTAAGCAGTCATGATGAAATTTTTTGCAAAGAAACAAATTTTAATTATTTAATGCATGTATGAACATTAGGGTGCCCGTTAAAATCAAAAGTTAGATTTCTTTAGGTCTCACCCGCCAATTTGTTGGGTATCAGAGAACGGCTTTGTGCAATTGCAAAACATCGCATTAAATGAACAGCAACAAATACACTCGTTTGCTGTCATACAATCAAACTTGCGCAACCGCAAACATTCGCTGCTGGTTTGCAGTCATTCAAATAATGCACATCGTGCTTTGTTATTTATTCCATCGTTTAGCTTTGTTTGTCAATTAAGATGTTTGTGTGTTTGGTCCGACAATGATTGTTTTGGTAAAGAAAAAAAAAATACAAACAAAAAAGTTGGAAATCAAGCAATTATTACTCATGTATTCATTCAGCATTAACTATGTAGTACAAGAAAAAAAAAATTGAAATGAAGCATTTTGAAAATTTAAAACACTCACGTGCACAGCTCTAATATTTTCCATCAATTCGTTTGCAAAACTTCTATTAATATAATTTTCGAAGTTATGACATGCTGCCGAATTTTTCTCTCAAACAAATTTCATAAATGCTCAAACAATGATTGTTTTGGTAAAGAAAAAAAAATACAAACAAAAATGCCAGAAATCAAGCAATTATTACTCATGTATTCATTCAGCATTAACTATGTAGTACAAGAAAAAAAAAAATTGAAATGAAACTAAACGCACATATGTAGGTACAAACAATTTCCATAGAAACAGAAGGCTTTTTTTATCATCTTTAAAAGTACAGTAGTTCTGTATCTACAATGTATTCTTGTTATTGTTGTTAAAGCGTCTCATCGAGTGGTTTATTGTTGTTATTGTTGTTAATGTTAACAAAGCGTCTCATCGAGTGGACAATGACTACTTGAATGCAAAAGTATAAGAATGTGTGCCTTTTGAATTTACACAATTGTGTTATATTGCGTGAGCAACAAAAATGCAAACAAAGCACTTTCAATAAAAAACGAATCCATGCAAAAATCAAAAGTGTACGAAACGATGTAAAAATTACCAACGTTGAACTTTGTTTTGCAGGCAAAGAGTGAATGTAAATTTGAGCGTATGAATAAATCAAGAAAAATAGTGATTTTGCAGTTCTCTGGTGGGTATTGATAAAAAACAACACCCAAAATTTTAGGACGATCGGCGAAGGTTAAGTCGTCACTCACGCCCACCAACGTTTAAGAAAACTAACATTTTTACATGATATCTGACTTTTACGTTTCATAACTTAGAAAATATTAATTTTGTGAAATATTTTATTAAACAAATTAATCTGAAAAATATCGAAGAATAAAGCACTAAAAAATCAAATTCAAACTCATTTTCTATGAATCACGTATCTTTAATTTTGTTGAAAAGCATTTTTATTATTTATTAAAAAAAAAAAAAAAAAAAACGACAAGCCAGTCACCCGGCGCTTTACCCTAATATGGATTCGCTGAATCCAGTGGTGCTAACCGTTTTTTTTAGGTTAGCGCTTGTTTTCGAGATATACCGTTATTTCGAAAATGGAGGAGGTTGCGCAACATATATTCATTCGCGTAACTCAAAAACGGTTCAGTTTATTGAATATTTATATAAGAAAAGTTAAAGGTTTTTCTAATACCCCAGTCGTTTTAAAACCATTTTTTTTTGGCAAAAAAATAAAAATAATTTTTTAGTAAAATTTCAAAATTTTTGTTCTTTAAAAAATCATAAAAAATTGGAAAATACAGCTAAGCTTGTGATTTTTTTTATACATATAAAAAACGAACTTGCAAATAAAAAAAAGCCATAAGTGATTAAAATCTGTTTACAACTTTTGATTTTATTCACAAACGACGAAAAATATCCATTAAATTTAAGAATTTTATAAAACACAATAATAATATGGGAGCCTTCCTAAAAAGTGGTAATAAAATGCAAATATGTTTAAGGAAAATGCTAAAAACAAAAAACCAATAGAGGTCGGTCACACATTTTATTCCCCTAGGGGCGACAGGCAGGGCAGTCATTAGGCTTTTTCTTCAATATATTTCAAGTCTTAAAGTCCTTAAAGAATGGAGATAGAGCGTAGGTATGTTAGAAATAAATGATGGAGATGAAAAATAAAGTGGGGTAGGTCATACATTTGACCTAGAGTTTGCTAAAAACCGTAAAAATGCGAAACCGCGGTTTCGGTTTTAAAATGATTAAAACCGGCCGGTTTCGGTTCGGTTTTCGGTTTTGAAAATATCAAAGGAAAATTCATACATAAACATATATATATATTTTTTTTTGCAAGTTTTTTATTTGTTTCAATACAGGTACTTTTATTCTCCCTTAAGTGTATACCTGGGCCTGGCCAGGCATTTTTTTGACTTTTTCTAGTTTTTTTCATATAATTATTAAGTATATTAGAACGAAACTTTATGTATTCCTCAATTCCGCAATTGCCCAAATGAAAATTTTGTGCATATTGTATCCACCTGGGCCTGGTCAGGCCCTTCCCTAAAATATATGTACTGCAGTTAATAAAATCAAAATGAAACTTTTTAAAAAAGCATACACAGCACATAAGAATTCTTCCTTTTTTGTGTTTTCGAAAAATTATTTTATTTCCCATACATATAAAAGTAGTCCCAGGCTTGCCCAGGGGTTCGTTAGTGTGAGTTTTTTCTATAGCCACAAGAAACTCCATACAAAATTCAAGTGGCCCAGGTGGCAGTTTATGCCTCACAAATAAGGTGTGTACTTAAGAGTTATAAAGATAACATTTGTTCTTCTTAGTACTTATTTTGAATTTAAAGAATTTTGAAATACCTTGTCATTGTTGAAGGCTGTTATGTATAAAGTTTTTGTAAATTAAGAACGAGTATGATGTTTAATTTGCAATTTATTCAAGCATAAATACATTGTTAAAGTTAAAGCTAAAACCGAGGTTTTTTTGTCGGTTTTCGGTTTCGGTTTTTAGGCATTTAAAACCGCGGTTTCGGTTTCGGTTAAAACCGAACAGCAATCCCTAATTTGACCCATCTAGGAGCATCCGCGCAGCAGAGGAAAAATTTAAGAATTTCATTAAACCGCCATATTTATATGGGAGCCCCCTTAGGGTGGAGATATTTGGCAAGTATGTTTTAAGAAAATGTTAAGCAAAAAAAAAACTAATGAAAGTCCGTTACCCATTTCATTACCCTAGGGGCGATTCCTTGACCGTTATGGTGTTTTTTTTTCAATATATTCCTAGTCTGTATTGGAAATTTTAAGGAAAAGAGATAGCGGTTAGGTATGTTAGAAAGAAATGATATGTGTTTGACTATTTTTTTTTGTAAGCAAAAGCAAACGCACACAAACACAAATATGGATGCTGAATTGACGCGTGAAGAAAAAATTCGCATCAATGCTGCTGTTTGCTATTCATTATTATAAATATATATGTGTGGCTTGGTTTAAGCAAAACCTTTCTTTGTTTAAGAAAGCTTCACTTAATACGAATGAAATAAGTTAAAATCAAGAAATTATTATGAATTTTCTTGTTTTAAGAAACGAAATTGATTACTTTAAAAAATAAACTTCTTTCCGTATAGATAGTAGACGTCCTAAAGGGGTTTTTAATAAGATGAATAGTATAATTTAACATTTCATGAAAGATCTGTTTTTAAAATTAGTTTTAAACTTTTGAGTCGATTATTTTTAAATATTTTTTTGTGGCAGACATATGGAACGCTCAGAGTTGAAGCGAACCAAGTAAAAAAAGAAAATTCGAAAATATTTTGGGTTTGAGTAAGTGAACTTCCAATTATTTCTGGAACAATTGACTTGGGTTTATTACCGATACCTTAGGAACAACGAAACACTTTTTGTGTTGCGGGGAATTTCTATGCATTATATTTTGTGCATTGGTTCGGCGCAGCTCTGAGCCCTCCATTTAATTAATGTATGCATATATGTATTCACTTTTACAGAGAAAAAAATTAATTACTTTCTTAAACACATTTAAAAAAATTGAATTTTTATTTATTTACGATGAGCGTGCGTGAACCTGACTTAGACTTAACAATCATGTTTGTACGTGAAAGTATGCGTTAAAAAAATATCAGTTTGTGTGCGTGCGTGACGTAAGCATTTTGAAAATTTAAAACACTCACGTGCACAGCTCTAATATTTTCCATCAATTCGTTTGCAAAACTTCTATCAATATAATTTTCGAAGTTATGACATGCTGCCGAATTTTTCTCTCAAACAAATTTCATAAATGCTCAAAAAATCAAAGCTTTACAATATCGGATGTGTAAATAGGATCGTTATCTTGTTAAAAATTACATTACAAAAATGTAAGCGAAAGTCCCTATCTATCAATTTGAAAATTGTACAGGAGAAGCAAAAAAGAACTATGTATTTTATATGATTAATTGATAAATTGCCTTAAACTGTTTATAATTTGTTTTTCTTATATTTTTCTTATGAAACCACCCGTTGTTTTGACAATTTACAAGGTTGCATATTATGCAAACTGTTAGCTAGGTCTTTTAGCGTTTATCGTATAATCTTTTGTTGATAGGGGCGTTTGCTTTTGTTAATAAAATCTTTAATTTTTGTCGAAAGATTCCAAAGAATTTGTGTTAATGCAATACACTAGTCGGCATAAGTATTATGACGAAACATTTTTCTGACTGTTGAACCTGGCTTAGCTTAGTGTCGTCAAATAATGGTGATAAAATGATACGCAAAACAAAGATTCTAGGTTAAGCTCTTTTCATGCGAAATTGTATTATTGTTTCCTATTCTCTTTCTGCTGATAATAACGTATGGATACAACAAATTTTTGCTTGGCATAATTATTTTGACGGTGTCTTTTTGTTTGCATTTTTGAGCACGTTAAAGCAGAACAACTTTTGTATTTAAGTTTAATTAAAAATAAAAATAAAATAAAACAGCCCAATTATGAATACAAATTTCCCGGGAGTTTTTTCCATTTTCCCATTTTTGCAATAGAATTTACATAGGAAAAATGGGAGATGGGAAAAAACTCCCAGGGAATTTTTATTCATAATTGGGCTGAATATGTATTAAAACGGTAAAACGGCAGAGTTAAGTTTGTTTACCAGATCTTCGATGGTAGCAAAGTTTAACGCTGGAGAAATTGCAAAAGAGTTTAATGTGTCGCGTCAAACTGTGCACTATCAAATTAATAAGTTTTAAAAGTTAAACGACGTAAAAAACTTAACGAGATCAGGTGCAAAACGTAAAACAACGCACACTGAAGACGGAGTCTTTTTACGAGAATTAAAAAAAAATTGTTTTCTGAAGCCTCAATATGCTGCAGATCAATGGAATTTGACGGCCAATAACCCAATCAGTGAGCGCGCTGTTAGACGACGTTTAAAGCAATCAGATATTAAGACAATAAAAGCTAAGGATGTGCCGTACATAACAAAGTCAAACAACCTTAAAAGACTGGTCTTCGCAAAGGAACATCTGCACAAGCCAAAGGAGGTCTGGGGAAGCGTTCTATGGACAGATGAAAGCATCTTTGAGTATAACTCATCCAAAAACACATTTTTTGTAAGATTGCCAAAGATAGTACGTCAAAAGAAACGACCAGCTTGTCAAAAAGTGAGCCATGGTGGAGGCGCCGTCATGTTCTGGGGATGTGTTGCGTATAATGGGCTGGGTGACTTGGTTCCTGTCACCGGCGCGATGAACCAAAACCAATATTTGATTACGCTTAATGGAAATGCTTTTCCTTCTGGTGAAAAGCTTATTGAGGAATCATTTATTCTGAAACAGGATAATGCCCCGTGCCACAAAGCCCGGATGATTACTAAGTTTTTGAAGGATGTTGGTGTTAATACTTTAGACTGGCCACCTCAAAGTCCAGATTTAAATATTATAGAAAACGTCTGGTCTCTTTTGAAACGCAAAAGAGGTCACTTCCCTATGGGAAGAGATATCTCCAGAGATTCTTAAAAATTTAGTGGATTCAGTACCAAGACGCCTTCAAAAAGTTATTGAAGCCAAAGGAGGATATATATTTTAATTACTTCTTCTTATTTTCTTTTCTTTGGTTAAGTTTAAACACTGTAACCTTGGTATTCCATTCTTATATACAGTATCGGACTAAGCACCCCCTCAGTATATTTTTTTTTAAATGATGAATTTTTTAAGAAAACAAAATTATTAAAAAAATTTTTTTTATTTTTTTATTTATTTATATCTTTTTTATTGAAAAACACAAACTTAAGGAATTCAGAATTTAATAAAAAAAAGTTATAATTCAAAAAATATTTTAAGTCGCAAATATAAGCGGACTAAACTAAAGCACCCTCAACTTAAGGTACAAAAAAAGGCGAATTCTTTATTCTGGATGACACACGCACATCTTTTAGGCATAGAGGATATTAAATTATTAATTATTTCCGGTGATATTGCTTCCCAAGCTATTTTTGCAGCTTCAAATAAATTTTCCTTGGTTTTGCAATTTTCTCGGTTGATTATTAAGTTAACGATCTCCCTCAAGTTCTGGATTGGGTTAAGATCCAGTGAATTTATCAAGACATTAATTAAGTGCAAAATATTCGATCAACAGATCAATTATGTCTAGGCTAATTAAAAAGTTTTTTCAGACTGGTCGCACATCTCTTACTCATTCTGGAGGAAGGCCACGTTAAACTTCGCGACATGAAGACTCCTTAATTAAAACGACACTTCAAAATGATACTACAGCATCCATACTTCCATCAGTCTTATGAATTGGCCCAATCCCTTGCCCAGAGAAACAACCCCATACCATTATGTTGCCGCCTCCATGCTTTGCAGTGCCTTTGCAATTCAACCGTTGTGTATTTGATCTGCGTACACGCCTAATTCCATCTGAATCCTTTAAATTCAACTTAGATTCGTCAGAAAACAGCAGTCCTCCATTTTTGGACACTCCAGTTGAGATGGGCCTTGGCGAATTCAAGTCTTGCTTTTTTTTTTATTTTTTGACGATATGAAAGGTTTTTTTGCTGGTCGTCGACTGAATAATCCGGCCTCTACCGCCCTTCTGCAAATCGTTATTTAGCTAATTTTTAAATCTAAGTGGTTTCGTATGTGACTATAAGATGCTGTAGGATAATTTTGGATTGTCCTTTTAATTAAGGAGTCTTCATGTCGCAAAGATTAACGTGGCCTTCCTCCAGAATGAGTAGGAGATGTGCGACCAGTCTGCAAAAACTTTTTAATTATCCTAGAAATAATTGATCTGTTGATCGAATATTTTGCAATTAATTAATGTCTTGATAAATTCACTTGATCTTAACCCAATCCAGAACTTGAGGGAGATCGTTAACTTAATAATCAACCGAGAAAATTGCAAAACCAAAGAAAATTTATTTGAAGCTGCAAAAATAGCTTGGGAAGCAATATCACCGGAAATAATTAAAAATTTAATATCCTCTATGCCTAAAAGATGTGCGTGTGTCATCCAGAATAAAGAATTCGCAACGAAATATTGATTTCAATAGTTTTTTTTGTACCTTAAGTTGAGGGTGCTTTAGTTAAGTCCGCTTATATTTGCGACTTAAAATATTTTTTGAATTATAACTTTTTTTTATTAAATTCTGAATTTCTTAACTTTGTGTTTTTCAATAAAAAAGATATAAATAAATAAAAAAATACAAAAAAAATTTTTTTTAATAATTTTGTTTTCTTAAAAAATTTATCATTTAAAAAAAAATACTGAGGGGGTGCTTAGGTTTTGTCCGATACTGTAAATACTTAAGCCAACACACAAAATTACAAATTAATTAACATCTTTTTAAGTTTTTATGAAAAAATATTTATTTGCTTATTTTTAAGTTTGTATAAGTTATAAATAAAAAGGAAAAAATAAATAAGAATTTTTAACAAAGCCGCTTAAAAATTAAACGTAATAATGCACGTTTTTTATTTCGTCAAAATACTTATGCCGACTAGTGTATATCAGAATCAATGGAAAAGTCGATTTTTAATTTTATGTTAGTAACATAGCGTCTTCACCTGACAATTTTTTGTCATACCAAACGTCAAACCAAAGTTTGACGTTTGGTATGACAAACAATTGTCAGGTGAAGACGCTATGTTAGGGCCTTTTGCGTTATAGGTAACGATAAGGCGACCAGATTTTGAAAATAAAAATTAAGGGCATACAGAAAAAAAGTAAAACATTTATTTGACTTCAAGATTTTTTACATTTTTACAGACAAATTTACATTCACATATTTATATATGTAAAGTAAATTAAAAAAAAAAAACATTTTTAAAAATTTACATTTACTTATAAATAAGTTAAATTAGTTAAAGAAATAACGAAACTTAAAAATTCATTGCACAAACTTATTCAAAATTGTGTACTGCAAGTGTGTGAGAGCAGTGATGCCAACTAAGTGCTTTTGGCACTATTTATGGTGCTTTTTGATGCCTCAAAACGCCAAAATTGTATCCTTACCCTGCGGTCACACGGTCAAGTTGTTCTTGATAGTCTTTTACATATACTGCTTGCCAAAATTTACATAAATTGAAAGCTGTGACGTAGGCTGCATTCAATTTTCGAGCAATTTACTTTCAAGATGTCATCAAGAAAACAATTTATAAAGACAAACGAAAAATTTGCTCACTAACCTTAAAATCAGCTGTTTTCTTGAACGTAAATTGAAACACTCACTGGAAAGAGAATTTTTAAGGCAAGTTTGTATCAATTTTCAAAAGTATGAGTGTATTGGTAAAAAAGTGTGAGTGTATTAAAACTTGATATGCAAAACTTGATCGTGTAACCCTCAAGTTAGTGCCAAGCTAAGAAAAAGCACTAGCTTGGTGCTTTTTCGTTAGTGTCTTTAGTGCTTTTTACAATTTTTATTTTTTTCTTACATTTTTTAAAACTTCGATTTTTAGAGGATGATTTCGATTAGATTTGCTATTTGGGGTACAATTTTAAGAAGGCCTGTAAAGATTTTAAATGATAAAAAAAAATGTTAAAAGATAGTTTATTTACGAGGTTAGAGCTAGACTTCCTAGCAATTTGGAAATTTTGCAAAACGTCGTACTTTTTAGCGTTGACAACTTATTTAGTAATCGTAATAAAAACGATGTAACTATGTATTTGTTTTCAGTAAACATTTTTTTTAAAGATGACACTGTTTCAAAAATAGAAAATGGCTTGGAAACCGTTCAAAAGAACGCAAAGGCTTTAAAAACAAAAAAAGAGCCGTAACTTGCTATAAGCAAAGTGTTTAATAAATTAAAAACAGCTGACAGAAAATGCTTTTATAACGAGCGTTGTGCAACTTGCCATTTTTCATGCGCTTTAGTTCTCAAACGCACGACACTCGTCTCCGAATAACCGCGTGTTTTGCACTTCTACCTCTAGTTCTTTTGCAAAAAGGTTTGACTAAGTATTTTCAGACATACATAGGTTAAAATAATTGGATAATAACATACGCCAATTGTTTTGTTAAACTTTACACAATTTTTATTTAGATTTACATAAATTTTTTTAATATTTTCAATTAGGCTAAAGTTCATCAAGTTTAATTTTCATTAAATTATTTTTATGAAGAAAGAAATTTTACAACATGAAATTAATTAAAATTTATTGATAATTTTCAACAAAATAACCACAATACTGATTAGATTTACATATTTAAACGATAAAATATAAGGTTTTTTTATTAATATAAACAATGGTCGGTCATTGCAATATTTAGGTAATTGCAACAGGTCCAATTTTTTCGAGTTACGAAAATTGAGCTAACACTGTATAACTTTAAAACTGTTTTATGGCCCAATTCAAATTCAGCTGATGATGATATAAATGATTTGGATAATATTATTTTTATTGAAGATAATAATAATACATTTAAAAATGTTTATATACAAATGTAAATATATTTATTATTAAATTTTAAATGAAAATCCCCAATCAATTTTTGAAATTTTGGAGGTATATAATACTTGACACAGCCGAATGCAACTTGTTTTGTGTTTAATTAAATTGTAAAAATGGTTGAGTGCTTTTTTACCATTTTTTTGTTCGATATAGTGTTTTTTTTAAATTTTAAAGTGCTTTTTGAACTCAAAAAGTTGGTATCACTGTATGAGAGTTCAGTAGGAGTTTGAACAGAACACGCATGTCACGATATTTTCGATACGATTTGACAGAAAAAACCGGTGACAGCCATGAAATAAAATTAATTTTAATTTATAAAAATTTAAACAAATATTGATCATGCTTTTAAAAATAAAGATAACAAAGATGACAGATTATGAAAAAGATGACAGAAAAAGGACACAAATTTTAAAAAAGAGTACGTATGGTCACTTTAATAAATACATCACGGCAAACACAGAAATACTTCATATGTATTGCCAAACGTATTGCCTGGATCAAAAATATTATTGCGGCAATAATCGATATCGTATTGCGGAAGATACTTTCTTCGGGGAGAAACGTGTCTCGATAGCAATACTCCTAAGCAATACGAAAGCGATTCTTCTAAATGTTAAACAAGCAATATTGCCAGATAACCACTACACTGAAAGAATTTTCTTTGCAATACCAATGAATTTTGACATTAATCCCATGAAAAATTGCATTAAAAAGGAACCTATGCAGCGCTTCGTTGGATCGATGAAACCTGTTTCATTAAAAGGATTTAATGAAACATTACATTAGATCTATGAATATTATTCATTGGATGAATACTTTAAATAAAGTAAAACAATTTTTTTTATTTTTATTTTTTTAAATTATTTTTTTTTATCTTTTCTTTTTTTTATTTTATTTTACTTTATTTTATTTTTAATTTTTTTTTCTGTCTCTGGCGGGATTCGATCGCGCAACCTCGGTGCTGATAGACTAGCTCGCTACCAGCTAGTCTACTGGGGCAGTGTAGTTTTTGTGTTAAAAAACTATGTTTTTTACTCAATTAATAGCGTAAATATGAGATTAAATTGTCCATAATAACAATAACAACGTTGATTGAAAGTGGATTGAAAGTTTTTGTTTCATTACTATAATTACATTTTTATTGTCATAATGAAAATTTAAATTTATGAAGGCAATAATTGAAATATGTTGCTTTTATAAAAAAAATTTTTGATATCATAAATTTAATGGCATACATGTAACATTAGATGTATGAAATTATTAAATCTTACATTTATTAATTAACAATTAAAAATATTAAAAATTTGGATTAAAAACCATAAATAGTTCAACAAAATAACCACAATACTAATTATTAAAAATTTTTTTAAGGAAACTATAATTTTGTATTAATTTATGAATATAGTTATGTTTGTATATTGTTTTTTTATGTTTTTTTAAGTATCCAATGAAAATTTTAAACGTAATTACGAAATCCAATGAAGCGATTTTAACGAAAATACTTCATTATAACTATGAAATTCCATTTAGACAATGAACATTTTCATTTACCCAAGGAAAGTTTTTTTATGAAAATGATTCATTAAAGAAAATAGAAAGATATCGCCCGCCAAAATATCATTGGGATAATAAAAGGAAGAGTTTGCATTGCAAAATATTAATTTTTGTAAAAATAAGAACAGCTTTTTATTTAAAATTCAATTTTTAATTACATACATAAATATAAATTATACTTACAAAAAATAAACATATTTATACCCACACCACAATAGTGGAGAGGGTATTATGCATTTGTGCTGATGTGTGTAACGCCTTAAAATATTGGTCCTAGACCCACCTTAAAGTATACAGATCGACTCAGAATCAATTCGAACTAACGATGTCCGTCCGGCTGGCAGGCAGGCTGGCTGGCTGGCTGGCTTTCTGTCCATGTAACCTTGTGCGCAAAGTACAGGTCGCAATTTTAAAGATAATTTGATAAAATTTAGGACATCGATTCTTATTGGCACAAGGACTAAGCCTATTGAAAATGGGCCAAATCGTAGGACCACGAGGGAAGATAGGGGGAAATTTCTTCCTCTCAGAAACTATCAAACCGATTTTAATGAAATTTAAAACATACATAGAACAATATCTTTATGGACACAAATGGGATGCATTTTTTAAAAAATAGGACCACGAGGGGAGATAGGGCCAATTTCTGCCTCTCAAACCGATTTTAATGAAATTCAAAACATAGATAGATCCATATCTATATGGACACATAAGCTATATAGTTTTTCAAAAATAGGACCACAAGGGGAGGTAGGGGGCAATTTCTGCCTCTCACAAACTTTTAAACCGATTTTAATGACTTTTATAAACATAGATAAATCCATATTTATATGGACATATAAGCATGATGTGTTTTTTAATACTGTGGTGTAGGGTATCATATGGTCGGGCTTGACCGACTATACTTTCTTACTTGTTTATAATTAAATTAAGTAAACTGAAATAATTATGTAGTTTCCACCATATGTTCCAACCAACTCCTTTAAAATTGCATTCATTATGAGGGTTAAGTATGTAATACCTTGATAAAGTTAAAAAGGAAAAAAGATTAATATTTAACAGATTTATTTTATTTATATATGTACATACATATGTATTTACCTTTTGCAGAATATTTTAGATTTATGCCCCAATTGCAGTTCTCCACTCAACTCAGTTTGGTCGTGTAAGAGTAAACCCAACTTATGCACAACCAAGGTCATTTTAGGTATTGTGATACCCAACTGTTTTTTGTTGAGTTTGCTATAAAGTTGCCAACTTAAAATATCATGTTTGACAAGTAAAAAATTTATAAAATTAAATAATAAAAAGTATTTATAATGAATATTAGTGTCGATTTATTTTATGATGATGAAAAAGAAAACTCTTGAATAGATGCGCTACGTACAAGAAGACAAACTCGTGATGATTCCAACCCTTGAACTTCCCAGTGCCAAATAAGAACTTCTAATAAGAAACAAAACTTTCTTGTGCCTGATGAGCTCTTCCTCTGGTTGGGGTAGCTGTTGGAAAATCTGCTGGTTGTATTATTGGTTCAACTGACTCAGTAAAATTGTCACTTGATGGTGGAATATTTTCATCACCAAATACTTGGCCGGACATGCAATACAAGAGCCGCGAAACAGTATCGTCAAGGCTACTTAATGGAACTTATTGTGATAGGCCTCGCCCTGTCGCTTGAGAGTTTCTTTAATTGGTGTCAAGTTTTTTTCTACTTGTCTTGTAGTGAATCCAAACTGGCCAAGAATATTGTAGTTTTGTTTATTTATTTACTAGTTCAATAGATTAAGAAGATTATAAGTGTCTAAGAAAAGTAATCGTCGTGGTCCCAAACTATTTAACTCCACTGAAAACTCTTCCCATACATGAATTTTTCTTTATATCAAACTTTGGTGTTTTCCGCGAGCAATTTCTAAGTTTCTTTAAATATGCTGGACAGGGTGCAAAAAATGTTTAAAAATAGCGAAAAAGTTATTACAAAAATTTAAACATACGATTTCTTCGTTTTGTTTTAAATTTTTACCGAATTTAAAAAAATAAACTTTAACTGCCAATAACACAACTACTTTTTAGCAGTTGTGTGTTTTAACATTTTTGTCGACAAAACTTTTACAAAGTTGAAAACAGATACACAACTGAATAGCCAACTGTCAGTTGAGTTGATAATGGCAATTAATTTATCAAAGACAACTAAACTGTTACAATAGTGGAGAACCGCAATAGGGGCATTAATAATTTTTATTTTTTTTATTTATGACGTACACATATGTTATAATTCAAGGCGAATTCATACAAGGTGGTCTTATTTTGAAAATGGATACAACACTGTAAATTACTTTAACGTTGTGTCAAAATTATACAACACTGTAGTAAACAAATATATGCTGTCATATTTCATTTTGTTTTTAATTATAATTTTTGTTTTGTGGAATGCAATAATTTAAAAATGTGTGCTTAGAAAACCTTATTTGCAAGAAGTTTTGCTTTTTTTATTTAAAAAAAAGTGCAGATGAAGCAGACCGATTTCTAATGGAATCTTTTTCTGATAAGGTTTCATTGTATTCACGAGTAAAAGTTTTAAACCTACATACATAGTTTTAAGAACTCAATGGAAAAATAGTTATGTTTATACTCTCATTACAATAGTGGAGTTGGTATTATCCCGGCCAGCATTTTTAATTGTGTAAGAGTCTACTAGGAATCTCATGAATAGCGTTTTTCATCGTCGAAGAGCTAATTTTTAAATCGTAAAAGATTCCTCGCACGGAGAAACTGTTGCACATTTACATTCCTCTGTGAGATACTTCTACAACACAGAGAAATACGCTTATTTAGGCGTTTGAGATGTGTGTGATTTATTTTTAATTTATAAAAAAAAATATTGAAATTTAATTTGAATTTAAATAAATATTTAAATAGAAATGTCAAAAAAAAGTAACGACATATAATTTTGACATATAGTTAGTTATCAGCTGTTGCTTACGTAGCAAGCCAAGGTCACCTTGTATGAATTCGCCTTGTTATAATTTTTTTTCTGTCTAGAAAATAAAAAATTACTTTGATTATTTTCTTTTAGATGACAATTTGGGGATATTGTTAAACTATTACCTAAGGGGATATCTTCCATTTGTTTGCAGGGATACTTCAATTTACACATATACTAGATATGCATGCATTTGCAGAAATATGATTTAACTGATGAGTTGCGATATGAAATTTCTAAAGAAATTAATTACTAAAATTACTGGGAAGATTCTTTACTTGATGGTTATACCATCAAGTTTTGTTTCAATAAATTAATTCTTTCTCACTAATACATTCATACTTTTAAAATTTGATGCGAACTTGCTTTCAAAGTCTCGTCCTAATTGTGTGCTTCAATTAAACAGCTGACTGAAATTTTAATGAAAAAATTTTCTTTTGTCTTTAAAAATTGTTATTGATGATCAGGGCTGCCAGGTACTTTTTTCCATGTCCACAAAAAATTAGCAAAAAATCCCCAAATTAAAAAACAAAACCTTAAAAAGTTAATATTTTTTTCTGACCAAATTTTAATTAGAAATCCCCAAATAAAAATTTTTAGTAAAAAAAATTATTTTGTTTTGTTTGAAGCGTCTGGTTTCGGCATGTTTTTTAAATCCTTTTTATGCGATTTCAGACGAGTGAGCCAATTTATAAGAATTTGCAGTTTGTTCAATCGGTTTGAGCTATCCTTAAAATCAAATCCCAGAAACAGTCCACCAACCAAAAATTTTTCAAATTAATTTTTTTTAATGGAATATATGTACATTAGGGTGTCCCAAAATTTTTTTTTTGTGATTTTCATAGGTGCTCAACTAAAATTTAAAAGCTTATAGGCTCAAGTATTTTTGATTTTTTTTTTAGAATTTTCGGAATAGGTTTAGAGGTCGCGCAAATGGAGTTTTCATAAAAAAAAACGCAGTTTTCGGCCATTTATTTAACTTTACTCATAACTTGGTTAATACCACGAGTTTCTTCACTTTTGAGGAAACAGTTTTAAAGAAAAGTATCCAAGCTTTATTCCTGTGTGAAAAAATTATAAGTTTTGGTGATGAGTGTACTCATTTAGATACCCTTAATTACAATTTTTCGTAATTTTTTAACAAATTCTGTAAATAACGGCTTATTACTTTTCAAATTTATATGAAAGGTATTAAAACTAATGATGCAGTTTGAAAGACAAATTAATTCTAATTATTACGAATAAACAATTTTTAAATTTGTTCCTACCATTCCTGAGTTATAGCCGTTTTTATCTTTATACCCAGTATATGTTATTATAAGCTGTTTGCCAGCTCTGTGAAAAATCATTTATTGAGGTTCTTGCGATGTAGTTCTATACCTTGCAACAAGTTCTGGTAATCAGTTTCAGAAGTTGTGACATTAATATAAGTATTAGCCAAAGCCACACCTCGTTCTACCACATAATTTACCACTTTTAATTGTTGAACTTTTTTCTTTGCCTCTTGAAATTACTTGTTAGCTTTCCAATTCTCTGGATCTATTTTTAAAAAATCGATTGAAATATTGCAAACTTCAAAAAAAGTTAGACTGGCTTTTGAAATAAATTGTTGAGTTTCTTTATTTCTAGATTTTTCTTCTGTTAAAGTTACATCTGCAACTTCGTAATCGCTCCATGGAGTATCTGCAAGTTTTTTTTGTCATTAAGTGCAAACCCTGCGGGAAATTTGTGTCAATTGGTCCCACAGACTGGTCCTGGGAGTTGTGCAAATAGAACAGGTACAAAAAGAAAGAACTCATGACCAGTGAAAAGAGAACCAATCATGTAACTACTTTATGATGAACAAAAAGGTAGAAAAAGTAATGAATTACACTACAGTCTTCAACGGTGGTGTGATACATTTTTTTGAGACTTTCTAAAATTTGGCTTTGAATTTAATTCTAGGACTTGTTTTATTGAAATAATACTACATCGTATTGAAATAATACTACATTTTAGTAACTGTCACTAAACACGTCCATTGAGAATAGCTTTGTGACTGGTCAAATGGTGTTAATTTACCCCCTCCAATGACAACCCCATATAAAAGTGATAAGTCTTATTCATAGAAAGTGTTAAAACTAGAACCGGTCTCTACCACCAAAGACCTATCACGGGACTACTTTGGTGTCAGTTCGCTTCCCTCTAGGGAAGTTTTGGTGTCGATACGTTCATCAAAAAACGCTTAGGCAGCCAATTTCGGAGTTAAGTACCACTGATGACCTAGAATAGTTTTAAGCGAGGCTTTTTCAACGGCTTTATTAATAATTTTATAAATATCCAATTCCTTTAATAGGCTCAGATCAAGGGCACTGGCCAATATTTGATACATATTCTTAAAATAAATGAACTTAATTCAAGCAAGGCATCAACTGTTGATTTGTCTATATAAGATTGCAACTGGTTTCGGAAAATGCATATTTTCAAAGAATAGATAATTTTCATCATTCAGCGAGCCCGATTGATAGCCCGTGGAGCACACATAAAATAGAAAGTGAAAATGACAGCGTGTAACGATTCAGGTCAATAAATGTCAGAAGTTAATGACAGTTAAAACCTAACTATAAAAATTTATGGAAATATACAATAATTATAACGAAAAAAGTATCACCATTTTTAAGGTACAAACTGTAAAAATAGTGTAACTCGGAAACTGTAGGAAAAAATTCCATTTTTGTTTTTCTTAATTGTTTAGAACTTATCGGTTTTCAAAATCGCGCCCCAGTTTTAATACCTTTCATATAAATTTGAAAAGTAATAAACCGTTATTTACAGAATTTGTTAAAAAATTACGAAAAATTGTAATTAAGGGTATCTAAATGAGTACACTCATCACCAAAACTTATAATTTTTTCACACAGGAATAAAGCTTGGATACTTTTCTTTAAAACTGTTTCCTCAAAAGTGAAGAAACTCGTGGTATTAACCAAGTTATGAGTAAAGTTAAATAAATGGCCGAAAACTCCGTTTTTTTTATGAAAACTCCATTTGCGCGACCTCTAAACCTATTCCGAAAATTCTAAAAAAAAATCAAAAATACTTTACCCTATAAGCTTTCAAATTATGCTTGAGCATCTTACAAAAAAAAATTTTGGGACACCCTAATGTACATAAGTCTTGAAAAATAACTTCATTTTTATATAAAAAAATATGTATTTCAATGATCATTTATTCAATAATTTTTACCAAATCCTACCCAACTGCTGATTTCTTAATGTTATACGTGAATTTAGCATTATTTTAGGTGATTTTTGTGCTTAAAATAGCATTTACAGCATACTTATCAAAATACAAATTTCGTTAAAAAAAAGTTGATATTCATTAGTTAAGAAATTAGTTTAAGAAATGCAATTCATAAAAATATAACCTGCCGGCCAGGGTTCGAGCCCGAGCCACGTCAAGAATGAAAGATTATCAATAACAATTTTAATTAATTTTCATGTTGTAAAAATTCCTTTCTTCATAAAAATAATTTAATGAAAATTAAATTTCATGAACTTAAGCCTAATTAAAATATTAAAAATTTGGATTAAAAACCATAAAATAGTTCAACAAAATAACCACAATACTAATTATAATTTGTTTTGTTAAAATAAATAAAATATAATAATAATATACTACTGGAAAAACTGTTGTGTGAGTTATGTAGCGTGCGTCACAAAGGGTTCACGGCTTTTGTCAAAAAATCACAACATTTTTTGGCTGCGAATAAGTGATTTTAGAATTCTCTTATACTCATCTTTCTTTTAGGAATTAGATTTTGTATACCTTATGATGCAAAATTCGCTAAAAACTTTTTGTGGCGTGCGTCACAGAACTTTGTGATCAATTATTTCGCAACAAATACTAGCTAAGAAATTATG
Organism: Pollenia angustigena; assembly: GCA_930367215.1. Classification (NCBI taxonomy): domain Eukaryota; kingdom Metazoa; phylum Arthropoda; class Insecta; order Diptera; family Polleniidae; genus Pollenia; species Pollenia angustigena. The sequence goes on along the minus strand of OV884059.1, from coordinate 168,131,596 downwards.
ATATATGCCATTCGTAAGTACATATTAATGTCACTAAACACTATAAATATACATATAAGTTGAAGCTGTCTTTTTTGAAAGACCAAAAAATGTTTATATTTCAATCAAAAAACGCGTGCGAATGTAGCGTTCGTCACTCAGGATTTGCCCATATACTAACGCCCGTATTCATAAACGATTTTTAAATTTAACAAACGTTTATTAAGCATAATGTTCATAGTAAATTTGTTATTTAAACCTTTATTAAATTAAAATAAAATTTTATGAATACAGGCATAATTTTTTAATAGGGTATTAACATTTTCAATAAAGTTTATATAAGTTGAAGCTATCTTTTTTGAAAGACCAAAAATTGTCAAAAAGTAATTTCAATTTTTGGGAATACAAATTTTTTTTTTTTTATTTTCAAAAGATTTAGCTATTCGTGCTTAATTCCCAGTTTTTGTTATTGATAAAAACACTCGAAATTTATTGTTGATGGGATAAGCTATTCCTATGCGCATTTCACTGGTTGCTTAGGCCAGATCATCAGGAAACTTCATCCATAAAGATTTTAGAAAAACTAAAGATATTAAACCAAATAAAACTGTTAAACATATAAGACTTATAGCAACAGTTCTACTTGTAATAATATCAAAGTTTAAACAAAACACATCAACAATAAACAGTGGGTTTATCTCATCTTACATTCCCCACTACAATTAGTTGAAATTCTCTCAACATTAATTGTCGTTGTAAGTAGGTTAAGAAAAACAAAATAAAAACAACAACAACTTACAAAAGATGTTGTCAATTAAGTGTTTTTTTAGGCCGTGCACTTGCCTGTTTATTATCAAAAAGTAATTTCAATTTTTGGGAATACAAAATTTTTTTTTATGTTTATATCAGAAAACGCGTGCGAATGTGTAAAAATTAACTTTTGGTAGTTAAATTATATAAAATAACTGAATATGTAATTGTTTTTACTGAATATGGTGTTGAATTTTTGACAGTAAAATTTTAAAAAATAACTGAATATTTAATTGATTTTACGGAATATGGTGTGGAATTTTTGACAGTAAAAATTAAATGAACTTTTTGTTAAAAATAAATGAAAAATAAGTAGACCGGTTGGTAATTGAATTTTCATTTATTTTATATAACAATTTCAGTTAATTTTACGTACAGATAATTGTTAGTGTAGGAGTTGAAACAAATGGGTGTCCTCTGATGTCAGCAGAAAATGGAGTTGTTTAAAAATCCTGGAAACCGCGACAAATGCGAAACAAACGCCTTGCTATTCCCATAAATCGAACAACTCAATTTCTAATTTGTTAAAGAAACGACAAATTTTTTTAAATATAATAATCCCAAGCGAAAAACAGTATTTGGGAGCCAAACTCTCTTCATTATGCGTTGTTGCAACAAGTGTACATCATTTAGTAGAAGCTTTGGAAAAAATATCTGAGTGGAAAAGTAGTAAATCTACCTTAAGGAACTCACTTAGTACTTTTGAATTTATTTGCGGAATATATGTACATATGTATTAAGTGCGATACCTATTGTAACACAGCCGCTTAGTATCATTTTACAAAAGCACGATATAGATCTTCAAAAAGGATCAAGCCTTATTAAAATTTTTATCATGTGCCTGGAAGAAAAAAGAAATAAAGCCGAAGAACAATTTAAAGGGATTTTTGAAAAAGTTAAAGTTATTTGCGTTCAAATCGAGGTTCCTATCGAAAAGACAAGATTTGAACGAAATAATCACATCCAAAATGTTGAAGATTACTACCGAGTTGTAAGTTACATTCCTCTTATTGAATTTATTTTAGAAGATCTAATAACAACTTTCCCAATAGATATCCCAAATGTATTGAACATACCTAAACTTCTACCTCAAAGAGTAATCAAGTCGTAAACAGATACAAAACTGTTAAAACCACAACTAGCTGATGAGCTGATTATATTTGATAAAAGAGATAAACACCTACTAACATCTAAACTTCAGCCTGATCTATCAGATAACGTTGTAGATGCTTTAAAAAACTGTGATGAAGATATCTACCCAAATCTAAAAAAAATATTTCAAATTTTCGTTTCAATGCTCGTCAGTAAAGCCACGAGCGGGAGGTCATTTCCTACCATTCGTCGAATAAAAACATGGCTCGGATCAACAATGACAGAAGATAGACTGTACTGTCTAAATTTGCCTCACAAGGAAATCATCAATTGCTTATTTAAAAAGATTAATGTATATTGAACTGATGAACCTTTTTGTTGAGTTTTTTTTAATTAGGGTAATGACTTTTTTTGGACAAAATTTCTTCATCCCACCACGCGATGGGCAATTTAGTATTGTTAGTGAAAATAATTTATTAAATCCATTTTGGCCAAAAAAGTTTCCGCACCAAATGCAATTTCCAAAGCTTTTTTTTTAATTTCCATACACATTATATATGGTACATTTATTGTTTATACATGCTATATATGTATTTTAGCGACATATTCATAAATGATTATAAAATTTAATAAAATTTTATTAAGGAAAATTTGGTTTTCAAGCCTTTATTAAATTTAAAATATTTTTATGAATACAGGCATAAATACATAAAATAAGCAACTGTATAACAAAAATTTAAAGCAATTTTTTGTGTTTAATGAAATAAATTTTAAGTTTAAAGTGCGAGTTGATTTACATAATGGAAAAATATCTTGTGCAACTTTAATAGCTCGTTCCACTCTGAAAATTATCACTGCTTTATATATCCGCCAATTTGCCATTAACATTTAGTTTATTAAAAAAACCGCAAAATAGAGTCGCGATTTTTTTGCGCCCTTCTTCCGTACAAATGGTAAGATCTTGTTATATTCATGAAATTATTAGAAAATACTTAAAATTTTGTAATTAAATGTTAATTTTGTATAGTAAGGAGAAGAACTGAAATTCAAAACTATCGCGTTTGGTGCGGAAACTTTCTTCACGATCGCGAAAAAGTAATACATAATTTCTTAATATTTTTTCACGGTCTATACGGCTATGCGATGAAGAATTTGATATTCGCAAAAATTGCAAAAAGTACTTACCCTAATACACATATTGTTTTTAACAAACTTTTAAAAACAAATTTTTTACTTTTTTGTATCATACAAAATTTGCCCCCCCCCCCCCCCCCTAAGGCTCAAGCTGGATCCGCGCCTGCAACAACATATTACATATAAAGCTTTTTTTTAACGTGTTTTTACGAAGATCTAATCAATTAAGGTTTTTTAGATGATCAAGAACTGGATTAACAAAATTTAAGCAATTAGAATTTTTTTAAATTTTTTTTCTTAAAACACAATTCTATAAAAGTCTAAACAATTATTATAAAATAATACTGCGTTCTTTTTTTTTAACAGATTCTGACACTACGTAAGCAAATTGAAACTTTGCAAAATCAAATTAGTGACACTGGAGGAGGCAGCGGTGGCCATACATCAAGTGGTGGCGCTAATAGTGGACGTACTTCAAAAACGGTAAGTTTTGTTTTTCCCCCATTTATTTTGATAATATAATAATAAAATCTTTTAAAAAATATTATAAATTACTGGAATGAATGTTTTATCTACACTAAATGTATGAAGATTATAAGAAATGTTATATTCCCGGAATTGTTCTGGGAGTAATTTATAAACATAAATTTTGCCTTATTTTATTTTAAAACAAATTTTCAATTGAAACTAAAAGGTTTATTAAAACAAGTAAGAAAGTATAGTCGGTCAAGCCCGACCATATGATACCCTAAACCACAGTATTTAAAAACACATCATGCTTATGTGTCCATATAAATATATATTTATCTATGCTTATAAACTTCATGAAAATCGGTTTGAAAGTTTATTAGAGGCAGAAATTGCCTCCTACCTCCCCTTGTGGTCCTATTTTTGAAAAACTGTATACCTAATGTGTCCATATAGATATGGATCTATCTATGTTTTAAATTTCATTAAAATCGGGTTGAGAGGCAGAAATTGCCCCTATCTCCCCTCTTGGTCCTATTTTTTAAAAAATGCATACATTTTGTGTCCATATAGATAAGGTTCTATCTATGTTTAAAATTTCATTGAAATCGGTTTTCAATAGGCTTGGTCCTTGTGTCAATAAGAACCTATGACCCAAATTTCATCAAATTATCTCCAAAATTGCGACCAGTACTTTGCGCACAAGGGTACATGGACAGCCAGCCAGCCTGCCAGCCGGACGGACATCGTTAGTTCGACTCAGAAAGTGATTCTAAGACGATCGGTATACTTTAAGGTGGGTCTAGGACCAGTATTTTAAGGCGTTACACACATCAGCACAAATGCATAATACCCTTTCCACTATTGTGGTGTGGGTATAAAAATTCATAATCCAATATTTACATTTTGATAAAATAAAACATAAACATATTTATTTTTTTATTTTAATGCATTTTGGAGATAATCTTTCCTTATCATAAGATAAAAATGCATTAGATGTATGTATGTATATGTCGTGTATAAGCACTAACAAATATAAATTACTAGCTTAACCCGGTGTGCTTCGCTACCCCCATCGTTATAAAATAAAAATGAAAGTATTTACAATATATATAAACAAAAATTTATTTATTAAATTATAAGCTGCTTCGTAGTAAGAGAATTCCGTGGCATTCAGTAGTTTCGTTTTATAGGGGGTATTGCTCTCTCTCCGTCAACCCCGCCCATTTTTCTTTTAAAATTTACCATAATAGTGGATTTTACCACGTTTGAAGACTCTAGCTATCATAGACTTCAGTAACGCGAAAATTTATATTTGCATCTTATGGGAGGTATTTCTCCCCCTGCACCTACCCGCTTTATTTTTATTTTCAAAAGTGTAGTATACCATTAGAATGACTTCTACAAAGTTTGAATATTCTCACTATAACAGTTCTTAAGATATGCGATATTAAACATTGGCGTCCTATGAGGGGTGCCACTTCCACCGGTGCTATTTCATTTCAATTTTGGGACTCAGAAGATCCAACTACCAAAAGTTCAACAAAATGCTTGCAGCGGCTCTTAACATATGCGATAATTAATATTGGCATCCACGAAAAAATATGGCACCACCCCTTTGTCCAATCACACCTTTTTGAACCCTACGACACATTAATTCAAAACAATAGCCTTCTGTGAAAATTTGATGACGATCGGTTTAGTAGTTTATTAGAAATAACGTTTTTTACTTTTTCTATAAAGGGGCGGGTCCACGCCTACTTTTTTATTAAACGTATTTCTATTTATGCCAACAACATATATACCAAACATTTTCGCCGTAGGTCAAAAAATATCATAGAAAACACGATTTAAAATTTTGGGTTATATGGGCGTGGCATCACCCCTTTGCCCATCACAATTTTATATAGCCTAATGTCTCTTCCAGGGTCACAGTTACATGCTGTGGAAATTTCAAGGCCTTCGGTCAAGTGGTTTGGCCACCTATAAGGCACAAATATATATATATACATATATATATACATATATATATACATACATTCACTTTTATATATATATATATATGTTTATGTTATTCATTACCAGTGCTGCCAGAGGGATGGGCTATGTCCCGAAAAAATAATAAAACATGTACTAGAAATTGTTAAAATCAAACAAATATCCCGAAACAAAAATTAACTCAAACATCATAAATGGAAATTTATATCACAATGATATCAAGAGTGGGCAAATTAAAGTTTAGGAAGTAAATTGGCTGAAAGCACATTTTGTTTTAAAATTAAGTTTTATTGGTACCAGTGTAAAGTAGACAAATGGGAATTTATAATGAAATATGATGTCGGACAGATGTCCACCTCTTGCAAGTCGGCAAGCGTATGCTCATTTTGCAACATTTTCCAACAAAGATTCGTTTATATCTTCAAAGCAGCGACGATTTTCATCTTACAGAGCGTCAGTTGTTTGTGGTTTGCTTATGTAACCCCGGCGTCAAACCACAAGACTGAGGCGGCCAATCGACATTGACGCCTGAAAATTTTCAAGAAATAACTGAATTGTTTGGCCGGCTATGTGGCTCGTGGCGCCGTCTTGGTGAAACTTCAGGTCACTAAACTCAGCATTAGCCAATTGCAACCACAAAAAATCGGCCTCAGAAGAAGCCTGATTATGAGAAAAAACTGCTTGAGTTTTACGAAGTGATACAGTTAAATGTTCGCCATTTAAATAGTAAATTTTCACTGGTTAAAATTTAAAATTACTCTACTATTATTATTTTTACTTCTTGTAACGTAGCTACGCGTAGTCCTAATCAGTTCCCTAAAATTGTACGCACATACAAGCATGTTTTCGTATCTGCCAGTTATTCTTGTGTGTTCTATTTGTTCTTTACTCTTATTTTATCATTAACAACTTTTTGTTTATTTTGTTTTATTTATTTTTATTCATTTTATTGCATCCTCGTACAAAAAAAAAAAAATTATATTTTTTTTTCTTTTTTTTATAAATTCTCATTTACCTGTCATATAATATTGTCATTATTTAATTCAGAGAATAGTACATTTGATTAAATTAAACTTTATCAAAAGGTTATCCAATTCGAAAATGTATGTATTTTGTAGCCAACTGTACTGTTAAATATGTGTCACAAAGTGAAATGTTAATATGTAAGTTGAGTAAAAATTATGATAACAATTTAATGTTACCGATTTGTATTTTATTGCTATTTTGTTGAGTTTAATTTGATATTTTGAATGGATTAAAGTAGTGTTACACCGAAAAAAATCCATACTATTTATGTTTATACGAAATTTATTATAAATGCACGAAACACGTTGCGAAGCCAAAAAATTTTATAGTACAATGTATGAAAGTTTTTAAAATTTAAGAACTTTTGGAATTTTTTTATTTAGATAAACTGACTTTTATTCGACCTTTACAAAATGTTTTTAGTATTATTATTTAATTAAGCTTGAGGTCTCTTTTTTTATAAAAAATATTTATTTAATTTAATCCAATCCAATATTTCGGCACTCCGTTGTGTGCCTTTTTCAGGGTTTTTTATTTAGTATATGTAACAAAATTAATTTTAATTGTCTTCGCTGTAAGAATGCTTATATTCAAAAAGTTCTATATGCAACTTTTCGAAAATTAGTTTTCTACTAGCTGACCCGGTCCACGTTGCTGGCCCTAAGCAAACATTAGTGTTTTATAACCAGACGATTTAAATTGAGCTTAAAACGAAATTTACGGCCTTTAAAATTTTTCTTCCGTAAAAACCTAAGTTGGACCATGGCGATGATTTTAAAGAAAAAATCGTCCGAATCGGTTAAGCCGTTCTCAAGTTATGCGCTTAATAGAAAAAGTGGGAGTAAAAGTAGGCGTGATACATTTTTCTTTCGATGAAAACGTAAAATGGATTAATACGAACATTTAAAAGAAAAATTAGTCAAATCGAGGGAGCCGTTTTTCGATTTTAGGTAAATCGAAAAAAGTAGGCGGGGCAAAATTTTCTTTCCGTAAAAACCTAAGTTGGACCATGGCAATCATTTTAAAGAAAAAATCGTTTGAATCGGTCAAGCCGTTCTCAACTTATGCGCTTAATAGAAAAAGTGGGCGTAAAAGTAGGCGTGGTAAATTTTTCTTTCGATGAAAACTTAAAATGGATTAATACGAACATTTGAAAGAAAAGTTTGTCAAATCGATGGAGCCGTTTTCTGATTTTAGGTAATTCGAAAAAAGTGGGCGGGGCAAAATTTTCTTTTCGTATAAATCTAAGTTAGACCATGGCGACCATTTTAAAGAAAAAATCGTCCAAATTATTTAGAAGTCATTGGTGGTGCAATATGAAAATTGGATTTTGCCACGCCTCTCCGCCCGCAGACCGAAAATCAAAAATCAGACTTCACAGTGTCACCCGCCTGAAGATTCCCTGAAAATTTCATCAAAATCGGACCAGCCGTTTTGGAGTCCATACGTTACATACACACATACATACATCCTATTTTATATATACCCAGCGGTAACTAGAATGAGTAAAGAGGCCTAATAGAAGGCCTTATTTAGCAGTCACAAGCAGTCAGAAGCCCTTCTCGCCGCATTCCATACTTATTTATTTTTTACACAGGTTGTCATTGGGCGCAAGGCCTTCCACACTTCCTTTAAAAACAACTTCGATCCCTTCCCAAAGAAGGGAGTAAGGAAGGTCACTAAAAATAAAAAGTAAATAAAACTGAACACCTTCCTTTCTCCCTTCTCAAAGAAGGGAGTAGCGAATGTGTACTGAATATTTTAGAAGGTCTTTTAAAAAGAAGTTTATACCTTCTAGAGGGAATACTTCTGAAGGCAGTATATCATGCGAAGCGAATCTTTTAGATTTCCGCTGGGTATAAGTAGATAGCAGTGTGTGAACTGAAAGAGTTGTTAGCTGTCATTTTGTTCGAAATTAATTTTTGCTCCAAATTAATTTATTTATTATGTAGTATATTCCTGTACAACAAGATTAAATCTTATATTTAAAGTACAGGAAAATCAGATTCATAAATTACATTAAGAGATCATCACATACAATTGAATTAAATAAAAGGGAAGGGGAGCTTTTACCGCTATTGGCCTATCTTACGCCCTATTCCCTATTTCCTCTCAGATGTTACAGTGTCTGCATGCCAAATTTTAAGAAACCCGGTTGATTAGTTTAAAAGATTGGCGAGGGGGAGCTTTTACTTCTATTGCCCTATTTCACGCCATAAATAATACAAATTAAGGCTATAGTTCTTTCCAGATGTTACACTATTTTCCTGCGAAATTTCGGTTGATTAGTTAAGAAGATATTGGAAGGGGCAGCTTTTACCCGTTTTGCCCTATTTACGTTACGCCCTCTAGCGATATTAAATATACATTAAGATCTATTCCGAATATCATTGTACACATAAGGCTTTACGATACATGGTTTGGTAACTTTTCAAGACACAATAAAAAATCATAATATGGAAAATGGAGGGCATTGTGTTGATATTTGTATGGGAATATATAGGAAAATCTAAATGGCATATCTCCCGAACAACTGGGCCGATTTCGTGCAAACTTCACATAAACCATCTTCAGACCTTCCCTAAACTACACTTATATTTTGGTTTAAATCGGCCGACCCGTTTTTGCAGTTAGTAGTGACATCAAAGTGTACACTTCTTTTTATATATATAGAAGATATAGATGATAACAGTTATCTACTGCGGTGCAAAGTATTTAAATAAGAAGTTTTTAAAGCTACTAAAATATATCTATATTATAAATAAATATAAACTGTACCCACACACAGAGAAAAAATCAATTCGTAGAAAACAAGGTTGATTTTACATTTTTCAGTAGTGATTTTGCTTCATTGTTGTTTCATGTTTATTTAAAATGATTTTACAATAACTTGCGAACAACATTTTTTTCTTTTAAAATAACTATAATTCATGTTTATTTAACATTGCAGTAAAGTTAGAGCAAAATGTCATTTATATTGAAATAACAATCCGAATCACGTTGATGAAAGTCATTTCAAGTTGAAACAACGTGAATTTCATGTCGAATCGAATTGGTTGGAGTATGATATAACAGTGTAAAGACAACATATGCATTTACTTAAGAATAATTCAAAACACTTACCATTGTAGCACATGTTTCACTTATTTTGTATCTGCTTTGTTAATAGAAGCATCAGCAGAATGGCCCGATATGGGTTTCGTCATCATTCTACTTTGAAAACTTGATGTACTATTTAACCAAATAATTCTAATTAAAAGAATACGGGAATTGTCTTCTTTTTATAAAATATTTTAAACATGAAAATTTTAAACATGAAAATAAAAAAATACTTAAGTATGTATGCATGTTAATTTAACAAGATAAACTTTTGATTTTAATATAAAACAGGTTTTTATGGATTCAATATTGAACAATGTAATTTTAACAGTAAATAATATTAAATAAACGTGATTTAAGGTTATTTTAATATTTTACATTTAAAATTAATTTAAAATAATGATAAATTTAAATAAAGGGCATACTTTGGCAGAAATTTACCATGATTCTCAATCAACATTTCGCCATGTTATTTTAACATTGGTATTTTTTTTTGTGTGCATATTCTGTAACTTTAGTGAGAACTTCTCGCATCGAAAATATGTGAAACAAAATATTCCAACGTTTCTCGAAACGTGAAAAAAGTGTGTCTGTAACTCATGTCGAAAACTATCAAATTTCATAACTATCAAATTTCATAACTATCAAATTTCATAACATTGCACTCGAAACAAATGTGAAATTGCAGACGTTCAGAACAACGTCAGTATCACATATCGTTGACGGCGACTTAAATTTACTAAGATTGAAAAATTTTCAACGACAGCGGTGAAAATACAACGTTCGGCTATACCAAATAATGTAAAGTGCGACTTTAATGTTTATTGTTTATAAAAATGTTAAAAGCAAAATAATTAAACAATAAAAAAATGTGCCAAGAACAACATATTATTATTATTTGCATTTTAAATTGTTTTTTAGTGTTAAAATTTTTTCTCGCCCCATTTTTGTTTCGTGAGCTTATTTGACAGTTCAAAGCGAGAACTTTCTCACAGCAATTTTACAGACATATTTTCTCTGTAAATTGGCGGGTAATTTCCTTACGTGACATCTAGTACTCGCCAAAAAAAGTTACAGACACAGTTTAGTGAGTTTCAATATATGACATTTTTGTTTCATTTCACACATTTCAATCGAAAAGTTCCTCGACGCGAGAGTTACAGAACTTGGGCACTGGTCTTAAATGTAAGAGATTGGATTTAGCAGCAGTACGTAAATATCTATCCACTCCTAAAATTATTTATAACTAGAAGTATTCACTGTTACTAAAATTACATTTGCAACTGATGCTTGAATGTAATACCTTGATATATTGGTCTATAGACCTTTAACCTTACCGATCGACTTAAAATCACGTTTTGAATCGATCTATTGATGTCCGTCCGTCCGACTGGCTGGCTGGCTATATAAACTTTGCGCGTAGAGAGCAGGTCGCAAATTTTGGAGATAACTGGATAAGGTTTGGTACATATCGACTCACAATTTCACAAATTTTTTATAAACCATCTAATAATTTTGGTATTTAGATTAAATTTGGTCCAAACTTATTTTATTGCAATCTTAATCATCTTAACACATTTTAGTGAAATCGGTCTATATTTGACCACAGCTCCCACACAAATACAACTGTCGAAAAAGCTGTTAATGCTATAATTTTTTTTTTAATGTTGGCGATTATAAGTTTTACGATAGCTACAAAAGTTTGGACTGGTAGGTCTAAAACTTAACATAGCTACACTCACAATATTCTGTACGTAAAATTAACTGAAATTGTAATATAAAATAAATGAAAATTCAATTAAAACCGGTCTACTTATTTTTCATTTATTTTTAACAAAAAGTTTATTTAATTTTTACTGCCAAAAATTCCACACCATATTCCGTAAAATCAAAAAAATTCAACACCATATTCTCTAAAAACAATTAAATATTCAGTTATTTTTTAAAATTTTACTGTCAAAAAATTGACCCCATATTCAGTAAAAAATATTCAGTTATTTTATTAAATTCAGTAATTTTCGTTTACTCCACAAAAGAGCCGAATTTCTAAAAAATACCAGACAGACACCTGTCCGCTTGTTTTTGTCTTATAAGCGAGAGAGGGAGAATATTATTATTTACTTACCCTGTTACACACGTTTGTTTTACCTTTGTTGGACTGACCACGTTGTTTACAGAAGAACTCTCAATTATAAGACACCAGCTGCATGACCGATATGGCTTCGCAATTATTTTACTTTTAAAATTTGACGTATTTAACTAAATTATATTAACAAATAGAAAATGGGAATCGCTTTCACAAAACAAGCAATTCATTTTTTATAGATAAGTAAAAATTAATTTTTGGTAGTTAAATTATATAAAATAACTGAATATTTAATTGTTTTTACTGAATATGGTGCTGAATTTTTGACAGTAAAATTTTATAAAATAACTGCATATTTATTTGTTTTTACGGAATGTGTAGTTAATTTTTTGACAATTAATTTATATAAGATAACTGAATATTTATTTGTTTTTACGGAATTCGCGGTTGAATTTTTGACAGTAAAAATTAAATGAACTTTTCGTTGCTTTAAATTACATTTTTATTTAATGTAACACAAAGAAGAATTTAACTCAATCAACGGACAATATTAACTGCAACTGAACATCCGTATTAATATGCACTTGGTTTTTTGAATAACTGTTAGAATCAGTTAAAAATAAATTTGCTTGGAATTTTAAATGTTTATTTATTTAAAAATGACTGAAGGGAATATTTCTTAAATAAACTACAGTCCGTTACTGTAGTAATATTGTGAGTGTACCACACAGAAAAAATTATCAGTAGTTTTTTATCAATTAAAAAAATTGTTTAAAACGTATTTCTATTTAATTAATGTGATAATTGAATCAATTATTTGTTTTGTTGAAACAAATTTTAAAATATAGTTTTAATTAGTTAACATTTGAGTTGTTTTGAAATAAATTTGTTATTAAAATATTAATAAAATAACAAAAACTCTAAATTGATTTTTTCGTTTAAAATAAAATAATTTAAGCTTGTAGAATTGTTGTAGGGAATTGTCAAAACCTTAGCTATATTTAATAAATTCCAAGACGAATTAACTACAGGTGGTGTCGAAACGGCATCTGATTTTGACAGTTCGGGCTTATTTGTTTTGATTTGTTAGTGTTTTGCTAATAATGGTTGACATTTCGAGCTAATGGCACTAACAATGCAATGCAAAAAACCGTATGTTGTTTTTGGATTGTTCTAGTTCCGACACCACCTGTAGTTGAATTCGCCTTGATAAAGTCAATTAAGACCAGTGTTGCCAAAACTTGGTGACCAAAAATGGCTAAATTGTTGGAAAAAATGGCTAAAAAATGGATAAAAATGGGCTAAAAAATGGCTAAAAGCTTTTTTAAATAAAAACACATTAAAATTCAATAACAACACAGAAATCATTCATTTAAAGTGGTTAACGATGAAATTGTAAGTTAAGATCAATTTGTTAAATAAGAATAAACGTAAATTAATATTTAATAGATATTTAAAAAATTAAATCATCGATAAATTCGATGTCGTTATTGTTCATCTCATAGGAATCACTCGGGCCTATTAGTTTTTAATAATTTGAAGGTAAATCATAATAACGACAACATTTACCCAACAATAAAAACAAGTAAGAAAGTATAGTCGGTCAACACCACATTAGAACCTATGTACCAAATTTTATCAAATAATCTCCAAAACAGCCAGCCAGTCAATCGGTATACGTACCATTATTTTAATATGTTACAAACATCAGCACAAACACATCGTACCCTCTCCACTATTGTGGTGCTGGTATAAATATTTTATTGATAAAATCGAATTAACGGTTTCTTAATGTATCCTTTTTCTCAAATTGCTTTAAACGATGTTTACTTGGGTAAATACCCTCTCTACTTCATCATTAGACCATGCAACTGAGAGCAACTATATACTATATTTTTTGCCGCCTGCATCTCTTTATTGAATTACTTGCAACCAGAAAGAAAAACCGATGTTTGTGTTGATCCATTTTATAAATTTAAATTTGGACTACTATTGCTTTATTTTGAATGATGTTTCATCATCATAGTTTATAGCGATTTCCAACATTTGTAAAATTGTGATTAAAATGAAATGAGTTTGAATTGATAAAAATAATTATTTTACATTAATACATTTTCATAAGAAATTGAAAATTATTATTTTAAAAGAAAAACGGCAAAAACAAATTTATGGCTAAATAAGTTGAAAAATGGTTAAAAAAATGGCTAATGGCTAAACTCATTTTTTAATGGCTAAACAGGATGAAAAAATAATTGTTTTAATTTAAAATTTAAAATTTAAAATTTCATTTATTGAAAAAAATATTCACAATTTTAAATTTTTAGTAATTTATATAATCATTTTGTAAAAGGTGCAAAATCAACAAATTGTTTGCTTGATTCTATGAATTAAATATGACTTTGGCGATTTGAGACAATTTTAAATTTTTTCTGTGCGTATCAATCCCCTTTCTTGAATCACTTAAAAGCAAACAAATCTTATACAGATGAAGATATCTTAAAAATAATTGACACAAAGAACTTTTATATTAATATTAACCTTTAGCTTAAATATATTTATTTTGTTCTGACTATTAAATGATTGTCCATGGGTCCCAAAATGGGTACACTCTCGAAAATTTATTTTAAAATATTGTGGTGTCGGTAGGGATGAAACGATACCTCTAAGGTATCGATACTTTTACTCGATGTGGTATCGCTCGTAAAGTATCGATACCTACTTAGAATCGAAAAAAAGTATCGATACTTAGTTAATTGTATGGGTACTTTTATCGGTTTGTATAATTAAATAATAGAAAGCAGCATTTAAAAACGTTCTTATTAGTGTTTTATTGCAATACTATAAAATAAGAACTTCGACCTATTAGAATTTTTGTGCAAAACGATATGTGTAAAGATTGAGAACACTTTAAGTTACCACTAAGTACCAATTTTCTTTCGAAAAATAATTTTTATCTTCGGAAACAAAATTTTATAGAACGTTCAGGTTAACAACCTTCATTCACCTGTTATTCCAGAAATCAACAATGTCATAATGAATTTATCTTAAATGTAAATATGTATATTATTTCCTTTCAATAATTTCTCAAGCTCAAGGTCCGTTTTATATAAAGAATATTTATTTAAAATTTATCCAATACTTCGCTATCTCAATGGATAGCTTCTTCAGGGATTTTTTGGTTTTTTTATATTTCAAAAAAAAATAAAAAAAAAGGAAATAATATTAAGAAGGTCGAAGAAATTAAGCTAAATAATTTATGTATTTTATTTTTAAATTGATAAATATAAATCAGTATTTGACAACTTCGATTATTGAGAGGTACACAATTGAGCAGCGCGTTAAGATTAATAAAGCTTTTTACGAAAATGGGCGTTCAATCAAAATGCATTTAATGCACATCGTGATTTTTTTGGTCGGTATAATCGACCAAATGTTTCCACAATCGGGAGAATTGCGCGTAAATTTCAGAAAACCGTCTGTAGGAATTGGGAAAATATATGTGCATGCTCCCCAGGTAGTTCTGCGGCTGGCGGCGTCTTCGAAAATGAGGTGGGCCAAGCAATAATCGTGCATGGTGTTCGCTATCGCGGGATGATAACGGACTTCCTATAGCCAGAAATTGAGGAAATGGACCTAGACGATATGTGGTTTTTAGGTGTGGACCCGGGATTCGGGATTTTTAATTCAAAAAAAGGGATCCCGGGACGGATCGGGATTTTTCGGGATTTCATATATAAAAGCCAATTTTAAAATTCATATATTTATAATTTAATGTTTATGTATAAGAATTAAAACAAATTAATTCGTGAAGAAAATTAAACTCATTACAAAATAAAACTGTTTAATGTATTCTTTTAAAGTAATATGGAAGTATTATGTATTAAAACTTATATTTTAAAAAGAGTCTTAAACAAATTAATGACGTCAGATAATTGATACCTTATTTTATCGCAAACATATGCTGCCGACGAAGCCAATATTCGCATTCAACACTTCTGGGTGGTATCGCAAATAAATAACTATATATATGGGCATTTCCCCAGAATGGTCTACCAGGATGAAAAAATAAAATGTTGATTATCATCGTCTTTTATTGTTTATTATTATAAAAAAGTCTTTGTTCTTATTAAAGAATGGTTTCATAGCATATCTCAGCTGTTTTACTTGAGGAAATTGGGCTGGAAACTGGAAAATTTTATATATTTCTGTATTTTCTACTTCTAAAGACATTTTTATATACTTATTTTACATGCAAGAAATATGTTATGTTTACACTCTTTCTTCATAATCTCACCATTGCAATCAATTGCAAAAGGAGTATTAAGTTTGTTTTGTTAAGGAAATTTTAAAACATTTATGGGAAAATGCGTGGTGCTAATAATATAAAAACATATGGAAAAATCGTACGTTCGCGATCCGTACGTTCGCGATCCGTACGTTCGCGACCGGTAAATAAGCCAATTAAACAAAAACCAAGAGAGATATTTTATTTTGTAAATACTGGATGGAGACCTACATTAATACACTTTTGAATATTCCGTTTCATTGCGCAGATTTTTACATTTCACTATTGTCAGCCCAAGTTGACTTCTATTTTGTGTACGTTCGTGACCACACGTTTATAGCTATTATTATGAAAACTTAAAATCGATGAAATCCATCTTTTGCACTAAACATAGAGCTACCCAAATGCTATCGAATCGAAAAAAAAATGCTAGGAAAAGTTTTGTTTTCTATAATATTTGTACATCAAAGGCGTACAAACGTACGTTTGTGACCCCAGGAAATGCCCATATGCAAGTATTAATCTAATAAAATAAACTTATATGTGTTAAAAGACTTTTGGTAGAACCCCCTCAAGTTGTTAACACCTTTTTGTACAACTTGCATTTTGCGTGCGCAGTTCTATTATCATCCACTTACACTGAAAGAAAAATGCTTCATATATTTAATGAATCATTTTCATAAAAAAGTTTTCCTTGGGTAAATGAAAATTTTCATTGTCTAAATGGAATTTCATAGGTTTGATGAAGTATTTTCGTTAAAATCGCTTCATTAGATTTCGTAATTACGTTAAAAATTTTCATTGGATATATGAAAACTTAAGTTTGTCCAAGTTAAACAAAAAATTTTAATTGGGAACTTAAAAAAACAATATACAAACATAACTATATTCATAAATTAATACAAAATTATAGTTTCCTTAAAAAAATGTTTAATTGTTATTTAAAAAATGTAAGATTTAATAACTTCATACATCTAATGTTACATGTATGCCATTAAAGTTATGAAATCAAAATTTTTTTTTAAAAGCAACATATTTCAATAATTGCCTTCATAAATTTAAATTTTCATTATGACAATAAAAATGTCATTATAGTAATGAAACAAAAACTTTCAATCCACTTTCAATCCACGTTGTTATTGTTATTATGGACAATTTAATCTCATATTTACGGTCTTAATTGAGAAAAAAACATAGTTTTTTTATACAAAAACTACACTGCCCCGGTAGACTAGCTGGTAGTGAGCTAGTCTATCAGCACCGAGGTTACATGTTCGAATCCCACCAGAGACAGAAAAAAAATAAAAAATAAAATAAAGTAAAATAAAATAAGAAAAAAGAAAAAAAAAATAAATAAAAAAAAAAAAATTTTACTTTATTGAAAGTATTCATCCAATGAATAATATTCATGGATCTAATGTAATGTTTCATTAAGTCCTTTTAATGAAACAGGTTTCATTGATCCAACGAAGCGCTGCATAGGTTCCTTTATAATGCAATTTTTCATGGGATTAATGTCAAAATTCGTTAGTATTGCGAAGAAAATTCTTTCAGTGTAGAAAAAAGACCCACCATCTGATTTGCATGTAACATTTATTCACTTGTGACTTTTTTTGTAACCAGTTAAAAATTAGATTCATGGCCAGTATGATTTAATATTGAATTTTTACTAAGCCCAAAATCTCGGGACTTAGAATTATCCCGGGTTTTCGGTATTCGGGATTGGCATCCCTAGTGTTTACTGGTCAAACGGTTTCTTGATACCGTTACTGCTGCTCCAGCTTTGGAAAATAATAAAAAATTTAAGATTAATTTCAATACCAAAGTTAAAAGATTACTTTTGACCGATACCGAGTATTTTTTTTACCGATACTACTTGGTACTCGGTTGCTAAGTATCGATTACAAAAATACTTAGTACTTATATAAATGTATCGAATATGTACTTGTATTTACTCGTATCGTTTCATCCCTAGGTGTCGGGTATCATATGGTCGGGCTTGACCGATTGTTTCTTGTTAGATATTTTTAAATCAAATTTTAGCAGATTGACTGTTTAATAAGTTTATTCATTTCCTTTAAACTAATGCCTCATACAACGGGAATATTTTAATAATGTTTAACTTTCCGGGAATGATAATTAAAAAAATCCCAAAAAACCGGATTTGCCCTTTGGCATTACAAGACGACACCATTACAAGAGATTTATGACAATGAAAGGACATTTTCTGATATACATACTTTTTTTAAGGGGCACTACGAATGTAATTTGTATAGGGGCTGCATAAAATCTAAAGCCGACTCTCATCAATTTGTTATACATATATGCATTATTTTTATATGTTTCTTAAACAATTTAAGAGAGACACATTTTGTTGTTTATTCTTAGCCACATGCGTCCCCATTTCGTTCTATTTCAAATAATGTTAATAAAATAACACATTTTATTATCTTTAAACACCCCCCTTATTAATGTCTACATTTTGTTTATCGCACTTGATTGTTGAATTTGGTGTCGTTGAAACATTTTCACAAGAATGAAATGCAAATCGTGTCCTCATTTTCAACAGGATTTTTATCTGCCTGAATTTTTATAAGCGCGTCTGTATGTATTGGAATATTGATTGATCTTATCTACCTTTTACCAACTACATACATATCTATCATTTAAGTCCATATTGTGTTACCACCAAAAACCATATCTATTTATCACCTGGTCTAAAACTATGGGTGGGTGGGGTGTATACAACTCTTTCTTTATGGCATAGTTAGGAGCTGGGGTATATAAGTGGGATCATTGCCTGGATAAATTTCATTTGTACATATATTTTGAACTCTGTGCTATCTGTACCAGCATAAAAGTGTTATACAAATAAGTGGAAAATTAAAATTTTGTTTTGTATTAATGGTTGTTTTACATTTAATTTCGACCTGAATTGCATGTCAACTGTTTGTTTTTGTTTACCAAAAATTAAACGTGTTAAGCATTTTAAAAATTGATTTTTAAGGCAAATTTATTTATCTAAAATAGAATTTAAATATTTGTTTAAAACAGTTTGCTAGCGGAAGTTACACATCGCTGTAATAAAGATAAGAAAAACTAATTATTACAAATACAAAAAATAAATTACCTTAAGGTAAGTTATTAAGTTGTTTTTTTTAAGAATTATTGTTGTTTTTTATTTTCTTCGTGTTCAAAAGAATATTTTCTTTGTAACTAAATGATTATTAGTTAAGGCAATTTGCGTTTGAATGGACATCTAATAGAAAAAATATATAGATTATGTCAATGCTTGCATAAAATTGTTTCACTTTGAAATTTAATATACACACACTATGGTTACCCTACAGACCGTAACAAGTGTTGCTGACAATTTTAACTTTTAAAAACCTGTTTAAAAAAAATTTTAAATGTTGTATAAAAATATGTGACTTATTTGAATAACCACGTAAGTCAATATTTTTGATTTTAAGACATCACAACTTATTACATTATTTTGAACAACGAATCATTTTGTTTTTTAGCCTGAGCCAATTTTGATTTCTTACTGCAAAAACCAACAATATAATTTTTATATTTTTAGTACTTTTAAAGACTAACAAAGTATGTCGACAAACATTTGCTTTCTTACGAATTATTTTCTTTAAATAATTCGTTGTTATTCGTATTTCTAAAAACATTTAAAAATTGTTCTTGGCAACCTCAAATTACTTGCGTTGTTTTCTCAAAAGTTCCACGTAAGAAGTCAGATTAATAAAACTGTGTTGATTCAATACTATCATATGCATTAGTTTTATTTGAACTTTTATGGTGTTTTATTTATGACAAAAATTTTCCATGTACGCTACCATTTGCGGAGGTTATTGTTCCCTTCTAAAAATATATGCAAAAATATGAGAAGTTGTATTTTTTCCTTTCTAAATCGGCCAAATTAAGAGGGTCGTTGTCGAAGTCGTAGACGTTTAACATTTTTGTCAATATAAATTAAAATTTGAGACAATGACAATGTTAAACACATAGATAGTTTGTCGTCTTCGTGTCGTTAACGATAATTAAAAAGACTGGGTATATTTGAGGGTGATATTTGAGGGTGAGATAATACCCTTTTCCACAGCCGCGTTAAGTACTTTTTCTATACGTGTTGTGAATGTGTACTTTACAAAAATAGTTATAAAAATTAATAAAAAATAGACACTTTTTTAAAAAAAAAGATTATATTTTTTGTTAAACAATTTTACTGTTGAAAATCTGTTTTGTTATCGCTTATTATCATTCACACTAAATTAAATGTTGAAATAGTTTAAACCGTGGTGACTATCGGTTAAAGGTGCTTTACACTAAGGCACATGTCTTACCTATTTTGAAGAAAATACAACTCTTTCAAGTTGTTATTGTTTTTTAAAAATGTTCAAATAGTAATTAGATCAGGAAGGCATTTTCGTTAAAGTACTTAAAACTTGTGTGATAGTGTAAAGCGTATTTATTAATTTGTTGTTTGTTAGGTTGTGTGTAACATAAAAAAAAATATTACTCATAAAGCCATAATTTTATTTAAAAGGATTTAATTTTTATGGAATTTTAGTCTGCATTAGAGTTTCGTTGCTTTCACATTTTTTACAATGTAGCATTCTCTCCCGTTCATCTTACTAATATTTTTCCTATTTCTATTTGATTTTCATTTTGTTAGTTCAGTTTAGTTAAACAAAAAAAAAAAAAAAAAGTACACTTGTATTTTTAACGTTTCCCAGTTGGCCACGTCTTTAAGACATCATCGAAGACGGATGCACGACAATGTTCATACCTGTACGACATGTGAGGGACATAGCGGGAACAAATCGTCAACGACATTTTCGAACAAGTGTCGCGAAAATCGTGCACGACACAAAGAAAGACAGTGTCGACTACTTTATCATTAACGACTTCCTGCATGACAATGTCGTCTATTTCGACGCCCACGGCAGAAATTATTAAATGGTTATCTAATTCAGACAGTTTTTTAGTATAGTTGGAATTTTAATTTCTGTTATATGTTTTATATTCGACTCCTATAAGCAATCCTAAAGTTGCAGTGAATTACTAACTGCATGTAATCCATTTTCCAGCCCGCGAATAACTTCATCATCATTTTTGGTTTTACTGTTTAGAACTAATTTGTAAATTTTTTGTAGGTATTTAAATCAACAATTAAAAAAAAAGAATGTGAGACTTTTAAGAAAACCAAGCAAGTGGTTGAATAAAATTCAAGAAAGCTTTGTCGTCAGTAGCTTTTATACAAGACAACTTATAAGACAGTTTCGCTCATACTGTCCCACATAGAGTTTAATAGAGGACAACTTATAAGCCAAAGTCGCTCATACTGTCCCATATAAAGCTAAATAGAAGACAACGTCGCTCAAACTTTCGTGCACGACGAATTCCTGTAAATTGTCTTCTAGAAAACGTAAACAACAGGGGACACGTCGTGCATACATCATTGACGAAGATGTCGCCAACGGCAATCTGGCCAACTGGGGTTTGTTTCATTTTCAAACACACAAAACATATGTTAGACTTATTATTAGGACAAATAAAAAAAAAACTACATTTTCTAACTCAAGTATTAATGTAGAAACTTATACTCAAACACACGTATCTTCAAAAGTACAACATTTTTTGAAATTTACACGTACAAATTTTACACTTTCAGAAACACAAAGTTATTATGTGACATATTTAATAGTTACTGCATGAATACCTGCATATTTCTATTAAACAAAATTACTGGCAAAGTATCTGCTTTGTGAACAAATATTAATGAACAACTTTACAATATGTATTGTAAATTAAATGGGAAAAACGAAAAATTACAATTAAAGGCACACAAAAAAAAAAAAAAAAACAATTCAAAACACATTTTCAAACCATTTTCTTTTGTATTCGCAGTCAGATACTTTAAACAAGTACTTTTGTACAATTAGTAATTAAATAAAGGCTGATGCTTTTGAGACAAATGTTGTTCGAAGTATGTAGGGTTTCTATTTGGGAAAACATATTTTTAAAATTTTCGGTATTTTTTGGAATAGAAATTCGGGAACTTCTTCCCAAAGTTTTCAACCTAATTTTAAGCTTTTATAACGTTAAACGGTAGTTAGTTATTGATAATTTTTTATTTATGTCGAATGTAATGAAAAAATAATTTTTTTCAACCTAAGCAAGCTATAACGCACCTGGCCGAATTTAACAAGATGATTTTTGCTTTCATTTACTAAAATAGGATTTCATTTTTAACATCATTTAAAAAATTCTAATAGTTTAACCAATTTCTCTATATTCTTATAGGTGTAAAAAAAACTTTGTTTTTTTTTAAAATACTTTTTTTCGACAAAAGCGCCAACATTTTTAAAAACAATACCAAAATGTATTTGGAATTTATTTCGTTTAATAATATAAAAAATTAAACAAAAAAAGACTTGCAAAAAGTTAAAACTTGAAAAATGGTAACGCTGTTTTAAAAAAAAAAATGTAATTTTGTCAGTGCTGCCAAAATAATAATATAATTTGTTGCCACTTTTCTAGTGATGGCACTTAAAAAAAATCGAAAGACGTAAAAGGGAACAAAATGAAATTGGATCATCTTGTAAAGATGTTGAAAAATTTTGATTTTTAACCTTATGTAATTCTCATGAGAACATTTTAGTATCTTCGCAAATTGATGGTAGTTGTTAAATGTTGATAAGTGTGAAAAGGCTATAAGTATCCTCACTAGAAAAGTTGCAAAAAGTTTTATTATTATCGTGGCATCACTGACAAAATGATGTTTATTTTAAAAGCAGCGCTTTCATTAGTCAAGGTTTCCTTTTTATTTTTTGTTTAATATTTTTTATAAATATTAGGCCTTATACCGGTTCTCGATGTCGAAAAGGTCGTTGTAGTAGTTTAAAGTAACACACAACCTTTGCTATATAATCTACGACAAAATTTGACTTACGGTGCTACCGACAACCGTAATAAGTCTGATTATACATATAAAATTTCTTATTAGTTCGATAGTGCTTAGAAAATATTGCTTGAAAATATTGAAGGAATAAGGCTATTATAAAGTTTGAAAGCTTAATAAATTGTAATTTGACTTAAGGGCATAATAAACCACACAAATGGCTTGAATGTCAAAATTTTTCGTTTGTACAAATATTTTTTATGTTGTTAATTGGGTTGTTTACTGTTTGGACAAACATTTGAAGCAATTTTTCTAGAAATATTAAAACTTGTTAGTATTTGGCAGACATGTTGGATATTTGTCAAACTTTTTGTGGCGTCTAATTCTAAATGTATTTATTGAAAACAAAACAAAAGTAAAAATTTATGTTTGTACGGAGAATATTTGCGTTGTTTATTGGCAAACGGCATGCGGAAACAATGTGTGTGTTTGCCAAACATTTTGTGTGGCTTATTATGCCCTTTAGAATACACATTCGAATTGATATGAAAATTTATATAATAAATGTAACTCACCATGAGAAATAAATGACCAGATTTCATAAATATTTCTTAACAAAATTTATTTTAAATATATTCTTGTGTGCAACTTGTTTTAGTTTTCATTTTGTTTTTTCTTAACCTACATAAGCCCTTATGACACTACATTTTTAATGCATTGTTCAAGTTTTGGTGAACAGTGCAAATATAAAGTAATAAAAAAATTCACCAAGTGCGAAGGGTTCAGCTGTTTTAAGATAAAAGGCAAGCTGTCAAATATTTTACTTAAATTATCGATAAAAAATTAAGTTATGTCAAAAAAATGTAAAATTGTTCAACTTAAAATTGACATTTCAAGCTTGAAATATTAAAAGTGTTGCTGAATCAGCGGTTTATGGGCAAATTCAGCGATTTACCGCTTTTTGTATTTAGGTTTCTCATAAACAAAAAGTTGGCAGCATTTAATAAAATTAACAGAACAGGGATGGGTAAGTTGTTTCAATTGTACTTTTTTGTTGATACTTTTTAAACTAAGATTTATAATTCCTTTTTGTGGTGTTTTTTAAGAACATAAATAAAATTAATTTCAACTAAAAAATCTTTTAGTACAATTAGGTACACATTTTTTAAAGGTTGTTGGTACAATTTTTAAAATTCTCAACGCCATCCCTGAAACAAAACCATAACAAGAGAAAAAAAAAACTAAAAAACTTTGTTTACATTTTTTATAGTTTGCTCTTTCTAGCATTTACTGTTTCTTTCTATCAATTCTATATCAATTAATGAATAAAAAATGTAGTGTCATAAGTGGGGAATGTAAGAAGAGATAAACTCACTGTTTATTGTTGATGTTTTTGTTTAAACTGTTGCTTATAATTTTTATACGTTTAACAGTTTTATTTGGTTTAATATCTTTAGTTTTTCTAAAATCTTTATGAATGAAGTTTCCTGACGATCTGGTCCAAGCAACCAGTGAAATGCGCATAGGAATAGCTTATCCTACAACAATAAATTTCAGTGTTTTTATCAAGAATAAAAATTGGGAATTAAGCACGAATAACAAAATCTTTTATATTCTTGCGTGTTTTTTTTTTAAATTTTGGCACTTTTGTAGAAAAAAAGTTTTTTTTCAGAAATGGTGTAAATTTTGTCTAATGGTAGGTGTTAGATGCGACCAATTTAAACGAGTGTTTCATATTTTCTATATCTTCCATGCGTTTCACTTAAATATGTTGGTCAGTGTTAAAAGCCTTTAAGAAAATGATGTCCGACATTACCTCCCTAATATTAAAAAAAAAATTCATCTCAATTAAAAAATATGTTCATACAAATTTGGAATAAAAAAATTTTTCAACGCAAGTTGGAGGGAATTATTAAATAGTCTGTACTTTCAACTCTCCTTTAAGGGAATGGCTATTAAAAGTAAGGTTTAGCTGAAGTAATGAATAAAGTTGCCTCTAAATAACTTCCCTGTAAGATAAATATAAAAAATATAGCAAAACTATAGCAAATATATATAAATATAGCAAAAATATATGCGGTATACCGCATACATTTAACAATTGTTTATTTGTTGACATTTAACATATTTGCTGTTAATATGGCAACTCTAATAACAACTCTAAGGCTGGGTTTTTGAGATCTCTGTTAAACTAGGTTTAGTTTATCTGAAAACAGATATGTGCCGCCATTACCAAGCTTGTATACAAAATTTTTATGGAACATGAAATAATAAAAAAATCACATTTCGCAAGAAAAATCCGAGTTTCAGTCTACGTTAAACTAAGTTTATTTAAACATAATCCACATCACAAAAACCCGGCCTAACAGCATTAACCTTACGTTAAAAGTTCAAGGTTGTATGATCTTCCCTTTAGCTTAAAGACATTTTTGCCAATCTGTCTGTAATTACAAATATTGTCTGAAATTTTAACTAATTTGTGTAGCCCATGTGCAATCTGTGTGTAATTTAACTTTGAGTTTTGTTTTTTTTTTTTTTATTAATTTTTGACAGTCAAGTTAGAACTTTGATTAATTGTAATTTTTTTAATTTCCGTCACAGTCAGTGTTTAAAAAACTCTAACAGCAGTTCGCACATGTATCGCAAATTCGCAAAATAATTGATTCAACATTTTTTGAAGAAATTATGTTTCACATAAACTGTCAAATTTTATTGTCATTTATTTGACATTTCCCAGTAAAAAATGGAGCTTCCAACGAAGCAGGTTTGTAAGGGAGAAACATAAACGTTTCGCTTGCCATTGCGCTTACGGAAGGCATACATTTTATATGGCGAGTTACCACTTTGAAGCAATACATTTTTGACACATAAAGCGCATTTTTCAGCGCATATAAAAATTGTTGCATGTAACGATCAGCTTTACACACTGAATGTTTTGATACAGTTATTTTTTTAGTATTCTCCCTTACAAACCTGCTTCGTAGTAAGGGAATGCCGTAGCACTTGAAATATTATTTTTTTATAAAAGCTGTTGAGAGTTCTTTCACTTACTTTACTGCATTTCTGTGTGTCTTATTGGGTTGTTATATCTGGAGAGCGACAGAGGGGATACTGGAACACATCGTGGGTGGATCTGTGGTGACAATTTACGTCGATTGGGTACCTGGGCACTGCATGGTTGATGGAAATGAGGTGGCTGACGAACTCGCGAGAGGGAGTTCGAATCTGGACTTAGCGGTAAGAGACAGGGGGGTTAAGCCCCCCCTATGTTTCCACTATGGGGTGATACGGGAGAAATTCCGTGATGACGTTAACCGATCCTGGAGGGACAGAACGGATTGTAGGGTGTCCAGGGCACTATGGCCCAGATTGGACGCGGGCGTAACCTGGCTTCCACTGGGATTGGATAGGGGTAGTCTTAGAACATTTATAGGGCCCTTGACGGGTCATTTTCCTGTCAGGGCTTTTGCGGGCAGATGGGACAACGCCATACCGGACTTCTGCAGATTGTGCGATGATTCAGAGGAGCTGGAGACGATCGAGCATGTACTGTGCCATTGTCCCAGGATGCAGGGTTTCAGGCAGAAGTGGCTAGGAGAAAGGTTTCACGACGAACTGGGGCGCATCGCTGGATGTAGTCCGGCTGATCTACTGGGGGAAATAGTGCGGCTGTTTCTGTTGAGGGGACTGTAGAGAGGGCAATTGTTCTACGCGACATCTACTAACTTTCTATCTTTCTTGTTTCTATCCAACTCATACTTCTTTTCTTTACTGTCTCTTCTTTTTTCTTTTAATTGAAGGGATTCACAATTGACCGTATTGGTCTCCGAGTGGAAGTGTGCCCTTGGGCGCATAAACCTTCTTAACCTAATCTATATCCGCTAAATAATAAAAAAAGTGTGTACATTCTCTAGATTTTAGAATTTAATTGGTTAGTTCCTAATGTTTCATTACACAGTAAATTAATATGTGTGCAATTTATTTTATGGCTATTAAATCAAACAGAACAGATAATGTGGAAAATTTATACTGCTTAAGCTTGTACATAAACATTTTTCTTTTCTTTTTCTGTCGACGTTATTGCTTATGTTCGAAAATGAATATTTAGCGTGGAGACCTGCCGTTATACATGTGTATCCATTTTTTTTGCTTCAGCAATCCGTAAGCTTTGCCTTTTTTTGTAAATAAGGGCTTAAAAAAGGTTATGCAATGCGAATTAAATCTATCAAAATTACTTTTTCGTTTTATGTGTTTAATTTGGCTTCAAGTGCTTCATTTGGGACACAGTTATGTGAAATTTCCAAATTCTCAATTGGCAACCATGCTTAAAGAAAAGCTATGGCCCTAAATGTTTAACGTAGCGAAACAGGAATGTTAAAGCTTTTGATTTCAAGCAAATGCTAGTTATAAGCACCAAATTTATTCTGAATTTTTATATTTTTGTAATGTGATGCGGAGTTTTGACGATGATGCTAAGCATTTTGAGGCAAGCATTACAAATGATTCAGTTTTCATTTCGCAGGTATTCCCGCGAATAAAACAAACATTTTATGCTCTTCCGGAAATGGAAAAAGCTCAGGAAATTAGAAACCCTATTTGTATGTGCTTAAAAGTAAGTTTTATTTATTTTTAATTTATGTCATCGTATTTTAGTGAAATATTTTTTTTAATGTATGTTTGTATATTGTATAGTATCTAATGTCTATGTAAATATAGTGTACATAATTCCTGTTGGCAATGGAACGGAAATAGGTGAGAATAAAATAAGAAATAACTCAGATAAAACAAAACTGTGAAATACAAAACTTGTTTTTCATTTTGGAGATAAGCATTTTTTAACAGTTATCTAAATTATGTATATGACGTAATTTCAAATGAAATATCTGTTATTGCAGAGAATAACGTATTTTTTTCGGCAAAAAAGTAAAAGTTTTGTGTTTTTTTTTTGCATTTAATTCTTAATTCTTTAAGTTATTTATTAAAAATAAAAAAATGTTAAGCAAAATAATATATTTGTCAAAAAATAAACTTTTCTCGGACTTTTTTTCAAAATAAGGGTGTTCTGACAATGAATTCTGGCAAAGGAGACAAACAAAAATATAAGTACGTGTGTGGGCGTTTAAAAGATCACATCGAAATTTTATTTTTGAAGGGGAGTTAAAGTTTCTCCCTTTTGACCTGTTCGTGCATATAACACTTTGTGTTCTTTACATTTCAGGTATAAGATATGTTCAGCAACGTTGTATTTTTTTTCTGTGTTGTACCTTGTTACATAAGATCTTTTTAAATTTGATTATTTCCATAGCCAAAATATTTGTGAGGCCATAAAATCCAAACGGCTGCTAAACTAGCAAAGCCCAAGTAGGGGTTTGTTGGTTTCGATAAGTACTTCGAGAAATTCCACACGAGGAAGTGTTTGCATTCGATGAATTAAAAAATCACATTGTATTACAAAAATTTAATTAATATATAAATATACAAATGTATAGTTGTATTTGAAAATTTTTAATTTTTGATCTCAAGATAGAAGAAATTCTATAGTAAAAATATTTGGACATTTCGTGTTATTCTTACGCTCTAAACTGCTGAAAAAAATAGTTTAAAAGCTTTAACGATTCTTAAGCTATAAGAAATTAAATGGTCTCAAAATTTTGTTAAGGAATCTTTTAAATCGGAGCAAAGCATAGAAATAAAATCGTTTTAATTTTGGCTGTATCAGAGGCCGCCTATTTGTGAAATTTAGACTCAACTACCTGTTATACATAATATGAATCACAGGTTGTTGAGTTTATATTTTACATATCTTATATATAAATACGGGAACAATTTTTTTGTGATTGATTTTTAAGCATCTTATCGCCCACCGATTTAAATGAAACATATCGTCGGCTTAGAGTGTAAACCTGCTAACTGACTTCTAGGAAATTTCACAGGGCAGACAAGAAACTTCTAATGATTTTTATTTCTACCTTAAGAAGCAAACCAACATATATTAGATTTTTTTTCTAATATTCTTTTGAGTCCCAAATTGAAATAAATGTTTGTCTAACTCGATGCAGCGTCTCTTTATCTTTCGAACGGCATCAAGCATCGTTTTAAAGGAATTTGTGTGTAGATATGCACAATATATTTTTTTTCTATATTTTTGGAATTAAAGTATTTGAAAAGCGTTTTGATTTATCTAACAGACAAACGTACAAAGTTGGGTGAATAGTGCAGTTTTAACGTTCTCTTAAAATGTGTACGTTTTTGTTGTATAACGCACAGGTTTTCTGAAAAGTAAATGTCGAGTGGTCGAATTTCGGCCACCGGGCGATCCTAGTTATATTTAATTTTTATATCATAATCATATCGCTACCTTAGGACAACAAAGTCCTATCTTACATGTAGTTTAGGTGAAATACAACCTTGTTGTTCTAAGGTCACGATATATGGGCATTTCCGTCAAAAGGTCCACCGTGACCGAAAATTTAAAAGTTATTAAAAGCTGATTATTTTACGATATTGTTATAGAGAAATGTTCAGATTTTACTAATTTTATAAATTCACCCATAAATTTGTTCACTTAGATGAACAATCAGACTGCAAAGTTGTGCAAACGTAATTTCTTATTTGTGAGAATGTTTTATTGTATGTTTTCTTTAATATTTATCTTTCTTAAAAGAGGTTATATTTGAAAAAAATTATTCCAAAAAAATTTTCTTACATGGTCTGTAATCTAAGGAAGAGTTCAAAGAGAAATATTTTAGTCGGATTAACGGTAAATTTTTATTTTATTTTAATCATTATTCAGTTTTATTATTATGGAAAAAATTTCACGTTCGAAATGTCACGTATCGACCCAGATTTTGGCTTAAAAAAAAAGAAAATACAGAAGATTTTGGAATCAAACCAAGACATTTTAATGTTACATTGCTACGTAAAATTCTCAAAATTGTTTTACTAAAAAATTGGGCCAGGTTTCGCTGAATTATGCCTTTTTGTACATGGCCACAAAAACTACTTCTGTTTTTTTTCGCGTTCGAACCGCTACTTCTTTTGCCATTATCTTTGACCTAGAATCGCGCCCTGCATAAACTTTAGCATAGATAACAGTGCTTCCTTAGTGCTATAATTTACGGGTTAATAGAACGTAAAAATATTTTTTGCTTAAAATGTTATTGCATTTTTGATGCGTACGACTGTCACGTTCAACACTTTGGAATTACCCATATATATTAATAGACGCTATTCATTGGATTTTAATAAATGGTACATCATTCGAAAGATGTTTTTTTGTAGAAGTGCCCAATGTACATGTTTATGTTTATTTAAATGTTTATTAAAATCGGTTCAGTATTTTAGGAGTAATAGGCGTTAGAAAGTGTTACTAAAGTCTAGATTACACTATCTCACAAGTCTAACGTATTCCATAATACTTTGTGAAATAGAAATCTAATGAGTTTTGTTGTGACTGTCAAAAAATCTAATGTAGCATGACAGTTTGGGTTCACATTATCACACAAAGTATAAACACTCACACATGAACTAAAATGCAACCCTGATCCAATGAAAAGTATTATTGTTTAGAAATTTTTCAAAAAACGATGAAGTCGTATGGGATGTCAAACTTTTTTCATAATACTTGTCATTTTCGTGACACATTGCATTCACACTATCACACTTTGTCATATTACTTGAGTTTTTGACATGTATTTATACAAAGTATAATAGTGTAATCTAGCCTTAATACATAGAAAATACTCACATATGTATATAAAATGCAGTGTTACCACCAGCAAAATTTAAAACTACACTTAAATCACCAAAATTACCCACCCTACGCCATGGAATTTACACAAAAATTTTTTATGCCGAATATAATCTAGGTACTACTACTACATCTATTTGGGATGATTTAAGGGATGGGGTTTGCCTATGACCTACGTTCAACGCCTTACTTACCAGCACAAAATTTTGAAATGACATAGTAGCTATTTTTTATCAATATACATACCAATATTTATACGGCAATTATGGCATTACAAACTATTCCTGTGAGTGGTATTTGTATGTAAGCCATTTTCAAATATGGAATGATTCCAAAAATAATTTGGATGTGTTTCACACATCAGCACAAATTCGTAATACTCTATTCACTTAAACAATATTAATATTATTCATTCTAATAAGTTGCATTAACCAGCCTTACATAACCTTAAAGATCATACCATTTATGAGATCTTCAATTGTATTTACTTAATTTGTTTAATAAGCTGACATTTGTTTTAAATGTCTATACCACATGGGTTTTCTTACTCTGCAGGTGTCTAAATTCAAGGGATTTTATCCTTAAATTTGCATACAAGTTTTATTGATGACTTATTTACGTAAATTTTGTCCATATTTTTTAACCCAAATTAATACTATTGAGAATTCATAAGATAGTCAGTCATAAATTCATAAAATAATAACAAGAAAAAAATATGAATGCTGTGAGCAGCCCTCATAACTTAGGTTTCAACTGAGTAGTTATGCCAAAACAATAAACACAGCATAAAAAGTGTTATTATTTTAGGATTTTTTTGTATGTATGTATAAACAAAAACTTTTTTAAACTATTGTAAAATGTTAGGATATTATGACAATATGACCTTGTAAAGCCCCCATACGCATTAGCTTAAATACTCTTGAGTGGCTATCAACAAATATGGTTCTAAAAATATAATGATTTTTTGATGATTATTGGAGCCTACGGCACAAATACGCCATGATTGATTAAAAAATCGCTTGCATTATTTTGCCCATACAATAGTTGTTTCACAAAAAGGGTAGATTAGAGGTAAAATTTGCAAATCGAAATTATAAACAAGAAAATATCCGATAAATCTTTATGTGCAATATATTTGAATACAAATTTGTTTCATAGTTTAACATTTCAATTATTTTTTTTTTTTAATTCAAAACCCTATCAAGAAAACAAATACAAAAATTTAAAATAAAGCAGTTCCAATATTTTGTCTACTAAACCTTTAAAAGGAAATTTCTATTTGGAATAAATTCGTTAAAAACCTAAATTCGGCTTAAAATATTTACGGTCACATGCCCGAAACTTAAAATCCCGAATTTAAAAATCCGGAATCGCTAACTAAAGATCCTCTTTATAGACGGCCTTCGGCCGGGCACAATGGTTTTCTCTTCTATGGTATAATAAATACCGGCTTCGCCAACTAGAACTTCTCTTAATATACACCTTTCGGCCGGGCGCAAGAATTTTCTCCTCTATGGTATAACAAACACCAGCTTCGCTAACTACATATTCTCTGCATAGCCGGACTTCGGCCGAAGGTAAGGATTTCTTCCTTATAAAAACCATCGGTTCGCTAACTAAATATTCTAACATTGTGAAATAAGTTGCCATTAATGGTGTCTTAGTTCATTTTTGTTTTGGGGGTTATTTCATATTTTTTGGGGATTTCTTTCATTTTCAAATTTGGGGATTTGATTCATAATGAAATAATTTCCTAATTTTAAGGACTAAGTTAATTTTTGTTATCGGGTCTAAGTTCATATTGCTATTTCACGCGACGCTCAACGACTTTCAGTTTTTCCATATAAATTACATGGGAAAAATTGTTTTTTTTTCTTGGAGTGGGCGTGGCACAAAATATACCAGTATTTATATAACTCTCTGTTCTTTGCATGCATAAAAGATTCGGCATATCCGAATATTGCACTCTTCCTTGTTTGTGAAAAAGGGGTTTAGTCCTTATCAAAGTTATTTTCGGGAATCCAAAATTTATTATTACACTGATAGAAAAATGCATCTTCATATTGATGATGCCCTAACATCAGAATTGTGACATCAATGTTACTACAAATTTTTTTTTTTTTTTTTTTAATTTTGTAATTCCCTATGCTAATCCCCGCGAAGCTTGACGCTTGTCTGCAGGAAAGAAACCAGAGTCTCTGGCGGGAATCGAACCCGCAACCCCGGGGTTGATAGACTAGCTCACTACTAGCTAGCCTACCGGGGCATCAATGATGCAAAAAGTAACATCAATATAATGACTAACGTCTTCGTACAATTTTGACATTTTTTACGTGTCATCTATTTTATGACTATAGTGACATCAATTCGATGCCACATTTTGTATATTATTTACATTATTTTCTTGATAACAATGTATTAGATTTTTTTTTAAATTATTTAGTTAAATACATTAAATTTTTAAAGTAGAATGATTACGAAAACCATATGGGGCATGGTGCTGGTGTCTTATTATTGAGAGTTCTGCTGTAAACAAAGGTCGTACAAACATGAAAACAAACATATGTAACGGGTAAGTAAATAATAATATTCTCTCACTTTGACTTAATTCAATTCCAATGACTTTGACTTAATGACAAACTGTCATTAAATTGATGCTTATGTGTCTTTCTCCGATGTTACTGCGTCATCGCACTGAGGACATTTTCGTCATTTCTGTGATGCCGATGTGTCATCCCATTGATGACATAATTTCATTTTTACACTGATGCCACTTTGGCCAAGCGATGTTAAGGTTGACATCACCATGATAAAAAGTGTCATGGGGTCAAAAACGAAGACACTTGTCATAGTACTGATTAGAGTTGTCAACCGATTAAGAATAATTCGATTAATCGATCAAACAAAAACTACCCCTTGTTCGAATATTATTAAAATGGCGATTTTCGAATAACGAATAAATCGATTAAATTATGGCGGTTAATCGAACAATTTTTTTTTTAAATAAATTAATAAAAGACTTATACGAAATAAAAGCTTAGAACTTGATTTATTCTCATTCATTTTTAGCGATTTTATACAGAACGTAGAAAAAGTAAAAAATATTGTTGCTATAGCCCTCATTGTAATTAATCTTAATGTTTAGTAAACAAAAACCGTGTTAAGTATTCATTGTATTTCAAAAATGTATTTAATGTTCGTATTAAACAAATCTTTGACAAACAACTGAAACAGCTTTTTCTTTTTAAATCAAACGTTAAACCATTTTCATGAAATGTTGATTTAGTTAATCAGAGCCGTTCACATTACATTTGAGATGATTAAGATGACAGATGATAAAGAAAAAAAAAAAAAACGCAAGAAACAAATTTATATTTCTTTAAAGTAATAAAAATGGATAAAAAAAAGTTTAATAAAGTAATCAGAAGATAATTTTTAACATATTAATTCTGGAATTGTGAAAATTTAAGAATTATTTAAGGCTGTAGGAAATATCGCCCAAAGAAAAATGGCCCAAAAAAAAAAAATGAAAAATCGCCCAAATGAAGAATCGCCCAAGCGAACATGAAAAATGACCCAAAAAGGTAAATATGAAATTTTGCCCAAAAAAAACGAAAAAGGGCCCAAAAAGAAAATGAAAAATGACCCAAAAAGCAAAAACGAATTTTTTCCCAAAAAAAAAAAAAAAAAGGTTACTAAATTTGCAAAAAAGTGTTTATTATTCATATAAATTTAGGTGACATGTCATAACGTCCAGTGTCGTAGTGTCCTTGGACACTTTTAAAGTGTCATAATGTCCATCGAAGACGAGGACGAGGACGTTATGACACTTTGCAACGTCCGCAACTTAACTAATAATCAAAAATGTGTAAATTTTTTTTTAAAATACCGTTAAAATTTCAAGTGATTTTTTTAAAGATACTTATTTAACCATAATATGGTTGTCGGTGACAATGATTTGGTTAAATTAAACATAATATGGATAAAATATTTTTATAGCTTTTACTCCGGGTGTATATATTAAATATATATATCCAAAATAAGGATTTCATCTTCTATGGTATAACAAATACTGGCTTCGCTAACTAAAGCTTCTCTGTATAGCCGGCCTTCGGCCGGGCGCAAGGACTTTCTCCTCTATGGTATAACAAAGACCGGCTTCGCTAACTAAAGCTTCTCTGTATAGCCGGCCTTTGGCCGGGCGCAAGGATTTTCTCCTTTATGGTCTAACAAAAACCGGTTTCGCTAAGTAAAGCTTCGAAAAACTGCCTTGTTTCCGAACAAGGCCGACTACGCGTAGAAGCTTTAGTTAGCGAAGCCGGTGTTTGTTATACCATAGAGGAACAATCCTTGCGCCCGGCCGAAGACCGGCTATACAGAGAAGCTTTAGTTAGCGAAGCCGGTCTTTGTTATACCATAGAGGAGAAAATCCTTGCGCCCGGCCGAAGGCCGGCGATACAGAGAAGCTTTAGTTAGCGAAGCCAGTATTTGTTATACCATAGAAAAAAATCCTTATTTTCGATATATATGTATATATTTAATATATACACCCAGAGAAAAAGCTACAAAACCATTTTTAAAAAAATTCTACCGATATTATGTTTAATTTAACCAAATCATTGTCGCCGACAACCATATTATGGTTAAATTAGTTTCTTGAAAAATAGTTTTGTTGTTTGCAACCATAATAAAACATGGTTTTCTCTGCTATGTAAGATTATGGTAGAATTTTAAAAATAGCCCATTTTTTTGGGCCATTTTTCATACAACATTTTTGGGTGATTTTTCATAATGAAAAATCACCCAAAATTAAAAAACGAAAAATCACCCAACAATAACGATAAATAGCCCAAAAATTTTGGGCCATTTTTCATATGAAATCAGGCCCAATTTTACATGCAATTTTTTTGGGCGATTTTTCACATTTTTTTTTGGGCGATATTTCCTACAGCCATTATTTAAAGTCAAATACAAGGTGGCGCAAAAGTAATCCTCCTATCAGAAAACGCTATAAATTTTGCGATTGACCCCTAATGTCAGTTCTGTTTTGACATTTGTGTAGTAAACACATGCGAAATACACGTTAATAAACAATGTTACGCTAAACTGCTCCAGAACGCGGAATATTGGTAACTATTTATTTGACCAATAATCGGTCGGTGATTTTGGCACAACGTGAATTTTGTTGCAGATTTCTTAGCCGTCCAATGCCTACTGGTGAAACACTGCGACGTTAAGCCGCTCGCCTCGAAGAGACTGGCACAACACGAGATGCTGCCAGGCGTGGCAGACCCCGGATTAGCCGTTCTGCAGAGAATATTGCTGCTGAAGCCGAGGATGTCATGGAAGCGCCGTCGACATCGACCAGACGACGTGCCACGCAAATGGGTATCAGTTGACGGTCTTTACAGCGAATTTTGGTACAAGTTTTGAAGATGTTTCCGTACAAAGTCCAGACGGTGCATCAGCTGTTAGCTGCTGACCGCCAATCGCGTCTAACTTACGCTCAAGCCATCCTTAATCACCACCAACAGGAAGATGATTTTTCATCAAAAATAATCATGAGTGATGAGGCCCATTTCCATCTTAGCGGGTACGTAAATAAGCAAAATTTACGCTTCTGGGGCACTGAAAGGTGTGCTGTTTTCGCTGGAGGAATTATCGGACCTTTTTTCTTCGAAGACGTCGCGGGCCAAACGGTTACTTTAAATGGTGAGCGCTACAGAGCAATGATCAACGAGTTCTTTTTGCCGCAACTTGATGAATTGGGATTGGAAAACATGTGGTTCCAACAGGACGGTGCAACGGCACACACTGCACGTGCCACAACCGATATGCTGAAGGATGCATTTCCCGGGCGCCTAATCTCCCGTTTTGGCGATTTGCACTGGCCAGCAAGATCGCCTGATTTGACCGCTCCAGACTTCTTTCTGTGGGGCTTTTTGAAGTCGCGGGCTTATGTCAACAAGCCTCAGACTCTTGCAGCTCTTAAAGACAATATCCGTCAAGAATGTGAGGACCTATTGCCGGAAGTTTTGGCCAAAGTGAAGGAAAATGCCTTCAAAAGGGCTCAAATGACAATCAACTGTGGCGGCGGCCATTTATATGACATCATATTCTCGATTTGATGTAAAAAAAATTAAAAGACCAAATAAAAATAATCCACAAGAAGAATCAATGTTTTTCATTTTTTTTTTAAATTACAGCCAAAAAACATCGGAAGGTTATTTTTGCGCCACCTTGTACAAACATTTAGTAGATGGCGACCGATTCTATATTATACTCAGTTTGAGGTATGTTTAGATGATTCGATGTGATTAATGAAGTGATTTACTTGTAATCATGTCAATTTGAAGTGATTAACAAATAACTTGCATATATGGTAAATCATCTCGATTTTGATGTGATTAGAGCTTAATCACGCTCCAGTTGCTTAAACGCGTTTAAAGTGTGAACATAGTATAAGTGTCACAATATTACAATTGAAAACGATGTAGTAGAAGATAATCCAACGACATTAAAAAATATGGCGAACTTCTTCCAATGGAAAAATACATAAAGAGACAGCAGTTGTTTTATAGAAGAAATTGTACGCAGAAGTTTTGCAAGAGTTTCGAAAATCCAAAGTTGTATCGGATTATTTAACAATTTAGGATTTTACGATTCCTTTCAGTAATACAATGATATGGAGCAAAGATTTGTGTTTTTTTTAAATAATTTTTTTATTCGTTATTCTCATCGATTAATCGAATAATTTTTCAGATTTATTCGTTTAATCGAACAAACAAAAACAATTATTTGAATTACTCGAACAAAGCTGGAAGGCGAATAATTGACAACTCTAGTTCTGATGTCAAAATACATCAGCGTTATGACGCCTTTTCTATCAGTGTAAGATTTTTGTATGACGTGCTAAATTCCTAATTTTTCATATTTGATAAATACACTGAAATGTATTGTTGAGGGAAAGCTAGCTTCTAGCTTTATGTGGTGTTTATAGAACACGAGCGCCTTGCTCGTCCGTTCAACTTACATTTAAAACAAAAACAAAACTTCGAAATTTGTTTTTGTTTTAAATGTAAGTTGAACGGACGAGTAAGGCGCTCGTGTTCTATAAACTACACATTAGTCTTGTTGTTAATTTTATTTGGAGTTCATGTTTCAAGGGGAATAATAATAAAATAATAAAATTCACTTTGTAAAAAATTTTATTTAAACAAATTTGAATCATTTAAGGAAATTTAACATTCCATTAAAATGAATTTATCTAGGAGTTAATTCTTCTGGAAGTAAAGCTTTAAGAATAAAGCTTTTTTGATAATCAATGCTGTGGAAAATGAGTTGGGGAATGAAATCGTTATTCTTTTTTGTAAAAGGAATTAAGAAAATCGTTCTTTTAAACCTATGATATCAATTCACCAAAGTGTAACAAATTTAAAAATAATTTCACAGTTTATGATCAGTTGCTAGTGAGTGGTGTGATCTTATCAAAGATTATTTAAATTTAGGTCAATATGTTGCAGTTAAGCATGTCATACCTGGGACCTTGTATTTTTTTTTATACATAGTTAAATACATAAATATATGTACCTATATAATTATAGATAAAGCGAAAATTTCTATTGTTTTTAAAATTATTAAATAATTATGAATACCAAAGTCTTTTTTTGAAATTGTTCTCAAAATTATTTAGACCTTAACAAGCTTGGCTGCTAAATTGCCACCATTTGTGGACACTGCCTCGTTTTATTTTCTATTGTTAAAGGTTGAGTAAGTTTTACAACGTTGAAAATGAAAATGCATGTAAAATGAAAATTTATATATAAAAACGTGGTATTTAATATATACAATGTACATTTTTTTTAAATATCTTTTAGTGGACATTTTCTATTTGAAAACATTTGTAAGCTTTTTTTTTAATATTTTTGCATGTGCATGTCGTTTATATTTTTGTAATTTTGAAGTTGAAAGATTGTTTTATTGTCATTTAATTGCAATTATTATTGTTATTTTTTTTCTATTAGTAAATATTTTCCATGTATTTTTCCATTGTAAAATCTGTAAAAATGATGGAAAAAGTTTTAGTATTATAAGTACATGTGTGTTTCTGTTTTGTAGGTGTTTAAAAATGACAAAAAATCTACAAAAATGTTACGCTTGAAAAGATATTGACTTTGAAAATGTTGTTGGCTAAAAAAAATCGACAATACTACGATTATAACGTGCTTAAAATTATATTTTTGTGTTTTCTTTCGATTTCATATAATGGTTAATCTGCAATTTGTAAAATAAATTCCCCAGATTAATCGAAAAATGTAAAATATGTCTTGTTTAAATTAATAACATGGAGAATTCATTACAGGTAATCTTGCTACTACAACAAGTACAACTCGTACAGAAACCAGAAGTAATTTGTTTTTCCTACAATCCCAATAAGCACTCAAAATTAAAATTTCATGTGCTTGAATTTTAACTGTAAATAAACTTGAGTTCAAACTTATTTTAAAATGCTATTCAAGTTTCAATATATTTAACTAATATTCACTTGATTTTAAATCCCCATTTTACTAGAGAATGCTATTGACCTAAAGTGTAACAAAAGTATATCTCAACCCTTGAAACTTGAAATTCGAACTAGAATACCAATTGTTTTGCACTTGATATCCAGCAAAATTGCTTATTGGAATGTCAAAAACAGAAACAAAGCTACTAAACAAAGTTTTGACATCCAACATTTAAAAAACTTAAAATAAAGTTATCAGCAGAGCTTTCAGGAAAACATGTAATGAAGTCGCCCTGGTTATTATGAAAATATACTTAAACTTTCGGTAAGAATTTAGTTCAGTTTAAACTACTTAAAGTATATGACTGCAAATGACGGCTATTTGCCTCAAAATTTGTTATTTATAATTATTGACAAAAAAAAAACTATAATATGGCTGGATGTCAAAACATAAGTTTTTTTTTTTTGATAACTTCTGGCTGAGAATGGCGTCTGTCGCTGCAGATCAGTGTTGCCAGAAGATTTTTTGAAAAATACCTACGCATACTAAAAAAAAATCCGATTTTTCCCTACAAAAATCCCTACGCGTTTTAGTCATTAAAGTCTTAGAAAAAACAATAGTTATAAAAAACTAATTTCTTTCGCAATTTTTTAGTAAAGATCTAACAACAAAATAAGTAATAAAACTAAAAAAATTTAGGTACTTTTAATTAAATTCAATTAAAAAACCAGAGGTTTTTTGAAAAAAATAAATTTCAAAATACGCCAAACACGATAAGGGTGAATGTACCCATAAACATTTCTTAAGTTTAACAACAGGAAGGTGCAGAGGTATTAGGTGTCGGGTAAAACGTCGTGGAATATTCAAATATATGTTACGAAGAAGAAGGTCGGAGAAGACATCACCATTAATCAAATTAAATGCAACATTTAGCATAGTCCTTCGGCTTCTTAAAGTAGGTAATTTAATTAATGATAACCTCGCAGTATACGAAGGAAGATTCCCAGCATAACGACCAAATGAGCTCCTCAGGCAGAATAAGACGAACTGCTTTTGAACAGATTCAATTCGGTCTATGTGCAAATTAATTTCAGGATCCCAGACAATAGACCCATTTTCCAAAATTGGCCTTACAAGGGATGTGTATAGTTGTTTCTTTACATTAGGATCTGTAAACTCTTTAGACCATCGTTTTATATATGCAAGCACACCACGAGCTTTATTAATCGTCATTGTAATATGTTTGCAGAAATCTAGCTTAGGATCAAGTAGAATACCAAGATCCAGAAATTCTCCAACTAACTAGTTGATACCCGTCCAGGAAATAGTGTAGCATTGATGTGCAATTTCTAGAAAATCGCATGTTCTTGCATTTTTTTAAGTTTAGCTCCATTTGGTTATATTTACACCATGCGTAAAAACTATTTAAATCCTGCTTCAAATACCCCCATCTGAAGATAATTTGTAGCTGAGAAACATCTTAACATTATCATAGCACCACTACACGCGGATATCCGAAAACTTTACTCCAAGTTATGGGCAAAAATCCACCCCTAACATTTCTATGATATCCTTTCAGCGGTTTGGTCTACAGGTGAGGTCCTAAACAGTGTTATGTTAAACTTTCGATTCGCTTTCTTCCAAATAGTATTTCCACTAGTATGACAACTTAGGGACGCCCAATTTTATAATGGAACATAACGGAACTACAGACGACTTTAAAATTAAAGTCCGTTATGCTGTTGGACCAGTTTTTAAAAACTAATAATAGAAGGGCCTTGTAACTCAAAACTTAAAGGGTAAATTCTGCAAGTAAAATTTTTGTTTTTGTTTCAAATGTATTTGACTTGTAGATTTGTAACTTGTAGTTTTAAGTAACAGGGCCCAAAAGGAATTCCGGTTGATTAGTAAATGCCAATTTTCAATTTATATTTTACTTAAAAATGTTCTGGTTTTTATATGGATAAAACAGCATTTCTTACTCGAATTTTAATGTAGCACCCACCCAATTTCCGCGCTTTTACATAAATACAACAGTCTTTAATCGAAAGATTTTTTTTTCTGCGTTATGCCCCTAACTATGGTTTTCAGCCAGTACCTGCCTACGGCATGGTTGTACACTGCGTGGCTAGAAAGAATTTCCTGCAAGAACTATACTTTCAAAGGCCTCTCATTCTGGTGCCGTGTCATCAGGGGCTGGCTATTGACTCTCAATCTTAAGAGATCATACAGATCTTTTAGAATCTGTAAATTTTTGATTTTTGCCAAATCACATCTATTAACTGCACGTGATTTTCCTTAAAGATGTAACACCAAAAGATAAAATATCCTTAAGATGATCTCTACAAACCCCTGGGCGGAAACCATGTCGACATTCTCAAAAAAAGCGTTATCTCCGAAAACCTGCTCCTGAGTTTTCGTTTTTTACAAAAATTAAAATTGTTTTTGTGTAAAAGTTACGCCGTATTTTACTTAAAAAACCAAAAATATACAAATTATACTAAAATTTTAAAATGTAATTTACCAAACCTATTTCTATGAGTCAATTTAAAGACAACATGCTGGATATTTGTTTTAATAATTAAATAAAAAACAGTTTTCGTTTTTTTCAACACATTTGACACGTGACACCATTTTATAAAAATTAGAACTTTACATTCAAAAAAGAGTCAGGCATCGTTTTAGTTTTACCACGTGTATGTTTAAATACCAAATAATTATTAGATTATAATCTAATTTTTAATTCTTACTGCATGTAATTTTTAGAGAATTTTATACAAATGATGACTGAGAGGACAAGAGGGAGAGAGTCAGAAATGTTGTAACCAATATAAACTTTAAAACTAAACAATCATCATAGCGTACTTCCGTTTACTTATTTTCTATTCTAAAATTCGAAGTATCTAAACGTGAAACCTCGCTTTAGCTTAATACAGCTTTTATTTTTTTTATTCGAAGCTATCGCACGTTTTCCCGGAGTTGCATTTGCTAAAAAGGGGAACCTGTGTAAAGTTTATTGGTCACTGTATTGACCCGTATATTTTGTACAAGTATGTGAATGTTATAAATGTTTGTGTTTTTTATTTTGTAATTAATTTTTTTTTCTTATTTGTTTGCTTTTGTAACTTGGCCTAAATGAATAACAACCGTCGAATATTTTATACTCATCATTTAATCGTTAGTTGTCATACACTTGTGTTTATTTAGTGTGTTTTTTTCAGTTGTATTTTTTCTAGTTTCTATGCTTTACTGATCACCACTGATCATCATTATTGCTGCTCTCCATTTGTTTAATCATAGTTCAGTCAATATCAATAAATACACATGTATTTGTTAAACATTTTTGATATTGACATATATTATTTAGGGGTTCCCTGTAAATATTAGTTTTTAAAAAAATTAACAAAATTAATACCCATCTGTAATGTAATGATCTAAAATTTTCGGCCATATTTTTTTTATATTTCCACTACCAGTGGTGAATGAGGGTATACAAGCTTGTCATTCCGTATGAAACTTTTTTTTAAATTCATTTAAGACACAACAATATATCGACCCATTTGCGCGAAATTATCGTATATACCAATTTTATTGAAATTGAGTTTTTGATGCAATCTTGTTCTACATTCAAAGAGACGTCGCCTGACAAAATATTGTAGGCGAATTCCACTGCGTTGCTCCAAATTTGAATGTATATTTTCATATTTTATTGCAAGTGATAGCAGAGAAAAGTATAAAAATGGCTCTCCTGTAAAATTTAATTTTTGTAACATACGATAATTTCGCGCAAAGGGGTCGATATATATTTCTGTCGCATATTGACATCTTAAGTCGGGATAAGATAGCGAAAATAACAAAACAAAAATAACACTAGCCAACAAGGTTTTGGACTGGATATCTTTCCTAGGGTAATTTGGTGGGCTGAATTCGAATCTGTAATTGGTTTTTCTCTATCACGTCAGGTTTTCGATCGAGATATATCTTTTTATTTGTTTCTTACATAACAAATCACTAGTTTATTTAACAATCAATGAATTTTCAAAAGAAAATGGCGTTATTTGAATGTCGTTTGTATTTTGTTGATTCGGTTTTACGTATAAAAGTCCAGCAATAGTCTCCCAGCATGCTTTTGTCTCAAAATCCTTGATAAATTCTTTCAATTTTCATTAAATTTTGGCGAGCACGCTCCCCTTGTTCGTGCTCACTGCACCTAGTTTTTTTTTTCGAAAAAAATATAAATGCGAAGGAAGAATATACAAAACACTGTCGGTGTCTACGGCTTGTCCAAGTTTCTGACTGGAAAACCAAAATAATGTTAATATGCATATTTTAATTTAATTTTTTTCAACCAAATATTCATCAAACACAAAGCAAAAATAGCATGAATCAGTAACACACGATCTCGTTGAAATGCTTAAACGCTACTATTGAGAAGATTTAAGCTGGAGGTCCACACCACGCGCTACTCGCTTTTTCGCAGCATACGTAGTTCTCAAAAAAGTAGAATCTGTGTAGTTATAGGTAGTAAGTTACATGTCCAAAAGCGTAGATGCCTTGAGGCGAAAAGTAGGTTTACTTTCTACTTTTGTAAGCGTCACAAGCAGCGTTCGAACAAATCAGCTGATTTTGACAAATTAAATTCTATTTTTACTTGTGCTGCTGCTGCGTAAAAAGCGTTGCATGTAACTTGAAACGTAGAACGTAAGTAAGGTTAAAAAGCATGCACTGCGTGGAGGCGAAAACGCGTGGCATGGACCTCCAGCTTTAGAATGAATGTGGGCTTCTGTCAAATTATAAATTGTAAAATTGTAGTGTGAGGATTGACTGTTTTACATTATTGCCAG
This sequence comes from Pollenia angustigena, assembly GCA_930367215.1. Lineage (NCBI taxonomy): Eukaryota > Metazoa > Arthropoda > Insecta > Diptera > Polleniidae > Pollenia > Pollenia angustigena. The sequence continues at coordinate 168,087,605 of OV884059.1, read as the reverse complement.
CATGCGAAAAAAATGTACAAGATGTGATAGCCCAATTTTTATGCCAGATTCGAATTCAGCGCACCCATATTAATTAAAAAACATGATTCGTTTCTGCTGTAATTTTTTTTCCAAATTTGAAAAACAATAAAATTGTAATAGAAATCAACTGGTTACATGCTTAAGACTAAACGTAAATTAAATATTTTAGCATTTAAAAAATTAAATCATCGATAAATTCGATGTGCTTTTTGTTTATCTCATATACATTTTAAATATTTTGAAGGTAAATCATAATCATGACAAAATTTACCCAACCTTTTGAGTCCAAATCTACAATAAAAACGGGTAAGAAAGCATAGTCGGTCAAGGCCGGCTATATGATACCCTACACCACAGTATAAAAAATTAATTTTGATTGTGGATCCTATCTGGAGCCCATTGGCAATCATGGATAACCGCCTTAACAAAATAATGTAATCATGTAAAAGTTCTTTGTGCAGAATATCATTTAGATATCTTCATCTTAATGAGATTTTAGGATGGGGGCTTATATGGAACCTATGATTAACTTTCGACCTACCAGGACAAAAGTTTCTCGTGACATAGTAGCTAGCTATCGTAAAAGTTAAGCTCGATTCACCCATGCGTTCCGAACAATATTTTTGTCCGGACGTACCTTCGTGACCCCAGGAATTATATAAAATTGTAACGTTACTGACTGACTGACTGATTCATCATCGTACAGCCTAAGCGCCTGAAGATAAAAACTTGAAAATTGGACCGAAGGTTGGTCTCTGCCCATATCGATCCACCACGACGGGATTTTTTAAAATTCGAATGTTTAGGGGGTACAAAGAGTAAAAACGAGTAAGTTCGGTAACCTTATATCTCCAAAACTTAAAGAGATACAATAAAAAATTAATACTTACTTTTTTTAAATTTGGCCCTTTTAGGGATTAAACAGATAAAACCTGTATTTTGCAATATTTTTGTCACCCTATCTATCTTTTAAACCAATTAATATCACATTCGAAACTAACTTTTTTACAAAACATTGTGGGCTCCCACTACAATATTGAAATTTTTGATACTTCAGTTGGGATAAAAAAAGACCAAAAAGAGAAAAAGGGGAAAATAAATTTCTTTCCGTAGCTTTTTTGTTCCGCATCTTGTACTTTTTTAATTTCCGTTAATATTGGACCTGGAAACATGAAATTTAACATTCAAGGTCCTGAGTGAATGAGAATCTTTAAGAGAGCTTTTGTTACTTTTTTTCTTTGGCTGGTACGTTTGAAATTTCCGTTAGTAGTGAGCATAAAGTTATGCAGGTGCTGTAATATTTTGGACATTTTTTTTTAATAGGTACCTAGAAACATAAACATTGGCATATAAACATTTCTATGAAAAAAGGGAGACGCAAATCAGGCCCTAAAATTGCAAAAATTTCATTGAACGTATTGGGTTACATACGGTGAAAATTTATAAACGATTCCACGTCATGAAGCCGCATCTTAGGAACACGTGTGTGGAAAACCCCGTTTGTTCTTATTTGCTGTAATATTTTTCTAACTGCTATTCTTTTTATTTTCAACTTTTTTTGATAAATTTGTTTTGCTGGTAAATAGGTTTTATCAATGCAACTAAAAATTAAAAAATTATTTTTTTTCTTTCACCCATTTTCTTTAACACACTTTTATAAAAAAAATTTATAGCCCTGTAGGAAGTCAAACCCATTTTTAAGTAACTTCAAACTGGTTTTTTTATAACCACAACTAGTTGATTAAGTGACTTTTTTCCTTGTCGACGACTCATTATTTTAACATGGGAATGTCATAGGCAATAGTCAATTGGCCATCTTTGCATGACTTTTAAACTGACTACTATCTACTTATTTTTCAACCTATTTGTAGTTTATTAATAGTATAGTCAGTTTATAATAAATTATTTAAATTTTAAATAATTTTTTTCAAAAAAATATGTATGTGTTTTGTACATAGAAATTATTATTTAGCAAAATTTCGCATTAAATGATGATGAATAATGGTTCTGAAATAAATACGCTACATAATTTCGTGTTCATAAACATATTTGTATTGCGTTCATTTTTATTATTTTTAATAATTATTATTATTTAAATATGTTTGTATATACTTATTTTCTTTTGTTTGTGATTTGTAGTCATTTGAAAAATAGTTAATTTATAGTTAGTGTTTTTTGCAACTGACTATTTTATTTACTACAGGGAGGTTGCTAACTGTGCTGTCACTTTGTATAATCGTTTACATCTGTATATGGTAGCTTTGTTTGTCCGGACAAATTTTCCGAAAAATTACTCTCCGGACAAAAATATTGTTCGGAACGCATTGGCGATAATAAAGCCAATTTGGGAGCTATTGTCAAATATGGACCGATTCCAATAAAATTTGGCAAAATGATTTTAATTGCATTAAAATAAGTTTGGATTAAATTTAATCTAAATACCAATACAGTACGATGGTTTATGGGCACAAAGCAAATGTAAAGCAAATGTAAAATTTTGGATCAATTCACCCCATTTTCACTAGGTCCTTTTGCCAATTAAAACCTAGTTATCGAGAGAATAAAATAGAAGACCCTTTGGTATTAATAAACTCCAAAAATAATAATTTTGTTGCCTACATACATTTTAGACCTAACAAATATTTGACGAAAAAAGTCAAAAAAAGCGTTACTGGTAAGTGACCAGGTTTAATTTTAACAATTTTTATTGATTAACCTAACTTTATTTGTAAAAAGATAATTGTATAATGCAATTTAATTAATGTTTGTTCTAGAAAACGTTTTGCAAAAGCAAAAAGTTTTTTTTTTAATACAACTAGTTGCTACTTGTAGGACGTCAAATATTTTATAGGTGTAAACATATCCTAACAATTCTTTCATGATTCGAAATTTATAAGTTATGCCTTTTATAAGGATGCATTATTTCGTTTGAAAATAATTGTGTAACGGTGGTTTAATAATTTTTAAGTTTCTTCATGTTTGTATTTGATTGTTTTTTAGAAGACCATGTTTTCTTATTGTGTTGAAGAAGCTGCGTTAATGAGCTTTCGAAAACACTTAGGTAAATAAAATTCTATTGGGAAATAGTTAGATGAGTTAGTAATACTTAGTTATTTTTGATAACAGAAAACAGAATTTACACTGACAAAAGTTCTATAAAGAAAAAGATGTGTAAAAAACAAAATAAAATAAACATGTTATTACAAAACTTATCATAACTCATTAAGTGTTTTTTTTTACGATTTTTATGTACTTAGGTGTTTTGGAAATCTTTATTAATGTACAGGTGTTTTGGAAATCTTTATTAGTGTACAGTTTTATAAATTTATAATTGAAGCACAGCCACGAATAACGTTTTAAGTTACAAAATAATAATTTTTTAGGAGAGCAAAAAAACTTTTTTTTTCTATTATTAAAAATAATGATAATAAAAACTTTTATGCAAAATGCTTTTAAAACATTATTCCGCACTGCAAAACCATTTCGGTTTCATCATTTTGTTAGTAACTTGCAACGTTCTTCCACTGGCTGACACTTTGTATGCCATTTTGAAGGCGTTAAGGTGCATAGTTTTGGTTGATTTGATGTTTAAACTGTATAAGAGAGTAAGGCCAAAGGTTATCTGCAAAAAAACAGTTTTTGCAAAATGTGGCGTGCTTCATATATAAAAACATTTTTTATTGCCTAACGACCAAATAAGAATAAAGTCGTATTTTTAGACTTGTACGACTAAAACTAAGCAATTTCTCAAAAGATTTTTTAAATATTTCTTGTTTTTAAAAAGTAAATTTCCCATTTTTTAAAAAGAAAAATACTTTAAATTAGGGATTGCTGTTCGGTTTTAACCGAAACGGAAACCGTGGTTTTAAATGCCTAAAAACCGAAACCGAAAACCGACAAAAAACCTCGGTTTTAGCTTTTACTTTAACAATGTATTTATGCTTGAAGAAATTGCAAATTAAACATCATATTCGTACTGCATATACAAAAACTTATACATAACAGCCTTCAACAATGACAAGGTATTTTAAAATTCTGAAAATTCAAAATAAGTACTAAGAAGAACAAATGTTATCTTTATAACTATTAAGTACACACATTATTTGTGAGGCATAAACTGCCACCTGGGCCACTTGAATTTTTTATGGAGTTTCTTGTGGCTATAGAAAAAACTCACACTAACCAACCCCTGGTCAAGGCTGGGACTATTTTTATATGAATGGAGTTTGGAACATTTTGTTGGGAAATAAAATAATTTTTCGAAAAAACAGAATAGATAGAATTCTTATGTGTTGTGTATGCTTTTTGAAACGTTTCATTTTTATTTTATTTACTGCAGTACATATATTTTAGGGAAGGGCCTGACCAGGCCCTGGTGGATACAATGTGCACAAAATTTTTGGCCAATAGTGGAATTGAGGAATACATAAAATTTCTTTCTAATATACTTAATAATTATATATAAAAAAAACTGGAAATGTCAAAAAATGCCTGACCAGGCCCAGGTATACACTAAACGGCGAATAAAAGTACCTGAATTGAAACAAATTAAAAAATTGTATTACATGCAAAAAATATATATGTTTATGTATGATTTAACTTTGATATTTTCAAAACCGAAAACCGAACCGAAACCGACGGTTTTAATCATTTTAAAACCGAAACCGCGGTTTCACATTTTAACGGTTTTTAGCAAACTCTACTTTAAATAGTCCTTTTTAAAATTTAAAATTTATTATATATTGAATTGTTCACTATTTCAGTGGGTTCTATATAAGAGATATAATTTATTAAGCCATAGAATAAGCTTTATATGGGGCGAATGGTAAATTATGGACCGAACCTCACGAAATTTGACAGAGTGAATTCTAAAATGATAAGAAGATAGTTCCATAGTTAATTGTAGGCCCCATATAAAGCCAACTCTGAAAAATCATTTAAATAAGCCTGAAACCGTAGTAACACACATTGATATTGTGGTAAAATTCAGGGATTCGGCAAATATCGAAAATTGCCAGATCTCAGGAGATATTTACGATCACTAGCGATTGCGGCTGGCGATCTGGTACCACGGGAGTCATTAGACCCGCACAGTGTAAGATTTGGATATTCTAGCTGGACAATAGTAACTATTTTAACTGTCATTTTTTTTAATTCTTTGCAAATTTCATCATATTCTTCGTACCGAATAAGAAAATATTAAAATATGTTAACATTTGTCATTACACATCACCAATGCTTCGGACAAATATGATTTTTAACCTTTTATTTTAGAAAAATTACTAAATAAAACCTACTTCAAATGGTTAAATTTTCAAAGCGTGTAACTGTTTATGGCAACTGGTTTTTCTAAAGTTTTTTTTTCCGACTTAGAGATGAGCTTTTTTTAGTGTCAAAAAGGGTTTTGAAACTTTTTTGGATTGTTCTATAAATCGAAATGAAGTGGATTTAAAATCGAACAAATTTTGAAAATGATTCAAATGATTTCAATTTAAATCTCTTTAATATAACGAAAAATAAATTTTAGTTTTTTTGAATACCAGTTAAGGTAGATAATAACCATTTTTCTTCTAAAAGCTTCTCATCAAACTTGGTCTTGAATTAAAGGTTGAAGACATGGCGCAAGGGGTGATTTCACCTCATACTAAAAAATTTTTTAAATGCGGCTAAAACCCACACAAAACGAAATATAATAGAAAAAAAAATCAAGTACAAGTTTTTTGTCTCATACCGACTATAAAAAATTACAATCTTTTCTAAAAAGTCTTTTCATAAAATTTATTTAGGGTCTGCAAATAACGAACATTTTTAAAATTTAAAGAAAATCAAACTAAAATGGAAGTCCTAAGGGGTACACCATGATAATCCTTGTTAAATGGACTATCTCTAAATGCATTATTTTTTATTTATTTTTAAGTTTTATTACAAACCTCAACTTAACCGATTGTTTTCAGAGTTTTTTTTTATATTATTGAGTTTTTTTTGGTTGCTAATAAAATACAAATTATTTTTGAGTGAATATTTTTTTTGAGTAAAAATTTCTTTCTTCATAAAATAATTTAATGAAAATTAATGTGGTGTTTATAGAACACGAGCGTCTTACTCGTCCGTTCAACTTACATTTAAAACAAAAACAAATTTTGAAATTTAAAATTTAAAGAACTTTAGCCCGATTGAAATATTAAAAAAAGAGATATTAAAGCAAAAAAAAGTTTTTTTGGTCTAGGGTTATTACTTTTTATGGCAGTTGTTAAATTTTTTTTAAACATTTTGAACTAGTTATGTATTATTAAACTGTGGGGTGCGTTCTGCCGAATTCCATAACTTAAAGTTTCTACCTATATAGAGTGGTGCCGCGCATATATGAAGGCGTCATATTAGTGTGAATGGGGTCTGTTTCTTAAATGGGGTCGTTAGATCACCATGATATTAAACCGTATGGCAGGTGCTCATGTAAATCTATCCACAACCGCCGCCTTTTTAAATATTTCATACAATAATATCTGGTTAATGCTATATTTTTATAAACGTATCGGTTCTTTTTGGATATATACCCCTAAATAAAGGTTACTTCAGCTCTAATTTTGTTTAAAAATTTGCATAATTTTTTCATTAACTTTTATTGATTTTATGTTTGTAGTCTTAACCCTAAGAGTACGAAGCTCGATTTTTGACATAAAGTACGGAGTGGGGTCACTTAGGTCACCCAAAGAAAAATTAGCTTTTGTTGTTTATATGTTAGCATAAAAGAATTAAAATTATTATTTTGAAAGTAAAAAATTATTATTTCATTAATTTTCAATTTTACAAATATGATGTTTTCACATCAGCGGCTGCCCAAATTTTAATACCATATCTTCCCGGCTTAGATTTAGTGTATTGCCGAAATGGGCATTGGCTGCGAAACGTTACTAATTGATCATCGATAGTTATTTCTCCAAAAGGGTTGAATGACTTTTGGCAATTATCTACAAAATGATCCCACACTTCTCTAATGAGAGCTAGGTTATCAGACTATTTTCGAGCTTGTCTTGTAGTTCTATCATCAAATCTTATATACTTTGACAATGCAATAAATCTTTCACGAGACATAGATGCAGTAAATATATTTCTCCGAATGGACTCATCAGTACTCCACATTTCTTTTACAATTTCTCTTCTACAATATAGCGCTCCAGCTGTTATAAGTACTCCAAAAAATGCATCAAATTCATATTCAGTTACCAGTTTCCAATTTTTTACAATATTGCATGTTAACCTACGCGTTTGTGGAAATGGCTTCAAAGACCAAACTCTGCCAGACTTAGCGGTGCAATATTCCGCATTCAAAAGAAAAGCAACATCATTTTCAATTTCGTCAATATCCGGAAGAATATCTTCTGCTTGTTCATGTTCTTTTTCCTCAATCTCGTCTTCTGTTTAACTATCATCACTTACATAAAAACTAGGTACATAATCAGAGTTGTCACTGTCCCAATCTAATTCTATATCATTAGTATCCTCTTCACTGTCATTTATATAGTCTTCTATCGCTCGGTGGGATAGTTTTCTTTTGTGGTTTTTTATTTTTGGTCCAAAGAAACCACGAAAGTTTGTAACGTAAAGTACGACGTGGGGTAACTTGGGTACCCCAAACGAAAAACTTACCCTCTAATTACAAACAGATTGATATTTAAATGCCACTTATAAGTTTTTATATTGTGTTCTAAATGAAATTGGAATACCTAGAAGGAAAAAGCCAGAAAAAAATTGTTTGCGAAGTTATTAAAAAAAAACTAAGATTGGGGGACCTAAGGTCCCCCACTTCGTACTCTAAGGGTTAAAAAGAAAAAAATGAAAGGAAGCCCTAATGACTAACTAATACATCAAGCAGGAATGCCGAATAAATTCATTCAAAATAAACATGCATCGTATCGTATCAGAGTTGTTATCAGTGTACGAGTGCTTTAACATATTTATCACCATCATGATCACTCAATGTTAATGGCTGGCTTTAAACACAATTTCCATTAAGATTATTTTGGTTACACATTTTGGCATGTGCATCCGTTCGTTGTACTTTCGTTTACTGGGGTACTCAAACTATAAAATACAAGTGTCAAGCTACTACCGAGCTACCGATGTGGCTTTTATTTATACGTATGCGTTTGTCTAACTTTTGCCTCGTGCTTACACAGTTTAAAATTAATGTAAATGTAAATTGTAATTAGTTGAAAAAAATACCTGTGTGTTTCAAAACTTCAGTACACTGCAATAAAATTTGATGTATTTTGTAAATGTCTAATCATTGCTGTAAAATTGGTCAATTATACATACAATATTTTTTTCCGTTGAGTTTTTATTTTTATGTATGTTAAATGTATTCGATCACACTATTATAAAAGTTCATGTTTAAAAAAAATGTGTGGATGTAAATTTTAAAGTTTTGTTTTATTTGATAATTTTCATTGTCATTTGCATATATAGACATACGTATATAATGTATGATGTTTGTGTTAAATAGATAGTGGCAGTCAAAAACAGTTTATAAAATGCTTTTTGAAGAAAATCCGTTCACAAAAGTATTTTTTGAACTGACATCAAACTATTCGTGTGAGTTTTTTATTACTTACACAATCACAAAACTGTGAGTTTGGTGAGTTTGATAGTTATCGAAAATCTTAAAGAAAAAAATCTATCATCCATAATTATTTATTTTTTGTGACTAATTAAATATAAACAATATTCAATTACACTGGGAAACTGCTGTGGGTGGCGAAGTTGGTCCCGCGTCATTGTAAATTTTGGTTAAAAGCCAAGCCTGCCACCTTGCGTTTTGCGTTTCATTCGCATTGGCAAATGGTTTGGCGTGACATAATTATACCAAAATTAATTGTTTGATTTTTTGTAGGGGACTTACTTTAGATCTTGCGGCTTTCTGCATGAAGCTGTTTTTATGCTCATCAGCTGCGGTCACACTTATTAAATATTTGACCAAATAAGCGTAAACACTTTTTTATATCACAAAATAAGACTAATAAGACTACTAGACATAGCAAAAAATTGTTTATTGTAAGATTTTTTCGTCAAATATTTGACAAGTGTGACCATAGCTTTACACCTTCATTTTTTATCGCTTTATGAAAATGTTTCTTCAGTAACTTTGCTGTTGAAATGGTTACTTAAAACAAACCAAAATAAAGTTTAATTAAAAAGTGTGTTTTTGGCAAAACTGAAACTAAAACAGCTTTGGGTTTTAACTCATTTTTTGACGGCTTCACTTAGCTAAGCTTAGTAAGTAGTGGGCATTTAGCACAGGCGCTTACTAGATTTATCCATACAAGGTCTTCGAATTGCGAAATTTTTATGATTGCAGGTTGATTAACATGGACGTGTTCTATAGAAAACAAATTTTATATAAAATTTTTAGCTAGAAAAAGTTGTTTAAGTGTGACATTTTGAATGCAATACGTTATGAAAATGACAAGCAAAGGGTGGGGTTTTTAGCTGCGTGAGAACTTTCGATATTGAGAGGCTATGATTGAACAGCTGATAAAATCAAACTATGTTGAAGTTTCTGTTCAGTAAGGTTTGACAAGTCATCATGAAGCGTTTCACGTTTGAACAAGGCTTCCCAATTGTGAAACTTACTTTCATAGATCACTTCGTCTATTTAACGAAGCTGATTTCTGGGTAAATGGCTGCGTCAATAAGCAAACTTGCCGTACTTGGAGCGAAGACAATCCTCAAGCCGTTAACGAATCACCACTACATCCATTAAAATTTTCTGTTTAGTGCAGCTTTCACAATCTTTCGAAATGAGCAAGGGGCTGCTGTTACGGTGAATGACGAGCGCTATCGAGATATGCTGAAAAATGTTTTGTTTCCAAAAATTAATCGGCTAAACATCAACGACATTTGGTTCCAACTAGACGACGCAACTTGCCCCACAGTGCGCTCAACAATTGTTTTATTGCAAAATCAATTTGATGACAACTTTATTTCCTGAAGTAGTCCTGTTCACTGGCTTATGCTGACAAACCAGCATTTCTTGAAGCATTGGAAGCCAATATTCAAGCCACCATTGGCACCAAACGGCTAGATTTATTGGAAAAAAGTTGTCAAAAATTGGACTGATCGAATGGACCATTTAACTCGTAGCAAATATAAAATAAATACCATGAAATTTTCTTGTCTTATATTATCATTTTAAGTTCTTAACGAAAAAAAATTTGACATCCTTACGACTTTATGTTTTTTTTTTAAATTTTCTAAATATTATTACTTTAGAATTGTGGTTATTTTATTGAACTGTTTATGGATTTTAATCCAAATTTGAATATTTTTAATCAGGCTAAAGTTCATCAAATTTCATTAAATTATATTTATGAAGAAAGGAATCTTACAACATGAAATTAATTTAAATTTATTGATAATTTTTCGTTTTGGACTGAGCTGGGAATCGAACCAAGGTTTTTACTGAAAGGTTGCCATTACGTTTCTATTGTAACCACACAATCTCTTTAGTGGGGTTTGCTGTTTAACACTTACCGCCATTGAAGACGGCTGGCAATCAATAGTCAAACATCTTCTTTAAACCAAATGGTATTTTAACCTTGGTAGATCGAAATTTGTTTCTTGAATGATTTTCTACTTTAATTGATTTACATGTTCCTGATTACTTCTGTTTTTCGTACTTTTTGTCAAGAATTCTTCTTGAAGTCCAAATAACATTTTTCTGTTTTTCATGTTTTTGTACTTCTTTTTCATGTTGACCTTTTTCAGCACAACTTGAAGAACAAATGTAAACATAGAGCTCGTGCCCATCTTTTAACGATATTTAGTATTGTGGTTATTTTATTGAACTGTTTATGGTTTTTAATACAGTGGAGGTGAGTTTTAAAAGTTAAACCCCTCTGAAGAGGTTGTGTAGTTACAATTGAAACATGTCCGAAAAAACGTGAGATCGATTCCCAGTTCAGTCAAGAATGAAAAATATCAATAAATTTTAATTAATTTCATGTTGTAATTTAATGAAAATTAAATTTGATGAACTTTAGCCTGATTTGGATTAAAAAATAATACTTTGCATTTGATCAGGGGTTAATTTTAACAAAAGCAAAAAAAATTATTATTTTAGTCGTCTAACGGCCATTTTCACGAAGTTCGGTTAAAACTAACTTTCAATTAAAGTTCCGGTTACCAATACGTTTTGACAGCTATAACCGATGGTTAATTATAACCGAACTTGGTGAAAATGGCCGTAAATGTAAATGCAACCTCTAGCCAGTGTTGCCAGAAGTAGGGGGAAATCCCTACTTGTAGGTATTTTCGACATTAAAATAGAAGTGTAGGGAAAATCGGACAGATTTTTTATTATCACCAAAATGTAGGGATTTTTCGTCATATTGCATTATTTATAAAATAAATACAGAAAAAACGATTTGTTAGTGATATTTTCTTGTCCAAAACGGTTGAAAATTTTTCTTTTCATTAAAATCGCTTAAAAATATATTTCCAGAGTTGTTTATGGTTTAAAAAGTGGTCGAAACTTATATGTATGTGTATGTTTTATCTAAGATATCACTTAATTGAATTTTTAAAAGTACATACATATCGCACCCGTTCAGCAATAATGTATGTATTAACTTAAAATTTTTAGTTGTTCATTTTTTGGAAATAATCGCCAGGTATTATTCATATCTACCCACTGTAAAAATATCGAGCTATTTTGTCTATCTTTTGTTAAAGAAACGGTTGGCTTTAAAATACTTTTCATATAAAATTAAAAATTCTGTTGCTTCTACTGAAAATTTTAAAATTTCCAGTTAATACAGTATAGTTGAACAAGTGCAATATGTTTTATTTTTTTCAAGTTTTGTACTTATTTTTTGTCAAAGCTTTAATATACATATTTGAACAAAATTTATTTTTTATTACTTATGTTTTTTCTTCTATTTTAATGACAATAATGAGTAGGGATTTTTGTAGGGGAAATTTTTTTAACGCTGCCTTTAACGTAAGGTTAGACATTTTATGTATTATGGAATACGTAAGACTTGTTTGATGGTGTAAAGTACCCCTAAGTTGACTATAACTACGTTTATACGTAGCCTATTCGCGAATAAAAATTTTTTGCGATTACCTGACTTACTTTTTATATCATGGTGGAATAAGCAGGTGGCATCGTTACGGCAACAAATACAACATTACAACAAAAATGGAAATTATATCACAGTTTACGTCAAAAAATACTTTAAACAAAAATCAAAGCGTACCGCTGAACGTGATAAATTAAATAAATTTTTAGCCAATTTTTGTTTAATTATGGTCAATATCTTAGTTATTTTAATTTAAAATTATCAAAAACTTTAATAAAATACAATAATCACAGCACAAAACGCGGACTTTTTGTAAACATAATCGAAACTTTGACATAAACCTAGACAAACAATGCAATAGCAAAAAATCGTCATCTGGCGTAGTGCTGCCACCTGTTTATTTCACCATGGTTTATATGTCTATTTCTTAATGAAAATTCTTATTTTTAAGTGTTGCCAGCTGGAAAATTTATTCATTTAGTAGCACTGAATGCATATAAACTTTTTATTTTTTAAATGAAAAAGATCAAAAATTATTGTGTAGTTTTAAATTAATTTGCACATTTTTGATTTAATTTTACTTTTGTTGTCATATGAATGTGCCACATAGAAATAAAAACGTAAAACGGTTAAAAGTTTGGCAATGCTTAAAATCTTATTTGCAAATAATTTCGTTAATCAGGAATGGTTTTCATGAGTTAGCTATTCGCAAATAAAAATTTAATTCACTGTTTATGCGGCAATATTCTCTACTTGCAATATATTTATTTGCAAATAAGTGTTGCGTATAAACGTAGTATAATTCTCTATGTATGTATATAGAATTAGATAATATCTTGAAAAACAATTGCTGATAGCCATAAATTTTTGAAAGAAAATTTCATTATGCTAGACTGCGAGTACATTCAATGCTTATAATACTATAACATTGTTATAATTGTTAGTCGAAATTATTTAAAGACCAAAGCTTACAAATTTTTCATTTTCATAACAGAATAAATTTATTTCAATCACTATTTAATGCAGATCTTTTTAACTAGTATATTGTTATATATTTTTTCAGTACAACTCACACAATTAAACACTTGGTGATAAAATAAACAAATTTGCATATACGATTTTTTTATTATTAATATTTCAATTTTGACAAAAGACTGACAATGCAATTTTTTTCTGTTTTGACATAAATAAAACAAAAAAACACATAGAAATCAATTTCATTTCCAAGTGCAATGTTTGACCATTGCCTTTAGATATACATATTATTATTATTATTATTCTTTGGGATTAAAAATTAAACGAATAAAAAATTTAATTAAATCCATTAGTTTCGCTCGCATGTTTTACACGATGAGAACTTGATTTAAATATTGTTTTTTTTTTTATCTCGGCTTTAGCAACAGCAGCATTTGTTGTTGTATTAATATGTTGTTACTTTTGATTTTCCTTTTTTTTTTAGATAAACAATCAATAGTTTGGCCGACCATTCAACCACAAACATACAACTATTGTTTGAGTATGTGTTTAAACATATATAAATACATTGTTTCCGTTTTATAATTTTTGTAGATACATATAAACAATTTTTATTTCAATGCAACTTAAAATTGCACAGTAGACTGGAGGTTTTAATTTCTTTAGTTTGACATGTTAAAAGTTGTTGCTGTACGTACACCTGTTGTAAGTTAGATCCGATTTAGTTTTTTTCTTTTAATATTAATGATTATTTAATAAATGTAAATATAATAATTTATAATAAGTGTTGTAATGTCCAATTAAATAAAAAAAATAAGTATTTTTAATTTGTTAACTAGAATTTCAAAGTTACTACTAGGGCGTGGAATTACATGCAAATGCATGTTTTTCCTCGAACGTTTAAAAATCTAAGTAAATAAGTTATTTATCAGAATCTTTTTCGCTAAAAGCGCCATCGATATGTTTGTGCATATTTGCATTGTTAATGCATTTTTCTCTTCATTAAATGTGAATTTTTGCTGAAACAAAGCATATTTTTTAAAGTCTTTTTGGTTTTACAGTAGGTAACGGATATAGAAAAATAAAAAATGACACGAAATTTTTTGTCAAAAGCGTTTTTTTCTTTTAAGCAATTACTTTATACAAAAAATCTATTTCTTATAAATATTTTTTACTTGTATAAGAAATTGATTTCTTATAAAAGTTTATACCATTCCTAATAGGCATGTCATAGGCTGTAGTCAATTGGTTATCTCCACTGTGATTTTCGGGTGTTCTGAAAGTCATACTTTTTTGTATTTCTCGGTGTTCTTTCTGCAATTGAAGATCATACCAAAACATACAAGAACGGGACACTAAAATATCACACGTGTGATTTTAGTAGGCACATGTGATTTGAAATCACGTGATTTGAGTAAAAGTGATTTGAAATCACGAGATTTGAGTAAAAGTGATTTGCAGAACAGGCCTGATAGTCAGTTTATAATAAATTATTTAAATTTTAAATAATTTTTGTCAAAAAATATATGTTTGTTCATATGTACATGTGTACATATGTATATCTATATATATATGTATATGTATATATTTTTATATAGAAATAATTATTTAACAAAATTTTGCATCAAATTGCCTTAAATGATGACGTATAATAGTGCTGAAATTAATACGCTACATACATAATTGCTAGTACACAAAAAGATTTGCATTGCTTTAATTTTTAATTATTTTAATATGTTTGTATATATTTTTTTTCATTTGACTTCGTGACATGCTTATTTTACTTATTTTTCTTTTATTTGTGTTTTACGTGTGCCTCTATGCAATATGTTTGTTTGATATCTGCATGAGATTTAAACCAACTTGTAGTCATTTGAAAAATAGTTAATTTATAGTTAGTGTTTTTTGCAACTGACTATTTAATTTACTACAGGGCAGTGCGTGGCAAAATATTTCTTGTATCAGTTTTTTTTCATATAAAAGGTTTTCTTATAGAGAATACTTTTTATATTGACACATATGAAAAAAAATCGGCGCTATTGAAATACTTTTTTAAAAGAGATTTTTTCTTATATGAGATTTCTTTGTGTCCATTTTGGCTTTACTTTAGTAGAACACACTTTATGTTTCTCAAATCCCATTGCTTAAAAGCAACACGACATTTTATTTTTCAGTACAAAATTTAATTTATGTATCAAGCATTTTTTGCCATTCGACTTTGTTTTTTTTTTTGATATCTTCTTAAAAAATTATAATTTAAAACAAGACAGATTTGCAAATAAAACTAAGAAGTTCTTACTTTAAATGGCCAAATAAACTTCACAAGCGGGTTGACAACAACATGATGTTTTTGTGAACATTTAAAAAATTTTGAATTTTGTACAAATATACTTCATATGTTTTTTTTATATCATAGATCTACCCGCTTGTGTGATTTAAAAAATCTGTTTCATAAAGAAAAGTAGTGTTCAAAACATCGAGAAAAAACAGTGAAAAATGTATTTATAGCTAATAAGTTCTTCTATCTTAATAGACAACATTTTCCAGAAAGTAATTTATACTAGTATTATAAAAAGGTAATCACCCCTATCGCAAACAACTACTCCCATGAAAATATTCCCATATTTTTTTATTTTGTATTGTGAATGATTCCCATGGCAAATTTTTTGGGAATGAATTCCCAAACTTAAAAAATTTGGCATCGCTAATGTTTTCTCCCGCGAGTATTTTTACTTAATAAATTCCCAACAAGTGTTAATGTGAACGAGAAGGTTATATGTAAATTTTAATTTGTATTCTAAGGTAGGACTCAATTAAATTTATTTTTTCTTTTATTGAAGGAGTTTTAATTAAGAAAATGAAGATAAACACTATTCATTATTTATTTTATTATATTTTTATTAGTATTTTATTTTGTATATTTTTCTTTCACGATGCAAGCACTGACAAGTTATTCACAATAGAGACGTTTGTTTATAAAATACTAACAAATAATTCACAATAGTAATTATTACTCCCAAAATATTTGCGATACCCATTTGTTGGGGATGGGAATATAGGTTTGCTCCCATATAACATATTCCCATAACATTCGCGATAGGGGTGATTGCTTTTTTGTTTGTTAATATAATAGTTATTATCGTTTTATAAGAGATCCCCCCAATAAAAAATTTTATAATTTTGCGAAGCACTAATGGTACACTAAAAAATAAGCGCACAATTATGCACTACACAATAAGACATACAGAGAGATGCAGTAAAGTCAATGAACGAACTATAAGCAAGTTAAAAAATAACATTGCAAGTGCCACGCCATTCCCTTACTACGAAGCAGGTTTGTAAGGAAGAATAACAAAAAAATGACTGCAACAAAACATTTACAGCCGTATTCATAATGCAAATTTCGCATAAAGTTAGCAAAAAGTTTATTCATAACACTAACCAAACACTGGCTAACGTTTTGCTAAACTCTTGTTAACGAGCTGCCAAACGTTTGCCAACTTTTGAAAAACAGCCGTTTTATGTCAAACAATTTTGTTGGTTTTTTTAATTAGCTGTTTTTTTTCTTTTACTTAATTTATTTAAATTTTAAAAACTTTTTAAAATTTTTAAATGTAAAGGGAAAAACAAAAAAAACAAAAAATGACAAATTCTGCGATGACTAATGCAAAACTTGTTGAATTTTTGAGCAATTCAATGTGGCATCATAAAAATTCAGAGTTGATTTATTAAAAGTAGGCAGATCGAGAAAAGTTCGTTATGAATTAACTCTGTGCCAACAAGCTGCTACAAACTGTACAAGTGTACAAACTGTGGCTAACATTTTGTTATGAATACGGCTGTTAGTGTGTAAATCTGATAGCTACACTGACAAGTTTTTATAAAAATAAGGCGCTTTTTGTGTCAAAAATGTATTGCTTCAAAGTGGGAACTTACCATATAAAATTCTAGCCTTCCGTAAGCGAGGTGGTAAGCGAAACTCTTATATTTCTTCCTTACAAGCCGGCTTCGTTTTAAGCTAAATTTTTTATTGGGCTATTAAAGCAAAAGGTTTAGTACTCAAAAGAAAAACAAAGCCATTTTAACGTGAATACACTGTTCACCCTCCATAAATAGGTCAGCGACAAGGCTTTAATTTATTTTCAAAGCTAGGGATATTAAGGGGCAGATGGGCAATTACTGCCTATCTTAAACTATCTTACCCATTTTGATGAAAAAAAGTAAAATTCACTAAAACACACAGGTTTTATATTTTTGTCAAACCTTGGGCCAAAGAATCAAATAAGTTAATCTGTCACCCTTCAAAAAAAAAAAAAAAAAAAAAAAAAATTGGTGTACTGATTTTTAATTTTACTTTTATAGTTAGTCAAAAATTAATTCTGGGCGGGCAACGCCGCACGCACGGCTAGTTTATTATATCATTATCAATTTATTAAAAAGATTAAATAACCCAAGGAAACGCAAAACTTTTATATTATGTCCTGTGGTTCCTAGTAGGAACAAAATCTGAAACTTCTAAGAACAAAACAAAAATTCATTTTCTTAAATTTAAGATCAAGTCCATACACCGCCGTGCTTAGGAAAAGACAATTCAATTCACTAACTTCCTTTTTTTAATTTTGATGCCAATAAATTCCTTTAATAATTTTCTACTCATTAATTAAAAAAAAATCATTAAAAATATAATTTTCAAAATATAAGCAATCTTTATTTTTTGAAATATTTAAAATAGGAAAATTAATGTCCCTCACAAATCACTTCAGGATACTGCTACTACATGTATACTTGACCATTTTAAAATTACACGACTTCGTCTGGGTCATTCCAGGCTTACTCATGGACATTTCTTTGAACAAAACTCAACATTGCAGTTGCGACATTTCCCACACAACAACTCTTTATCACATCTTAATGGAATGTTCAAAAATACAAAACTCCAGAACTAAAATCTTCCGAAACTCTGATCTATTAAACCTACTACCCAATCCATCTACTTACAATCAGTGTTCGAAAATAAACAGTAAATTATTTAACGTTCGGATCACACACCCAAGAACGATATCTATTTTTATAGTGATTGTGTAGACATACACAACCCTAATACCGTTCGTAACTATTTTCAAGAAAGAACCGAACATTATATAATGTTCTGTTCTTCGTTAAAAAACAGAACAATTTTAGTGATACTGTAGACAAACATTATATTTTAATGTTCTATAACGTTTTTTTCGTGTGTGTATTTTGTTTTTGTACAAAATGTTTGGTTTTTTTTTGCCAGCCAAAAGGGACGAACATTAACGAGCCGAACCGAACACATTGAAGTTTGTGGATTTTCAAAAAATATTTTGGTGTTCGAAAGATGACTAACAGGGAAACGTTATTTTTTTAATGATTTTCTACACAAACACTATTAGCGTTTGTGTTTTCCACAAATCTACCGAACCGAACATAAAGAAACGATATTTAGTGTTTATTTTCGAACACTGCTTACAATAGTACTTGAATTACTAAATTCCTTAAAAACACCAATCTTTATAGGGAAACATGATTTCTGCAAAAATGTAAAAAATCACTAAATGTGATTATCACAATGAAAAGTTTTTTTAATCATAAATTAACTTTAAGCTGAAGACCCACGTTGCCATTGCTGTAATAATATAAGCAGTAATTTTCAATTACATTTTTAATTAATAAATAAATTTAATTTTTCTCGGATTTTCATTTTTACACTGCTGTACAATATTAATTTTTATAAGCAGTGTTCAAAAATAAACGGAACATTATTTAAAGTTCGGCTCACACACCCAAAAAAGATATCTATTTTTTTTTAGTGATTGTGTAGACGAACACAGCCCTTAATACCGTTCGTTATTATTTTCAAGAAAGAGCCGAACATTATGTAATGTTCTGTTCTTTATAATTTAATGTTCTATAATGTTTCTTTTTTACATTGATAAATAAATGAACAAACAAAAAATTTTAGCAACGACCTCATCGCATGTGTGTGTATTGTGTGTTATTTTGCTGGCTTTTTGTTTTTTTTTGTATGTGTATTTTGTTTTTTAATAAATGTTTGGTTATTTTTTACCATCCAAAAGGGACGAACATTAATGAGCCAAACCGAACACAATGAAGTTTATAGATTTAAAAACAAAAAACCGAACGGAATTAAATGTTCCCATCATGAGTTTGATAAAAACAGTATTATTTTTGTGTAAGTCATAAAAGAATTAAAAAATAGAATGTGGGAATTATTTCTTTTTTATAAATTATTTTAATTATACTAACCATTTTTTCAAATGTGCTTCTAAAAAAGTGTAAGTACTTATCTATAGCTTCATTGTTAACCAAAGAAAGGTTGGCTTACGCAAAATGTATTTGAAATATTGAGGGAATTAGACTACTGTCAAAAGCTTTATAAATTGAAATTTATCTAATAGATGCACATTCGAAAAAATGGTTAATATGTATAAGAATTAAAAGTTCAATAATTAAGCCAAATTTATAAAAAAAATCCATTCCATGAGAATGTCAACCACGACTCAAAAAATTAATTTTTTTCAAATATGGTAGAAAGGAAAAAAACACCCACACTTTACTATGCCGGGGTACTTATAGCTTATTACAATTTTTAAAAAGCAAAAAATTAAAGTTTAAGCTGACTTTCCCTTTGATTCATTTTTAGTAACTGCCTTTAACAATTTTAAAATTTTTGCCGGCAACCCTGGAATTATGCTTTACAATTACTGTTACAACAGCAATTAACAAGATCCATGAGGAAAGACCAAATATATAGTTCGATTAGCGGTATATTTTTGTGTTTGTTTTGGATGCTATTCTAATGTCACGTACGTGGTGCGAAAACATAATTTGTCTTTGTCATTTGAAATGGATCAGCCTTAAGTGTTTCAAAATAAAAATTCAAAGCAAGATATTTGCTGCACAAAAATATTGATTGGTATTTTTTTTTTAAATTGGTATAATACAAATTTTATTAGATTTTAAAGCTCGTCACGTAAGATATTGTAAGTACTAAAATGCAACTTAATGCATCATCTTATTATGTTGGTATTTAGTTTAAATTACAAAATTTTTTTGGAGTCGGTCCATATTTAACCATAGCTCCCATACAAGTAATACTACCGAAAATAGCTTTTAATGCCATTTATCGACAATGACTTTTACGATAGGTACTATGTCATGACAAAATGTTGTGCGTGTAGGTTCAAAATTAACTATAGGTCCCATATAAACCCCCTTCCTTAAATCGGCTAGGGGCATACAGATTTCATATCGATGGAAATAACTTAATAGTATTCGGCACAAATAACTTTTATACAATTCTTAAACTCAAAACATCATTCTGTTCTGGCGATCTTGATTGGCCATGGGTCCCAAATACACTCTCAAATTTTTTTTCCATATTATAGTGTAGGGTATCATATGGTCGGGCTTGACCATATATACTTGTTTGTTTTAAGGTTTTTATATACATATATTTACAAAAAATATGTTTCGTGCTTTGTAAATACTATAAGAGAAAAATCTGTCACGTACGGTATGTCACGAACGATATTACATTTTGATCATTATAAAACCATCCAAAAAAAATTTTTTTTTCCAATTACGGATTATAAAGGAAAAATATCTGGCTTAATGTAAAAAATTAAAAAAAGAAGAAAAACCTCCCAAAATTCGCAGATTTTCGAGTTTTTTACATTCACCCCAAAATCACTTCCGTTTTATGTCACGTACGATATGCACTTATTTTGCTCGATATTTTGCACAACATGGTTCCGAATGTAATAATTTTTTTTTTCATATATTGTACCCTCCAAATGAAACCTAATGATAAAAAATTTTCCAGTTAAAACTATTTTTGCGAAATTTCTATCTCGCTGTAGGCGTACAAATGTCTCGTACGATGACATGGAAAGTATAAATAATATAATAAATAATCTATATAATAAAAATGAAATGTTGTGTGTTGCTAATCGCATAACTTGAGAACGGCTTGACCGATTTGGACAATTTTTTCTTTTAAATGTTCGCCAATCCAACTTAGGTTTTTACGGAAAGAACATTTTGCCCCGCCCACTTTTGCGCCCACTTTTTTCCATTTATCTTAAATCAGAGAACGGCTCCATCGATCATTAGTAATCAGCTACCGAGCGAAGCCGGGGCGGCCAGCTAGTAAAAAATAAAAAATTTAAAACATTAGGTTAAGACATCTTAAAGAAGGAACAAGATATCACAAATGTTAAAAATTTGTTTTAAAGGAAATTGGTAGGGCTTTCAGGCGACATCTATGTAAATACAGATTAATTCTCGCAGTTACAACGTCTCGAATATGGCGAAAAACAGGCGAAAACCTCACTTATTAAACCTTTAGAAAAGTATACGTTAGTCTCAGGGTTTTGACTTTTTCCAAATTGTTCAGGCCTGTGTAATTAAAAGTTTTGTTTTATAAAATTAAATACTTTTATATTGTATTAAATGTTTGCAACATAATCTGGCCATGCCTGAGAACAAAGTGTAACGTTGATCTGCACTCCATGCAACTTATAATTTCTATATGTATGTGTATGTTTAAAAAGTCTATGTTTGGTTTGTTTTACATCATGAGAATTAGAGCTAAATATTTGAATATTACGAGATTTATTCTATTTGTTTCTTTTCGCTATCATTTCGTTATAGCTTCATGTTTGTTTATCATACTCAACTCAAATTGATGTTGAAATATATTTTTAACACTCAAGTGCTAAATATGTAGTAAATACATACTCATGTATATAACTACATCCTATAAAGACGAAAGAAATCAACATACATACTTACAAAAATAAGAGTCGTCTAAGATATTTTTTTTAAGCTTAAAACTTCGACATCGATGTTACCTTCCATCTTAATGGTTGTAGTCATGATAAGTTGTGACGTTGTTATGTACTCTACTTGCATTGAAAATTATATTGGTAAACTTTTTAAGACGTTGTCGGAGACCCTATTTTCTCGAGTATCTTTAGAGTATAAAAAAAATTTCGTATGTATTTAAACGTGTTGGTGATTGTTTATCTGTCTGTATCTTTTCTCTTAGGATTTCTTAAGGTATCCAAAATGTTTATATGTATATTTTGTTAGTCCAACTGTGTTTAAAAAGTGTTTGTGTGTACGTGTGCAAATACAAATAGAAAAAAGATTAAGTAAAAATTTATTTTTCTGTATTTATTTCAATTCTGCAGTTCATTAGCATTTCTCGTTATTTTTGTAAGTGTATGTCAATGTATTTAGATGTTTACATACGTACATATCTTTATTTGTTAGTGTTTTTTTATTTCTGGATTCTGTGCTAGTTTTTTATGTTAATAACTTTTTGAAATAATTTTTGTATTTATTATTCTGTTATTTAAGGTTTTCTTTTATTTTTTTTTTGAGAAAAATAAACAATTTGGTTTTTAAATGAATCATAAAATTGTGAGTAGTTTTTATGTATAGGTTTTTTTGAAAAAAAAAAAAAAAAAAAAAAAAAAATTTTAGTTTTTGGTGCAACAAAACTAGAATAGAATTCTGGTTATTTTATTAACCCTTGCACGTGCTATATAATATGATGTGGCCTAATAAATAAGTACCAGTACCCATCTTCTGTAACTTTAGTGAGAACTTCTCACATCGAAAAGATGTGAAACAAAATATTCCTTCGTTTCTCGAAAAGTGACAAAAAAGTGTGTCTGTAACTCATGTCGAAAACTATCAAAAGAGATTACGTCCGTACGTTATAAATGTCTGACATTGCACTCGAAGCCGATGTGACATTGCAGACGTTGTGAACACAAATCGTTGACGGCGATCAAAATTTACTAAAAAAGAAAAATTTTCAACGACGGCGGCGAAAATACAACCGCCGGCTATACCAAATACGTCTGTTGTTTGCAAACGAGCTTTGAAAACATATTTTATAAAAATGTTTAAAAGCAAAATAATTAAACAATTAAAAAAATGTGACAAGAACAAAATATTATTATTATTTTTCTTTGCATTTAAAATATGTTTTTTAGTTTTAAAATTTTTTCTCGCCCCAGACACACTTTTCCGTAAATTGGCGACTAATTTCCTTACGTGACAGCTAATAATCGCCAAAAATCTTACAGACGCAGTTAAATGAGAAAAACAGTTGTTTGTTTCATTTTATAGCATTTTTGTTTCATTTTTCACATTTCAATTGAAAAGTCTCTTGACGCGAGAGTTACAGATCATGGGCACAGATATACCTAAGGGTTGACCCAGTCGACCGCTATCTTTAAATAAATTTGATATGTTTAATATTCACATTAAAACTTTTATGCCTGTATTTATACAGTATTTATCGGATATAAGAAACTTACGAAATACAGGAAAAATGTTTCTTATAAGCGTTTCTTTCTTATATACAACTATTTTATATAAGAAACTTATTTCTTATATAAGTAGCTGTGGCCGTAAGACTTTCATATTTTGGTTTTTTGTCTCTTTTTTTGTTACATAGGGTCATCACCTGACAATTTTTTGTTATACTAAACGTCAAACTTCATATAAAAAAAAAAACGCTGACAAAAATTTTAAAGTCTTTTCTATATGGACTTTGACGTTTGGTATGAGAAAAAATTGTCAGGTGAAGACCCCATGTTAACGTTTCTAAATTTTAAATAATTATTGTCTATGTCTTTTGAGTTTTTCACTATTTTAGATAACGTTGAAAGTCCAATATTATACTTTTTGCAATTTCGCTTCTTTTTATACCGTTTTGTATTTCTTTTAAAATTTTAACTTTTGTTTTTATTGACAAAAAACACAAAGCTTCTCATGAGTACCAGCTCGCTCATCTAAAACTTAAGCTGAAGGTCCATAACACGCGTTTTCGCCTCCACGCAGCGCATGCTTTTACAACCTTACTTGCGTTCTACGTTTCAAGTTACATGCAACGCTTTTTATGCAGCAGCAGCACAAGTAAAAATAAAATTTAATTTGTCAAAATCAGCTGATTTGTTTGAACGCTGCTTGTGACGCTTACAAAAGTGGAAAGTAAACTTACTTTTCGCCTCAAGGCATCTACGCTTTTGTGCATGTAACTTACTACGTATAACTACACAGATTCTACTTTTCTACAAAGCTGTCAATTTGTATGCTGCGAAAAAGCGATTAACGCGTGGCGTGGACCTCCAGCTTAAAAGTAAAAAAAACTTTGTTCTTGTTGTAAAACTGTCAAAAAACAGAGTTGTGTTGTGTTGCCGTTGGAAGTTTCTTATATAAAATCTTTTTCTACACATTTTGTGATTTTGGTGTTTAAGAAAAATGTTCTTTTATCAGTTTTTTTCTTATAAGCGTTTTTCTTATATGAAATTTGTAAGAAAAATCACAAAAAGACATGGTGTTTTTGAAAATGTTTCTTATAAGCGTTTTCTTCTTATATGAGATGTTCTTAGATCCGAATAATACTGTAAAACTATTTTAAATTTCATAAAGGTTTACAAAACAAAAATTTTTCCAAATAAACGTTTGTTAAATTTAATAATCGTTTATGAATACGGGGGTTAATATATAAATATTTTATAAATTCTTTATTAAAAAAATAAATGTATTTCAAAAAATTGTTTATATGAAGAAAAATAAAACAACGATAAAATACAAAAACAAAGAAAAACCTCTCTTGCTTATGCAACTTTCCTACAACTCTTCAAAAAGATTTTTCAATGGTTTTAAAATATCAAGTTATAACAGCTTTTTAAGCTGCGTAAAATATTATAAAAATAAGTATTGTGACCACTGTTGCCAAAACTTTTTGACCAAAAATGGCTAAATTTACGGAAAAAATGGCTAAAAATGGGCAAAAAATGGCTTAAAACTTTTTTAAATAAAAACACATGAAAATTCAATAACAAAACAGAAATAATTCATTTAAAGTGGTCTACGATGAAATTGGAAGTTAAGATCAATTTGTTAAATAAGAATAAACATAAATTAATATTTTGATAGATATTCAAAAAATTAAATCATCGATAAATTCGATGTCGTTATTGTTCATCTCATAGGAATCACTCGGGCCTATTAGTTTTTAATAATTTAAAGGTAAATCATAATAACGTCAACATTTACCCAACCTTTTCAGTCCAGATCTACAATAAAAAACAAGCAAGAATGTATAGTCGGTCAACAACACATTAGAACCTATGTTCCAAATTTGATCAAATAATCTCCAAAACAACCAGCCAGCCAGCAGGACAAACATCGTTAATTCGACTCAGAAAGTGATTCTGAGTCAATCGGTATACATAAAGGTGGGCTTAGGACCATTATTTTAAAGTGTTACAAACATCAGTACAAACGCATCGTACCCTCTCCACTATTGTGGTGCTGGTATAAATATTTTATTGATAAAATCGAATTAACGGTTTCTTAATGTATCCTTTTTCTCAAATTGCTTTAAACGATGTTTACTTGGGTAAATATCGTCTCTACTTCATCATTAGACCATGCAACTGAGAGCAACTATATACTATATTTTTTGCCGCCTGCATCTCTTTATTGAATTACTTGCAACCAGAAAGAAACACCGATATTTCTGTTGATCCATTTTATAAATATAATATTGGACTACTATTGCTTTATTTTGAAAGATGTTTCATCATCATAGTTTGTAGCGATTTCCAACATTTGTAAAAGTTGTGATTTAAATGAAATGAGTTTAAATTGTAAAAAATTTTTATTTTACTTTAATACATTTTTATAAGAAATTAAAAATTATTATTTTAAAAGAAAAACAACAAAAAAAATGTATGGCTAAATAAGTCGAAAAATGGCTAAACTCATTTTTTAATGGCTAAACAGGATGAAAAATGGCTAAATCTAGCCACTAAATGGCTAAATTGGCAACACCCAGCAAAAATTTTTCAAGATTTGGAAGCAATAAACACGTATACTGCATCCCAACCGCTTCCTTTTTTGCTTCTGCCTTACTCTACTGCTGTAAGATTAGGCATACAATCCTACAATTCTTAAATGCGATGCTAAATATTAGAAGAGAATCGCTGATTATTTGTTTTTTTAAGATTGCATTTTCTACTGCTTTATTGAAGCACTGAAATCATTAATTCTTTTGATAAAAAACTAAAAATTTAAGCTTAATTTTACAAAAATCATACATAATTATTATAAGACTATAACCCTTTTATTCCAAAAAATATTTTAGATTTATACACAAATTTTTAAGCGCTGAAATAACAATTTTTTTTCACTTACTTTATACGCGTAAATCATGTCAGTTTTCAAAGCGTGAAATAAGCGATCTTCAGATCTCTACAGCAGAGCTTCTATGCGAGGAATTCCAAACAAAAATCATGTAATATTTCATAGAAGTGTAAGCGCTTCACTCCGAATTCTCCCTTACATTACTGCTTCCGAGGAAGCATCAGTTTTTGCTGGGCACTGATTGTGACTATTTTATTGAACTGTTTATGGTTTTTAATAAAATTTTTTTTAAATATTTTAAATAAGGCTTCAGTTCATGAAATTTAATTTTTATTTAATTATTTTTATGAAGAAAGGAATTTCACAACATGAAATGAATTTAAATTTATTGATAATTATACCCACACCACAATAGTGGAGAGGGTATTATGCATTTGTGATGATGTGTGTAACGCCTTAAAATATTGGTCCTAGACCCACCTTAAAGTATACCGATCGTCTTAGAATCACTTTCTGAGTCGAACTAACGATGTCCGTCCGGCTGGCAGGCAGGCTGGCTGGCTGTCCATGTAACCTTGTGCGCAAAGTACAGGTCGCAATTTTGGAGATAATTTGATGAAATTTGGTCATAGGTTCTTATTGGCACAAGGACCAAGCCTATTGAAAATGGGCCGAATCGTAGAACCACGAGGGAAGATAGGGGGAAATTTCTTCCTCTCAGAAACTATCAAACCGATTTCAATGAAATTTAAAACATAGATAGAACCATATCTATATGGAAACAAAATGCATGCATTTTTTAAAAAATAGGACCACGAGGGGATATAGGGGCAATTTCTTCCTCTCAAACCGATTTTAATAAAATTTAAAACATAGATAGATCCATATCTATATGGACACATTAGCTATACAGTTTTTTAAAAATAGGACCACAAGGGGAGGTAGGGGGCGATTTCTGCCTCTCACAAACTTTTAAACCGATTTTCATGAAGTTTATAAGCGTAAATAAATCTATATTTATATGGGCACATAAGCATGATGTGTTTTTAAATACTGGGGTGTAGGGTATCATATGGTCGGGCTTGACCGACTATACTTTCTTACTTGTTTTTCATTATTGATTGAGCTGGGAATCGAACCCAGTTTTTCACGGAAAGGTTGCACTGACATGTTTCGATTGTAATCACACAATTTCTTTAGAGGGGTTTGCCGTTTAACACTCACCGCCATTGACGACGACTGGCGGTCAATAATCAAACATCAATCTTAAAACCAAATGGTATTTTAACCTTGGTAGATCGAAATTGGTTTTTTGAATGATTATCTATTTTAACTCGATATTTCTGTTTTTCGTACTTTTTGTCAAGAATTCTTCTTGAAGTCCAAAGTAAATTTTTCTGTTTTACACGTTTTTGTCTTTCTTTTTCTGTTGACCTTTTTCAGCACAACTTGAAGGACAAAAGTAAAATATTATACTTCAAACATTTTATTAAAATTTTTGCATAAAATCAATAAAAAAATTCGGAAACTATAGTCGGTCAAGTCCGCCCATACCTTAGTCTACAGAAGTTATGGGCTTAAGCCTGGTACTCTGTTCAACATTTCACGTGAAATGCTGTCAAAATGCATATAAAAAAAACTTGTGCGGAATATCTATGAAATAATGTTGATGGAGTTGTACTCCGTTTATTTTGTGAAAAAGTACCGAAATGTTTCTGGCAACATTTTTTTACAACTGCGAAATAATGTAAGCTGCCTTTATTTCACGTGGAATTTTAAGCAAAAGCAAAAAAGTATGAACTTAATATTAAAAAAGAAATAAAAAATTAAAATAACACAATCGGTAACAGTTTTTTATCCATATTTACTTTTTTTTATTAAATTTTTTATTAAAAAAAAATAATTTTAGTAAAATACATGTGGCGTTTGTTTACATACACGAAACAATGTAGCATACTTCGAAGGAATAATAACGTCAAATTGTACAAACTTGCAAGATTGGTAACATTGATAAATGCCAAAATTTTCGTGTGGAATAATCAATGTTGCTCAACATTTTTCACAAATTTGAACAGAGTACTAGGCTTTAAGGAAAACCAAAAATTTTTTAAAATTAGTTTTATGCAAGAGTTAACCCTTCTGCACTCCTTGGGTCAATTTGACCCAATTTTAGTTTTCAAACGCAAAATTTGTCCCTTTAAATATAAGATATGGACGTGAAACTTCAATTTATCCATTACAGGGACAAAAATTATAAATTTAAATGAAAATAATAAAATTTTAGTTTTTCCTTCCCCCTCCAAAAAACACGATTTACACACATTTAATATCCTTTGGGTCAATATGACCCAACATGCGATATTGCAAGTTTAATTCCACTTTAAAATTTGTTTTCTATTGAATTGAGTTCATCTTCATTCAGAATCATCGATCAATAATTTTTTCGGTCACATAATCAATAAAATCGCTTTTGTTTTTATTACACTTAAATATGAAATGCTGTTAACATTTTATTGTTGGGTCATATTGACCCAAAGGATCATAGGAAGGGCACATATCCAAGGGATGCAGAAGGGTTAATAAATAAAATAAAAATAAATCACAAAAATCATAGCACAATACCTTTTGTTGATCCCATTAAAAATCCCAGAAAATTAGCTTAGTCTGAGTTCATACGGCTCATGTCTTATTGACAAGATTCTTCCTTTTTCTTCTTTGAACATGAATTGGCGTTCAAATGATTCATGTCATGTTGACGACATGTTTTTTATTTTGTTTTATTTGATATTGAAAACAAAAACAAAATTAAAAAACGAATAAGAAAGCAAAACGTAAAGACAGTACATGCATCTGTGTACTCGTTTCTTTTCCCCTCGTCCCTCTCGCCTAAAAAGTAGCAATCTTGTCAATAAGACAAGAGCCGTATGAACACAGACTTAGTGCAACGGATTTCGCTTAATATTAAAATTTTTATCTCCAGTCACTATCCGATAAAAACCCATCTTCTCTTAGAGAATCAGTTCATTTTGCAGTCAAAGGGGATATAAACGCAGCTAACACCTGAAGATTTTCAAACGATTGAAATCGGCGGATATCCCAAGATTGCGGCTTGGTACCACTTAGAGTTTTTTTTTCCCGGAGTTTTTCGATTCCCGGGAAAGCGGGAAATTTTTTGGAATTTCCCGGGATCCCGGGATCCCGCTCCATATAAATAATACACAGTAAATTTGTTTTTAAATAATGAAAAAAACTTTTATAAAAAAACGTAAGGTAACTTGTTTACAAAGTAAGTAAATGAAATCCTTAAATACTACAAAATTAAATGAAGATTAAAAGAGGAACTTGAATTATTATTACCTTACGGTTTTATATGTAAATTCCGTATTATTATTATGCTCTAGATACAAGATAAAAAATTAAGATAAACATAACAATTTTATTCATAAAACAATAATAAAAACAAACACAAATTGAGGTACTCAAGATATGGGATCAAAAAGTTAATTCAAAAAATAGATAAAATATTTTAAATAAATATGTTAACATTTTTTAACGGCTTAGGAAATAACTTTCTGACACACTCAAAGCGCTTAGTAAGTCGTCAAAAAGTATATTGATTGTTTTATTTACTAATTACCATGTTTCCGAAAAATTTCGTTAATTTTTTTTTACCGAGGTTGGATAAATAGTTAAAAGTGCACCGGTGTAGAAGGCTTTTGATTCACAATAAGAAGCATTTTTTTTATAAACAACGTCTATATCAGTCAAATGTGTGTCAAAGTTCATGCAAAAAATAGCATCAACCTCTTACAAACCTTTTCATTTCATTAGGTCTATCTGTAATCTTTAGGACAATGTGTTTTTCAAATTGTATGTTGAGTATCTTACACGAGTTTCCAATTTTTTTTTTATTTCGGTTTCCCCGCACTTCAAGGGTATATAAACCAACACAAATTGAAAAAAATTTGTGTTTATCACCTAATAAACATATCGCTCCTTCATTGCAACATAGTCAAATCTCAAAAAATCAAAAATTGTAAGTTATTTAAGCAAAGAGTTCCTTCATGCCTTCTCGTATTTTATCTCAAACTGAACCGAAGTTATAGCAAAATATATCTTTAAATCGGTACATTTTGAAAACTTTAATCGCATTTTGTAAAGTTCATTTGTTTTTGTAGATATCACTATGTTACAATAAAGGAGCTATATGCTTAGGTATCTGCTATTTTTAAGATATGTCCATGGACAATTTAACTTTACTACCTGCATCTTATTTTGAATTAATGTTCTTTATTAACTTTTCACTTCACCAAATTTATTAATTATCAACTGCTGCACTGCCTATTCTGCTTTAAGTAGATTTATTGCATCAGGAGACATTGATTTACGTATGTACTCACTTCTTGTAATTGATCTAATCGACAACCCATCCACAGATGCTTATTTTAAGAGAATAGACAACTAAATTTCAAAGTATAAATAGCTGTTTTCTTAAACTATGAGGAATTTTTTATTTCCCGGGATCCCGCATGAAAAATCCCGGGAAAGCGGGAAATATAATTATTGAAATTCCCGGGAGTTCCCGGGACGGGAAATCCCGGGAAAAAACCCTAGTACCACTAGAACCGGTAGATTAGAGAATAAGATACGCCCTGGACTTCGTATTGAACGGTCGGGAGAAAAAGATCTTAAAAATGGCGTGTTAGGGTTTGGTTTTTGCCCCCAACTTAAGGTGTTGTTTGGATAACTGGGGGAAAAGTGGCTTGCAATAAAGGAAGTATTAGCTTCCAAGCAAGTTCCTGACAGCTCTTTATTAATATTACCACCTTAGCGTAGCCAAAAAAAATAAATATTATGTTATGCCCCACCGTTTTTTGAAAGCTCATAGGGTAAAGTATTTTTGTGATTTTTTTCAGATTTTTCGGAAGAGGTTTAAAGGTCGCTAAAATCTAATTTAACCCAAAAATCGAGTTTTCTGGACTTTCTTTGAATTTTTGTCATTACTCGGCCCATTAGCACGATTTTCTTTGTTACTAAGTCAATTTTTTTAATGAAAACTTCTCAAACATTAATTCTCTGCGCAGATATTATAAGGTTCGCTTATTTTTTTGCTCATTTGGGTCCGCTTAGTAAAATTTTTTTGTAAATTTAGCATACATTTGAAAAATAATGCTTCTTAACTTTTAAAATTTATATTGAAGTTAAAAAAAGTAATGACTCAGTTGAAAAGATAGATAAATTTTAATTCATTTAAAAAATAATTGAATTTGCTCTTACTGTTCCAAAGTTATACCCTTTTTAAGTTTTGTACCCATTTTGTGAAAATAAAAATACCCAAAAAAAAAAAATTAAAAAACTATTTTTTTTAGCTTTCAATTATTTATTAGAGCTTTTACGATGAAGCTCTATGCTCTACAATAAATTCTGAAAGTCTGTTAAAGAGGTTGTTAGATTATTGTAAGTATTAGCCAAGGCTACGCCGCGTTCTGCGACATCATTTACGACGTGCAAATGCTGAACTTTGTTCTTTGCTTCATTAAATGATTTGTTTGTATGCCATTTTTCTGGATCTGGAGCCTGGAGCCATCAATCGGGCACGCTGGATGATGAAAATTATATATTCTTTAAAAATATGCATTTTTCAAAACCAGCTGCAATCCTTCATAAACGCTTCAAAAATTGACGCCTTGCTTGAATTTAATTCATTTATTTTGAGAATATACTTAAAAAAGTGGTACCTATGCCAATGCCCTAGATACGCTCCTCTTAAGGTGCATGTAGACGACATGTTTTTTACATCTGACTTGTCAACTTCTCAAGTCACATGTAATTGTGCATGTCTGTCAAAATGGCTGTTTTACAGAAGGTTTATAATATTCGGTCACAAACGTACATGTAATTTGCATCTGACATTGTCTCTGTTTTTTTCGCATAGTTGTTGCAAAAACCAAAATAAAAATGCCGCCACGAACATTTTTATTTACGCCGTAAAATAATTTAGCCATCTTAACATATTTTTCTTTTAATTCAAAGATACCAATTTAAGATGTTATAATGAAACGGTTTTTATATATATATTTACATAAATTCTATTCAATAGTGGGATTGATCATACATATCTCGGTATTGTAAAATATTAACTTCAGCCGGCTAATGATTCCGTCAATAGTGGACGCCGCTGCCGGTTTCCTCTCGGCATAGATTTCTGATGTCAGATGGTTTGTCAGAAGAAAATAGAGCACGCTCTAATTGAAATTTTGTCAGATGACTTTGCATCTGACTTTTACAAAAGCAAAGCTTAAAAGGTAACACACGACATGTATGTATTTTGCAGTGGGAAATTTGACATGTCAGATGACAAAAACATGTCGTGTACGGTCGCCTTTAATGATTTAAGTTTATTGAAGCAATTGGATGACTATAAAAGTTTAAACGAATCAATCGCACGCGCCACGTTGAAAACTTTTCTGCGGCATCAGTGGTACCTATCCGGTAAGTTGGCTCCCTTTGCGTTTTTTGATGAACGTATCGACACCAAAACTTTTCGTTTAATGGTCCAAAATCTACACACACCAAGTAACGACAAAGAATAAGTAAAAGCTGAATTATCAGAAAACATCCTTCAAAACAAACAAATTCAAGATTTTATATCCGAAGCCAGCCTAGCCTTTTTTCAAGACACCATCATTTCTGTTGATTTTTTACAAACAGATCCAGAAAAATGGCATACAAACAAATCATTTAATGAAGCAAAGAACAAAGTTCAGCAATGGCACGTCGTAAATGATGTCGCAAAACGCGGCGTAGCCTTGGCTAATACTTACATTAATCTAACAACCTCTGAAACAGACTTTCAGAATTTATTGCAGAGCATAGAGCTTCATCGTAAAAGCTCTAATAAATAATTGAAAGCTTAAAAAAATAGTTTTTTAATTTTTTTTTTGGGTATTTTTATTTTCACAAAATGGGTACAAAACTTAAAAAGGGTATAACTTTGGAACAGTAAGAGCAAATTCAATTATTTTTTTTTAAATGAATCAAAATTTATCTATCTTTTCAACTGAATCATTACTTTTTTTAACTTCAATATAAATTTTAAAAGTTAAGAAGCATTACTTTTCAAATTTATGCTAAATTTACAAAAAAATGTTACTAAGCGGACCCAAATGATCAAAAAAATAACCGAACCTTATAATATCTGCACAGAGAAGTAAAGTTTGGGAAGTTTTCTTTAAAAAAATTGACTAAGTTACAAAGAAAATCGTGGTAATGGGCCGAGTAATAACAAAAATTCAAAAAAGTCGAGAAAACTCGATTTTTGGGTTAGCGACCTCTAAACCTCTTCCTAAAAATCTGAAAAAAATCACAAAAATACTTTACTCTATAAGCTTTCAAAAAATGCTGGGGTACCTATAAAAATCGTAAAAAAATTTTTTTTTGGGACACACTAATGTATAGTCAAAGAATATATAAAATATGTACAAATTTAACATACATATGCACATGTGGAGGCCTCAAATCTGAAGCGAACCAAGTCAAAAAAGAAAATTCGATTGGAGTTTGAGTAAGTGCACTACCATTAATTTCTGGAGCCACTGAGTTGGGCTTATTACCTTTACCTTAAGGTATGTTCAGACCTAACAAATATTTGACAAAAAAATCCAAAAAAAAGCGTGACCAATAAATTGAACAATTTTTAGCTTTATTTTTGACAAGTTCTATTCACTTACTAATCTTTATTTGTAAGAAGAGAATTGTTTAGTGTAATTTAGAAACTCTTTAATGGATTTTAATCAAGCCAATCGTTTAGCAAAAGCAAATAATTCTTTAATAAAGCTAAGGGTTACGTGTAGGACGTCATATATTTAATAGGTGTGAACGTAGCTTTAGGAACGAAACACTTTTTGATTTAGTCCGTTACAGAACTTGATAAAGTTCAACTTTGCGGAGAATTTTGCACCAATTTTGAAATACATATAAGTAATTTATTTTATGACTTGGTTCGGTTCAGCTCTGAACCCTCCACATGTAGTTTTAAAATAGAACAGATTCTGTAAAATTGTTTATAAGGGGCGATATTTCTTAGAGGCGTGGAACTTTTGTTTTCAAAGCATGGTTTATCAGAGATTTTACGTGCCCCGTCTAGTAGTAGTCCAAAGGTGTAAAATCACACGAACAAGGTGGCCAATTCACTGGAACTTTCTTGAGATTATTCGGTCACCAAACGTTTGGCTCAAGAAAGTGATGGAACCATTTCTCCTCCAAATTTGGGGAATAAAAAATTCCGATCATTTATTTGCCCGTAGCGTTGGCCATTTACACTAATGCTGGCACCGGTTTTAGATAAAAGACTTAATGGGCGATTGACGCCTTCGGTACCAAACGGCGAATTTTTGGGATATAATGGAGTCACAAGAGTCTCATGTGTGCTCTCTCAAAAAAGACAATTCTGTTTGTTTATGTACCCGTTAAGCCAAAAATGAGCTTTATCGCTGAAGATGATTTGACGATAAAAACCTGGTTAAAATTCCAATTGATTCTCAGCCCATTCACCGAACACACGAATTGATTGAAGATCCGCTGGCTTTGATTCTTGTACCAATTGGATCTTTTATGAATGTAGACCAAGAAAAATTTCCAAGTAGTGAATGGGTAGAGACCGAGTTGCTAAGATCGGCGTCGGATCGATAAATTTAAGTCGTCCGTCGCACTCACCTGTACATCGGTGATGGCTTCTTCTGTATGCACGCTACGGGCTTGATTTGGATGAATTTTATCCAAAATAGTAAATGTGCGTACCCGCTGTTCAGATGTGGCGAACCGAGCCCGAATTCTGAAAATATTTCTACAATTTGTAAACCTTGTTTTGGTGTAAGTCTTTGCATGACGATTTGCCAGTTTGAAAGTTCATTACGTCTAAAAAACTCCCTTTATTTGTTTTATTGAAAAATTAACGTTCAAAATAGAGTTTTTTCTTTTTTTCATTAAAAAAAAAAAAAAATCATTTAACTTATCGCACTCGTTCAACAATACTGTATTAACTCAAAATTGAAAAATTTTCAGTAGAAGCAAAACAATTTTTAATTTTACATTAAAGGCATATGAAAAATTATTTTTAAACCACCCGTTTCATTACCAAAAAGTAGACAAACTCTTCGGGAAAGGGAACTAACACCAAACTAGTCACGGGACAGCTCTAAAGTGGAAGGGACAGGTTCTAGTTCTTACACTTTATATGAAGGGGACTTGGCACTTTAATATGGGGATGTCCTAGGAGGGGCTTAATTGCCACCTTTTTGACACTTTGTAACAGGTCACAGAAATTACCGAAATGGACACATTAAATTTTGGGTTAAAATATTGCCTGTCGCAGATATTGTCCCGTGTGAACCATGTTAAAATTTCTATCATCCCTTTATATAAAGCCACTAGCCACACAAAATCCAGTTACTACTCTTTAAACTCATTATCTCCAGTCAAGTTATATGTTCTGTTTTTACTTATCACATTTCGTTCCTTTTTATTATAAAACTGGGTTTACAAGTCACAGGACAAGTGCTTTAAAACCAATTGATACAAATTTCCGGCAGGGAACTAATACGATATTTTTACAGTGGCTTGATAAAAATATTACGTGTCGATTTTTTTCAAAAAGTAAAAAAAACAAAAATTTTTAGCTAATACACTATTGTTGAACAACTGCAATATGTACGATCGGTTTTTATACAAACAAGTTTTTAATTTTAAAAGATTTTTGTTATTCGTGCTTAATTCCCAGTTTTTATTCTTGATAAAAACACTTGAAATTTATTGTTGATGTTATTCCTATGCGCATTTCATAGGCCAGATCATCAGGAAACTTTATCCATAAAGATTTTAGAAAAACTAAAGATATTAAACCAAATAAAACTGTTAAACGTATAAGACTTGTAAGCAACAGTTCTACTTGTAACAATATCAAAGTTTAAACAAAAACATCAACAATAAACAGTGAGTTTATCTCATCTTACATTCCCCACTACAATTGATTGGAATTCTCCCAACATTAATTGTAGTTGTAAGTAGGTTAAGAAAACCAAAATAAAAAAAAAAAAACAAATTTCAAAAGCATGTTGCCAGTTAAGTTTTTTCAGGCCGTGCACTGCCAGTTTATTATCAAAATAATAAGTTTTTATTTAAAAATTTGAAAATGCCTTTTTATTTTATACTTATTATACTAACATTTCTATTTTATTTTCAGGTAAGTTTCTAAATTAAACAAAACAAAAACTGGTAAGTGT
This sequence comes from Pollenia angustigena, assembly GCA_930367215.1. Lineage (NCBI taxonomy): Eukaryota > Metazoa > Arthropoda > Insecta > Diptera > Polleniidae > Pollenia > Pollenia angustigena. The sequence continues at coordinate 168,051,031 of OV884059.1, read as the reverse complement.
GTTCCATTTTTTTTATAAAAACAGACAGTTAATTTAAACATACATTTGTGTGTTTAATAGTTGATTTCACACCAATCCGGTAGTTGTTAAATTCGTAGGTTGGTAAAGCTTGTTTTCGAGAACCCCTTGTCAAGTTTTTTTTTTTTTTTTTGCTTAACTTTGTAAATTGGATTTATGTTTTCATCTTAAAAAAATTCAAATTTTTTTAACTTCCAGATTCATTTCTACGCAAGTATTTTCTTGTTTAAAATATAACGTTAGAATTTGAAATTTCACCAGCAAAAAAAAAAATACCGAGTTAAATGTGAATTCAACTAATATTTTATTACTCGGACGCAAATTGCTAAATAACATTTGAAAATTACGCAAAAAAATTAACTTTACTTGTTTAAAAAAAAAATATAAAAGTCGACAAGTATTTTGGTATTTAAGAGACACCATGCATATTTAAAATGTTTATACAGTGACGGAAAAATAATAGGGACGATATCTTCTTTTCAAATAATATGTCGCTAAAAATTTTATAATTGTTTCAATTATAACCTCTGGGGAATTCTAAAAAATATAATTGGAACATATAAACTTTTTGTCATTCCCTTTGTATCACAATATTCTTCTTAGGCTATTTACACTCTGGGTCCTTATGAGAAGAAAAGTCACTTTATCGATGTCCGTATGTCCGCTTGTATGTTGAAGTAGATTTTTCTAAAACTCCAGTAATTATTTGGACTAGGTTGTTATATATTTATGTCACATGCGTTAAAGTTATTTAAATTCAGCCAGATGGGTTTATAAATAACTAAGATATGAGAAAAAACTGACTCTAATTTTACCTTTAAATCCCTTTAATTTAACATAAATAGCTCATCTTATTTATGAAAACCTAAATAAAAATTTAAGAAAATATAACAAATTTTACGTGTCCCTATTATTATTTCTGACACTGTACATATATACACATACAATTTTTTAATATTTGATAACAAACTAAATAAAAAATGGTAGAACAAAAAATAAAATCGAGCAAAGTTAATTAACGCTTTATAAAAAAAAAGTTAAACACAAATTTTTCTCACTCACATGCACTTATGTATGTCACCAACACAAAAGCAATAATTTATATACATACTAGTGATGTTACGAATATTCGTATCGCCGAATATTCGCCTATTTTACGACATTCGTATTCGCCAAAGCGAATACATACTTCGCGAATGTTTTGTTAATACATAAAAAAAAAAAATAAAAAAGTGTAAAAAAATACATAAGGGTAATTCCATTTCAAAACGACCAAGAGTGGGACACGACCTCTTCCGATTTTAATGAAATTTGGTGAGAAGGTTCCTTTTATCTAATAAGGAACATAATGAACGAAAAAAAATTAAAAAATTTTTTTTTTCGAAAGGTATGTCATATTCAAAATGTTATAAGTAAGTAAGTAAGTAATTTCTTTATTTACAGTAAGATCAATTAACAATATTATATTTAACTGCCTGTTTTTAGAAAACGTAAGCAAGTGAGTGAGTGAGAAATTATATTGAAAACAACAACAAAAAACGAAAATTTGTTTTTGTTTTCAATATAATTTCTCACTCACTCACTTGCTTACGTTTTCTAAAAACAGGCAGTAAATCTTATATTACGGCCTGTTTTTAGAAAACGTAAGCAAGTGAGTGAGTGAGAAATTATATTGAAAACAAAAACAAATTTTCGTTTTTTATTGTTGTTTTCAATATAATTTCTCACTCACTCACTTGCTTACGTTTTCTAAAAACAGGCAGTTAATGTATACAATTTGAAATAATTATTGCAAAAAAAGAAAAAGTAAAATACGACATGTTTTCTTTCAAAACGTCTGTCGATATGAAATATTTAACATTTAATGGTAACAAAGCTTAATTTAATTGAATTCTTGTATTAAAAAACTTCTGTATTGTAAAGCAGTTTTTAGGTATGTAACTAAATTGTTCCAATCACTATTTCTAATTCCATTTAGTATGACAACCATTTCTGTTAGTAATAGAGTTGTTTTTCCAAAACACGTCCGTCGGAACTCTTTAAGAACCGGGCAACCACACAAAAAGTGTTGAAAAGTTTCTATCTCGTGCAGATTGCATAGGTTGCAAAACCTATTTTCTTCCAATACACCGAATGCGTTGTAATTTAACATGATAAGACCACAACGTGCTTTGAAAATCCATGTTATCTTAGATGGATTTGTGGTATCTGTTATATAACTATGCCCTCTATTGTGATCAAGGTATTTATAAACTCTGGAGCATTGTTCTTGGTTTCGTAAAAAGTTGAAATGTTGTTTTTCATGCATTGCTTTTAAAAGATCGGTATTTTGTTTAATCCACAGCTGTTTTTGAAGTTGTGTACTAGACCAGGTAATGTTTAGATTGCTAGCAACTGTTTTTAGTTCTCTTACCCAAAATAACTCCTTGCGAAGGAGAATTTGTGTAATTTGAAGAGGCAATCGACTGATGTCATAATGGAATAATACTCTCGTTATATATTGTAGATGTAATTCGAGTGTATATATATGGTTATTAACAGCCCCAGTTTCCAGCATTAGTGCGTAGTTAGGCGTAAAACTCGGAAGATTTAAAATTCTTTTCATAAAAAAGCGTTGTAAAGTATCAACCTCATCAAAATATCCGTAACCCCATACTTGTGCCGCATATGATTGGATTGATCTGCATACAGCCAAAAATAGATTCCATTTTTGTCTTAGGTTTATTTGTTTATTTTTAATAAAGTTTGTCCATGTGGTATTTATGGCATTTCTTGCTTTTACGTTTCTATTATCAACATGTTTAGAAAATTTCATCTTTGGGGTTAGAATTACTCCAAGATAATTAAATTCGTTGGTGATAATTATGTCTTCTCCGTTAAACTGCCATTTTTCTGCTCTTTTAAGTCTTCCACCATTTCTAAAAACCATTATTTGTGATTTGCTCATATTCACTTCAAGATTCCATAATTTACAGTAACCTTCTAGTTTTAAAATCATTTTCTGAAGAACTTTTATATCGTCAGCTAGAATAACTATATCGTCAGCATACATAAGAAGACGGATATTAAGATTTTCCACTCTTATACCACCACCAAGACACTCATGAAGATCATTTATATAAAGTGAAAACAAGAGCGGGGATAGCAAGCATCCTTGTTTCACACCTGAGTTAGTGTTAAAATAGTCTGATAATTCTTCTCCGTTCCATATTGCTGATTTTGTGTTACTATAGATTGCCTCCAATTGCTTAATAAATTTATACGATATGCCCATTGAATACAATTTATATATTAGAGATTTTCTAGCTACCTTATCGAATGCGGCCTTGAAATCGACAAAAAATGCATAGACTTTCTTTTTTTCAAATAACTTTATGTGTACAATGCCTGCGAGGTTGTATATATTGTCGACTGTTGAGTATTTCTTTCTAAAGCCAGCCTGGTACTCTGTTAAAATATTATTTCTCTCCACCCATTCACATAGTCTGTTGTTAAGAATACCCATGAATACTTTGGCCACACAGTTCATAAAAGAAATGCCCCTGTAATTTCCTGGCATATTAGGATCGCCCTTTTTATATATAGGAACAATAACCGTCTTACAAAAAACTTCATCAATTTCGCAATCACTGTACATTTTATTATATGCATTTACTAGCTGTTTCTGGAAATCATCAGTGGCATTTATTATAAATTCGTACGAAATACCATCTTCCCCAGGGGCTTTGTTTGGCTTAACATTCTTTAATACACTTTTGAGTTCATCAAGGGTAATAATAAATTGAATCAAGTTTATCATCCTTAGTTAGTATTGGCGCATACAAAAATTCTTGAGGGCTTTGCGGTGGATTAAGAAGATCAGCGATGTATGCTTTAAACTCATACGATGATATACTCCGTCCTATTTGGTTATTTTGTCCTCGTACTTCTCTCGCAAACTTCCACCACTGTTTACTATCATTTATATTGTTTATTTTGCTTGCAAGCTGCTGATAATAATTTTCTTTACTTTCTTTACATATTAATTTATATTTAGCCTGCTTTTTTAGATAAGTTTCCTTGTTTTTGATTGTTTGTATTGATCTATATTTATTTAAGTGTATCATAGCATTGTTTCTGGCATTATTGCACTTATAATTATACCACTTGTTTTTTGGCTCAAACTTTTTGCGATTTGGTAGTACTGCAGATTTATTTATGACTTCAGATAATTCTTTTACGCTTAGAGTTTGTTGGTGATTTATATTTGAGTTGAGATTTGATTGGTATCTTATCAGCTCATTTTTGACCCATGTAAGTTTAGGCAGTAAATTCATGCTTTTAACAGTATTAGAACAATTAAAATTAAGTGTTAATTTTATGGGTAAATGATCGGACCATACCTGATCTTCAATATTAAATTGCTCCACAAACTGTAAAGCTTCACCATGCATTGCACATACATCATTAACGGACTCCCCTATAGGGCTAATAAACGTTAATGATCCTTCCTCATCTCCTTTTGTTTGACCGTTAAGAATTAATAAGTTTTCATCTGCACAGAATTTCATAAATTGACGACCTTTATTATTACAATCCATATCTTTTGAACTTCTTATATCTCTTCCTGCCTTAAACAACTGCCTGTAATGGTCGTTAATATCCTGTTGGAGATTTCCAATTCGAATATTAAGATCACCAATTATTATTGGATTTATAATATCGTTTTCATCAAAATATTTTCTAACTGTATTAAATTCGTTACTCCAGTCACTTCCTCTTAGATAAAGTGGGATAAATGTAAGCTTTATGAGATTTATGCTAAGCTTGGCAGATTTTATTGTTCCTTCATTATTAACTTCAATATTAATACCAATATCCTTTAAACAGTTTTTGTATCCATACAAACAACCACCACTTGCTCTACCGAACCGATTATTTTTAACTGCTGGCACTGAGTACAATCTGAAACCTTTGAAGTATTTTTTAATAGATTCTGTTTTTTCCTCTATTAGGTGTGTTTCAATTAAAAAGAAAATGTCATAATTTCGCCGAATTAGCCGAATGTGTTGAGCTTATTTCTTCAATATCTCGAAAACTACTTGACATACGAAGATGATTTCAATATCATTTTTAAGAGAATAATAAAGTGGGGCTGGTCATACATTTGACCCATCTAGGAGCATCCTACGCGCTGCAGGAGCCAAATTAAAGAATTTTATTAAACCGCAATATGTGTATGGTACAGCGCGTAGGATGCTCCTAGATGGGTCAAATGTATGACCAACCCGCTTTATTATTTATTGAGGAATTTCGGGTTTTTTTAGTAATTTCAATAAACTGAACCGTTTTTGAGTTACGCGAATATATGCAGTGCAACCTCCTACATTTTCGAAACACCTCCTTTAAAGTTTCGTGATTTTTAAAGAACAGCTTGAGGTATTATATAAAAAAACAGCCATATAAAAAATAGGTTTTTGACTTAGTCCGTTTTTAAAATTTAATATTTTGCAGATATTACATTTTTGTAGCCCCGCGAATATATGCAGTGCAACCTCCTACATTTTCGAAACACCTCCTTTAAAGTTTCGTGATTTTTAAAGAACAGCTTGAGGTATTATATAAAAAAACAGCCATATAAAAAAATAGGTTTTTGACTTAGTCCGTTTTTTAAATTTAATATTTTGCAGATATTACATTTCTGTAGCCCTCTTTATCATCTTCGTATGTCACGTAGTTTTCGAGATATTGAAGAAATAAGCTCAATACATTCGGCTAATTCGGCGAAATAATGACATTTTGAATATGACATAACTTTTGGAAAAAAAATTTTTAAATTTTTTTTCGTTCATATATGTTCCTTATAAGATAAAAGGAACCTTCTCACCAAATTTCATTAACATCGGAAGGGGTCGTGTCACACTTTTGGTCGTGTTGACATGGAATTACTCATAAAATTAAACATTATGAAATGGGAATTCAGCACATTTACACGAAACCTTGTTAATGAATTTTTTGAATCCCAAGAAAAACTATGATAAACAAAAGTTTAGTTTTTATTAATTTCACTAAGGGTATTCATTTCAGTATTTTTATTTGTTTGAAAAATGGAAAAATGTAATTTTTGTTACAACAACTACAAGAAAAAAATTCCACCAAAAATAAAATTTTTATCAAACTTTAACCAAGTGTAAAAAGTCTGTACAAAAAGATGTAATGTTCCGCTTTAAACGTCAAACGAAATGATGCTGCCATTCATAAAAAATTGTTAATTTTTAATACAAAGTACGAAAAATTGCATCTCTTTTTATTAACTCTTGAATTGTACAACTCTGATTTTAAAAATTATTTTTTATAGTTACAACATTTCACAGATAACTTCTTTCTCATTTAATCTTTCAAAAGGAAAAATTCATATTAAAAATGTGTTCAATGAAAAAAGTTATTAAAAAATAATTAAAAAAAAGAAATGGGGTCAAAAAATGGACAGATGCTGAAGTAAATAAAATACTCGACTTTTTGGCAGACAATCGCCATTTTGAGGTAACTTTTTGTAGTCGAATATTATGATGAAAATAACACCATTCGCTTCGTTTTAAATTAAATAATCAATTAATTCACTTTTAACACTTTTATTCGGCATCTTGAAAAATATCAATTACTTCCACGAATTATTTGACAGTTTGTACTTTTTACAAAAAGAAAAAAAAAAAAAAAAACCCGTTCACGTCAATTAGAGTGTAATTTTTCTTTCTTCCATTTTTCCAACCAAAAAAAAAAAAAAAAATTTAAGTGAATACCCTTACTGTGCTAGTTGCAAAAACAGTCAAGCGGGGCACCCGGCGGGTTTACCTTACTCGAGTAGGTAGGATGTTTCTTAAAAATCATAAAAAATTGGAAAATACAGTATGCGTATAAAAAAACGCGTATAGAAAACGCTGCAGGGGCTAAATATGGCGGTATGATGATAACATCGAAATTGCAACTTTTCTTAAACTGTAAAGCCTAGAGTACATGGAATGTGAAAGTCCAAATGCGCATGTGGGTCTGACGTAATTTTGACGTCATTACAAAGCCACAATGGCCATTGTGTGTTGGGTGATGACGTTAAAATTACATGCGCATGTGGATTTTCATATTCCGTGTATTCTAGGCTAAATAAATAAACTGGCCTACAATATCTTTTTATAGAATTTTTTATATCAGACCAAAGCATAGGAAAAAATCGTTGGGTAGACTGGATTTTCGTACTCTGCTACTGGCGCAGATATTCGTATTCGCGAATATTAAAAATTGATATTCGTGACATCACTAATACATAAGTACATGCATATCTAGTGTATTAACCCAGCGGTTACTAGAATGAGTAAAGAGGCCTAATAGAAGGTCTTATTTAGTAGTCACAAGCCCTTCTCGTCACACTCCATACTTATTTATTTCTTACACAGGTTGTCATTGGGAGCAAGCTCTTCTACACTCCCTTTAACATCAAATTCGATCACTTCCCAAAGAAGGGTGTAAAGAATGACACTTAAAGAAGAGAGTAGCGAATATCTTAGAAAGTCTTTCAAAAAGAAATTTATATCTTCTAGAAGGCATACTTCTGAAGGCTATCATACAAAGCGAATCTTTTAGAAAAGAGTATAGAGGCCTTAAAAAAACCTGGCTTTCAATATTTACAGCTGGGAAGTTCTAAAACTGTTTTTTGTTTGGTGTGTTGAAATGAAAAACGTAAAAACATTTTGTTAATTATGTACGTAGGTATTCATGTCAATATTATTTATAAGAAATGGTTATCTTTGTTATTTAAACATTTACAACTTAAATGATACAACAAACACAATAAGAACGACATTAAGATACACTTGTAAATACAGGCATACAAATTAAACTCATACATATATAATATAAACACGTTTGCCAGATTTGTCGATTCATCGTCGTTTTTATGATTTAAAAGTCTACAAAATACCTATCGACGATTTGAATATAACTATAATTAAGCTTTTTTAAGCAATTCTAATACAATACTTTAGTTTATTTGGCTTGCAGAAATTTTCAGGTTTCAGTAGTTTATAATGCAAACAATTTTAGAATTATCTTAGCGCAATTTTATTATGTTCTGGCGGTGATTTTGCCTTCCTTTCATTGGTCTTCCTTTAGTTATATTATTTTAAAATTGCGGTATACATGAATTTTTAATTCCTAGTCAGAATCAATGTTGCCAGAAGTAGGGGGAAATCCCTACATGTAGGTATTTTTGATACTAAAATAGAAGCGTAGGGAAAATCGGACAGATTTTTTATAATCTCCATAACGTAGGGATTTTTCGTCATATCGTATTATTTGTGAAATAAATGCGGAAAAAACGTTTTTCAGTGATATTTTCTTGTCCAAAACGGTTGAAAATTTTTTATTTTTTAAAATATATTTCTAGAGTTGTTTCAAACGACACTAATATGTATGTATGTATATGTTTTTCTAAGATATCATTCAATGGACACATACACAACACGTAATAATGCGTAGGGATTTTTGTAGGGGAAATTTTTTCAACGTGTAGGGAAAAATCAGATTTTTCTTAACATGTGTAGGTATTTTTTCGAAAACTCCACTGGCAACACTGGTCACAATTAACAATTTCGACATACAAAGTTGGCGTTCGATGTCTCTTGGCTTATGATCATGATCTATATCAAAATGTTTATTTTGGAAGCGCCTTAATACGTTTATGCAAGTGGTTGCGAAAAGAACATGATCCCTTTTAGAAAGAAAAATATATAAGCATCTAAAACGAATAGTGATATCATGATATGTAACTATATACATTTTGTATAGATATTGGAAAGCCAAATTGACGATTTTCTACCAAGATTATCTGGTAAGTATGCTTTTAACCTTTATTACGGTAAAAGAAAGAATACAAAATAGCATGAGTGCTATATATGGCTGTGCCGAATTATTAATTCACCTAATCTAATGCAGCGTCTTTGACCACACATTATCAAACAGAATTTAAAAAAAAACCAAGTAAGAGTGCTACATTCGGCTATGTTATATACCCACCACAATTGCGCAAAAGGACAGAAAGTTATAAAAATACCGCTCTTTAGGTATAAATAAATCTAGTTTGTGCCTAGTTTCAAAACCTTCCACATTTTGTGAATATTGTGTATTGATAACCAAGATGCTTGTTCTTAATTTGGTAAATTTACTCTTGCCTTTCTCCAGAAATACAGAAATCTATAATGTCTTAGTACAGGAGGTGCTACGCCCACTTCTCTAATCCCGACCATTTTTTTTAGAAATATTGTGGATTAATAACTCAGCTATGTGTACCAAATTTGAAAAATTTTTATATCTATTTTATGCCACGTCCACATTTCGTCGGTTCATTATTTAATTGTCGTATGTCGTATGTAATTTGTATCCACATACGACAATTAAATAATCAACCGACGAATTTTCGGATGTTGTCTATTGATAACCAAGATGCTTGTTCCTTATTTGAAAACTTTTGCTCTTGCCGTTCTTCAAATATGTATATAGAAATCTATAATGTATGGGAAGTGTATTAAAAACCACAACAACAGGAGATTTTATGATAAAAACAAGTAAGAGTGGTATATTCGGCTATGCCGAATCTTATATACCCTTCACCATGATGAGATAAGAACAAAAAGTTATATGCATAAATAACGTTCTTTAAAAACTCAGCAATTCCGGACCATATGTGACATAAATGTATAATAACCTATGTGGTCTTCGGAAAATCCATTTCAACGGACAGACGGACATTGTTAAATATATACTCTAACATCAATATTATAGAAATTACAAACGGAATGACAAACTTATATATACCCTTTTCACCACCTGTGGTGAAGGGTACAATAAGAGGCAATCGTAGTTTGTTGTTTATATCTTAGTCATTTATAAACTGATTTGGCTGAATTATATACTATATATATATATATATAACAAACTATTTTCTATCATAATTGCGGCCTTCGGAAAATCATTTCGACAGACGGCCACACGGCCACACGACCATCGCTAAATCCATATATGGGGAGCCGCAGAACAAAACGTTCTTTTTTGCTCACTTCAGAGTTTAAGGAAATTGAGGTTTATTTAAAAAACCGCATAAACTTGGAAATACATGGTACACATATTTTAATTATCAATAGAAGGATGCATCAAACTGCCTCAAATCGCCACATTAAATTTTAAGGATTTTTGATATTAAATCACTTTAACAAAAAATTAAACAAGTAAGAGCGCTAAATTCGGCTGTGCCGAATCTTTGATACCCTCCACCGACAGTTCGAATATTTCAGGAGTAGGATCTACATGACATCTCAATATATTTTAAATATATCTTAATAAAAACAGGCGTCTGCATTAAAATTGGTTGCGGCTTAAACCTATATTAAATTACTGACCGAAAATAATAAAGCTTTATGCTTTTCTTTTTTGAAATTTGAACTAGCTTGAGCAAAATATTATGATTCGTTTAAGTCCATCTTAAATGATTTTCCGGAGCGGAATTTATATTGGATACATGGTAAATTATGAACCAATCAACCCAAAATTCTGTAGAGTGATTTCAGGTATAAAAAAGTGAAATTAGTTTTAGCGTTTACAGTGAATTTTAGAAGGCTTCTTGATATAGAACCTAAGGTAAATTATGGACCGTATATCACAAATTTGCATGATTTTTTTTCTGTTCATATGAAGTTAAGTTGGAAGAAATTTTACTGCTAAGGTTTGGTGTATTAAATTTATGAACCGGAGTGGGCTTTTTATGGGGCCTAGGGTAAATTATGACCCGATCTTCACGAAATTTAACAGTATGATTTTCAGTCAAATTAAACGAATTTGTGCAAAGCCTTCTACCATTCCGTGCATTATTCCACCATTTATGTTAGTTTTTGTAACAAAATGATAATTTTTGTAGCGTGGTGGTTCCACATTTCGATTCATAGCTCTGATCCTACCAAACCAATTTTTCTGGATTTCAATCTCAAACTGCGTAGGATAACAATAAACAATTTGACGCCAAGTTAGTTCTTTTCTTTTTAGTTTTTCGAAAGTGAGCGTGTTTTCAACATGTGGACAGATGGACATTAGACTGGTCGCAATTTTTTTTTTTTTTAAATTTACATGTTTGCGCTGCTTAAAATATGAGGTTTGGTGTAAGAAATCAAGTCCTAATTTTTCAGCTCAATCCGACGGTGCCTAGTCGTACCAAGTGGGGCCCAAAGTTCCCCATTTTATAAAAAAAAACATCTTTTCTATCAGATCTTTATAGTAATACTAGTTGAAAAGCCGAAAATCAAAAATATGACTACGCTACGATCTTCGGCAGAGAAAGTACTTCAAGTGTGCACTACACGGGCCAAATATAAGAATTTCAATTATACACATATGGCGGTTTAATAAAATTCTTAAATTAATTAAAATTTTTCGTCTTTTGTGAATACGTAAAATCAAAAGTTGTGAACAGATTTTAATCATTTATAGCTTGTTTTGTTTGCAATATTGTTTTTTATATGACTCTATAAAATTAGAAGCATAGCTCCATTTTTCAATTTTTTATGAATTTTTAAAAACAAAAATTCCGAAATTTTAATAAAAAAATTATTTTTTTTTCCAGAAAAAAAAATTATTTTTCTAAAACGACTGCGCATATAAGAAATACGTTTCACCTTTCTTAAAGTAAATTTTATTGCGGAATTTCGGTTTTTTTTAGTTTTTTAATAAGCTAAAGCGTTTTTGAGTTACGCTAACATATGTTGTGCAACCTCCTTAATTTTCGAAATAACTGTATATCTCGAAAACCAAAGCCAATATGAAGAAAAAAGTTTTAACTTTCTTAAAGTAAATTTTATTGCGGAATTTCGGTTTTTTTTTGTTTTTCAATAAACTAAAGCGTTTTTGAGTTACGCGAACATATGTTGTGCAACCTCCCTAATTTTCGAAATAACGGTATATCTCGAAAACCAAAGCCAATATGAAGAAAAAAGTTTTAACTTTCTTAAAGTAAATTTTATTGCCGAATTTCGGTTTTTTTTAGTTTTTCAATAAGCTAAAGCGTTTTTGAGTCGCGCGAACATATGTTGTGCAACATCCTTAATTTTCGAAATAACGGTATATCTCGAAAACTAAAGCTAACCTAAAAAAACGGCTAGCACCACTGGATTCAGCGACCCCGAATTAGTTAAAATTAGTTAAAAATCTTTCGTTCGTATCATACTAAAATATTAAACTGCAAATACTTTAATCTATCTATACAATATATAATTTCTTAGTATGTCAGGATGTTTGCATGTATGTCCTATTCTTTCCGCAACTTTCTGAAGCCATCTGATGACATAGGAAGCTGAAATTTGGCATACTTAAAGTATTTTCTCTGCGGAAGATCGTAACGAAGCCAGATTTTCGATTTTCGGTCTTTAAGACCGGCTTTTCATCTGGTACCTGATTGAATAGATGTTTTTTTTATCATATTTGGAACTTTGGGCCCCACTTGGCACGACTAGGCACCGTCGGATTGAGCTGAAAAATTAGGACTTGATTTCTTACACCAAACCTCATATTTTAAGCAGCGCAAACATGTAAATTTAAAAAAAAAAAATTGCGACCAGTCTAGTGCACATTTCACTTTCTTCACCTTTTTGAGTTGAGTTTTTTGTACCGGAGTCGGAGTCAAAGTACCTACAAAAACTCGCGAATTCACGCGATTCTTCGAAATTGGCGATGCAATATTTTGCACATCACTATGAATAAGTATATTTTAATTTATTTAATGAGAGTTAGTTCATTCAAGTACTTTACTTAAATATTATAAAAGTTTGTTTAACAAGATTTTCCTATTCTCGTAGATTAAAATTTTGAGTTAATACCCTCTTGTTGATTAAGTAGGATAAGTTTATAGGTAATTTTACGTTACGCCACCAAGCTTTTAAACTGTTCCCATGTTCTGTAACTATAGTGAGAACTTCTTGCATCGAAAAGATGTGAAACAAAATATTCCATCGTTTCTCGAAAAGTGAGAAAAATGTGTGCCTGTAACTCATGTCGAAACCTATCCAAAGAGATTGCGTCGTTACGTTGTAAATGTCATAATATTGCACCCGAAGCCGATGTGACATTGCAGACGTTGAGAACGCCAGTAACACATATCGTTGACGGCGACCAAAATTTACTAAAATTGGAAATTTTTCAACGGCGGCAGCGAAAATACAACCGTCGGTTATACCAAATAATTTAAAGTGCGACTTTAATGTTTCTGGTTTGCAAACGAGCTTTGAAAACATTCGTATAATTTATAAAAATGTAAAAAGCAAAATAATTAAACATAAAAAATGCGCCAAGAACAAAATATTATTATTATTCTTTGTATTTTGTATTTTTAATTGGTTTTAAGTTTTAAATTTTTTTCTCGCCCCATTTTTATTCGTGAGTTTATTTAACAGTTAAAAGCGGGAACTTTCTCTTAAAAATGTTACAGACACACTTGTTCTCTAAATTGGCGAGTAATTTCCTTACGTGACAGCTAGTACTCGCCAAAAAAAGTTACAGACACAGTTTAGTGAGAAAAACAGCTGTATTGTTTTAATATAAGACATTTTTGTTTCATTTCACACATTTCAATCGAAAAGTTTCTCGACGCGAGAGTTCCAGAACATGGGCACTGGTTTATAAAAAAATAATTTATATATTATTGAATTTTTTTTTGTATTTTGGTGTAAAGCGCAATTTAGTGAAAGAGAGAATTTGAGCAACATGGTCTAAAATACAAACTTAATTATTTGTTGGCGCAACGAGACGATTCTGTGGAAGTGCCCATATTGGTTTTTAAATATATAAAAAAATTGGTCGGTTCCAAAGGATTTTGGTAGGTTTTGTAGACAATTTTGGTCGGATAAAAAATTTTTAAACGGCAACCCTGCTCCTCATATATACTTTAAAGGGTCTATGACCGATATTGTAGAAATTACAAACGAAATGATAAACTTATTTCTATCCTTTCCACCTGTGGGGAACGGTATACAAAAAGAGATTAAACCGCGTTAAACTACAAATACTCGTCATTTTCCTAAGATAAAGAGCGCAAACAAATGCACACACATACATGAAAACTATTTGTGCTCGTTACAAAAGTACCCATCGGGACACCCATATCATTGGCTTAACATTTGTATGTGCGTTCATGTACATACATCTGTGTGTACTTACGTGTCTAAATATTAAAGCCGGTTTTTTGTTGTATTTGTTTTTCACGACTCTCACTTTGATCAAACACATTAATATCTTTAATAATTTTTTGTGTTGAATTTATTCCATTTGTTTATTTTTGTTTCTCTCCAATTCAACTCAAATCGTTTTAATGTGTGTGTTTGCTTTCATTTTTGTTTGTATTTGTTGTGTGTTTATTTACATTTCTTTCCAACTGATAAATGTATTTGAATATGTATTTAAGTTTGACTTAGTCCTATATTTCACAAATTATAATGAACAAAATTAAATTAAACAAACACTTTTTTTTTGTTTTTAACCTGGGTTCTGTCTTCGGGTTTCTTTAGGGTTTGCTATTCCAAGAAACAATTTCAGTTGGGCTGTTAAAAAATTGTCTTAAGTGCTTTATATTACCTTTTTTGATATTTACTTTTTTTTGTTAAATTCCTTCTTAAAAAACTACTGTTTATTCTAAATATGGTCTTGAAAGGCATTTAGCGGAATATTACTAAGTTGTCTAAGAGCACTTTTTAAGAGTTACCACAGATTTTATAAAAAATCCTTAAAAAACAGCTGCATCATTATACAGAGATATTTGCGTGCAATCGGAACTCCATTACACGTTAATATCAGCCTAACTAAATACACACAGTGTTGCCTTTGTGACCTAAACGTGCCAATTTGACCTTTTTTAACCTCTAGCGACTTTTAATGCCTCGTTCTTTAATGCAGCCTTTGTATCATTTTAAATCAATTTATGCTATTTTTTCATCCCTTTTAAATGAATGTTACAATTTTTCATCAAAATAAATATAAAATCTGAAAGACTGAACGTTTTGAGATTTTTAGAACCGCTATTAAATTATAAAATTAAATATTATAAACAAGATACTCAGCTGCTGCTACTAACACTGCGTCTGGCTACCTTAAGGCTTGTGGCAATTTATATTTTCTGGTCTATAAATTCTTTTGGAGATCTGCCAATTAGGCCACATAAAAGCTTTTGGTTCTGACTGCATTTATATTCCGTGAACGTTCAAAGCCAAGAACTAGGTGCTCCTAGCACTTGGAGATTTGCTTTGTGTTTGGCTTTTTTTCTTTAATTTTTACTTTAAATATTAAAGTGAAAACATATTTCTTTTTCTCCTGTATGTTTCTATGATTTGATTTTCTAGTGAACCAGTGTGATCCAAAAATGGGTTTTAATTAAAAATAAATAGTACTTTTATTTATAGGTTCTTGAAATGAGTTTCACAGAAGTTATCTGAAGTCCAACAAAGATTTTTTTTATATAATTTAACAAAATTATTTCCCAGATAAAGACATTATGAATCACTTAGTTAGAGTTAGTTGTGCTTAGAAACTTACACATAAAACAGATTTAAAATCAAGCGTGGTTTTGCTGAAACTTTGTGGTTTTGAGCTATTCATATGGGGAAACCCTAACAATGGTAGGAAACGTTATAAATTTAAAGATTAAACATTTGTTTTTTTTTATTTAAAAAAGCTGTATAAACAAACAAAACAACGAAAAATTAATTGGAGTTGGAAAATAAGAATTTTTTAACCAGATAAAAAGAAAATGTGAAGAATAGAACAAAAATGTACCACTTTGTAAGAAAGTTGTGTTTTATTTTACCTAAAAAAGTATTTATTAAATAACTGAAATTAATATTTATTTCACTTTACGACACGTGAATAAATGTAGGGGTCTTATGTGCGAGGCCCTATGCTCCTTATAAGAACGACGGGAACATATACATATATGTATATGTGACGCGCAAAATAGAAAGGGACCTAAGGGTTTTGTTCAGGAGAGCCATTTTAAAGATTTAAATACGCGTATCTTTGGTGTACCATCCCTGAGCGTGTTGGTATTGGTCTCTTTTGAAAGCGACAGATCTCATGACGTCAGGATCGTGTTGGTCAACCTTGAAAACGCGCGTAGGTCGTCCCTACCTCTTGTTTTATGTAGTTGGGTTTTACTGTTCCCTTTACCTTAGTGGTCCCTTTCTCTATGCGCTGTCACATATACATATTTTTTTGTGCCGCTTCTGTTTTGTTAGAGTCCACATGTTTTTTCATTATAATTTTTCATTAAATTATTTTTATGAAGAAAGGAATTTTACTACATGAAAATTAATTAAAATTTTTATTGATAATCTTTCATTCTTGACGTGGCTGGGGCTCGAACCCCAGCCGGCAGGTTACCATGACATGTTTCGATTGCAACCACTCAATCTCCTCAGATGGATTTGCCGTCTTACACTCGCAGCCATCGACGACTGCTGACGTCAATAGTCAAACATCAATCCTTAAACCAAAGTGTATTCTAACATTTGGTAGATCGAAATTTGCTTTCCTGAATGATTATCCATTTTAATTGATTTAACATGTTTTTTCCTTACTTCTTTTTTTTCGTACTTTTGCCAAGAATTTTTCTTAAAGTCCAAGTACATTTTTTGTTTCGAGGGGTTCGAGCCCCAGCCACGTCATATATGAACGATTACCAATAACAATTTTAATTAATTTTCATGTTGTAAAATTCCTTTCTTCATAAATAATAATTTAATGAAAATTAAATTTGATGAACTTAAGCCTAATTAAAAATATTAAAAATTTGGATTAAAAACCATAAATAGTTCAACAAAATAACCACAATACTAATTATTGTTAAACCTAAGGCACGAGCTCTATGTGTATATTTGTCCTTCAAGTTGTGCTGAAAAAGGTCAACAGAAAAGAAAAAGACAAAATGAAAAAACAAAAAATGTACTTGGACTTCAAGAAAAATTCTTGGCAAAAGTACGAAAAAAAAGAAGTAAGGAAAAAACATGTTAAATCAATTAAAATGGATAATCATTCAGGAAAGCAAATTTCGATCTACCAAATGTTAGAATACAATTTGGTTTAAGGATTGATGTTTGACTAATGACGTCAGCAGTCGTCGATGGCTGCGAGTGTTAAACGGCAAGCCCTCTGAGGAGATTGAGTGGTTGCAATCGAAACATGTCATGGTAACCTGCCGGCTGGGGTTCGAGCCCCAGCCACGTCAAGAATGAAAGATTATCAATAACAATTTTTATTAATTTTTATGTAGTAAAATTCTTTTCTTCATAAAAATAATTTAATGAAAAATTAAATTTCATGAACTTAAGCCTAATTAAAAATATTAAAAATTTGGATTAAAAACCATAAATAGTTCAACAAAATAACCACAATACTAATTAAAATCATATATTTTTATTTTGCCACCTTTTTAAAACTCTTCTTTATTAAAAATATATTTTTACAGTTAATCTATTGCTTCAAAGTTTTTAGCTTTTCTTTCACTTAATTGTGAATAAAATCAAAAGTTGTGTGAGCACAAATAAAAATAAAAAATGGCTCAATTCCTTTGAAAAATATGTAGCTACATGCTACTGGTGAAAAATCCTGCTCGTTCTTGTAGTTTTATTTTTTACATATTCTTAACATGTAAGAAACTATAGTCGGTCAATATATGATACCCTACACCACATTATATACAAACAATTGGCCGAAAAACGTCCGGAATATACGATATTATAACGCTCGACCACATGTTACAAAACTATTTTGAAAAAAAAAAAACAAAAAATGGGTGGGAAGTTTTGCCTAATAGTTAAGACTTGTTTCGTTTGACATCATTTGCTTTGATCGATACAGATACATATATTTATACCCACACCACAATAGTGGAGAGGCATTTTGCATTTGTGCTGATGTGTGTAACGCCTTAAAATATTGGTCCTAGACCCACCTTAAAGTATACTGATCAACTCAGAATCACTTTCTGAGTCGAACTAACGATGTCCGTCCGGCTGGCTGGCTGTCTATGTAACCTTGTGCGCAAAGTAAAGATCGCAATTTTGACGACAATTTGATAAAACATTAAAAAGCCGAAGAATTATGCTTAACGTTTCATTTCTTGTAAATCTTTTAAACGGAAATGTTTTATCAGATTTTCTTTTAAGTAAAATATCATTGAATGTTCCTCAACGCACATTAAGATTTAATCAACCACTATATGTTAAAACTTTTAGAACAAACTACGAGATGGCAGACCCGTTTAGGAAATTATGTTGTTGTTTTAATGAAATGTTTAATTTTGTAGATTTTTCTTTAAATGTTGATGTAATTAATCGTAATATTATTTTAAGTTTAAACATGTAACTGCAGTTATATTCACCCCTATCGTGAAAAATTTTTCCCTCGTAATTTTTCCCCTTTTCACATATTTGCGATCATGAACAACTCCCATGAAAAAATGTAATTCAAAGGAGAATAATAACGTGAAAAAATGTTCACGGGAAAAAATTCCCCTTATCGTGAAAAATTTTTTCCCTCGTAATTTGTTCACATTTCCCTTAGATTTTCTCACTTTATTTTTGCTAGGGAACAGAACATGTATGTAAGAAGCTCCTCCTATAAATCGAATATTAAGGGTTAATAAAGTTAAAAAGTTATACACCGATATATTGCTCAACAAAATGCAAAACAACAGGTCGATTGCTTGCGGATTTGTAAAGCATTCGATTGACTTGGTGACAGAATTTTGGAAAATATTTTACAACATTAAATTTAAAAAGTGCAAAAAACTAACGTTGTAACCAAACTATCCCTCCAATACTAAATATTTTGCGTTATTATTTTATCTTTTCTTTAAAATATATACTTGTATATTTTTTAACAAAAATTTCATTGATTTTTAATTTTCTTAATCTTTCTTCTTTTTTTTGCATTCACTGAAACTGATAGCGTGAAAATTTTTTCACATGAGATTCACGATTGCTTTTTTCCCTTCGAGGGGAATGAACATTTCATGGGAACAAAAATTCCACTTGTTATTCACGATAGGGGTGATTGAGAAAAATTGTTAAATTTAATATTTATTCTGTAAGGATTGTATCCATAGACTTAATTTAATAAATAAATAAATTATAGGTTCTTATTGGCACAAGGACCAAGCCTATTGGAAATGGTTCGAATCGTAGGAGCACGAGGAAGATAGGGGGAAATTTCTTCCTCATAGAAACTATCAAACCGATTTTAATGAAATTTAAAATATAGATAGAACCATATCTACATATATGGACACAAAAGGTATGCATTTTTTAAAAAATATGACCACGAGGGGCAGTTTCTGCCTCCCAAACCGATTTTAATGAAACTTAAAACAGAGATAGATCCATATCTATATAAATACATAAGCTATACAGTTTTTCAAAAATAGGACCACAAAGGAATTTTCATGAAGTTTATAAACATAGATAAATCCATATTTTTATGGACACATAAGCATGATGTGTTTAAATACTGTGGTGTAGGGTATCATATGGTCGGGCTTGCCCGACTATACTGTCTTTCTTTTTTTCTTTGTAATATGCTAGAAAGTAACTACCTGTCCCTCGTGTTCGAACGTAGACTTCATTCGCCTAACTAACATTTAAAACAAAAACAAATTTTAAAATATGGTTTTCTTTTGAATGTAAGTTAAGCGAAACAAATTGTCGTTCGAAATCGAGGAACAGCATCCGCATTCTGTAATTCGCTTAGCTAAAGCTTAATATCTATCGCTACAATGACATTAAAAGCTTAAATTGCGGCAAATTAATATTTTATGGCATACACTTGTCAATTGTGCTTAGCAATGCCGTTACAGAATTGCATTCATAGCCAGAGATCGCTAAATCAACTTTTTATAGTTTTAGCGATAGAGATTTAGCTTTAGCGAATTACAGAATACAACTGCTAGTAGTTTATGTTTTGAAAGTAGAAGATCAATACAATCAAATAATTTTTATGAAAGGTGCCAGAAATTATAACTTATTTATTTTTACCCTAATTTAGGTTTTATTTATTTATTTCAAAATATTACTATAATATTTCGCGCCGAAAACCCGCCATTTTAAAATTTTACCGCCTAAGAGCACTTAAGACAAATATAACGAGACATTAAACGTCGAAATCCATCCAGCCGTTTAGAGGATACGATGTAATAAAAAAATTAACATGCATATACACAACATACCCACGAAAAACATAACCCTTCTTAAACTGCCGGTTAGTATAAAAAATATTAACTTATTGAATGAAACATAGAATTTGATAAGCAGCCAGCGCTCTTACCACAAAAACAATTTGTATGCTTACAACAACGTATAATTTTATTTATAATTTTCTAAGAATCAATAAACACTTCTTTCTCTTGAAAAAATTTAAAAATAAACTGACCACAATCAACGATCTTCCACTGATTGAATAAACTTTGCGATAATTCTAATAAACTAAACAGCAACTACTAGTTCATGCAGATTTATTCCTGCGGTAATTTTTGGAGGCCTTCATTCATAAGTCCTTCTTAAGACCTTCCTAGACCTTTTTTTTAAGATCCAATACTCATGACCGCCTACTCTCTTCTACATACATAGGCCTACAATAAGACGTCATAAAGAAGGCTTCTAATCAGGCCTCCTGAAGAAGGGAACGCAGAAGGCCTTGGCTAGGACATCGTGTGTAAAAAATGTATGAGTATGGGATGGGGAAGTAAGGCCATGTGTCTGAGAAATAAGGACTTCTAGAAGGCCTGCTTACTACTTTTTTTACTGCTTGGTATATTTTTACATTTCTTCAAACAAACGCAATCGTAGATATGAGTTAGAGAGAAGTACTTGTTTAATTTCAATTGATAAAAAACTTAAATAAAAAAATCTGTTTCTGACAAAAGGGGTATCAGTCTTCAAAAACTAAATAAAAGCACATTTTCGATGCAAGAGAACAAAATTTAAAGGTGTTACAACATGATGGCATACTTATTAATTTTTTCAATATATAAAATAATGTTAATCTGTGAAGTTAAAGAATGAAATCATATGACAGTAAATATATATATATAGAAACAAACAAGAAACTTTAAAAGAAACTCGAAATATGCAAAATATCTCAGATACTTTTGCTTCAATTTTAAATCAGTTGATTAAAGAGATCAAATAAGTTAAAGAACTAAACCTATTTGCTAATTTTTAAGCTGAATATTTCTTAATAAAAGAATTAATTTGCAAATTGTTTTTGTAATCATTTTACATACAATTTTTAGCTGCTCTTCTACAAAAAGTTCTGTTTGTGAAATTTGTTAATGCTGGCACAAAAATGTTCATCAAAAAGTTAAGACATCTTTCTATAAGTTAATGCCAAGAGAAATGATAATGAGAAATATTACAGGGTTGTTTTTAAACTTTGCTCGATTTTAAATTTACTTAATTTCGATTTCTAGAACATGCCAATTTCCTTTTATTTGATTGCACTGGAATTGAAATACATAAAGAAAAGTCGGGATCCATTTAAGTACGTGAAAATAGGGTGCCACAAGCAGAGCCGTAAAACGTTAATAAAACAAAAATATTCACCCCTACTACACAAGTCGTTGTTGAGGTCGACGTCAATTTTAAGTTGTCACATTTAGCTAACGACTACATCAACGAAGTAAATTTCGTATATTAAAGAATGATGTGTCAATATCGACTAGTTATCAAAAATCTACCAAAAAGAAATATCATCTCTAATTATTTGTTTCTTTTTTTTAACTGTATATTAAAATAAATAAAATAAAAAGTTTGTAAAGTTAGAAATTAAGTATTCATCCTGATGGCATTTGGCCGAAGTCTCAATTTTTATCTTTTGATGGACTCATTTTACTCTTAAGTTAGTTTGCATTTTTTATTTTAAACGTATACATTTAATAAATATCGTATGTTGAATGCCCATATTTCTTTTCAAACTAAATTTTCTTTAACTTTCATTTGGGTCATCGCAACATATTCTGTCGACTAACAGAAAGAGTCAATTGTATTTGACGTCGACTCAAATGCGCCTTAGAAAATACCAAGTTGCTGTCAATAGTAATAGACTGTTGTCAATATTGACTAAGAAAATACATTCAGTATGGTTTGTACGAATTTCGTTCCAGGAAGTTAACTGAATATAAGCGGAAAAACGTCAAAGCCCCGGTAGGCTAGCTAGTAGTGAGCTAGTCTACCACCCCCGGGGTTGCGGGTTTTATTCCCTCCAGAGACTCTGGTTTCTTTCCTGCAGACAAGCGTAGAGCTTTGCTTGATTTTGCTAAAATTGTTAAAAAAAAAAGAAAAGCGAGACTTTTTCTTGATAATTTTAATAACGTGTTTTTTATAATTGTGTTCGATCATAAAGTTAAAACTGGGCATGTATTCCACGAGGAAAACGATTTTTCCGTTTCAGCTATCCAGCAAGTGACTAAAACGACGTTATTCGACATAAAAGTCTACATTTTCGCACAAAAAAATTATGAGATGTTAATAGAAATCGATTATATTTAA
This sequence comes from Pollenia angustigena, assembly GCA_930367215.1. Lineage (NCBI taxonomy): Eukaryota > Metazoa > Arthropoda > Insecta > Diptera > Polleniidae > Pollenia > Pollenia angustigena. Next base: position 168,028,418 of record OV884059.1, on the reverse strand, counting down.
GTGCTTCCAGATTGCCGAATAATAAGACGTTATACATCCTAAATTTAACGAAACCATATTTTCTTAAAATCGCATTATTTTTAAACTTGCTATGAACTACATATTAACAAATAGGAAATTATGCATTTTTCTAATCTTTCTCAAACGTAAGAAATTTAAGTCAGGTATGGCGACATTTATCGAGTTTTGCTAAACGCAATAATTAATTCTTTTGAAAATCTGGTCTCAACTTTCCTATATTCTTTAACATAAACCCTAATAATGTGATTCCGCCGGCGTGGCAGTTTTTCGCTTCTCCAACATTTTCAAAATGAAACGAAACACGCAATCATTTTTTTAAAGCTACAACTGTAACAATTATTTCTATTGGTGTAGAACTAATACATTTATAATTAAATGATAAACACACAAAAATTAACTAACACCTTTACTTTTATCACTGTTACAAATACCATCAAGACTATTTGCATATGAATAACAGTCGTATACATCCATAAACGTGAGAAAGAGTAAGTGAGTACTTGAGTATGTAAGAGTACTGGAATGTAAATAAGTATGAATGTGGCTTTGAATGCCTTGCACTCTACACATTAGTGGTGATATAATAGAAGAACATTGGTTTGTGATGTATACTGTCGCTTGTTTTTGTTGTATTTTGAACAATACAAGCAAAGTAATAACGCTTTGGTCGCAGGGTTGCTAGAGTTAAGCTACAGGTTAGTTTTGTCATTCGTCGATCACAAGAGCCAACGTTAACAACGTGTTTTTATTATTAAAAAAGAAAACGCGCGTTTTTCTCAGTTGTCTTATAAAAAATGTCAACTTATCTAAAAACTCGTGTTCTAAAATAAAAATATACTTAAAAAATAAAAAAACATTTTACGCAAATATTCTGTACATTATACATTTTTAAGTTTGCTTTATTTTACTGTTATTTGACACCGCCTCAAAAGTGTTGGCATTTTTTTTTTATCGTTTTGTTGCTGCTTTTAAGTCTGTTTATTTATTTTACGGTTTAGCACTTTAGTCTCAACAAAAATTAAAAAAAAGCTGATTCAACAAAAATTTAACGGCTCAGTTCAAGTAACTTTTTTTTCATTACAATAAAGAATTTATTGTATATTCAAGTGTTGCCTAGTGTTATTATATTTATAATTAAAATTAATAAGAAGAAGAAAAAACAATAACTACAACAACATTTCTTTATATACCTACTTATTATTAACAAAACATCAAAAATCATTTAAAAAAACCCCTTGCGTAAGGTGAATAACTACTGCTGCTGTTATAAAATTCTATAAAATTTCATTTTATAATTGCATAATTGTTTTTGTCACAAATTAAGGAAACGAAAAAAAAAATTATTGCAAAAAAATACTTTACGAAGTAAAACAAAAAACACAATTTTTGTGTTGTAAACAAATTTTGAAATTGAAAATAAATTGCGAATAAAAAGGTAAGTTTTGAATCATTATAAATATGACAATCATTAAGGCTGGGTTCTTAAGATTTCAGTTAAACTAGGCTTAGTTAATCTGAAAACAGATTTGTGCCACCATTACCAAGTTTGTATTCAAAATTTTGACGGAACAGCTTAATTAATCACATTCCGCCGGCAAAATCCGAGTTTCAGACTACGTTAAACCATGTTTAAACTTAATCCACAACTTAAAAATCCGGCCTAAGAAAGTCATATTCTAAATTTTGTTAACTTTAATCGATTATTTTAAACGGCTTAAAACCGATAATGTAGTTTTCAGTATCTTTAAATATTAATTCCTCATACATTATCCTCTTATTTTCTGCATATATTCCTTAAATTAACAAGGTTTCGTCTAAATGTGCTAAATTCTAAATTCTAAATTTCATACTATTGATAAACTGAAATGTATTGTTGATGGTATAAGCAATTCCTATGCGCATTTCACTGGTTGCTTAGGTCAGATCATAAGGAAACTTCATACAAAGTTCTTAGAAAAACTAAAGATGTTATACAAAAAAACTGTTAAGCGAATAAGAATTATAAACCCCAGTTTTACTTGTAACAATATCAAAGCTCAAACAAACACAACAACAATAAACAGTGAGTTTATCTTTTCTTCTTCTCTAAATGTAGTTGTAAGTGGGTAAAGAAAAAACAAAAATAAAATAAATTTAGCACATTAAAACGAAACCTTGTTAATTAATTTTTTGAATACCAAGAAAAACTTCCATAATCCTTAAAATTTTAACTTTACTTTTTTGTAAGAGATTAGAGTAATACACAACGAGTGTTCTTTAATCTCTCACAAAAAACGACTTGATCGATTACGACAACGACAACAGGAATTAGGCTGATTATATACATATGTTGATTGAACTGTATTTTAAACAAAAAGTTAATTAAAGAAAATTCTTTTCATAAACCTTTTATAAACCTGTTTTATTTTTTATGAATAAGGCCGTAAAACTTTTATTCAGAAACGGATTTTAAACTCGCTCGAAATTTATCAGACCTTTTAAAAACGATCGATTTGAAATCCATAAATTTTCATCACATACCTGATATTCTTAAAAAAATGTTCATTACAGTTATCTGGTAACTTAAATAGTTGTTTATGTTTAGGTTTACGAAATTTCAGAGCCTTTTCCGAAAAGGAGTTTTTGACATTTCAGCTTCTTGATATTGACTAAATCGGTACATACCATACACGGAAAGAACTATATACTAAATATGGCTTGAACCAAGAAAATTTTGCATGATTCTCGTCCAAGCCGAAAGTAACTTATTCAATTCGTTGAGCCAAAATATTTCTTTATATTAGAAAATATTATAAAATACGAACGAATTAAAATTATTTTTCGATTTTGGATTTTCTTGTTTTAAGAAACGAAATTGATTAATTTGGAAAACAAACTTCTTTCCGTGTCAAATGTACACAGAAAAAAAGCTATTAGAAAAATAACAAAATTGGCATCGTCCGTTTACAAAAGTGAGTATAAGCATTTTCAATTTGTTAATGGATGATGTAAAAATTTCAAAAACGCCTAGTTGTCATTTTGTTCACAATTGTTCTCATTTTGACAGCACATTGTTCTTATTTTTCGATTCGTTGTCATTCGGATAACATCAGTTGACAAATTTAGAACGTTTTTTTCGATCTGTGTAGAGGCTTGATAAAACTCGAAAAATAAATTGAAATTAAGTATATTTTCAAACTTAAACAATTAGAAAATGGTACATATTTGAACAAGGGTTAAGGGTTAAGGAAAATTACAATGTAATGTTTAACAATTAAAGATGTGTATTTTTAATCATTGTGATTTGTCCTTAATTGAACCTGAACATTCAACGTTTCCCGTCAACTGATTGTCATTAATTAATTAACTTTTTCTAAATATATCCTTTTAAGTTAATTACTAATATTAACGGGAGTTTTGTATTTACTCTTTTGTATAAAATTTTATTGAACGACTTTCAACTTATATCCCTCTAATGAAACATAAATGACAATTTTTGAACAATAAAGCACTTATTTTTTTAATTAATTTTTTTTTTTATTATACATTTTTCAAGTGTATTTTAAACTAAATATTTTTTAATTATTGCCTTCAAAAACAATTAAGTTGTCAAATTAATCTACAAAACCTTCCTTTTTTGCTTCAAAACTCCATCTCTGCTTTTGTTGATAATTTTCACAGACAATCATAATATATGAAAACTTAAAAGAAAACAAACTAAATTAAATCAAAAGGAAGTTAAATTATTTAACAACAACATTTAACATGTAAGAGGTCACATGCATTATAAAGTGTAGTCAGTCAGTCAGCCAGTTTTAGATTCAGCATTTAACAACTCAAGACAGTGGTGCTGCCATGTTAAACACCAGTTTGGTTGCTACTGTAACGAAAAATAAAAAAAAACTTAAATAAAGATTATAATTATTGCAGTAGCAACAAAAAATATTATTTAAAATATTTATCTTATGAAAAGTATCATTCAGGTCAGTGTTAAAGTTTAAAAACAAATTTTGTAGAACTAAAAAATAAATTTACCAAAGTGAGAATATTTTAATGAAAAAAGTTTATCACATTATGTATATGCATAGTACAGTCATCGTTAGTATTATTGAGCATGTTTCATATTTTTTAAAATAATATTTTCAAGTTAAAAGATTTATAAGAAAACAAATGTAATTTTAACGTAAAAATTTAACTCTCTTTAAATAATCAAATTTACGTTAAATAACTTCTTTTGTAGAATTATCAGTTTTATCAGATCAATTAAACTCTTGTGATGAATTAGTTACTTTCTATACAAGAATTATTTCATCAATTTAATTAAACTGTTTAAAACCTTTCATTAGAGTACGATCGACAGTTAAGGTTCGGTGTCGGCAAAAAGCTATGTTGGGCTGATGCTTGGCATTCACTTAAATTTTGAAAAAAAAACAATTTGTGCATGAGGTGGGGGTTGGTTACTGGTTTGCCGCATGTAGTGTTGCTAGAAAACTTTTGCCTCATGTCCCCAATTAAAATGTTGAAGTCTCAAAAAAAAAAAAAAAATCAATTTTAAAACATAAATCTCCAATTTTCAACGTTTATAAATAATTTGGGGCACAAATGTTAAACTTTAAATGTTCTCAATTTATAATTTTTAAAATCAAACTGTTTTTATTTAAAGTATTGACATTGTCGTTTTTTGACATAAATAAAAGGTGATCAAATACTGTTGTCCTGAACGTTGGACAACATTTTGGTTTCTCAAAGAAAATCGTGTTTTTTGAAAAGAAAATCAATTTTTATATGTAACGAAAATGTTAATAAATTCACTCCCTTTTCATGTCATTGGGTGTTTATATTAGTTGTTTCTAACTAGCAAATTGTATCAATTTGAAAAAATTGAGTTATTATGGATATTTAATTGAAGAATTTTAAAATTATTTTCAAAATTCACATATTGACAAAAGTAGTTCTAGAAGTTGAGCATCATTAAAAAATATGGTTCAAAACTTAGGCAATTAACCGAAAAGCAAGAAATAGTTCCAAAGGTACAAAAAGAAAATAATATTGGAAAGTTCTAAGAAGCGACAATTTAAATTCGAGATCTAAAACGTTTAAATTCGTATTTAACTTAACAATTGTACAAAATTCTCTTGCAGAATAGAGTTATTAAATATAAACCTTTAACTAATTTCGAACACCTTATGTCAAATTCCAAAGATTTCGGGAATGAATATTTATTTTTTTTTAAATATTTGACATAAATAAAATATATACAATTCCTAGAATTTACATTATTCCCCGCTCTCGAAAAACTGCCTCCAAATTAATATTGAAATCCCTAGCTCGGGGAAAATCGCTTTATCTGGCAACACTGGCGGAGAGAGATATGAAGAGAGTGATATGCTAGCTGTCAATTTCTTTTGAGTATGGAGTTTGACAGTAAGAATACAAAAAAGGGACCGATCTGATGCGGTCAGCCGAATGAATTCACCTTGCCTAATACATATTTATTTTTAACCCTTTCACACCGCAGTTTTTCTCGAAATCTTGTAGGTTTTTTTTTTCAATTCTGATGCAAATTCAGTCAGGAGGCAATAATATAAGATGTTGGGGATACATGAGAAGTTGGTGAAGCTATCGTTATCCTGGAATATATATGTATGTAATCGCAATAAGTTTTTACGGAGGGATATTATGTCCCAATAAAGCTATCTGCACACACAAAAACAAAAAAATTTTTACATATTTTTAACTTATACTGGGATAATAAATCCCTCTTGTTAAAAAATCCCAATCTATTTGGAACATTATGTCCCATTACAAAAAATTAAAGGTTTAAACAAAAGTTAGGACTTAAGGAATATTGCTGAGACATAAAATCCTAGTAGGGGCAAAACTTATGACAGTTTATGATTTCGAATCCTTTAACATCTATTTAAGTTTTTATTTCTGAAATAGGCTTTCATTATTTTCAAATACTAATATAAAATCTGTATATTTCATGATATTTCTTCGGGACAGTTCCAGAAACCCTACAGAAAATTTTGTTTTCATTTTTCGAAACTTTCAAAGTGTAAACAAAAAAGTAGCTAGAACCGAAACCCTGTAGCCATTTTGAAATATATTTAACTTAATTTAACTTTTTATGGATTAATTTTTGCTTGCCTACGTTTGCGTTTTTTTAAGAATTCTTATTTTTCTTTACAAAAGTGAATTTTTGTTGAACGAGTTCTCTGTGTTTATCAACTTTTTGTATTTATCTGCCGCCGGTAAAACGAAATATTTTCTTTAGATAAGATTATAAAGTGTTTAGATAAGAATTAAAAAAGAAAACAAAGAGATTTTTTAAAAAATAAATGAAACATTTTTTACTAAAAACTATAATTAAATAATTTGTTTAACCTTTACAACAAGTTTTTTTCAAAGCGTTTTGCAAAATACAATATTTTTAAATTATTAGTAAATAAATTGTTTAAATATTGATTTTCTTTACGTACTAACTGTAAGTATTTATTTTAAATTTACAATTGATAGAAATTATTGTAAATTATAAACAAAAGCCTGAGTCATACTTAAGAAATAATAATAATTATTGGAAAAAAATTTAGTTGTTAAATAGTATTTCTATATACAGTAGAATCCCGATAATTCGTAATCGCAAGGGACCGGCCATTTCTTACGAATTATAGGGGTTTTCGATTTAGCGGGGTTTCGATTTAACGGGGTTAAAAAATTATAAATACGAATAAACGGGGTTTTTCAATTTATTTACTAAAACGATAAAAAAACATAAAAAACAATTGTTAAAAATAAAATATATAAAAATTATACATAAAAATTATGCATGTAACAAACTGATCTTAAGAAAATAAATCCACACACAAGCAAAAACCCACACAAAAATAAAAAAATGGTAAGCAAAAAAGCATTCTTTCCATGTTTTTGTTGCTTTTATTACGAATTATAAGTGGTAGTTAGCAAACAATTACGATTTATAAGAGGTAAAGAAGATTTTATTTGAAAAAAAAATTACGAATTATCGAGGGGACCAAAATGTATGGAAATTTTACGAATTAACGAGATTTTTTCAAGGGACCGACAGTTTATTACGAATTATCGGGAATTACGATTTATCGGGGTACGAATTATCGGGATTTGACTGTACTAGTCTTATCTTTGTAATTTACTTTTATGCTTATATATGAAGGGGTGTATACAATTTTTTTTTTTTTTTTTGATATCAACTAATTAATTTACTTTTTTAAGGTAGTTTTTTACATTAATTTAATATTCAAAATATTTTTAAAATAAACTTAGAAATCAGTTGTGGTATTAATGTTAGGATTTTTTTAACGGCAACAGTTTAAAAATAACAAAAAATATATTTTACTCTTTTTGTAATAGGGAGGTAACGATACGCCTTTTTGTCAATACGATACCGACACCGACACTTAAACGGAATTATCGGCGATATCAATACTCATATTGAATTTTAGTTAAATTTAAAATTAACAAAACTCAAGTAGAGTATTAATAATATAAATTGTCATAAACAAATTTTGAAAAACAACAAATTGAATTTGAATTCATGGTAAAATTAGCAAAAAAAATAAATTATTCTTTTTTAATAATAAAAGTAGATATTTTTATTCGACCTTTTCTTAATGGAATCTCAAAGAAATAAATACTCAAATGACCTCGAGCTTGAGTATTTGTTTTTTTGAGATATAATTAGTATATAAAAATTGATATTACTAAGTTTTTTGTTTAAAAATTCACCGTATTCTCAACTTTTGCGGATATAGACGATTTCGTAAAATCGTTTTAACCAGAGATGCAGTGGAAAATAGTCTCTCATATGCTAAAGAACTTATTTGAAAACCTTAGTATTTTTGCGCTATCTTCTTCAATTTTTGTTGAACGAGTATCAGTGTTTATTAACGTTTTGTTTTTATCTGCCGCCGGTCAAATAATTTGAGCTTTGTATCGAAGTTCAATAGTTGTAGGAGTGCACCGTTAGGCTAGCAGGTAGTGAACTAGTCAATCAGTAACGTGGTGGCTGGTTCGATTCCCGCCAGAGACTCTGGTCTCCATCAGACAAGCGTAGAGCTTCGCGGGATTAGCTTAGGAAAAAAAGATAATCGATAGGTTTCGTTATTCTCTAAACTCCAATTCTTCCCTTCAGAGCTAATGCTTTTGTAGTTTAAAATTTTTGGGACTCAGAACTTTTTTCCATCTCTGTTTATTAATTTATAATATTCAAAGACTGTTAACTAGCGGAATAGCGTTAGACAATGTAGCGGTGAATTTGCTAATCGATTTTTTAGTCTCTCGAAGTACCCTGCAATTAATATTGGACCACCTGATCCATTTTGATAAAATGGACTACTCCATGGACTGGCCCGATGTAATGCAAGCATGGACCATGTCATTGTTAAAAAGTGTTTGTAGTGAGACGACATATCTTCGTTTTTTAACGATGTGCTTTCGTTTTTAAACGACTTCAAAACTCCTCTTGTGTATACCATGGAGTAGTTCTAAAACCACTCTTTAGTAGTCCGAAGGTGGGTTATATGGTCCTACCCTAGGACATCGTAATGTTTAATATACCATGTTTTTTCCATACATAAATATGCAAAAGCTGGGTCAACACCAAATTATTTCAATTTGAAATTAAACCTCCGTGTTTGTTGGGATGGTGTTAAGTAAATGGGTTAAAGCTGGATCTACACCATGTGCTTACTGCGTTTTAGCATCTGTTAAAAAAGTAGAATCAGTTTAAAAATGTATTGAAAAGTTACACAGCAAACGCGTAGAATGTTTATATGTATCTTACGCATAAAGTAGGATTACTTTTTACTTTTGCATGCGTCGTATGCGTCTTAAAAAAAGGTCAATAAAGTATCAAACGCATAGAACGCGTGGTGTGGACCTCCAGCTTAAGAATTAAAAGGAACAAGTTCATTTTTCTGTTTTGATTTTATGCTCTGCTTTTTAATATGTTATTGTTTTAGTTGCTATGCAAAAAAAGCATTGAAAATTAAATTGTTTGTTCAAAAAAACTCTAATAAAAAATTTAAGAAGTATCGTCGTATCGACAGTAAAGTATCACCAATATATCGGCATCGGTAACATCCCTAGTTTGTATTTGCAGAGAGAAAGAATTTTATTGCATATTTGAGTCTTACCTAAGCACACGTGCTAAGAAATTGAAAATATGGCAATCACTGTTTTGTTAATTTTTCTTTTGTATTAATAAACAATTTTTTTTTTCCATTTTATGTATACTTTTATCTAAATCCTCTGAAACATTATACAACTTTTTTACTGTACTTTAGTAAATAAACCCAAGCATATTTTAAAAAACGAAATGTTCTAGTAACCCAAAACCCCATAGAAACAACTAATAATTCCCCTCCAAAAAAAAAAAAAATTAAAACACTTGTTGTTTAATAAACCAATATTTGTACAGTACAGCTTACTTTATTAGTCATTATAAAACTAACGAATATTTCTGTAGAATGACAAGATACGAATAGTACTCATAACTGTAAAGCTCAAAATAAAAATTGAAAAAGTTAAAGAAATAAAACAAAAAACACATTTGTTTATACATACATATAAATTAAGCGATAAAAACCCCCAACAATGACAGTACTAACGTGATAATAACGTTGGCAACGACGCTCATGAAGTTGATGACAATCGATTATGCGTCAGTTGGTAAACTTGATAAAAATATGGTTAAATAAACAAAAACTCGAAAAGATAAAACGCTTCATAGACACAAAAAATTATAAAAAAAACACTTGATAGCATAAAAATACGAGGAATAAATAAAAAAACTTCTTATCAGCGAAAAAAGGGGAAGAGTAATTCGTTACTTGCGATAAGGAATCGGTTGTTTTATAACTAAAAATGTTTTGAAAATAGTTGGCTGATAATGAGTGGCTTTTTATTGCAAACATTTTCGAATATCGTCAAAAAATACCTCGATACAATAAAATCTGCTAAATATTTACTAAATGGGTTCGTCTTAACCATAGTGGGGCTGGTACCACAAGGAGGCAAACAAAATAAAAAGTAACATTATATTATTATTTAAATTAAATAAAAGTAAGCTTTAATTAAATTTTTTAACAACTTTTATTTTTTTTTTTACAACAACTAATGATTTTTGTTTCTAAAAAATATCGCAAAAAAAAAAGTTAATCAATCATCGCGATCAACGGAAATTTGTTAAATGTTAGAGTTTGCTAAAAACCGTAAAGATGAGAAACCGCGGTTTCGGTTTTAAAATGATTAAAACCAGTCGGTTTCGGTCCGGTTTTCGGTTTTAAGAATATCAAAGTTAAACTTCATACATAAAAATATATTTTTTTTTTTTTGTATGTATTACAATCTTTTTATTTGTTTTAATACAGATACTTTTAAAAACCCTTAAGTGTAAACCTGGGCCTGGCCAGGAATTTTTTGAATTTTTTCCTGTTTTTTTATATAACTACTATTCAATTAAAGTGATTTTTACAAGAAAACGAGAAAAAAGGGTAAACACCGTGGGCGTCGCAATTGGACAAATGAAAATTTTGTGCAAATTATATCCACCTGGGCCTGGCAATCAAAAAGAAACGTATCAAAAAGCAACACATTTCTTTACTGTTTTTTCGAAGAATTATTTTATTTCCCGCCAAAATGTTCTTGATATTGCCATAAAAGGCCATACATTTAAAAGTAGTCCCAGCCAGGCCCAGCTGGCAGTTGTAGTACTTATTTTGAATTTTAAGAGTTTTCAAATTCCATTGTTGCAGTCTTTATGTGTAAAGTTTTTGTATATGAAGTACGAATATTATGAATAATTTGCAATTTCTTTAAGCATAAATATATTGTTAAAGTAAAAGCTAAAACCGAGGTTGTTTTGTCTTTCGGTTTCGGTTTTTAGGCATTTAAAACCGCGGTTTCGATTTCGGTTAAAACCGAACAACAATCCCTATTAAATGTAATCGCGATAATAAAATAAATGCTATCAATTGCAAAGCCAAGGAAGGTCTATTGCATTAAATCATCCAATCCAAATCAGTTTATAGTTTGCAATAACCTCACAAGAAAAAGCATCGGGTGCATTATGGACAGGAGATGTTGGGGGCCAACAGAACATAAAGTTTTAGGGTATCAGCTTATCGGGCAATTTGCGCTGCATTTGTTTCATTAAAATAAATTTTAATAAAAAAAATCCATCCATTTATTATTATAAATTTCAAAGTTTGTATATTTAACTCAATCACTCAAAAACAGCTTAATGGACTTGGACAAAATTTGGTATACGGGTAGAATTTGGCTCAGATTCAAATATAGGAAACTTTTTAAGAGTTAAAAGCGTTTCCTCCCTTTTTCGGCACTCTTTCCCTTTTTGATAAATTAGGTAAACAGATTGCAAATGGTACAGAAAGAAATAAAGGGTTATTTTCAAAGGATGAAATTGGTTTTTTTAAATGGTTTAAAACGGGATAAATTTGGTGCTTTTTCTCTTTTCGACTAATTTGATATACATACACATTATAGCCTACACTAACATATAGTGTACTTTCTCGGGACCTAAAACGAGGAAAAGCTAGTACTATTTTACCCTTGGTGCCTTTTCTCTTTTTTAAAAATTTGGTAAAGATATAGCAAATGACCTAAATTAATATAAAGGGGAATGCTTATGATGTAAAAACGAAAAAATTGGTGCTTTTGGTACGTTTTCTCATTTTGATAAATTTGGCATACGTATTATAAATACATATTAAGATACCCAATAGATGTAGAAAAATACATACAATTTTTGTAATTTCTTTATAGGCTAAATCCTTTTCCTTAAGTCTTGCTCTAATTTTCACGTAAACGAAGTCACGGGTAAAAGCTAGCATAACATATTTCCACTTATTTGTATCCGCACTTCACTAAGGGCCAATTTCACCAACCGTATTTAAATAACGATTCATATTTAATTATAGATTTTCATATAATTTTGTTTTTGCTTTAACATGAAAAACAAAAATTGATATTTAAAAACAATTGGTGTAATAGGCACTTAGGAAAACAAACATGCTTGACATTAAGGCCCTTATTACGGTTTACAACTCAACTCAGTTGAGTTGTAATTAAGACAACTGGTTGTGATCAGTTGTAATTTTTGTTATGTTTTTGTTGACCTCAATGTAGCAAAGTTGTAAACCATAATACAAAAATAAAGAAATTACAACTGAGTTGAGTTGTAAACCGTAATAGGGGCCTAAATAAACTCTAAATCGTTGATATTTTAAGCAGTTACATATTAAAATTTTTTGTTATATAGGCATATTTCTATATTTACAAATGTACTTTTTTAAATTTTAACTTTTGTTATGTTTTTTTAAATTTGTAGAGAAATACTTCGTACAGATCAAAACTAATATTTAGTAATTTTAGTTCTAGAGCAAAATGTGTTTTTAATTATATCTGATTCTATTTTAGTGATTAGTTCAGCAAGAAAAAGAAGAAGTAAAAAGGCCTTCTTAAAGATTTTTTCGCAAACATAAGACCACCCAGCCATATTCCTACACGGCGCCCCGCGGCGTGCCATTAGATACCAACCCTTGACTTCTCAAATCTACTTCTTCTAACGTGTAATAAACCTACATTTTCGTAAGAACCCAAAGTTTTTTTAACTATGTATTTTGGATTTCATTTTAAACTTATAAAAACTTTTCCTTATTCGGGGTTTCACTGATTTATGTACTTTGAAATAATTTTATTATAAATTTTTAGTAAGAAATTTTTTTTAAGACAAAATCTTGGATCATTTATATAAATGTTATTTTCCCACGTTTTCGAGAATGTTTGAATTTTTACAAAAACATATCAGGCATGTTCTGAAAATCAAATTCTAGTAAAATTTAAATCGAACAAATTTTGAAAACGAACCTGTTTTGAAAGTTCTTAAAAAAAATTACCTTTTATATACTTTGGGTGCCACTTACCTTTACCATTATTTACTTACTATTAAAATCAGTCTTGAATACATATCGTCACCTTTATCGCAAAAGGCCCTATCTAAAATTTTGAAAATTTTACAGGAGATGTAAAAATTATTTGATAAATTGCCTAAACTGTTTATTTTTCTTGTAAGGCCTACCAGTTGATTTGTCAATTGACAACATTATGCAAACTGTTAGTTAGGCCTTTTTTGTAGATATATTTTGCTAATAACATCGCCAATTTTGGTCGAAAGATTTCAAAATGTGCTGTGATCATTCGTGTTGATGCAATACACCAAAATCAATGAAAAAGTCGATTTCTAATTTTTGGCTAGTTAGGGCCTTTTCCGTTTTAGGTAACGATATGCTTGTGTTTTATTTTATGACTTGGTTCGGTTCAGCTCCAAACTTTCCATATGTATCACCTTTCCACCTTTGACCAAGAGTATAAAAAACAAATAATTCTGCAAAGCCCTTGACTTTACGTTAGGAAAAATGTCGTTTACTTAATTAATTTTAAAATTTTCAATTAAATAAATGTTTTAATATTTTTTTCATATAAAATTTCAAAATTATGTAACATTTTTATCAAAAAAAAAAAAAAAAAATTTATAATTGCTTAGAAAAAAGTACCTGCCCATTTTTGCAATTACAACAATAAATCTTAGCAAGTGAATACGAGTATTAAAATGCAAACTTGATTGTGGGAATCCCTACTTGTTTCCATCTTACGTACGTATGTTAAAGAAATATTAAATTAATAGTTATTATGAAACACTAGATACATAGTGTTTTAGTACGAAGTACTTTTTTGCCCTTATGTATTTAGAACGACAATGATTTTTCAATAATTGCTTTAATCAAAACAAATAATTTAAATAAATTAAAAATATTTACAGTGAAAAAATATTACTGAAAAGATTGTAAGATATTTAGATTAAATAGTTATTGTAAGAGTTTTTTTTTGCTAAATGCTACAGTTACCTTTTAAATACTTTGTTAAAAAAAAATTGTTTCGCTCTATATTTATAGACCGATTTTTCGAGTGTCAACTAAATTCCCCTAAAAAGAACCTAATCAGTAGCCAGATGACATGAAGGGTAACATCGTTTATTATAAAAAGTTGTTGAAAGGCCCAAAAACAGTGGTACACGAAAGTGATGCTACAAATATAAATTTTTTGTATTTGCGAATATGTACAAATATCTGCGCCAATATTCGCTGAATATGAATATCAAATCCGAAATTTTGCGCCACTCGATATTTCAAATTTAATTTAAAATACTTCCGTTTGTGTCGAAAACTATTAACTGAATGGAAAAACTGTTAAAATTTCTATATTTACTGACATGGTGGAAAGTTAATTAGGAAAAATACAAGCTTATTTTACTTAAAGCCAGACAATATTTAGTGACACCACCAACTAGTGTTTCGAGCAAGCGAATGTTTAGTGGTGTGGGACTTATTAACACACCGCATCGCAACAGGATTGAAGGAGAAAGGGCTTTAAAACCTTTGTTTTAAAGTTTCTCCATTAAGATTTGATTATTTCTTTAACATGAAATGAAAGAATAAGACTTTACCTTTTTAATGCTTGTTTTAAAATACAGACGAATATTCGGCGATACGAATTCTAATATTCGTTACATTCAAAGTAGACAACTTCATTTAAAAAAATTGCAATAAAGCAACAACTGAACGAAAACCAGTTGATTTTTTTTTGTAATTTAAGCTAGAAACAGAGAGAAAAATGTTGGTCCGACGTTAAGGCTTTAATCCATAAAAAACGTCGTGAACGAAAACAGAGAGCAAATTCCCTAACTCTATCTATGTGTTAGTAAGAAATGTCTCTGTAGGAAATATCACTTGTGAAACTGTACTTATTCATTATTGACACAGTCACCATTACTAGTGGCTTATTATACCCCGGAAAGTTATTTACTACATACACTTAACATGTGCGTGTCATTGGAAATCTACTTCTGACGTTTGTACTATTGACTAGGTGGGTACTTATTTTAAGATCTTATGTAGACATTGGAACCAGAGAATCACTAGTAGATTTTGGTAAATCTAGTCTATACTTTTAGTACTGTTTAAAAGTAGATATCGAATTTAAAATTGCATATTTTTGTACATTTAATTAATTTCTAAAAAAATAAAAACACGAATTTATAACAAAAATTTTGTTCGTATAAAAGTCAATAATAAAAGTGTGGACGACAAAACTGCGTAGTCGACAAAACTGGTGAATTTAAGACAATAGCATCAAGGTTTCGTTCAGGGGTGTTTACTTTATTATTACAACATTGTATTGTAAACACGTAGGACTATTAAAGATTTTATTTTATTCTCTTGAAAGCGTTTCCCTCTGTGGAAGCTTTTTGATCTTTTTTTTTTAAATTTGACCAGCAAAGCACAAAAGTTTCAAAAGCTTTAAATTATATTATTTTTGTTTAAAGCTTTTGAAGTTCACAAAAAAGTTCCGCTTTTTTAAAAGTTTAATTTGACTTTTAAGCTTTTTTACCTTGTTTTTACATTTTTGTTTTTAATAGATTTCTCTAATTTACAATTGATACTCGATGATATTATAAAAAATAAATAAGCAGATATAATTATTTATAATTAACAACGAAGGTTGTTTGGATTAACAAATTTTAATTAAAATAATTAACATTTTTAAACAGAATCCATTAAACAAGTTTTCTTACTAAAGCTTTTAGAATTGAAATGTATTGAAAGAATAAATATTATAATTTTTTTATTCAAAAGGAACACCAGAGAGAATTATTTTGGCTGCCAATTTTCTTTATATGGAATTTTTACATTTAGAGAAACTAAGTTCATATAAGAAAAGCGATCAGAAGTGTATACCAGGTATATATATCATATGATGAATTATAAATGTAAATTGACAGTTGTTGCCATAGAATATTGACAATGATCGAAACGCTTTCAACAAAAAAAAAAAAAAATTGTCTCTTGAAAATTCGTACGTGTAAATATGCAATAACTAAAAATAAGTAGAGTTAGGTTTTTTTGACAGGTGAATAAAATTGTTAAGGTACGTTCAGACTGATGAAATATTTGATAGCAAACATCAAATATTTCACTAACGTAGTCTGAATAGAAAATATTTTTGAGTGTCAAATAAAATAACAGCTGATTTTGAGCAAATAAAAGTATTTGCCGGCAAACAAATATTTGTCCAATGTGAACAAAGTGTGAACACAAAAAATAAAATAGCAATTTTTCTTTTAAGTTTTTGGATTCTTTACACACAGAAAAATTTATTAGTAACTTTTTATCAATTAAAAAAATTATTTAAAAAGTATTTAAACTTAATTAATGTAATAATTGAATCAATTATTTTGTTTTGTTGAACGAATATTAAAAATATAATTTTGATTTAATTAACATTTTAGTTGTTTTGAAATTAATTTTGAATTAAAATAATAATCAAATATCAAAAAATTATTTCATTTAAAATAAAATAATTTTAACTTGTGTAATTGTTGTTGGAAATGTCAAAATCAATCAACACATTGTTTGAAACGGCAAAGATTTTTTGATCATTTTTTTAATTAAAATTAAAAATATAATTTATTGAAAAAAAATCTTCAAAATATAAAATTTTTACAATTTTTAGTAATCAATATAATCATTTTTGTAATAGGTGCAAAATCAACAAACGGATTGCTTGATTCTATGAATTTGGTATAAAATTGGTGATTAGAGAAAATTTTTAATTTTTTCTGTACAGTTTTTAAGTTTTTTTTATAATTATTAGACTTTGCGATCATGCCGCTATTGGCAAATTTTTGCGAATTTCCTTATAGTTTAAGGCACTTTTATTAAATTTTATGGTTTTGTTTGAAATGTTAAAATTGTTTGCGAATTTTCGCTATTTTTGCAAATTTTTTTTTTTGTTTTTCCCGACATTTTGTATTTTTTAACCGATTAAGCGATTTCAAATAAATTTTAGGGTTTGTTTCCAAGTTTGCAATTTTTCGCGAATTTTAGCCATGTTCGTGATAGAAGCGATTTCTTTCTGTGATTCTTTCCATATTTAATTATTTTTAATAACTATTTAGCTTTGCTATCATGCCGCTATTAACAAATTTTTGCATATTTCCGCTTATTTGGCAATTTTTAGCGAATTTTTGCCATTCCTTATACTTTTAGGGACTTTTAATCCATTTTATGGCTTGTTTGAAATTTTAAAAATTTTCGCTTATTTTGCAAAAAACATTTTTTTTTTGCTATTTTCCGACAATTCGTTTTTTAAACGATTTCAAATAAATTTTAGGGTTTGTTTCAAAGTTTGCAATTTTTCGCGAATTTTAGCCATGCTCGCTAAGAAGCGATTTTTCCCTGTGAATTTTTACAGCTTTAACGATTTTTAATAACTATTAGGCTTTCTATCATACCGCTATTAGCAAATTTTTGCAAATTTCCGCTAATTTGGCAATTTTTTATTTTTTTTGTAAAATATATTTTAATTTTTGAACACTTTCATTAAATAATTATTTGATGCAAATAACTGTCTAAGTCTGAACGCATGGCAAACATGATTTTATTTATTTTATTTGACACTATTTGCCAACTGTTTTAACAAACAAAAATGCCAAATATTTGAGCTTAGTGTGAACATTAAACAAAATATTTTTTTGTTTCACACAGTTTGAAGCAAATATCAGAACAAATATTTTTGTCAAATATTTCATTAGTCTGAACGTACCTTTAGTCTCCCTATTTTGTTTGTAGCCAATTTTCTATTGTTGTTGCTTTGAATACATGTCAAAAATTCAGTAACCTCTATTCATATTACTTGACTTACGAAGTTTATCGGCTTATTACACATAAAAAAACGTGAATGTCAATAATATGCTCTAAAATTTGTAGATACGAGCACTTTAGCTTTCAAATGATTACAATTATATCGTATAATTCAGAAAATCTGTGCAAAAAAAAAAATATATTGTTTGACAAAATACACAAATAACACAAAAGTCTTTCTCTTGCAGTGTAATTATAATTATTCATTATCAAATTACTTTTTAAACAGCACTGCATAAATCATCAAAACACTCTTACAAATTATTCACTGAAAAATTTCTTCATAGTCCTTTTGTAAGATTGTTCGTTACAACTGTTGGCTTATTTTTAGTGAATATTTTACGGTAAAATTGAAAGTAACTAATACAAACTTCAATAAAGAAATTCTTGGAATTCTAATTATTATAATTTTATTTTTAACAAAAAAAAAAAAAAAATCCTAAGTGTTACTAACATAAATACGTTATTTTGAAATTCGTTTGAATAATTCGCTTCACATTTGTATTATTGCACCTAACGCTTAACGTCTTTATACAGTTAGATATTTAAAACTTAAGTTAATATGACTTTGTAAAACCACAGAACATATTTCAGTCATAAATATGCAAACACTTATAATGATTTGTAGACGATTTTCTAATAAAAAAAAATTGCATATTAAAACGACTGCAACTTGAGCAGCATGCGTGTCCAAGCATATTGTTGCTGCGCTTAACTTATGTCACAACCATCATCAACCAACACACAGAATACATAGTTTATGGATTATGAGTGTTTCTTTCTGTTGCCAGTTTTTTGTTTTTTTTTTTTTTTGTTTTTAAGTATTTAACAAAACCATTGAAGCATCCAACATAAACTCAACATAATGATTAAAAATACAAAACACAAATTAAATAAAATAAAAATGACTAATAAACTAACTAACCTAATGGGTGACCATTGAGAATTTAGTCCGTCATAGGCCATTGTGCAGAATAATGTCATATACGGGGAAGGCTAAGTTGTAAAGGTTTTGGTACATACTCATAGTACATACAGAAAAAGAACAAGAAAAGCTAAATAACCCAAATATAGATTCTTTCCATCAGTATCCAAACAAGTACGTAAAAGTGGGTTTTAAAAATGTTTAACCGCAAACAAACATTTACACTGGCATTAGTTTTTTTTTAAATAAAACTAAAACATTAAATGGTTTTCGCATGTTCAGTTTAAAAATTATTAACTTGATAATATTTGATTTGTTATTGGTTATGGGTCTTTTTAGGAAAATATTTAATGTTTTTAATTTACGATTTTATTAAGTCCTTAGTCCCCTATCAGCCTTTGGATCCAGAAGCGTATGGAATCCCAAATTAGGTATTAATTTTCTACAACTAATTTAAATTGCTATTAGGTACGGCAACCATGTTTAGTTGCCAAGCAGTTATCGATAACGCTATTTTGACAGTTTGGCAATTAAAACAAATATAACACATTGAAAACAAGTTAGAGTGCTATATTCGGCTGTGCCGAATCTTTGATACCCTCCACCGACACTTCGAATGTTTTAGGAGTAACATCTGTATGATGTTTATTTATTATTATAATCTTTGTAAAAACAGACATCTGCATTAAAATTTGATGCGGTTTAGACCTATATAAAATTATTGACCGACAATCAGAATCAATTTTAAAAAGCTTGAGTAGAATATCAGTTTAATCTGAACTTAAATGATTTTCAGGAGAACAATTGCAATTTGTTCGGCACTATCCAAAGTTATGGAGAGTATGGTAAATTACCATCTTGTCAAATATTTAGACCCAAACTACCTACTAAGCGACCGCCAGTATGGCTTTCGTAGGGGTCGCTCTACTGGAGACTTACTAGCTCTGTTATCGGAAAAATGGTGCCGTTCCATTCACCATTTTGGCGAAAGTAAGGTAATTGCTTTAGATATTTCCAAGGCGTTTGACAGAGTCTGGCATGGTGCACTCTTGTCAAAAGTTGCTGCATTTGGTGTCGGTGATAATTTCTCTTGATTTATATCGAGTTTTCTCAGAGATCGCACTATACGAGTTGTTATAGATGGGGTTTCGTCAAACGAGTTCAAGATTCATTCAGGGGTGCCGCAAGGCTCCGTTCATTATCCTACTCTATTTCTTATCTTTTTAAATGACCTCCTTTGTCAAACTTCCAACCCTATTTACTCTTTTGCAGATGACAGCAACCTTTGCCACTCGTACTCATTAATTTGCAGACCAAGCGTATCCGATGTCGGTGCTATGAGGCTTGAGGAATCGGAATCTCTTGATGTTCTAGGCATGAGGATACAATGTGATGTCCGATGGACAGAACATATATTGAATGTGTCGAAAGAAGCATTTAAGTGCCTCGGTTTTCTAAGTTGGTATAAGATATACTTCACTCCATCTGATCTCCTTACTATTTATACCACCTATATCCGACCGCGTATGGAATACAACTCTTATGTGTTGGACGGTGCTTCAAAGTCTATTTTGGAGCTTCTCGACCGCGTGCAGGAGAGGGCGAAGGTTCTCATTGGTGACAGTAGGGTATCCAATTCTATTGATTCCCTTGAACACCGTCGCAATGTGGGTTTTATTTGCCTGTTTTATCGTACCTACAATGGGATGTGTTCTGACGAAATTAGGGATCTTAGTTTAAGCGTTTGCAGTGAATTTCAGAAGGCTGCTAAAATGGAATCTTAGGTAAATTATGGACCGTATATCACAAAATTGCATTACATTTTTTCTGGCCACATGAAGATAAATGAATATGAAGAAAGTTTACCGCGTATTTAATTATTTTACCAGAGTGGGCTTTAAATGAGGGCTATGGTAAGTTATGCGACGATCTTAACCAAATTTCACAGTGTCATTTCTAGTTCTATAAAACTGTGATGTACCAAATTTTGTTATGATAGCATTATTTTTTACGTTTTTAGGCGTACTAAACTGTTTTCCGGAAGTAGGGTTTATATGGGGCCTAGGGTAAATTATGGACCGATCTTCACGAAACTTCACAGTATCATTTCTAGTCCTATTAAACTGTGACGAGCCAAATTTTGTTATGATAACATTATTAATTATGGTCTTAGGCGTACTAAACTGTTTTCCGAGAGTAGGGTTTATATGGGGCCTAGGGTAAATTATGGACCGATTCTAGCAAAATCGTATACCATGCTGTGCATTATTCCACCATTTATGTTAGTTTTTGTAACAAAATTATAAATTGTTTTTAGGTGGTGGTTCCACATTTCTACTAAACGAATTTTCAATCCCAAACTGCTTAGGATAACTACAAGCAATTTGACACCCAGTTTGTTTAGTTCTTTTAAGTTTTTGGAAAGTGAGCCTGTTTTCAACAGACGGACAGATAGACGGACATGGCTAAATCGACTTAGAATTACTCAAGGACCCAGAATATATATACTTTATGGGGTCTGAGATGAATAAAAAAAAAAAGATTCACACGAAATGACAAACTTAATATACCCTCTTCACAACTAATTGTGGTGGAGGGTATAAAAAAACAAACAAAAATTAATTCGAAGTGAATAAAAAGTTAAGTAAAATAAACTTAAAAAATATGATTACTTCTGTGGACCTATTTTTCACAGACCAAGAGGAGGCATTTAACTTGGCCTCTATTAGATGCTATTAAAGAGATATACGTATATTAGAGCCTGGAACAGAATTAAGAAGTTGTAGCTGTAGCTGAAGCTGAAAAATGCTCTGTAGCGCAGCAAAGTTAAAAATTTCGAATTTTTCGCTTCAACTTCAACTGCAACGACTACTATAACTACGTATTCTGTTGACAACATTTTGAAACTGCCGTTTTTAACTTTCTACAGCTTGTAGCGCTATTCGTAACGTTGTACTACAGCGACTATTCTTTCCCCACTTAAAGCCTCTACCGTTTGTTGTTGTCGCTCGTTAATATTTTTTGGAGCTCAGTCTCTTGTTCCAAAACTTCTGCTAAGTCTTTTCAAAATACATGTTATTTAAGCTTTATTGCCAGCTTCATTTGTTTAAGCTCGGCTGCAGCCTGTTCAATCGGAAACAAAATTATTTCTCTGGCGGTTCTCCACCGGTAGTGTAAAAATTTTTTTATTGTGAGACATTAATTTTCTTTAATTTTGCCTTTTAATGTACACACACTCGTTGCCAAAACTGCTAAATATTTCTGTGATACAATCAATTTGATTATTAGTTTCAACAAAAATTTGTGGTTGCCAATTTGTTATAGGATAACTGAAATAACAAGCTGTTAGTTGACAGTTGCCATACGTAATATAAGTTTGGCAACTGACATGATAACTTCAGTTGTGTTGCCATCCGTAATAGACCCATATGAAAGTATTGTTTGTCAAGCCCGACCATTTGATTCCCTACACTACACTATATACGGACAAATTTTCAAGAGTTTACCCTATTCAAAACACATGGCCAGTCATGGATCCGGCAAAACAAAATTATATTATTAAATTAAGATTAATATAAGAAATGTTTGTGCCGAATATTGTCTAGATATCTACTTTTATATAAGATCCAAAGATATCAACACTTCAAGTTTTTGTGATAAATATCATCCTTAAGCGATTTTGAAGAGGGGCTTCACCTGGGAGCTATATTCAGTTCTTGGTCTATTAGTATAAGATTTCGCATTGACAAAGTGACTATTTTAAAAAATATCATAGCTTAATTTAAAATCAATACCAACATTTATAAGGAAGTTATGACATTAACGGCACTGTGCTCCCATCAGGTGTAAAATAAATAAATATGTGCCATTTAAAGCTATTTTCAGGAGTGGTATTTATATGGGAGCTTGGGTGCAATATGAACCGATTAAAAAAAAAAAAAAAAAATTGGCCAGACAATTTACATATGTTGCAATAAGATATTTTTGGTTCAAATTTAATCGAAATACTAACATACTAAGATTATTCTTGTGCCCATTAAGACTATTTGGGAGAGTAGTTTGGCCATTTCAATCTCACCATTTTCTTGTGTATCACCTTTAATTAAACTTGATAGACAAAGAGCAAGCCGGACGGGCAGACCAATTGTTTATGTGTGAGACACTTGAGTACAAACGCATAATACCCTCTTCACTATATTTGTAATTACATTAAAATTTTCCATTAAGAGGATTTTTTTTGTTTTTTTACAACCTTTTAATTTTTGTTACGAAGAGATTTAAGGTCGAATTGACGTGTCATAGCCCGGACCATAACCATAGAAACCAAAATTCAATTTGTCTATGGTTATGGCGGTTTGGCAAGTCAGCTAAATCAAATACGGCGTTGCCAATAAATTTGGTTTAAACAGCTGTTTTGTATGATAATGAGTATGACACGTCTAATTTAAGATTTAAAGAGATGAATTAATGGCAAGAAGAGTAAAGCGGCCCATACATAATTGTTAAATTTTTCGTATTGTACAAATATATCGCCAATGTGTATGTGATATTCGAAGGTGGCACAATATATTAGCAACAATCAAAAGATTTTTGATTTTAATTGCATAACGAATAGAAGTGAATATACGGGAAATGTGTGGCAACATTGTACAATGTTGTTTTGCTTATAGATTTATGCTAGAGTTTCTACGCGGGAAAGAATTTCCGGGAATCCCGGGAAATTTTTTTTAAATTTCAAATTAAATTTTTTGCAATTTTAATTTGTTAGCATCGTTAAAATCAATAACGAGCAATAAAAATATATTCTTTACTAAAATTACTAAAAACTACCTACAAATCGGACTATTTTTCCTACGCCAATAAATCAACGGTCTCTTTAATTGCTGATGAAATGTCTTAAAAGCTTCTTGAAGTAGAAAATGATCATGATACACCAACAGCAGATGTACCATCTACTTTCTTTAAAGAACACCTTGAAAAGGCTATATCAAATTTAAAAAAAATAAATGTATAGAAAATACGTACAAAAGCCTGAAAATATCTTAAAAAAAGAATTTGACGTCTATGAAGTCACGGGTAACAGGCCAACAAATTTAAAATCTTTGTATGACACGCTTCTTACTATAAAACCAACGTGTGTAGAAAGCGAGGGTACGTTTTCGGTAGCAGGGAATATACATATCAACAAGGATTAAAAATAGAATCTCTGATGAGCTTTTTTTTTCTTAAAAGGAAAATAATTTTACCAAGTTGCTATTAATAATAACTACTAAGTAATAATAAGTTTAAATAATTAGTAATCTCCCAAAAAGCAAATAAATTTTACAAATTAATTTGTTTCGTAGTTAAAATAAAAAACTTTAAATTTGAATTAATAGTTTATTTTAAATTTTTACTTTTTATTTAAATTTGCTTATTTCTAAAATTAATTTTACAAAACTCGCTTTCCTTTACTATGAGGATTGCTTATCCAACTGCAGACGAAACAATACTAACTTAAGTGCTAATTGCATAAAAAAGGAGAGATTAAAAAATTGAGAGCAGTTACGCTCAAAAAAGTCATACGTTAACTTACATAATAATATGTATGTAAATATGAATGTAACAATTTATTTGGTTTTGTTTTAGTTTTCTGTAAAATTAATTAAGCTTATTTTTTAGACTGTTGTATATATGTGCATACATATATTTACTCTTTTAAAAAAGTAAAAACCTTTGGCTTGTACTCATTTAATGAAATCATTGCTTTATTCTAAGAATCCCGGGATTAAGATTTCTTTTGTTTCGTTTCCCGCGAATAGAAAAAGTCCGGGAAATTAGAAACCCTAGTTTATGATGCAACAATTTGTTCTACAATGTTTCAATTTAAACTTTTCGCGCGGGGGTGCTTTAAAACCATGGTAGATAAGGGCATAATGGCCTTATTGCTCTTTCATTGAGAGGTAAGGTCATATTAAAATTTTTGTAAGAGATAAAGCCATATTTTTTTCGCAAATGAGAGATAAAGCCATATTTTTCCAGAATATTGTTATGCATGGTGTAAACATTCTGTTAAAGGGAAAATCCTTAGTTATCATTGAAAAACATTTTTTTATTCTTGTGAAGCACGCAGGAAAACTTAATTCAGCGAAGACACTTGCCGCCTCCTATTGGAGGAGAAAACCTGTAAGCACGGCCGCAGAAAAACTTTAGTGTGCGAAGCCAGATTTCAATACTTAACTTTAGTGTCTCCGGAACTGAAATGAGAGATAAAGCCATTTTCTAGTATTGCTAATGTGAGCTAAGACCATGATGGCTTTATCTCCCATTTAAATGAAAAAAAAAATAAAAGGCTTTATCTCGCTATTGAATGAGAGATAAAGCCATCATGGCCTTATCTACCATGGTATCAAATTCAAATCAAATTCGTACTAAAAATTTGTTTTCGAAAATGCTACAAATTCTTTGTAGAGATTTTTTTTTAACTTAAATTTTAATTTTTTACAAAATCAATGTAGTTCTTCCTGTTTTTAAAAGCTCAAAGTAAGAAGTATATAAAAAAGAAGATTTTTATTTACTTTCTTTACAGGCTCGTTTTCAAAATTTGTTCGATTTAAAATTCACTTCATTTCGATTTATAGAACATGCCCGATAATTCGTTTTTAAGAATGCTATAAAATAAAAATTTCCAATAAGTGAATTAAGGAATTTAAGTAAAAGTCTTGTCCTTGAACAAATTTTATAGTTCAAACATTTTTAAATATGGCTTTCTCTTGAGAAAAGTGCATTTCTTTTTTTATTTGATGCAGATCGATTTCTTTTAATTTTTGCTTAGGTCGCATTCATATCACCGATGCTTTAGTTGTCCTTCCAAACAATTTTAGCTGGATGGTTAATCTTCTAAATAAATACTTTTAATAACTACTTGGTAAGAAGAAGGGGACATTTCCAACTTTGATTTTCACCAAGGCCTATTGAAAAGGTCTGCGCAAGAAGCCTGATGATCATTGTTTTCGTTCTTTTGAGCTTTCAAAAGTTGTTTACATACCCGTTTTTTCCTTTTGCTTTGTATATGTGGTAGTAAGTTTTTGACAGCTTAAAAGAAAAAGTTTTTTGTTTTTGTACAAGTAAGCAGACCTGATAGATGGGCCTTGGATTTTCACAAGAACCTCTAACAGCCTGTTCAACGATTTCGAACGTTAACGTTCGCATAGAATATTACATTTAAATCAAAAACAAATTTTCGAATTTTGTTTTTGTTTTAAATATAATTTTCTATGCGAACGATGACGTTCGACATCGTTAAACCGGCAGTTAGTGCGACTATTTTGGCCTGCAATGAGTAGAAAGGCTTGCGGCTTAGACAATACTTTTTGTATACAAAATTAAAAGTCAGGGGGCGCTTCCATGATACACACAAAACCAAAAAGTCATAATGAAAATTCAATGTAAATTTTTATTTGGATTTGACATTTAAAATGTATTTTTCAAGCAATTTTGTAAATACATTGTATTAAACAATAGTTTCAATGTTTTTAAAATTTATTATAAAAAAGTATTAAATATTAAAGAATATACTTTTTAACGACTTCATATAAAAAAGACGTTTTTTTTTTTTGTAAACCACAAATTTGTTTTTATAATTATATTTTAATTTTTATATTATTGTTGATATTTTAAAACCACACAATTTATTAATACATTAAAATATTTTGTAAGCTTTGGTTTTGTCTCAAAACTTAAAAAGTCCCACTTCTTTGTGTTAATGTTGAAGATTAAGCAACGAAGGTGTTCTAAAATCAATTTGGAATTCCCGGAATTTTAAAACACTAGGTCTTCAGTATAAGACCTTCTGCAGGTTTGCTTTAGTCTTTAATGCAACTATTTTACAAGTTGTAAAAAACATATTTTTTCTTTATGTGTACAAAATAAAGAATGATATTTTTCTAACTAGTTTAAATTATATTTAAATTACAAGTGTTAATTGTAAGAAATTTCAAGCATAAACAAATTTCAAAAGTAAACGTGTAATATGAGAAGTTTAAATATTAAAAGTTTCTTAGTTATTTTAAAGAAATAATGGATTGTAACCAAATTATCACATTTTCTTCTTAAATAATCCCCCATGGTAACAAAAAAAAAAAAAGAAAAAAAAAAAAATATCGAAAACATTTCACACTTGTTTAAGCCTGCGTTTGCATTTATTTTATATTGAATTTCAAAATAAAAAGTTTAATGGCTGCTGCACGTTTAACAATAAAAAAAAAAAATAATAAAAAAATTTCAATTTTGTTTTAGCTGTTTTCTTTTTTTTTTGTTCAAGTTTTATTAGTTAAAGTAATAAACACATTTTTAAAATAAATTTTTGTAATTTATGAGAAAACATGCCTCATGTAAAATTTCTTTATCTACTTTCAGCCCACCGATAACAATGTTTCCCATTTGGAAGATAGTTGGTGCTGGGAGCCAGACAATAATAAAACTGACAATGATCACAGTTCAGAGACTTCCAGTGGAAATGGCAATGAAATGGTCAATATCACCCTGGAGGAAATTCCCTTGGGAGCTTCGGCTAAAGCGTCTAAAGCTAAAATACAACGCCTGGGTGCTGGAAACTCGGCGCATAATGTTGAATTGCAAAAGCGTATACAACAGTTAGAGGATGAAAACAAACAGCTGAATAGTTCCTTGGATGAATTAGATACTCAACATAATTTGGCTATGCAAAATATGTTAGAGCTTAAGAGAGACTTGCAAGAAAAACTAGTAAAAGTGACTAAAGACAATGAAGATTTCAAAAAAGCTCAAGAGAAAAAATTCATTGACTCTGAAAAGCAAGTAGAGCTAATTAAAAAGGAAAATCAAACAATTAAGAAGGAAAATGTGGAAAATAAACAAAAGTTAGTAGAAGCAGATAGAGAACTGAAACGATCTTTGGAAGAAATGACCGACTTGCAGGCTCTTTTGGAAAAGAGGTCCTTAGATAATACGGAACTTTTGCAAAGAATAAAAGAGCTGACTATAGAGGCTGAACAAGAAAAAGTGGATCTTAATCAAAAATTAGATATACTTTCCAAAGAACTTGAGGAACTAAAAGTCTCGAAGAGTAAAAAGACTTCTGAGTCCTCTAATAGTTCTACCAGCAAACAAAGTGAAGATGAATTTATCGTTGTAAGAGAACAAGATGCGACATCTTCTGGTCCAGCCACACCACCCACCAAAGAAGAGCTTAAGGATAAAATTGTACAACTGCAAAACCGTGTATCAGAATTGACTTTGGAAAATGGTAGCCTTTCTCTTAAATTGCAAGACCGTGAAGAGGAAAAAGATCTTTCTATCAATGTTCTCAAAGAATCTGTTAAAACTTCGCAAACAGAAAACGATGAATTAGCCGAGAAACTTCGCATGACTTTAATTGATCTAGAAGATCAACAGTTTAAAATAAACGATCTTAAAGAAAAGGCTGCTGATGCAATTTTAGCTCAAGAGCAACTTAAAGCTTTAACGGAAGAAAAGCATAAAGTAGCTCAAGAGTTGGAAAAAATTAAAGAAAGTTTTCAGAATTCATTAGAATTGGAGAAACGTTTAATACTATCCGAACAGGAGAAAGAAGCTTTACAGGTCGAATTGCAGGCCCAGAAAACTACTCAACAAAGGATAAATGAATTAGAGCAAAAGATTCAAACTCTTACCTATCAGAATCAGCAATTACAACTAAACGCCGAGTGTGAGACCGAAACCCTAAACAATAGCAATGAATTAGAGCAAAAACTAAAAGTTTTAAACGAGGAAAACGATCACTTAAAATCTGAGTTAGAAAGACTTACGGATGCCAACTTTTCTCGAGCCATAGCCGATGAAAAACAATGTATTACCGATTTGGATGATGATGACGATGAAGAAGGTTTTTCTTTGGAAAAATTAAAATCTCTAATCAAAGTATTTACCACACAAGATTTTAAGGAAATGAATAACGAGGATATAGATAAATTATATAGACATTTAAGAGATAAATTACATAAACTAGAAACAACCGAAAGGGAATTGTCTCATATTTCTACTGAAATGATGGAACTGCAAGAGAGCAAATTAGTATGGGATCATGAAAAGAAAACTTTAGACGCTGACATATCACAGTATATTTTGCAATGTGATGAACTGATGAAAAACAATGAAATATTGTTGAATGAATTAGAGAACTATAAACGTAACAAATTGGAAACAATATCCGAAAATAATGAGGAGAATATTGTTCAATTAGAAACCCAGCTAGAGGAGTGTCACAACCTCAATCGCACTCTGGAGCAAGAATACATAGAACTTAATGCAAAAATCGAGGAGTTAGAAAAGGAAAATCAATTACTCAATGAGAAATTGAGAGCATCAAAACAGCAGTGTGAGGCCTTAAACATCAATGAAAAAGATTTAAATTTGCAAGTGGAAACTTTAGAATTAGAAAAGTGTAACTTATTGCTGAAAATGAATGATGTCAATGCGAGCAATGAAGAAAAACAAGAGGACACTCAAGCTTTAAGAATATACCAAGAGAAATGTGAAAGCTTAGAGAAACAATTGGATGCCCTGGCTAGAGACCATGCGGATCTTGTAGCAGCAATGCAAAAACAAAAGGACCAACTTTTAGAAACTATACAAAAAAGAGAAGAATTAGAAAAACTACTAAAAGAACAACAGCTTTTAAGTGATCGGCTAAATCATACTATTAAATCTTTGGAGACACTGCAGCCAACTCACGAAAACCTTCAGGAGAGCTTTAAACAAGCCACTATCCAAGTAGAACAATACAAACAGGAACTAACGGCTAAGGATATTATCAACGAAAGTCTTAAAGAAGAAGTAAAAACTTTGCAAACCTACTTGAAAGAAGCTGAATATTTGGTGGATAGCAAGTTAGCCTTGGAAGAAATATTGTCTGAGAAACAAAATGAAATTAAAGAACTCTTATTGGAACTTAAGACACACAAAGAAAAACAAGTACTACTACAAAATGATTTAGACAAGTTATTGGCAGATAAAATTGAACCGGCTCGATTAGAAGAATTGAAAAAAGAAAATGTTACATTACAAGATAAACTTATAGCTTTAGAAACTGAACTGCATACGCATAAAGATGCTTCTGCGGCCGAAGCCGTAAGCAATACAGACATTGTCAATCATTTAGCTCGCATAGCTGAACTAGAATCCCAAATTTTGTCCACTGCCGACATGCAAAAGTCTTTAGATGCTTTGAACTATGAAAAACAAGAAATGATTAAAGCTTTACAACAAAAGCATTCAGAAAATATGCAATACTATATGGAAATTCAACGGTTAACATCTTTAGTGCAACAACAAGCCGATAAACCCTGCGATAAGTGCCCTTCATTAGAATCAACCATTGCCGAGCTGCAGAAACAACAGGAAAAACTGCAAGATCAAATAAATTTCCTTAAAGAAAAATCCGACATTTTAACGACCAACCTTCTAACTGAGCAGACCAATCAAAAATTGGTTCAACAAGAAAATGCCGATATTATGGAACAGAATGCTACACTACGCAAAGACTTAGAACGTTTACGTGCCCATCTTTTGGAAAGTGAAGATACGCACACACAAGAAATGGTTGAGTTACAAAAAGAGTTCGAAGCGACCAAGGCGAAAATGATAGCACTAGAGGATGAGGTGAATAAGTCCAGTAATGCTTATACATCGGCTAGGTAAGATTTATTATTTCAAAAAAAGTTATTTATTTGAGCTTAAGGCTGTTTTGGAGGTTTAAAAAAACTATGGGAAAAACTTATTATTTTTGAGATTACTAATATTGTCTAACAAAGACCAAAAGAACCCATTTTCCTTCAATGTAATGAAAAAAAAATCTAAGATTTGGTTCATAATACTCCGCTCGAATTTAACAATTTCAATATTAAAGTCTCATAAAACGATATTTTTAATGCTCTTGAGATCATTCTTCAATTTGAATCAATCCAACTCTCTTAAATATAATTTTTCATTACTTTGGCCCCTATTATGAGTTACATTCGATAAACGATTTTCGTTGGCAGCACTGTCGACAATTTCGTTGTGCATCGAATTTTTCAACGAAAACAAATTTGCTTTCGACGGTGCAAATAAATGTTAAAAACTTGTTGAAAATGTAACTATTTGTAAATTTTTTTGTGTTCGTATACCAAATACCATATTCTTTATCATTTTTGTTCATTTTATGCAAGTCCAGCGTCCTAAACAGCAATTGGAAACGCTCATATTACTTATGGAACAAAAGTTCTTTTTGACCAAATGATGTGCAGCAAAGTTCAGCATGTAAAAAAGTGGGATGAAAACCCTTTATTTTAAGTGACAGCTGATCGAAAATGTACTACTGTGAATTAACAAAATCACAATAGTAAATTTTTATCGAATGCGCGCCATAATACCAAATGAAAATTCTTTCGATCAGCTAATTCGACTGCTGTCGAAAATCGAATTCAGTTCATAATAGGCACCTTTGTTTTTAAAGAAATTTCTTTCATGTACCAGTGATTTAATCACTGCTACTGAAAAATCACGAATCACAGTTGCTACCAAATTTGTCAAGTAACAGCTACTTGCTAAGTCGTTGTTTTCGTTTTTTGTTACATACGAAATTTGTTAATTTCACTGTTTGGGTTGGTTATAGCAATTTTTTAATGCAATAACGAATAATGCTGCTGTTCCTTTTGTTCTCTCTTCTACCTTTTTAGTGTTTCTTTTTTAAAGCCAAAGTTTATTTATTCAATTACATATATGTAAGTGAACATATAAACAATTATGTTGCCTTCTCTCTTTACCAAGCTCCTTTAAAAAAACTCAACAAACAAAATTTTGTATATTTGAAGTCTATTTTATAAAAAGAACCAGGAAAACCATAAATATGCAAATGCTAGTTTTTCCTTACAAGAAAGAGCTTTTGCAGCAAATAAAATGTTTTTTAAGTGATCTAACGACATCCATCCGCCCGTTTGGCTGGTTGTCTGTCAATTTTAACCTTAAGCGCAAAGTACAAGTTGCAATCTTGTAGATAATCTGATCAAATTTGGCAAAAAGATTTTAATTGTACTAATGAAGAATAGACGTTAATGGTGAGAATCGGTCTTCAATTTACATATTCCCCATTAAAACTTCCTTCCAAATTAGACTTTTTGTGTCTGTGAACCATCGAATTATGTTGGCATTTAGATTAAATTTGACCCAAAAATATTTTACTGCAAATTAAATTCTTTTCGAATCGGTTCAAATTTGTCCAAAGCTCCAATTTATAAACAGCTTTAACTTCCTTTTAAATGTTAACATTAATAAGCCATATAGCGACCGTCCCTTATATTCTATCCCTTAAAGACAAAAAAACTCATATGGATGTTAATATCTTGAAAATAATCGGCACAAATAACTCTTATATGTATTAATTTTAAACTCCTAACATATTTTTGTTTTTGTGAGTCCATGACTGCCCATCGTTTCGAAATAGGGTAAAATCTCGAAAATTCGTCTGAAAATACTGTGTTGTATTGGATTTGCCGATTATAAATTTAGGACTGTTTTTATTAAAAAGAACTGTTATTATATTGTTGTATATTTTGTTTTCAAATTAGTAATTTTTGAATTTTTTTGGGGCATATTTTTAACAATTTTCAGGGCATATTTTCAAGTTTTTACTTCAATTTTTTTTTTAATTTCCTAAGCTTATCCCCGCGAAGCTCTACGCTTGTCCGCAGGAAAAAAACCAGAGGCTCTGGCGGGAATCGCAACCCCGGCGCTGATAGACTAACTCACTACCAGCTAGCCTACCGGGGCATATCTAATGCGCATAAAACGCGTTTTTGAGAGCATATTTTTAGTTTCCCTGATAATAACTATAAAACAGATTCGTCTAAACACACATAGTATACTATTTGCAATTGCGGTAAACAGCTTTGAAAGCTCTTACAATTTGCGGTTGTTTCTTTGCAAAGTACTTACAAAAGCTCCTTTGGGAAAGCGCGCACGCACATTGTGCATATGGCTTGGACGTAGTTGCTTAAAAGAAAAAAACTGAAAACTTACAAACCGTCATCACAATCACAGTTTTAAAGGAACAGTGATTTTTAAATCACGGTCACTTATCACGATGTTCCTTAAAAATTACAGGAACGCTCATTTCCAGAGGAAACCGTACTGGAAAATTTTTATTTTTGCGATATTCGCGATTGAAATTTTTTTTATTTTATATATATTCAACAGTGCTTAGAAAAATATTCATTAGAATTAAAAAAAAAAAAAAAATTTCTTTAAAAAAAATCGCAAAAAATTTTTATAAAAAATCGTATTTAACAGAGTCAGGTTGATTTTAATTGAAGAATAATCCCAAAAGTATAAAAATATCGTTAAATCGTGCTTTAGTATTGAACTTTTAATCGCGAATATTAGCGCTTCCTTGAATTCAGCGTACTGGAGTTAGCTTTAACGGTATGGTGCACAGGTTGTTATAATATGCGACTAGCACGGTGTAATTAAAACAGTAGAAATCAAAGCTTTTCTAGTATAATTTGCAAAACTCCATAATACTTTTTTAATGATAAAAACTAAGTTTCGTTTGTTAAAAGTTGACAACAACTAAATACCATATTTTTTCTAATTCTGTTTTATTTGCCAGCATAGCAATTTAATTAACCATAACTCCGACAGTAAAAAAATAAATACAAAGCACCTGTTAAATGTTTGCAGAAAAGAAACGAATTTAACGAGTGAACACATAAAAAAAATATATTTCAAAAGAAATTATTAGAAATATTATCATCTAATTACTGAAAAATACTTAAATTAAAGCAAATATTAACGAAATAGCAGAGCTGCCTGCAAAATACAAAGACTATTAAATATAAAATAAACTGTTTTTTAACTAATGACGCCATATTGGCGGCCATAATTTATTTAAGATTCTTTTGTGAGGTGTTGAAACAAAATTCTACATTCTATGCAGTCATTTTAAGTGAAAAGAGTGACAAAACTGAAATAAAGTAAAATCAATCTTACCGAACAATAGAAATTTACAATTGTGAAACTAATTTCAATTTTAAGGTGTTTTTTATGTGCTCTTATTGCCACACAATACTTTGATTTAAATTAAATAAAAATATGATGCTGACTTAAAATTATTTCTATTTGTCCACAGCATACGAGCCAATCAACATGCGGAAACATTGCAGGCACAGTATGCTTTGGTGGTGCAACAGCGAGATGAACTAGTTCACAAACTAACGGTGGCCGAAGATCGTGAATCGAAAAATCAAGCGGCTTTAACAAATTTACAATGTGCATTGGAACAATTTCAAAATGGTAAAATCATTTTTCCATAAGATAATGCAATGAAACTTATTTTGGTTTGATTTTTAGACAAAGAAAATGATATCAAATTGGCCACCCAACGTATACGCAAAGACTTGCAACAACATTTCGACAAGGAATCCCAATTACAGTTGGAAATACAACAATTGCAGCAACAACTATCTGATGCCAATCAAGGCCTTAATGCAGCCTCAAGACTTTCCAATCAGTTGGAAGCCAGTCAACAAACCATTAATGTTTTAAGAGAAGAGGGTAAGCCAAATTTAAAGAAATCAAATCAGTTTTTTTTTCAAATAATTTTAATTAAATTCAAAATGTAAATAATTCTACATTTAGTCATAACAATAATGTTCACTAACCAAATTATTCGTGGTGGCAAGGTTTATAAAAAAAAAAATCACTTAAGGCTAGTTTACACTATTATTCTTTGTATTAATACATGTCAAAAAACTCAAGTAATACAGGTATGTAAAAAGAGTGAATGTGCAATTTTCTATGAAAATGACAAGTATTACGAACAAAATTCATTTTTTTGAAATTTTTCTTAACAATAATACTTTTCGCTGGCTCAGGGTTGCATTTTAACAAAAGCATGTCCATGTGCGTTAGTGTGAATACAAACTGTAATGTTGAATAAGTTTTTTTTTTGACAATAGAAACAAAACTTATTAGATTTCTATCTCACAAAGTGTTTTGGAATATGTAAGACTTGTGTGATAGTGTAAACTAGCCTTTACAAACATTTTCATATATTTTTAAAATCAAAAACCGGCACAAATTATTCAAATTTTAAAATAAGTACACAGACAAAATGTTAAGTGAATTTTAATTTAAAAATATTGTTTCACCAAATCCCCCATTTTAGAGCAATTTTTTTTATAAAACATTCTCGTACTTTATATTTAACTAAAAAAACAACCCCAACCAAAGAAAACTGCATTATCTTATTTGTAATTCTGAAAAATAAATATCAGCTGGTAATTCTGGGATTTTATTCATTTGTTACCCTCGGAATTTCAGTTGGTATCAATTTTTTTGAATTGATTTATAACACCATATTATATTTATTCAAAACGCAAAATAGTTATCATTACAAATATCAAAATTTAGTTTTAGCAAAAGTTGCAATTTATTTTTTTGTTCATTTTATTATTTTATTTGAATTATTATTAAATGTTTATGGTTTGTCTTTGTAACTTTATTTTAACATTCTTAACTAATTTTATCATTTTTCTTTGTTATGTTTTGAAATTTAAATTTAAAATTTATATTTTAAGGAGTTTCATGTTACAAACGTTTCATTAAAGTTCAAAAAGTTTTTTTTAATAATATTAAGCCAGATTCACAATAGAAGCACGATGGGTGTTAACAATGAAAGCAACATTTATCCAATATATTTGTACCTAATTTGTCAACTTTGTACATACAAAAAACTAAAAACAACAACAAGGGATGTTTGGGCATAATTAGAGGCATTCGTGTTTTTTTTTTTGCTTATATCTCAGCCATTTTCGGATCGATCAGGCTGAATAGCTATAGCAAACTGGGAATATGTCACTTAATTATATAAACACCTGATCCCCATCATATCTGGGTTCTTCGAAAAATCCCTTTAAACGAACACACGGATAGACAGACGGACGGACAAAGTTAATTCAACTTCGCTACTTATAAGGACCCAGAGTATATTTACTTTATAGGGTCTTCGATCAATATTGTAGAAATTACAAACGGAAATACAAACTTATATTTCGTCGGTCTCATGTAGAAAGGCCCTAACCCGATTTTTTTCGAAATTGAGTTTTGTAGTGATTCCAAAACATTTCCCACAAATACACCTTGTTACAAAAATTAAATACAATGGCATCAAAAATATCAGTTTAACAAGCAATTGAAGAAGCAATTTTACATTATGATACATACAGTTTCTATTATGTTTTGCCTTCTCCCGTAAAGTTGCATTTATGTGAGTTAGGGCCTTTCTACATGAGACCAACGATATACTCTTTTACCTTCGCTGAAATGCATACAAATGTCATTAATCAAATCTAAACAGAAAAAACACTTAAATAACAAAAGAAAATGAATACTGATTCGAAAGTGGTTTCTTTCGAGAACTCTGCAAGTAGACGACCTCAATCTAGATTTGCCAACCAAATCTATACATAATTAGATCAGTAGGATTTAAAGGACCAGTGCTTTAAATTTTTTTTATACAAAGCATTAGATTTCCAAAAATTGTCTAAATTACTGGGAGAACATAACAGTGTCGCAGGAGTGGTTTTTATACCCACACCACAATAGTGGTGCATTTGTGCTGATGTGTGTAACGTCTTAAAATCTCTATCTACTCAGAATCGCTTTCTGAGTTGAACTAACGATGTCCGTCCGGCTGGCTGGCTGTCCATGTAACCTTGTGCGCAAAGTACAGGTCGCAATTTTAGAGGTAATTTGATAAAATTTGGGTCATAGGTTCTTATTGGCACAAGGACCAAGCGGGAAGATAGGGGGAAATTTCTTCCTCCCATAAACTATCAAACCGATTTTAATGAAATTTAAAACATAGATAGATCCATATCTATAGGGACACATTAGCTATACAGTTTTTCAAAAATAGGACCACAAGGCGAGGCAGGGGGCAATTTCTGCCTCTCACAAACTTTCAAACCGATTTTCATGAAGTTTATAAACATAGATAAATCCATATTTATATGGACACATAAGCATTATGTGTTATTAAATACTGTGTCGACCTTGACCGACTATACTTTCTTACTTGTTTTTATTGAAATAAAAAAAAAAAAAAAGTTTGAGGTAGTCATATGAAATTCTCGATTTATTTGAATTGCGATAAATTAACGTTTAAAAATTAAATTAACATTTCTGTTGCCGTATGGAAAAACTTGTTAACTCCACTTTTTACTCATATTGAGATAACACCAAAAATAGAAAGTGTGTTTCATTTACTATCACTCTGTCAGATCGAAATTTCGATATAGTTTCTCATTTAATAGTTATTTGAAAAACAAAAATCAGAAAAATACCAATTTGTTTGTAAAAACTAGATAACTCCATGCATTTTTTGAAAAAAACAAGTTAACTCCATAGTGTCTTAGAAAACCGAAAAATTAAAAGTTTAAAACGGTGTTGTCTCAAAAACTGAGAGACAAAGAACGATATAGAACAAATTTGGTTCAAAATGTTGAGCCTAAAAATTGCAACTCTAGAGAATTCATAGAATTCATTATATGCATATTATATCTTTTCTGCAGTTTTTGATTCATAGAATACGATTGCCAAACACCCGAAATCTTTCCGAGTAATAGTTTTTAGCCCATATAGATCTACCGTACCCTATGTGGTACAATAACTTTGAAAAAGGTCTGAACTTACCCATTATTATTTTTTTGTTTCTGTTGCAAAATAATATTAAGGTGTTTTTACGTACAAAAATAATAAAAACTACTTTTATCCAGTTTTTTTCTTTCTAAGAATAAATTTTTTAATCTGGAAGACAAACAAACTTTATTAAAAAATAGAGTTACCTAGTTTTTAAATACGGCCACAGATTTCTTAAAATAAAAACAAATTAACTAAACAGCTTTTGTTTAAAATTTTATATTATTGAAATAAAATTAACCACATAGTCAATAGCTGTTTTTCAGTTTCAACCTTTATTAAAGCGAGTATAACGTTAATCTACGTCCCAACAACTGGCAAACTAATTTTATAAAATCAAGAAGGGTTAACCTTTTAATTATGTTTATGCATAAAAAACAAACAGAAACTCGGCTTATTATAAAGGGGGGAAAAAAATATTTTTTTGGAAAAACTGGGTAACTCCATATTTTCGTAAAAAAACGGGTAAATTAACGTGCTTAGTCAAAAAGTTAATGTTTTTCCACAAATCATTACTTAAGTTACCTTAATTCCGTAAAATTTTAATATAATTTGAGATAAAAAGAGTTTTTTCGGAAAAACTAGATAACTCCATTTTTCGATAAATCAAGATAAGTGACATTGATTTTCGGTTTTAATGTCCAAAAATTAGTTTAATGGAACCCGAAATGTTTAACATTATTTAAAATTAAGTTTTGTTAAATGCCCATGCATAATAACATAAATTCAAATTAAATAATTAGCTAAATATGTTTAAAACTTTAAGAGCGGGTTTTTTACTTAGAGTTTAAACCAGGATCAATAGTAAGATTTGTTAATCTTATAATGAAATTAATCTAGCCTTAATCCTCTGTGGCGTTTTTGAGTGAAAGATTAAAGCTTTTAGCATTGCCATATGAATTGACAATAATTTTATGTATAAGTATGGCAGTTTAAAACAAATACCAAAAATTGTCATCAAATTACTGTTCTTAACGTGAAAAAGAAGAACAAAAGGCGAGAATTTTCTATTGTGTTATATAATATTATATATTTATAAATAGATATTTATTCTTATTTGACAGTTGTTTTATAATTACTTTTAATTATTTAAGCTTGAGGGTGAAATATTTAATAAAACTTTAAACAAAAAAAAAAAAAAAAAAAAATAAAAAATATTTCCTTTTATAAGCTGTTCGTACTTTTGAAAGTTCTGTCGCAAGTTTAAACCGCCAACTTTGGGCGTTTAAACTTGGAAACAAAATGAAATAATCGACTGCCCAAAAACGAATTTCAAAGATTAGTTCTAATTTAATCGCTGTCAAAAACTGGCTCTAAGTGTGTTTTTCTCGTGTTTTCAAAAAATGGAGTTATCTAGTTTTTCCCTGCGGCCACAGATTTGCTTAACGAAACAGACTTTTAATATAATTCTACACTCATGAAATCTGTGTTTTTTTGTTTGGTGTTATTTCATATTTTTCACTAAATAATTGTAATAAAATTGTTTCCACATTTTTTATTTCACCTATCTGTTATCTCATTTTATATAATGTTAAGATCTCACTCTTTTTCGTATTTATTTGAAACATATCATTTTATTTACAATCTGTCTTAATAAATTCACTCATTATTATAAAAAACTTTTTTGAAAATTTTTAATTTTTTTAATTACAGTTGTTCTATCTCTACAAAAACTACCAATAAAAAATATCAAAACCAAAACAAACTTTATGCAAGTTTTCAAACAATCTCATTATGTAATGTGATGATTTACAAAATTTTAAATCACGTTGCATGTGGAGATTATTTGACATTGCATCTTAAACTTCATTATTATTATTTTTTTTTGAATTTTTGTCTGTTTTTTTAAATTTAATTTTATTGTAATTTTTTTTTTCTACTTTAAATTGTGTTGTCCTTCTGTGTTTCTTTTCTTTTTTTAAAGCCTAATTTTAATTTATTAGCTAATTTTTTTTTTTGATTTACAGTTAACGCAACTTTGTTAGGGCCTTTAATATGAAATTTGTTAAACAAGCAGATTAAAATCGAAACTTCTTTTGTCTGGTAGAGTATTACATTAGGTACTGGTGTTGAATAGATGTATTTTAAGCATTATTCTCATATACTAACCAGTACTTATGTCATACTTACAACTCGATAAAACGAAAAAGCCTCATTTTCCTCAAAAACAACGAAATATTAAGTGCGTGTGATAAAATTGAAAAGTGTATTTATTGGTAATCACTAAAAATACGATGTTTTATTGTTTATTCAACGAATTCAAATTATTCTTTACACATTTTTAAATTATTATTTTTTTTTTTCTTATATAGTGGAGTCTTTGAAACAACAGAACTCAGATTTGGAAAAGAAATTATCTTCCACGGAATCCAGCCAAACGGATAAAATCGAAAAGAGCTTAATAAAAAGTCTGCTAATTGGTTATGTGGTCAGCGGAAATCCAAATGATAAGCAACAGATTTTAAGAATGATATCATCTGTATTGGATTTTAATCAAATGGAAACAGACAAAGTGGGTCTTAACAAACAGCAAGGAGGATGGTTGGGCACTTTGTTAGGTGGTGGAGCTTCAGGTAACTTATAGTTTTTATTTTATACAAATGAGTTATACCTTAACAAAATTGTTTCACTTTTCTTCTCAGGCGCTCATTCGAAAGACAATTTAGTCCAAGCTTTTGTTCAATTTCTAGAGCAAGAATCTCAACCTCAACCACTACAATCACAAATGCCCAATTTATTAAATATTACCCATACAGCTACAACCTCTGCAGCTCCTGCCTCTAGACGTTCGTCAAATGTCATTTATCCTTCAGCGACAGCAAGTGGTTCTGCTACACATCCAGCTCCTGTACCCATTCAACCTTTACTACTTAATACTACAGTGTTAGATGATTTTGCTCCTTCGCGTAATTCCAGTTCTATTTTAAAAGATATTTTAAGTGATTCTTGATTATTGTAATATTAATTGACATAGTTTTATTTCCTAATTCTTTAATTAATAATTATGTTGTTTGTAAAAATATTTATAATATTTTTTTCTATGTTTAAAACGTGCAATCGTTGAATTTCTGTCGTCTATTGTTTTTTTTGCGTTCAATTAACATAAAACGTATTTTTAGTGTGGTCCTTTGTAAATAGTCCTAATTTTTATATTTTAGTTAAATGAAATTAAGATATACTTTTATTAGGTATGAAAAATAATTTGAAATTTAATATATAACACTTATAATGTATTTATTAACTAAACTGTTTTCTTTATAAAATGTATCTTATGAAATATTTACCAAAAAACAATGGAAGCCAACTGTTTAAAAACATCTCGAGACTTCTTAAGATTACGAAATGAAATTTACTTCAATTTAAAGCTTATTAAAAAATAAGCAAAGTATCACTAAATTTTACTGCAAAAATTTCTGCAGTAAAAATTTGTAAATACTTAGACAAGAACAGTCACTTTTCGCTCTCAATTTATGTTCTCATTTACTGCATTTTGTGTACTCGAAAGCAATTTCGTAAAATGCAGTAAAGTTTAGTAAAAAATAGTAAAAACTTTTGTGTTCTCGAAAGCAACTATTTTTGTCGACCAACCTTTTACAAAGTTACAAACGGCAATACCACGAAACAAACAGATACACAACTGAATAGCCAACCAGTGTTTCCAGTTTTGGGGATTTTTTTTTGTAATTGGGGATAACAATTTCGTGAAAATCCCTAGGGGATTTTTTTTGGGGAAAAGCACTTTTTTCTCTGGGGATTTTTGGGGAATATATTATTATAAATTTCATTTTTGCAATGGCAAGACCGATTTGGTCAAGATGTGGGTACAAATTTTAGTCTTTTTTGAGGTTTTAAACTATTTCAAGAACTTGTTGAAATAGGTTTAAATATGCTTTTTGTACCAACTAGCGTTTCTTCTGTTGAACTAGCTTTTTCCTGTAATGAATACAAACAAAATCAATATTTGCAACAGAATACAATATGAGTTATTAGGAGCTCTTCTTAGAATACACACTTTAAAATAATGCAGATTGCTGTGACAAATTTATTCAATAATCTTAAATGCACTTTTTAAACAAACAACATGTAAAACAAAATTGCATTGGCTTATGAATTAGAAGATTATGGATTCCCTAATGGAAATGATAAATATGTATTGACGCATAATTATTTTTCTTTTGCGTTTGTACGTTACCCTTGTTATATACTATACATGTGTACATGGATACGTAGAACTCAAAGAATAAATAACATTAGTTTTAATTATATTACACAAATGGATTTATTTAAATAAATCGATGTATGCATATTTTTCCATTGACATAATATTAGGTTTTTTTTTAAAGAAATTGGGGATTTTTGGGGATTAGAAAATGGCTTTTTTGGGGATTTTTGGGGATGAAAAATCACAAATTGGGGATAAGGCTTAAAATAAAACTGGGAACTCTCTAGCCAACTGCCAGTTGAGTTGAGAATGGCAATGTGAATTTATCAAAGACAACCAAACTGTTACAAAAGTGGAGAACCGCAATAGGGGCATTAATTTTTGTTATAAAACTTTGTTTAATAGAGAAAGATTTGTATAATATTTATCATAAAATTTTTTTATTACAGACATTTTATTAAGAAACGACGTTTAAAATTCTTGCGATTTGCGTTTTCGATTTCCAGAACATCCCTGATAGCATATTTAAGAATCCTTACGAACTAAACACATTTTAAGTTTGAGATAAATCGGTTCAAGGATATGCCTACATCCCATATATCCTGAAATAAAAAATTTTTACTTTTTGCTACAGTTTTATTAGATTGTAGAAAAAGTTTAAAAGATTTTGTTATTCGTGCTTAATTCCCAATTTTTATTCTTGATAAAAACACTGAAATTTTTTTTTTTTTTTTTTTTTTTTTGTTTTTAAATTTATTTTTATTATTGAATCTTTCTTATCGAAATTTACAATATGTATTCAAATCTAAATTCTACTTGTTGTTTATTAGTTGTTACCATTGTAACCACTAACAGCTGTATTCAAATTTTAAAAATGTCTTCTAGTTAGGCTCAAAGTATCGGTTCTTTTTAGCCTCTGGTGACCTTCGAACTGAAGCAGACCCCGAGCGAGGTAGTTAGGGTGGGCCATTAGTTTATCGATGTAACTTATTGAATATTTTTTAATTTCCTCCTGGATAGTGGGGACGTTGAGATCTCTGTGGATAATATCATTACGTATATACCATGGGGCGCAGACAATTTGTCGTAATATTCTAGACTGTCTTCTTTGAAGCTTTTGGATGTTAGATGCGCATGCAGTACCCCATAATTGGATGCCATATGTCCATATTAGTTTTATGATGGACTTGTATAAGAGAATTTTGTTGTCTAAGGACAAGTTTGAGTTTCGACCGAGAAGCCAATGTAGTTGAGTTGCTTTAAGTTTCATAGCCGGTATTTTCGCTTCAATATGACGCGACCAGGTCAAGCGTCTATCTATATGAATTCCCAAGTACTTAACATGGTTTTCTACCGGAACAGTGATGTTATTTATTTTTACAGCTGGGCACGTTTGTCTTCTGAGTGTGAAAGTTAAGTGAGCACATTTAGCCGAGTTAACCTTTAATCTCCATTTTTCTAGCCAGGCCTCTAGTTCATTGATGTGGGACTGCAGATTTTGCGATGCGACTTTTGGGTCATGGTTAACGCTTATAAATGCTGTGTCGTCTGCAAATGTAGAGGTATGCGTGCTCAGGTTTGTTGGCATATCCGCTGTGTATGTTATATATAGAAGCGGTCCTAATATGCTGCCTTGGGGGACACCAGCAGTAATTTTCTTGAGGGGGGAGTATTTATCTTGCGACCTTACTATGAATGTTCTGCCTGTTAGATAGCTCTCCAGAAGCTTGTGAGTGTTTTGAGGAAGCATTCGTGTTATTTTGATGAGTAACCCATCATGCCAAACTTTGTCAAAAGCTTGGGAAATGTCTATAAACAGTGCTGAGCAGTATTGCTTTTTCTCAAACGCCGATCTAATAAGGGTGACAATTCTATGCACTTGTTCTATTGTACCATGTTTCGCTCTGAATCCGAACTGGTGATCCGGGATGATGTCGTGTTCATTTAGATGAGGAGTTATACTTAAAACGAATATTTTTTCGAAAAGCTTCGATAGGATTGACAATAAGCTTATCGGTCTGTACGACGCAACCTGGCTAGCATCTTTTCCTGGCTTGGGAATCATAACAATTATAGACCTCTTCCATGAGGATGGGAAGTATCCGACTCTTAATGTAGCGTTAAAAATGAGCAGCAAGATTCTGGAAGCAGACGATGGTAGGTTTCTTATCATTGACCCTGTGATGCGGTCAGGTCCGGGAGATTTTCTAATATTCACTTTTTCTATTGCAGATTTTACTTGAGTTATGTTAAATTTTAATGGATGGCTTACCTTATCAGGAATGATTGGACGACAGGAACATGTATGTGCATCATGTGGCGTGAAAACTTTCTCAAGGTGGAACGCGAAAGCGTTCAATTTTTCATGTGTGTTTTTGGCCCAAGTGCGGTTTTCCAGTCTTAATGGAGATTCTTGGGTTATAG
This sequence comes from Pollenia angustigena, assembly GCA_930367215.1. Taxonomy (NCBI): domain Eukaryota; kingdom Metazoa; phylum Arthropoda; class Insecta; order Diptera; family Polleniidae; genus Pollenia; species Pollenia angustigena. The sequence continues at coordinate 167,984,353 of OV884059.1, read as the reverse complement.
GGCATTTCATATGCCCTATAATATATGATGGGATAAGCTATTCCTATGCGCATTTCACTGGTTTCTTAGGCCAGATCGTCAGGAAACTTCATCCAAAGGTTTTAGAAAAACTAAAGATATTAAACCAAATAAAACTGTTAAGCGGTTAAGAATTAAATGCAACAGTTCTACTTGTAATAATATCAAAGTTTAAACAATTTGATATTGTAAAATATTGCATTCTAACGCTGTGGAAAATGTTGCATTCGTGGAATAGACACGCCTGCATCCCTTATTTAACAAAACTAAATTTTATCTGAACTTTAGAATTATTTAGATTAGAATTAACTAAAAATCACAAGTATTTCTAAAGCAATGCGTTATATTTAGCTCTATTGTAAATTTGGTTGAATTCGGTGCATCTCCCATATTTCCTTTTTCTCAAGAACTTAATTTTAGTTGCATTAATGGTTAACAGTTAAGCGCAAAAATTGTTTAACTTTGGTGCCTTACTGTAACCAAAAAGTGAAAATGATGAATTCTACTTCAAAATCTAGTCAAGGTACTTTGTTAGCTTTACAAAAATGTATGGAGAAAATATTTATATACATAAGTATTTATCAGTGAAGTAGATGTGGACCAAAAAATTATGCTTATACATATTACATAAATATTCTTAGCATTTTTTAATCTTTAGTTTTGCGTATGGGCTAGGACACAGTGCGACACTACTATGCCCACTTCTTGAAAATTAGGTATCTATTAGGGAAATCGATTATTCGACTTTTTTCAATAACCGGTTTTCGAATATTCCGATTAGTTGCTATTTAAAAAAAACCCGGTTTTCAGTTAAACATTTCAAAAATAACCGGTTAACCGGCTTTAATTCGAATACATAAAAATACAAAAATCAAATTAGTTTTTATAATAAAAAGTTAATTAGGATAAAAACAAAATAATTCACGAAGGTAAGGAACCAACAAATACATAGATATGACTTAAGGTATGTTCAGACCTAACAAATATTTGACGATAAAATGCAAAAAAAGGTTGACACAAGGATCACAGTTTAAACCCTTCCATGAGATTGTTTGATTCCTTCAATTTTAAGTTATTGGTAATTTAAGTTTTTGGTAATTTAATAAATACAACTGAAGAATTTTTTCGCATTTTTGATTTCGCCGGTATGTTGTAGTTTTAAGCATGAAGAACCGTACCACAAAGCAAAAAAAGTAACGTATAAAAAAAGCCTAAAGGCTCAGTTAGCCGGGAGTAACAGTAACGTTGCAAATCAGCTGCTTCATTTTGTTGTATGTTACCCTGCGGCCACACGTTCAAGTTGTTCTTGATAGTCTTTTACATATACTGCTTGTCAAAATTTAGGCCCCTATTACGGTTTACAACTCAACTCAGTTGAGTTGTAATAAATACAACTGGTTGTGATCAGTTGTAATTTTTGTTATGTTTTTGTTCACCGCAATTTAGCAAAGTTGTAAATCATAATACAAAAATTATGAAATTTCAACTCAACTGAGTTGAGTTGTAAACCGTAATAGGGACCTTACATAAATTGAAAGCTGTGACGTAGGCTGCACTCAATTTGTAAGCAATTTACTTCCAAGATGTCAACTGTTTAATTGAAAGTAAATTGCCAAACAAATGGAAAGGTGAAATTGAAAGCCATCTCGTGGTCAATTAAAAAAGTGAGAGTGTGTTAGTAAAAAACTGAGAGTGTATTGCAAATTGAAAGGAATTGAAAGGCAAAACTTGATCGTGTGGCCACCAAGTAAAGCAATTAGAACGATTATAGTTAGCAGGAAGATGTTACGTCTCAATCTGTAAGAAATAGATTGGTCTTACTTTTTTACGGTAAGGGCATTACGGAATTTGCGAGGGCAGCTTTTGAAGAAAGAGAAAGAAAACCTTTTTTGGTAGTGAAGTGGCAATGTGTAAAAACAGGCCGCTACTATCAACACAAATTGCGTAATCAAAACAAAAAACTTAAAAGGGGCAGCTTTCGAAGAAAAAGACAGAAAAAACACAATATTTTCTGTCTATTTTCTGTAAAGTATTATTTGCAGTCTCTTAAAAACTACTTAGAACAGAGTCAAGTTTTATTTATTTGTGTCAAGCTTGTGGACTAATTAAAGGTGATTAATAAGTCGTGACGTTGAAGAACTTTTGCAAATTTCATTTTAGGACCTTTAAGCATCATTGTCTTTTATATCAGTTTGATATGGCATTGACATTTCTAAATTTCTTGAAAAGGCGTTTGGCACAAGTCAAAAAAATATACTAAATGTACTTCTGAGCTAAGAGAATATGAGTACGTTCACTGCACTGCATCAGAAAAGCAAACTTTTTTTAATGGCGATAAAAGAATAATTATAATTTTTTTATTGTGTGACTATTATTTTTGTGGAGTATTTGAGAATTTTTTGGTCCACATTTACTTCACTAATAAATATATAACCATTTAAAATCACTGATGCAGCGCAGTGATTTACGAACGCACCCTATTTCAGATGTAAGAGGAGAATTGTATGGGGATTTTTTTTTTAGAATATATTAATTAAGACTGTGTAATATATTTTTAATGGCCCACATGGGCTTTGTATTACCTTAAAATAAATAAAATAAATAAATAAAACATTTTTTCATTTTTCGAATTTATTCTATGAGTTAAATTTTAGGTCTGTGTTTTATAAAGCTTTTTTGTAATAGTTCTATTCCTTTAATTTTTCAGAAATGACTTTATACACTATCAGACTATTATATTGTATAAAGTCATTTCTGAAAAATTAAAGGAATAGAACTATTACAAAAAAGCTTTATAAAATACAGACCTGAAATTTAACTCATAGAATAAATTCGAAAAATGAAAAAATGTTTAATATAATATAAAAAGTAACCTTCACAAGGAAATAATTCCCAGTTTATAAATAAATAAATATATCGGGTGATTTTTTAGCTATTATCTTTTTGGCAACACTGGTTTAAACAGCTGACGCAAGTTTCGTGTTTTTTTCACTGTCAAACATCTTCAGTTTGGTTTATAATTTAACCATGAATCGTCTTACAAACGAACAACGCTTGCAAATGATTGAATTTTATTATCAAAATGCGTGCTCTGTTAAGAAAGTTCATCGCGCGCTTCTTCCATTTTATGGTCAGCTCATTTTTGCTCAATGGGTACGTTAATAAGCAGAATTGTCGATTTTGGAGTGAAGATCAGCCAGAAGCATTGCAAGAGCTACCAATGCATCCAGAAAAAGTCACAGTTTGGTGCGGTTTATGGGCTGGTGGCATCATTGGACCGTTCTTCTTGAAAGATGATGATGAATCGTAACGTAACTGTGAATGGTGAGCGCTACCGTGAGATGATATCCAACTTTTTTTTTGCCCAAAATGCAAGAGCTTGACTTGCATGACATGTGGTTTTAACAAGACGGTGCCACGTGCCACACAGCACGCTTAACAATGGACTTATTGAGAGGCGAGTTCGGTGAACATTTTATTTCACGTTCGGGACCGGTCAATTGGCCGCCTAGATCGTGCGATTTAACGCCTTAAAACTATTTTTTGTGTGGCTATGTTAAAGCTAATCTCTATACACACATGCCAGCTTCAATGCCAAAATTGGTCAACGTCAACATTTGCATGAAATAATCTTCAAACATTAAATTACTATATGGACCGTACTATCGATTCAAATAAAGATTTCATGCATTTTTCTGAACTTTATGTGTTTTTTTTTAAACTTTCCTATAGCTCTTAAAAAAATCACCCATTATTAACCCTCTAACACTCATTTTAAGGGGTAATTTTTTAACTTCCACACAAAAATATACTAAAACGGCACTTTAAAAGCCGTTCACATTACATATGAGATGATTAAGATGACAGATGATCAAGAAAAAAAAAAACACATAACAAACACACAAAAAAAATCAAACAAATTTATATTTCTTTAAAGTATTAAAAATGGATAAAAACACTTTTATAAAGTTATCAGAAGATTATTTTAATCATTTTAATGATGAAATTGTGAAAATTTATGAATTATTTAAGGAAAAAAATAATAACATTAAGCAGAAATCTTGGCCGGTTGTACACGACATGTTGGCGATTCTACATTATTAGGTATGTTCAGTGGATTCTATGTTGTTTATGAAGTGATTTAGTTGTAATCATGTCGATTTGAAGTGATTAACAAATCACTTCAATGTATGGGTAATCACTTCAATGTATGGGTAATCTTTTGAAGCGATTAGAGCTTAATCACGTTCGAGCTGCTTAAACGCGTTTAAGAACTCAAGTGTGAACATAGTATAAGAGGATTTAAATGTTCTACGAATATTTTTTGTATCAAATTTCACTAAGGGTCTTCTTAGACCAAAGAATCGTGCAATGTATGTAAAACGGGGTTTCGAAAATTTCAAAAATTTCAAGGCCCGGAATTTCAAAAATCCGTTTTACATTCATTGCATGATTTTTTAGTCCTAGAAGACCCCTAGAGAACTTTTGATGCAGAATATATTCGTAGAACATTTTAACCCTTAAAAGGGGCGGTTTAGGATGTTTTAGTGTAGAAGTTAAAAAATTACCCCTTAACATTAGTGTTAGAGGGTTAATATATTCTATAAAAAGAATCCATACAATTCTACTGGAGACATCTGAAATAGTATTTTAGCTCAGAAGTACATTTACTTTATTTTTTTGACTTATAACAAACGCGCTTTCAAAAAATTCCAAAACTTTAGAGGCCGATATTTTGGGAACCCGAGCTAACTTTTCAAAAACCTTTGGCAGATTTGCTCTACTAGTTAGGGATGGGCAAATTAAAAAAATATATCGATATATATCGAATCGATATATTTTAAGAGTATCGATATTTATTATTTGAAAAATATCAATGTATCGATATATCGAACGTATGTTGCTGAAACTATTACCAAAATCAACGATCATAATTTTATTCATAATTTAATTATGAGCGACAAAGCCCATTTCCAATTAGGTGGGTTCGTTAATAAGCAAAACTGCAGGATATGGGCTACGGAAAATCCGAGAGTAGTTCAACACCCACATAAGTGTACGGTGTGCGGTGTTTCATCGGAAAGGATAATTGGTCCATATTTTTTAGAAGTTTTTCGAAAGGTAATGGAAAATGTGTTTTAAAGAGTACGAATTTGCGAAGCAGAAAATGGGCACCACTTGCGAGATACATATCATTTTTCATAACTTAATTAAAAATATTCCCCATTTATATACTGTATTAAAAAAAAGTTAATACATTTTGGGCCACCCTGTGCATTGAGTCTACAGCTGACATGAAATTATTAACATTTACACTAATATGATGTTAGTGTAAAGTATAGACTCATCATGTTAGAGGTTTTCTCATGTTATAACACGGTTGTTAATGCAAATGTTTTAACATTGCTTTTATAACATCATGTTATAACAGCAAATCATGTTAGTTGTAGACGGGGAGTTATAGATCTTCATATTAGCTTAAAAAACATATGGGGTGCGTTCGTAAATGCATCACTGCGCTGCATCAGTGATTTCAAATCGTTATATATTTATCAGTGAAGTAAATGTGGACCAAAAAATTGTGAAATACTCCACAAAAATAATAGTCACACAATAAAAACAATTATAATTATTTTTTTAACTGCTTTAAAAAAAGTTTGCTTTTCTGATGCAGCGCAGTGATGCATTTACGAACGCACCCATGATGAATGCAGTGATGCATTCGGATTCGATAGTCGTATTTCAATATCGAGACATCGATATATCGGTATTTTATATATCGGCGATATATATCGATTATTTTTTTAAAAATATCGATATTTAGATATATCGATATTTTTTGCCCATTCCTACTACTAGTAGTATACTTTCATTTGGCGTTGCAAGTGTTGAGGATGGTTTGTTTGTTGCACAGTGTAATTGCTTGGTAAAGTTTACTGAATGTTCAACAATAGAATTTTATATGGAAAATATTATTATAACTGAGTGTTGCTTATAAACATTTTCCATGCGAACGATAACGTTCGAAATCCTTGAATTGCCAGTAAATATCTCGTAACTAATTGATATATCGCCATCAAATTTGGACAAACTCTAGCTAAGATATAGTTGTGCAAGTACAATTTTTTACGTACATATGTATGTATTTAGTTGAAGACTTTTTACTTTTACTTACCTATTTTTAAAATGGAAATACAAATTAGTTCGTGTGATGTATTTAAAACGGACTTTCGAAATTTCGGGCATTGACATTTTTGAATTTCTTGAAAAGGCGTTTGGCACAAGTCAAAAAAAATATACTAAATGTACTTCTGAGCTAAGAGAATATGGGTACGTTCGCTGCACCGCATCAGAAAAGCAAACTTTTCAAGCATTTACGAACGCACCCATGATGAATGCAGTGATGCCAATACTAAAAAACATATTGTTTGAAAAACGTCTAAAATTTTGAGTTTTTTATGAAGACTGACTTTAAAATCGGATTCGATAGTCGTATTTCAATATCGAGACATCGATATATCGGTATTTTATATATCGGCGATATATATGGATTATTTTTTTAAAAATATCGATATTTTGATATATCGATATTTTTTGCCCATTCCTACTACTAGTAGTATACTTTCATTTGGCGTTGCAAGTGTTGAGGATGGTTTTTTGTTGCACAGTGTAATTGCTTGGTCAAGTTTACTGAATGTTCAACAATAGAATTTTATATGGAAAATATTTTTATAACTGGGTGTTGCTTATAAACATTTTCCATGCGAATGATAACGTTCGAAATCCTTGAATTGCCAGTAAATATCTCGTAACTAATTGATATATCGCCATCAAATTTGGACAAACTCTAGCTAAGATATAGTTGTGCAAGTACAATTTTTTACGTACATATGTATGTATTTAGTTGAAGACTTTTTACTTTTACTTACCTATTTTTAAAATGGAAATACAAATTAGTTCGTGTGATGTATTTAAAACGGACTTTCGAAATTTCGGGCATTGACATTTTTGAATTTCTTGAAAAGGCGTTTGGCACAAGTCAAAAAAAATATACTAAATGTACTTCTGAGCTAAGAGAATATGGGTACGTTCGCTGCACCGCATCAGAAAAGCAAACTTTTCAAGTATTTACGAACGCACCCATGATGAATGCAGTGATGCCAATACTAAAAAACATATTGTTTGAAAAACGGCTAAAATTTTGAGTTTTTAATGAAGACTGACTTTAAAATCGGATTCGATAGTCGTATTTCAATATCGAGACATCGATATATCGGTATTTTATATATCGGCGATATATATGGATTATTTTTTTAAAAATATCGATATTTTGATATATCGATATTTTTTGCCCATTCCTACTACTAGTAGTATACTTTCATTTGGCGTTGCAAGTGTTGAGGATGGTTTTTTGTTGCACAGTGTAATTGCTTGGTCAAGTTTACTGAATGTTCAACAATAGAATTTTATATGGAAAATATTTTTATAACTGGGTGTTGCTTATAAACATTTTCCATGCGAACGATAACGTTCGAAATCCTTGAATTGCCAGTAAATATCTCGTAACTAATTGATATATCGCCATCAAATTTGGACAAACTCTAGCTAAGATATAGTTGTGCAAGTACAATTTTTTACGTACATATGTATTTATTTAGTTGAAGACTTTTTACTTTTACTTACCTATTTTTAAAATGGAAATACAAATTATAAAATTTTTTAACTACAGCTTTTCCTATTAACATTCAAAATGTATTTTATTAGATTTTTTCTCTCATAATTTTTTTGTTTTATATTTGTGTATGATTTTTTTTTTATTTTCTTCGTACATATAAATAAAGTATTCATTTTTAAATATATTTTCGATTTTATTTTATAAATTACTAACAATGTTTTTTTATAATTAATAATATATTTCTTTTTGGCTAATAACTAACAGTTACATATAAATATTTGTTTAATTAGACTTTTATACATTTACATATAAAAACTATAACAATTAGAAACTTAACGTAGAATATAAAATTTATAAAAAGTTCAAGTTAAAAAAATAATTACAAAGTTTTACAATATATTTAAAAAAAAGCCTTACTGAAATTGAGTTTAATTAAAAAGTATGTATGTATGTATTTACAGAAAACTAGTAATTTACTTTTAAAATATCTACTATTAGTTTTTACACAAATTTTGTTTGAGTAATGTGAGTTGGTACAATAGTATTTGATTAAAAAGATATTAAGGCATGCCACAGATTTTATTTATATGATTTTTAAACTGCAACACGCCTGCTTGAAAACTTTGACTTGTAAAAATTTGTTACGTTTTATGCTTTTTAAAAAAATATTTTAAATGCTTTTTAAAAATGTGTAACAAATTGTTCTATTTTTAATGGTGTGGATATAATTATATAATATTTTTTTTTTTAATTTATATTATTTGAATAAATAAATAAGTAAAAGTTTTATAAATATATAAATTTTTATTTGTATGTATGTATTTTAAAAGAGTTTTTAACTTGAGTTCGTTTCATGTATTTTATTTTTAATATAGTTTTATGTACATTTTTGAGCTTTTATCGATTTTAACATTTCCTTTTTTTTAAGTTCTTAGTATCTGTGAACTTTCATTAATATAAAACACTTTTGAAATCGTTGTTGCCACAAAAAAAATAAAAAAAAACTTTTCATTTCCAGGAATAGCACGTGTGTACATACTTAGTCTGTGTTCATACGGCTCATGTCTTGTTGACATGATTGCTACTTTATAGGCGAGAGGGACGAGGGGTAAAGAAACGAGTACACAGATGCATGTACTGTCTTTACGTTTTTCTTTCTTATTCGTTGTTTAATTTTGTTGTTGTTTTCAAAATCAAATAAAACAAATAAAAAACATGTCGTCAACATAACATGAATCATTTGAACGCCAATTCATGTTCAAAGAAGAAAAAGGAAGAATCTTGTCAATAAGACATGAGCCGTATGAACTCAGACTTACTTTGTGTAATTCTGATATAACCCAGGCAGCTTAAGTAAATAATAATTTATATTAAGATTAATAGTTTTGGCACAGGGAAACGACTACGCAATTTTTCATTGAAATTGAAAAAGTTTCAATTAAATTTAAATTTAAGCTTTTACTAACCAAATCATAGAGTTTTTGATAGGCGGAGTAATATAATGTTTCCACTATAAATAAAACAACTTGTTTTGCGCAAAATTTTTCAAAGAGTTTCCAATATCATGTTGCTAAGAAGTGGTCTGCACAAATGTATTATTATTCTAGTTGAACGCAAGGCATTAACACTTATTCGAAGTATCAAAACAACGAAAAGAACAAATTTTTGGAACAACAAAGTTGTCGAATAAAACTAGTTGTGTTAATCCTCCTCTTCGTGCAGTTTAATACATCTTAATTTTTTTATATTTACCGATTTTAGATCTTATTATTTTCAATTTACAAATGCATATCGTATTCACTTACATACATATGTATGTACTAGACTGCTTTATTTTTAGGTACAAAAATTTAACATTGTCTTCATCTTTAACTTTCAAGTACATGTCTCTTCATGCATGGAGACTATGCAAAGCACTATACAAAGCAATGTTTTGAACTGTTTCTTATTTCCAACAATAAAGCAAAAAAAAAAAAAAAATTGGTTGTGTCAAACATGAAAAATAAACATTCTAAAAATTTTATAAAATTAAGAAAATTACGTAAAAAATAAAATTAATGTTTCATTAATTATTTGAGATACTGTCATATGGAAAATTAACATAAACTGGACCTTAGCTGGAGATTAATGGTTTAAAGTAGAGGTGTAACCGTAAGTGGTTTTTGAATCTCGAATACGCACAATCACATTTAAAGAAATAAAATCACCCATGACAATTCTCACAAGCATGCACACTTAATAACATAGTTTTTGTTATCACGCAGGTTTACTCAGTGATCCTTTTCAAAATCTCACATAACTACACTCACGAAAAGGACTTCAATAAAACTCGAAGCGTAAATAAATAAAAATACAAATTTTCGTTTGGGAATTAGCATTGAAATAACAATAAAAAACCTTAATTTGTTTTTAATATTAACTCCCAACAGAAAATGTTTAATTTACTTTCAAACACTAACAGTTAATTTTCATAAAAATACTTTTTTTAAAATCAAAAAAAGTGAAATGCGCATAGGAATAGCTTAACCCATCAACAATAAACTTAAGTTTGTCAATAGCATGAAATGGGAATTTAGCACATTATATCGAAACCTTGATAATTAATTTTTGAATCCCAAGAAAAACTTCTTTCAATTTAGACAATTATGTACATACATATCATATACACATATATCGAGCCCTAACCGCGAAAAATCAAATTTTGCAGGAGAGAGTTTTTTATTTTATTTTATATACGTTTTGTATGAAATTTGTCGCTTACGATAAAGTTGTTCTTGCTATAAAATTGTAACGGTAACACAGACCTCGAGCCTGATTATTAACTTAATTTATTTAAAAATTAAAAGGTCGCAATAAAAATATATTTAGTTGTTACGGTACCTTATGTGACCATGACATTTTAGGAGATGGTGCAAGTGAAAGTTTAAAATGATGTCACAGAAAAAATTATTGCCGAATTATTTTCAAACAAACGCTTGTTTGAAATTTTTTTTGATTTCTACAAATTTTTTTACTGATTCAATCAATATTTTTGTTTGATTTTTATTTAACCAACAAAAATGTGGACAACTCTTCAAAAATATAATAAACGCGCTATTGGTTTCAAGTTTTCATAATTTTGTATGAAATATTTAATGCTCTTTAATGTTGTCGTCCTTTTGCATTTTTTTTATTGATTGTAAGCAACACTTCTTTATGATAAATATAAGAACTACAACAAAAAACACATGCAGTCTATTTTTGGATAAAATAGCGTGACGAGGTTTGTAGTAAAAAAACAACAAAAACAATAGCAGGTAAAAAAAAAACGTTTCATTTTTTTTAAACAACAGAAATGACAACATTATAAGAAACAAAATAAATTTTTGGTTGGTTTCAAAGTTGGTAAAAAAAAAAAAACAAAATCCCGTATTCAATTTTTTCAAACAGTTTGTTTAAATACATCAAATACAAAAATAGAATGATGGCGAAAAACATATCGAGTCGGTCTGCCGCCGTTTTTGGCTACATTTCTTCTTCATAAGCAAAGGAAAGGATGCAGCAAAAGTGAGTGACGAAGAAAAACATTGTGTGTATAAATAAGACTTCGTTCAAAAATTATTCCAACAAAAAAATGTGTCTCAAAGCCAGCCGGCCGCTCTGCTTCATCTTCACCAACAGTGCTTGCTTGTGTGCGTGTCATTGCTTGTGCCAAAACTCTTTTGTTTGATTCAGCAAAATTATTTGTTTAAAATTTATATGAATTTCAGTAAACATTTTGTTTGATTCTGTAAAATTATTTGTTTGAAAAAATCGGCGTTTTTTTTTCAATAAACAAAATGCAAATAAATTGTTTGAATATGCGAATTTGTTTGTAGGACCGATTCCAGACAAAAAATTGTTTGATTCTACAAATTTTTTGTTTGAATTGAAAAAATAATTTTTTCTGTGTACGTTATTTTTTTTGCGCTTAGGGCTCGATATATTTTTACATATCGCATTAGTTCCTCGAAAAAGAGTCAACTCAAAATTTACAAATTTTTAAATAATTATAATGAAAGTTTAAAACAATTATGGCATTTAAAAGAAATACGAGAAAGAAGTATACAACGGTAGTTGTCTTTGTAATTTATTCAGGAATTACCGAAAAATAACAAGGTTTTCGAGTTGTTCCCCTTTATGTGAAATTTCGTTCATTTATATAGTGGTATCATTTTAAGTTGTGCCAAATAAAACAGCATAATAAACTAACCTATAACAACTAAAAAAAAAACAACACAAAATAGAACATCATCAAATTAAACCGATGGGACATCAACACAAGCACAACTTAAAATATTTCTCTTTAGGGGAAAACTCAAAATATTTTCTTTAGTTTAATCTGGAGAAGCTACTTTTATATCAAGAAGAGGGATACTATTTTGGCAAAAGAATAGAGAAAATGATTTAAGATTTTTACAGTGGGTAGATATGACCACCGTACATCGATTTCTTGCAAAAAGTGAAACATTTTGAGTTGACTCTCTTCAGAGGAACCAGTGCGATATGCTTGTACCTATGTTACATATGCAAACATATTGCACACTAAATCATAAAAAGGCATAACTCAAAATTTATCAAAATCGTTTAATTAAAGAATTGCCACCAAGTTTATGGGGCCAGTTTTATTCCTCTCCTAAACATTTTTTTGAATTTTGAGTTGTGCCTGTTTGTGATTTAGTGTGCGATATGTATGTATATTAAAATTAAAACATTTATCAACTTCAATGTATTTATCAGTATCAGTATCAGTAAAAGTATTCGTGAGTGCGTAATCTACGAATACAATTTGTAAAGATTTGGATGTTATTAGAAATTATACAGGCCTGTCACCGAAATCAATTTCGATCGAAAGTGGAAGTGATTTCGTATCTTGCTTCACATAAAACGAGATCACTTTCGATACTTGAAAATTCGCCAAATCTTTAGCTTTGTATTTTTCGGGGTATACTTAACGTATCGGCAATGCACCTGAACTGTATTTTTCCATCGACAATTGAGAAGACGCCCAGTTTGGTGCAGTAATTTTCTTGTCATAAATATCAAAAAACGTTACATAGAAATAAAAAATGTCATAAAGTAAAATTTTCCAGTCAAGTTTGTATAATTACAAAACACGCTTTACCATTCCTGGGATAAATATTATGCAAAAGAAAATGAATATTAAAAGAGTAGAAACATTTCTCACCAATACGGGTCATCATATCTGTGGCAATAAATAATACCGGCTTAAGTTGACAGAAGTTCTTTTTCATTTTATTACATTTTCTTATTCTCTTCGTCGATATCTATAACTCAGCTAAATTTCAAGTACACACAGAGAAAAACATGTTTAAATATAGTCATCACCAAAAAAACTATTTTTAAAGAAAATTTTAAACACATTATCAGGGAAACCATAAATATACAATTGCATTCATTTCCTTGTGCGACTAATGAAGGCACAAACAATATATTTATCCGTTTTAGAGCCTTTTATGAATTTTGGCATCGATTTGTTAGTGCATATATATATTTTAACGTTTGCAGCATTTTCTTGCCTTTTAAATGCATATTTTGATACATGTTCAATTTTTTTTTAGATGCTTATGGGAGCAATTTCGTCTTCAACATTTAATTTTTACTCTCAAATTGTAAAACAAAGCAGGTTGTCATTAAGGATAAATGTTAAAGTGATCTAACGATGTTCATCCGTCCGTCTTGCTGGCTGTCTGCCCACGTTAATCTTGTGCGAAAAGTACAGGTTCCAATTTTGTAGATAGTTTGATCAAATATGGACGAGGTCTGTGTATATGTTGAGAATCGGTTTTTAATTTTTCGTATTCTCCATAAAAACTTCTTTCCAAATAAGACTATTTGTGTCAGTTAGCCATCTAATTATTAAATAATTTTCGAATCGTTTCACATTTGCCTAAAGCTCCCACACAGAAAAAATTATTGCCGAATTATTTTCAAACAAACGCTTGTTTGAAATTTTTTTTGATTTCTATAAATTTTTTTATACTGATTCAATCAATATTTTCGTTTGATTTTTATTTAACCAACAAAAATGTGGACAACTCTTCAAAAATATAATAAACGATCTATTGGTTTCAAGTTTTCATAATTTTGTATGAAATATTTAACGCTCTTTAATGTTGTCGTCTTTTTGCATTTTTTTATTGATTGTAAGCCACACTTCTTTTTATGATAAAAATAAGAACTACAACAAAAAACACATGAAGTCTATTTTTGGACCCTTTAAAAAAGTACAGCAATAAGAAAAATTATAAAATAGCGTGACAAGGTTTGTAGAAAAAAACAACAAAAACAATAGCAGGTAAAAAAAACGTTTCATTTTTTTTAAACAACAGAAACAAAATAAATTTTTGGTTGGTTTCAAACAAAATCCCGTATTAAATTTTTTCAAACAGTTTGTTTAAATACATCAAATACAAAAATAGAATGATGACGGAAAACATATTGAGTCGGTCTGCCGCCGTTTTTGGTTACATTTCTTCTTCATTAGCAGAGAAAAGGATGCAGCAACAGTGAGTGATGAAGAAAAACACTGTGAGTATAAATAAGACTTCGTTCAAAAATTATTCCAACAAAAAAATGTGTCTCAAAGCCAGCCGGCCGCTCTGCTCTGCTTCATCTTCACCAAGAGTGCTTGCTTGTGTGCGCGTCATTGCTTGTGCCAAAACTTTTTTGTTTGATTCAGCAAAATTATTTGTTTGAAATTTATATGAATTTCAGTAAACTTTTTGTTTGATTTTGTAAAATTATTTGTTTGAAAAAATCGGCGATTTTTCTCAATAAACAAAATGCAAATAAATTGTTTGAATATGCGAATTTGTTTGTAGGACCGATTTCAGATAAAAAATTTTTTGATTCTACAAATTTTTTGTTTGAATTGGAAAAATAATTTTTTCTGTGCATCCTTAAATAGTTTTGACTTCCTTTAAATGTTAACATTTGTTAACAATTTAGCGGCCGTACCTAAAATCCCTTTAAGACAAAAACCCATGTTTGCTCTCAAAAAAAAAAGGAAAATACTATCGTTCATTTTGAAACAAATTATTGTCATTTTTAACCATAACATAATTAGAGGCAACCATAATATGGTTGGGGCTTCTTGATGGAAGTATATTTTAACCATAATATGGTTGGCAGTGACAATAATTTGGTTAAATTAAACATAATCTGCTTAAAATTTTCTTTAAAAATAGTGTTGTTGGAGGTGACCATATTCTATCATGTTTTTTCTCAGGGTGTATAAAATGTCATTACTGATAAAACAATACGCATTTATATTTTAAATTTAACAACAAAACACACAATTTATTTTAGACAAAACCCTTAATATCTCAATGCATTTATTGCCACAGATATATTTATAAATTTATTTTCTTTAGTACGTTTCAAATAGTGTAAATATTAGTTTTGAATTCTACTAATAAACATAATTTCAACATCTTTTTTATACAAAATTGTCTAATAAATTTATAAGATATATTTCTAAAAATATCATTTTCTTAACATTTTTCTATTACATTTAAATATAAGACATATAAAGCATGTTATTTTTAATTTCTAAGAGATTTAAGAATATTTTGAATATAACGCTCATTTGCAACAAGAACGTAATAACTCAAAATTTAGCTTCAATTATATTGATTAAAATATTTTTTAAAATTTATTGTAAAATTACAGCAATCAATGCTTTTTTTTAACAATATTATGCGTTACAACTGTTTTGCTGCAAATTCGCACTATTTTAATTATATTTCAAATTAAATTTTTATTCATAGTTACATTTGAATTTAAAATATTATTTCATTTTCAATAATAGTCCTTAAAAGAAAACGTAACGGTAAGATTTTACAACAAAAAATTTCAAGATTGTTAAATGTATAAAATAGGTTTGTGTCTTAGCTTAAAGTGTAAAAAGTATGGTCCTTTGAGCGATAAAGGTTATTATTATCTATTCTTGAAAACTGCGACTTTTTCAAGTGCATAATTTAAGAGGGCAAGTTCTTTGCTGAAAAGTCTTTTAAATTTTAGTTTTATATTATTTTCATAACCGCAAGATATGGCGTTTAATATTTCTCTCTTAATAAAAAATATCTATACATTTGTTTAAATATAATGGCAAGTCAATAAAAAGTTTGACTAGTATTTAAGGATAGTTTATTTTGTTCTGAGTTACAAAAAAGTTTTTATTTTAAAATGTTAAAGTGACTTGGTTCAATTTTTACATAGTTTATCTATCAAAAAAAAAAAAAAAAAAGTTCACTATATTTGAAAATCATGCAAATCATCTTAAATACAATCAGAAATTACTTAAATAAAAAGGTTGTATCAATCCAATTCTACAATAATATATACTCATTAAGGTTCCATACAAGATAGTAGATCGAATCAGATATAAATCCCTTATTTAGTGATTATGGATTTTTATGAATATTTTAAACTCTCACAAGTGACTTAATACAGACAATAGACCTCACTGACAACTTTTACCACAGTTTTAAGAAAAATTAAAACATGGCATTTTTAAAGCGATTCTAATTTACTTGGGGCTAAAGAAGGATTAAATTCCTTAGTTAGTTTAAAAGTATAAACTAAATTTCTTTACAAGCTTAAAACATTAGAATTCAAACAGGTCTATAACCTACACAAGCATACTTTGCTAAGGTTTTTTGGCTATTGTACCATGACGTTAAAAATATTGATTTTGGGTTGAATCTCAACTTTTTTGTAATAGTTTTGAAAAAATTTGTGAATATGAATTTTTAGCATTAGTGGTTGCCCAAAGATTTAGCAAAATATTTATTTTGAAAACATTTTTGAATTTGCACTTTTAATATACTTTTTCTCAAAAATATTTTCGTTAACATTCGTTTTTTTTCGATTCCGAGCATCGGCAGTACGTGCAGTTTTTGAGAACACAGCAGAACTATTTACAAAAACTGCCTCTTTACGCTGTCTTTCACACAATTGGCGTAAGAGAACAATTTAAAATGTCTCTCTATTTTTGTTTTCTCTAGTGCTTTAATATTTATAGCATGTCATATATGTTTGTAGGTATGTATGTATGTATATCAGTTTCATTCTTAAAACAAAATCTTTTTCGATTTAACTAATACTACCATTATGCTTACTATTTCTCACCAGAGAACTGTGGTTCTCTTCCTCTTCTTCATCGTCGCCCAAAAGATCGGGCTTACGTTTGGTAAACAAAAATACTTCCATATTATCTTTTCCTTTAACGTAAACACTACCGCGAGGTTCAAATTCATATTTCGATTCCAAAAAAGAAAGACAATCTTTGCCCACTTGTATACGATTAGAAATGCCAGTAGAATCCATACGTGATGCCACATTAACAGCATCACCCCAAATATCATAATGCAGTTTACTGGTGCCAATAACACCGGCCGTTACATCACCTACATTAAAACCAATGCGCAGTATTAAATTAAATTCCAGTAAATCTTTGTTAAAAGCATCCACTACACCCTGCATGGCTATGGAAAATTCCATTAACGCATACAGGTGTTCATTGCCGTCTCCGCGATAATTGGGATCCAATCCACTAGCTGCCATAAAAGTGGAACCAATTGTTTTAATTTTCTCCACACATTTAAATTCAGGTCGAGATAAAAGTTCATCGAAATCCCCTATAAGCTCATTAAGAACCCGCAGATATTCTTTGCCACCCAAATAGCTTTCGTCATACATTTCGTTAAAGTTGACAATGGAGGCAAAGATAATACCAACATTAAGATGATTTTCGGAATATTTAGCGGTATTTTTTAAATGTTCGGCCACATGTTTGGGTATAATATTGTGCAGTAAAATGTCTGCTTGATTTTTCATATTTTGCACTCGTATTTTATCTTGATTGGCCACAGCACTTCCGTAGAATGTCAATCGATATCCAATTTCAAATTCTCTGTTTAGAAACCAAACTAAAACTAAAATAAGGAACAGGTCCAAGTAGATTTCGACATGATAATCTTGAAACCATTTAATTTCTTCGATGATGTATTTTGCCACATCTCTGCTTATACTGGGCAAACGAGTTGCGTTGAGTAAAGATGAAGTTTCCATGGCATCAGTACGATTGGAGTAAACCAATAGTTGGGAAACAGCAATGCCCACAAAACAAAGTGCTGCCAAAAAGGCTAAAATATTTCTCATCCAACAATTTAATTGGGTAAAATTGCAGAAATGGACAATGCAGACAAATATAAGGAAACCATAATGATACTCGAAAGCCTCCAATTCATTGAGGTCTAAAAGTAAGAAATTCGCTATAATAAGAATTACAGGCATGGCCATTAATACTGCCAAACATATATGCCAGGGATACCAACTAGAGATGGACTCGAATATTCGATCAGCACAGGATTCGGTATTTGCAACTTTCGTTTTTGTATGTGAGGAATGTCTGCGACACATTTGGCGGGTGAAAAGAAATAACGCGAAAATTTGTATAGCGGTAAAGCAGGTAAAAAGTGACACCCAAAGTCTAAAACTGGGAGTAACTGTATTTGGAGTCATTAAAAAAAGTGACACAGAAATACACATATAAGCCGCTAAACCAACGAAAATGTCTATGTAGGTATTGTATCTGGGAGTGGCTAATGTAGGAGGACCTTCCGTTTCATTTTCATTGCCAAATCTGTGGGCTTTTGAACGAAAGTCTCTTTCCATTTGGCGGGATTTAAAGTATAAACTAAATCTCCTAAGAGGAGGTTTGACTAGATAGCTCCTTTGGGATTTGGCATTATCACGTACACAGCGTATAAGCTGGAGATCTGATTGTTTGCGCAATTGTTGTAAACAAGCGGCCAGAGGATCTGCTACTTGGCTTGGTGCAAAGTCTTGAGGCGGAGGAGGTGGCATTATTATTGTAGGTAGTGGCACATTGGGTACATTTTGGACATCTCCCAAATTGGAGATGCTGGAAGTTGAACTGGTAAAATAGCCCGATACACGATGTGTACTTATGGCGGTTTGATTAAGTGCATAGATTTGCTGTTGTATTGATGATCTGCGGGAATTACTCTTGATACCAGAATCTTTACGGGAAGTGGCTGAAGGACATATACTTAAGCCATCTGGCCATATGCTAGAGTTGCGTGAGTGTGTGGGTTGATGTGCAGTAGCTGCACCAGGTACTATTAGTGGTTGTGCGACATTATTGTTATTAACTCCCTCCGCTTTGGCTGCCGTTAAGGTGGAAGCTCTGGGTCGTGGCAATGGTGAGGTTTCCGACTGTCCACTTCTACCACATTGTGATCGATAGCTTCCAGATCTTCCAAATGGGGATATGTCGCTGCGAGACTGACTTATGTAAGATTTTATATCAATAATATCATCAAACATGGAGTATTGTCCAGGCGAACAGCAACTGGCATCTGGCGAGCGATTAACGCTTGAAATAATGCCCGTTGAGGAGGCAACATGATGTAGCACCGGTTTGTGTGGTATTTCCAACATATTGGTATTTGGTCTATTATTTTCAAACACCATTGCTGGCAGTTGTTGATAACCATTAGGTTCTATGAAAGCTACAGTTTCCTCGTTTCCGGTCGGCGTCTTTGGTACAGGATGCATTAAACTAATGCTCACTTCGGTGTTTGTAGACTTTTCATTTGTTTTACCAATATCTTCCAGCTTCTTTAGGAATCTAGGTACCTTCCATACCTTTAATCTGATCTTTGGTCTACCATTCACAATTCCATTTGCAGATTTTTCATTTTTATCGGTTTCTTGCTTTTCATTATTTCGCTCTTCTGGCCCATTTTCAGAATCCAGACTGCCTGGTAAACTTTTCGTTGTTATTATAATCTTCGGCCTCTCGCGGCATACTATCACTGGTGGTATTCCAGCTGCTGCAGGAAGTATAATGCCACGTTCAACATCCATTTCCCGAGATTGTGATTTTTTACGCAATTTCATGCTTAGCGAAGTCAGTCTTGGTCGTATTGAGAGAACTGGCGAGGGATTTAAAGATGATGAAAGTTGTCCAACAGGAGAAGCGGGTGGAACATTGGGATGTATGACAGAGATATTGGTAGCACTTTGCGATAAGGATGTGGGTTGTCCCGGCATACCAGGTAGCTGTAAATGACTACTCGATGAGTTGGCCTGAACACTGGGACTTAAACTATTGGCGCGGGAAATATCTTTCCGTCGCCCAACTACAAAATATGTGCGGTGACCTGTGAATATATCAGATTAGTTGAATAAATAACAAAATGTTGAAAATTCCTAAAACATACCGAAAACTTCCTCTCCTTCATCTAAATGATAAGCTTCGCCTAAAAAACTAGCCGTCTCTTCAGATATATGAACTTGTTCGGGTTTGCCAGAAGACTCCATCCTAAAATATAAAAAAATATAAATAGTACTTAAACAATTAAGAACTATTCATAAAATACTTGTTCGCCAAGGAGACATCATTACTCCAAACATCAAACTTGACTCTTCTTGTTCCCACTATGCCACACAAAACTGTGCCCGTGTGAACTCCAACACGCATTTTAACACCTTCATGACGTTGAGCATCAAAACATCGCATGGCATCTATCATACCCAAACCCATTTCTACACAACAAATCGCATGATCAGGTCTGGGTTCTGGACAGCCGGATACGCAATAATAACAGTCACCCAGTGTGGAGATTTTTTCGCAACCATTTAAAGAGCATAAATCATCGAACCTTTCAAAGAGATCATTCAAAATTTCCACCAACTGTTCGGCGGTTTTCGTTGAAGACATTCGTGTAAAACCTACAATATCCGCAAACAATATACTAACATTTTCCATACTGTGCATATGAAAGGGACGAAA
Source organism: Pollenia angustigena (assembly GCA_930367215.1). Lineage (NCBI taxonomy): Eukaryota > Metazoa > Arthropoda > Insecta > Diptera > Polleniidae > Pollenia > Pollenia angustigena. The sequence goes on along the minus strand of OV884059.1, from coordinate 167,963,792 downwards.
TAAAGACTTAACATCATTCGAGGGCCTTGGACGCATGTAATGTGACTCGGGCTTAACTGAACCATCATTGTTGCCCTCAATACCACCTTCATTCAGCAACATATCAGCTACTTTTGGCGGCATTACGGAATGAATCATTTTCTCCTTCAATTGTTTTTCCATTTCCAATTGCCTTCTGACTAGTAAATTTTGTCCAACTTTCATAAAAGTACCCCGCATACGTACCAAATTCATGATCAGCACATGCAAACCAACCAAATGCACGCACAAATGACAAAGTATTCTTAGAAATAATATTTTATAGCTAAACTCTGCAGTGGCACCGTGAACAGCATTTCCTGCCACCACCATGTGTGTTACCAGTTCAAAGATTATGGTATAGATAATGGCTATTGCTGCACTCAGCCACAATGTCATTGGCAGAGCAGTGTAGATAAGCAGAACAATTTCCAAGCAAATGGCAAAATGACCAAGTGGACTAAATGCTCGTCCTGTATACGTTAGGAATATCAATGATGTGGCACATAATATCGCAGCGGTTATTGCGGATGTGGCAATGTGATTTGCACGATACATATCCCAATGTGTAAAACACATAGCGACGACTGTTACTAGAGATAGAAGAGAAAAGGAACTTGATATAGGACGCCAGAAATCTTCAGAACCGCCATCCACCAGGAAATAAAGAAACCAGGCGACCGAGCAGAGTAGTATGTAGGAGAGAGTGAATCTGAAAAGAGAAAATATGAAAATGTTTAAATCGAAAAAACTTTACTTTAAGTTTTAGAAAAAGAAATGATTTAAAATTTGTGTTGGCCTTAAAATTATTTTACATAATATTAAGTTAAGGTAAAAATGACCTTCTAAAATCTTAGTTTTTTAAGTTTTTAAAACAATTGCTACACAGAAAAAATGCTACAATTGTTTAATTTTGAAAAATAAAATAAAACTTATTGCCTGTTTTTAGAAAATTAAAACAAGTGAGTAAGTTAGTAATTATATGAAAAACAAACAAACATTTTCGTCTATTACTGTTGTTTTCAATATAATTTCTCACTTACTCACTTGTTTTGATTTTCATAAAACAGGCAGTAAATTCAAAAAAAAAAAAAATATAGAGACACAATTTTAAAACAAAACAACAATTTTAATACTTAAAAGAAATCTTGACTTATGTTCTGTTTTCAAACCACAAGTGATTGGACGCGTAGTAAAATTTATATGAAAAACACTCAAAACACTGAGTACTTTTCATATAAATTTTACTACACGTTCAATCACTTGTGTTCTGAAAACAGCACCTAAAACTCATCAATTATAAAAATTATAAAGTAGTTTATTTGTAGTTTCTATAATATTCAGGTCCCTTACACTTTTAATTCCCTGCAATGTTTTACAAGATTTGCAAAATAGGATAAATAATCAGTTTTGAAAGAAGTTCGTACAATTTCAAAACATCCTTTGCTATCCCTAAAGTAGACATGCTGTGTACAAGTTAAATACAAAATTGAAACATTTTAAACAACGGAAAGAACTCAAATATCTAGTCATAAATTAAATTAAAACAAGAAGGAAAGTATACCCAGCATAAAGAACTGCTGAATCATTTACCAAAGCGCTTTAATTAGGCATGATTTTTGTTCGAGATGAGCCACACAATAGTTGGCGTCTGTTGTCTATAATTCTTAAACGATTATTTAATCGTTTCCTTACTTAATTGCATCTTAAAAGCAATTTTGCGATAAAGTAAGCAATGTATTGCATTCATGGGGCTTAACCGATTGCAAATCTTGATAATTTTTTTGCTGGGAAGACAATCATGCCCGACCATATGAAACCCTACACTCAAGTATTTAGAGACAAGCCCCAGCCACGTCAAGAATGAAAAATTATCAATGAAAATTTTAACTAATTTTCGTGTTGTAAAATTCCTTTCTTCATAAAAATAATTTAATGAAAATTAAATTTGATGAACTTAAACCTGATTATAAAAATACTTAAAATTTGGATTAAAAACCATAAATAGTTCAACAAAATAACCACAATACTGATTATTGTTAAAGCTAAGGCACGAGCTCTATGTGTACATTTGTCCTTCAAGTTGTGCTAAAAAAAGGTCAACAAAAAAGAACGACAAAAATTAAAAAAAAAAAAAACAAAAAATGTACTTTCGACTTCAAGAAGAATTCTTGACAAAAGTACGAGAAAGCAGAAGTAAGGAAAAAAAACACGTAAAATCAATTAAAAATGGATAATTATTCAGAAAAGCAAATTTCGATCTAACAAAGGTTAAAATATAATTTGGTTTAAGGATTGATGTTTGACTATTGACGTCAGCAGTCGTCGATGGCTGCGAGTGTAAGACGGCAAATCCATCTGAGGAGATCGAGTGGTTGCGATCGAAACATGTCATGGTAACCTGCCGGCCGGGGTTCGAGCCCCGGCCACGTCTAGAATGAAAATTTTAACTAATTTTCGTGTTGTAAAATTCCTTTCTTCATTAAAATAATTTAATGAAAATTAAATTTGATGAACTTAAGCCTGATTATAAAAATACCTAAAATTTGGATTAAAAACCATAAATAGTTCAACAAAATAACCACAATACTGATTATTTAGAGACAACTTTTTGATAGTGTTCTCTTTTTGAAACCCATGGGTGATCATAAGGGACGCCAATCCCGAAATTCCGTTCCTGGGATTTAAATTTTTTATATTATTTTTAATAGTCAATTCCGAAATTATCAATTAATTTTCTTTGTTTTACCATTTTTTTATAAAAAAAATTTATCATGACATTTCCTCTTGGGAGGATAGAGAGCACAATATTAATTCTTAATATTTATTTGATTGACGCTGGTAATACTGTTATTGAAAACGAAAGAAAAATATTAAACCTTGTATTTCTGTTATTCTGTTGTTTTCGAATTTATTCTATGAGCTAAATTTCAGGTATGTATTTTATAAAGCTTTTTTTTAATAGTTCTATTCCTACAATTTTTCAGAAATGACTTTATACACTACCAGACTATTATATTGTATTTTCTTGTTACATTTTACCTTAGCTTTCCTTTGGAAAGCAATGAGGTATATTTTATGTACAGAAAAATTTACAATTATTAGACACCAGCAGAATGTAATGCATTTTCTGGCCCGCTACGGCCGTCGTCAGCATTCTTTGTGAAGGAAAGCTAAGGTAAAATGTAACAAGAAAATACAATATAATAGTCTGGTAGTGTATAAAGTCATTTCTGAAAAATTGTAGGAATAGAACTATTACAAAAAAGCTTTATAAAATACATAACTGAAATTTAGCTCATAGGATAAATTCGAAAAATTAAAAATGTTGAATATAATATAAAGTTACCTTCGGAAGGAAACAATTCCCAGTTTCTATTTGAAAAATCTTTTAGCGATTCCATTTGTATAAAGTTTGCATGATTCCATTTTGTTTGCAATATGACATGGTCGATTACTTCAATTTGAAAAGCAGAACATTATTTCCATGAAATCGCCCATATGTATGTACTTTTAATTAATCCAATTAAATCTTTAGACATTGAATGATATCTTAGAAAAAGCATATACCTGTGCACACATTTTAGTGCCGACAATTTTTTAAACCACTAACAACTTTGGAAATATATTTTAAGGGGATTTTAGGAAAAATAAAGTTTTTTTCTGCATTTATTTCATAAATAATGCGATATGACGAAAAATCCCTAGAATTTGGAGATTATAAAAAATCTGTCCGATTTTCCCTACGTTTCTATTTTAGTATCAAAAATAAATACATGTAGGGATTTCCCCTACTTCAGGCAACACTGATTGAATTACAATATTTACTTTTTTTTTTTAGTTTGAACCAAATCAGTGCCCATGTTCTGTAACTCTCGCGTCAGTAAACTTTTCGATTGAAATGTGTGAAATGAAACAGAAATGCCATCAATTGAAACAAACAGCTGTTTTTCTCACTAAACTGTATCTGCAACTTTTTTTGGCGAGTACTAGCTGCCACGTAAGGAAATTACTCGCCAAATTTCAGAAAAAGTGTGTCTGTAACATTTTTGTGCGAAAAGTTTCCGCTTTGAACTGTCAAATAAACTCACGTATAAAAACGGGGCGAGAAAAACTTGTAACACCAAAAAACACTTACAAATAATATAAATACAATAATACAAATAATAATAATATTTTGTTCTTGGCACATTTTTTTATTGTTTAATTATTTTGCTTTTAACATTTATATAAAATTAACGAATGTTTTTAAATCGTTTGCAAACAACAAACATTAAAGTCGCACTTTACATTATTTGGTAAAACCGACGGTTCTAATTCCGCCGTCGTTGAAAAATTTTCAATTTTATTAAATTTTGGTCGCCGTCAACGTTATTTGTTACTGGCGTTTTCAATGTCTGCAATGTCACATCGGCTTCGAGTGCAATGTTATGACATTTATAACGTAACGACGTAATCTCTTTTGATAGTTTTCGACATGAGTTACAGACACACTTTTTTCTCACTTTTCGAGAAACGATGGAATATTTTGTGTCACATCTTTTCGACGCGAGAAGTTCTCACTATAGTTACAGAACATGGGTACAGGTAATTAAATAAAATATAGATATAGAATAATTGAAACAATAAACACTTTTTATACCCACACCACAATAGTGGAGAGGGTATTATGCATTTGTGCTGATGTGTGTAACGCCTTCAAATATTGGTCCTAGACCCACCTTAAAGTATACCGATCGACTCAGAATCACTTTCTGAGTCGAACTAACGATGTCCGTCCGGCTGGCTGGCAGGCTGGCTGGCTGGCAGGCTGGCTGGCTGTCCATGTAACTTTGTGCGCAAAGTACAGGTCGCACTTTTGAAGATAATTTGATAAAATTTAGGACGTAGATTCTTACTGGCACAAGGACCAAGCCTATTGAAAATGGGCCAAATTGTAGGACCACGAGGGAAGATAGGGGGAAATTTCTTCCTCTCAGAAACTATCAAACCGATTTTAATGAAATTTAAAACATACATAGAACAATATCTTTATGGACACAAAAGGGATGCATTTTTTAAAAAATAGGACCACGAGGGGGATAGGGCAAATTTCTGCCTCTGAAACCGATTTTAATGAAATTCAACACATAGATAGATCCATATCTATATGGACACATAAGCTATATAGTTTTTCAAAAATAGGACCACAAGGGGAGGTAGGGGGCAATTTCTGCCTCTCACAAACTTTTAAACCGATTTTAATGTCTTTTATAAACATAGATAAATCCATATTTATATGGACATATAAGCATGATGTGTTTTTTAATACTGTGGTGTAGGGTATCATATGGTCGGGCTTGACCGACTATACTTTCTTACTTGTTTTTAAATCGTACGTTGTTTTTTATATCATACAAGAACATTTGTTTCGTATATTTGTGTTGAAAAAATAACAAATTTTAGTTTTTTATTATTGTAAAGAAGTGTTCTTGTCGACATCGTGGGCCTGGCAGTAAATTAATCAATAATTAAGAAAAAAAAATCACAACTTTTAAATTTTACAAAAAATAAATTTAGGGATTGATTTTTGAAAGTAATCCCATTTAGGATTGTTTTAGGAACGTTTTAGTGTTAGTCGTCCTTAAATTTTTGAGGACGACTCGGCCCAGCAAAAACTGATGCTTCCTCGGAAGCAGTAATGTAAGCGAGAATTCGGAGTGAAGCGCTTACACTTCTATGAAATATTACATGATTTTTGCTTGGAATTCCTCGCGTAGAAGCTCTGCTGTAGAGATCTGACGATATATTATTTCACGCTTTGAAAACTGACATGATTTACGCGTATAAAGTAAGTGAAAAAAATTAAGCATTAAAAAAATTTTTATTTCAGCGCTTAAATATTTTTGTATTAATCTAAAATATTTTTTGGAATAAAAGGGTTATAGTCTTATAACAATTATGTATGACTTTTGTAAAATTAAGCTTAAAATTTTTATTTTTATCAAAGGAATTAATGATTTCAATAAAGCAGTAGAAAATATAATCTTAAAAAAACCAACAAGCAGCGATTCTCTTCTAGTATTTGGCATCGCATTTAAGAATTGAAGGATTGTATACCTAATCTTACAGCAGTAGAGTAAGGCAGAAGCAAAAAAGGAAGCGGTTGGGATGCAGTATACGTGTTTATTGATTCCAAATCTTGAAAAATTTTTGCTGGGGGACCTATAGTAAGTATTAAAAAATTTAATTTATCCCGAGTGCTTTTCTTTCTGTGTACGATAAGCCCAAGTCTTGAGTGCGACATTTTGCCAAATTAACGGTTTGCCAGCTCAGAGCTGCAAGAACCAGTTAATAATTTTTTTGGCAAGTCAGACAAATTACCAGCCATCGCACAAAAAGACACCGTCATTTAATTTTCCAAATAAGTTTTTTTAAATAGGTCCGGAATATATCTAGGCTCCGAAGTACAACCATCTAAAGTTGAAAACAAATGACGAAGGAGCAACTCATTGGCATGAAGTATACAAATACACCATTATAACGGTCGCTCCACACTACCCTGCCAAACGATTTAAGTTACTGTTTCGTCGCATTGAACGCAAATTACTTTGTCTTAACTCCAACCTTTGCCCTCTAATTTGTGATCAAAGTTAGAATTCTCTTTTTACAAGCCGTATGTGTTGGGTGTTCCACAAAGTTTGATCTAGTTTATGTTAAAATTGAGATGTGATCTTAAAAAACTGTTTTGCGTCGGAAGCGATTCCCTATGTTCTCATTTACCAGAGTCTTGTTTTTTTCATCCATAAAAATAAATGCTTTTTAAGATATGAAACCTCAAATACCTTTTAAGTTTTCTCCGGTTTTTAGTGACAACCGAGTGGATTTTGTTTTTGTTAATGATTAAAGATAATTTATTAGTTAAAATCAAGCCTACGTCAGTTTAAACCGCAGAAGTAATAGCAGCCGATCGCGTAGAAAAACTGCAGATTTTAGCGACTTTTGGCTTCGGCAATGTATTGAAATTCGATGTCGGAAACGATGCTGACTTTGCCGAGGGAGTGTTTGGAGGTAATACCAAATTGTCTTCAATTTGTCTCTGCTGTCGTTTCACTAACTTTGCAGTTTCTTTCTTATTAAGACCGCTTATGACCATTTTTTTTTGCTATTTCTTTGATCGAACAAAAAAATTATTTCATTGATGAGAACGTTTTTAGGCTTTAAACACGAATATGTTTCAGACAAAGTGCATTTACAAGCTGCAACGTCAAAAAGCTTTTTAGATGTCTATAAAAAGTACTTTGCTTTCAAAACATCCACTTCGTTTAGTTTTTGGGTAACTTTTTAAATTCATGTCTTTTTTAAAAATTCATATTTTTATAATTGATTAATTCATTCCTTAGTTACGATTGGAATTGAAGCTTTGGTCAAATTGTTGTTGATGTGTTAAAAAACAATAGCATATACAGTCAACTCGCGATAACGTGAACTAATTTTTACCATGACGTTTCACGTTTTCGAGTTTGTTCACGTTATCGAATGATAAAATTTAAAAAAATAACACCCCCATTTTCAAATAAATAGATAAACAAGTATTTTAAAAAACATATTTAATTCATTTTTAATAACAAACAAGTAAGAAAGTATAGTCGGTCAAGCCCGACCATATGATACCCTACACCACAGTATTTAAAAACACATCATGCTTATGTGTCCATATAAATATAGATTTATCAATGTTTATAAACTTCATGAAAATCGGGTTGAAAGTTTGTGAGAGGCAGAAATTGCCCCCTACCTCCCGTTGTGGTCCTATTTTTGAAAAACTGTATAGCTAATGTGTCCATATAGATATGGATCTATCTATGTTTTAAATTTCATTGAAATCGGTTTGAGAGGCAGAAATTGGCCCTATCTCCCCTCGTGGTCCTATTTTTTAAAAATGCATCCCTCTTGTGTCTATAAAGATATGGTTTTATGTATGTTTTAAATTTCACTAAAATCGGTTTGATAGTTTCTGAGAGGAAGAAATTTCCCCTTATCTTCCCTGGGGTCCATTTTCAATAGACTTGGTCCTTGTGCCAATAAAAACCTATGACCCAAATTTCATCAAATTATCTCCAAAATTGCGACCTGTACTTTGCGCACAAGGTTACCTGGACAGACAGCCAGCCTGCCAGCCAACCTGCCGGACGGACATCGTAAGTTCGACTCAGAAAGTGATTCTAAGACGATCGGTATTCTTTAAGGTGGGTCTGGGACCAATATTATAAGGCGTTACACACATCAGCACAAATGCATAATACCCTCTCCACTATTGTGGTGTGGGTATAAAAATATATGTATACGCAATAATTCAGTTGACTTAGCATATGATATATTAAAAAATTAGTTTCTTATGAATACCATAAAAAAATAAATATAAAATTAACAAAAACGAATAGAAACATTTTTTTGTTTAAGGAATGTTTATAAGGGATTAAAAATTTCTCAGGAAAAAATCGGTCATTTTTTTTTTGAAAGTTGTTTTAACTTTTCTTTAAACGGGTCAACAAGTTCTGGCTGATCAAAAAGCTTTTCTCCGGAAATTATGAGAAGACGAACAATAAACCTCTGCTTAATTTTTTAAAGCCAGCTATCGCTGGCACGAAAACCACAATAACTCTCTTTAATTTGTTGGTGAATTTCTAAAGCACTTGCTTTAAGCATCAGTCCGCTTACCGGTTATTTTTAATTTGCATGCTAAGAAACCATTTGGAAAGGAATTTTTCCATTTTCGGAAGCTGAGAAGAACGTAATGTTTTACACTTTCCGGTACCATAAACTGTTTTCTTTACACGATTTGTTATTTCCTATTTTTTCTTCTTAATGAAACAAACTGTTGATTTAGCAACACCATATTTTCTAGCCAAGCCACTGCCACTATAACGTTTTTGCAATAATTCAAGAATATTTATTTTATCTTTCAAAGATAACACTTTCTGTTTTTTTAATGACATTTTTCACTTTTACAAATAACACGAATAACGTAGCGATGTTAAAAACAGCTAACATGTCAGCTAATACATACATGGATACAATTAAGAAAAAAGAACGCTGTGACATAAACCAATAAGTGAACTCAATTCGGGGATTTCCCAATTAAAAAAAACATTTTGAAAAGTAAACAAAAAAAGAAAAAAATGTGTTCACGTTTTAGAGCATCCAGATTTTGTTCACGTTTTAGAATAGTCTGTGTAAAACTAAATTTGTTCACGTTTCTGAGTTCACTGTATTTCATAATTGGATGGATCTTTCTAATTATACTTTAATTTCAGCTCGTTCTTGACAAATAAAAAAAATTCAAGACTCTTACTCTTATAGTTGGTAGCTCTCGATCTTCAGGTCAAGTCAAAAATCATAAAATCCGCTTTAAGCACTGTTGAAATCGTAATTGAACTTGTATACAAATAAATTTGGCTACTAAGGCCGGTTTTTTGAGATGTGGACTAAGTTTAAACTAGTTTAACGTAGTCTGCGAATTGTGTTTTTTCTAATATTTCATTTAACCCCAACATTTTAAACTAAACTGTTCCGTCAATATTTTGTATACAAACTTGGTAATGGCGGCAGAAATCTATTTACAATTATCTGAATCTACTTTAACTGAGATCTCAAAAACTCAGCCTAAAAAAACAAAATTCCCGGGTCAAGTCAATGTTTATCAGTTTGCTTGTATTTTTTATGGGTCTTATCTCAGAACTCGACCCCTTATGAACAGATTTGAAAAATGTTTCCTTAATTTTAATTGAATTACTTCCTATTTGGTAGCGTATTTTTATTACGGACTCCATGCCCGTCTATTTGACCACAATACACTCTTCACTATGTTGGTGTGGGTATAATTAATAAAATAAGATCTAGAATAAAAAAATAATATTCAACATTTTGATAAATGTTTCTATGTAAAAACTATAAACAAAACTTTTTGCTATGTAATTTCACACTTAAGTTAAAAAATCACTTTTAATGCTCCATTAAAACTTTTTGCTTTTAACAGACATTCTAGTTCTGTTTGTTAAAAGAAACAAGTTCTTAAATTAACACGAGCAAAACATTTATTTTCTCTCATTATAATCACTCACAAACTTCTGGATTTATGACACATTTCACAGTATTTGTAATGTTAATTGAGTGCAATTAAAACTTTTTAATAAGATTTGCTTTAGAAAACACGCTTTCAATCGTTTCACATGAAGGAAACTTTTGGATAAAATTTTATGCAACACCAAAAAAAAAAAAAAAAAATATTTAATTTTAACTTTGTACATGTGAAATAATCTGCATGTTTGTGATTTCGAACGAACAAACAATAAAACATTTTAACGTTTTGCTTTTGTCTTATATGTGTTAATTAAGCGAACGAAATCTTCATTCGAAATCAATGAACATGCCGGTTAAAAACGTCGATTACGTCATATAGTGATCCGGATGAAACTCCGATACGTTTCGTGGAGTGTGGACGGTATTTAGGGGTGGATTTGGGCTACAGCTCCAGAATACCTGCCAAGCATCCACACACCTTGGTGATATTCCCCGAGAGAACGCCGATTGCCTTTCCAAACAATTTGGTGATAGCATAAAAGCTAGAAGAAGAAAATAAGGCACTAATGTTTAAACAAAAAGAAAGCACTTTTAACGATATAAAAACACTTTCCTTATTCGTTATTTTCCAAACGTTATAAAATGTCCATGTATTTCATGCAAAAAGTAAAGAGTTATTATTAAATATTCATATTTCCAAACCATTAAATTATGTAACTTAATTGAAATTCCGAATGAATTTACTTTAAATATCACAACAAGATATGACCGTTCAATATGGCTTTCCAACAACGATTCGACTTGAAAATTTGTAAGTTACAAAAAGAAAAATCTATATTATATATATAAAAAGAAGTGTACCACTAACTGCGGAAAGGGTTCCCCCTCCCTATATCTTCTTAGTTAATCAACATGTTTTCTTAAAATTAGGCAAGAGGGCATTAAATAGGATAAGAAGGCTAAAAGCTCCCCCTCCCAGTATGGAAAGTACTATAGCCTTTAGTTTTAATTATATAGGGCGTGAAGTAAGAGGGGTAAAAGCTCCCCCTCCCTATATCTTTATTTATTAACCAGTTTTCTTAAAACTTGGCATGCAGACACTGTAACATCTGAAAGAGAACAGGGCATGAAATAGGGCAAGAGGAGTAAAAGCTCGCCCTCCCTATATCTTCCTAACTAATAAACTGATTTTCTTGAAGTTTGGCGGGCAAATAGTGTAACATCTGGAAAAAACTGTAGCCTATAATTTGTATTATCTTCTTAACTAATCAACCGGTTTTCTTAAAATTTGTTTGCCGGGTCAGCTAGTTAAAATTTAAAACTTGATGATATTGGCGCCTTAGATTGTCAATTCGTCTTAGGGCATATCATCATTCAAAATAGAAACCAGGGATGGGAAATTCGCTACCTTCGGTTCAGACGTGAACACCGTTACTGTTTAAAAAAGCTCTAGTGTTTACAATGTCCTTTTTAAAAGTTTTCTGTTATTACCGTTATTTTTGGTAGTAACAAATTCAAAATTGAATTATCTCTATAAATGGGGACTCTTCCTAACGCGTAGTTTTTATTAGGTTTGTTTCGTATGTTGGAATTTCAGCCGAACAAACTGTTGGTCCTTTTTAAAGCCATTTATTAGTACTTACTTAAGTACATATTTGTTATCTAATTACATATATATGTATTACAAATTACTTTAGGAATTTTATAAATGTGTGTTTCTGTATAAAACTTTAGGTTATTAATAAAACATAAGTTAAATTTGTAAATTATAAGTTTGTTTACAAAAGTACTGACAAATACATTTAATAATTAAGCTGAATTTTTTGGAGGCATGGAAAGAATATTATTTATGTTGAGTTCAATTGGGAAATTCACCCAGGATGAATGAAATTGGTTTTGTAATTCAGTACATGCTGTCATTTAGTAAATGAAAATTTTGATCGGAATAGGGACAACAAGTATTTTTTTTTAGGTAATGAAAAATTTTATAGCTCTTTGTATTATCTGGTACCCAGTAAAACCTTCGCCTACAAAATAATGTGTTACGTAATCAGAAAAATTAAAAATACTACTTCCAATTCTACTGAAAGAACTAATGAATTTTTCAAATGCTGTCCCAAAATGAGCGCATTTAAATGTAAGTCGTTATTTTTAACCTACATACACCTGAAAAATAAGTAGTTATAGAAGTTTTATAGAAGAAAGCTTCTTAATAATGAGTGAAAGAAGCTTTACAATTTAAAAAAGTAGGCGAAGTTGTAACAGGGTTTGTCTTAAGGTAACAAAAACGTTATACATATTTAAAACTTACAACACAGTGCAGCAAAATTCGAGTCATCGCCGCCAGTCTCAATACTTGCGACGCGAAATAAAACTAGACTATTGGAAGAGCAAATCTGCCAAAGGGTTTTGAAAAGTTAGCTTGGGTTCCTGAAATATCGGCCACTAAAGTGTTTGAAATTTTTGAAAAGTCGTTTGGAATAAGTAAAAAAAAAAAAAATATACTAAATGTAGTTCTGAGTTAAAATACTATTTCAGATGTCTTCAGTAGAATTGTATGGCGATTCTTTTCTTAGAATGTATTAACCCTCTAACACTCATTTTAAGGGGTAATTTTTGTCCTTTTCTTACCTTCCACACAAAAGCTTACTAAAACGACACTTTAGAGGTTTAAAATGTTCGACGAATTTTTTTTTGCATTAAATATCACTATGGTTTTTTTAAGACCAAAAAATCGCGCAATGTATGTAAAACGGATTTTCAAAATTCCGGGCCATGAAATTTTTAAACTTTTCGAAAACCTGTTTTACATACAAAATACCAAAAGTTCGTGCAATGTATGTAAAACGGATTTTCGAAATTTCATTCATTGAAATTTATAAATTTCTTGAAAAGGCGTTTCGTAAAAAAAAAAAATATATCAAATTTACTTCTGAGCTGGAATATTTTAACCCTCTAAAGTGCCGTTTTAGTATACTTTTGTGTGGAAAATAAAAAAAAGGACAAAAAGACCCCTTAAAATGAGTATTAGAGGGTTAATATATTCTAAGAAAAGAATCGCCATATAATTCTACTGAAGACTTCTGAAAGAGTCTTTTAGCTCAGTAGTGCGATTCACTATGCTTTTTAAACCACAATTGTTTAGTTTAAAAATGTTAACCACAAAATTAACCATTTTGCTTTTCACTAACACTTTTAACGACATCTGCTGGTGTTTAAAGCCAGCTGTTTTAGTCAGCTGTTATTTTTAACAAAACAAATTGTGGTTTATTAACAACAAAATTTTTGGTGTGGTTAAATCCGCATAGAAAAGTGTTTATTTATAGTCCATAAATAACATGGATTTGAGGTATTTAGCACAGAATACGTATTAAGCCTACAATTTAACCACTTTTCCGTGGAGCTTCTTATTTATTTATCCTAAAGCCAACCATTTGACTCAAATAAAATTAAAAAAAAATTGATTTAATCCAAATTTTTAATATTTTTAATTAGGCTTAAGTTCATGAAATTTAATTTTTATTAAATTATTTTTGTGAAGAAAGGAATTTTACAACATGAAAATCAATTAAAATTGTTATTGATAATCTTTCATTCTTGACGTGACTCGGGCTCGAACCCTGGCCGGCAGGTTACCATGACATGTTTCGATCGCAACCACTCGATCTCCTCAGATGGATTTGCCGTCTTACACTCGCAGCCATCGACGACTGCTGACGTCACTAGTCAAACATCAATCCTTAAACCAAATTGTATTTTAACATTTGGTAGATCGAAATTTGCTTTCCTGAATGATTATCCACCCTAATTGATTTTACATGTTTATTTCCTTTACTTCTGTTTTTTCGTACTTTCGTCAAGAATTTTTCTTGAAGTCCAAGTACATTTTTTGTTTTTTCACTTTGTCTTTCTCTTTTCTGTTGACCTTTTTATTTATTTATTCTGGTTAGAGTAATCACTTTTTAAAGTGTTAAAAGTTAGTGAATTGCACTACAGAAATACATGTAGTATATTTTTTTGACTTGTACCCAACACCTTTTAAAGAAGTTCAAAAATTGCAATGCCCAAAATTTCGAAAATCCATTTTATATACATTGCACGAACTTTTGGTCTTAGAAGACCCCTAATAATTTGATGCAGAAATTAATTGTGGAACATTTTAACCCTCTTAAGTGCAGTTTAAGTATACTTTTGTGTGGAAGTTAAGAAAAGGACAAAAAATTACCCCTTAAAATGAGTGCTAGATGGTTAATATATTCTAAGAAAAGAAACGCCATACAATTCTACTGAAGACGTCTGAAAGAGTCTTTAAGTTCAGAAGTACATTTAGTATATGTTTTTGACTTATACCAAACGCCTTTTCAAAAAATTCAAAAATTTTAGGCGCCGATATTTCGGGAATCCGAGCTAACTTTTCAAAAACCTTTGGCAGATTTACTCGTAGAGTCTAGTTTCATTTCGCGTTGCAAGTATTGAGGCGGGTTTTTTTGTTGCACAGTGTAATTTGTATGCATGTTTGTAAACCTTGTTCAAAAACTACGTGTTTATATTTGGTAAATAGAGAACACAATTGCTATAAAAAAGTACAATTCTTTATAATCTTCCTTTTACTAAATTATTCCTACAAATATATAAAGTCATTTAACGTGCTATTTTATTCTATATAGAAGAAAATTATTTCCTTAATTACGTTATTGTAAGGACATAAATCTCTTAAACAAAACAAACTCATTTAATTATTCCACAATATACAAAACTTCTGATAATGGTTGCTGTTGGAAAACAAATATTTTAATAAAACCAATTTTCTATAATTACTTAATGCTCCCTTTTCTTGTCATAAATAAATATTCTGGTCAATAAGTAAATAAATCCATTTACTCGATTATTTATAAATATTTACGTTTTTGCTTATTTCTTTTTAAAATATATGCGTACAAAATGTAGAATGTAGCCCTGTAAATAATTTAGAAGAAATTATTAGCTAAATAAACAACCAAAGATCACTAATGAACCAATGGGTTTACACAGTTTCTGTAGATACAGTACTGAAAGAAATCCACAAAGGACCATGAATTGTTTTCCGGCACTGGAAAATGAAATCTAGAAAAGTAACAAAGAGTTTTTTTTAGTCAAAATCTTAACTAGTTGTTTTTTGAATTGTCATTTCCTTTTATATTTATCTAAGTTTAACATTTTAAGGAAAATGTTTAAAATTTTCTTAAGTTTTTGAGAAAATTAACTTGTAACATAAATTGTAGTATACATAAAACGAAAACCTACCGCAACCGAAAATACGTTGTCTTTATTCATTAATGTCTAAACCTTCTTCAAAATTGCTAAATATCGATTTTAGTTTTAATGCTTGTTGCACATAGGCAAAATTTGTTTTATTGACAGGATATGCGTGTCTTTGCAGTGCCAGATATTTAAAAGACTTATTGCCTATTAATAAATATTTATGTTCCTTAAAATTTCATTTAAAATAAAACAAAATTTAAAAAGTTTTTAAGAACCAATATTTTAATTAACATTTTCTTTGATGCCCTCCACCGCGATTTCGAATATTTTAGTAGTGGGCTTTATATGGGATCTACACATTATAAGCCAATCTTTGTAAAAACCGAACTCACAGTATTATAATTTGACCTAATTTGAATAATATATCATGATTTGTAATATTTTTAATTAGGCTTAAGTTCATGAAATTTATTTTTTTTTTTTTTTTTTATTAAATTATTTTTGTGAATAAAGGAATTTTACAACATGAAAATTAATTAAAGTTGTTATTGATAATCTTTCATTCTTGACGTGGCTCGGGCTCGAACCCTGGCCGGCAGGTTACCATGACATGTTTCGATCGCAACCACTCGATCTCCTCAGATGGATTTGCCGTCTTACACTCGCAGCCATCGACGACTGCTGACGTCACTAGTCAAACATCAATCCTTAAACCAAATTGTATTTTAACATTTGGTAGATCGAAATTTGCTTTCCTGAATGATTATCCATTTTTAATTAATTTTCATGTTGTAAAATTCCTTTATTCACAAAAATAATTTAATAAAAAAAAAAAAATTAAATTTCATGAACTTAAGCCTAATTAAAAATATTAAAAATTTGGATTAAAAAAACCATAAATAGTTCAACAAAATAACCACAATACTAATTATCATGATTTGTTTTCGAAATACTATTAGGTGTATTAAAGTGATTTTTAGGAGGCGATTTTATATTAGACCTATCGTAAATTATGGATCGTGCATCACAATATTTGCTAGAGTGATTTCTAGTATGTATTAAAAATCCTTAATCAGACCGAATTTCAATACATAAAATTAATTTTGAATTAAATGCTTCTTAAAGTACTTTGCGGAAGGCCGCTTTAGAAAGGCCTACGGTAAAATATAAAACTTATCGTCACGAAATTTTAGCAGAATGATTTCTTATCTTATGAAACTATCACAGACCAAATTAACTACAATATCACTAAATCGACTTAGATCTACTCAAAGACCCAGAATATATATATATATATATATATATACGTGGCCTTTTGACAAAACATCTTGAGTCAAATTTAAAAAGTTGAAATGCTGTTAATTATACGAATTTTCCTTCAAAAAACATTTTTGTTTACAATTTTTAAATTTTGTATTATAAACGAATTTTTTTTTAAATTTCGGTTTATTTTATTATTTGGTAAAAATGATTTTTTCACCGAGATTTATTTAAAACTTTTTTAGCTATCTTATCTCGACTTAAGATGTTTTGTCAAAATGCCACGGATATGTACTAGGCTGTGTTTTTCAGATCTTAACTAATCTAGGCTTGGTTAATTTAAAAACACATTTGTGCCGCCTTTACGAAGTTTGTATATAAAATTTTAACGGAACAGCTTAGTTGTTTGTGGTCTTTAATGAAATAATAAAAAAAAATCATATTTCGCCGGATAAATCGAGTTTTAGACAACGTCAAACTAAGTTTGAACTTAATCCACATCTCAAAACCTGGCCTTAAATAAATATTAAAAAAGTTTTACACGAAATGACAAACTAAGTATTCCCTCAATCAAAACTAGTTGTAGTATTCAATTATTGACTTTATGCAATAAAATACTTTAGATCAATGCTTAAGCATTTGGGAATATTGTTTCTGATGATGTGTTTTTTAGAATTTCTATCAGTTCAATAAAACACTAGTATAACAATACTATTGAAAGTTTTCCAGTTCTAAAAAAAAGTTACACATCCCCGTCAAAGGCTTTATTTAGCGACAAAATTGTCATATTTATACCACTCCTCGAACGTAAAAGGGAATATTGCTTATTTGCTCATATAGTAATTTTTCTTTTAAATTTCAAATTTAATAAATAAGGACCAGTGTTTTTAAAAGATTTAATGCTTTTAAGAACTGCTTTAAACTACATTTCAAAAAGAAAGTAGACATTTAGTTTGCATTTTTCAGCATTGATATTAACTTTATGACTTAACTTTCATTCACTGTTGCTGCTGCCTTTTTTGCTACGGTATGCACACATTGCACATAGCTAAAGTCGTAGGGAAACGACTAGAAACGAAACTCTCTCCAAAAAAAAAAAAATAATAATATAAAAAAATAATTTTTTTTCAAAACGTCGTAAGTATAAAGTTACAATCACAAAAAAAAACACAGTTCTTACTAACACAATCGTAGAGTTAGGGTTTTTTCACAGCTGTCTTACGTTTTTCTCTCTCTTTCTGTTCTAGTCGCTTTCTATCGCTAAAGTGTAACATTTATGTTCATGCCACACATGCACTCATTATTCGAATCTCTAACGTTCTTTTTTGCTTTGTTTCAGAACAAACTAACGTAACTAAACAAAAGTGAACAACCTCCTGTGGTTTTCTAAAAAAAAATTACAAACACGCAGTGAAAAAGTGCTTTGGACCGCGAACGAAAAACTTTACAAAATACATAACATTGTAAAACGGGTGCAGTGTAAACACAAAAAGAATCATAAAATATAATTCGTACAAAAACTACGTTGATGCATATGTATGTGCATATGTATGTAGGAATATGAGTATTTGTATGTTTTTTTTGTTCTTTCGATTTGGTGTTTGTTATTGGCTTATACGCTGCAGTGTTTAGCTAATGAAGCCATATTGTGGAAAAATATCCTTTGACATGGCCAACAAACTTTTGTATGCCAATTGCTACAAGCAGAAGAACACGAGTAATAACAAAACTTATGGGCTACATAAAATAAACTTGCATACTAACTAGTACATGTAGGAAGACTTTAAAAATATTTATAATATATGAGGGAGAATTGAGAAGTTTAAGAAATTTAAATATTTTGAGAAAATTTCTTTTAAATAACACTATGCAACAAAAAAAAAAAAAAAAAAAACCAGCCTCAACACTTGCAATGCAAAATGAAAGTAGACTACTAGCAGAGCAAATCTGCCACAGGGTTTTGAAAAGTAAGCTTGGGCTTCTGAAAAATGGACCCCTTAAATTTTTAAATTTTTTGAAAAGGCGTTTGGTATAAGTCAAAAAAATATGCTAAATGCACTTCTGAGCTAAAAAAAAGATTTCAGATGTCTTCAGTAGAATCGTATGGCAATTCTTTTCTTATAATTTATTTACCCTCTAATTCTCATTTTAAAGGGTAATTTTTGTTCTTTTTCCCAACTCTTAACCAAAAGTATACGAAAACTGCACTTTTAAGGGTTAAAATATTTCACGAAAATTTTTGCATCAAATTTTACTTGGGGTCTTCTAACACTAAAAGTTCGTGCAAGATATCTAAAACGAATTTTCAAAGTTTCGGGCATTAGAATTTTTGAATTTCTTGAAAACGCGTTTGGTACAAGTCATAAAAATATACTTAATTTAATTCTGTCCTAAAAGACTATTTCAGATGTCTTCAGTAGAATTATATGGCGATTATTTTCATAGCATATATTAGCTCTCTAACACTCATTTTAAGGGGTAATTTTTGTAATTTTTTTAACTTCTACACCAGTGATAACCAAGCCCCGAACGCACGCACACAGACTGATGATAGCCTGATGTTTTGAAACGAACAAAGTTGTTGTATACATGTGAATTGCCGACCGTGTCTGTGTGAAAACTACGATTATTGACTTACTCGCGAGCCTATGGAGTGGTTATCACTGTTCTACACTAAAACGGCATGCTGGAAGGTTAAAATGTTCTACGAATATTTTCTGCTTCAAACTTCACTTACTTATTTTATTTTGAAAATTAACAATGAATAAATTTTTTTTTTGAAAATTATATAGAAGTTTTTACGAAAACTTATTTTAAATACCAAATATTTTTTAAAAGTTATGATAAAAAGCCATTGTTGTTAAAAATGTTTCTTTTAAATGGTTATAATATAATATATTATAATATATTATAGTATATATAATATATTATATACTGTGGTTCATAATGATTGTTCATTAGAATAGAACTACTTGCATTTTCAACTTGAATTAGTAGGCGGTTGTAAATAAAGCTTTACAAAAACCAAATAAGATTGGAATTTAAGTTTGTGACTGCAGTTTTCTAATCAATATGGGAGGAAAAAGTTCTCTAAATTCGTCGGAAATAATGAAAATTGGTGTTAACCATTCTGAAAGGCCGGAGTCCCAATGTGATAATGAATTTAACAAACAAATAATAAAAATTCAACACATTATTCCTCTAAAATTAAGCATTTAAGAGAAGCTAGTGCAAGTAATTCAACATTTTACAGCTCCGAAAGCTGAGGAAAATAACTCCATTAAATGCAATCCTTCAACAGCAGCGTTTGCCAAAGATCATATGACATGGGATGTACAAAGACAACTAAGAGAAAATTATTGCCGGAAAATAATTTTTTCGGATGAAAATGTTTAATTTGGATGACCCCGATTTTTTTCGTCCGTGTTTTGAAATTGACAATTTCTTCGAAATAAGATAAATTTACATGTGTATATTAGTGCTGGGAAACTATCGATAGACTCTCGATATTATCGATAGTCTTAAAATATCGAAAATATCGATAGGAAAAATATAAATATCGATATTTTTATTAGTTAAAATACAGCTATGAAGACATCTAACAGCAGCTATACACACACAGTTTTTTGCCGCAAATTTTAACGTGCTATTAATAATTCGCGCTGAATTACAGCAATGAATACAAACAACAAGAATGTTAAGTGGTATGGATTGCTTAGCAGTGCTTTTTACTGCTAATTTAAGGCCTTTAAGTCGAAATTTTTACATGTTTATATAGGGACTGAAATGTTAAATATTTTTGTAATGTTGTAAACAAAATACAAATCCAAATGCAATTGCAGGCATAAGACAAAACAATGAACGATCATTAGAGGATAAGTCCGCTAGATTGATTACCTTTTTGGGTTTAGAATTTAGAAAATTTTTTAAAGTTGCAATGTAATACCTTATAGTCCCTGTTACTTCGGTTCCTTCAGAAAGATACTGAGCTACCTAAACAAGAGCGGCAAGCGTTTTTTTAAACATCAAAATTCAAATTCCTATACATTTTCAATAAAATAAAACGACCAAGCGATCTATCAAATCAGATTTTCCAGCCGGGTGGTGTTAAATTCGCGTTCTAAAGGTTGGTTTCGTACAAACTGTGTGAAAATGAAAAGTTTTGACATGAAACAGGCGCTTGCCGCTCTTATTTAGGTAGCTCAGATACTTATTAATTTTCAAAAAATTTCAATCTAAAATAACGTGCGTATATGCATACGTCTCATGCATTCAATAAAGTGATGAAAAAAACGGACTGTAGCCTTATAAAAAAATAATTAAAGTTTTCCTGCACAAGTACAAACATTCAGTCGATAGTAATATCGATATATCGATAGTGAAATCTGAACTATCGATAAATATCGATAGTATCCCAGCACTAGTGTATATACATTTATATACAATAAAGCAAATATTTTTAAAATTTAACTTTAAATGGAAAATGCTTCGATCTTCGAAAACGCGGCGAATATCAAACCGGTAGAAAAAAGAGTAATAATTCACGATATGTAGGCTAAAAAAAGCCAGAGCCGGAGATGTGGAAAAAAACTATAATGTTGTTTTAAAGAGACACTTTTAAACATAAACTATAAATAAAAAATTTTACTAAAAAAAATTTTCTAGAAATTTTTATGTTGAATAAAATTTTGGCAAAAACTTTAAGAGTTTAACTTGTATATGCATTTACATGGTTTTCAAGGCTTCGCCTTTCATTTTGTTTTGACCTTCTAATCCTCGTATTATTTTTACTACAACTGCGACATCGTGTTAAGGTTTGGTTATTGTTTTTGTTCTCTTTTATAGTTGGTATTATGACCAACAGTTTAAAAGTCATTAAAGCATGCAACAACCTCTTTCATAGCAATATATTTTTTAGTATTTATACGTTAGTAAATTTAAAATTACTTTGTTTAATTGTTTGTAGTTAATTGTTATAAATTGAACTAAGATTTATTTTTTTTCCTCAATTCTTCACATGGACTTACCTAAATCTCATTCGCACATGCGAGAAAACACTGGTCTGAAATTGACCCTCCAAAACAGCCGAATCAAATTTCGGATCTAGCCAAGAATTGGAGGCGGCACGTTCAAAGGCAACTGGTAACATTACGCTGCAGCAAGAATGACGACGTCCGGTTTGACTTAAATATGTTTGTATGTGAGGTGCTAAAGCAATTTGTATGTCATCGGTGGAATTGTTAAGACTGTCATTGGCTAAAACACCAGGTGGCATGGCGGTAAAGCTGACTGATTGTCGGCGCGACTGTAACGAAAAAATCAAAAATAAATATGTTAAGCTCTTCTATAAATATTTCATTTTTTAATTGACGGAGTTCAGTAGCTCTTTAAGCTCTTTTATTTAATCTAAAAGCAAAATAAACAAAGCTTCCGTTAGATTTCATTAATATAAAAGTTTATTGAACGTATGAGTAATATTTTTGTTACTTATACGTCATGTTAGTAAAATGTTGTAATTCATAACATTTTCTACGCATGTGGGTATTTTAGGGAATAATTTAGGGAATGATTAAGATATGACATACATTTTTTTGCTATTTAAAATTATCTTTAAATTGTATTGGAACCAATGCGTATTATTTAAAAAATAATTGTAAAAAGAAGAAAATCAATTAGATTTCTTTTCTAATATACGTCTTTTATTGACTTTTTTAATTCCTTATTATTTCTTGGTTGTATTTACCCTAAATCTAATTAAATTGTTGTATTTTATTGTTTCGGATTTCTTTTCAACCCAATTTTTGTAATTTCCGCTTATATGGTTGAGAGAACAAACCAATTAAAAACTATGGCCTTATAAGTTTTTATTTCCTCTGCACACGTTTTCTACGTTTTGAATAGGAGAACATCAGTAATGAAAACATATGATGATGATGCATGCATGTTGCTGTTGCTGTTGTATATGTGGTTGTTGAAAAAAAACTGAAAAATAAAACTGGGGTAAACGTGTGTAATTTCTATAGAATTTTTAACATAAAAGAACAGTTGATTTGTTAATACTTTTGTCAAAGAATATTAGTTGTTTTCAAAAGCGTTTTATTACAGAATGGAAATTTAATTTAAATTTTTTTTGAGATATTTATTTAAGTTACGTTGTGTTTTCCTTTAAGATAATTTTTCGTATTTCTATCACCCACATGAAAGCTATTAATGCTTAAAGATATTTAGATAACCCTAAGTTTGTCCTTGACCATGTGGCTGTTATGTCTTATCATGACTTTTTATTTCCTTCATCACATTTTCAACGTTGTATTACAATCTTTGAAAATAATCATTAGTTTGCCTTGTAAGAGCTTTAAGCAATTGATGTTTGAGTTCTCATTTCAGTTTATTTAAAACAAAGTGTATACTTATATGTTCATACTACAAAAATAGTTAAAAGAAAATACTGAAAAAAACCACCAAAAGTACTTTTTAAATTTAATTCCTTTTATATAATGCCTGGAGCTTTGTTTTCTCTGAAGTGTACCTAATAATTATAGTCTGAACTGCAATTGAAAATATTGTTTAATCTATTTCGCATAGAAGCAACGTGATCGCCAAGAGGTCATTACGAATAAACAGTAATTTCGACTCTTTAAAGGGAAATTTAAAGAGGAAACAATTTTAGGCGATAGGATGTCATGAATTGGCTGGAATAAACTTTTTGAAATGTACTGTTCTAATTAGTTTATTTCTCTTGTACAACATTATATAACGCCGTCAAGTTTTGATAGAAATAATTTCGCAACCTTGAATTAGCTAGAAAAGTGGAAGGGAACAAACTCTGAACTCTGTAATTTGCCTTAGATTAATTTTGTTTATTTTAATACGTTACTATATGCATCTATAATCGCAAGGAGGTCCAGTTGACTGCAGTATTTTTCGGTTAAAAAAATCTGTTTTTCAAAAAAGCAGCGGAATAGCTGGGGTCTGATCACCGCATTCGATACTATCGTATCGAATAAACTATTGAATTTTTTGCATACGATAGACACTGACGTAACGAATGAAAACTCGATAAATGTAATATCGAGTTACTCGACATCGAATGCTATTATTTCAAATTCAATACATCTCATTCGATATCGAGTTTTATGATACCAAAATAATAATTTCGATCAATTTGGCTCGATATCGTATGCTGTGATTAGACCCCTGGTCTTAGAATTTGTTGGTACAAACATCGCTTATATCATTAAATACACAAAATGTGCTTTAATACAATTTAGCTGAAAAGTAAAATTTTAGAATAATATGTACACTTAAATAATTCCGATTGCTATCCCTGTTGTTCAGACATCAGGTTTGTTTGTTATTTATGTTTCATGATTTTATATATAAAATAGTTTTGTACTAACAACAAGTAAGTAAGAGTGTCCAAAACTGAGGTATCATTTTAATTTTAATAAAAAAAAAAGAGTTTTCTTTTTGAGATATTAAAAATATCATTATTTCGGTGTATTAAAAAAAAAGGTTCCGCTTAAAAATTAAAAATTTTGTCGGGCAAGTGACCCCCCTACAGGCTCGGCAGGCTCCCAATCTTTTGTCAAAGTTCTCAATCACGTTTGTCAATAAATTGTCAATGGCTGATATCTGCTCAATAATGTTGTTCTGAAGCTCTTAAACTGTTGTGGGATTGCTGTACACGTTCGAGGTCAAATCGCACGATTTTAGTGGCCAATTCACTCCTCCTCTACAAGAAATAATGCGATTTTCGAACATTTATTTCAAAAGATCCATTTTTTCTCTTGCTGTGTGGTAAGTGGCATCATCCTGTTGAAGCCACATTTCTAAGTATATATGAACAATTATCTAATTATCTTGACGACAATAACATTTTATTTCAAAGACATTATGGGTTTAAAAAAGGAGCTGGAACTGAAGAAGCAGTAGTAAATGTTATAGATTACATTTGTGGAGAGCTTGATGCTGGATACAGTGATGTTGCAGGAGTATTTTTTGACTATTCAAAAGCATTTGATCTCGTAAATCATGACATCTTGGTTAGAAAGCTGGCAATATTAGGCGTAACAAACCAAACCCTGGAAATATTTTGTCAATATTTAATAAATCGCATGCAGTTTGTTCAAATTGGGGAGTATATCAGCTCTAAGCGTCCAGTCAAATGTGGAGTCCCACAGGGAAGTGTCCTTGGACCTTTGCTGTTCAAAATTTTTATCAACGATATAAAAAACATAAATTTAAATGGAAAATTGTATATGTATGCTGACGATGTTTGTATTTTTTACCGATATAAATATCAACAGGTTTTACAAACTCAAATTAAATGTGGTGTTTTTTTTTTAATCCAAATAAAACTAAATTCGTTAGATTTAAGCCATACCGAACAAGGAATGATGGGGAGATGGTGGTTCATATTGATGGAACTCCAATCATTGAATCAGAGATGGTGAACTATTTAGCTATTCAACTAAAACCGAATTTAATATGGGATGAGCACATAAACTTGTTAAAAGCTAAAATTTCATCTGGAATTGGTATTTTGTACAAATTCAAAAATAAACTTAGCTCTGATGTTAAAATGCTTATATATCAATCACGTATACATTCTCATTTAACTTATCTTCCTATTATATATGGCTGCAAAGTAAACAGTTCACTGAAATCCCTTCAATCCGCTCAAAATAAAGCTCTAAAGTTGGTTTTTAATCTTCCCTTAAGATTTTCAACGTTAAACTTATATAAAAAATATGCTAAAAAGGTTCTTCCAGTAAGAGGCTTATACAAACAAAAGGTTTTAACATTCGTTTTCAAAGCAATTAGAGGAGGAGATGTTCGTGGTTCCACGCAGTTTACCCAAAATATCTTACACACTCGAAGAAATACTAGGCAGTCTCTAAATTTAAATACTGTAAGATGTCGGTTAGATTTATGTTGGACCAAGTGAGTATAATCAACTGCCAATTAATATTCGTAACATACAAGTTTTGTCAAAATTTAAAAAATAAATTAAAGACCTTTTACTTCGTAATGTTGAAACACTTCTAGTATAAGAATATTATTTTATTTATTTATTTTTTTTTTTATTATTATTTTTTAAAAAAATTTCAATTTATTATAAATAATGTAAATTTTCAAAATAGTAAATCTATATATAAATCGGCTAAGGCAAAACAGTTAAGAACACTTTCCTACTCTGTATGCCAACCGATTTGAACAAAATATACACCATTTGAGAGGTATTTACTCAAAGAAGTGCACAATATACATATATTTTATTAAAATCTGTTCAATAATTTCAGAGTTATAAGCGTTCAAAATTGCTACAAACACAAATGTAAAATAAATAAATAAAAATTTTTTTCCAATTATCAAAAAATAAAAAATTAGGGTGATCGATTATTCGACATTTTTCAAAAACCGGTTTTCGAATATTTCGACTATATAAAACTTATGTATAAATCAGACCAGGCAAAACAGTTCAGAACGATTTCTTTCTTTGTTTGTCAACCGAACCTCTATGGGGAGAAAAAAGGAGAAATACGGGAAACTAAATTTCTTTTTTTTACTTTTCTGTGCTTCAGTGATAACTTTAAAATTTTCTATAATATTGAACTTAGAAACATAATATTATAGGTATAGGGTCCTGAGTGAGTGATAACATATAAGATAAAATATGTTGGAACTTTTTGAATTTTCGTTAATATTCGACCTATAAAGATAAAATTATACATTAAAGTGGGTGAATAAGAACATGTAAGGGGAGCTTTTTGGTGCTTTTTCGTTCAACAGCTGGTACTTTGATTAATTTTCGTTAATATTAGACATATAAACAAAAACTTAAATGTGCAACGTCCTGAGTGGATGACAATATATAAAGAAGAGTTTTTGATACTTTTTTGTTTTTCAATTGGTATTTTTTATATTGAAGATAAAATATGGATCTAAGATTGGTCCCTCGCCAAATCGATCCAATTTGAAGGAAAAAATAAATGCTCGAAACAAATAGATAAATTATGTTTTCTTCATATTTGCATACAATTTTATGGTCGAATTTTAACCATTAGGCGAACACTAGTATACTTAAATCTTCTATATGTGTAATTTAGACAGAGTTGCCTTTTAGCCTCTACAAAGTCTTTATGGCGCTGGGGCATTAAAATTATTATTGTATAAATATTATACTGAATAAAAGAAATAATTAAAAAAAAAATCACGAATTTTCCCCTGTAGCGATTTTTATCGACCGATGATTACTCAAATTTGAGCTCCCTTTATATTTTCATCATCATTTTGCATATTTTGCCTCTTACCAAAAATTAGTCAGAAAAAAGTTCATGATTTTACCTTACCCCCCACAAAAACACATATTTAGAATTGTCGTCATTTGTCCCACACAAGAGATGTTCGTCAATGTCCTAACGAAATAAAGATTTGGTCACTGAACTTGATCTACTGGGTTGAAATTTTGTTCTTATATTCACTAAAAACAATGACTGCCGAGCATTAAATGTCGAAAACGGAATAAAAACAATTTTTTTAACCATCATATAAGTAGTTATTCTCTCGAAATAAAGTTTTTTTGGTAGGCATTTTTTAGCTCCTTACTACAGAGGGAACATGTTAAGAAGTACACCAATCCCTTTGTAGTAACAGTCATCATAGACTATAATTCCAAACATCTTATTATCTTAGATTCTTATGGCAAGTAAAGTTGATTTGTCGTTGTTAGTCTGTTCGTGTGTTAGTTGAAAGCATTTTTTAAAAGGTCACAAGTATGTTTTTTAATATTTTTTAATAATTAAGCCAAATTGATTTACAACTATCTGAAACACATCAAACTAATAGTACTGTATATATTTGTACACAAAATTTTCCTATACCCAGGAAAAACTTTTTGATTTTTAGTAATAGGTGGTAGTTATTTCATACATTACCTGGTAAGTAGTTGTCATTACAATTGTCATTATTCTAAAAACTTCAATAAGTACTTACTAGTAATGACCTCAGCAACTACTTATTACTTCTGTTATTTTCACTTCTGAATATTTGCTTACTGGTAACGTACTCAATAACTACTTATTAGGTCTATTAACTAGTGATTTTTGGCTTCTGGAATTAAATAAAAGCTTAGAATTTGATTTATTCTCATAAGTTTTTAGTGATTTTATACAAAATGTAGGAAAGTAAATATTGTTGCTATAGCGCTGGTTGTAATTAATCTCAATTTTTAGTAAGCAAAAACCGTGTAGAGTACTCATTGTATATCAAAAATGTATTTTATGTTTTTATTTAACAAATCTTATCAAACAATGTTTTGTTTTTAAGTCAAACGTTAAAAAATTTGGAAGAAAGGGAATTTTTAAATTTCGGGTGAAAAATTTAGAAATAAACAAAAAGGTTAAAAGTAAAGAATTGATTTAAATAAATCATATATTGAAAGTAAAAATTGTTGTTATTGTATTATAATACGATTTTTTTAAATTATATACATATGTATATCTTTACTACTACCATTGAAAACGATGTAGTGGAAGATAATCCAACGACATCAAGAAATGCCGAACTTGGTCCAATGGAAAAATACATTAAGACAGCGGCTGTCGATAGAAGAAATTGTAGACAGAAGTTTGGCTGAAAATGGTAGGTCTTCGAAAATTCAGAGTAATATCGGATTATTAAGCAATTAAGGGTTTTACGATGCCTTATGGCGATTTCTTTTCTGATAAATATGTTGCATAAATGTTACATGCTCTATCTCTTTTGTGTAGAGCATGTAACATTTATGCAACATATTTCTCAGAAAAGAAATCGCCATTAAAGTAATACAACGATGGAGTTAAGATAAAAAATTTTATGCATTAAAAAAAGAAGAAGTCATAGCGGATGGAATGGACAATTTTCCATAGTAATTTTTTTGTTAAAATAATTTTTTTATTCGTTATTCTCATCGATTAATCGAATAATTTTTTATATTATTATAATTATTATAATGCAAAATTGGCTAAAAATTAGGAAAACACACTGCAACCTTTGAAGTTACTTCCACTTTTTGTGGCGTGCGTCACAAAACTTTGTGATCAATTATTTCGCAACAAATACTTGCTAAGAAATTATGATATATGCCATTCGTAAGAACATATTTAAGTCACTAAGTACTATATTTGTGGCTTGGTGCTAAAAGGGCCAATATCAAAATATTTACTTTTGAGAAAATTTAATTTTAACTGTTTTTAGAGAAGAGTTCTTACTGAAATTTGCTAGCAAAACCCTTATGAATCTGTTCTGGGCTAAAAACATTGGCTGTTGCATCAAAAAAAAAAAAAAAAAAAAAAAGATGTTAAGAGAAAACACCTAATGCAACGATTAACTCAAAACAGAAAAATATTGACATTGGCCCTTTTAGCATCAATCCACGGATATATAAGTTGAAGCTATCTCTTTTGAAAAACCAAACAATTTTTATATTTCAATCAGAAATCGCGTACGAATGTAGAGTTCGTCACGCAGGATTTGGTAAAAAAAAAAAAAATTTATTGCAATGGGTGTTTTTGAATTGTGGCAACACCAACCACATGATGGTTTTGACATTTAGTTTTTTAACGTATCTGTAGTGCATGCTTTGGCAATTGTTACACTGAATTCACTTGAAATTGCATTAAAATAATTAAAATCTAATATGAAAATGGTGGTTCTGTTAAACTTACATTTCGTAAAATTTGTGATATTTTCGGATCACATAATCGTAATTCTCTGAGAGCGCTATTATATTTGGTAGTTAAATTTGAGCCGCATTTGGGCTTCTGGAAATCCTAGAGCGATTATTGAGAAGCCTTTACATGTTTAACGTGTCACTGTATGGTCGAGGAGTGATTGGGCCTTTTTTTCGAAGATGAGGTTGGAAATGCGGTAACGGTCAATGCGATCGCGCGATGTTAACAACTCAATTTCGGCCTTTTATTGTTGACGTGAATATCACTGACAGGTGGTTTCAACAGGACGGTGTCACACAGCTATTGAAGCGATCAATCCATTTCAAACCAAATTTCCCAATCGCATAATTTCACGAATTTATGGCCCTATGCTCCTTAAAGGAATTACGGGAACTCGTGTGATTTAACACCACTGGTTTATTTTTTGTGGGGCTATGTTAAGGACAGAGTTTATACGGAGCCAATCGAATCGATTGCAGCCTTAAAACTCAAGATGCGTTATGTGATTAACGGAATAGACCCGCCATTTTGCTAAAAAGTGATTAAAAACTTTGACATTTGGACATTTGCTAGATATAATGTTTCATTCATAATTGCCGAACTTTTCTCTTCGTATTACAATAAAATTTCGAATCATCTTCATCTTAATTTTTTGTATTACATATTTTGTTTAAGAAAACAAAGTTCTTGTTGGAAAACCATTAACAATTATAAAATTCCCTTTGCCATCCCTGGTACAAGTACTCAGACAAGTGCACATACCAGTAAAATGAAAAAATTATTAACATTTAGTGTTGCTTCCTTAAGTCAATACTTGCAAGTGTTGCTTTCCTCTTATTTTTTGCTTTTTTTGCTAATTCAAACATCTAAGCACTCACACACTTGATTGCATACATATGTATGTATGTCACTAATGTTTATGTGTACAACTAAATGCAAGTATTTAAGTTTATATTTTATTTAAGGGCACGCATGCATGTGAACATTAAATAATTTTATTGCTGCATTTTCGGTATTGTTGCAAATAGTTAGTGTTGTAATTGCTCTAAGCATGGTTAATATCATTTTTTTAATATATTTTTTCCCTTTTCTTTCTTTTTGTTTTTAGTCCCTCCCTTTTGACTTTTGTGCACGTGCGAACAATTTTTTATACTTTTTTTTTAATAGTTGTTCTTTTTTTGTTTCATAAGTTTTGCAGAGTGTGCGTTTCAACAACAATTTATTTTAAGTGCATGAAAATTTATATTTTTTCCTTTGATGTAAATAATCAAAACTTGTAAGAAAGTTATAACTAGGGCAAGTTTTTAATGCTTTTTGCATAAAAATATGCATTGGCATTTCTTTTCAAGTTTTTCCAAAAATATATATGTATGTACTATGCATAATTTTACATATTATGCAGGTTTAAAAAAAAGAATTGTTTTAAAGTCAATCTGCTTGAGTTGCAAAATAAAAATATATTGCCCCTTTCTTTCATATGCATTTTTTTATATCACAATTCTTAACAAAAACTAAAAGGAATTACATCATTTTAATTTTTTTTTAAATTAACGGTTTGTGAATAATTTTTTATGTTTTCTTTTCGATAGAGATTTGATTAAAAATGTCAAAAGAGACGTAAAATTACTTTAATGCTATGCCGAGTCTTATATACCATGGTTAGGAAAGAACAGAAGTTTATATACATATATATATATATATATATATATATATATATATATCTGAATATTTGTATATACACGTGTGTACTTATATAGTAAATATTTATCGCTAAATTTGCACATGTTTGCATGCTATTAAATACATTTAGAGGCAGACTTAATTATAAAAAAGAGTAATTTTTGGATTTCAGTATTTTGATTATAACTCGGTCATTTTTTAACCGATTTAGCAGATTTATATACTGACGTGCTTAAGAATTTTCCAGTTACTTTGGCTATAAAACTTAGACTCGGGAAGATCTATGGTTTCCGAAAATAAGTATTGTTCAAAAAAAAAAAAAAAATAAAAAACAATGTGTATTTTGGTCATAACTTTTTTCTATCTGAACAGATTTTTCCGAGTTTTTCAGAAAATAAGTTCTTCTCAATATATAAGGCGTATCCAAAGGTCACACGACATCCCAAAAATTCAGATTTTTATAAAATTTTTGATATTTTCTGTGCGGGAGGTACCACGCTCACTTCTTCAATCCCGCCCACGTTTCGTGGGATGCTGTTTATTAATAACCTTAATGTTTGTATCTAATTTAGAAACTTTGGCTCTTGCCGTTCTGCAGATATACAGAAAAAAGGAATAAAAAAACTACAACAACAATGGATTTTTGAAAACAATAGAGGTAGTCGTGGTTTTTTGCTCATTTTTGGGCCGAGTCTTATATACCATGGTTAGGAAAGAACAGAGGTTTATATACATATATATGAGCCGTTTATTTTGAAAGTGGCATTAGTCACTTATTCAAAAAAAATCGAGTTAATAATAAATATAATTGTTGGGGTATGATTGGGGCTGGTTACCTGTAGCTTGGGTACGTTGTCCGGAATTACAAAGTGGCCAGAAATCTCACTGAAGTGGTTTGTTGAGACAGGTCAGTTAGCGGCTGGCGCACACACACTCACTCACTTCACGCACTAGAAAAACCCACCCTTATTTTTTGTGGCTCAATGGCACTTTAGCTTGTGGCTCTTTTATGGGCAAAACATCAACTTCTCTTTTGGTTTTATTTATTTCTCTTTATTTTAAATTTCAATTTAATATTTCCTTATCTAAGTAACACAGCACTTTTTCTTTTAGTTTTAATATTAATTTTAGTTTTAAGTTTTAACAAAAAGCAATGACCGGCGTCTGGCTGGTTGAAGTTTTATTTTGCAATTAAAAAAGCGAATTCATTCTACAGGTGGCGTTAAAGCACAGCTGAGCCACGTATCACATGAGGTGTTGCCAGATGCCACCACCACATGTAGTCCCGTTGCACACGATCAAAATAGTGGGAAACATAACGCCCGGTTTACACCAGCCAGACGCCAACATACACCCCGCCTTGCAACGGTGGTGCAAGATAATACATACAAATAAAAAAAGAATGGAAATTAAATATATAAAAAGTTTAAATAACGAAAAGGTATAAGAAACTCAAAAAAAAAAACAAAGTTAATATTAACAAAAAATCAAATTCGCAAATCAAAAAAAAATTAAAGCAAAAGTTTAAATTGACAAAATTGAAATTATTAAAATCAAAAATAACTATAAAAATGATAATAAAAAGAATAAATAAAATATTCACCCTCAAGGGCAACAAAAAAAAACGGACTGCTTTACGTTTTCAGCACCACTACCTCTCCAAAGGACATCAAAAAGGGGAAGCTACGTCGGGCCCAGAGATGATGTAGCAGGATGTGCTGAAGTGCCACGGGGTCCGCCACAGAAGATACTAGATACGGCAGCGGTAAAAACAAAGGATTTTAAGCTTCGCATTTAGGCAGCGCTACTAATTTGTGAATCGGCCGAGTGATGACGCCGCTTTGCGTTTTTAAGTCCGCTACTCGCACCTTGGCGTCACTTCCGCGATAGACTCGAACAATACGGCCTAGTCGCCATTCAGTTGGACAGCCTGGTTCACTTTTAAGAGCAATGAGATCGCCTTCCTTTAGGTCAAGCTGAGGGTGTTGCCACTTGTTGCGTTTATTGAGCTCTTTCAGATACTCCTGCTTCCATCGGCGACAAAACTCTTGTTGTAGGGCCCTAACTTTACGCCACCGATTTACAATGCTTAGGGGTGAAGACAACTCTTCGGGTTCAGCAGGGGTAAGCATAGATGTCCCTATCAAAAAATGGCCTGGGGTAAGGGCAGACAAATCTTCAGCATTTTCCGACATAGGGCCTAGCGGACGCGAATTGACACACCCCTCTATTTTTGCCAAAACGGTTGAGAACTCCTCGAACGTAAATTTGAGTTGACCAGCTGACTTTTTAAGGTGCATTTTCATACTTTTTACCCCCGCTTCCCAAAGTCCTCCCATATGAGGTGCTGCAGCAGGGATAAAGTGCCACGACAAGCGCTGGTGACCATAATTTTCGACAGCCGTGTCACGAAGCTCTTTTACGTGCTTGGCGAAGTCTGCGTCGATTTCTCTAGCGGCGCCAACGAAGTTTCTGCCGTTATCAGAATAAATGCAGCTTGGGCAACCACGACGGGCGACGAAGCGGGCCAAGGCTGCTAGAAAGGCAGGGGTAGACAAATCGCTTACAGCTTCAAGGTGAATCGCCTTTGTAGAGAAACAAACAAAAAGACACACGTAGCCTTTGGTGATTCTGCAGTATCTGCCAGTGAAACTTTTAATCTCAAACGGGCCAGCAAAATCAACGCCAGTATTCGTAAATGGGCGACAAATGGTAGTTCTTTCTGCGGGCAAAGCAGCCATTATTTGATTTTGAAGCTTTTTTCTGTGAAGAACACAGACTTTGCAATTGCGAACCACCGTCTTTATCAGATTTTTTGCCCGAATGATCCAGCACTCTTGCCGGACTACGTTAAGGACTAGACGAGGGCCTCCGTGCAGGACTAGGGTGTGAACGAATTCCACATACAGCCGAGCCAATCTACTGCCATACGCCAAGATAATAGGGTGCCTTTCGTTGTAGGACAGGCAAGTGCTAGAGCTAAGTCGACTATTAGATCGAATAATGTCGTTTTTATCAACAAAAGGGATAAGTGTTAACAGGGGGCTCCGTGACTCAATTTTCTTACTCGCTTTAAGACAGTTGAACTCCCCTGAGAAGTGAATTTGTTAAGAAAGGTAGAATAAGCGATTTCTGACGAACTTCAACTCATTAGCCGATACTTTTAAAGAACCATAAGCGACCTTTTCGCGCCTTTTTGTACTTGCCAGTGCAACAAATCGAAACATGTAGGCGATTACGTGATACGCTCGTGACAAACTAGAAAAACGGTCTAATATATCTTCTTGATCAGTCGATCTAGCAACAAAAACTTGAGCTCCTTTCGACTCTTCTGCCGTTTCGAACTCCGTCGCTCCTAGGGGCCACGAAGACTGCTCTAAGTTGAGCCACTCAGGTCCGTGCCACCAGAGTCTATTATCTATTAAATCCGCAGGGATCAGCCCCCGGGTTGCTAGATCGGCAGGATTATCACCTGAAGCCACGTGACACCAGTTTTTATTCCCCACTTTTTCTAATATTGTAGCCACTCTATTTGCCACGAATGTTTTCCAGCTACACGGTGGTTTTCTTAGCCATGCTAAGACTATTGTGGAATCGGACCACAAATAAAGGGGGGAATTGTTCTCGTTAAAAGTAGGTACCACACTTTCTACTAAATTTGACAAAAGAACTGATCCACATAACTCCAAACGAGGCAAAGACGGCTTCTTTATTGGGGCCACTTTCGTTTTACATGTGAGCAAACTTGATAAAACTTTATCTCCGAGCTGTACCCTTATATATATCGTAGCTGCATACGCCAACTCAGACGAGTCACAGAACCCGTGAAATTGTATAGTACAGCCAGGCGAATATTGAACCCAACGTGGAAGCTTTATTTTTTCAATATCCGCATAATTCGCAACAAAAGTCTGCCATTTGTGCAGAGCCACTGGTTTGATAGACTCATCCCACTCGATCTTATCAAGCCACATTTGCTGCATTATAATCTTTGCTGCAACTATCACCGGAGCCAACCAACCCGCTGGATCGTATAGCCGAGCAATGGTAGAAAGAACCTCCCTTTTAGTGTATGAAGCTTTTAGTGTTATCTTTTCCCTGGCAAAGAAAAACACATCTTCTGCCGCATTCCAGCGGATCCCTAACGTTTTTGTTGTGCTTTTTTCATCAAGCGACACAAAAGAGGAACTAAGCAGGTGATCATGGGGCAAATTTTTCAAAATTTCTTCAGAATTCGAGGTCCATTTTCTGAGCTCAAATCCCCCCATGTCCAGAATACCAATTAATTGTTCTCGTGCCACCAAAGCATCAGCAACTGAATGGGCACCAACTAGGGCATCGTCTACGTACATATTCTCTCGCAATATTCTAGCGCCTAACGGAAAACGTCGCTCTTCATCATTAGCCAACTGCAGAATGGTTCTAAGGGCCAAATATGGGGCACAATTTACGCCAAAAGTTACCGTTTTCAGTTGGTAATCAGCAATTTCCTCATTATCACTGCTACGAAAAACTATTTTTTGAAAGGGCCGATGTGTGGGAGTCACAAAAATCTGCCGGTACATTTTTGAAATGTCCGCATTAAATACAAACTGAAAAAATCGCCACCTTAAAATCAGATTAACTATTTCAGCTTGCAAAATAGGGCCAGTGTACAACAAATCATTTAAGCTTCTGCCATTTGCCGAAGGACTTGAGGCATTAAAAACTACCCTCAATTTCGTAGTTGTACTTTCAGGCTTAAAAACGCCATGATGGGGTAAATAATAACCAGGGTCACCTCTAGCATTTTCTGCTTTTTCCATATGCCCTAGGGTTAAATATTCTTTTAGGACCTCATCGTACTGGGCCTTACGCTCAGCATTGCGCATCAAAGATTTTTCATTTCTCAGAAATTGACAAACAGCTATATGCCTATTGGGACCAAGCGACAGCAAACTATTTTTAAAGGGCAGACTCACAGTATATCTCCCTTCCGAGTTTCTAGTGGTAGTAGAATTGTAGATCTCCTCACATTTTTTATCCTCATCTGATAAAATACGTCTCTGAGACACCTCTTCTAACTCCCAAAACTTCGATAATTGGTCATCAATTGCAACTTTTGTCATATGAGACACTCTTAGTATTCGAGGGGAAACTCTAGTAGGCATTGGACCTGTAACTATCCAGCCAAAAATGGTTTCTTGAGCTACTAACGATTCAAAAACACCATGCTTTACTCCACCACGAAGAATAGAAGGATAAAGATCACTTCCTAACAATAAATCAATTTCACTGCTTTCATAAAACTTCGGATCAGCATAACACAATTTGGGCAGCTCAATCTCTTTTTGTGGCAAAAATGAATGTGTTGGAATACTACCCGTTACTCGAGGGACAACAAGGGCCTGAATACTTAGAGCCACGTTCTGATCGAAAAGAGAAACAATAGTAAAAACTGCCATTTTCGAAGACGAACTAATTATCTCTCCGCCTAAACCTGAGACTTCTGCAGAAACTGGATTAGTTGGCAACTTCAATAATTTTTGTATCTTTTCTGAAACAAAACTTTCATCCGAACATGGATCTATCAGGGCACGAACTTTGTAACAGGAACCAAAACTTATAATGTTAACCCAGGCTGTGGCTAACATAACCTTTTTTGCAACAGAGGTATGATGCGATTGAACTACGCTAGAAGGGCCGGCAACATTAGTGGACTGTATTTGACTTTGAATATTTTGACTCTGAGCTTGAGAATTAGTGTTTGCTTGGCTTTGATTATTGTTGTTATTATTTCTTACTATATCTCTATGTATTAACGTATGATGTTTTTTATTGCACCTAGAACAACTATTAGAACTAGTGCAATCCCCATACATATGCCCCAAAGTAAGACAATTGAAACAAAAACGAAACCTTTTTAAAGTTGAGACACGATTCTTGTAATCCATGCTCAAAAATGTATTACAAACACTAATTTTATGCCTCTCTTTGCACAATTTACATGAGCCCGAGTCAACTTTTGTGTGGTGAGCCTTAAACTGCTTAGCTTTTGTAGTAATATTGTTATTATTTGAAGGGCCTGCTTGGGAACCACTGGCAGCTACATTGTTCGCTACTATAATGTCAGAAACACTTTCAAGGGCATGAAATCTATCGGTCAGAAAACTATTTAATTCTTCCCATTTGGGAACCTCTGTTTTATTTTTTACCGATTGCTCCCACAGATGCAAAGTATTTTCTGAGAGCCGAGACGAACATTGAAACACAAAAATTGGATCCCATGAGACAATGTCAACTTTATATAATTTTAGCACAGAAATACAATTATTAATCTCCCTTTGGAGCCTTTTTATTTCCGCAGCCGTTTCCCGTTGACATGGAGCCAAATTAAATAAAGTTTTTAGCTGACTATTTATTAACACCCGTTTATTCTCATATTGGGATTTTAAGTTACCCCACGCAATTTCAAAATTTTCTGCCGTGAGGGCAATATTTCTGTTTATATCCCGTGCCTCATTTTCTGTTTTTTGAAATAAATAAAACAACTTTTCTACAGAGCTAAGTCTCGAATTATTTATGTAGATTGCCGTAAACATGTCCCTGAAGGTGGGCCACGATACGTAATCACCATGAAAAACGCCAGTATCACAAGGAGGGACAGGTATAGAACACTGGTTGGGAACCACTGGCTTATTTTTTTGGCTCTCTTCTTCCACTACCTGCCTAGCCTTTGCCAAAATATTTATACATTTTACGTA
Organism: Pollenia angustigena; assembly: GCA_930367215.1. Lineage (NCBI taxonomy): Eukaryota > Metazoa > Arthropoda > Insecta > Diptera > Polleniidae > Pollenia > Pollenia angustigena. The sequence goes on along the minus strand of OV884059.1, from coordinate 167,926,072 downwards.
TATTTTCCGCACCTGAGGATATTTTGTTTTAACTGCTACTAATTCTTTTTTATCCTCTATTGTGTCCCCGGAACACTCTTCAAAAATTTTCTCAAACTTTTCCCATCTTTTGTCTAATTCTCTTTTTTCAAAATCTAGCCCGTCTTTGGTATATGTTGAAAAGTCTTCCTTTTTCAACATAACCTCGAAATTTGTGAGCTCATCTGCTGCCCGTATAAATTTTTCAAAAGTAGTCATTATCTTAATTTTTAATTGAGCTACAGAACAACAAATAATCGAGTTGTTTTAAGCGTAACCAAAAATATATAAAAAAATAAAAATTCCCAGCAAAATTAATTGAAAAAAAAAATTCACGCGCTGGCAACACTTTTCCTTTTATTTATGAAATAAAACAAAATTCAGGCAAATTTGTTGTTGTATTTGTTCCTTTTATTTAAAAATTAAAATTAATTGACGCAAATTTTATTGGGCAACAAAAATAAAACACCAACAATTCGACGAGTAACGGGTAAAACCGGCGAGTAAAAAAAGATGGCTCTTAATTTTTGAGGTTTTATTTTTGGCGCGACGTAACCTCACTTTTTCCGACACAATATGGCGCGACACAATATATTCATGCAATTTTTAAATTCCAAAGAGTACGTACCTTTTATTAATTCCAACGGGCGAAGGACCAAAATGTTGGGGTATGATTGGGGCTGGTTACCTGTAGCTTGGGTACGTTGTCCGGAATTACAAAGTGGCCAGAAATCTCACTGAAGTGGTTTGTTGAGACAGGTCAGTTAGCGGCTGGCGCACACACACTCACTCACTTCACGCACTAGAAAAACCCACCCTTATTTTTTGTGGCTCAATGGCACTTTAGCTTGTGGCTCTTTTATGGGCAAAACAAAAACATCAACTTCTCTTTTGGTTTTATTTATTTCTCTTTATTTTAAATTTCAATTTAATATTTCCTTATCTAAGTAACACAGCACTTTTTCTTTTAGTTTTAATATTAATTTTAGTTTTAAGTTTTAACAAAAAGCAATGACCGGCGTCTGGCTGGTTGAAGTTTTATTTTGCAATTAAAAAAGCGAATTCATTCTACAGGTGGCGTTAAAGCACAGCTGAGCCACGTATCACATGAGGTGTTGCCAGATGCCACCACCACATGTAGTCCCGTTGCACACGATCAAAATAGTGGGAAACATAACGCCCGGTTTACACCAGCCAGACGCCAACAATAATAATAAATAATAATAATAAATAATAATAATAATAAATACTGCGAAAAATATCATTATCATGATGTATCAAATACAAGTGAATCGTCTCGAAAGTTAGCTTCAATATTTTTAAACGTGTTAAAACGGAAACCCTTAAATATCTCGACTTAAAAACCGAAATGACTTATGCCACTTTCAAAATAAACGGCTCATATATATCTGAATATTTGTATATATACGTGTGTACTTATATAGTAAATACTTATCGCTAAATTGCATTTAACTATTTGCACATGTTTGCATGCTATTAAATACATTTAGAGGCAGACTTAATTATAAAAAAGAGTAATTTTTGGATTTCAGTATTTTGATTATAACTCAGCCATTTTTTAACCGATTTAGCAGATTTATATACTGACGTGCTTACGAATTTTCCAGTTACTTTGGCTATAAAACTTAGACTCGGGAAGATCTATGGTTTCCGAAAATAAGTATTGTTCAAAAAAAAAAAATAAAAAAAATGTATATTTTGGTCATAACTTTTTTGTATCTGAACAGATTTTTCCGAGTTTTTCAGAAAATAAGTTCTTCTCAATATATAAGGCGTATCCAAAGGTCACACGACATCCCAAAAATTCAGATTTTTATAAAATTTTTGATATTTTCTGTGCGGGAGGTACCACGCCCACTTCTTCAATCCCGCCCACGTTTTGTGGGATGCTGTTTATTAATAACCTTAATGTTTGTACCTAATTAAGAAACTTTGGCTCTTGCCGTTCTCCAGATATACAGAAAAAAGGAATAAAAAAACTACAACAACAATGGATTTTTGAAAACAATAGAGGTAGTCGTGGTTTTTTGCTCATTTTTGGGCCGAGTCTTATATACCATGGTTAGGAAAGAACAGAAGTTTATATACATATATATATATATATATATATCTGAATATTTGTATATATACGTGTGTACTTATATAGTAAATATTTATCGCTAAATTGCATTTAACTATTTGCACATGTTTGCATGCTATTAAATACATTTAGAGGCAGACTTAATTATAAAAAAGAGTAATTTTTGGATTTCAGTATTTTGATTATAACTCAGCCATTTTTTAACCGATTTAGCAGACTTATATACTGACGTGCTTAAGAATTTTCCAGTTACTTTGGCTATAAAATTTAGACTCGGGAAGATCTATGGTTTCCGAAAATGGGTATTGTTAAAAAAAAAAAAAAAAAAATTTATATTTTGGTCATAACTTTTTTGTATCTGAACCGATTTTTCCGAGTTTTTCAGAAAATAAGTTCTTCTCAATATATCCGATCTTTTGATGTATAAGGCGTATCCAAAGGTCACATGACATCCCAAAAATTTAGATTTTTATAAAATTTTTGATATTTTCTGTGCGGGAGGTACCACGCCTACTTCTTCAATCCCGGCCACGTTTCGTGGGATGCTGTTTTTTAATAACCTTAATGTTTGTACCTAATTTAGAAACTTTGGCTCTTGTCGTTCTCCAGATATACAGAAAAAAGGAATAAAAAATCTACAACAACAATGGATTTTTGAAAACAATAGAGGTAGTCGTGGTTTTTTGCTCATTTTTGGGCCGATCTGGCTGAATTTCAATAACAAAATTACAGTGAGCATACTTGACATAAATATGTATATTCCAACCATTCAACAGGCGGACAAAAGGAATTAAACTTCTCTTCTCATAAGGATCCAGAATATATATAACTTATAGGGTCTAAGATCAATTTTACCTTCGGTAAAAAACTAAAAAAAAAACATCTGTATCAGTACAGAATGTGTGATCAGTTTCACACTTTGCTTTAGCAAATGACAGCTTATTTACGTTCAATATGGCTTGAAATATGTTATTTACATATATTCACACAGTGAGGTTCGATCGTGACTGTCATGAAAGACGGACGTTTAGCGGAGATCAATTTAATAATTCGTTTATGCGAGTTTCAATTCTTTTTTGCTAAAAATCTTACTGATTGCTTCTCTATTTTCTATATTAATTTGTTTTCGTTTCAAAAAAAAAAAAAAAAAAATAGTCTTTTAAAAAAATAATACTGAAATTAAGTAATGAGTGAGCCTTTGGCTCAAAACTCAACCATAAATAATGACCAAAACAATATAATCAAGTGCACAATATTAAATACTGAGAAAAAAAATCTTAAAAGAAAAAACGCCATGAATAGTGAAACAATCTCTAAACAATCACGCAATAATTATTTTGCAATTCTTGATAACGACAAAGAATGCGATGATGAATATATAAAAAAATTTGAAAAGCATGTGTCTAACAAAAACAATGCAACTGCACCGCAAACCGGTTTGCCAAATAATAATTTAAGTGAACAAAAAAATACTAGTAATGAAAAAACACCAAACAAAACAAAAACCAAAAAAATTCCACCACTCAATATATTTGATGTGGATCCCAATGAACTGATAGAATTTATCTCAATTGGACTTAAAATCAATGAGTTTAAAATAAAGGAGTTTAAAAATAAAAAAATAGCTCTGTTCATGGCTTCAATGAACGACTATAATAAAGTAAAAGCTTACTTACAAAAAACCAAAACCAATTTCTTTACATTTACACCTAAAGATACTAAAACAAAAACTTATTTATTAAAAGGTTTAAGTGGTAATACCGAGCCTGCAACTATCCTAGATGAACTAAAAAAATTCGAAGATGAAAATTTAAAATTTGTGAAAGTGAGCCAATTCTCAACTAAAGATTCAATAAAAAGCGGTATAGAGCTACCAATGTTTTTAGTGCAAATAAGCAATGAGAGTAATGTCAATGATTTAAAAAACATTAAGGGTCTACTTTATCGATGCATTCGTTGGGAGGCCCTAAGAAAACCAGAGATACCGCAATGTAGAAATTGCCAAGGCTTTTTCCATAGCGCATCGAATTGTTTTTTACCTTCAAGATGCGTCAAATGTAAAGAACAACATGAAATTGGACATTGTTCCTTAAAAGAAGTTCCTGAAACCGAAAGAGAAAAGATATTTTGCGTGCTATGCAACAAGTATGGTCACCCAGCATCATACAAGGGATGCGAGAAATACAAAGCGCTCCAGCAGAAGCTTCGAAGCAGAAAACAAGCGCTGACTGAGAGAAGAACTAATAAACCAACACCATCATATAACTTAAACCCAAATGTTTCTTTTGCCAATGTTTTAAAAAATGATAATCCTCAAATTGTTAATAACACTAACCCAATAAATCTAGCACTAGAAGAATTTCAAAAATCAATGCAGAACCTTACTAATCAAATAATTAATTTACAAAAACAAATACACTTACAGGCATCGAGAATAGATTCCATATTCTCGATGTTAGAGAACTAGATCTTTTAAAATGGATGAAACAATTGAAAAAGCCCTAAAAATAATTGAAATTAATGTAAATTCTCTAATAGGACTAAGCAGAAGATACGATTTGACTCAGTTTATTAATTTACATAACCCTGACTTAGTTCTTTTAAATGAAACGAAACTTAATACTAGGCACAAAGTAAACTTTAAAGACTATAATTTTATCAGAAATGATAGAGTGAACGCCCAAAGAGGTGGGGGAACGGCAATATTAATCAGAAATGATATTAAATACAGGAAATTCTACAGTACGTTTAATAATTCACTAAAAAATCTAGAAACATGCATAATTAAAATTCCACTATTAGCAAATAAAATTTTATTTATTATATCGGTTTACTATCCCTCTGGCAACAACAACAACACTTTTAAGAATGAACTGCATAATCTCTTTCAAACATTAAATTTACAGAACCCTAATAATTTCTATATACTATCGGGCGATTTAAATTGTAAACACACTGACTGGGGTAATGACACATGTAATACAAAAGGTAATATGTTAAGACAGTGGCTACTAGATAATGAGTTGCATTTCAGATGCAGTTTTTATGCTTCTACTGAACCTTCATTTCCAAGGGCTGCGTCATATTTGGACATATGTATCGCAGATTCACGTTTAGATATACATAGGGAAAACAACACACTTAATTGTTTGAAAACACTGGACTATGACAGTGATCATAAGGCAATGCAAATTACAGTACTAAATAACGATAACGACCATCCCCTAATATTTTTTAAAGAATCACCAAACCTTAAACGAAATTTTAAAAGGCTAAACTACAAAAAATTTAGAAACAGTCTCGTAAATGATTATAACAACGATACTAATGTCCCAAACGATCGTAATCTCTCTAACGCTGAGATTGACTTCTTCCTACTCAAGTTGGAAAAGTCTATAAATACGGCTATTGAGAAATCGGTGCCAAAATTTAAATCTGCGGACCCAATTGCTATGTTTTCGAATTCAGTAATAAGAAAATTAAACCTGGAAAAAAGTAAAATTCTAAGCAAAATAAAGCAATACAATAGATTAGAACTTTATTTAACACAAACGGATCTAAATTTACTAAAATCTCAACTAAAATTGGTAAGAAAACTTATAAAGGATAATTTCACACTATCGGTCAACAACCATTTCCGGGAGCGGCTGGCCATCATGGACAGCCGTAATCCTTCAAACACATTCAATGAGGTAAAAAAGCAATTTAGAGTGTCACAATCGTTAGGTATAGATATCTTAAAGATAAGTCATGATGATGAGGCTTGGTTTAGATATACTGGGATCGATATATGCTCATTAGAAAAGGATATAGGTAGTAACAAACTCATAATTAAGGATCAGGATGAAATTCTTAATTCAATTGGAACTTACTTTGAATCAGTTCATTCTCATAAAGAGATTGAAGCTGATAATAATACTCACATAGACGTTGATAGAATTTTTCGCACATTTTTGGAGGAAAAAAATGAGTATGAAAGAAATAACTCAACGATTACTACATTTAGTTCAAGCAGAAAGGCAAATGATTTAGAAGAACAGTACTTTATTTCCAGGGACTCAATCCTGTATATATTTAACAATCTACTGAAAAAACTTTCTTCTGGCATAGATAATATTCCTAATATTATTCTTAAGAACGTCCCAAACGAAATAATATTCGAATACTGTACACTATTTAACAACATGTTAAACAACTCATACTTTCCCCATGCCTGGAAAACAGCACTAATGGTAATGTTACCAAAGAAAAATAAAGATACTAGCAATCTTAAGAATCTTCGACCAATAAGTATGCTTCCAAACATCAGTAAGGTATTCGAAATGTGTATATACAATAATTTAGTTAAATTCTGCGAAAATAATAATTTAATTGATGATCGGCAGTTCGGCTTTAAATTTCAGCATTCCACTGTGCATGCGGCTCATTATCTAGTGTCAAATATTAACTGGAATTGGAATAAATCCTTGTGTACAGGCGCTTGTCTCATAGATTTTGAAAAAGCTTTTGACAATATATGGATTCCAGGATTAATATATAAACTTACAAAATATAGATTGCCTTTTCATCAGGTTATTTTAATATACAATATGCTTAGTAACAAAAATTTTCTTATATCCAATAAGAGCCAAATAAGTAAGAGAAAATTCACCATTGTAAATGGCCTGCAACAAGGAACAGTAAACGCTCCAATTCTTTTTAATTTATATATTTTAGATCTGCTTAAACAAGTCAAAAATAACATTGTTGCATTTGCCGATGATATTATAATTTTTCACTCTGATGATGCAATTTGGAAAATTAATGGAAAATTACAAGACTTCTTTCAAATAGTAGAAAAATATGCCAATGACTGGAAAATGAAAATAAATATTGACAAATGCGAGACTATTTTATTCCGCCCACCTGTTGGAAAGTGCAATTATAATATAAGAAAGCACTGGAAAGAATTTGAGGTTAAAACTGGCGCTAACGTTAATATTGTGAGTAAGCAGTTGGTAAAATATTTAGGAATTTATCTTGATAAATTCCTGTATTACAACAAACACATAGATTTACAAATAACAAAGGCAAGAAAAGCTTTTTTTATGTACAGAAGAATATTTTATTCTAAATATATAAACCCTTCGGTTAAATTAATCCTATACCAATCCCTAATTAGACCAATATTAACATATGGCTGCCAAATTTGGTACAATATTTCTCCATCATATATGGAAAAAATTAGAGTTTTCGAACGGAAATGCCTTAGAGCATGCACTTCACTCTTCAGGTCACCTGTTAGTGAATTTAAAAAATACGTTTCTAACAAGAGGCTATATAATGCTTCAAAAATAAGTAGAATAGATAATTTCATCATTCATCTAATAAGAAACCATATTCTAAAAACTTTTGAATGCAGGTTAAATAACCTTGTTATGGCCCCCTACTACGTCAGTGAAGAATATATCGAGGTAACTCGAAAAAATGGGTATGTGCCACCGGAAGCATTTTTATACCTAGATAAACAGGGATATATTCAAAATAATATGGGAAATCCGGTATTATACCATATTTATAGGCGAGCCAATGTCAAGGCAATAAGCTGCAGACAAATTACAGATGTAAATAAAAGATATGACACAACCCTCTACTTGAGGGACAAAAACATGTTGCCAAACTTAAATATTAAAAAATACTGGTGGCTAGACCGATATGGTAGCTAAAATTTTTCTTTTACCTCTTAACTTTTTTCCATTTTAATTATCTAAATACTAAAGTGGTTTTTTCAATTGTTTTTCCCACATTAAAAATTGCAAATATATTATACATATGTATTTTAATAGCTGTAAGTTAATTTTTCAATATTCCTAAAAAGAACTTAGATTTTCTGATTGCAACTATACTAGAGTGCTCGAACACGGGACAGTGTATACTATGTTATATTAACTACTATTTGTTTATTTATGGTCTACATTATAAGAAATTTCTTGTCAAATAAACGTTAAAAAAAAAAAAAAAAAAAAAAATATATTCACACAGTTACTTAAGCCAGCTCATGCACATTATGTTTGGGGGCTTGATCTTTGAAGTTGCCAAGTAAAAAAGCCACATATATTTTAATAAAACCGAAGGTTATGTTAGGTGCGTATATTGAACATATTTTTTTTTATATATTCTATGGTTTTGTAACACAACCGAAGATACGTTGTAATAAACATTTGTTCAAATAAAACTATTAGTTTGTGTTTTTTCCGTTGTTGTGCATATTTTCAGGTTTTTTATACCCTCCACCAACACTGGTGGTTAATGAGGGTATACTTAGTTTGTTATTCCGTGTGAAACTGTTTTTCGATATATTTGCATGTATATTTAAAAATTTTGTGCATACTGAAACTTGCCCTGGTTATTACTATCATTTTGTTTATATGTACTTTATTTGAAAAATAAATAACAACAATAATGTTGTCGAATTTGTGATTCATGTGCTTTTTTATATCGACACAATGACAAACTTTTTATTAGTATCGTTATTTAGAAACTCAAATGTGACAGTTGGAAAAATAAATCTGCAGGGAAATAAACTGCAAATATTTGTTATTTTGGTTTTTTTAAAGTGGTAAATTTAAAAGTGTTGAAAGTTTTTTGTGTTTAAAAGAATTTTTTTGTGCAGATAAAAAGCTAAGAATATTTTTGATGAAATTTTAATTAATTGTTAGAATTTATTGTCGAAATAAAAAAACCAAAACAAAAGTGAAAACGATTTTGTAAAAAAAATTAATTTTAAGTTATTCTTTAAAATATATTAGAAAGGAAAGAGTTTATTGGCCAGTTCAGAAATTCGCTAGGTCCTTTTTTACATTTTTTATAATAGACAAAAAACTGTTGAACTGTTCTTGAGTTCACCTTGTTTAAATACCAATAATCTTAAAAATCCAGAATAAGCCTCCCGCAAACTTATTGACTGCTTTGGCAATTAGCAAATTTGCTCTTAATGATGTGCTATTTTTAATATATACTTAGCAGATTCTCTTTAATTTTTACACCCATTTTATGTGGAAACAGATTTACATAGCATCTGCCATATGGACTTATCTCATAGTGGATCTTCACCACCCGATGACCAGTTAAGCATTTAATAAATGCTCCCGTTAGTGCACGGATACTTCACACAGCAATTTTGAGTTTATAATCCAGAGCTGCTGGAGCTATCTAGCCTGTATTAGTTTATAACGAATCCTGCAGCTTCTGTCGAATGAAACAGCACCTCGTGTTAATTTGTGCTTGAAGCTAAAGCCCTTCACAAATGAATAGCTCCTCTGACAATTCATGAATACGCTTCCCACGGCTTTTGGGTATAAGCCACAGCTACCACTTGGTCCCCGAAAGTATTTCTTGGTCAAAAAGCTGCCTTTCGTTAAACTCCTTTGCGAGTTCATGCCTTGAAAAAGGAACTCCTCCTTAGGAAGGAGAATACCTGGATTGAAAAGCAACCTTTTATAAAAAAAGAAAAGACAATGACAATCAACCTGAAAAAGAGGAAGCATCAACCAGTAGTCAAAACAGTTCCTTCTTACCGAAGGCTTCTTATTCCCGTGGCATCAGAGAGAGAGAGAAAGTTCTTTGGTGTTACATCGAATTCGAAAAATCAAAAGAATTCAAGAGCCCTATCATTTTGAACGTTTGTCGCAATCCAGGTGTGCATACACCTGATTTGCCAGGGAAGATGTAACACCAAAAGGTGAAATATTCTTGAGATGATCCCTTTTCCCTGAGGACATTCTCCGGGGATGTCAATACCTGAAACTAGGCAGAGTTTAAAATAGATTGATTTCTGACCAGAGATTCTATCTGGTACTAAAGGAATCGGTAGCCTCCGGAAGCACAGTTCCGGATGACTTTTTGTGAAGCTTGTGCAAGCCCAAAGTCACAGAAAGTGTATTTCAATGGCTGATCACTTGTGGGAAAATTCGGCCTACTGGAGGATCTCAATAGATCCTGTTTCAACACATGCTGCTTGATTGCTTAAAGAAGTGCAAAGGAAGTAAGATAGCTCCAGCTCCTAAACAGTGTATAATTCTACCAAGTTATCAAGTGCTCATGTAATTTTTTTCTACTACCACCATAGTTATAGAGTCGACAACTTGCTAAAATTTGGTTAGTATGTTATTTATGTCACAAGGACCAAGGCTTTTAAAAATGGCAAGAATCGGTCCATAATTTTGCATACGAGCTTCTTTCAACAATATAGTCTTTGGGCCCAAAATTTTTTTAAATTTTTTTTTAAATATATTTTATTTCAATCTATATAATCTAACCAAATTTGGTTGAAATCGTTTCATATTTGACCATAGCTTTTATATAAATACCACTCTGCGAAAAGCCTTTAATGCGATAACTTTCTATAAATGTTGGTAATGAAAAAAACTGGCGACAATAAATTTTACGATAGCTAGTACCCTACAAGAAAAAACTTTACTTTCTATCATTTCTCCCTTAATTTTCTTAGCGCTAAAGTGAAAAATATGATGATTCGCTCATTCTTTTCTTGAAGGGTATCTTTGTTATGACAAAATGTTGTGCTAGTAGGGCCAGAATTGATTATACACGCAAAGAAACATGGTTGTGGTAAACATATTCTAAAAGCAACATATTATGATAAGATTCATGATTGTAGTCACCATATTAAGATTATTATTGAATCATATTATGACTAAATATAATCGTAATATTACAGCATAATATTTTTCCCTAAATCATATTATTATTCTGTTAATCATACTAAGTTAAGAAGTAATCAAATTATTGTCATGCTAATCATAATAAGGTAAGAAATTAATCATATTATTGTCATGTTAATCATAATAAGCTAAGAAGTATTCATATTATCATCATGCTAATCATAATAAATTAAGAAGCAATCATACTATGATACAGCCCCTTTCATAACTGTCATAAAAATACAAAATAAATTATTAGAGTAAAAATAGTTTGATTGCATCTTTAACATAATATGATAAATGTATAGAAAGTTATCATGTTATGGCTATTAAATATCATGATATGGTTGTGAGTAATATAATATGTTTTGAAAGTTATCATAATTAAGTTGTTAGAAAAATAATTATTTTTCGGTCAACAATACTCATATTTATAATTGCGATAAACATTGATATGTTTACAGTAACTATAATATTGTTGATATTAAATAGCAATAACAATTATTTCTGTAGGACAACAATATATTGTTACATTAAACATAGTGTTGTTGCCGTAACCATGCCCAACCATATTTTTTCTCTGCGTGTACCAAGTTATCAAGTGCTCACGTAATTTTTTTCTACTACCACCATAGTTAGAGAGACGACAACTTGATGAAATTTGGTTAATATGTTCTTAATGTCACAAGGACCAAGGTTTTTAAAAATGGCAAGAATCGGTCCATAATTTTGCATACGAGCTTCTTTCAACAATATAGTCTTTGGGCCCAAAATTTTTTAAAATTTTTTTTTAAATATATTTTATTTCAATCTATATAATCTAACCAAATTTGGTTGAAATCGTTTCATATTTGACCATAGCTTTTATATAAATACCACTCTGCGAAAAGCCTTTAATGCGATAACTTTCTATAAATGTTGGTAATGAAAAAAACTGGCGACAATAAATTTTACGATAGCTAGTACCCTACAAGAAAAAACTTTACTTTCTATAATTTCTCCCTTGATTTTCTTAGCGCTAACGGGAAAAATATGATGATTCGCTCATTCTTTTCTTGTAGAGTATCTTTGTTATGACAAAATGTTGTGCTAGAAGGGCAAGAATTGATTATAGTTCATATTTTTGTATCATTAACAATTATTTTAAATCCTGAACTTTGTTACATCTTTAAATTGACTGTAAACATAAAAGCAGTGTTGCCAACTGTTCATTACTTAAAATGGCTTAGTTTCTAGTATACAATTACTAAAATATGACCAAACAATGTTTTGTTACTTAGAACATTAATTTATTACTGTAAGTTGCTCATAAACGAATATTTTAATAAATTTTTAGTAGTAATTACATAAACAGAAAAAATATCTTCGAATGACGCAAGGCTCAAACTATCCATAAAGTCATTTTAGAAAAGTTCAACGTTACAATAGAACTAAAGCTGCATTTATAACATATTTTTGTCTAAAAATTTCAAGAACGTAAAGGAACTTTGGCTAAATAAAAATGGCTAATAAATTAATAAGGGAAATGAAATCTAGCAAGTGTCTAAATTGTCAACACTGTTTAAAAGTCGTAAATGGTAAAAAATCAAAAATATTTTCATTTCATTAATTTCGTACTAAATTTAGAAACATTTTCCACCAAAAACATGTTCTAATGAAAACATAAAATTTTAAAGGCCCTTTGACTATTATAAACATATTATTACAATAAAAAAGCTCATAAACGTTAAAAAGTACTTTAGGTACAGAATATACTACGTATAAGCATTTCATGGCCAGTCATTAAAAAGTTAAAAAATATTTAAGTTTTTTAGTCACTACTAAATTAAATTGTCACCTTCTTAATTGAATCCCCAACAAATGCCACCTTAAATACCTGTCACCGACTAAAAGACTTTTATAATTTTTCACACTCATATAACTTGAACGTTTCATTTCGCAGTAAATAGAAATAATTATCATTATTTAATAATATTTAATAACATTTGAAAGGTTATTAATAAATTTTTGTTATTTAAAGCGTTACGGAAGGTCTCTGACAATTTAAGTTTAAATAAAACTGTTGCCAGATGGGTGTATTTGTTTTTAAATTCTGTGTTGCAACATTTATGTGGCTCGAGGAAAGGAATAAGGGGATTTTTACTACACTTTGGAATATAATTATTTATTTATGTATTTTTTAAAGAACAACTTTTAATGTCTCTTATTTTCAAAAAATCTCAGAAGTTTTCTGTTAAGATAAATGTGATTTAACTATAATATTGAAACTTTCGTTGTAAATATCCTGTACATTCAGAAGATTTTTTCTAAGCCATAATTTGAGGAATTGACGTGCCGTTTCTTGTTTTAAGTAGTAGGGTATTCATTCGGATAACCGTTAATCGGTTAACAGAATTAACCATTTTTTTTTATTTTTATTTTTAAAATTCATCTTTATTAAATTATTTGATTATATATGTATATATTTACATTTTTCGAGATTTTATCTATAGATATTACAGCGAATTATATTTTTAATCACAGCTATTGAGTATGTAACTTTATCTACTAAAATTGTTAAAGGAAAAATATGAAAACCTTTATATGACAAAAAGAAAGATATTCAAATATAGTTTGAAAAATATATATGTATACAATTGCATTATCTAAAGTAACAATGCATTACTCAACAGAATTAACCAAAACAATTAGAAGTGTTAAAAATTTAAAAAAAATTAAAACAGGACTCTAATGGCATAATGGAAGATTTTGTATGCTTAGAGAAATCCAGGAAAAGGACTGAGAAAAGGAATAAGATATTTGTGTTATGGGTTGCTTTCGATTTCTCTAACATCTACGATAAGTGAAAGATTTTTTCCAAGTCAAGTTTATATAAAAAAACTTTATTAATTGGTTAACCGATCAATAACAAAATTAACCAATTAAACCAAAACCTCGGTTAATTAATCAAAGAATAACCGATTAAAGAAACAGACCGATTAAATGAATACCCTATCAAGTAGTGTTTCAAACAAAGCCAGAAAAAGTTAACAAAGTGGAAAAATTGTAAAAAAAATTGTATTAGTAATTTTTTCTATAATATGTCTTCAAAATGTTGCTTAATCTAGAAATTAAATGCACTTATAAGCTTCACTGCTCCTCTTTTGAACACCATTAAAATGTTGCAAATCGGTGAAGAAAATTAAATGAAAAATCGCTAAGTCCACAATGTCCCAAAAAACGTTTTTTATCGATAACTTTCGATTTTGGGGGTGTAGTCGAATTTCTAAAAATGACAAAGTAATTTACTAAAGTCGGACTATAACCTACACCAGAGCATTTCAGAAATATGTTTTTCGGTCACCTGTGCCCATGTTCTGTAACTCTCGTGTCGATAAACTTTTCGATTAAAATGTGTGAAATGAAACAAAAATGCCATATATTGAAACAAACAGCTGTTTTTTTCACTAAACTGTGTCTGTAACTTTTTTTGGCGAGTAGTAGCTGTCACGTAAGGAATTTACTCGCCAATTAACAGAAAAAGTGTGCCTGTAACATTTTTGTGAGAAAAGTTCCCGCTTTGAACTGTCAAATAAACTCACGAATAAAAACGGGGTGAGACAAAATTTTAACACCAAACAACAATTAAAAATGCAATATGCAAACAATAATAATAATAATATTTTGTTCTTGGCACATTTTTTAATTTTAATTATTGCATTAAAGTCGCACTGTACATTATTTGGTATAGCCGACGGTCAATATCTTACTATCTTACATTCAGTTAAGGTGCAAATAGAATCTTGTTTTCTAAAGGTCGCTTAATATTGAGAGGGGGATTTTTGGCGACTTTATAATTTAAATTTTGTATACAAGACAAAGTTTTCTGGCAACACTAAATAAAACTTGTCAAATCGTTGTTTTATAAGTTTGCAAAAAATAATTATAAGAAAATTCCTTTTCTTGACTTTCTTACTTAATTCTTTTTTATACTTCAGATACGACTTTAGATATTAACAAAATAAACAGAAAAAAAAATTATTTTCAACACTTTAATTTTCTTTTTTGCTGTCTTGCTGTTCTGATTAGATTGTCTAGCCCAAATTAAAAGAAATATATGTATGTACTATGTATATAAATAAGTATAATGAATGATTTGTAGTGCCAGTTTCAAGGTCAACATTAAATAGAAAGACATTTATAATAAGTTCAGGTAGGGGACATAAATGCATTAAAATTAAACCAGAAAAAAACTTAAAACAATCATAGAAGATTAACTAGAACGGAAACTCTCACAAAATAAAAAATTATCTTTTAAAATTTCGTACGTGTGAATTTACAACAACTAATTAAACACTTTTTTACAATACTGATCTTAGAAATTACCCCAGACATTATGGGGACTAGGTTCAAGTTAAAGTTTGCTATTGAAATTCAGGCAAATCGATCCATAAATGAATTTGATTTGAGAAAAAAACCAGACTGCTCCGAAATTTACTCATAAATTCCTTGTTTTCGTTGGGAAAACGGCAGGTGTCAAAGCTTCCAAATAAGGTACATGCATCTTAGTTATCATAACACAACCTCTTTTAAAAAATTAGCGGGATTGGAAAAGAGGGCGTGGCACCTGCGTTACAAAAACATTATAGATTTCTGTATATTCGGAGAACGGCAAGAGCCAAAGTTTCCCAATAAGGAACAAGTGTTGGTTATTAATACACAATATTCTACAAAATGTAGGCGGAATAAGAGAAATGGGCTTGGCACTTCTCATACAAATTCATTATATATTTTTAAAGACCTCGAGAACAGTAAGAGCCAAAGTCTCCAAATAAGGTTATCAATACGCAACATTTGACAAAATGAAGGCGGGATTGGAGAGGTGGGCGTGGCATAAAATAGATTTATTTATATCTAAAAAATATAGCACTGTTACTTATTTTCTCTTTTGTTTATCTTTAATGCGAAAAAGTCTAATAAACATAATCATTTATACATTTTGTTTATATTATAAGACATCTTTTTAATTCCTCCAAGAAAAAAGTCAGAGGCCTGATTGCGGCAGTCGTGATGGAGTACTTTCTCGATTCGAAAGGAATTTAATATCTAATTATTTCAGTCAATATTGAACGAATCTGAATTATTTTGTTGTAAATCATTAATTTGAGTTTCACAATACTAAAAAAATAATTTCGATTCGTTCAATATCGACTGAAAAAATTAGAAATAAAATTGCTTTCGAATCGAGAAATTACTTGATCACGGCTGCCAGAATTAGGCCCCAGAATAAAAATCCAGTCGAACAGATGTCTACTGAAGTTACAGTTATATATGTATATCTCGTTCATTCATTTCTCCGCATTTAAGCATAGTCATGTGCCATGCAACCTTAAATTTTTCAACAAATTCATTTTGAATATTGTATGAATTCCATGTTAACATTATTTCTCTTTTAAAACATTTTGCTAAAAACTTTAAGCTTTATTGGTTGCATTACACGAGAAAAAAATAAATATGTAAAACACTGTTGGGTTAAAACAGAAGTGGCTACAAAAAAAATTAAATAAAGTGAATACAGTAAAAGCCATACTAAGGGACATCTCCTTCAGCCGGACCGCTTGAATTTTTGGACGATTTTCTAAGTTTCGTAGTATTTTTTGAACAAACAAGTCTTAAAGGCTATCGCGCATAAATAAGAAAAATTAATGTCGATCATATCAGAATTAAGTTTTTCCATCTCTGGTTTACAGTATCTTCGCTCAGATTAATTTTTCTTATTGATGCGCGATAGCCTTTAACAAATGGGTTAAAATAAAAACAAATAAGGGGCTTATTAAAAATAATATTTGTCAATATTAAATATATGGTATTTATTATTTTGTGTGTCAAACTGCTATCGTTTGCCCCGTCCTGGTTTAAACAGTAAAACCTCTATTTTTCTTTTGCATTTTTTATGCCGATTTAAATATAAATTTTAACACAAACTTGTGCACTGTAACACTAAATATACTAGATACAATATGCCGTTTAAGCAAAACGTAAAAATAAAAAATATTTTTAATAGAAAATCAAAAATAAATAGTTACCACTGATAAAAAAAAAAAATAGTTTTTGGAAGATGAGGAAATCGTGTTTAAAATCGTAGGCATGGTTCTAGAGCAAAATATCGTTGGCTTAATATGCAAACCTGCTAAATCCACTTTTAAAGCAAATTGAGATTTTGATGCCGAGTGGTCGAGAAAGATACGCCTGTTTCTTCAATTTTAGTCTAAAAGTATGTTAAACCAACTATATTTTTCGTTTTCCTCTCAAGTTGCAAATATGAAATAGAAGAAGTTTCTTGTCTCTCATGTAAAATGTGCTGAAAGGGGGTTAGCAGGTTTGCCGACAGTATGTTTCCCTAAAGTAAGCAGAATTAACCGTTTCTAATTTATTTAAGAAAACACAGACTTTTGCATGAAGTCAAACGTATATTTTCTGAAAGAACACATTTTTTTAAAAAGATGATGAACACGTACTACAAATTTACCGATTCGTTCCAAAGAAATCTTTATTATTTTGTATGATTGTCATTTTTCTTTATTAATAACTTGAGCTTAAGGTCACTTTTATTTCAAATAGTTCGTTTATTTTTTACATCGATATTTCGATTTTCTTTGGAAATCTTCTTCAGGATATTATATTTATAAAATTTTTAATTTTTATTAAATTTTATAAATATAATATCCTGAAGAAGATTTCCAAAGGAAATCGAAATATCGATATAAAAAATAAACGAACTATTTGAAATAAAAGTGACCTTAAGCTCAATTATTAATAAAGAAAAATGATATTTTAAAAAAAAGGTCGAAGAAATTAGAATAAAGTTATTAAAAAAAATTATCGTCAATAATTTCTGAATTCTCCGAAACGGTTGAAATTATAAAAAAATGTTATTTGGATGAGGAAATTGCATGATGATGTTATGATACAATTTTAAGCCCATAAAAAACCAGACGTGATATAAAAAGACTGAAATCAGATTTGAATAAAGCGCTTTAAAATCTTAAAAATATTTTAGCTGTAGACCTGTTTAATAGAGAGTAAACAAGCTTAACAAACAAGCCTTATGGAGACCGCGTTTTAAAACTTAAACAACATAGTTGCCTATTATGAACTAAATGCGATTTTCGACAGCAGTCGAATTAACTATTGTGATTTATTCTCAGTAGAACATTTCTATCAGCTGTCACTTAAAATAAAAAATGTTGATTCTAAATTTAAAAAAAAAGTTAAACATGACGCCGATGCACAGCGCTATGTCCCCATATAAAGATGGGACGAAAATAGAAGGAGTTGTCGTAGCCTTTTGAAATTGGGTATGCCAATATAAAATATCTTAGTTAAGAAAAATTTAATTTTTTGAAAAAAATATATGATTGTAATGAAATCTGGAATATTTGTTTGTATTTACTAAGTAACTTTTTGAGCTGAATAAGCTTTGTCCGTCAGTCTTTCCGTCTCCATCTATTTGTTCGTCCGTCTGTCCATGTATATTGTTAAATCAAAGTACAGTACCCCTGTTCTGTAACTTTAGTGAGAACTTCTTGCATCGAAAAGATGTGAAACAAAATATTCCATCGTTTTTCGAAAAGTGAGAAAAGTGTGTGTCTGTAACTCATGTCGAAAACTATCAAAAGAGATTACGTCGTTACGTTATAAATTTCATAATATTGCACTCGAAGCCGATGTGACATTGCAGACGTTCAGAACGCCAGTAACACATATCGTTGATGGCGACAAAAATTTACTTAAATTGAACATTTTTCAACGTCGGCGGCGAAAACACAACCGTCGGCTATGCCAAATTGTGTAAAGAGCGACTTAAATGTTTGTTGTTTGCAAATGAGCTTTGAAGACATTCGTATATTTTATAAAAATGTTAAAAGCAAAATAATAAAACCATGAAAAATGTGCCAAGAATAAAATATTTTTATTCTTAGCATTTTGCATTTTTAATTGTTTTTTGTGTTAACATTTTTTCTCGCCCCATTTTTATTCGTGAGTTTATTTGACAGTTCAAAGCGGGAACTTTTCTCACCAAAATGTTGCAGACACACTTTTTCTGTAAATTGGCTAGTAATTTCCTTACGTGACAGCTTGTACTCGCCAAAAAAAGTTACAGACACAGTTAAGTGAGAAAAACAGCTGTTTGTTTCAATTTATGGCATTTTTGTTTCTTTTCACACATTTCAATCGAAAACTTTCTCGACGCGAGAGTTACAGAACATGGGCACAGGTTGCAATTTTAAGCATGTTCCAATGATATTTGGTGCAGTGCACAGTACTCTTTGGGTCTAGAGACAAACCCTTCTAACTTTTGTTATATTCGGTAAATGATTTCACCTTGCCTCCGCACAAATGTCCTCCCGGAGTTGGAATTTAACGTATATTACTGACTAATAAGACTGTACAGCACACAAAAAATAACAATGTTCTGCCAACTGATTCTTGTAGAGGGGACTAGGGATGGGCAAACTGACAAAATATATCGGTATATATCGAATCAATATTTTTTAAGAGTATCGATATTTATTATATAAAAAATATCGATATATCGCAAATACGTTCCATATGAACGTATTGTTCTAAAACTATTACCAAATTAAAAAATGTAATATATATATGCACAAATCTTATTATTATTTCAAATATATATAGGCACATATAGTGTTCCAAAACCGCATAAAATAAATCTTTTTAAGTTCGCTTGACTTTACTGTTTTAATTAGAAATCTGCAATGTGAATACCCCGCCTTTTTTCTTCTTATAAATGCCAATTATTTTAGATCTTTATATTACATAGTTTAAAAAAACACATGATGCATGCAGTGATGCCAATTCTTAAAAAAACATATTTTTTGAAAAACGGCAAAAATTTCGAGTTTTTAATGAAGACTGACTTTAAAAAATATCGAATTTGATAGTCGTATTTCAATATCGATATATAGGTATTTTAAATATCGGCGATATGTATCGATTATTATTTTTTTAAACATCGATATTTTTATATAGCGATATTTTTTGCCCATTCCTAGAGGGAACTAATAAAATTTACACGTGTATTGGCGTTTTCTTCTGAAACTTATTTTACGGCCTATTTAAAGTCGCACCCTTGTGTAGTAAAAAAACGTAGCAAATCGTGTGTGATACCTAGGTTTTTGCTATAAAGTGTCTTCAAAAGATTTACGTTCTAATTCATAAAAATTTCTTGTTTCAGATTTAATGAATACAATAGTTATCAAACACTTTTTGTTTTATAAACCATTAATAAAAAATCTAATTTATAAACGCTTAATAGGAGTGGATTAACAATTAAACGTTTATATTACTTTTGTATTATTATGTTGGCAACAACATGTTATTTAAATTGTAATTTTTGTAATAGTGATGCATACAACTAGGGGTGAAACGATACGAGTAAATAAAAATATCATACAACAAACGAATTTTAAGTGCATTTCTGTTTTGTTTTCAATTTAAAATGAATTTCTGTTTTTTAAAACGTAATATTTTAATTAATTTTATGTTTTTTTGTTAATAAAATAACTACTATTGAAATAGAAGCGAAATATGTGAATCATATTTCAATATAAAATTTTTACTGCTTAAACTCCGTACGTTCCAAAAGAGATTATACAGCTTTATGTTTAATGAATAATTTAACCATTTTTTACCAAAAGTTTTGAAAACAAAGCCTCCTAGGTTTTAACAAAACATTTTTAACAACATATAATTGCCAAAATATTTTAGGTTCAAATGTTTTCATTTACCTGCACATTCAGGGTATAGTAACCCTTTCTGTTTATATAATATTTGGCAAAATTTGCGCCGGGTTTTTTTTTTTTTGATATGTATGTGCGCACTAATAACGTTTGGGAAATTTTTAAATGTCTTAAATTCTGTCATTAGGATTGCTTCCTCTATAAGAGAGGCATTTTAATTTTTCTATTGTCCCAGCGAGCTAAGGCACGAGCCACTCTGGCTGAAATACTACACACTGTTGCTTAAGAGAACCCATGAAGATCGGCAGCATCATCTTAAATCTACGAATTGTTTTTTTAACTTCAATTTAATTTGTTATTATCGCCTTTTTGGCAATTGCTTAAATTTGTTTTTAAATTTCTGGCAGGCACATTTTTGCAAAAAAATTAGTTTTGAATCAATTCTATATAATAATAATGATACCCTTTCTTAACATTTAATACTTTTTTTGATGTCTCGACTATATTTAGAGATATCTAGCTCAAGCATTTCCTGATATCCTTAATTTTACAGTTCTCATTGTTTTGCTTCTTTTGTCACTTTTTGTGCTATGAATCAAATTTTCGATGCAAAAGTTAAAACATTCAAAGCATGTAGGACAAAACATTTTTGTACCGTGCGGCAAACCAGTAACCAACAGACGATATACTATGTGGTTTCTACTTTGTGTTTACTTTAACAAATACTATCTATACCTATTTGAAAGACATTTTAAAATATAAGTGTAATGAATGGTAAAAAAGAGGTTTGCATTATTTGAAATAAATCTTAATAGCTTTTTATATATTATGCAAAAACTTATAACGACTTTAAGTTTTAACAGAGAACATACATAAGTATCTCGCGACCCACGTTATTTTTTACAAAAAAATCCATCAAGCTGCTTATATTTAAAATTAATTCAAACATTAGTTATCGTTTTTCTAGAAAAAAAAATTTTATGCGTATTCAACTTTTTTATTAAAATAAATAAAAAGACAAAAATGTTTAATTTTTCATGCAATTATTAAAATTTTATTTTAACAAACATTGAAATATCAGTTTATTAAACGCTTAAAGTAGGGCAAAGGCTACAATAAATATTTCAAATTTATGAAACGTTTATTAAACGTTTAATAGGCTATTAAACATTTATAAATACTCTTTTTTCGACTTTTGCTTATTAATGACTTATAAAGCTGCAATGAAGTGTTTATGAATTAGACTGTTATTAAGAACATAACAAGCAACATTTTGTTGATATACATTTACCGTCTTCTTGACATGGGCATTTTTGAAATTTTTTTGAAAAAAGCAAAAATTCGCCTATAAAACAGGCATGTATGTAGTTGAAATAATCCGCGAAAATATTTATCATGAAATTCTTCTATAGGTCTCCAAACACACTTAAGTCGTAAAATAATTGACGAACAGCTTTTAATACAATAAAACCAACAAAATCGCGCCAATGGTCAGTGTCCGCATACGGAAGCTTTCACTGCATATGTATGTTTATAAAAACATACATTAAAAAAGAAACAAGCGGCTTTTTTTGTATTCAGGGACCGAATTTTATGTGAAAAAGCAACGCAAAACAAAATTAAAATAATTTGTAGCATGTTATTAGGAGCTCAATGATAAATTGGTGCTTGTTATAAGAAGGATAAAATAATTTTGTAAAACACGATTATTATCTTTCTGTTTGTGCCATACACTGCTTTAAAATTTCTTAGTAATATCCCTACCCCATCTGCTTTTATATGTAAAAACTACTAAAAAATTGTATTTTAGTTGCTTTTAATATAAAAATGTATGTGTGTAACTGCAACAAAACGCGCTGTTACAGGGACTTCTTTATGTTATTTTTTATTTCTGTTCGTGTATACATTTTAAATATTTTTTTATGTAGAAATGTGCAACATGCTTACCACTACAAAGAAACATTGGTGAAAGAAGAGTTTAAATGTTCAAGAGACACGATATAATATGTAACAACCAGGGTACGAAAATAAAAGTTATTTTGAATTTTTTTAAAAAAAGCATATACAGCCATGTCACAGAGTACAATTCCGTTCGAAATTATTCCTATTGGAATCGAAGAAAACATTTGTTTATTGATAAATAGTGTATTTTGATAGTTTTTCGCCTTTCAGATACAGAAAACTCCAATTCCGTTCATGAAAACGGATTTTCTGAAGCACTAAAATACCGATTGAATTACGTACTGTTACGGTCCCTGGCATCAACTTTTTTTTTAAAGCAAATGTATGCAGTTATTTTAGGTACATGTGTACTAAAATTTTATATTTTAAAAGCGCATGGGGTAGGGATTTAAACTGAAAAATAAATAATACAAAAATTCAGCAAGTAGAAAAAAACAATGATATCACTTTTCGGTTGAACTGGAGCTGCCATGTAAATATGGCACAGAAAGTTATCAAATGTAAATGTAAAATGGATTTTAATATACCGGACTTTTTCACTTCTCAAGAATGCGGGAATTATTTTTGAATTTTTCTCTCTCCAGAAATATAAAAGAAATTAATAAAAAAAAATATTTTTAAGCTTTATTTACTATTTGTTCCTAAGAGCCAATGTCACATCAAGCATGTTGGTTGTATCAGCGAAAATTTGTTTGTATAATCGACACAAACGACGCTGGATGGAAAAATGAAATAATTTAGATTTTAACGTCAAGCACACGTACACGAGCTTGTTATCAAGTATTTTGACAATGTTAAGTGTGCTTTTTGTGTTATAAAATAAATAATTTGATCGGATGCTGCAATTTTTTTTTTCACATCGACGTTTTTGTTGAGAAATTTATGATTTATTGGTTTATTTTTTATTTTGCAATCGATTTCTTCTGATTCAATTGCTTTTTTAGAAAAAGGTTTCACCTTGCCAAAGGTTTTTATAGTTTACTAAAGCCCATCCGTAGGGAACTGCACACATGTACATTAGGGGGTCCAAAATTTTTTTTTTTCGATTTTCCAAAAAAGTAGATCAGTTTTGTGTTAGGTTAGGGTAAAAAAAAATAGTAAAAATATGAGTTCGATCGGTTGAAAATTGCCGTGCCGCACGCACATTGAAATCTGTGAGAATGAAATTCGGGCTAAATGGAGAGCAAAACGCCCGTAAATACTGAGGAGTCAACCCTAGAGAAGTTAAATGTATGAGCGACCCCCATTATTTTTGCATCCCCAATATTTCTCTAGAACAAACTTATCCTCTATCTCCAACTCTTCATATGGTCCCCACACGAAAAATTTAATTTTCTCGAAAACCGACTCTAGAACAGACGGACGGACTGCGAGACGGACATGAAGTACAAGATTAAAAAACGGAATTGGATTGGACTACATGCTAATTGATTCCGTTTTTTTAATCCAAAATGGTCACCCGATTGGGTGTTGGTAAGGCGAAAGTTAAGGGTCTTCCATACATTTCAAAAGATAGTAGAATAGCAGAAAAAACAATAAAAACTTCATGCATATTAAGTTGTTTTTTGCATTATTTTTTATGTTAAAAATGATAAATATTAAATCTTTTCTTAGAATGAATTGTCATAGCTATTAATGAAGTAGATTGTTGGTGGATATGTGCAGAAATAGTGAGTGGTTGGGTAGTAAGTTTATACCCATAATACAATTGTAGAGGGGATATTATTACGGTGTCCATTTATTATATTTTATACATAGTAGTACTGTATTTTAGAAATTTTATTAAAAAACCTTAAAGTATTTATTTATTAATATGTTATATTTATACTATATTTAATTATCTAAAATAAATACATTCCTAATTTATCTGGTTACCGCAAGGCATTATGTATTTATGCTGATGTATCTTACACTTTAAACTATTGGTACTTGATCTACCTTTTAGTATACCGATAGACTCAGAATTGTTTTTTCTATCCATCCATTCAGACCTTTATGCTCACAAGCCCTCTTACTATGTTGGTATTTATATTAAATTTGATCCAAGAAGATTAGATCAAATTAAGATTTAGATTAAATTTTGTTGCAACATAATTCATATCACCAAATTTTATTGGAGTCAGGTCATATTTAACCATAGTTCCTATACATATATCATTTTCGAAAAAGCAGTAAATGCTATTAATTCCTTTTAAACGTTGATATTGATAACCAGGGCAACCACAAATATGCAATTGCATGTTTTTCCTTGTGCGACCAAGGAAGGCAGAAATAATATATCTATCCGTTTTAGAGCTTTTTATGAATTTTGTCATCGATTTGTTAGTGCATATTTGGCATATTTTAGAGTTTGGAGCATATTTTTGCATAATTTAGCTAAAATAGCCTTTTGCAGAATTTTTTAAGTTTTAAGCACATATTTTGCCTTTTTAAGGCATATTTTGATACATATTCGATTTTTTTAAAAGCCTCTTGTAAGCTTTTTCAGAAAAAAAAATTTTTTTTTTCGAAATGTTGCTTTGATATCGCCATCAACATTTAATTTTCACTCCAAAATGAAGACAAAGCAGGTTGTCATTAAAGATAATGTTATTTTAAACGTTCAAATTTTACATAAAAGCAAAAATTAAAAAAAAAAAAATTATAAACATACGTTTTTGGTGATGTGTGCAATACATAGAAATCTGAACCAATCTTTTAGTACAATGATCGACTGAGAATATATAGCTTTTATGTCATGTCAAAATTTAATTTTATTAGATAAAAAGGCTGAAAGGTCCAAAATTTATCAAAGATAGGTTTCATATAAGCCCTTTCCCTACTATCATGATTAGACGCTTATATAAATCTTAACTTCATAACATAATTTTATTTTCGCGAGTCTATGGTAGCCCATAGGCCCCAAATAGAGTGCACTCTCGAAATTGTGCCTCTTAATACTGTGTGTAGGGTATAATAGGGTCGGGGTTGACCGTCTCATACTTTCTTACATCTTCTAATTTGTTTGTTTTTTTAATATGGCTAAAATATTTACCTTTTGTTAGCTTTTTATTTTGTTTTGTCCAAAAGTAGACCGAATATACTGCGTAGTAGACAAGGGGATGGCTCAAAAATTTTAATAGGCAAAAAAAGAATCGAAAAATCAACCATTTGTATGCATAGTTATGTAGTTTAATTGTTAAGTGTATTTTTTATATAAGCGGGTAATACTTCAGCTTAACGAAAATGTGTGTGAGTGTTTAAGTGGTACAAAACACAGCCCGTGCATTTTATGCCCATAAAATATTTAAAATAAAAAAAAAAAAAACACCATAAAACTGAATGTTGTCAACATCATTTATACTACATAGTGAATAAAATATAGAATTGTTGGCTGGTTCAACACCACCACTAGCAACAATAAGAATAACAGTGGAGTAGTAGAATAGTGGAACAGTACAGCAGCGGTTTATTCAGTTGAATTATTTGGAATATTCTGTGGTGGTGGTGGTTGTTGGTTGGTTGGTAAGTTGGTTGCTTTTGGTTTTTGTATTACAAACTTTAACTTTTCTGCGTTTTTACATTGACCTAGTTTGCTTTTTACCATACAATCTCAAAGCATGTATGTGTATACCTTTATATTAATTTTCATATGCATACCTACATATATAATAGAGTAATTATTTTATATACATACATACCTATGTATATAATGTATATTTACCTGTAGTAATGCTAATGATTGCTAACTTGACTGTTGTTGCTGGTTTAACATTTGGTTTGAAAATTTCATTGTAAAAGTATTTGTGTCTTATAAAACAGAACTTTAAAGGAAGATATCAGATTTTTTTTGAATTAAGAGCTTAAATACTTATTTATATTTTTTTTCTTTGTTAAAAACAACAAATACAGTTGCATATTGCATTCGAACTTATCTGCAATTAAATTTTATACAATGAAGCTCTCCCTTTTGTGAATTTATTTTAAAGACACTGATTTTTTGTTTAATTTATAGTGTATGTGATCTGCTATAATGAATTTGCATTTAGTGTATTTTTCTTTACGAAATGCAAATTTTTTAAATAAAAATTTGACACCCACGCATTTTTGTCGAAAAATTTACTGTTTAGGGATTCCCAAAGATGAAAATAAGACCAAGAGAAAAAGTATTTGTTTTAACAATATTGATTACATTCGCCCGTGTTTAGTGAACAAAAGTATCGTAGAGAAGTAACATTTCGCTTAAAAAAAATGTTATTTGTGTTTAATTAAGTTGAAGAAGGAGTAACAAAAACCAACTTTTGGTACAGGAGCATTGACCTTAAACTAAAGCACAAAAGGGGTAGAATTGGCCCTTCTGAGGATTTTTATGAAGCATATCTCAAATAAATAATCGCCGGATGTTGAAGAGCGTAACAAAAACTAAAAAAAAAACCTCGACCCAAATCGTCACATTCGCGGTCGAATAAATTTGTGTATATAATTAATTTTTGTGTCGTATTATAAAGCAGATTGCTGCACTCGATATCGGTCGAATTGGAATTTGTTTTAAAATATAATAGATTTTTTCTCTTCAAAAGAATAAAAATATATGACTCTTATTAGTATTGTGGTTATTTTATTGAACTATTTATGGTTTTTAATCCAAATTTTTAATATTTTTAATTAGGCTTAAGTTCATTAAATTTAATTTTCATTAAATTATTTTTATGAAGAAAGGAATTTTACAACATGAAAATCAATTAAAATTTATTGATAATTTTTCATTCTTGACTCAATCTGGCTCGAGATTGAGTGGTTGCAATCGAAACATGTCAGGGTAACCTGTCCGTAAACACCTGGGTTCGAGCCCAGATTGAGTCAAGAATGAAAAATTATCAATAAATTTTAATTGATTTTCATATATGACTCTTTTAAAATATAAACAAAGAAATAAAAAATAATAAAATAAAGGTGTATTGAGTAAATAAATTTCTGTAATTCGCTTAAGCTAAATCTCTGCTGCGAATGCAATTCTGTTACGTGCATTGCTAAATTTGGCAATGTCATAGATTCGCCGCAATTTAAGCTTTTAATGTCATCGCTAAAATATTTAAATTTGTAAGCTCTAAGGCATTTAAGCGATCGAGATTTAGCTACGCGAAATACAGAATACGGCTGCTGTTAAGTTCCAAAAACGATTTAGGTTGAGACAAGAGTTTCAACTCAGATAAGTTTAATTGAAAACAACTGCTAGCGTTGAGTTACATATATTTTTTTTAGTTGTAAATTAATACAGAAACTGTAAAAACTGAACTACAGTTGAGTTGTAAACCGTAATAGAGGCATAAAATGCAATTTTTGTTTAGTTTACAAAAAATATTAAAGTATGTTTACGAATGCCATGATCTCAAATTTCGATACAAGCTATTCGATATCGAGTACACCGATCACAAAAATTTCGATTATGGTCATTCGATAACGATTGCGACGATTTGGCTCCTGATTATTTCAAATAACAGCGAAAAAACATAATTTCTGTAGTGAAATAGACCAGAGCATCTGACACTGACACACTAGCTCACTACCAACTAGCCTACAGGGCTAGTAAGTTATTAATAGTAAATAATATGAATAATAAAGGGTGGTTAAATTTCAAGGGCCGATGTTGATTTTGAATAAAACACAAACTATTTAGGAAATTATTGTAATTTTATTTTATTATGATATATTGGTATTACTCAATTATGTATGGAACAAAATATCGGCCAAATGTGCGCCGCGACCACGGCGGCACACCTCCATCCGATGGTCCAAATTTTCGATGACCCTGAGGCATAATGGAGGTTCTATGCCGTTAATGTGCCGAATTATCTCATCCTTTAGCTCTTGAATTGTTGCTGGCTTATCGACGTACACCTTTTCTTTCAAATAACCCCAAAGAAAAAAGTCCAACGGTGTCAAATCACATGATCTTGGCGGCCAATTGACATCGCCATTACGTGAGATAACACGGCCATTGAATTTGTTGCGCAAAAGAGCCATTGCTTCGTTAGCTGTGTGGCAAGTGGCACCGTCCTGCTGAAACCACATATCATCCACATCCATATCTTCCAATTCGGGCCATAAAAAGTTCGTTATCATCTCACGATAGCGAACACCATTCACAGTAACTGCCTGAACGGCCTCATTTTGGAAAAAATACGGCCCGATGATGCCGCCAGCCCATAAACCGCACCAAACAGTCACTCTTTGTGGGTGCATTGGTTTTTCGACAATCACTCTTGGATTCTCATTCGCCCAAATGCGGCAATTCTGTTTATTGACGAATCCACTGAGGTGAAAATGTGCCTCATCACTGAATCACGAAGTGCACGATATGCAGTTTGATTTGAACGCCCATTTTCATAATAAGTCTTGAGTAAGTCTGAAATAGCGAAATGTCAAATAAAATTCAGAAAAAAACTTGGCATTTAGGTGTGGTTCACATTCAACATCGGCCCTTACAATTTAACCACCCTTTATATCAATAGTATACTTAAAAAAACACCGTAAGTGGCAATGCTAAAAACGGGCTAAAAAATGGCTAAAAGTTTTTTTTAAACAAAACACAGTAAAATTCAATAACAAAACAGAAAAATTAATTTATTTGAAGTTTTTTACGATGAAATTGTAAGTTAAGATAAAGAATAAGAGTAAAAGTAAATTAATATTTTGATAGATATTTAAAAAATTAAATCATCGATAAATTCGATGTCGTTAGTGTTTATTTCAAAGGAATCACTCCTGCCTATTAGTTTTAAATAATTTGAAGGTAAATCATAATCACGACAACATTTACCCAACCTTTTGAGTCCAGATCTACAATAAAAAAACAAGAAAGAAAGTATAATCGGTCAACCCCGACTGTATGATACCCTACACCACATTAGGAGATATGTACCAAATTTGATAAAATAATCTCCAAAATTAAGACCTATACTTTGCGCACAAGGCACAAGGGACAGTCATCCAGCCGGACAAACATCGTTAATTCGACTCAGAAAGTGATTCTGAGTCAATCGGTATACGTTAAGGTGGGCTTCGGACCAATCAGCCCCATCGTGAATAATTTTTCCCTTGTAATTATTCGCCTTTTCACATATTTGCGATCATGAAAAACTCCCATGAAAAAAAAGGTAATTCAAAGGAGAATAATAACGTGAAAAAATGTTCACGGGAAAAAATTCCCCATATCGTGAAAAGATTTTTCCCTCGTAATTTGTTCACATTTCCCTTAGATTTTCTCACTTTATTTTCGCTAGGGAACAGAGCATGTATGTCAGGTGTTCCTCCTATAAATAGCCTAGATCCGTTAATACAGCACAAACCGATATATTGGTCAACAAAATGCAAAATACCAGGTTGATTGCCGGTGGATTTGTGAAGATTTCGAAAGACGTGCGGCAGAATTTTGGAAAATATTTAACTACATATAATTTATAAAGTGCAAAAAACTAACGTTGTTATCAACCTATCCCCCCAATACTAATTATTTAGCTTTACTATCTGAACTTTTCTTTTAAATTGAATATACGTGTATATTTTTGAACAAAAATTTCATTGATTTTGAATTTTTTCTAATCTTTATTCTTTTTTTACATTCACTGGAACTGATAGCGAGAAAAATTTTTCACATGAGATTCACGATTGCTTTTTTCCCTTCGAGGGGAATGAAAATTTCATGGGAACAAAAATTCCACTTGTTATTCACGATAGGGGTGAATATATTTATAGGTGTTATAAACATCAGCACAAACGCATAGTACCTTCTCTACTATTGTGGTGTACAAATTTTATTGTTATGGTAAAAATATTTACCTAATTGAAAAAATCGAATTAATACCATAAAAATGCGAGCTGAAAGAAAACATGTTAGAGTACTATATTCGGCTGTGCCGAATCTTGGATACCCTCCACCGACAGTTCGAATGTTTTAGGAGTAATATCGTATGATGTCTATTTATTTAATTATCTTTATAAAAGCAGACATCAGCATTAAAATTGGTTTTAGGCGTACCAAAATGTTTTCCGGTAGTAGGGTTTATATGGGGCCTAGGGTAAATTATAGACAGATCTTCACGAAATTTCACAATGTTATTTCCAGTCCTATAAAAATGTGACGTACCAATTTCTATTATGATACCATTATTTTTTAATGTCATGGGGACAAAAATTCCACTTGTTATTCACGATAGGGGTGAATATTTATAGGTGTTACAAACATCAGCACAAACGCATAGTACCCTCTCTACTATTGTGGTGTACAAATTTTATTGTTATGGTAAAAATATTTAGCTAATTGATAAAATCAAATTATAGGTTGCTAAATGTTACCTCAACGATGTTTACTTGGCTAAGTCCCCTTTCTACTTCAACATTAGACCATGAAAGTGAGAGAGAAACTTTATAGTCAATTCTGAAATTTTTAAAAAAAATTTGTTGCCGACTGCATCTCTTTATTGAAATACTTGCAGCCAGAAAGAAACACCGATGTTTGTCTTGATCTATTTTATAATTTTAATATTGGAAAACTGTTCTTTTATTTTGAAAGATGTTTCATCATCATAATTTATAGCGATTTTTAAGATTTATAAAAGTTGCGTTTTATTGTTAAAAATTTTAATTTTATAAAATAAATAAAATAAATATTATTATTTTAAAAGAAAAACGGCAAAAAAAAAATGTATGGCTAAACAAGTTGAAAAATGGCTAAAAAAATGGTTAATGGCTAAACTCATTTTTTAATGGCTAAACAGGGTGAAAAATGGCTAAATCTAGCCACTAAATGGCTAAATTGGCAACACTGTATAAAGAAGGTATAACGGAACACTTTTACTAAAGTAACTTAAAATTTTTAATTTTTTGAGATATCACTACACTTACTCTTCAAAAATCTTTTATTAATATTATTATTGGGAAACAATTTGACACAAATTGTTTTTCTGTTTGGCAAGTTTCATAGTTATACTTCCAAAAACCTCTTTTACTGCTAAAAATGTTTAGACACAAAATGTATCTCTAATTGCTTTATTTAATTAACCTGAAATGTCAATACATTTTTTTTCTATGAAGGTCAACAATTGACCGTAAACCAAATAGTTTTTTGCTTTAATTATTTTTTTTTTTTTGATACTGCTTAAAACAATTTCGTTCGTATTGCAGGCAGATTGGATTCTGGAAAAAAAGAAAATGCTCAAAATTGTACCCTAAAGCAACATATGGGCATTTCCGTCAAAAGGTCCACCGTGACCGAAAATTTAAAAGTTATTAAAAACTGATTATTTAACGATATTGTTATAGAGCAATATTTAGATTTTACTAAATTTTATAAATTTACCCATCAATTTGTTCACTTAGATGAACAATCAGACTGCAAAGTTGTGCAAACGTAATTTCTTATATGTGAGAATGTTTCATTGTATCTTTTCTTTAATATTTATCTTTCTTAAAAGAGGTGATATTTGATAAAAATTATTCCAAAAAAAATTTCTTACATGGTCTGCAATCTAAGGAAGAGTTCGAAGAGAACTATGTTGTTCGGATTAACGGTAAATTTTTATTTTATTTTTATCATCATTCAGTTAAATTATCATGGAAAAAATTTCACGTTCAAAATGTCACGTATCGACCCAGATTTTGGCTTAAAAAAAAAAAAGAAAATACAGAAGATTTTGGAATAAACCCAATACATTTTAATGTTACATTGCTACGTAAAATTCTGAAGGTAGTTTGACTAAAAAATGGTGCCAGGTTTCGCTTAATTACGCCTTTTTATACATGTCCACAAAAACTACTTCTGTTTTTTTCACGTTCGAACCGCTACTTCTTTTGCCATTATCTTTGACCTAGAATCGCGCCCTCCATAAACTTTAGCATAGATAACAGTGCTTTCTTAGTGTTGTAATTTAAGGGTTAAGAGAACGTAAAAATATTTTTTGTTTAAAATGTTATTGCATTTTTGATGCGTACGACTATCACGTTCAACACTTTGGAATTACCCATATACTTATAAGGATGGCTTTAGTATCGTGCGTTTGTGATGATATTTATAAGGCAAACAAATACTGATTGAAGAAGAATCAGTTGAAGATAATTGATGGAATTTGGTAGATTACAATTTTTTGTTTGCAAGGCCAATTTCAATTATAAATGGGGAGAACCAGAAAGAAAAATTGGATTTTTGTAGGCGTAGACGTTTTAAGCGCGCATGCCTCTTAGGCACAAATGAAAGAAAATAAAGTCCCAGGCGTTGTACAATTATTTGGTTTTGTTAAAATTGTAGCCTTAAAGAACACTTCTAAAAAAAATTTTAGGAAATCACAACCACATTGATGCTATGATTACACTAGGAAACAGTCATTTTGCGGCCTGGAACTTTAGTGCAAATTTTTACTAATTTGAGGTCGATGATTTCAAATCAAATCTCCTTTTTCACTATCAGCTCGAGATATACCGTTATGTCCAAAATTGAATACTTGAAAACGGTTTACCAGTTAAAAAAAAGAACTAAAATTCGTCAACGATATTATCTTTAAGCCGCGCTTACATTGGGTTTTAAGTTCCACAGTAGTTTCAGAGATATCGCTGGTTTTGTTAAAATTGTAGCCTTAAAGAACACTTCTAAAAAAAAAATTTAGGAAATCACAACCACATTGACGCTACGATTACACTAGGGAACAGTCATATTGCGACCTGGAACTTTACTGCAAATTTTTACTAATTTGAGGCCGATGATTTCAAATCAAATCTCCATTTTTCACTATCAGCTCGAGATGTACCGTTATGTCTAAAATTTAATACTTGAAAACGGTTTACCAGTTAAAAAAAAGAACTAAAATTCGTCAACGATATTATCTTTAAGCCGCGCTTACATTGGGTTTTAAGTTCCACAGTAGTTTCAGAGATATCGCTGAAGTTTTGATAAAGGGACAAAAAAAAACTGGCAAGTGCACGGCTTAAAAAAACGGAACTGGCAACTTGCTTTATTTTAATTTTCTTGCGAAAACAATTAAGCAATTTGTTTTTGTTTTTTCTTAACTTACTAACAACTACAGTTAATGTTGAGCGAAATCCAACTAATTGTAGTGGGGAATGTAAAGGCCCAAATACACTTGTCAAATGCTTGTCCAGCCGGCGAATTCATCGTGTACGTGTGCTTGACGTAATATTCGCCGTCATATCAAAATTTTTTTTTTTCCATCCAGCATCGTCGGTGTGACACATACAAACACATTTTCACTAATACTACCACAATGCTTGATGAGTATTTTGATCAATGTACATATTTGGACCTTAAGAAAAGATAAACTCACTGTTTATTGTTTAAACTTTGATATCGTTGCAAATAGGACTTTTTGGGTGTTTGCAATTCTCATTCACTCTGCAGTTTTATTTGCTAATATCTTATTTTGGAAGAATGTGGCATAAGCAACCAGTGAAATGCGCATAGAAACTAGCTTATCTCCCAACAATAAATTTCAGTGTTTTTATCAAGAATAAAAATTAGGAATTAGGCGCGTTAAACAAAATCTTCTTAAAAAGAACAATTAAAAAAAAAAAAAATAAATAATATTTTTGTTTTTTAAAAACTTAGTTAAATATATTTATATATAAATATATATTTGTAATCGGTGCACAACTTTTGATTTTATTACTGAGAAAGCTGAATTTATAAAAATCGCTATTTCCATACAAAAATAAAATTTTTTAATATGTGTGTGTTTGTTGCTGTTTTATTTATGGACGTTTTTTCCTTCAATTAAAAGTTAGGTAGCTTTCACTTAACTGTGAATAAAAGCGAATCGCGTTAATCGATTTTTATGATTTATGTCTCATTTTGTTCATAGGCTATGTGACTAAACGTAAAGTAACGAGACTTTAACTTTTTTCCGTTTTGGATTTTTCATGATTATTTAATAAACAAAATTTGTCATTTTATATTTTTTTTACTTAAACAACCATTTACTCAGCCATTTCTTTTTGGCGATTTGCAATCTTTTTAAAAAATAATATTTGGAAAACAGCTTAATAAAGAGTAAAGTTGGGATTTTTTGAACTTTTAATTTTTGCAAAAACATCAAAAATACGATTAATACATTTAAAATGCAAGCTGAAAGAAAAAAAAGGAAATTCGATTTGAAAACAGCGACCTCAAATTAGTCAAAATTTTAAATAAAGTGTCAGGCCGCACAAAAAAAAGTTCAATTTTGTTTCCTTGTGTTATGGGACTAGTTTTTTACTATATATAATAAATAGATCTAAAAGGCATTAACTATTATGTATTGTACAAATAAATATTCAGGAGCACACCCCTGAATATCGAAAACGTAAAACGCAAGAATTTTAAAAGTCGTTTCTTAATAAGATTTCTGTAATAAATGTATTTTATGACAAAAGTTATACAAATATTTATCTTTTAAACAGGGATTTATAACAAAAATTATAAAAATTAGATTAAAAGTGTATTTAATTGTTATGTATATTATTTTTAGCACACCCCAGATTACCAGGACTCAACGGATTCCGTTTGAAAGTAACTCGTTGAAAAATGTTGTTATCTAGATGGATTTTTAAGGAGTGTTCACACAATAAGAATTATGTATTTGCCATTTTTATTTTTTTAAGACCTGGCATATTCAAACTAATTTCTGCATATCCTCTACTTTTACAAAGAATAATTTCTTTTAAGCTTCTGCCTTTGAGTTAATTGTAAAATGCACAAATGGTCTCATCATTTTTTTGTTGCTCTTTTTTTGCGGTAAGTTTGCCCGTCTGATTGCCTGCAAGCCACCAGTTCATTTTGTTTCCATTTCATTGGTTGGTTGTCTACGGGGTCATTATTAGATGTCGCAGCAATTGGTTTTATTTTGTTATTGTTGTATCAATTTTTTCTATTTTGTATTTTACTGAAGGTTGGTTGCTTGTCAAACATTTTAGAACAGTTTATGTGTATAAATTGTGTTTTAACGTTTGAAAATTGCGTAAGTGTATTAGAGACAATTAAAATTGTAAATGTCGAAAACCATTAGATCAATGCATTTCAGTAAATAACAAAAAAGGAAAAAGTCATTATAATGACATTATATAGTAATTGTTGTTAGTTTTTGAGGACGTGGGTGGGTGTTTAGTTGTTAAAACCATTTAACTATTGAATTTTAAGTAATACATACGTAAATAATTTAAAATTTTGCACTATTTGCTTTTAAATGGAAGTGTTTGGTGCGTATTAATTATACAAATTATGTTTTTCTTTTTTTTTAAAGATTTTGGTATTCGTGCTTAATTCCCAATTTTTATTCTTGATAAAAACAATGAACTTTATTGTTGATGGGATAAGCTATTCCTATGGGATAAGCTATTCCTAAGCTATTCCTGACGATCTGGTTGCTTTATCTTTTCTTACATTCCCCACTACAATTTGTTGGAATTCTTCCAACATTAATTGTAGTTGTGAGTAGGTTAAGAAAAAACAAAATAAAAACAAAAAGAACCTGCTTTAAATAATAAAACATGCCAGTTTCAGTTTTTTTAAGCCGTGCACTTGCCTGTTTATTATCAAAGTAATTTTTGGGAATACACAATTTTAATTAAAAATATTGTATTATTCGTGCTTAATTCCCAATTTTTATTCTTGATAAAAACACTAAAAATTTATTGTTGATTGGATGAAGTTTCCTGACGATCTGGCCTAAGCAACCAGTGAAATCGCATAGGAATAGCTTATCCCATCAACAATAAATTTCAAGTGTTTTTATCAAGAATAAAAACTGAGAATTAAGCACGAATAACAAAATCTTTTAAATTAAAATTTTGTATTCCCAAAAATTACTTTGGTAATTATGTTTTTCTTAAAGAATTAAATGCTAATATTTTGTATAACTTTGAGAAGTTTTATTTGATTTCAAATTTAATTAAATTTGTTAGAAATACTTTGGACCATTACAACAACTTGCCGATAGTTAAGTCAAATTTTCAGGATTAAAATCTATATTATGTTAATTTTCATATAAACTCTAAAAACGATTTAAATACAGATTGATTTTTTGAGTTTTATTTGAAAAGTCGTATTTAATAAGGATATTACTATGGTAGAACTAATAAAAAAAAAAAAAAAAAAAATAGCTGACTGTTATAGCTAAGCATGTTGTTGTTGTATTGTTGAGATATTGAGGTCACCTTGCTAAATTATATGCAATGGAAATTTAAGTTGAATTTAAATGTACCAGCTTGGTGAATTAAGTAACATTTAAGTGCTTAGTAACTAACAGAGTTTTGTAATTTAAACGATTTTAAATATAAATTTGATATAATATCAAACCAAAAAACTGGACGTTAAAGTAAGAATGCTATCGGACAGATAGTTCGTTTTGTATTATTATAATTTCAATCTACGCTAAAGCTTCGTACAGACGGTGGTCAGATCTTACAATGTTTTCATTAAAATTGCATAAAAAGTCTTGCAACTGTGTGAACATTGTAAGGTCAGTCTCACTTGGCAGATGTGTAAAATTAATGCATCTGACAATGGCACCATCTGACCATCACCAAGATCTGACCACCGTCTGTACGAAGCTTAAAAGTGATTGATAAGCTAAAGGGAAGATCATCTTACCTTTAACTGTAAAGGTTAGGTTTATGCATTTAGAGTTGCCATATTAACATCAAAATTTGTTAAATGACATCAAATAAGCAGATCGTCAGCTAATTATTAGTTTGGCACATATCATGAAAGATAAGCTAGTTTCTATGCGCATTTCACTAGTTGGTTATCATCAGGAAACCTTCACCTAAAAAACGATATTAGCAAATAAAGCTGCAGAGTAAATGAGAATTGCAATCATTCAAAAAGTCCTAATTGCAACGATATCAAAGCTTAAAAAAATACCAACAATTAACAGTGAGTTTATCTTTTCTTACATTCCCCACTTCAATTGGTTGGAATTCTCCCATCATTAATTGTAGTTGTAAGTAGGTAAAAAAAAACAAGAAAAAAGAAACAAAAATAACTTCCTTTTTTGTTTTCGCAAGAAAATCAAAAATAAATCAAGTTGCAAGTTAAGTTTTTGTAAGCCGTCCATTTGCTAGAAATCTTAAAACACAAGTTATTTATTTATATTTGTTCCATAAGCGATTTAGAAAAACGAAATCTATTTGTTAAACATTTGCATTTGTGTTATGTTTCAATCCTAGTTTCCCTAAGGGTTGAGTAAGAGAAATTGAAAAGGCTATTTGATTTATGCTCCAAGAAAGCACCCAGTATTGATAAGATCTGTTACAAAAA
Source organism: Pollenia angustigena (assembly GCA_930367215.1). Lineage (NCBI taxonomy): Eukaryota > Metazoa > Arthropoda > Insecta > Diptera > Polleniidae > Pollenia > Pollenia angustigena. The sequence continues at coordinate 167,888,269 of OV884059.1, read as the reverse complement.
GCCATTAAAAACATTAACCCCAATTTTAAATGATTGATGTTTTTAAAACCATCAATTAGAATTGAGCAGAAAACATAGGACAATTGATCAAACGCAAAGACTAGCACACGTCCTAAGAAAAGCTTTAGAAAAAATATCGATGCTTCTCAATCTTTGGATAAAGTGTGCGGTGAATGCTTATTTAAGCGAAATTTACTAGAAATCACACACAAGTTAATTGAAAGTTATATTGGCGGTCGAAAATTTAATATTAAAGAAGGCGATTTTTTAAGTTCTCCTCAGCCAATTGATACTGGAAGCATACTTTGGACGTGCCAACACAACCCCACACCTAAACTTCAACTTTTGCTAATGATACAGCTTTTTTTAGCGTTCACGAAAACCGTCCTAAGTCATCACGTTACTTACTGGATCATATATTTGAACTTTAAATTTCATTAAAACAATGGAAGATAAAGGTCGATAAGCAAAAATGTATACATATAGTATTCCCTTTTAAAATTAATAACCGAATCTTTGAAGTAATGCAAAAAGGTCTTAAGTTTGAAACTAATCTTTTTCGTAATGTTAGATTAAAAATTTTTAAATTGGTGTATTTAATTTAGTTGGTTTATTATTTCCTAAAGAGCAAATGCTTACAATAGGAACCAGTTGTATTAGACTAAAGTTATTGATACCAAACGAGAAAAAAAAGAAAAAGAAACATAAGTTAAGACCAATCAAAAACCCAAATGGGATTTTTTGACTTAATAACTTTTTGCCTAACGCCAGAGAAATAATACCTCATCACTCGATTAACGTGGAAATGCCATATAAAATAATTTCAAATGAATTTTAAGCAATTCAAACTAATTGGCTTATTGGAAGAAATTCTATCCTTAGTCTGGGTTGTAATTTTCTACTTAACAACTCTGTCTTAAAAGCAATATAGTGATACGGTATTGAGTTATCGGGCACTCCCTCAGCCTGTACTTAATATAGGAAAATACAAAGGCGCCAAAAATATCTGTTTAACAGAAAACACATTTCGTTCATTCTGACAAATCTATGATCTTAAGCTTATGACGGCCCTGAAAAGCAGAGATGTCTCATTGTTATAATAAAACAAGTTAGAAAGTATAGTCAATCAAGCCCATAACAAAAGGTAAGCCACAGTTTGTACACTACGTACAACGAGCTGCTAACTAGAACGCCGATTAAGCTTAGCAGCTTGTTGACAGAAAGTTAATTCAAAACGAACTTTTCTCCATCTGCCAACTTTTAATAAATCAACTCTGAATTTTGTATTACTTAAAAATGCAACACGTTTTGCATTAATCATCGCTGAATTTTTCATGTTTTCTTTTTTTGTTTTTCGCTTCACATATAAAAATTTTAAAAAGTTTTTAAAATTGAAATAAATTAAGTAAAAGACAGTTAATTAAAAAAAAAACAGTTATTTTAAAAAAACCAACAAAATTATTTGACATTAAACGGCTGTTTTTCACAAGTTGGCAAACGTTTGGCAGCTCGTTAAAAAGAGTTTAGTAAATCGTTAGCCAGAGTTTGGTTAGAAGTTTTGCAAACTTCATGCCAAATTTTCATTATGAATACGGCTTTAAGTTTCTAGAGTGTTCCCTATCTGGGAGCCGCCAGAACGCAATTATTTAATGGGGTTAAGATTAATGTAAAATAATGAATTATTAAATAAATAAATAAATAATAGTTCTTGGTGCCAAATAGTATTTGGATATCTTCATCTTTATAAAATTTGTTTTCATTGTGTGTTTTTAGGAAGGAGGTTTATACGGAACCTAAAGAAATTTTGCATTAACGAGCACAATATTTTGTCATGACATAGTAGCTGTAAGAGTAATTGTCGCCAAATTTTATATCAATACTATCATTTAAAAAGAAAGTAATGGCTATTTTTGGGAGTAGTATCTGTATGAGAGCTATAGTCAAGTAGGAACCGCTTCCAATAAAGTTTGGTAAGATGATTTGGACAGCAATCTATTCAGGAAAGAAGCTAGAATGGGAGCTAGGTGAAATTATAATTTTCAGTAGGCTTAGTCGATCGGTGTACCAAAAGGTGGGTCTCGGTCCATTATTTTAAGATGTAACCCACTAAGCAAAAACGCATAATAACCTCTCCGCATTTGTGGTTTCGATATTAAGATACGCTTAATAACAAGTAGAACGCCACATGTTTATCCCAAGTGGAATATTTCCAATAACACTAAATAACCCTAAATTTATGTGTAATTTTTATAGTTTTAAGTGGACTGCAAGAAAAAAAAAAAATGGAAATTCCATATAAAATAAACAGTGAAATGGGGATAAAATCATCCTGCAACATTTAGATTAAAGTTAAATTTAAAATTTGTTTCAAAGAATTTTCTTTGATACTTTGAAATAAAAATCTATATTTGTAAAAAATAATAATTTCCCGGTGGTACTGCGTAACTTTCTGTCTATTGATGTATAATTTTTTTAAGTTTTTCTTTTATCATTCTAAAGCTTTTGGGAACCTAAATACATTTCCATAAAACTTTAATGAATTTATATACATACGTAGTTACAGCCTACAAACACAACACAAAGTAGAAACATTAGAGTTGCGGGTACCCAGCGTTTAAAAAAAGTAGTAAGCAGGCCTTCTGGAAGCCCTTATTTCTCAGACACAAGGCTATACTACCCCACTCCTTACTTCTAGATTTTTTATATACGATGTCCTAGCCAGCCAGGCCTTCTGCTTTATCCTCTTCAGTAGGCCTGATTTAAGGCCTTCTTCAGCAGGCTGATTGTAAAAAATTCTCGTTACAGAATTTAAGAAAAACCAATTTAAATTTACTTTTTTTTCTTTTCACTTTTTTATTTAAAATTTTTGTTGTTTTGTCTTTGGAATGTGTTTTTTTTGGATAACGGCTTATCAGTTTTATTCCTACAAACGTAGTACATATGCATACACACACATAATAAAAAACAGCCTATGAATGTAGAAGGGAATAGGTAGACCTTCCATAAGACTGGATCTAAAAAAGGTGTAGGAAGGTCTTACAGAAGGCTTTATATATGAAGGCCTTCAAAAGTTAACCGCTGAGTATGTATTTACATACACATATACGTAATGGTAATTGAATATTACTTTGTGTATGTAATTGCTGAAGCATAAAGTTAATTTCCGTTACGTCCTGTTCTTTTATATCCTTTTTGGACGGAACATTCTAATGTAACTTGTACTCGCTTGTGGTCAAAACATATTTCTACATTTCCGGTTATATTATACATGAACTTTACCACAATGTTGTGCCACAACAAAATGTAATGAAAATTAATGAATTTTAAAGTAAAGCCATTTTCTACTCCTGCATTTAATTAGAGTGTACTAGATTAATTTGTTAAGTTACACTGTACAACACGAACAAAATAGCGGGGTTCTGAAAATGGAATCTGGTAAAAGAAACCAAAAACAATATATGTGTGTCGGCTAGGGTTATAACTTTTTTTGAGTGCAAAATACCACTTCAGCACCATGTGGGGAATTTCGTTTTAATAATGAAAAACTGTTTTAAGCTGATTCGGTGAAAAAAGTTTCCGCACCGTAAGTGATTCCTAAAACTCCATATTATGTGTGAATTTTATTTTTGGAAATTGAAACCCATTTAATTTTGCATTAGACTTATGAAAAATGGTTTATTGTTGAAGATTATATATGCATTTAAACACAAAAGAACTTATTTAAGACAAGAGTGACTGATTTAATGATGAAAATAAATAAATAAAAACAAAACTTCAACGCTTTCGGTGCGGAAACTTTTTTCACGAAAGAGGAAAAGTGACACCTATTTTTTTTATATTTTGTTATGCCCCACACGGCTATGAGGTGGTATTTTTGATATTTGCAAAAATTTATTTCCCTAGTGTCGGCGTTTAAAAAGATCACATCGGAATTTAATTTTAGGAGCGTGCTTATGTTTCACCCTTTTGGCCTGTTCGTGCAGCATATCGCTATAGAACACATTGTTGTTCTTTACATCAGGGATATATGGTATGTTCAGCAACGTTGTAGAAAATGTTGTGGCAAATAATTTTGCGGAACATATTAACCCTCTAACTGCAGTTAATAATTTAAATTTTTGGCCATATTTTAACAAATTGTAAAAACGACCCTTCAGAACGGGCGAGGGCGGGGATGAAATGTTTTACCAAAATTAACAGAAACAACAAAAAGTAATCTTATGCATATGTAAAGAACACATAGCTAAATAAATCGATATGCTGCACTCAAAAGGGTGAAACCCCCCCTAAAAAAATTCAAATGTGATCTTTAAAACGCCGACACACGTATATTTTTTTTTGGTCTCTTCCTGAATCAATTGTCAGAGCCCCGTTATTTTGGAAAAAGGATCGAAACTGTTGTACAGTGTTATTAAATATTTTTTTTCTTAAAAAAAATAAAAATTTTTTTTAAGTAATTAGTATGAGTAGTTGGAAAGGAGGGGTGCTTTAAAACCATGTGAGATAAGGCCATGATGGCTTTATTGCTCAATTGAATGGGAGATAAAGCCATATTGGCCTTATTGTCCAATCATTGAGAGGTAAGGTCATATTTAAAATTTTGCGAAATGAGAGTTATAACCATATTTTTTTCCGCATATGAGAGATAAAGCCATATTTTTTCAGAATATTGTTATGCTTGGTGTAAACATTCTGTAAAAGGGAAAATCCTTAGTTATCATTGAAAAACCTTTTTTTATTCTTGTGACGCACGCAGAAAAACTTTATTCAGCGAAGCCACCTGCCGCGTCCTACTGGAGGAAAAAATCTCTAAGCACGGCCACAGGCCGCCACGCAGAAAAACTTTAGAATGCGAAGCCAGATTTCAATACTTAACTTTAGTGTCTCCGGAACTGAAATGAGAGATAAAGCCATTTTCTAATATTGCTAATGTGAGCTAAGGCCATGATGGCTTTATCTCCCATTCAAATGAAAAAAGGCTTTATCTCCCTATTGAAGCCATCATGGCCTTATCTCACATGGTATTAAAGCACCCCACCCCCGTTGGAAAGAATCTAAATATTTGTTTTTATTAACATTAAACTTTAATGTTTAACCCCCATATTCATAAAAAATATTTTTTATTTTATTGGAGGTTTATTGAACACATTTTCATAGGAAATTCTGTTGACGCACGCAGGAAAACTTTATTCAGCGAAGCCACCTGCCGCGTCCTACTGGAGGAATAAACCTCTAAGCACGGCCGCTGGCCGCCACGCAGAAAAACTTTAATATGCGAAGCCAGATTTCAATACTTAACTTTAGTGTCTCCTGAACTGAAGTGAAAGATAAAGCCATTTTCTAATATTGCTAATGTGAGCTAAGGCCATGTTGGCTTTATCTCCCATTCAAATGAAAAAAAGGCTTTATCTCCCTATGTATTTAAACATGGTATTAAAACACCCCCCGTTGGAAAGAATATAAATATTTGTTTTTATTAACATTAAACTTTAATGTTTTAATCTTTCCCAACTTTAATTTTTATTACTTTGCAATAATGTTTAAGTGTGTTCAACTAAATATTTCTCAGTATTTTTAAATATAATTGCTTGTTATTCAAGCTAAAACAAAAATATTTATCTCTAGAGTATAAATTTTACACGAACATAAAATGAAAGTTAAGTTTTACTTACAATTTATATTAGACTTAAATTTTACACTACAAACGGTATTTAAAAACTTTCTCCACAAAAAAAAAAAAATCTGTGGCAAGAAGGAAAATGGGCTTATGTTGACTTAAGATAAATTTTAGTTAATGGTACCTTTGAGATCTTCACGTTCAGAAGTACACATGGCCAAAAAAGTTTCAATTATTTTGAACGGTTTTTTTTATGAAACTTAAATTTATGTTTAACGCCTGTTCAACAATTTCGAACGTTAACGTTCGCATAGAAAACACTCAGTTTTTAAAACTATTTGCCATAAAAAATTCAATACGAACGGTAACGTTCGAAATTTTTGAGCAGGCAGTTAAATTAAAGAGATACCAGGCATTAATTAGTTAAATAAAAACAACATTCAAATACTTTGACTAGTGACTATTAAACAGCTAAATTGTAATGAATTCTGCACACCCTCTGCTTTACTTTTTATTAGATTAATGATGACTTTGTTGCAATAAAATAGGTGTGTTCTTTTACTTTAATTGCTGAAACTTCCAACGAGAGTATAAATTTAAAACTTACACAATTTTTCTCTCAATTGCGCAAAAAAATAAAAAAGTAAATCAACGCTTTACCAGCCAAAACTAGCTAGTTAGGCATACTGACACTTTTTAGCTGTAAGATACGAGATTATTTCTTGCTAAATTCAATTGTATTGAACCATTTGCGAATCAGAGATCAGCAATGAGTAGTGAAAAAGTGAGTAGAGCCAGTGTTACCGTTCGCCCGACTAAAGTCGCAATTTGACCCTTTTTCAGTGGTCTGCGACTTTTTGTGAGACTTTTTTTTATCACCGACTTTTGCGACTATTTTAATTTTTCTGCTACTTTTTACCCTTTTTGTTAAGATTCTTACAAAACATTCAATTTTCTTATTATTTGTATCAAAAAAAAAAAAAAAATCGTCAAAATAGCCTCGTCAAAATTTAAAAACAATTCATAAATTATTGTTCATTTGGCAACACTTTTATTACATTTTTGCAACCTTGTCATGTATACAGCGTATTTGAGGCGAATTCAGTTCAAGGTGGTGGCAAGTTTTGACAGTTCGGACCAATTTGTTTTAATTTGTCAGTGTTTTGTTAGCAATGCAATGCAAAAAACCTCTGTTGTTTCTGTTGGTTTTGGATTGTTGTAGTCTTAGCACCACCTGTAGTTTTCGAATCGTAAACACTAGCAAAGCAATGTAAAAACATGCAATTCAATGCTGTCATCTTGAAATTTAATAGACAAAGATAAAGAAGACTGGATTCCCTGTGATGAACTTATTTCTAAATATAGAAATTTCAAAAAAGTAGTATTTATGTAGGTATGTTAAGAAAAAGAAATATTGCGCCAAGATCAAACGAACGGAATTAAAGTAAAATTTTCAAGGGGCTTTAATTGGACAAGTTTAAATTTTGTCAAAAATATATTAACCTTACCTTTTTTGGCTTGTTTTTAAACAGAAATTCTACTCCTTTGACATTGGCAGCATACGACAAATTTATTAAACTTAAGTAAATGTTTTCACTATACATGAAAACTTGGACAAACATGTACATTGTTATGAAATATGATAAAAATGAATTCTGCAATAAGCTTTTTGTTTCAATTGTTTTGTTATGCTTTTTATTAATAAAAAACGTTAAAAAAAAGATGTGCGACTTTTATTTTCTGAAACGACTTTTTTGTGCGACTTTATTTTTATAAAACAACCTTTTGTGCGACTTTTCAAAAATTCCTAACGGTAACCCTGAGTAGAGCTAAATCATGACTCATAAATTCTTGTACTTATACGCACTCATACTTATTCCAATGTTATTCAAACTCATATTCACTCAAAAGTTTCATTTTATTCATCGTACTCATACATAACAACATTTGTTGTGTTTGATTTAGAATATACTCAACTCAATGTGTATAGGCGAAGCAAAATGCGAGGCTGCCAGATTTGTTCCCGAAATAGCGAAGTGACGATTTGGCAATAACAGTTTACTAAAGTTACATGTATGAAGTGGACGATTTTTCGGCAAATATATCTGGCAGCGCTGATTATTAAGTTGTGTGTTTTCTCTGTTGTGTTAAAACGGTAAATGGATAAGCTAAATAATTTGAATCATTGTGAGTATTGTAAGTATTTTCTTGAAATTATAAATCAAGCTGAGGTCATTTATGAGTATGCGTATAATGTCGACGTCGCACTCATAAATATTTCTCTTGTGAGTATGAGTGAATCAGAGTAGTTAAGTTGAAATGATTTCTACGCACTTATACTTACAATTGCAGGAGTCAGTATGAGTAGCGAAAAAACGATTCATTGCTGATCTCTGTTGCGAATGAATATTGTTCTTACATTTTAGAAAAATTAATATTTTATGTTATTGGAAAACTTTTATATTATTAAAAAAATTATGAAAATTATTTTTGTTTTGAAACAAAGACATGAAACAGGTGGTTAAATAATTCTTGCTAGTAAAAGTTTTACTATCAGAAATTTTCAACAAATTTTGTCTCTCAAATTTTAAGCTCTTTTTCAACTCTATCGTTGCCAGTTTTTCGAGAATGAGAACACTTACTAGTAACAATTATTGAAAATAAGCAATAATTTTCTTTAAATGAACACACCTATTGTTCAAGTTAGTATTGGGGGCTGATTTTTAAGCAAACATTGTTACAAATAAAGCGCATTGAATTATTTAAAAGGCAATTATTATTTAAGAATAATCTAGCAAAACAAATCCTCTGTGTTTTTACTTTTTTTAATCTTAACAAAAGTTCCTCTCTTTTTCTGTATTGTGAACAACGGCTCAGACAGATTAATTTCAGTGGTGCCAGATGAATATTTTTGTCTATAAATTAGGAAATTTAACATTTATTTGGGCACAGACTTTTGTGAAAAAAGGATTTGGGAAAAGTTGCCCCTGCCTCTAGTTATTATTTATAAAGTTTTGCCCCTTAAAATTTCTCAAGGTTGGCAACCGAAACGAATTTTGGGATCGGTATCAGTATCGGTATTTAAATATTTTCGGTATCGGTATTTTAATTTTATCGGTACCTGTATACCGGTAAAGAAACGATTATAACGGTATATGTTTATCGGTTTTCCAATTTAATTAATTAAAACAAACAAGAATGTTAAAAGAAAAATAGAAGGGGTCTAAGCGGTTTAGATGCCACATTTTTTACATGATGGCAATTCCTTAAAGAATTGTAAAAATTACATTGTCTTTGCAAATTATATACTTTTTAAAATACTGTAAATTTTGTAAAGTAGAAACAAATGAAATTTTTCAACACTTGTGCTAATGAAAAATATGTTTGGTTACAACCAAAACAAATTTCGGTATCGGTATACAATTTTAAACGGTATTTAATTAATAACCACTTTGGTTGCCAACCTTGACATTTCTGTTGTGTGCATTAAAAAAGTGTTTTTTTTATTCGACCCCTTAAATGTTTTAATTTATGTAAAACAAACGACAAAATAATAAAAATGAAAGGCTTTTATTAAACCTGCACCTTTTAAAGTATATAAATGTTTGTTATTATTAGGGCAACCAAAAAAAAAGCACCAAAAAAACAGTTTTAAGCTCTTAAAAAAAGCATTTAAAAACATGAAAACAAACTGTTAAAATTTAAAAAAGCAATTTAAATTTATTTTTTATTTTCCGCTTTATTAGTTTAATACATTGTTACAGTAAATTTTAAGTTGATGCAATAAATTTTCGAAACGAAAACTATGTTGATTTGGAGTCAGCAAGTTCTTGTACATAGAAAAAGTTCTTCCTACGTCTACAGATGTTAAAAGCTAGATTATACTATTATACTATGTATTAATACATGTCAAAAACTCAAGTAATATGACAAAGTGTGATAGTGTGAATATATTGCAAGAATTATGAAAAAAGTCTGACATCATCGTTTTTTGAAAAATTTCTAAACAATAATACTCTTTATTGGATCAGGGTTGCATTTTATTTCATGTGTGAGTGTTTATACTTTGTGTGATGGTGTGAACACAAACTCTTAGGTTAAATTTGATTTTTTGACAGTCGCAACAAAATTCATTAGATTTCTATCTCACAAAGTATTATGGAATACGTAAGACTTGTGAGATAGTGTAAACTAGCCTAAAGGGAGCATATTTAAAATTGAGAATTTTCTCTGAAGTATATTTTATACGATTGGATTCACAATTCCGTTTGCCTCACAAAATATCACCAATAACTTTAAGTACCGAAAATCATTAATTATACCCTCCACCACAATTAGTTGTGAAGAGGGTATATTAAGTTTGTCATTCCGTGTGAAACTTTTTTATTATTCATCTCAGACCCCATAAAGTATATATATTCTGGGTCCTTGAGTAATTCTTAGTCGATTTAGCCATGTCCGTCTGTCTGTCCGTCTGTTGAAAACACGCTCACTTTCGAACAACTCAAAACAAATGAACAAACTTGGTGTCAAAATGCTTTTAGTTATCCTAAGCAGTTTGGGATTGAAATCCAGCAAAATCGGTTTTGTAGGACCAGAGCTATGAATCAAAATGTGGAACCACCACCTAAAAAAATTTATAATTTTGTTACAAAAAATAACATAAATGCTGTAACAAGGCACGGAATGAGATAAGACTTTGCGAAAATTTGTTTTATTTGCCTGGAAATCATGCTGTTAAATTTCGTGAAGATCCGTCCATAATTTACCCTAAGCCCCATATAAACAATACTCCCGGAAAACAGTTTAGTACGCCTAAAACCGTAAAAAATAACGCTAGCGTAACAAAATTTGGAACGTTACAGTTTTTTAGAACTAGAAATAACACTGTGAAATTTCGTGACGATCGGGCCATAATTTACCGTAGGCCCCATGTAAACCCTACTACCGGAAAACAGTTTAGTCGCCTAAAACCATAATTAATAATGCAATCATAACAAATTTTGGCTCGTCACAGTTTTATAGGACTATAAATGATACTGTGAAATTTCGTGAAGATCGGTACATAATTTACCCTAGGCCCCATAGAAACCCTACTCCCGGAAAACAGTTTAGTACACCTAAAACCATAATTAATAATGCAATCATAACAGAAATTGGTACGCCACAGTTTTAAAGGACTAGAAATGACGCTGTGAAATTTCGTGATGATCGGTCCATAATTTACCCTCGGCCCCATGTAAACCCTACTACCGGAAAACAGTTTAGTCGCCTAAAACCATAATTAATAACAAATCGTCACAGTTTAAGATAATAATAACATCATACAGATATTATCCTTAAACATTCGAACTGTCGGTGGAGGGTATCAAAGATTCGGCACAGCCGAATATAGCACTCTAACTTGTTTTTTAATAAAACTGATTTAAATATTTTATTAATTTTGTCTCCAATATCCCCTGGGACACCGGACATTTTACTTACGGTGTCTAACACTATATTCACTTGAAAAACCAATGAAAGACTTTTGTTTCCAATTTCGTTACAACGTCGTGTAAAAACCCAAAATTTGTAGAAATGACCGATATTTGGTTCCGCAAATCACTTTCATTCTTAACTTCTTATTAGCTAAAACTTATTAAAAGCAAAAAAAAAAAAAACCGTAACCATACCAAACAATATTAATTGACTGTGTTAACTGAGGAATTCGATCGTTAGAATACAGCTATGGAATATTCGAGAGAAAAGAACTTAAACAAGTAAATAATAAAATACGTTGATAAAAAGGCTTAATACTAAAAACTTAAACACCTAAAAATTATATACAACACTATAAAAACTACGTTACAGTACCTCTAAGACAAAGTGACATAAAAATTTAGTAAGACAGTATAATCGGTCAAGCCCGACCATGTGAAACCCAATACCACAGTATTTAAAACAAATTTTCGAGAGTGTATGGCTACATGAAAATTTCATTAAAATCGGCTTAATAGTTTCTGATATGCAGAAATTGCCCCCTATTTCCCCTCGTGGTCCTATTTTTTAAAAAATGCATGCTTACCAGAGATCAGCAATGAATCGTTTTTTCGCTACTCATACTGACTCATGCAATTGTAAGTATAAGTGCGTAGAAATCATTTCAACTTAACTAATCTGATTCACTCATACTCACAAGTGAAATATTTATGAGTGCGACGTCGACGTTATACGCATACTCATAAATGACCTCAGCTTGATTTATAATTTCAAGAAAATACTTACAATACTCACAATGATTCAAATCATTTAGCTCATCCATTTACCGTTTTAACACAACAGAGAAAACACACAACTTAATAATCAGCGCTGCCAGATATATTTGCCGAAAAATCGTCCACTTCATACATGTAACTTTAGTAAACTGTTATTGCCAAATCGTCACTTCGCTATTTCGGAAACAAATCTGGCAGCCTCGCATTTTGCTTCGCCTATACACATTGAGTTGAGTAGATTCTAAATCAAACACAACAAATGTTGTTATGTATGAGTACGATGAATAAAATGAAACTTTTGAGTGAATATGAGTTTGAATAACATTAGAATAAGTATGAGTGCGTATAAGAACAAGAATTTATGAGTCATGATTTAGCTCTACTCACTTTTTCACTACTCATTGCTGATCTCTGATGCTTACGTGTCCATATAAATATGGATCTATCTACATATGAATGTTTTAAATTTCCTTTAAATTGGTTTAATAGTGGGCACAAAGACCTTATTGCGAAAATCAGCTTGAATGGGGGATATATGAAATTATGGACCGATCCGCACTTGTGCCAATTACCAAATTTCATTAAATTATCTTCAAAATTGCGACCTTCACTTTGCGCACAAGGTTACGTGGACATCCAGCCGGACGGACATCGTTAGATCGACTCAGAAAGTGATTCTGAGTCGATCGGTATACTTAAGGACCATTATTTTAAGGTGTTACACACATCAGCACAAATGCATAATACCCTCTCCACTCTTATGGTGTGGGCATAATAACACACAGATATAATATAGGTTGTTAGGATGATATTACCATAATATTGAACTATTTTTTTTAATCAGAGTTGTTACAGTACAAAAAGGGTTGATTTTTTAGTACATATTTATAAAAAAAAGTTGTACATCAAAAAATAATAATAACGATTTTTGCACACATTTGTTATATAATATTTTTCGTCCTTATAAAAAAAAACATTAAAAATTATCTTTAAAATGCAAAATAACTAAAAATATTGCCAAAATAAGCAAAAAAAAAAAAAAAAAAGCCCTAACAAATATAGCTTATTTTCTTTGTTTTTTTAAGATCGGAATTTGTGTTGAATCAAAATCATTCTGTCTTGTAAACCAAAAAATAAGCATTTGCTTTTTTTTGGTTGTCCTAGTTATTATAAACTTTTATGACAATTTTATAAATAAAAGCAAACTTAAATTTCTTTTTACAAAAGTAGACTTTAATGTCTACATTTGCTAAACGATATATTGTTTTTACGGCTAATTTCTGGTTTTGGGTCATGTTGATTTAAGTCTTTTTGCATTTTTTTCCATATTTCACTTTCCTTTGATGTCTTTTTGAAAAAAAAACTTTATTTTTTTTTTTTTTTGTTAATAGTTGTTATTTCAAAAGTTGTATAGGAAACTTGTGGTTAACAGTATATACTCTATTTTTGTTGGTTTGAGACTTAACTTCTTTAACTTTGGGTTGTACAAAATTACTTAACATAATTTTTTTTCCTTAATAGGGTTGACAAACTAAGGTTTTCTCTGTGTTCAAAGTAAAGAATATGGTTCAAAGTTTCAAATGTAATTTTATAGAACCAACATTTTGAAATCAGTTCAAAGTGTTTCGACAAGTAAATAAAAAAAAGTATGAAATTTGCCATGCATACATACAAATATTTAAAGGATTTATAAAATAAAAGTGTATGTCATAAAATAAAATTTTATTAATTGGAATTTTTTAAAGCAATAGACATTCTTGTAGTTTGAATAAGTTTGAACTTGCAGCTCGCACCACACACGATTTACACAAAAAATTGATTTAAGATAAATACAATATAATATGATAGACATTTGTAGTCATAAAGTTCAGTATTTGGTTGAAAAAGTTTCAAAAAATGTTTAAGAAATAATCCTTATTTTTTTTTTTCATATTAATTTGAATGTGTATTCTAAGTCAAATTACAATCCATAGGTTTATTGAGATAATAAAAAAAGTTATTGCCCAAAATCATTTTCGTCAGCAAAATGTTTACGTGATTTGTTAAAATAAATTGCTGGAAATTTTTAATAAACTAAACAAAATGTTTATCGAATCTTTATTTATGTATTCTTTAATTATGCTGTTCTTAATCAGTGATAACCACTCCATAGACTCGCGAGCCAGTCAATAACCGTATTTTTCACATAGACACGGTCGGCAATTCACATGTATATTACAACTTTGTTCGTTTCAAAACATCAGACTATGATCATCCTGCAAATAAAATTGGACCACCTGATCCATTTTGATAAAATGGACTACTCCATGGACTGGTCCGATGTAATGCATGCATGGACCATGTCATTGTTAAAAAGTGTTTGTAGTGAGAAGACATGTCTTCGTTTTTTAATGACATGCTTTCGTTTTTAAACGACTTCAAAACTAGTCCTCTTGAGTATACCATGGAGTAGTTTTAAAACTACTCCTTAGTGGTCCAAAGGTGGGTTATATGGTCCTCTCCTAGGACATCGTAATGTTAAATAGACCAGGTTTTTTCCATACATTTGGGTTACTTTTGGACTAGTCCTGGTCCCTTGTGGACTACTCTTTACACGCGTGTTTGGACTGGTCCTATTATTTGCAGGGCAGTCTCTGCGACCGCACACAAGCACATAATATTTTTGTGTGCGTGCGTTCAGGGCTTTCTTAGTTCGGAGCTTGGTTATCACTGTTCTCAATTAACAATTTGTATTCTTTGCCAAATACACTAAAATTTATTGTTGAGGGATAAGCTAGTTTTTATGTGCATTTTCCTGGTTGCATAGGCCAGATCATCTGGAAACCTTAACCTTAACCAAATAAAACTGTAAAGCGAATGAGAATTACCAACATTTACACACTATCAAAGCTATTAAAAAAAAGACAAGAGTTGTAAAAATACTGTCTTTACTTTGATTCAAATATTTCTTTTTATGGAATATGAAGAAATATTTAATTATTTCATTATTAAACATGTTTCATTGAGTGCTATTTTGCAAACGCAATTTTGATAAATTCTTTCATTGAATCAAATAAAAAGTTTGTTGACCTCAGATTTTATATTTAACAAACTGTGTTGTTAAAAATTTTCTTAAGATATTTTTCCTGTGTAACTGTCAGGATCTACTTTAAGAGTCAAAGTTTAATTTGGGACTTCATTGCACTGCATAATATTTCAAAATAAAACTTAGCTCTATTCTAGAAAAAAGTACTTCGGTAATGCAAAATAAAGTTTTTCCTCTTTCTAGTTATTTTTTTTAATGTGTAAATATTAATTTAAGACAATATTATTATCTATATATAAATCGGCTAAGGCAAAACAGTTAAGAACAATTTCCTCCTCTGTATGTCAACCGATTTGAACAAAATATACACCATTTGAGAGATATTTACTTATAAAAGTGCACAATGTATATTTTATTAAAATCTGTTCAATAACTTCAGAGTTATAAGCGTTCAAATTTGCTACTAACACAAATACAAACAATTTTTTTTTCAATTATAAAATAAAAAAAATACGGTTGTCGATTATTCGAGATTTTTTAGAAACCGGTTTTCGAATATTTCGACTATATAAATTCGGAAAATTGAATGTGATAATTTTAAAATTTTGTATAATATTGAACTTAGAAACGTAATATTATAGGTGCAGGGTACTGAGTGAATGAATCCCTATAAGATAAAAAATGTTGGTACTTTTTGTTTTCCTTTGGTATGTTTTGAATTTTTGTTAATATTCGACCTATAAAGATAAAATTAAAAATACATGGTCCTGGGGGAATAAGAACATGTAAGGGGAGCTTTTTGGTACTTTTTCGTTCAACATCTGGTACATTGATTAATTTTCGTTAATATTAGACATAGAAAAATCTATTCTAATCTATTAAGGAGATTTTTTTATACTTTTTTGTTTTATCAATTCGGATTATTTTGAACTAATAAATTAACTCACGTGGAAGTTAAAATATGAACCGGAGGTTGGTCCCTCGCCAAATCGATCCACTAAGACGGAAAAAATTCTCAAATATGTAAATAAATATACACATATATGTAATATGTTTTCTTCTTATGAACATGAAAATTTATGGTCGAATTTTGACCATTAGGTAAACACTAGTATTATTTAATGCGATATTAAACTTTAAAAAGGCTGTTAATTGAGGCCTTGTATTATGTTCCACAGTGTAGACAATATACAGTGGCGGTGTTTGTGTGCGTATTAAATGAACGTGTAAATTAAGTTACTTTTCAGCACTAATAATGTAATATAAGTCATGTCACTTAATGTTTCTTTGTATAACGCCATACGTTCACTTACACATTATTCTGTATTTAGTAACGAGTATGTACTATGTCGCAAGTTGCCACAAACATTATCAATTAATTAGTAGAGTTCGAATTATGGCAAAATGAATTAAAAAGTGGTTTTTAGTGTTTATTTTTTATAAAACTCCATCAAACATACAGATTTTTAGCTTAAAAAGTTTATTTTTTATTTAATTAATTAGATTAATGTTCAAAAATATGTTTTCGTTAGAAATGTTAAGTTAGCAAGGAGTTTTTCTATTATTTTTTTTTCAACAAATTTAATATCTTGTAGTTGCTTTTAAAAACATTTGTACATGAGTATTAAATAAAAAATGTGGTTTATTTCAAAATGAATTTATGTTTTTTTTTTGTGATTTTTCTCTTGGGATTACAATTTTTGTTTTATTAAAAATATCTTTTATGGAGAATTTTTGTTACATTTTCGAATAACGTATTTTAATTAATTTCAAATGTCTAAACAATATTTTTTTGTCTTATTTCAGTTTTGCAATAAAATTATTAATAACAAAGATTATATGCTTGGGAAAAAATCTTGAAATCGGAAAAAAACTTTAATTAGTTTTTGGATGTTTAACCAAGGAAACTCTCTAAATATCTATATAGGAATTCAAAAAAGTAGATAAGTCAAAAGTTATACGGTGCTTACAAAAGAAATAATGTCTGTTTACATTTAATTTATTTAAATATAGATTGTGTAAATTTTTATAAATTATATTTTATTTTTTTTTTTTAATAAGAAAATCTATATGTAAATTTTTTATAAAATAGCGATTTTTTGTAAATTTTTAAAAACTCTACTATTTTTATACCCACCACTAAAAAGATTATTTTGTTACTCAAATTTCTTGCAATATAAATGGCTACCGAAAATCTCATAAATCTCTGATCGAGTACTTAAAGAAAATTTTGCTATATTACGATCAAGGCATACAAAACAACTTGAACATATTGAGACTTGATTCTTATTTTGAGAAAAAATGTTATTTGGATAAAAAAACATACATACTTTTATAATGCCCTTTGTCTAACGTTTTTCCAACTACATAGAAAATGTCACTTGGGGTGTTTCGTGAATACGAAACCGGAAATTTTGGATTGACCAAACTTCCGGTATCTTCGATTTTTTAAAAAAATTAAAATATGTACCGTAATTTATGGAACTACCGAAATTCCTAAGAAAATCATGTCAAAATAGAAAAAATTTTAGCCTTATTAAGGGAGAGAAAAAATTTTGTTTTATATATTTACCTTGCATTTCATTTATGCATTTCAGAAGAAATAAAATAGGCTGCACTTAAAGTTGGCCAAAGAAGAAAAAAAAACACGATTCGTAAGATACTAATCTTTTATTCTTAATAGGTTAATGACTTAAACAGGTCCACAATAATACACATTTAACTGTTTTTATACCATAAAAGTGGAGAGGGTATCATGCGTTCTTGCTGATGTTTGTAACGACTCGATCGACTCAAAATATTTTCTGATAATTGTTGGAGATAATTTGATGAAATTTGGTTGTAATTGACACAAGGACTAATCCTATTGAAGAAGGGGAGAATTGATTCATAATTTCACATAGCCCCAATAAAAATTTTTTTCCGCCACACAAACCATCTTATAATGCTGGTACATAGCTGTTGACCAATGATTAGTAATCGTAATAATTACCTTTAAGATTACTTTTTTTTAAGGGTAAAGAAATGAGTACAAATACGATTACTTTTGGTTTTGCATGATTACTAATTGATTACGATTACAAATAATCAAAAAATAATCAGAAGTACCGGCGCGCCGGGCCAAATTTAAGAATTTTATCAAACCGCCATGTATGTATGGTTGAAATTCTTAAATTTGGCTGCTGCAGTGCCTAGGATGCTCCTAGAGGGGGGAAATGTATGACCAACCCCACTTTATTTTTCATCTAAATCATTTATTTCTAACATACCTACGCGCTATCTCCATTCCTTAAGGGGGCTCCCATACAAAATAGTCACTATAGATTAGGAATATATAAAAGCCCCATAACTGCCAAGGAATCGCCGCTAGGGGCATAAATCGTATGACCAGCGTTGCCATTTTGGTGCCTTTCGGGTATTTTTTGGTGCTTTTTTGCTCATGCAATACCCGAAATTTTGTTAAACACCCGTTTTTGAAAAGCGGGTATTTATAGTGCTTTTAACAATTTCTCACAGTGCTTTTAAGTGCCTTTTACAATTTTTATTTTTTTTGTACGATTTTTTAAAACTTCGATTATATTGAGGATGATTAAGATGAGATTTGCTATTTGGGGTACAATTTTGGGAAGGCCTGTAAAGATTTTAAGGTTTCAAATGATAAAAAAAAAAACTGATAAAAGAAAGTTGCATTCGTTTTACCAAAAACTTTATTTACGAGGTTAGAGCTAGACTTCCTAGCAATTTGGAAATTTTACAAAACGTTTACTTTTTTGCGTTGACAACATATTTTTTTTATTAAAATTTGGGCTGTCATTAAGTTTTATAAGGAATGGTCGGTCACTGCAAATTTTCGGTAATTGCAACAGGCCAGATTTTTTCTAACTACGAAAATCTAGCTCGCACTTTATTACTGTTTTACGACCAATTCAAACCCAGCTGATGATGATCCAAATGATTTGGTTGATATAATTTTTATTGAAGGTAATCTATGTATGTATGTATTTATAAATCGGCTAAGGCAAAACAGTTAAGAACACTTTCTCCTCCGTATGTCAACCGATTTGAACAAAATATACACCATTTAAGAGGTAGAAGTGCACAATGTATATTTTATTAAAATCTGTTCAATAATTTCAGAGTTATAAGCGTTCAAAATTGTAACTAACAAAAATGCAAAATAAATAAATAAAAATTTATTTTCAATTATCAAATAATAAAAAATTAGGGTGATCGATTATTCGACATTTTTCAGAAACCGGTTTTCGAATATTTCGACTATAAAAATCAAACCAGGCAAAACAGTTAAGAACGCTTTCTTCCTTTGTTTGTCAACCGAACCTCTATGGGGGGAAAAAAGGGGAAATATGGGAAACTAAATTTCTTTTTTTTTACTTTTCTGTGCTTCATTTGATAATTGTTAAATTTTCTGTAATATTGAACTTAGAAACATAATATTATAGGTGTAGATCCTGAGTGAGTGATAACCTATAAGATAAAAAATGCTGGTATTTTTTGTTTTTCATGTGGAACTTTTTGAATTTTCGTTAACATTCGACCTATAAAGATAAAATTATAAATTAAACTGGGTGAATAAGAACATGTTAGGGGAGCTTTTTGGTACTTTTCGTTGTACATCTGGTACTTTGATTAATTTTCGTTAATATTAGACATAGAAACATAAAATTAAACGTGCAACGTCCTGAGTGGATGACAATATATATAATCGAGACTTTTTGATACTTTTTTGTTTTTCAATTGGTATTTTTTATACGGAACTTACAAAATTAAATTAACTCACGTAGAAGATAATATATGAACCGGAGGTTGGTCCCTCGCCAAATCGATCCACTTTGAAGGAAAAAATAAATGCTCGAAACAAATAAATTCATATATCGTCATCTTAAAGTCCTAATAACCTATCTGCAAAAATTTCAAAATTGAGTTTTTTATGGATTTTTATTCCCTATATCATAACGCATGTGTGCAAAATTTTGAACACGTAATATTACAAATGACAAAGTTTTTGTACCTAGAGGACCGTTACGCACAAAAAAAGAGAAAAATAAGTCATAAAAAATCACGATAAAAGTTTAATTTTGTTGCATAGTGTAATTTAAACAAACATTAAGTCCTTGTTTTTGCTTAAACCAGCAAAAGAAACTACTACTGTAATTCTTTAATGTTTATAATATTCATGTGTATAAAGAAATTTTTATTTATTCATACTAATTAGTACTGCAGATAGGTTATTTGGTTTCAGATTTTTACAATTCCAAAAAACCTAAGTGTCGTAACATAAGCTGTGATTAGAAAAGCTAAATTTTCCCAACCGATATATATTTCTGGTTTCATTTTAATCAAAATGTGTAATTTTCGTTTCAATATCGTAAATAGTTCCAATTTTATTACGTTTTTTCCCTCTCCTGTAAACTTTTGAAAACTGCAGATAGGTTATTTCGTCTTTTAGGTGACGATATACTTAGATGAATTATGTTTTCTTCATATTTACAAAAAAAAGTTATGGTCGAATTTTGACCATGAGGCGAACACTACTAATAATAAATTTAAAAATGTTTATATATAAATGTTAATATATTTATTATTTAATCTTAAAAGAAAATGGTCCCCATCAACGCCATCGCCTTTTTTTAAATTTTGGAAGTATATAATATTCGGCAACGAGTTTTGTGTTAAATTAAATTAAAAAAATGGCTTAGTGCTTTTTTACCCTTTTTTTTGTTCAAAATAGTGCTTTTTAGTGCTTTTTTTAAATTTTAAAGTGCTTTTTGCTCTCAAAAAGTTGGCATCACTGCGTATGACCGACCTCCATTAGTATTTTGTTCCTAATATTTTCTTTAAACATACTTGCCATATATCTCCACCCCTTAGGGGGCTCCCATACAAATATGGAGATTAATAAAATTCTTAAATTTGGCCCCTGCAGCGCCTAGGATGCCCTTAGATGGGTCAAATGTATCCCACTTTATTTTTCATCTTAATCATTTATTTCTTACATACCTGCCCTCTATCTCCATTCTTTAAGGGGGCTCCCATACAAAATGTTCAATGCAGACTAAAAATATTTAAAAAAAAAAGTCCCATAAATGCCCGGAGTCGCCCCTAGTAAGATAACATGTATGATCGACCTCAATTAGTTTTTTGTCCTTAACATTTTCTCGAGACATACTTGCCCCTTATCAAAACTTCTTAGGGGGGCTCCCATACAAATATGTATGCGTTTTATGAAATTCTTAATTAATTAATTAAAGTTTTTCGACTTTTGTGAATAAAATCAAAAGTTGGTAACATATTTTAATCATTAATGGCTTATTTTGTTTGCAGTTTCGTTTTTTAACATGAATTAGAAGCCTAGCTTCATTTTTAAATTTTTTATGAATTTTTAAAAACAAAAATTTCGAAATTTTGGCAAAAAATTAATTTTTTTTTTTCAAAAAAAAAATTATATTTCAAAAGCGACTGCTCATATTAGAAAAAAAAAATTTACTTTCCTTTAAGGAAATTTTATTGCGGAGTTTCGGTTTTTCTAGTAATTTCAATAAACTAAACCGTTTTTGAGTTACGCGAATATATGTTGTGCAACCTTCTCCATTTTCGAAATAACGGTATATCTCGAAAACCAAAACCAATCTAAAAAAACCGAGAAAACCACTGGATTTAGCGTACCAGAATTATGTTAAATCTTCATGTGCCCGGCTTGTCACAAAAAAAGTGTTAACTTCGTGCACAGTGTAATCATTACTATTCTTTTTAAAAAGTAATCTAATTGATTACTAATCCTAATCGATATTTAACAGGTATGTGCTGGTATTTAGATTAAATTTAATTCAAACTTATTTTGTTGCAATTTTTAACCATATTTAACCATAGCTCCCATATACATATAACTTCTTCCGAAAAAAACTTTTAATGTAATAACTTCCTTATAAATCTTGGTATTAACATAAAAATTGGCGACATTAACTTTTACGATAGCTACTATGTCATGATAACTTGTTGGGCTCGTAGGTCCAAAATTGAGCCTAGGCCCCTTAAAAACCCCTATCCTTAAATTGCCTAAAGGCAAAAAATCTCATGTAGATGAGGAAATCTAAATAATATGCTGCAATATATGTGAAAAAAAGTTATTTCAATGAACAATCTTATTAAAGAACATAAAAACATGCGGGAATAAGAAATATTAAAAGCGATAAATACAAAAAAAAAAAAAAAAATCGGAACTCGTTTTAGCTCTAAAAAAATAATTGTAAAACTATAGCCTGTGAACGAACAATCAATTGTTATTAAGATTTTTGTATGACGTGCTAAATTCCCAATTTTTTTGAAATTTATTGTTAAGGGAAAGCTAGATTCTATGCGCATTTCACTGGCTGCTTTGGCCAAATCATCCAAAGATTTTAGAAAAGCTAAATATATTATACAAATAAAACCCTAAAGCGAATAAGAATTTTAAACACTCAAAGTCTTACTTGTAACAATATCAAGGCTTAAACAAAAATCCAACAATAAACAGTGAGTTTATTCAACTCAATTTTATAGCAGCCGCATTAACCTCATAACAGAATTTTGTTCTGCCGGGACCATGATTGCCCGTGGGTCCCAAATAGAGTACGTTCTCGAAATTTTTTAAATACTGTGTTGTAGGGTTTCATATGGTCGAGCTTGATTGCCTTTTCTTTCTTACTTATTAAGTGATGATCTTATATAGGATATTTTCCAAAACAAAACGATTATTAATTGTCAAAAACAACATATTTATATGTGACCTTTAACAAAAGTCCTTAAGATACAAAATAGAACGTTTATAGGTCCCCTGATTTAAAAAGAGCTCGAGAAATTTGAAACTTAAGATGTCATACACTACAAAAAGATCGCTTAAACATTTTGCTTTATCTGCCCTAAAACTGATATACCTTGTTGCTCTTTTTTTTTTGGTATTCCCTTTTTATTCTTATATTTTGATAAGTGTAAAACAATTAAGAAAAGCAAAAACAAAATGTGAGAGGCGGTATTACAAAGAAATATCAAATATAAGTTGAAACGATTTTTAGCAATTACTGCTTTTGTTGGTAGCCTGGTTAATGAAGTGGTTGCTGATAATGAACATTTTCTAGTATTTATTTATTATTTTTGCTACTGTGTACTTTTAAAATTAAAATAGACGTATGAAAATTTAACGCGAATAATTTTAAAAACAAACAAAAATATAACAGTAGGTTTTAAAAATACAACCGCTTAATAAATCCCCAAGCGTTATGTGTCATATATTGTGTTAGGCTAATTGGAAGCACAATTTTAAATTAAACTACATTAAAACAATTTTTGTATTTTCTTTTGTTGTCCCTTCGAAAACTCGTACACGTTCACACTTTACGTTTATTGTTGCAAGCCACAGGCTTAAATATGACGTTTAGCTTTTAAATTCAAATGTAAATATTAAATTTAAAAAATATTTACGAAACTTATAAAAGTGAAACAATAAATTGTTGATCGATTTTACATTTCATGCTACATTGCTTAAATCGTAAGCATCTTTACCAGTGCTTTCAATTTAGGCATTAAGTGGCTAGATTTAGCAATTTTTTATCTCGTTTACCTAGCATTTACACGTGAAAGTAAATTTCTTGAAAGTCGCAATACACTCACACTTTTTCACTAGCACACACATAATTTTGGTACTTTCAGCCAATCGTCAGTTTCTTTGATTTTTCGTTGATAATACGTATACTCTACTTGCAAGAAAGTACTTTCACATGTAAAGCCCAGGTTAACCATGAAAAAATCAATTTAGCCATTTTTATTTAACAACATTTTCTCAAAAAATGCTGCATAAGTTGTGTTGCACCCAGGGTTGTTAAGCTTTTTTCTTAAAAAATCGTCAAAATCGTCACACACATTTAACAAAATCGTCAACAAATCGCCAAATATTTTAATTTTACAAATCAGAGAGAATTTATTGCATTGATTGGTTCAAAAATATAAATTTTTAGCAAGAAATTCTCTTTATGATAAAGAAAGTGATATGGTTAAATTTTATTCTATCTATTTCAGCAAGTGGGCAGAAATATATTTATCATTTGAAAAGAAATACATAAGAAAAAATATATTTTCATAAAAATATAACAAAAAAATTTTTTTTTATCTATCCATATTCACAAAAACATTAAATAAAAAAGAAAGTCTCCTTTTCTATCAACTCGAACTATCTTAAAATGATTAATTGTTAGCGTTATCACTGTTGCAAATGGTTTTGACAGTTGAAGGTGCTAAACCAAGGGTTCTGTCTATATCAACATCGTTTTCACTTGACTTGAAACGTCTTATTACGTCCAAGTCTAGTTCCAAACTAATGCATTATCTTCTTTTTGAACTCATTTTTCTGCACAACTTCTTATTAACAACTAACTTCTTACTTCCTGACACGCAACTTTACTTAGAATAACAGAATCAAATGGAATTTGCCTTTTTACACGCAAAAAGAAAAGTTCTTCACATGTGATTATAACTTCAGTGAAAAAATCCAATCGTATGTAGCGTCGCAAATCGAAATCATAAAAACGCAAAGCGGATTTAACCAATTTTTAAAAATCTATGCAAATAGGGGCTCTAGTGTATATTTTTGTAGTATCGATGGCATGCATATATGTATGTATATGTAATTGTAGAATTCGAATTACTAATGCTTCTAATGAAAGCCACCTGTGCCCATGTTCTGTAAATCTCTCGTCGAGAAAGTTTTCAATTGAAATGTGTGAAATTAAACAAAAATGCCATAAATTGAAACAAACAGCTGTTTTTCTCACTTAACTGTGTCTGTAACTTTTTTTTTGGCGAGTACAAGCTGTCACGTAAGGAAATTACTAGCCAATTTACAGAAAAAAGTGTGTCTGTAACATTTTGGTGAGAAAAGTTCCCGCTTTGAACTGTCAAATAAACTCACTAATAAAAATGGGGCGAGAAAAAAATTTTAACACTAAAAAACAATTAAAAATGCAAAGAATAATAATATTTTATTCTTGGCACATTTTTCATTGTTTTATTATTTTGCTTTTAACATTTTTATAAAATATACGAATGTCTTCAAAGCTCGTTTGTAAACAACAAACATTAAAGTCGCTCTTTACACAATTTGGTATAGCCGAAGGTTGTGTTTTCGCCGCCGTCGTAGAAAAATTTTCAATTTAAGTAAATTTTGGTCGCCGTCAACGATATGTGTTACTAGCGTTCTGAACGTCTGCAATGTCACATCGGCTTCGAGTGCAATATTATGACATTTATAGAGTAACGACGTAATCTCTTTTGATAGTTTTCGACACGAGTTACAGACACACATTTTTCTCACTTTTCGAGAAACGATCGAATATTTTGTTTCACATCTTTTCGATGCAAGAAGTTCTCACTAAAGTTACAGAACAAGGGTACTGGTTTGTGATGGGGGAAGAATTTTTTTTTTGTTTAATTTCCAATAATATTGTATTTCGAAATATTGATTTTTACGTTTTGGACTATTCCCAATATAATTGTTAATTTTTCTGGTGTTTAATTGATGCCAGAAAATCGTCATAACACTATTACTTTTAGTAAAAAACTCGTCAATCGTCATTTTACTGTATTTTCTCAAAAAAAAAAAAAAAAAAAAAACGTCACATCGAACAACCCTGGTTGCACCATTGAGTTTTTCTCAAGGCGAATTCATCCCAGGTAATCTCGGTACTACAACAAGTACAACCCATACAAAAACCACAAGCAATTTGTTTTTGTAAACTCATTGAACAATGTCAAAAACAGAAATAAAACAAAACAGAAACAAAGATAATAAAAGAGAATAAACAAAATTTTGACATCCAACAGTGATTTTAGCTTATATCAGCAGGGCTTTTAAGACCACCTGTAATAAATTCGCCTTGGTTTTTCTTAATTGTTAACTGTGACTTTTAGAATAAAAAAAATTAATTTTATCAATAATAATAGCTTTTCGTGCATCAAAGATTTTTCATAAGTTTTTTTTTTATCCATTTTAAGTAGTAAAGAGTTGGCATCACTGGTCTTTACACACTTCATCATCAAACCTATGTTCCATGAAAAATTTCTGTGCAACATGTAGCATTGTGTGAAATAAGTATAATTCTGATAATTTGTTTGTTGCAAATGTAGGTTTAATAGTTTTTTGAAATTTTAGTTAAGACATTTGGTTCCAAAAGCATATTGAACACACAAAATGTCTTAAGCATAAATGTCTATCCATACAACCCTCATGACAAAATGTGCTGTAATAAGCAGTTAAAAGTTTTACCATCGGTTAAGTGGTTAAGTAAAAACGTGTTTTTTTTGTTATTAACAATATTAAAAAGAAGGAAAACTTTTGCCACAGTTAAGAAGTAGTTTTCTTAACTGTAATTAACAATGAAGAACATTTTTTCCTTGAAGGATTTAAGGTATAGAGAGATATTCGGAACATATTTTTTCTTACTGGTGCCTGGATTTTTCAGAGAAAAAAACAGTTTTTTTTGCTTAAATTTAATGATATTAATGTGTCCAATATAAAGTTTACACAAAATTGTGCGCCAATTCAATACCGTGAAACAATTCAAATAAATAGTACATGACAACTGACCATTAGATCGTGCTTTGGTTTTATAATGTTCTTTTAAGTCAAAGGCCCATGTCAATAACCCTACAAACACACGTTCGTTAATGGAAAAGAGTCCTTAGAATAAATGCTGTGTTTTCTATTTAATTAGAAATTATGTCAATACTGGAACACACTCCATAAGGTCTTTGAACTATTAACTAATGGCAAAGACCTAATCAAAAACTACTTATGGTTGGCCATGGGTATGGTGGGGTTGCACAAGATGACGAGGAATGAGATGTCGACGATGCCATTCAATTACGTCACTGTTGTTCTTGGCAGCATTTATCGAAAAATTATACACTTTGTATTTTTGAACGGAAAAGTAAAACTAATGGAGTTTTCTTTTCTGACAATTATGTTCCATGTATGCTACCATTCGCACGGGTTTTTGTTCTATTCTACAAATATATGCAAAAATGTGGAATGTTATCGTTTTCTTTTCTAAATATGTTGCAAAAATAAATGGCAAATATGTTCCATTTCTTACCCCCAGTTATAATTGAGTGTGAGATATTACCCTTTTTGCGTCAGCGTTAAGTACTTTTTTATGCAAGCAATTATTTTTTTTTTTATTACTTTTTTCTTGTTTTTGCGTACAATTTGTGTTGTATTGTGACTTATGGTTACCCTACAGATAATATTGGACTACGTGGTCCATTGTTATAAAAAATTAACATGCAGTGCTGCCAACAACTGCATGATGTATACCTTTCTATAGTTTACAATATTACACATTGGTACCCCTGATGGTGTCCTTTATTAATTGTTTATTTAAAAGTGAAAGTTTGTGAAATTTGTGGAAAAAAAGATAAAAAAATTAAAAATACCAAGTAAATATATTTAATAATAGCAAAAATAGACTACAATACACACTATAAAAGGCGATTAGTAAAAAATAAAAATGCTTAAACCCTTAAGTGTACTCCATACTGTAGTTACATGGAGTACTTTTAAAACTAACCCACTTTAGCACTCCATGGATTAGTTTAGGGACTACTTCGGTGGGTTATATGGTCCCCTCCTAGGACATCGTAATGTTAAATGGACCACCTTTTACCCATATATTTGGAGTAGTTTTGGAGTACTCCTACTCCTTTATGGACTACTCTTTACATGCATGTATGGACTAGTCTGGTTATCTGCAGGGTATATTTTTTTTGGCGAAAAATTTTTAACAACGGCTGACTTTAATTATTGAAAATTAGTGCTTTTAATTAGAGTTCAAAGAAATTTAATGTTGAAAATTGCTACAACCGTGGTGAATATCTCTTATTAGTACAAACTTTGCATTCAATATTTAACACGCTAAATACACATTAGTTCTGAATATAAAACGTAGATAGTATTTTGTTCCATTGGAATTTAGAAAAATGTATCAGTTTTTAAAGATGCGTGTAACCTGATAAATATATTACACAATTATAATGCATTATTATTTTTTAGAAAAGAAAACACCATAAATTAAAAATAAATAACATTGGATTATAAATATTTAAGGGAAGTCGCAGAAGAGGCCGACCAGCACATACATGGCGTCGGCAAATTGAAGGCGAGGCTAGAAAAATGCACAAAAGCTGGAGTGAAATAAAAATTATTGCGATGAACAGATCTGAATGGAAGAAGTTTGTTGAGGCCCTATGCTTCTTATGGGATCCAGGGGAATATATATTAATATTAAATCTTTCAAATTTTCGCTTGAATTTACACTATTGTTTTGTTTTTTTAATCATTGCTAAGCAAACTGTTTTTAAAGAGGCTGAAAATCAGAGCATAAATAAAAAAAATCCAACAAAAAAGAAATAAAAAAGCCAATTTTTATTCGTATCCGAATATGTCAAATGTAATGCCCATTTGATGGAAATAAACACAAAAATCTCCCATTTTCGATTTGGATTAATTTCAAAACCTCGAAGTAGATTTGGTTCAAACTAGCTTTATATCTTCTTCTTATTGGTTTGTACTAAATACCGAAGCATCATATTATTAATGCAAATATATTAATCGCTTATTTGCACACCGGTTATAAGCATTTTAAGCTTTTATGCATCCAAACTTGTGCAATTAATGTTTTCTCTATAAAATAGCAGAAATTGTGTCTTTTTAAGCATTTATTGTATGGATTTCTTGAATTTATGCATCACAAAATAATACAATTTTATTAAATTGCATTATAAAATTCTAACATAACTTGAGTCAAATACAATAAAAATGCAGAAAATGTTTTTCGTTTAAATTAAGTTTGCTTAATTTTAATCAAACACTGAATGTATTCATGCACTTTTGATGAACATTTAATAGCTTTTTTTCAAGATTCTGATGAAATAAGACGGGGTTTTTATAAGCACAGTCTATGCAAATATGCGACGCACAGAGGAGTATTTGGCCTGAAAAGCTGGCCAAAATTATTAAACGTGTTTTTTGAATTAAAAGTTTTAGTTTTTTGATAGTTTTAGGTGTAGTATGATATAAAAAGTATAGTGGCAGATTTTGAAAAAATTACACTGCGCAACAAAAGTACACTGCGCAACAAACAAATTTTTTCTCTACCCTAGAAATAAAAGTATGTGGACTATATGGATTTTGATGCCCTTCCCTGCAAATAATAGGACCAGTCCAAACATTCGTGTAAAGAGTAGTCCACAAGGGACCAGGACTAGTCCAAAACTAACCCAAACGTATGGAAAAAACCTGGTCTATTTAACATTACGATGTTCTAGGAGAGGACCATATAACCCGCCTTTGGACCACTAAGGAGTAGTTTTAAAACTACTCCATGGTATACTCAAGAGGACTAGTTTTGAAATCGTTTAAAAACGAAAGCATGTCGTCTCACTACAAACACTCTTTTACAATGACATGGTCCATGCTTGCATTACATCGGACCAGTCCATGGAGTAGTCCATTTTATCAAAATGGATCAGGTGGTCCAATTTTATTTGCAGGGCTTAATTCAATTTTAAAGGCGCGGCATACTTCACCCCCTAAATCGTTGGGTTGCCTTATATATTTTGCCATAACTTGAAAACGTGTTCTGCGATTTTAATAGCAGGAGGATCAGAACATGCACCGGAAAATTCTGCTTAAACTAACCATACACATGAATACATAAAATCAAAAGTTGTTTACAGATTTTAATCATTTATAGCTTGTTGTGTTTGCAATGTTGTTTTTTATATGTCTGCATAAAATTTGAATTATTGCTGCATTTTTCAATTTTTTATGAATTTTTAAAAACAAAAATTCCGAAATTTTAATAAAAAAATTATTTTTTTTCCAGAAAAAAAATTATTTTTCTAAAACGACTGCGCATATAAGAAAAACCTTTTACCTTTCTTAAAGTAAATTTTAAATTTAGTTTTTCAATAAGCTAAAGCGTTTTTGAGCGCGAACATATGTTAATCTATCTATACAATATATAATTTCTTAGTATGTCAGGATGTTTGCATGAATGTCCTATTCTTTCCGCAACGTTCTGAAGCTTCCTGATGACATAGGAAGCTGAAATTTGGCACACTTGAAGTACTTTCTCTGCGGAAGATCGTAACGAAGCCATATTTTTGATTTTCGGCTTTTCAACTAGTATAACTATAAAGATCTGATAGAAAAGATGTTTTTTTTTATAATATGGGGAACTTTGGGCCCCACCCGGCACAGCTAGGCACCGTCGGATTGACCTGAAAAATTAGATCATGATTTCTTACACCAAACCTCATATTTTAAACAGCGCAAATAATTAAATTTAAAGAAAAAAATCCCATACAAGATGCGACCAGTCTAATGTACAAACATACATATGATTTACAGTCTAATTAAAAAAAAAATTTGGAAAATTGTAAGGCTCTTATAAAACAGTATTTTTTTTTTTATGAAAAAAGGCTTTAAAATATTTATTTTATATTATTTAATACTTTATAAACGGAAAAGTTAAACTAATAAAAATTCCTTACTAATAATTAAGTCGTATGTGTATCCTCATTAGCTGCATCATCGGTGTCAGGAAGAAGAAGTGTGATGGTTTCTGATGAAAAAGCTTTTTTATTATTCCGTTCTCTTTGCGTACTGCAGCTTATAAAAGGGTCACTGCTCAGAAATAACCTATTCAAGACATCTCGATTTGTATCGCTTCTGCTGAATTTCCTCGAATAATTCGTGCGATATAATCGTAAGTGCTTATTTCTGGCCTCGGCAGCTTCTTCTGACAATTGTCCAATTGGCAAGATTGCTTGCGTTATATCACTACCGCCATGAATAA
Organism: Pollenia angustigena; assembly: GCA_930367215.1. Lineage (NCBI taxonomy): Eukaryota > Metazoa > Arthropoda > Insecta > Diptera > Polleniidae > Pollenia > Pollenia angustigena. Next base: position 167,857,468 of record OV884059.1, on the reverse strand, counting down.
GAATCTTGTGCCTCGTAGGACTCATGGGGTGCCAGTTGTAAAGTTGCACATATATTTCGGCAAATTAATGTGCATATTCCTCAAATTTCTCAATATTAAATCGGTGTCCGCTAGTTATTGCTTCCAATATTATTTTCAGGCGGTTGATTTATTCTTCATTTATTCCAGTGATTTTCGATGCAGTTTCTCGGTCCGAAAAAAATCTTCTTGATGTGTTGTCATCATTAGTGCTACCGTATCCTGGTTTTGGAACATCTACAAGTATTCCTTTCTCGTCTTTAAGTCTTTTTTGGATGAATATCTTCCGCTCTTTAACAATTGCTTTATCTTCATCGCTCCTTGCTTGCCACTTTTTAAGTGGCAGTTTATATGAGAGATGAAGTATCGATTCTAAAAAGCGTATGTGTGCATGTAAAGTTGATAGTCCAAAACTCAAGGCATCACAGTTCAGAGGAACATTCTTCAGCAACGCGTTAAAATCTTTCGAAGTTTGACCGCAAATGTAACACCTCATTGTCGATTTTGTGTCCGTTGCAGCATTGCATACTTTTCCGTCGACCATTGCCATTACCATCGTGTGTTTAATTTGTGCAATTTTTCCATTACACGGTACTTCGCTTTTCTTTAAAAATTCAATTTGATTATTTATGTATCCTATTTCTTGCTTCGTGATGTCAGTTGTTTCCTGCACAAAACGGATGCGGATTGGTCTACACAGCCTAGTTGAGGATGGTGTTTGATTTCGCCATATCGTTTTTATTTTTCCATTAGTATTTGTGATTAGTTTAATTGGTACACAACTGCTTTGGAATATATTAGCGTCACTAACATCCTCGTTTTCGAGTTTCTGCTTATAACATGATTTATAAGTTATAAGTTCCAAGAAATTTAGCTCTTCATAGTCTAACTGCTGCAAAACCTCTTAAAGGTATATACATAAACGTGTTGCTGCGTGGTCGAGGAGAGCTTGAGGCTTCACTTCCGCTAATGTTTCAGTAACGGTTATGGCATCTTCATTAGGATAACATTTTTTTTATTGCATTTTTTAGTAACGAGTAACATGGATACACATTTTTCAAAAAAAAAATTTCATATTGCTTTTTCGTGAGCTCTGCATTTACAAAGAGTGCTAAAGCTCCTTGTTAATGATCGCTTGCAAATTCTTGCTTTTCTTGGGGATCTCGTTATATCCATTATTAATTTAGCCGCATCATTATGTCCCGCTGCTCTTTGACTCATGGATGTAGCAAATGTGATCTCCTCTGTTGTTAACTGGTGACGAACTTCTTCAGCTTTTCTTCGCTTTGTTCTATCACTAGCTTTATTAAATTCTTTTCGTGGTCGCCCTGAAGACGAACTGCCAAATACTGGTATTGTTACAGTTCCTTCCAGCCATTTAGCGTTTGTGCTTAAAAAGCGGTCCTCTTTTCGTTGTGCCGAAAGCCAATATCTTTTGAAATTTTTCAAACACTGCTTCAGTGCTAATATGTCCCCATCCCCTTTACATTTTGAAATTTCGCTCAATTTTCTGACCAAAAAATACAATTTCTCGTCAATGGTTCCAGCATTAGATTTTTTCACTATTTGGAATAGCTGTAATCTTGTGTAAACTTGTTCCATGTTGACTCTCGAAGTTACAAAACGGTTTTGATAAAAATTGTGTGCAATAACGCTTTATAAGTATTTTCAAGCGCATGCTTTTATGCCTTAATTGGATTTTAGCCTGATACCTGGGTGCCCATGTATTTTTTATGTACCTGTGGTTTTGTAAACTTATTTTTGTCATTAATGCTTTTAACCTTTATGTCAACAGCAGAAAAGTTATACTTATGTCAACAGCAAGCATACCCGGGTATGCAAGCGCATTTTATATACGAATTCACTCGTTTTTTTTTTGTTTTATTTATATTTTGTTTGTGTTTTTTTCTACTTTGATTTGTTATTATGCAAAATTACTTAAAATAACGGGTGTTTTAGCGGACTTGTAAAACTCTTACATCTTTGAAATAAACATGCAATATTATTTTATTTTAATTTTTTTCATATACATACCCAGGTATGTAGCTGTTGACATAAAGGTTATTAATTATTCTATTAGGTACGTACATATATTTATTTTTTTAACAAATAATGTTTTGTAGAGCAGGTATATAAAAATATCTTTTATGGGGATGTGTGGGACATTCCCTTAAAACTATTATGGATAATTAAGAATTTTTGCAATTTATAATTACACTAGCTTAACCCGGTGCGCTTCGCAACACTGCTTTAACCACTTTATCGATTGAGAGATATTTTATATATGCATCCTATGGAAGGTATTTCTCCCCTGCGCTTACCCGCTTAATTTTTATTTTTAAAAGTGTAGTATTCCATAAGAGTGACTTCTACAAAGTCTGAACATTCTCACTTTAACAGTTTTTCGGATATCCGATATTAAGCATTGGCGTCCTATAGGGTGTAACACTTCCCCCGCTGCTATTTTATTTCAATTTTGGGGCTCAGAGGATCCTACTACCAAAAGTTCAACAAAATGCTTGCAGCGACTCTTATTAATATTTCTATCTATGAGGGGAACTGCTCCTCCCCTGTCTCTCCCGCCCATTTTTATATTGAAATTTAAAGTTTACTATAATAGTAGCTTTAACCACGTTTGAAGGCTCTCCCTTTAATAGTTCTTCAGTTGAGCGATATTTAATGTATGCATCCTATGAGAGGTATTTCTCCCCCTGCGCCTACCCGCTCTATTTTTATTTTCAATAGTGTAGTATACCATATGAGTGACTTCTACAAAGTTTGAACATTCTCACTATAACAGTTCTTAAGATATGCGATATTAAACATTGGCGTCCTATGGGGAAAACCACTTCCCCCGCTGCTACTTTATTTAAATTTCGGGGCTCAGAAGATCGTACTACCAAAAGTTGAACAAAATGCGTTCAATGGCTCTTATTAATATTTTTATCTATGAGGGGTACTGCTCCTCCCCTGTCTCTCCCGTCCATTTTTATATTGAAATTTAAAGTTTACTATAATAGTAGCTTTAACCACGTTTGAAGGCTCTCCCTTTAATAGTTCTTCAGTTGAGCGATATTTAATGTATGCATCCTATGAGAGGTATTTCCCCCCCTGCGCCTACCCGCTTTATTTTTATTTTCAAAAGTGTAGTATACCATAAGAGTGACTTCTAGAAAGTTTGAACATTCTCACTATTACAGTTCTTAAGATATGCGATGTTAAACATTGGCGTCCTATGGGGGATTCCAATACCCCCGCTGCTATTTTATTTAAATTTCGGGGCTCAGAAGATCCTACTACAAAAAGTTCAGCAAAATGCGTCCAGCGGCTCTTAAGATATGCAATAATTAATATTGGCATTCTATGGGGGGTATCAATTCCCCTGCCCCTATCGAAAAAATAAGTAGCCTATTTTATTTTTAGGGCTGACGTGATGTTACTGTAAAAATTTCAGGAAAATCGGTTCAGTAGTTTCGGAGTCTATAAGCCAACAAACAAACAAACAAACAAACAAACATACAAACATTTTTCATTTTTATATATATAGATAAAGGCAGGTATTAATATTATGAAGTGTTAAAAGTGATGTGAATAACAGTTGAAATCAATAATTCAAAATACATCATATAAACATCCAGAAACCGAAAAAAACATTTAAATCTCATATAATTTTCTTCACTTTCCTGACTTTAGCAGGGTCTCAGAGCTACAAATCGCAACTAAAAGTCTTCAAAATTTACAATATAATGTAAAATATTGTTGTCTGTCGAGCTGCGTACTTAGTTCTTAAGATTTCTTAAAATTCAGTTTGGCCTTTTTGGCCAGCTTTTCAGGACAAATACTCCTCTGTGCGACGTTAATATTATTAATTGAAAATAATAAATATAGAAACTATAAAAGTTGAAATAGCCATCTTGTATACCCCTTAGTGGTAACGTGTATGAATTGTAAAAAGGAATCGCAGGATAGTGCTTACCACCTTTTAGGAATGAAGACTAAAGAATAAAAATAAAAACTCTTAAGGAAAATATTTACGCCTAAAAGAAAACAAATTAAAACAATAGATTTTATATAAAAAAAGAAAAAAAATTTAAAATACTTTAAGCACACATACCCATTTTATTATTTATTTGTAATCCAACAGTAGTTATTGTGTAATAACATTTAAATAAAAGTATTCGTAATCTCTTTGCAAAATTTTACACGAAAACATGCAACATCAATTAAAAAACAAAATAATAATATATAAAGCTTTTACTAGATGCACCCGCTTGTAACCCAGTTTATTAATGATTCACTTGATGCATACATATTTTTTTTTTGATCAAACGTTATCATGAAATATTGGTTGCAGTAATAAATTCATTTCTAAGTTGCGTGTTTTAAACATTTTATATTGCAAGTAAAAAATCACTATAATTCATAATAGTAATTAAATTGCATGTTGTCATAATATTGAATACAACAAATATTCTAAAAATGTTACGAAAACGCACTAAATTAACCACCAATCGAAACAGCTAACACAATTCAAAAATGAGTTTTCAAAAAACTCCAGTCTCTCCACTTTTCTTTTATCTAATTTATTGAACAAGGAACACACTCCACACACACACGTGCACATATTCCACGGAAAATTAAAACATTTTATTAATGAAAATATTGTCATTAAGCACGCAAGAAAGTAGTTGATATTTTTATTTATTTTGTTATTATAATTTTTAAGTTTTAATTTATTCACTTGAAATTATTTACTATTTTTTTATTTTATATTTTTTAGTTTGCGACAAGTGGTGAGTCTGTTTGCAGAGTATTGTTGATGTGGTGTTACGTTTAAGGCTGTCAGACGCTACTAACTGATTTCAGTAGAAACTTATGGAGAATTTCTCTAGGCTCTTTTAATTATAGTTAAAATATTAAATAATTTATAAAACTCAATGTCTACCTTTACATGAGTATTGTGTAGACGACGGTTTTTTACTCAAGGAAATTTATTTAGAAGCAGTTAGTATATACAAATGAAGGCGATTGAAAAACTGACTGCTTTTCATATAAATTTTACTACACAATCAATCGGCTGTCATTTGGAAACAGCTCATCATAAAATAAATTAAACATATAATTTAGAAATGAAAATGCAAGTGGCGCACAAAATAGGCCGAAACAAGACTGCTAATAGAAAATAAATAAAAGTAAAAATAATAAAAGACTGTATTATGAACTAAAAGCCAAAGTTAAACATTCGCATTACGTTTAGCAGACGGAGCCCATTAATTTTTTTTTTTTTATAGTTAGTGACTTTTTTGATGTTTATAATTTTTTTTTAAAGTTATTTGTAAAATTTTTAATATAAAAAAATTTGTTGACGTTTAATTTTAGCGTTTAATTAAAAAGTTAAAGTGCGGCTGTGCCTTATCTTTGAAAACCTCCACCGACAATTCGAATATTTCAGGAGTGGGATCTATATGATATCCATATATTATTAATTTATCTTTATAAAAGCGGACGTCAGCTTAAAATTGGTTGCGGTTTAGAGCTTTATTAAATTATTGACCGAAAATTAGAAAGTTTACTGCTTTTCTTTTTAGAAATTTGAACTAGCTTGAGCAAAATATCATGATACGTAACAGTTTAAGCCAAACTTAAATGATTTTCAAGAGGGGAATTTATATTGGAGTCATGGTAAATTATGGACCAATCATCCCAAAATTCTGTAGTGTTATTTCTGGTTTAAAAATTTGTGAAATTAGATTAAGCGTTTACAGTGAATTTCAAAAGGCTGCTTAATATGGCATCTAAGACATTTTTTCTAGCCATATGAAGCTAAGTTGGAAGAAACTTTACCACAATATCTATATCTGCTTGGTTTAAGGCGTATTTAGTTAATTAACCAGAGAGGGCTTAGTGTAATTTCTAGTCCTATAAAACTGTGAAGTATTAAATTTTATTATGATAGCATTTTTAATTATAGTTTTAGACCTACTGAGCTGTTTTCCGGGAATAGGGTTTATTTATTAGGGGCCTAGGGTAAATTGGAGGGTTCAAAGCAGAACCGAACCAAGTCATAAAATAAAATGCATATATGTATTTCAAAACTGGTGTGAAATTCTTCGCAAAGTTTAACTCTATCGAGTTCTGTAACGGACTAATTCAAAAAGTTTTTCGTTCCAAAGGTAACGGTAATAAATCCATGTCAATGGCTCGAGAAATTAATGGCAATTCACTTACTCAAACTCAAAATATTATCGAATTTTAATTTTTGACTTGGTTCGCTTCAGCTCTGAGCCCTCAAATTATGAACCAATATTTACAAAATTTAACAGTGTGATTTCGGGCGAATAAAAGGAATTTCTGCAAAATTTTATATCATTCCGTGAATAATTAAATTTTTAGGGTGGTGGTTCCAAATTTCGATTCACTTGATTTTGCTGGATTTCAATCCCAAACTGCGTAGGATAACTACAAGCAATTTGACACCAAGTTTGTTCATTTCTTTTGAGTTTTTCGAAAGTGAGCGTGTTTTCAACAGAAGGACAGACAGACGGACATGAGTTAATTGACTTAGAATTACTCTAGGAGCCGGAATATATATACTTAATATGATATAAGATGTATAATAAAAAAGTTTGACACGGAATGACAAACTAAGTATACCCTCATTCACCACTAGTGGTGGTGACAACTCTAGACGTGAGTGTGACAGAGGACTCGAATTTATCGATCAGATGCCATTCTCAGCAACTCGGTCTCTGCTTATCTACTTCTTGGATAATTTTGGAGAAATACCTTATCCTACATCCATAAAAGACCCAATCGGTTCAAGAATTAAAGCTAGCGAATCATCAATTGCGTCGCGTGTTAGGTGAATGGGCTGTGAATCAGTCGGAATATGAACCAGGTTTTTATCGTCAAATCATCTATTGCGATGAGGCTCATTTCCTAATTAACAGCTACGTAAACAAGCAGAATTTTCGTTATTGGAGCACAATCCTCATGAGACACCTGGCACTCTTTTTAAATTAAAAGCGACTCAGGACGAATTATGTATGGATTTAAACAAGTAACATCGAGGCATTACCGCAAAATAGCTTAAGCGACATCTTTTTAAATTTTCGTTTTTTCTAATACATGACTTTATGGGTAACACTTGCATCATCTCCTAAAATGTCTTAATCACATAAGGTACCGTAAGAAAACACCTTCATAAAAAATGTATCTGAAATAAAATAAAAAAACCTTCTCCTGTAAAATTTTGTTTTTGTGGGTTAAACTTTTTTTGTGGTTATGACTCGATATTTTTAATTAATATACATATATAATAATTTGAAAAGGATATGGGTAAAACATAATTTAGCTTAAGAGATAGGAAGACGGGGAAATTAAATTCGAAAACCAAGAAGGCAATTAAGAAGATGATATATCTTAGAACTATTTAAAGCTTTTTTAATTGTAGAATTTCAATTTTGTTTTTATTAATAAATAAGAAATTGTTTCGGGTTTTACTTACAACTTAATTGTTTTATTCAAGAGACCTTACCTGAAAATAAAGAAAAAATAGAAAATATGTTAAAAAAAAGTAGGAATTTTCTTTTCAATTACTTAATATTTAAAAGCTTTATTATCAGCCTGTTCATCGATTTCGAAATTTAACGTTTAAAACAAAAACAAATTTTCGAATTTTGTTTTTGTTTTAAATGTAATTTTCTATGCGAACGTTGACGTTCGAAATCGTTAAACAGACAGTTAGTTTTGAATGAGTCTATTAATATGCTCCTATTTAAATACTCCCGACTGTAGTAGAGAACTTAAAGTCTCTTTTCTTATACTTATTTAGTCTTAAAGTATTCATTCCATTTTTTGGTTTTATTTATAAAACCAGTAATTATTTTATTATTTTTGTTTGTTTTTGTATTTATTTTATTTTGGATTTTCACCTGGGTATAAGACGACATTCATATCATGTGTACATTTGCCTAATATTCTTCATTGAATTCTCACATACTAACACATACACACTCACACACAGACACTTATTTTCCATGCATGAACCCCTCAAAGGTTTATAATTTTGTAGATAAGCTGTAATAATAAAAACGTGATAACAAAAGTAATAAACAATAATAATAATAATAATATATAATACGAGCATTTGAATGTTAGTTCGGTTCAGATGAGAGTGACGATAAGTGGTCGTCGAGTGGGTGGTTAGACTTATTGAAGTATTTGCTATCAACAACCGAAAACAATGAAATAAACGAAATAAAACTGAGATTTCTTAAATTTATTGTTTAATTGCTGATGTACTTGAGATATGTATAACATAATTACTTTGAAGTGCATTTAAAATGTTTGAGTATTCTATTACGGTACAGTTGAGCCTCGATTATTCGTAATGGTCGGGACCGGGAGAATTCTGGATAATCAATTTTCCCCGTTAAATTAACATGTATTGTTTTTGGTCTACTTGTGCGGGGTTAAAACTTTACGCCCAAAAAAACTATTCCCTTAACCTCGCTCATAGCATAATTAGTCTATAATTGTTGTTGCTGACGATTTATGCTTAAAAATTAATTGTACCCTGAAAATAATAGATTGAGTACCAACTTTGTTTTCAATTGTTAAGACTTTTAACCGTTGTAAAAAAAAAACACAACAATCCACACTTCTCAAATTTCAAGACTTAATATCAGTACAAATACTTTCGAATCATGCAAACAAGGGAATTTCCCTTTTTCGTTTTTTGCCCATTGTGTTTGATTGTTAAAAAATAATAAGAAAAAAGTTATTCCTATAATCCCGGACAATAAAGTAAATCACGTTTAATCGATGCAAAAAATTGGGTTTGCCAGATAATCCTGGATCAACTGTATAAGAAAATTTAATAAGTAGAACTAATTATATAATTAAGAAGAATTTTATTTGCTTCAGATAAAATCAAATTAATTGTTTATAGTCTTGTAACTAAGAAAGTCTTATAGTCATGAAAAATAGCCTTAAAAATAGTTTCTTTTTTTAAGGAAATTGTCTATTTGGGTATTCACAAGGTTTGCTATCAAGTTTTATTGTCATAATGTTCTAGCATTTTACAATGGTTTAAAAATATTGTTGTTGCTTTGTAAACAAAAAGTGCCTTAAATAAATAGAACGTTGCTTGCTATGTTTATTGTGCTGTCGTAATTAATCCAAAGAGACCTGCGCTGAACGGCTGAGCCAAGCCGCATTAGTTTTTGTAAGTCGTCGCCGTTGATGGTAAAATTTTATCCGGCATACATCCGAATTTAACCTGTGGCTAGCAATTTTTGCAACAGATCCCTTGCGACGTCAAATTAGATAGGCTTAGGACTCTGCTGTTTGGTAAACAAACAAAATAAAATTTATTTCTGATTTGCGTCTGAAAAATAGAAAATAATCAGGTAAGATCTAAATTAATTTATTAATTCATGGATTAGAATTAAAAAATATTTTAATTTTTGGTAAATATTTATTTTTTTTTATTTTTTTTTAAATCAGCTGATTTAAATTCAAAATAGCACACTGAATTATGAGGGGTTGTTCACAACAGTCGTATTTTTCATGTTATTATTTTAAGATATATGACTTTATGACATCTTGTAAATTTTGTTTAAAAAAAATTCTCTATATAATTTTATCTCTTTCCAAGAATTAAGCCCCAGTTAGCCGGGAGTAAGAGTAACGTTGAAAATCAGCTGATTCATTTTGTTGTATGTAACGCTGGGTCTCCACGTAGCAATTTTTATTGCTAAGTACAAGCAATAACGTCGGCAGAACAATGGAGCAATGATTGCTGATTATATTGCTGGAGAACACTTGTTATTGCTTTGCCATAAATTTGCAGTTTTCACCTCGAGTAGTTGTATAAAGTTTTGTAGCTGCATTTATAACAAATGTTTTATGTCGTGTGTTGAAGTGATTGTTAAATTTTCTTTTTTAAATTAATTAATTAAATTAATAAAATAATTAATTGCAATTGTCTTAGCTGTGTTTTGTATTTCTTTTTTGTTTATTTGCGTATGAAAAAAAACCTAAAACTTGTATTGTTCTATTGAAAAAATAAAAATATACAAAAAAAAAAAAATTCGTCGTTTGCTTTTGTTGATATTGACGTTTATTTAAAAATATAATATATAAAAACTTTTTCTGTATTTTGTTGAAGTATTTTTTCACTTGCTTTTTTAATAAATAAACACACTAATAAATAACCAACCGTACAGAGAAATGAAATGTCAGATAAATTACAACTGATTTGACAGCAGATTGCTAAGCAATAATTGCTCAAGCAATAAGAAGAGCAATCATTGCGCAATGGATTGCCACTCATAGCAATATGCGGTCTATACGTCGCAAATTTTATGGAGCAATCAAATTTGGCGTTTGCCGCAATAAATATTGCTACGTGGAGACCCGGGGTAAAGCAATTAGAACGATTACAGTTAGCAGAAAGATGTTACGTCTCAATCTGTAAGAAATAGATTGGTCTTACTTTTTTACGGTAAGGTTACTGTTACTATTACTCCCGGCTAACTGAGCCTTTATTCTCTTAAGAAATAAGCTACTTGAAGAAAACATCTACAAAAAATAATTGTATATTCAAACATTATTCTCTATAAAAAAGAAATTGCATTTTAAAGAAAAAATTTCTATATAAAATAAATGATTTTTAAAATAAATTTCTTATAGAAAATAAGTCGCTTTTAAACTGAAATGTTTCTTCTAAAATAAGAAAATTTTTAAGAGAATTTTTCTATAAAACCCAACAAACACGAAGTCAAACCTTTGATATTAAATGACTTTATCATTTGACATCAAACACAATTCTCAAACGTTTTTCAATTGTTTGATTTAACATTTAAATTCAAATTGATAATGATTTGAAAATAAACATTTCATATCAAATGTTTTATCAATTTGATGTCAAATGTTTGTCAAATGTGAATTTCCAATCAAAAATAAACTTGGCAATACTTAAGCAAAAAATAAATCTAATCATTAAAAATGGCGATTAAAGTTACATTTTTTACTTTGTGGTTACATGTGTTTTACTATTAAAAATAAATTTTAATATAAAGTGAATAGCTTATTTCTTGTGAAAAATAAAAATTATTTGTGAGTAATTACAATGATTAAAAATACAAAAAAAAAGGAAAATAAAACGGGAAAGTGAAGAAAGTTTGTTGAACGATCGCGGTGGGACAATCCTCCAAATAAAAGGCAGCCAAGTAGTTTGTCTTTCCAAGAATTAGAGCTATGGTGCCGAATGTTTATCTCACAGTTTATTTAAATAAATAATAAATTTAAATTAAAAAAATATAAAATATTTTTATTTATGTTCCACATTGTATTATAATCCACATTTGAAAAACATTTGAGAATTACGTTTGAAAGCAAGTTGAAAATAAAGGCATTCAATTTGAAAATAATTTCCCCTTTTTGTTGAGAACGCTATGATTTTCAAATGATTTTCAAATCATTATCAAACGTTTGTCGTTTGAGAAAACGTGTGATTTCAAATCATTTTCAATTTGAAATCTAACCTCCGGGTTTGTTGGGAAATTACTTTAAAACAAATTTTTGTAGGAAATAAGTAATTTTTTTACAGAGAATAAATTACTTTTAAAGAAAAATTTTTAAATTAAATAAATAATTACTAAAAATAAAGATATAAGAAAAATTTTTCTTAGAAAAAGGTTAATTTTAAGTGAAATTTTCTTTTAAAAAGAGATGCTTTTCAAGAAAAAGTTATATTCTATAAGAAATATGTGTTTTTTTCGTACAACACAAAAGTGGAGATTCCAGACCAACCTTTTAGTAAACTGATCGAATAAGGACCATTATTACAATTTGACGTTCGTTAAAAGTAGAATTTTGTCCCACCCAGAAAAAATTATTTTTCCAATTCAAACAAAAAATTTGTAGAATCAAACAATTTTTTGTCTGAAATCGGTCCTATAAACAAATTTGCATATTCAAACAATTTATTTGCAATTTGGTTATTGAAAAAAAAACAATGATTTTTTCAAACAAATAATTTAACTGAATCAAACAAAAAGTTTACTGAAATTCATACACTTAATTTCAAAATAAAAAAAATAAAAAGGATTTGCACAAGCAATGGCGCGCACACAAGTAAGAACTGTATGAGAAGATGACGGCAGAGCAGAGCCGCCGGCTGGCTTTGAGACACATTTTTTTTGTTGGAATAATTTTTGAACGAAGTCTTTTTTGTACACACAAGACAATGTTTTTCTTAATCACTCTCTGTTGCTGTATCCTTTCCTTTTCTAAAGAAGAAATGTAACCAAAAACGGCAGCAGACCGACTCGATATGTTTTTCGTCATCATTCTATTTTTATATTTGATGTATTTAACCAAACAGTTTTAAAAAATTGAATACGGGATTTTGTTTCTTGTAATGTTGTTTCTGCTATTGTTTTTCTTATAGTTGCACTTTTTAAAAGCGTCCAAAAATAGACTGTGTGTGTTTTTTGTTGTTGTTCTTATATTTCACATAAAGAAGTGTTGCTTACGATCAAATAAAAAAATGCAAAAAGACGATAACATTAAAGAGCGTTAAATATTTAATACAAAATTATGAAAACTTGACACCAATAACGCGTTTATTATATTTTTGAAGAGTTGTCCACATTTTTGTTGGTTAAATAAAAATCAAACAAAAATATTGTTTGAATTAGTAAAAAAATTTATAGAAATTAAAAAAATTTTCAAACAAGCGTTTGTTTGAAAATAATTCGGCAATAATTTTTTCTGTGTAGGTTCGAGTACTTATGAACACGTAACTCAGTTGATTTTTTTCAATTAGTTTGGTTAGAAACATACCATTATGTATACATTTTATTAAAGCTAATTTAGTTTTGAGTTAAACCAGCTTTCATTTAATAAAATCGAATAAAAAATAAAAAAGTTATTAAGGTTTTCAACAGTGAAAAATTTAGCTTTTACAAATATTGGTCAATAGACCGGTTCGACCTCCATAAAAAAAAAATATGCCAGTCACCCCGAAGAATGAAAGATATATCAATGAAGTTTCTAAAACAGGAAATTTTTTTTCTGCCACACCCCAAATACAACCCTTTTGGGTTTTTATATTTAGCGCTGCCGTTTAAAGTCTTATCTCATCAAATGGCATATCGATGTTCATGTGGCAGTGGCTTAATTTTAATCCTACTTTAAATTCAGGGCTCAAAACTAAATTAGTTTTAATAAAATGTATACATAATGGTATGTTTCTTAACAAACTAATTTTAAAAAATTGCACCAAAGTTGAAAAACCGAGAAAAAATTAAATTAAAATCAGATATAATTAAGAATATCACTGCAAAAATTGTATACACATTAGTGTTGTCAATTATTCGACTTTCAACTTTGTTCGAATAATTCAAATAATTGTTTTTGTTCGTTCGATCCAACGATTAAATCTCAAAAAGTATTCGATTAATCGAAGAGAATAACGAATAAAAAAATTATTTTTACAAAAAAATTACTATGGAAAATCTTTCACTCCATAAAATTTTTAATTTTAACTCCATGTCGTTGTGTTACTTAAAGGCATCGTAAAACCCTTAGTTCCTTAATGATCCGATATTACTCTGCATTTTTCGCAAGGCGTTGGCAGACCTACCATTTTCAACCAAACTTCTGTCTACAATTTCTTCTATAGAACAACCGCTGTTTCTCTTAATGTATTTTTCTATTGGACCAAGTTTGGCATTTCTTGATGTCGTTGGACTATCTTCCGCTACATCGTTTTTAATGGTAATATTGTGGCACTTACGCAAATGCTAAAGCTATACATATAAAGGGTGATTTTTTAAGAGCTATAGGAAAGTTAAAAAAAAACACATAAAATTCATAAAAATTCATGAAATCTTTATTTGAATCGATAGTACGGTCCATATAATTTAATGTTTGAAGATTATTTCATGCAAATGTTGATCGTGACTGCGCCTCAAATGGTCCATCCGCTTAGTCCGATTTTGGCATACTCTTTCCAACATTTCGGCCGGTATCTCATGAATAAATGCTTCAATGTTGTCTTCCAATGCGTCAATTGAAGCGGGCATGTGTGTATAGACATGAGCTTTAACATAGCCCCACAATAAATAGTCTAAAGGCGTTAAATCGCACGATCTAGGCGGCCAATTGACCGGTCACGAACGTGACATAAAATGTTCACCGAACTCGCCTCTCAATAAGTCCATTGTTAAGCGTGCTGTGTGGCATGTGGCACCGTCTTGTTAAAACCACATGTCATGCAAGTCAAGCTCTTGCATTTTGGGCAAAAAAAGTTGGATATCATCTCACGGTAGCGCTCACCATTTATAGTTACGTTACGATTCGCATCATCATGGAAGAAGTACGGTCCAATGATGCCACCAGCCCATAAACCGCACCAAACCGCATTGGTAGCTCTTGCAATGCTTCTGGCTGATCTTCACTCCAAAATCGACAATTCTGCTTATTAACGTACCCATTGAGCCAAAAATGAGCTTCGTCGCTGAACACAATTTTTCGATAAAAAAGTGGATTTTCGGCCAACTTTCCAAGATTCACCAAAAATTCTACATTGCGGTAGGTCGTTCGGCTTCAATTCTTGTACCAGCTGTATTTTGAAAGGCTTCACACCTAAATCCTTCCGCAAAATGTTCCACGTTGCTGAGTAACAGAGGCCCAATTGCTGCGAACGGCGACGAATCGATTATTAATGGTCATCATTAACACTGGCCGATACATTAACACGCACTCTACGTAAGCGTTTTGGTGGTTTAATGTCCAACAATGTAAATTTGGTGCGAATTTTAGTCACAATAGCCCGAATAGCCGCTTCAGTGGGTCGATTAAACTGACCATAAAATGGAAGAAGCGCGCGATGAACTTTCTTAACAGAGCACGCGTTTTGATAATAAAATTCAATAATTTGCAAGCGTTGTTCGTTTGTAAGACGATTCATGGTTAAATTATAGACCAAACTGAAGATGTTTGACAGTGAAACAAAACACGAAACGTGCGTCAGCTGTTTAAACCAGTGCTGCCAAAAAGATAATAGCTAAAAAATCACCCATATAATTTAAAAAAAAATATATAATACAATAACAAGATTTGCTACTTTCAAAATATGATTTATATAAATCAATTCTCGATTTTTAAGCTTTTTGTTTATTTCTAAATTTTGCACCCGAAATTGAAAATCCCATTTCTTGAAAATGTTTAAACGTTTGATTTTAAAATAATACAGCTGATACAATTGCAGCTCACCTTGTAAAACTCTTTTGTTGCAAAATTAAAAATACGAGATAGCAAATGATTCTTCAGTTCTTTAGGCGCTTTATTAGACGAAATATTCTGATTGCATCAATGAATGTCTGTGCTAAAAACATGGAAGAGGATATGCATTGATACAATTAGTATATTTCTCCTCATAAAGCGCCAAAAGAACTGTTAGAAGCAATTGTCATCTCGTATTTATAATTTTGTAACGAACGAGTTTTGCAAATCACCTACTTTATTGTTTGTTAAGATTTGTTTAATAAGAACATAAAATACATTTTTGAAATGCAATGAGTTCTCAACACGGTTTTTGCTTACTAAAAATTGAGATCAATTACAACCACGCTATGTCAACAATATTTTTTAACTTTCCTAAATTTTGTATAACATCACTAAAAACATATGAGAATAAATCAAACTCTAAGCTTTTATTTAATTTATTTTTTAATAAAAAAAATTGTTCGATTAATCGACATTAATTAATCGATTTATTTGTTGTTCGAAAATCGTCGTTTTGAAATTATTTGAACAAGAGTTTGGTTTTGTTTGATCGATTAATCGAATTATTCTTAATCGGTTGACAACTCTAATACACATACCAAAAAATGTATACATTTAGAAAGGCACATGTCTCTTCTTTCTGAAACCGTTTAAAAAATAAAAATCGGATAAAAATCAACTGAGTTACGTGTTCATAAGTACTCAAATCTACCAGAAAATGTTTTTTTTTCGGAATAACTCCGAAATTTAAGGGTGTTTCCGAACATTTTAAAACTGATTTGAGATCTACTCAACAAGGCCTTCAACTTACACTAGGTAATTTTCCAAGTATATTTTCACTGTAGCACCGTGTTATAGATAAATGTATACTTTTTTTTAATCTCAAAGAATAGAACACGTTTTTGTGTAAAATTTATTTTCGTTTTCTTCAATTACACATTTGAAATAAAATAAATTCGCCTTATCATCATCATCAAGACAAAATAAAAAAGTATGATATAAAAACAAGATAAATGCAAAATAAATGTTTGCACTGTAAACAGAATATTTTTATGTCAGGTAAACAATACTATATTTGTCATTCTGTCTGTGTCTCTTTTCATGTTTGTTTACTTATTAAACTTGAAAAATTATCGCCTCAGGAAATCTCAGAAAAGTAAGCACAATGTCATATTTGTGGTTAAAAAAGAAATGATGAAAAATGCAGAGAATATTTTGTTTTAAATCTTCAAACTAACAAGAGATTGCTGCATAAAATTAATTCGAATGGAAATTATCGCTAAGTAAAATATCATATTTCCTTTGCAAAACTTTACCGTTGTTGGTTGTGATTGAAACAAATACAAAAAATTATCACTTATCAAATATAAAATTTTGCTGTTAATTTATGAATACTTCTTAATAAACCCAATAGTAATTTCCACTTTTTAATTTTTTTTGCTATTTAAATTAATTTCCTACGATTTTATACCTCCACGCGTAGTAAATTAAAATCGACCAAACAAAATTTCCCAAAGAAAAGTTATAAAAATCAAATCAAAAAGCCTTTAAATGGTATAATATAAATCTAGTATATTCCATAGAAAACGACAAGAGACAACACAACAAACATATTTCTTACTACATAACACAATCAAAGGGCTATGTGTTTTTGACAGCTAAGTTAGGTTTTTTCTCACTGTTTCTGTTCTAGTCACTTTCTATGATATAATCAGTGAAAAATTATTTTAATTTGGATAAAAACATGGTAGAATAAGTACGAGGTATAGTCATTAGAAATTTTGTTCTCAATTTTAAAACCCATATAACGGCAAACAAAAGAAAATACGGGAAAAAATTAAAACAAGCGTCAAAAATCAAATAAATAATTTTGACATTACATGGGTAAATAACGAAAACTCTCCCTTATGAACATACCTGGTACTTATTATACCATGGGATAATAATATAAACACAACTGAAACGATCGAGGAACTTCGGCATAGCACAACGAATTCGTCGGCGAGAATTCTTTACGTAAATTCGTCAAAAGAAACACAATAAGTGCGTAAATAACATGTGCTAATGTCATTTGGAATTGTTTCTCTGAACACGGAAAGATTTATTTACTAAATATGGCTTAAACCAAGACAATTTTGAATCCCTAATATATGTGTGGCTTGATTTAAGCAAAATGTTTCTTTGTTTAAGAATATTTCAGTAAATAAGAACAACATAAGTTAAAATCAAGAAATTTTTGGCGATAAAACATCGATTACTGGGTTTTAAAGTAAATTTAGGTAATAAGTAGCGTATTTAATCGATGTTTTGTATAAATCGCGCAAAGAACTATACGAGGTAAAAAAATGTATCGAATAATAATCGAACAGTTTAATATAATACGGTTAATCGAATATTTGTAATTTTGTCTAGTTTAGAATAAAAATAAGACCAACAATTATATTTTTAAACATAAAAATTTTATTAAAAAAATAACAATTTTACAAGACGTACTTCATACAATAAAAGAGGAAAACATTTTAAATAAAAAAAATAGCATCAAAATTAAAACTAAACTTCTTAAATAATCTTTCAAAAAGAGAATACAGTTTAAAGGCCTTATTCATAAACAATATTCCATACTTATAACAGGTTTATAAGACGAATTTTATATGAAAATTTGTTTAATTAACTTTTAATAAAACTGAAATATTTTTTATGAATAAGGGGGTAAATGATTAAGTTTCAAACCATATCATTCTTTTGTTTTGATGAAACTTGATTTAGAAAATATTCTTTCATTTATTGTTGACGTTGGAGAGATTGAAAGTAAAACGTTAAAAAGCATATCCAATTTCTCTGTTCTTTTTCTTGTCTTTTCTTAAAATTAGTAGTCTTCATTATACCACTTGAAATTCTTTTTAGTTGAATATTGATGTTTTATATACAAAAGTTTTATTAGAATAAAGAAAATTTAACAAAACTAACTAATAATTAAACACAATATTCTACATGCCTACTTCATATTTTCTCATAACAAGTATGTACATAGAATATATACAAATAACATTATAATCAACACCTCACCTCCCCTTAATGTTATAATTGTATAAAACAAAAAATCTATAAACTAGTTATTAGAAACAATATTTAAGTATTTAACAAATTTTTCAAAAAATGGTCTGGATAAAGATTTGGTTAAAATATCTGCCAATTGTTCCTTAGTATTTACAAAGTTCAGCTCAAATTCATGTTCATCAAATTTCTCTCTTATAAAATGATACTTTACGTCAATATGTTTGGTCCTTTCTAAGCTTTATTGTGCTTTGATTTGTAATTTCTTTCAAAAAACGTTTTATCCACACAATATCTTTAACAGCTTCACATGCAGCAATATATTCTGCTTCAGTAGTTAACAACGCAACAGTGCGTTGTTGCTGAGATCTCCATGCTACTGTATATTGCCCTAACTGTGTGACAATTCCAGATGTTGACCTTCTACTCTCAATATCTCCTGCGTAATCAGAATCTGCAAAGGTAATAAGTCTGTATCTATTTTGTTGTGTATAAAGCAAACCATGGTTAACTGTGCCTTTGATATATCTTAAAAAAACTCTTTTTGCTGCATGGTTTTTCTATATACCTACTTAGCGCACAAACTGCAAACTAAATATCAGGGCGACTAATAACACTACGTGACAAAATTTTAACAAAGTCGTGACCAAATGAATCTGGCAGCTAATCTTTATGTAAAATTGTACGCGGAATCCGAATATGAAGTCAGACTTGTCAAAAGTAGAACAGTTTTTGAGATATTCCAAAATAACCGTTATTTCTGTTTTTAAAAAAGATGATGTGAATGAAATGCAAATATCTTCAAAAATTGTAAACGGATTATGTAATTCTTTCCTTTTAGTAAAAGGTTATAAAATTTCTAAAATAACCATGGATTGCTTGTGAAGATTGGTCAAAAAAAGACAGAGTTACAGGGGACAAAAGTTCAAGCTTCATTGAAAATTTTATGATTTTGTTTAATTTTGTTCTTTTCAAGTTATTTTTTTTAAACCAGTGATTTAAAAATCCTAATGTTTTATTGCATACGTCATTAGATTATTTTAATATGAACATTTTGAGCCCAACAAGACATAGATTGGTACAAAAATGACAAAGCTCCAGAAGATTTAGTAAGTTAACCCACATAGAAATTCAATAGTTTCAAGCAATTTTTAATATTTATTGTTACTAAAAATTTAGCTTTGTATATTTATTTGTTGTGGGTTAATGCAATTAATCTTCTGTAACTTTGTAATTTTTGCACAGATCTGGTTCCTATTGGGCACAAAATGTTCGTATTGAAATAGTTCCAAATAGTTTTTGGATATTTGCATTTCAGCCACAGCATCTTTTTTAAAAACACAAATAACGGTTATTTTGGAATATCTCGAAAACTTTTCTACTTTTGACAATTCTGACTTCATATTCGGATTCAGCGGACAATTTTACACAAATTCATTTGGTCAAAAAATTGTCACGTAGTGTAATTGATAAATATATTAATGAACCAATTTATTCTTTATAAGGAAAACTTTCATTAATTTCTTCATTGTTAGTATGATTTACCCAGCCTGGTTCTAAAGGTGTACATACCGAGTTGCAATCTTGCATAGAAAATCTTTTCAAAATGTTCTCCATGTATTGATGTCGGTGAAGAAACATTGATCCTGAATTTAGAATTTTGATTTCAAATCCAATAAACTTATTTAATTGACATTCTTTCATTTCAAAATTCCCGCTGAGATGATTTAATAAATCATTACCAAGTTTTTCATCATTATATATCAATAGTCCATCATCCACATATATTGCCAATATAATTTTTGATTCTTTTACATTTTTGATAAATACACACTTATCTGAGTTGCTTGCTTTCATATTAAATTTCACAAAATTTTTTATTAAAACATCTTGGTGCTTGTTATAACCCACAAATAATCTTCTTTAATAAAGAAACTTTTTGGGATTCTTTAATATATCCAGGTGGTTGTCTCATGTAAATTTCTTCATTTACATCACCGTACAAAAAAGCCGTCTTTATATCAAATTGTTTAATTGACATTCCCTCTGATACAGCTACAGCCAGTAAAAGGCGCACAGAATCATACTTTACCACTGGGCTATAAGTTTCTTCATAATCAAGACCATGTTCTTGGGTAAAGCCTATAGCTACTAAGCGTGCTTTAAAACGCTCAATTGTGTTATCTGATTTAAACATGATTTTATAAACCCAACGACAATCAATTAATTTTCTACCTTCAGGCAATTTGCAAAGTTTCCAAGTTTTGTTTCTTAGTAGGGCTTCATATTCGTCATCCATTGCTTTTTTCCAATTGTAAACGTTTTTCGATTTTATGGCTTGTTCATATGTAGTAGGCTCTTCTAATTCATTTTGCATCACAGAATTAAACATCTCAATTTAATGAAAATTAAATTTGATGGACTTTAGCCTAATTAAGAATATTAAAAAAAATTTGGATTAAAAACCATAAATAGTTCAACAAAAAACCACAATACTGATTATCATCTCATCAATGTTTATTTTTTTGTTGTTGGATTAGGTCTCAAATTATACCTGGTTTTCTCTGTTCTTGTTACATTTGAACTTCCATGTCCAAAATCAACCAATTGTACACTTGAATTATCACTCCTTGATGAAATTGAGATGTTTTCATTATTTCCTTCTATTTGTTCAACATTTAAATCGTCAGACATATTCTGACTTTCTTGAACAACTTACTGGACAAATTCTTTCAATTGCTTATTACTATTTCCAGATTTATAATTTTGACAATTTTCTTGATTATTTTCACTATCACCAAAAGCCTTAAAATGACAAATACTGATATTATCTTCACAAGTTTCATTGTTGTTATTTATATCAAGTTCATCGCCAAAAATTACATCTCTGTATGTTTTAATTTTGTTATCACTTTCAAAGAATATGCGATATCCTTTGACGTTTAAATCAAAACCAACAAAAATACCTTTCTTACTTTTTGCATCCCACTTTCTACGTGTTTGTTTTGGAATATGTGCAAAAACTTGAGTACCAAAAACCCTCAAGTATAGGTATTTTATTAAACCATACTTCGAAAGGTGATTTATTTTTGATTGGACTCGGTCCAGTTCTGTTTAATACGTAAACCACATGATGAATTGCTTCAGCCCATAAAAACTTATTTAAATTTTTACTTTGAAGGATACATCTTGCTAGTTCAACAACTGTACGAATTTCTTTTTCTGCTGCTCCATTTTGTTCTGGGGTTTAATATATTGATTTCTGATGTTGAATACCATAATTTTTAAGCAACTGATCCATATTTTGATTTATAAACTCCTTGCCATTATCAGATCGAAATATTTTAATTTTTATATTTTAATTTTTCAACATACTTATAAAATTGTTGACATTTTGAAAAACTTCACTTTTTTGTTGTAAAAAATAAACCCATTTAAATCTTGTAAAATCATCTTTTAAAAGTTAAAAGTATTGAGATTTACCAATTGACAATTCCTCCATCGGTCCGCAAACGTCGGCATGAATGATTTCACCGAGAGCTTTTGAATTGTTTTTACTTGATGTGTATGGCATTTTATGTTGCTTACCTAAACAGCATCCTTCACAAACTATGCTTTGATCAGCTTTGTATTTCATTTCTCTTTTATTTAAAACCTCTATTGCATGTTTCATATTTTGATGAACAAACCTTTGATGCCACAACTTAGATGTGTCTTTGCACGAGTTTGCATTAAAATTATATTGACTTTTAAAAACAACCTTCATTTCAATTTGAAATAAGTTCCCTTTCCGATCGCCAAAAGCCTTAACTTTATCATCTCGAATAAAAAAACACTGATTCTTATCTGATTTCATCACATACCCTTTATCCATGGCAGCTGTTGTAGAAAATAAATTGACTTTCATATTTGGTAAAAAAAGAACATTCTCTAAATATTTTTCTTTCCAACCATCATCACTTTTAATTAAGATATCAATATTTCCTTCGCCTACCGCATTTAAAGTCGTTCCATCTCCAATTTTAATTTTGAAAACCATTCTCTATGAGATGTCATATGCTCTGAAGCTCCCGAAGCAACTATCCAATTTTCATCTATTTTTAAAAACTTGGATGTTCCGCTCATAAAAGCATTGGAATTTGAATTAGGCATTTTAAAATTCTTCTTTTTCTTCCATAATGGACAATCTTTTTTCCAATGACCTTTTTTATTACATTTAAAACATTTACCTGCCCTCTTGCTATCTTTCCGTGGCTTTTGCCTTTTTGTTGTAAAAGCTTCAGCTACATCCATATCTCGACTTATTCGTGATTGCTCTAGTACAAGACGATTAGTTAAATTGACAATGTTTCTTTTGTTTTCTTCAGTTGATTCCCAAGCAGTTACAAAATGGTTATATGTTGGTGGCAGCATCATCAAAATTTTTGTTATAATCATATTCTCTGTCAATGGTTCTCCTAAATTTCTTAAACGTTCTGCAAGCTCTTCTATTTTGGCGATATGCATTTCAATTGAATCTTCAGAATTCTTTTTTAATTCATAAAACTGTTGCTGTAGCAAATGAACACTTACTTCTATTTACATTTCATGTATAGTATGCAATTTTTGCCACATATCAAACGCTTCTTTGCAACACATCAAATATTTTAAAATGATATTATCAATAGAAGTTATAATAATTCTTTGTGCCTTAATATCAGCTTTCTCCCAGGCTTGAAGATTTTGCAGAGAAATAGCCCTACCTGCATCTCCAATGCCATCTGCATTAATAGGACTTGAATATGACCCATCCACAATATTGTAAAGGTCCAAAGATCTTAAAATTATACGCATCTGGAACTTCCATGAACACCAATTTACAGCTCCGCGTAGTTTTTCGATTTTAAAATCCTCCATTTTTTATTTTATTTTGTTTAAACGTCTTAATAAAATATTTGAACCCTTCGAGAAGCTTGATACTTGCTTTAAATCCTTCTTGGCAGTTTGAAATTTTAAAATCCTTCTAGGCAGCTTGAAAATTTCCTTTAAAATCCTTCTAAGCAACTTGAAATTTTTCTTTAAAATCCTTCTAGGCAGCTTGAAATTTTTAAAATTCTTCTAGGCAGCTTGAAAATGTTCTTTAAATTCCGTTAATATCTTAGCAAAAGTGACCTGGGCCCACAACCAGTTGAATATTGATGTTGTATCTACAAAAGTTTTATCAGAATAAAGAAAAATTTACTAAACTAACTAACAAGTAAGAAAGTATAGCTGGTCAAGCCCGACCATATGATACCCTACACCACAGTATTTAAAAACACATCATGCTTATGTGTCCATGTAAATATGGATTAATCTATGTTTATAAACTTCATGAAAATCGGTTTGAAAGTTTGTGAGAAGCAGAAATTGCCCCCTGCCTCCTCTTGTGGTCCTATGTTTTAAAAACTGTATAGCTAATGTGTCCCTATAGATATGGATCTATCTATGTTTTAAATTTCATTAAAATCGGTTTGATAGTTTCTGAGAGGAAGAAATTTCCCCCTATCTTCCCACGTGGTCCTGCGATTCGGCCCGTTTTCAATAGGCTTGGTCCTTATGCCAATAAGAACCTATGACCCAACTTTTATCAAATTATCTCCAAAACGACCTGTTCTTTGCGCACAAGGTTACATGGACAGCCAGCCAGCCAGCCTGCCAGCCATCCGGACGGACATCGCCAGTTCGACATAGAAAGTGATTCTGAGTAGATCGGTATACTTTAAGGTGGGTCTAGGACCACTATTTTAAGGCGTTACACATCAGCACAATTGCATAATACCCTCTCCACTATTGTGGTGTGGGTATAATAATTAAATACAATATTCTACATGCCTACTTCATGTTTTCTCATTACACGCATGTACATAGAATATATACAAATAACGTTATAATCATCAGCCTACTTTATACATTTTCATAACAAGTATGTAGATAGAGTATATACAAATAACATTATAATCAAAATTTTTGATTTTTTAAAAATTTTGATACTTTCAATTTTGTTGTTAAGGTCTGTTAGAAGCAAGGACCGAAAAATGTTTATTTATTTTGTTTCTAAAAAAATTTTTATTGTGCAAGTTTAAAAAATTCTACATTTTACAGAAAATAAAAAATTTCTAAAATAGTTTTGAAAAAAATGCCGTCGAAAAAAATAAATAAAATAAAGTTTTTGAAATAAAACGTTTTCTTAAAAACATAAAATAAAGTTTTTAAAATAAAACGTTTTCTTAAAAACATAAAAACACAAAAACAAAATAATTATATTTAAGCATTGTCATAAAAATTTCATTCTTTAAAACAAATTCAAATCAAATTTATGAAGAGGCTTCTGAAAATACATACATACATACATATTTAATTTTTTAAAAATACATACATAGAAAAAAAAATTCTAAAAAAAAACGTTTTAAAAAATATTTTTCAACAAAAAAAAAAGTTTTTTGAAAATTTTTATTTGTTTTTTTTTTACAAAAAAAGTTTTTGCTTTTTTTTGAAACTATAAATTTTGTTTTCAAAAAAAATGTTTCTTTTCTTTTTCGTTTAAATTTTAAACACAGAAAAACAATATTCTTTTTTTCACACACAAAAATTTTTTATTTAAAAAATAAAATTTAATTTTGTGTTTTCCGTTCGTAATTTCCGGTCCTTGGTTAGAAGGTTTTTTTTTTCATTCGTCTCAAAAAAAAAAAAAAAAAAAAAAATCATATTCTTCATCTGAAACATTGTGGTAAACGCCTGTACTAAGCATTCTTAAAAATAAATTATTCCCAAACTCTTTGGTTTCGTCCATTGTACTATACTATAATGTAAAACAAGAAACAATGAAAGGGTGTCTAAAATGTAGATGCTTGTTTTTTAACATTAAAAAAAAAAACTGATACTGTGAAAAAAATATTTTCGATTAATCGATTATTCCACACAAATTATTTTTAATTATTCGTTAATCGAAAATTTTGAACACTTAATCGCCCAAAATAAATCGATTAATCGAACAACTATTAATCGTTTGAATGCCGTAGTAATAATGCATAAAAATACCCTTTAGTAAAAAATATTTATATATAAATTTTTATATTAATTCGAATGCGTATTCTAGACTTATGGCCATTTTCTCAATGTATCGACAAACTGCCTGTTACTTAATGTCAACATAAATTTATTGGACCGATAAACTGTCTGTTAACGATTTTGAGTTTCTCAATAACCGACAAAAAACATTGCTTTCAGCTGGCAACGCCACTCAAAATACATGTAAAAGTTGGGAGTCAGCTGATTGAATTTATCTGTATGGCAAATAAAAGGAAAATAAATAATTGGCAGATGAGTGCCGGTTAGCTTTGCGATAAAATCGAAGCAAATGATACATTGAGAAAACCAAATTTCTTTAATGTTCAGTTTTTCGTTGGGAAAAAAGATATTAGCCTCGTAACAGAAATATACCAACAAAAATTCTGATAGTGCATAGAAAATATTGAAGGAATTAGACTTTTAAAGTAAAAAATGTAATTTGATTGGTATACACATTGAAATTAATATGAAAATTTATATAATAAATGTTGCTCACCATGAGAAATAAAATCACAGATTCTATTTAGATAATGTTTTTTTTACAAAATAAGTCTCTTTTTCTGTGAGAAATTTTTGTATAAAAATCAGATTCTTAAGCCTGGTACTATGTTCAACATTTCATGTGAAATGCTGTCAAAACTCATATGAAAAAAAAACATGTGCGGAATATCTATGAAATAATGAAGATAGAGTTGTACTCTGTTCATTTAGTGAACTGCGAAAAAGTGCAAGCGGCACTTATTTCGCGTGGAATTTTAAGCAAAAGTATGAGCTTTATATAAAATAAGAAACTAAAAATTAAATAACAAAACCGGTAGCAGTTTTTATCCATATTAACTTTCTTTTTTTATTAAACAAAAAAATTTTAAGTAAAATACGTGTGGGCTTTGTTTACATACGCAAAAAATTGCCGCATACTTTGAAGGAATAAAAACGTCAAATTTTGCAAACTCACAAGATAGGTAACATTGACACATGTCAAAATTTAAGCGTGAAATAATCAAAGTTGTTCAACATTTTTCACAAACTTGAACAGAGTACTGGGAGTAAAGTAAAAAAGAATCTTAGAAAATCAGTTTTTATTTTTGTACAAATCTTGTAAAACATTTTCTAAATTAATCAGTTTTCTTGAAAAAGCCTGTCTCTGTTTTGAAAACACCAAGCCATAATATTTATTTACTCTAAAAGTACGTACTTGGAAACAATTTAATTTGAATTATTAATTTATTTTGCTACAAGGGACGAATTTAATTTTATTTGACTTGAATTTATACAACTAAAAAAAAACACTGGTCTACAAATTTCGAAAAAAATTTACTGCAGAAACGAAGTATGTTTTTAAACTAATCTGGGTGCGCTGAATTCGAATCTGGCACACAAATTGGGCTATCACATGCTGGCAATACTGTAAAACAGTCAATACTGACACTACAATTTCACAATTATTAATTTGACAGAAGCCCACATTCAGGTAGAAACTTGGACAAACCGTGGTCACCGACAACGTTTTGCATTTTCTTCATTCGCATTTAGATTTTTTTACACAAAACCTAGGTGCGGTGAGCGACGAACAAGAGGAGCATGCTCACTAAGACTTAATAAGAATCGAGAGAAATTATCAAGGATGTTGGGATAAAAACCATGCTGGGAGCAGGGTTGTTAGGCTTTTTTCTTCAAAAATCGTCAAAATCAGCGTTTAAAAAGCTGCAGTTGAGATAGTAAAAGTCATAAGATTGTGCTGTAACTTCGACATCTTCATTTGTCATTGGACAAAAATAAACCGTTGACTTTACTTCTGATTCATTAAATGAAAACAGTCGCAGTGAAGGCAAAAGCAAAAAACGAAATGTTGTGCACAACAAAGAACATCGGCAGTCAACATGTTCGGAAGTGTTTTGTTTGACCGACTGAAACTTTTAAAAAATCCCGTAGTTAACGAAGATGGGACGATGCATTTGTGTTTTTCTTTCCATATTTTTTTTAAATAATACATGCGTACATAAATACATAAATATGTACATATGTACATATTTATTTATTTTAAAGCTTAACAAATCTTTTTAATTTTTTGAAATTAAATAAAACTTTAAATAACATTATCGCTTTCATATACATACAATGAACACAACGCCCCATCTTCGTTAACTTCGGTATTTATTAAAAGTTTCAGTCTGTCAAACCAAACACTTTTGAACATGTCGGCTGCCGATGTTCTTTGTTGTGTTCAACTTTTCGTTTTTTGCTTTTGCCTTCACTGCGACTGTTTTCATTTAATGAATCAGAAGTAAAAGCAACGGATTATTTTTGTCTAATGAAAA
Source organism: Pollenia angustigena (assembly GCA_930367215.1). Classification (NCBI taxonomy): domain Eukaryota; kingdom Metazoa; phylum Arthropoda; class Insecta; order Diptera; family Polleniidae; genus Pollenia; species Pollenia angustigena. Next base: position 167,829,686 of record OV884059.1, on the reverse strand, counting down.
ATCAGAAAGTGGAAGAAAAAGCAATTTTTTGATTTTGACTGCAGCTTTTTAAACCCTGGTCAAAATTTTAAACAAAATTCGTCAAAATCGTCATGAACAGTTAACAAAATAGTCAACAAATCGTCAAATATATAAATTTTACAAATTGGAGATCAGTTATTGCAATGAGTGGTTCAAAAATATAAATTTTTAGCAAGAAATTTTTTTTGTGATAAAGAAAGTGATATTGTTAAGTTTTATTCTATTTATTTCAGCAAGTGGGCTGAAATATATTTTTCATTTGAAAAGAAATAGTACACAAGAAAAAATATATTTTCATAAAAACATAACAAACATTTATTTATTTATTTCATTTATCCATTTTCACAAAAACATTAAATAAAAAATAAAATCTCATTTGCTAATAACTCGAGCTATCTTTAAATGATTAATTTTTACCGCTATCACTAATACAAATTGTTTTACTGTTGAAGGTGATAAACCAAGGTTTCTGTCTAAATCAACAGTCTTTTTACCCGACTTGAAACGATTTATGACGTCCAATTTTAGTTCCAAACTGGTGCATTTTCCTCACTATGCACTCATTTTTCTACACAACTTCTTATTAAGAACTAACTTCTTACTTCCTAACACTTAACTATACTTAGAATAACTTACCTAACATAATTAAATGGGAATTCGGCTTTTTACACGCAAATAGAAAAATTCTTCACATATGATTATGACTTCAGCGATAAAATGAAATCGTATGTAGCGACGCAAATCGAAATCATTAAAACGCAAAGCGGATTTAACCAATTTTTAAAAAGCGGACCAAATAGGACCGACGCAAATCGGGGCTCTAGTGTATATTTTTTTGCGGTATCGATAGCATTCATTTAATTGTAGAATTACTAGTGCTTTTAATGAAAACCTCCTGGTTTGTGTTTAATTTCTAATAATTTTTGTATTTCGAAAAATGATTTTTACGTTTTGAACTGTTCCCAATATAATCGTTAATATTTTTTGTAAGTGTTTATTTAATTGATGCCAGAAAATCGTCATAACACTATAGCTTTTACTTTAAACGAAACGATAAAAAAACATTTTTTGTATCTCGAAAACCTGACGTGACAGCGAAAAACCAATTACAGATTCGAATTCAGCCCACCAAATTACTCTAGGAAAGATATTTGGTTGCTGCAGTCCAAAACCTTTTGCTAGTGTTATACCAAACAAAGCTACTTAGAAATAGACACCAACCTTTTTTAATCATATAACTCTCCTGTAGAAAAAAATTAATTAGTCTTTGACTGATTGGCTTTAATTTAAAACAAATCACATCATTTAGATTATATATGTAATTTCATAAAAAAGATAACTAAGTTTGTGTTTAAATCACATACAAAATATGAGTTATTATTTTGCGTTTGTGTTTTAATTAATTGTCTTGATTTGATTGTATTACGAAATCCTTGGATTTTTGCAACATTTTATTGTCAATATTAGAAATCTTGAAATTCACAAACTATTCTATACAATTGTAAACATGTGACAAACTAAAATAATAATCAGTACAAAAAGAAGATTAAGTGATTTCACGCCTGAATTGCTTAAAAGAGAATCAAATCATAACACAGTATTAATTTGATATAACTTTTGTTATAAACATTTGAAATTCAAAACAGAAATGATAGTGAGAAGACAAGATACATTACAAGTGCTTTTGTGTGATTCGTTTATTAAAGTGCAGAACGAACAAAATTACCTTAATAAAAAATAAGAGCGCAGTCGATTTTAGTTAAGCGAAAATGGAAAATAATAATTAAATTATAAGAATTTGGTTCCGCTTTAGTGGGATTTTCAATTAAACGATGTATCTAATAGGGTATTCAACCGTCAACCGGTTAACCGATTAATTACTACCCGATTAACTGATCGGTTAATTTCAAATTGGCTTTTTTCGATTAACGATTAAACCGGTTAATTTCAGTCGATTAACCGATTAACCGAAGTAACAAAATTTTCAATATTTTGTAGTATTATAACATATTTTTTTTGTGTTTTTAATTATTTGTTTCGTCTAATATACCAAATGTATTTGTTTAGAAAATATTTTTTCATACAAACAGTTCAGTGATCTTCATTTTAACTGATTTTCTGCCGACCGATGACTAAAATTACAATGTTTTTCAATGCTTTTTTATCTTCTTCATCGATCAACAGGAATGTGGCGAAAAATGGGTTAAATATTTGATTGCCAACACATTTTTTTTCTTTCCCGTACTTTTTATATGTATGTGTTAAGTTATTTCCCAGCGGTAACTAGAATAAGTAAAGAGGCCTAATAGAAGGCCTTATTTAGCAGTCACAAGCAGTCAGAAGCCCTTCTCGCCGCATTCCATACTTATTTATTTTTTACACGTGTTGTCATTGGGCGCAAGGCCTTCCACACTTCCTTTAAAAACAACTTCGATCCCTTCCCAAAGAAGGGAGTAAGGAAGGTCACTAAAAATAAAAAGTAAATAAAACTGAACACCTTCCTTTCTCCCTTCTCAAAGAAGGGAGTAGCGAATGTGTACTGAATATTTCAGAAGGTCTTGTAAAAAGAAGTTTATACCTTCTAGAAGGCATACTTCTGAAGGCAGGATATCATGCGAAGCGAATCTTTTAGAAAGGATTATAGAGGCCTTCAAAAAGGCCTGCCACTTGTGGTCCTTTCAATATTTACCGCTGGGTTGTTTCTTCTCATATATTCTCATATCAGTCTTTTAACAGAATTAACCGAAACAATGAGAAGTGTTAAAAATTTTAAAAAACTCTAATGGCATAATGGAGTATTTTATATGTTTAGAGAAATCCTGGAAAAGGACTGAGAAATTAGATATTCATCTACGATAAGTGAAATAATTTTTACCAAGTCAACTTTTGTCAAAACTAAAGAAAAGAATCGCTTTAATCCTAAACATATAAACCAAATTACTTTTCTAAAAGATTATTTTATAAGATGTCCTTTAACTATTGAAATAACTAATAAAATTATCTCAGTTTATTTTTGTATACATATGTGAATATTTGGGGGTTTCACAAGGTAGTCATTAAGTCTTACCCTGCCTTTACACATGCAAGTAGTGGCATGCCACTGTTGTATACATATTATCAAAGAAAATTTGTTCGAAATAGTCGAATCTCATGCCATTAACTTTTGTGATTACACATGCCACTGCGAGTTCATTTTCAAAATGTCGTAGAAGCGTAAACTTGAGCAATTTTGTTAACTTCTCAAATTAAAAAAAAAGTACCAGAAAACAAAATAGAGTTACCGAGTTAATCATAATTGCAAATTTTTGGGAAAATTTTTTCATTTATTTATATTAACATTATTTTAACGATATTTATGCTCTATTATTAACAAACTTGCTTTTATTTATGCGCGTTTTTAAAAAATTAATCATAATAATTCTTTATTAAGTTTAAACTTCAATAACAATTTGACAACAATCCAGTAAATGTGAATTAAATTTTTAACAGGGTAACATTGCTTATCGTTTTGACATTTAGTGGCATGCAAGTGCCAAATTTCCACTCGCATGCAATTTTTGCTGCCACTGGAGCTGCCAATGCGAAAAATGTGAGTGTATTAGTAAAAAAGTGTGAGTGTATTGAGTTTTTCGAACTGGCAGTGGCGTGTGTAAATGCTAGGTAATGTCTTAAAATAATTACAGGAAATATATATAGTCGGCTTAATATGCAAACCGGCTAAATCCTTTTTAATGTAAATTTTGAATTTGATTCCGTGTGGTAGAGAAAGATACGCCTCGTCGACCAGCATGTAGTGTTTCTTCTTTTTAAGTCTTGAATTGTGTAAAACTGACTGTAATTTTAATTTTCTATCAAGCTTCAAATAGGAAAAATAAAAAGTTTTTTCTCTCCTGTAAAATGTGCTCGAAGTGAATTAGCAGGTTTGTATATTAAGCTAACGATATGACTGTTGTAAGATACCGCTTATAATTTAGATTTCTACTATGCAGTTATGACGAATCAATGAACACAGTATTACAATTTTTATTTTGTTTGAAACACAACAATATTTACTTTAAACAATTTTAAATTTTGTTTAGGATATTATGATGATATGACTTGATACCACACCTTGTGCATTAATGAATTGTTTTTTTTTTGCTTGCTCGGTTTAGTTCAAGAATTGTTATGTTTCGTACCTATGTTATTGTTTTTTTTTTACTTATAAACTCCAAAAAATAAGCAATTAATGCATTTTTATATACTGAAATTACTTAATTTATAAAAAAAAACTTTATAATCGGTTAACCGATCAAAAACAAAATTAACCGATTATTAACCGATTAAACCAAAACCTCGGTTAATCAATCGCGCGATGAACCGATTAAAGCAAAAGGTCGATTAAATGAATACCCTAGTATCTTAACATCATAAACAAACAAAGATTGGATTAAAACTTTGTTTTTAAAAACAAAATAATCCAAAACATCATATTTTATTTGTACTAGTGTTCGCCTAATAGTCAAAATTCGACCATCAATTTTTATGTAAATATCAAGAAAACATAATTCATCTAAGTATATATGAATTTATTTGTTTCGGGCATTTATTTTTTCCTTCGAAGTGGTTCGATTCGGCGAGGAACCAACCTCCGGTTCATGTTTTATCTTCTACGTTAGTTAATTTAATTTTGTAAGTTCAATATAAAAAATACCAATTGAAAAACAAAAAAGTATAAAAAAGTCTCCTTTATATATTGTCATCCACTCAGGAAGTTGCACGTTTAATTTTATGTTTCTATGTCTAATATTAACGAAAATTAATCAAAGTACCAGCTGTTGAACGAAAAATTACCAAAAAGCTGCCCTTACATGTTCTTGTTCACCCAGTTTAATGTATAATTTTATCTTTATAGGTCGAATATTAATGAAAATTCAGAAAGTTCCAGATGAAAAACAAAAACTACCAACATTTCTTTACTCAGGTCCCTTCACCTATAATATTATATTTTTAAGTTCAATATTATAGAAAATCTAAAGATGATCACATGAAGCACAGAAAAGTAAATAAAAGAAATTTAGTTTCCCGTATTTCCCCTTTTTTCTGGCCATAGAGGTTCGGTTGACAAACAAAGGAAGAAAGCGTTCTTAAAGGTGTTATGATACTTACTATTTTTTGTATTTTTTCTATATTGGAGAACAGTGCAAATATATTTGCATAGGAAAACTGACTAAGTGACAAATATACATGTGTTATCGATAAATAATCTAAGACTGTCAAAAAAAAAAAATAAAAATTTTTAACTTAAAATTTACATTTTCAGATTAAATGTTAGCACTGTTGCCAATTTTTTTAGTTTTTGATCGAAAGTAGCGGTTTTTAACATTTGTATTGCGATTTTTAGCTTTTTTGGAGGGATTTTGTGGAAAAAAACGTGGGCAATATTGTTTGTTTTGTTTACATTTTATTTTGGAATCACAAACAATTTTTTTTTTAATACAAAAAAATTTAATGCAAATAATGAAAAATATTACGAATTAACTGTTTTGTCTTAAGGCCGCTTTGGCCAACCGTCAATGTAATGAAATGCAATGTAAAGTACCGTAACGTACTGTAAGATCGTTTGTGCACTTATAGAACATGTAAGAACGTGTCAGCTGTTTTTCACAACCAAAAACAAAAAAGCATTGGTATACATAAAACAACACACACAGTGATGAGAATTTAAAAATGTTGAAATGGTGACCGCTTTGCAGAAAAAGTACCAAGTGATTTAAATAGTATAAAAACTGTATTTCTTGCATGTATAAATAAATAAATAATTTAATATTTGATATTAATATTACAGATTTACAGATTTATTATATCATATTCGTACACATGTTCTTACATTAATTTCAAAAAATTTTTTTTTTTTTTAAATTTTGTAATTCCCTATGCTAATCCCCGCGAAGCTTGACGCTTGTCTGTAGGAAAGAAACCAGAGTCTCTGGCGGGAATCGAACCCGCAACCCCGGGGTTGATAGACTAGCTCACTACTAGCTAGCCTACCGGGGCACTCAAAAAAAAAATGTGCATACACCTATGTAAACAAGGTTTTAATACTATTAAAAACCAGACTTTGTTTGTTTGTGGATATGTCTACATTTGTTAATTTTATACATCTAAACATATATTTGTATAAATGAAAATATGTATGGATTGTAACTTATTTTGCCAAAAGTCCACAGATATTATAACTGAAAAAGTACCAAGCAAAAAGAGTGATTTAACCCGCATTGCATTCAAAATATAAGCAGCCCATCACTATCTACAACTGTCACGTAACCTAGTATTGAAATTCTGTTTTCTACAGGTTGGCACGTTACGGTTAAGTGACATTACAGTCAGTTAAGCATTTGCACTGCTTGCCATATAACAGAAACGATCAGCTGTTTACATTACATTTACATTTCTACATTTACGGTCGGCTAATGGGACCTTTAGCCGATTTATATAAAGATTACTTTTTATTTCTTTTTACAGTCAACCAATACAATTTAGGCACAACATGACTTTAAAAAGAGTTCAGTTCAAACTTTAGATGCATTTTATTATGATTTACTTGCTTAAGCAAATTACAGTTTTATAAAACTTAACATAAAGTTTCCTTAAGTTAAATTTGGTTTGACACATATCATTTACATGTATTTGCTCATTAGCTTAAGCCACGTTATTCACATTGTGGTTGGGCTTTAATAGTGATGTTTGAAATATTGCACTCAAAATATAATAACTAGATTTAAAAAAGAGCAATCAGAGAGTTTATTGCATTTTTTTTGTTCTGAACAAATTGGAGTGCAACTTAAAATTTTGCAGTAAATTTAAAAACCAAAAACTTTTCTTTTCACGATAGAAGGCAATAATTTGTCCGTTATTGAGGATATTTCATTTTGTTTAATTTCCTTTGCTTATGCATATTTTATCACAAAAGACAAAAACCATGCACATAAAGTTTTTTTTTAATGATTTTATTTAAATAATTTTTTTTAGTTGTTATTTGTTTTTTTACTTTTTTGTCTCTGCTCTCATAAAAATTTAGTCTCCTAACTATTTTCCTTGTTTTACAACATGACCTTTTCGTTTTGAAAATTTTCCTGATGATTTGGCCTAAGCAACCAGTGAAATACGCATAGAAACACCAACAATAAATTTCAGTGTTTTTATCTGGAATAAAAATTGGAAATTAAGCACGATAAACAAAATATTAATAATTAAGAATTTTTTGTTCCCAAAAGTTAATTTGATACTTTGAAACAACTTTAATTAGTGATGGCCAAAACACACAATCGGAATTATGTTCATGTGGTAAAAGCAGCAAAACGCGAAGTTAAAATTTAAGTAATATAAAAATAGTACGCCACGATTTCTTACCTCAACGATATTTCGAAACTAATTTGATCCTTTTTGTTAAAATGTAAATGTTCCTTTAACTCCCACTGGAGCATAGGGCGCCCTAATAGCGATTCGTTAGCAATTTAAGTTCAGAAACGTAGGTTGCTAGCCTTCGTTCCCTAGTTTGGTGATAGGGCTGCTATCTAAGCACCCAAACGTGCTGTGTTTTGGAGCCAGTGTTTTAGAGGATCCAGCATTCGCGATCTCCTACTTCCTGAGACGCACTTTGGCCATTCAGGGTTCGCTGACACTCCAGGTTGGCAACAGAATTTCCTCTGTGCGGTTGTTAAGGTAAACAAAACCACAGCCGAATGTTTGTTATCGGCAAAGGAATATGAGAATTGGGCATCACCGTTTTAAATAGCTACTGTTACTACAAATTAATAAGTTAAAAAATATTTAAAATGCACTCATTCCGAAGTCTAGTTAATACCAGCATTTTCTAGCTGTCACTAGTTTGACTACTAAGTAAAAGCAGCTGTCACTTTTGTCTCGCTATTCTACGTTACCTATTTTTGAACGATAAAATATTTATTTAACGTCTTGTTGTTGCTAATGACTTTTGAAATTTGTCGTAAGTAATAATTTTAATACAATTTTATCTTATCGCTTATATTTTGTGTTTTTTTAGCTTTTCTTTTAATAAAATAACTTTATTGTTGATTTGAATTAATTTTTTTATATCAAAAATTTTGTTTGTTTTTACATTTATAAACATGTAACAACAATTTATGGGAATTCCTTTAGAATGACTGTAAAGGATGCTTGTTACAGTGTCAAATTAAATTTAAATAATTTTGCGGCCTGGAACTTTAATGCAAATTTTTACTAATTTTAGGTCGCTGAATTCAATCTAATCTCCAGTTTTCTCAATCAGCTCGACCAAAATTAAGGCCCTTTCACTAAGAATATTTAAATAACTTGAAAATGGTTCACCTTATTTAGTTAAAAAATATCCAAAACTTGGCAAATGTTATCTAAAAGCCGTGCTTACATTGTTTTTAAATTTGTCCAGTAGTTTAAAGGATTTTCTTATTCGTGCTTAATTCCCAATTTTTATTCTTGATAAAAACACTGAAATTTATTGTTGATGGGATAAGCTATTCCTATGCGCATTTAACTGGTTGCTTAGGCCAGATCGTCAGGAAACTTCATCCATAAAGATTTTAGAAAAACTAAAGATATTAATCCAAATAAAACTGTTAAACGAATAAGACTTATAAGCAACAGTTCCACTTGTAACAAGCTTAAACAAAAACATCAACAATAAACAGTGAGTTTATCTCATCTTACATGCCCCACTACAATTTATGAAATTATTCCAATATTAATTGTAGTTGTAAGTAGGTTAAGAAAAACCAAAATAACAACAAAAACAACCTGCTTTAAATAATAAAACATGTTGCCAGTTTTAGTTTTTTTAAGCCGTGCACTTGCCTGTTTATTATCAAAGTAATTTTTGGGAATACAAAATTTTAATTTAAAGGAATTTTTTTATTCGTGCTTAATTCCCAATGGAATGGGGAATGTAAGGAGAAATAAACTCACTGTTTATTGATGATGTTTTTGTTTAAACTTTGATATTGTTACAAGTAGAACTGTTGCATATATGTAATCGCAACCAGTGAAATGCGCATACGAATAGCTTATCCCATCAACAATAAATTTCAGTGTTTTTATCAAGAATAAAAATTGGGAATTAAGCATGAATAACAAAACCTTTTAAATTAAAATTTTGTATTCCCAAAAATTACGTTGATAGTTGTCCAGTAGTTTTGGAGATTTCGTTGAAGTTTTGAAAAAACAACAATTCATAAAAAAATAAAAGTGCGACAAAAATCACAGTTTTGGTCTTAAAACATTTTGGTCAACATATTTCGAATGAAATGAGCTTGATTTTATTGCAATAGGTACACAACTTTAACCGATTTTTTATGTTGAATGAATTAAGTTTTTGACCTGAGCGCTTAAAATAAATGTTTATGTTCAAAACACCTAAATAAAAAATGTTTTTTTTTTAGTTTACTAAGTTTTTTACCTCTGTTTTTCCTAAATTCCTCTTATTATCAAAACAATTGTAAGTATTTTATTATAAATATAATCAAATTTCTTAGTTAATATTAGTTCGAACGAAAACGTTCGTATAGTAAATAACATGTAAAACAAAAAAAAATTTTGGAATTTTGTTTTTGTTTTAAACTAGCTTAACCCGGTGCGCTTCGCTACACTGCGTTGACCACTACTTCAGTTGAGAGATATGCATCCTATGGAATGTTTTCCCCCCTGCGCCTTCCCGATTTATTTTTATTTTCAAAAGTGTAGCATACCATAGGAGTGACTTCTACTAATCTTGAACATTCTTACTATAACAGTTTTTAAGATATGCGATATTAAACATTGGCGTCTTATGGGGGACAACATTTCCCCGCTGCTATTTTATTTCAATTTTATTCAAAAATGACTGCAGCGGCTCTTAATAATATTTCTACCTATGAGGGGTACTGTTCCTCTTCTGTCAATCCCACCCATTTTTATATTGATATTTATAGTTTACCATAATAGAAGCTTTAACCACGTTTGAAGACTCTCCCTTTAATAGTTCTTCAGTTGAGCGATATTTAATATGCATCCTATGGGAGCTATTTCCACCCCTATTCTCACTATAACAGTTTTAAAGATATGCTATATTAAACATTGGTTCAGAAGATTTTACTACCAAAAGTTCAACAAAATGCGTGAAGCGGCTCTTAAGATATGCGATATTTAGTATTGGCATCCAATGGGGGTACCAATTCCCCTGCCCCTATCGAAAAAATAAGTAGCCTATTTTATTATTAGGGCTCACGTGATGCTACTGTAAAAATTTCAGGAAAATCGGTTCAGTAGTTTAGGAGTCTATAAGTCAAAATACAAACAAACAAACAAACAAACACACAAACATTTTTCATTTTTATATACATATATAGATATAATTTTCTATGCGAACGTTGACGTTCGAAATCGATGAACAGGCTGTTAATTTTTGGAACGACTTTACAGTAGGGAGCCTAAAATCGATTGCAATTTCAATCGAAAATCTATTAAAATGCAGCATTTACATCTGTGATTTTACACTGAAATCGATTATTGGGCTCTTAAAATCGAATATAATAAAATTTTTAGAAATTCTAATTTTAAATCTTTCAACCTAATTACGGTTGGCGTTGGCTTAAAAAATTGCATTTACAGAAGTATTAGAAAATAATCATATTTTCAGAAATTTTTCTAAATTTGGGAACAGCGTTTCACCAGCACAATTTTTTACTTTAAAAACTTTTGCCCAATAAGTATCTACATCGAAATTATCAGAACGATTAAGCTCATTGTGGTCTAAAAGTGAATTTTCGCGTCCCTCATTAACAAATTTTTAGTAAATTTGCTGTTAAATTTCTTTGTTTTAGTTTTCTGCAAAAAGTGAAATAGTACAAAAGCGGTAATAAAAAATTAATGATACAAAAATTGTACAAACATTTTTAAATAGTATTCATGCAGAGCGAACAAATAAGCAAATTCATAAATTAAATTTTAAATATAAAAATTTGATTTATTCATATTAAAACTGCACAAGCAAATAAACAAACAAAACATACAATTCACATACACAAACTATTCGTGCACTGGTCGTGCAAACTGTCGAACAACGACAACAGTACATACTAGTAAGGAGTATTGCTAACATGTTTTGTTTGCTTATTGCTTATGAGCGAAAAAAACACAAATATTTTTTTAATTCCTCACGTACATGAGTAAATGCGCGAAAAATTACCAATCCATTCATGAGGATATTCATGAATGCTTCAATATTTTTTTATGGTTGAGTAACACCTGCTATTTCCTCTTCCTCTATTCTAGTCGTTTTCAGAAGTAAATTAAGTAATCAATAGACAAAAAAAAAAGCAGTCCGAAACGTTTTTATACCAAACTAAACATTGAAAATAAGCTTTGGGAAATTCAGGATAATATTATAGAAAAAAAAAAAAATGTAAATGAAACAGTGGTTTGAGCAATGGCGCTGCTGTTAAACTAAAGGCGCCCGTACACGACATGTATTTGTCATCTGACATGTCAAATTTTCAAGTCACATGTAATTGTTCATGTCTGTCAAAATTGCTGTTTTACATAAGGTTTATAATATTCGGTCACAAACGTACATGTAATTTGCTTCTGACATTGTCTCTGTTTTTTTTTCGCATTGTTATTGCAGAAACCAAAGTAGTTCTCGGTTTCAAAATAGCTTGCTGCCGCCACGAAAATATTTATTTGCGCCGTAAAATAATTTAGCCATCTTAACATTTTTTTCTTTTATTTTAAAGATACCAATTTAGAATTTTATAATGAAACGGTTTTTATGTATATATTTACATAAATTCTATTCAATGGTAAGATGAGCATACATATCTTGGTATTGTAAAATATTAACTTCAGCCGGCTAATGATTCCGTCAATAGTTGACGCCGCTGCCAGTTTCTTCCCGGCATAGATTTCTGATGTCAGATGGTTTGTCAGAAAAAAATAGAGCACGCTCTAATTGAAATTTTATCAGATGACTTTGCGTCTGACTTTTACAGAAGCAAAGTTAAAAAGGTAACACACGACATGTATGTGTTTTGCAGTGGGAAATTTGACATGTCAGATGACAAAAACATGTCGTCTATACGCTCCTTAAGTAGACATTTCAAAAGAACAGTGCTAGGTTAAAATAAAAGTTCACTATAAGAGTATGTATAAATATAAATATATATATATATATATATTCCTCTAACTCTTCACTAGAGCATAGGGCGCCAAAATTATAAGAGTAGGAAAACAAAAATTAAAATAAATTTTTGAATCTACTAAATTTTATACAAACATTATTAAACAATGCAGCTGAACAAATTTAAAAAAATATAATAAACGACTTTTTCCCCTTTTTCTTTTCTAAATAAAGTTTTGAAACATTTTTATCAACTCACGTATTGCCAAGGCAACTAATTTATTTTTGTTCAGACATTATCTTTTGTAGATGTTGCAAAAATAAAACTTTCTAGACGGCATACAAAAACAATTAAAACAAAAAATATAAAAAGCAAACATTTGATAAGAATACTTTTGGCCTAAAATATCTTAAGTCATTTTACAGAAAGGCATAATTTTTCCATAAATTTAAGTGAAAGAAACAAAAATTTAATTTTTTTTCTGTCATAATTTAATCCTAAAATAGTGACCCTAATATTTATATTATAAGTAGAATTTCGCTTAATAAAATGTTAAAGTTGCTTACAAGTTGTCAAGTGAAAGTAAGATATACGATATACCCTTTTACTAATAGCTACATATACATTAATTTACATATTTCTACAAAAATTCCAACACGATTAATATCGCAAACAATCCACCACCTACTAAAGTGTACAAATAAAAATAGTTGCATTACATACGAGGGTAATACAAAAAGTAAATTGTTATAATTTTATGAAAAAAAAACCAATCGTTCGTAAGGGTTCGTGTGCGAATAGTAAGAAACTTTGAAAGAAGCTTTTTTTTAAATAAATAGACCTTAAAAGCGGAAGTTTGGATCAAAAACAGTTTTTTAAGATTTTAAATATGACGTAACTAGATGACCCGTGCGAATATTTCACACCGTTAGTTGTCATTTTTGTAACATAAAAAGAAAATAATAAATAGAAATTTTAGTAACTTCAATACATTTTAAAATATAATTTTTACACAGAAAAAATTATTGCCGAATTATTTTCAAACAAACGCTTGTTTGAATTTTTTTTTGATTTCTACAAATTTTTTTACTGATTCAATCAATATTTTTGTTTGATTTTTATTTAACCAACAAAAATGTGGACAACTCTTCAAAAATTTAATAAGCGCGCTATAGGTTTGAAGTTTTCATAATTTTGTATGAAATATTTAACGCTCTTTAATGTTGTCGTCTTTTTGCATTTTTTTATTGATTTTAAGCACCACTTCTTTATGTGAAATATAAGAACTACAACAAAAAACACATGCAGTCTATTTTTGGACGCTTTTAAAAAGTACAGCAATAAGAAAAATGATAAAATAGCGTGACAAGGTTTGTAGTAAAAAAAACAACAAAAACAATAGCAGGTAAAAAAAACGTTTTATTTTTTTTAAACAACAGAAAAAACACATTATAAGAAACAAAATAAATTTTTGGTTGGTTTCAAAGTTGGTAAAAAAAAAACAAAATCCCGTATTCAAATTTTTCAAATAGTTTGTTTAAATACATCAAATACAAAAATAGAATGATGGCGGAAACATATCGAGTCGGTCTGCCGCCGTTTTTGGTTACATTACTTCTTCATTAGCAAAGGAGAGGATAAAGCAACAGTGAGCGATGAAGAAAAACACTGTGAGTATAAATATGACTTCGTTCAAAAATTATTCCAACAAAAAAATGTGTCTCAAAGCCAGCCGGCCGCTCTGCTCTGCTTCATCTTCGCCAACAGTGCTTGCTTGTGTGCGCGTCATTGCTTGTGCCAAAACTTTTTTGTTTGATTCAGCAAAATTATTTGTTTGAAATTTATATGAATTTCAGTAAACTTTTTGTTTGATTCTGTAAAATTATTTGTTTGAAAAAATCGGCGTTTTTTTCAATAAACAACATGCAAATAAATTATTTGAATATGCGAATTTGTTTGTAGGACCGATTTTAGACAAAAAATTTTTTGATTCTACAAATTTTTTGTTTGAATTGGAAAAATAATTTTTTCTGTGTATCAATGAAAATATTAATTTTTCAATTTCTAATTATTTTTCGTCATTACTGTTAGAAATAAGCTTTAAAATGAGATATCATTCATTAAATTTGATGCGTTGGTATGGGAGATATTTGCAACCGACAAAAAAAGTGATTTAGAAATAATATATATATGATGATGATTTATAAATTTTAGGACCAGTTGGCCAAAATGTTAACATGTAGGCGTTTTTTGACAGCAAGAAATATTCCTTTTAGTTTTGGTAAAATATGAAATGTACAACCCACTGACAATGGCAAACGAGTGGCTGTGAATTGTTTGCTTGACTTAGTAAATAATCCCAACCTACAACAAGCCAACAAAACCACTAAAAATATTTCCGTTTCCTCTATAACTACTCTCAATTATATGCAAAAACTAAGTACCCAGTGATAACAATAATTTTTTCATATGGTCAATCGACATCTGTTAACATCTTCTTTATTCAATTCAAACAATTGTTATTTAGACTTCAATACATTCATATCCATTTTTGAGAGCAATACTGCACCCAAGTAATAAAATTCCTGTACTGATTTTCTTTAACATTTTTGAGGTATATTTTATAGGAAAAATCTAAGCCAAAACTCACTAATTGTTCTCACCTGTTATTGATAATAATGAAAAGGATCTCTTTTGCTCATGTATCTGCCTGAGACTTTAAACTGGTAGATCTTCTATAGATCCTAATTCGGAAAAAGAATCTTAACAGCTAGAAAAATACATTCACCAGAACTGCAGGTTATTAAGAATATCAATGCAATCTCTTTGTATGTATTTAAGTAAATATTTGCAAAACATATTCTACGTTAGACTTTTATATTGCTGTACTAGCGTCATTTGTAAAAGATGACAATGAAATTAAGCTGTTTGCTTTGTATTATTTTCAACTTGTGTTTGGTTTTTATATCGAACACCACTACAGGTGGCGATGGTGTTATGCGTTTGTGTTAACGTGTGTAACACATATAGATATTATTTGTATAGAAACCTTTTAGTACATTGATCAATTTTAAATTACTTTCAAAATCGATCTAATAATGTCGGCGAAAAATACAGGTCGCAATTTAAGAGCCAATTTAATAAAATTTGGTACAAGAAACGATATTGAAATATGAAATCTCTTTGTTAATAACTTGAAAAACGTATTTACCCAAAATATATCTCACGTTAATGTTAGAGCAGCTATTCCCCTAAGACTTGAGATAAGAGAAATAGAAAAAGCCATTTGTGTCTTAAACATTAACGCCTGTATTTATATAAAATTTTTAAATTTAATAAAAGTTTACAAAACAAATTTTGTATGAAAATTCTCCTTAATAAACGTTTGTTAAATTAAATAATCGTTTATAAATACGGGGGTAAGAAGGCACCTGGTATTGTTAAGATCAGGGGGCAAATTAAAGTAATAAAATGCCGTTGGAACTACCACGCATAGCAAAAGAAATTATTCTTTTTATCTTTAATGCTATTTAACGCCATGAATACTATCCTTAAAAGTGAAAGGTTTCCTGAGTTACCAGTTAAAGATCATACAAAAGTTGAGTCATATAGGCCTCTTTGCTTATTATCAAATATATCAAAGCTATTTGAGAAATTATTTGTGTCAAAATTAAAAAAGATTTTTAATGGTTTAGAATACAAATTCTAAACCATCAATTCGGATATACAAGGAAACACAAAACATTTAAACAAACTCATCGAATAGTTAATGTCATAAGAAAAGCCTTTGATGAAAAAAATATTGCTTAGCACTCTTCATCGATGTTTCGCAAGCTTTTGGCAACATCCTGGGCCGACTTTATTTTCTTAATTTATACTTTAAACATTCCAACAAACAACTACACCCAAACTTTAACATTTGCGGACGATACAACTTTTCTAAGCGTGCACGAAAACCGTCATGAAGCATCTCGTTATTAACAGCTTCATATATTTCAATTAGAACTGTGGTTAAAACAATGGAGGATAAGGGTCAATCAGCAACATGTGTACATATAACATTCACCCTGCGCCGGGAATCATGTCCCCCTATTAAAATCAAATAATGCCTCAATATTCGCATGTAAAATATCTCGGCATACATCGAGATAGGTGATTTACGTGAAAATAATATATAGAGGCAAAATTAACTCAAAAGAAACTAAAAGCCATTAAAATTAATTGGCTTTTTGGAAGGAATACTGTCCTTAAGCTTCGTACAGACGATGGTCAGATATTGCAATATTGTAATTTTTGTGACAATGGTGCCATTGTCAGATGCATTAATTTTACACATCTGCCAAATGAAAATGAGCTTACAATGTTCAGACAGTTGCAAGACATTTTTAGGCAATTTTAATGACAACATTGTAAGATCTGACCATCGTCTGTACGAAGCTTTAGTCTCGATTGCAAGCTTCTACTTTACAACTCCATTTTCAAGCCTACACTCACAATATTCAGTACGTAAAATTAACTGAAATTGTAATATAAAATAAATTAAATCTTAAATAAACTACAGTCCGTTACTGTAATAATATTGTGAGTGTATCTGGTGCTACGGTATTCAGCTATGGGGGACTGTCTCGTCGTCTAATATCGAAATAATTCAAAGTCGCCAAAATAAAATTCTTCGAATAATCACAGTCGCTTCCTGGTATGTTAAAAACTCAAACATTCATAAGGATCTCAATGTGCCATTAGTAAAAACCATGATTACTAAATATGCAGTAAAATATTTTAAAAAGCTCGAACTACACCCAAATCCGCTAATATTTTAAATAGTGGCTGCCACACTCGCTTAAGAAGAAGAGCGATAAACACCTATGTATATACATATGTGAACAGAAACCGTGGCGATGGAAATTTTTGCTGGCACTGGCAGCACATAAAACAAAGTATTAGGAAAAGATTTGTTTAATAATTGTAATTAAGTTCATATTTAATATATGAAGATACAATCAATAAATATTGAAAACAAAAAATTCTTTTGTCATGGACGCAATTGGTTTGGGAGTTCGCGTAGTACAGTGTTGGGAGGATCGCCAAAAATGGTTAAGCTTAAAGTGTGAAAATAGTACAACTAATGAATGCCTTTTTAAGAAAACATCCTAGATACAGCTCTATTAAGATGAGGTTTCTTAATTCTGTTAAAAATTTTATAAAAACATGTGGTTTTTGAAGGGCTTTATAATATAGTCGGGTCAGTAATGTAATATTCAGCCATGTCACAGAGTACAATTCCGTTCGGATTCGAAGAAAACATATTTGTTTTTTGATAGAAAGTTTATTTTGATAGTTTTTGGCCTTTCAGATACAGAAAACTCCCATTCCGTTCATAAAAACAAAAATGGTTTCATACCGAAAAATGTTTTCGTCATTTTCTGAAGACCCAAAATACGGAATGATTTCGTTTCCAAAAGGAATTGCTCTCTGTGATATGGCTGATTATTTTAAAGGGTATTTTATTGTCCAATACTATATGGCTTATATAGATCTGCAAAATCTTGACATTTCCTTTTGCCGTTTGTAAAAAATACGCAATAGAGTGAAGACCGAGAAAACTAGGAATTAGGAACATGATTTTAAAAACGTATTTTTATTTTTTCTCGCTTTATATATTGGCTCTAAACATTTCCTTTCAAGTCTATTATTTCCGGTGATTTTGCCGCTTACAGCAAACGATTTTTACAGCAAACGATTTTTTTATTTTCTTTTGCGTCAGTGAATTTTTTTCATCATACAGCATTTCAGTTACAGCGTTCAAGTTAGCCATCTACATATTTCCACCATAACAAAAGGTTGTGTTTTTACACGCAGAGAAAAAATATGGTTGGGCATGGTTACGGCAACAACACTATGTTTAATGTAACAATATATTGTTGTCGTACACAATTAATTGTTATTTTAATTTAATATCAACAATATTATAGTTACTGTAAACATATCAATGTTTATCGCAATTATGAATTTGAGTATTGTTGACCGAAAAATAATTATTTTTCTAACAACTTAATTATGATAACTTTCTTAACATATTATATTTCTCACAACCATATCATGATATTTAATAGCCATAACATGATTACTTTCTATACATTTATCATATTATGTTAAAGATGCAATCAAACTATTTTTACTCTAATCATATTATGTTAGCGCCATTTGTAAAATAGTTTTGAAGCAGTTGTGTCGTTTTTTTATTTGTGAGCGGTTAAACAATTAAAAGATAAAATTCCATAAAAAAATAAGTTTAAAGAAATTAAAAAATTAAAATATTAGCGGAGTTCATTCAAGTATTAGTGATGTAATAGCGCAAATGCAAAATATCATAGTTTTTTTTTGGAAAATCCAACAACAAAACACACAGAGATTTCGTTATATTTTATAAAAGTGGTACGATATTTCATCAACATCTTAAAATCGAAAATATGGACACATGCGGTTGCCAATGAAAACCACAGATTTTTCACTTGCTCTTTTGCAAGCCTTATATTGAACTCCGCTTTTTAATTAACATTAAGAAAAATTGTAAAAAGCCACAAAATAAAAAAATCGATGCAAAAATATTTAAATTTATTTTGTATTTTTATGACAGCTATGAAAGGTGCTGTATCATAATATGATTGCTTCTAAATTTATTATGATTAACATGACGATAATATGATTACTTCTTAGCTTATTATGATTAACATGATAATAATATGATTGCTTCTTAGCTTATTATGATTAACAGAATAATAATATGATTAAGGGAAAAATATTATGATGACATATAACGAGTATATTTAGTCATAATATGATTCAATAATAATCTTAATATGGTGACTACAATCATAATTCTTATCATAATATGTTGCTCTTAGTTTACCACAACCATGTTTTTTCTTTGCGTGTAAGTCTGCAATAACTTTTCAATAATCACAAGTGGTATAGGGTATCATATGTTCATGCTTGAACGACTCTATCATCTTAATTGTTTTTTTTTTCTTTTAGATTGTTTAGAAATTTATAAAAAAACTATTTTTTTATACGTACCTATGTATGTATGTATGTACTTATCTTAAATATTTGTGTAGTTTTATTTTTAATTTCCATGTTTTTGCTTCTTTTCAACCGCAGGGTGATGGAAGCATTCTTTTGTTGTAGGGACTTGTGTTCCTATTTCGTATTTTTAAACTGTCATCACGCTATTTTTTAAATATTCTTGTCACTACTAAAGAAATACTTCTTATTTCCATTTTTTTTTTCTAATTCAACATTTTTGCATAATCTTTTAAACATTTTTGTGCGGTATTTTACATATCTTTTATTATTTTTTTTTTCTTTCTTTTAACTGTCTGTTGCAGAAGAAGGTGCGCATTAAGTGATTTTCTTCTCTGTTTCCTGCAAAAATGGGTTTACTTTTGTTTAGTTTTTTTTTTTCATTTAAATTAAACTTAAATCGTTATTTGGATGTCGGTCAAAAAACTTTGTTTTTTTTTCTTTATAAAGACAGTTGACATCAGTATTTGTGGTATTAAATTAAATTAAATTTATTATATTTAAGACTTTAGAAGTTTTGTTTTAATTTAATATGAAATACTTTATTATTATTACTCAGAAATTATTGGTATCATTTGAAAGATTTTCTGTTTGATGAATATGCACCAAAATGCAGTTAGAATAATTTTGCTGCTATTAAAAGAGCGTTTTAGGGCAGAGCAAGTTAAACTCTCTTTTTGGTTTAAAATGTGTTTAAACCAACAAATCTAAAAATCACTAAACATATAAACCATCTTTAAACGCATAAAATTGGGCGTTTAAACTACCAATACAGACCATATGAATTTGATAAGATTTATCGTAGTGCTGCCACATGTTATTTTTTTAACCACATATAATACATGGGACACTGATTTACAGTTGTTGAGTTTAAACTATATATAAATTCAAGTTTAGTTCAACTAAACCAGCTTTAAAACCATCAGTGATTTATTAGCCATTAGTGTGATTTAGCCTAACGTTTGTTTATTGACAGCAAATGACCAAAGATATGTTAAGATGTAATAAGCTTCAGGGAAAATTCATTCCAAAAACTTCTTAAAACATTTTAACACATTAAAAAAAATTTGATACCATAGAATGTGCGACGATACTAAAGCACGGGATACAAATTTAGATTTCAATAATAAGTATTTTGACTTTATTTAGGTTTGTATTTATTTTCTAACAGGTATTGGATCAGTCATTTTAATTATTTCTTATTAAACTGCAGATTAAAGAAATTTGGTTTTCTCAGTGTCACATTTGCTTCTTTTCTGCCGCTAAGCTAAACCTTGGCAATTTTTATTCGCCGAACATTATTTAAATTTGTTTTTATTCAAACACAAAAGAAGTAATTATATAAGCTCGACTTTCACGTCTATTCTAAGAGGTATTGCCAACTGAAAATAATGTTTTTTTCTGTATATTGAAAAAATCAAAATCGCCAACGCACAGTTTATCAGTCTAATAAATTAATGTTGATGTTTAAGGTCAAATTAGATGTGATTATAGGTTTATAAAATAATAAATAAGTTTCACAAAATCTGAAATACATATTTTCAAATGGGGCAAAAAGAGGCAAAGTTGTTTTTTGATTATGCAAGCTGAAATACCATATTTAAATATCAAATATTAAAAATATTTCCAAATATAAACTTGGAATTATTACCTTTTCGTAGGTTTATTTATATTTTATTTAACATTTTTTTAATTTTTTTTCTGTACATACAATATACTTCATTGCTATCCAAAGGATAGCTAAGGTAAAATGTAACAAGAAAATACAATAGTGGTATTCACACCGAGCTTGTTAGTTTGTTAGTCGTTAATCGTTACATTTTTACACGCATTTTGTTTTTGTATATTTAACGCGCTACCGGATTAACATTTAACAAATAAACGACACTGCCCCTTGATAGAGTAGTTGTTAGTTGGTAACTCACAATCAGCTGTTGCAGTTTCTAAATAAATATAATAAAAAAGTCATTTGTGATACATTTCCAAAAAAAAATATTTGTGTTTTTGCAATTTTCGTGTACATTGAGAGTAAGTATGTTAATTAAATGATTTTTTCAGCTGTTTTACTACGAAAGTTACCAGACTAACAAAGTTTTAAAAAGCGGCTCGTTCACAGTTGGTAACTTTAACAAATTAACAAACTACCGAGTAACAAATTAACAAGTTCGGTGTGAATACCGCTAATATAATAGTCTGGTAGTGTATAAAGTCATTTCCTGAAAATTGAAGGAATAGGACTATAACAAAAAAGCTTTATAAAATACATAACTGAAATTTAGCTCATAGAATAAATTCGAAAAAATAAAAAAATTTTAAAAATATTTCCGCAATACTTTTGTTAACAAAAATTTATTAATAAATAAGTCAAATACCTGCTGGTTCCATTTTACAAAATAGTGTTTTCTAAGAAACAATTCTCACAAATCAAATATCTTGATTTTCATTTTAAACAAATATTTCCAAATTATAAAATATTATTCAACTTTGACAGCGTATAACAAAAGAAGTAAACAACATAACTTTTACAGTTATTCGTGTTGAATTGTATCTTCTTTTATATGGTACCAAATAATTATACGAAAAACTAGCTTCATTTTTTAATTAATTCTCGTTTTTGGTACTGTCCACGCCTCTGTTAGCAGGCGCTAATTCAGGTGGGGTGGGGGGAGAGAAATAAGGAAATTTCCCCCCCGTAAATTATAAAAATATGTTTAGTTAATTTCGATAATAAAAGAATTCCCAATAATAATATTTATTTTAATGTACAAAATTTTTGGAAATCCCAGCAAGGTTTTTTTTTATGGAAACTAACGAAATTTTCAATAAGTATTGTTTTATTTTTATTTTGTTGAATCTCTAACGATTTTCAATAAGTATAGTTATTTATTATATATTTCTAAAGAAACATCTAGTTTACCGTATTCAATTACTTATTATTCTACATTCAATCCCAGCAGGTGCCATCTATATCCAAAGACTTAACGTTTGACTTGATAATGCGTGCGGTTGAATTATTAAAAAGCCTTAGTATTTGCAATATTTATGTATATATTTATGTGTTATATGAATCAAAATTCTATTCGATAATTTTTGACGAAAGTAGTGATTTGTCGGGGAAAAGCCAGATTTCCTTATCTTTAAGATATTTCAACATACAACTAAAAGTTTGTAGGAAAGAATTTATTGGCTTTGCTGTAAATGTATTTGAAGAGGCTTCAAAATATATAGATGACGTTGATGTGTCAATTGATGCGAAGGCACTACCATCAATAGTTCTGAAAGCTTTGACAAATTTTGGTCCTGACCTACAAAATTGTGTAGGAGATGGAACAGATGGGTGTCCTCTGATGTCAGCAGAAAATGGAGCTGGTCAAAATTTCTGAAAAAGCGACAAATGCGAAACAAACGCCTTGCTGATTTCTAAAAGCAATAAAGTGCCATTAATACAAAAAGTTGTATTATTTGTTAAACAAACGACAGAATTTTTTAAATATTATCATCCCAAGCGAAAAACAGTTTTAGCAAAGTATTTGGGAGCCAAACTCTCTTCATTATGCGTCTTTGCAACAAGTGTACATCATATAGTAGAAGCTTTGGAAAACAATATCTGAGTGGAAAGGTAGTATCTCTTTATATAAAGGAACTCACTTAGTACTTTTCAATTTGTTTGCGGAATATACATATTAAGTGTGATACCTATTGTAACACAGCCACTAAGGGCCATTATTATAACTTGGCGTTAGCTGTTATCCGACAGTTAACAGACGCTTTTTGACAGATAACACATTATTATCTGTCAATTTAGTCTTTACTTTAGCTAACTTCAAGTTGTAATAATGGCCCTAAGTATCATTTTACAAAAGCAAGATATAGATCTTCAAAAACGAT
This sequence comes from Pollenia angustigena, assembly GCA_930367215.1. Taxonomy (NCBI): domain Eukaryota; kingdom Metazoa; phylum Arthropoda; class Insecta; order Diptera; family Polleniidae; genus Pollenia; species Pollenia angustigena. The sequence goes on along the minus strand of OV884059.1, from coordinate 167,806,545 downwards.
CAAGCCTTATCAAAATTTTAATCATGTGCCTTGAAGAAAAAAGAAATAAAGCCGAAGAACAATTTAAAGCGATTTTTGAAAAAGTTAAAGTTATTTGCGTTCAAATCGAGGTTCCAATCGAAAAGACAAGATTTTAACGAAATAATCACATCCAAAATGTTAAAGACTACTACCGAGTTGTAGGTTACATTCCTCTCATTGAATTTATTTTAGAAGAACTCATAACAACTTTCCCAAAAGATATCCCAAATGTATTGAACATACCTAAACTTCTACCTCAAAGTGTAATCAAGTCATATACAGATACAAAACTGTTAAAACCACAACTAGCTGATGAGCTGATTATATTTGATAAAAGAGATAAACACCTACTAACATCTAAACTTCAGCCTGATCTATCAGATAACGCTGTAGATGCTTTAATAAACTGTGATGAAGATATCTACCCAAATCTAAGAAAAATATTTCAAATTTTCGTTTCAATGCTCGTCAGTAAAGCCACGAGCGGGAGGTCATTTCCTACCCTTCGTCGAATAAAAACATGGCTCGGATCAACAATGACAGAAGATAGACTGTACTGTCTAAATTTGCCTCACAAGGAAATCATCAATTGCTTATTTAAAAAGATTAATGTATATTGAACTGATCTTATATTTTATTTAACCTTTTTGTTGAGTTTTTTTAATTAGGGTAATGACTTTTTTTGGACAAAATTTCTTCATCCCACCATGCGTTGGGCAATTTAGTATTGTTAGTGAAAATAATTTTTTTAGGCCATTTTGGCCAAAAAAGTTTCCGCACCAAATGCAATTTCCAAAGCTTTTTTTTTTAATTTCCATACACATTATATATGGTACATTTATTGTTTATATATGGGTGTTTCTCTGGTTATGCACGCGACATTTGTACGCGTTTTATTGTGTTTGAATATTAAAAAAATAGAAGTGGATTGGAATTTTAGAATGAATTCTAGAATCGTTACATTGTTTGTGATGAGTTCTGTCTAAAAAGTATATATAATGGTAAATTGAGCACTGGGTACCCAAATGCCATGCAATCAAAGTTGACTTACTCACGTGACAAAAATAGAAGTGCCTTTTAGGACCGTAAGAAAAAGTGCGAAAGTAAGTGAATTGTAGGAGGTTTTTATTTCGGAAAAAATGTTTTCATAAAGGTTAGTTTTGGGCCTTTATAATCGTGTTTTGTTCAAAAGCAACTATGCATGGGTTGGCGAAGAAAAAAATAAATTGTAAATTACGCACGTGACACTTTTTACCTTCATACATATATGTTTTTTTATTATTATTTCCACGCATTTTCCCATAAATGTCTAAAAATTTGCTTAACAAAAAAACTTAATACTCCTTTTACAATTAATTGTAATGGAGAGATTATGAAGAAAGAGTGTAAACATAACATATTTCTTGCATGAAAAATAAGTATATAAAAATGTCTTTAAAAGTAGAAAATAAAGAAAAATATAAAATTATCCAGTTTCCAGCCCAATTTGCTCAAGTAAAACAGCTCAGATATGCTAGGAAACCATTATTTTATAAGAACATAGAATTTTTTTCTAATAATAAACAATAAAAGACGATGATAATCAACATTTTATTTTTTCATCCTGGTAGACCATTCTGGGGAAATGCCCATATGCCATTTATTTTAGCCCCCATATTCATAAATGATTATAAAATTTAATAAACGTTTATTAAAGAAAATTTAATTTTCAAGCCTTTATTAAAGTTAAAATATTTTTATGAATACAGGCATAAATACATAAAATAAGCAACTGTATAACAAAAATGTAAAGCAATTTTTTGGGTTTAATGAAATAAATTTTAAGTTTAAAGTGCGAGTTGATTTACATAATGGAAAAATATCTTGTGCAACTTTTATAGCTCGTTCTGCGCATATATTACTACGCTGCTGAAAATTATCACTGTTTCATATATCCGCCAAACAACTCATCTATCACAACATCTATCATTTGCATTTAAAATGTAGTTTATTAAAAAAACCCCGAAATAGAGTCGCGATTTTTTTGCGCCCTTCTTCGGTACAAATGGTAAGAAATTGTTATATTCATGAAATTATTAGAAAATTCTTAAAATTTTGTAATTAAATGTTAATTTTGTATTATAGTAAGGAGAAAAATTGAAATTCAAAACTTTATCGCGTTTGGTGCGGAAACTTTCTTCACAATCGCGAAAAAGTAAAACATAATTTCTAAATAATTTTTCACGGTCTATACGGCTATGCGATGAAAAATTTGATATTCGCAAAAATTGCAAAAAGTACTTACCCAAATACACATATTGTTTTTAATAAACTTTTAAAAATAAATTTTTAACTTTTTTGTATCGTACAAAATTTCTTCCCCCCCTAAGGCCCAAGCTGGATCCGCGCCTGGTCGTTAGGAACTGCAACCTTCCACTATGTGTTGCATTGTAAGAGGATATACATTTTTTTTCTCGTTATTTATTTATTGAATCTTCATATATTAAATATGAACTAACAATAATTAATCAAATCTTAACCTAATACGTTATTTTATGTCCTGCCAGTGCCAGACAGAAATTTTCTTCATCACGGGTTCTGTTCACTTATATAGGTGTTTATCACTCATCTAATTGGGTAAGTGCTGCAGTGTCTCTTCTTCTTGAGCGAGAGTGGCCGCCATGATCTGAAATATTTCTAGTGGATTTGGGTGTTGTTCAAGCCTTTTTAAATATTTTATTGCATATTTTGTAATCATAGTTTTAACTAATGGCACATTGAGATCCTCATGAATGTTGGAGTTTTTAACATACCAGGGAGCGGTTGTGATTATTCGAAGAAGTGTATTTTGGCGCCTTTGAATTTTTTCGATATTAGAGGCCGAGGCAGTGCCCCATATCTGAATACCGTAGCACCAGATAGGTTTTAAGATAGAGTCGAGACTAAGGACAGAATTTCTTCCAATAAGCCAATGAATTTGAATGGCTTTTAGTTTCATTTGAGTAAGTTTTGCCTCTATGTGGCATTTCCACGTAAATCGCCGATCCGGATGTATACCGAGATATTTAACATGCGAATGTTGAGGAATTATTTGATTATTAATTGTAATAGGGGGGCAATATTCCCGGCGCAAGGTGAATGTAATATGTACGGATTTTGCTCATTGACCATTATCCTCCATTGTCTTAACCATATTTTCAGTTGAAATATATGATGCTGTAAGTAACGAGATGCTTCATAACGGTTTTCGTGGACGCTTAGAAAAGCTGTATCATCTGCAAATGTTGAAGTTTGGGTGAAGTTGTTTGTTGGCATGTCCGAAGTATAAATCAAGTATAATAAAGGGCCCAGGATGCTGCCTTGTGGGACTCCAGCGCCAATTGACTTAGGTGAACTTAAGAAATTTCCTTCTTTAATAATAAATTGACGGCCGACTAAGTAGCTTTCTAACAGCTTGTGTGTGTTTGCTGGTAAATTTTGCTTCAATTTATGTAATAAGCCTTCATGCCAGACTTAATCAAAAGCTTGCGAAACATCGATGAAGAGTGCTGAGCAATATTTTTTTTCTTTAAATGCATTTCTGATGACATTTACTACTCGATGAGTCTGTTCAATTGTGCTGTGTTTTCTTCTAAATCCGAATTGATGGTTTGGAATAGATCTATTTTCACTTAAAATCGGAGTTAATTTGGAAACTAATAATTTCTCAAACAGCTTGGACATATTTGATAATAAGCTAATAGGCCTATATGACTCAACTTTTGTATGATCTTTACCTGGCTTTGGTATCATGGTAACTAAGGAAACCTTCCACATAGCATTGAAAATAAAAACAATAATAACAATAAAAGCATTTTATTATTGATCTTATCAAAACCAGGTGCCTTCTTAGTGTTTAAGTCACAAATAGCTTTTTCGATTTCTCTTACCCCAAATCTGAGGGGAATAGCTGCTCTAGCAGCAACAGGTGGTAACTCGACCGCAATATCGTGAGATATATTTGGGGTAAATACGTTTTTTAAATGATTAACAAACAGATTTCCTTTTTCAACATCAGTTCTTGCCCAACTTCCATTCAAGTTTCTTAATGGTGGTTTAGAGATTTCTAGATGCACGCCATAATGAGTAGTCTGATTGTGGGGTTGCATCAAGTTCCTTAAGATATTTTTCTAGGGAAGCCGTTTTCTGAGTCTGCAGTAACTTTCTTAGACTTTTTGTACACTCTTTAAGTAAGTTCTTAAGGTGAGGGGATCTGTGCACTTGCCACTCTCTTCGAGCTCTCCTTTTTTCAGACAAGAGACACTCGACATTTGTGAAATATATTTTAATATTTTTTGTTTTTTTTGGGGCAATACTGGAATGTTGAACAGCTAGTTTCAGAAGACTGTCAAAATTAACAATAGAGCGATCTACGTTCTCCGGTGTTCTAAGCGGAATATTTTCTGAGCAATGGGTACTGAGATATTTTTTATATTTTAACCAATTTATTTGTGTGGCTGACGGTGCTAAGTAATCAGTTGGAGATACAATTCTATTGGGTTTCATTATAGTAACAATTGTAGGTGTGTGGTCGGAAGATAATTCTAAGGAAGCTTCAACATGAATAGTTTCTGTGGGGATGTTTTTAACCACGCCGAAATCGATCACATCTGGAATTTTTTGCTGATCAGTAGGCCAATATGTCGGTTGTCCGCTCGCGACCACATTTAAATCCATTTTAGAGATTGTATTAAACAGAACACGACCCTTTGGTGTTATAAGTCGTGACCCCCCAGAAGGTATGTTAAGCGTTATAATCGCCAGCGGCAAGGAAACAGGGTCCTAGTGATTTATGATATTCACAGTATTGGCTTTCTGATATTGAAAATCTAGGTGGAGAGTATAAAGATGAAATTACTATGTTTCGATTTAGCTACGTTAATATACCTTAAATTCGCAGATCTTCTAAAGAAAACTGAACGTAATCTAGGGCGGCGTTTGTCCTGCTAGCGAATGTCCCAGTGTAGTAGTATTCAGTGGAAGTGGCTTTCACAGCTTCAATATTTCCACCTACCAAACAAGCTTTAAGTGCATGATGCAATAATAAATAAATAAATTTGCCACCCGCGGGAATGTGCCCACATTAAAAAATAATGTAGATGAATTGCTCCCACTCAATGTTAAAGGAGCACCCTAAGTCAGGCCAGGCCGTAATGTCAGGATTCGAAAAAATCTTGAACATTTCTGTAGAAAAATGTTGTTATCAAATTTTAAAGAAGTTTCAAAAACTTTAAAAATTTTAAAAATAACAATATCTTCATATCGTCATATGATTTCAAAGAAGCCCTAAGTGACAAAAAATTCAAAATCGGCTATTTGATCTATTCATATGCCCCGTATTAAAATAAATATACAGACCCGGTTGGTTCAAATTTTTGCACGATTTTTCCGATTCTACGCACATTTGAACCATTAAATTGACCGAAAAAATCACAAAGTCCACGATATGCATTTTGATTTGAACGCCCATTTTCATAACAAGCCTGAATAACTTTAATACGTTGGTCGAGTTTGTATCTTTCTATGATTCACATTGGGTTAGTCTGAAATTGAGAAAAGTCAAATGAAATGCAGAAAAAAACTTGACGTTTAGGTGTGGTTCACATTCAACATCGACCCTTTACATTTTTCTTGAAAATTTTACACTCCTACAATTAAAAATAGCATTCTTATCAACAAAATTCTAAAAGGCCTAAGTGGAAACGCCTTACGATAAATAATGAATAACAAACGCAAAAAAGAAAGTTTAATATTTTTATTTTTGTTTATCCAAATTAGTTTTCCTTCGTTGTGTTTTAATATTGTTTTTTTTTCTAAAAAATATTTTTCCTAATTTTTCACTTCTATAAAATTTGTTTACTGTATCTTTGGGCTTTTTTGGAATCACATGACGATCTAATTTATTGTTGTATTTTCAAGAATGTTGTTTTTGTATTAATAAAAACAATCATAAAATTATATTTATTTATTTTGTTTTTGATACAATAAAAAATCAATAACATATTTTTTTGGTTACACTCTGTTTTGTTTCACCTACACCACAATAGTGGATAGGGTATTATGCATTTGTGCTGATGTGTGTATCGTCTTAAAATATTGGTCCTAGTATATCGATCGACTCAGAATCACTTTCTGAGTCGAACTAACGATGTCCGTCCGGCTGGCTGGCTGGCTGTCTATGTAACCTTGTGCGCAAAGTACAGGTCGCAATTTTGGAGATAATTTTATAACATTTGGGACATGGGTTCTCATCGGCACAAGGACCAAGCCTATTGAAAATGGGCTAAATCGTAGGACCACGAGGAAAGATAGGGGGAAATTTCTTCCTCTTAGAAACTATAAAACCGATTTTAATGAAATTTAAAACATAGATAGAACCATATATTTTTGGACACAAAAGGGAGCATTTTTTAAAAAATAGGACCACAAGGGGAGGTAGGGGTCAATTTCTGCCCCTCGCAAACTTTCAAACCGATTTTACTGAAGTTTATAAACATAGATAAATCCATATTTATATGGACATATAAGCATGATGTGTCTTTTAATACTGTGGTGTAGGGTATCATACGTTAGGGCTTGACCGACTATACGTACTTACTTGTTTTTATTATTATTTATTTCACATACGAATCTATAAAAACTTTTGGTCTAAAAATATTACCAAACGCTTTTATAAACACTTGTTAATTTTTGTAGATTTTCTCTATTTTTACGGATATTATTTCAATACTGTTTTTGTTGTTGTATATTTGTATATTTTCCACAGAACGACAATGAAAATGAAATAATAACGTATAAATAAAGTTAAAAATAAAACCGAATTACAAATTGGAACAAGGTTACCACAACTGACAGAGAGAGTTCTGAGGAAAGTAGTGACATTTTCAATTAGAAATAAAAATAAGACTTATTGATTATTTCCTTTGCTCTGGTTCCTTTCATTTAATAACAGTGTTTTTCATATTAAAGCTATTTGTAGACACACAGTAGTACATGGATTATAACAAGTATAAAATAAGAAGGCATTTTTGATGTTTCCTTAATAAAGAATTTCGTGTGTAAAAATATACTTTTAATAGGACGAGAGATGTTTTAAAACACATAATGTTCTTTAAGTTTCTTAATAAGAGTATCATTTATAATTTACAATTGTTCTTTGCAAGAGAAGTTTTCTTTAGTAATATTTGTATATAAATAATTTTCGATAGAAACTTTTCTTTAGAAGACTATTTCTTGCAGACATTTCGCTGTTTCTATATTTTATAGAAAATTTGAGAATAAAACTTCTTTCTACATAAGATTTGTTATTTAAGACTGCTGTCTATGGAAAATTTCTGAAAACGACTATTTTAAAAGCTTTGATTTAACTTACAATGTATGTATGTATGTTTGTTCGGGTGGAATCTTGCAACTCAATTTTGAAGCAGTTATCTTCAACCGATTGAGCTAAAATTTTGTATACACGTTTAGTTTGGATAACAATGCATGGCAAACTGTGTGATGTCATTCTAAATCTAATATGACGGCCACGCACAAGAATTTCTCAAAAAATATAGTGCTAACTCTAAATCCAATAAGCCGGCACAAACAAGATGGCGGACTAATTATTTTTAATGCACTTTTACAATATGGGTATCATATGAAAGGGCTTGCTAAGAATAACTCGTAAAATAAAGGGTTACTCTTAATAAAATTTGTTGGGCACACACGACATGGCGGACTTGTTATTTATAATGCACTTCTACAAAATGGGAATTAAATGAAAGGGCTTGCTAAGACTATCTCGAAAAATAAAGTAGTGAGTCTAAATCCAATATGGCGGCACACACAAAATGACGGACTAGTTGTTTTTAATACACCTCTACTATATACGTATCAACTAAAAGGGCTTGCTAAGAATAACCTGAAAAATAAAGTGATGTCACTCTAGATACAATATGGCTGACTAAGTTTTTAATGCTTGCTAAGAATACGAATGCGAGTTTTAAAAAATTGAAAGGAAAAATTCTTTTTTAGAAAGTAGCTTGTATTTAAATGCGATAAAATGTAAAAAATAAATAAGAAGTAAAAAAAAATTTTAAAAAACAAGCTTTTATTTGAATGCGTTAAAAAGAAAAAAAAAATAATATTTTGCTTTAAAACTTTTACTTTAAACTTAAAACGTCATTATACAATTTAAATGATATAAAAGCTTGATGCGAGATTGATTTGACATATTAAAATTTTCAAACTATGTAAATACAAGTACTTAAATCTTGCGACAAGCTTTTATATCATATAAATTGTGTAATAACGTTATATGTTGAAAGTAAAAGTTTTAAAGCAAAAAATTATTTGTTTTCTTTTTAGCGCATTCAAATAAAAGCTTGTTTTTTAAAAAGGTTTTTTACTTTTAATTTATTTCATAGAAACTTTTTAATTTGTATTGAGCATTTTTTGCATAAGTCTATTTTCTTTAAAAATTTTCTATTTAAAATAAATTACATAAATTTTCATATTAATTCGAGTGTATGTATATTCTAAGTCAAATTCAACTTTTTAAAAGCTTTTATACTTTGATAGTCTTATTCCTTAAATATTTTCTATGCTATAAGATACAAAGAATGCTGACGAAGGCCATAGCGGGCCAGAAAATGCATTACATTCTGCTGGTATCTAATAGTTGTATACATTTTCTGTACAATTTACTTCATTGCTAGCCAAACGATAGCTAAAGTAAGCCTCGTAACAGAAATATACAAAAAATAGTCTGATGGTGCATAGAAAATATTCCTGGAAAATATTAAAGAAATAAGACTATTCAAGTATAAAATCTTTTAAAAAATTTTAATTTGACTTTTAATACACATTCGAATTAATTTGAAAATTTATATAATAAATGTTACTCACCATGAGAAATAAATTTCCAGATTCTATTTGTTAAAATAAATTACTTTACAAAATATTCGGTATAAAACTATTTTGTATGAACAATTTTTTTTGTAAAGGACTTTTTTCTACGTAAAATATTCTGCAGAATACTATTTTATACACCGAATTTGGTATATAAGACTATTTTCTATTAAAAAATTGTTCTAAAGATAATTTACTGTATAAGAATATTTTGTATTTAATAATTTCTGTATAGAACTATTTCTATACTTAAATAGTATTTTCGACGAAAGTTTCTCGTATAAGAGAGATTTAAATGGAAATTTATTCTATAATCTTTTATAACAAGCGAAAATAATATTATAATATTTTATCAAGACGAATTAATTACTGGTAATCACGGTAGTACAACAAGTATAACTCGTCAAAAGCAGAAACAAAAATAAAGAACACAATTTTGGCATCCAGCAATTAAAAAGCTAAAAAAGTAATCAGCAGGGCTTTTAAGATCATCTGTAATGAACTAGCCTTGTATTTTAATAAGCAAATAAACAAACATAAAAAAAATTGGGGATTCAAATGGTAGTCATAAAGTTAAATGTCTTTAAATAATAACATGATCCTAACTCCGAAATGTGTATTTACGAAACACGTAGCAAAGAGATTTAGTTCTGCAAAAAACTGCTTAAACTCAACATGGAGTAATTTTTTGGGTAAAAAGGATATATCGTTTCAAGCTAAAACCCACCTATATAATGCGGTTTGCCGTTCCATACAATCGTATGGAGCACAAATATGGGGTCATTCACATTTTGACGAAGTTGACTGCTTACAAAGATACTTTGTCAAACGTGTTATTAATTTACCGAAATTCACACCGAATTATACACTTTTTTTTAGAAACAGGTATGGAAGATGGCCACTTATTTACCCTTGAGTTGCATATGCGTTACATTGCTCGAACCCTCTTTCAGTATACCAATGAACGGCTCCCAAATTTTTTAAGTTTATTAGCTCTAACACATAACATAGCGTGGGCGAACAGTTTAAATACATTGGGCCTAGAGTACAATTTCCGATTATCACCAAATATAACACAACAGGAGTGAAACCAAAACCAAACACTTATTTTAAATTCGTTAAGATTAAAAAACCATCTAAATCATCTACGTGGGTGGGAGCTAACGGAATCTTTTTATAATAAAATAAATCCAACGGTAGGACATTTATATTTCAATGGAAATTATAGCCAAACTAACATAATGTGGATCTTTAAAGCTCGCTGCGATTTGATAGAACTGAATGGGTCTCGGCATTCGAGAAGAACTAACAAAATTTGCTCTTTGTGCAATTCAAAGGAAGTTGAAAACATCCAACATTTCATTGGAAGATGCCCAATTTTAAATTACTTTAGATTAAAATGGTTTAATAAGATAACTCTATCTGATGAGGAAATAATTAGAAATTTAAATGGGGAAAACAATTGGCAGAATTTAGTGCAATACATTATCAGTGCTTTAGCTTATCGTAAAACACTAATATTTGAATATAATGATTAAAAATCAATACATTGTAAAATTAAATTATATTTTTTATGTGAAACTCTTTTTTTCCGGCTAACGACATAGTCACAGCCGTATATTCTTTAAGATATTTTTATAACGTTTTTAAAAAAAACAAAGAAAATACCAAATAAAGAATTACTACTACTACTACTAATAACACGAAAAAGTATGATTGTCATAACTATGCAGTTATGACAAAACAATAAAGACATCATAAAAAGTCTTTTTTTTTTGGATTTTTGTTTAAATTATTGTAAAATATTATCGTTTAAATCCCCCAAACATTATAAGCTGATCTTATTTATCACAACTGGAAATAAAGACAAGCAAGATTGTTTAACCATGGTGCGATAAGAACAGAAAGATCTATTAATACCGTTCTTTAGATATAAATAAATCTATTTTGTGCAACGCCCGCTTCAAAAATTTAGCCCACATTTTGTATGGATAATCAAGGACAAGCCCACTTCTCTTATCCCGCCCATTTTTTAGAGAGGTCGTATATTGACAACCCAGCTATGTGTACCAAATTTGGAAAATTTTTTTCTTAACGTTCTTGAGATTCAAATAAATCTTTTTTGTGCCGTGCCCAATTCTCCACACCAGCCCACATTTTTTCGGATGTTGTCGATTGATAGTTAAGATGCTGCAGATTTACAATAATCTATAATGTCTTTTTATGGAAAGTTGAACGCCTACTGCTTTAACCCTGCCCATATTTTATCGAATATTGTGTATTGAACACAAAAAATGCTTTTTTGGGTTATGCATAAAAAAAAAAAAAATGAAGAAACAACAACAAGAGATGTGTGGGTAAAATTGGAGACAGTCGTGGCCTTTGCTCATATCTCAGCCATTTGGCGACCGGTTAGGCAGAATTTCAATAGAAAACCATTCCGGACTATATGTGACATAAATATATAAACACCCGGGCCCTATTCCACAAAAGAACTTATCAACTTTTCACTTTGCACTTATCAAACTGCATTTTTTGGCAATGTGATAAGTGTTTCTGTTCCACAACATTCTTTGCAAATCTAACTTTGCACTAAGTTAATTTTTGCAAAGACTTTGCTCTCTTTGCAAAGGATTTAATCATCTTTGCATTGCTGTCTTATCACTTTTCACTTTGCATTGCTAAATATAAATTATTAAAATGAGCTAAAAAGTAAAAATGGAAAAATACTTGCAGTGTTACATGTTATTTAGGAAAAAAGGATATTTTATTTACTAGTAATTTTTTTTTTATAAAATTATTGTAAATAGCATATGAGAATTATTTCTTTTAAAAAGTTATTTTTATTATAAAAACCATTTTTATTTTAGAATGTGTTCAATGAATCAAACTTCAATTTATAAAGCTTCATTGTAATAATCTTATTCCTTCAATTGTTCACATACTTTTTGCTTATGCGAACCCTTGCTTAACATTGAAGCTATAGATATGTACATATGTATATAAATTATAAATTGAAATCATTGAACATACAATACATAAAATGTTTAAAGTATATCTATACATTACATTCTGCTGGTGTCTTACAATAGTAAAATTTTATGTATACACAAAATTTATTTCATTGCTAACTAAAGGGTAGCTTAAAAAAATATGTAACATGAAGGTACAAGATATTCTGGTAGTGTATTCCAAATTAAGATTAAAAGATAAACATTTTGAAGTCCCGAAAAATTAATTCGAGCCCTATAATTTCTTGTTATGCCCACGTCTCTCTCGCGTCTTAACATTTTGAACGCTTCACTAAACTTATCAAAATTTGCTTTGTAAAAATAGAATTTACAGTTTTTGTGGAACGATACAGCATAATTATTTGCAAAGTCTTTGCAAATTACACTTTAAAATATTAACTTTGCACTTTGCACAAGAGAACGTACGTGGAACAGAAATTAAAAGGAGAATATAAAAATTGCAAAGACTTTGCAAATTTCCCTTAACAATTTCAACTTATCACTTATCAAATTCAATAGTTCTGTGAAACATAAAGTTTTGCAAATTGACGAAAAATTTGATAAGTGCAAAGTGAAAAGTTAATAAGTTGGTTTGTGGAATAGGGCCCTGGTCCGCATCAAATCTAGGGTCTTCAGAAAACCCATTTCAACAGACAATCAGACAGACGGACATCATTTGAGCTTTTCTTCTCAAAAGTATCCAGAATATATATATATATATATATATATATATATACTTTATGGGGTCTTGGATCAATTTTGTAGAAATTCCAAATGGAATGACGAAGTTATCATAGCCTTTTGCATTCGGTGAAGGGTATAATTAAATTCGTTTTCTCTCTCTTTTACTGTGGCACAAAAATTACTCTTACAAATGTAAAGAATTTAAAAGTTTCATACTTGCATGAATATTTGTTGGGTATATCCAGATAATATTCTAGTAGAACAATAATTTATATAGAGAAGGAGTGTGAGTCAATAAGTTGTGTAATACACTATTAAAGTTTTGTTGTTTAAATATTTAGAAAAGTAAATTATGTGATAAAATATTGTAATGGAACTTTTTTGTTTAAAACTCGTTTAAAATTGTTGGTATTTTATTTTTTTATTTTTGTACAAAATTTCTATTAGGTTTTTAGTGTTTTATAAAAACATAAAAAAAAGTTTCTTCGAAGCACATATTAACATGTAGAGTAAAGTTTTTTATTAATTGTGGGGTTTAAGGGTATATTTTACAAAAACTCAATATACATATACAGTGTAGCCTCGTTGAACGCAACCTTCGATATGTGCAACCCCTCGCTTAACGCAACACCCAATTTCGAAACATTGGTGACTCTGTAAACACAACTTTTCAAAAAACAAAGCCTCAATTAACGCAACTTTGCAAAAGCAAAACAATTAAGACTTGTTTTGTTTTTTTTTTAGTTTGGTTTCTGATAAATAAATTCAAAACTAAAACGTGTGGATTTAAAATCTAATGCTTAAGTGGAATAGTCTTTCTGATTTACCGGTATTCTAAGAATGACAAATATTTTGTACGTATTATTTACTTCTGTTTTTGATCAATTAAGTTTAGAAACTTCTAAACTAAATAGAAACTTCTAAACTAAATTGAAACCACTCATAAGGTTCTACAATGGGCAGTGGAGAATAGCTGTTCTTTGGAGGATATAATGGTATTGCAAAAGATTCGTGAAATTGCAATTCCAAAAAATATGACAAGCACAAAAACTCAGTCGAAAATTTCAGACTTTTTCCCTTAAAAACATGAATCTTTAACTCGATAACAACCATCAGTGCAAATTAACATACATTTCAATGTGTATTTTATTAATTTTTTATTAGATGTATATTTTGTTTTTCTGTTTTTATTCTTTATTTCAATCAAATATACACGATTATTAAAAGCTAACCTTGGTTTTTTTATATAAGATTCTTGATTGGTTTAAAATAAGCTTTTAAATAGAAAAATATAACTAGAAATTTGTGACTTGGTTTGCGCAACAACTCAGTTATCGCAACAGCCCAAAATTTCTATTGGCTGCGTTAAGCGAGGTTACACTGTATGTATATCTTTAATACTACATATCCTTATTCCAAAAACCTTTAAGTCATTCGCCACGTAAATGCATAAACGATTAGATCATTAATAAGTATACGCCACATACAATTTTTTCCATTTAAATCAAATTTTATGCTATTAAAAATGACATACTTAATACGCAAAATATTAAAACACGTATTTTTACCTGACAACATTTAACTTTTACTAATAATTATTTAGGCTCATTAACTTTTAATTTTAAGGTACCAGCACAAAAAAATTTTTGTTTATGCCGTTGTTGGCATTTGCCTCCCAATCTCCCTCTAACTTATACTCAAACATGTCTAAATGTGTCAAAGTATTTATTTGTCTAGCTACAAATGAGTACTTTAATAGACATAGGAGTATGTAATCAACCAAAGATTCATAAATAAACGTGTCAAAGCACGCACTTACATGTTTATGTAAAATTAATGGCCTGTTCATCGTTTTCGAACGAACACTTCGTTCGCTGAACTTACATGTAAAAAAACAATATTTTATATTAAAAGATTTTTTTATTCGTGCTACATTCCCAATTTTAAAAATTAAAATTTTGTATTCCCAAAAATTATTTTAATATTTTATATTTTTTTTTATTTTTATTTTAAATTTAAATATAAAGTCTACGTTTGAAAATGGATGAACAGGCAGTAATTTAAATATTAAACTTTTAATAATTAGTATTGTGGTTATTTTGTTGAACTCTTTACGGTTTAATGGTGATAATTGTGGTTATTTTGTTGAACTTTTTATGGTTTAATGGTGAGTATTGTGGTAATTTTGTTGAACTCTTCATGGTTTTTAAACCAAATTTTGATATTTTAATCAGGCTAAAGTTCATTAAATTTAATTTTTATTAAATTATTTTTATGAAGAACGGAATTTAACAACATGAAAATAATTAAAAATTATTGATAATTTTTCATTCTTGACGGACAGGCTGCCCTGACATCTTTCGATTATAACCACTCAATCTCTTCAGAGGGGTTTGCCGTTTAACACTCACCGCCACTGACTACGACTGGCGGTCAATAGTCAAACATCATTCTTTAAACCAAATGGTATTTTAACTTTGGCAGATCGAAATTTGCTTTTGAGTAGATATCTACTTTAATTGGTTTACATGTTTTTTCAAACTCGTGTTTTTTTTTTTTTTAATTATTTGTAAATATTTCCAATTGTTATGAATTTATTGTTTCAGGTGCCGTATTTAAAAAACGATAATGCTAAAATTTAATTTGATTAATTTATAAATTGTTAATTTCATAAAAGTGTCATTATTTTTTACGAAAAAAAATAATTTTTTTATTAAAATTTTTAATAAAATAGACCTCTTAAGCCAGAATCTTAATGATAGTAAAATTTTAACTTGGTGTTCACAATGAAAGCAACAGTATTTTTTTAAAGCACATTCAACACATTTTACAGGAGAGACAAAAAACTTTTAATTTTTTTTAAACCACCAGTTTAAGTTGGGTAATACATCTACCAAAATATGCAGATTCTGTGAGATGGATTACGAAACGTCGAAACATCTGCTCTGCTTATATCTTGCCTTGGGGTCTTCTAGGCGGAAATTTTTCAGGGGGCAAATAGTGGGCCCGACTGATATTTATGATATTTCACCGGGCAGGGTAATGGGCTTTATACGCAGCCTAAGCCTGACATGGTGGGACACAAGGGCTGCACAAAAGATCCTCTGGGTCGTGGTGCTCATATCCTTCACTTATTTATACATCTGCTGCTTGAAAGGAAAACCTAAAATTTATTTGGCTGAACACACTTCAAGACTCAAATTGAAGAAAAACTACATGCTGGTTGACAAGGCGTGTCTTTCTTTACCGCACGGCATCATAATCTCAATTTACTTAAAAAGTGGATTTAGCAGGTTTGCATATTAAGCCGACGACATTTTATTTTTAAGAATTTGCTTAAAATTTTCATTTAAAACCTCTAAAAATTATTCAAATCATTTTCAAAATTTTATAGAAATTAAAGTTTAAGTAGAACCCAAAATTTTAAAAAAATTTTAGTTATATTTTTGTTTAAAGAAAATAATAAGTATGAAATAGTTTGGGAAAAAATAAGACAGAAGAACGCTTAAATTGTTGCTATCGTTGTGAATAAGCCTTATGAATGAATTTACTTTCGAAAACTAAAATCGAAAAAATATAGAGATTATAATTTTATACACGCCCGAAAACTTCATATAAGTAAGTTTTTTTTATCGATAATGGTCTGAATAAGAATATTTTGTATAAAAAACTTGTGTTCTCATCTTGATTATTTTGTATAGAATGTCTAGAAATTTGTAAAGCAAATAAGTCTATGAAGGAAAAATTTTAAATTTCTGTTACCAGCACATAAAGTTGATATTATTTTTTAATGATCACTTCTAAGAGTCAAAAGGCTACAGTAAAAGAGTTGTCCTTGATTTGAATTTAACTTACAACAAAAAATACATAAAATTGGCTCCTATTAATGCAAATTATAAGTCCCGAAAAACAATTATAATAAGAGATTGTTAGCCCTGTAGAACACTTGCACTGTGCTGGAATTGAAAATTTTTTTTGCCCCGAGTGTTACGTTTTGAACAAGCACAGTGTTTAATAACTCTATTTTCAAAACGCTCAGTTGTATCTGGCATATCGGAGTGGATCCTAAAGTAAACATTGTATTAGAGAAGATGTGAACCGTAGGTTTAAATAACGGCTTTTGTGAAACAATCTACATTGCTACACATTTTTTTATTAGTGATTTGTATTTAATTTTTCATTAGAGCAGCCATTTACAGCCTAGAATGAAAGCTATGTCAATGAAGTTTCTTAAACAGGAATATTGTTTTTGTTTTCCACTGCCCTTAATACAGCGCTTTATGTTTTTTAGCCATTAAAGTCCGATCTCATCATATCATTTTAAAACAGTACAAATACCCTAGAAAATATAGGGTTAATTTAAAAAAAAACCATAAGATTTTTTTTTGTATAAATCCAAATACCTATAAAATTTATCTAGGAACAACTTAACACTGTTCTGATTCTATTACGACTACTTTTGTGAAAAATAAAATATATCCAAATCCAAATACCTATAAAATTTATCTAGGAATTACTTAACACTGTTCTGATTCTATTACGACTGCTTTTGTGAAAAATAAAATGTATCGAGGGTTATTTTTTAAATAGTGCTATCAGCAAAATCACTGATTTTTTCGATAACTCTAAGAGTATTAACTAAACTTTATTTTACAATGTTATTAAAAAACAACGTCTAAATCATACATTTCGTCGTTCCCAAGTTATTGTGTTCTATACCGCAAAATATAAAAAAATTAGATAAGATTGATTTTTAGGTAAACTTTTAGAGATCTGTCGATCTGTGTCATCGGTTTGCTCGTATCATTTATAGTTTTCGAAATATGAGACATTGACTTTGTGCTATACAACACTTCAGTGAGAAGCTTCGTAGCCTATTGTGTTCTATGTGCAAAAAATGGTGCATATAGAACAAAAACGAAGCAAAAATACTAAATAAAAAAATAATTTTTTATTTTGTTCTATATAAAAGTGTAAATGAAGTTTGTAGTAATTTGGAACTTTATGCATTGTCTGTTTTCGTTTTATTTCCTTTTGTGACTTCACATTTATTTTCTTTTAATGATTTCACATTGCTCTTGGCAAATAAAATGAACATTCCACATCGTTATCGACGTTTACAGGTATTTCTAAAAAGGAATTCAACCTCGGATTTTTTGTGCCAAAAACAAGATCATCGCGATCGTTGTGTATTGTTCCAAAAGAACAAACAAAATATTACTTTGGATGAAAAGTTCAAAAAAAGTTTTAAAGAACATTGCCGTGAAAAATAAATTGCAAGTCGAGCGTGAAAAAGACAGAGCCATTCAATCCAAAGACACCATTGTAATTTGTTTCGACTTACAAAGTGTTTTTACATTACCGAAGGGGCTTTCATCTATTTATTATAAGAGAAAACTTTCCGTTTTCAATATGACGGCAGCAGTCTTTTCGCAAAACAAAAAAGAATCGAACATAACTTACTGCGCTCTTTCCAAAGCTACAAAGCCGTCGTTCAGGCAATGACACAGCCAGCGTTGTGGGAAATATTTTACAGCAAAAAGTTAAGGATTTTAAGAATGTTAAACATTTCATCTTGTGGAGCGACTCATGCGTGCCTCAAAATACAAATCAGATTTTCTCAACTGCCCTTCTGCAATTCACGCACAACCATAAAAACATTCAATCAATCACCCAAAAATTTTCTGAGCCAGGTCATTCTCAAATTCAGGAAGTGGATACCGTGCATAGTGCAATTGACCGACATTTTAAATTACGAGAAATTCACGGCCCTTTAGATTAAGTTGAACTATGAACTAATGTCATCTGAAGACTTTCATGTGTATTCAGTAAAATCAAAAAAATTTGATTTTTAAAATGTCCCTTTTGCATGTATTAAATCGTTGCAATATAAAAACAATAAGCTATTCACAATATTATACAAAACATCGTTGTGCCAAAAAGAATATATGAAAATCAGTATTAAAAAAAGATCGGAAATGGGTTTTTTCAACTCAAAACAATTTAGTTGATGAACATCTTCAGAATTCAGCTACTAAAAAGATATCATCGGAAAAAATTAATGATGTGAGAAGTTTATATAATTTTTTATCGTTAAATGCTGTGGCATACTATAATAATTTGTTTAATACAACTTAAAAAATAATTACTTCTTTTTGTCTTTGTTTTATTATAGTCAAAACTTACCTTGTTTTTAGAAATTACCAAGTATTGCCTTAAGTGTATTAATAAAAACATAACTATAAGATTTAGTTTAAAATGAAGTTAATATTATATGAAATAAAGTTTTTGTTGTGTGAAAACACATTGCTTTTCATTTCTCACAATTCTTTTTTACATATTGTTCTATATGCTATAAAACAATAAGAGATTCGTAAATAAGTGCATATAGAACAAAGGTTATTTTTTTAAAACGCTTATTACTCTTAGAAGCTTTTCCAAGGACGGAAATTTTTTTTACCAAAAAAATCAGAAACTGTAGAAGTTTCCTTGGTAAGAAGGTTGCGACAACTTTTTCGGTTCAGTTTTTTGTAACTAACAACTAAACTTTAACAGCGATTTACCAAAAAAACATTTTTGTCATATAGCACTATTTACAAATTCAAATTTGATCGATTTGAAGGCTGAAATAAGCAGGGGTGTAATCACCGCATACGATATCAAGCAAAATTGATCGAAATTACTTATTTTGGTATCATGAAACTCGATATCGAATGAAATGTATTGAATTTTAAAAAATGGAATTCGTTATCGAGTAACTTGACTTAACATTTATCGAGTTTTTATTCGATACGTCAGTGTCTATCGTAGGCAAAAACATTCGATAGTTTATTCGATACAATAGTATCGAATGCGGTGATTAGACCCCAGATAGCACTATTTAAACAAAACTGAAAACTTTTCGAAACTTTAATTTAAGTAACACGAATTTTCATTTAAATAATTAGTACGATTTAAAGAAACGCGTAATTATGTTAACAGAACTCGAAATTAAGTTACAATTTTACACTAACGTTTATTGAAAAGCAATAAATAATTAAACTTTAAAATAATGACATTCTTGCGCAATAGCAGACTTCAATGCTTTGAAAATGCATCCGTTTGCTTAGTTGAAAAGGACGTGGGCCAGATTGTAAGGGTTTCGTTCTATTTATATAATCGCTGCAAAGTGTGGGAAATTTGGAAAAAAATGGAAATAATCCTATATTTTATTGGAATGCAGTTTGAAGAGACAATTAAAAAGTTGTAGTCGAGTTTAAGTTTTGGATTTGATGTCTATAGACTTGGCAGGAGAGGTGCTATAGGTTCCGATAGAAGGACATCTCGGGTATAACAAAAACTAAAAACGATCCTTTATTCTTAATTGGACCTGGATGCTTAAAGTAATTTTTTAGTGAAAAGCGCTTGCCGAGTTCTTCATAATTTATAATTGGTCTAGTATTTTGGGAATATAAGACTCAAATTTATATTTCAAATATTTTTTTGTGAATTATCAACAAGATTTTTTATTTGATAAAAAGACTGAAATTTATTATTGATGTGATAAGCTATTCCTATGCCCATTTCACTGGATGCTTAGGCCTGATCGTCAGGAAACTTCATCCAAAGATTTTAGAAAAACTAAAGATATTATACAAATACAAAAAATTCGCTTAACATTTTTATTTGTATCATATCATGTTAATGTTGACCTTGACTTCGTCTGAGCTGGTTCATTCGGACGGTCCAATATTGGGCGACTCGTTCGAGTTTTTATGACCCGATATGACTTTAATAATTGTGCAATATGAATACTAAGATCCGTGCTTGGTAGCCATTATATTTCTAAAAAACACTAATTTTTGGGAATTTTCGGCTGTTTTATGAGAATTGTGGAATTCGTTTTGTAAGTTTAATAAAATTTTGAGCTGGTTTGTATTAGGCATTAAAAAATTTATTTATTTGTAAAATTTCATTAAATAATATAAGCTTACAAAGATTTAATTGCATAAATTAAAATTTATATTGTTTACAACAACTCATAAAACAATTTTTTGCAGTTTTTTTTTTGCAAAATTTCTACAACGAATTTTAAAATTATATTAGTTTATGAAATCTAGACACAATTCCCAACCCTTTGACGTATAATATGTCTACTTTGTAATAACAATTTTTATCATTTTATTATATGAAGTAATATTTTTATGTAGATAGCACTATTTTACAAGGAAAAATAACCAAGTTTTGGGACATTTTTTTTTTCAAATTTAAATTACAGATGACCCTTCCTTCAGTAAGTGAACTCGTTTCTATAAAAAACACATTTTTGAAAAATTGCAGATAGCACTATTTGAAAAATAACCCTCGATATGCAACTATTAAATTTTCCTTTATTAAGCATTTTACATATATTGCACGTCTTCGCAGACACCTAGTGAAATTTTATACAGAAAATATTCGTGGTACATTTTTAACCTCTACATTTTAAACCACTAAAATTTTAAATTATATATTTTTAAAAAACTTGGAGAAAACTTTGTATAAATTTAAAACCTTTTTGCATTTCAAAAAACTTGCAAAAAAGGGAAAACTTGACAAATGGCAACGCTGTGGACGATACCATATGATACCAAGCAGGAAAGGGAAACTGAGTAAAGCTAAGTGCATAAATACATATTAAATGACTCGGAAATACTATATACATGCATAATACAATATTTTACATTGTCCTTGTTCTATACTTTCTATGTTAATGTATTAAAGCTTTCTACTCCTATCTTTGTGAATTTGTGTTGTCGTTAAAGTTAATTGTGAAACAAACAATTAAACGGCTAAGTGCTTCTTGTACTTGACAATAGTTTGGGAGAGAGGGAGAAAGAGAAAGATAGATAGATAGATATAGATTTTGAGTGCTGTTTAATTGTCTATCTCAAACAAGATAATTTACGTTATTTGTGCTGTTTCCATACACTTCGTTTGCAAAAATAAAATTAATACAATATCATTAATAACACTGTGCTAGAATGTGACACTGTTTTTTTTTGAGACAAGCGGGACACCTTTAAGTAAAGTTGAACTTTTTTCTAATACGCGCCGTCGTTTAAGAAACATATTTTTATTATTATTATTATATTATCTTAAACTGTGACGAGTTGTTATTAATTATGGTTTTAGGCGACTAAACTGTTTTCCGGTAGTAGGGTTTATATGGGGCCTAGGGTAAATAATGGACCGATCATCACGAAATTTCACAGCGTCATTTCTAGTCCTTTAAAACTGTGACGTACCAAAATTTGTTATGATTGCATTATTTTTTACGGTTTTATGCGTACTAAACCGTTTTCCGGTAGTAGAGTTTACATGGGGCCTAAGGTAAATTATGGACCGATCGTCACGAAATTTCACAGTGTTATTTCTAGTCCTTTAAAACTGTGACGTACCAATTTCTGTTATGATAGCATTATTAATTATGGTTTTAGGTGTACTAAACTGTTTTCCGGGAGTAGGGTTTCTATGGGGCCTAGTGTAAATTATGGACCGATCGTCAGGAAATTCCACAGTGTTATTTATAGTCTTTTAAAACTGTGACGTACCAATTTCTGTTATGATAGCAGTATTAATTATGGTTTTAGGTGTACTAAACTGGTTTCCGGGAGTAGGGTTTCTATGGGGCCTAGGGTAAATTATGGACGGATCTTCACGAAATTTTAAAGCGTGATTTCCGGTCAAATAAAACAAATTTTTGCAAAATCTTATCTCATTCCGTGCCTTGTTCCAGCATTTAGGTTATTTTTTGTAACAAAATTATCAATTTTTTTTAGGTGGTGGTTCCACATTTTGATTCATCGCACTGGTCCTACTGAACCGATTTTGCTGGATTTCAATCCCAAACAGCTTAGAATAACTATAAGCATTTTGGCACCAAGTTTGTTCATTCCTTTTGAGTTGTTCGAAAGTGAGCGTGTTTTCAACAGACGGACAGACGTATAGACGGACAGACAGACGGACATGGCTAAATCGACTTAGAATTACTCAAGGACCCAGAATAAATATACTTTATAGGGTCTGAGATGAATAATGAAAAAGTTTCACATGGAATGACAAACTTAATATACCCCCTTCACAACTAATTGTGGTGGAGGGTATAAAAATAAAGTGTTGTTGATCATACTCTTGACCCATCTAGCAGCATCCTACGTGCTACAGGGGCCAAATTAAAGAATTTCAAACATAAAAAATATGGCGGTTTAATGAAATTCTTATATTTGGCCCCTGTAGCGCCTAGGATGCCCCTAGATGGGTCAAATGAATGACATACCTTACTTTATTTTTCATCTCCATCATTTTATTCTAACATATGAGTCGTTTATTTTCAAAGTGGTTTAAGTCAATTTTTTCTTATATTGAGATATTTAAGGGTTTGTGTTTGATTTGTTTCAAAAATATTGTTAAGTGGTAATAATTTTTTTGAAGGCTTTGTGACCTTAAACATGTTATAATATATTACTTAATACGTTTTGTAAACTTTACTAGAAAAACTAGCTGTGTTCCAGAACCTAAAATGGACTTAAACCTCTTTCAAAATTAATAAAATTACTTTTTTGTTTGTAAAAACGAATAAGTCCACTTATTTTAAAGAAATTAAGTAATAGAAATTGTAAATATTTTATGTTTGATGTAGATGAATGTAATAGCTTTAATAGGGAAGCATTCAATTTAGATACAAATTTTTATTTATGTAATTTAAAAAATGTTTTTAAAAATAAATATGAGTTCATTTATTAAAAAATTAAATTTACATTTATTTATTAAGGATAATATTAAAGATTTTGTCATATTATTTCTCCTCATTTAGATTATGTGCGAGGTTTTGTTAAAATATCCATGGTGCATAGGTGGTATACCTTAGTAACTCCATCATATCCTTATACTTAGGAGTTAAAATGGGACGTACATTTTTTGTATAATGGTGTTAATTTTATTTTGTTGAAGTTCCTTGGTCTTTCCCGACAAGGTTATAAGTCAAGTATTTTGAACTCTTTATCCACTTTCATAGATTGTTTATAAAACATTTTATACATTTTATATCACTTTTTACAAATCGCATCCAACATATCGTTAACCAATTTACAGGTTCGCTACTCTTGATTTTTAATCTTTTATGAATTGCTTCTTCCAGAGGTTTTGTAAAAAAATCTTTACGCTTCATTTTAATTAATAAAAATTTGTGGACTTAAACCGGTTTCAAAATAATTTTTTATGATTTCAGGTGCCCAAAATCATAGCGATTTTAATGATACTAGACTTAAATTGTTTATAAAAAAAAAAGATTATATAGTATTGCAATTATTGTTATCAATAACTACTTTAAAAAAAAAATGGACTTAAATCACTTTCAAAATAAACAACTCATATCTACCTGCTATCTCCATTCGTTAAGGGGGCTCCCATACAAAATGTTCAATACAGACTAAAAATATATTGAAGGAATAGTCCCAAACCTGCCCAGGAGTCACCCTTTTGGGGATATAATGACTGTAGAATGACTGACACCATTATTTTTTTGTCCTTAACATTTGTTCTTGATATACTTGGCCTTTATTTTTTCCAATACTAAATTTGCGTATTATAAAAAAAAAAATCAATTAATGTTAGATTTTCCATCGGCGCAACCCCAACACCCCCCCCCCCCCCCCCCCATTTTCCACTAAAATTTGTATTTCTTTGTCCTTTATTAATGAAATTAGAAAATCAGATTAACAAAGTTGAAGCTTAATCGGATAACGCCAACGCATGCCTCATTGAGCATAACTTAGGGAAAAACTGTGATTTTTCACTAAAATTCGTATTTCTTTGTCCTTAATAATTGCTAAATATCACTTTATCTATTGGTTTAAGGAACAAAACTATTAAAATCAAAATTAATAAAAATAAAATTTCCTATAAAACAAGACTCTACTTAGGTTCCTAGAATGAATGGTTTCGGTTATAAAGGCAAGGAAATACGAATTTTAGTGAAAAATCGCTGTTTTTCCTTAATTTATTCTCAATGAGGCACATGTTAGCGTTATTCGATTAAGCTGAAACTTTGTCAATCGCTTTTGGCACATATAAGGGGTTTGCGCCGATGGAAAATCTAACATTGATTTCTTGTAACCACCCTTATATACATACTGTAGCGTAAGGTATTATATGGTCGGGCTTGGCTGACCCCGTTAGGTTAGCTGGTAGTGAGCTAGTCTATCCGTCCGTGCGGGGGTTGCGATTCCGATTCCCGCCAGAGACTCTAGTCTCTTGCAGACAAACGGATAGCTTTGCGGTATTTGCATAGGGAAAGCAATTCAAATTTATACACTCCAAAACCCAATTTACGTACTTTCCTTCAAAACTACAATTTAATATTTTGTAATTAAAACAATCACTAACTTAAATTGTTTATATTGTCCAAATATCGATTAAGCTAATTTTATTTTTATTTAAAAATTATTACCTTCATACAGAGATGCAGTGTAATTTGTATGTGCCAAAAGCAATTTACAGCTCAACACCCAATAATTTAAATGTTATAAACCCTGATATTAGTTGCAATAAATAATTAATAGTTTATTTCCATTGTAGTAAAATAAACTTAAACATTAACACTGGTTATACCAAGTAGATAATAAGGTATGCCAACATTTAAAATAATTTATTTGACATTTAAGCTGCATGAGTCCATAAAGTTAATCTACACAGTAATTGCAGGCATTACAACTAAAGCCTTCCTTTTTAAACGGTTATTAAAATAAGTTGTTAGAAAAATTGTGCAATAAAATGTCAATGACCTAAAGTAAGTTTAAACATTTTTATTACGTGCAAATGTTTACTTTTTATTATCAGTGTTTTATTTGTCTAAAAAATATAAATATTTAACTTAACAAATTGCACTTTGTGTTTAAATCCATTTAATTTGTTTTGTTTTATTACCATGCCTTAACAAATTTAAGATCTTTTAGTGTTTTTTCAAAGAAACGTAGAAAATCCAGTAAATAATTTCTTTGGAAACATTTTTATTTTGGAATTAAATTACTGTCGAAAGTTGACTTAGTCCCCGTAAGGTTTTTATATAAAGACGTGCAAATAAACTTTGTGCTGTGTCAGAACATTAACAATACAGGAATGGGGCAAATAAATTGGGACAAAAAAAAAAAAAAAAAAAAAAAAAAAATTTTAAACATTCTACTTGAAAGTATTTTATTAATTTGAATGTACATATTTATTTCATGCAGATTTACAATTTTTATTTTAAATTTATAAAATCTCCACTACTTTTTTAACAAAACCGAGTTTTGCGTTATAAATAAATATTTATTGTTGATTTTAACTTTTCCCGTGATAAATGTGCCTTATGCCAGTTATTTTAGAAATTAACAGGGAGTAAATGAAAAAGTAAATAATAGAAAATTATTGAAACAATTTATTTTCTTGCATACAGAAGCTAATGAGACACATGTGATTCTTGCGTGAATATTTGTTTGCCTTTAGACCCCTCACGATTAATCTGGGGAGAATTGAAAAAAAAAAAAAATTAATGACCAATTTTATTGTATAACAAACATGTTGTTTTATTTATTTATTTTATTGCAGACACATGTCACAAAAGAAATAGAAAAGAATCGTAAAAAGAATTTTGACTGAAACAAACAAGAAAAGAAAAATTCTTCAAACTATCAAAAAGTAATTTCAATTTTTGGGAATACAAAATTTTAATTTCAAAAGATTTTGTTATTCGTGCTTAATTCCCAGTTTTTATTCTTGACAAAAACACTTGAAATTTATTGTTGATGGGATAAGCTATTCCTATGCGCATTTCACTGGTTGCTTAGGCCAGATCATCAGGAAACTTCATCCATAAAGATTTTAGAAAAACTAAAGATATTAAGCCAAATAAAACTGTTAAACGTAAAAGAATTATAGCAACAGTTCTACTTGTAATAATATCAAAGCTTAAACAAAACACATAAACAACAAACAACAGTGGGTTTATCTCATCTTACATTCCCCACTACAATTAGTTGAAATTCTCTCAACATTAATTGTAGTTGTAAGTAGGTTAAGAAAAACAAAATAAAATAAAAAAAATAAAAATACGTTTAACAGTTTTATTTGGTTTAATATCTTTAGTTTTTCTAAAATCTTTATGGATGAAGTTTCCTGATGATATGGCCTAAGCAACCAGTGAAATGCGCATAGGAATAGCTTATCCCATTAACAATAAATTTCAAGTGTTTTTGTCAAGAATAAAAACTGGGAATTAAGCACGAATAACAAAATCTTTTGAAATTCTTCAAATGTTAAGAATTTTTTAAACTATTAAATTTTTAAAAAGATATGAAAAGTATTAAGTTCATATTTAAACCTTAACAAATTTTAAAACGTATGATTAATATTAACTATATTTTGCATTACATATTACTTATACGCGAAATCCGTGATTGACCAAAAAGTGATTTAAAAATTTGATGACTGAATCTACATCTGTCAGCGAGCTCGTGGTGGACATTTGCCAGATATAATTTTTCATTCATAATTGCCGAACTTTTCTCTTCGTAAAACATTAAAAATTTGAATCATCTTCATCTAAATTTTTTGTTTTAGAAAACAAAGTACTTGTTGAAAAACCCGTTTAAATCGCCACTATTTTCATTGTTTTGGTTAAATTTTAGCCTACTTTAAGTGCCATATATAGTGACCCTTATATTTCCGGCATATTAAATGCAGGGTGTTTTTTTTTCATCGAACCGTTTTCAACCTAATTCGAATTTAATTTTTTTAATAATTGACGATATGCCATTTTTTATTTTTGATAGGTGAATTGGCCTGCTTTTTTCTAAATAGAAAATACTGTGTCAGTACACTTAGATGAAACAAATGATAGAGTATGGACTCCAAAACGGCTGGGCCGATTTTGATGAAATTTTCAGGGAACCTGCAGAATATTCAGGCGGGTGACACTGTGTAGTCTGATTTTTGGTCTGCGGGCGGAGGGGCGTGGCAAAATCCAATTTTCATATTGCACCACCAATGACATCTATATAATTTGGACGATTTTTTCTTTAAAATGGTCGCCATGGTCCAGCTTAGATTTAGACGAAAAGAACATTATGCCCCGCCCACTTTTTTCGAATTACCTTAAATCGAAAACGGCTCCATCGATTTGACAAATTTTTCTTTCAAATGTTCGTATTGATCCATTTTAGGTTTTCATCGAAAGAAAAATTTACCACACCTATTTTTACGCCCACTTTTTTATTGAGCGCATAACTTGAGAACGGCTTAACCAATTTGGACGATTTTTTCTTTAAAATGATTGCCATGGTCCAACTTAGGTTTTTACGGAAAGAAAATTTTGCCCCGCCCACTTTTTTCGATTTACCTATAATTAAAAAACGGCTCCATCGATTTGACTAATTTTTCTTTTAAATATTCGTATTAATCCATTTTACGTTTTCATCGAAAGAAAAATGTACCACGCCTACCTTTACGCCCACTTTTTCTATTAAGCGCATAACTTGAGAACGGCTTGACCGATTTGGACGATTTTTTCTTTAAAATGATTGCCATGGTCCAACTTTGGCTTTTACGGAAAGAAAATTCTGCCCTGCCCACTTTTTTCGATTAACCTAAAATCAGAAAACGGCTCCATCAATTTGACTAATTTGTCTTTCAAATGTTCGTATCTTTTAAACGGACTTTAAAAATCAAACGCAGATTGCTGTAATTTTCAGAATATAGTACTACTTCATAACTTTGTATATATAAAAACCCTTTTAACAAATTTGACTTCTTTGTTAAATTTTTTAAAATTTTGTGGTACAAATATCATGGCACGTCAAAATGGAAATGGTCATATATCATTAATTAGTATACAAAAATTCGTAGAAAAATCACAAGCAGTTTTGTACCATGTTCAAAACAAACATGCGAACTTTAGCCATTTGTTTGCTATTCCAAAGAAATTTATGAAATCAGGACACAATGAAATGATTGTAATAAATTACTGTCGACATTAAAAAAAAGTTTCTTACATAATTTAAAATAAAATATGTAGATGTTGGTCTATATATTTCGCATGTATCACGTCTCATTTATCAGATATTTGTACACTTGTGTTTTTCGCTGTTAACATCTCTTTCAGCTGCCATCTATATTCAGTGGCTGGTTTAATTAAAGTTAATTATATCTTGTGAGAATGGCTACTAAATTGTTTGTCACGTGGTGTGTGAATAATTAGATAATGCCTGAGATATAGTGGACCAAAGCTAAGATTTGATTAAAATTTTAACGTTTCTCCTTTGTCATTGTCATTTCTGAAAAATATTTTGTATTGCAATAATTAACCAATTCCATAGTTTAAAAATTTTATTGAATAGTCTTCATTTTAAAAATACAAAAATATCCCTCTTTTAGATTCTTCATGTTTAATCATTTCGTTTTAAAAGGAGTTCTTTTAAGGAATGAATTCGTGATTGCCATTTTACAACAATGCCTTTACAGACAATAATTTTAATGCCTTTATTTAAACTCTGTACACCCAGAGAAAAAAATGTTTTAAAAGATTTTTGTTTAATTTAACCATATGATTGTCCCCGACGACCATATTATGGTAAAATTATTCCTTCATCAAAAAGCCACAAACATATTATGGTTGCCTCCGAACATGTTATGGTTAATAATAACTAAAATATGTTGAACATTTATAATAGCATGGTTGTTTTTTAAACAATAGGATGTTGCTCTTGGAAAAGAGGAAAATACTTTTGTTAACTGACAAACAAATTATTTTCTTTTTTAACCATAACATGTTTAGAGTCATCCATAATATGGTTGTAGCTTCTGCATGAAGGACTAACTTAACCATAATAGGGTAGTCGGTCAAAATTATATGTTCAAATTAAACATAATATGTTTTAAATATTCTTTGAGAATAGATTTATTGGAGGTGACCATATGAAAACATTTTTTTTCGCGTGTATTATTCCATCAATGCTACTTGAATTTATCCCGACCACATGTCGCAAGTTCCTGAGAAGTTTAAGAAGAGTTAAAAAAATTAGCTAAAATTTATTCTTAAATATTTGAAGATAAAAAGCACGTCGATATCTTGTCGTATTGTGTTTAATGGAATGGATGAATTTTCATAGTACAAATGGGATATTCAGAATTTCTTTTCCTGCATACTTTCTTTTCCTGCATCCTACTACAGCCATTGTTTTGTAATTTGGTTTCGAAATTATGGCTACAGTAAGATGATCGTTAGATTGAAACAGAGAGACAACATTTTACATAGAAGGTGGCATTGCTTTGAAATTGAATACAATTAATGTTAGGAATCGGTGAGGAGATTGTAAGAATGTTGCAAATTAGACATGAGTATTTGTAGTTCAGTCTGAAGTTTTTTTTTTGCATAATAACTTAAGCTTTTCTAAAGTCTTTTAGGAAAAGGTTTCCTGATGATCTGGCCTAAGCAACCAATGAAATGCGCTTATGAGCTAGCTTATCCTCCGACAATTAATTTCAGTGTATTTACGGAGAATGAAAATTGGGAATTAAGCACAACAACAAAATCTTTCTAATGGAGAATTATGTATTCCCAAAGATAACTTTGATGAAAACTATGTATTTGTGCGTTTTTCTTTTCGCAGTTTTCACATGGCTAAAAACTTTTGCTGTAAGATAAACAATTTTTTTTATAAATTTATTTTAATTGTGTTTTTGAAAATAGCCAAAAAAAAACTTTGTATTCTCAGCACTATAATTGTTGAAATTTGATAAGGGAACTTAGATATTTACTTTTGTATTTGTGAAGCAGCGAAAAACTTTGTTTTATCTGCAAAACCAGAACCAACCACAAACAAGTTAATGTTTTTGTAATTTTTAAAAGAGAAGCGACAAAATAAATACTTTTCGTACGTTCCTATCGATGGCTTGATATAAAAAAAATCAATAAAATCCGAAAAAATTTAGATTTAATAATAACTGGATTAATGAAATTTTTAATAAAAAGATGCAACAAATTTAATACTCTATAACTCCTTAAAATTTGTAAGCATTTAGCCTTTTTAATTTCATTAAAAAAAATCATGTGAGAATTTTTGTATTAAGCCATCGAAGTGTACATGATTGTAATTATTCAAAAAAGACCCACTGTCATTGTCCTTTTAAAATAAAAAAAAATATTATCCAAGGTTTCTTTAAAGCTTTACTAATGTTTGTGGATAATAAAAGATATTTAAAGGATATACGCGCACACAAACACACAAATATATGAGTATGTACCCAGGTAGCATTTTTGTGATAATTTTTTGTGAAAATCACCTAAATGAGTCTCAGATTACTTTTCATGATTTATCACTTGAGCCATTGAAAAAGTAATCATATATGATTCTCTGACATGTTAAAACAATGATTTTTCAAAGTTTTGAATTTAAGGCTGATTTAAACTTGGGTAATTTCATATCAAATCGCCCAAGAGTGGGACCCGACCCCTTTCGATTTTAGTGAAATTTGGTGAGAAGGTTCCTTCTATCCTATAAGGAATATATATGTACGAAAATAAATTATGTCATATTCAAAATGTCATAATTTCACCGAATTAGCCGAATGTGTTAAGATTATTTCTTCAATATCTCAAAAACTACTTTACATACGAAGATGATTTTAATATCATTTTAAAGAGAATACTTGGGGCTGCAAACCATATATTGAAAAAAGGAACCTTCTCACCAAATGTCATTAAAATCGAAAGGGGTCGGGTCCTACTCTTGGTCGATTTTACATAGAATTACCCAATTATGGCTAATAAATCACAGCTGGCTTAAACGCTGGTTAAGTTGAACTAAACTTGAATTTATACGTAGTTTAAACTCAACAACTATAAATCAGTGTCCCATGTATTATATGTTGTTAAAAAACTAACATGTGGCAGCACTAAGATAAATCTTATCAAATTCATATGGTCTGTATTGGCAGTTTAAACGCCCAATTTTATGCATTTAAAGTTGGTTTATATTTTAAGTGATTTATAGATTTGTTGGTTAAAACACATTTTAAACAAAAAAGAGAGTTTAACTTGCTCTGATTTTTTAGACCTTAGAGCGATAAAAAAAAAGGATTCACATATGATTCATTGCTTTGCTCAAAAAGGAATCAGAAAATTGTATAACAAATGATTCTTTTAGGTGTTTCATGGGAAATGGACCATTTCCTTACCCCCCTTACCACATGCAAGTGCATGTTCGAAAAACTCAATACACTCACACTTTTTTACTGCAGCTCAACTTGCAAGAGAAAAATAGTGTTACCGCGGATGAGTTTTGTAACAATTAACTAGCACTTAGTCAAATAAAAGTTAAAATAATAGCTGATTTTGTGTACAATTTATAAAAAATTAAAAATAAAAAAGAGCTCAACTTTACAGCAACCCATCTTAATGTCATTTTTAAACATACATTTCAGGCATTTAGAAAAAAAATCTAAATATTTTTTTTTAGTAATTTTATTATATCGGAAACACGGCAATACTGTATTCAGATATTATTATTAAAAATAAACATAACTTAAATAAAGAAGAAATTATAAAGTTAATTTATTTATGTCGTACACAGAAAAAATTATTTATCCAATTCAAACAAAAAATTTGTAGAATAAAAAATTTTTTTGTCTGAAATCGGTCCTATAAACAAATTCGCATATTTAAACAATTTATTTATTTGCATTTTGTTTATTGAAAAAAGCACCGATTTTTTCAAACAAATAATTTAACTGAATCAAACAAAAAGTTTACTGAAATTCATATAAATTTCAAACAAATAATTTTGCTGAATCAAACAAAAAAGTTTTTGCACAAGCAATAACGCGCACACAAGCAAGCACGTTGGAGAAGATGAAGCAGAGCAGAGCGGCCGGCTGGCTTTGAGACACATTTTTTTGCTGGAATAATTTTTGAACGAAGTCTTATTTATGCACACAATGTTTTTCTTCACCACTCACTGTTGCTGCATCCTTTTCTTTGCTAATGAAGAAGAAATTGTAACCAAAAACGGCGGCTGACCGACTCGATAGGTTTTTCGTCCTCATTCCATTTTTGTATTTGATGTATTTAACTTAACAGTTTGAAAAATTTAAATACGGGATTTTGTTTTTTTTACCAACTTTGAAACCAACCAAAAATTTATTTTGTTTTTTATAATGTTGTTTTTGTTTCTGTTATTTAGAAAGATTGTAACGTTGTTTAACCTGCTATTGTTATTGTTGTTTTTTTACTACAAACCTCGTCACGCTATTTTATCATCTTTCTTATTGTTGTACTTTTTGACAGCGTCCAAAAATAGACTATATGTGTTTTTTGTTTTAGTTTTTATATTTCACATAAAGAAGTGTTGCTAACGATCAAATACAAAAATGTAAAACAAAAAAAAAGGCAACATTAAGGAGCGCTAAAAATTGCATTCAAAATTATGAAAACTTGACACCAATAACGCGTTTATTATATTTTTAAATAGTTGTCAACATTTTTGTTGGTTAAATAAAAATCAAACAAAAATAGTAATTGAATCAGTAAAAAAAATTGTAAAAATTAAAAAAATTTTCAAACAAGCGTTTGTTTGAAAATAATTCGGCAATAATTTTTTCTTTGTAGTCATTAGTAGAGTCTATAGATGCAACGATTTAAAAAAAACCTCGAAGTTTAGTTGATGCCGACATTTTAAAAATTAATTTGCACTGTCCTGTGTAGCCACCTAAAAAAATTATGTGTTTTTTGATGTATTTTTCCTGATTTTCGTAATTAATACGTATACACTACTTGCAAGTAATTACTTGCATGTGGAAACGTAGGGTTACAACAAGACTATCATGCCCCTGCCCCTGTAGGCTAGCTAGTAGTGAGCTAGTCTATCAGCGCCGGGGTTGCGGGTTCGATTCCCGCCAGAGACTCTGGTTTCTTTCCTGCAGACAAGCGTAGAGCTTCGCTGGGATTAGCAAAGGGAATTAAAAAAAAAAATGTATGATCGTTAAATGAGCTTATATGCGGTTATTTAGCTCATGGAGCTGATTCCTAAGAGTCTATCAGCGCCGGGGTTGCTGGTTCGATTCCCGCCAGAGACTCAGGTTTCTTTCCTGCAGACAAGCGTAGAGCTTCGCTGGGATTAGCAAAGTGAATTAAAAAAAAAAAAAAATAAAAAAAAAAATGTATGATCGTTAAATGAGCTTATATGGGGTTATTTAGCTCATGGAGCTGATTCCTAAGAGCTTCGATTATGTTACAAAATGTTAGCTGGGTATTACCAAATACATTCATAGATGTAAATGTATTTGTCAATAAATAATAAAAACGTAAAAATACATTCATCCTCTTATCCAAACATTAAATGCTCATAAATTCCCACACACACTTTTTGCTCCTTAAGAAAATTTATTTGACATTTAAGTGGCCCCACATTTATTTGAAAGTATTAGTAAGTAATAACTCATATAAATTCCTACTGTCTGAATATTTATGAATGTTTAACCAATAATGTTAAACTCTTAATAAAAATTGCTGTACTAATTTATTTATCATCAACACAACATTAATTTTTTATACGAACACATAAAAAGAATAATGACATTTTGATTTTGTTGGTTTCAAAATAAATTATTATTATAAATACACAAACATACTTACATTTGTACATAAAACCATTACCACATAATTTTTGGTTAAAATTGTTATTGGACAAAATTCTCAATTTATTATACATACCTGCAATGAGAGAAAAGTAAATAAATATTAAAGTTAATATTATTGTAGTATTAAATTAATATGATAAATTATATGGCCAATATCAAATTAAATATTTTATTGGCAAATTATAACAATTAAGTGCATTTTCATGTACAAATCATGTGTGTGGGTTTGTTGTGACATTAAATGTCTGTTGCATGAAAACTGGAAATTTAAATTATTTATTGTGTGACATTAATTTGCTCTCTTCTCACACTGTTAATCCAAATAACCATTTTCTAAATAAATAATATAAGATATAGATTACGTAAGTTTATAAAAATATTCCTTTTTCTTACTTTAAGTACAAATTTAACTTAAAAAAAAAAACAATTAAAAACAGTGTAAGCTACAGTCATTAAATAACTGAAATTTAAAAACGTTGGGTTTTAATTTCACTACACTCAAAAGAAAAATC
The DNA here is from genome assembly GCA_930367215.1 of Pollenia angustigena. Taxonomy (NCBI): domain Eukaryota; kingdom Metazoa; phylum Arthropoda; class Insecta; order Diptera; family Polleniidae; genus Pollenia; species Pollenia angustigena. Next base: position 167,771,717 of record OV884059.1, on the reverse strand, counting down.
TATCCATCCATACTCAAATCAATGCGAAGCGATATTAATAGTACGGTGAGTACGGATTTTCTTGAATCAAGTACAGAAAGATTGATTCAAGAACGGATTTTAAATAGCAAAATACTTAAATTATCCATATAAATAATCCGAAATTATAATTTCGATTTCTACATAACCAAAAACGTTTTAAATGTTATGACTTTTTGTAAATTATAAAAAGTTGTCCTTTTTGAGATCATTTGCCTATTAAAGCACGACAAACCTCAAACCTTAATAAATTTGATTGATTGATATAAAAAAAATGGAAAATCGGTTAATGATTTTTCCTAGCTTTAATACAAATATCACTCCGACACAGCACTTGTGACACGAAGCGGCCACGCGGTTTTAGCTGAAGTAACTAAATTATGCCTCTATACTTTTTTCAAACTATTATAACTAGCCGGCATATAATTAATCTACGTTCACAATCAAAAAAACATTTTCACTTGGTGTTCATAATAGAGCAACAATTTCTTTTGTAACCACACAAATTTTGCATTAAGAAACCGTGTGCAAATTTAAGCCACAACAATATTATGCATTTATTTTTGTAAACATTTTGTTAAAATTTTCATTCAAAACTAAATAAAATTATTTTAAACGTCAGAAACAATTTCATACAAATTGTTGCTGAAGTTAAAGTAGACTCAACTTTAGTTACATTTTTGTTCGAAAAATGAAAGGAAAATATATGAAATACTTTGGGAAGAAAAAAAGATAGAAGAAAAAACGAAATTGTTTTTATGATTGTGAACGTAGCTTTATCCTAAAAAAGTAAGACTATACAAAAATTGTATATACATCAATTATATAAAAAAAAAAATCTTTTCTAACTATAAGGATCGAAATTATTTTATTATTTCACCAAAATCGTAGAGTAATTGTTATATTGTGAAAATTAATTTTGAGATCAAACTTGAAATTGGGTTTTAAATCTCTATTTCGGTTAAATTCAAATTAAATTAAATTCAGCTTAAATTTAAGTTTTTATTGATAAAACTATACAGACACGCCGGGCACATGGTGTTTTAACATAATTCGGGTACGCTGAATACAGTGGTTCTCTCGGTTTTTTTAGATTGGCTCTGGTTTTAGAGATATACCGTTAGTTCGAAAATGGAGGAGGTTGCACAACCAGTGATGTCAACTTTTTGAGAGCAAAAAGCACTTTAAAATTTAAAAAAGCACTAAAAAGCACTATTTCGAGCAAAAAAAAGCGTAAAAAAGCACTAAGCCATTTTTACATTTTAATTAAACACAAAAAAAGGCGACGGCGTTGATGTGGGCCAATTTTTATTTACAATTAAATAATAAATATATTAACATGTGTATATAAACATACTTATAATAATATATTATTATCTTCAAAAAATTAATATCATCCAAATCATTTGGACCATCATCAGCTGAGTTTGAATTGTGCCATAAAACAGTTCTAAAGTAATATTTATTTTGATTTTTTCTATGTTTCATTGGAAGAAAGATCTCTACACGCAGAGAAAAAATATGGTTGGGCATGGTTACGGCAACAACACTATGTTAATTGTAACAATATATTGTTGTTGTACACAAATTATTGTTATTTTTATTTAATATCAACAATATTATGGTTACAATTTCAAAAGATTTTGCTATTCGTGCTTAATTTCCAGTTTTTATTATTGATAAAAACACTTGAAATTTATTGTTGATGGGATAAGCTATTCCTATGCGCATTTCACTGGTTACTTAAATTTCAAGTGTTTTTATCAATAATAAAAACTGGGAATTAAGCACGAATAGCAAAATCTTTTGAAATTAAAATTTTGTTTAATTACTTTTTGATAATATTATAGTTACTGTAAACATATCAATGTTTATCGCAATTATAAATATGAGTATTGTTGACCGAAAAATATTTATTTTTCTAACAACTAAATTATGATAACTTTCAAAACCTATTATATTACCCACAACCATATCATGATATTTAATAGCCATAACATGATAACTTTCTATACATTTATCATATTATGTTTAAGATGCAATCAAACTATTTTTACTCTAATAATATTATGCTAGCGCCATTTGTAAAATTATTTTGAATCAGTTGTGTCGTTTGTTTTATATTTCAAAATAAACGGCTCAAATATTGAACTCCTTTATTTTATTTACATCAAGAAAAATTGTAAAAAGTCACAAAATAAAAAATCGATACATAAAAATTTTAATTTATTTTGTATTGTTTTGACAGTTATTAAAGGTCCTGTATCATAATATGATTGCTTCTAAATTTATTAGGATTAACATGATGATAATATGATTACTTCTTAGCTTATTATGATTAACATGACAATAATATGATTAATTTCTTAGCTTATTATGATTAACATGATACTAATATGATTGCTTCTAAACTTACTATGATTTATATGACAATAATATGATTCCTTCTTAACTTATTATGATTAACAGAATAATAATATGATTAAGGGAAAAATATTATGATGTAATATTACGAATATATTTTGCCATTATATGATTCAATAATAATCTTAATATGGTGACTACAATCATGAATCTTATCATAATATGTTGCTGTTAGAATATGTTTACCACAACCATGTTTTTTCTTTGCGTGTACTGACACAAAATGGTTGAGTGTAATTATTACAGCATGAATTATGTCGGCGAAGTCCACATATAACGTGAAGAATTGAATTAACAGAGTTTAAGGATAATCGGTTTCCGATTTTGGATTTACTGTAGTTCATCGAACTAAATGTTCTTTCAACGCCCGCGTTAGAGTATGAAAAACTTAAAATTCTTAATACAAAATTGGGCAATTAAAATCGTTGACTTCTATCCAAAAAAAGATATGTTCGTTGTTTATTTTTCCTAATATTTTCCGAGCCATTTTCTATTTTTGATACAGTGTCAAAATCTTTAAAAAAAAGTTTACCTAAACACATACATCGTTTTTACTACGATTACTTAATATGTTTCAAACCCTTAATAGTGCAACGTTTTGTAAAATTTCCTAGCTCTAACTTCGTAAATAAAATTATTGGTAAAATGAATACAACTTTCTTTTATCACATTTTTTATTGCATTTGAAATCTTATAATCTTCTCAAAATTGTACCCCAAATAGCAAAGCTCATCTAAATCAGCCTACATATAATCGAAGTTTTAAAAAATTTTAGAAAAACAATAAAAATTGTAAAAAGCACCAAGTAAGTGCTTTTTCTTAGTTTGGCTTTAAGGATAAAATTTTGGCGTTTTGAGGCATCAAAAAGCACCACAAATATTGCCAAAAGCACTAAGTTGACATCGCTGTGCACAACATATATTCGCGTTACTCAAAAACGGTTTAATTTATTGAAATTACTAAAAAAACCGAAATTCCGCAATAAATTTCCTTTAAGAAAAGTAAAAATAAGGCAATTTAATGAAATTGTTTAATTTGGCCCCTGCAACGAATAGGATGCCCCTAGATGGGTCAAATGTATGACCCACTCCACTTTATTTTTCATCTCAATCATTTATTTCGAACATACCTATACAAAATGTTCAATGCAGGCAAAAAATATATTTAAAAAAAGTCCCATAAATGCCCAGGAGTAGCCCCTAGTAAGATAACATGTATGACCAACCTCAATTAGTTTTTTGTCCTTAACATTTTCTCGACAATATTTGCCCCTTATCACCACTTTTTAGGAGGGCTCCCATACAAATATTGTGTTTTATGAAATTCTTAAATTAATTAAAATTCGACTTTTGTGAATAAAATCAAAAGCTGGTAACAGATTTTTTATATGTACGCAAAAAATTAGAAGCCTATGCATTTTTTAATTTTTTATGAATTAAAAAAAAAAAATTCGAAATTTTGGCAAAAAAAAAATTTTTTTTTCAATAAAAAAAAAAAAAAAAAATAAAAAAAAATTATATATCAGAAACGACTGCTCATATTTTTTTAGTAATTTCAATAAGCGAAACCGTTTTTGAGTTACGCGAATATATGTTGTGCAACCTCCTCCATTTTCAAAATAACGGCATATCTCGAAAACCAGAGCCAATCTAAAAAAAAAAAACGGCGAGCAAAATTGTTTTCAGCGTACCCGAATTATGTAAAAACGCCATGTGCCCGGCTTGTCTCAAAAAAAAAATGTGTTACTTTCTTGCACAGTGTAATTAATTTTAAGGAAAAAATTAATTTATGAAAAGGTTCATTCCGATAAATTTTTCCTACTGTATTGTAGTTTTTATTACACAAAAATAGAATTAAGATGGCCAAAAAGATGACTTTGAAATGTGGTGATAAAAACATCACAATTTAAAGTCATCTTTTTGGCCATCTGAATTCTATTCTTGAGTGATAAAAACTTTATTTAGACCATCATTGAAGCATAATAAATTTATTTTGATTTTTCATTATTTTTTTTTTCGTTTAATTTAATTCTAAAAGTTTTGTTGTTGTTTTATGTATCTGTCTATCTTTGCTTTAAAATAGCAGTCATAGATAATATTGGCTAGACTTTACCTTATACATTGCGTTAAGTTGGAACGAAATTGAGATAATCTTAATCGTGTTGATTTTATTTTTACATGTTCGAGCAGACTTTAAGTCACACCTTACACTTGCAACAAACTATAAAAAGCTATAGAGCAAGTACAATATTCAACGTAACCTTAACCAATCAATGCTCCAAGTTTCCAAAAGTGTCGTCAACTAAATTAAAAGAGGGAGATTTCACATACGCCTATAAAAGTAAACTTCCAACTGATTATCACTTAAAAAAAAAAGCAATGGGAGGAAAAGAGGAAGCGTGGTTATAATACAAACATGTACTGCACAAGTTTTTATTTTAAACGCATGCAGGCAGCAAACGAAGCTTAAGGATGCTAGATGTGCATTAAAAGATTGCTCAAAACTACAAGTTACAAACTTACAAGTAAAATGCTTTTTAAATTTTTCCTTTTAGTATTTTTTTTTCGCTTTAAATTTTGTACTTTTAGTTTTGTTATTATTTAATTACAAAATTGTTAGAAATTCTATTTTCCAAACTAATTTCATTAAATTTATTAACATTTAAGTTTTGCATTCTTAAAAATTTTATAGCACATCTAATGAAATTAAAATAAGAATTCTAATAATTTACCCTTTTGAAATACAATATTTTATTACAATTTAGAATAAAAATAAGAATTAATTAAAACACATTATTTCGTTACACTTTAGATAAATATTTATTTAATTTTCAATTAAAACGATTATAAACCTTTGAGCACTCTTTGCAAAACTCTTAAGCAATATGAAAATAATTTCTTCTTTGTTCGGATTAAATAAAATATGCAAAAATAACATTTGATTTGTACGGATTTTTTAATGAGATTAAAGCGTTTTATTTGTATTTTTCAGTATAGAAAAGTTTTGCATTTTACGAATTAAAAAAATGATAATAGGTCTTATCAATAGCAGGGTATTATTGCTTATTTTTAATAATTATTTCTATTAAGCAAAGCTGCCATTTTTGCTTAATTCTAACCAAAATTGGTAACTGTTTTTCAATGTAGAGATGTGATTTCTTTTTTCATTTTGGTAACTTTCTCTAAAATAATAGAACGTATGAATATGTTTTTCTTAAAGCACTTGAAATTTACGTTTGTAAAATTTTTATTTTATTTTTATTCAATTCGAAAGAAATTATTAACGAGTTCGAATAATTTGTACTTTGTTTAACGATTTCCACATTATTTGTTTCGATTGGACAAAATTTTTTTTATACTTTATCGAAAACAAAAAATTCCTTTAAAAACGGCAACCAGATAATTTTTTTAAAGATTTTTCGTAAAAAAAATTGCCATATGTGATTTTTATATTAAAAACGGCCATGTTCTGAAATGAAGTTTTAATCGAAGGAGATTTTTGATTACATTTTTTTTAAATGAGCGTATTTTTTCTGATTTTAAGAGTAGTAAAGATAAGAAGTACTTAAAGTAGAAAGTGCATAAAAACACGCGAAATCGATTTAAGAACATGACTTAAAAAGTACACAAAAGTTGGTTGGTTGTTTAAAAAAATTCTTTTATAAAGGGTGGTTAAATTGTAAGGGCCGATGTTGAATGTGAACCACACCTAAACGCCAAGTTTTTTTCCGAATTTTATTTGACATTTCTCTATTTCAGACTTACTCAATTTGAACCATGGAGAGATACACAATCCAACAACGTGTTAAAGTTATCCAGACTTATTATGAAAATGGGCGTTCAAATCAAAATGCATATCGTGCACTTCGTGATTTTTTTGGTCAATTTGATCGTCCAAATGTGCGTACAATCGCAAAAATCGTGGAAAAATTCGAGCAAACCGGGTCTGTAGAAGATGTGAGAACACCAGTGCATGCTCGTACAGCTCGTACTGCAGAAAATATTGCTGCTGTTCGCGATAGTGTGGCTGAAGAGCCGTCCACCTCAACTCGTCGTCGTGCCCAACAATTGCACCTCTCACGCTCGTCGTTGATGAACATTATGCATAAAGACTTGCATTTACATGCTTACAAGGTGCAATTGGCTCAAGAACTAAAGCCTCTTGACCATTCCAAACGTCGTGAATGGGCAGAATGGTGGCAAGAAATGGCAACAGTGGATGATCAATTTTCGAAGAAAATCATCTTCAGTGATGAGGCACATTTTCACCTCAGTGGATTCGTCAATAAACAGAATTGCCGCATTTGGGCGAATGAGAATGTGACTGTTTGGTGCGGTTTATGGGCTGGCGGCATCATCGGGCCGTATTTTTTCCAAAATGAGGCCGGTCAGGCAGTAACTGTGAATGGTGTTCGCTATCGTGAGATGATAACGAACTTTTTATGGCCCGAATTGGAAGATATGGATGTGGACGATATGTGGTTTCAGCAGGACGGTGCCACTTGCCACACAGCTAACGAAACAATGGCTCTTTTGCACAACAAATTCAATGGCCGTGTTATCTCACGTAATGGCGATGTCAATTGGCCGCCAAGATCATGTGATTTGACACCGTTGGACTTTTTTCTTTGGGGTTATTTGAAAGAAAAGGTGTACGTCGATAAGCCAGCAACAATTCAAGAGCTAAAGGATGAGATAATTCGGCACATTAACGGCATAGAACCTCCATTATGCCTCAGGGTCATCGAAAATTTGGACCATCGGATGGAGGTGTGCCGCCGTGGTCGCGGCGCCCATTTGGCCAATATTTTGTTCCATACATAATTGAGTAATACCAATATATCATAATAAAATAAAATTACAATAATTTCCTAAATAGTTTGTGTTTTATTCAAAATCACCACCCTTTATATGTAAACTGTTCTAAATTAAGATTATTTCCAATGGTTTATTTAAATATTTGGAAATAGACATAGGAATTTTAAAGATTTTTTAAAAATAAATTGATATATAATTTTAGAATAGATGGAATTTTTACTGTAAAATATTTGGGAGTTCAGGATATTTTCAAATTTTCTTTTTTTAACTTGTTGGTATGTCTTCACATTTATTCAATGTTTTTTAGATAATTATTTGGCAATATTGCTAATTTATAAAAAAAAAATTGACTGTCAGTCATATACTTTTCCCCCATTTCCATATCGGCAAACGAAAATTTCCATCGCCAAAAGGAATAAAAAATCGCCACATTTGACAGCCATATGACTGCTTAGAAGCGGAAAACAATTTAATTCATCCTTTTTTGTTATTTATAACTGTAAAGTACAAATTTCGTTTATTGTAAAGGACATATTCAAAAATATTCTTTAATTAACTTTCAATATACTAAATTTCTTGTGTAAATTTGACGGGTTTAGAAAGGGATCAAATAGAATAAACTTTTAATTAAAGCTTCTCGTTATTGTTTTAATATTTAAAAGAATTACATTTCTGGTTTTGTTTTCTTGATTTTTAATTAAAATGAATATATAAATTGCAAATTACTCTTGTGTTATAATGCAACTTACAGTTTTTATACCCACACCACAATAGTGGAGAGGGTATTATGCATTTGTGCTGATGTGTGTAACGCCTTAAAATAGTGGTCCTAGACCAACCTTAAAGTATACCGATCTACTCAGTATCACTTTCTGAGTCGAACTAACGATGTCCGTCCGGCGGGCTGGCTGGCTGTCCATGTAACCTTGTGCGCAAAGTACAGGTCGCAATTTTGGAGATAATTTGATAAAATTTGGGTCATATGTTCTTTGGCACAAGGACCAAGCCTACTGAAAATGGGCCGAATCGTAGGACCACGAGGGAAGATAGGGGGACATTTCTTTCTCTCAGAAACTATCAAACCGATTTTAATGATATATAAATCATAGATAGATCCATATCTATATGGACACAAAATGTATAAATTTTTAAAAAAATCGGACCACGAGGGGAGATAGGGGCAATTTCTGCCTCTCAAACCGATTTTAATGAAATTTAAAACATAGATAGATCCATATCTATAGGGACACATTAGCTATACAGTTTTAAAAAAATCGGATCGCAAGGGAAGGCAGGGGGCAATTTCTGCCTCTCACAAACTTTCAAACCTATTTTCATGAAGTTTATAAACATAGATAAATCCATATTTACATGGACCCATAAGCATGATGTGTTTTTAAAAACTATGTGTTTTTAAAAACACGTGTGCGAAGTAAATATGGTCGGTCTTGACCGACTATACTTTCTTACTTGTTATTTTTTATTTTTCACATTTAATAACTTTTTCAAAAGTTTTGGTTGTAAAAATTTTATTGGTCGTGGCAGCACTGCTAGTAAGTATTCACTTACTCGAAAAACTTGCAACGAGAGAGTAAAACTTTTCCATTTCTTTGAGTAATTGAGAGAAAAATTTTTTAAATTTGAAATTTACTTTCTCGCTACAAGTTTTTGGCAGAAACTACATAAAATATTGTTCTGTAGTACAAAAAAGCTAAATAAAGAATAGTGATGTAAAGTTTAATTTGCACCACCGCCGTTTTGAATTAAGAAATGGCACCCATTGGCGATGAAATTATTTTTTCAAGATGTTATATACAATAGAATTGACCATAACTTTAATAAATATTAGCCACGAAAAATGTATACAACACGACTTGTCCTGGATGTCGAAACCGAGTAAAATTTAATTCGATGGAGATTTTTACCTCCATTTTTTTTTTAATTTTTTTTAATTTTAAATGACCGTTTTATTTTTCCTGATTTTAAGAGTAGTTTTGTTAAAGTTAAGTGAAATCTAAAAAATGAAGTATATAAATAAGGATTTCTTTGATTTCAATTTCTTTGATCGCAATTGCACCGTATGAACGAATTAGCGTATAATGTAGCTACGTTGTCAAATTTAAACGTACATGATTTTATACCAAGGCAAATTCATACAAAAGAACGCATCAGCAAGAGATATGCTGGCTATAGCCCAGCGGTAAATATTGAAAGGACTGCAAGTGGCAGGCCTTTTTGAAGGCCTCTATACTCCTTTCTAAAAGATTCGCTTCGCATGATATCCTGCCTTCAGAAGTATGCCTTCTAGAAGGTATAAACTTCTTTTTAAAAGACCTTCTGAAATATTCAGTACGCATTCGCTACTCCCTTCTTTGAGAAGGGAGAAAGGAAGGTGTTCAGTTTTATTTACTTTTTATTTTTAGTGACCTTCCTTACTCCCTTCTTTGGGAAGGGATCGAAGTTGTTTTTAAAGGAAGTGTGGAAGGCCTTGCGCCCAATGACAACCTGTGTAAAAAATAAATAAGTATGGAATGCGGCGAGAAGGGCTTCTGACTGCTTGTGACTGCTAAATAAGGCTTTCTATTAGGCCTTTTTACTCATTCTAGTTACCGCTGGGAGGTTTTTGTTGTATGTTTAGGTATGTAGGTTTGATATTTAGATATCGTCTTAATATCACTACATACAAAAAAAGGGGTCAGTCAGCATAACTCTCTTTGTGATGCAAATATCTTGTGTAAATATATGTATCTTGTTTTCTACAAAGGCACACAATAGCTGGTACAAACGTAAGGTGATTATCTATGTCGTAACACATAAAATGAAATAATTTTTGTGTTTTCAAATTGAATATTTCAAAAGAAAATAAAAGAAGGAAAAATAAAAAACAACAATGTGAATAAATTTGAATATTTTAAATATTAGATTCAAAAGAAAACAAACACGTGTGCGAAGTAAATAATTGTTGATAAATAAAACGTGTATTAAGAAATTAACGTCGTTACGTGCGATGTTCTTGCGACATACGAGCTAGCATAGTGCGATTTCTAGAACATGGCTAATAGATTAGAATTTAGCATCAATCAAATACAGGACCAAGCCACTTTTACCCGAATAAGTCTTGGCACCACCTGAAGGCGAAGATAAAATTACTTTCAGAAGTGGGCCGAATTCAGAATCTTTGTCTAACTTTGGTGCTTCAGTAAGAATTTGTTTTAAGTAAGGTGTCACTTTGATTTTATTTTACACAGTAACTCCAAGGCTGGCTCCCGAATCTCGAATTCAGGCCTCTTTTTAAACTTTTTTCTTTTACACTTACAAGCGGTGCAAGGTATTATTTGGTCGGACTGACCCGACTTGACTTTCTTAATTATTTTTCAAAAGATTTTTTTGTATGCCTGTCTTAACTTGTCATAAGATTAATTTTTCCACTCGATTATATCAAAAGAATAAATTGTTAACAACGACCGTTTGATCGACTTTAAGTAGCAAATGAAGAAAAAATAAAGTTATAAACAAAATAAATTCCATTAAAGAAAAAAAAAAAAAAAAAAAAATGGGAACAGAAAACAAATGCTGACAGATAATAAATGATGATTTAATTCTATAATAATTTTTTTTTTTCTATAAAGACATCGTTGTGGTGATAAAGACATTTTCTCAATATTGACAAATTGAATTTTATGTTTTTAACAATAATAAAGAATTTATTGCTAAGATTTTTCTGCAATATCTTTTAGATAACAAATCAGTCAAGCCCGACCATATGAAACCCTACACCACAGAGTTTGGAGACAAATTTTCTAGAGTGTACACTATTTGGGACCCATGGGCAATAATGGATCCGCCAGAATAAAATTATGTTATGGGGTTAAGATTTATAAAAAAGTTCTTAGCGCCGAATATTATTTAGATATATTCACATACATATATGAGATTTTTTTGTCGTTGAGTGATTAGGGGGAGGGTTTTAAAGGACCTATATTCAATTATGGACCTACCAACACGATATTTTGACGCGACATTGTAGCTATCGTCAAAGTAAGTGTCGCTGAATTTAATGTCGATACCTACATTTATATAGAAGTTATGGCACTAGAAGCTACTTTTGGAAGAAATTTTGGTTGGGAACTATGGTCAAAAGAGAAGCGATTCCAATCAAACTTGGTAAGATAATTTAAACTACAATAAAATATGTTTGGACCAAGTTTAATCTAAATACTAAAATACTAAGTTGTTTAATGATTACAAAGACTTTATTCCGGAAAGAAAGATTGCCGCTATTTTTAATAGGCTTGATCCTTGTTACATTTAGAATTTTGTCAAATTATCTCTAAAATTAAGACCTGTACTTTACATGGACAGCCAGGCAGCCAGACGGACGGACATCGTTTGAGCGGGTAAAAAGTAATTCTGGGTCGATCAGAATACATACTAAAAGGTGGGTGAAGGATCAATATTTATGGTGTTTAAAACGCATTACACTCTCTCCACTAGTGATGCCAATAGTAGGGAAATTTCCCTTTTTGTAGTGATTTTTTTTTTCAAACACACTCAAGCGTAAGAAAAAAGGACATATTTTTCATTTTAAAGTAAATGTATGGAATTTTTAAAATATTATTAACATTTTGTAAAAAAAAGTAATTATTCGTATCATTTTTATTTAAAAATTAAAATTTTTCATGTACAATAGCGTTTTAGTACAAATGTAGTTTTTTTTTTTTAACAGATACCCTATGCTATAAGTCGTAACGCCCTGTCAATCTTCAACAAGAGCCAAAACCATGTATATACAGAGAACTCGCGAAAACGTGAACACTCAAAAGGGTGAACGTCTCAGAAACGTGAACAAATTTATTTTTACACAGACTATTCTAAAACGTGAACAAAATCTGGAAGCTCTAAAACGTGAACACCTTCTTTTATTTTTGTTTACTTTTTAAAATGTTTTTTTAATTGGGAAATTCCCGAATTGAGTTCACTTATTGGTTAATGTTACAGCGTTCTTTTTTCTTAATTGTATAATCTGTATACGCTGACATGTTAGCTGTTTTTATCATCGCTACGCTATTCGTGTTATTTGTGAAAGTGAAAAATGTAATTAAAAAAACCAAAAGTGTTATCTTTGAAAGATAAAATAAATATTCTTGAATTATTGCAAAAACGTTATAGTTGCAGTGGCTTGGCTGGAAAATATGGTGTTGCTAAATCAACAGTTTGTTCCATTAAGAAGAAAAAATAGGAAATAACAAATCGTGTAAAGAAAACTGTTTATGGTAACAGAAAGCGTAAAACATTAAGTTCTTCTCAGCTTCCGAAAATGGAAAAAATTCTTTACAAATAGTTTCTTAGCATGCGAAATAAAAAATAACCGGTAAGCGGACTGATGCTTTAGAAATTTAGAGAGTTATTGTGGTTTTCGTGCCAGCAATAGCTGGCTTTAAAAAATTAAGCAGAGGTTTATTGTTCGTCTTCTCATAATTTCCGGAGAAAAGCTTTTTGATCAGCCACAACTTGTTGACCCGTTTAAAGCAAAGTTGAGATAAAAAATGGAAGAACTCTCTTTATGTGCAAATCAGCTTGTAATGGAAGCAGCAGGTAACCCATACTTTTCATCATTGGAGAAAAGTGCCGAAAGAAAAAGCTTTGTTAAAGATGATAAAACAAAACAACTTTTAAAAAAAGATGACCGATTTTTTCCTGAGAAATTTTTTTTCCCTTATAAACATTTCTTAAACAAAAAAATGTTTCTATTCGTTTTTGTTAATTTTATGTTTATTTTTTTATGGTATTCATAAGAAATTTATTTTTTAATGTATCATACAAGGTACAACTACACATGAACTTGTACCATGGTATCATATGCAAAGTCAACTGAATTACTGCGTGTACATATATTTTTTGTTATTAAAAATTAATAAAATATGATTTTTAAAATACTTGTTTATCTATTTATTTGAAAATAGGGGTGTTATTTTTTTTAAATTTTGGCATTCGATAACGTGAACAAACTCGAAAACGTGGAACGACTTGGTAAAAATTAGTTCACGTTATCGCGAGTTGACTGTACCTAATAAAAAATGGAGCTTCCAACGAAGCAGGTTTGTAAGGGAAAAATGTAAGAGTTTCGCTTACCATATCGCTTATGGAAAGCATGAATTTTATATGTTGAGTTTCCACTTTGAAGCAATACATTTTTGACACAAAAAGCGCTTTCTGCAATTCATATGTATAAAAAGTGATGAGTGTTGCTTCCGGACTTACACACTAAATGTTTTCAACAGTTATTTTAGTTTTCTCCCTAACAAACCTGCTTCGTGATAAGGGAATGCCGTGGCACTTGAAATGTAATTTTTTTTTTGTATAAAACTTGCTAAGAGTTCGTTCACTTACTTAACTGCATCTCTGTATGTCTTAAGTAGCGCAAAGTTGTGCGCTTATTTTTATAAATGTACCATTAGTGCTTCGTAAAATGATAAAAATTTTTATTGGGTAAATATATTTAAATAATAGGGTTCTGCGAAAAGTCGTGTTGGCATTTGCGAACTATTCGCTTATTTTTGCTAGTAGCATTCGTACTCACACTCGCTGAAAGTATGCAAATATCGAATGAATGAAATTTCTACATTGAAATTAATTTTATACCGAGAAAATACAATCACATCTTCTTAACTTAGTGATATAAAACCATACAATATCGAACTTTTAAAAAATGTTTAATGGAAACTTTTAAGATATGGAAGGATTTATTTTTTTAAAAGAATTTTTATATGTTGTAGGGAAAAAAGAGATTTTTTTAAATTTCTACAGGCTTCACTGCTCTCCACTATTGTGGTGTGAGTATAAACATGACTTTTTGTTAGTAGTTGAGCACATACAAAATTTGTTATATTTTTGAATAGTGACAATCTATAATTTAAAGAAAACATTTTTTATTCTTGTTTTTTGTCAAAAACTTTTATTTTTAAAAACTTTTAACAAAATGTAATTTTTATATTTCTTATTTGTGGCAAATTTTATATTTAATATCATTTCATTTTCAATATGTTTGTATGAAATGTTCAAAATGTCATACAATTTGATTATGTCCATTTTAATGCAATTTATTTGCTTATTTTCACTTGTTTGCCATGTGAATTTATACGGATTTCTTTTTTACTTGTTGTCTTTTCGGAAAAGAAGCATTTAATTTCAAGTTTTTAGTTTTATTTGAAATTTATAAAAAAAATTCGTATAAACTAATCGAAAAAAAATGTTTTCGCATATTTTTAAGGGGTATATTTTGTGAATCACTTCACTTACAGCCAGGCCCACGATGTCACACGTAAACAATTTCTAAAATTTGTTTTTGTTTTGAATGTAATTTTCTATGCGAACGTTAACGTGTGACATCATGGGCCTGGCTGTTAACTTAGAAAATATTTTCATACAAATTTGTTAAAGTTCAAAAAACTTTATGAGACTAATTTCCGATTTTACCAATTTATTAATATATCCATTTATATTTAAAATTCGTTTTTTATGTCAAATAAAAATAAAATCATATGAATATGAACATATATGTGACATATATGTGTTTCAGTTAAAAGGGATCTATGGGCAACAAATTAGTTTTGGAGAAAAAAGATTAAAAAAAAGTTAACAAGTTCATTTTTTTTCTTATTAAAGGTGTATTTAAAAACTCACTTATGAAAAAAGTTATGAAGCTAGTAATGCGGTTTTCTGCATAAGAAAGAGCGTATTGTCTATTTTAAGAACCATCAAAAAAGTAAAAATCGATTTTTTCATCCATAACTGAAACTGTCACAAATATATGTAAATATGAATTGATATTTAAATAGAATTGGTAAAATTGGCCATAAATTGTGGTTAATATGTTTGTTCTTGAAATTAAGAATAAGTTTTTGGTAACAATTATGACTTTGACGAATTTCGAAGGATATGATGACGTTCGTCATGGGATTGATGACACTTTTTGCCACATTGATGCCATTTGTAATTATACAATTGTCTCAATTCTCATGTTAGGGCATCATCAATGTGAAGATGCATTTTTCTATGAGTGTATTTTAACAATGCTTTTTATCAAACATCAAGTATACTGATAGAAAAGGCGTCATAACGCTGATGTATTTTGACATCAGTACTATGACAAGTGTCTTCGTTTTTGACCCCATGACACTTTTCATCATGGTGATGTCAACCTTATGTACATATGTATGTACATTGTACATACATGTCATAGTTCAATGGTCAGAATGCAAAATAAGAATTTAAAGGAAAGAACTTTCAGTTGGCAAAGCCAACATTTTGTAAAACATAAACTTCATCTTTTAATTTATATTTTTTCCATTTTTTATTATAAAAAGTTAAATTAAATTTATGTATTAAATAGATTTTTTCAAAGTCACTGAAAAAATAATTTTACATTTTATTATAAACAATTCCAAGATTCCTTGATATTAAACTTTTTATAACTTTTCAAGTAGATTTATGAACTGTTCTCTCTAACTTTATTAAAAAAAATTTTACATATTTTTTTATGCGGGATTTTGTTCTAAATAATAAGCTTTAAGTGGAGAATATAATTGCAAGCGTTTAACATTTCTTAAATTTTAGCATCAACTATTGATTTTTGTTAAAAAAAAAAAAATATGATTGATCACAAAATAAGCGCATTTTTTCATTAATGTTAATTATTTATGTATTTTTAATATGAATATACGCTATTTGGTTATTATTCGATTAAAAGCTTATTTAAGGAATTATTTTTTTTTTTTTTTTTGATTCTAGCATGAAATAACAATTTGACCCAAAAACTATGTGTGATCATTAAAAAAACTTCTTATTTCTTATAGTTTTCATAATCACAATCTCCATATATCAAGAATATGATATAATAAAAATTTATCAATTCTTAATAAAATTAAGGTAAGGTTAGGTCGGAAGGAGGTCGAAGCATCAAAGATGCAACATCAGACTTATGTCATACTTATATGAAGTTGCATCTTTGATGCTTCGTCATCCTTTCACCAAATAAGCACTGCCATATATCATCCTTAAGCGGCTATTGCCGCCATCATTCAAAATATTTCGAGCTAGTGGAATTGGGTCGTGTTCGCCTATAGAATATTCGCTTTATCAGTAAACATAATCAAACATTAACTGCCCGTTTAACGATATCGAACGTCATCGTTCGCATAGAAAATTACATTTAAAACAAAAACAAAATTCGGACATTGTTCGAAGTTTGTTTTTGTTTTTAATGTAATTTTCTATGCGAACGATGACGTTCGAAATCCATGAACTGGCTGTAAATCCGTTCAAATCTGATACACTAAAACGGGGAACAATTTTAATTTTATCAACGCAATGTTACGTTTACGTTAGTGTACCTATTTGTACATGCTAGGTAAGAAAAACGGAACAGGTGATCCGCATCGTGTACGTTAACATTAGTGTAACGAGGCCTTAAAACACATCAAAAAATTAAAAACCGCTACAAAAACAAGATCAGGCACAAAAAGAAATGTACAAAAAAAAAACCTAACAAATATATAAAAAAATATATATAAAATATATATAAAAATTAAACAACTTCTTTCCCTTCCCAGAGAAGGGAGTAAGGAAGGTCACTAAAAATTAAACAAAACAACTTCCTTTCTCCCTTCATAGAATGCATACTTCTGAAGGCAGGCTATCATACGAAGCGAATCTTTTAGAATGGAGTATAGAATAGGCCTGCAACTTGCGTTCCTTCAATATTTACCGCTGGGTATGCTTATAACAAATACAGTCACGCCTATGTACTACATGTTTATGGATGTCTGTGCATTGTCATATTAATATGAAAACGAAAATGAAGGCAAACAAAATACAACAACAAATATATTAAAATGTTCATAGCATTGTACCCATAACAAAAGTTTTTCATTACTGCTCCGCATAAAAGAAGGAAAACTCTCTTTAACAAAACTTTCTTTCGATTGTCCCTTTTATTCAATACTGATGTGGCCTTTTTACTTTACCCACATTACATACATATATGTATTCATATACAATGTACATTGTACATACATAATTAAATGAGATGCTATGTATGTGCATTATATTAATGTAGATAAAAGAGTAACCATTTTCTGCGGGATTTTTTATTTTATTAAAAAAATGTTTTTATTCGAAATATCATTCAAATATTTTTTTCTCCAGTAGGACGCGGTAGGTGGCTTCGCTGAATAAGGTTTTCCTGCGTGCGTCACAAGAATAAAAAAATGTCTTTTACCGGGAACACTAAAGTGAAGTATTGAATCTGGCTTCGCATACTAAAGTTTTTCTGCTCATACACATGTGATTAGGAACTTAAAATATTATTTCTTAATTGTTATTTTTTCAATGATAACTTAGGATTTTCCCTTTTACAGAATGTTTACACCATGCGTAACAATATTCTGGAAAAATATGGCTTTGTCTCTCATTTGGGGGGAAAAATATGGCTATATCTCTCACTTCGCATAATTTTACATATGACCTTACCTCTCAATGATTGGGCAATAAGACCATTACGACTTTATCTCCCATTCATTTGAGCAATAAAGCTCCCATGGTTAAAAAGCACCCCCCCCCCCCCCTCCAAGGCAACATCGTCCGCATAAACTAGTAAACAAAAAATAATCGAGAGGAGTCAAATCGTACGACCTCGGAAGTCAAGTTTTGATTTTAATAAGCGTTTTCCTTACGGCATTTTGCGCAATCCTGTTGAAACCACATCTCACCTAGATCAATGTAACTCATATTTTCACACAAAAATCATAAATTATGGTGCGGAAGCAATTTCCATTGACCGTAATGCTAAATACGGCTTAGTTTTTTGCAAAAAATAAATGGTTTGATTATGACAACAGCGGGTAAAAATAAAAATCTATATATTTAAAAATGAAAAATGTTTGTATGTTTGTTTGTTTGTTTGTATGTTTGTTTGTTAGCTTATAGACTCCTAAACTACTGAACCGATTTTCCTAAAAATAAAATAGGCTACTTATTTTTTCGATAGGGGCAGGGGAATTGGTACCCCCATTGGATACCAATATTAAATATCGCATATCTTAAGAGCCGCTGCACGCATTTTGTTGAACTTTTGGTAGTAGGATCTCCTGAGCCCCAAAATTTAAATAAAATAGTAGCGGGCGAAGTGGTTCCCCCCATAGGACGCCAATGTTTAATATCGCATATCTGAAGAACTGCTATAGTGAGAATGTTCAAACTTTGTAGACTACACTATTGAAAATAAAAATAAAGCGGGAAGGCGCAAGGGGGGAAATACCTCCCATAGGATGCATATATTACTGAAGAACTATTAAAGGGACAATCAAAATTGAAATAAAATAGCAGCGGGGGAAGTAGTACCCACCATAGGACGCCAATGGTTAATATCGCATATCTTAAGAACTTTTATAGTGAGAATGTTCAAACTATGCAGAAGGCTCTCTTATGGTATACTACACTTTTGAAAATAAAAATAAAGCGGGTAGGCGCAAGAGGGGAAATACCTTCCATAGGATGCATAAATTAAATATCGCTCAACAGAAGAACTATTAAAGGGAGAGTCTTCAAACGTGGTTCCAGCTACTACTATGGTAAACTATAAATTTCAATATAAAATGGGCGGGGTAGACAGAGGAGGAGCAGTACCCCTCATAGATAGCAATATTAATAAGAGCCGCTGCAAGCAATTTGTTAAACTTTTGGTTGTAGGATCTTCTGAGCCCCAAAATTTAAACAAAATAGCAGCGGGGGAAGTGTTACCCCCCATAGGACGCCAATGTTAAATATCGGATATCTTTAAAACTATTAAAGTTAGAATGTTCAAACTTTGTAGAAGTCACACTTATGGTATACTACACTTTTGAAATTAAAAAAATAAAGCGGGAAGGCGCAGGGGGAAATACCTTCCATAGGATGCATATATTAAATATCTCTCAACTGAAGAACTATTAAAGGGAGAGTTTTCAACCGTGGTTAAAGCTACTATTATGGCAAACTTTAAATTTCAATATAGAAATGGGCGGCGTAGACAGAGAAGGAGCAGTACCCCTCATATATAGAAATATAATTTAGAGCCGCTGCACTCATTTTATTAAACTTTTTGTAGTATGATCTTCTGAACCCCAAAATTGAAATAAAATAGCAGCGGTGAAATGTTACCCCCCATAGGACGCCAATGTTTAATATCACATATCTTAAGAACTGTTATAGTAAGAATGTTCAAACTTAGTAGAAGTCACTCCTATGGTATACTACACATTTGAAAATAAAAATAAAGCGGGAAGGCGCAAGAGGGGAAATACCTTCCATAGGATGCATAAATTAAATATCTCTCAGCTGAAGAAGTGGTTTAAGCAGTGTAGCGAAGCGCACCGGGTTAAGCCAGTATTCTATAATATAGAATATAGAATAGTAGCCTCATTATTCCACCTCATATTTAAATGACCACAACTTAGAAACATCGATTATTTCCTGAAATATTGCTATTTTCCCAGATGTCTAATAATACAAAAATTATAAACTCCCCAGTAAAAACTGCGCCTACAAAATAATGTGTTGAGCAATCAGAAAAACTTAACAGCACTACTTACAATTCTACTGAAAGAACCAATGAATTTTACAAGGGATGTCCCAAAATGAACGCATTAAAAAGTAAGTCATTATATTTTTTACCTGCATACATCAAAAAAAAAGTAGTTATAGGAGTTGTTATAGATGTAGTAATAGAAGAAAGCTACAAAATAATGAGTTAAAGAAGCTATTCATTTTGAAAGTGTAGGCGAAGTTTTTACTGGATCCATTATCACGAAATGACAAAAAAATTATACACTAATGTACGTTACACTATTGGACGATATACAAATTATACGCTTAGAACGATTTCTTGAAAATAAAAGTTATCTTTGCAAATTTCCTTCAATTGTTGCACTATTATTTTTCTGCATTATACATTTTTGAATAAACGTAAACTAATTTGAAATAATATTATTCGAAATAAGAAATTTATTAAATTAATACTATTTCATATACATGTTTAGTAAGTATATAATACTATTATGTTATTATACTATTGTATTCCATTATCGTATTATACAACACTATTACACTTTTATACTACAAGAGAATACTACAAGAGAAATTATATTATGTATTTCTTTTTACTGATTGATGTGTTCTTTTACAGCGTAAAAAACATTTTATTACGAGCTTAAAATAGAACGCTGTTTCTTAAAAAAAAATTTATAACTAAGACACATGTGACTATTTAAGAAATCTACAGAGTTGTGAATTTTTTAATTATTTTTTTTTCATCACACAAAGATCTTCACAATTTTCCAGTATCTTCAATTTCACTTAGAATTTTCCACTGTACGTTAAAATTAGGAAACTACACTGAAAGAATTTTCTTCACAGATCCAATGGATTTTGACATTAATCCAATGAAAAATTACATTAAAATCCAACCTATGTAACGCTTCATTGGATTAATGAAGAATGTTAATAAAGTCGATGAAAACTTTGCATTATTTTAATATCAGAAAATTTTATTAAGACTATTGTGACTATTTGTCAAACGTTTAAAGAAATTTTTTTGTTCAATGTTCAATGACATAATGAATTTATTTATTTATATTCCTTTAATTAATAATAAAATTTGGTAATTTTTATGACAGTCTTTTTTAGTTTAATGATTGTTATGGTTATAAATTTATGTTTATTTATTTTATCTATTTTTTAAATGTGCGTTTTGAGTTGTTGTGAATAAAATTTTTTTCTTATTCCTGTTTCAAATCATCAAGTTTTATTAATTTTATTTCGTTTTTATATTTCTTTTACATCATGTTATGTTCAACTTTCATAAGCTAACCTTAAGGTAAATTGTACTTATTTAATTTTCCAGCCCGCGGTGATCTTCAATTGCCTTCTTTCCATTTTTCTGGCTTGTACAACTGCGTAAATTTTGTGTATTTAAATTAACAATTAAAGAAAAAAGAATGTGAGAATTTTTTTTTCTTGTTTTTCATTCGCGTTGTTTGTTTTTGAACCTAATAATTTTTTACATTTAGCTTAAATTAAAGTAGAAAGAGATATTACGTTGTCATTAATTTAGTGAAAAATTTTAACGAAATTACGAAACTCAATTTTGTAGTGTTATTGAAATTGCTTCATTATATTTGTAAAATTTCATTCCCGTAATGAAATTTTTTATTGGATTAATGAAAAAATTTAATGAAATTGATTCTTTAGATTTATGAAGAATAATTCTTTCAGTGTAGTTTTAGGTACAATAGCAAACGAAAAACTTAAGATAAGCAGGGTCATATCACACATGCAAAAATAATACACAGCCACGTATATACATACATACATACATTTATTATGCAAATGACAAAATAAAGTTTCTTATTCATGTAACATAATCATACGTTATGAACAGCAAAATAAATCAAAAAGAAAACTTTGTCATGACAAAAAATGCAGATAAGTACGTACACTTCGGTATCTGTGTCTGTTAAGAAACTAATGTAAAAACTTAAAGCCAAAAAGTTTTTGAAGTAATTTTTAATATTTACTTGAAACTTTTTTGTCAAAAATATATGTTAAATTGGGTCATCAGTGTAAACTTTGTAACTATAAGCTACTTGTCAATTTCGTGTATAAGTAGTATTTGTTTTAATTTTTTTTTTATGTTTTTATGCAAAAAATGTAAAATAAAGTTTTATTTATCTAGGTAAGTGGTTTATATCTACATATAAAACTTGTCATAACAGTTGACATAGTAGATTTTTAAAAAAGTAGGCAACAACATTTTGTTACTGGCATGTAGAAAATGTATTGGTTAACCCTTTATATTCTGTTTGTTTTTTGAGCTATAAAAATTTTATGTTATAAAACTCACATTTCTAAAAAAATGTTTGTTCTACAACTTTGTTCGCAAATATAATTTACCTGTGTTTTGTAACAATTACTTGGTTGGTTCTTGGAGGAACCAACAGGTACCTAGAGTTCAAAACTCAAACATTTTTTATGTAAAAGGGAAACCTTTTTTTTTAACAAAAACAAAATTTTATCACAGAAAAAGGCACAGAAAAAATAAAAAAATACATATTTTTTAAAAAAGCATTGAGTTTTGATGAAAGTCAGCAAAATAGTTTTTGCAGATGAAACACACTCAATGTTGTCTCCAACATGTCGACAGGACAATACGGAATCACATATTTCGTTAATAGTGCCCTTAATAAAATCAACAACGTTCTGACTACCATCGCCTCATCATTTAATTCAGATAGTTTCTTTTGATCTTCGGCATTTCACTGCTAAAAGCAGCATCAACATCAAATCATCACTTGAAAAATCACCATTATCTTTGCTTTCTGGCCATGAAATTTAATTTTCATACTTTCTTGTCTTCGAATTGCACGAAATCTGCGTGGCATATTGAAATAAGAAACTAAAAGAGCCACAAGAAATATTTGTCTATATTATTTCATATATCAAAGTAATTTTTTGGGAATAAACATTTTTTTTTAATTTAGATTATTTTGTTTGTCGTGCTTAATTCCCAATTTTTATTCTTGATAAAAACACTGAAATTTATTGTTGATGGGATAAGCTATTCCTATGAGCATTTCATTGGGTGCTTAGGCCAGATCGTGAGGGAACTTCATCCAAAGATTTTAGAAAAACGAAAAATATTAAACAAACAAAACTGTGAAGCGAATAAGAACTATAAGCAACAGTTTTAATTGTAGCAATATCAAAGCTTAAACAAAAACAACAACAATAAGCTGTGTGTTTATCTTTTCTAACATTCCCCACTACAATTGGTTGGAATTCTTCCAACATTAATTAATGCTTAATTTTGAACTCTGCGTGCCCCTTAAAGAACCAACCTGTGGCCCCTTTAACGAACCAACCTGTGGCCTCTTAAAGAACCAACCTGTGGCCCCTTAAAGACCCAACGTGTACTTACCAAAAAAACAAAATTCTCAAAAATACAAAATTAAATAATCCAGATTTTTCACAAAATCTTTTTTCCACATTTAGGCAATCCCACACAAGTGTTTCCTCCGCAGGTTGCCTCACTCTACTGAATATACACGTTTTAAATGACATCCCAATAAAAAATTTTTATCATTTTGTGAAGGACTTATGGTACATTTAAAAAAATAAACGCACAGTCATGCGCTACGCAATAAGACATACATTTGATTTGTGCATGTGTGAGTTTTTTATTGAAAGTGCCTTGTTTGCATTTTTGTTGCGCACGCAATATAACACAATTGTGTAAAGTCAAAGTAGTCATTGACCACTCGATGAGACGCTTTGTTAACATTAACAACAATAACAATACATTGTACATACAGAACTCGCTTACGCTCTTTTATTTTACGAGCGTAAAAAATAATTGTTTACTGAGAAACACTCTCATTCAGCGCGAAATATCGCAAGGTCTGTTTTGAGGCCTCTAAACAGAAATAATATATTTATAGTTGTGCAAGGCGAATTTATTACAGGTGGTCTTTAAAGCGCTGCTGATAACTTTTTTTTTAGCTTTATCATTGTTGGATGTCAAAATTTTGTTTATTATCTTTGTTTCTGTTTCTGTTTTGTTTTATTTCTGTTTTCTTTAGAAAATATCAGTAATTAGGCCTCACAACCGCACATTTTACCCCCTGGGAATGTAAGAGATAAAAGTAATCTCACCAACACAATCATAATTGACATCACTGGTTTAGTTTCTCTGCAAATAATAGGACCAGTCCAAACACGCGTGTAAAGAGTAGTCCACAAGGGACCAGGACTAGTCCAAAACTAACCCAAACGTATGGAAAAAACCTGGTCTATTTAAAATTACGATGTCCTAGGAGAGGACCATATAACCCACCTTTGGACCACTAAGAAATAGTTTTAAAACTACTCCATGGTATACTTAGTTTTGAAGTCGTTTAAAAACGAAAGCATGTCGTTAAAAAACGAAGACATGTCGTCTCACTACAAACACAGGTTTGTAAGGGAGAATACTAAAAAAATAACTGTATCAAAACATTCAGTGTGTAAAGCTTATCGTTACTTCTAACAATTTTTATATGCGCTGAATAATGCACTTTATGTGTCAAAAAAATATTGCTGCAAACTGGGAACTCACCATATAAAATTCTTGCCTTCCGTAAGCGCAATGGTAAGCGGAACGTTTATGTTTCTCCCTTACAAACCTGCTTCGATGGAAGCTCCATTTTTTTTATCGGGATACCACTTCAGTGCGAATCAAGAAAAATATCAACGCTTCAATCAAGTAACCGTTTAAAAGCCGCAGCGTGAACCATAAATAAGGTTTATTATTTGTTCGTTGGTTCCTTGCGATACCAGTAGGCTTAAGGAATGTCTCTTAAGTAAAAACATTTGTCATGTAAAACAGAAAATTGTTAAATTCAAACTTCTATTTAAAATAAATTCATTTATGTGTTATTTTTCTAGTGGTTCTAACTTTACATCAATGCATGTGTATTTTTTTGCCTGTGAAGGTCACTGTGACGTATGTGTGTTATTTAATTTAATTATAAAATTACTTATACGTTGTATTGTGTATTATTTAATTTAAACGTACAAATTCTTTCATACACTCATAAAATTATTACAGTAACTGATTGTAGGTTATTAAATTCGTTTTCGGTACTGTTAAAATTGAATAAAAATATAGTTATTTTACGAATAAATTTATTTTTCAACATTTATGTTTGTTATTAAAAAAACAAACTACCAAAAAATAATGTTTTCCGTATTTTTTTTTGTTAATTTGTTTGATTTTTATCGGTTAAAATATATTTTTTAAAAGTAAAAACTATTCAATTTTAACGAATATGATGTTCAATAAATAAAAAACTTAGAAATTACTGAAAAAATCATTTGTTTTAAATGAAATGTAAATGATCCGTTTTTTAAATGAATTTTAATTTGTTTCAAATGAATTTTCGTTTGAATTTAACTACATAATATTTTGAGTGTATGTTAATGCGTATTTTTCATGTATGCGTTGGTATTTGTGTATGCAAATAATTTTATTCTTGCCTTCGTTTTATTACTTCAGCATTTTTTCATAATCCAATCTAACATTTGTTCGCACAGGAACATGTCATTTGCCAGAACACATGTCACTTAGAAACTGGGGAATAGTTTTTGTGTGTCTGAACTTGTTGTTCTAACAATTTTAGTGGGATGTTTTAAAGTAAAATAAAATGCTACAAAATACTTTAAATTTATTTCATTACAGTTCAAAGTAAATTGAGGAAAATTTGGCGAAAATTTACTATTTAAAGAAAATTATGAGAAAACATAAAATTATATAACATAAGAAATTTTACAAAAATTGAAAATCAAAGGAACTTTTTTAAAAAATAAACAAAATTTAAAAAGTTTGTGGGTTTACAACAGTTTTAAGCAAATTTGTAATCCACATGCAATTAAATGTCAATTTCCTTTCGGTATGAAATTTTTTTACTTTTTAGGAAAACATATTAACCCTTTCAGGGTCAAAAATAATTTTTGGCGAGATATAGATCTGAAAATTTGTATTCAAGGTAATGTGATGGCGCTGAAGCCGGGAAAATAGTAGTTTTTGTTTCATGTAGCTCCCTTGGTTGTTAGGGCATGTCAAATATTTTCAAAATTGACCTTCAAAGGTCCGCAAAAGAACCTAAAATAAATTTTTCTCATATTTTTTTTCAAGTAAATATTTATTTACGCATGTATAAATACTTACAAATTGTTTTTAATATCGCCCGATCACCGAAACTATTATTTTTTTTTCGTCCTAAATATAACCTTTTTACGAATTTCCTGACTAGTGTACGACAATGCCCTCAATATTAAGAAAAGAAAGTCAATGCCTAATGTAACAACTATTTAAAATAGCAAACGTGTCTTTCTTTCAGATAAAACAAAAAAATATAATTTACTGTACACTTTTATACAGTAAAATTGCGTAGAAACAGAGTACAATGTAATGTCGAATATATTCGATAAAAACACTGAAAGGGTTAAGGAAAAAAAATTTCAGCGTATACAAATTTATAAATATTTATTAATTTTATTATTTTTAGGAAATTAAGGCTAATTTTTGCTTCTTTTACTAAAAATAAACTCATATATTAAATATTCTTCGAAAATTTGTTTTATTTTTTTTTCAAAAACAAAACAGAGTAAGAAACCAGGGCGATGTAAATTCTTTGTACAACTACGTTATAGAATTTCATATACAATCCTGTTGCGGTTAAACAGTCAATTTTATTGATTTTGAAACAACAAAATTCTTAAGAAATTGTATTGTGCAATTGCCATAATTTTTAATGATGGCATGCAAGAAAAACTTTTAATGACAAATTTGTGGAAAAGTAAATCAGGTTTGTGTCGTAAGTTTAAGGAAAAACTCAATGTTTGTGGTAAAATACACCAATTCGGAAAGCTTATGGCGTATATTTTAGTTTGCAGATATCCTCAGCTCTGGTAAATTTTTTTTCTAGGAGACTTTTGCTTTAAGTCTGTATATTATCGTATTAGTAAAAGCTTCAATAGTGCTAAAAATATGTCCACAGCCATAAAAATACACACATATTTTTATACCCTCCACCATCACTAGTGGTAAACGAAGGTATACTTGATTTGTCATTCCATGTGAAACTATTTTATTATTCATCTCAGACCACATCTTTCTTCTATATATATAAAACAGGATGTGTGTATGTATGTATGTATGTATGTATGTATGTATGTATGTATGTATGTATGTATGTATGTATGTATGTATGTATGTATGTATGTATGTATGTATGTATGTATTTATGTATGTATGTATGTATGTATGTATGTATGTATGTATGTATGTATGTATGTATGTATGTATGTATGTATGTATGTATGTATGTATGTATGTATGTATGTATGTATGTATGTATGTATGTATGTATGTATGTATGTATGTATGTATGTATGTATGTATGTATGTATCTATCTATGTATGTATGTATGTATGTATGTATGTATGTATGTATGTATATAACGTATGGACTCCAAAACGGCTGGGCCGATTTTGATGAAATTTTCAGGGAGTCTTCAGAAGATATTTAAAAAAAACCTATGTTAATAATGATCCAATATCAAAATTTTAAAACTTTCGAAATCCACGAATTCCGAGGATTTCTAACGATATACCATTCAAATTCAATCGGCTCCATTTCTTTTTGCGTCTTGCCTTTGCTGTTACCATCAGAAAAGCACAAGGCCAATCATTGACTATTGCTGGCTTAAACGGCCAGTTGTATGTGGCTTGCTCCCGAGTTGGAACCCAAAAAATTTATACGTTTTTACATCAAATAAAAAATAAAAAACATTGTCTATCGGCTGGCCTTAAGATGAAGTAATAAATAAATATAATTTCTAATTTGCCTTAAATACATGCGTATCTTTTTTGATTGAGCCCATATCTACACCATATGTAGGTAAGTTATTCTGTTAAAAAACTTTATGAGAGGTGTTCCATAGATTTTTATTTAAAGGCCATAAATTTCGTTAAAAGCTCAATTGGAATCGTGTGGTAATACAAAACTAATGTTTGCTTAGGGCCAGCAACGCGAACCGGGTCAGCTAGTAAAGTATAAATATTCTGGCTCCTTGAGTTATTTTGAGTCGTTTTAGCCATAACCGTCTGTCCTTCCGTCTGTTGAAAACACGCTCACTTTCTAAAAACAATATCATTTTGTCAAATTGTTTCTAGTTCTCCTAAGCAGTTTGGGATTGAAGTCCAGCAAAATCGGTTTATAAGGATAAGAGCTATTAATTCAAATGTGGAACCACCACCCCAAAAAATTAAGCATTTTTTTCAAAAATCGTCATAAAAGGTAATATAATGCACGGATTGATATAAGATTTTTCACAAATTCGTTTTATATGACCAGAAAACTTACACTGTCAGATTTCGTGCTGCTGATCGGTGTAATCAAGCTTCATACGGCCAGCAGCAATACCATGCAGTTTTGTTATAATCGGTCCATATTTCACCTCAGGTCCTATATCAAGCAACCTTCTGAAAACCATAAAACGCTTAAACGAAATCACTCTACAGGGGTTTGTGATGATTGGTCCAACATTTGCCATGAGTCCAATATAAATTCCCCTCACGAAAATAATTAAAGTTCGGCTTAAAATGTTATGAATCATGATATCTTACTCGAATTTGTTCAAATTAAGTTTTATATTACTACACGCAGAAAAAAAACATGTTTAATTATGGTCACCTCCAACGAAACTATTTTTAAAGAACATTTTATACATATTATGGCTAATATAACCATATTATTGTCACCGGCAACCAAATTATGGTTAAGTAAGTCCATCAAGAAGCCACAACCATATTATGGTTGCCCCAAAACATGTTATGGTTAAATATGACAATATTTTTTTTTTAAATTAACAATAATATTTTCCTTTTTTCCAAGAACAAGATGCTATGGTTAAAAAACAACCATGCTATTATAAGTGTTAAACATAATTTAGCTATTTTTCATCATAACATGTTCGAAGGCAACCATATTACGATTGTGGCTTCTTGATGAAGGTCCAATTTTACCATTATATGGTTGTCGGCGACAATAATATGGTTGTATTAAATATAATATCTTAAAAATTTTCTTTAAAAATATTTTTTTGGAGGTGTTTTTTCTCTAAGTGTAGAAATGGAAGCACAGAACATTCTGATTGTCGGTCAATTACGCTAC
Source organism: Pollenia angustigena (assembly GCA_930367215.1). NCBI lineage: Eukaryota > Metazoa > Arthropoda > Insecta > Diptera > Polleniidae > Pollenia > Pollenia angustigena. Next base: position 167,742,649 of record OV884059.1, on the reverse strand, counting down.
ATTGGGATAAATCGCAACCCATTTTAAAATTGTAGTCCGTTTTTATAAAGATTAAAGATTAATTAAAAATTTATAGATACCATATTGGGCCCACGACTTAAATATTCTTACTGTCGGTGAAGGGTATCAAATATTCGGCATATATATCACTCTTACTAGATTTTGTTGTAAGCATTTTAGTTTTTAAATTTCTTTAATATAGACATTTCTTTTATTTCGTAATATTTCTAATGATGGTAAATTTTCCCCGATTTTAACGGTTTAAAATATTTTTTGGTTGCTATATTGTGTTTTTATTTGCTGAATCTGCCGTCTGTTAGCCTAAGCTTTTATTTCTCAAATTTAAAAATTAACGACAGTGTTATCCATAGACATTTTATTGGTTTAATACAATTATGGCTCTGACGCATTTCACCTACACAATAAGTTTGTTATGCCAATACATGCGTATTGTTTAGTTCAACGATGGAACTTCTACACTTGTACTGACTTCATAACAAATATTTTGTTTCGTTCGTCTGCTTGTTAATATTGTGCATAACATGTACACACATTTTTCTAAATTTAAGATACTGGAAAAGAATGTTATGGTGGTCACATATACGATGAAAAAAATAAGTTAATTGCGTCATATTTTATTACAAACAACACGATTTTTATATTTTAAAATTAACGAAAAAAGAACATAATTTTAAATAATAAATTACAACGACATTATTAAACTAATATTAAAACATAATAGTAAAAAAATGAATAGGGAGTTTTAAGGGAGCATTTTCTTATTTTTGTTCAGTAGATTTTGATTCTGTTTAATAGTAATTAATTATCATTTTAAGTATCTTCGCGTTAAAGCTAAATCAACGCTATTAAGCCGTTAAGGTAAAACTATATTTTTGCTTTTAATATGATTCCAAAAATTGTAATGAGAAACAGATATTGTAATGATAAAAAATTACTGCCTCGTGTTTGAAGGGCTATTCTGGAAGCTTTTTAAAAACTACTCTTTTAAAATGAATCATTTGATGTCAGAAAAGTTGTCATATGAAAGTCGAATTTGAATCAAATACACTTTTGGAACACCATGTATTATATGTACATAATTTATTTCGCTTTGGTATTGATTTCGTTTAAAAATTTTTGGAATTTTTTTATAAATTAAGACTTTTGGCATATTTTCTCCAATCGCGTATATTCGCGAAAGAAAAAAAATCTTATCTTAAAAAGGAAAAAAAACACCACCTTCAAAGTTTCAGGATTTTTAAAGAACAGTTTGCGGTTTTATATAAAAAAACAGCCATATAAAAAAAATAGGTTTAAGACTTAGTCCGTTTTTAAAATTTAATATTTTTTTGATTATATGGTTTGAAGCCCCAAGTATTCTCTTTAAAATGACATTAAAATCATCTTTGTATTTCAAGAAGTTTTCGATATATTGAAGAAATAAGCTCAACACATTCGGCTAATTCGGAGAAATTATGACATTTTGAATATGACATAACTTTTGAAAAAAAGGTCTTTTTTCGTTCATACATGTTTACTATAAGATAAAAGGAACTTTCTCACCAAATTTCATCAAAGTCGAAAGGGGTCGTGTCCCACTCTTGGTCGTTTTGACATGGAATTACCCAAACCTATAGCTTTTCTTTAATTTTGGCAAGAAACAAAACAAAATTCACTACGTTTCTAACGCTTTACATATGCTATTACAAAAACATTTTGACTTCGTTGTTTAGATAACGAAAATCTTCAATTTTGCTTTCTTCTGACTTCATTGTATATAGTCTATACCAAAGTTTCGCTGTTATATGTTCATGATTACTTTGCAAAAAAAAAAAAAAACATTCCGCTTGGTGTTCGTTGTAGGAACTAAAAAAGTTATTGTTAGAAATTACCACTGTTGTGGTAATTTTTGCATAGCTGTGAAATTTAAATAAATCGCATCAACAAACAACAGTTTTTTTTTGTTGGAAAACGAAACAAACTTAATAATAACTTTTTGCTTTATTTTTAAAAACGTCTTTTATGAATATTACAAATAGACAGAACAGTCAGCAATTCTAAACCAGCTGATATGTGTAAACAATTAACGAACCTGCCCGTTTCAGTATTTCTCACATCGTAAAACTTTGCGCATGAAACGTGTGAATTGCAACAAAAATAGTGTGAAATGAAAATGGGTTTTCTCACACAAGTGTTTCTGTATCTTTTCTTTGCGAGAATTATCTGTCATTTGAATAATTTTCCAGCAATTATTGGAAGGATGTGCGAAAAAGTGTTTCTGTAACAAAATTTTGCGAAAAGTTTCTTACAAGAACTGTCAAAATTAGTCGCATTTGAAATTGGTGGCGAGAAAAACAAAATGTAGATATTTTAAATTTAAAATATGTTTATATACTATTTTTTAAAATAAATAAAAAAATAGAAGGAATTTAAATGATGAATGCAAAATTTATATGATGAAAATAAACAAAACACAATTGTTACATTTTGGTATTTTAATTTTTTTTTACTGAGCTACCTAAATAAGAGCGGAAGCGTTTTTTGTATGTCAAAACTTCTCATTTGCATACAATTTAAACGAAACAAACCATTAGAATGCGAATTAGAAACCACCCGGCTGATAAATCTTATTTGACAGATCGCTATGTCGGTTTGTTGTATTGAAATTGTTTTTAAATAAAATTTTCATGTTTAAAAAAACGCTTGCCGCTTTTGTTTAGGTTGTTCAGTTAGTCTTTCCTTGTTTTGGTTTTATTCAGTGCTGCTAGATAAATTTGTGTAAAAATCGTCAAATTCCTGTCTTTTTTGTTTAAAATAATTAAAATTTATTTTAAACCAATTTTGTTCGATTTTTTTTTTAAACATAATCAAACAAAAGCATAGTTAAAGTTCATGGGCATTTAATTATTTCTTTAAGTTTATATTTATTTTGTTAATCTGGAGGATTATTTTTTATAAAGTTATTTATTTATAATGAGTGAGAGAAGCTATTCATTTTGAAAAAGTAAGTGAAGTTTTTACTGGGTATTTTGCATATGTATATAAGAAGTATTAAATGTTCAAAAAAAGCCAAGTCGTTCCATTACTTTCCCTCGAAATTTCAATTTTCAACGCCACAAAATGTTTGAAATTTAAAAATTCAATATGAATTTATATAGAAAGTAACAACAAAATTATAAAATATTTTTGATTTTGTTTTGTTTAGTCACTATATTAGAAAAAATCATCAAAACGTCACTTTGTTAATCTTGGAACAAAAAATCGTCAAAATTACGATAACTCGCCAAATCTGGCAGCCCTGTTTTTATTATATTTATTTCTTTTGTTGACGTTTCGCATTTATTTGACACTTAATTACTGGAAATATTCCAGTAAAAACAGAATCTGTGTTGTCTGTTTTCGCATTCAAATACAGAAACACTTTTTTCTCACAAATCGAGAAACGATGGAATTTTTTGTTTCACACCTCATGTAAGAAATTTTACGATGCGAGAAATACAGAAACGAGCTACTGGTTTCATTTATTTTATATCTCAGTTCTTGTTTATATGACAGCCATTTAACCTTTTAATGGCCTCCAACAGTCTTAAACGAATAAATCACCGTCGGTATTACGTTAAGTGATACTGCAGTTCATATATTATTTCTTTAACTATTATTAACTAAAAATTTTTGAAAAACATGTATTTTCAGTTACAAATTTCCCGAGTTGTAATACAGCGAAAAGTAATTTATACTGACAATATAGGTGTCGTTGATTGTAAAAGGGGTGTAACTCCATATTTTTGTAGAACAGTATCACATTGAGTCATATCTTTCGGGGTAACAGTAAAGCAACTGCAATATATGCACCAAAACCCCATAGATGACGTTACTTGTTTAAATAATTGTTTTTTTTCTACACAATAATTTTTAAAGGCTCGTTTTCTCGAAATTTAATAACAACGAGATAATTCACTGTTACAATGATATATATATATATATATATATATATGTCCTTTATTTACTTAAATATATGTGCGTAGTAAAATTTAAAAAGAAAAACAAAATTTAGCATGATACTTAAATTAAAAGTTCACGAAGAACATATGGCGTCATCGAATTCTGTCCATTTCCTTCTGTCTACGGCCAGTGACTTTTTATTTTTTTTTTTTTAATTCCCTAAGTTAAACCCCGCGAAGCTCTGCGCTTGTCTGCAGGAATGAAACCAGAGTCTCTGGCGGGAATCGAACCCGCAACCCCGGCGTTGATAACCTAGCTCATTACCATCTAGGCTACCGGGGCACTCAAACTTAACCTGATTCCTGGTTGTACGTGCTGATTCATATTCTTTTTTGGTGATCAAATTGATCAATATGATATATATGAAGGATCTTCCTCAAACATCGATTAATTAATGTTTGTATCTTTTTGAGTGCAAGTTTTGTAAAGCTCCATGTGGTACAGCCATATAGCAGCACAGATTTTTTAGTTTTGTCTTCTTTGAGATGTTGTTTGCATCCATATTGACAAGTTTCGTGATTTTTCTAATTATACATTTTTTTTTTTTCAATATTAGAAAAATTTTATATTTTTTCAAAACAATGTAGGAAAAGAATTAGGAAAAAAAAAACGCTTAAAGTAAAGCCAAATTAACTTCCCTTTATATTTTTGAAAATAATAGTAACTGTATGAGTGTGACCATTTTGGCTACAAAATCATTTGTATTTTGCTTGTATCAGAGGTTTGCGGGCCGGGCCGTCTAAATTTAAAACTAATAAAACAAATACATTTTGTTTTAGCTTTACATTTCCACTAACATAATACAACATTTTTGTAAAAAATTATACTGGATTTTTACGATTTTATTAATAGATTACTCAAAACTCTTTTAGCTCTCATCTTTTTAAAAGGCTTCTTCGCATCCATCAAACGTGTATTAAGCTACCAAAAACAATTTATTTACAACGTTTATTTTATCCGATTAAAAGGGACACACAAATTGGTACAAATTTCCGGGTATAAAACAAAGTTTCCTGTCTCTCTTTATAAATCTAAAACGAGTTGTTTAACAAGTTTTTGAAGCAACAGTTCTGTTATTTGTATTTGTTTTTATGTGTAAACATGATTTTATTTTTTATTATGTGTTTTTTACTAATACTATATAACTCGCTTAGATATACATATAAACATACATAATTCTTATGTTTGTGTATGCGTATATAAAAAGGATTTGTTAAAGTATTTTTAGCTGTTATTTATGTCCTGTCAATCACATCAACTGGATAAAATAAAAACAAAGGCAAACAACATACAAACGTACAACTTAATATTCACAAAGATTTAACTTAAAGAAATGTTGTTGAGTTTTTTAATTCTAAATTTTTATAAATAAATTTAAATTGTTATGTTGTAAATTTTGCTAATACACGCAAAAAAATATTTGCTTGGAGGTAACCATATTCTAACAGTAACATACTACGGTTGGATATTAAAAATTTTAATGTTTGCTGGTAGCTATATAATGGTGAAATTAGTCTATATTATGATAAAATAGGACTATAATATGGTTAAAACTAACAATAGCTTACTCAAAATCAACCATAATTTGGTCGAAATTACACAAAATTCGATCTTAACTAACCATAATTTGGTCCAAATCAACCAACCAACGTTTTTCAGAATTAGGTTAAAAGTAACCAGTAATATTGTTAATATTAACTATATTATGGTAATTTATTTTGGCCAATTTTTTAATTTGTTTATGGAGACAACTTTTAATTTTATTTTGGTTTTTACTCCTGTTACAAATTTTTTTCCAGCTACATTTTATGCTGCAATTTTATAAGATTTCTTTTAATTCACCTTCCAGCCAGTGACTACCTTCGTCAGATTTCTTGCGGTTAGACTGGTTTGTGCTACTACATAAATTTTTATATTAAAAGCAATAATTAAAAGAAAAGGTTTTTAGAATTTGCCGCAAACCAACCCAGTAAAAAAAATTTGGGTTTTTTGAAGCACTTAAGAGAAAAAGCGCATAATCGAGCGCTTCAATAGATGAGCTTTTAAAAAGCAGTAAATGATATAGAATAAAATATACAAAAAAGCTGCTATTTTAGTGCTGACAACGAAGAAGGTTGCAAACCGAAAAAAAATTAATATATGCGAAAATGATTGGAAAAAGGCATTTAAACAAGTAAAAGCAAAACATTAATGAATATGTAAATATAGTTAGCCCTTAAAAAAGCACTCTAGGAGCGCTTTGTTTGCATGTTAAAAGAAGCGCTTATCGTCAGCATAAAATAGTCCTCCAAACCGGGAACACCCCATACAAAAATCAGGCATCCCATCAGCAGGTTTGAAGCGATTTGAGGTATGATTTCATACAAAAAACCTGCTCCTTTTGGAGCACGTTTTTTACTTGGCAAGCAACTGATTACACTACGCGACAAAATTTCAACAAAGTCGTGACCAAATGAATCTGGCAGCTAATCTTTATGTAGAATTGTCCGCTGAATCCGAATATGAAGTCAGAATTGTCAAAACAGCTTTTGAGATATTCCAAAATAACCGTTATTTGTGTTTTTAAAAAAGATGGTGTGACTGAAATCCAAATATCTTCAAAAATTGTAAACGGATTATGAAATTCTTTTTTTTTAGTGAAAGGTTATAAAATGTCTAAAATAACCATGGATTGCTTGTGAAGATTGGTCAAGAGATGACAGAGTTACAGGGGACAAAAGTTCAAGCTTCATTGAAAATATTATGATTTTGTTCAATTTTGTTCTTTTCAAGTTATTTTTTTTAAACCAATGATTTAAAAATCCTAATGTTTTATTGCATGCGCCATTAGATTATTTTAATATGAACATTTTGAGCCCAACAAGACATATATTGGTACAAAAATGACAAAGCTACAGAAGATTTAGTAAATTAACCCGCATAGAAATTCAATACTTTTAAGCAATTTTTAATATTTATTGTTACTAAAAATTTAGCTTTGTATATTTATTTGTTGTGGGTTAATCTTCTGTAACTTTGTCATTTTTGCACCGATCTGGTTCCGATTGGGCACAAAATGTTCGTATTGAAATAGGCTAAAATTTTATTTTTTGGATATTTGCATTTCAGTCACAGCATCTTTTTTTAAAACACGAATAAATGGAATATCTCGAAAACTGTTCTACTTTTTACAATTCTGACTTCATATTCGGATTCAGCGGACAATTTTACATAAAGATTAGGTGTCAAGTTCATTTGGTCAAGCATTCAACTACTGAAAAAACAACGAAATCATAATTTTGTTACTTTTTTTTTAATTAAAAGCAGTGTTCGAAAATAAATAGAAATATGTTAAAAAATCAGTGAAGGTTTTAGTGTTCAAGAAGAAAAAAGAATAAGAGACTTCTTTGTCTACCATAGGAACATTAAGGAAATCGATTAAAATTAGACATTAGGATATTTTCTTAATAATTTGCGCTTCAAGTACAACATCAAATAGACATCAATCAAATGCCAAGTTAAACATCAGAATATATGCTTTATGAATAGAAACAAGAACTTTTTCTCGAAGTCATGTATTATTCCCAAAAATTAATTTACGGCGTTCAGTTATAATTAATATATAATATATATGGATGAAAAAATCGATTTTTTCTTTTTTGGTGATTCTTAAAATAGACAATACGTTCTTTCTAATGCAACAAACCGCATTACTTTTGTCATAAGTAAGCTTTAAAATACACCTTTGATAAGAAAAAAAATAACTTGTTAACTTCAAAATCGTTTTTCTCCCAAACTAATTTTTTGCCCCTACGTCCCTCTAAACTGAAACTGCCACATATATGTAGTTGTTTATTTTGAGTGTGTCAGAACTAGGGTATTCATTCGGTTAACCGTTAATCGGTTAACCGATTAATTACTACCCGATTTACTGATCGGTTAATTTTAAATTGGCTTTTTTCGATTAACGATTAATCCGGTTAATTTCAGTGTATTAACCGGTTAACCGATGTAACAAAATTTTGAATTTTTTGTAGCATTAAACCATATTTTTTTTGTTTTTGATTAAGGGTGAGTTCCAAAACGTCAGTTGCAAAGCAACTCGCTTTTTTATATGCATTCTACAATGCAACCATGTAGCATTTTACAATGTTATCTGTACCAAAGTACACCAAAAAAGTTGTGCTTAGAAATATTTTTATACCCTTCACCGAATGTTGAAAGGGTATATATAACTTTGTCATTCCGTTTGTAATTTCTACAATATTGATACTACACCCTATAAAGTATATATATTCTGGGTCCTTATGAAAAGCGAAGTTCAAAACCGGTTGTCCGTCTCTCCGTCTGTCTGTTGAAATGGGTTTTCCGAAGCCCCCAGATATGATGGGGACTTGGTTGGGGTATCTTTATGTCAGGTATTCTTATAATAATTTTGCTATTGAAATTCATCCAGATAGGTCCACAAATGGCTGAGATATGTGCAAAAAACCAAGACTACCTCAAATTTTTTAAAAAAATCCCTTGTGTTTGTTGTATTTTTATTACTGTTTGCTGTATATCTGGGGAACGGCAAAAGCCAAATTTTCCAAATTAGGTACACACATTTAGGTTGCAAATACACACCATCCTACAAAATATGGGCGGAATTGGAGAAGTGGCCGTGGTACGTCCAGTACAAAAAAAAAAAAAATTTTTATAAAAACCTAAATGTTATGGCTGGCATATGTCCTATGGAGTAGAACATATTTTAAAAAAACTCGGAAAAATCGGTTCAGATACAAAAAAGTTATGACCAAAATTAAATTTTTTTTAAATACCCACTTTCGGGAACCATAGATCACCCCGAGTCCAAGCTTTATACCTCAAGTAAATGGAAAATTTCTTCTTAAACACGTCGGTACATAAATCTGTCAAATCGGTTAAAAAATGGCTGAGTTATACCCGAAATACTGAATCCCCAAAAATTACTCTATTTTATAATTAACTTTGTTAAAATATATGTATTATTAGGGTGGGTCAATTTGTTCGGGGGAGAAAAAACGTGACAGGCGTATACCAAAATCGAAATCTACGTAAAATTCTAAGAAAATTACCTAGAAAGTATGGGTCTAAAATGAAAACTTAGCTCCCGCCGAGAGGCTTGATTATGAAAAATAAAAAAGTAGCAACATCTGGTTGCTTTTTTGGACCTTTTTATTGCATTTTTTTAAACCTTATTTGATTACAAATAAATTATTATGTTCTCACTAACTATTGATCAAGATGTATGGAACATTGTTGTTGGATCGATATAATGTTTTAATTTGTATACGAATAACGAAGATTTAAAAAGAGAACGATTTTTTAAGCCCCGTAAAGCTGGAAGTCCATAACACGCGTTTTCGCCTCCACGCAGCGCATGCTTTTATAACCTTACTTGCGTTCTACGTTTCAAGTTACATGCAACGCTTTCTATGCAGCAGCAGCACAAGAAAAAATAAAACTTAATTTGTCAAAATCAGCTGATTTGTTCGAACGCTGCTTGTGACGCTTACAAAAGTAGAAAGTAAAGGTCCCATTAGCCGACCGTAAATGTAGAAATGTAAATGTAATGTAAACAGCTGATCGTTTCTGTTATATGAAAAGCAATGCAAATGCTTAACTGACTGTAATGTCACTTAACCGTAACGTGCCAACCTGTAGAAAAAAGAATTTCATTACGAGGTTACGTGACAGTTGTAGATAATGATGGGCTGCTTATATTTTAAATGCATTGCGGGTAAAATCACTCTTTTTGTTTGGTACTTTTTCTGTTATAATATCTGTGGACTTTTGACAAAATAAGTTTTAATCTATACATATTTTCATTTATACAAATATATGTTTAGATGTATAAAATTAACAAATGTATACATATCCACAAACAAACAAAGTCTGGTTTTTAGTGGTATCAAAACCTTGTTTAGGCGTATGCACATTTTGAAATTAATGTAAGAACATGTGTACGAATATGATATAATACATATTTGTTTTTTGTAAATCTGTAATATTAATATCAAATATTAAATTATTTATTTATTTATACATACAAGAAATACAGTTTTAATACTATTTAAATCACTTGGTACTTTTTCTGCAAAGCGGTCACCATTTGAACATTTTTAATTCTCATCACTGTGTGTGTTGTTTTATGTATACTAATGCTTTTTAGTTTTTGGTTGTGAAAAACAGCTGACACGTTCTTACATGTTCTATTAGAGCACAAACGAGCTTACAGTACGTTACGGTACTTTACATTGCATTTAATTACATTTACGGTCGGCTAAAGCGGCCTTAAACCTACTTTTCGCCTCAAGGCGTCTTCGCTTTTGTGCATGTAACTTACTACGTATAACTACACAGATTCTACTTTTTTGACAGCTGCGTATGCTGCGAAAAAGCGAGTAACGCGTGGTGTTATTGATAGTTCTAGTCATTGTAGAAATTTACCGTTAATGCATTTTATAAAAACGTGGTGTTCAACATTTGTTTTGATTGACTTATGCACTTGATAGTTAACTTTCAAAAAGTAAGCGTGTGTTAATTTATTTTTTAAAAAAGTAATCATTAAATTATGGAATCATCAGCGATGTCGATTGACTCTAACGGGGCAAGTTTTCTGACTAATCAGAACGCTAGTATCATTGGTATGCCAAGTGAATTGAGTGGATTAAATTTGTCAAGTTATCGTGATATTTTAAAGTATTATTTTTTCTTAAGTGAACGCGAAAAACAAAAATCAAAAAAACAACAATCGTATTCAAGATATATGTATTTATGTATAAAAAATTTACAAAATGGATTAAATGATATCTGAAGATACGTTTTTTTTTTGTTTTGGGGTAGCCTCTATTTTTTAGCATTTTACTTTTTTAGTATTTCTTGTACCACCCATGCAACTACATATTCTGTGAAGTTTCTACCTCTACCAAAATACAGTTTCTTCTATGAGGACACCTGTAAGCCTTCCTATTTTTGTTGTAACTACATATTTTGCCTTAGTTTTAGCTCCTTAGGTCTTACCGTTTCCTCACCGTTCCGGAGAATGGGCACTGTGTCGGACGGACGGACAGACGAACAGACGGATGGATGGACGCACGTACAAAGAAGTCTCAGTAATAAGGTTTCATTTTCAATCTTTGAGTACGGATCATAAAAATGTGTAATTTTTGCATAAAACAGTATTTTGCTCTCATTACCCAGTAAAAACTTCGCCTACAAAATAATGTGTTGAGTAATCAGAAAAACATAAGAGCACTACTTACAATTCTACTGAAAGAACCAATGAATTTTACAAGGCATGTCCCAAAAAGAACGCATTCAAAAGTAAGTCATTATTTATTTTGCCTGCACACATCCAGAAAAAAGTAGTTATAGAAGTTGTTGTAGATGTAGTTATAGAACAAAGCTACAAAATAATGAGTTAAAGAAGCTATTCATTTTGAAAAAGTAGGCGAAGTTTTTACTGGGTACCTATTATTTTTTGAAATTCCATTATGTCTCTCGGCGGGAGCTAGGTTTTGATTTTAGACCCATACTTTCTTAGTCAAGTTTTCTTAGAATTTATTGTAGATTACGTTTTTGCTATTCGCCTACTTACAAAAAAAAATTGACCCACCCTAATATGTATACAAGTATATAAAAATGTTTATATATAAATATAACTTAAGTAAATGGTAAAATTCTTTCTTAACACGTCGGTATATACAACTATCAAATCGGTTAGACAATGAGTAATTTATGAGCAAAATACTCAAAAAATGGGCTAAAAAACATCAAAATTTTTATAAAAACCTAAATTTTAGGGCTGCCATATGTCTTATGGATATGACTTATATACCAAAATAACGGAAATTTTTATGAGTTATAACTGGGGTCTAATCACCGCATACGATGTCGAGCAAAATTGATCGAAATTATTTATTTTGGTATCTTGAAACTCGATATCGAATGAAATTGAATTTGAAATAATAGCATTCGACATAGAGTAACTCGACATTACATTTATCGAGTTTTCATTCGATATGCCAGTGTCTATCGTATGCAAAAAAAATTCAATAGTTTATTCGATACGATAGTGTCGAATGCGGTGATTAGACCGCTGAATTCCAAAAAATTAGCCTTTTTATACCCTTCACCGAATGTAATAACTGTAATTTCTACAATATTGATCCTACACCCTATAAAGCATATATATTCTGGGCCCTTATGAAAACCGAAGTTCGAAACCGGTTGTCTCTTTTTTTAAAAAATATTTACCAGTTTTATTTAGTTTTTGTCTAGTTGCTCTGTATTCTGCTCGCACAATGGTGAAGGGTATATAAGATTCGGCACAGCCGAATATAGCACTCTTACTTGTTTTATACAATATTCATATTTTTTTCTAGAAATACATCCCTCAAATACAGAACAAAAACAGAAATTAAGGAATTCGGAAATAACTTTTCTATAGAATGTTCGGAGCTGAGCTTTGTCAGGATGAGTTTGATGATGATCTGACAACAGAAGAAACTCTCGATAGTAACACAAAAACAGAATTAACCGAAACAATTAGAAGCATTAAAAAAATCTAAAACAGGACTCTTAAGGCATAATGGAATATTAAAATAATTAAAGGAAAATTACTGAGAAATTAGATAATCTGTATTATGGGTTGCTTTCAACATCTTCGATACGTGAAAGAATTTTTTCCAAGTCAAATTTATCAAAACTAAAGAAACGAATCGCTTAAATCCTAAACATTTAAACCAATTTATTTTTCTTAAACTTTTCTTAAATGATTAATAAAATTATCTCACAGCTTATTTTTTAATAAATACATAATATGTATTAATTAAAAAAAAGTGTATAAGATAGTAATTAATTATTTTTTTGATTGCTCGTTTAAGTTCAAGAATTGTTTTGTTATGGTTTTTTTTTCAAATAAACTCCAAATAATTAATAATTTTTAATTTTTATTTATTGAAATTACTTAATTCAGAAAAAAACCATATTAAACGATTAAACGATCAATAACAAAATTAACCGATTAAACCAAAACCTCTATTAATTAATCGAGCGATTTACCGATTAAAGCAAAAGTACGATTAAATGAATACCCTAGTCAGAACCTTATATCACATCCACAATCAGGTTCTAAACAACCTTTAAAAGCATCTTTTTTATTTTACTTTAGTTAGTCTTGTTCCTTCAATATTTACGAGGCTTACTTTAGCTATCCTTTGGCTAGCAATGAAGTAAATTGCAAAGAAAATTTAAACAACAATTTGATAGTGCATAGAAAATATTCCTGGAAAATATTAAAGGAATAAGGCCCGTTTTCACAACTTACCGATAGCTAAAAGTAGACTTTAAATGGCCTGACAAAAAGTGTGACTATTAAATTATAAAAGCTTTTGAGGTTTGTAATTTGAATTACAATACACATTCGAACAATATGAAAATTTATAATTTTTATAAACAAAATAATTTTTTGGATTTACAAATGCAATTAAAAAGCGTATTGTATTGATGAATATGGCATTCAATATGACAATTGATTTGTCGTTATTCTTTTCCGTGTACCAAACTTGTGGTAATATTTTTAAAATATAAAATATTAAATTAAATTTTTTCCTATATCCTTATTATAGACTTCTTGCAACACAAAAAATAAAAATTGTCCTACGACAATAAATTCGATTTTTTTGTGAACTTTTTGAAGTTTTTCTTCATGTCATTCTATTTATAACGGTTAAAAGAGATCCCCTTTTATTAAAGCTTTTAACATTTAACACTGTTTCACGTAATTGAATAGAAAATTGAAAACAAATTTACTTCATTAGACATTTTTATTTTTTTGAATCTTTTCAAAGAATCAAATTTCACTAAATAAAAATGGGAATGTATAGAATTATTTCTAAGTATATGTTCATACGTAAAGCTTCAATGTTAACCAAAGATTGGCTTAAGCAAAAAAGTATGTGAAATATTAACGGAATGGGACTATCGCAAGAAGCCTTTATAAATTAAAATTTGAAAAAGCACATTCGGAAAAATAAAAATTATTAATATAATAATAATAATAATAATAATAACTTAAAAATAGAAAAATAATTCACACATTCTATTTGTTACAAATTTATTTCTTTTATATAAATCTCAATTTCTACACACACACGCACATAACAACGATACAATTAGGCATAAACTGTACTCTTTTGTTTCCTGTTATATCAAGATTTTCCCCTTTTAGCTTTAATAATACACATTACAACTTTTATTAAATTCAAACGATTTTATTAAAGAAGCTGTCAGGCGCAAGAAACTTTTTGCTGGAAAATAAAGACTGTAAGACATCAAATACTTATAATTACATACAACAATTTAATATTAAAGCCAACATACAAAGATTATATTAGAAATTTGAGTTACAAAAATGATGATATTATTCTACGCAGTATTTTTAAATCAAAGTACAAATTAATATTATTATGGGGCTGTCCCGGTAGACTATGTAGTTGATAGTAAGCTTGTCTAGCAGTGCGAGGGTTGCGGATTCGATTCCGTCCAGAGACTTTGTTCTGCTTCACTACAACAGGCTGATGGTCCAAGTTACTATTGTTCGGTTAATTAAGTTAGTTATTGTATTAGGAATTCTCTATAAATAAATTATATTATGGAATGAAAAATTCTTCGAAATAATTATTTTTGTTTACTATTTGATATTTTTTTTTGTAAAGCATTATAAAAAAAATTTTCTTACTGACTTGACTGTACATGTCAATTAACTTTAGCTTTTATTTTCATATTTGTCGTATTCTACATGAGTTTAAAGAAACTGGATGAAACAAACTGATTGCGTATGCGTTTACACGCAGGCTTAAAAAATAATTAAAGAAAAACTTACATGGTAAACCTAAGACCTAAGCCAGGGAAGATCACACAAAAGTTCAGTCATATAAGCCTGTTAGCTAATTTTTTTTTTAACGATAAACCAACACTCAGGGGATGCCCCCTATATATGCAGTGCATTGTGTTGATCGTGAAAATAAGGTTTGGGAAGGAGGAAAGAGGGAAAAGTGTTTGTGGACATTTGACTTGAATCTTAATAAATTATAAGTACCGGGGAAGACCTCTGCGGGAAGTTTATTCCACATACGGATAGTTCGACTGAAAAACGAATTTTCTCTATAATGCGTTGTGCGAAACACAGGACAATCGACCACAAACGGATGTGATCCACTGGATGAGCGAGTATTACGAAGAAATACTCGGGCGGGTGGAATAAGTTCATATAAGCTAAGATAGAAAAGTGTCACACAACCCACATTCCGACGATGCTAAAATGAGTCAATAGAGTTGGATACCCTTATGTCATTGATGAGCTTCACCGCCCTCCTTTGTATACGGTCCAGTAGGTTCAAAATAGACTTTGAAGCCCCTGCCTATATATGGGAGTTGTATTCCATCTTCGGTCGGATATAGGTGGTATAGATAGTAAGGAGATCGGATGAAGTGAAGTAAGTCTTGCACCGTTTTAAAAAACCTAAACACTTGAATGCCTCTTTCGACACTTTAAAAACGTGTTTATTCCAGCGGACATCGCACTGTATTCCACTAGCCAACAAGGTTTTGGACTGGAGCAACCAAATATCTTTCCCAGGGTAATTTGGTGGGCGGAATTCGTATCTGTAATTGGTTTTTCTCTGCCACGTCAGGTTTTCAAGAAACAAAATATGTTTTTATTCCTTTCTTACATGAGTTAAAACACGTGAAACCATCACGAAAAAAAGGCATTTTCGGCATCATCACCTCCGATTTCAATGAAATTCAACACAAATGTCATACACTATAAGAGTATAATTAAACAAAAAAAATTTGACCCTAGCAGAGCCTTTTGGGTTCCGAAATATGACGTCATAAAAGATGTGAAAAATGTTAAAAAATCACAAAAGTCTCCTTACAAAAGGGGCTAGAACTTTTGATCTATGTAAGATAATTTAGTTTTTTGGTATCGTTTTAGAGTTGAAAGTGCAGCCTTTAAAATTATATGCATATTGTGTTTTTTTAAGAAAAGGATAAAGGTAATTTTTTGGGGTCTTGAGTTCAAAGGTCCATGTCTGAAAAAGTATATTTTTTTTAAATTCTTAAAAAAACATATGTCAAGTATTAGACCCTCTTCTACATTTCGAGAAAATTTAAAGGTGGAGACTCGATTGGTGTCAAAATTATAGACCAGTGGCCGTATTCTGTAATTCGCTAAAGCTAAAGCGATTTTTGACTGCGTATGCAGTACTGTAACGTGCATTTCTAAATTTGGCAATGTCATAACAATTTAATTCACCGCCATTTTAGCTTTTATTGTCATCACTAAAAGTTTTTAACTTTGTACTCTCTAAGGCATTTTAGCGATAGAGATTTAGCTTTAGCTAAGCGAATTACGGAATACCGGTGCAGAACGTGATCCTAAGTATGTTTTGTGTTCATACAAGATAAACCCTTTATGTTGGATTTTAAATAAGACATTAAGGCTTATTATTCTAAATGCATTTCCCATGCGAATTATTTATATTGTATTATTGAAGAAGACATTATAGTTTTCATTTATTTTTTTATTACAAAATATTGAACAACACATTAAAATAATTCAATTCATTTTTTTTTAAATAATACTGTTTAAAGCTTTCAGTTGAAATTTGTAATGTAAATTTAAAATGTAGTAAAAAAATAGTAAGTTTTGAACAAAACAATTATATAATTCAGGTAATTTTTTTGTATTAAATTTATTATATATAATACTACTTAAAACTTTTAATTGGTAATTTGTGTTTTAAATTTTTAAAATTTATTACAAAAATTGTTTGAAACCTTTAAAAGGTTGAGTTAAATATAACATTTATTCAGAGAGTAAAACATAAATTAGTAACGAACATTTTCAATTAAAAATTCGCTATCATTTGAAAAAATCTTTACTATTAACTTATTTTCTCCTTCAGGAATGAAACAATGATATTTTTGTGTACCTGGAATTGTGCGTAGCCAAAAAAAGCGTTCTCTTAAAAATGCATCTTCTTCTCTATGATCATCTTCAGAAAGATATATGAAATTGCAATTTTTAAGGTTTGTTTGGCACCAATCGAACAAGAGTTGTGGCGTTGTAATCTGGTTATCTAGTGGTCGTTGTAAGCTTACTTTACGTACCTCTCTTTTGACTGTGCCTCCAAGGCCGTCACTAGGGCCTTTTCCATGGCTAGTAGCAAAAAAGTGCCATTCAGCATCGCATCCGAAATCTGCCTTATGATAGCACAAATTCACAAAATTTTTTTTATTCTTAAATTGTCCTGCACATCCATCCGAGAAGTGTATTATTTTTTGTGGATCATTTTTAAAGTTATTTTTTAAAAATATATGAAGGTGTTTGTGGAATAACAAACCTTAAAAATTGCAATTTCATATATCTTTCTGAAGATGATCATAGAGAAGAAGATGAATTTTTAAGAGAACGCTTTTTTGGGCTACGCACAATTCCAGGTACACAAAAATATCATTGTTTCATTCCTGAAGGAGAAAATAAGTTAAAAGTAAAGATTTTTTCAAATTATAGCGAATTTTTAATTCCAAATGTTCGTTACTAATTTATCCCTTTCAGACCCAAGCTTTAAATTGATTTTAAATTACCCTTAATCATAAAAATCAAACAAAATATTTTTTCTATTTTGTATAAGATAGACCCATAAAATATTTCTACATGGTCCTTTTTGGCAAACAGGACATCGCACAATTGTGCGGTCTAGGTCAATATCTGCAAAGAACCTTCTAACTGATAAAACATAGTTTGGAACTTTTCTAGCGTTTATTAAACTTAAAAAATACCTTTAGTACGTTGTAAGAAATAAAGAATATAATCAGAGGAGTTTTAAGTTTTTGTTCCATCTTCTAATTTTTCGTATAGGATCTATTCCACAGTTACTTTTTTCCAAACTATGCTTATCCCGAGAAGCTCTACGCTTGCCTGCAGGAAGCCAGAGTCTCTTGCAGGAATCGAAACCGCAGCCCCCTCACTGATAGCCTATCTCACTATCATCTAGTCTACTGGCTATCACTGCCTATATGTCCTTCCATTTCACAACAGCTACAATTTCGATATTGGTAAATTGAAATATTCGCTCCGACTCATTTCTTTGGCCAAAGGAAATTTTACACTCTATTTTCCATATTTGTACCTGTGGCTAGCAACCCATCTGGTGTTATGCTTCTAACAGTGGTATTTGTGTAAAAAGTCGGTCCGAAATATATATTAAAGGATATAAACGGTCTACGGCCAATACCACAATCTTTAATCTACAACATTTTAAAGCTCACTACAACACCTCTAGAAGTAGGACAGATAAGATTTCGCAACCCAACGGGTTGTGGTTTGGCCTAATTACTTCAAGTACAAGACATCTTCCCGTAAAAAAATATCATCTGCCCATCAATTAGGGCCCCTATTACGGTTGAGTTGAGTTGTAATATCTTAACTGAGTTGAGTTGTAAACCGTAATAGGGGTAAGTAATTCGTGATTTCTGTTGCCAATTCATAACACCATTTTTTGGTTGAACTCTCTCAAACTTATTTTTCGAGTATGGCGTGGAGTTATCTTCCAAATGTGTATTTGGACGTAGCTGTAAGAACTTGTCGCGGGACATGAAGTTATAAACGGCAGTATTTTTACTTCCACTCGCCCAGAACATTTTTATCGCACGGTAAAACTGAGACACACCATTATGATCGCGCACCAGTCAAATCTTTTTATATTATCTGCTGATACGTAACGCACTTTCTGACCATGTTCAATTCCCGCCAGATACTCTGGTTTCTTTCCTGCAGACAAGCGTCAAGCTTCGCGGGGATTAGCATAGGGAATTAAAAAATCACTTTCTTGTGCATCTGTATTTACATTACAAGGATCCATGTTTCATTAGCAACATTATCATCAACACTTAGGTCAGCATAAGAATCGTTAAGAATGTTTAAAACTGCCTCAACATCATAATTGCCCTGTAAAATTATTAGATAGCACAAACGTGAGCATAAAACAAAATGTCATGTTGTGTCTGATCAGCACAATTGTGCTATCTGTAATTTATTCAGCGCTGACTCCTTGTTACTATGCACAATATCAACACTAACGAGCCTGTTTGTTGCAAAAACTTATTTTACAGTTACCACTACTAAGACTAAAAATGTATTTTAATATTACTTTACAAAAACAATTTACTTGTGGACGCATGTTTACACTTGTGGAAAGACACAATTAAACTTAAGCTGTAGTTTTTTATTTCTGAGGCAAACAAAGGCAGATCGCACAATTGATTCAGCTAGGTCTGAAAGGGTTATGTTTTACTCTCTGAATAAATGTTATATTTAACTCAACCTTTTAAAGGTTTCAAACAATTTTTGTAATACATTTTTTATAAGGCCGGTTAAAGTCTACTTTTAGCTATCGGTGAGTTGTGAAAACGGGCCTATGTTTTGTATAAGTCCAATAACATACAACAGTTGTGGTGAATTTCATTGAAATCAGAGGTGTTGTTTCCGAACGGCATGATGGTTGGACAAGTTTTCACTCACATATAAAATCACTAGTTTATTTAAAAATCAATGAATTTTCAAAAGTGAGCGTCGTTTGAATTTTGTTGGTTCGGTTTCACGTCTAAGAGTCCAGAAAAAGTCTCCCAGCATGCTTTTGTCTCAAAATCCTTGATAAATACTTTTTGGAAAAAATCTAAATGCGAATGAAGAATATGCAAAACATTGCCCGTGTCTACAGTTAGTACAAGTTTCTGACTGCAAAACCAAAATAATGTAAATATGCGTATTTTAATGATTCTGAAATTGCATATCCTTTTTTTCCAACCAAATATTCACCACACACAAAAAAAAAAAAAATAGTTTCCTGACATGCTCAAACGCTACCATTATGAATATTTATAATAAATGTGGGATTCTGTCATATAAATAATTGTGAAATTGTAGTGTCAGTATTGATTTGTTTACAGTATTGCCAGCATGCGATAAAATATGAACAAGACGTGATAGTTCAATTTGTGTGCCAGATTTGAGTTCAGCACACCCAGATTAATTAAAAAATATGCTTCGTTTCTGCAGTCAATTTATTTAGCCAAATTTGTAGACCAGTGCTTTCAAACAAATCGAAGTTATTTGAGAAACTTTAAGTTTCTAAGTTAAACACGATGCTGGATTAAAATGAACGTTTTTAGATCATCAATTTGTTTTTTCAAGGCATCATACACGGAAAGAATTATTTACTAAATATGGCTGGAACCAACCAAGAAAATTTTGCATGTTTCGCGTCCAAGCCAAAATTTACTTATTCAATTATATGTGTGGCTTGGCTTAAGTAAATTGTTTCTTTATTTAAGAAAATTTAACTAAATAAGAACGAAATAAATTAAAATCAAGAAATTTTTGGCTTGGACAAGAATTAAGCAAAATTTAGTAAATAGTTATTTTCGTGTAGGACATTAAAATAATGTTTTTCAAGATTTTGATAAAATGTGGCATAAAGGCTTAATACATTATCCGAAGCTAAGCTTACCAATTAATACTCACAGGCTGTGAGAACGCTATTTGAATGGTAGAACATTTATTTTTAAAGAGGGAAATTTTTCAAGTTCTCCTCCATCGATTAATGCGGGAGTCCCACAGGGAAACAATCTACGACCTCTATTGTACTCTATTGTATACTTCAGACATGCTTAATAATAACTACACACAAACTTCAGCATTCCGGCTGATAAAAATTTTCTAAGCATGCCCTAAAACCCCTACGAAGCATCTCGATACGTACAGGACCGTTTATTCCGATTGGAAACATGATCAAAACAATGGAAAATAAAGGTTAATGAACAAAAATGTATGCATATAACGTTTACTTTACGTAGAGAATGATGGTGTCCCATTAAAATCAACCTATATATCGACGGCTCAATTCCAAAACATGCTAAGTCGAAAAAGTTAGTTTTGCAGGAGAAGCTCTTAAAGTTGTAACTGAATGTTGTATCGCCCGTACTTTTTTTTGCATTACTTAACATAATTTGAGTTGAACAATACTTAAGTAAAAATCGTAATATGCTTAGTCGACTTAGCATTATAGACTCTAAAAACATATCGGTTAGATGGTCAAAACCTGTTTTATTAGAAAAGAAATCTTGTGAAGATAGTTTTAGGCTATATATTTTTTCAAAGCGAGAACAATACTGGGCAGTAGTGGACAACATCTGCCTCTTTGATGCTATTAAACCGATTTTACTGAAACTTACAACATAGATAGACACATAAGCAATCCCATTTTGTTTGTAGGGGCAATTTTTGCCTATCCGACACTAATTAACAGAATTTTATGATATTTTAATATTAAGATGGATACATAAGCTTTTTATTTTTTCTAAAACAGGACCATTATGGGAGGAATGGGGCAAGTAATAAATAAACAAAATTTCCTTTTTTCAGCAAATAAACAAAATTTGTTGCTGTTTACGAAGCAAATATGCTGTAAGAAAATATCTGTGCAAATATGGAAATGTAGCTAATAGCAAATATTGTAGTTGTTAGACATCCCAAGTTTTGTTGAAGTTTTATCCTGTAAGCAGAACTTCGCAAGTCAAGAAGTGTGCTTTGGATTGGCAAAATTTCGAGTGTGCGTCGAATAGTTCTAAAATATTCACAATCTTTTAGATCGATCCGATTCTAAGGCCCTTATTATTTCATCTTTCGTTAGTGTTATTTTTCGCGCTTTAAGAGATCTTGAAACATTTTTGTCGGAACTTTAAATATTTAGAGAACAAAATATCCATATTGTGACCACCTCTGTACAAAACATATTAATTGTATGGAAAATTGTTTATCCAAAAAACTGCTTAAGTGAAATTGTATTATTTTATCATGTAAACGGTGGTGGCGATACTACAACTAGTACAAAGCCAAAAACAACACATTATATTTTATTTGATGCTTTTGTTGGTTGATACACAAGCAACTTTTGACATTCCTCTCTTTAAGTAAGAAAAAAAGTAGCTCAGCTGTGCATTCAACGCCACCTGAAAGTCCTCAACACCTTG
Organism: Pollenia angustigena; assembly: GCA_930367215.1. Taxonomy (NCBI): domain Eukaryota; kingdom Metazoa; phylum Arthropoda; class Insecta; order Diptera; family Polleniidae; genus Pollenia; species Pollenia angustigena. Next base: position 167,720,542 of record OV884059.1, on the reverse strand, counting down.
GTAGGTCCTCAATTTTTTAATTTTTTACAACTAAATAACTTTTAAAAGTCTAGACATTAGGTTAGGTTAGGTTAAATGGGTAGCCGTCACGAAGACGACTCACTTGGGTCCTTATAGCGGTCCCTTTGTGATACCCCTAGCCAGTGACAAGGGTCAGCCAGTATCCACCAGACTATTCCCCAGAGGTCACCGCAGTCTCGAACCACCCCGATTCCCTGCAGAACAGGGAGATCGATTTCAGTCCCGCATTGGACAAATCGTCCAGACATGGCAATTCCGGTCTCCCAAAATGCCTCACCCTAACGCCCGCCAGACCGGGGCATTGGCAGAGGAAGTGAAACACCGTCTCCTCCTCCTCATCATGACAACTCCTGCAGTAGTCATTATACGCAAGACCCATCCTCCTAGCATGAGTCCCTATCACCCAGTGACCCGTGATAACCGATATCACTGTCCTTATCCGGTCCCTGCCGAGACCGAGTAGTACGCGCGTTCTCGCCGCGTCATAGCCAGGCCATAGAGTCCTGGCCATCAAACAGGTATGCTCGTCCTGCCATCTCCCCTGAGCCCTTCTATACGACTCCCGTCTGATAAGAGTCCTGCAGCGGGCCATTGAAGTGCCAATCAGGCCGTCGACGAACATGTCGTCCAACAGACAGCCTTGTTTGGCTAGACTGTCCGCAGTATGGTTGCCCAGGAGCCCACTGTGTCCTGGTACCCATGTCAGCGTTACACTGGAATGTTTCGCGATCTCATTTAGAGACATCCGGCATTCCACTGTTAACATAGATGTCGTAAAGACACCAGCCAGAGCTGCAATGGCAGCCTTGCTGTCCGTAAATATACATATATCCCTCGATATACGATAGTACTTCAGCCAGTTTGCCGCCCGCTTTATGGCAGAGATTTCCGCCTGCAGCACACTACTACCATCTGGCAGCCTAAAAGAGACCCTGATGTCCAATTCCTCGATGAAGAAACCTCCACCTACTCTGTCGCCCATCCTGGAACCATCGGTATAGACCCGCAGGGTCGGCTCCAGAGATCGCGTATTATCGAGCAGCTCATCATAGTTACCATGATGAACCGTGAACAAAGCACCGAAAAAGGGTTCCGGAGTGCAATAGTCCAGCCCCGCCAGGTCGTATGACGCGTGAAGCGTGATCCTGGCATGACCATAGTTCCGCGTAGACCATAGGCCCACCGCCCCCAGTCTCATAGCGGAAGTCAAGGCCTGTTGTTCGGCCATGATATCAATCGGCAACCAGTCTAGCATAGTAAACAGTGCCTTCGTCGGTGTCGAGCGGAGTGATCCCGTGATCATCAGCGCAGCCAACCTATATACTTTCTCAAGCATCCTGCAGTACCGTCCCCTTTCCATGGCAGGCCACCACACTATGACCCCATAGAAGAGAATCGGTTTTACCACCGCTTCAAAGATCCATTCAACACCCCTGGGGCCCAGGCCCCAGCTCCTGCCCAAGGATCTCCTGCAGGTGTATAAGGCCACAATAGCCCTATCAACCCTCGTCCGAACGTTGAGTTCCCATGATAGTTTGCTATCGAGAATTACGCCCAAATATTTGGCACTGTTCGAGAGCCTCAGCTCCGTGCCGTTTAGCCTAGGAAGCCTAAAGTTGCCAACCTTGTACTTCCTGGTAAAGTCTAGACATTAAGAATATCAAAACCTACATACATACCAAGTAGCAGAAATAAAATACGTAAAATATTCAATCGAGTTGTAAAAAAAATTTTATAGTACAACATTTTTTATTATTGATTATTCATTGATGACTCTTTAAAAAATCAATAAAAAAAATAAGGACTATTTAATACCACAATGACTCAAAAGCCAAAAAATATAAAATGACTGTAATACAAGTACGAAGTAAATATTTATAGCCAACATAAAAAAAAAAACAACCTAAAAATAGAAGAGAGTAAGAGACCTATAAATAAAAGGAACATATTGAAACATATGTTTATAAACATTTACATATAACAAAACAATACAGTGGAACGGAAATAATTTTATATCAAAAATTTTCCTTGCGTTCTATTTAAACAAACCCTTAATTGTTTGTTGACTACCAGGGTTATTTTAATTTGTTATTAGACAGATTAATGTTTTAATTAATTTTTTATTTCTTTAATTAGTTTTCATTTTGTTTACAAAATAAATATTCAACGCACACCAATTAAAACAAGTGAAAACATTAATTTTAATGACTTCACCCAAAACAGAAAAAAAGTTCATTAAACTTAAGAAAGAAAAAAACAAACAAACAAATCTTGAACAAGTACTTGTTCGTAGACAAACAAAAAAATGTACATAAATAAACTTTAACACCCAAAAACACAAAAAAAAAAAAATATTTGAATTTCAATAAAGACAACAAAAACATCATAATTAATTCAATTGTTACACGTGAGTATTTTTTTTTGTTTTTTTTTTTTTTTGATTGTTTTGTACGAGGGTTTTGTTGTTGACATTGCTAATTTCGTTATAATGAAAACAACAATAAAAATACAACACATAATTATGTTTTATTTTAAATTATGATGATGATCATGATGGCGATGATGATGCTTTAGGATCGTTGACTGCCAGTTATCACAATAGATCAAACTATCAGAGTCTAAAAGACTGAAACCTACGCACTCAAACTTAATTCGAAGGCTTGCATTTTCTGTAACAGTGATTTGAAGGGAAATTTTTCTGTATTAAAATATTTTTTTTTATAAATATCTTCAAATCTTAACTTTTATGAATGTAATTTTATTTAATCGGACTAAAATTAGAAGAACATAAAATGGTTTACACTCTGCTAGTTCATTGTCGTTACCCAGGAAGCATTTAGAGCTTATTTGTCTAAAATCACTGAGCTTAAGACTTCTGTAACAAAATAAAAAAACGAGAAATTAGTTCATGTAAGAAAAATCGTGACGTGAACTTTACAAATCATATTTTAAATATACCTAAATTAACAAATTTAATTGAACTTATATAAAAGACAAGTGAAATTACTGCAAAAAAATTCTTTTAAAATATTAGAAATAGGATTAAAACCGACTTATATGAGAGAAGAAATGCTACTGTAAAATAATGCATTAAAGACTTAAAAACCAAAATTATGCTATTACAAATGCGAAAAACGGATATTATATGATTCTTTAGAAAAAAGTAATAGACAAAATAATATTTAACAAGTAAGAGTGCTATATTCGGCTGTGCCGAATCTTATATACCCTTCACCATTGTGCGAGCAGAATACAGAGCAATTAGACAAAAACTAAATAAAACTGGTAAATGTATTTTTAAAATAAGAGACAACCGGTTTTGAACTTCGATTTTCATAAGGACCCAGAATATATATACTTTATAGGGTGTAGGATCAATATTGTAGAAATTACAAACGGAATGACAAAGTTATATGTACCTTTTTTACCTTCGGTGAAGGGTATTTATAAAAAGAGTAATTTTAGGAATTCAGGGGTCTTATCACCGCATTCGATACTATCGTATCAAATAAACTATTGAATTTTTTTTGTATACGATAGACACTGGCGTATCGAATGAAAACTCGATAAATGTAATGTCGAGTTACTCGACGTCGAATGCTATTATTTCAAATTCAATACATTTCATTCGATATCGAGTTTCAAGATACCAAAATAAATAATTTCGATCAATTTCGCTTGATATCGTATGCGGTGATTACACCCCAGTATTTCGGTTATAACTCATAAAAATTTCCGATATTTTATTATATAAGTCATATCCATAAGACATATGGCAGCCCTAAAATTTAGGTTTATATACAATTTTTAATTTTTTGTAGGATGGTGTGTATTGGCAACCTAAATGTGTGTACCTAATTTGGAAACTTTGGCTGTTCCCGTTCCCCAGATATACAGCAAAAAGTAATAAAAATACAACAAACACAAGGGATTTTTGGAAAAAATTAGAGGTAGTCGTGGTTTTTTGCTCATATCTCAGCCATTTGTGGACCGACCTGGCTGAGTTTCAATAGCAAAATTAAAATAAGAATACCTGCCATAAAGATACCCCAACCAAGTCCCCATCATATCTGGGGGCTTCGGAAAACCCATTTCAACAGACAGACGGACATCCGGTTTTGAACTTCGCTTTTCATAAGGACGTAGAAGATATATACTTTATAGGGTGTAGGATCAATATTGTGGAAATTACAAACGGAATGACAAAGTTATATATACTCTTTCTACCTTCGGTGAAGGGTATAAAAATCGATCAAATTAATTATTTTAATCGTGCAGCGGATTCGAAAAAAACTCATATATGATTATCTTAATTATTTCTTTTATAAAATGTTGGCTGGGTATTTTTTCAAAGTAAATCTTCTGCTGCTTTATACAAAAGTAAATATGGTAGCACGTGTGTTGCCAACCACTTGTGTGCAACTATATCATAACTATATAACTATATCATATATGAATCTTATTCAAGGTTGGCAACCGACACCGATATTAGTACCGATAATGCTTAAGCTGTTATGATACTTGCTATTTTTTGTATTTTTTCTATATTGGAGAACAGTGCAAATATATTTGCATAGGAAAACTGACTAAGTGTAAAGAGTATGATTATATCATAAAAAATCTTGAAATGTCAAACAAATATACATGTGTTATCGATAAATAATCTAAGACTGTCAAAAAAAATATAAAATTTTTTAACTTAAAATTGACATTTCCAGATTAATTGTTAGAACTGTTGCCAATTTTTTTTAGTTTTTGATCGAAAGAAACGGGTTTTAACTTTTTTTTTTGCGATTTTTAGCTTTTATGACGGTTTTTTGTGGGGAAAAAACGTGGGCAGTATTGTTTGTTTTGTTTACATTTTATCAAATTGTATTTCTTGTTCTTTCTCGCATTTGTTGTTTCATTCAGTCAATCCTAAAAAAATCCAATACAAAAAATAGCAAGTATCATAACACCTTTAAAAAACGTTTAAAATTTAATACCGGTATTGATACCTTTAGCGAAAAAACATATAGTTTTAAAATGGGTATTTATACTGAACCATACTTAATTCAATATCGTAAAAAAATTCAAAACATGCTAAGGCGACTTAGCATTTAATTTACAAGATTTTGTTTGTCGTGCTTAATTCCCAATTTTTATTCTTGATAAAAACGCTGAAATTTATTGTTGATGGGATAAGCTATTCCTATGAGCATTTCACTGGTTGCTTAGGCCAGATCGTCAGGAAACTTCATCCAAAGATTTAAGAAAAACTAAAGATATTTACAAATAAAACTATTAAGCAAATAAGAATTATAAGCAACAGTTTTACGTGTAGCAATATCAAAGCTTTAACAAAAACAACAACAACAAGCAGTGAGTTTATCATTTACTACATTCGCTACTACAATTAGTTTGAATTCTTCGAACTTTTATTGTAGTTGAAAGTAGGTTAAGAAAAAACAAAATGAAAATAAAAACAACTTGCTTTATTATTGTAGTTGTATCTTTGGCCAGAGTGATGAATTTATGAATGTTATTTTTGCCAAGCTAATAGGGCTTAAAATTTCTTCGATGTAAATAAAACTAAATTTTTAATTACAATATTTTGTTCCCGACGTTTCGTCGATTGTTTGTCGACTTTTTCAAGGGATTGTAATATGAAATTTAATCACATTAAAAAGTTTTAGATGTACCCAGGAGCATTCATATATAAAACATAATTTTAATATTTAAATACATATTACTTTAAACTTTAAATATATCACAGCTCAAGTGATGGATATCACAGCTCAAGTGATGCTTAATTTCGTTTCGCAAAAAATTAAACATTGTGCCAGTTTAGTTTTTTTAGCCGTGCACTTGCCAGTTTATTATCACAAAATTTTTTATTTACAAGATTTTGCTTGTCGTGCGTTGGGAATCAAGTACATGCTTTATTTTTTGCGAAAACAATAAAGCAAGTTGTTTTTGATTTCATTTTGCCTAAGCAACCAGCGAAATGCGCATTGGAATAGCTTATCCCTTCAACAATAAATGTCAGTGATTTTATCGAGAATAAATATTGGGAATTAAGCACGACAAACAAAATCTTGTATTTTTTTTTTTTTTAATTTTAAAGCTAAAATAGTTTCTTTTCCTTATATTCTCTGCTAACCACCGTTTCAAAAAACAAAACGTCTCGCTAGGCCGTAAATATGCCAACAAATTTTCCCGCGAAAGATTGTAAACAGTGTCAGCTAATAATAAAGAATGTCAAATACATAAACATAAATACAGCTAACAAACATACATATATTTTTTTTACACTTAACAATCTTTACACTTTCTTTACACACTGCGTAAATAAAACAATGAAATTAAATATTGTTTGTTTAAAGTTAAAGCAAAATAAATTAACGATTATTTTTCAGTATAAATTAAATTAATTTTGAATGAAATACAATTATGTGCTGTTTTCACAAAATAAATGAGTGAACGTGTAGAAAGATTTAAAAGAAAAGCACTCAGTTTTTTGAGTGCTTTTCATATAAATTTTACTACAAGTTCAATAACTTGTATTATGAAAACCGCTCATTAATGTATAATAAATAAGCAAATATTTTATTTTTTCGGAAAGATAACAACAATTTGTTTTAAATATTAATACATTTAGACATATCCCACTGGTTCCTGCAAAGAGCGTCAACTTAAAATTTATAAATTTTCAGTAGAGGCAAAAAACGATATGTGTGCGATATGTGAGTATGTACAGGGTGGCGCAGATGATACAAAAAGATTTGAATTATATTTTTAAGATTCAGTTTCTTTACATCAAACTAAAAACAATTCTTTCAATAAATAACAAAACATTGAAATGACCCGTAATAGAGAGCAAGTTCACAAAAAAAATTCAAATAATTTTTGAATTATTGAATGTGCATACATTTATTTGAATACATTGACATAGTATGTGTGTAAGCTTCTGTCTTCTTTTATTTACATATAAGAGTTAAGCTTACACATGCATACATATTGTGTAGGTACAGTTATTTAATATTAAAATTATATTTAAATATTTAACTCATTTGACTTGAGTTGACTGAATAGAATGAGTTTTTTTTTTGTTTTTTCTTTGGTTATTCTTTCATTTGTTTCGTTGTTACTGGGTGCTCGACACATTGTAGTTACAAAACAAAAAGTGTGTTGAAATTGCTTTTTATTTATTCTTGCAGACCTCTGTATGCAGCATTTATATCCTTTCGTTTCTTATGAACTACCCTGTACTAAATATTATGAGAGTACAATGAATTCCAATTGATTTTAACAGTTTTGTTTATAGTACAATGTATACACGCAAAACTACAACTTAAGTTTGTTTTGTACTTGTATTGGTGAAGGTCAAGTGTATTTTAAAGCGCCAAGAAATATACTCATCAAATTTATACAAAAAAGAATACATACAAGTGTATGTGTAAGCGCTTTAAAATATACTGAAACAATTTATACAAAAACAATGCTACACGAAGCTAATGATCGGAACTAGATATAATGCCCGTAATTTGTACAAAAATTAAGCTATTCGTTTTCGTATATTAACAGTTTGTTTTCCTATTTCAACATTAATTTGCCCTACGAGTTTTTACCTTCAGTTTTCTTTTAAAATATGGCAGCTTTAATACTATAGATTTCTATACACAGCTAGATTTATTTTTGTAGAAATAACTGGCATAAGAATAAGGATATTTTCATCAGAGAGAATAAAAGAAATAAAACAAAACGAATATATATTTCTTTTTATTTTTAAAACGGCTTTAGTTAGCTAGTTGGGTAATTTTGCATACTTTTTCTAGTAAAAAGGTTAGTTCTTTGTCTTTTGATCCACTTATATATCAGCGTTCACAGTTTTGGGGTTTTGTCCTCAAATAAGGGATTTTTTTTTGTAATTGGGGATACAAATTTCGTAGAAGTCCCCAGGGGATTTTTAGGAAGATAGCACTTATTTCCCTGCACGCAAAGAAAAAACATGGTTGTGGTAAACATATTCTAAGAGCAACATATTATGATAAGAATTATGATTATAGTCACCATATTAAGTTTATTATTGAATCATATTATGACTAAATATACTCGTAATATGTCATCCTAATATTTTTCCCTTAATCATATTATTATTCTGTTAATCATACTAAGTTAAGAAGTAATCAAATTATTGTCATGTTAATCTAAGCTAAGAAATTAATCATATTATTGTCATGTTAATCATAATAAGCTATAAAGTAATCATAATATCATCATGTTAATCATAAGAAATTTAGAAGCAATCATATTATGATACAGCACCTTTCAAAGCTGTCATAAAAATACAAAATAAATTAAAATATTTTTGCATCGATTTTTTATTTTGTGGCTTTTTACAATTTTTCTTAATGTTAATCAAATAGCGGAGTTCAATATAAGGCTTGCAAAAGAGCAAATGAAAAATCTGTGGTTTTCATGGGCAACCGCGTGTGCCCATTTTTTCGATGTTAAGATGTTGATGAAATATCGTAGCACTTTTATAAAATATAACGAAATATCTGTGTGTTTTGTTGTTGGATTTTACAAAAAAACTATGATATTTTGCATTTGCACAATTACATCACTAGTACTTGAATGAACCCCGCTAATATTTTAATTTCTTTAAACTTATTTTTTTGTGGAATTTTATCTTTTAATTGTTTAACCGCTCACAAATAAAAAAAAAACGACACAACTGCTTCAAAATTATTTTACAAATCGCGCTAACATAATATGATTAGAGTAAAAATAGTTTGATTGCATCTTTAACATAATATGATAAATTAATAGAAAGTTATCATGTTATGGCTATTAAATATCATGATATGGCTGTGAGAAATATAATATGTTTAGAAAGTTATCATAATTAAGTTGTTAGAAAAATAATTATTTTTCGGTCAACAATACTCAAATTCATAATTGCGATAAACATTGATATGTTTACAGTAACTATAATATTGTTGATATTAAATAAAAATAACAATTATTTGTGTACGACAACAATATATTGTTACATTAAACATAGTGTTGTTGCCGTAACCATGCCCAACCATATTTTTTCTCTGCGTGTGGGTATTTTTGGGAATGATATATTATTGTGACAATAATATGGTCAAATTAATCGTAATATGTTTTAAAAATTTTTGTTAAAAACATTTTTTTGAGAGGAGGTGACCATATCGAAAAATGTGTTTTCTCCGCGTGTTGGCTTATTATGAAATGATCTTCACAAAATTTAACCGTGTTATTTCAAGCATCATACAACTATGACAGACCCAATTTTAGTACAATAGTTTTATTCGGTTTAAGAAGAACTAAAGCGTTTTGTAGGGTTCATCTAGGGTCCTCTGGTTAATTATGGACCGATCGTTACGAAAATAAGAAATACGAGTTCTAGTCATATAAACGAATTTCCGAAATTCGAATGACAACTAGTGTATTCCGGCACCAATTTGTTTTTGTACAAAAAAAAAAAAAAAATGAAATCAATTTTTAAGGGGGGTCGTCTAGGCCCACAACTTTTTTTTACTGAAACGATTGTGCTGTAGAACTATTTAGAAGCAATGTGGCACCAAACTCGCTATTTTGTACTCAGCTTTTCGAAAAGGATTTTAACGGACGGATTTGGCTACCTCGAATAATATACTCTGAAAGAAAAACACTCGGGATCAGTAGAGCCAGAAGATTATGATAAGAAATCGGCACATTTTCAAAGAAAACCCGGCATTATCAGCACTTTCATTTAATAAAATCAGCAAAAAATCGGCAAATTTAAAATACAATAAAACATATACTATTTAATGACAAAACAAAACAATTCAGCATTAACTAATGCTAATAATAAATAAATTAACATAAAAATTAATAAAAAAATTTCAAGTTAATTAAATTACATAATACAAAAAGGAAAAATATGTTTCCGGGAATTTTCAGGACTTTCAAATTAAATTTCTTGAAATTATCAAAAAGTAATTTCAATTTTTGGGAATACAAAATTTTAATTTCAAAAGATTTTGTTATTCGTGCTTAATTCCCAGTTTTTATTATTGATAAAAACACTTGAAATTTATTGTTGATGCGCATTTGACTGGTTGCTTAGGACAGATCATCAGGAAACTTCATCCATAAAGATTTTAGAGAAAAGATATTAAACCAAATAAAACTGTTAAACGTATAAGACTTATAGCAACAGTTCTACTTGTAAAATTATCAAAGTTTAAAGAAAACAAATCAACAATAAATTGAAATTTTAATTTGTTTACACGTTAAAATCAAAAACGAGCAATAAAAATATATTATATTATATTATATATATATGTATATTAGGGCGGCCCAAATTTTTTGTCGACAAGAGCCGCCCCCTAGAATGATTCTATAGACAAGTCAAGTCTAAGCAAAAATTGATTTTTTCCCTTTAACATCATTTTGATTCAAAATTCGATTTTTTATTCATCGTTATATTATCTTTTTTATGAGTATATGGGAGGTTGTTGGGGTCGAGAAATTCATTTTTTATCTTTATTTTTACCTATGACCTCCACCATTTTCCGAGAAAAATTTTTCGGTAAAATTAATCTTATTTAATTTTTTTCAACAGAAATTCAACCTAAAAAATAAGAACATGTTAAAAAAAAAAAATTGAATTAAGTGGAAGAAAAGCGAAATAAGTTATTTTTGAAAGTCTTTATTGCTTTCAAGTCTGGAGTATTTGGCACGGCTTTCTGATGTAACTGCCATAACACTGTGTCGACATTTCTCTAAACACGTTTAGAAACGCTAGCCGTTGCTTGTATGTGTACCGGAGTTCTTGGATCAGGCAATGGTGGATCACCGTATTCAGAATTTTATTTATATTCAAATATCAAATTATGATTTGAAACGAAAAACGAAAAAAAAAATGTTTTTAATTGACTTGAAAAAATAATTTTTTGAAAATTGGGAGACTCGAAAATCGAGATAGACCTATGGTTCCTTCACCAAAGTTGCTTAGAATTGTCCATAGAATCATCCTAGGGGCGGCTCTAACCGAACTTTTCGGCTCCATACAAATTGGCCCGCCCTAAAGCGAGAGAACGTTTTCGGTTGCAAGCAATATACGTATCAACAAGGATTTGAAATAGAATCTCTGATGAGCTTATAAATGCTTTTATAATACTAAAAATTTTTTGCTCAAAAGAAAATTAATTTTACCAAGTTGCTTATTATTAATAACTACTTAATATTAATAAGTTTTATGTACATATGAATGTAAATTTTTTTTGGTTTTGAGTTTTTTTTGCAAGTTTTAATTTTTCAAGAAGCATTGATATTTTGTTTATTTAGGTTGAGTTGGCTATAATCCTTTCCACATTTTGGAAAGAATGTGAAAGGAATATAATTTTTAAAAAAGACACCACTAAAATTCACACGTTTTTAATCTGAATTTTTTTGCCAAAAAGTTTTAAAATTATCTTCACTTCATCAGCCTCAATTACGTTTAATAAGTATTATAAGAATAATTTTTTGATTAAAATTATTTTCATTTATAGTGAATATAAATTTAGCTTACCCATACTCTTTTGTAAGTGTCTATTCATTTTTAAGCTTAAATAAAAAGTATTTAATATTTTCTATAAAGAAAAGGAAATTTTAATTAAATTGTTTAAAATTTAAAAAAGGTTTCTTCCTTTAGCTTTGCTCAAAAAAAAATCGTTGGCTTTTTCATTGAATTGAATATGTTTCAAATAAAATTTAAAAAATGTAACAAGTATTCATTCCAATGATGCAGAAAATTAATAAGATATACTAAAACAAAGAAGAAAATATCGTGTTTAAGGTGTTTATCAAAAAAAAAAATCGGTATTTTTTGAGAAAAAATCGGCAAATCGGCACTTTGATAATTAAGAGGCAAAAAATCGGCAAATATGGCAGGCCTGCTCGGGATAAATTCAGTTTTTTAGGATTACTTTAAGTACGAGTCGTACTCAAAAATTCAAGTACGAATAACTCTTAAACGTACTCAAAACAATCCTAAATTCAAAAATCAATCCCGGAATTTCTTGAATAAAGTATAAAATTCTTAAATCAAGTAGAAACAAAAATATTAAACTTTTCGTTGACAGTGCCACTCGGAGAGTAAAATTACAAAATGAGGGTTTAAATCAGTGTTACCACCAGCAAGATTCAGAATTACACTTGAGATGAAGCAAAATTACCCGATTTAAATGAAATTACACCTGATATAAAATTAAAGTTTTATTTAATAAAAAGATACAGTAGAATCCCGATAATTCGTAATCGCAAGGGACCGGCCATTTCTTACGAATTATAGGGGTTTTCGATTTAGCGGGGTTTCGATTTAACGGGGTTAACATAAAATAAATACGAATAAACGGGGTTTTTCTAATTATTAACAAAAACGATACAAAAAAACATAAAAACAATTGTTAAAAATAAAATATATAAAAATTATTCATGTAACAAACTGATCTTAAGAAAATAAATCCACACACAAGCAAAAACCCACGCAAAAATAAATAGTGTTTTTGTTTTTTTTATTACGAATTATAAGTGGTAGTCAGCGTTACCGTTGTGATACTAAAGTATCAATTTGACCCTTTTTCGACAGTGTTGATACCTTTTGTGACCCTTTTTTTAAATTATACTTTTGTATCATTATCACCTATTTTGTGACACTTTTTGACCCTTTTTTGGAAATAGCTCTCACATTTTGTTTTTTGTCCACACTGCGGAACAGAAACAAATGTTTTCGAAATAAGCATTGCTTGATATGGAACAGGCTCAAAGTATAAACTTACAATTCCATGCTTTCTTCTCCTTGTTTTTTGATAGTAAAATACAATTTCCCTAAAAGCAAACATAACTCATATAAATATTTGTTATTTTTTACGGTGGTTTTTTTCAAAACAAAAATTTGACATTTTATTAAAAAAATGCAATTTGGTGGTTTGCTCTCTTAAACAGTAACATGTTTTATTCAAAAAAATTCGCCCTTAATAATGGCAAAAGGTATTAAACTTTTCGCCCCCTTTTGAATCGACAGTGTTGAGAGTGCCCTAACAGGAATGAAAACAAGAGGTAAAAATTGCTCAATTAGCGGAAATTCCCAAATATTTGGTAACAGCGGTATGATAGCAAAGTCTTATATTTATTAAAAATCGTAAAAGCTTTAAAAAATCTGACACTTACAGGAAAAAATCGCTTTAATCGAGAAAATGGTTACAATTCGCGAACGATTGCAAAATTTAAATCAAACACTAAAATTTATCAAAGTTATTTACGGGAATACAAAATTTATTATTAAGATTTATTTGACATCGCTAAATCGGAAAATTACATAAAAATTATTAAAAAATTAGCTATAATGATAAAGAATAAACTTTTTGTCAGGTGTTTAAAACAGGACAGAGCATTCCATAAAAAAATTCAGTTTTTTGAGCTCTTCCTACTTGAAATATTATTTTTTTGTTTGCTTATAAAAAAACTTGGTCTTATTATGTTCATTTAAATGGGAAATACTGCTTATAAAAAGCTTGACCCTTTTTTTTATTGAAAGACCCTTTTTTTGACCCCTTTTTCTGGAAAATCCCCTTTTTGTGACCCTTTTCGAAAATTTCCAACGGTAACCCTGGTGGTAGTTAGCAAACAATTACGATTTATAAGAGGTAAAGAAGATTTTATTTGAAAAAAAAATTACGAATTAGCGAGGGGACCAAAATGTATGGAAATTTTACGAATTAACGAGATTTTTTCAAGGGACCGACAGTTTATTACGAATTATCGGGAATTACGATTTATCGGGGTACGAATTATCGGGATTTGACTGTATTTACAAAGAAGCAAAAACACAACAAACTCATTAAAAGAAGATCAATATTAGTCAAACTGTTAATTTTATTTAAATCAACAAAAATAACGTTAAAGGCTAAAAAAAATTAATAAAACATAAAATAAAACTGCTAAAATAATGAGTTTAACTTCCACATTTGGTTGATATGTCTTGGGAAGGTTTAAAATGTTCATTGGCATTGCTTTATAATGGATGCTTTTTAGCCCCATAGAGCTTACGAAAGATAAGCTGTCAAACGAACTGTCAGACTGTGTTCACTTTTTGATCAGGCACATCATCATGAATATATTCATGCTTGAACAACGCCACAAAATTATCCAAATATACTTTGAAAATCAGCCATCGATTTTCGCAACTTAAAGGTGACTTTATGATTTAAATGACGCAACTTTTTTTCACAAATGAAGGCGATGTGTTGATTTAGAGAAAACAAACTGTCAACTAGACTTCAAGGCCGTGCGATATGAGTGACACTTATTGATTGTTTTCCTGCGAAGTCAGTGGTTAATGCTGATAAACCATCAACAATCGGTGTCTTGGAGGTCAACATTGTTCATTTTATCGAAAAAGAGAAACAAAATTGGATGTCTGCAATGCGTTTCCATTGGTAATGCCATGTATCAATCTGCGATTAAAATTAATTTTTTTTGTGTTGTCTACCATTTTAAGTTTCATGGTTTTAAAAAATACCCTTTATACCTTATTTAGTAAACAAAATGCCTGCAGAGTTTTATACAACTGCCCTTTCGCAATTCAGTTTTAAAACTGTAAAGGGCGTTAAAAATTCTTTAAACTAAAGCATTTAAAAGTAGCAAGATAGAATAAAATTAATTATTTGTTGCAATATTGGAAACATATCTTCCTCCGGGCTAGTTTTTAGTTTGAATAAGGTTTTTAGTTTTTAGTTTTTAGTTTGAATAAGGTTCTAAATCACCATGATAGGCATCTCTATCCAAATCTAAGGGTCCATCTTGCGACATTCATTACCAAACATTTGAAAATATATGCATGTTTAATGATTGAAGTCGTTTCTTAAAAAGAAACCGAGACTTTGGTTCAGAAGGCTGTGCATTTCTTAGCAACAATATTTAAAAAGAAATAAATGTCATCACTGAAATCGAATCTTGATTTTATTTGGGCATCTGAAGTGAAAATTTCAAATTACACCTGAATTACACCTAAGAGAAATTATCCACGTTCTACCCACGACCGTAAAAATTATACCAAATTCTGGTAATTACCCACAAAGTGGCAGCACTGGTTTAAATATCATAAAACTTAAAAGTCTCATCTCTCAGCATTGCATTCTTTTATGCAGGCGTACGTGTGTGTTTTTCAAAATTTGTTGTACAATTACAACAACACAACACAAGTTCGAACAAAACGATTTGCTTTTTGTTTGTAGAAACAACAAAAACAACAGAACAAGAAGAAAAACATACATATACAATATATGTATGTATGTATTATTTTCATGTCTGGCCAGACTCGTATATACCACGAAGGGTTAAAAAGTAAATTTGAAATCTTGCTTCTCAGTTGGTTTATATTTTTAGTTAAATATGTACATACGATTTTTAAAGTAAAACCCATATTGGGTATGATGTTGGTGTTTTATCATTCTTTAAGTTGTAAAACGGGTAAGTAAATCAACCATAATAATTTTTTTTTTCTAATTTTCTAAAGCACGAATTGGGGATAAAATCAACTTTATAATACTTGAATCAAGCCCGTTTTGAGATTGATTCAATCTCAGTTTTACTTAAATCAATCTCATTTTCGGATTATTTCAAGTACGAAATCGGGATTGAATATGGATAATTTAAGTATTTTGGGATTGAAAATCCGTACATGAATCAATCTTTCAGCACTTGATTCAAGAAAATCCGTACTCACCGTACTATTAATACCGCTTCGGATTGATTTTTCTTTTGAGTGTACAAACTTTTTGGGCTCTAAGATAAATATTAAAACAATGTCACACGGATTGAACTAGTGGTTGAGGGTATAAAACATAACATAAGACCTCGAAATACTTAATTAAACGGTAAATTAAAAACATATTTATTTTATTTTCAGTACTTAAAAGATATAAATAATTTAGATTATAAATGTAAAATTTCGCAATTTATATAAACATTTTACATACCTCTGACATTTTGCAATTCTCCTTCATTTTAAGTTTAGATTTATTTGAATTTTTTTCAAGAACTAAAATTACAATGAGTTGGTGCCAAGGATTTTGTGCGTCCTTCAGAATTGTGTGTTGTTTGTTGATTTTTATATAATATACATATATTTTTGCTTAATGTAAATTATCCAAAAGTTATAAAATTCAGCTACTTAAATCACAAACAGGAACATAAATGCCAGAAATTTATATAAAATATTCATTTTTATATTCTTAACGATGAATAATATACGTATCAAAAAAGAATTAGGTTTAATGTGTAATTTGTAAAGCAATTTATTTCTTCTTCTAAAATATTTCAAACAGATTCGAAGTTAAACTTTAAGCGTTGCATGTGATTTTAAAATCATAGTTCGTATACGGTAAAAATCCTTTTGTTTTAAATTTTTATTGTAGGCTGGAAAAGGCATGTTTTTCTTTCTGTTCGAGTTGCGTGTGTCCCTCTTTGCTTTTTTTTAGTTAATTACTAAAAAACTGTGAAAATGTGTTTTGGGAATGACTGAAAAGAGAGGAGTTGAAAAAAAGGAATTATTATTTATTGTTAAGATATTATTACAATGAAAATTATAATAAATCTTTAAAATTACAGCACTAGCAGCTTATGCTATCGCCTTTGGGTATTATTAGTATTTCAGTGAACAGTTAATCATATTTATGTATGTACAATACAAAAATAGTCAAAATATTGTTCTTTGCTTTGGCACTTTAAGGTTTACTTTTAGTTTTTAGAGCTCCTTTTTGGGTTTGAGATTAAAGTTAATTTAATTCTATAATTAGCTTATCTAAGGTAAAGTTAATCTAGTATTTATTGAATTTGATATTGTTGGGTCGCGGCTTAAACCATGTAGTGTTACCATACTGAGCACAAATAAATGGCAACATTTTTTTGAACTTGTCAACTTTGATAAAAATCAAAGCCATATGGATGTTTTCAAAGAAGAAGAAGAAGAAAATGCGCGAATATTGTTGACAAGGTAGAATTTTTTTGTGTTAAAGAGAAAATATATTGAAAAAAATAAAAAAAGGAAAAATTATACAAAAGTGTATGGCAATATATTTATAATTTCTTAAAAATTATTTTTGCAAATGCTTTTTATGATAAACAGTTTAAGTTAAGGTTTAAGCCACCTCCATTGGCCGCAAACAAAATTAAAAAAAAATACAACTCGAAAAGAAAATACGGAGACTAAACTTAATTTAATCGCTAATCTCTACCCCAAAAAGTGCCTCTTAATTGAATTAAGTATTTTTTTTTTTTTTTTTAGTTTGGGTACCAAAAAAGATATTTTTGAGATTTTTAAAAACCGCACATTTCTTGAAATCAAAAATTGCAGAAATGTATTCATAAAAAAAGTCTAATTTTTTGGTGGTATGCAGTGGTACAGTAAAATAACTCCCAAATGAAATAAGTCCCAATGAAATAACTCCCAATGAAATAAGTCCCATGAAAAATGAAATAACGCCCAACTGAAAAAATTTAAATCACTTCCAAAGGCATAAATTAAATAAGTCTCAATTTTTGGGGCTTATTTCAAAATGTAAAAATAAATCCCAATAAAAATGAATTAACTCCCAATGAAATAAGTACCAACAAAAATGAATTAACTCCCAATTTTTTTGGGCATAGCATTTTGCTGACTTTTTATTCGCCAAAATAAAAAATACTGGAAAACCCTATTGGCGGCGCGGCGTGATTTGCTTTCGCGAGCGCGGCCGCGCTCCCCTCCCCTCTCCCCCTCCCAGCGATGACAAACCTTTTCATAATATTCGATATGCAGCAAAATCAATTGTTTAAAACATCCCAGCGGTACAATTGAAAATGTGCCATCGATCAAAATCTTTTTATTGTTGTTGTCGGGAATATTTTCATAAATGAACTTGACTATCTTATCGGATCCAAAGACGCAGTATGCACGCTGTTTTCTCTTGGCCCTCATGCAAAGTAAGTCCAAAATTTGTGAAGATACGTTCCTTCTGAAACATACTGACAACATCGGTTGGAGTCTTCGGAGATCGTTTGACTTTGTTAAAATCAATATTTTTCGTTGCTCCTGGTTGCTTTATTAAAGAAAAGCATTGGTAATCACACAATGAAAGTAAAAATGGTTTACACCGCTATTCACTTAGCTTACGCAAACGTTCCGAAAACTCGCCCGTATTCCGTTTACAACGTTAGCTGCGCCCAAAGTATTTGAAACATCCAAACATTTATCCTTAATTTCGTTGAGGGCTTTTAGCTCATCATACAGTCTCTATGGTTATGTTCAATGAAATCATTTGCCTTAAGACACTGCACCTTTGCTAAAATCACTCGCGACTTGCAATTTCGTTCGTAACAGGTGTAATATTGCCTTCCTTTGGCTTCAGATTTTTGTAAATAAAATTGTTTTTCATCTATAATGTATAATAGCACTTTACTATTTCTTCTTTTGCCACTCATGCACTCAAATGCGAAAAATAAAAAAAATTTTGAATATAAGAACTGATGATGTTTACACTGTTTTATTAAGTGGAATACCTGATTGCTTTGCATCTACTTGCTTTAAGACAGTTTTAAGAACCGTTACAAAACCATCAAAATTTACAAAAAAGCAATTTTTGGAGAAATGAAATGACTCCCAACGCTAAAAAAGTGTTTGCAATAAAAATGAAATAAGTCCCAACTGCGATGAAATAAGTGCCAATGAAAACTCCCAAATGAAATAACTCCCAACAAAAACACTGTTGGGACTTATTTCATTTGGGAATTATTTCATTATGAAATAACTCCCAACAAAAATTATGAAATAAGTCCCAATTTGTATGGAAAATTTTTTGGGATTTATTTCATTTTTGCATTTGGGACTTATTTCATTTGGGAGTTATTTCACTGTACCGTATGCAGTGCCGCAAATTCACTGCGAAATGCAAAAAATAAACTGAGTTCTATTAAAGGCATGTTCGTAAGTGCATCACTGCGCTGCAGCTATTGAAAACATTTCCATGGTAGATCTTAACAATTATGTGACCAACCGCAGCGCAAGTGTATGTGCAAGAAACACACCCAGGTAGCAATTTGGAAGTATAATACCCACTACGGAAGACCTAAAAGAGGGAGAAAGGAAATGATATGGATCAACAATATCCCGGAATGGACCGATATTCGGGAAGTCATAAATCTTCTAAGATAAAAAACTTTAAATAATATACCTATAAGAGAGGAAATGTAATTGCCTTTTGGTCGCCAACATTGGAAAAGCGAATGGGCAAATAAAGAAGAAGAATCCCCACTACAGAAAACTTGCATTATACAGCAGTCAAACATTTACGAGCAGGTCCTATATTAAAAATTAACCTTTCAAAATAACCTTGAAATTTTCCAAAAATATCTTAAATTAAAAGATCTATTACACAAAAAGTTTTTTTTTATCCATACCGACAAACTTTAAAATAAAAAGGTTTAGAATAACCCTATTTCCGGTCTAGCTTAAATCTTATATACACTTTACTTAATTATCAAAACTACAGTTTTTATCTTTATCTATATGAGATTTGTTTACCTTAAAGTGATTTTAAGAAGAAGGTTTATACCGGGACCTTTGCTTAATTTTGAACCTACCAGCACAGCACCTTGTCATGCCAATTTTTATGTCAAAACAGCTTTTGTAAGAAAGTGGCAATAAAAGATGTTTTCGGTATTGCATTTGAACGGAAGCTATGGTCAAATATGGGCCGATTCCAATATAATTTGGTAAGATAATTTAGGTTGCAATTAGTTTGAACCAAATATAATCTAATACAAACATACAAAGATAGTTTATAGGCACAGAGACTCTAATCCGGGAAAAAGCTTGTATGGAGGCTTTGTGAAATTATTGACCGATTCTCATCATTTTCAATAGGATTGGTACCAAATTTCGTCAAATTATCCAAAATTGCGACATGTAGTTTGCGCACAAGTTTTACATGGACATCCAGCCAGCCGGCCCACGGACTTACGGACTTCGTTAGATCGATTCAAAAAGTGATTCTTAGTTGATCGGTATACCGAAAGGTAGGTCTATGTACATTATTTAAAGTTGTGACAAATTTAGCGCAAACGCTTAATACCCTCTCTTCTATTTTGGTGTGGGTATAAATAGTCTCTGTTTTTAAAAAAATGGTTCTTTAACCAAAAAATGTTCTGTAAGTCATATTTTAGCCTCAAAACCACTTTTTATCCAATCGTATACGAAATACAAATTTTTAACATTTTTAATTAGGCTTAAGTTCATTAAATTTAATTTTCATTAAATTATTTTTATGAAGAAAGGAATTTTACAACATGAAAATTAATTAAAATTTATTGATAATTTTTCATTCTTGACTCGATCTGGGCTCGAACCCAGGTGTTTACGGACAGGTTACCCTGACATGTTTCGATTGCAACCACTCAATCTCCTCAGAGGGCTTGCCGTTTAACACTCGCAGCCATCGACGACTGCTGACGTCATTAGTCAAACATCAATCCTTAAACCAAATTGTATTCAACCTTTGGTAGATCGAAATTTGCTTTGAATGATTATCTATTTTAATTTATTTTAACATGTTATTCCTTTACTTCTGTTTTTTCGTACTTTTTGTCAAGAATTCTTCTTGAAGTTAAATTTAATGAGCTTAAGCCTAATTAAAAATATTAAAAATTTGGATTAAAAACCATAAATAGTTCAATAAAATAACCACAATACTAATAATTGTTAAAGCTAAGGCACGAGCTCTATGTTTGCATTTGTCCTTCAAGTTGTGCTGAAAAGGTCAACAAGAAAAAGAAAGACAAAAAAATGAAAAAACAAAAATATGTACTTTAAACTTCAAGAAGAATTCTTGACAAAAAGTACGAAAAAACAGAAGTAAAGGAATAACATGGTAAAATAAATTAAAATAGATAATCATTCAAAGCAAATTTCGATCTACCAAAGGTTGAATACAATTTGGTTTAAAGATTGATGTTTGACTAATGACGTCAGCAGTCGTCGATGGCTGCAAGTGTTAAACGGCAAGCCCTCTGAGGAGATTGAGTGGTTGCAATCGAAACATGTCCGTAAACACCTGGGTTCGAGCCCAAATTGAGTCAAGAATGAAATTATCAATAAATTTTAATGAATTTTCATGTTGTAAAATTCCTTTCTTCATAAAAATAATTTAATGAAAATTAAATTTAATGAACTTAAGCCTAATTAAAAATATTAAAAATTTGGATTAAAAACCATAAATAGTTCAATTAAATAACCACAATACTAATAATTGTTAAAGCTAAGGCACGAGCTCTATGTTTGCATTTGTCCTTCAAGTTGTGCTGAAAAGGTCAACAAGAAAAAGAAAGACAAAAAAATGAAAAAACAAAAATATGTACTTTGAACTTCAAGAAGAATTCTTGACAAAAAGTACGAAAAAACAGAAGTAAAGGAATAACATGGTAAAATAAATTAAAATAGATAATCATTCAAAGCAAATTTCGATCTACCAAAGGTTGAATACAATTTGGTTTAAGGATTGATGTTTGACTAATGACGTCAGCAGTCGTCGATGGCTGCAAGTGTTAAACGGCAAGCCCTCTGAGGAGATTGAGTGGTTGCAATCGAAACATGTCAGGGTAATCTGTCCGTAAACACCTGGGTTCGAGCCCAGATTGAGTCAAGAATGAAAAATTATCAATAAATTTTGATTAATTTTCATGTTGTAAAATTCCTTTCTTCATAAAAATAATTTAATGAAAATTAAATTTAAGCCTAATTAAAAATATTAAAAATTTGGATTATAAATTATTTACTATATTTTATTTATTACAGAAATTGTTAATTTTTTAAATACAAATACAACACATTTGATTGAATTTTTAATAAAAACACAACAACAATAAAGTTTTATAGATATAAATATAGCCATAGACATTGAAAGTGAAGAAAATATTAATACATTTAAATACCAGTTTTTGTTCTGTCTCTCTTTCTCTATTTTTATTTTATAACTTACAGCAGGTCAATATTTTCAAAATGTTCTTGAACTTTTGGTATCTCAATCACAAAAACAGTTCAAGAATATGAAAGTTAAACGTGACATAAAAAGAAGCATGATAAAACTAAGTTGTTGTTGTTTGTTTTTGGTGTAATATAATTTATTTCGGTTTTCGTCAATGACATTTTGAAAATCGAAAACAATTTGGTGCAAAAAAAAAGAGAAAATCTAATCTTATAAAATGCGTTGATATAAATACATACAAATATATTGGAAATCAAACGGGCAATTGAAATTGATTTGATAGTAATTGAGTTGATGCTGTCAATATTAAAGAGATAACAAATAAATCAGAAAAAAGCAATGCAGTAAGATGAAGTATGTGTTGATTGTTAATATAATTAAATTTGAAGAAACTGAAATTTAAAGGACAACGCTCTAGGTTTTTGAAAAACGTAAGAAATATATCGCACTTAATCAGCAAGAGGGTACAAACTCAAAATTTAAAAAATTGTTGGTAGAAGCAAAACTATTTTTAATCTTACATTAAAGTCATATGAAAAATAGTTTTGATTTGTTCCAAAAAGTGAAAAAATAAATTTTTCGAGTAAATGCCCTCTTGTTGATCCAGTGCGATATATTTTTAAAACGTGGACGAAAATATAAATTATACGTAGTCAAATCCAGAATTACGCGTTGTAACATCGAGTACGCCGCGATGTCACATTAAAAACAAAAGTAAAAATAGATAAAATTTCACCAAAATGTAAGTTTTCATAAAACAAAGCCGTGTAAACTAAAGAAGATTTCGAAGAAAAGAAAAATATGTCCGCGAGTACGTCCACATAAACCTCGTGATCATAGTAAAGAGTGCGCGCGAAATAAATAGTGCATACTTTTAGAAATTTTGTTTTAATACCATGTGTTCAAAATCAATACCGTTATTTTTTTGATGATTGCTAATACAGTAGAGTCCCGATAATTCGTAATCGCAAGGGACCGACCATTTCTTACGAACTATAGGGGTTTTCGATTTAGCGGGGTTTCGAAAAAAATAGCGGTTAACAAAAAATCATACTCTCCATGTTTCTGTTGTTTTCATTACGAATTAAAAATTAAAAGTGGTAGTTAGCAAACAATAACGATTTATAAGAGGCAAGGAAAATTTTATTTGAAAAAAAAAAAAAAATTTTTCGAATTAGCGAAACGAACAACGAGATTTTTTCAAGGGGCCGACAGTTTATTACGAATTATCGGGAATAACGATTTATCCGGGTACGAACTATCGGGATTTGACTGTACTTTAGAAAACAACGTGCTTATCTCATGTCAGTATCAAAATTTATTTTTCCAAAAATGTCGAATCAACAAGACGGGCGTAAACTTATTGCTAAATTTTTAACGTAAATCCAAGTTGCCGGTACAAAACTATTGCTAGGCTTGCAATTGTATCCAGAAATACGGTGTCGAGGTTAATACAAAAAAATAAACAGGCCCTCACTATCGACAGAAAGCCAGGCAGCGGTAGAAACAGTGGATTTTCGGATCGCAAGAGGGCTGAGAAAATTAAAAGGATTTTGTTTAAATATTCCTATCTCTCTGGAAGAACAGTGGCCCAAAAGGCAAATTGACTGAGACTTTGGTAAGAAAGGTTAAAAAAGAGGTTGGTCTGAGAACATGTAAAGTGCAAAAAGTTTTAGATAGAAATTCGAAATAGAATTTGATGGCAAAACAGGGTGCGAAAGCTTTGCAAAGGGCAATTTTTGAACAATTTTCAATGCTGCATTATGGACGACGAAACTTATGTGCTGTCTGATTTTAAGCAACTTTTCTGGCAAGAATTCGATGTTGCAGATAGTAGAGGAAATGTTGCAGAAGAATTTCGTGTGGAAAAGAAATCAAATTTCCAAAAAAAATTTTGGTTTTGGCAAGCCATGTGTGGTCAAAGCAGCAGTTCCTTTGTCACTTCTGGTACAATAAATAGTGATGTTTGCCTAAAGGAGTGTCTGCAGAGGCGGCTTCTTCCTTTTATTAAAAGACATGATATACCATCATATTTCTGGGCCGATCTCGCTACTTTCCACTACAGTAAAGCAACGATTGAGTGGTATCGAACCAATAATATCAGATTTGTGCCAAAGAAGGCTAATCCACCAAATTGTCCGGAACTTCAGCCAATTGAATGGTATTGGGCTTTAGTAAAAAAACATTTAAAGGACACTAAAGGATCTTCAAAAAGTGAAAGCGAATTTAAAGAAAAGTAGGCGACTTCCTCAAAAAAAGTTAAGGAAGCTATTCCAGAAAAAGTTAAAAATCATATAAAAATAAAAAAAAAAATTGAATATGTTTTAGTTTGTTAAATTTAGAAATTGAATAAAATAGTTATTAACACAGAAAAAAGATTTAAAGAATTAACCTGATGGCTTAAATTTTAAAACGATAATCACGTGCACTATTTTTTCGCGTGCACTTCTTTGTTTTCATTTAAAGATATTTTAATAAAAATTCCTACTAAAGTTTGTTGTGCCTAAAAATTAAGTTTATTAAAAAAGCTATAATTGGTCTTAAAATATTTTCGTCTGAAAAGAAAAATAAAAATGATTAACTTAATTTTGACTTTTCTTGATAAAACTCGTTATAAATTAATCTTTTTTAAACAAAAACATGCCTAAAATTATGAAAGTAAAGTTCTCAAAATCGTAATTTTCAACAAAACTAAATTGCCTAACTGAAGTGGATGTTAAAGATAAAGCAATATGTCTATGCATCCATTTAAAACTCTTGATTAAAGAAGCTTTTGTTTTAAGATTTTTTAATAAAAATGTTCACAACAGTTTATTGTGCCCTAAAAATTAGATTAATTTAAAAGTAAACAAAAGCTGGTCCTGAAAAATTTTCGTCTAAAATTAAATGTTATTTATTAACACATGATAAACTTATACAAAAATGTTAAAGTACTAAAACTGTAAAAAAAAGTTTTAGAAAAACTGCGTCAGAACTGCTTTAAAATTGTTGAGCCCCATTTATGTCTTTATTTTGAATTATGAAAATGTTTGTTTTAATGAAAAAAAAAAAAGAAAAACAGATAACAACGATGAAATGTCAAAATAATAACTATCCCCCTTATTGTGTTTGGCGTATTAAACATATGCCTACGACTTTTTGGTAATAGATTAAAGGAAAAAAGGTCACGTTCTCTTTAATCTATTATCAAACAGTCGTAGGCGTATTTTAAATACGCCAAACACAATAAGGGTGAATGACTGGTCGAGTTAAAAACAAACGTGCTTTGTTCGCCTTTTACGACGAATGGGGCGCTGCGAAATATGGCAAAAAAAAAAAAAAAACAAAATGAAATGAAAGTTGAACCCAAATTTAGGGCTTTTTATCAATGTGCAATGTAGCCCAATTTTTTTTACTAAAATGAAAAAGAGTAATTTAAATAAAATTAAATATGCCCCAAAATTTAGGATTACTCCTTTTTCATGAAAAATTACCTAAATATGTATTTTAATAAGTATTCACCACCAAGAAAGTTATATTAAAAGAAATTTATATTAGAAATTTGAGTCAGGGTCATATGCCTGAAACTTAAAATCCCAAAATCCCAAATTTAGAAATCGCGAATTTTTAAAAATTCTGAATTTTTTTGAGTTACGCGAATAAATGCAACCTCCTACGGTATATCTTGAAAACAAGAGCTAACCTAAAAAACGGTTAGTACAACTTGATTCAACGTGCCCCAATTAGGTTAAAATCCCCGGTGCCCGGCTTGTCTGTTTCTTGCAACTAGCACGGTGTACTTATTGCTCAAAATTACAATATTCAAATTCTATTTTAAGGTTATTTTTTAAAGGTTGCGAAAGTAAAAAAATCATATCTTGAAAAAAAATCTTCAAAGTTTCACGATTTTTAAAGAACAGTGCCCATGTTCTGTAACTCTCCCGTCGATAAAGTTTTCGATTGAAATGTGTGAAATGAAACAAAAATGCCATATATTGAAACAAGCAGCTGTTTTTCTCACTAAACTGTGTTTGTAACTTTTTTTGCGAGTACTAGTTGTCACGTAAGGAAATTACTCGCCAATTTACAGAAAAAGTGTGTCTGTAACATATTTGAGAAAATAGTTCCCGCTTTGAACTGTCAAACAAACTCACGAATAAAAACGGAGTGAGAAAAAATTTAAACACTAAAAAACAATTAAAAATGCAATTTGCAAAGAATAATAATAATATTTTATTCTTGGCACATTTTTTAATTTTTTAATTATTTAACTTTTAACAGTTTTATAAAATATACGAATTTTTTCAAAGCTCGTTTGCAAACAACAAACATTACTTTACATTATTTGGTATAGCCGATGGTGTATTTTCGCCACCGACGTTAAAAATTTTTAAATTTTGGTCGCCGTCAAAGATATGTGTGACTGGCGTTCTCAACGCCTGCAATGTCACATCGGCTTCGAGTACAATGTTATGACATTTATAACGTAACGACGTAATCTCTCTTAATAGTTTTCGACATAAGTTACAGACACACTTTTTTCTCACTTTTCGAGAAACGATGGAATATTTTTTTGCACATTTTTTCGAAGCGAGAAGTTCTCACTAAAGTTACAGAACATGGGTACAGTTTGAGGTATTATATAAAAAAATCAGCCAAATAAAAAAATAAGTTTTTGACTTAGTTTGTTTTTAAAATTTAATATTTTGCAGACATGAAATTTTTCCAAAAAAATTTTTTTTTTTTAATACATGGTTTGCAGCCCCAAGTATTCTCTTTAAAATGACATTAAAATCATTTTCGTATGCAAAGTAGTTTTCGAGATATTCGAAAAAAATTTTAAATTTTTTTTTCGTTCACATATGTTTCTTATAAGATAAAAGGAACCTTTTCACCAAATTTCATTAAAATCGGAAGGGGTCGTGCTCCACTCTTGGTCGATTTGACATGAAATTGCCCACTTAAATTGCTAAAGCACACCAATGAAAGAAAGCAAAACAAAAAAATACTCTCAAATTGCATGTTGTTGCGCCTTCTATAATGTTTTGGGGTTGTTCCTTATACTTTGAGATCATATTTCGCAGCACCACAAATGGTGGTGGTAAAATTTTGTTTTCAAATTCTACAACTATGTGAAATTGGGTACAATACTCATAAATAAAACAGAAATACTATAAAGCAATAATAAAAAGTTTTAAAAAATTTTCAACCGTCAGCAATTTGATTCATAATGATTTTCATTTGCCCGTATTAAATCTAGTATTGTTACAATTTTCTTCCAAAAAAAAATATTATCATTTAAAATATGCGCAGTAAAAGTTCTATTATTGAATTGTTTAATTTGCATAAATATTTATATTTATTTAAATATTTTACTCTTTTACTTGTGATCTTTGACGAATGAAATTTATTTTTTTTATATCATCCAATACAGCAATAAATCACGATGTTAATTAAGTAACTGATGGCCGCAAAAAAAGATGTCAAATTGTCAACTCAGTGGCAGAGCAGTCTTAAGCAGCAGAGCAGTCAGACACAACAGCATTTGCGGCCAGACAATAAATAAAATGTATAAACATTTAATTTATAAATATTTAATAAATACATTTTCCCCTTTTTCATTTGATTAAAATCATAATAACCACACGACCGTGTGTGAGTTAATGAAATAAAAAAATACAAATTAAATAAAAATAAATTTTATTCCATAAAATCCGGATGGAAGAAAAAAAATAAATTTAAATTAATTATAATAAAATCGGTTTGCAGCAGCAGGTGTTCGGTTTTTCATTAATAACAACTTAATGGCAGAAAATAATGTAAAATTATTTGAAATTCCAAAACTCTTTTGTTAAGAATTTACATACTACTTGCTGGAAGATCTTATTTAAACAATTGTTAACATTGTTAATATATTTATGTACATTTGTTAAGCAAAAATTAATCTATTCTAACTTTAATAATAGTTGAATTCTATATATTTCACTGAGTTTAGTTTGATTTCAAACTTAAACATATATTTATTTGTTGTTCCCTCTATATTATTTTATTTAATTAGCAACTTAATTATTGAATTTTAAAAATAAAATGAACAATTCACGAATATTTGATTATTATAAATAATATAATATTGATATTTAATAAAACGGGCAAACATGTATAATGATGGTAGTGAAAAAATTGTTCTTAATTTAAAGGAATGACTTCTTTCTTAAAGAACACGAAAACAGAAATTGAAGATAGATTTTAGCTAATCTGAATAAATTAAATTTTGAATCACTTTTATTTTATTATATCTGGGCGTTGTCCCAGATAAGAAAATGCAAAGGGATTAAATGGAGTGAACTTTAGTGGAATAATTAAGTAAATATTGTCGTCCTATTACACTGGTAGGAAAAACAATGTTTACGTAAACATTAAATTGGATACTCAAATTATTAATACACTGAAAATACAAATCAATCCATCCATACCTTAATCAAGCCGAAACGGTATCAATAGTACGGTAAGTACGGATTTCCTTAAATCAAGTATAGAATGTTTGATTCGAGTATAGACTATTCAAACTTTTTTTGCGGCCATCAGTTACTTAATTAACATCGTGATTTAACATAATCCGAAAACAGGATTGACTTAATTAAAAGTGAGATAAAATTAATCTCAAACTGTGCTTGATTCAAGAATTTCTAAGATGGTTTAATAACAATTCGTACTTGAAATAATCAGAAAGTGAGATAAGATGGATTCTAACGTTTACACTTAACCCACAGAACCAGAAAGAATTTTGTTATTGCACTAACCCGTTACACATGTTTATTTAACTTTTGTTGTATTCCGCCCTTTGCTTACAGAAGAATTCTCAATTGTAAGACACCAGCAGCATGCCCAATAAAGTGTTCGTAGTCATTCTACTTGAAAAAGTTCATGTATTTTACTAAATAATTTTAGCAAATAGAATATGGGAATTATTGCTTCTTATCTTACTCTTTCAACATGAAAATAATCAAAATTTTTCTTCTTGCTGTGTTGTTGTTTTGATAGAGCAAACTCTTTCAAACACACGCGTATGCACTCATATTGGTTTTCAAAAGTTATCCCATTTTGGATTGTTTAAAGTATTTTAAAGTTTTAATCACTTGAATTTTCTAGTACGACTCGTACTAAAGTAAGTAGAAAAAACATTAAATTTGGTACGAGTTTTTTCCTTTCTGTTGCTCTTTAAATTGATTGAAATTTCTTAAAAGCAATCTTTCTCCCTCTAAAATGTGGAAAGAGCACGCAGAGAAAAAACATAACATATTTAACCATAACATGTTCGGAGGACTAATTTAACCATAATATGGTTGTCGGTGACTATAATATGGTTATATTAAACATAATATGTTTGAAATTTTCTTTAAAAATAGTTTTGTTGGAGGTGACCATATTTAAACAATTTTTCTCTGGGTGTGGGCAACAATTTTCCTTTTAATGATATTATTGAATGATGCTTAATGCATTCTTTACAATCAAAAACTCAAAATAACAAGTGCATACATACTGACATTTATGTAATACTTGCCGTGCCCGCAGCGTTGCCCGCCCAGAGTTTATTTTTGACTATTGGTCCAAGGTGTGAAGAAAATGTAAAGCATGTGTGTTTGATTGTATGTAGATATATCTATGATTCAAATTTCATCAAAAACGGTTAGATATTTTCGGAGAGGCAGTAATAGTTCCTATGTCCCCCTCTTGGTCATAGTTTTAAATGAACAAGAATCCTTTTTTTTCTTATTTCAGCTACTTATCCGATGAAGCCTAGCAAACGCAAAAGTCCATTTTGCATTCAGTCAGGAGTCGGTCGAGCGGCTAGATGGACTGGATGCGGAATGGAGTGTGAACAGCGTACTCACGTTAAAATTGCTTTGTTTTTCTCTTGAGTACGGAAACGTGAAATTGAAACTATTTCTTTAATAGATCTCTTTTAAAACGATGATTAATATTTTCTGAGTATAGGAGGTAAAGCGCTCCCTCAACCCTTCCTAAGCACTTTGGTGGAACCTTATATAGTCTCTGTCCGTAAGTAGGTTCCATTCTCCATTTTAATTTTAATTCGGATTGGCAGTTCCGGAGATTTCAACTTTAAAATATAAGTATGGATTAAAAATTGTTCCTAATTCAAAAAATTTGTTTTTTAAATGTAGCATGAAATTTCTTCCGGTGCACTCAAAATACACTCACCACTACACACACATTTTATACATGCTCGCTTTTTTTGCCTATGGCTGCTTAACAATTTCTATAAAAAATTAGTATGACTTGAGAAAATTGTTCATGCTTGAAAAGTTTTTTTTTATAAAATCAAAATTTATAATGACTTGCTTGTTAAGCGAACAGGAATGACTTTGAGAATTTGGGCGAAGAGCGTAGAAAAGCTGAGACTAAATTTTCAATGTGACTTTTTTGTTTGGGTAAGCTTCTATTTTTAGTCATAAATTTTTATTATGACTTTCTACGCCATTCACCTTTACAAATTCCAAGGCCCATCTATCAGGTCTGCTTACTTGTACAAAAACAAAAAACTTTTTGTTTTAAGCTGTCAAACACTTAGTACCATATATACAAAGCAAAAGGAAAAACCGTGTATGTGAACAGCTTTTGAAAGCTCAAAAGAACGAAAACAATGATCATCAAGCTTCTTGCGCAGACCTTTTCACTGGGCCTTGACAAATTCAATGTCAGGCTTGTTTTTCTAATCAAAAAATCATAATAAAAATGTTGACAGACAAGTCTTTCTTGACATTTGTGTAAATATATATCGTAAATCGTTTAGCCGAATTCTAAGGATATTTGGCTATTAAACATAACAGAAGAATTTTTAAAAACTAGGAAGCCAACCTTGTTAAATGTTCTGTTTTTAGGACACAAGACATCTTTGCGAAAAGATCCGCAAGAAAGGAGCTCTTATCAGATTATGTAAGCAGAATAATTTGTTTATTTGACTGTCCGTCAGTTCAATATTTCAACTAAGTATGTTTTAAAAGAAGCATCTAACTGGTTTTCGACTATATACCTATGACAGAAAAAAGTACCGGCAACTGTTTAACGTTACAATTTTTGGGTTTTGCTCAATATATTGTAAAAACAAAATTTTAATTTTTGTTTATTTTTGCTTAGTTTTTAAGAGGCGTTAAAATTTAGACTGATTTCTGAGGTAAAACATATATTGGGGTTTTAATATACGGATCTTTAGACAAAAGATTAAGGCCCGTTTTCACAACTTACCGATAGCTAAAGGTAGGATTTTATAGGCCGTATAAAAAGTTTTCCATTATTACAACTTTACTTTAGCCTACCAAGTAGGATGAGCCTTGATTTACTTTATCGATCACTTTAGGTTAAAGTAAAGTCTTAATAATGGAACACTTTTTAGAAGGCTAGTTAAAGTCTACTTTTAGCTATAGGTATGTTGTGAAAACGGGTCTAAGTTATATGATCACTGTTTTATAGATAACCTATTATACACCTTGTAGCTTATCTATAAGGTTTTTGGTTTATTTAAAACCTTTTGACAAACTAAATCGTTTTTAATTGGCAGTTTATTTTGTTTTTGTTTAAAATTTTTGTTGTCTTTAACAGCCAAAATGTGTGTTTTTCCCCAGCGTTTTCAGTTTTTGGGATTTGTCCCCAAATAAGGGATTATAAAAATTTTGTAAAAATCACCAGGGGGTTTTTTGAGAAATTCATAAACGTCAAATTGAATGTGGTTGCCACTCTAACAAAAATGTTATTTTTTACATAAAAAGTACTAAAATTTACATTTTTATTAAGATAATCAACTATGATTCTCTGAACTCCATTTTAAAAATTATTTCAATGCAAAAAACATATTATAAAAGAGCGTAAATACAAAAAAAAAAAACGGATTCAGATGCAGAAGTTGATAAAGTACTTAAATTTTTGTTTGATAATAGAAGTTTTGAGCTTAATTTGAAAAATTAAATTTCAGGGAAAATCAATAATCCTTCTGTATTTTGGAAAACTACAGCACAGATAAATTTTAGGCAGGGTCGTTTTACTTAACACTTTCAGATCATAATAAAGTTCGCTCACTTCAACATGAGTGCAATTTTCCATTTTTCCTTTACTACAATAAAAACAATTCTAAACTGAATGCCCTTAATTCTGTTTGCTGTGATAAATTTATTCCATCTTCTCAAATGCTAATACTTTTTAATACAAACAACATGTAAACATTTTTATTCCAAAGTTTTTGAAATGAAAAAAAAAAATTGTTGGATAATTATTTTTCATGTGGTTTTTGAAGTAACTCTTTTTATTATACACTTATGTATGAAGTGAAATACTGAAAGTACAAGGTAGGGCAAAAATCCCGCTACCATTTTGATTGCGTGCCATCTAGGCTATGTGACGTTTAGCTCAGTTTAGCTTTAACCATTTATAATGGATAAATTAACGCAACAAGAACGAGCAGAAAAAGGGAAAATACGATTCAACATCTTAAAGACAATATTTATCACGAAGTTAAAGAAATTCAGCTTAAGATGTTGCAGGGTGTCATGAAAAATGCATTTAAAAGAACCAAAAGTTGCATAGCGAATCGCGGTCACCATTCAGCATACATTATTTTCCAATCATAACGAAAAAAAATGTAAGGACCAAATAAACTTTTTATGAAAACCAAACTTACTTATTTATTTTTTTTACAGAGCTAAAGGAAATCAAAATGGTAGTGGGACTTTTGCCCCACCATGTAAAAATAAAATTAGTAATATTATACAAATAGATTTAATTAAATAAATAAATCTATGCCTATTTTTCTTTCAATATTAATATTATTTTACTTTTAAGGATCTGTGGGGATTTTTAGGGATACACTGATAGAAAAATGCATCTTCATATTGATGATGCCCTAACATCAGAATTGTGACATCAATGTTACTACAAATGGCATCAATGATGCAAAAAGTAACATCAATCCAATCTTCGTACAATTTTGTAATTTTTTACGTGTCATCTATTTTATGACTATAGTGACATCAATTCGATTCCACATTTTGTATATGGGCATTTCCACCGAAAGGTCCACCGCAACAAAAACATTATAAGTTCTTGAAAAGACTTTGTTTTATCATATTTTAACAGGAAAACAATCAAATTTAATAAAAGTAAAAAAATTTTATATATATATCCAAATTTTTAATATTTTTATTTAGGCTTAAGTTCATCAAATTTAATTTTCATTAAATTATAAATAAATAAATAAATTTGATGAACTTAAGCCTAAATAAAAATATTAAAAATTTGGATTAAAAACCATAAATAGTTCAACAAAATAACCACAATACTAATTATTGTTAAAGCTAAGGCACGAGCTCTATGTTTGCATTTGTCCTTCAAGTTGTGCTGAAAAGGTCAGCTAGAAAAACGAAGACAAAAAAATGAAAAAACAAAACAAAATATGTACTTTGAACTTCAGGAAGAATTCTTGACAAAAGTACGAAAAAACAGAAGTAAAGGAAGAACATGTAAAATAAATTAAAATAGATAATCATTCAAAGCAAATTTCGATCTACCAAAGGTTAAATACAATTTGGTTTAAGGATTGATGTTTGACTAATGACGTCAGCAGTCGTCGATGGCTGCGAGTGTTAAACGGCAAGCCCTCTGAGGAGATTGAGTGGTTGCAATCGAAACATGTCAGGGTAACCTGTCCGTAAAAACGCCTTGGTTCGAGCCCAGATTGAGTCAAGAATGAAAAATTATCAGTAAATTTTAATTAATTTTCATGTTGTAAGATTCCTTTCTTCATAAAAATAATTTAATGAAAATTAAATTTGATGAACTTAAGCCTAAATAAAAATATTAAAAATTTGGATTAAAAACCATAAATAGTTCAACAAAATAACCACAATACTAATTATTTTATATTTATTTATAACCCATTTCAAGATTTATGAATGCAAAGTGGAACAAGTGCAACTTTTCTTATTTGGATATTTCTATTGTACGTTTTGCTATGATAACAGTTCTTTAAGAGAGACATTAGGCATTGACATTTTCTCTCTAAAACCATTCGGAAGGTACAAAGAGTCAAAATAGAATGCACAAGAAACTATGCCGTTGCAAATAACTGTTATTTTTTTCTTTGTATTATCTCATATTTCGATGTCATGTGCGACATTAAAAAACATCATTTTCTATCTATGCGTCGAAAGTAAAAGTAGAAAGCTCATCAAATTACCAGGCCAAACAGAGATTTTTTATAATAATAAAATTAAAAAAAAATTCTGTAAAATAGCAAGATTTGTGATCTTGGTACTTATATAAAGTTGTTCACGTGCGACATCGTAAGTGTGAAAATTAATAATTTGAAAATCATTTTTTATATATGTAAATGATTTATGTATGTTAATATATACATTTCAATCATTAAAATCTAGATGAGCAAAAAAAGCACTAAATTCAAAAATAAAGCCATATTCTAGCCATTAACAATGATATACGATACGATGAGATTAGACTTTAAATGACGATGCTATATATGTATATAAAACAAAAAGGGCTGTAATTTAGGGCGTGGCAAAAACATTTTTTTTTTAAGTTTTTCAAACTTAATAAATATATGTACCTTTTATTTTAGGGCGTGACTGATGACAATATTATTGCTTGTATTGGCTTCTACCTGATTTAATGTAGTATGTGTGTGAAAAAGAAAAAAAGGGGCTTAATTTGTAGCCGTGTAATAAAAGTGGGCATATTGAAATCTATACATACGTAGTTTTAGAAGGACTTTCTTGGCACGTAAAAAAAATTGAACATTTGGGGGAAGGATCCGAGATGGCATAAGTGGCGCCCAGAATTTGAGGTCGGATTAAAAAGTCACTAAAGACAAAAATGAAGCCACTTTTAAGCCATGAAAAACGATATGCAATATGATGAGATCGGACTTTAAATGGCAGCGCTAAATATAAAAACCCAAAAGGGCTTTTTTTTGGGGCGTGGCAAAAAAAATGTTTCCTGTTTTAGAAACTTCATTCATTCTAGGGGGTGACCGGCACAACTTTTTTTTTTTGTATGGAGGTCGACCCGGTCTAATCAACATATATATCATTTTTTTTTTTTTTTCTTCATTATTTATTTATTGAATCTTCATATATTAAATATGAACTAACAATAATTAATCAAATCTTAACCTAATATTATTTTTTTGTCCTGCCAGTGCCAGACAAAAATTTTGTTCATCGCGGGTTCTGTTCACTTTTATAGGTGTTTATCGCTCATCTAATTGGACAAGTGCCGCAGTGTCTCTTCTTCTTAAGCGAGTGTGGCCGCTATCATTTAAAATATTTCGTGCTAGTGGGTTCGGGTGCAATTCGAGCCTTTTTAAGTATTTTACTGCATATTTCGTAATCATAGTTTTAACTAATGGAACATTGAGATCCTTGTGAATATTTGAGTTTTTAACATACCAAGGGGCAGCTGTGATTATTCGAAGTAGTTTATTTTGGCGCCTTTGAATTTTTTCGATATTAGAGGCCGAGGCAGTGCCCCATAACTGAATACCATAGCACCAGATTGGCTTTAAGATAGAGTTGTAAAGAAGAAGTTTGCAGTCGAGACTAAGGACAGAGTTTCTTCCAATAAGCCAATGAATTTGGATGGCTTTTAGTTTCATTTGAGTTAATTTTGCCTCTATATGGCTTTTCCACGTTAAACGGCGATCTAGATGAATACCGAGGTATTTTACATGCGAATTTTGAGGTATTATTTGATTATTGATTTTAATAGGGGGGCATGATTCCCGACGCAAGGTGAATGTTATATGTACGCATTTTTGCTCATTGACCTCTATCCTCCATTGCTTTAACCATAGTTCGAGTTGAAATATATGATCCTGTAGGTATCGAGATGCTTCTTGACGGTTTTCGTGCACGCTCAAAAAAGCTGTATCATCAGCAAATGTTGAAGTTTGTGTGTAGTTGTTTGTTGGCATATCCGAGGTATATATTAAGTATAAAAGTGGGCCCAGGATGCTTCCCTGAGGGACACCAGCGTCAATTTGCTGAGGAGAGCTTAAATAATCACCTTCTTTAATAATAAACTTTCGACCGACTAAGTAGCTTTCTAACAGCTTGTGTATGTTTACTGGTAAGTTTAGCTTCAATTTATGTAATAAGCCTTCATGCCAGACTTTATCGAAAGCTTGAGAAACATCGATGAAGAGAGCGGAACAATATTTTTTTTCTTCAAAGGCTTTTCTTATTGCGTTTACTATACGATGGGTTTGCTCAATTGTGCTGTGTTCTCTTCTAAAGCCGAATTGGTGGTTAGGAATACATCTATTATCATTTAAAATTGGGGTTAATTTTGACGCTAACAGCTTCTCAAACAGCTTTGATATATTAGAAAGTAAGCTTATAGGCCTATATGACTCAACTTTTGTGTGATCCTTTCCAGGTTTAGGTATCATGGTGACTAAGGAGACCTTCCACTTTTGAGGATAGTATTCAAGGCGTAAAATAGCATTAAAAATTAAAAGAATAATTTTCTTTGCTATGCTGGGTAGCTCCAAAAGCATTTTGTTGCTGATCTTGTCAAACCCAGGAGCCTTCTTGGGGTTTAAATCACAAATAACCTTTTCGATTTCTCTTATCTCAAATCTTAGCGGAACAGCTGCTCTAGCAGCAACAGGTGGTAACTCGACCGCAATATCGTGAGATATATTTGGGGTAAATACGTTTTTTAAATGATTGACAAACAGATTTCCTTTTTCAACATCATTTCTTGCCCAACTTCCATTCAAGTTTCTTAATGGTGGTTTAGAGACAACTGGCCTTTTGAGATTTCTAGCTGCACGCCATAATGAGTAGTCTGATTGTGGGGTTGCATCAAGTTCCTTAAGATATTTTTCCAGAGAAGCCGTTTTCTTAGTCTGCAGTAACTTTCTTAGTCTTTTTGTACACTCTTTAAGTAAGTTCTTAAGTTGAGGGGATCTGTGCAATTGCCACTCTCTTCGAGCCCTCCTTTTTTCAGACAAAAGATGCTCGACATCTGTGGAATATATTTTAATAGTTTTTGTTTTTTTGGGGGCAATATTGGAATGTTGAACAGCTAGTTTCAGAAAACTGTCAAAATTGTCAATAGAGCGATCTACATAATCCGGTGTACTGAGCGGAATATTTTCTGTGCAATGGGTACTGAGATATTTTTTATATTTCAACCAATTAATTTGCGTAGCTGTCGTCGGAGGAACAATTCTATTGGGGTTCATTATAGTAACAATTGTAGGTGTGTGGTCGGAAGATAAATCTAGGGAGGCTTCAACTTGAATCGTTTCTATGGGAATGTTTTTAACCACGCCGAAATCTATGACATCTGGAATTTTTTGAAGATCAGTGGGCCAATATGTTGGTTGTCCGCTCGCTACCACATTTAAATCCATTTTAGAAATTATGTTAAATAAAACACGACCCTTTGGTGTTATAAGTCGCGACCCCCAGAGGGTATGTTTAGCGTTATAATCGCCAGCGGCTAGGAAACACGGTCCTAATGATTTAAAATATTTACAATATTGGTCCTCCGATATTGAAAATCTAGGCGGGGAGTATAACGATGAAATTATTAGGTTTCTATTTAATTCCTCAACGCAAATGTTCGTTGCCTGGAGATAATCTTCACGATGATCACACATTAGGTAGTGTTTGACTCGGGCCTTTATTAAAATGGCGGAACCTCCACAAGCTCTATCTCGAGGGTCCTTGGTATCATATAGTATATAACCATTTATTTTAAACGTACTTCTTGAGGTCAAATGAGTTTCAGAAATCATCATGACATCAATTTGTTTATTTTTAAGAAAGTATTCTAATTCATTTTTATGTTGGCGGATGCCGTTTGCGTTCCAAAAACAAATTTTTAAACAGTTCATGGTTTGTTAAGTACAGCTTGCAATAACATCGATTGCATTCTAAGCATTTCCTGCATCATATTACCCATTGTGTTCGTAAAATTATTTACTGTTTGCACTAATGTTTCCATGGTTTTTTCTAAACGACTTAAATTAGAAAATTGAGTTTCATCATTACTTGGCGAGGCACCTTGCATTGGCTCATGGTTTGATTTTAGGACGTTAGCGTAAGAGGTTCTGTTATTACTAGGCTGGGGGGCTTGAATTGCATTTGTGTTAACCTGATTTGTTACCTGCATTTGAGGGGGATTAGTTTTCGGTCCGACCGACTGCTTGACGATAGTATATACAGGGCATCCTCTATAATTGGCAGTGTGATTACCGCCACAGTTGCTACATTTTTTTAAGTTGGGGTCGGTTTTAGACTTGTCGCAAAGAACTGTTCCATGTAATTCACCACATACTACGCAAACAGGGGGTAAGTAGCAGTATGCCTTAGTATGGCCAAATTCCTGGCAGTTTAGACATTGAACAGGACCATTTCTTTTGTGCGGCTCCTCAATAGTTACCCTTCTGTACAGAATATATTTCAAATTATAAATTGGATGCGTTTCATTTTTTTTGAGCTTAATGTCGCCGGGTTCAAGCTCCACTCGAAATAGTGGTTGGGGATTTTTTTCCCTATTTTTGATATTTGTTACGTTTTTGATTTTAAAGCCCTTCTCTTCCAAAAAAGCTTTAATTTCCCCTGGGTCTACGCATGAGTCTATGCCCTTGATTACTACCTGAAGACCTTTACTGCTCTTCAGTTGATACGTATAAAAGTTTTTATTTAGAGTCTCAAATCTTGTAATTACCTTTCGAAAATCATCCTCGTGATTAACCTGTATTTTAGTCTCGTTAATGATACCGCGCTTTATTGCAGCTACATAAAAGGAATTTTCACCAATCACCGAAATTAAACTTTTTATTAACTCATTAGAGTTTTGCTCTCTAAGGTATATCGGGGGTGGCTTAGACGATTTAATGACGTTTGGTGCTTCAGAGGATTCATCCTCCAGAATCGCGAAACGATTTTGTGTATTTATTTTATCAAAAGATGGTACTTTTGAGGCCGAAGCAACTGCTGCAGAGGTAGGGCTGCGTCCCCGTTTAAGCACTGTTATGTACCTGTCCATACCAACTTGTACTGTAGGCTTTTGACAACTTTTTACAGGGGGGTTTTCCATTGCATTTGTGTTTAAGTTCATGGTATCATTGCCCACTAAATTTGTTTTTGACGTCACGGCAATACTTGCTGGCCTGGCAACACTTGTCACCAAATCTTGTTGTAGTTTTTTTAATGAGTCACTATCCACCGTTTGTGTAAATACCGAGGGTGAGAGGGAACGTGTTCGAGTAATTGGCTTAGCCGTTAGGTAGTTAATATTGTTTTGTTTTGTTTTATTTATTTCTGCATTATTTTCATTTGCATTAACTAAAACGTAAACGTTTCTTTCATTTTGTCTTAGTGTTGTTTCACTATTTGTACTCATGCAAACAGTTGTTTTTGTTTTTCACCGTTTTGCTTTGCTTTAATATTTTTATTATTTATTGTATTTTACAACAACAAAAGAAAAACCAGAATTTAAATGTTTTTTTTTTCAGAATATGTATACACATGTATGAACATTCATACGTACATATATATTTTTACTGATTTATTTTATTTAATTTGATCGTTTTAAATTGTTCACTATTATGTTAAATAATTTAATTAACAAAATATATTATTTTGTTTTTTTTTAAGCGTCCATTCGCTGCTTAGATTACAAAATCAAATGTGATTAATTAATAGTTTAAATTGTATGCGGGGCTAAAATACACGTCTGTATCACAACAAAGCACAAACCGATATCAATATATCATGATGGAAAAAAATGTCATATGCGACAGATCACGTGCGACAGCGATTAAAGCTAAATAAAAAAAAGTATACATTATTTTTATTTAAAATGACAGCCATATTTAAGAGATATGAGTGCATAACATTCTACAATTTTTTGTTTTCAAATATTGCCTCAGGTTTCGCTGAAATCGGCATTCGAAAAAATTGCCACAAAAACCACTTCTGTTTTCGTCACGTGCAAATGCCTTGTTTTTTTTTGCAATTTTCTTGAAAACGAAACAATTTATCAAAATGAACAAAAGCACCAATTATACACTGAAAAAATTTTCTTCACAGATAGTACTGATGTCATAATACATCAGCGTCTTTTCTATCAGTTTTAATGTTTTTTAATTTAAGTACACTGAAAAAATTTTCTTCACAGATCCAATGAAATTTACATTAAAATTCAACCTATGTAACCCTTCATTGGATTAATGAAGGATTAATAAAATCAATGACAAAATTTTCATTGATTTTATGAATCCTCATTGAAAAAATGGATAATATAAACGTTTGTCATTAAACTAATGCAAAATTTTCATTGATTTTATGAAACATTTCCTTAATCCAATGAATGGTTACATAGGTTGAATTTTAATGTAAATTTCGTTGGATCTGTGAAGAAAATGTTTTCAGTGTAGGGCTAATTAAAAGCTATAACTTGAATCTATTGCCAAAATAAATATACGTTTTATTTTGACTTTTTTTTAACTTTAAATGTGTACGATGGTCACGTTCGACATGATGGAAATGCCCATATTATTAACATTATTTTCTTGATTACAATGTATTATAAGAAGCAAAAATTCCTATATTCTATTTTTTTAAGTTATTTAATTAAATACATCAAATTTTTAAAGTAGAATGATTACGAAAACCATATGGGGCATGGTGCTGGTGTCTTATTATTGATAGTTCTGCTGTAAACAAAGGCCATAATTCAACAAACGTGAAGCAAACATATGTAACGGGTAAGTAAATATGAATATGCTCTCTCTGACTTAAGTCAATTCCAATGATTTTGACTTAATGACAAACTGTCATTAAAATTATGCTAATGTGTCCTTTCTCCGATGTTACTGCGTCATCGCACTGGGGACATGTTCGTAATTTCTGTGATGCCGATGTGTCATCCCATTGATGACATAATTTCATTTTGACCCTGATGACACTTTGGCCAGGTCATGTTAAGGTTGACATCACCATGACGAAAAGTGTCATGGGGTCAAAAAAAAAAGACACTTGTCATAGTACTGATGACAAAATACATCAGCGTTATGACGCCTTTTCTATCAGTGTACAAATTATTAAAATGGAAGAAACTGACTGAAAAAGAAATAACAACTTATTAATTATTCATTAGGGTAATGCCATGTCAAAACGGCCAAGAGTGGGACAGGACCCTCTCTGATTTTAATGAAATTTGGTGAGAAGGTTGCTTTTATCTTATAAGGAAGATATATGAACGAAAAAAAATTAAAAAATTTTTTTTTTCAGAAGTTAAGTCATATTCAAAATGTCATAATTTCGCAGAATTAGGCGAATGTGCTGAGCTTATTTCTTCAATATCTCTAAAACTACTTTATATACAAAGATGATTTTTATGTCATTTTAAAGAGAATACTTGGGGCTACAAACCATTTTTTGAAAAAAATGTAATATCTGCAAAATATTACATTTAAAAAACGGACTAAGTCAAAAACTTATTTTTTTATATGGCTGTTTTTTTTTATATAATACCTCAAACTGTTTTTTAAAATTCCTGAAACTTTGAAGGAGGTGTTTTTTTGTAAATTTGATTTTTTTTCTTTCGCAACCTTTAAAAAATAATCTTAAAATAGAATTTTAATATTGTAAATTTAAGCAATAAGTACACTGTGCTAGTTGCAAAAAACAGACCACCCACGTACCTGGCATTTTACCCTAATTGGGGCACGCTGAATCCAGTGGTGCCAACCGTTTTTTAGGTTAGCTCTTGTTTTAAAGATATACCGCTATTTCGAAAATATAGGTTGCACAGCATATATTTGCGTAACTCAAAAACGGTTTAGAATATTGAAATAATTAAACAAACCGAAATCCAGCAATAAATAATACAGTGGGATTGGTCATACATTTGACCCATCTAGGAGAAGTAATCTCTTTAAAATGACATAAAAATCATCTTCGTATGTAAAGTAGTTTTAGAGATATTGAAGAAATAAACTCAACACATGCCATTTTCATAATTTCGCCGAATTAGCCGAAAATTTTAAATTTTTTTTCGTTCACATATGTTCCTTAGAAGATAAAAGGAACCTTCTCACCAAATTT
Source organism: Pollenia angustigena (assembly GCA_930367215.1). NCBI lineage: Eukaryota > Metazoa > Arthropoda > Insecta > Diptera > Polleniidae > Pollenia > Pollenia angustigena. Next base: position 167,678,328 of record OV884059.1, on the reverse strand, counting down.
CATTAAAATCGGAAGGGTACGTGACCCACTCTTGGTCGATTTGACATGGAATTACCCATTAATAAGAAATACCAAAAATGTGTTTTTTTAGCAGTTATACACGAAAAATTCTAAGCAACTTGAAACAAATTTTTTCCATTTTTAAAGCTTTCTGTGACATTTCTAATATAAAAATAGTGCTTTTAAGCTGTCATTAAGATTTTATTCCTTTAAAAAACTGTTTGCACAAAGAGAGAAGCAAAATACACTAAAAATAGCAAAAATTTTCATGTGCAATACTTTTTTTTATTATTTAAATAAAAATATATAAAAAATATAATAATTTGATTCAATCAATACATTACCTAACGAAAACACAAACATCTAAATTATTGTGTTCAATAAAAATTTTATGCATAACAAATGATGAATATCTGTCCAAAAATACTCTTAAAATTTCGTTTTACTTGTGTTTTTGGATAAAATAAAAGAGGTAGAGTTAAAATTAAAAATTTAAATTGTTTGTTGCAATTGCTAGCTACTGTTGTTGGGTTTTGTTGTTGTTTTTATTTAAGCCTGCTTCTTACTTAATTTACATGTTTTAACATCAAATTACGATAAGGCTGCAATTATAAAATATGGCCAACTTGTTAAACTTGAGTTACAAACATGAAATTGAAAACTTAGAACTGAGTGACTCTACCCAAAAACAACACACACAAATTTAAATAAAATTGTATATGGGTAAAAATGCTTAACACTGGTTTTAATGTTTTTACAAGAATTAAAAAAAATTTCCTTTTAATTAAGTTATTTGAGCAGTTTATTATTGCCTTGTTTCTTTTTGATGGTGCTGTTACAAAAAAAAGTGTAATTAAATAAATTTCAAAGACATTTTTTAAACTACAAACATTTTTATGAAAAGATTTTGAAAATAAAAAAAAGAGTCAATGCAATGTTTCCGAGGTGTCATCATTTCAAAAGTGATGAATAACAAAATTATGTATGTTTTAAAATCAAAGAACTTAATAAATTGTGCGTTTTTCACATTAATTGTGCGATTTGTTGTGTAGTAATATTAATAAGAAAAATACTCTCAAAAATTAGTGCTTTTCATATAAATTTTACTACACAATCAATCGCCTTTTATTGTGGATGCCATATATAAGATTCTTTGGGTCTGTATTCTCGCTGAATATTTTCATCTGTATCACCAGTTTTGCTTAAAGTTTAACATATTTTCTAGGGTAACTGTTTCTTTGCTATGGAAGATATGAAAAGTTAAAGTTATTTTTGACAATTTGTGTTTAACTATAAAAAAGTGCAATATTAGAAAAAAAAACAATAAACAAGTAATAAGAGTGCTACATTTGACTATGCCGAATCTTTGGTACCCTTAACCGAAAGTTGTTGCCAGCGTTTAAAAAGCTGCAGTCAAAGAAGGAAAACTGCAATTTCTTTGACTTTAATTTGTCATTGGCCAAAAAAAAATTGTTGAGTTTACTTCATATTCATAAAATATAAACAGTCACTTCCAAACCAACTCAAAAATCGAAACGTTGTACACACATTTTCTTTATTTGTTCGACAGTTTTGGTTTCGACTGCAGTTTTTTAACCCCTGTTTTGGGCCTACGATAAACTATACACCGAAGTTCACAAAAATTAATTGTATGATTTCTAGTCTTATGAAACTCTGGCAGACCAAATTTTACAACAGTAGCATAATTCGTTACAGTTTTAGGCATACTAAAGTGTTTTTCGAGAGTGGGCTTTATATGGGACCTATTCTAAACTATTGAACGATCATCACGAAATTTCGTAGTATGATTTCTTGTCATATAAATTACGATGGGTGTATTCTGCTGTTTGGTGTAAGAAATCATGATCTAATTTTTCAGGTCAATCCGACGGTGCCTAACCGTGCTGAGTGGGGCCCAAAGTTCCCCATATTATAAAAAAAACATATTTTCTATCAGATCTTTATAGTTATACTAGTTGAAAGCCGAACATATGGCTTCGTTACGATCTTCCGCAGAGAAAGTACTTCAAGTGTGCCAAATTTCAGCTTCCTATGTCATCTGATGGCTTCAGAAAGTTGCGGAAAGAATAGGACATACATGCAAACATCCTGACATACTAAGAAATCTATATTGTATAGATAGATTAACATATGTTCGCGCAACTCAAAAACGCTTTAGCTTATTGAAAAACTAAAAAAACCGAAATTCCGCAATAAAATTTACTTTAAGAAAGTTAAAACTTTTTTCTTTATGTTGGCTTTGGTTTTCGAGATATACCGTTATTTCGAAAATTAAGGAGGTTGCACAACATATGTTCGCGTAACTCAAAAACGCTTTAGTTTATTGAAAATGAAAAAAAACCGAAATTCCGCAATAAAATTTACTTTAAGAAAGTTAAAACTTTTTTCTTTATGTTGGCTTTGGTTTTCGAGATATAATGTTATTTCGAAAATTAAGGAGGTTGCACAACATATGTTCGCGTAACTCAAAAACGCTTTAGTTTATTGAAAAACTAAAAAACGACGAAAAATTTTAATTAATTTTAGAATTTTATTAAACCGCCACATCTTTTGTGAATACATAAAATCAAAAGTTGTTAACAGATTTTAATCATTTATAGCTTGTTTTGTTTGCAATGTTGTTTTTTATATGTCTGCATAAAATTAGAAGCATAGCTGCATTTTTCAATTTTTTATGAATTTTTAAAAACAAAATTCCGAAATTTTAATAAAAAAATAAAAAAAATTATGTTTCTAAAACGACTGCGCATATAAGAAAAAGGTTTTATCTTTCTTAAAGTAAACTTTATTGCGTAATTTCGGTTTTTCAACTGGTATAACTATAAAGATCTGATAGAAAAGATGTTTTTTTTTATAATATGGGGAACTTTGGGCCCCACCCGGCACGGCTAGGCACCGTCGGATTGACCTGAAAAATTAGATCATGATTTCTTATACCAAACCTCATATTTTAAGCAGCGCAAATAATTAAATTTAAAGAAAAAAATCCCATACAAGATGCGACCAGTCTAATGTATACATTTTGTGTGGTCTTAGATGAATATTAAAAAAAGTTTCACACGGAATGGTAAACTAAATACACCTTGAATGTTATTTTTGTCAAGTTAATAGGGCCTAAATTTCTTCAATGTAAATAAAAGTAAATTTTTAATTACAATATTTTGTTCCCGACGTTTCGTCGATGGTTTGTCGACTTTTTCAAGAGATTGTAATATGAAATTTAATCACATTAAAAAGTTTTAGATGTACCCAGGAGCATTCATATATAAAACATAATTTTAATATTTAAATACATATTACTTTAAACTTTAAATATATCACAGCTCAAGTAATGGCAACAATATACACCTTATTCACCACTAGTGGAAGAGGGTAAAAAAACTTAGACAAATGTTTTGTGGAAGATCTGTTTTTCATATTAAAGTCCAACAGTAAAAGCTCAGTTAGCCGGGAGTAATAGTAACGTTGCAAATCAGCTGCTACATTTTGTTGCATGTAAAGCAATTAGAACGATTATAGTTAGCAGTAAGATGTAACGTCTCAATCTGTAAGAAATAGATTGGTCTTACTTTTTTACGGTAAGGTTACTGTTACTCCCGGCTAACTGCGCCTGAAGTCCTCATTTACATTATACGGTTTTTGCCGGTGCTGGAGGGGAGAGAGGAATTAAAAGGGCTACACAAGCGAGTGTACTTTTCGATTCGTTTTGTTCGCTCATTCGTTCTCTGATTATTGTTCTTCCATTTGACGAAAAATGTATTTAAGTTCGATGGCACAGAAAAAGTTCTATCGACAAAAATCGAACAATGTGAATATATGTAAGACCAAACTCAAAGAAGAAATGACAATAATCACAACGACAAAAATTGTTTAATGAAAATGGGCACTAATCGGACACCATGTCATTTATTTCCAAGATCTTTAATCCGTTTCCAAATATTGACTTTTGTTCACCATTATTTTACTCACTTCGCTGAAGAAATTTTGAATCATAAAAAAGAAACGAAATTGTTTTGAAAAACAATCGAATTCTGACAAACACCTGATTTAGACGGTGTTTGTTTTTAAAGACATGATTTTTTGTGTTTGTTTGTGAACGGTATAGAGAAGCAAACGGTGTAGTGAAAAATAAAATTTAATTTTCTGTTCTCTGTGTGTTTTTTTATATTTTCCTTTGCATACATTCGTATTTTTGCTATGCGCATTTAAATTATTTGTTTTTAAAAATAAGCAAGTAAAGCAAAATAACAGATAACAGGAAAAAACTAACACTAAAATTATGGGGAAAAAATCATCGTTTAAAACTGTTGTATTTTTGGAAGCAACTTTTAAAAGGAATAAAAAATAAAACATGATTTTTTAATCACGCTCTGCAACTGGTGAAACTGTATAGTGTGTACTTAAAAAGGCCACTTTCAGTCATTCAGTCTTAAGACCACATAATAAGTTATTTAATAAATATTAATTTTCTGACAAATGTCTTTTTTTCTTTTAGGTGTTATATTGGTAACAATAGACTTTCATTTTTTTCTCGTCTATATGTTTAGATTATGCCTTTTTGATTTGGAATTATGAGCAATTATTTTAAACATGTCTGGCAATGAAATCAGAATGGCCTTACTCGAGTAAGAAAGAAATATAGCTTTTTGTACCATCGTGTTTAGCGTGTCTTATAAAATCTATTTGCTATCATCTTTTCGTATTTGTATATTTTCTAGAAGGACAATTAACACTCAAAACGTTGGTAGCGACTTTTAGTGAAGATTTAAAACTCTAAACCAGCGGTCATCACAAAGAGAGACAGTTAAAAATGTTTATGTAGTGGTGAGTGCAAAGAGAGGAAAATAAATTTACTCGTTTGAGACATAAAATATGTGTTTTGTTCTTGTTTTTTAAAGTTATGGCTTTTTACAATTGTTTCGTTAACCTTCGTGTTGTGTGTGTGTGTGTGAAATTCACGAAAAGTGCTCGGCCCCCGGGGGCATAGCATGATGATCGTTGAGTCAGAGTCTAAACTGCTCTCCTGGAAAATTAATAAAAAACAGGCTATGGCTGTTATCACTCGTGACCATTGATATTAGAATGATATCCGGAATTAACTGTCAGTATTCGTCCAATACATATCTCAGGCTCAAAGCACATTAACATAGTTTTTCCACTAGCTAATTTTTTAAAAAGTAGGCCAAATTTGGACACAAAAAAAAACACACACAATATTCTGTACGTAAAATTAACTGAAACTGTAATCCAAAATAAATGAAAATTCAGTCAAAGACCGGTCTTCTTATTTTTCATTTATTTTTAACGAAAAGTTCATTTAATTTTTACTGTAAAAATTCCAATCCATGTTCCGTAAAAACAAATGAATTTTCAGTTATTTAATATAAATTAACTATCAAAAAATTAACTAAATATTCCGTAAAAACAAATGAGAGAGAAAATATTATTATTTACTTACCTTGTTACCAGGGTTGTGAACTATTTCCAATCAAAAAGCGCCGTGTCTCCAATCAAAAAGCGCTAAAAAGCGCTAAATAAAATATAAATAAAAAACTTAATGACATGTTTAAGATCCAAGTTTTAAAAAAATCGTTTTAAATAAAAATTTATGAAAAACAAAGATACTACTGCGCTAAATTCAAATCCGTTTTCAGTTGTTTCTATCATGTCTTGTTCTTTTATGGGCTAGACTTATATTTTGACCGAAATAAGGCATTTATGCTACATATATTTTATCATAACTTGAGAACGATATTGATATTTTACAAATAATTATTTTATATTTTATATTATATTTTTCCATGCAAATTAGTATTTTTATCATTTATCAGAAATCCAGGTATATTATGAATAAAAAAAAAGCAAGAAATCAGTAAACAAAATGTTAACTAGACGTGTTTGAATAAACTATTTGCATTTGGCACGCTAAAGTGAATGAAAATCACATAATCAAGTTCTCTAGATCGACTTTTTTTTAGTTTTTTGCCGAGCAGTGTTAATAAAACATTAATATTTTTAAAAAGCCTTTTCTGATATTTAAGGAAGATTAAAGTAATATAATTTCAACTATACACGGAAAGAATTATTTACTAATTCACCAGAAAATATGTCTTGAACCACGCACTATTCTCGTCCAAGCCAAAAATTTCTTATTGTATATAAACATAAGCAAAAAGTTGTGACTCAAAGTGAACTAAAATTTACTAAAATACAGCTAAAAAATTCATTCAACTATAGAATAGTTACTTAAATCAAGTTTTCTTTGCTTTTTATTTTACAAAATCAGAAGAAAAGCCTAAAATTTTTCCATAAAGCACTAGTTAGCTTATAAAAAAAAACTTTGTTTCTTGATTCTATTTTAAAATCAGACTAATATTAAATAAATGCTTCTTGAAATTTTTGATCATATACCAAAAATGTGAATTTTTTAATCATGAGAAAATGTTTCTTTATTTAAGAAACTTTTACTTAATACGAACAAAATAAGTTAAAATCAGTTATTTAGTTTTGAATTTTCTTGTTTTAAGAAACGAAATGGATTTCTTTAGAAAATAAACTTCTTTCCTTGTATAGAATGCTTTTCAGAGTAAATTATTTTCAAAACGGAAACAAATTGTGGTTTAATGTGTCTTGATTTTAATGTATGCAAATAAAAGTACAAGAATGTTGGGTATCAATAAAAGCGCTAATTTAGCGCTCTTTTTAAAAAAAGCGCTAAGGAAAAAATATGCGCCTTTTCGACAGTTAAAAAGCGCTTAATCTAGCGCCAATGGCGCTAAATTGGCAACTCTGCTTGTTACACACGTTTGTTTTACTTTTGTTGTACTGACCCCGTTGTTTTCAAAAGAACTCTCAATTAAAAGACACCAGCAACATGACCGATATGGTTTCGCAATTATTTTACTTTTAAAATTTGATGTACCTATTTAACTTAATTATTTTAACAAATAAAAACTGGGAATTGTTTTACACAAAACAAGCAAATCTTTTTGTTATAGATAAGTAAAAATGTATTTTTGGTAGTTAAATTATAAAAAATATTATAACTGTTCATTTGTTTTTACGGAATATGTAGTTAATTTTTTGACAGTTAATTTACACTAAATTACTGAATATTCATTTGTTTTTACGCAATTCGCGTTTGAATTTTTGGCAGTAAAAATTAAATGAACTTTGCGTTACTTTAAATTACATTTTCATTTAATTTAGCATCAAGTAGAATTTAACTTAATCAACGGACAATATTAACTGCAACTGAAAATCTATCATTTAAAGATAAATTTGTTTGAAATTTTAAATGTTTATTTATTTAAAAATGTCTGGACAAATACTTTTTTAACAAACTATAGTCTGTTACTGTAATAATATTGTGAGTGTAGCTGATCATTTTCTCCTGTCTAAAATTCGCTCAAAATCAAGGAATTTTGCAGTTGGCCTAAAGTTTTTTAACTGTTTTTTTTTTTTAATTATAACTATATCATGTTAACTTTTTTTAATTTGTAAATTGCTAAAATTAACAATAATTACTTCTCTATAAAAAATTAAGGCTACTGCGGCAAAAATTTAAGAATACTTTAAACGTAAACTTTTGTCCTTGACTGTATACATTCACAACTTTATATATTTATATTAATTACGATAAACTAGACATGATGGTGTCATGATTATTTTCTGAGTTATATATACATATGTATGTATGTATATAGTCTCTATTCTAACTATGCAGTCACTTACTAAAATGCAGTCAAAACCGCCCAAGTAAAAATATTTAGCAAAAAAATATAAGAATTGTTGACACCCGAGTAGGCGCGAGACGAAATTTAAAACACTCTATAAACAATTATTGAAAATGCACTTTGTATCTTAAAACTACAAATGTATCCAGACAACAACGAACTGAAAAATAAATTTCAAGAAAAACATAATATCTATATACACGAGAAAAGTGTGTGTAGTATTTGACACCTCCCTGATTGGTGACTGTAAAATTGTATACATAATAAAACCCGTTGTAATAATTTGATGATATAATTTTTAAGCCAAAAAACTCAAATTAACACCACAGACCCAATTAACGGCGAAACTGGTTAATAGTTTACCTCACCCTTTCTAGAGTTTTTTTCTCTATCTTTCTTTATTTCAACTTCTCTTATCACTTTGATAAAATATTTAATATTGTTTTAAGTCTTGCAACTTCCTGCATGCACTTTGCACTAGACAAGTAGTTTAAATTTTGCTGCACTAAACTGTTTGAGTGCCACTTGAATCAAAGAAACTACTAGATGCAACTTTTTATGTAACTAAAAAATTCATGTGTAACAATTCATGGATGGATGTGTACTTGCTTAGTTTTTCCATGTTTGGAAGGCAGTGTGTGTTTTGCAAACAAACCTGCAACTGGTAACGGCATCAGATAAAAATGTAGTTAACAAGTAGGTTTTAAAACAGTGAAAGGCACCATTGACTGTCGTTTTTCACGCACAAGACGAATGTCGAAAAATCTTTCAAATGAGAATGAATAAAAAAAATAAGTATTTACAGAATAATAGTTTCAATTAAAAAAGAAAACACTTCTACTTAAGCGCCATTCTTTCTTTTGTCCTTGCCTGCTTTTAATACAAAATAAAAAAAGAAAGCAACATGTCTTGTCTGCAATCCTTTTGTACGTTTATAAAATTTTTATTTATTTTCCACTTGGGTTTTTTTTATTTTGGGAACAAACTTCCCTTAAATTGTAACTTCAATTTAAGGTAATGTTGCAATGAATAGTTTAACTGCCAATTTTTCGACGTCTAATGAAAAGTTTTTCAAGGAAAATAATTAAGACGATACAAATGATAACACTAGGGAGCAGTCATTATGCGGCCTGGATCTTAATTGCAAATTTTTACTAATTTTAGGTCTCCATTTTTCTCTAGTAACTCGACTTTTCGAGTTATACCGCTACGTCCAAAATTAAGGCACTTTCACTACATATGTTGGAATAACTTGAAAACGGTTCACCATATTTAGTTAAAAAAATCCGAACTCTGCAACAATATTATCTTTAAGCCTTGCTTGCATTGTTTTTAAATTCGACCAGTATTTTTAGAGATATCGTTGAAGTTTTGAAAACAAATAACAATTTAAAAACAAAATTTTTTTTTTTTGTTCCTTAAAAATTAAAAAGGCGCCAAAAATCACAGTTAAGGTCTAAAAAAATTTAGTTAAACATACATATTTCGAATGAAAAAAGCTTTATTTCATTGCAATCGGTGCACAGTTTTTGATTTTGTTCACATTTTTGTTTTAAATCACACACTAAAGGTTTAGTTAGGCGAACGTTGCTGTACCCGTAATGTACCGCACCGTACTGTGAGCACTTTGATGCACTTATAGAACGTTTAAAAACGTGTCATATGTTTTCCCACTCATAAACAAAAAGCAATAGTAAACGTAAAACAAAACCCACAGTGATGGGAATCAAAAATGTTCAAATGGTGACCGTTGTGCAGAAAAGGTACCACGTGATTTAAATGGTAATAAAACATTATTTTGTGTTTGTAAAAAATGTTAATAGTTTAATATTTATATTATAGATTTACAATAAATAAATTTGTATTTTAGCATATATAAATTTTTAGCATACATATATTGTAAATGTGCATACACCAAACAAGGTTTTAATACCATTTAAAGTCTTTTATATGTTTCCCTTTTTCATTGTATGTGTGTATGCATTTGTTTATTTTAAACATCTAAACATATGTATAATTGGAAATATGTTGTATTGTAAGTTGTTTTGTCGCAATTCCATAGATATACTGAAAAAAGTACCAAAAAAAAGAGCAAAATTACCCGCATTCAATGAGACATACAAGCCGCCCATCACTGTCTTACAAATGTCACGTAACAACGGCATGATTTTCTATTTTATACAGATTGGTACGTTGCAACTACGGTACATTGCATTTCGGTAAGCTTTTGTATTGGTTTTCATATAACAAAAAGCGAACAGCTGATGGATACAGTACAGATACGGTACAGCAACGTTCGCCTAACTGAGCCTTAAGACACAGCATTACATTAGAAGAAGGTTATTTAAGAGTCGGCACAGCCGAATACACAACTCTAACTTATTTCTTCTTGATCAAAACGTTTGTATTGCACATTTATTACGACAATGATATTAATTTAAAAAAGATTTACTTCTTTTAAACTTTGTTGCGACAGCACGTAGGGCGAATTTGAAGTGAGAAGGATTTCTCTCCGGTTTGGTCCGATACTTTCTTTTCTTATCTATCTTTTTTTATCTGCCCAGCGGGAAAATAAGAAATTGATTACATAAATAACTAAAAAATAATGTATTTTTTTCGAAAGAATAATAATGCATTCATGGGAATCGAGAAGGTAATTTTATTGACACAATAATTATGAATTGATTACCACGTATATTCTCACATTTGCAGAACAAGGAATGTATTGTTTCTGTTCGTAAAAATGTTTCGTGCTTTTTCTTCTCTTCGTGACAATAATCTTCTTTTTTTTTAGAATTATTTAAGTCATTCCCAGTATCCATTAAAATAATTTATTACAATCCTAGGACATGGTCTGTGTTAAGAATAATGAATTCTGGAATCAAATATTATACAAGATATGTATTACTTTCTCGATTCCTATTAATTCCATTTTCACGCTGGGTGTCTTATGCTTACGCTCTTTATTTCACCTACTTTCCGCCTTTATTTATCTATCTCTAAACAAGGCGTCACAATGGACCATAATGGTCTCTGGGTGAAGGTGTGAAGGAGACTTCACACCAGCCTTTCTACCTACCAACCTACCTAGCTAAAGTTTGTTATTTCAAGAAAATCCTTACAATTAAAACCAATCAGTTTTTCTGATAAAGCACATCTTATTGGTTTACAAAAAAAAAAAAAACAAGAATTCACGGAAACGAAATACAAAGTTTTATAACTTTCTAGGAATACAAGAAGTGCGCATAAAAAGAAACTCTCTTTTAATGCTCAACGTGTAAAAAGTTTACTAGTCTAAGAAAGTGTTTTTACTGTTAACATATTTATGAAACATTAGGAATTTAAAAGCTTTAATTACTAAAGTTAGCAACTAACTTTTTTAACTTTAGCTAAAACTTATAGTTTGTCTTGTGTTAGAAACGTAACATTTTAATTGTGATTTTGTTAATTGGCTCTACAAAAAGTTTCCCACCGTTTAACTAGAAAGCTTAAAAGTCAGCATTTTCTTTTTTATTTTTTCTTTTAAAAGAAAAATCCGTCAATCACATTCAGTACTAAGCAAAGTGTTTTTCTCCCATAAAAAAATGAATTAAGTTGAAAAATTTTTATTTTACAGAAGATAATTTTTATTTGTTAATAAAAACACTGCGTTCTTGTGAAACTGTACGATGTGCATACCATCTGTGCCTCTCTCTATCTTTGCCCTTAAAGATTACATTGAAGTTGCGTACAATGTAATATAACAAGCTATTCAAGCAAAAAGAAGTACTGAATTCAAGAGACTTTAAAGACAAGTATATAAACTAAACGTATAATAAAATTTACTAAGCACAAAGGTAGCGAACAAACCAGATTGCAACAAGATGGAGCCACATTTTGCACAGCTTCTACAACTAAATTTCTAGATATGGTTTGCCCTGTGTATATTAATAAAGTAAGACAAAAAAAAGCTTCTTTCTTACTTCAGAAATACACATCGAGTGGTGATCACTTAAATCGTAAGAACTTTACCTTAGTGTATGATTACTAATATCAAAAATGGCTAGGATGTTCCTACAAGGGCATACAAAATCGCATCAACAAAGCCAGAAATGAAATAATGTACAGAGTCAGAGAAATACGGAGATCAAATAGTTAAAAATATTACATGAAAATCGATCTATTATATGTAATCCCGTATAATTCCATTTGAACACACATTCAAGTCATTCAAAAATTCAAACTCGATATTGTAGTGTCGGCGACAAATACCGAAGAGAAGTTAAGACGACGAATTTACGTAAGTGTGTGTACGTGGAAGCAAAAAACAAATGCTTTACTATAGTGAAAGTACGGGTATAAAAAATTGGCAAGCGAATAAATAATTAAAAATACACACAGCAATGAGAGTGGGAACGAAAATACACACATTTTTATATTTTTTTAATGTGAGTTTGGGATAATTGGGTATAAACTATTTTGTATGTTGATTTCTTTGATAACATTGCATAACATAACAAGTTCTAGTAGACTACATGAGGTAAGTTTCAAATACTAGGAATATAGACAAACATTTTCTACTATATTGAAAGGTCTTGAAAGAAAAAGTACTATCTGGGGTGTATTTCTTTGAAATCTTGTGCCCTCCAACAATATTGAAATTGTTTTTGTGTTCGTCAGTAAAATTTGTCATTGCGGTTGTAAACAGATTTGATTTTTATTGTGTGTTTGATTGCTAAGACATTTATGAGGGCCTTTACTGTACAAAAAGGACTCAGAGCTGAACAAAACCAAGTCATAAAATATAATACATTTCCAACTGGTGCGAAAATCTCCGCAAAGTTTAACTCTATCCACTTCTGTAATGGACTAAATACAAAAGTGTTTTGTTTCTAATGTAACTGTAATAAACCCAACTCAATGGCTACTGAAATAAATGAGAGTTCACTTACCAACCTCAAAACATTTTTGAATTTTTTTTTTACTTGTACACTGAAAAAATTTTCTTCACAGATCCAATGAAATTTATATTAAAATTTAACCTATGTAACCCTTCATTGGATTAATGAAGGATTAATAAAATCAATGACAAAATTTTCATTGATAAAATCAATGACAAAATTTTCATTGATTTTATGAATCCTCATTGAAAAAATGGATAAAATAAACGTTTGTCATTAAACTAATGCAAAATTTTTATTGATTTTATGAAACATTTCATTAATCCAATGAAGGGTTACATAGGTTGAATTTTAATGTATATTTCATTGGATCTGTGAAGAAAATTTTTTCAGTGTTTAATTTTATCTAAATTTATGCAACTGATGGGCTCAATTTTACTTATAAACTTGCCTGATGTTTAATACCAGTTTGCTAATAAGTTTCACTGCTACTATAAGCGTTGTTTTTGTATAAATCATGTAAGAAAAATTTAGTCTGTACAATAATAACTGGTTAAGCATGCGCCAGAGTCACTTTGTCTGCTTAAAAAGAGTTTTCATTGACGTACCTACAAGACAAAAAAAAAAAAAAAGACAGCAAAACATAAACAAATTGAGTTGGCAACACAAGAGATAAAAGCAACATTAAAGTTTCATACAAGAATTTGTTAAGCAAAAAAAAAAAAAACCAATTAAGTAAGAAAAGAAAAAACAACAATAACCTTAAAGAACTTTTTAGCATCTGCACAAAAAATAAGATGAACAAGAGGGGAAAAAATGTTTTTAAGTTTTTACAAACATTTTGTACATGTAATTTGATCAACTACTGTTGTTGTCCAGATGAAATTGATATATTTATGTCTGGGTGTAAAATTCAGTTTAATAAACACATTAATTTGGGTTCATTAAGTTTTTATAAACTTTAGTTTATTTACCTGCGTTCTTTAGACAAAGTTTTAAAATGTCTTGCACGATCATTTTGCTTTTGAGGCTGGGAAATTAGTCAAGACTGTATTTATTAATTAGGTTGGTGCAAAAGAAACGAAGGGGTTAAAATGGCTTATAACTTTCATTATTTTAATGTGATTTTTATACCCACACCACAATAGTAGAGAGGGTATTATGAATTTGTGCTGATGTGTTTCTGAGTCGAACTAACGATGTCCGTCTGGTTGGCTGGCTGTCCATGTAACCTTGCGCGCAAAGTACAGGTCGCAATTTTGGAAATAATTTGATAAAATTTGGGGCATAGGTTCTTATTGGCACAAGGACCAAACCTATTGAAAATGGGCCACGAGGGAACATAGGGGGAAATTTCTTCCTCTCAGAAACTATCAAACCGATTTCAATGAAATTTAAAACATACATATAACCATATCTTTATGGACACAAAAGGGATGCATTTTTAAAAAAATAGGACCACGAGGGGAGATAGGGCCAATTTCTGCCTCTCAAGCCGATTTTAATGAAATTCAAAACATAGAGAGATCCATATCTATATGGACAAGGGGAGGTAGGGGGCAATTTCTGCCTCTCACAAACTTTTAAACCGATTTTAATGACTTTTATAAACATTGTAAATACATATTTATATGGACATATAAGCATGATGTGTTTTTAATACTGTGGTGTAGGGTATCATATGGTCGGGCTTGACCGACTTTACTTTCTTACTTGTTTTAGTTTTTAAATTGTTGCTAACAAAACTTAGAAAATTTAAAGTGGAATGTGCACTACTAAACAACGAACTGATATCGGGTTACATCAAAATCACATAAAGCTATGATTTTCATGAAACTTTTATTTCATTTTAAGGCTTGGACCTTGCCATTACGTACGAAATAGAATGTCATTTAAATAACCGCCTATAGATTGATTGCAGCATTTGATTCTTTGAGATAGCTTTCGACTTTTTTCGCACATTTTGGCCGGTATATTGGCGATAGCTTGACGAATGTTGGTTTTCAAACTCTCGAACGTAAAGGGATTATCCGCTTCGAAAATAAAGGCTAACGGCATCAAATAACATGATCTTGGTTGATAATTAACTTTGCTATAACGTGAAACTACGCGTTCTAAAAACTTCTGCAATACAAATATACTTTGATTTAAATATCATCATAAGCTAAGAATATTCCTTTCAAAAAAAAAAATCAAAAAAAACCAAAGTCGACCATGTTGTGTGACTTGTGGTACCATCCTGTTAAGCCCACATTTCTTCTAGTTCACAATCTTAAATTTCTTAAGGGCAAACAAGTCGGTTATCATACTGCCATAGTGCTCTGAGCCATGGAATCATCCAACTCAGATTACAACCATTTACTAACAGAAGCGATATTTTCAGCAGTGCGCACATTACAATTTCTTTATAATCTTTCAAATTCGTTGCTTAGTATGGCGATTATGGTCAAAAGGGGTGTAGAGCACAAAGCATACAGAGATGAAAAAAGTGGCATATGAAAAATGCCTAAATCATTTGCGAGGGCAGCTTTCGAAGAAAGAGAAAGAAAATGTTTTTTGGTAGTGAAGTGGCAATGTGTAAAAACAGGCCGCTACCATCAACACAAACGTGTGATTAAAACAAAAAATGCAAAAAGGGCAGCTTTCGAAGAAAAAGACAGAAAAAAAACAATATTTTCTGTCTCGTGACGCCTCTGAGGCTTCGGGCTACAAAATGGTGCACGATTTCTTTGAAGTGTTTTGACGGGAGAAATTTATGCTCTATTAAGAAAGTAAAAGCTTTTCGGGCAATTTGAGCCTTTTTAACAAACATTTTTTAAATATCTAACAGACACAAAAGCTTAAATTTATTAGAACTAATAACTTTTAAGTTACAAAATTATGCAAAAATTGTTTTTCTTCAAAATCATTTAAAACAAAAAAAAAAAAAAAAAAAATTATCAAAGGTTTTCTTGGAAGTCAAAAAAGTTTTCATAAATAAGATTCAATTTTAATGTGCTAAATTCCCATTTCTTACTATTGATAAACTGAAATTTATTGTTAATTGGATAAGCTATTCCTATGCGATTTCACGGGGTGCTTAGGCTAGATCATAAAGAAACTTCATCCAACGATTTTAAAAAAGCTAAAGATATTATTCAAATAAAACTGTTAAGCGAATAGGAAGACTTTTGAGTGTTTATCCCACCAACAAAAAATATCAGTTTATCAATAGTAAGAATTAGGAATTTAGCACATTGAAACTAAATCTTATTAAAATAAATTACAATTATTTAAAAATAACCTTAAAATCGGTAGCAAAAAAAAAATTATTTTTGTCCGCCATCACAAAATATCGTCTTCAGTTCGGTGATCACTTTTCATACGCAAGAGCATATCGCGGTTTTTTTTTTATTGGACCATAAAAGACAATTACAAATAATTTTTGGCAACAGGGCGATAATTTCTCGCTTTTAAGTTTGATGTAAAACATCATCCAAAAAGAGTTTTTGTCCATATTTCATTGACTTCCATTAATGCAGTTAAAATATACTTTGCCTGTATTTGAAAGAAAGTGTGTAGGTGAACCAGCCATAGAGCATAACCCAATTCCAAAATACTATTCTATCTAATCTTATTTAGCAATGGCTTTATTATTATTTACAAAAGATAACCAAATTACGGCCAACTAAATACTTCGAGTTCATTTAAAACTATTTGTTTTATTTAAATAAAAATAACTTTTATCTTTAGCGTAAAAAAACAAAAGTTATTTTTTGAGAAAACTATGAAGCCAGTTTCACACTATGCGACATGTCGCCCAAAAATATTTTATTAAGCAAAATATCGGTGATAAAGGATTCTGAGACGCTTGTGGTGGAAAAAATTGAGCACGACAAGTTAAATAAAGCAACAATTTGATGTTCCTCTTTAATTTTTCGTAAATTTCTTTCAAGTTTTTAGTTAAACATTGGGCCGCGTGAATAAAAAGGTTGCTTTAGCTAATACTTGAAATTTTGAAGTTTGAACTAGCTTTGAGGTGAATAAAAATTTGAGTTAAAGTTAGTACTTTATACTGACTAGTAGAAACTAGTTTTTCAAGTTTTGACTCAAAAAAAGTGTGAATAAAAACGAGTGAATGCTTAAAAATACTAGTTTTTGCTGAATTATTTTTAAGCTTATGATTGGGGTGCTTGAAGTTGGTATTTTGCAACAATATTTAAAAAGTAATGATTTTTTTTTTAAATACTAGTATACATGTTTAATTTTATGAACGTTGGCCAAAGAAGAGAATATCTCCTAAGAACAGATTTTCATCCAGAAGTTTATTTAAAATTATTTATTTTTCGGAAAAATATCTAAAATGGTAAAATCTCTGTAAATGTCACATATACAGGAAATGTCACTAGTGAATCTGTACTGATTCACTATTGACACAGCCACCAGTACTAGTGACTTTTTATACCCCAGGCAATGTTATTTACAATAGACATTTAACATGTGCGTTGGTACTACTGACTAGGTAGTTCCTTTGGGAACATATGTAGACATTGAAACCAGAGAATCGCTAGTACATTTTAGCAAAAGTAGGTTACACTTTTTGTAAGAATACGAAATCATAACAATCTTTTATTATTATTTCTTCAGCTTTTATAGGAATTGTACTTCTCAGTTGTTATCGATAAAATCTTTTTCGTATTAAATCCAAATACAGTGGCAAATGTAATGTAGTGTAGATACTTCGTTGACAATGTCACCAATATAGTCGACAAAACTGGTGACTTGGAGATACTTGCACCCAGGTTTCCTTAAATAAATATTTTGTATTTTTGTTGTTGCTTTCTACAGAAATTCACATTGCCTTCTAAAATTTCTGTAGAAAGCAATTTTATAATTAGGGCCTTAATTTTTATAAATTTTTTAAAACAAGTTAAACAAAAATAAATAACAATCATTGACGTTGCCACTAAGTTTTTTTAAGATATACCCCATAAAGGTCGGTACAGACTTTTGCCATAGAAAGTCTGTGTTGCATTTTTTAAATAAAATAAAAACAATTTTTGAAAAGGAAAAAATGAAATGAAAATATCAATACACAGTAATTGTTAACGCTTCAAGACATAAAAAAGGAAATAAAAATTTTTTGTATTTATGGGCCATGTCACAGAGAACAATTCCGTTCGGAATGATTCCGTTCGGAATTGAAGAAAACATATTTGTTTGTTGATGGAAAGTGTATTTTGATAGTTTTATGGCCTTTCAGATACAGACAACTCCCATACCGTTCATGAAAACAAAAATGGTTTCATTCCGAAACATTTTGTCGTCATTTTCTGAAGCACCAAAATACGGAATGAATTCCGTTTCCGAACGGAATTGTACTCTGTGACATGGCTGTATATTCTGTTTTATACATTAATATTTTTAAAAATAAGTTTAAAAAAATTTTAATTTTTGACATTTTTTGCACTTTGTAATTAATTTAATTTAATAGTCGAATAGTTGCTTCCCCTTTTAAGCACTAGCTATCTAGCACTAGCAAAGATTTATTAACACTTTTTGTAGTATAAACTTTTCAGCATAGCTTGTACTGAAAAGTAAAAGCTAGTGCTAGTACTTAGTACTAGTTAGTATAAACTAAATTTTTATTCACTCGACCCATTAAATTGTAGCTCGTGGCTTGCAGCAAAAAAATGTAACATCTGAACGTATACGAGTAGGAATATCAAAAGAAAATAGGAATATTTTTTTTACAAAGTTATATTGCATATATATTTTGGTTCGGGTTTTAAGCAAAACCCATTTGTTTATTGAGGCTGCATAATTTTATAATACTAATTTGAATACATCCAATGCTTTTTACAAAAGATTTCTTTAATAAATTTTTCTTCTTAGATCATTTGAAAAGTTTCTTTAAATACCCTAAATGATGTCACATTACAAAAAATAAGAAAACAAATATAAATATAATAAAAATTTAATGGCAGCTTTTTCATATTTTCTATAAAACCCACATAATTTAATAAACTTTGTTTTATTAACCCCCTTCTGGGATCTGCAGCTAAAGATAAAGACGTGGAATACAGTTTTGTTTCTCTTTAAAGGGGAAATGCAGAGTGACACCTAAGAATAACGACCATAAACAATAACAACCGTAATTGTTTACTGCTGCTTTTCTGCATACACTCAATCGTTGCTATAGAATTAGACAGTGATGGTAAAGCGAGTGTAAGAAATTTAGCTGTAATAAGAACTGACATAACAGTAAAGGACTTACTAAAATATGCTTATGTTGGCTTAAGCAAATGTACGAAAACATGTTTATCATATCAAACCATATTGAACTTATGGCAACTTTTTGTTTACTTTTATGACTCAGCCATTTGCTTAAGCAACGTGCGTAACTAATCGCACTTTCCGTATGGAAACAAATATTTTTTTAATTTTGTTTTGAATGCATTTTAGAAACTAATGCATATTATAGTTGGGCCTTAAGACTCAATATTTATTATGATTTTCTGCAAGGTTTAATAGAAACAACTTTGAATTTTGCGGGCGAAGGGTGTAGAGAGCTTAGTCCGCCTCACTTAAAAATAATGATTTTTCAACAAATTGTCATTTTTATTTTAAAAATCGATCTAACCTAATCTAAACCTGAAATTGTTATTATTTGTAAATCTACAGGTCATAAGCAAAAATAATATTTTTTTTTTCCTAGAAAACTATTTGTGAAAAGGAAAACTTTAAATTGCACTCGTTTTATCTAACCCTGCAGCCACACGATCAAGTTGTTCTTGATAGTATTTTACATATCGTCGGTCTCATGTAGAAAGGCCCTTACTCGATTTTTTTCGAAATTGAGTTTTTTAGTGATTCCAATACATTTCCCACAAATACATCTTGTCACAAAAATTTAATACAATAGCATCAAAAATATCAGTCTAACAAGCAATTGAAGAAGCCATTTTACATTATGATGCATACAGTTTCTATTATGTTTTTGCCTTCTCCTGTTAAGTTGCATTTATGTGAGTTAGGGCCTTTCTACATGCTTGTCAAAACTTACATAAATTGAAACCTGTGGCGTAGGCTGCATTCAATTTGTAATCCATTTACTTTCTTGATGTCATCAAAAAAACAATTTTTAAAGAAAAACGTGTTATCAGCTGTTAAATTGAAAGTAAAATTGCCAAACAAATGGAAAGGTGAAATTGAAAGCCATCTCATGGTCAATTTAAAAAGTGTGAGTGTGTTAGTAAAAAACTGAGAGTGTATTGCAAATTGAAAGTAATTGAAAGGCAAAACTTGATCGTGTGGCCACTAAGTAAAGGTCTACCACTAAAAATATTACTTTCATTTATAAACGATTTTCCATCTCTAATTCACAAAAACCAAAAAAAAGGAACACTTAGCAAAATATAGCAAAAACAATATAAAGCATTAATTTTATGATTGGAGACAGATGCTGAACAGAACACACACAAGTTGAAGTAATAAAAATTAATTTTATTCTTTTTTTTATATTAAGAATGATGTTTGCAAGAACTCAAGACTTTTATTTTTGTATCACTTTAGTTAAAAAGTCCTTGGGCAACATAAATTGTAAGTGTAAGACAAACCGGAATTAATAATTACACCAATCAACAATTTGTCTACATTTCTTCCGAAATCAAAGAGCTGCGGTGCGAATTCAAACACAGAAGTTAAGGGAATACTTTTAAACAGTGTTGTTAATTTAAGCATTTATTAGCTGGTAGAGGTCTGCTTTGAATAACTAATTTTTTTGCTTTTACTTAAAGCGCACAATATTAATTTAATTTGAAGCACTAAAAAATATAAGGAAATATTAAACCATATACAAAAATAAGAGTGAATGAATTGAACATAAAACTTGAAGATTTCAACACGCAATGTAATGTGAATGTAAATAAATGTGAAATTCATTCATAAATAAGAAAATATTGCAATGACCCGTTCGAGCCCGAACCGCGAAAATAACGTAACCGACATTATTTTCAATTTTCGTTTTTTTTTTAATAAATGACTAAAATGTCATGTTCACATAAGGTAAGCAAGAACATTTTTATCGTAAGCAACAAATTTCATACAAAATTTATATGAAATAAAATAAAAAAACACTCTCCTTATTTTCGCGGTTAGGGCTCGCGTTATAGAATCCTAGGAAGTTTATATGCTCTAGATAGTTGTTAACTAAGATCTAAGGTACATTTTTGTTGTTGATTCTTTCCTTGAATTTGGAACGGTTTGCTACCTATATAACTAAACAGGGGAAAAAAGGTAAAAAAAATCGAAATTTGTAAAGTTTTTTTTGCGCTTTTGATCTTGAAGATCAAGTTTTTTGATTTTATATGTTTGCTCTTTATGGCAAGGGCTACAACTTTGTCTCAGAGGTTAAATCAAAATTCCAAGCGGGTTGAAAGATATGAGCCTGAGAAAATAATCACTTTTATGCAAAAATGACACCGAGGCCCCAAATCTTTGGGGGCCCGCAAAAAAAGTGCATGACTTTGGGCAAAACTGGGAGACATGGGTCCTTTTTTGGTCTTTTATCACGTCGTGGTATCGGTATATGGTTATAGATAGGGTAGTATCCCAAAGTTGTCGTAAAAAAAACAAATGAAATTAAAAAATTTTCGGGAAATTTTTCACTTTTGCGGCTACCTAAACGGTGTTAAGAATAATTCCTAGGAGGTTCATATGCCCTAGGAAGTTGTTTATTGAGACCTTAGGTACATTTTTGTACTTGACTGTTCCTTGAATTTTGAACGGTTGGCTAATTATGGACCTGAACAGGAGAAAAAGTAAAAAAAATCGAATTTTTTAAAGTTTTTTTTGCGATTTTGATCTTGATGATGAAGTTGTTTTGATTTTATATGATCACAATTTTTGTTCTTTATGACAAGAACTACAATTTTGTATCAGAAGGTAAATCAAAATTCCGAACGGTTTGCAAGATATGAGTCTGAGGAAATCACTTTTTTGCAAAAATGACACCGAGGCCCCAAATCTTTGGGGGCCCACAAAAAAAAGTGAATGACTTTGGGCAAAACTGGGAGACATGGGTCGTTTTTTTTTTTTTTTTGTCTTTTATCACGTAGAGTTGTCCGTTTCTGGTAATTTTTTTCGTGTTGCACTGTTTAATTTAATATTTCTGTTCTCGATTTTAAGGAAAATATTTAATTTTTTTTTTTTATTATTATTTTAAGTGCTCTAAAAATAGACTATTTTTCATTTTTAATAGAAAAAATACTGAAAATGTAAAAGGTTGTTTGATTTAATTTTTTTTTTTTAAATTAGCTGTTATTTTATATCCATTAATATAAAGAAAAAACACGTGCCGCAACAATATTTCAGACATTTTTCAAAAATTTTATTTTTCTAAAACAACTTAAATTGCAAAAAAAAATTTATTCACACTTCTTCTTTCCTAACTTATTAGCAGGGAAACCAGAAATATGCAATTGCATGTTTTTACTTGTGCGACTAATGAAGTCAGAAACAATATATTTATCCGGCTTAGAGCTTTTTATGAATTTTGGCATCGATTTGTTAGTGCATATTTTTGCATATTTTACCATTTGCAGCATATTTTAGTTAAAAGAGCCTATTTGCAGCATTTTTTAGGTTTTTAGCGCATATTTTGCCTTTTTAATGCATATTTTGATACATATTAAATTTTTTTAGATGCCTACAATAACTTTCGCAGCAAATAAAAAAAAAATTTTTTTTTTTTTTCGAAAATCTGTTACTTTAATTTCGACATCTACATTTAATTTTTACTCTTAAATTGTAAGACAAAGCAGGTTGTCATTAAGAATAAATGTTATGCGATTTGTATCTAGACCAACCTGTTAGTATTCCGATTGACTTAGAAGCACTTTTTAAAGTGATCTAACGTGTCCATCCATCCGCCTGGCTGGTTGTCTGTCCAGGTTAGCCTTGTGCGCAGAGTACAAGTTCCAATTTTGTAGATAATTTGATCAAATATGGACGAAGTCTATGCAAATGGTAAGAATATCGGTCCTTAACTAGCTTTTAATTCCTTTAATATGTTAACAATTGAGTGACCGTACCTAAAATCCCTTTAAGACAAAAACCCATAGGGATGTTAATATCTAGATAATATTCGGCGTAAACATCTCTTATATAAATTCTCACCTTCTTTAGGTTTTTTTTTTAGATTTTGTTAATAAATTGTTGAATATTGCGCATAAAACATGTTTTTTTAGAGCATATTTCTGGTTTCCCTGCTTATTAGTTTTTAATGTTTTTTTTTTTTTTTTTGTTTAATAAAGCAAGAAACAAGTACAAAATTAATACTAAGCATTTTTACAGTACTGCTTAGAACTTTAGCACTCTGTAGCATGCTCTTCTACTAATTAGACAGGTTTCCGTGGAAGAGCAGGAATGAAAATATAAAAGTTTTCGAGGGAATGAAAAAACATACCATTTTGTTAAATTTCTTTTGGAAACTCAATATAAATAGGTTATATTTTTCTTGAGGAGGGAGTAATAATCCATTCACCTGTATTCCCGCTTTATTCTATAGGGTTCATGGGGAGCATTATTATCCAAAATTTAGTTCAGATAATTTATTTAGAAGATTTATGACTATTAAGGTCCCGTTCCGGGAAGAAGTCTGTATGTGAGCCAAGTAAAATAATGGTTTTTTTCCAATCAAATTTAGTAAGCAACATTTTTTATACAAAATATGGCTATTATACAATTATTACTATCACCGCATACGATATCGAGCAAAATTGATCGAAATTATTAATTTTTGTATCATGAAATTCGATTTCGAATGAAATGTATTGAATTTGAAATAATAGCATTCGATGTCGAGTAGTAGTATACACGTGAAGGCCATGTGCACCCCGACCCAGAGGATCTTTTGTGCAGCCCATATGTCTCACCATGTTAAGTTCAGGCCGCGTATAAAGCCCATTACCCTACCCGGTGGAAGATCATAGATATCAGTCGGGCCCACTATTTGCCCCCCTAAAAATTTCTGCCTAGAAGTCCCCAAGGAGGGACAGCAGCAGAGCAGATGTTCCGACGTTTCGTCATCCATCCCACAGAATCTGCATATTTTGGTAGATGAATTACCCAACTTAAACTGGTGGTACCTAAGGCCACAGTGTCCCGTGAACAGGCCAACAAGCAGTCTTAGTTCCGCTTTTTCAAACAGCAGAAACCTTCCTGCCCTGCGCCGGGACAGCGTCACAAATCTTTTAGACTGTCTGAATCCAGAAGTGGACGTCCATGCGTGAAGGAATTCACGCTCGGACCGTTTTTGTAGCGTCCCCCTGATGTGTCCCACAGGGACGCCGAAGAAAGGCTCAGGACCAATAAATGGACGATGAGCGCCCCTGTTTGCAAAGCAATCAGCCCTTTCATTGCCCGCATGGCCCTCATGGCCGGGAACCCAACACAAATTCAAGTCATTGTGTAACTCGACATTACATTTATCGAGTTTTCATTCGATACGTCAGTGTCTATCGTATGCAAAAAAATTCGTTAGTTTATTCGATACGATAGTATCGAATGCGGTGATTAGACCCCAGATTCATAATCAGCAACCCTAAAAACCTTGAGGTACCTAGTTTTATTGAATCCATGTGAAGTAAATAATTTTGTCGCACTAAATTTTCAATCTGTCCCTGTGTGCAACGTCCGATAGTTAAAATTTTTAGATTTTCATAATTTTTCGCATGTAGCATTAGTTAATAAGAATTTTATCACTTATCTAATAAATATAATATTGTAACGAATTAAAATTATCCTGTACTAAAATGTTATTAACTATTTTTAGACGCGAAAAGTTTGCTGTTTAAAGCAAATTTATAGCCTGAGGAAAATTAAGCCATTTGTCAATAAGAAGAGGGTATAAAAATACTCAAGGAAAAATAACACTACGTGACAATTTTTTGACCAAATAAATTTGACACCTAATCTTTATGTAAAATTGTCCGCTGAATCCGAATATGAAGAATTGTCAAAAGTAGAACAGTTTTTGAGATATTCCAAAATAACCGTTATTTGTGTTTTTAAAAAAGATGCTGTGACTGAAATGCAAATATCCAAAAAATAAAATTTCAGCATATTTCAATACGAACATTTTGTGCCCAATAGGAACCAGATCGGTGCAAAAATTACAAAGTTACAGAAGATTAATTGCATTAACCCACAACAAATAAATATACAAAGCTAAATTTTTAGTAAAAATAAATATTAAAAATTGCTTGAAACTATTGAATTTCTATGTGGGTTAACTTACTAAATCTTTTGTAGCTTTGTCATTTTTGTACCAATCTATGTCTTGTTGGGCTCAAAATTTTCATATTAAAATAATCTAATGTCGCATGCAATAAAACATTAGGATTTTTAAATCATTGGTTTAAAAAAAATAACTTGAAATGAACAAAATTGAACAAAATCATAAAATTTTCAATGAAGCTTGAACTTTTGTCCCCTGTAACTCTGTCATTTCTTGACCAATCTTCACAAGCAATCCATGGTTATTTTAGAAATTTTATAACCTTTCACTAAAAAGAAAGAATTACATAATTTTTGAAGATATTTGCATTTCAGTCACATCATCTTTTTTAAAAACACAAATAACGGTTATTTTGGAATATCTCAAAAACTGTTCTACTTTTGACAATTCTGACTTCATATTCAGATTCAGCGGACAATTTTACATAAAGATTAGCTGCCAGAATCATTTGGTCACGACTTTGTTGAAATTTTGTCACGTAGTGTAATGAACTGTAAAATATACTTACAATGCTTTTTAATAAATTAAACTCACCTGCAAAGAAAAAGAAAACAAAATTAGAATATATTTAAATTAAAAAATATGCTATTAAAGAGAAAATGGTAATTTGTATACCCGAATGGTGGATAAGTATTTACTTTTTACAATGTCCCTAGATGGGTCAAATGTATGACCAACCCCACTTTATTTTTGATCTCAATCATTTGTTTCTTACATACCTACCCGCTATCCCTATTCCTTAAGGGGTCTCCCATACAAAATGTTCAATACAGACTAGAAATATATTAAAGAAAAAGTTCCATACCCACCCAAAAGAAGCCCCTAGGGGGATATAATGTATAACCGAGGTTAATTAGTTTTTTGTCCTTAACATTTTCACGAGATGTACTCGCCATTATTTCCACTTCATTTAGGGATTCCCATACAAATATTGCTACTTAGTTGCTTCATTTCTGGAAAAAATTAGAAGCATAGCAGCATCTTCCAATTTTTTTTATGAATCTTTAACAAACAAAAATTTAGAAATGTTGCTAAATGTAATTTTATTGCGGAATTTCGATTTTTTTTAAGAATTTCAGTAAACTATAATCGAATATATTGTTACGTTACTGCCCTTTCAATAACGTTTTCGGTTTATTTCCTTTATAATAAACCTCTTGAGTTCTTTATTGCACTTTAATAAAATTAAATAAACACAACACTTTAATTTATAACACTTATTTATAACTTTCACCGCGTGATGCGTTATTGACAAAGTCTGAACTTAGAATGATCTTATGCCATCTCTTGCTATCCTATTTATACTCTAGCCCAGACGTGTAGATGATACTTGTAACGTCTAGATGGCTCTAGAAAGTTCGCCTTATAACGGCTATTTTGTTATTTAAACTTATTTAGCGTTAGTTACTATCTATATGGATGAATTAATTGAGTAATTAGGCATCATAAACTAAGGCATACTTTTAGGTGTTACAATAACGAGATAACTTAATAACGAACATTCTAGTATTTACAGTGGGGTTGAAGTACAATTATGCACAACAATTTTAGCATTACATCTGTACATTTATTTTTACACTTGAAGTGTGCATAACTTATACAACTACAATTTAAACTAATAAAATAACTAACAAATACTAAATAACTAATCAATACAAGATAACTAATAAATTAATCTTATTATTAACTAAAGTTAACTAAAGTTACTTTAAATAACGGTATATCTCGAAAACAAGAGCTAATCCAAAAAGCTGTTAGCACCACTGGAATTAGGTTTAATCGCCAGGTGCTCGGCTTGTCTGTTTTTTTTTCAATTAGCACAGTGTTATTATACCCTACACCAGTAGTGGTCAGTGAGGGTATACTAAGTTTTTAAAGTAAATTAGTTATATTCTGGGTCCTTGATTCAGTCTTATCCGTCTGTCTATCCAACAGTTCGTCTGTGGAGATCGCGCTTACTGATGAACGACTTTAAAGAGTACAACAATTTTGGTGTCAAATTGGTTTTAGTTATCCAGAGCGGTTCCAGTAAAACAACCATTCTAAAAAACCGAATGAATCGAATGTTATTTGATTTTGCACAAACTCGTTTTATATGACTAGAAATCATAATACTAAATTTGGAGTTAATACGCCTAAAATTGAAACAAATCATATTTTTTTTATTGGGCCAAATTTAGTTTTATATGGCTAGAAATACGTTCATAAAACTTTGAGCTAAGCAGCCTATAGTTTACCATGGGTCGGTCCCTTTTAAAACATACTTTTGGAATTAAGACTATTCCGCCAAAAAAAAGCCAATCCGCCTAAAACCACAACAAATAATAATAATAATGTGAGGTCAGTTTATATAAAGATTGGTTCGTGATTTTTAAATCCCATGTAAAGCTCACTCCTGAATATTCTTACTCTTGGTAGAGGGCATCAAAGATTCGGCAGAGTACTTTAACTTCCCTGTAAAAACTTCGCCTACTTTTTCAAAATGAATAGCTTATTTAACTCATTATATTGTAGCTTTGATCTATAACTACATCTATAACAACTTCTATAACTACTTTGTTCTGGATGTATGTAGGTAAAAAAAATAATGACTTACTTTTGAATGCGTTCATTTTGGGGCATCCCTTGTAAAATTCATTGGTTCTTTCAGTAGAATTGTAAGTAGTGCTCTTACGTTTTTCTGATTACTCAACACATTATTTTGTAGGCGAAGTTTTTACTGGGTTGTTTTTTTTAGTAATTTTAACTTTGTGCATAATCGTTTTAAAAATTGATACCTCCATTTTTTTTCATTCTATAAAACTTATAACTGTTGTCCACAGTTTAAAAAAAATTCAGTTGCAAAAATTGCATCATTAATTTTTAAATTATGCTTTATTCCTATGTTGAGTAAATTGAAGTAAAGGTACAAGAAGGTTATACACACAAACATGGAAAAACTCATAATGGCTTTAATTCTTTCGTCTGACTAAAGATTTTTAATGGGTGATTTTTTAGCTATTATCTTTTTGGCAACACTGGTTTAAACAGCTGCGCACGTTTCGTGTTTTGTTTCACTGTCAAACATCTTCAGTTTTCTCTATAATTTAACCATGAATCGTCTTACAAACGAACAACGCTTGCAAATTATTGAATTTTAATTTCAAAATGCGTGCTCTGTTAAGAAAGTTCATCGCGCGCTTCTTCCATTTTATGGTCAGTTCAATCGACCCACTGAAGCGGCTATTCGGTACGTTAATAAGCAGAATTGTCGATTTTGGAGTGAAGATCAGCAAGAGCTACCAATGCATCCAGAAAAAGGCACAGTTTGGTGCGGTTTATGAGCTGGTGGCATCATTGGATCGTACTTCTTCAAAGATGATGCGAATTGTAATGTAACTGTGAAAGGTTAGCGCTACCGTGAGATGATATCCAACTTTTTTTTGCCCAAAATGCAAGAGCTTGACCTGCATGACATGTGGTTTCAACAAGACGGTGCCACATGCCACACAGCACGCTTAACAATGGACTTATTGAGAGGCATTTTATTTCACGTTCGCGACCGGTCAATTGTCCGCCTAGATCGTGCGATTTAACGCCTTTAGACTATTTTTTGTGGGGCTATGTTAAGGCTCATGTCTATACACACATGCCCGCTGCAATTGACGCATTGGAAGACAACATTGAAGCATTTATTCATGAGATACCGGCCGAAAGAGTATGCCAAAATTGGCCTAAGCCAATGGTCCATTTGAGGCGCAGTCACGGCCAACATTTGCATGAAATAATCTTCAAACATTAAATTATGTAAGATTTCATGCATTTTTCTGAATTTTATGTGTGTTTTTTTTAACTTTTCTATAGCTCTTAAAAAATCACCCATTATTTAAAAATGTAATTTTTTATAATTATTTTTTTTTTTTCTTAATACCATTAAAAACAAAACCCCAGTTAAATTAAAATGCAAAAGCCTTAGTTTCGATTCCACTACAGATTATAATTTTTAGTAGCAGCAGAAGCATTGGTACGATTACATGCACATTTATTTTCCTAGTAAATCAGACTTATGTATGTATTTTTGTTTCTATGTATCGCTGGAAATCTCAGAAGACCTTCTTACTTCAGGCCTTTTTAAAAGCCTTCTTTAAAATTTTTTTTGCTTCAATTGCTGTTCTTATCTAACTGCTAAAGAATGCCTCATAGAAGGCCCCTCTTTGGTATAAAAGATAAGATACATCTTCCACACACAGGAGTAACATTTTTTGTTGTGTTTCTTTGCACAAGCAAAAGAAAATAATAATTTTTTTTGATCCCGTTACCATTCATATGTACCTGCTAAAGAAGCGAGATCGAGAGCCTGCTCTGCAATGACAACATGTGTTAAAAAGATATGAGTATAGAATGGAGCGAGCAGGCCTTATACATCCAAAAGAAGGGGTATAAAGGCCTTCTAGAAGGCATCCGTACTCCTTCTTTTTCCCGCTGGGTATTTAAATGTTAAAAAAAAATTCTGTCGCAGACATACTTGCACTTACACTGATGCAAAAACAGGTTTCTGCCTTGATGTAATTAATAATTGAAAACAAACAAAAAAAAAAAAATAAGTCAAAAACAAAGTAATTTACAACAGAGTATGATTTAATAATATTAACTAATTATGACAGTTTTGTTGTTGTCTCAAATTTTGAGAAAAAGTTTTCACAATTAAAAATAACGGTGAACCGTTACTTCCCTGCAAGGGAGTCGGTTGAAGTACTCATCAGTGATGGGATTTGAAAAATTTTGATTTTGTGCCAAAAATGTAATAAAAACGGGCCAAACGGAATGAAAATGGGCCAAATCTCTTTTAATTGAAACTAAACTTTGAAAAATTAAATTTGTATTTATTCGATCATATGGTCAATTTGTTATATTTTTCAAAAAAGAATATTAATTTTTATTAATCGAATTTTCGTGACTCCTTTGTGTTTTGTCTTCAGGATATTGAAAAAACTTTACAACAATTACATAAAAAAGCAATTTGTTTTTTATCTTATGTAATTTTTTTTTATGGAATTCAAATATTTTTGAAATCGAGCAAAATTTTCCCCACGAGACGAACTGTTACAAAAATATTTGTTTATACCTTTAAGAAATTTATCAATTTGTTTAGGTAAACATTCAGGAGCATTATTTTAATTATGACATATGCAATTACTTGCATATAACGACGGCTGAATTTCAGATAATAAAGCTTGTACACCATCATTTCTACCCTTAATCACCGCTCAATTGGTTGCACCAAAACCAATCAAATTTGTAAAAGGGGTGTCGTTTTTTTAAATTCTTTTGAAATTAAATTAAAAAAAGTCTGAGTATTTTAAGATGTGCGATAGAATTCTTTCTTTTATGAACTTTGTTGTTAAAATGTATTTGTACGAAAGAAAGAATTCTTTCGATGTCGTGAAATAGGCAGTGAATTTAAAGATGCATCAGTAATTTGCGCTAGGGTTAAAAAGATGTCACACACATTTTTCATTTAAAATTCGTACCAATACTCAAACGTTTTTTTCTGTTGTTGTACAATCATTACTTTCATCAATTATAATAAAATAGTATGGTTTTTTGGAAATTTCCACTTCTGAATCTAAAAAAAGACAAAAAAGAGCGAAAGGGGTAAGCAACACTTAATAGTGACAAAAATCATCCAATTGTGTCATAAGCCCATCTCTGGTACTCATAGTTTGTAAGTGCATTTTCTTTTTTATATTCTCGTTTTTGAAAGCCTGGAGATTCTATTCAGCAACAATTTGTAATAGTTGTTGTTTTGATTTGTTTTATTTATTTACAAAATATTGTTTACATCATTTTATTTACATTGAACTATTTTTGTTTCAGTAATTTTTCTTCTTCTCTAAATAAAAACGAGCACAAGTAGTGTAATCAGCGTTGCCACTTTCTAAATACATACATACATACATATGTAATTAATAAAAAAAGTTAACTAATTAATTCTTTAAAACGTTTTTAAGCCATTGTAATGTAATTTTATTTATCACCGAAATTAAAATAATGCGGTGTTAATTTTAGTTTAAATATTCTGCTATTTTCACTTTTACAAAATAAGACAGCCTTAAATCTATTTAAAAATTGTGGATATGAAGGATTTTATCAAGTAAGTGTGATTTTCGGGAAAGCGTTTTACTCTTATGTTTTTATCGCAATAGAAAACTAAAGAGGATAACTAATCTTTAGTTTTATCATTTTGGGACTTGGATGGATACAATTCCCGGATTTTTTTGTTCTAAGAAATAATTTAGCAATTTAAAAAGATTAACGGTAGATATTATTTTAAATTAAATTTGGTTTTAAGCTATATAATGTTCTTAATCAGGAAAAAACAATTGATTTGCATTATTTGGTATTTATTAAGATAGTGAAGTCCAACAGATGTCATGCTCAAACAAATTTATTTTTGTAATTTCATATCGCTCCTTTGTTGCAACATAGTCATATCTCAAAAAATTTAAAAATTTTAAGGTTGCTAAGCAAAAGTGTTTCTTAATACCTTCTTTATATGTAAAATTAAAATCAGCATTATATCTTAAACTGAACCGAAGTTATAGCAAAATATATTTTATTAAATCTGTATATAGAGTAGGGATTGGCAAATTGAAAAAATATATCGATATATATATCGAATCGTTTTTTTTTAAGAGTATCGATATATATGATTTCAAAAATATCGACGTATCGATATATCGAACGTATTTTGCTGAAACTATTACCAAATTAAAAAATCCCTGCCGGCAAATGAGTAGCTAACTACAAAAAAAGCCAACTTTAAGTTAGCTTGTATAGACTAACTTAAAGCCAACAACTAAGCAATGGAAAATTCACATTAACCAAAGTGTATACAAACACTGTATATTTTAAGTAGAGAGAGCCAAGTCGATTAACAAACAAAATGTCATTATAGTCATTATAGTCAAAAAACATAGTTTTTTAATACAAAAACTATACTGCCCCGGTAGACTAGCTGGTAGCGAGCTAGTCTATCAGCACCGAGGTTGCGGGATCGAATCCCACCAGAGACAGAAAAAAAAATAAAAAATAAAATAGAGTAAAATAAAATAAGAAAAAATAAAAAAAAATTAAAAAAAATAAAAAAAAATTTACTTTATTGACTTTGTGTAACTAAATATATATTTTTATAAAGTTTTTGCTGGGTAGCTACAAAAAGTTAACTTTTAAGTTAACTGAAAGTAATGCAGAGTCGGACAATTGACTACTTTCTAGGACATCGCAATGTTAAAAAAGTTAGTTAATTACATATAAAAGTAATCCAATTGTCAACCACCACTACTTGAGAAATAGTTAGCTTTAAATTAATTGAAAGTTAACTGAATTGCCTGCAGGGATGTAATATATATACATATATGCACAAATCTTATTATTCCAAATATATATAGGCACATATATTGTTCAAAAACCGCATAAAATTAATCTTTTCAAGTTCGTTTGACTTTACTGTTTTAATTAGAAATCTGCAATGTGAAAACCCCACTTTTTTCTTAATTCTTCTTATAAATGCTAAACTTTACATGCAGTCTACTACTGACATGAAATGCTTAACGTTAACACTAATATGACGTTAGTGTTAAGTATAGACTTATGGCCATTTTCTCATTAGGCGATTATCTTTTTCCCCAACGAAAAACTGCACATTTAAGAAATTTGGTTTTCTCAATGTCTCATTTGCTTCGATTTTATCGCAAAGCTAACCGGCACTCATCTGCCAATTATTTATTTTCCTTTTATTTGCCGTACAGATAAATTCAATCAGCTGACTCCCATCTTTTACATGTATTTTGAGTGGCGTTGGCAGCTGAAAACTTTGTTTTTTGTCGGTATATTGAGAAACCCAAAATCGTTAACGGACAGTTTATCGGTCCAATAAATTTATGTTGACATTAAGTAACAGACAGTTTGTCGATACATTGAGAAAATGGACATCAGTATGTTAGAGGTTTTCTCATGTTATAACACGGTTGTTAATGCAAATGTTTTAACAACGCTTTTATAACATAAGGTTTTAACAGCTTATCATGTCAGTTGTAGACTGGGAGTTATAGATCTTCATACTTGTTATAAAAAACATATGATGCATGCAGTGATGCCAATTCTTAAAAAAAGCATATTGTTTGAAAAACGTCTAAAATTTTGAGTTTTTAATGAAGACTGACTTTAAAAAATATCGAATTCGATAGTCGTATTTCAATATCGATATTCTTTTTAAAAATATCGATATTTTGATATATCGATATTTTTGCCCATTCCTAATATAGAGGCACATTTCGAAAACTTAAATCGCATTTTGCCAAGTTTGATTTTATTTTTAAGATATGAGATATGTTGCAACAAAGGAGCGATATGATTTTTTCAGAAAAGGTATCACTGAGTGTAATAGTTGTTTAGAATGTGTCTGGTTGTGTGTG
Source organism: Pollenia angustigena (assembly GCA_930367215.1). Lineage (NCBI taxonomy): Eukaryota > Metazoa > Arthropoda > Insecta > Diptera > Polleniidae > Pollenia > Pollenia angustigena. The sequence goes on along the minus strand of OV884059.1, from coordinate 167,644,955 downwards.
TGTGAAGTGTGGTTTTGGTGTGGACTCATATCAGTGTCCCCCCAAACACTCAGAAAACGTGTGAATTTCATCTCAAATAAAAAATTATATGAAATTAAATTATTTCTTAAAGATTTGCCGTCTTATTTATGAAAAATAAAACAGGTTAATAAAGGGTTAATGAAACAAATGTATGACCAACCCCACATTGCATCAAAATCATCAAAATCATTTATTTCTAACATACCTACCCGCTACCTCCATTCCTTAAGGGGCTCCCATACAAGATGTTCAATGCAGACTAGAAATTTATTGAAGTTCCAATAAATGCCCAGGAGTCGCCCCTAGTGGGATAAAATGTATGACCAACCTCAATTAGTTGTTTTGTCCTTACATTTTATCGAGACATACTTGCCCCTTATCACCACTTCTTCGGGCGGCCCCCATACAGGTATTGCGTTTTATGAAATTCTCAAATTAATTAAAATTTTTCGACTTTCGAATAAAATCAAAAGTTGCTAACAGATTTTCATCATTTATGGCTTGTCCTCGTCCATTTTCGAAAAAACGGTATATCTCGAAAACGAGAGCTAACCTAAAAAAAAGGATAGCACTACTGGATTCAGCGTACCCGAATTAGGTTAAAACGCCAGGTGCCCAGCTTGTCTCAAAAAAGTGTAAATTTCAAGCACAGTGTTATTAGTTTAAAGATTTTTTTACTACTTGTTAAGCTGGGATCACACGATTGCCGCAATGCACAAATTTTTTAATATCCCAATCGTGTGACTGCTAATGGCTAATGTACCAGTCGAGGACAATATTGTGCTAACTTTTATCAATCAAATGCAACCCTGGTGCGGCAATCGTGTGACTGTTTGCTTTGCCAATATTTATTGTGTTCTTGTGCGGCAATCAAACAACACAATAAGCGCCAATATTTGCCTTTTTTAATAAATTTACTGTTTTGGGATTCTTGTAGTAGGTAATGAAGATAAATATGTATTAATTTACATATAATGCGTTAAATTTTTTTAACAAGATATGTCTGTCTGTATGTTCACGAGCATATTTAGATGTTCAGTGCGAATATTTTTATTAAGGATATTTGTATGCGAACCAATACGAAATTGTGGAACAGACTGTTAATTTTTGGAATTTCTTAAAATATTTAAATAAAACTATTCAACAAGAATTTGTTTAAGTATATGATACAAATTTAATTTTTTTTAATGAACTTTCAAACAAATAAAAAAGCTGTTTTCGCAGTTAACACAAGTAACAACAATCGTGTGACTGTGCTGCGGCAATTGTTGCAACCATTTTGCTTCGTACCAACTAGCGGCAATTAAATTTGTTTAAAATAGGGCAATCGTGTGATTTCAGAATATTTGATTAGTGCAATTTCATTATTGTGCGTCAATAAAGCACAATCAAAATTGTGTCATATTGGTGCATTTGCGGTAATTGTGTGATCCCAGCTTTAGGCCTACATAAGGCAGATTCAGTAAATAAATATTGATGTATAAAAAATAATATTTTATGTAAAAATTGTTTTAGATTAAAAAACAATATTACTGGCCAATTTTAACAATTTATGTTCAAAATTAATTTTTCATGACAAATTAAAAAAAATTATATGTAAAACTATATTTAAATATGAATTGATATTTAAAAAAATGGGTGAAATTGGCCTTAAGAATTACAAGTTAAAAGAAATTATCAATTATATGAAAACAATAGGATTTTCAATAAAATAAGAAAATAAATCTTTAATTGCTTCTAAGCAAAGTTTTAAACAAGTTTTTCTTAAATTTAAAATTTTTTCAAGTTTGAGACCAGCTTGAGAATAATCTTTTGAAACTTTTTTGGGTTTAAAAACAATTTGAGAAAAACATTTAACATATCGTCAGCTCAGAATTGGTTTGGCGCATGTTATGATTAAATTACCATGATATGCGCCAAACCAATTCTAAGCTGACGATTTGAAAACCATAGGGAAACGACTTGCGGTGAAATTGTCTTAAAAAAAAGAAAAATTTCTTTGGGAAGTAACAATAGAATAAATGCATTTCTTATGCTGAGGTCCAGGACGTAACCACTATTTCTATTACACATTTGTTTTATTTTACATAACGCTTGCTAGAATAGACAGCATTTCACATTTTATAATTTATATTCTTCTACGATTTATTTCAGGATATATATTTAAGTAAATCATTAAAAAAGTTTCAAAGAAAGTTAATGGTTATTTAATTTAGTAGTCGCGCTTTTTTGGATGTTTTTGTCATATATTTTTATACCCTCCACAATTAGTTTTGAAGAGGGTATATTAAGTTTGTCATTCCGTGTGAAACTTTTTTATTATTCATCTCAGACCCCATAAAGTATATATATTCTCGATTTAGCCATGTCCGTTTGTCTGTCCGTCTGTTGAAAACACGCTCACTTCCGAACAACTTAAAAGAAATGAACAAACTTGGTGCCAAATTGCTTGTAGTTATCCTAAGCAGTTTGGGATTGAAATCCAGAAATTCAGTAGGACCAGAGCTATGAATCAAAATGTGGAACCACCACCTAAAAAAAAGATAATTTTGTTACAAAAAATAACATAAATGCTGGAACAAGGCACGGAATGAGGTAAGATTTTGCAAAAATTTGTTTTATTTGACTGGAAATCATGTTGTCAAATGTCGTGAAGATCCGTCCATAATTTACCCTAAGCCCCATATAAACACTACTCCCGGAAAACAGTGTAAAAAATAACGCTATCGTAACAAAATTTTGTACGTCACAGTTTTTTAGGATTAGAAATAACACTGTGAAATTTCGTAACGATCGGTCCATAATTTACCCTAGGCCCCATATAAACCCTACAACCGGAAAATAGTTTAGTACACCTAAAACCGTTAAATATATTGCAATCATAACAATTTTGGCTCGTCACAGTTTTATGGGCCTATAAATGATACTGTGAAATTTCGTGAAGATAGGTACATAATTTACCCTAGGCCCCATAGAAACCCTACTCCCGGAAAACAGTTTAGTACACCTAAAACTATAATTAATAATGCTATCATAACAGAAATTGGTACGTCACAGTTTTAAAGGACTAGAAATGACGCTGTGAAATTTCGTGATGATCGGTCCATAATTTACCCTAGGCCCCATATAAACCCTACAACCGGAAAATAGTTTAGTCACAGTTTAAGATAATAATAATAAATATACATCATACAGATATTATCCTTAAACATTCAAACTGTGGTGGAGGGTATCAAAGATTCGGCACAGCCGAATATAGCACTCTAACTTGTTTTAATTCTAGTCGTTTTGTGCTGAAAACGTTAATTGTTCAAGATTTTTCAAAACTTAACATCATATACGATTTGTGCTCAAACAAAGTACGTAATAAAATTTGTAAACGAATTTAAATTAATATTTGATTTTGCACAAATTTAAATCCTTAAAAGTTTTACATTTGCCGAAACTATTTTTTTAAGATAGAAAGGTGTTTGAGTGTAAAATATTCGAGAAGAAACCCAATCCAAACGATGTTTATAATAATTATCTGCACGTTATTTTGAAACCTCAGGAAAATTTTGTGATTTATAATTTAACTAATTTACATTTCTATATTAATATCTCATGCAATTCCTTAATAATTTACAACCTTAAGAATAAAGTAAATTTTAAAATACATTCGAGAATATGCTGGGAATAATTGTATTTCTCAAATTGAGAAAAATTTATCTTTTGTTGAAAAACTTATTTTCGAAAATTTAACTTCATTAATTTTCAAAAGTTTAACAATTCTTTATTTGAAAATTACCAGCATGTTCGCTGGGTAATTGTGTGTATTTAGAATGAATTATAAAATAATTTAAAATTTTCTTCAACAAAAGATTTGAGGAATAGTGATTATTTGTTTACAATAAATTTCTTTATACTTTAGAAACAAAAAAGAAAATGTAACTATTAAAACAGCGAAATTATTCACTTTAAAACAAAACAAAAAACGTCTGTTTATGATCTGTTTTGAAAAAGTATTAAAATTGAGAAAATAGTATTTAAATTTCAATATTTAAATGAGTATTTAATAAATATTTGAAATATTTATTTATTCATACATAAGAGGATGCTTTTAGCAAACACTTACACTGGCATAAATATGATAATGTTACGTGGGTGGGGTGATAAGTGTAATTTAATAAGAGAAAAACTTAGGAAAATCTTCTTTTATCCAATATTAAACCAATTTTGTTTTCTTTTATTTTGTTTCTATAGATGAAATTTTTACTAAATCTTATAATTACTGCTTAGATAATCTGGTTCTCAATTTACCACATCACCTTCGTTTACATATCAATATGAAAAATTATTGAATATGAAGTGTGTTAAATTTTTTATATATTTTTTTAATTGTTATTGATTATTTTTTTCTAACATTTCAAGAACGTTTGAACTACATTTAACAATGAATAATAAATATAACAACTAATTTGATTATTATTTATTATCCCGGAACTTGTTTAATATTCTTTAAATATCTAAAGCATTTTGGCAAAACATCTTAAGTCAAGATAAGATAGCAAAAAAGTTTAAAAAAACTCGGTGAAAAATAATTTTTATTAAATAATAAAATAAACCAAAATTAAAGAAAAATTTCGCTTAAAAGACAAAATTTTAAAAACGTAAGCCAGAACTTTTGCTTCGCATTGTAACAAATTGAAGTCTGATCAGCAGCGATGTTTTCACCTCAATGTTCAAGCCGTTCCTTAATCTATCACCAAGAGGTACATTTAAATTTTAATCGGAAGAAAATAATGTTATAGCCCATACTCGATCTCTTTTGTTAAGTAAAGGTTTCATTCGATTCTTTAAAAGTATTCAGGCATAGAGAGCACTTCCAAAAAAAAAAAAACTTTTAAAGTTTGATAAATATGGATGAATTCCAAAACGTCAGCTGCAATACTTTTACAAAACAGAACCGTTTAAAATCTTGCATTTTTATCTGTCTCAACGTGAACTGAAAAATGTATCGATGCGTACACAATTATCAAATACCATGTTCACACGGACAGCAATATTCGTGTTTCGCTCTCTCATTCCTGTTTCGCGCCCCAAACATGATTGAAACGACTTGTTTCCCCATACAAAATTTTAAGAGCGAAACAGGTCGTTTCATTTTGAAACAGGCTGCGAAATAGGAAAAATGTACTTTCATCTCCAATTTCGATAACATTTATCGTTATTTTATCTGAACTAGCTCTCAAAAAAATCAAAACAAAGAAAAAAAAAACAAAATAAAAATTGATGTTTAATAAAATAAATTGATAAAATGAACATTATAATATTAAGGCCCGTTTTCACAACTTACCGATAGCTAAAGGTAGGATTTTATCGGCCATATAAAAAATGTTCCATTATTAATAAGTAATAAGTTTTTCATAGAAAAAATAAAATAAAAATCAAAAATATTTTAGAGGATAATAATTTCCCAGGAGAATTGATTTGTAGATTGATTGGACAGTACAAAGAACATAGAGAAGGTAATGGGACTACGGTTACTGAACCTAAGGTTTATAAGTCTTTAACTTATGTACCAGTGATTTCTGAACGACTGGAAAACTCTAATATTTATGACATTAATAATTATAGGATGGCTCATAGGACATATAATACATTAGATAGGTTATTTAGTAAAATGAAAGATAGAACAGAGAAATTAGATAGATTTAATATTATTTATAAAATTCCCTGCAAGGGTAAGGAGAATGAGATATGTAATAAGTAGGGATGAGATTTTCATGCTCTAAAAAATCGAAAATATGCGCATAAAATATGCACTAAAAAGTCCAAAATATGCATTAAAAAAATAAAAAAATATGCACTTAAAACTTAAACATTTTCAATAAAAATGCGTTTTTTTTTTAATTTAAAAGGTACAATATTTTTTAAAACTTAATTTCAATTACTAATTTAAACATACACAAATAAATACTTTTTTATATTATCAAAAGTTAACCTATTCGGACAAAAAAAACTTTTGCACATGAAAAATAAACTCTCAACGTCAACCGATGTTATAGGAGCATACTTGAAGGATGCTAATTCATTTATAGAATGTACATATATTTTCTAATTCAGATTTCACATTTGATTCCAGATCTAAAATGCTTGAAATTTGTTTTTATTTTTTAAAAAAACGTTTTGGATTTTTGGTTTAATTTGCTGGGATATTCTTCCTTCCACATTGTTAATTTTACTTCCTGCAATATCAATTAATTTGAGCTGTCTATTCAGTGAACTGAATTCCTTCAAATTTAGTTATTGTTTCACCAACATATCCGTAGTTGAAAAATACAAAAGCTAATTGATCTTTTACTTTTTTAGTTGCATAAGCATCGGTAGCAACAAGTTCTTTTATAACATTTTTAAATTGCTCAAAATTTTTTGAATATTATTCTACAGCATCAAACCAGGTTCCCCATCTTGTTACTACTGGCTGCGGTGGTAACAGTACAAAAGATACATTTCATTAAAAAAAAAAAATATTTATTGATTTGAAAATTTTTATCGAAGATTTTTTTGTTTACATGGATATTTTTTGTATACATTTTTTATAATATGTAAATTAAAAAAATATATCACTCAAAAATGATAAAATATGCAAAAATATGCATTTTAAACCAAAATATGCAAAAATATGCATTTTAACCAAAATATGCAACAATATGCAAAAACAAATCGATGCCATTTTAACCCAAATTTAATGATTCGGAAAGATAATTGGTCAACATCGATCTTGGACTATCGACAAAAAACATGCATTTGCATGGAAATCGCATCCCTAGTAATAAGGTATATATAGGTACTACGAAAAACAAATTAAAAACTAGACTAGCTGGACATAGATCTGATCAAAAATACAAAAATATATCTTCTCAAAAAACTGCATTGTCTTCACATTGTGCACATTTAAGACACACACTAGATTTCGAAAATACAAAAGTTTTAAATACAGAAACAAACTACAAGCGACGCTTCATGCTAGAAATGTTACAAATAATTAACACACCAATAGAACAAAGAATTAATTTTAAAACCGATACAGACAATGTAGCTCAAAATTACAGACATTTAATTTATAAGAATAAGATAGGAAATTGAATAAGTTTTGAAAAATGTAATAGAATAATTTTGTTTCCTGTGTATTATTTTTACTATTTATTTTTCATGTTGTCAATTTTTGTAATTTAATTTAAATTTTGTTTTATACAAATTTGTTTAAAATTTATAAACTTAAGATCCCTGAAGAAGCTGTCCATTGTGGCAGCGAAATATTGGATAAAATAAATTAAAATATATTTTTCTTAACCTGACCTTGAGCTTGATTTAAAAAAAGGAAGAAATTAAATAATATATTTTTAAGTTTTATTTACTTTTTTATCTTTAAAAAAAAAAAAAAAAAAACACACAAAAAAAATGTCAAAATGAAACAAGAATGAATCGTATGAACAGCATGTTTGGCATCTACGTTTCAGAGAGCGAAACCAGTGGTTTATATCGTCGTATGAACATAGCAAAAGACTATACTTCACAAGATAATTATCTGAAGTCAATCGTCATTTCGTTACCTAAGACGCAAAAGTTTGTATAATATGCAACATTGTTAATTGTTGGTAGATTTTACAAGAAAGATAGAAGAAAAATTAATTATAAATAGTTTAATGCAATTAAACATGTACTATTTAATATGTTTTTTTCTCCTGTAAAATTTTCAAAGTGTTTACGGCCTTAAGCGTTTTAGGTGATGATTGATTTTGTTACAAAATGAGAACTCCAATCAAACTGTGCATCGTTTAACTTGACGACAATGATTCGGAACTAAGCCCAACTTAACTTTTAGTGTAATTCGTTGAGTTTTATTTAGCGTATAACTTAAATTCGAAGTAACGTTTGTACACTATAAATTTATTCAAAATATTTGGCAATCGTTATCGATTAGCTTTTTCCATCTTTCAACGTCTCGTTACTTCAATTCGTATGGTATTAATTTTTTTTGCTTTTGAATAAATCCTGCTGTTGCAAACGAAATTGCTGCTTGAGTGAAAATACCTGCAAATTATTATTTTAGAACTTTTTTTTTTGCATATCGTGGTGGTATTTTGCATCAGTGTCAAAATTAACATTCCCAAACAGTACAAATAACCTCTCGAATCTTGAAATCAACAGAAGATGTTCAAGGTAAGTTTCAGTTGACCGTCGATGTGTTTCAGTTAATTTTTTTTTTTTAATTAAGGAAGTAAAGCAAAAAGTGTCACAAGCTTTCAGAAGCCAAAAAAAAAAAAAAATTTTGTGTTAAAACTGACGATATGTTTCCCTCGAAATTGTCATATAAGTTGTTAAAGACACAAATAACGTGTAAAAGATATGCCTACAGTTAAGGATCCATAATCTTAGATCATATGCACAATATAAAGGGTGTGTTTTCAATCTCGATTGAACTTACACAATATAAAGGGTGTGTTTTCAATCTCGATTAAGGGTTACGCGTTAAACAAACTGTCATACTGCGCTCACTTTTGACATTTTTAAGAATTACATATATTCGGTCATAAACTGATACACGCTTGAACAAAGCTACCAAATTGTCTTAATTTACCTTAAAAAACAAGCAACGTTTAGCGCAAACTATATAAAGACAACAAAATTTTGTTCAGCGAAGAGGATTTTTTTGCATCGTTCGCTGCGGTTTATACGATGGTAGCATCACAGTTCCTTATTTCTTTAAAAATTAAGTCGTAGCTCACATTACGGTCAATGGAGATCTTAACCGCATCATGATCAATCATTTTTTGTCCAAAAATCTGCATGACAGTTATAAGCTTATTTCGAGAAATGGACCTGTCAATTGCCCTCCAAGGTCGTGAGATTTTACAGCTCTCTATTATTTCCCGTGGGTCTACGTGAAGTTATTGGTTTTTAATGGTAAAGATTAAACGCCTTGAAGCCAAAATTGTTCATATTATTTGTGGCATACGTTCGTCAATGCAACAAAAAATGCTCCAAAATTTAACGTTCGTCATGCGCTTCTTTAAGAACAGCCGTAGCCAAATATTCGAAATTATTTCCAAATGTTTATGTCGTGTATTAGTCTTTTTTTTGTGGTATTTTTTACAATAGCAAGTTCAACCGGTTTTATAAAAACACTTCGTTTCATAAATCTAATTAAACGATTGCTTTAGGCATTTTCTTAACATCAAATAACCTTAAAACAACATTTAACTAATTTTTCATTGCAAATATTCAAAACATTTCCTTCCATCAATTATTCTTTTTAATCAATTAAAATATTTTAAATTTTAAGACAGATTTTTCTCAAAAAGATTAATCAAATTTATTGTCAATTATTGTACTTAAAACAAATAAACAAATGAATTAATTCTACTTAAAGAAAACTTAAGCATTTTAAGGAAAGTCAATCAATTTAAAGAAATAGCAAATATAAGAAAAATATACAAATTAAATTGGAAACTGTGTTTTTTTAAAATATTTTAATAAATTTGAAATAGAAAAAGTTTGCAATGAATGATTGTAGGTATTTCAACTACATACATATCAATAAACTAAAATAAACAATAATATTTTTAAACGAAATTAAAATTTATTTTATAGACAAGACAACCAAACACCCTCACTCTCACTTTCGCATTTACAGTTACATTTTTATAAATAAAACGAACAAATTTTCATAGTATTTACGAAATTTATAGACTTATTCAATATTTTGCTCACGTCTATAAAGTTTAATGGCAATTTAATTGTTTAATTTTGGATTTTATTATTTTTTTTTTTTTTGCTTCTGTAAACAATTAAAGCAATTATTTTTTAGTACATGTCGAGCAATTATACACGAAAATATAGAGACAGTTTTTATATTGTTTGGTTTTTGATAAATTTTTTAATTAAAGCAACAAAAAAACATCTGTTTTGCATTTTAATTCTAAATTTAATACGTGTCTTGGGACCTTAACTTTGTATAGTTCAGTTAAAAAGCAGTAAATAAAAATGCTTCTAACAACTTAAATATACATACTAGAATCAATAGATATTTTTTTTTTTTTTAATGCCGCCAACAATATTAACAAGTGTTTTTATTTTTTGGATTTTGTTAACTTTAAAACGTTTAAGATTTCTTTTAATATTTTAAAATTTAGTCTTAAATAGTCATACATATGGGAGATTTCATGTCAAGTGACTTAATTTCTGATTTGGATGAAATTTGCACGAAGGTTCGTCTTATTGGATAGTAGTTCAGATACAAATTTTCAACAAGCAAAACTTAAACACTTCATCAGCCACAATAAATTAATGTGCTGTTTCTAGGTGACAAACATTTGATTGTGTAGTTAAATTTATATGAAAATAACTTAGTTTTTTGAGGGCTTTTCGTATAAATTTTACTACACAACCAAATGCTTGCCACATGGAAACAACACATAAGTGTAAAAATAGTTATGAGATAAAAGGATCTGAAGGGATTAAGATTAAATTTTATTTAATTATTCAAAATTTTATTTTTTTTTATTAGATATTATTATTACAAATTAATAAAAAAAAAAAAAATAATTTGTCAACATTTCTATAGAAAAAAGTGATTTTATTCCTGGGATTAGCATATTGGGGGTATTACAGTATCAAGGGTATGAAATGCTAGTTGGGTATGTTACATACCGTCCGAAAGGTTTATTTGTCTAGTTTCTCAGCGTAAGTTTAATTTTTAAGGTTTTATAAAATAGGAAAAAATTCAAAATATGTAGTGCATATGCCAAAAATTGAAAAACCATAAGCCACTCGCGGCCCAAAAATTTTTTATTTGAGCAAAATAAAAAATAAAAAATACATTCCCGCTAAAAAAAAAAAATAAAAAAGTATGTAGTTTTAATTTAAAAAAAAAAATTTTTAAAAACAAAAATCAAAAAAGTCAAATAGCTATCGAAGCTACTTGGGCAAATTTTGCTTACAACAATAGGTGCTTCGGTTTTTTGAAGCACTTAAGAGAAAAAACGCATTATTGAGCGCTTCAATAAGAGAGCTTTTATACAGCACTAAATGATAAAGAATGAAATATACTTAAAAGCTGCTGTTTTAGTGCTGACAACGAAGAAGCTTTTAAAGGGGAAAAAAGGAATTTTAACAAGTAAAAGCAAAACATTAATGAATATGTTAATATGGGTAGCCCTTAAAAAAGCACTTTAGGAGTGCTTTGTTTGCATATTAAAAGAAGCGCTTATTGTCAGCATAATATAGTCCTCCAAACCGGGAACACCCCATATTAAAATCAGGCATCTTATCAGCAGGTTTGAAGCGATTTGAGGTATGAATTCATTTACAAAACCGGCTCCTTTTGGAGCACATTTTTTTACTGGGAAGTTACATGGATGAGAAAATTCACCTGTGTGGCCAAAATCACAAACTTTGACCCCCTCTAACTCATAAATTTTTTTACCGATGTTTTCTAATCTGTCTACGCTACTATCCAAAAGGACTAGCCTTGGTGCAAATTTCATACAAATCGGTAACTTGGCATGAAATCCCCCATATGTATATCTGCAAATGAATTGTGTTAATTAAAAAACATTTGCTTTTAACACCATCCACATCACTATAAAATAGTGTTCATGAACCTCAATAATACAGTTTTTAAGACTTTGTTCCCAAAAATAATCGATCTAGACAAAGCAATACCTCAAAACAAAAACAAAAAAGTTAAGCGAACAATAAAAATCTTGAAATTTTTTGGAAGGTGTGAAAATTTTTTGTTAAAATGATCTTCAAAAAGTTCAGCTAAAAATAATTGTTGTTCATAGGCTTTTTATTTTAGGTAAATTATCTAGATTAACATAAATCAGCAGCAACTTGTTAAATCAATCTAATGGACTAGTTTTTTCTTTATTTTAGGTTCAAGTTATGATGGATTTAAAATCCAACGAAAAAGAATTTTGATGGTCATACAGATTTCTTCAAAAAAGTAGATTTAAACTCAAACTGGGCATTTGAACAATTGTTTGGGGTTAAAGCAGAATTTGTTTGTACGTTCTGGTTTGTTATAAATCAGCTGTGTTGGTTCTGTTTAGTTGAAAGTCTGTATATGTGGTTGGTTTTCCCTTTATCGTTCTGTTCTGTTGCAAACAAATCTGTTTAAAGGGCGTATGTATTATTTTTTTTTAGTATGAAAAAATTGTTATATATTGTGTGTTAAGCAAAAAAAATTTGTTTTAATTGACGATTTTTTTAAAAAGTGATGCATTTTTAACAACCATTATTAATTTAGCCAAACTTTCGATGATCGAATAATCTCTAGCAATGGACTTGTAAATTGGTCCCCTTGTTCGTGTGAGTCGACACCTTTGGACTTCTTGCCAGCAAATGGTAATCGAGAATTAAGCTTTTTTTGCCGAATGACTACTTGCCTGGATTACCATATTAATTATTTGCACAAGGCAAAGTAGTTGACTTTTTGTACAATATAATTAAGAAATTCGTATACTTTTATTTAAATAATTACTTTTCAGTAAATATTTTCAGTCATTCTTTTTATTATTAATAAGATTTCCGTATGACGTGCTAAATTCCCAATTTTTATTTTTGATATATAAACTGAAATGTATTATTGAGGGAATGCTAGATTCTAAGCGCATTTTACTTAGGCTTAGGCTTAGGCCAGATCATCAGGAAAACTTTTTCCTATGATTTTAGAAAAGCTAAAAATATTATACGAATAAAACTTTAAATCGAACGAGAATTATAAACACTCAAAGTTTTACTTGTAACAATATCAAAGCTTAAACAAAACACCAACAATAAACAGTTTATCTTTTTAACCTTTTATTTCTTTATTTTATTTATTTTTTACATTCCCCTACAATTGGTTGGCTTTTTTCCGAATCGAGTTGTAGTTGTTAGTGGGTCAAAAGAAAAAATAGTGGGATAGTGTATAACGGCCTTTAGTAATATTTAATGTCACATTTTAAGTCCCAAAATTTCGCACAAGAAACTTTAATGAATCAGAAAAATGAAGATAAAAAGTAAAACGTATTAAATTAATCTGTTTTTGTTCACGTCTGAACCGAAGGCAGCGGATTTCTCATCCCTGGTTTCTATTTTGAATGATGATATGGCCTAAGACGAACTAACAACTTGAGGAAACTATTTCATTAATGGGATGACACAACGGCATCACAGAAATGACGAACATGTCCTCGGTGCGATGACGCAGTAACATCGAAGAAAGGACACATTAGCATCAATTCAATGACAGTTTGTTATTAAGTCAAAGTCACTGGAATTGACTTAAGTCAAAGTGAGAGAATATTATTATTTACTTATCCGTTACATATGTTTGTTTCACGTTTGTTGAATTACGACCTTTGTTTACAGCAGAACTCTCAATTATAAGACACCAACATCATGCCCCATATGGTTTTCGTAATCATTCTACTTTAAAAATTGGTTGATTTAACTAAATAATTTAAAAAAATAGAATATAAGAATTTTTGCTTCTTATAACACATTGTAATCAAGAAAATAATGTTAATAATATACAAAATGTGGCATCGAATTGATGTCACTAAAGTCATAAAATAGATGACACGTAAAAAATTACAATATTGTACAAAGACGTTAGTCATTGGATTGATGTTACTTTTTGCATCATTGATGCCATTTGTAGTAACATTGATGTCACAATTCTGATGTTAGGGCATCATCAATATGAAGATGCATTTTTCTATCAGTGTAGCTAAATTGTTTTTTGTGACTTAATTCTATAAATTAATTAATTAAATTGTTTTAAATAAACAAATAAATGGAAATTTATAATGTTTTCTAGTTCCCTTTCCAGCCTTGTTAACACCGCCAAGTTGTTTAGATTATTGGTTGATATTTTAGCGCTGAATCCCGAAGCCACCTTATACACTCCATAATCCCAGAAACGCAATTGGCGTTTTCTCGAGGAATATACCAAGGTGTTTGGATCCTTGGCTGGTATTCTGGAGCTGTAGCCCAAATCCACCCCTATATACAGACCACACTCCACGAAACGTATAGGCGTTTCGTCCGGACCAGTATAAGACGTAATCGACGTTTTTAGTTTTAGTACTAGCCGAAATATATAATCACTAAAAAAACAATTAAACTCTACTACTTTAATTGATTTAATTAAAAATATAATTATTGTTATTTCAACTACTCTTATTTAAAGATTCCACTTTTGAGTTAAAAATATGCATCTATTTGAATTAATTATATATATTTAGCATTTAATTTTAGCAAATTTATGTTAAATAAAATACAAATGATCAAATTTTTAAATTTATAATAAGATGCCATGAATATTTTTTGTTAAATAAATTTATTTAGTCTACTGTTTAGTAGAAAGAAACAAGTTTGAATACGAGTAAAACTAAAATATAATAGAAAAAACCGTCATTAGCGGAGTTCAGTGTTTAATGCGAATGGTCTTGCGAAAGTGCAAATGCAAAATATTGTTGCTTTTGTTTGCAATCCAACAACAAAATATACAGAATTGCAATTGCCACATTATTGCTATTGCGCAACACTAAAAAAAAGCTAAGCAGTTTTTTTTGTGCTACATGTATTGCGTTTACATAACTGATACTTGAACAGCTGACATTTGTAAACAATATTAAAGAATCGTTAAACAAATTTTAAAATATGGAGCCGACAACTCTTAATAAAAATTAAAATAGAAAACCCCAACAAAAAGTGGACGGCAGATGAAATAAAAACTGTTTTGGATTATTTGGAGCAGTCAGAAAACATAGAGGTTAGTATTTAAGAGAAGTCCGTAATTTTTCAAAAGCAATTTCTTTGTTATTATTATTATTTAGGCACCAACAGATCAAATGTTTTATATGAAATTTATTGAAAAAAGCGGTATCGATGCAACCTGGGATATTATAAGGTGGAAGGTGCGATACCTTAAGGCATCTTATAAAAAGGCCAACGATTGGCGTAGTTCTACTAATGCTGCGATAATATTTTCTTTTGAACTGCTTCGTGGCATTTTAAAACAATTTCGCAAAATAATCAAATACCTTTTTTTAAATTTTCTCGAACAATAATTGAGTAAAACAGCTGTTATCTAATTTGCATCTAGCATTGCAAAGTTGCTTAAAATACCGCTCACTGTCAATGATAAAATTATTGCACTACCAAGCCGTTGCAACCTAAAACGCACCAACCATTGAATACCACTATTGTGTTAATTTTGTTAGCGTACTCTTTTTTAATTCAAAAACAATAATAGTAAATGTTTGTTAAAAATCAAATTGGTTTAGAATTCATAATTCTTTTTGGTTTTTATGCCCACACTGAGTTAATAAATTGGAAATGAAGAGTATGGAAGTTTTACTTATGAAAGAAGAATTAATTGAAATAAAGAGAAAACTATTAAAACAAGAAAATTCTGTAGTGGCAAGTAGTATACGAATTGCTGGTATACCCTACGTTGAAAATGAAAATTTACTTAATATTTTTGATAATATTTGCAATAATCTAAAAATACCCACACCTAAAATTGAAAACATTTATAGACTAAAAAAAATTTACAAAGACAATAAACCATACACACCCAAAGATGAAGTGATAGTGGCCAAATTATATTCCCCTTTCGATAAAAATTTTCTTTTGAAGACTATATCTAATTTCTGCCGTGAAAATAAAACCTCTTTACTTCTAAGTCAAGCAGGATTTGACAGTAGTAAACCATTTTATTTAAACGAAAATCTAACACCTCACAATCATAAAATATTTAGAGAGGCACTAAAGATGAGAAATGACAATAAAATAAAATCAACATTTACTATGCGTGGTCTTGTCTATGTGAAAAAACTTGTGACAGATGATCCGATTCTGATTGAGTTTTCTGAAGATCTAAGGCAATTTTTTCGAGAATAATATTAGAAAACATGTTACTTATTCGTCTTACAATGCTGCCATACTTTTATATTTACATTTTTACTTTTTTAAGATTATTGTTTTATATTTATTTACTAATTGTTTTAAGTTTTTAAAAAATTTTCCTTTAATCAACACCAGTTTTTTTGAATTTTATTGCGTTGCATTAGGCTATCATTATGATAAATCTATCACATGATCAAGTTGATTCTAGAGATGGAAATTATAACATGGTTCGTATACTGGCTAACCAGAAGCATGGTTTAAGAATTTGTCATATCAATGCACAAAGTTTATGTCCTAAGCTTGATGAATTTCGATATTTATTTGAAAATTCTGGAGTTGACGCCATATGTATATCCGAAACTTGGTTTTCTGATAGAATAGCGGACAACATGTACAGTCTGAATGGGTACCGAATTTTTAGATCTGACAGGAATAGTTATGCAGGAGGTGTGGCAATCTACGTTAGGGACACTATACCATGTAAACTTGTTTGTTCGTACAATGTGTCCGGTGATGTGGAATTTTTGTTTATTGATGTTAGCTATGGTGGTGAGAAGATGCTTCTTGGGTGTGTCTACAGACCAAGCAAGAATCTGAAAATGGACACTCTCATTGATAAGTTGGAACTTTTGTCCGTATCCTACTCTGAAGTTGTTATTGGAGGCGATTTCAATAGCAACTTGCTTGAGAATATGACAAGTGTGACAAACGCAATGTCCCTGTTTAACTTATCTGCCGTCAATACTACTAGGCCCACACACTTTACAACCACAAATAGTACCCTACTGGATATATTCTTTGTAAGTAATATGAGAAAAGTTTTGCTTTATGAGCAATTGGCTGCGTCTGCTTTCTCGAAACATGACCTTATTTTCATCACATATAATTTTGCTATGAAAAATGTACAAAAAAAAATTACTTATCGTGATTTTAATAATATCAACTTCATGGCTTTGGAAAGTGATCTTAATAACACTGTTTGGGACAATATTTTCTTTTTACATACGGTTAATGAACAACTAACTTTTCTTAATACTCACATCCTTCGGATTTACAATAACCATGTCCCACTTAAGAATAAAACTATCGGAAATAGAACAAGACCTTGGTTCAATAGTGAAACTAAATTGTTAATTGCACATCGTGACAACATGTACAATATGTGGAAACGATATAAAATTTCAGAGTACAAACAGGCATATCGTAATGCTAGAAAAGCTGTTGTTTCCAAGATAAGGCATGACAAATCAATTTATTATTTTAACAAATTTAATACGGCAGTCGACGGTAAAAAAACTTGGAAGCAAATTCGTGATATTGGCATTGGTAAGTCAACTGTCAGGGCAGTGGATGCGGACGTCAACTTGTTGAACGAAGCCTTTGTTAACATCCCTCTGCCAAATGTTCAAACTGACTACTATGAAAAACTCACTTTCCCCGACACTAGTTTAAGTAAATTTAATTTCCGCTGCCTAGACCTGTTTGAAGTAGTTGAAGGTTTCTTTTCAGTTAAATCTAACGCTGTTGGCTTAGATGATATTAACCCTAGATTTGTGCGAATAATCTTGCCTTGGATAGTCCGTTTTGTCACCCACTTATTTAATACGATTATTACCACCAGCACTTTTCCAATGGATTGGAAACATGCCAAAATAGTTCCCGTGCCTAAGGCTGACAATGAGTACCGACCTATTGCAATCCTTCCCTTTTTATCCAAAGTATTTGAACGACTGTTACATAATCAGATTTCTGAGTATGTTAACGAAAACAATCTATTAACTGATCGTCAGTCCGGTTTTAGGCCACAGCGCAGCTGTATTACTGTCTTATCAGATGTGATAGAGGAAATCCGGGGAAACTTGGATGAAAGTAAAATATCGTTTCTGGTTCTACTGGACCATTCAAAGGCATTTGATACAGTGCATCATTCAATTTTATGTCTTAAATTGTCAAAAATGTTTAACTTCTCCATACTTGCTGTGAGGCTGATGTTGTCGTATCTTATAAACAGATCTCAATCCGTCACCAATGGCGAATCTATTTCTAATCCGTTACGGGTCACAAGAGGTGTTCCACAGGGTTCAATACTCGGACCCCTACTTTACTCGTTATATTCAAATGATCTTCCACAACAAATCCGATTTTGTAATGTTCAGATGTATGCTGACGATGTTCAGCTGTATCTAAGTAGTACCAAGGAGCTAATTTTGTCTAAGGTGCAGGAGCTGAATTATGATCTAAATAATATTTTCGTTTGGGCTTCAGCAAATGGCTTACGACTTAATCCAGGGAAATCTAAATGCTTAGTCATAAGCAAGAACATATTGGGGATAGAGGATGAGGTGAATATTTTCTTGGGAGGGTCAAAAATTGCAATTGTAAGTCAGGCTAAGAATTTAGGTGTAACATTTAATAAACGTTTAACTTGGTCAGATCATATTACACAAGTCTGTGGTAGAACCTACGGCATGCTACGGAGCTTATGGGTAACCCAATACTTTACTCCGCCGAAAGTTAGATTATTACTTGCGAAAACATATTTATTACCAACGCTTTTATATTCATCCGAAATATTTGCTGGTTGTAACTCAGGGGATACGAGGAAACTTAAAACAACATTTAACAACATCGTAAGATACGTTTTCGGACTGAGAAAATTTGATCATGTGTCACTTTTCTCCATTCGTATATTCGATATTACATTTGATAACTTCCTAATTTTCAAAAACTTAATATTTCTTTATAAAGTTATAATGACAAAGGAACCAAAGTATCTCTTTGATCGCTTACGATTTGCAAGATCACCAAGAGGTAAATTGTTAATTCAATTTAGATACCGTAGCCACGCTTCTGAATGTCAGTTCTTTATTCTTAGCATCCGTCTCTGGAATGAACTCCCTGATAATTTGCAGACTACTAGCAGCGCAATGAGGTTCAGAAAATTACTTAAAGAACATCTTTCGTAAATTTTATTAATGATATACAATATTCTATAAAAATTAGTTGAAAAGTTATTTTTTAATTATTTAATTATTTAATTTTTATTTATTTATTTTTCAATATTTTATAATTATTTAAATTTAATCTATTTTAATTTAAATCTAATTAATTTAAATCAATGTATGGTTAACTTTTCAGATTCTAATACTGTAATTTATAAGATATTATGTCTTGTTGTGTTAGAAAATCATATTTAATAAATACAAATACAAATACAAATACACTGCAGTGGTGAAATGTTTTTAATTTACACTTAACTAATTTTGCTCTTTAGCTTAGTAATAGAAAAAAACAAAAATTCAAATGGACATATATACAAACATATGTTTCTGTAGCATATTATTATGAACAATTAATTTTTTTTGGCTAGTATGAAAAATAAACAACTTTTGAATTTGTAATAACAGTTTGTTCCCAGGAATTGAATTGTTTCATGGGAAAAATTTGAACAAAAACTTTTTTTAAACTTTTATTAGTATTTATATATAATTAAGCTTGAGGTCTCTTTTTTATAAAAAATATTAAGTTCATTTCTTCAGGGTTTTGAAAAAAAAAAACATTCAAGAAAAAACTCTGAAGAAGGCACACAACGGAGTGCCGAAATATTGGATTAAATGAATTGAATATTTTTTATAAAAAAACAAGTAAGAAAGTATAGTCAGTCGAGCCCGTATTTAAAAACACATCATGCTTATGTGTCCATGTAAACATGGATTTATCTATGTTTATAAACTTCATGAAAATCGGTTTGAAAGCTTGTGAGAGGCAGAAATTGCCCCCTGCCTCCCCTTTGGATTCTATTTTTTAAAAACTGTAAAGCTAATGTGTCCCTCTAGATATGGATCTATCTATGTTTTAAATTTCATTAACATCGGTTTGAGAGACAGAAATTGCCCCTATCTCCCCTCGTGGTCCGATTTGTTTAAAAATGTATACATTTTGTGTCCATATAGATATGGTTCTATCTATGTTTTAAATTTCATTAAAATCGGTTTGATAGTTTCTGAGAGGAAGAAATTTCCCTCTATCTTCCCTCGTGGTCCTACGATTCGGCTTGGTCCTTGTGCCAATAAGAACCCATGACCCAAATTTTATCAAATTATCTCCAAAATTGCGACCTGTACTTTGCGCACAAGGTTACATGGACAGCCAGCCAGCCAGCCAGCCTGCCAGCCGGACGGACATCGTTAGTTCGACTCATCTGAATAGATCGGTATACTTTAAGGTGGGTCTAGGACCACTATTTCAATTATGGCACAAATGCATAATACCCTCTCCACTATTGTGGTGTGGGTATAAAGAGACCTCAAGCTTAATTAAATAATAATACTAATAAAATTTTGTAAAGGTCGAATAAGAGTCAATTTATACCTTTTTTAAACTTTAGTAAATATACATGCGACTCGTATCGTTCGTTTTTTGATATTCGTGTTAAGCTGATGGATGGTTCTTGTCTTATTGGCATACACTTTACCTTTTGGGTAGCCCCAAAGAAAAAATTTGGAAGCCGTTAAATCGGTCGAACGTGTTTGCCAGATCAAATAAGAAAAACTCAATATTATTCGTAAGCCAAATAAGGTCTCATCGCTTATTACTCGATATGATCTTTGTGTCTTATTAATCGAATGCTGACATTCAAATTAAAATTTATCAGCTTTGGTTTTTTGTTATGTGTTAAGTTAATTCTGAGATAAAAATTCGTATACAAAATATGTATTCACTTATTAAATCATTAAGGCCCGTTTTCACAACTTACCGATAGCTAAAGGTAGGATTTTATCGGCAGTGTGAAAAGTGTTGCATTATTACAACTTTACTTTAACCTTCCAGGTAGGATGAACCTTCATTTACTTTATCTCTGACTTTAGGTTAAACTAAAGTCTTAAAATGGAACACTTTTTATAAGGCCGGTTAAAGTCTACTTAAAACTATCGGTAAGTTGTGAAAACGGGCCTAAGTATGCCACCCTGTCGATATATAGTAGACAATATTCGCCACAAAGAACTCTTTAATGAACCTTTACCTAACAATAACAATAACATAATTTTGTTTTGCCGTGTCCTTGATAGCCCCTGGCTCTCAAAAATTTGTCGGTAAATACTGGTGTGTAGGGTATAAAGTGGTCGTACTTGAATTCTTTTTAATTGTTTTTAAATTCTGTTTGACTTTTCAAATAATAATTGCAATCTGATTTTTTTTTTTTCTTTTTTGATATTTTAATCAGTATTTATTGAATTTACTCTTAAAATAAAAACAACAAAAAATCATAAATACATTTTCTGAATTTTAAGACATGTACTTTTTTGTATCGAAATATTTATGATTGAGATTTTTTTTTTAATTTTTTGCGGCTTATTAAATTTGCTTTGGATGGTTGGTGTTGTTTTTTTTATTTTATTCATTTTTTTATTATAATTTTTTTTTTTTTTTGAAATGGGAGATCAACCATTTCAAATATAAAAAAAAGAATTATATACAAACTTACTGACGTAATTTTATATATTTTGTTGTAGTATTGGACTTAAATGAGTCTTTTGTTATTGTATCATTTTGTTATTTTTTTATTTATTCTATAAACTACATTTTTTTGTAGATAAATTTATTTGATTTTTTATGTGATTTTTTCTTTCTTTTTTTTTGCTATTTTAATTTTATTTCCAGAGAGTATTTAAATAAGTATGTAATTGATATGCTTTTTGAAAATAAATTTCAAGTAGTGGAAATATTTTCGTTATTCGTACACTTGTATAAAATTAGTTTTGATTGAATTGTGTTTTCTTTGATTTTGAAAAGCGATAAACATAATGGATTTTATTACAATTCCAGGAAATATTTTACCAATAAAATTCCTACTTTAAGTCAAATTCAATGCCATTAAATGGCCAGCTATTTTGGGAAGAGGTCAACGTTAAAAAAATGTTTAGCAAAAGAAAACCAGATTCAGAAAAATTAAGTTTATAGTTTTGCAATTTTTGGGGACTCACAAAGCAGGGGGTCTACTCTCTATTGCGATGCGAAAACCATTTCGATGCGAAAGCTAAATGGCAACTTGGTACTCTCTATCACTTTCGCAAAATTTTCTGAAAATGAAGCGATAGTGGCAATAAAAATGAAAGATGGCGCGGATTTGCAGTAATGAAATGCCAAAGTGTGTAAAAATATTTGAAATGGGAAAATTTTAATAAAATAAAAGTGATGATTTACGAAAAGAATAAAATTAAAAGATGCGAAAGACACATGCGCAAACGTATTGAAGAGTACCAATCGCTAGATTTTCTTTAGCATCGCAATAGAGATTAGCCCCCTAGATTCCAGGGATAGCGGAAAATAAAAATCATTTTCCATGTGAAACTTTTATAATATTCATCTAAGAACCCTTAACAGAAAAGAATGGTTTAGGTAAAATTTTTTTTAGTTTTTAGCAGTTTGTTGTTGAAATCCAAAAGAACCGGTTCAGTTAGAAAAGAGTTATGCACCCAAATATTTAATAACCTCCCTATAAAATTGCCAAAAGTTAACATTGGCAGCGAAATGGACCGATATTCATTAAATTTCCACAAATTTGTTATACATAGATGTCATCAAATTTTGTGAAGATCAGTCCATAATTTACCAAAGGCTCTTAATAAAAACTACTTTCGGAAATTATGTTAATATGGCTAAGCAAAACTAAGCTTTTCCGTCAAAATTGTTTATACAAACTTGGCAATGGCGGTTCAAATCGGTTTTCAGATTAACTAAACCTATTGTTATTGAGATCTCAAAAACCCCAGCCTACACTCGTAGACAAATACATCTTCATACTGATGATACCCTAACATCAGAATTGTGATATCAATGTTATTACAAATGGCATCAATGAGTCAAAAATTGACATCAATTCAATGACGAACGTCATCATAAAATTTGGCATACTTAACGTGTCATCTATGCTATGACTGCAGTGATCAGAGGTTTAAAAAACTACAGTCGAAACCAATAACTGTCTTTTCGCTTTATGAGTTGGTTAGGCAGCGACAGTTTACATTTACATTGCAGTTTTTTAACGCTGACAGTGTCATCAATTCCATGCCACATTTTGTGTGTTATTAAGACTATTTTCATTTTTTAAATAGTAAAAGAAAAAGCAAAAATTCCCATATTCTATTTGTTTAAATTATTGATGTGCTGTTTCCAGGTGACAGGCAATTGATTGTGTAGAAAAATTTATATAAAAATCACTCAGTTTTTTGAGTACTTTTCATATAAATTTTACAAGACAATCAACTGCTTGTCACCTGGAAACTGCACATAAGTTAAATACATCAAATTTTCAAGGTATAATGATTACGAAAAACCATATCGGGCATGCTGTCTAATATCTGAGAGTTTTTCTGTAAACAAAGGGCGGAATACAGCAAAAGTGAAACACAAAAGTGTACCGGGTAAGTAAATAATAATATGTGTTCTCTTACTTTGACTTAATCCATCCCAATGACTCAATTAAATGACAGCTTGTCAGCCTAATGAATCCATTCTCCGATGTTAATGAGTCATCGCAGTGATTAAATTTTTTGTTAAATTGACACCGATTCGTCATATCTGTGATGCCGATGTGTCTTTCCATTGATGACATAATTTCACCTGACCTGAAAGATGAAAAGAGTCATGGGGTCAAAAACGAAGACAATTGCCAGTACTGATGTCAAAATACATCAGTGTAAGATTCGAACTCACACTTGTTAATTTCGTGAAGATGAATTTATAATTTATCATAGGCCCCATATATGGAAGTATGCCTTAAACCGTAGAAAAGAGTAATTAATATTTAGCGCATTACAGTTTGATAAGGAAGAAATTAAAAGGCTCTATATTCTCGAAATTTAGCGAAATAAACCTTAAACCTCAGCAAATATTAATATGCTGGTAATATTCGGTTAAATAAAACAACTAAAGACATGAGTCTCACATATATTTACTACTGTTTAAAAAACAGTTTTTGTTAAAAATTTTCAAGAAAAGCGAAAATTTAAAATAAATAATCAGCTTGTTGTTATCAGAACCCTTTAAGTAAAATATCCCCGGAAGTTTTCCCTTCTCCCTTTTTTTCTATTTAAATACAATTGTAAAAATGTAAAAAGGAGAAAACTCCCGGGGAGTGTCACTGAATAATTGGCTTGTATGTAAATTGCTTTTACATGTATTTGCAATATTTTCAAAAAATATCATATTCTTTTCTGACTGTATTTTGAATTTTTTTTAGAGTTATTTCAATACTTCAAAGTTGGTTTACTTCAGTATAAAAATTGGTTTGAAATTTTTATAAGCTTTAACAAATTTTTTTATTCTATAAAAAACTTCCTTAAGCATCAATTTATGCTTGAGTGATTTTATTTTATACTTGAGAAAAAAAAACAAAAAGCCACTAAACAAATCTACTCAAATAACATTTTACTATAACTCAAAGTACTTAGCACTGCATGATAATGTATAAGAGATTTTATAATGAAATTTAAAAATTTTTAAGCGAATTCATGTTCTTTATGACACATAAATTTAAAAAACCAAAAAAAAAAAGAAAAACCAAAAATTGTGTGTAACAAACTTTTTAATCTACATACAATGACGACATCCAAAAAGTTCTAAAGTACCAGCAACATTGATTTAAATGTCATTAAAACACAACCAGTATTCATCTATCTAAAAGCACCATCTGTATCTGTTAAAAACATTTTCCAGCTAACTTGTTCATTAAATGTTTTATACTTGCATCAAATGCATGAATTCAATATAACGTACATATTGTTATCAAACAAGTGTCTCTAATGCCAATTTGTCTCGCTTATAAATGTTTATTTGTGTTGAACTTCAAATTGTATTAATAAGATCATAACTCGTGTTCGTCAGTATCTGTTTCTACAAACACTTTGCATTGAATGTTTAATCAATAAGTGCTGATTCACACGTGTCTGGTTTAGTTGATCAGTTCTTGTTATATTTTCTTTTGAATTTGCATGCACGTTCGAACGCAAACAGTTTGTTTCGTCAATTTTCTGATTCTTTCCCTTAAACTTAAGCTCATGTGGAGCAGTGTTTAAAAACTAAACTAACAGTACCGGAATCGACGAAAATTTACTTAATCAATTAGTTTATAAACGCAAAGAACATGAAGCGAAATTTTTAACACCACTGCTGGTAACTTCACAGTACAAAATTTAAGTTCAAAGAGTAGCCGAAAATTAAGTTTGCTGCTGTTATATACTAAAGACCTGTCCAATTTGATTCATTGAGAATTTTTTAAACTCTATAATGTAGTGGCGTTATCACTATAGCGGAAGTCAAATGGGAAGCAGGTATAAAAAACATTCTTAAAAATTAGCAAGGAAATGAAAAATATACGCAGCTGTGAGACTGGGAAAACAAAATATCCAAATTTTTTTTAATGTTGGTTTGGGATGTGTGTGTACGAAATATTTGCAATATTCATTTCTTTGATAATCAGGGGTGTTCTGGAAATTGAAAAAGATTTCTGTAATAAAAGAGTCTTATGTCAAATATTATTAATTTTTTTTTTTTTTTGTTCTATTTAACAGAATTTTATAACAAAAATTATAAAATTTTTATTTAAAGTGTATTAAAAACATCTTCCAAATTCTTGCGTTTTGCGTTTTCGATTTCCAGAACACCCCTGAATATTGCAACAACAATTCTTTGTTCTCTCGCAGACTGCACGTCGTAAGTTTTAAATACTAGGAGTATAGGAAAACTATTTTTTACTGTATCAAAATGTTTTGAAAGAAACATGTACTCTCTGGAGTACTTTCCTTTGAATTCGTGTATTCATTAAGATAGCAAAAGAAATAGCACTAAAGTTGCATATAATGGAGCAGCAAAGAAGCTGTTTATGTATAAAAAAAGTGGTATATGAACAAATTAAAACAACAAAGACAGTTATTTTCATCTCAGTCGCATTCAAAAAAGCCATTTTTTACGAATATATGAAAAATACTTTTTAAAATCTACCTGAAATACGACTTAAAATTAAAATAGTTAAAGTATAAATATAAAAACACAAATAAATAAGTACAAAATGAAGTAAACCACTGCTCCATTTGGCAGTTTATCTTTTATTATTATGGCTCCTTTTCGTGTTTCATTTTTCAACATTCGCAATAGTTTATTTACTACAAAACATGGTATTGCTTTTTTTGCTACTGCTACTGAAAGAAGTAGTTTTAGGAATAGCAATTAAATCGGTAGAAATTGTAGCATTATCCAGACTGATGTCGAGTACTACAAATGCGAAATTAGAAGGAAAGAAAAAAATTTACGAGTAGGGTCAAGTCTGTACCCCTTTTAACTCCTCTCTTCTAAAAACCCTAAACTGAACGCGACACAAAGCTGCTGCATGTGAATCAGCTCTTTCTGGCAATTGCTTGCAATTTAAACTGGGGTTCTGCTGTATTTCAGACACATAAACTAAAAGTTATACTTTGAATATGATGTTGATGATGATGATGTCTGTAGTTGATGCTGGTATCATAATTCTATTTAAATTCAAAAAAAAAAAAAATGCCTCTCAAAATAAAAAAGAACTAAATAAATTTTTAGGAATCAATAAAAAAACACACAAATTGGTCTATGAAAGATAAACTCTATGTACTTTATTAACTGCCAGTTAGTAGGGAAAATCATTAGAAACGCAATAAAACTAGTGTTATGGGCAATTAAAGTCTTGCTACATTAAAACCGATATTCGGTCGCCTTTAGGACTATAATCCCCATAGCGAGAAAATAATCTATAAAAAATTTCTTATTTTGTTGTTTTTTCCTGACAGAGTTTCAAGTTGAATATAGTAATTACCGTAAAGTAAATATCAATGTGCTACGACTTTTCATGAAGTAATGATGTCATTTCTCTGTGAAATGTTTTTTTTTTTCTTGTCCTTTTATTTAACATAAGAACAATAAAATGTAGACATGTTGTAAACCAAACTAAACAAAGTTGACAAATAAATTTTAAATTTGTTTTCAACAAACATGAAAAGGAAAATTAATATAACTGCCTTTCTATATCACAGATTGCAACATATTTTGCTATAAATGTCAAAATTATGTTATCTTTAGTGTAAACAGCACACTTTTGCACATATTTATTGCCGGCAATTTATGTTGCAATAATTGTTAGTCCATTTTCGTTGACAATTATTGCAAACATAAAACGTCAAATTTGGATGTCAATTGAAAAAAAGAAGCAAAAAGAAAAAAATAGAAGCAAATTGTCTGGAAAAGAAATTAAGTTTGTAAAATGGTAGCAAATTATAATTGAAGTAAGTGAATTAAATTAAAGAATTAAAAAAACACTTAAATAAAATTGCAAAAGTTATTCAGTGCACTCGCGGTAACATGAACACCGTCTAACGTGAACACCGCCTAACTTGAACAAGATTTTTTTTACATTGACTACTCTGTAACGTGAACAAACTCAGAAAGCTCTATAACGTGAACAATTTTGTATACCCTTCACCGAAGGTAAAAGGGTATTAATAACTTTGTCATTCCGTTTGTAATTTCTACAATATTGATCCTACACCCTATAAAGTTTGCATTGCCGATGATCCTGTTAAAAAAATTGCTGCAAGTGAGGCAATTGAAAATTTTAACAATGCGATGCAATGGGCAGGAGATACAATGGTGGATCAAAGTGACATGATTGTAGTTAGACGCTTAAGGGAGAAAGCAGTATTTCAACTACTTATTAGAAAAGAAAAAGCAGCAGAAAAAGATAACCGATTTTTTTAATGCCTAAATGTTATGAGTAGTTTTATTTGCAATGTAATTTTAATTCAATTGATAAATTCTCGTGATCTCATTTTGGTTTGTAATGAATTCTAATTAATAATTTTATTTTTATATTTTAGTAATGGAAATAATAATAAAACGCATAAATATATACATTTATATTTTAATAATAGAAATAATCAGAAAAAAATTTCACGTTCAAGCGTGTAAAACAGACATATTTTTTATGAAATTCGACAATCGCTAACGTGAACAATTTCGCTAACATAAACTCCCTAGGTTTTAATTAGTTCACGTTATCGCGATGTATTACATATAAATATAATTTTTTTCTTATTCGATCTTTATTATTTAAATTTATAATAATGTTTTTAAGATTGATTTCTTTTTTATAAAAAAATACAAATTTTTTTTTAACAAAAAAAAAAAAAAATAAAATAAATTTAATAAAAACTAATATTTTTATATAAAAAAGACCTAAAGCTCAACAAATGAATATACATTTAAATAATAAAGTCGACTAAGAATGAATTGACATTAATAAAAATAATTTTTGCAAGATGGCGTCTGATTTTACTCTGCACCTTCTTCCGGGACTTTTTTTCAAATTATGAGTTAACATAAATACGTGTTCCCATGCCTTTAACATAAGCTGAGCAATCAGAAATATTGCTCTGTTATTCTGCCGACGTTATTGCCAACTAGCTAGGATATTTCTGTGGTTTTCATGGGCAACCGCGTATGTCTATTTTTTCGATTTTGAAATGTTGATGCTATATTGCTTAATGTTAAGCGCTCTTTACATTTAAAAAAAAAAATGTTTAAAACAGATAGACCCATTCCGATGTTTTAACTCAATTACAAAGTTCAAAAGGAGCAATATCTAACCCATAGTTTGATCAAGAATGGTTTTTTCGGCTCTCATGAAAAATTTTATTTTAAGACATACGCGGTTGCCCATGAAAACCACAGATTTATCTTTAGTGTAGACCTGGGATAAAATGTGTCCAAAAATTAATGCAAGATTTAAATTTATCGCCATTTATGCAGTTAAGTGTTTACAACTCTAAAAAATCCTTAAAAAAATTTTGCGTTAATTTAAGCTGGCCACACACTAGTGAATTGTGCATATGATTTTTTTGAGCTCGACTTCTTGTTACTTGTTAATGGCACTGTGCGCACACAAATCACAAGTAATTGAAAATTTTAAATTTCTGGTGATTTGTTCGATGTGTTACACTAATAGAAAAATGCATCTTCATTTTGATGATGCCCTAACATCAGAATTGTGACATCAATGTTACTACAAATGGCATCAATGATGCAAAAAGTAACATCAATCCAATGACTAACGTCTTCGTACAATTTTGTCATTTTTTACATGTCATCTATTTTGTGACTATAGTTACATCAATTCGATGCCACATTTTGTATATTATTAACATTATTTTCATGATTACAATGTATGATAACAAGCAAAAATTCCTATATTCTATTTTTTAAATTATTTAGTTAAATACATCAAGTTTTTAAAGTAGAATGATTACGAAAGCAATATGGGGCATGGTGCTGGTGTCTTATTATTGAGAATTCTGCTGTAAACCAAGGTCGTAATTCAACAAACGTGAAACAAACATATGTAACGGGTAAGCAAAAATTAATATTCTTTCACTTTGACTTAAGTCAATCCCAATGACTGAATGACAAACTGTCATTAAATTGATGCTAATGTGTCCTTTCTTCGATGTTACTGCGTCATCGCACTGAGGACATGTTCGTCATTTCTGTGATGCCGATGTGTCATCCCATTGATGAAATAATTTCATTTTGACCCTGATGACACTTTGGCCAAGTGATGTTAAGGTTAGCTTCAACATGATGAAAAGTGTCATGGGGTCAAAAACGAAGACACTTGTCATAGTACTGATGTCATAATACATCAGCGTCTTTTCTATCAGTTTTAATGTTTTTTAATTTAAGTACACTGAAAAAATTTTCTTCACAGATCCAATGAAATTTACATTAAAATTCAACCTATGTAACCCTTCATTGGATTAATGAAGGATTAATAAAATCAATGACAAAATTTTCATTGATTTTATGAATCCTCATTGAAAAAATGGATAATATAAACGTTTGTCATTAAACTAATGCAAAATTTTCATTGATTTTATGAAACATTTCATTAATTCAATGAAGGGTTACATAGGTTGAATTTTAATGTAAATTTCATTGGATCTATGAAGAAAATTTTTTCAGTGTATACAACAAAACATCGAATTGTATCTATTGCGGAACTGTTTAGCATACAAAAATTTTTTTTTATTCTTGTTCGATTTTCTTCTTTTTTTATACTCACACCACAGTGGAAAGGGTATTATGCATTTATGCTGATGTGTGTAACACCTTGAAATATTGGTCCTAGACCCACCTTAAAGTATACTGACCGACTCAGAATCGCTTTCGGAGTCGATCTAACGATGTCCATCCGGCTGGCTGTCCATGTAACCTTGTGTGCCAAGTACAGGTCGCAATTTTGAAGCGAATTTAATAAAATTTGGCACAAGGATCAAGCCTATTGAAAATAGGCCGAATTGTAGTGCCACGAGGGGAGATAGGGGGTAAATTCTGCCTCTCAAAAACTATCAAACCGATTTTAATGAAATCTAAAACATAGATAGATTCATATTTTTACGCACACATAAGCTATGCATTTTTTTAAGAAATAGGACCACCAGGGGAGATAGGGGCAATTTATGATTCCCAGAAACTATCAAACCGATTGTAATAAAATTTAAATTATAGATAGATCCCTATTCATATACATAGCAATCGAAAATTTGTTTTTAAATACTGTGGTATAGGTAGGGCTGCCAGATATCAAAAGTCAAATAACTGGACAATAGAAAAAATTCACCTGGATTTTGAAAAAAATAACTGGACAGTTTGAAAATGAACTTAACAATAAGAAAAAGTAAAATTTAACTCCAGATTTTATTTTGCAATAAAAACAAAATTTTTAAAAGCAAGGAAAGGAAGCACTTAAGATACCGCCTTATATCACATTCCATAATTATTGTCAAGGCGAATTCACTATTGCTGACCTTGACAGCTCGAAACAATTTGTTTTGGTTTCATACTGTTTTATTTATAAATAGTTGAAATTTCTAGCCGTAAACACTTATAATGCAATGCAAAAACATCTGTTATTTCTGTGATTTTTTTATTGTTCTAGTATTGCTGCCACCGTTTATATCAATTCAACTTAGTATATATTAATTTAAAGCAAATAAACAGCATCACTAACAAACGAGATCAATTAATAAACATTTTGTACGTTATTTTTAACGCATTTTTAAAACTGGACCGTATCTAATTGGAATGCCCGTCGGCAAATTGAATAGTTTCAATACAATTTTTTTTTAGATAAATTGTATTTGAGCAGGAACCTGGACAACATCCAAAAAAATCTAGACCATTCCAGGCGGTCTGGCAGCCCTAGGGGTATCATATGGTCGGGCTTGACCGACTGTACTTTCTTACTTGTTTTAATTTCCTTTTGTTGTGTAAACAAATAAATTATCAAAAATGTAAATTCATCGTTTGAGATAATTGTGATTTGTTCGTCGTGTGTGGAGAAATGGTACGATAATAAATCACAAGCACAAATCACTAGTGTGTGGCCAGCTTTAGGGACATTATATCTGTGGCATTTTGACAAAACATCTCAAGTCAAATTAAAAAAGTTAAAGAAATCATAATAATACAAATTTTCATTCAAAAAAACATTTTTGTTTACTTTTTTAAAATTTTACATTATAAAATAAGTTTTTCTTTAATTTTGATTTATTTTATCATTTGATTAAAATGATTTTTGCTATCAAGAAGGGATCTAAGGTAACTATAAACTTTCCGAAATAAAATTGCTGGTGCTGGTTCTTAAAAATTCATATATTTAATAAGGCAAGTTATCTAGTAGATAATTCAAAACTACCTAAGAAACGTGTTTTAAAAACATAAAAAATACTATTGGTCAACATCTAAAAAAAACAAAGAAATTGATAGTGAACTTTTTACAATAAAAAAATAAATATTTAGATTTAATGCCACTGTGCACAGTTGTAACAACTATCTGCCGACTTAGTGATTAAATATTTTTAATTATCTCAAGACTATTCTAAAGAAACGAGAAATTTTCTTATAACCGCACATTTCTCAAGATAAACATTTTATTTAATTATTTTTCTTTTTTAAAATTCCTATTAATTCTATCTTCCATTTTTTGCAAAAAATAACAAATAATGCAAAAAAAAGAAAAAAATTCCCACGTTATTTAAACTGATCACCTCATGAATACAAGTCATAAATACCTTGTCTGTCTCTACTTTAGAAGTACCCATAAAGAGAAAAAAAAACGATAAGTGTCCCATAAAATTCTATTTAAAAATTCCCATAAATATGAAAAGTAAAACCGAAGAGAATTAAACAAAATTCTATGAACTTATTAAAGAAGTGCCCCGTCACAATGTCTTATCGTACACAATTAATATTCATAGGGGTACTTTTTGCTTTCTTTTTGTTGTTGTTGCTGATTTTTTTATATACAACAAGTGCCAACACACATGTTATAATATCGATGACATATAGGCGAGTGAGAACTAACGTATGAATGATTCCTGTGTTGGGTATTTGGTTAAGAGAAAATAAAAGAAAACAATTTACTGCAGAGGATATTCACTTATCGTACAGGTGGCTGACGACAAATGTGGAAAACTGATTAACTAAAGTGTGCTTATGCAAATTTATTGCAATTTTACATGAATAGTATAAACATATACGCACTATGTAAAAAGGAATATTTTTATGAACTTTTAAAACAGAACCTTTTCGACATTTTATCGATTTTAATTCCACTCCAATTCTTATTCGTTTTGTTATTTCCTTTCTTAACAACTTCTATCGCAACTTATAAATTAGGATTATTTATTAAAGCAAAAGCGTATTCAACATTTGTTTACAGAAATTATATGACTTCCCCGTTAATCGAGTTATCGCTGTACTTTAATATGTAATTTGTAATTAAATAATAATAATCAACTTACAGCAACACAAAAACAATTACAGTTATTGTAATCATTACACAAACAACAACAAAACCAACAACAAAATTAAGTTTAAACTACAAACCAAAAGAAAAATATCTTAAAATAAAGTCATAAAATGACGCAAACTTGTACGTAATATGATCATATTTACTTAGCGCGCACACACACACACATCCAAATACGAGTATCTATTTATCTACAAAACAATAAGCCAACAGCAGACCAATAGACATTTAGCAACAACAAAACATTAATTACAGCTATGAATACAACAAAAACTTTAATATGAGGCAGAATTAAAGTAGAAGTGACAAAAACAGCTAAAGCAACTTTAAACCAACGTCAATACATACAGAAAGTGCATGTATGTATGAGTGAATTAAGTAGCAACAACAATTAAGCCAGCCAGCTAACAGGTAATAACCACAAAAGAAGGTTTTAAAAAATATTTAACTTATACACAAACACCGTTGAAAGACAAAAACGTCAATACTTCTATTAACTAAAATTAAATTTAATGAATTCATATTGGGAACAGAACTAAACAAGTGCTCGTAAGAACTTTTGACTTTAGAAAAAAGTCCCATATTTGGTGTTCAACAACAACAAAAAAACATATCATGTTTGTATTTTGTTTTAGCCCACAAAAATTACCCTTCCCTCTTTTAAATATCTATTGTTTTATCAGAAAAAAAAATTAAGAAAACAAACAACAACCGATTTGGGAGTAATTAAAAATTGATTTTTATTATTATTATTTTTATTTAATGTACAACAATAAAAATACGTATAATTGCTATAAAAAATTTAAGATTTTTGGGCTAAAAATAATCGAATAGGGGACTTACAAAATGTATGGGAATTTTAATTTATAAATTCAATTAAAGTCACTTAAAATTACAATTGAGGGATAAAGTGTGGGGCACAATTTTTGTAAACGTTATTGCTAGACGCTTTAAGTGGATGTGAAAGCGGCTTAAACCTGAAGTTTGTCTAGGTGTTAAAACTGGCTAGTCTTTATAGAATCTTTTTTGTTGCAAAGGAAAATAGCAGATAAAAAAATAAAATTTAAAGGGTTGCGGTTTAACCTTACTACGAAGATTTGTAAGGGAGAATATGAAAGAAAAACTATAACAACAACAAATTCAACTCACTTCACTTACCAATTTTTATATGCGTTGAATAAGGCTCTTTTTATGTCAAAAATCTATTACTTCAAAGCAGTGTTCGAAAATAAACAGTACATTATTTTGCGTTCGGCTCACACATCCAAGAACGATATCTATTTTTTTTAGTGATTGTGTAGACGAACACAAAACTTAATACCGTTCGTACTTTTTTCAAGAAAGAGTCGAACATTCTGTTCTTCGTTAAAAAACAGAACAATTGTAGTGATACTGTAGACAATCATTATATTTTAATGTTCTATAATGTTTCTTTCTTTACATTGATAAAGAAATGAACTAATAAAAAATTATGAATATGTTTTGTTTGTGTAAAATTATTTTGCTGGCTTTTTGTTTTGTTTTCGTACGTGTATTTTGTTTTTGTAAAACATGTTTGGTTTTTTTGCCAGCACAAAGGGACAAACATTAATGAGCCGAACCGAACACAATGAAGTTGGTGGATTTAAACAAAAAGCGAACGGAATTAAATGTTCCCATCTTTTGTTTAGTTTGATAAAAACAGTTTTATTATGTATTCGAAAGATAAATAATAGGGAAACGTTATTTTTTTTATTGATTTTTTACACAAACACAATATCGCTCTTAAGTGTTTATTTTCAAACACTGCTCCAAAGTGCCATATAAAAATTCATGCCTTCCAAAAGCGGAAAGGAAAGCGAAACTTTTACATTTCTCCCTTACAAACCTGCTACGTCTGAAGCTTAATTTCAAATTCGGCTGATCCGGGACGAGTTTTACAAGCACTTGTCGCATTCGTCGTTCTGTCCCGAATATTTTGTAAAATATTCGATACATCCACATTTTGAACTTATTATTTCTTAATTAGCCTTATGATTTATTCAAATGAATTATTATGAATCGCTTATAAATCTTGTAACAAAGAAAGTCTTAAATGTGTAACCACAAATTTATTATATTTAAAAAAATGGGAAAATAATCTCTTTATTTTAAAAGGTACTGCATTAAAAAAAGAGTTTAAAGTCAAATAAGGATCAGTCTCGAAGTTGGAGTCGTACTTAAAAAAATTCAGCGGTTAGAGTCGGAGTATAAGTTAGAACTATTTTCTGACGACTGCACAGCTCTGCTAAAAACTTTGCAAAAGGTAGACAAAAAAAATATTCTCAACTTAACAACGTTCTATTGTTAATGTGACAACAATACGTTTTTGATCTGACAACAGGGTGTATTTGAATTAATAATATGTGGGATTTTTTTAAATTCACTATCCATTTGACAACTTATCGCTATCATATTGTGGTATTCTTTGCCGGTATTCTAACAAGCAGTCATGTTTTGGAGATCGTATAAGAATGAAAGTTTATAAAAGTATTTCCTTCTATATACTTCATACTTTAATGGCCAATTTTCAGGATTGATATTAAAACACATTAATTTTGAAAATCGTTTTATATACAAAATTCTCTTCTTCACCAAAAACTTAAGTGAAACTTAAGTCACCGCTGTGGTACACTTAATTTCAACTTAAGTTTCCATTGTAATATTTTAGCAAGGTGGCCTCAATATCACAACAATGCAACAACAACAGTCAAAGCATTAACAGTCAGCTGTTTTTTTCATACCACATTGCAATACATATTTTTTTTTTTTGTATTTAGTTGTGTTACCATACTTTTATCTTAATTAAATAAGACTTTTCAAATAAAACTCAAAAAACCAATCTGTTTCAAATACGATTTAAGTTTGTTATGAAAATTAACTTATGTGCTGTTTACACAACACAAGTGACTAAACGTGTAGTAAAATTTATATGGAAAACACTCAAAAAACTGAGTGCTTTTCATATAAATTTTATTACACGTTCAGTCACTTGTGTTGTGAAAACAGCACATTAATATTGATTTTAAATATTATCCTAAAAATTGGGCATAAGTATCACTTATCAATAACAGAACTACTCTTAAAACCAGGAAACACTGCCGCAATTCTTACTAAAAATCGCCATCGATTTAAATTTTACTCAATTTTGATTTGCACAACATGGCCATAAATTATGTTGCCACTTTTATACCATAAGGTTATTGATTTAAAACGTCTTTTTCTCTCTCTGTGTGTATTATTTTCAACTGTTTCAAGAACAAATGCTCTTTACAAAATATCGTTCTTTAGGGAATTTTTCTAATAATTTTTTAAGGTGTCTTTAGAGCTCTTTAAATTAAGTTGCTTAAAATATAAAATTGGTAGATCGTGGTCCATGAAAGACTAATAATGTTTAATGAAGTGCAAATTTTTGACCTAGACTTTGTGGAAAGATTATTTGGCGTGCTCTTGCTTAACAATTTAAACGAATTTTCAGCGGAGATTAGATAATTCTAGATCTTGAGTGACGCGTTTTTAAAAAATAAATTGTTCTCACGTTATTTCGGCTTTAAATTTTTATTATAAAGAGTTTGATTAATTCTAAAGTGCCTAGAAATTTTTATTAAAATTGTGCCTTTTAAGTAATTTTTACTTTAAGAATAATTAAAAATAAAATAATTTACTAAACGAACGGAAGCTGATTTTACACAGAAAAAAAGTTTATGAAATTTTACAAAGTATTAAGGAAGACAATATTAACATTAATTCTTGATAAAATAAAAAGTACATTAAAATATCTTTATCTCAAAATTTAATTGCTATGAATGAAAAACATGACAAAAAAAAATTAATGACAAAACTATTTCTTAATTATCTACAATTTTATTACTTTATTGCATAAAAAACGCTTTTATATGTAAAAAAAAAAACTTAAAAGCTGTGCTGCCACATTTTTTTTTTTTAAACACAGGACTGCAAAGTTTGGAAAAAAGTCGAAAGCCTGAAACTACCGAATACTTTTCTCAAGGTTGAAGTTGGGCTGAAATCGAATCTGTTCTCAGAATTTATCCATCAGAAGGTCGCGTTTTAAAAAACCCTGATTTTCGCCGTTTTCGTGGCGTTTAACTACGCGGATTAACATTATTTTTATAAAATCTGATATGGGTAATTCCCAAGTGTTGAACGTGACAGTCGTACGCATCAAAAATGCAATTTCTTTTTAAACAAAAAATATTTTTACGTTCTGTTAACCCTAAAATTTTAGCACTAAGAAAGCACTGTTTCTATGCTAAAGTTTATGGAGGGCGCGATTCTAGGTCAAAGATAATGACAAAAGAAGTAGCGGTTCGAACGTGAAAAAAATAGAAGTAGTTTTTGTGGCCATGTATAAAAAGGCGTAATTAAGCGAAACCTGGCACACTTTTTTAGTCAAACTACTTTCAGAATTTTACGTAGCAATATAACATTAAAATGTCTTTGGTTTGATTCAAAAATCTTCTGTATTTTTTTTCTTTTAAGGCAAAATCTGTGTCGATACGTGACATTTCAAACGTGAAATTTATTCCGTAATAATTTAACTGAATAATGATTAAAATAAAAATTTACCGTTAATCCGAATAACATATTTCTCTTTGAACTCTTCCTTAGATTATAAACCATGTAAGAAAATTGTTTTGGAATAATTTTTATCAAATATCACCTCTTTTAAGGAAGATAATATTAAAGAAAATATACAATAAAACATTCTCACAAATAAGAAATTAATTTTGCACAACTTTGCAGTTTGATTGTTCATCTAAGTGAACAAATTTATGGGTAAATTTATAAAATTAGTAAAATCTTAATATTTCTCTATAACAATATCGTAAAATAATCAGCTTTTAATAACTTTTAAATTTTCGGTCACGGTGGACCTTTTGACGGAAATGCCCATATGTCGTCTGAAAGTCCTACCAATTACATTTTAAATAAATGTTTAACCTTTGTAACATCTTGTTTTCTCTGAGATAAATTTACCTGAAGTTTGAAAAATCTTACAAAAATTTAGTTAAAGTTATAAGAAAAGTTCACAACAAGATTTAGAAAAAAATTTTAAAAATACCATGAATATAGCGAAAATCGGATTTTTTAAACTTCAAGTAAAGATATCTCATAGTAAGAACAAGATATTACAAAGGTTAACAATTTATTTCAAAGGTAATTGCTAGGACTTTCAGGTTTTATAAACAAAGATTAATTCGCGAAGTTCTAACGCCTGGAATATTGCGAAAAACATAATTTTTTAACCCTAAGCGAAAACCAGATATGATGGAGGAATTCTGTATAGATATTCGGATCCAACATTAACTTTAAGAAATGTATACCTTGGTCCATTGGCTTTAAAGTTGTTAGCCTGTGTAATTAAACAAACAATTTGTTTAAAACTATCTAACAACTTTTATTTTAAACAGACATTGAAATACTCGCTTTTTTAAATATTTATTACGACTATCGCCAACAATCAATTTTGTTAACAATTGATAGTAATTTAAATCTGTATAGACAATCTGATGTAATTAAGCCCATTTAACAGATAACATTTAATGGAAGTTTAATCACAATTTATTTTAATTTAGTTTATTCTGTGTATTTGTATTTTAGTTTGTTTATTTTTTGCCAATCTAAACAAATAAATTTCACTTTGTTTTAAATAGAATTGAAAAAACAAAGCTATTTAATCTTTTATATTATAACACCTTGAAACAATTTCTCAAATGTTTTTTTACAAATGGTCAAATTGATACATCTTTAACTATGCCCCATACATAAACAAAAAATTTTTTTTAATTTAAAAGACTTTAAAGTCGATCCAGTTTATAATTACGGCATATGATTGTATTGTTTAAAATCGAATTGTGTTATTTTAAACAAAATGTTTAATCAGAAATTATTGTTTTTGCTTAGAATATTTTAAAAAGATATTAAAAATTTAAGGGATTCTTGCTTGTCAGTTGATATATGATAAAATTTTTTAGCAATTTTGAAAATTTAAAAAGTAATAC
Organism: Pollenia angustigena; assembly: GCA_930367215.1. NCBI lineage: Eukaryota > Metazoa > Arthropoda > Insecta > Diptera > Polleniidae > Pollenia > Pollenia angustigena. The sequence goes on along the minus strand of OV884059.1, from coordinate 167,606,054 downwards.
ACATATTTTTAATTTAAAGAAGTTTAGCAACAAATTCTAATGTAATCACAAAATACTGAATAGAGCATAGCAGAGCTAAAAAACTATCGATGGCACTCTTACAGTATCGATACTTCAATTATTGTGGACTATCGCTAGTTTTTTTTTCGAAAGTGATCCTATTGCCAAAAGCACATTATCGAAAAATAATATTACCACTAGCTTAAAATTTATTCAATAGTTGCACAGTGTAAACAAGAGTGGATCCGCCATTCTCTAAGATTTGTGGAAGGTAGGGTAACTAACTGAGAGGGAATTTATATAGACCCTAGAGGGAAGCGAACTGACACCAAAGTAGTCCCGTGATAGGTCTTTGATGGTAGAGACCGGTTCTAGTTTTAACACTTTCTATGAATAAGACCTATCACTTTTACATGGGGTTGTCATTGGAAGGGGTCAATTGACACCATTTCACCAGCCACACATATATTCTCAATGGTCGTGTTTAGTGACAGTTACTATAATGTAGTATTATTTAAATACAATGTATTATAATATCAATAAAACGAGTCCTAGAATTAAAATCGAGAACCAAATTTTAGAAAGTCCCAAAAAACGTGTCACACCACCAGTGAAGACTGTAATTCATTACTTTTTATACCTTTTTTTCTTTATAAACCAGTTCAATGATTGGTTTTCTTTTCACTGGTCATGAGTTGTTTCTTTTTATACCTGTTCTATTTTCACAACACCCAGGACCAGTATGTTGGACCAATTGACACAAATTTCCCTCAGGGGTGCTATAATCCATTTAAAATCTACAACTGCATCATTGAAAGTATTTATGAGTCCCATTCAAGATTATCGTTTATTTACAAAAATCATCAAAAATGCTTTTTTTTATTAAAAAAAATATCGAAACAAGCAATTCTTAAACAAATTCGAAACTATCGACAGATTTGTTTCAAATTATCGGAAATATCGAATGGGACCGCTATTGAAAGTTTTGCAAGTCTGACAACGCAAAATCAGTTTTTACATTCCCTGTTTTCATATATATTTTTTGTATTGATCATTTCAGTTGTAAAATTGCTGTTATAGGGTGTATTCTAAACAAAATTTTATAGTATTTGGCCAATAAGTTAATAATTTAATATTTTTAATTAGGCTTAAGTTCATGAAATTTAATTTTTATTAAATTATTTTTATGAAGAAAGGAATTTTACAACATGAAAATCAATTAAAATTGTTATTGATAATCTTTCATTCTTGACGTGGCTCGGGCTCGAACCCTGGCCGGCAGGTTACCATGACATGTTTCGATCGCAACCACTCGATCTCCTCAGATGGATTTGCCGTCTTACACTCGCAGCCATCGACGACTGCTGACGTCACTAGTCAAACATCAATCCTTAAACCAAATTGTATTTTAACATTTGGTAGATCGAAATTTGCTTTCCTGAATTATTATCCACTTTAATTGATTTTACATGTTTTTTCCTTTACTTCTGTTTTTTCGTACTTTCGTCAAGAATTTTTCTTGAAGTCCAAGTACATTTTTTTTTGTTTTTTCACTTTGTCTTTCTCTTTTCTGTTGACCTTTTTCAGCACAACTTGAAGGACAAATGTACACATAGAGCTCGTGCCTTAGCTTTAACAATAATTAGTATTGTGGTTATTTTGTTGAACTATTTATAAATGTTAAAATACAATTTGGTTTAAGGATTGATGTTTGACTAGTGACGTCAGCAGTCGTCGATGGCTGCGAGTGTAAGACGGCAAATCCATCTGAGGAGATCGAGTGGTTGCGATCGAAACATGTCATGGTAACCTGCCGGCCAGGGTTCGAGCCCGAGCCACGTCAAGAATGAAAGATTATCAATAACAATTTTAATTGATTTTCATGTTGTAAAATTCCTTTCTTCATAAAAATAATTTAATAAAAATTAAATTTCATGAACTTAAGCCTAATTAAAAATATTAAAAATTTTGATTAAAAACCATAAATAGTTCAACAAAATAACCACAATACTAATTATTGTTAAAGCTAAGGCACGAGCTCTATGTGTACATTTGTCCTTCAAGTTGTGCTGAAAAAGGTCAACAGAAAAGAGAAAGACAAAGTGAAAAAACAAAAAAAATGTACTTGGACTTCAAGAAAAATTCTTGACGAAAGTACGAAAAAACAGAAGTAAAGGAAAAAACATGTAAAATCAATTAAAATGGATAATCATTCAGGAAAGCAAATTTCGATCTACCAAATGTTAAAATACAATTTGGTTTAAGGATTGATGTTTGACTAGTGACGTCAGCAGTCGTCGATGGCTGCGAGTGTAAGACGGCAAATCCATCTGAGGAGATCGAGTGGTTGCGATCGAAACATGTCATGGTAACCTGCCGGCCAGGGTTCGAGCCCGAGCCACGTCAAGAATGAAAGATTATCAATAACAATTTTAATTGATTTTCATGTTGTAAAATTCCTTTCTTCATAAAAATAATTTAATAAAAATTAAATTTCATGAACTTAAGCCTAATTAAAAATATTAAAAATTTTGATTAAAAACCATAAATAGTTCAACAAAATAACCACAATACTAATTATTGTTAAAGCTAAGGCACGAGCTCTATGTGTACATTTGTCCTTCAAGTTGTGCTGAAAAAGGTCAACAGAAAAGAGAAAGACAAAGTGAAAAAACAAAAAAAATGTACTTGGACTTCAAGAAAAATTATTGACGAAAGTACGAAAAAACAGAAGTAAAGGAAAAAACATGTAAAATCAATTAAAATGGATAATCATTCAGGAAAGCAAATTTCGATCTACCAAATGTTAAAATACAATTTGGTTTAAGGATTGATGTTTGACTAGTGACGTCAGCAGTCGTCGGTGGCTGCGAGTGTAAGACGGCAAATCCATCTGAGGAGATCGAGTGGTTGCGATCGAAACATGTCATGGTAACCTGCCGGCCAGGGTTCGAGCCCGAGCCACGTCAAGAATGAAAGATTATCAATAACAATTTTAATTGATTTTCATGTTGTAAAATTCCTTTCTTCATAAAAATAATTTAATAAAAATTAAATTTCATGAACTTAAGCCTAATTAAAAATATTAAAAATTTGGATTAAAAACCATAAATAGTTCAACAAAATAACCACAATACTAATTATTGTTAAAGCTAAGGCACGAGCTCTATGTGTACATTTGTCCTTCAAGTTGTGCTGAAAAAGGTCAACAGAAAAGAGAAAGACAAAGTGAAAAAACAAAAAAAATGTACTTGGACTTCAAGAAAAATTCTTGACGAAAGTACGAAAAAACAGAAGTAAAGGAAAAAACATGTAAAATCAATTAAAATGGATAATCATTCAGGAAAGCAAATTTCGATCTACCAAATGTTAAAATACAATTTGGATTAAGGATTGATGTTTGACTAGTGACGTCAGCAGTCGTCGATGGCTGCGAGTGTAAGACGGCAAATCCATCTGAGGAGATCGAGTGGTTGCGATCGAAACATGTCATGGTAACCTGCCGGCCAGGGTTCGAGCCCGAGCCACGTCAAGAATGAAAGATTATCAATAACAATTTTAATTGATTTTCATGTTGTAAAATTCCTTTCTTCATAAAAATAATTTAATAAAAATTAAATTTCATGAACTTAAGCCTAATTAAAAATATTAAAAATTTGGATTAAAAACCATAAATAGTTCAACAAAACAACCACAATACTAATTATTAATAATTTAAATATAAATTAGTTTTCGTTTTTTGTTCAATAAAAATCAATATTCAATTAAAACTTTTAAGCCGTTCTAGCAATTTTTTTATTATGATTAGATGAATTTTTTTTATTTAATTTAATAATTTTTTTCTGTTTTATTTACAATTCAATTACGAGAATTATCATTTATTTGCATTAAATAAATGATTTTTATTTTAATCATTGTTTAAATCAACTAAAAGTTTGAAAAATTTTATACTGAAATATTTTTGTGTATTTATTCATACGCTCAACGGTAAATCGAAACGGTAAATAAGCCTTCTAAAAGGCCTTTTGATTTTATTTTTGTCTTATTCTAAACTTATTTCAACGTTACACAGCGAAAGATTATGAAGCTTTTCGTTGGGTTACTTTTTTGCAGGGCTTTACTTACACCCAAATAAAAATTTTGGCTCGGAATAGTGCAGAACCTTCAAAAATATGTATAATGACCACTTAAATAAAATTAAACATAAAAAGATCACTTTTATCTTATTAAATCAGTATTTTATGTGCCTACCACAATGATATTATTGTTCAATGTTTTTGACGTAACCATTTGTTTGTTTAAAATTAAACAATAATATTTTGCTCTGTTTAACATATTTAAGATAAACATATAAACGAAGGTGAAAAGTGAAAAGCAATTATCGTGTACGACAATAATCTGCTTGCAGTAACCATAATATGAGTGAGCATTTTCATTTGAAAAGAGTTTAAGATATTATTTCTCTCACCATATTTACCAAAGTTTACATCCTTTAAAAAACTTAATTAAATTTTGAATCCTTTAGAAAGAAAAACTAACGTTTTTAGAAGGCATACGAAAATGAAGGCCTGTCGTATTTCCTGGCTTGATACGTACGTACGTACGTATGTGTTTATTTGTTTGTGTGTGTAATGTCAATTAAGTGATAAAATTATGCATTATCAGCTAATTGCTGTTAAATGACTCAAAGCAACAACATTTTTAAGCAAATTATAATATTTTGAAAATAATATTGCATATAGAAGAATATAATATATTTATTTATGAAATTGTTATTTGCAAACAAAAATGTAATTTCAATTTTGTTTATATTTTGACCACTAAAATAAACAAAGTGAATCATATATCGACGCCCAGACAAATATTCAATTATTCTAAACTGCTGGAACAGCATGGGTGTTATCTTTTATCAAAAAGTGCAGACTTAAGTTTATACTTAAGAAATGTCTAAAAGTTAAAAGCGAATTTACTAACAAGATTTATGAAAAAAATCTTATTAACTTTAAAACCAGTTAAAAGTCTTAAAGTTAATAAAATATCTTTTCAACAAAATGTAGCAACTAAAATTTAAACAATAAATAGAAAACAATAATAAATTTACAACTTTTATATTAGCATTTTATTTTAATTTCATAAAAAAAACATTTAAAATTTCTTACTTTACGACTTTACGATCACGTACAGAGTTTTTTTAAACTAAAAAGCGTGCGTTTAAAAAAACGTTACAAACGAATTTTTTACCTAAAACTAAAAAAAAAGAAACGTTGTAAAACCACAATACAACACAACTCTATTGTTGGGTTTAGGTATTACATACATTTTTTATGTACCCTACAACAGCGATAATGCAAATTTTAATTTCTGAAGTCTTAAAGCTCCAACAAGTTTTCGGCCTTATTTGGTTGAGTTATCGATAATTTTTTTTAAAAATACTGATTATTCGCATAAGCTGAATTTCTAAAGTCTTAAAACTCTAACAAGTTTTCCGCTTTATTAGGTTAAGTAATCAATAAATTTGTTAAAATATATTGACTATTCGCCTGCGACTAAAATATAAGATTTTTCTAAAACGATAATTATTTTTTTAGATTTGCAATTGAAAAAGTTTTTATAAAAAAATTTATGCAATCGAAATTGTCTTGTATGGAAACTAAGGCCTTCGATAAATTTTCTATACAATAATAATGCAATCGATAAATTTTCTTAAGAAAATTAAAGCAATCGATGAATTTTCTTAAGAAAATTAAAGCCTTCGATAAATTTTCTAAAGAAAATTAAAGCCTTCGATAAATTTTCTAAAGAAAATTAAAGCCTTCGATAAATTTTCTAAAGAAAATTAAAGCCTTCGATAATTATCTATTATCGATCGATTTAGTTGTTTATAAAAATTTATCGATTGATTTAATTTTCTATATAAAATGTATTGATTTGTTTAGTTTTCTACAGAAAAGTTAGCCATTGGTTTAATTTTCTGCAGAAAATGTATCGGTTGCATTAACTTTCTTTAAAAAGTTTATCGATTGCTTTTATTTTCTATAGAAAATTTATCGAAGGCTTTAATTTTCTTTAGAAAATTTTTCGAAGGCTTTAATTTTCTTTAGAAAATTTATCGATTGCCTTAATTTTCTTTAGAAAATTTATCGATTGCATTAATTTTCTTAAGAAAATTCATCGATTGCTTTAATTTTCTTAAGAAAATTTATCGATTGCATTATAATTCAATGGAAACTTTATGGAAGGCCTTAATTTCCATACAAAACAATTTCGATTGCATAAATTTTTTTATAAAAACTTCTTCAATTACAAATCTAAAAAAATAATTATCGTTTTAGAAAAATTTTATATTTTAGTAGCAGGCGAATAGTCAATGTATTTTAACAAAATTTATTGATTACTTAACCTAATAAAGCGGAAAACTTGTTAGAGTTTTAAGACTTTAGAAATTCAGCTTATCCGAATAGTCAATATTTAAAAAAAAAAAATGTATCGATAACTCAACCAAATAAGGTCGAAAACTTGTTGGAGCTTTAAGACTTCAGAAATTAATCGCTAGCTTTTTTGTAGAAAAATAAAAAAAAGATAAATTTTCTATAGATAATTAAGGCAATCGATAAATTTTCCGTAGAAAACTAAGGCCGTCGATAAATGTTCTATAGAAAATTAAATCAATCGATATATTTTCTATAGATAATTTAAGCAACCGATAAATTTTCCGTAGAAAACTCAATCAATGGATACATTTTCTATAGGAAGTAAAAGCAATTGATAAATTTTCCGTAGAAAACTAAGGCAGTCGATAAATGTTCTATAGAAATTTAAAGCAATCAATAAATTGTCTATGAAAAGTTAAGGTAATCATTTAATTTTCATAGATTATTTGAACAATCGTATAAGTTTTCTGTATAAAATTAAGGCAATCGATGAATTTTCTATTGAATTCCAAATCAAACGATACATTTTCTGAAGGGAGTTAGAGCAATTGATCAATTTTCTATTTAGAATTAAATCAAATCAACAGCAATGTACTCTGATTATAAGATTTTAGTTATTCTCGAAAGATGTAAGTTTGACCCGAGTTCAAACCTCTGTTCAGTCAAGAATAAAAATGATCAATAAATATAAATTTATTTGATGCTGTAAAATTCTTTTTTTAATTGAAATAACTTAATGAAAATTAAGTTTAATTAACTTGAGCTTGATTTCAAAATAAAAATCAAAATTTAGATTGAAAATCATAAACAGTTCGAATAAACCACAAAAAAGCTAATCAATCGATGCTTTTTTAATAGAAAATCGATAATCGAATCGATAAATTTTCTATATTAAAGAAAGCAACCCATAAATTTTCTATAAAAAATTAATAAAATCGACAAATTTTCGTAAATTATTAATAAATTAAAGTTATAAAATATTGTTTTTGTTTTGCTTGTAAGTTTAGCGAACGAAGCTTTCGTTCGAAATCGATGAACAGGCCAAAAAGCTTTAATCCAGTGTTCGAAAATAAACAGTACATTATTTAACGTTCGGCTCACACACCCAGGAACGATATCTATTTTTTGTAGTGATTGTGTAGACATACACAACCCATAATACCGTTCGTAACTATTTTCAAGAAAGAACCGAACATTAAATAATGTTCGGTTCTTCGTTAAAAAACAGAACAATTGTAGTGATACTGTAGACAAACATTATATTTTAATGTTCTTTAATGTTTTTTTCGTGTGTGTATTTTGTTTTTGTAAAAATGTTTTTTTTTACCAGCCAAAAGGGACGAACATTAACGAGCCGAACCGAACACATTGAAGTTTGTGGATTTTCAAAAAAAAAACCGAACGGAATTAAATGTTCACATCAGTGTTCGAAAAGAAACACTAAATATCGTTCTTTAACGTTCGGTTCGGTAGATTTGTGGAAAACACAAACGCTAATAGTGTTTGTGTAGAAATTCATTAAAAAAAATAACGTTTCCCTGTTTGTCATCTTTCGAACACAAAAATAATGCTGTTTTCATCATACTCAACAAATGATGAGAACATTAAATTCCGTTCGGTTTTTTTTGAAAATCCACGAACTTCAATGTGTTCGGTTCGGCTCGTTAATGTTCGTCGCTTTTTGCTGATAAAAAAAACCAAACATTTTTTAAAAAAACAAAATACACACACGAAAAAAACATTATAGAACATTAAAATATAATGTTTTTCTACAGTATCACCACAATTGTTCTGTTTTTTAACGAAGAACCGAACATTATATAATGTTCGGTTCTTTCTTGAAAATAGTTACGAACGGTATTAAGGTTTGTGTATGTTTACACAAACACTAAAAAAATAGATATCGTTCTTCGGTGTGTGAGCCGAACGCTAAATAATGTACTGTTTATTTTCGAACACTGGTTCACATGTTTTGTTGTGTTTGATAAAAACAGTAATATTTTTGTGTTCGAAAGATGACTAACAGGGAAACGTTTTTTTTTGTAATGATTTTCCACACAAACACTATTAGCGTTTGTGTTTTCCACAAATCTACCGAACCGAACATTAAAAAACGATATTTAGTGTTTATTTTCGAACACTGCTTTAATCTAAAACTTTTAAAGCAAATTTTAGACTAAATTGTTGAACATTTTTCTATAAAAAACTGCTATTAAAATTGTTTTAACGAAAAAATGTTTATAAAATATTAAATTAATCCATCCAAAAATTTAATTTAGAATTTTTATTAAATATAAAATAATGATTTGCTTATAATGTTAAGCATAAGTTAATGTCGACCTTGATCCAAAATAATCCACTTTTTTTTAAATTTTACTAAGCTGAACAAATTTGTTTATTTTTTTTTTTTTTCATGGAATAAGAGCATATATATTTTGAACAAATATGTTGCTTAAATTGAAATAAGTGTATGTTTGAATGTATACCTAAAGAATAATATACCCGCATTGATTGTACACGTGCTAAAACAAATGTTTTTTTAAATATTTAAATACAGGTTTAAGTGTGATATTTTTTCCATCTTCTTTTAGTTAAACAAATATTTACTATAAAAATATCTTAGGATTTAACTTTTTTCTATTTTTTTTTTTTTTTTTGATAAAATAAAAAAAAGTGCTTTTATTAAAGAGTCCAACAGTTATTGTAGTGAGTGCCATGGGCAAACAATAACGTCTCTCTAGAATAATGAATTCAATAAACAAGAATTATTTCTCACAAATTGCAACTGAATTGGCACTTCTTTATTTGCTCTGGTAGTCTAGCTGGTAGCGAGCTAGTCTATCAGCGCCGGGGTTGCGGGTTCGATTCCCGCCATGGACTCTGGTTTCTTTCCTGCAGACAAGCATAGAGCTTCGCGGGATTAGGTTAGGAAATTTAAAAAAAAAAAAAAAATTTTATACCGATATGTAAGTAGTGGTTTGTAAAAACAGAATTCTTACACAGCCAAGAATTTATTTAAGCATTTTATAGTTACTTTCATTAATTAAAGTTATTTCGAAAAATATGAATTTTGTTTAAAATAAAAATGTAATTTTCTTAATGTAATTAATTGAATTGCTTCATACAATTTATTTACTTAATTAGGGCTTTTGTATTTTTTTTTTTGTTTTTTTTTTTTTGTAACTTTTAGAACACAGAAATATCGAAACAAAATAAAATATTTAATTCAAAAGAACTTTATTGAATTGAATTTGTTAAAAGTAAATGTCTTAAAACTTCTGTCAACTGTATGAATATATTTTAACAATCAATTTAATTAATTTGACAAAATTTACAAAAAATTGCTGAAATTCCGCAGATAAAAAAATGTTTTCACAAATATTGCAGATTTAAGTTATGGAAATAAAGTTAATATTCAAATTATAAATTATTAACGGAAACCTTCCTTAATCGGACGCTTAAAACAGACACTTAACACCTACACATATAGGACAGCATTTATTTTTTTTAAGAACATCCATCCCCTTGTATGAAATCAATTCAATGATCCCTTCGGTGTCCGGTAAACAGCTCTATTAAAATTTTAATACTATCCTTCAAAAATATTAGTTATCGATAATTTTTTTAAAGAAAATTGCAGCAATCGATAAATTTGCTTTAGAAAATATGTAGCAATCAAAATTTTTTATTGATTTTTTAAGCACTCAAATAATGTTTGATAGAAAATTAAAGCAATCGATCCATTTTTTTTTTTAAATTAACCAATCGATAATTTTTTTTTTAAATTTAAGAAAGTGATAAATTTATTTAATAAAATAAAAGAAATCGACAAGTTTTCGATTAAAAATGAAGCAATAAATTAATTTGACAGAAAATTAAAGCAATATAAACATTTTTTTATTTTTACCCAATGATAAATTTTTTATAAAAAATTAAAGCAATCGATACATTTTTTATAAAAAATTAAAGCAATCGATACATTTTCTTTAGAAAATGAAAGCAGTCCAACCATTATTGGTTAAATATTAAAACACTCAATTAATTTTAATAGAAAATTAAGGCAATCGATAAATTTTCTTTAAATTATTTAATATTGAATATTAAATTCTTATAAAATATTAAAGCCACCGATAAATTTTCATAAAAATGGTAAAGCAATCGATAAATTTTTATAAAATATTAAAGTAATCGATAAATTTTCTTTAGAAAATTAAAGTTATTGACAAATTTTTTATAGAATATTAAAGCAATTAATAAATTTTTAATAGAAATTTGTAGCAATCGATATATATATATATATATTGATTTAAGCAATCGATAATTTTTTTTATAAAATATTAAAGCAATCGATAAATTTTCTTTAAAAATTTAAGGCAATCGAAAACCAATCGATAAGTTTTTGACAGAGTATTAAAGCAGTAGATTAATTTTATATAGAAAATTAAAGTAAATAGTAGAAACATTTTTATATTAACTTAAGCAGTCGATAAATGTATTATAGAAAATTAAAGTTATCGCTTAGTTTTCTGTTGTCGTTAAAGTTTCTTTAAAAATTCAATGTAATTGTTAAATTTTTTTATATAAAAATTTATGTTATTGGTAAGTTTTCTATAGAAATTTAATGTTATCGGTAAAATTTCTATAGAAATTTAAAGTTATTGTTAAAATTTGTTAAAAATATTTTTAATTAAAAGTTATCGTTTAATTTAATATAACAATTAAATATTATTGTTTAATTTTTTTATAGAAATTTAAGATTATTGTTAAGTTAAAAAAAAAATTAATATTCTGTTACTGTTATCGGTTATCGTTAAATTTTTAATAGAAATTTATCATTATCGGTAATTTTCGGTAAAAACACGGTTATTGTTTCATATCCACAGAAATTTCAACATATTTATCCGAATTTGATAAGACGTCGACAACGTCGACATCAATCACTACGACGTTAAAAATTTTTTTTTTTCTCAGATTGTTGTGTCTATGTCTTCTATTTATCGAAAATCTGCCAAAAAAAAAAACCCTTCTCTAATTATTTTTTTCTCTTGATGTTTAGTGTTTGTTTTTTTTTAATAAATAAATTTAAAAATCAAAAAAAAATTTTGGAAAACTAAGAGTAAAAAAAACTTACTAAACGAAAATTTTTATTTTAGTTTGAAAAACAGGTAGTTAAAGTATAGTTTTCACCCTGACGGATTTAGTTATGCAAGGGTTTTAATTCAATTCGCCTAAGCCTTAAATGCATTTTATGTACATATACATATATGTATGTAAAACATAAAATTTTAAAATTATTTAAAAAGATCTGTATTAATAAGTTCTTTTAAATTTGCATTTTTTATTTTAAACGTAGTAGATAAAAATATTTACTTTCTAACTAAAATTTCTCTAAACTTCTTTGAGTCGTCGCATAATTTCTCGAAATTGACTTAAATGCGACGTAGAAAATACCAAGTGACTGTAAATAGTAATTGTTTTTATTAATATTGACCAGGGAAACCATAAATATGCAATTGCATGTTTTTCCTGGTGCGACCAATGAAGGCAGAAACTGTATATTTATCGGTTATAGAGCTTTTAATGAATTTTGGCCTCGATTTGTTAGTGCATATTTTTGCAAATTTTACCGTTTGCAGCATTTTTTTTTGCATAATTTGGTTAAAAGAGCTTTTTTGTAGCTTTTTTTAAGTTTATAGTGCATATTTTGCCTTTTTAAGGCATATTTTGATACATTTTAGATTTTTCTTGGTGCTTACAAGAGCGTTCGCAATAAATAAAATTTTTTTTGCGAAATTCTGTTTTAAATATCTATCTGTAACCCAACGTGTTGCTTCAATTTCTCCAAGACTTTTTAAAGTGATCTAACGATATTCCTCCGTCCGTCTGGCTGGTTATCTGTCTATGTTAACCTTTTGCGCGAAGTACAAATTGCAATCTTTTAGATAATTTGAGCAAATTTTGTAAATACATTTAAATTGTACTAAGAAAGAAGTCTTTATAAATGGTGAAAATCGGTCTATTATTTCACATATTCCCCATAAAAACTTTCCAAATAAGACTCTTTGTGTCCGTTAACCATCTTATTATGTTGTTATTTAGATTGAATTCGCCCCAAAAATCTAAAAAAATCGTCGTTTAATACTATGGTGCTTGGGCTTTACCGATAATAATTTTAGGATCGTTTTTATTAAATGGAACTGTTAATAAGTTGTTGAATATTTTGTTTTAAAATAAGCAATTTTAAATTTTTTGCGGCATATTTTTAACAGTTTTCAGGGCATATTTTAAAGTTTTAACTGCATATTTAATGCTTATAAAACGCTTTTTTAGAGCATATTTCTGGTTTCCCTGATAATGACTAAGAACATTTTATTATTGTTCCGTTGCCGTCGACTTTCTTAAAAGGGGAGATTATTACAGTTACTTTGAAAATTTAAGGATATCTTTAAAATAACAAACTCTCTAGAAATTTAACTGTAACGTTAAAATTAACGTCATCGTTAAAGTAAAAGTTAAAATTTTTTTAAGTTTTTTTGAATACTTTTTTTTACAAATTTATATTGTGTTATCGAAAATGTTTCTTGAGAATGTTAAGGCTTAAGATATCGACCCCTTTGCGCGAAATTATCGTATATGCCTATTTTTTTGAAATTGAATTTAAGATGCAATCTTGTTCTACATTCAAAGAGACGTCACCTGACAAAATATTGCAGGCGAATTCCACTTCGTGGCTCCAAAAATTTAATGTATATTTTCATTTTGATATTGCAAGTGATAGCATACGATAATTTCGCGCAAAGGGGTCGATATATATAATAGTAATTTTGCTTAATAGTTTAAAATACATCTAGAATAAATTAAAATTCTTTATGCCTTTCTTTTCTTCGTGATTCATTCGAATTTTGAACTTGATTTTAATCTATGCAGTTTTGTTTAGGCCAAAAATAAAATAAAAAATGATATCAACAAATATTGATTTTTTTTCTTGTAAGGACTTTATAAAAGGAAAAAAAAAACTACAATGACAAGCAAAAAAGTGAATGCAACAACAACTTAATATAAAAAATTTATACAAAAAAAAATACAAAAAAGGTAATTGAATACGGATAAATAAGTTAAAAGCACCGAATACATACCATGACTATATGCCACTTTATTCTCAGTGAAAAAATTTTGATATTTCCAAGATTTTTCTAGACGTGAAGTGGATGTTGATCCTTAAAGTTATTTAATTTCAGCAAAATTTCAATGATTCTAATTTAAAATTCAAATTAGGATGCAGCAAAAACTTTTTTTCTTTTTATATTTTTATTTACTTCGAAAAAAATTACGATTTTTTTTAATTAAAAAAGAAGAATATATATATTTTTTTTAATCACTTTACAATATTATTAAAAACACTTTTCCTTTCACCATTTTTTTTTTTTTTCGTTAAATGAAACATGAACACGTACAGCAAAAAAAACATAATCACACCGCAACTAGAATAAAAGAAAAGAAAATAAATTATTAAATTTTCTTTAATGATGGTTTAAAAAATAGGTAACATTTATTTTCTAAAATGTTCATTCTATTCATTAAACATTTTTTACAAGCTAAAAAAATCTTTGAGTATTTTTTGCTTTAATTTGACTTTTTTAGTATTTGATTAAATTATCAAGTATTTTTTTTTAATTAACTTTTAATACAAAAACGTGTTACTTAATTATTTTCTATATGACGATAATTTTTTCTTTTTGCTTCACTTATTACAAAATATCAGATGCCACAGATAAGACCACGTTTTACTCTCACAGACCAAAACAAACAACCAAGAAATACGGGAGTAGTAAAAGATGAAAAAAGCCCACAAAAACTGCACCTACAAAAACAAAACACAAACTAAAATTAAAAAAAACACACACACACACACACAAGAAAAGTATCTGTAAAATGCAACAATTGCAAACTGTGGCTAATGATGGGCAGAAACGTAGTCAAACATAAATGAACAAAAAAAAAATACACGATAGTGGATATTATTATCATCTTAATCATGTTATTAAAATGTTTTTATTGATAATGTTCCCAGAAATTATTTAAAAAAAAAGGTAAAAGGTCCATTTGATAAATGTTTGAAATAGTAAGTTCAGTTCCTTTAATAGAAAATCTCAGATATTAAGACCAATATAGGTACATATAACTAAAGTCGACGGCAACAGAATAAAAATTGTATTTTCTAAGTCATTATTGACAACCATCGATTACTTACAGTCAATTGGCACTTTAGACAGCGCTTTTAGGTCGACGTCGAGTTTAGTTTATTCTATTTTAGTCGACACGAAATTTTAAGACGACTCCAACTAAATTTTAGCTAGAAAGTAGATGGATGAATTTATCAAATACAGAAAGGCAAATTTAAAATAACTTATTAATAAAAAATTGCTAAAAAAAAGCAAGGTGAAGAAGTTAAAAACATAACCCTCTTAATAATTTTTTTTTAATATGTATTAATTTATTAAAAAAAAACAACAACTTAACATTAGAAGAAAAAAATAATTAGAGATGGGAATTTTTTTTCAGATATTTGATAAATAGACGAAATCTACACACATTCTTAGAAAAAACCAAATAACTTCGAACTGTTACAGTCGTCGACTTGATGTGATAACAACTTAAAATTGTCGTCAACGTAAACATACAACGACTTACAAAATATGAGTGATTATTTCATGATATTCTTCAAAAATTACAAGTGGCAAATTATGTTATATTGAGTATGTATTTTATTTCGCATAAAAACATGTCTGATGTTTCTTTTTTTAGAAATGTTACTAAAGGCCGTTACACACTATCCCACAAAGTCTTACGCATTTTATGAAAATGCTTCCCTTATGTAATTACTGTTTATAAATTTTCAAAAAACAATAACCACACGCAGAGAAAAAATATGGTTGGGCATGGTTACGGCAACAACACTATGTTTAATGTAACAATATATTGTTGTCGTACACAAATAATTGCTATTTTTATTTAATATCAACAACATTATAGTTACTGTAAACATATCAACGCTTATCGCAATTATAAATTTGTGTATTGTTGACCGAAAAATAATTATTTTTCTAACAACTTAATTATGATAACTTTCTAAACATATTATATTTCTCACAACCATATCATGATATTTAATAGCCATAACATGATAACTTTCTATAAATTTATCATATTATGTTAAAGATACAATCAAACTATTTTTACTCTAATCATATTATGTTAGCGCCATTTGTTAAATAATTTTGAATCAGTTGTATCGTTTATTGTATATGTGAGCGGTTTAACAACTTAAAGATAAATTCCCATAAAAAAAATAAGTTTAAAGGAATTAAAAAAATTAAAATATTAGCGGAGTTCATTCAGTATTAGTTATGTAATAGTGCAAATACAAAATATCGTTGTTTTTTTGTAAAATCAAACAACAAAACACACAGAGATTTCGTTATATTTTATAAAAGTGCTACGATATTTCTGTGGTTTTCATGGGCAACCGCGTATGTCTTAAAACAAATTGTTCAGGAAAGCCGAAAAACCATTCTAAATCAAACTATGGGCTAGGTATTGCACTTTTTTAACTTTGTCATTACGTTATATCAGAATTGTTCCATCTTAAAAAAAAAAAAAATGTAAAGAGCGTTTAAAATTAGGCAATATGGCATCAACATCTCAAAATCGGAAGACTGGACATACGCGGTTGCCCATGAAAACAACATATTTTGCATTTGCTCTTTTGCAAGCCTTATATTGAACTCCGCTATTTGATTAACATTTAGAAAAATTGTAAAAAGCCACAAAATAAAAAATCGATGCAAAAAAATTTTAATTTATTTTGTATTTTTATGACAGCTATGAAAGGTGCTGTATCATAATATGATTGCTTCTTAACTTATTATGATTAACAGAATAATAATATGATTAAGGGAAAAATATTATGTTGTAATATTACGAGTATATTTAGTCATAATATTATTCAATAATAATCTTAATATGGTCACTGCAATCATGAATCTTATCATAATATGTTCCTCTTAGAATATGTTTACCACAACCATGTTATTTCTTTGCGTGCACTTATCATGGTAGGGATGCGTTTTTATAAAAGACGAATGACTTTGTGGGATAGTGTGTAACGGCCTTAAACGCTAGTTTACACGATCACTCAAGTCTTACGTATTCCATAATACGTTGTGAGGTAGAAATCTAATGAGTTTTGTTGCGACTGACAAGAAATCTTATGTAGCATTACAGTTTGTAGTCACGCTATCACACATGAACATGCTTTTGTTAAAATGCAACCCTGATCAAATAAAAAGTATTATTCAAGGCGAATTCATTTTTCAGGAGGCGTTGAAAGCACAGCTGTGCTACTTTTTTTTTTAAATTAGAGAGAGGAATGTCAAAAGTTACTTGTGTTTTTGACATATCGGCCAACGAAAGCAGCAACAAAATACATTGTTGTGTTTTTGGTGTTGTAACTTGTTGTAGTATCGACACCACCGTTTACATGAATTCGCCTTGGTATTATTGTTTAAAAAAATTTCAAAAGACAATGAAGTCATAAATGTCAAATTTTTTTTTCGAAATACTTGTAATTTTCATAATACATTGCATTCACACAATCACACTTTTACATATTACTTGAGTTTAAACATGTATTTATACAAAGTATAATAGTGTAAACTAGCCTTAACATGTCTCCGAGATTACAATCACACTCAAATATAAGTTTATACAGATTTATTATTATTATTATTTAAAAATTTTTAAAATGTGCTTCTTTTAATCAAATTACAATTACTTAAGCTTTTTTGTTTGTAATCCTTTATTCTTTCTATATTTTACACATTTTTTCTTTAGCAAATCTTTTATTAACAATGAAACTAGACACTTCCGGAAAAAGAAAAATTATTTAATTCATATTTATTATCTTTAAAAAAAATCTGTTACCATAATGAACAATGAAAAACAACAGAGCTTAGAAATACAACTATTCGTTAAATCTATAAATTTCTAATAATATAAATATGTAAAACAAAAAAAAAAAAAATATAAAAATCCTTATCAAGAAAATAATAGAAAAAAGCTTCTGAAAAAAATCTTCAATTATAAAATGGGTAAGCAAACTAACAGTTATCAGGTGTAGTTACAATTTCGATTTAACTCATTTTGCACAAATTCGTCGGAAAAATAGTTTTAAAATTGTATCAAGGCTTTTGACTTTACTTGAAGCTTTTAACAGGTCGAACTCTGAGTTAATGAATATCAAAATAAAAAATTTTTAATAAAATCTTTTTGGAGTGGATCGAGTGATACCTAATTAAAGCGTAGTTTTAGGAGCTAAAATATATTTTTAGATATGGTCACCTCCAACAAAGCCATTACTAGCGAAAAATGTTTAAATATAAAACAAAAAGAATTAACAAAGTTATATGGTTTTGACCAAAATCTCCCACTGTGCATTGCAACAAAGCTAAACTCCAATCGATCCAATCGCGGTATAACGATTTAGCCCCTGCCATTCGTTATACCGAAAAAATTATTACAACGCGAATCTTTGTGAAATGTTTCCTTTTTTGTTATTTTAAGTTTTTACTTGTGTGGCAACCATCATTAAAAATTCCCTTTTGTTTTTCCGTAATTGGCACATGATTTTTCTTTGGCCGAGAAACCAACTGTCGAATTGCTTTTTCATACTAAGATAGCCAACATTTTTCATAGAACTATAAACTAACGATTTTTGAAGCCATTGATGATTTGGATACATTTGTATATGTACATACGTATGTATCTACTGCACGCAAAGAAAAAACATGGTTGTGGTAAACATATTCTAAGAGCAACATATTATGATAAGAATTATGATTGTAGTCACCATATTAAGATTATTATTGAATCATATTATGACTAAATATACTCGTAAAATGTCATCATAATATTTTTCCCTTAATCATATTATTATTCTGTTAATCATACTAAGTTAAGAAGTAATCAAATTATTGTCATGTTAATCATAATAAGCTAAGAAATTAATCATATTATTGTCATGTTAAGCATAATAAGCTAAGAAGTAATCATATTATCATCATGTTAATCATAATAAATTTAGAAGCAATCATATTATGATGCAGCACCTTTCATATCTGTCATAAAAATACAAAATAAATTAAATTATTTTTGCATCGATTTTTTATTTTGTGGCTTTTTACAATTTTTCTTAATGTTAATCAAATAGCGGAGTTCAATATAAGGCTTGCAAAAGAGCAAATGAAAAATCTGTGGTTTTCATGGGCAACCGCGTGTGACCATTTTTTGGATTTTAAGAATATCGTAGCACTTTTATAAAATATAACGAAATCTCTGTGTGTTTTGTTGTTAAATTTTACAAAAAAACTATGATATTTTGCATTTGCACTTTTACATCACTAATACTTGAATGAACTCCGCTAATATTGTAATTTTTTAATTTCTTTAGACTTATTTTTTTATGGAACTTTATCTTTTAATTGTTTAACCGCTCACAAATAAAAAAAACGACACAACTGCTTCAAAATTATTTTATAAATGGCGCTAACATAATATGATTAGAGTAAACATAGTTTGATTGCATCTTTTACATAATATGATAAATGTTTAGAAAGTTATCATTTTATGGCTATTAAATATCATGATATGGTTGTGAGAAATATAATATGTTTAGAAAGTTATCATAATAAAGTTGTTAGAAAAATAATTATTTTTCGGTCAACAATACTCGAATTCATAATTGCGACAAACATTGATATGTTTACAGCAACTATAATATTGTTGATATTAAATAAAAATAACAATTATTTGTGTACGACAACAATATATTGTTGCATTAAACATTGTGTTGTTGCCATAACCATGCCCAATCATATTTTTTCTCTGCGTGTGTATATCACTTAAATTTCCCGCAGTCACCCAAAATTTTTAGTTTTTCTTTTAACGAAATTCTTTCTCCTTTCCAGTAACAAAATGATTTGGACAGTTTTCCCTTCTAAAATAACTTCCAAAATAAAAAAGGTACCGTTACTGCAACTACTTTTTTTGCATTAACTATCTTTACTGACTTACAATTTTCTTAAGGTAGAATTATGTACAATGCGCGAGCGCGCTGTAGAGTTCTGTCAAAAGAGTTAAACTAGTGTTTTTTTTTTTTTTTTGTTCAAAGAACATAGAAATTTGATTATCTTTAACTTTTTACTTTAATTTTCATGGGGTCTGAAGTAGTGCTGGGAAACTATCGATAGTCGTAAACTATCAAAAATATCGATAGGAAAAATATCAATATCGATATTATTATTATTTAAAATACAGCTATGAACACATGTTACAGCAGCTATATACACACAGTTTTTTGCCGCAACTTTTTACTTGCTATTATTAATTCGTGCAGAATTACAGCAATGAATACAAGCAACAAGAATGGCAGGTAGTATGGATTGCTTAGCTGTGCTTTTTTTACTACTAACTTAAGGCCTTTATGCCGAAATTTGTATATGTTTACATAGGGACTGAAATGACAGATAGTTTTATGACGTTGTAAAAAAAAATCAAATAAAAATGCAATTGCAATTGCGAGCATAGGATGAATCAATGAACGACCATTAGAGGAAAACTCCGCTAGATTGATGACCTTTTGGGTTAAGAATCAAATCCAATTCAAACATTATCTAAAGTTGCAATAAAATATCTTATAGTCCCTGTTACTTTGATTCCTTAAGAAAGGTATTTATCAGCATCACAATTTTTAAAAACTGTCATCTAATATAACGTGCGTACATACATGTCTCTTACGTTCAATTTCCTACTTAAGTACAAACATTCAATCGATAGTAATATCGATAGTAAAATCTAAGCTATCGATAAATATCGATAGTATCCCAGCACTAGTCTGAATACGATCAAAGTGCTTGTCATGCAGGCGAATTCACTCGCGTACGTTTGCTGGACATAATATACGCCTTCAAATCTAAAGTTTTGATTTTCCATCCAGCATCGTCGGCTTCACACATAAAAACACATTTTCACTAATACTACCACTGCGTTTAATGAGAAATGCTTGACCGTGTACAGACCCCTTAATAATTACGTTATACCTATCAGAAAAACTATAGAATCTAATAAAGTGGAATTGCTATAAAGGAACCCATTAATTTTAATTTATTTTTCTTTACTTTTGTATCACTTGGGGTATTCACAAGGTGTGCTATCATGTTAAATTGTCATAATGTTCTAACATTTTACAATGGTTAAAAAATATTGTTGTTGCTTTGTAAACAAAAAGTGTCTTAAATTAATAGTACATTGCTTGCTATGTTTATTGTGCTGTCGTAATTGATCAGAAGAGACCTGCGCTGAGCGGCTGAGCCGATCCACATTAGTTTTTGTAGCCGTCGCCGTTGATGGTATAGTTTTGTCCGGCTAATATCCGAATATTACCTGCGGCTAGCAAATTTTGCAACAAAACACTTGCGGCGTCAAATTATATCGGCTTAGGACTCTGATGTTTGGTAAACAAACGAAATAAAATTTATTTGTGATTTGCGTCTAAAAAATGGAAAATAGTCAGGTAAGATCTAATTTAATTTATTAATTCATGGATTAGAACTAAAAAATATTTTTATGGTAGGTAAACATTTATTTTTTATATTTGTTTTAAATCAGCTGATTTAAATTAAAAATAGCACACTAAATTATGAGGGGTTGTTCACAACAGTTATATTTCTTCATGTTATTATTTTAAGACTTATGACTTTATGACACCTTGTGAATCCCCCAACTATGTAATTCTTTTTTTTATAAATTTCTATAGGTAGGTAGGTACGTACCATTTCCCTTTTTTATTGCAACAAGTATTTTAGGCTCTATCGTGTAGTGCAGTTTATTGAAATACAATAAAGGCAGCAAGCAAGAAAAAACTCTTCACTGGTGCATTCAAAAAATAACAAACATAACAAATACAACAAAAAAAAAATAGGCATGACTAAAACAAAAACCAAGAAACTGCAAAAAATCTTAACGAATCGAAGAAACAAAATATTAAAAGCAAAAAACAAAAACTTGCTTAACAAATACAACAACAATATAAACAAAAGACAACTTGAGGTACAGGGTCTAACACAATAATAGCAACAAAAAACAGTCAATAGTTCGATAGTTTAATGAAAACTAAACTACAAAAACAAGCAAAATTATCAAAACATAAAACAAAAACGAAAGGGAAAACCCAAAGTGAAATACAAACTGAAAACAGAAGCAACAACAGAAAATAAACAAAACAAAAAATAAAGCAACAAATTCAAACAAAAAAAAATCACACACTAAAAACAAGAATTTTTTATCCATTAAATTTAAGATACAAACACACACACACAAAACCTACAACCAACAGGCAGACAGACAGGCTGACTTCTTTTTTTTTTTTGTCATAATGAAAAAACAACAACAGCACCAAAAAGGCAGCAGCATTTGTATCTGGTTTAATAAGAGCAACTAAAGAAAAAAACATTAAATAAATCTCAAAAATGTTTTTAAATATTTCTTAATCGACTCTAAATAGTATGTATTTAAATTTTTTAAGTTTGTGTTTTAATAAAATTCTTATTATTACATATTATTCGTTAATTCTATTAAATTTATCTTTCAAATCGGTTTTATTTACATTTAATTTTCACATTTCTTTATAAAATCGCACTTGCCAACACACACACACACACACAAACACTTGAATTAATACTTTTTTTTAACAAATATTTTAGTAAGTATTATTAACACTTGAGAGATTTTTGTTTAATTTTAGTATTTATAATAATTTCTGTTTTTCTTCACTTTAATTTATTTAAAAATGTAGTTTTTCTTGATCCAGTTTGAATAAAAATTCTTGACGCGCTCTCAACGTTTTAACACGCACGCCGTTCAAATCAAAACTAAATCTTGTTATTTTTGAAGTGCTTAGTTGTTGGGCTCGTTGTATTTTCACTAGTAAATCGAACTTCGTGCATGTTCGATACCGAACATAACACAACATGTTGCGATTTAAACTTGATGGGGCACAAGAAATAAACAAAAATAAAACAAAATAAAAGCCCCAATACAACAACAAAAAGAAAACGAGCAAGAACATGGGTTTCCAAAGAATAATATAAAAATTATTATGAGAGAGCAGTTTTGCCAATGACAGTTGGATGTTGGAGTTATTGTCAGCGTTGCCAAATCAGTGATTTTGCGCCGTTTTCAGTGTTTTTTAAAATTTTCGACATTCGTAAAACTGCTCTGGGCGGGGAAGCAGATCGCGCGTCTTTGTCGTTATATTTTAAAGACAAACAGGCCGTGTTTCGTGCGTTTTACGTTTCACCCGCATTGGTTAGTGGCGTGGTCTCGCATACCGAGTTACAATTCTTGCGGTGTCAGCATTATCCATATGCAATCGTTTCATAACCTTAAAATTTTAACGTGTTTTACTGGTGGAGAACCAAGAAAATAACTCAGACGTTTTACTGGTGGAGAACCAAGGAAATAACTCAAAGGTTTTACTGTGGAGACATGATATACTCTGGAGCTTATTCTGGAAGCTTTTCGCCTTCCTATACGAAGGTCTAGGTAGATCGAGGACTTGTGGATAAGGCTCCAACAAACCGTGTGATACCCTGGCAATATAACTCAAGATAGTTAGCCAAAAAATTTTAGTTTTTAAGCAAAATCAAAAAAAAAATAAAATTGTCGAAGCAAAAACTTCTTAGGCTGGGTTTTTGAGATCTCAGTTAAACTAGGTTTAGTTAATCTGAAAATTGATTTGTGCCGCCAATAGCAAGTTCTAAAACAAAATGTTGCCGGAACAGCGCAGTCTTGCTTAAAATGTGGGTCTTTAATGAAATAATAGAACAAAAAATCAAATTTTACCGTAAAATCCGAGTTGCAGAGAACGTTAAACTAAGTTTAAACCTAATCCCCATCTTAAAAACCCGTCCTTAGTCAATGCTCGGTGTATTTTTTTTTTTAATTTGTATTATATTTTTTATTTATTTTTTTGTTGATTTGTAACAAATAGGTTTTTTATACATACTTACACATATAAACTAGTGTATTCTCTTAATAAAAAAAACTTGCCCGATAGGGTTTAAATTAAAAACATTATTTTATACCACAAAGTGCACAGAGGTGTCACTGGACAGATCTTGTTGTCTTTAACGTCTGTTTATATATTCGAAAACAGCCCTTTTTGTAAATTTTGCTTCGATCACGAAAATTGTATTAAACGTAGCGACTTGCTGTTGTGCATTTAAGGCTTAGTTATCCGGGAGCCACAGTAACGTTGCAAATCAGCTGCTTCATTTTGTTGTATGTAAAGCAATTAAAACGATTATGGTTAGCAGTAAGATGTTAATTCTTGGTCAATAAGAAATAGATTCTTTCGGTAAGGTTAAGTTACTGTTACTCCCGGCTAACTGATCTTTAACACCTCACTACAAAAAAAGCTTTCTATATTTTTCTTCGGAGGCTTACATTGGCGCCCTATGCTCCAGTGGGAGTAAGAGGAATATATATAACATATATTACATAATAATTTACTTGGACATTTTTTATAAGTAACTTTTTTCACCTCTGTGTACTTTGTGTTAAATGTTAACCAGGCAAAACATATATGCAACCATGAAAATTATATTTGTTTTTTGAGTTCTATTTCATTTTCTATAATTAAATTTCCAATAAATAAAAATAAAGTTTAATTTAGTGCTTCTTTTGAAATTAACAAGTTGACAATCCTGGTTGCTTTGCGTCTATTCGAAACAATGTTGTCGTTGTAGGTTTATTAAAAGGACATTTTTTACGATTTATTAGATTAATATGAAAGAAAACAGGAGCACTCAAAATTATATAGTATAAAATATTTTTTAAATAGTTATATGCAGGTTTAACTACCAATAAAGAAAAAAATTGTTATTAATACAGCGTATGTGCCCTAAGCTCCATTGAGGAGTAAAGAAGGACAAAGAGATATGCCCTTGAATCTTTTAAGGAAAAGCTAAATAAATATTTTTGCTTGGGTGATCTTATATTATAGCTGTTGACAATTCTATACTAAATGTTTTATAACTTTAACGGAAAATTGAAAAAATGGTAAACTTTTAAATAACATTTTTTTAAATATAGGTACCATACGAATGTTTAATTAAAATGGTTTTTTCTAAATAAATTTAAAAAAAAAAAAAATTTCGACAAAATTGGTACGCAGTTGATTTTTTTACCATTTCACGCATCATATATTTTTTTTTTATCAAAATCGGTGTCCTTGGGCATTTAAGGGTTAAAACAAAATTAAGAATTTGTGAAATAAGCTGTAATATTAAACTTGTTGAATAATAAAACATTGCAAGTTAAAAGTGCTAGATTGTGTTTCATTGAAAACTTATATTGAAATTAATTTGTATGTAGGGTACTTTTGCAAGCTATCACATATTTTGCAATAGCAATAAAGAGATAATTCAAGAAATAAACCTAAAACAGTTGTGGATTAAAGAATTTTGTGGTTAAAAGAGTTTTTATATAACAACATATAACACTCACTGTATTCAAAATATGTACCCAATTTTTAAAGAGCTCATAGCGCACATAAACCTCTATAACCCATCTATAAATTTTTTGTGAATCACACTATTAGTTTGGAAGATATGCGTTTTTCGCCGACTAAAGAATTTTATCGAAAAAATTTCTTTTATATTACAACATGTAGAGCCCACTGTATCAAAAGACAAAGCCGACAATTTTTTTACGGAGCCTATAGGCTTTATCCTTGCCTAAGACTCATCCATACCGATAAATTGGCCTTAAGGCTCAGTTAGCCGGGAGTAACAGTAAGATTGCAAATCAGATGCTTCATTTTGCTATGATATATGGCAATATTTTAGATGTTACGTCTCAATCTGTAAGAAATAGGGCTGTAGGAAAAATCGCCCAAAGAAAAATGGCCCAAAAAAAAAATTAAAAATCGCCCAAAAGAACATGAAAAATGACCCAAAAAGTTAAATATGAAATTTTGACCAAAAGAAACGAAAAAGTGCCCAAAATAAAAATGAAAAATGACCCAAAAAGAAAAAAAAGAATTTTTTCCCAAAAAAAAAATTTTTTAAATTACCCAATTTGCAAAACAGTGTTTATTATTCATATAAATTTAGTAACATACAAATGTAAGTTTTATGTAAAAAATTGCATTGTATCTTCAACAGCTGCGCGACAGTATGGACAGTAATACTTATTTGAGCCCTCCGCCAAACTTTGTGCACTATTCAATAGTTAAATATTAATTAATCACTGCATAGCTATAATCAATTACTCAAAACAGAATATAGCCTTTTGCAAGGTGGCATGTCATAAAGTACAGTGTCGTAATGTCCATGGACACTGTGACACTTTTGAAAATGTCATAACGTCCGTGGGCATTAAGACACTATGCTAATGAAAATTATGTCATATGGTGTAACAAATACTGGCAGCGCTTACTAAAGCGTCTCGGCATAGCCGGCCTTTGGCCGGGCGCAAGTATTTTCTACTCTATGGTATAACAAGAACCGGCTTCGCTTACTAAAGCCTCTCTACATAGCCGGCCTTCGGCCG
Source organism: Pollenia angustigena (assembly GCA_930367215.1). Lineage (NCBI taxonomy): Eukaryota > Metazoa > Arthropoda > Insecta > Diptera > Polleniidae > Pollenia > Pollenia angustigena. Next base: position 167,579,952 of record OV884059.1, on the reverse strand, counting down.
GGCGCAAGGATTTTCTCCTCTATGATATAAAAAAGACCGGCTTCGCTAACTAAAGCTTCTTTACGCAGACGGCCTATGGGCGGGCCCAAGGATTTTTTGCTTTATGGTATAATAACAAGTACCGGTTTCGCTAAGTAAAGCTTCTAAAATCTGCCTTGTTTCCGAACGAAGGCCGACTTCGCAGATAAGCTTTAGTTAGCGAAGCTAGTATTTGTTATACCATGGAGGACAAAATCCTTGCGCCCGGCCGAAGGCCGGCTATGCAAAGAAGCTTTAGTTAGCGAAGCCGATTTTTGTTATACCATAGAGGAGTAAATCCTTGCCCCCGGCCGAAGGCCGGCTGTGCAGAGAAGCTTTAGTTAGCGAAGCCGGTACTTGTTTTATCAAAGAGGATAAAATCCTTGCGCCCGGCCAAAGGCCGCCTATGCTTTCGAGTTTGTAAGCTATGCTTTCGAGTTTGTCCACGGACACTATGACACTGGACGTTATGACATGCCACCTTTTTGCAATATGTCTCGTTATTTTTATAAATAACATTTAGGATTTTGATTTTGACGAAATTTAAAAAATGAAAAATGGGCTATTTTTCATATAATATTTTTGAACAAATTTAAAAAACGAAAAATCAACCAATAATAACGAAAAATAGCCCAAAATTGTTGGGTCACTTTTCATATGAATTCAGGCCCAATTTTACATGGAATTTTTTTGGGCGATTTTTCATTTATTTTTTTGGCCATTTTTCTTTGGGCGATATTTTCTACAGCCAAGAAATAGATTGGTCTTACTTTTTTACGGTAAGGTTACTGTTACTCCCGGCTAACTGAGCCTTTAATATACATTTATGTACTAATTCATTGTAAATAATAAAAAAAAATATTTTTGTGAAGTAGATTTAACAATTTGTAAGTTTTTTCAGGCATATTGCTTAACTTTGCTACAAAAATTTCGCTTACTAAGTATTGGACAAAGTTCACTTTTTTGATTGTCAAATTATTTATATTATCATGTTCATCTTTACTTAGTCTGAGTTCATACGGCTCATGTCTTATTGACAAGATTCTTCCATTTTCTTCTTTGAACATGAATTGGCGTTCAAATGATTCATTTCCTGTTGACGACATGTGCTTTTTTGATATTGAAAACAATAACAAAATTAAACAACGAATGGAAAAGCAAAACGTAAAGACAGTACATGCATCTCTGTAGTCGTTTCTTTTCCCCTCGTCCCTCTCGCCTATAAAGAAGCAATCTTGTCAATAAGACATGAGCCGTATGAACTCAGACTTAGCTTGAAAATAACGAGAAAGAACATATCTACCTGCTAAAATTTTTGAAATAATTGAGTTTAGGTAAAATATTTGTGTTTAGCATTTAAAGTAAAGTTTTCGCATTACTAGAAAAAAGTTCCTAGATAATTTGTCCTTCAACCATTTTATATTGCTACATATTTTCTTGTGAAGTGTCCTGTTTAAATATTAAACTTCAATTATTCAATAAATCTTGTGTTTATTTTCATTTCTTATATTCACGCCATTAACTTGTATTTGCAAAGAAAGAAAAAAAAACCACCCACCCAATAATGAGAGTGAACAAAACCTTGTTTATTTACTTGTTAAATTGGATAAAAGGAACAAAATGTAATAAGAAAAACTCATAAAATTACATGTCAATGTCTTTTGTTTTATTTCCCGTACACCATCCATCTACAGGTTTACATGTGTACAACAGTTACGTTTCAGATACCGCATGGTAAGAACCTGTTTTATTACTTTTAAAAAGTTTACAGTGGGCTTTATCTGAAATAAGCTTAGAATCACATAATGGGAAAATTTACACTTAATCAAAATTAAGTAGACTTTTTGGCATTCATTACACCTAGAGGGTTTTAAAAAGTTACTGTAGGTCAGAGCTGTAAAAAACTGCAATCACTTGAGATTGGAATCAAAATTATTTTTACCTAACTGATTTCATTCTTTGATTTAAAATTTGCAGTGATTGCATTCACAAAATTAAAATCCTTGAAAATTATTCTTTTGAGAACATAGAATGCTATCAATTAAATTGCAATTAAATTTTAATTGAAGTCATCCGAATTCAATCAATTACCCTCAAAGCACAACTGTTGTGGTGAAAGTCTAACGAAGTAATATACACTTGGAATCCATCGGTTTCCAATAGAATTTAGTGGAAACCGTCCAATTTTTGCAGCTTCTTCATTTGCTTTTACTTCTGATTCATTAAATTATTCATCAAAAAGCGAAAAGTTGTACATACATTTTCGTTTTTTGTTCCACAAAAATATGAGAAGTTAACGTTTTCCTTTTTAAATATGTTACCCCCATTTGTAATTGAGTGTGAGATATACCCTTTTTTGCATCTGCTTTAAGTACTTTTTTGTGCAAGCAAGCATTTTCTCTTAGTACCCTTTAAGACCCCTTTCACACTCGGCAAGTTACTTGCCGACTCAAACAAAGTGTGTACAAAAATTTTTTTCCTTACCCCAATCTTACCGCTGATGACTACAAACCAAGAGTTGCGCAAGAGACTTGCGCAAGTAATTTGACGAGTGTAAAAGGGGTCTAAGACAGGCAAAATTTATTTTGAAAAGTCTTGAGTTTATAGAAGAGAGAGGAAAAGAGAATATCGGTAGAGGTCATACTTTGCTGTACTCGCAAATTCGTTTTGTTTTTCGTTCGTAGTTTCCCTGCAAATAATATTGGACCACCTGATCCATTTGGATCATTAGTCTAATGCAAAAGTTCAATCTAATAGCGGTAATTTAAGAAGAAAAAGTACCTTTCTTTAAATTGTTTAAAATTTTTTTTCCTTACCTGACTTTTACGAAATCATCTCCAACTATTTTGATAAGAAAGTTAAACAAACATTAGGTAAATCTTAAAAAAACTTAATGTACTGGGTAAGAGAACCTTCTAAAATTAAATATCACTAGCGCAGCATTAATGCAATGCACAATGCACAATGCACTTGACATGCATTTTTTGTTTTTTTCGAGAAAGTGTATGCACCAAATTTTAAGACTTGACTTGTCTAATATCGATAAAACTTGGCACGTATATAGGTATGCGTGGTTGAGGGTGATGAAACTTGGCATGCAACTTATATTTATTTTAGAAAGTGTGCAAGCAAATTTGAAGACTTTACGGCGTGGGCGATTTTGATAAAACTCCATTTTTTTCCTTTATTTAATCAATACCACCGAGCATTAGGTGCCAACTTTCAATGATCTAGGATTATGTATTTCAAATAGTTTTTGCACAAAAATGAATTATGCCACCCCTCTGTGCGACGTACCATCCAATTCTGTTTCAAGCTTAAGTTCGAAATTTAATTTTAACAAATAAAACAACTTTAGTTTCGTTCCTCGGCAAAGTTTGCTTTTATTTTACATTGATTTTGTATAAAAGTTTTTTCTTCGATCCTACTGTGTTCTATTTTGTAACAAAAAAAATTTTTTGCAATCTTTTCTCGACTTGTTGTTTTGTAAAAATGCCACAGATATGTATTTAGCACAAGCTCCCTTGCACGCACTTTTAAAATACCCAGCACACACACTTCAAGAATCCTTTGTAGTCAATGCCATTCTCATACATCCAACGTATGAATTTGTTAACCAAAAGGGGAAACTATTTCGCGTATTTATATTACCAAGCAAATGTTCGATAAATGATTTGAAATAATAAGAAAAAACATTTAATATTTTTAATTAGGCTTAAGTTCATCAAATTTTATTTTCATTAAATTATTTTTATGAATAAAGTAATTTTACAACATGAAAATAAATTAAAATTGTTATTGATAATCTTTCATTCTTGACCGTGGCCGTTCAACCACAATACTAATTATTGTTAAAGCTAAGGCACGAGCTCTATGTGTACATTTGTCCTTCAAATTGTGCTGAAAAAGGTCAACAGAAAATAGAAAGACAAAAATGAAAAAACAAAAAATGTACTTTGGACTTCAAGAAGAATTCTTGACAAAAGTACGAGAAAACAGCAGTAAGGAAAAAACATGTAAAATCAATTAAAACATCAAGCGCGATCAGGTACTAGTTAGTTCCTCCTATGATCTTTCGTCTGATCATTCACCTTCAATCCTCATTTAAAAAGGTAACTCTGACGCCGCAGCTGCAAACTTTATTTCCTATCCAAACAGAAACACAAATTGGATAAAGTATAAAATGTATGTGAGCTCTCACCTATCACAGTGCATTCCCCTTAAAAATTCATCTGACATCCAAATAGCTGTCGACCGATTTACAGAAGTCTTGGATACTGCAGCAAGAAATGCAACCCCAATCAAGCGGACAATTAAACGCGCTCCTTACAATACATCGACGGATATAGAGACCCTTATCAGAGAAAAAAGGAAGTTAAGAAGACAATGGCAAAACAGTCGTTCCCCAACCACTAAGGCCCAACTACAATTATGCCTGACCACTCTTCGCAACAAATTGAGACAGAACCACGAGTCTGCAATAGAAATCTAAACAGCCTAGACGCCACAAAAAACTCCAATTATAGCTTATGGAAGGCTGTACGGCATATGAAATGCCCTATAACCCAAGAATCTCCATTAAGACTGGAAAACCGCACTTGGGCCAAAAACACACATGAAAAATTAAACGCTTTCGCGGGCCACCTTGAGAAAGTTTTCACGCCACATGATGCACATACTTGTTCCAGTCGTCCAATCATTCCTGATAAGGTAAACCATCCATTAAAATTTAACATAACTCAAGTAAAATCTGCAATAGAAAAAGTGAATATTAGAAAATCTCCCGGACCTGGCCGCATCACAGGGTCAATGATAAGAAACTTACCATCGTCTGCTTCCAGAATCTTGCTGCTCATTTTTAACGCTATATTAAGAGTCGGATACATCCCATCCTCATGGAAGAGGTCTATAATTGTTATGATTCCCAAGCCAGGAAAGATGCTAGCCAGGTTGTGTCGTACAGACCGATAAGGTTATTGTCAATCCTATCGAAGCTTTTCGAAAAAATATTCGTTTTAAGTATAACTTCTCATCTAAATGAACACGACATCATCCCGGATCACCAGTTCGGATTCAGAGCGAAACATGGTACAATAGAACAAGTGCATAGAATTGTCACCCTTATTAGATCGGCGTTTGAGAAAAAGCAATACTGCTCAGCCCTGTTTATAGATATTTCCCAAGCATTTGACAAAGTTTGGCATGATGGGCTACTCATCAAAATAACACGAATGCTTCCTCAAAACACTCACAAGCTTCTGGAGAGCTATCTAACAGGCAGAACATTCATAGTAAGGTCGCAAGATAAATACTCCCCCCTCAAGAAAATTACTGCTGGTGTCCCCCAAGGCAGCATATTAGGACCGCTTCTATATACATATAATATACACAGCGGATATGCCAACAAACCTGAGCACGCATACCTCTACATTTGCAGACGACACAGCATTTATTAGCGTTAACCATGACCCAAAAGTCGCATCGCAAAATCTGCAGTCCCACATCAATGAACTAGAGGCCTGGCTAGAAAAATGGAGAATAAAGGTTAACCCGGCTAAATGTGCTCACTTAACTTTCACGCTCAGAAGACAAAAGTGCCCAGCTGTAAAAATAAATGACATCACTGTTCCGGTAGAAAACCATGTTAAGTACTTGGGAATTCATATAGATAGACGCTTGACTTGGTCGCGTCATATTGAAGCGAAAATAACGGCTATGAAACTTAAAGCAGCTCAACTACATTGGCTTCTCGGTCAAAACTCAAACTTGTCCTTAGACAACAAAATTCTCTTATACAAGTCCATCATAAAACCGATATGGACATATGGCATCCAATTATGGGGTACTGCATGCGCATCTAACATCCAAAAGCTTCAAAGAAGACAGTCTAGAATATTACGACAAATTGTCTGCGTCCCATGGTATATACGTAATGATATTATCCACAGAGATCTCAACGTCCCCACTATCCAGGAGTAAATTAAAAAATATTCAATAAATTACATCGATAAACTAATCTCGGGGTCTGCTTCAGTTCGAAGGTCACCAGAGGCTAAAAAGAACCGATACTTTGAGCCTAACTAGAAGACATTTTTAAAATTTGAATACAGCAGTAGTGGTTACATTGGTAACAACTAATAAACAACAAGTAGAATTAAGATTTGAATACATATTGTAAATTTCGATAAGAAAGATTCAATAATTAAAATAAAATTAAAAAAAAAAAAAAAATTAAAATTGATAATCATTCAGGAAAGCAAATTTCGATCTACCAAAGTTTAAAATACAATTTGGTTTAAGGATTGATGTTTGACTATTGACGTCAGCAGTCGTCGATGGCTGCGAGTGTAAGACGGCAAATCCCTCTGAGGAGATCGAGTGGTTGCAATCGAAAGATGTCATGGTAACCAGCCGGCCAAGGTTCGAGCCCCGGCCGCGGTCAAGAATGAAAGATTACACAGCCCGACAAAATTAAAAAAGATTTTTGCTTCTTTGAATTTATCAACTGATTCTAGTTAATTTGTGTGCGCTGAATTCAAAACTGTAATCAGTTTGTCTCTATCAGCTCTAGTTTTCATGATATAGCTTTTCTATACCCTCCACTTATGACCTCCAATTACCAATTACCCAAATTTTTTTTCCAAAAATTTTTTTTTTTTTTTATCAAAATTTTTTATTTTATTTTCTGTTATAGTTATTGCCAAAAAAAAATAAAATTCCCAAATTTTTTTAAGTATTTAAAAAGTAAAACTTTTCCATAGGAATTTAAAAAAAAATAAAAAGAAGTAAAACTGTTTCATAGAAATTTATTAAAATAAAAAAAAACTTTTTTTTTTTTTGGAAATAACTATAACAGTAAATAAAAAATTTTGATAAAAAAAAAATTTGGGTAATTGGTAATTGGAGGTCATAAGAAAAGCTATATCATGAAAACTAGAGCTAATAGAGACAAACTGATCACAGTTTTGAACTCAGCGCACCCAAATTAACTAAAATCAGTTGATAAATTCAAAGAAGCAAATTGAGTGTTGGCCTGTGTTATCAATAACAATTTTAATTAATTTTCATGTTGTAAAATTCCTTTCTTCATAAAAATAATTTAATGAAAATTAAATGTGATGAACTTAAGCCTAATTAAAAATATTAAAAATTTGGATTAAAAACCATAAATAGTTCAACAAAATGACCACAATACTAATTAGAAAAAACATAATTTTTAAAACGTTTAAGTTTTGTTTGTTGGGTAGACAGAGTAGTTGTAGTTTTAATGTTTCTGTTTTGTTTTAATGGCACATCGTATTCAATTTCTGTAATTTGTGGTTGGTGTAAAAAGGCAAATGCGTTTGTATTGGTATTGTTTTTAGTAAAATCGGTAAAACAAACGCATTTATACTCTCATCCTAGATGTATGCAATAAATTCAAAATTGATTTCTTTTTGGACAACAAGATTTATTAACCATCTTATAAAGTTTGTATGTACACACTGTTGCCAATTTAGAGATTTTTCCGCTAAATCTAGCGTTTTTGAAATGGCAATCGCGGGAAAAAAATACGTTTTAGCGGTAAGCGGGAAATCTAGCGATTTTCAAACAACTCTCAGCGGCTCATTTTCGCTACAAAAACCTTTCTCAAATTTAAAATTTACATATTTTTTACTTTTTCTTTTTTCTGGCTAAAAACTATTTGTTTAGGTTCACGGTTTTAATTACTTTTATAGTTTTAGTGAACTGAAGATTGTATATGACATTTTTTTTCGATTTTCAGTTAGTATTTTATTAGGGCTATATGTAAAAATTCACAACCTTAAGCTTGCTCAAAATTTTGAAACAAAAGGTAAGGTATTATTCTTAATTGTCTCGACAGAACCCAAGCACTTACTTTAATGTTACTCATTTTATCTAATGCCTTAAAACGGCAAATAATTACCAAAAATAGCGTAAATGTTACAAATATTTTTCTTTTACGTACTAAGTTTGTCATTCCGGCTTAAACTGTTTTAATATTTATCTAAGACCCCATAAGGTATATTTATTCTGGGTCCTTGAGTAATTCTAAGTCGATTAAGCCATGTCCATCTGTCTATGCGTCTGTTGCCACTTTCAAACGACTCAAAAGGGAATATAAATATTGGCATCAAATTATTTAGAATCCACCTAAGCAGTTTAGGATTGCAGTCCAGCACAATCGGCTCAGTAGGAAAAGTGCTAAAAATTTAAATGTGGAACAACCACCCTAAAAAGTTTATCATTTGGTGGAAAAACTAACATAACATGTGGCGGAATGCACATATTGATATAAGATTATGCACAAATTCGTTTTATATGACTAAAAATCATACTGTTAAATCGGTCCATAATTAACGATAAGCCCACTCTAGGAAAAACCTTTAGTGTGCCTAAAAACGTAACAAATAATATTATTGTAATATATTTGGTACGCCACAGTTTAATATGGCTAGAAATCACGCTGTCAATTTTCGTGATTATCAGTCCATATTTTACCATAGGCCTTATATAAAACCTACTCTTGGAAAATAGTACGTCTAAAGCCCTAACAAATAATGCTATTGTTTAAACTTTGGTTTGTCACAGTTTTATATGACTGGAACTTACACTGTCAACTATCGTTCAGATCAATCCATACCTTATAATAGGCCCCATATAAAGCATACTCTCGGAAAAAGCTATAGAACGCGTAGAACCGTAAAGCTTTCAATCTGTGTTCTATTATAATAACATTTGGTCAGTCAAAGTTGTATAAGACTATAAATTACTTGTTTAAATTTGTGAAGATCGGCCCATAATTTACCATATGTCCCATATAAAGACCATGATGGATATATAACTCTAACTTATTTTCTTTTAGGAATAAAATAACTACGGAAGTTGGAAACCATAGTATGTATCGTAATTTAGGAGTCATATACCTTTAAAAAAGCAGCTTATATCTTGATTTATATAAAACTTTAAAAAAATTTTAGGTTTTAGCGGTATTTAAAAAAAAAATTCCCGCTAAATTAAATATTTAGCGGTTACTAGCGGCTTTGACGTCCGATTTGGCGGGAGATGCTCAAAAAAAGTTGGCAACAGTGCATGTACAACACCCCACGCACTCCCCTACACTATTAGTTTATTGGTTGCGCGTGTGTGCAATGGTTGTTTGGATGTTTATTTATGCATTTATGGTTTATATATTTTTGCATGTGTAGTGACGTTGTTGCTATTTTCACTTTGCATGACAAATGATGAATGATTTATCAATAATGCTGATCATTCAACAATTTTCAAGGAAGTTTATTTTACGATGCGGCATGAATGTATAGTTGTTTTAGCTCTGTTCTGGGGTGTCTGTTTCTATGTTCTGGTCTGTATTTGTGTTTGTATAAGTGAACAAACAGTTTTGTGTTTCTTTAATGATTCTCTTAGGCACTTAGTCCCCTAACATAAATAATTACAAGCAGTTTGTTTTAATAATGAAGGAACTTTTATAAAAGCTAAAGGAAAAAATACAAAGAATAATGTAAATCCACAAGAAAATAAAATTTGTAGCAAAAAGACTATGCAATAAATTAAAGGAATATTTCAACGGCATCTCAAGTCTGAAAGGATTCTAGAAAAAAAGGAAATTAATTAATGCTGCATTGGACCTGAAGTAAAAAATAAATTTAAGTGAAATTAATTTCCATTTTTCACTAAGTTACATTTCCACATTTTTCGTTTTAATGGTTCTTTGTTTGTCTTAACTTCAAGATCATATTACCGTAGGAACCCAATTGCACCGAATAAACGTAGAAGCAAGCGACGTAGATGCGTTGTTAAATTAGAATGTATAACCTTCACTCACACAAGAGCTGGCGCAAGTGCAACAACGTGACTATGCCCTATGTCGACATATATGTATCTAATTCAATTTTAACGCCGCTTATTGGGTTAAATTGAGAACTGGGGGCTAATTCTGGCAGTCGTAATCGAATACTTTTATTTCGTAATCTTTTTGTCAATCAAAATTATTTTTCCAGTGTTGTGAATACTCAAATATGTAAATTCTTTGCAACACTGAAAAAATAATTTCAATTCGTTCAGTATCGACTGAACGAATTAAAAATAAAATTGCTTTCGAATCGAAAAAGTATTCGATCACGACTGCCAGAATTAGCCCCTGCTTTTTTCGTTTTTCAAAGGTTCGTGCTTAATTAAACAACAAAACCACTTTCATAATTATCGAGTATTAGAAAGAGAAATCCTACTAAAATATTATAAATAAGAAAGTCTGTATGTTTTTGAATTTGGATGTTTGTTTCACTTTAGCGCTAAATGGATTTGGAGGAAATGTTGTAGACGGGAAAAAATTGGTACTTAAGGTACATTTCCCCTTTTTTATTAATTCGGTCAACATAGAGTTTGTAGCCTGCATTAGCATACAGTGTACTTTTGGTACTTTTTCCCTTTTCGATTAATTAGGCATACAGATAGTTGATTGTGAATAAAGTCACCTGCAAAAGCTTTTAATTTTAAAAATGTATGAGCAAAAATTATGTTATTTACCTTATCATCAGTATCAACGTTATCATTACTGTATCAGTCGTCATCATCATTATCATCATAATTATAATCTTCATTTTCAACTATCAGAATCAGTGTTGTTAGGTTTAGTTCCAAGCACAGCTCACGTGGGTCCAGTAATTATACCCTGCTGTGTTACCATGTAACATTGTCTCCCAAAGGTCTTAGCTACCTGGCTGTTGACATTCTCACCCGGATGATTCGATGAAGAAATGGATCCTTCCCAAACCAACGTCATGAAAAATTGGGTTCAGCAAAGCCATGGTTGGATAAGAGCACACTGAGAAAATTAAATCGTAAAATCAAAGAAAATACACTTTGTTGCAGGTCAGATTGTGCCCAAAGACAAAACATCTTTACCGGAAAGGCGCAAAGATCTTTAGATTCCCATGAAATATATACTTAAAATCAAAGACTTAAAATCTTGTGGCAAGGATGTTCGTCTTTGGAAACACATGAAAAAAGTCCTTAAACTAAGGAAAAAGTATTTTGGCACAAAGACTTACATTCGTTAGTCTTAAGACTTGAATTTTTGATTTTAAGTACAATTTTCATTGTTACAAAGACGTAATTTTAACATTATCACAAAAAAACGCAATTAAATTCAACGAAAAAGAAAAAAAAGACAAAGACAAGGCGCACATGCACAATTGAGCGTTCCTATCGACTGACTTACAATTAATGACAACCACGAAAACAATCAATCGGCTACACTTGTTTCGTTATGCATTCGTATACAAATTTAACTTTGAAGACTAAATTCTTTAAAGATAGAAACTTTTTATTTATTTTTTTTAAACGCTCTTGTTTACCGTTGCAAGCAAACATGTGTGAACAAGCAAACATGTTCACTTCTGCATTGCAGACAAAATTCTTTAAAGTTACAGACTTTGTCTTTGTAGCAAGGAAGCTTAGCTTTAAAAAAAACAAAGAAAAGGCTTTAATTTTAAAAACGTTTTTCAATCCCTTATTAGCAAAGAAATTAATCGTTGTAGCAAATATTTTGTCTTTACGGAAAAGATAATTTCTTTGATTAAGCTTCAAAGAATTTTAGTCGTTTGTGTTGAAGACGCACCATTTGCTTGTTTAAAGAATAAATCATTGATGCAAGGATTTTTTCCTTCTAAATATCTTTTCGTTACAATTTTACAAAGACGTTTTTTCTTTGATTTTAAAGCTTTTAATTTTGTCAGTGTAGAAAGTTAATAATAGATATAAATAAATGGTGGCGCAGAATTAGGTAAATGGTTTAATTAATCAATTACCCTTCAAAATATTTTGTTATTCGTGCTTAATTCCCAGTTTTTATTCTTGATAAAAACACTTGAAATTTATTGTTGATGGGATAAGCTATTCCTATGCGCACTTCACTGGTTGCTTAGGCCAGATCATCAAGAAACTTCATCCATAAAGATTTTAGAAAAACTAAAGATATTAAACCAAATAAAACTGTTAAACGTATAAGACTTATAGCAACAGTTCTACTTGTAATAACATCAAAGTTTAAACAAAACACATCAACAATAAACAGTAGGTTTATCTCATCTTACTTTCCCCACTACAATTAGTTGAAATTCTCTCAACGTTAATTGTAGTTGTAAGTAATCAATTACCTTTAAAAAATATATCTTCTAAGAGATGTCCATTTTCTTCTTTGCACATACTTGCTCTTTTTTTAACAAATGTTCCATATCTTTTCGCAAAATTTCTAGTGTAACCATTTTTATTCTTCACAAAATGCTGAAAGGAAAAATAAAAATTAGGAAAGTTTTGAAGAATTCAAACCAAGTAGCTCATTTCGTGCCACCTTATTTAGGGTGCTAATAAAATATTTTTTTCGCTATCATCTAAAAAGTTTCTAATAGGCATAAAAAAGCTTGTCCATAAGATCAGCTCCATATTTTGATTCCTCACGACGCTCATCGACTTTCAGTTTTCTCGATATTTTGTAGTCTTTCTCAAGAAATATTTTCTGCTATTTTTCCGATCGTTTGATATATAAAAATACAGCAGTATGTCATACTAGAGGGCCCTAAAAATTAATGGTGTTTTCTTTTCTAAAAAATAATGATGCATTATAGTTGTGTAATATATTTATTAGGTAACACGAACCCTTACAAAGTGATAAATTTTTCTAAATTACAATGGAACAAGATAATAGCTACGTTTTACACTCAACACTAATGTGTATTTAGCGTGTTAAATATTGAATGCAAGGTTTATACTAAAAGCGATATTCACCACGCTTGTATCAATTTTCAACATCAAATTTTCTTACAATTCCAATGAGCGTTAACAGCACTGATTTTCAATAATTAATGTCAGCTGATGTTAAAAATTTTGCGACAAAAAAATATTAAAAAAAATATAATAAAAACAAAAAGTTTTTATATCCATCACAATATAACTAAAAATCACAATATAACGCAAATTGTCCGCAAAAACAAGAAAAAAAAAATACTTGCTTGCATAAAAAAGTACTTTACGCAGATGCAAAAAAGGGTATTATCTCACACTCAGTTATAACTGCGGGTAAGAAATGGAACAAATTTGCCATTTATTGTTGCAACATGTTTAGAAAGGAAAACGACAACTTCTCACATTTTTGCATATATTTTTAGATTGGAACAAAAACCCGCACGAATGGTAGCATATATGGAACATTATTGTCAGAAAAGAAAACACCATAAGTTTTTATTAAACTTTTGATGTTTTTTTCCCTAATTTTTGCAGTATTTTGGTCATAATTCAGTCTTTATTTGCGATTTACATAAGCTATAAATTTGTACTCGGGAAGATCTCTCATCTGCTTATGGACCAATTTTTGACTTCCTCGGGAAATATATTTTGCTAAAACGTATCCGTAGGTCATACTAGAGCCATACAAATTAAGAAAATTTTCAAGTTTTTAGCTCCTTTGTAGACATTTTTGCTAATTTCTTAGCCATTTATAAACCGATTTAGCTGATTTCAAATAGCCAAATTCTCGAAAGAATTACCAAAAAATAGAGGTTAAGATCAATAATACAGAAGTTACAAACAAAATGACAAATTTATTTATGTATACCCCTTCTACGTTGAAACCTTTAAAAACAACTGGATTTTTAATTATTGCATAAAAAACTTTTGACGTTACATTTGCTAAGAATTGAAAAAAGTAGCTCAGCTGTGCATTTAACTCCAACTGTAAAGTAATTTCACCTTGCATCAATTATTATACCCTCCACCACCACAAGTTTGAAACTTTTTTTTATTCATCTAATACCCCATAAAATATATATATTCTGGGTCCTTAAGTAATTCTCAGTCGATTTTGCCATGTACATATGCCTGTCCATCTGTTAAAAACACACGCACTTTCGAAAAACTCAAAAGAACAAACAATATTGGTGTCAAATTTCTTCCTTAGCAGTTTGGGATTGAAATCCAACAAAATCGGTTGAGTATGATCATTTGTATATATCATCATCTGTCCCCATTTTTTTGGCTACCTGAGCAAATAAAAGTAGATATGATCATATATGGTTATAATATAATATGTAAATTTATGTGATTATATACATAAACATATGTATATATATATATATATATATATATATATATATATATATATATATATATATATATTTGCAGAGAGTGTATTTCGGGCACGTGAAATTTTTTCACTTTTTTTAACGGAATCTACAAAATTTTTGAAAATCGGGCATATAGATTCAAATATTTTGCCCTTATTCTTAGAAAAATCGGAGGAAAATCGTTTTTAGCATAAAGCGTATTTTTAGGGTACATTGCTCTACATTGTGTACATTTAAAGGACGAGTGCCGAATCTGTACACTATGCATATGAAAATTTTTGTTGCCACATATTTCATAAAAAACTGCGTTTTTTATTCCGCCATCATGTTTTTCATTATTGAAAAACAGTGCTACCGCTGTGATTATTGGAAAACAATGTTACCGTTGTGATACTAAAGTATCGATTTTTGTTTTTTTGTTAATTTCTTAATATGTTAATTTGTTTATTGGTTTATTTGTTGATTTGTTTATTTATTTGTTTTTTTGCCTATTTGTTTATTAGTTTATTTGTTAATTTGTTTATTTGTTAATTTGTTTATTTGTTAATTTGTTAATTTGTTTATTTGTTTTTTTGTTTATTTGTTAATTTGTTTGTTTGTTAATTTCTTTATTTGGGTATTTGTTTATTTGTTAATTTGTTTATTTGTTTGTTTGTTTATTTGTTAATTTCTTTATTTGGGTATTTGTTTATTTGTTAATTTGTTTGTTTGTTAATTTGTTTATTTGTTAATTTGTTTATTTGTGTATTTGTTTATATGTTTATTTGTTTATTTAGTAATTTGTTAATTTGTTATTTTTTTATTTGTTAATTTGTTTATTTGTTAATTTGTTATTTTTTTTATTTGCTTTTTTGTTTATTTGTTAGTTTGTTTGTGTGTTAATTTGTTTATTTGTAAATTTGTTTATTTGTTTATTTTTAAATTTGTTTATTCGTTTATTTGTTTATTTGTTAATTTGCTTATTTGTTTATTTGTTAATTTGTTTATTCGTTTATTCATTTGTTCGTTTATTTGTTAATTGGTTAATTTGTTTATTTATTAATTTGTTTATTAGTTTGTTCGTTTATATGTTAATTGGTTAATTTGTTTATTTGTTAATTTGTTTATTTGTTTGTTTGTTTGTTTGTTTATATGTTTTTTTGTTTATTGGTTTATTTGTTAATTTGTTTATTTGGGTATTTGTTTATTTGTGTATTTGTTTATTTGGGTATTTGTTTATTTGTTAATTTGTTTATTTGTTAATTTGTTTATTTGTTAATTTGTTTATTTGTTAATTTGTTTATTTTTAAATTTGTTAATATGTTTATTTGGGTATTTGTTTATTAAGTAATTTGTTAATTTGCTTATTTGTTTATTTTTTTATTTGTTAATTTGTTTGTTCGTTTATTTGTTAATTTGTTAATTTGCTTGTTTGTTAATTTGTTTATTCGTTTGTTCGTTTATTTGTTAATTTGCTTTTTTGTTTATTTGTTTATTTGTTAATTTTTTAAATTGTTAATTTGTTTATTTGCTTATTTTTTAATTTGTTTATTCGTTTGTTCGTGTATTTGTTAATTGGTTGATTTGTTAATTTGTTAATTTGCTTATTTGTTTATTTGCTTAGTTATTTATCTGTTTATTTGTTTTTTTGTTAGTTTGTTTATTTGCTTGTTTGTTTTTTTGTTTATTTGCTTATTTGTTGATTTGTTTATTTGCTTATTTGTTTATTTGCTTATTTGTTTGTTTGCAACATATGTTTTTCATAAATTTCACGAATTTCCGATAAAAAATACAACTGAAAAATGTGAAAAAATGCATTTTCTAGGAATGATATATGAGGAATTATGCATTAGAGACTATTTTTTCTGAAGATTACCGTGTGGCAGCTACAGGCCAAAAATGGTGCAAAAAAATATATAAATTAAAATTTTTCTACATTTTAGCATTTTTGAGGCATTAGATGCAATTTTTCGGATTATTTTGTTCTACTTTTTTCTCCTTATATTCTGTAGGCTACAATTGTAGCAAAAATAATTTCTAGCCGAGATTTTGACATGAGAAAAAAACGCAAAAACTAGCAAAACGCAAAAGGGTTTCGTTGGTTGCGATAAGTGCTTCGAGAAATTCCACACGAGAAAGAGTTTGAAGTCGATATCCTTAAATATTTGGACAATTGACCAAAAATTGTGAAATATTTATAAAAATTTTATATTTTAGCAATTTTAATGCACTAACTACAGTTTTTCATGGCCATTTTTTTTAAAGCTTTCCTTCTCCTAGTTTATAGCTAAGATTATGGCGAAGACAAGAAAACAAAGTTTCTAATTGGTTTTCGAGGTGAAGGGTATATTATATAAAATATAATAAAAAAATTGTTAGAACCAAAATTTATTATTGAATAAAAAGTGCTTAAAGTAGTTAAAAGTAAAACTATAACGTGTTTCATAAGGGCGTTATCAAAATCGAACATTTGAACAGAACATTACATAATTCAACATAAGACTTTGAAGAGTTAACTCTAAAATCGATTTCATCATCTTTAGATACTTTAGCACCTAAAAGAATATAAGTAATTGGGATCTTTAAGGTATGAAGTATATATGGAGTAAAAAAAATTAAACAACTTAACAGTAATAAAGGACAGATACTATCTAAGATTGCATCCTTTCATCTAATATACTGCAAATTTTAGTTTATTATTATATATGAAAATCTTAATAAAAATTTTAAACATTTTTACGTCTAAAAATACTTATAAAAAAAAAAATAACATGACAAATGGTAACGCTGGTAATATGCAACTCTGTGTGTTCTTTCTACACTGCTGCTAATTTAGCTATTTTCTCGTCAAATCCAGCGATTTTTAATAAAATTTTACTGGAATAAATAATTTTATTTAAAAAATATGGTTTTTAGCAATTTATAGCTTAATTAACTTATTATTTAAAAAATTTTGCTATTTTAATTGTCTTTGTTTTATAATATTTCAATAATTTTATTTCAAAAAGGGTGGTTTTTAGAGATTTATAGCTAAATTTAACTTTTATTTAAAAAATTTAGCTATTTTTGCTTGTTTGTTTTATAATATTCCAATAATTTTATTTCAAAAAGGTTGGTTTTCAGCTATTCATGGCTAAATTTACCTATTATTTAAAAAAATTAAGCTATTTTTGCTTGTTTGTTTTATAATATTCCAATAATTTTATTTCAAAAAGGGTGGTTTTTAAAGATTTATAGCTAAATTTACCTATTATTTAAAAAATTTAGCTATTTTAGCTTATTTGTTTTATAATATTTCAATATTTTTATTTCAAAAAGGGTGGTTTTCAGCGATTTATAGCTAAATTTACCAATTATTTAAAAAATTTAGCTATTTTTGCTTGTTTGTTTTATAATATTTCAATATTTTTATTTCAAAAAGGGTGGTTTTTAACGATTTATAGCTAAATTTACCAATTATTTAAAAAATTTAGCTATTTTTGCTTGTTTGTTTTATAATATTTCAATAATTTTATTTCAAAAAGGGTGGCTTTCAGCGATTTATAGCCAAATTTACCTATTTTTAAAAAAATTTAGCTATTTTTACTTGTTTGGTTTTTAATATTTCAATAATTTTATTTCAAAAAGGGTGGTTTTCAGCGATTTATAGCTCAATTTACCTATTATTAAAAAAATTTAGCTATTTTTACTTGTTTGTTTTATAATATTTCAATAATTTTATTTCAAAAAGGGTGGTTTTCAGCGATTTATAGCTAAATTTACCTATTATTAAAAAAATTTAGCTATCTTTACTTGTTTGTTTTATAATATTTCATTTCAAAAAGGGTGGTTTTCAGCGATTTATAGCTAAATTTACCTATTGTTAAAAAAATTTAGCTATTTTTGCTGTTTGTTTTTTAATATTTCAATAATTTTATTTCAAAAAGGGTGGTTTTTAACGATTTATAGCTAAATTTACCTATTATTTAAAAAATTTAGCTATTTTTGCTTATTTGTTTTATAATATTTCAATAATTTTATTTCAAAAAGGGTGGTTTTCAGCGATTTATAGCCAAATTTACCTATTTTTAAAAAAATTTAGCTATTTTTACTTGTTTGGTTTTTAATATTTCAATAATTTTATTTCAAAAAGGGTGGTTTTCAGCGATTTATAGCTAAATTTACCTATTATTAAAAAAATTTAGCTATTTTTACTTGTTTGTTTTATAATATTTCAATAATTTTATTTCAAAAAGGGTGGTTTTCAGCGATTTGTAGCTAAATTTACCTATTATTAAAAAAATTTAGCTATCTTTATTTGTTTGTTTTATAATATTTCAATAATTTCATTTCAAAAAGGGTGGTTTTCAGCGATTTATAGCTAAATTTACCTATTGTTAAAAAAATTTAGCTATTTTTGCTGTTTGTTTTTTAATATTTCAATAATTTTATTTCAAAAAGGGTGGTTTTTAACGATTTATAGCTAAATTTACCTATTATTTAAAAAATTTAGCTATTTTTGCTTGTTTGTTTTACAATATTTCAATAATTTTATTTCAAAAAGGGTGGTTTTCAGCGATTTATAGCTAAATTTACCTATTATTATAAAAATTTAGCTATTTTTGTTTGTTTGTTTTATAATATTTCAATAATTTTATTTCAAAAAGGGTGGTTTTCAGTGATTTATAGCTAAATTTACCTATTGTTAAAAAAATTTAGCTATTTTTGCTTGTTTGCTTTATAATATTTTAATAATTTTATTTCAAAAAGGGTGGTGTTTTTCAGCGATTTTTAGCTAAATTTACCTATTATTATAAAAATTTAGCTATTTTTGTTTGTTTGTTTTATAATATTTCAATAATTTTATTTCAAAAAGGGTGGTTTTCAGCGATTTATAGCTAAATTTACCTATTGTTAAAAAAATTTAGCTATTTTTGCTTGTTTGCTTTATAATATTTTAATAATTTTATTTCAAAAAGGGTGGTGTTTTTCAGCGATTTTTAGCTAAATTTACCTATAATAAAAAAAATGTAGCTATGTTTGCTTGTTTGTTTTATAATATTTCAATAATTTTATTTCAAAAAGGGTGGTTTTCAGCGATTTATAGCCAAATTTAACTATTATTTAAAAAATTTAGCTATTTTAGCTTATTTGTTTTATAATATTTCAATATTTTTATTTCAAAAAGGGTGGTTGTTTTTCAGCGATTTTTAGCTAAATTTACCTATTATTAAAAAAATGTAGCCATTTTTGCTTGTTTGTTTTATAATATTTCAATAATTTTATTTCAAAAAGGGTGGTTTTCAGCGATTTATAGCTAAATTTACCTATTGTTAAAAAAATTTAGCTATTTTTGCTTGTTTGCTTTATAATATTTTAATAATTTTATTTCACAAAGGGTGGTGTTTTTCAGCGATTTTTAGCTAAATTTACCTATTATTAAAAAAATGTAGCTATTTTTGCTTGTTTGTTTTATAATATTTCAATAATTTTATTTCAAAGAGGGTGGTTTTCAGCGATTTATAGCTAAATTTATCTATTATTAAAAAATTTTAGCTATTTTTACTTGTTTGGTTTTAAATATTTCAATAATTTTATTTCAAAAAGGGTGGTTTTCAGCGATTTATAGCTAAATTTATCTATTGTTAAAAAAATTTAGCTATTTTTGCTTGTTTGCTTTATAATATTTTAATAATTTTATTTCAAAAAGGGTGGTTTTCAGCGATTTTTAGCTAAATTTACCTATTATTAAAAAAATGTAGCTATTTTTGCTTGTTTGTTTTATAATATTTCAATAATTTTATTTCAAAGAGGGTGGTTTTCAGCGATTTATAGCTAAATTTATCTATTATTAAAAAATTTTAGCTATTTTTACTTGTTTGGTTTTAAATATTTCAATAATTTTATTTCAAAAAGGGTGGTTTTCAGCGATTTATAGCTAAATTTATCTATTGTTAAAAAAATGTAGCTATTTTTGCTTGTTTGTTTTATAATATTTCAATAATTTTATTTCAAAGAGGGTGGTTTTCAGCGATTTATAGCCATATTTACCTATTATTTAAAAAATTTAGATATTTTTTCTTGTTTGTTTTATAATATTTCAATAATTTTATTTCAAAATGGGTGGTTTTTTGCGATTAATACCTAAATTTACCTGTTATTAAAAAAATTTAGCTATTTTTGCTTGTTTGTTTTATAATCATTCAATAATTTTATTTCAAAAAGGGTGGTTTTCAGCGATTTATAGCTAAATTTACCTATAATTTAAAAAATTTAGCTATTTGTGCTTGTTTGTTTTATAATATTTCAATAATTTTATTTAAGAAAGCGTGGTTCTTATCGATTGATGGCTAAATTAACTATTATTTAAACAATTTTGCTATTTTTTTTTGTTTGTTTTATAATATTTCAATATTTTTATTTAAAAAAGGGTTGTTTTTATCGATTGATAGCTAAATTTAACTATTATTTAAAATATTGAGCTATTTTATATTTAGTTATAAACCAATTAAAACCAACCTTTTTGAAAAGAAATAATTGAAATATTATAACACAAACACAAAATTTGTGTTATACACAAGATAAAATAGCTCAATATTTTAAATAGAAAGTATATTAGGACATAAATCGCTAAAGATCACCCTTTTTAAAAAGAAATTATTGAAATATTATAAAACAAACACAATAAAAAATAGCTCAAAATTTTTAAATGGAAAGTATATTTAGACATAAATCGCTAAAATCGCTCTTTTTAAAAAGAAATTATTGAAATATTATAACACAAACACAATATAAAATAGCACAATATTTTAAATAGAAAGTATATTTAGTCATAAATCGCTAAAAACCACCCTTTTTGAAAAGAAATTATTGAATTATTATTAATGAAACACAATAAAAAATAGCTCAAAATTTTAAATGGAAAGTATATTTAGACATAAATCGCTAAAATCGACCTTTTTAAAAAGAAATTATTGAAATATTATAACACAAACTTAATATAAAATAGCACAATATTTTAAATAGAAAGTATATTTAGTCATAAATCGCTAAAAACCACCCTTTTTGAAAATAAATTATTGAATTATTATTAATGAAACACAATAAAAAATAGCTCAAAATTTTAAATGGAAAGTATATTTAGACATAAATCGCTAAAATCGACCTTTTTAAAAAGAAATTATTGAAATATTATAACACAAACACAATATAAAATAGCACAATATTTTAAATAGAAAGTATATTTAGTCATAAATCGCTAAAAACCACCCTTTTTGAAAATAAATTATTGAATTATTATTAATGAAACACAATAAAAAATAGCTCAAAATTTTAAATGGAATGTATATTTTGACATAAATCGCTAAAATCGCTCTTTTTAGAAAGAAATTATTGAAATATTATAACACAATATAAAATGGCACAATATTTTAAATAGAAAGTATATTTAGTCATAAATCGCTAAAAACCACCCTTTTTGAAAAGAAATTATTGAATTATTATTAATGAAACACAATAAAAAATAGCTCAAAATTTTAAATGGAATGTATATTTAGACATAAATCGCTAAAATCGCTCTTTTTAGAAAGAAATTATTGAAATATTATAACACAATATAAAATGGCACAATATTTTAAATAGAAAGTATATTTAGACATAAATCGCTAAAATCGCCATTTTTAAAAAGTAATTATTGATATATTATAACACAAACACAATATAAAATAGCACAATATTTTAAATAGAAAGTATATTTAGTCATAAATCGCTAAAAACCACCCTTTTTGAAAATAAATTATTGAATTATTATTAATGAAACACAATAAAAAATAGCTCAAAATTTTAAATGGAATGTATATTTTGACATAAATCGCTAAAATCGCTCTTTTTAGAAAGAAATTATTGAAATATTATAACACAATATAAAATGGCACAATATTTTAAATAGAAAGTATATTTAGTCATAAATCGCTAAAAACCACCCTTTTTGAAAAGAAATTATTGAATTATTATTAATGAAACACAATAAAAAATAGCTCAAAATTTTAAATGGAATGTATATTTAGACATAAATCGCTAAAATCGCTCTTTTTAGAAAGAAATTATTGAAATATTATAACACAATATAAAATGGCACAATATTTTAAATAGAAAGTATATTTAGACATAAATCGCTAAAATCGCCCTTTTTAAAAAGTAATTATTGAAATATTATAACACAAACACAATATAAAATAGCACAATATTTTAAATAGAAAGTATATTTAGTCATAAATCGCTAAAAATCACCCTATTTGAAAAGAAATTATTGAATTATTATTAATGAAACACAATAAAAAATAGCTCAAAATTTTAAATGGAAAGTATATTTAGACATAAATCGCTAAAATCGACCTTTTTAAAAAGAAATTATTGAAATATTATAACACAAACACAATATAAAATAGCACAATATTTTAAATAGAAAGTATATTTAGTCATAAATCGCTAAAAACCACCCTTTTTGAAAAGAAATTATTGAATTATTATTAATGAAACACAATAAAAAATAGCTCAAAATTTTAAATGGAAAGTATATTTAGACATAAATCGCTAAAATCGACCTTTTTAAAAAGAAATTATTGAAATATTATAACCCAAACACAATATAAAATAGCACAATATTTTAAATAGAAAGTATATTTAGTCATAAATCGCTAAAAACCACCCCATTTGAAAAGAAATTATTGAATAATTATTAATGAAACACAATAAAAACTAGCTCAAAATTTTAAATGGAAAGTATATTTAGACATAAATCGCTAAAATCGACCTTTTTAAAAAGAAATTATTGAAATATTATAACACAAACACAATATAAAATAGCACAATATTTTAAATAGAAAGTATATTTAGTCATAAATCGCTAAAAACCACCCTATTTGAAAAGAAATTATTGAATTATTATTAATGAAACACAATAAAAAATAGCTCAAAATTTTAAATGGAAAGTATATTTAGACATAAATCGCTAAAATCGACCTTTTTAAAAAGAAATTATTGAAATATTATAACACAAACACAATATAAAATAGCACAATATTTTAAATAGAAAGTATATTTAGTCATAAATCGCTAAAAACCACCCTTTTTGAAAAGAAATTATTGAATTATTATTAATGAAACACAATAAAAAATAGCTCAAAATTTTAATTCGCTAAAATCGACCTTTTTAAAAAGAAATTATTGAAATATTATAACACAAACACTATATAAAATAGCACAATATTTTAAATAGAAAGTATATTTAGTCATAAATCGCTAAAAACCACCCTATTTGAAAAGAAATTATTGAATTATTATTAATGAAACAATAAAAAATAGCTCAAAATTTTAAATGGAAAGTATATTTAGACATAAATTGCTAAAATCGCTCTTTTTAGAAAGAAATTATTGAAATATTATAACACAATATAAAATGGCACAATATTTTAAATAGAAAGTATATTTAGACATAAATCGCTAAAATCGCCATTTTTAAAAAGTAATTATTGATATATTATAACACAAACACAATATAAAATAGCACAATATTTTAAATAGAAAGTATATTTAGTCATAAATCGCTAAAAACCACCCTTTTTGAAAATAAATTATTGAATTATTATTAATGAAACACAATAAAAAATAGCTCAAAATTTTAAATGGAAAGTATATTTAGACATAAATCGCTAAAATCGACCTTTTTAAAAATAAATTATTGAAATATTATAACACAAACACAATATAAAATAGCACAATATTTTAAATAGAAAGTATATATAGACATAAATCCCTAAAATCGCCCTTTTTGAAAAGAAATTATTGAAATATGGTAAAACAAACACAAAAAAAAATAGCTCAATATTTTAAATAGAAAGTATTTTTAGTCATAAATCGCTAAAAAGCACCCTTTTTGAAATAAAATTATTGAATTATTATTAATGAAACACAATAAAAAATAGCTCCAAATTTTAAATAGAAAGTATATTTAGTTATAAACCAATAAAAACCGCCCTTTTTGAAAAGAAATAATTGAAATTTTATATAATTTAGCGATAAAACGCCAAAAAGTTTTACTAATAAATTTTATTTAAATTCGCTGGTTTTGACAAGAAAATTGCTACATTAGCAGCAGTGTAGAAATAATCACACAGAGTTGCACTTGAACAGCGTTGCCATTTGTCATATTTTCCCTTTTTTTTAAATATTGTTAGACGTACACATGTTTAAAATTTGTATAAAGATTTTTGTCAATATATAATCTAATCTTTGCAGTATATTAGATGAAAACGTTAAGTGAAGTTAAGTGCAACAAAGCTATCTTAGATTCTATCTGCTTTATTACTGTAACGTTGTTTAATTTTGTTTACTCCTTCAATACTTCATACCTTAACGATCACAAATGTATTCTTTAAGGTGCTGAAGTATCTAAAAATGATGAAATCGACTTTAGTGTTCACTGTTCAAAGTCTTATATTGAATTATGCAATGTTCTGTTCAAAAGTTAAATTTTAATAACGACCGTCTGTAACAAGTTGTAGTTTTACTTTTTATTACTTTAAGCACTTTTTATTCTATAATGAATTGGCTCTAAAAAAATTTTATTGTATTTCATTATTAATAAAAATGTACCAAGGTTTTTTTATGCACCTGTTACATGCTCTTTATCTCGGAAACCATTTAGCATTTTGTTTTCTTGTCTTCACCATAATCTTAGCTATAAACTGGGAGAAGGAAAGCTTAAAACAAAATAAGCGTAAAAACAGTATTTAGTGAATTAAAATTGCTAAAATATTAAATTTTTAAATATTTTGCACTATTTTTGGCCCATAGTCCAATTTTTCAAACTCTTTCTCGTGTGGAATTTCTCGAAGTACTTTTCGTAACCAACGAAACTTTTGCGTTTTGCTAGTTTTTATTTTATTTTTCTCATGTCTTAATCTCGGAAAGCAATTATTTTCGCCATAATTGTAGCTATAGACTCTTAGAAAATAAGTAGAACAAAATAATCCGAAAAAATTTATCTAAAGCCTCAAAAACATTTTTGGCCCGTAGCTGCCAAACGGTAATCTTCAGAAAAAATACTCCTTTTACTCTAATTCATAATTCCTCATATATAGTTACTGAAAAATGCATTTTTTCACATTTTTCAGTTGTATTTTTTATCGGAAATTCGTGAAATTTATGAAATACATTGCAAAAGGTAAAAACGTAAATTATCCAATAATAATTTTTTACACATATTTCGAATTTTCGATATAAATACAGCTGAAAAATGTAAAAAAAGAATTATGATGTTCTAAAGAATTTTGAATTATATTATAAGAATTATTTTTTCTGAATAGAACTTTACTAAAGAATCCACAGTTTGGCCGCGGCGGGCCATGAATGTTAAAAAAATAAATTAAAATTTGTCGACATTTTAGCAATTCTATGGCGCTAGCTGCAGCTTTTTTGCGTTAGTTCGTTATACAATTTTTGTCTCCTAGTGTAAAGCTGCAATTATTAAAACAAAATCATAATTGGTTTCTGAAAAATATGCCTGTTTAAAAAATAAAAAATTAAGGGTTAGCCAAAATTTTCAAAAAGTACAAATTTGTAACAGCTTTCTCTTCAGATGTACTATATTTGTTTGCTATCTCTATGATAAGGAACACAATTGCACCGTATGAACGTAGTAGTCTACGACGTAGATACGATGTCAAATTAATATGTATACTATTGTATACAAAGGCACACAATAGCTGGCGCAAATCTAAAAGCGTATCTACGTCGTACGTCGACTTACAGAAAATTCAGACGGGGGCTTTTACAACTTCTCTTTTGGTTTGGTGGCTAACGGTTAAGTGAAGATAGAGGGGTAAACAAAAATACTTGGTTTGTGTTTTTCATGACTTTTTCTCAGATTTATCTTTCAACTTATTTATTTTCTTATCGTTACGTTTTATAAATTGAAAATACAGTAAGTCCTCGATCATCCATAGCAACAATTTTGAGTAGTTTTTTGTGTGTTTCTAATTAAGTTACAAACGAATAGTGTTGCATCTGCCGGTTAATCGAATGACAGATAATCGAGGCGCTTCTGCAAATAAAAAATACGTAACTTTAAATCATCGTATAAACACAAAGGATTTTTGAAAGTTGCTGGAGAAGGGAAATAAAAATTGAAAATTTAATTTAAATTATTTTTGTGTTCTCAAATTGAATATTTGATAACAACATAAACCAAGGAAAAAATTAACAAAAATTTAGATTTTTTTAAGATTATTTTCAAAAGAAAACTCGATTTGTGTACGACGGAATTGTAAGTAAATAGATCGTGTTTTAAAAAATGTACGACCGTTAACTTACGTTCTTAAGTGGCTCATACACTTGCAATAAAATTGTTAAATTTTAAGTATTGTACAATTATATCGATGTGTATGTGATATTCGAAGGTAACAAATTATATTGGCAACAATCAAAAGACATTTGATTTGTATTGCACAACGAAAAGAAACTGAAATTTGTTGCTAACATTGTACAATGCTGTTGATGTTATTCATAAAGGTTATGTATGTACACCTTTTTTTTAATGAAAGTTGAGCAATATTTAAATTTAAACCATTGTGCGACTTATTGCATAATTTACGACAAAATGGAAATAATATGGCGAATATCATATACAATAATATTGCAAGTGTATGGGCCGCTTTACAACGTATCGTAAAGAACATAGGTTTCAATTTTAAGCAAAATTGTTAAAAACAAGTGTTTACAAAAAGTACCCAAAAGTAGGACTTTTTACACCTGTTTTATCTTCTTGTCTTTTTCCTAAACCTTTGCGTAGCAATTACAAATAAACACACAGAGGGAAGTCAAAAAAACCACATAAAAAGATATAAGAAAATTAAATAAAAAAAAATATATTTTTATTTTAAAAAAATTGATAACAAGAAACTATTTACAGTCAAATCCCGATAAGTCGTACCCCGGTAAATCGTTATTCCCGATAACTGTCGGTCCTTTGAAAAAATCTCGTTATTTCGTAAAATTTCCATACATTTTGGTCCCCTCGCTAATTATAAATTTTTTTTCAAATAAAATCTTCTTTATCTCTTATAAATCGTAATTGTTTGCTAACTACCACTTATCATTCATAATAAAAACAACAGAAACATGGAAAGAATAATTTTTTGTTTACCGCTTTGTTTTTTGTGGGTTTTTGCTTGTGTGTGTGTTTATTTTCTTAATATCAGTTTGTTACATGTATAATTTTTATATACAGTTAAACCTCTATTATCCGGCTTTCGTGGGACCGGCACCAGCACGGAAAATCGAAATACACGGTTAATAGAGGTTATATTAAAATATACAGAAATTTATGTATTTTTATTAAAACATTCGATTTATGTAACTACAGATTATAATATACAACAAATTTTTTACAAAATATACAAATTGTCATAGACAATGCAAAATCAAATATGTATGTATCGTCAAAAACATTAAAATTTGGATTTTTACTGACTATGCTTTGGTTGATCAAACTACATGACTGCACAAAATTTGTAAATTTTACAACGTTTATTGCTTTTTTGTTTTTGCATTTCTTCTGACGAAATGTTTAAATTTCACTTACTGCCTATTTCACGATGTCACTCGAACGTATACGTTCGCACAAATAACATATAAATCAAAAACAAAATTAAAAAATTTGTTTTTGGTTTACATGTTATTTGTGCGAACGTAAACGTTCGATTGACATCGTGAAATAGGCAGTTACTAAATGAATAAAAACGCATATATGTATGTTCTTATGTGTGGGCACATGAACTTAAAAAGGGGAAACACCGTATTTAGATTAACATACATAATAAAAATCATATGAATCCTGCACGGATAATATATGTAAAGCACGGTTAATAGAGGTATAAATCTAAAGCACGGAAAATAGAGGTAAAGCACGGATAATAGAGGGAAAAAGTAAAAAGAACCGCATGCCGGTTAATAGATGTAACCGATTAATAGAGGCCCGGTTAATCGAGGTTTAACTGTATTTTATTTTCAACAATTGTTTTTTATGTTTTTTTTTATCGTTTTAGTAAATAAATTGAAAAGCCCTTTAATTCGTATTTTTTTTATTTTAACCCCGTTAAATCGAAAGCCCGCTAAATCAAAAGCCCCTATAATTCGTAGGAAATTGCTGGTCCCTTGCGATTACGAATTATCGGGATTCTACTGTATTTCAAAAATAAAAACATAATTCATATAAGCAGATCTTTAAAATGACACATATCGCTTTTGTTCAACAATAGTGTATTAATCCAACATTTCTGTTTAAATTCATATTTGGTATAGATTTGGTAACGACAAAATATATATTATGGAAAAAATTCAGACTCATCGTAATATCTTACTTTGGAGACGCAAAAATTTCCAATATTTTGCTCTTTCCATTAAATATGTTCCTTAAAGTTTAAACGTAGTAGGTCAATCCACTCACTAAGTGTGAGTTAATTGGTAAAAAAGTGCGAGTGTATTAAAACTTGATCGCGCAACCCTTAATTAAGGCATAAAGGGGTGCACATTAAGTCCCAATTCGCACGTTGCAAGTCTTATTGATCAGCCTGCTACTCTATAACGAGAGTGAAGAGAGGAAAATAAACGTTTCTCTCTCACTCTCTCTCGCCTATAAGGTAGCAAGCTGGTCAATAAGACTTGCAACGTGTGAATTGGCACTAAGGGGTACACAAAACTCAAAAACGTTGCACTAATAAAGGACAGATAAAATATAAGATCGGTCAAAAGCAAAAAATCATCATATAATAGTCATCCAATATACAGCAAATTTAATTGTATCAGCCGTTTAAAAAAATAAAATAAGTTTAAAATAGGTTTTAAGGCAGAATGTTCATGCGCTGTAATTCACAGTAATTTTTTATGAATACGGCAGGATATTTTTAAAAACCTTCTTTAACTTTAAAACTTCGTAAATAAAAAAAGAGGGACAATTTTTCACAATGGCAACGCTGATGTAATGCAACTCTGTGTGCAATTTTGTACACTAACACATTCTTACATTAATATGTATTACAGTGTTACCAGTGAAATTTCGAGAAAGATACATTTTAGTTTCCAAAATGATACCCTTTTTCCCAAATAGATACATTTTGAAAAAAATTTGAATATCCATTTCTAACGTTTAACTTTTATTAACATAACATTTTTATTTTATATTTAATGACTATTTTTAAGATAATGATATCATATAAATTCATTTTTATATCTATTTAAGTCATAAATATAGGGTACCTATGTAATTTTTAAGCAAACATTAAAATAATTTAAATGTAACTATCTTTGGATGTTATTAAAACAAATTGGATGTTATTAATTTATAAAAATTAACATATAAACAAAAATAAGCAGACGACAGAAGAACTTAGAAAACTTAACAGCAAAATAAAACAATTTAGTTGTCACTGTTTTTTAGTATTCATAACAAAATATCTTTGAAAAACTTTGCCAGAAACGTAGGGTGCTCCTAGACGGGTAAAATCTATGACCAACCTTACTTTATTTTTAATCTCCATTATTTATTTCTAACATACCTAACCGCTATCTCCTTTCCTTAAGGGGGCTCCCATATAAAATTTTCAATACAGTCTAGAAATATATTGAAGAAAAAGACCCATAACTGGCCAGGAATCGTCCCTAGGTGGATAACATGTATGACCGACTTCTATTAGTTTTTTGGCCTTAACATTTTCTTTAAATATACTTGCACCTTATCTGCACCCCGTAGGTAGGCTCCCATACAAATATGGTGGTTAAGTGAAATTCTAAAAGTGGCCTCTGCAGAGTGTAGGGTGCTCCTAGACGGGTAAAATCTATGACCAACCTTACCTTATTTTTCATCTCTATCATTTATTTCTTACATACCTAACCGCTATCTCCATTCCTTAAGGGGGCTCCCATATAAAATTTGCATTACAGTCTAGAAATATATTGAAGAAAAATATCCATAACTGCCCAGGAATCGCCCTTAGGGGGATAAAATATACGACCGACCTATATTAGTTTTTCGGTTCCAACCTTTTCTTTAAATATACTTGCACCTATCTCAACCCCTTAGGGAGGCTCTCATACAAATATGGCGGTTTAATAAAATTCTTAAAGTTGGCCCCTGCAGAGCGTGGGGTGCTCCTAAACGGGTCAAATCTATGACGGACCTTACTTTATTTTTCATCTCCATCACTTATTTCTAACATACGTAACCCCTATCTCCATTCCTTAAGGGGGCTCCCATACAAAATGTGCAATACAGCCTAGAAATTTATTGAAGTAAACGTCCCATAACTGCCCAGGAATCGCCACTAGGGGGATAAAATGTATGACCGACCGCTATTAGTTTTTTATCCTCAACATTTTCTTTAAACATACTTGCAACTTTTCTGTACCCCGTAGGGAGGCTCCCATACAAATATGGCGGTTTAATGAAATTCTTAAAGTTGGCCCCTGCAGAGCGTAGGGTGCTCCTAGATGAGTCAAATCTATGACCAACCTCACTTTATTTTTCATCTCCATTATTTATTTCTAACATACCTAACCGCTATCTCCATTCCTTAAGGGGGCTCTTATATAAAATTTTCAATACATTCTAGAAATATATTGAAGAAAAAGACCCATAACTGACCAGGAATCGTCCCTAAGGGGTAAAAATGTATGACCGACTTCTATTAGTTTTTCGGCCCTAACATTTTTTTAAATATACTTGCACCTTATCTGCACCCCGTAGGTAGGCTCCCATACAAACATGGTGGTTTTTTGAAATTCTTAAAGTGGCATCTGCAGAGCGTAGGGTGCTCCTAGACGGTTCAAATCTATGACGAACCTCACTTTATTTTTCATCTCCATCATTTATTTCTTACATACCTAACCGCTATCTCCATTCCTTAAGGGGGCTTCCCTATAAAATTTTCAATACAGTCTAGAAATTTATTGAAGAAAAATATCCATAACTGCCCAGGAATGGCCCCCAGGGGGATAACATGTATGACCGACCCCTATTAGTTTTTTGGCTCCAACATTTTCTTTAAATATACTTGCACCTTATCTCAACCCCTTAGGGAGGTTCTCATACAAATATGGCGGTTTAATAAAATTATTAAAGTTGGCCCCTGCAGAGCGTAGGGTGCTCCTAGACGGGTCAAATCTATGACGAGCCTTTCTTTATTTTTCATCTCCATCATTTATTTCTAACATACATAACCCCTATCTCCATTCCTTAAGGGGGCTCCCATACAAAATGTCCCATAACTGCCCAGGTATGACCGGCCTCTATTAGTTTTTTGGCCCCAACATTTTCTTTAAATATACTTGCACCTCATCTCCACCCCTTATGGAGGCTCCTATACAAATATGGCGGTTTAATGAAATTCTTAAAGTTGGCCCCTTCAGCGCGTAGGATGCTCCTAGACGGGTCAAATGTATGACCAACCCCACTTTATTTTTTATCCCCACAATATGTTTCTAAGATATCTACCCGCTTTCTCCATTCCTTAAGGGGGCTACCATACAGACTAGAAAAATGTTGCAGAAAAGTCCCATAGCTGCCCAGGACGCGCCCTTGGGTGATAAAATATATGGCAAACAAATGTATGACAAACAAACAAATTTATTAAAAACAAACAAACAGATTAATTATTGGTTGTTTTTGTTTGGCTGTAGGTCCAAGTAAAGAAATAAAAATTAAAAACTTGTGATTTTTGTTTTTAAGTTTTTATTTTTAATTCCCAATATTTCGGTTAGCGTCGCTAACCATCTTTAGGGGTATGTAAACAATTAAAAAATAATAACAAAACTTCACAAAAGCAACTGTTTAACTTGCTATAAGATTTTCTTAACTGAATGAAACAATCAAATAAACAAGCAAACAAACAAACAAACAAACAAACAAACAAACATCCGAACAAACAAACAAACAAACTACAAACAAGCATACGGACAGACTTACAGACATTCAAAAAAATAAACATTACAATATCATTACAACCAACAAACATACGAACAGACAGACAGACATACATACATACAAAAAAAAAATAACATTCCAATATATTTATATGTACACATGTATATCTAAAAAAAACGATAATGATTTTCAGTGGTAACACGTTTTGTTTATGCTTTTTGTAAGAAATGCACATGTGTACTTAAAAGGTGGTCTAAGTATTACAACCAATACAACAACAAGCATAGACAAATGGGATTAAAAAGTAAACAGCTGTTTCTTACTACCCACCTTGGATATAATGCTTAATCTCTAAAAACAAAGAAAAAACGCAAAAGCACAGAATTAATGGCGTCAAATGTATTAATTTAAAATTGAAAATATGGCAGCACACGAATGGAAAATTTTAAATAAAAATTAAAAATTTAGGCATTTATTTAGAGTCTATAAATTAATGGATACGTTATTTATAAAAAGAATTAAAAGTAAATTAACAATCAAAAAAAAAAAAATTTTAAAAAAAATAGTACTCAAAGTGTTATGTGCCCAAAATCTACTGGTGGTATACGATTTTTTTGGGCACCGTCCTCAAAGAATGCAAATGTTCCCAAAAAATACGGTAGCTCGAAAAAAAGTGCCGAAAAAGCACGCTGTGCATATATATATATATATATATATATATATATATATATATATATATATATATATATATATATCTTTACATAACTCAGACATGGATCCAACTTGAGCTCCTGTGGGATGGGTGAGGGGGCATTGTTAAGGAACCTTCAACTGAAATATACCATTTTGCAAAATTTCTTTTGGAAATGGTATTTTCCCCCTTTTAAGGTGGATGGGGGTTGAGGTGGGTTGGAATGATTACCAATTTATTTTTCTTCACCTGTACTTGCGACTGAATAGCTATATATAACAAATATCTGTCTTACATGGCGTCATATAAAATTATTATTAAATTAACATATATTATTGAATTATTGGGTGAATTTTATTTTTGTATGGAATACACAAATTTTATGATTTTATTGTTAAATTCAAAATTCCAAAAGGAACCAAAATTTGTATGAGAGCTTTAAAAGAGAAGAGAACACAATTTAAATTTAATTTTTATCTTTATTTCTTAAGAAGATGAATTGTTTACCAAAAAAGTACCAAAATTCTATTTTTGTCCTTTTTTATACCCAAAATATGATTTTATTGTTAAATTCAAAATTCCAAAAGGAACCAAAATTAGTATGAGAGCTTTAAAAGAGAAGAGAACACAATTTAAATTTAATTTTTATCTTTATTTCTTAAGAAGATGAATTGTTTACCAAAAAAGTACCAAAATTCTATTTTTGTCCTTTTTTATACCCAAAATATGCAAATTTTAAAAAAGTACCAAACTCATGACAATTCAATTTTCGATTCAATAATGGTGTTTTTTACATTTTACGTCCACCTCTTTTAGATCAAGAGATATAATGTTACTGATTTTACCCGTTTTTACCCATTTCTAACCCCTTATGAATTTAATTTCCAAAAGTCTCTACTATTTTTTTTATTTTACACTTTGGGAGCGGAGTCTACATACAAAATTTCGAGTGTCTGGCTTAAGTTGTTTGGGCTGGGCGATGATCACCCATTCAGTCACGCTAATCATTAAAAAAATATATGATATATCTGTGGTTTTCATGGGCAACCGCGTATGTCTATTTTTTCGATTTTGAAATGTTGATGCTATATTGCTTAATTTTAAGCGCTCTTTACATTTTTAAAAAAATTTTTAAAAACAGATAGACCCATTCCGATGTTTTAACTCAATTACAAAGTTCAAAAGGTGCAATATCTAACCCATAGTTTGATCTAGAATGGTTTTTTCGGCTCTCCTGAAAAATTTTTTTTTAAGACATACGCGGTTGCCCATGAAAACCACAGATATATATATATGATTTCCTTTAACTCCTACTGGAGCATAGGGCGTCCACTACGGCTTACTTCCAACGAACACGGTTTTGTGCAAGATTTCGAAGTTGACTCCAGCTCAAATTTAGAGACCTCATTTCATCCTCTGTAGATCTTCTCTAGGTTATACGAGGTCGACCGACTCCACGATTCACGTTATTGAAGGGGTTCCATTGTAAAGCATGCTTCGCTATGTTGTTATCATCCCTTCTCAACGTATGGCCAATCCAGTTCCACTTTCTACGTCTTATTTCAATGGCAATTTCAACTTGATTAGTTCTTCGTAGTAATTCGTCGTTTGAAATTGTTCTTGGCCAAAATATGCGAAGAATACGTCTCATACAGTGGTTAACAAATATTTGTAGGCGGTTGGTTAGCTGAACTGTTACCTTCCATGTATTACATGCATATAATAAAACTGATTTTACATTTGAATTAAAAATTCGTATTTTAGTGCGAAGGCTTATATTATTGTTTTGCCACAATGGAGCTAATAACCCGAAAAAAAAATATATGAAGTCACTTAAAATGATATGGTTACTTGGATGGCAGATGGTGGCAGCTGAAATGTAAAGTACTTACTTTTGATACTAAACGGTACTAGATATAATTATCACTTAACCTCTCCTAGCCCTACCTTTTTTGTTATGGTGTCTTTAAATTTGGCTTACTTTAGGTTTTATTTTTTTTTCAAGTAACTCACAATCACTTCACTTATCCAAAAAAATAACGCTTCAAAATCACAAGTATCACATGGAATGATTAATTACTAATACGGGTTAAACATAACGTGCTTATTTTCAAAGAATAGTTTAAAGGAAAAATCATAGCTCACTTTTATTTCAAAGTACAAAAATCAACTTTGAAAACCTGAAATTTGTAAGATAAAAATTCTCTACTTTGCTCCAGTATGAACAATAAAATAGTTATCCAAGAGAAAAATTAAGATATGAGTTGTATGTTTTGAAGTGTTCGCTGTAATCTGTCATCAAAATTTTATTAAAATTAAAAAAAAAATCATTTTTGGCCGTAATTTCCCAGTGTGCACTGTAATAAAAATTAGTACAGCATAGTTTTATAGGACTATAGATTACATTTTATAATGTTGTAAAAAACGGTCCATTATTTACCATGGGCCCCATATAAAGTCTGCTCTCGGAAAAGAGTTAATACGCCTAAAACCGTATCAGATGATGCTTTAGTAATAAAAGCTCTCGGAAAAACTTCGCCTTAAACCATAACAAATAACACTAAACTGAAATTATATAGTGTTCTGTTCTTCGTTAAAAAACTGAACAATTGTAGTGATACTGTAGACAAACATTATAATCTAATGTTCTATAATGTTTCTTTTTTTACATTGATGAAGAAATGAACAAACAAAAAATTTTAGCAACGACCGCATCACGAACATCTTGTGTGTGTATTGTGTATATGTTTTGTTTGTGCAAAATTATTTTGCTGATTTTTGGTTTTTCTCACACGTGTATTTTGTTTGTGTAAAAAATGTTTGATTTTTTCCAGTCAAAAGTGACGAACATTAATGAGCCGAACCGAACACAATGAAGTTTGTAGATTTAAAAAAAACCTAGCGGAATTAAACGTTCTCATCTTTTGTTGAGTTGGATAAAAACAGTATTATTTTTGTGTTCGAAGGATGAGTAACACGGATACGTTATTTTTTTAAATGATTTTTTACACAAACACTATAAGCGATAGTGTTTTCCACAAATCTACCGAACCGAACACTAAAGAGCGATAATTAGTGTTTATTTTCGAACACTGGTTTATACTTCTGCATTGTTTGATGAAAAGATATTGGTTGGACCATTTACATGAGAAAAATTAAAACATTTTTAGTAGAATTCCTATTAAATTCTGGTTTAATTCCTGAATTCCTTATTATTTTATCTCAAATTTTTTTTTTAAATAAGTTATCAAAAATTTCAAAAATCAAATTATGTTATTCAAATGAACTTAATTTCAAAAATATATCCCTTTACTTGTTTATGAATACAACATCTTCAAAATGAAGTGCATAAAATGACATCCATTGAAGTGTTTTTTGGAAGTATTTTGGTTCTGGTGTGTAAAAAATGCAAAAAATTCACACAACTTTAATGGCTTTTTTAACACTTAGTTAATAAACATGTTACAAAAACACAACTCAGAAAGCAGAAAACTGTAAATTTTACAGTAAAAAGGAAGCGAAAGAAAGAAGAACGAAAGCATAAATGTAGATGAAAAGAAATCTGGAGTGTGTAGTCAAGCTCAATTACATGCAGTGTTTACGATGATGACACTTTACAATAATAAATAAGAATTTATCCCAAAAATATGCTACACAAATTATTGCTGCAGGTGTATAAATTGAATGAGTGTGTGCATGTGTATGTAAGTTGATAACGCGGATGCCAACAAAATATAATATATACCCAACAAACACGGAGGTTTGATTTCAAATTGAAAATGATTACAAACGTAATTCTCAAATGTTTTGCAAATGTGGATTATAATACAATGTGGAACATATATAAAAATATTTTTTTTTAATTAGTATTGTGGGAATTTTGTTGAACTATTTATGGTTTTTAATCCAAATTTTCAATATTTTTAATCAGGCTTAAGTTCATCAAATTTAATTTTCATTAAATTATTTTTATGAAGAAAGGGATTTTACAACATGAAAATTAATTAAAATTGTTATTGATACTCATTTTTTCTTGACTGACCTGAGATTCGAATCCAGGCCGCTGGTTACCCTTACATGTTCCGATCGCTACCACTCGATCTCCTCAGAGCAGGCGCGGATCCAGCTCGAGCCTTACGGGGGGGAAATTTTGTATGATACAAAAAAGTAAAAAATTTGTTTTTAAAAGTTTATTAAAAACAATATATGTATATTATATAAAAAAAAAACAATAGGGTTAAATAAAATATAAGATCCGTTCAATATAAATTAAAATAAATTAATCTTTTTGAATAAGTAAATTGTGATTTCCTTGTGAGGCAAATTGAGATAGTACAGTCTATCTTCGGTCATTGTTGATCTGAGCCATGTTTTTATTCGACGAAGGGTAGGAAATGACCTCTCGCTCGTAGCATTACTGACGAGCATTGGCAAAAAAAATTTGAAATATTTTTCTTAGATTTGGGAAGATGTCTTCATCACAGTTTATTAAAGCATCTACAATGTTATCTGATAGATTTTCAGATATTTTCCATGTTTGTTGCCAATGCAACAGTTCAGGCTCAAGATAAAATGTGTTAATCTCGCCCCTTCCCTGATCTCTTGATGTTACACATGAATGTAACATTATTTTAGGGGCTTTTTGAGCTTAAAATAGCACTTACAGCCAGCAGACTCATCACAATGTAAATTTCGTTAAAAAAAAAGATTGATATTTATTCATTATATATATATATAATTTGTTTTGTTAAAATAAATAAAATTGGGTTTATTATATAGTACTAAAAAAAACTGCAGCGTGCGTTGTAAGGCGTGCGTCACAAAGGGTTCACGGATTTTATAAAAAAAATTACAACATTTTTTAGCTGCGAATAAGTGATTTTAGAGTTCTCTTATATTCATCTTTCTGATGCAAAATTCGCTAAAAATTAGGAAAACACCCTTCAACTTTTAAAGTTGCTTCTAAGTTTTGTGGCGTGCGTCACAAAAATTTGTGATCAATTATTTCGCAACAAATGCTTGCTAAAAAATTATGATATATGCCATTCGTAAGTACATATTAATGTCACTAAATACTATATATAAGTTGAAGCTATCTCTTTTGAAAGGCCAAAAAATTTTTATATATCAATCAGAAAACACGTGCGAGTGTAGCGTTCGTTACGCAGGATTTGTCCATATGACTTGATTACACTTTCAACCTCAAAGTGTATGTTCAATACATTTAGGATATCTATTGGGAAAGATGTTTTGAGATCTTCTAAAATAAATTCAATAAGAGGAATGTAACTCGGAATGTAACTTTCCTTAAAATTTTGTCTTTTCGATTGGAACCTCGATTTGAACGCAAATAACTTTAACTTTTTCAAAAATCGCTTTAAATTGTTCTTCGGCTTTATTTCTTTTTTCTTCAAGGCACATGATTAAAATTTTGATAAGGCTTGATCCTTTTTGAAGATATATATCGTGCTTTCGTAAAATGGTACTAAGTGGCTGTGTTACAATAGGTATCACACTTAATATGTATATTCCGCAAACAAATTGAAAAGTATTAAGTGAGTTCCTTAATATAAAGGTAGAGATACTACCTTTCCTCTCAGATATTTTTCCAAAGCTTCTACTATATGATGTACACTTGTTGCAAAGACACATAATGAAGAGAGTTTGCCTCCCAAATACTTTGCTAAAACTGTTCTTCGCTTGGGATGATTATATTTAAAAAAATTTGTCGTTTCTTTAACAAATTATACAACTTTTTGTATTAATGGCACTTTATTGCTTTTAGAAATTGAGTTGTTCGATTTATGGGAATAGCAAGGCGTTTGTTTCGCATTTGTCCCTTTTCCACAAATTTTGAACAGCTCCATTTTCTGCTGACATCAGAGGACACCCATCTGTTCCATCTTCTACACAATTTTTTAGGTCAAGACCAAAATTTGTCAAAGTTTTAAGAACTATTGATGATAGTGCCTTCGCATCAATTGACACATCAACGTCATCAATATCTTTTGAAGCCTCTTCAAATGCGTTTACAACAAAGCCAATAAGTTCTTCCCTAAAAACTTTTTGTTGTATGTTGAAA
The DNA here is from genome assembly GCA_930367215.1 of Pollenia angustigena. Classification (NCBI taxonomy): domain Eukaryota; kingdom Metazoa; phylum Arthropoda; class Insecta; order Diptera; family Polleniidae; genus Pollenia; species Pollenia angustigena. The sequence goes on along the minus strand of OV884059.1, from coordinate 167,541,088 downwards.
TATCTAAAAGATAAGGAAATCTGGCTTTTCCCCGACAAATCAGTGCTTTCGTCAAAAATTATCGAATAGAATTTTGATTCATACAACACATTTATGCATAAATATTGCAAATACTAAGGCTTTTTAATAATTTAGCCGCACGCTTTATCAAGTCAAACGTTTAATCTTTGAATATAGATGGCACCTGCTGTGATTGAATGTAGAATAATAAGTAATTGAATACGGTAAACTAAATGTTTCTTTGGAAATATCTTATAAATAACTATTAGGATTAAGATATGGATACTTAATGAAAATCGTTAGAGATTCAATAAAAAAAAAATAAAAAATACTTATTGAAAATTTCGTTAGAGATTCCATAAAAAAAAACCAAAAAAACTTGCTGGGATTTCCAAAAATTTTGTACATTAAAAAAAATATTATTATGGGAATTTTTGTATTATCGAAATTAACAAAATATATTTTTATAATTTACGGGGGGGGAATTTCCTTATTCCCCCCCCCCCCTGAATCCGCGCCTGCCTCAGAGGGATATTTTTGTTATTAATTTAAATTAATTATTTATTTAAATAAACTGTGAGATTAACTTTCGGCCCCATAGCTAAAATGTGAAATAAAGTTTTTTCCGTCCCCTAATTCTTGCAGAGGCGAAATAATTGGCTCCTTTTTATTTTGAGGAGGAGCACCGCGTTCATACAACAAACTTATAATTTCATCACTTATCCGTTTTACTCACAAATAATTTTTATTTTTCACAAGAAATAGTTAGTAAAAATGTAACTTTAATCGCCATTTTTAATGTTTACAATAATTTTTCGCTTTAGTATTGCCAAGTTTAGTTTTGATTTGAATTAAACGTTTGATATCAATTTGGCATCGAATTCATCAATTTGAATTTAAATGTTAAAATCAAACAATTGAAAAACTTTTGAGAATTGTGTTTGATGTCAAATGATAAAGTAATTTCATATCAAATGTTTGTTGGGTAAAAAATAAAATATGCTTTTAGCAAAAATGATGACAATTTTTATGCAAACCTTATGCTGTTAAACGTTTTAAAAATATTTTTTTTTTTAATTCAATCGAAATCATTGTAAATTCTAAATGAAAAAATATTTCACAAAATGTTATTGTTAATGCAACAAAGTGCACTTGGAAAAAAACCAATTTTTCAAGGTACATTTACACAAGGTAGACCCATTCGGTAGTGTTGACATGCTGCTCTATAAAAATACCCGACTTGTCAAAATTGTCTACATATAAAACAAAACCAATGTAACGCACACATGTACAAATTTTGTCTCATACATACGAATTTGAGAATTACTGTTTATATCACCCGCTAGCGAGTCTACCTTGTGTAAATGTACCTTGAAATGCATAAATTATTTAAAGACTTTAATAAAAATATATAAAATGACTTAAAATGGGGAGAGGTGACTTAGAGAAGTCATTTATTTCTGGCTTAAAGCAAAGGAAATGGTGGTTGTAAAAAGTCCTTAAATGATTATTAAATTTATTTCCAGCTGTCCTTTTTTTTTTTTTTTTTGGTTTTTAGAAATATTTACTGGTACAGCAATTGTACTGTAATTCATTAAAGTTTCGTTTTTAGACCACATCGTTACACATTGATCTTGTTGTAGCAGCTTTCAATACATCCCCTCCAAGATCTTTAAATACGAAGCCTTAACTGGCACAATGAATAGTTTGCTTTGTTGTTGATTTTACTCGTTAAATCGAATTTAGATAGTCTGATTAGTACTCCGGGTTATTTTAAAAGAATCCATTATTCACCCAGTCACAAGCTGATGCAAAAATTAATCCTGTTAAAAAAGTATTTCCGTAATGCAAAAACAGCTATCGGAGTTGCTAAACTTATGTTTTTAAGACACATAACTTTTTTGTTTTTGATTGAATTTCAAATAAACGGTAACGACCCATTGATTTAGCTTGAGTTTTAAAACGATATTTACTAAGTAATACTCATAATCCTTAATATTCTTCTTGCCAAACGTTAATTGTTTCTCACATTAAATTGACACTTTAACGGCCATTTTCACCTAGTTCGGTTATAATTAACTATCGGTTATAGCTGGTAACCGGAACCTTAATTGGAAGTTAGTTTTAACCGAACTTGGTGAAAATGGCCGTTAAAGAATCGCAATCAATAACCACAAAGTTAGCACTTATCTCTTGACGTAACACTCTCTGAGGGTTAAGGTGCTGTCAAAACCACAATTCTATCTAGGTCGTTGAATTGCTAAATATCCCAAAGAACGCGGCTAAGCACACTTAAACCAGAATAGGACAAAGCAAGTTCATTTAGATTTCAGATTAAGGTAATTTTTGCCCATAACTAAATGCCGCTTTTTCACAGAGTTGCCTTAGTAGTAAAAAAAACGAGATTTGAGCTTCAATTGCCACCAGTTGAAAAACCGTTTCTTACCGATTAGTCGTAATAAAAATTGTACTTTATAGATGCTACCGCCCAATAGAGAAAATCAAAGAGGATACTTTCTCTTTAACCTTTCGAAACAATCGATTTTTTTTTTTTTGAACTGTAAATACACTCTTAAGGACTATTGAAAACAGCAACAAGGGAAAGAATTAAAAAAAAAATACAACAATTGCTACTACTTGTACTGAACATTGACGGTTTTACATTGACAATGACTTTGAAATTATATCCTTCCAGTCTCTTTATTGCATCTCTATAGAGAAAAATCCTTAAGTACTTATATCAGATTAATGTGGCTGTGAATGTGTGTAGTGCTATTTCAAACTGCATGAAAGTATTAAAGAAAAAATTAAATAAATGAATCTGCAAATGAGGTGGTTAATTTAATTCATTATAGAAAATGTACACAGATGTGATGAAAACTAAAAATTTAGATAATTTTCAAAAAGATCATAGATAATATGTACTACATTTTTAGAAAAGTATAAGAAGCAAACGATTCAATCCACACAGCAATTTTAAGAAATTTCTAACACAATGTCCAAACACAATAGCGTTGACATAGGGACGTTTTGCCTCAGTCAGAGAAAAACTTAACCAAACCAAGGCGATGGCACATGGATATGTAAATTGAGCTATCTAAATAACCAAGCAAACGTTATGTTAACATTATTCATAATCTTATCGTCGCATTTCTTCTTAAGCCACGTAAGCGCAATTTTTCGAAATGGACTTTTTGTTTTTATGGTAGAAAACAACATTTGCCACCCGATCGCACTATCCTCTTGACAACTTTGATTTGAATGCAATATTGAATGTATTTTATATTTAAAGTTGAAAATGTATAAGTCTCACCAACCAAATTTTTGTTTTGAGATAAAAACAAGGCGAATTTATCCCAGGTAATCTCGGTACTACAACAAGTACAACTCGTACAAAAACCACAAGCAATTTGTTTTTGTAAAATCATTGTACAATGTCAAAAACAGAAATAAAACAAAACAGAAACAAAGATAATAAAAGAGAATAAACAAAATTTTAACATCCAACAGTGATTTAAGCTAATATCAGCAGGGCTTTTAAGACCACCTGTAATAAATTCGCCTTGGATTCAAAATAAAATATGGAAAGTTTCAGGTAAATCGGAGCATTTTTTGGCACATCACCAGGCTGCTATAGTCAGTAACTATTAAGCACAACTGCTCCTCGAGCCCAAATTTACTTAGAAAAAATCAAAATCTTTTTCGATATGGAGGGCCCCAAGCTGAACCGACCCAAGTCATAAAATATAATATAATTGTATATGTATTTCAAAACTGGTTCAAAAAAGTTTAACTTATGTTATCTTTAATGTAGACAGCACTTTTTTGTGCATATTTATTGCCGACAATTTATGTTGCAATAATTGTAAATCATTTTTCGTTGACAATTATTGCTAACATAAAACGCCAAATTTGGCTGTCAATTGAAAAAAGAAGCAAATAGAAAAGAATAGAAGGAAATTGTATGGGAAAGAAATTAAGATTGTGAAATGGTAGCAAATTATAAATGAAGTAAAAGAATTAAATAATTAAAAATAAACACTAAAATAAAATTGCAAAAATTATTTTTGCTAATATTACTTTTTTCTTATTCGATCTTAATTGTTTAAATGTATATTAATTTGTTTAAGCTTTAGTTCTTTTAAAAAAAAAACCTTAAGCTAAAACAAATTAGTATACATTTAAATAATAAAGTCGAATAAGAAAGAATTTATATTAATAAAAATATTCTTGCAAGATGGCATCATCATATAATGCATTGCATTGTATTGGAACTAGGAAAATAGGTTATGTGAAGAAGGATGGACGGAGTATTGCTTCTGAACATGCGACTTGAACTTATTCATGTTGAAAGTGAAAGTGAAAGTGAAAGGGAAGACTTCAACAGCAAGGTTGTTCAACATACGAACAGTTCGGGCAAAAAAAAGAATTTTTCCTAAAATACGTTTTATGGTGCACCGGCCAATCGATCACAAGAGGATGTGCTCTTGAGAAAAAACGTATATTACCAATAAACATACGAGTTTCGGGAGCCAGGTCCCTTATTTCATCGGAACACATCCTATTGTAGTAACGATAAACCAGGCAAATGCAACCTACCTTTGCCTCGGTGCTCAATGGAGTCAATGGAATTAGATACCCTACTATCACCAATAAGAACTTTCGCCCTCTTCTGCACGCGAGAAGCTCTAAAATATATTTTGAAGCGCCGGCCCACACACATGGGAGTTTTACTCCATTAACGGTCGGAGATAGGTGGTATAATTAGTAAGGAGATCAGATGAAATAAAGAATCCCTTACACCATGGCACTTAAATGGTTCTTTCGATGCCTTGAATATATGTTTTGTCCATCAGACATCACATTATAATCTCATGCCCAGAGCATCGAGAGATTCTGATTCCCCAATAATTATACCACCTATAACTTATCTGCATAGACGGCCTTGGGCGGTCTCAATGATTATCTCCTCCACCGGTTTCGCTTACAAATCCGGACTGGTGCCCGGAAGAAGGCCGGCTATGCAGAGTAGCTTTAGTTAGCAATTCGAGATTTAGAATTCGGGATTCAGGACTTTTAGTTCCCGGCATATGACCACAACTCTAATTTGTAAGAGTTATTAAACAGATATATCAAAATAAAAACTGGGTGATTTTCACTATTTTTGGTTATAATTTACATTTTTAATTTGTATTTGTATTTGTATTTATTAAATATCATTTTCTAACACAACAAGACATAATATCTTATAAATTACAGTATTATAATCTGAAAAGTTAACCATACATTTATTTAAATAAATTAAAATTAAATTTAAATTAAATTTAAATACAACACCTTTTCATTTCTCGAATCCACTCCAAGAGCCAAACCCCAGCCATGTATCTCACAAAGCCTCTCCGCAATAGTTCCATTCCTTCAACTTTTCAGAAATTACTTTTTATACACTACCAGAAAAATTGAAGGAAAAGAACCACTACAAAAAAGCTCCATAAAACACACAACCGAAACCCAGCCCATAGAATAAATTCGAAAAATGAAAAAATGTTGAATATAATATAAAGTAACATTCGGAAGGAAATAATTCCCAATTTCTATTTGTTAAATTTAAATAATTATTAAATAATGAAAAATAAATAACAATTAAATAATTAAAAAAAAAAACAAAATTAAAAAATAACGTTTTAACTATTTTTTATAGAATATTGCTACATCATTAATAAAATTTACGAAAGATGTTCTTTAAGTAATTTTCTGAACCTCCTTGCGTTGCTAGTAGTCTGCAAATTATCAGGGAGTTCATTCCAGAGGCGGATGCTAAGAATAAAGAACTGACATTCAGAAGCGTGGCTACGATATCTAAATTGAATCAACAATTTACCGCTTGGTGATCTTGCAAATCGCAAGCGATCAAAGAGATACTTTGGTTCCTTTGTCATTATAACTTTATAAAGAAATATTAAGTTTTTGAAAATTAGGAAGTTATCAAATGTAATATTGAATATACGAATGGAGAAATGTGACACATGATCAAATTTTCTCAGTCCGAAAACGTATCTTACGATGTTGTTAAATGTTGTTTTAAGTTTCCTCGTATCCCCTGAGTTACAACCAGCAAATATTTCGGATGATTATAAAAGCGTTGGTAATAAATATGTTTTCGCAAGTAATAATCTAACTTTCGGCGGAGTAAAGTATTGGGTTACCCATAAGCTCCGTAGCATGCCGTAGGTTCTACCACAGACTTGTGTAATATGATCTGACCAAGTTAAACGTTTATTAAACGTTACACCTTTATTCTAAGCCTTACTTACAATGTCAATTTTTGACCCTCCCAAGAATATGTATTTACCTCATCCTCTATCCCCAATATATTCTTGCTTATCACTAAGCATTTAGATTTCCCTGGATTAAGTCGTAAGCCATTTGCCGAAGCCCAAACGAAAATATTATTTAGATCATAATTCAGCTCCTGCACCTTAGACAAAAAAAGCTCCTTGGTACTACTTAGATACAGCTGAACGTCGTCAGCATACATCTGAACATTACAAAATCATATTTGTTGGCGAAGATCATTTGAATATAACGAATAAAGTAGGGGTCCGAGTATTGAACCCTGTGGAACACCTCTTGTGACCCGTAACGGATTTGAAATAGATTCACCATTGGTGACGGATTGAGATCTGTTTATAAGATACGACAACATCAGCCTCACAGCAAGTATGGAGAAGTTAAACATTTTTGACAATCTTAGACATAAAATTGAATGATGCACTGTATCAAATGCCTTTGAATGGTCCAGTAGAACCAGAAACGATATTTTACTTTCATCCAAGTTTCCCCGGATTTCCTCTATCACATCTGATAAGACAGTAATACTACTACGCTGTGGCCTAAAACCGGACTGACGATCAGTTAATAGATTCATTATTGGGCCATTTTGAATTAAATTTTGGTAATTTTTTGTTTGGGTGATTTTTTACATATTGATTAAAGTTATTTTGCTACTACTGTTCTTATCAGTTTTAAGCTTTGAAATCCATTAGCAAAGAACTAGCATTTAAGTATAAAAACATTTTTTAAACCCCAATATTTTGGAAATATTAAATGCCTTAAGAAGCTTAATTTTAAAGAAAAATAGTAATTTAAATTCTGCGCTAACCTATCAAAATCCATAATAGATCTTAGTTATTTATTGTAGTTTCCTACTTATAATAAACATTTTGCTTTCCCATTATTATACAAAACTCTTGGCAACAGTTTATTTTTTTTTTTTTTTTTTTTTGTTTTTGCTAAATAAATACTGCACAGGATTTTAATTGTGTCTATTTGTTGTCTACATAAATGTAGTAAAAATTATGACTAAGTCAGAACTAAAAAAAAACATAAAAATGTCTTTGTCAAGGATAATTTGCTAACAATGCAAAATTCTTTTTGTTTTTTTTCAGAACAATGTTTGTATGAACTACTAATAGAAGATATTATTCGATGTTTTGCTTTTATCCATTTTTACAAGAACAAATAGAGTTCATTAATCTTATTTTCTTAAACAATTTTCACTATTTCTCTCACATTAACGAGTTGCTTGTTAAAAGACTAATAAAATTTTTCAAGCTTAACCAAAATCATTCATGCGCCAACGGAACATCAAAAACATTTTTTTGGTTATTAACATCATCATTGTTTAAACATACTTCGAGATTAAACTGTCATTTAATTTTCATATTTACACAGATTGAAATATTTATTAGTTCAATTATGTTAAAGCATTTAAATTAGAATTTCAAGGAAATTTGTAAATTGCTTGCCATCAAAAATTTGCTGTTGTTTATTAAACGAAAACGAAGGTCCTTGACGTCTTAAACACGTTTTTTTTTACTTACACAATTGACTGACTTTCAATGCTCTTTTGTGTGAGCTTTTTTGTTTTGTTTTTTTTATTTTTTGGGAAATCCACACACCTTAAATAATTAAACAGGGTTTCTTTGAAATGTCAAATACAAGTATTTACCAAAGAGAATTTATTTAAAAGATTTAAGGAAAAAATGTAAAATATTTCCGGTGGAGTCAAGAAATTTTAAGTAAGAATAATTGGTAATACAAAATTATAAATAATGGCTGGATCAAACCAGTATGAACAAACCAGTATGTTCGATGAAGTGTTAAGCCACGGCTGCCAGACTTGGGGACTTATCTCAAAGTTGGGGATTTAATGCGACCAAAAAGGACAAAGAAATTGATTTGGGGATTTAAAAATAAATTTGGCTATTTTTTTGAGGATTTTACACATTTTAATATATCGAGGCCCTAATAGCAAAAACATTCGATCATTTTTGTTCATTTGCATCATCTCTAAAAATCTCACATCTCTGGGAAGTACCGTTTCGAAATAAGAGCAAAAGCAATTTTAAACGAAACCCTGGACTTGAAGCAAAAATATTAAAAAAAAAACCCTTCTCCTGTAAAATTTTATTTTTGTTGGACATCATTTACGCTCATTTTTCTTTGTTTATAAAATATGAAAAAAGTAGCAAAACTTGTATCTTAAGGCCAGTTTACACGGTAATACATTGTATTACGACATAATGTAGAATGAGAGAAATCATATCATGTAAAAGCAAAATGCATTGAATTAGAGAGAATACGAATACAAAATCTGACAAGCGGTCGGTAAATGGTTTTTTTCTAAACCATTTTAGAAACTTGTGTATTTTCATCACACCAGAGGTGCATTTTAACGGTGTATATTGAAGGTGGTGGCATTTTTATACAATTACAAAAACAACTAAAATCAACTCAGGAAATTTTCATGTTGTTTTTGTAAAAATTGTAAAACTGCAACCATCTGCGTTTTTGTCATTATTTTTGATTTTACTTATACCATCCGTGTAAACATAAAGTATACTCTCAACAGACTTTTATTTTTTTCTTTTAAGCACGGAGAGAATTTCATATTATTTTGATTCTACAAAGTCGTAATACATTGTATTACCGTGTAAACTGGCCTTTACTCTTATCAACAACTTATACGGTGTAAAGGGTCCTTATTAAGATTACCATTTTTGTTAAGTGTGTAAAAGGTACTTAATAAATTTATGCTGTTTTTCTTGATTGAGTGTTTTAAAAAGAATAATTTAAAAATATACTCTAAACCCGTTGACAACACATATAATTTTTGATTTTTTAAAGACAATTTTCCAGCAAATATGTCTTCCCCAAAAATAAGTAAATTTGATAGACAATATAATAAAGTTTGGGAAAAAGCTATTGGTAAGAACTTATGATGCATCGAAGTATTAATTAAATGACGGATATACATATGTATTTTTATTGTTTATTTTAAGGATAGCTAAAACCGATTGAACAAGTTCTAAATTCTCAGAATGGGATATTTGTTCTTACAAGTGGCAAGAAAATTTATAAAAAGGGGATGCATTGGATAATATGTTAGTGGTAAATTTAAGTTTAAATTAAAACCATTTACCTTTAAATGTAATTTTTTGTGGAACTCGATTTGACATATTTATAGAAACATGCAAAAGTTACAACGAAATTGATTATAATTTGAAAGAAACTGCAAAATCATTTTATTTGAGATTTGGCGAAACATTAAGAACTAAATGTTGTTTTGGAAATAAAACCTTAAAAATTATAAGCAGCTTCACTCCAGAAAATATTGTTTCCGGGAAAACCAAACAAGAAAGAAAACTATGATTTTTAAATTTTTTGGAAACATTTTCCTTTTTTTCTTCAAAAATTCAACTATCTCTCTACAACAACAGGGCAAATTTAAAAGCACTGTAAGCACGGCTTAAAGATAATACTGTTGCCGAGTTTCCGGTTTTCTTTGTTAACTGAATATGGTCAACCGTTTTCAAGTAATTCCAATATATGTAGTGAAAGTGCCTTGATTGTGGACATAACGGTATATCTCGAAAAGTAGAGCTGATAGAGAAAAATAAAGATTAGATTTGAAATCAGCGACCTTAAATGAGAAAAAATTTGCAATTTCAGTCCGCACAAAAAAAATTTAATTTTTTCACTTGTGTAATTATTTTATTTTTTAACAAAACATACCATTTGGTGGAAAAAGTACTCTTTTTGTTAAAGTTCAGTACCATTTTAAAATTTCAATTTTGCAACACTGAAATAGATCATGTAGATATGCATATGAACATTGGATAAACCGTAACGAGGCAGACACTAGTTTTTCTTTTCAAATTTAGCACGTTTAAAAACCAAAACTTGCGAAAATGGCATTCTTGTTTCTTGCTTGTAAAAATTTCGAATTTAAAGTAGAATAAAAAATCTTATGAACTTGAAATTAAAAAAGTATCAAGGATAGTTTTGCCAATAATCAAAAAACGATAGACACGAACTTGGTTATCAATATACAGCATCCGACCAAATGTTGATGGCAGGTGGGCATGGTACGATATAGATTTATTTATATCAAAAGAACGGTTTTTATAGAACTTTCGGTTTTTATCGCATCACTAAATAGAGTATATAAGATTCGGCACAGCCAAATACGGCACTCTTACTTTTTTTAACCATATTTTTTTGAAAAGGACGAACAAGTTGCGTTAATGTGAATGGCATTCAACACTGGACAATAATTGAAAAAATGTTTATGCCCAAGGTAGATAACTATTCTGAGTTGTAGTGCTAACAAGATAAAGCCCCAGCTTGTTCAACTATGGCTCTACTGCTCGAGATTTCTAGTGATCAAATAATCAATAATCAAATAATGCCTTTTTCTGATTTTAGCTGGCCATCGCATTTGCCCGATTAAACGGCTCCCGATTTTTTCTCTTGGGGTAACCTAAAGGATAAGGTGAATGCACAGAACTATCCTGAAGTTCTAAGAAATATTAGAGGCAATGCAATGCAAATGGAAAGAACACGTCAAATAGTGCAAACTATCTAAAAGATACAGAAATAGAATCAGTATCCTCCTTCACTTACCTCGGGAGCATTATTTCTTGCAGTGGTGGTTCAAGTTAAGACATAAAAGCACGTCTAAATAAGGCTAAAGCTACCTACGGTGTTCTCTCGTCGGTCTGGCAATCTACCTCTATATCCAGAGACACTAAAATAAAAATCTTAAATGCCAACGTAAAGTCTGTGCTTCTTTACACATGCGAAATGTGGAATTCATCCAATCGCGAATTGCAAATAATGCAGGCGTTTGTTACTCGTTGCCTTCGTAGAATTCTCCGCATATTCTGGCCTAATAATTACAAATAGTGATTTGTGGGTAAGGACCTGTCAGACACCGATTCATGCAAAAATATAGCGGCGGAAATCGCCAGATGACATCACAAGGCAAGGTATAGAATGGACACCTCAAGAAAGCCGAAGAAGGGGACGCCTATCAAAAACCTGGCGCAGATTAGTGGAGGTGGAAGCGGTGGAGGCTGGAATGTCTTGGAATGAAATAAAATGTATCGCTACAGACAAACCCAGATGGAAAACATTCGTTGAGGCCCTATACTCCTGAAAGGAACAACGGGACAATATATATATATATATATATATATATATATATGTATATATCTACACATAGAGAAAAAACATGTTTAAATATGGTCACCTCCAACAATACTATGTTTAAAGAAAATTTTAACCATATTATGTTCAATTTAACCATATAATGGTCAGTGACAACCATATTATGGTAAAAATAGTCCTCCATCAAGAAGCCACAACCATATTATGGTTGCGTCCGAACATATTATGGTTAATAATAACTATATTATGTTTAACACTTATAATAGCATGTTTGGTTTTCAACCATAGAATGTTGCTCTTGAAAAAGAGGATAATACTATTGTTCATTTAAAAACAAATTATTGTCATATTTAACCATAACATGCTTAGAGGCAACCATAAAATGTTTTTGGCTTCTTGATAGGGGACTAATTTAACCATAATATGGTTGTCGGTGACAAAAATATGGTTAAATTAAACATAATATGGTGAAAATGTACTTTAAACATAGTATTGTTAGAGGTGACCATATTTAAACATGTTTTTTCTCTGCGTGTATATATAAATCGGCTAAGGCAAAACAGTTAAGAACACTTTCCTCCTCTGTATGTCAACCGATTTGAACAAAATTTTCAGAGTTATAGGTATTTTTGGTTTTTCATCTGGAACTTTTTGAATTTTCGTTAATATTCGACCTATAAAGATACAATTATACATTAAACTGGGTGAATAAGAACATGTAAGGGGATCTTTTTGGTACTTTTTCGTTCGTGATTTATTTTCGTTAATATTAGATATAGAAACATATGACAATATATAAAGGAGACTTTTTGATACTTTTTTGCTCTTCAATTGGTTTTTTTTTTTATACTGAACTTACAAAATTAAATTAACTCACGTAGAAGAAAAAATATGAACCGGAGGTTGAGCCCTTGCCAAATCGATCAACGTTGAAGGAAAAAATAAATGCTCGAAAAAAATAAATTCATATGTACTTAGATGAATTATGTTTTCTTCATATTTACAAAAAAATTTATGGTCGAATTTTGACCATTAGGCGAACACTAGTATATATATACATATCTGAAAGATTTTATCTTCAAAACATATTTCCAAACTAAAATCCAAATTTTAATAAACGACAAGGTTAAAAAAATCAGAAAAAAAAATGTATTTATTAAATTAATCATAACGTTACTTATGCGCCACCCTGAACTAAAGTGCTTTTAATTTGATTTCCTATACGTTTATACTTTATAAATTAAAGCAATAATACTTCCACAAGGAGACTACTTAGACCTTAACATTCACTTATTGTTTCTAAAACCCAATAATTATTTATTTTAATGATTAATGCAATTCCAGTTAGTCATCGTCTATATTATGAAACAATTGCTGCAGAAACTTTCTTCAATTCTTTTTTGAAACTGCATTGCTCCTCCCAACAATAAACTCATAGGAACTACTTGTACAAGAAACAACCCTTTTACATTCGTCTTTAACCTCTTATTATCGCAGCAAATATTTCATGGTGTGGAAAAGAACTAGTTGCTGATTTTTTTTTGTTTGTCAAAGTTTCCAGATAAAATACATTTGCAATAGTTCTTTTTATGTTGGTTTTTTAAAGTTTTGTTACACATACCTGCAATCAAAATGAAAACAAAATTAATCTGCAAAACAATCCCGGAGCTGTAACCAATTTTCGTGATAGCAGTGGAAAAAAATAAATTTAAATGTCAAATCAACACAAATGCATAATACAAGACACGTGCAAAAAAACAGTGGGTAAGATGATAGACAAAGAAATAAAAATAAATTCTGGTTGCAAGTATTCTTATGCACAATCACACTATTGGTGGTGTACTTACCCAGCGGTAAAACTCAGAAGGCCTTCTAACTTCAGGCCTTTTTAAAGGCCTGATTAAAAATTTTTTTTATTTAATTACTATTCTTATGTAACTGCTAAAGAATGCCTCATAGAAGGCCTCGGCTCTATACACCTTCCATACTTGCTTCTATGAGAAGCGAGAAAAGAAGGAGTAACATGTTTTGTTTTGTTTTTTTTTTCGCCAAAGCGAAAGAATTCAGATCCCGTTATAAAAACAAAGTAACATAGTAGGTAATAATACAAATTTTTTTTTTATTGATATATTTATTTGCAATCTATAAAACAATATTAAGCAAATTACATCATGAAATTAAAACCATAACATTCGATTTAATCTTCAGTGAGACTAAAGCTACGTTCACAATCAAAAAAACAATTTCGTTTTTTCTTCTATCTTTTTTCTTCCCAAAGTATTTCATATATTTTCCTTTCATTTTTAAAACAAAAATGTAAAATGTTTTGTTAAAGCTTTGATATTGTTACAAGTAAAACTGTTGCTATAAGTCTTATACGTTTAACAGTTTTATTTGGTTTAATATCTTTAGTTTTTCTAAAATCTTTATGGATGAAGTTTCCTGATGATCTGGCCTAAGCAACCAGTGAAATGCATAGGAATAGCTTATCCCATCAACAATAAATTTCAAGTGTTTTTATCAAGAATAAAAACTGGGAATTAAGCACGAATAACAAAATCTTTTGAAATTGTAACTAAAATTTTTTAAAAAATGTAACTAAAGTAGAGTCAACTAGAACTTCAGCAACAATTTGTATGAAATTGTTTCTGACGTTTAAAATAATTTTATTTAGTTTTGAATGAAAATTTTAACAAAATGTCTACAAAAATAAAAACAAATGCATAATATTGTTGTGGCTAAAATTTGCAAACGGTTTCTTGATGCAAAATGTGTGTGGTTGCAAAAGAAATTGTTACTCTATTATGAACACCAAATGAAAATGTTTTTTTGATTGTGAACGTAGCTTAAAACTTAAAATAAATATACAAACATAAGTACATATATACATTTTTGTGTTTATTTATACTTAAATTAATATTTACATATTTACAATAAATGTTTTCCTTATTTCCTAAAAGGCAAGTCTAAGACATGTAACCTTTTTATACCCTCCACCACAATTAGTTGTGAAGAGGGTATATTAAGTTTGTTATTCATCTCAGACCCTATAAAGTATATATATTCTGGGTCCTTGAGTAATTTTAAGTCGATTTAGCCATGTCCGTCTGTCTGTCCGTCTGTTGAAAACACGCTCACTTTCGAAAAACTCAAAAGAAATAAACAAACTTGGTGTCAAATTGCTTGTAGTTATCCTAAGCAGATTGGGATTGAAATCCAGCAAAATCGGTTCAATAGGATCTGAGCTATGAATCAAAATGTGGAACCACCACCTAAAAAAAATTGATAATTTTGTTACAAAAACTAACATAAATGGTGGAAAAATGCACAGAATGATATAAGATTTCGCAACAGTTTTGGAACATATAAGTTTTACAAGACTAGAAATAAGACTGTGAAATTTCGTGAAGATCAGTTAATAATTTACCCTAGGCCCCATATAAACCTTACTCCCGGAAATCAGCTTAGTACGCCTAAAAACGTAAAAAATAACGCTATCATAACAAAATTTGATACATCACAGTTTTATAGAACTAGAAATGACACTGTGAAATTTGGTGAAGATCGGTGCATAGCTTACCATAGGCCTCATATAAAGCCCACTCTGGTAAAATAATTAAATACGCGGTAAACTTTCTTCCAGTTTAGCTTCATATGGCCAGAAAAAATGTTATGCAATTTTGTGATATACGTTCCATAATTTTCCTTAGATTCCATTTTAGCAGCCTTTTGAAATTTACTGCAAACGCTTAAACTAATTGCACCGCTGTATTGAAATTTATGTTTTTTAATACCAGAAATCGTTCTGCAGAATTTGGGATGATTGGTTCATAGCTTACCATGGCTTTTATATAATTTGTTCTCTTGAAAATCATTTAAGTTCATCTTAAACTGATATTCTACTCAAACTTTTTAGAATTGATTCTGATTGTCGATCAATAATTTTATATAGGTCTAAACCGCAACAAATTTTAATGCAGATGTCTGTTTTTACAAAGAATATAATAATAAATAGACGTCATACAGATATTGCTCCTAAAACATTCGAAGTGTCGGTGGAGGGTATCAAAGATTCGGCACAGCCGAATATAGCACTCTAACTTGTTTACCTTACGATTTCCTTAATGTCATCTAATGAAGCAATAGCCAACGCATTGCTATGATTACTGTGCCTGTCAACGTATATTTTACTAAATTTTTTTAATTTTAATTAAGACTTAATTGTGAATTTCGACCCAGTAGCCAAAATATTATTTTTGTTTTGATATTAAACTGTTCCTTTTTTGATTTAATATGATCTTTTAAGGTTTATCTTCTATCCAAGCACATTCCGAGAAATTTGACACAATTTGATCGAGGTATTTGTGTCCCGTGAAGTGAGATTGAAGGGCAATTGCCCTTTCTTAACGTAAAAGTAAAGTGAGATGATTTGTCAGGATTAACACAAATATTCCATTTATTTAACCATAAAGCAATATTATTTAAATGATCTTGGATAAATTTTGAAGCCTCTGTTGGACAATTATTATATGTTATTAATGCTGTATCGTCCGCGTAGGTACCAGCAGTAACATTATCTGACAATGGCATATCCGATGTGTATATTGTATAAAGGACAGGGCCAAGAACACTGCCTTGCGGTATTCCAGCTTGTATTTCGCAAATATCTGAGATTGAATCATTAATTTTTACATAAAAATTCCGATTACTTAAATATGATTTAAGAAGAAAGTAAAACGGAGCAGGAAGTATAATCTTTAGTTTAAAGAGAAGACCAGGGTGCCATACTTTATCAAGAGCATGCTTAACATCTAAAAACACAGCAGAACAGTATTGCTTTTTTTCGAATGCACTTTGAAAAACGTTAACAATGCGATGACATTGTTCAGGCGTACCATGTTTATTCCGAAATCCAAACTGATATTCTGGAATAATATTTTTACAATCTAAAATTAGTTGGAACCCTTTTAAAAAAAGCTTTTCAAAAATTTTTGAAAAAGAACACAGAAGACTAATTGGTCTATAGGATGTTATTGCATTTTCTGGCTTGTTCGGCTTTGGAATCATTATTATTTCTGCACTTTTCCATTGTTCCGGAAAATGACTTTGTCTTAGAATGGAGTTAAAAATGAGAGTTAGCAGTAGAATGGCTTTCTTAGGTAAAGCTTTAATGACTTTTGCTCCATTGTAATTTCCCGAATTACTTCATTCGGTGTTATATGTTTGATGGGTAGATTCATTTGACATGGATTATCCAAAAAATCATCTATATTATTTAAGAAAAACGGTTGAAACGTTGATTTTAGAATAATACAAAATAAAAACAATAAATGTAAATCGTTTTAGTTGAGTTTTGTTCATTAAGGAAGAAGGTACTTGTGCTAAAAAGTAAAACCAACAAAAAGTAAACAAATTAAATGAAAATAATGAAAATGTTATCTATTACAATGCGGAGCAGTAAGTTTGTGCTCTGAAATTTGATTGCACATTTTTAATAATTTGAGGTCGCTGATTTCAAATCGAATCTCCATTTTTCTCTATCAGCTCTAGTTTGCGAGATATACCGTTATGTCCAAAATAATAACTTGAAAACGGTGCACCATATTTAGTTAAAAAAAAAATCCGAAACTCGGCAACAATATTGTTACGAAAGTTAAATTATCTAAGAATTATTTATAGTTATAGTTATAAGTTGTCTTGTAAGTTATAGTTTTATGTTACTTAAAATTGTCATGTATAATTTTCAACACAACTGTTATTTTAAAAATAATTCCTATATAAATTTCCCAGTAATTTCTAGAAATGGTTATAGAACATAATAAATAGTTTTTTACGGGAAGGTTCAGGAAAAATCTAGAAGTAATTATGAAATATAAAAAGGGGTGACTCATGTAAAATTAGTTTAGTTTGTTTTGAAAAACGGTTCTGTTCGTTACTAACAATTGTGAACAAAATAAAGTTTGTTAAGTTGAATAAGTGTGTGTATTTATTTTTATTTGCAATTAAAAGAACTCAACGGTTTATTATAAAGGGAGTAAACCGAACGCGTTTATTAAAGGAAAAACGTAACAATTGGTGTCAGAAGTGAAATTGCAATAAAAAAAAAAAAAATAAACAAATAAAAAAAAAAGGATAAAAAAATAAAAAAAAATAAACTATACAAACAACAATGAAATTCGAGGAGCTAAAAGTTGAACAGCTCAAGAAAGAGTTGGGCAAGTTGGATCTGCCTACTACTGGAAATAAAGCTGAGCTGCAGAAAAGATTAATCGATGAATTTAAGCGATGCAATATTGACATCGCAACTTATGAATTTGAAGAGAAAGAAGAAATAGAAGTTGCTACCCGTGCAGTAACAAGCAACATGGATCTTGGTACAATGTTTGCTGCTATGATGGAGAAAATGGAAGAAAATTCTAGAAAAATGGAGGAAATGGTAAAAGAAAATTCGGCTGTAACTTCTAGAAAAATGGAAGAAAATTCTAGAAAAATGGAGGAAATGGTAAAAGAAAATTCGGCTGTAACCTCTAGAAAAATGGAAGAAAATTCAAAAGCTATCGTAGCAGAAAATTCTAAAAATATAGAGAAGATGGTAAAGGAAAATGCAAGCACCATCTTAGCCGAAATTCAAGAAAATTCTAGAGTGACAAACGAGAAACTTCAGGCTACTAATGAAAAACTTGAGAAGCTTCAAGAGATTTCTACTGTTATAAACGACAGAGTGGACGATATGGAAATGGAATTGTCTGATGTAAAAACACAAGTCACGGTGTTCGATGAAAAGCTACATCATCTGGAAGTTAAAGTTAATAGTCTTCAGTGCCAAGAGGGAGCGGTTCGAGTTACACCAGAAGTCTCTAGTAGAATTAAGGCCCCGAGTTTTGACGGCAGTTTACCATTTAGTGTTTTTAAGTTCCAGTTTGACACAGTTGCCAACAAAAATGAATGGAACAATGAAGAAAAAGCCATAGAGCTGATTCTGGCTTTAAAAGGATCTGCGGCTGAAATTCTAGAAAGTGTACCAGTAAGTTGCAGAAACAATTACGATGACATTATGGTAGCACTGCAACGAAAGTATGGTGGTGAACACAGAAAAGAAATATTCAGAATGGAATTACGGGGAAGAGTACAAAAGGCAAACGAGACGCTACAGGATTTCGCATTAGAGATTGAGCGCTTGGTGCAGCTTACCTATCCAGGTGAAAGTCATCCATTGCTAGATCATTTTAAGACCGAGGCATTTGTAAACGGTATACGGGATGCTGATGTGAAACTAGCGGTATGTGCATCACAGAAGCCATCATTTGCCGAAACGGTATCATTTGCCCTAGCCCAAGAAACCGCAAGAATAATTTCAAGGCCGCAAGCGTATAAGGTGCGAAAACTTGATTTAGCCGCTGAAGAAGAAAGAGATATTGTAAAGGACATAAAGGAGGCAGTGATGCAAGCTTTAAGCGAGAAGCAAGGTAAAAACAAAGCGAAATGCTATAATTGTGGTAAGATTGGCCATATTCAGCGAAACTGCAAAGCACCCAAACAACGATCAAGATCTGCTTCGCCGCAAAGGAACAAACGAAGAGCATGTCAACAATCATCGCGGGAGCCACCGCTAAAGTTGAGAAGAGCTAGCAGTGCAGAGGAAACTGAAGGTCCCACGATAAATTTAGTAGTGAAAACGAGTAACAGGAATATTACGACCTGTGGTTACATAAATGGTGAAATCCGCATTTTGACTATCGACACTGGTGCAGGACATTCCATTATAAGAGCTGATTTGATAAGGGGAGCTGTCGAGCCGCTTAGTGGTGTAAACTTGCGAACAGCTACGGGAGAGCCCGTTATTGTCTATGGTAAAGCAAGAGTGGAAATAAGAATGGCTGATATGATCGTTTTTGATGAGTTTATTGTGGCTGAAATTATGGACGAGGTCATAATTGGAGCAGATTTTATGATTCGTCAAGGCATTAGTCTAGACATGGGACGACAAATTATGAATTGGCATGGTCTAGAAGTACCCCTTAACGTTGGGAATGGAAGTGAAGCCCTTGTAAGACAACTAGTCACTAGTGATCATAAGAAATTGTCCTCCCAAAGAAACGATGAAAAACGTGGGAAAGCGACCACATATTCAAGACGGCCCAGTAAACATAAAAGCAAGCACGGTATAGAGTCTAAAAACAAGAAACGCATAAATGAGATTCGCTTATTAGATGTGGAACCCAGCGAAGACTGGTCAACGGCGCAGAAAAGTGACCCCTTATTAGCGCAAATTATGATGGCTAAGAAAGAAGGTGAAAGGCCGACTCGTGAAGAAATTAAATTGAACGGTCCACTAATGAAAGCGTATTGGGCGCAGTGGAGTAGTCTGCGGATGATAAATGGTTACCTATACCGTACATGGGAAAGTACTGATGGCAAAACTGTTAAAAACCTTATTGTAGTACCGACTTCTAAAGTATGTGAAGTTGTGAAGAAATTCCACGAAGGTACTGGTGGTGGGCATCTTAGCGTTACGAGAACCATAAAGAAGTTAAAAGCAAGCTACTATTGGGTCGGTTGCAAGCAAGCCGTGATTGATTGCGCAATTACATGCCCACAGTGCGTTGCAGACAATGGTCTGATTGGAGAAAGTAGAAATCCGGCCCAGCAGTACAACTTTGGTGAACTATCCGTACCAGCGAATAATAATGACTCTATCCAAGAGCAGAAAAACGAGTTAAGACGAAGGCGTGTTAATTCATCAAATGACCAGATGAAAGCCAGATATGATCGAGCGGCAAATTCGGAAGGCCTCAAAGAGGGCCAGTTGGTTTTACTTTTTAATCCGCAACGAAAGAAAGGACTATCTCCAAAGCTGCAGACTCATTGGGATGGCCCATATAAAGTAATAAAGAAATTGAATGACGTGGTGTATCGGATCCAGAAATATAAGAGCCCAAGATCAAAAATGAAAGTGGTACATGTAGAACGACTAGCCCATTATGGGAAAGGAGAATCTGAGCCTATTCGGGACGAACAGGCTTAAGTGGAGGGCAGTGTTACGAAAGTTAAATTATCTAAGAATTATTTATAGTTATAGTTATAAGTTATCTTGTAAGTTATAGTTTTATGTTACTTAAAATTGTCATGTATAATTTTCAACACAACTGTTATTTTAAAAATAATTCCTATATAAATTTCCCAGTAATTTCTAGAAATGGTTATAGAACATAATAAATAGTTTTTACGGGAAGGTTCAGGAAAAATCTAGAAGTAATTATGAAATATAAAAAGGGGTGACTCATGTAAAATTAGTTTAGTTTGTTTTGAAAAACGGTTCTGTTCGTTACTAACAATTGTGAACAAAATAAAGTTTGTTAAGTTGAATAAGTGTGTGTATTTATTTTTATTTGCAATTAAAAGAACTCAACGGTTTATTATAAAGGGAGTAAACCGAACGCGTTTATTAAAGGAAAAACGTAACAATATTATCTTTAAGCCGTGCTTACATTGTTTTTAAATATGCCCTGTAGTTTCAGAGATATCGTTAAATTTTTGAAGAAAAAGTAGGAAAATTTTGAAATTAAACCAATTTTTTGTTCTTTAAAAATTTATAAAAAATAAAGACGCGACAAAAATCGCAGTTTTGGTCTAAAAACATTTATTTTAACATAATTTCAAGTGAAATGAGGGTTGTTTCATTGAAATCGGAGCACAACTTTTGATTTGATTCACAATTTACTGAGAAAACTGGATATTGATTCCCATACAAAAAGGAAAAAAGTTCATGCCACACACATATTTAAAAAGTAATTTTTGTATGAAAATCGATATTCAGTTTTCTCAGTAAATTGTGAATAAAATAAAATAAAAACCAATTTCAATGAACTAAACCTCATTTCATTTGAAATTATGTTTAGTTAAATGTTGTACAAGGATGGTCTGAAAGGCCTTTTAAGAGCCATTAATTGAAAGGCCTTTTAACATACCAAGATAACATTTTTTCTAAGGCCTTTTGACAGTCATTCTCTAGAAAGCCTTCTAAGAGCCTTTTATTTGAATGCCCTTAAAAAGCTCTGGCGAAAGAAAGGAAAACGGAAGGCCTTCTCCGCAATGACAAAGCGTGTTAAAAAGATATGAGTATGGAATGGAGTGAGCAGGCCTTGTTCATCCAAAAGAAGGGGTACAGAGGCCTTCTAGAAGGCCTCCGTACTCCTTCTTTTTCCCGCTGGGTAAGGTTGAGTTAACGTGTATGTGTGTGCAATATAAATTTTCCGTTTCCTTTATGTTCAAGCATTATTTCTTTAAACCATGCAGACAATCGTCATTGAGATTAAAAAAAAAAGAAAAATTCATTCAAAGTGGAATATAGTCTCACTTTATTGTATTCAACAGTGCTGGTATGTGCGCTTGTGCATTAAACACAAATCTAAATTGAGATTTTTTAACAATCAAAGTTTAATTTTAAAAATGTTTCCTATTATTATTAAAAGAGAAAAGTTAAGTAAAATTAATTTACTGCTAATTGAAATACAAACATAAGTACTTCTACAGTAGTTGTTTTTACTAATTTCACTTCAAAATCCAAACAGACAAAAAGTTTTTTCAAGACAAAAAATTAACTAACAAATCTTTTTGACAACCATGACCCCTTTGTGAATGCAGCAAAAATATTTAAAGACCGAAGGACGAAGACACTTTTTATAAAGAACAAGTCTTTAAACTTAAATATATAAAACAAGTAAAGCTGGAGGTCCACACCACGCGTTACTCGCTTTTTCGCAGCATTTGCAGCTGTCAAAAAAATAGAATCTGTGTAGTTATACGTAGTAAGTTACATGCACAAAAGCGTAGACGCCTTGAGGCGATAAGTATGTTTACTTTCTACTTTTGTAAGCGTCACAAGCAGCGTTCGAACAAATCAGCTGATTTTGACAAATTACATTTTATTTTTACTTGTGCTGCTGCTGCATAAAAAGCGTTGCATGTAACTTAAGACGTAGAACGCAAGAAGGGTTAGAAAAGCACTGCAAGATGGCGAAAACGTGTGGTATGGACCTCCAGCTAAAGAAAGTATAGTCGTTCAAGCCCGGCCATATATCCTACACTAGAGCTGACAAACTATCGATAGTCGCAACATTCGCTATTTTCGATAGTTTGGTGAAAAACTATCGATAGTATAGAATTCTTTGTAGAGTTCCTTAATTACATTTTTACGTAATTACCGAACGTTTAGATGTAGAAATTTAAAGAAATACAATTCTTAGATTTTCAGTCATTTTCCTTATCACAGGCTATAATTTTTTTAAATACTATTAAAATATACATACAGTAAGCAATAATTCGGGTTAATATAATTTTTATGACAATCTTCGGATCTCGACTAAAAAAAGTTGTAATTTTTTAATTTTTTTTCGATTGCATATGAAGTTGAATTTTCAAAATTTTAAGAAAAATAATGTGGACTGGGTAGTTTCCCTGAAGGAAACGTGGGTGCAAGTGTCTCCAAGTCACCAGTTTTGTTGACTTTATTGGTGACATTGTCAACGAAGTGTCTACACTACATTACATTTGCCACTATATTTGGCTTTAATACGAAAAAGATTTTATCAATAACAACTGAGAAGTACAATTCCTATAAAAGTTGAAAAATAATAAAAAAAGACTGTTATGATTTCGTATTCTTACAAAAAGTGTAGACTACTTTTACGTTAATGTACTAGCGATTCTCTGGTTCCAGTGTCTACATATGTTCACAAAGGAACTACCTAGTCAGTACGTAGTCAGTAGTACCAACGTCAGTAGTAGACTTCCAATGACACGCACATGTTCAATGTCTATTGTAAATAACATTGCCTGGGGTATAAAAAGTCACTTGTACTGGTGACTGTGTCAATAGTGAATCAGTACAGATTCACTAGTGACATTTTCTGCAGGGTTGCTATTGAATGTAAATCACTTTTTCAAAATTTTTCAAAATAAAATAAAAATTTTAGTTTGGGAAAATATATTGAAACAACAATAAAACCACTCAACTTTGTTTTTGCTTTTAATATAAATTTCTAAACGAAAAATTTTATTTAAGTTTGAAAAACAGTTAGTTAGGGTGTGTGTGAAACGGTAGCAAAGTACTCATGGATGTAAAATTTTGACACTGTTGAGGTGAATAAAATCTCACTAGCCCTGGGGGCTAGTATAAATTTTGACATTAGCGTAGAAATTTAAATTTACCATAGAACTTTGCTACCGTTTCACACACATCCTTATTATATAAAACTTTAATAAAGGTAAAATTACTTTAGTATACTTTTTTATATAAACCCGTATTTGGCAAATCTTTTTTACCTAAAATCTAAACATATTAAATGTTGGCGATTTTCGATATGTATATTATTTGGCGTTTAAGGTGAAAAACAATCTGAGAAACCTGGTACATACATTTTTAAAATTTTTTGCTTTGACATGAGGATAAGCAAGGTTATGCAAATATGGTTGGTCCTTAAGTCGACTAGATAGCTGCCGCAGCTGGCTAAGCTGGGCGGCAACGACTGCTTGATTATTGTTGCCATATAGAAACAAAAAATTATTGATAATTTTCTTAAAAAAGATTTCAACGATAGTATCTTTATCGAAAATGAACTGTCGATAGTCCAATGGAAAGAGAAATATCGATACTATCGATAGTACTATAGATTGTTTGCCAGCTCTACCCTACACCAAGGAACTTAAGAACAAATGTTCGAAAGTGTTAGCTATATGGGACCCATGGGGAATATTGGACTCGCCAGAACAAAATTATGTTGTGAGGTTAAGATTCATGTAAAAGTTCTTTGTGGTGAATATTATTTAGAATTATAATTTAGACCTTTCAACATAATACACGAGATAGTAGCCATCATCAAAGTAACTGCTGCCAAATTGTATGGCAATGCCAACATTTACAAGGAAGTTATGGCATTCAAAATAGTAGTATTTATAAGAGAGCTATGGTCAATTTGGGTACTTGATTTAGAAAATAAGTTTGGACTGAATTTAATCTTGGTCCTTGTGACAATAAATACTTTGTACTTTGCACACCAGCCAGTCAGCCAGCCGGACAGACGGAAATCGTTATATCTATTCCAAAAGCGATTTTGAGTCGATTGGTATACTAAAAGGTGGGTATAGATTAAAAATATTTTAAGGTGTTACAAATATCAGCACAAACGTATAATACACTCACCACTATTGAGGGGTGGGTATTAGACTGGTCGCATCTTGTATGGGATTTTTTTTTTTTTTTAAATTTAATTGTTTGCGCTGCTTCAAATATGAGGTTTGGTGTAAGAAATCATGATCTAATTTTTCAGGTCAATCCGACGGTGCCTAGCCGTGCCGGGTGGGGCCCAAAGTTCCCCATATTATAAAAAAAACATCTTTTCTATCAGACCTTTATAGTTACACTAGTTGAAAAGCCGAAAATCAAAAATATGGCTTCCGCAGAGAAAGTACTTCAAGTGTGCCAAATTTCAGCTTCCTATGTCTTCAGATGGCTTCAGAAAGTTGCGGAAAGAATAGGACATACATGCAAACATCCTGACATACTAAGAAATTATATATTGTATAGATAGATTAACATATGTTCGCGCAACTCAAAAACGCTTTAGCTTATTGAAAAACTAAAAAAACCGAAATTACGCAATAAAATTTACCCGGCACGGCTAGGCACCGTCGGATTGACCTGAAAATTTAGATCATGATTTCTTACACAAAACCTCATATTTTAAGCAGCGCAAACAATTAAGTTTAAAAAAAAATTGCGACCAGTCTAGTGGGTATAATAAAAGTCAAGTAATAACAAGGATATTTTTATGTATATAAATTCCGTCGTACAAGTCACAAATGTATTGCAGACATTTTGCTGAAGCAAATAAAAAGATCAGATTTAAAAATAAGAAAATTGTTTTTTATTTGAAAGGAAAAATATATATTTTGAAAAAAAAAACTACATAATATACTTATACATATACATAAAAAAATGAGAGCAAAAAAACAGGAAAGCTTTTTAGAATAAAAATTCTAACTTTATTATAGAAAATATCATTTATATCATCAAATTGACTTAGTCCGTTTTTAAAATTGAACATTTTGCAGATATTACATTTTTCAAAAAAAATTTTTTTTTAAATTTTTGGTTTGTAGCCCAAAGTATTCTCTTTAAAATGACATCAAAATCATCTTCGTATGGCAATTAGTTTTCGAGATATTGAAGAAATAAGCTCAACACATTCGGCTAATTCTGCGAAATTATGACATTTTGAATATGACATAACTTTCGAAAAACAAATTTTTCGTTCATATATGTTCCTAATAAGATAAAAGGAACCTTCTCACCAAATTGTATTAAAATCGGAAGGGGTCGTGTCCCACTCTTGGTCGTTTTGACATGGAATTACCCAGTTATAGAAGTTGTTATAGATGTAGTTATAGAAGAAAGCTACAAAATAATGAGTTAAAGAAGCTATTTATTTTGAAAAAGTAGGCGAAGTTTTTACTGGGTAAATTTAAATAAATTCTAAGATGTAAAATTCTTTCCTCAGTGAAAATAATTTAATGAAAATTAAATTTGATGAACTTGAGCCTAATTAAAAAATATCAAAAATTAAAAATTAACAAAAATTCAGTCTATTGTTATTCAAATAAATATCTTTAAAAATAAAAAGTCGAGAATTTTATTAACTTCAGCTTCTGTCCATTTTTTTGACCCCATTTCTTTTTTTTTAATTCTTTTTTAATAACTTTTTTCATTGAACACATTCTTAATATGAATTTTTCTTTTTGAAAGATTAAATGAGAAAGAAGTTATCTTTGAAATGTTGTAACTATAAAAAATAATTTTTAAAATCAGAGTTGTACAATTCAAGAGTTTATAAAAAGAGATGCAATTTTTCCTACTTTGTATTAAAAATTAACAATTTTTTATGAATTTTAAATTACATCTTTTTATCCTGATTTTTTTACACTTGCCCTGCAGATAACGAGACTAGTCCATACATGCATGTAAAGAGTAGTCCATAAAGGAGTAGGAGTACTCCAAAACTACTCCAAATATATGGGTTAAAGTGGTCCATTTAACATTATGATGTCCTAGGAGGGGACCATATAACCCACTGAAGTAGTCCCTTAACTACTCCATGGAGTACTAAAGTCGGTTAGTTTTTAAAGTACTCCATGTTACTACCGTATGGAGTACACTTAAGGGGTAGTTTAATCATGTTTCTTTTTACTTTTTAATAAATCGCCTTTTATGGTGTGTACTGTAGTCTATTATTGCTATTATTAAATATATTTACTTGGTATTTTTAATTTTTTTACCTTTTCTCCACAAATTTCACAAACTTTCACTTTTAAATAAACAATTAATAATGGACACCATCAGGCTACCAATGTGTAATACTGTAAACTATAGAAACCTATACATCATGCAGTTGTTGGCAGCACTGCATGTTAATTTCTTATAACATGGCCCATACTACAGTACATTGGACCATGTTTTAAGTAGTCCATTTAAGCCACAATGGACCACGAAGTCCAATATTATATGTAGGGTGGTTATAGTTTGTTAAAAATTTAACTTTTGGTGGAATTTTTTTTCTTGTGGTTATTGTAACAAAAATTTAATTTTCCCACTTTTACATTTTTCCAACAAATAAAAAAAACTGAAATGAATACCCTTACTGTTTTATTAAAAGTAAAATATTGTCTTCTACTTGAAGAATGCAATGCATTTTGAAAAAATTTATTTTCAGACCCCACTTTGATCAGATTAAAAGTAATTAAAATTCATTTTATTTTCTGAAATCCCTAGTTCTTTTTGCAAAACGTTTTGGATTTTTTTTTTTAATTTGTCGGGCTATTCTTGCTTCCACGTTGATGATTTTACTTTCTGCAATATCAATTAATTTGAGCTAACAATTTATTTTCACAATAATTAATTTTTTGATTTTAAAATTTTTTTAAGAACTTTTTTATAATATGGGAATTAAAAAAAAATAGCTCAAAAATTTAAAAACATGCAAAAATATGCCTTTTTAAACCTTAATATTCAAATACAAATCGATGCCATTTTAACGTAAATTTAATTCTTCGGAAAGATAATTGGTTAGTTAATGGAACATTTAAATCATATACAAAATTGTCACCATACTGAAGTTAAATAAAGGTTTTGATAAAAATAGTTTTGGTCTTACTTATATAACAAAAGTGTCTATGAAAACTTAACTTAATATCGTTTGTTAAATTTAAATATCAATTGCTTAAACTGAAGTTTAATTAATAATAACAATACTTTCAATAGACTCTTTAAGTAAAACTTTGGATATACATGAATAATTGTTCAAATTTACAAAATATTTCTGCGAAATTTCCAAATGTCCACCATCTGCACAAGTACTAGATTAAGGATTGCACATTCATTAAAGCGAGAGCTTGTATTGTGGCCGAAAGTCATGGTGCTCTTAAAACTGGGTCAGTACAAGGCGTCGACCATCGACCTCTTACATCTCCGCCACAATATATATATATATATATATATATATATATATATCAGCCTAGATCATATAGTGGGTATTAACTCACAATTTTTATTTTTTCCTTTTTGGAAAAAAATCGATACTAATATTCATATCTACCCGCTGTAAAAATATCGTGCTAATTTATCTAGTTGTTGGTAATGAAACGGTTGGTTTAAAAATCCTTTTTGATACGCGTTTAATATAAAATTAAAAATTGTTTTGCTTTTACTGAAAATTTTCAAATTTTTTGCTTCACTGTTTCTCATGCATACGTGCCCTGCAGATAATATTGGATGACGTGGGTCATTATGGCTTTAATCGACTACTTACGACAAAGTCCACTGTACTGACGCATGGACCATGTTATGACAAATTGTTGTACTCAAGTAATTCATAGCAATAATGGAGTTCAGTGCACGCCATAAGAGGCGATTAGTGAAAAATTAAAAATAAAAATGTTTAAAGATCCTTAAAGCTTTCATTAATTTTTTTATTAAATAAACATTTTTTTTTTTTCAGAATAACACTAAATGGGCTGCATGTAGACTCAGTTCATTCACTGTATAAATAAATATATTATATGAGAAGTGGACTGTTTTTTGTTTTTATTGTTATTTTATTTTTAATAAAGAAAAATAAAAAGCTTAAAGTAATTTTTTATTGTTTCATACAGTAGTTGCATGGAGTAGTTTTGAATCTAGCCTCATTGGCTAATCCATGCAATAGTTTGAAAACTTACCCTCTTGAGCGACTACTTTGGTGTAATGCAAAGCTGGTTTATATGGTCCAAACCTAGGGCATCGTTATGTTAAATCGACCACCATTTTACTATATATTTGGAGTAGTTTTGGAGTACTCCTACTGCTTTGTGGACTACTCTTTGCACGCATGTATGGATTAGTCTTATTATTTGCAGGGTACAGACATTTTACCGTCAAGAACAGAGCACAATTACGAAGTTATTTAAATCCAATGTACTTGTATATTCCAACCACATTAAATCACATCAATCATTAGTAAAAACATGAATCTGCAATCATTTAATAACAGTTGCAATATTATTTTACCAAAAAATTCCAATTACATCCAATTCCACGTATGTTTATTTAAAATACGAGATAAATGAACTGGATAATGAAGCAATTTTATAAAGGACATTTTACTGAACAATCTAATGAATTTTATAATAAAATATAATCAAAATGATGACATTCGTTTTTTCCCCTTATTAAATTTCTTAATGATAATAGAAGATGTGTTTTTGTTTTAAGATAAAATCATATGAATACAAAAAGAATATCGTAAACAATTTATTAAGAAAACAAATGCATGTGCATGTACTCATAGTCAAGGGAATTCCCCTTTCAACCACATACAAGTACATTCAATTAACAATGTTAACATGTGTAATTTGCACATTGACAAACTGCGAAATGTTGCCAAAATGTTTTTGAAATGAAACCTTTGTTTATGCAAATTGTAAAAATAATAATACATATGTGTGTAAGTGTCATAATAACTACCCAACGAAAACGGAGGTTTAATTTCACCCAACAAATACGAAGGTTTAATTTCAAATTGAAACGTCAAACGTTTGATAATGATTTGAAAATCATAGCATTCTCAACAAAAAGGGGAAATTATTTTCCAATTGAGAAATGTATTTATTTTCAACTTGCTTTCAAACGGTATTCTCGAATGTTTTTCAAATGTGGATATCATTTTAATGTGAAACATAAAAACTTTCGGCGCCATAGCGAAAAGATAATATACAGGGGTGTGATGGAAATCGAAATCGCAAAACGCAAGAATTTGGAAGTTGTTTTTAATACACTTTTAATAAAATTTTTATAATTTTTTTTATAAAATTCTGTTAAATAGATAAATATATGTATACTATTTGCCTCAAATTCTTGGCTCCGTTTTATTTTGAGGACAACAAACTTACATATATTTTCTTAACTTTCTCGTTTTATTTTTATTCCCATTCTTACACTTTGAAATTTATTTTTTACTCACATATAATTTATATTTATTCTCAAGAAATTAAGGTTTTCTAGCAGCGAATTCACTACACGTAACATGTAGTTTTTCTTTAACTGTAAAACACATTGTATGTCAAATATTAATATTCATATCATTATCAATTTGAATTCAAATGGTAAAATCAAACAATTGAAATAGGTTTGAGAATTGTGTTCGATGTCTCATGATAAAGTCATTTCATATCAAAGGTTCGACCTCGTGTTTATTGGGTATGTTTGTATATATCGTCATCAAAAATACAAAATAACGTTACAACACTTTTTATAAGTTTACAGGAGAAGCCAGAATCTTAACAATATCAATAACAACACGGTGTACTTGAATTTCTTTAGTAAAGTCGACATTTTTGATCTGAAAATTTTTGTGAACAAGTAGTTTAAAACGAACAAAAATCAATCAAAAAGTTGTTTTGTATTTCTGGTGACGATATGTACTTGGAAGCGTATAAATGTGTTATTTCAACCGAAACATTCTACGATGCTAAAACATTCGAGGGTTTGTTAACTCTGGCTATAATATTATGATAAATAAAACAACAACAACAAAAAATATGTTGTTTTATCAATGGTGCTGAAGATAAATTGTCTTGAGCCATTTGAAAAGGTTTAAGTCATTTACCTTTTTTTATTAAGCCTTATATTACCACAATTTCTTAAGAATACTAAAGTAGAGTTTAAATTTTATTGCCAAAACTTTTGTATTTGGCAAATTATCACTTAATCATTGTACACGTGTAAATGTTTTTCGCAAATTTCTTTTGGTTACCTTTTTTTATACAGGCTACTTAAAGAAAATCATGCGCGAAAAAAATAAATCACCATTTAGTAGTTCATCTAAGTATGTATGTATAAGGAAGTGTTTTTACAAGCATATGCGATACGTATGTATGTATGAACATATTAATAATTATGTTCCCAAAAAAGTTCTCAAAACTCTCAACCATGCAAGAAAAACCACTCGAAGGTCATCAGAAGTAGCATACAAAATACAGCATATAAATCAAAATGTTTACAGTGGGTACACAATCGAGGGGCCTTCATCCCAAATTTAGAATACAGCAACTTGCATCAAAACTTATACTTTTTTAAGGGTAATTGCACCAAAAAACAAAAACGATTACCATTACCGATTCTAAAGCTGCTCATACACTTGCAATAAAATTGTTCAATTTTACGTATTGTACAATTATATCGCCAATTTGTATGTGATATTCGAAGGTGGCTCAATATATTGGCAACAATCAAAAGACTTGTTCATATTAAAATAATCTAATGTCGCATTCAATAAGACATTAGGATTTTTAAACAATTAATTTAAAAACAATAACTTGAAAAGAGCAAAATTGAACAAAATCATAAAATTTATAATGAAGTTTGAAGTTTTGTCCACTATAACTCTGCCATTTAATGACTCATCTCTTCAAACGACCCATGGTTATTTAATAAATTTTATAACCTCTCAATAAAAAGAAAGAAATACATAGTCCATTCAAAATTGTTGAAGATATTTGCATTTCAGTTACATCATCTTTTTTAAAAACATATATAACGGTTATTTTGGAATATCTCAAAAACTGTTATACTTTTGACAATTCTGACTTCATATTAGGATTCAGGGCAAAGTTTTACATAAAGATTAGCTGTCAGAATCATTTGGTTACGACTTTGTTGAAAATTTGTCACGTAGTGTAATCACCAGGCAAAGAATGCGAAGATATGTGAAAATTTCGGTGTTATTTTTTAATTTGGTTTTTTCTGGATTAAATATTCATGCGAAAGAAAACTAGCACAGAGCAACATTGTTCATAAGATATAGCCCTAGACTATTTGCAAATAAGGTTTTTCTCTAAAATAAATACTACGGAAGCTATCAACAATTAAAGCGACCCATAGTGAGAAAAATAGCATTTTAGCAAACTTTGTGGGCTCAAGGCACGGCTAATAACTGTGCAAACGATCTAAAATATTTTATATATATTTTTTTTCTAATTTGGAATCTTTTTAAGGGGTTTGCCAAGTGAAAATACGAAAAAAAAATTGCCCATATAACTTGCGGTCACACTAATATACACAGAAAAAAATAAAAATTGATTTTAATTTAAAAATTTGTGATAGGTATTTACTAAAAAATTAATTAAATTTGCACCGTTAAATTCACTTGATTAAACGTTTAATTCATTGATTAAATTTTTAATTTAAACTGATTTTATTTTTGATTAATGCTCTAATTGGTAAACAATTTTGAAGAATTTTTTCTATGTACGGATCATAATTCAGGTTTAAAAGAAGTACAATTTGCCTTGCAGTGTAACAAAAAAATAAGAAAAAAAAAAAAGCATTAGTAAATGGCGTGATGTTCTGTTATAAAGTGACTAATTAAATTACGCACTTCTCAGAGCAGGGAATAGTGACCGTACAAAACACAAATAAAAAGACGTACGGAGGAGATTTGTAGTTGTGTTGTGATTAAAAAGAGAATTATAAATTAAAGGAAATAATCAGATTTAAGTAAGTATGTGTTAAGTTAGGGCGGGTCGATTTTTATGGCTCAAAAAAATTAAAAGATTGATCTCCTCTTCTTTGTCAAAACACAGCACTTTTTTGTAAATATCAAAAAAGGTGCATAATATCCCTTAACAGAGTACACATCGAGCCCAAACCGCGAAAAAATGTAAGCGACATAATTTTTAATTTAATTTTTTTTTAATAAATGACTTTATTGGCAACACTTGCATCATCTCCTAAAATGTCATGGTCACACAGGGTACCGTAACGATTTTAAAGCGAAAACAATTTTATCGCAAGCGACAAATTTCATACAAAATTTATATGAAATAAAATAATAAAACTCTCTTCTGTTAAATTTGTTTTTTTTTTTCGCTTACGTTATTTCCGCGGTTAGGGCTCGCTATATTTTAGTATTTTTTTGGATAAATAACAGCCTTGCAAAAATTGTAAAAAACTTACACTCAAAAAAAGTAAATAAAAAATTTTACACCCAATTTTTTTTAAGTCGAGCCTATATTATATAAAACGATGTTGTCTTGTTGAGTGTTATGTATCAGTTTAATGGCAAATGTGTTAACTGTCAGATTTAACTTAGTCCATTTGATCGTAAAATTAAGATACAATTTTAATTTGAACACTTTTATCACAGTGCTATGTTTGCGTTTTAGCGAACTCTGTTATTGCTATTAATTTAACTTCACACACATAAAGCTCAAGCTGTACTTAAATATAAGGTAAAATAAACTTTTTTAATTTATTTAGTACAGGAATCGCGCGGCTATGATCCCTGACGGGGGATCGTGGTCGAGTGGAACTTTGGAGCGAGCGCCTGTGGGGATCTGATGCTACACAAGCGGCTCAAAATTGGGGAATAAAACGGGCATAGGGGTCTATGTTGAGAACCCGGAAACCAGGATATTCTACTCTCTTCCTGATCACAATACCGGCTTCCAAGCGGAATTCCGTGCTATTAAGGAGTGTGTGAAATGGATTAAATCGAATATGGGGCGATTTAAAATTAGGGCGATATCAGTTACAGGGTCAAATATAGGCCCTTATTGGACTGTAGAAGGGCCTGGGCATGGACGAAAGGAGAAAGGAAAGCCTCCTCAATGGGAGTAAGTCTGAGGTCAATATGATGGTACGTTTCTTTACAGGTCATGCGGGACTACGGGCACCAAATTGGACGGACAGAATCTGACGAGTGTAGAGCGTGTGACGAAGAGAGCGACGAGAGCGAGACGCTGGAGCACTTTATCTGCCAATGTCGGGCCTTTGCCGAATTAAGATCCAGTCACCTCGTGAGCGATGTTATGTCGGCCTTAGAATCCCTGAGGAACGTGGACTGGAAAATATTGAGGAGTTACGTCCGGGAAACCGGGTTTCTTAGGGAGCGCACAACAGGCTCAGTGGAGGACTTGGTGTATATCGTAAAGATATGACGTTGCATCTACGATGCTTCATCCTCCTTTCGACCTAACCTAACCTAAATGCAGAAATACCATTGTATGGGTAAAAAAAATCTCAAACTTTTTTATAGATTAAGATTTTTCTCCTTATTGAATACTTTTCTTTGTTTTCGATCTTTATCAAGTTATAAGCCACAATTAATTATTTTTAGGCAACACTGACACTACCAAAATTTTATATGCTTAACATTTAAGAAAACATCAGCTACAAAAAAGGGTCAAACAACTTTATTTTAAGAACTGATACATACCCACACACACACATATCAGCATAAACACAAACAAGCCAGCCAATATTTAAAATATCACTTTTACAAAGGACAAACGGAGAAAAGAAAAAAGAAAGAAAACTGAGAAGGTTTACACATACATACATTCAATAAATTCGATTAATGTTGCCCATATTAAATATTTATTATTATTGACATCATCTCTGAATCAAATAACAAAGGAAAAGATGAATAATTTCATAGAAAAACATAGAAATTTGTTTGATTTCAAATTTCAAGGAATGAACTTTTGACCCTTTTGCTTAATCTCATCAATTGGGTCGGGAAAAAAGGGATTTTTATTTGTTATCAAATAAATTATTAGACGCAAATTATAAATGATTTTAATTTCGATTTCAATAACGAAAATGGAAATGAAATGTAAAATAGTGTTTCCGAATGAGGCAAAAGTTTATTATCATATTGTTAAAAGGAAATGCAAAATGTTGAAATACAATATT
This sequence comes from Pollenia angustigena, assembly GCA_930367215.1. Taxonomy (NCBI): domain Eukaryota; kingdom Metazoa; phylum Arthropoda; class Insecta; order Diptera; family Polleniidae; genus Pollenia; species Pollenia angustigena. The sequence goes on along the minus strand of OV884059.1, from coordinate 167,506,290 downwards.
TAACAAAAATATCCTTATTTTGAAGAACAGTTCAATTTCATTTAATAAAATTTGCTTGGAATAGATGAAAACTTAAAAAAAATATCCTTTTCACTTCTGCCATTATCAAACACAATTTCCAATTATATTCCGATATAGATTCACATGAACTCAATTAATAAGTCTCAACTGTAAGCTCAAAGCGAGAAAAATGTATTTAGCTTGAAAATTATGGAAGTTCATTAAATTTAATTTAATTCGCCCTTCATTCTCTTGGAATGTTGTAATGTATATCAAGTTTAAAAAAAAATTAGTTTAAAGTTCACTTTGTTACAGAATGCAATAACGATTTTCGGATCAAAATTTTATAACAGAAGTTTTTTTTTCACAACATGGTACTATATTCACACCAATCATGATTGAAACAACTTGTAACAACCATGTAGTTTGATTTTTAAACATGCTACAAAACAGGAAAAGTGAACTTTCATTTTCAATTTTGATAACAAATTATCGCTAGTTTATATCAATAGCTCCTAAAAGATTACCAAACAAAGAAAAAACGAAATTAGAATACATGTTAAATAAATCAAGAATTATAAAATAATAATTATAACACTGCTTTACAAATTTTTAATTTGGAAAAATACCAAGAACACCACATGTGTTTTTTAAATCCATCAGTTTAAACGTATATAAAAAACACGGAATTTTATATGAGATGAAAATATTGTCGTTCCACAAAATCCTTAATAAAATCTTTTTTATTCAAATTACGCTCAAAATGTTGGTTATTAAATATACTATTTAGTTAAGAAATAAAACATTCCAGATATTTAATATAACGTATTAAAAAAACGAAATGAAAATGAAAAATTTTGAAAAAAACGTAAAAATTGACATTTTTTGAACTTTGAGGTGCCATTACTCAGCCATTTCTTATCAGATAGAATTGTGTAGCATATCGATGGAAAAGGCATCGATGGGCTCCACAAGGGTTTGAGTGGGACCATACACCGAAAAACACAAAAGTACCGTTATCTAAAAAACGGTACTTAGGAAAAAAATTACAGCGATTTTCGTGTTCAGGAGGTCCCAATTAACTTATCTAGGCATGTGGTGTTGTTGGTATTTTTTGGCTGTAAACCAGTGTAATAAAATTATAATAAAAATATATTTTTAATTACATTTTATTATCTTTTTAAAATAAAATAACACTAAAAAAAAACCGAAACCAAGAAATTAATCGTGTGAACAAAATGTTTGGCAATATCTTTCGAGGAGCGAAACAAGAGGTTCGTTTATATCGTCGTAGCAGTGTTGCCAATTTAGTGGCTAGATTTAGCCATTTTTCATCCTATTTAGCCATTAAAAAATGAGTTTAGCCATTAGCCATTTTTTTAGCCATTTTTCAACTTATTTAGCTATAAATTTTATTTTGCCGTTTTTCTTTTAAAATAATAATTTTAAATTTCTTATAAAAATGTATTAAAGTATAATTTTATTTAAATCACAACTTTTAAAAATGTTGGAAATCGCTATAAACTATGATGATGAGACAGACATCTTTCAAAATAAAGCAATAGTAGTCCAATATTAAATTTATAAAATGGGTCAACAGAAACATGGGTGTTTCTTTCTGGTTGCAAGTTTTCAATTATGAGATGCAGGCGACAAACAAATTTTTTTTTAGAAATTTCGAAATGGACTATATAGTTGCTCTCTCAGTTGCATGGTCTAAAGTAGAGAGGGTATTTACCCAAGTAAACTTCGTTTAAAGTAATTTGAGAAAAATAATACATTAAGCAACCGTTAATCCGATTTTATCAATAAGTCGAATTAACGACGTTTGTCCTGCTGGCTGGCTGGCTGTTTTAGAGATTATTTGATCAAATTTGGTACATTAGGTTCTAATGTGCTGTTGACCGACTATACTTTCTTAGTTGTTTTTTAATGTAGATCTGGATTGAAAAGGTTGGGTAAATGTTGTCGTTATGATTTACCTTCAAATTATTAAAAACTAATAGGCGCGAGTGATTCCTATGAGACCAATAACGACATCGAATTTATCGATGATTTAATTTTTTAAATATCTATCAAAATATTAATTTACGTTTATTCTTATTTAACAAATTGATCTTAACTTACAATTTCATCGTAAACCACTTTAAAATAATTATTTCTGTTTTGTTATTGAATTTTAATGTGTTTTTATTTAAAAAAGCTTTTAGCCATTTTTTAGCCATCTTTTAGCCATTTTTTTCCGTAAATTAAGCCATTTTTGGTCAACAAGTTTTGGCAACACTGCGTCGTAGGAATAAAGCATAAGTTTGTGCAAAGGCAAGTGCTTGGCTTTAAAAATTCCCTAACAGAGAGATAAGTTGAATCTGCATCGATATATTCCTTATCAAAATCAAAGTTCACAAATTCAAAATTTTTCTGAAATATTGCAACATTAATTTATCATGTTATTTCATATTATGTATATATATTTATAAAAAAAAAGAAAAATAAAAGCAAATTTTTAAACTTTATTGTAAAAAACTTTTAAAAAAAAATACACTGAAAAGCTCTTGCAATATAAGGCTTTTGGTGAAAAACTTGTTTGGTTTTTGGAAAAGCTATTGGTATTATAAAAAATGCTTTTCTCCTAAACAATAAGAAAATAATGATTTTTTCGCTAAAGAACTTTTTCAGTACTCCTAAATCACACATTTTTTTTTAAATTTTCTTATAAAAGTTTTCCACATAGAAAGTTTTTTAATAGAAAGCTTTTCTTTTTTACTTGAAAAGAACGCTTTTTTCGCCAAAGAACCTATTCTTGAAATATTTTGTATAGATAACTTATTTATTTAAGAAAAACTTTTTTTCATTAAAAGCTTTTTTATTTATTTTGTATTTCATAAAAACTATACAGCGATTAAAAGCACTTGACACAAGACGACGGCACCGGAACTGTAATTGTAATTTCTTAGTCGCTATTGAATATAACCGATTACTATTGAAAGTCACTTGATATTTTCGACTCAAATGAAAGTTAAAGAAATTTTAAATAGAATTTTTACTGATTTATTAAATACGTTAAATAAAAAGCTTTTTTGAAAGTTACGGTCAGAAATGTTATTATTAAATTAAACGTGAATATCGCAAAAATAACGAAAATTAGCGAAAATTTAAAAGGTTTTGTTATTTGTTATTTTGTATTTTTGTAAAACACAAAAAGCCCTATCTAAAATTTTGAAAATTTTACAGGAGAAGCCAAAAACAATTTAAATGATAAATTGATTAATTACCTTAAACTGTTTATAATTTATTTTTCTTCTACTTTTCTTGTAAAACCTACCAGTTGTTTTGACAATCGTCAATGTTGCATACTGTTAGTTTTGCATTTTAGCGTTTACCATATAATCTTGTGTAGAAAGGGCCTTTTGTTTAAGAGTGGGTTCTAAAAGGCTTGAAGACTTTTGTCTTTAGATATTCGGTATTTAATATTTTCGATCTATGGGGAGTACGGCTCTTTATTTGTCTACCCCGCTCGTTTTTATTTTAAAATGTATAGTTTATCATAATAGTGGCTTTATCCACTGCTATAATAGTTCTTCAGTTACGCGATATGTATTTAATATAAACATCTTATAGGGGTATTACTCCCTCTGCGCCTACCGCCTTAACTTTTATTTTCAAATGTGTAGTTAACTATAAGAGTTACTCCTACCAAGTTTGAGCGTAATCACTATACCAGTTCCTAAGGTTTGCGATATTTAATATTTGCGTCCTATGGGGGCCACACTTCCTCTGCTTCCGGTTTCTTGTTTCAATATTTTGCAAAAAGTTCAAGAAAATTAGTGCAGCGGCTCTTAAGATATGCGATACCTAATATTGGCATCCTATGAAGGGTACCACTTCCTTTGCTACTATTTTAATTTCATGGGATTTTACTGTAAAAATTTCAGGAAAATCGGTTCAGTAGTTTAGAAGTCCATAAGCTAACAAACAAACCGACAAACATTTTTCATTTTTATATATATAAATATACCAGTGTTCGAAAATAAACAGAACATTATTTATCGTACGGCTCACACACCCAGAAACGATATCTATTTTTTTAGTGTTTGTGTATACGAACACAACCCTTAATACCGTTCGTAACTATTTTCTAGAAAGTAACGAACAATATACAGTGTTCTTTTCTTCGTTATAAAACAAAACAATTGTAGTGGTTCTGTAGGCATAAATTAAAATTTAACGATTGTTTTCATTGATAAAGAAATGAACAAAACAAAAATTTAGGAACGACCACAGCACGAATAGCTTGTGTGTGCATTGTGCACATGTTTTGTTTGTGTAAAAATTTTTCGCTGCCTCTTGTTTTTTTTGTATATGTATTTTGTTTTTATAAAAAAATTTTGGTTTCTTTTACCAGCCAAAAGGATGCTCTAAGTACAACTGAAACGAATGAACATTAATGTGCTGAACCCAATTAAATGTTCGCATATTTTTTTGTTGAGTTGGATAAGTACAGTATTATTTTTGTGTTTGAAGATCACATACAGAGACACTTTTTATACCCACACCACAATAGTGGAGAGGGTATTATGCATTTGTGCTGATGTGTGTAACGCCTTAAAATTTTGGTGCTAGACCCACCTTAAAGTATACCGATCGACTTAGAATCACTTTCTGAGTCGAACTAACGATGTCCGTCCAGCTGGCAGGCTGGCTGGCTGTCCATGTAACCTTGTGCGCAAAGTACAGGTCGCAATTTTGAAGATATTTTGATAAAATTATAAAATAGGTTCTTATTGGCACAAGGACCAAGCCTATTGAAAATGGGCGAATCGTAGGACCACGAAAGAAGAGAGGGGGAAATTTTTTTCCTCTCAGAAACCATCAAACCGATTTTAATAAAATTTAAAACATAGATAGATCGATATTTGTACGGACACATAAGCTATGCATTTTTAAGAAAATAGGACCACGAGGGGAGATAGGGGCAATTTCTGCCTCTCAAACCGATTTTAATGAAATGTAAAACATAGAAGATCCATATCTATATGGACATATAAGCTATACAGTTTTTCAAAAAGAGGACCACAAGGGGAGGTAGGGGGTAATTTCTGCTGAATGAAGTTTATAAACATAGATAAATCCATATTAATATGGACACATTAACATGATGTGCCCCGGTAGGCTAGCTGGTAGCGAGCTAGTCTATCAGCGCCGAGGTTGCGGGTTTGATTCTCGCCAGAGACTCTGGTTTCTTTCCCGCAGACAAGCATAGAGCTTTGCGGGATTAGCTTAGGAAATTAAAAAAAAAAAAAAAAAAAAAATTAAATTCTGTGGTGTAGGGTATCATATGGTCGGGCTTAACCGACTATACTTTCTTACTTTTTTTTGTAATGGTTTACGATACAAACATTATCAGCGTTTGTGTTTTCCACAATTCTAGCGAAACGAACACTAAGAAACGACATTAAATGTTTATTTTCGAACACTGGTATATACAAACATACATACTTACATTTTATAAACATACATTTATTTATATAACTTTCTGTTCTTATCGCACCATTGTGAAGGGTATATAAAATTCGGCATAACCATATACATCATTCTTACTTGTTTTCAACCTTAAACATAAGACCCGAATTAAAAAGGTTCACAATCATCTAATTTTGTGTGCACGTTTATTTTAAATTCGCCACAAGGCCATGCAAAACAAAATAAAAGTGCGCAATTTTCTTTTAGAAATAAAACTAAAGAAATCCTTCATTATGATATTTTTTCCATTATATCCGCAGTTTTTCAGTTGTCTGTTTGCTTGTTCCTTGAACGTTGTCATGTAAATAAATGTTGGCTTTTGTGAGCAGAATTACTGCAAATTCAATAAGAGAGACACACTCACCTCCTACACAGAAAATAATTATTCAAGCAGTTCAATTGTATGACTAAAAAAAAGTGACGTCAACAACAAAATAGGGGAGAAAAAAGAATGGGTTTAAAGCTTAGAATTATGTTAAGTATTTTATAATTAATTAAAATAAAGCCAACAAGTTTTAAGTACTGCACTGTGAACACCCTAATGCTTTATTTTTTTTTATTATTCTAAACCACAAACTGAAAAACTCATTTTATATTTTTAACTTCATAAACACTCAAACTTATAATTCATTATGAATAAAATGATTTAATTTCAGTTCATTAATATTTAATTCTGTTCGAAGAAATCTTTAAATAATGAGGAACAGCATTTTAAGTTTTCTAATTATTTGTTATTTATTAACCGGTACTCAAGCATTTTGTACTCGAAAATGTTTCATTCACCAACCTGTGGAAAAATTAAATACATGTCTTTATCTCACTCTCGCCGTAGTTATTGCAATTATTACAATCTTAGTTGTTGTGTTTTGGTTGATTGATAAAACACTGTTTCGGAAGGAGGTGCCAGTGAAAACACCTTCGACTCCATTGAAAAATGTGTTTATTATCTAAAAGTTAAGTTCAGAGTTAAAAAAAATAAAAGTTTTAAAACTATTTAATTAATTAGTGTTGTGTTTATTTATGGAATGCGAAATAATAACATCATCAAGATGCAAATACTTTTAACTGTAAAACAAAATGCGGAATTTATTTTTGAGGTTTGCACATTTGCACAGAAAGGTCCACCGGGATCGAAAATTTATACATAAATAAACAAATTATTTTTTTAAACATGTTGAACAAATGTTAAAATTTTTATGACATTTTCAGCTTGTCGCGTTCGTTGGTTGAGAAAATTGTCCGAAAACTGAAAATATATATTTTTTTTTTCTCTTAGCTACTTTTGATGACATTTCTATTAAGTAAGGTGTATTAATTGATAAATAATATTTCGAGCCTTTGGTGCAAGATCGTAGTAACTCAAAATTTGAATTTTTTGAGCTGGGTATGCAGAAATGATCTTTGGGAAAATATCTATCTCTAACTGTTCAGATTTTACAGCTAAAAATGTTTTTATTGCCTCTAGCTATTTTCAACCATATTTATATTAATATAAAAAAAATATTTAATATTATTAATAATTTTTCACCTTTTTTTAATTACAAAACATTCCTCTTTATTTAAAAACTTGTAAAAAAATAACTTAAGTAAACGGAACTACTATTAAAAAGATGGCTGAAAACTTCAAATGCATTTTTGTCAGTTCCCGATTTTTTGAATTACTACGGTATTGCACCAAAGGCTCGATTTGATAATTTTATCATCATTTTTATTTCTATAATTCAGCCGTTTACTTGGAAAGTGACGCAACTCCATTTATACAAAGTCCTCGTCTGTTTTATGAAACATTTTCTATGAAATATTTGAGTTCGATGATAAAAGGGAAAAGACAAATGGAAATGTGTACTTTATTTCATGTACGGCAAATTTTGTTACCTGGGGTTTACACTTGCAAGTGCAAGTTCGAAAAACTCAATACACTCACACATTTTTACTAAGTGCCGGCTCACACAGGTCAAGTTTGACTCGTCAAGTCTTGAGTTTTTAGGAGAGAGCGGAAAAGAAGTGGCATTCTCTTTTGCCTTCTGACACTTGCAGCAAGTAAAATGACAAATGAAGAAACAGTGTTACCATGGACGACTTTTGTATCAATTTACTAGTACTTAGTAATATAAAAGTGATGTTTATAGCGGAATTTCTGTGCATTTATAAAAAATAACAAGTTAAAAAGAGAACAAATATACAACAATCCATCTCAATGGTAATTTTGTCATAAATTTCAAGCATTTTGAAAAAAAAAAAATTGTTAAAAAAAATATTTTCTCAGAAATATTACCAAATCGCCAATACGGCAATACTGGAGTCAGATATTTTATAAAATAAACAAATTTTTTCATCAAGATGGACCAAAAATTATATAAAAAAGGAATTATTAAATTTATTTTTCTATAATTTTTTTAACATTAAACCGAAAAACAAAGTTTTTTTATAGGATGTTTTCGCTTCGAGAACATTTGAAAAATTAACTTACAACTCACTGTGTAAACACTCAAGCTACTTGCAAGACTTTCGGCTTTTTCTTCGACTTTTTCGTTGATAATACGTATATACTACTTGCATGTGTAAAGGCAGGGTTAGTTTGTTATTGCAATAAATAGAGAAAGCTTACAAAATGATTAAATGTCCATACAAAAGTTTTTTTGTATGGACACGAATACAGTTTCAAGAGAGAATTGAAAAATTTTTAAGTTGTCTTTTTTATTCAACATTTTTCATTTTTCGAATTTATTTTATGAGCTAAATTTCAGTTATGTATTTTATAAAGCTTTTTTGTAATACATAGTTCTATTCTTTCAATTTTGTCAGAAATGACTTTATACACTACCAGACCATTATAATGTATTTTCTTTTATAATAGTCTGGTAGTGTATAAAGTCATTTCTGAAAAATTGAAGGAATAGAACTATTACAAAAAAGCTTTATAAAAAACATAACTGAAATTTAGCTCATAGAATAAATTCGAAAAATGAAAAATGTTGAATATAATATAAAGTAACCTTCGGAAGGAAATAATTCCCAGTTTCTATTTGTCTTTTTTAAATATAATTTTTAAAATTTATCTAAAAAAAAAAGATTTCTTAAATATTATTCGTAAAGTGGAGATACCAAAAAATTATTTTGCCGTTATTCCTTCACATTTGGCAGCATTAAAATCAGGGACAGAACAGTTATAACCAATATTTGAAAAAATCCTGAAATAATAATTTATAACGAATTTTTAAAATTTGCTCTCTGAATAATTATTACAAAAAACCAATATTTTTTTGATCTTTGATAACCATTATAGTTTGTTTTTGTTTTTTTTTTTTGGGCTTCCATAACCATTACAAAAGATTTTAATTTTTTTTTTTTTTGTCTTCCGTAACCATTACAAAAGATTTTTATTTTTTTTCGGTCTTCCATATCGAATTTTACACAAGTTTTATGAAAATATTATTTGGAGTTCAGCCAATGACACTCCTAATAAAATCTATGAAACAGGTTTAGTTACAGTCAATGTTTATGAAAAACTTCATAGAATTAATGAAACTCTTTACAGAAACAATAAACCGTCAGGTAATGAAGCATTTTATAGAATCTATGAAACAGTTTCATAAAAGTCATTCCTAAAAAGAGCTTCATTAAATGATCATTTTTATTAACATTTGTATTACTAGCAATATTTGCATTTGTTGCGGTTTTTTTTAAGATTTCTTCACCCTCACTTTAGAATCGTTGAGATTTTCATCAATTTTAAGCGTTTGTAATAACTGATAACAATACCACTATTTTCAGCTGTAGAAAAATCCATATAATATCCTACACCTATTTGGGTCCGAAATTTGTATGGTTCTGAAGTCGACGTGGGTTCAAAATAGTCGAACAAGCCTACTTAATGGTATTTTCGGTTAGGTAGAGGTGGCAGCCGACTTTATTCGCCAGCTCACATAGACACTGAATGTCCGTTGCGATACCACTGCGCTTCCACTCATGCGTAATTAGGTGTGTTGCATATTCTTAGAATACATGACGAGACCTGCAGTTCAATGCTGAATTCAAACTGCAAGATTTGAAGTGCTTTAGAACAGAAATTACTTTCATTAGTTCGCTCAAGCCAACCGATAGTTGAGGATGTTAAGAAATAATTATTTCTTTTTGAAAAATGTTTTTTTTTTTGGTCGCTCGAGCCAGGAATCGAATCCGGATCCTATCGGTTTCAGAGTCCACAACTTAGCTACTACACCAACAGCACACACTACACAATACAATTTTAGTGCGAAATTTCTTGTTTTAAAAAAAAAATCGGGAAAATATGCCTAAAACTGGAGCGATTTTATTTAAACTCAGCACCATGATAGTGTGGCATAATTGGCTTCTATTTACCAAATATGAGAAAGATATCAAAAAATTTGCGGATTCTTACCAAAATCATTAAAAAAAAAGTTCGTCCTTGTGCAAATATAAGTCAGTGTGCAAAATTTTATAAAAATATCTTAAGATTTGCGAATTGTAGCGTGGTTATAGAAGACAGAAAAAATAAAAATCTTTTATAATGGTTATAGAAGACCAATAAGAATAAAAATCTTTCATAATGGTTACCAAAGACCAAAACAATTAATAATCTTTCATAACGGTTATCAAAGACCAAAAAAAATAATAATCTTTCATAACGGTTATCAAAGACCAAAAAAAATAATGATCTTTCATAATGTTTATGGCAGAACTATAATTTTCTGCGTAATTTATAATTATTATTACAGGACCAATTTTTTTCAGTTATTTTTTCCATAACCTATTGGATATTTAAAAAATAATAACAGTTATTTCGGGTCCCTGATTAAAATACTTCTTGCAGATATGCATATGTGTGTCAAAATGATGTTTATTTTAGAGGTATGAGGTGCTAAACCCTGCAACAAATGTCACCAGTAAATCTGTAGTGATTCACTATTGACACATTCACCAGTACTAGTGACTTATTATACTCCAGTCAATGTTATTTACAATACATTAACATTTGCGTGTCATTGGAAATCTACTACTGACGTTGGTACTACTGACTAGGTAGTTCCTTTGGGAACATATGTAGACATTTGAACCAGAGAATCGCTAGTACATTTTAGTAAAAGTAGTCTAAACTTTTTGCAAGAATACGAAATTTAACAATCTTTTTTTATTATTTCTTCAACTTTTATAGCAATTGTACTTCTCAGTTGTTATTGATGAAATATTTTTCGTATTAAAGCCAAATATAGTGGCAAGTGTAATGTAGTGTAGAGACTTCGTTGACAATGTCCCAATATAGTCGACAAAACTGGTGACTTGAAAACACTTACACCCAGGGTTGTCAGATGTGGCGATTTCTCGCCAAACGTGGCGATTTTCAAACATGTTTGGGACCTAATTTTTGATTTGGCGACATGGCTATTTTTGATCACCTATGAATTTGTTTTGAAATTCGTTAAATTCAATACTTAGAAATAATATTACTTTAATTCTCGTATTTTTATGAATGAAATTTCAGGCAATCATATAAATGATAGGTATTTGAAGGTATGTTCAAATGGCTGATGAAGTTAATAAAAATCTTCTAGAAAAGTGTTTTTATATAACAAATTGCTCTTGAAAATTCAAAAAATAGAATGCCTTAAAACACGAATATGTTTTAAGTCTATAAACATTTTCACATTATACTTATGTATATGTATGTGGCAATTTATTATCACAGATAAAATATGTTGTTGTTAGTGATATTTAAAGATTTTTATGAATCCTATCATACCTTTGGACGTTTATGAAGCACAATGGAAAAAATAAGCGTTGGTTAATTAGAAAGATAACTAAATAAGTTTAGACCAACATTTTAAAGCTACAAGGATACGGCAGGTACGTAAAATTTTAAGGACTTTAATTTGGCTGTCCTTAATATGCGGTTATTACAACTAGTAATGCCTGTGTTGAAACTATGAACTCCACTAAAACTCGCCTTCGAATTAGAATGCAATACGAACTTCTAGACGCGTTATTAGGAGTTATACAGGCATGTTCTGTAAATCACAAGATTTCAAATCACTTGTGATTTTGAAATCACAATTGTGATTAATGGGTGTTTTGAAAACCACGAAAGTTGTAACTTAGTTAAAAATGGTGGAAACAATTAAGCAAGTAATTTTAAATTGGCGGCCACTTAGCTAACTGGTTTAAAATCACAATTATGAAAAAATAGCCAGTCTTGACGGTGAAGCGTTTTAGATATATAATAAAACTGCAACTATTGTATATAGTGCATTTCTAATATTTGTTTAGTACTAGCCGCAAAAAATCTTTTCTGTTGCTTTAGACTACTATAAATTAGTTTATAGTTAACGTCGCACAGTAGCGCCCGTAGAGCAAACGAGGTTGCAAAAATCAAAATTTTCATGAGCACCGACGAAGTTTTGAATAAACTCATGTTATAGGAAACTTTTCAACGATTTCAAATCTGCCACTCTTAATAATATCACATTTTTAGTTTAGAAGATATAGCCGTTCAAAGTTGACCGACTTTCGGTTTTCAAAAAAACACACAATTTTTAGTAAATTTGTTGCGATTTCAGGTGTAATATCACGAAAAATAGGTAACGAATCGCCTTATTTTTTGTTTGTATTGATTGATGCATTTATTAAATGTGTAATGATAAAAAAAAAATGAACTGTTTGCTTTGTGTTTCTCCTGGTAAATCACTATTTAAAAACTATCCGTTTTTTCACTATTTTTCAACTTTGACGGAAAATAACAAAAATCTATATTTTTCTATATTTGCCATATTTGCAAAATCTGTTCTTTGATTATTTCTTTACATAATTCAAAAATTTTATCTGCCCGTACGTGCCCGTTTGGCTTCTAGAGGTAAAAAAGGTTAAAAAGACATGGTTGCCATACTAATATTGCGGTTTAATAAAATTCTTTAATTTGGCCCCTACAGCGCGTAGGATGCTCCTAGATGGGTCAAATGTATGACCAACCCCACTTTATTATTTATTGCCGAATTTCGGTTTTTTTAGTTATTTCAATAAACTAAACCATTTTTGAGTTACGCGAATATATGTGTGACATGGAATTACCCATATACCGAAAATACAGAAAATTGAAAAAATAAATTTAAAAAAAAAAAATTTTTTTTTTTAATTTGTTGGGTAATAATTTAGAACCCTAAAGAAAAAAAAAATAAAAACAATCTAAAAATGTAAAAATAATTTTTTTTTAGGTACCATAAAATTGATTTTTCTACTAATTTTAACTTTGATAACCCATAAGTAGGCCCCTACACAGCGTAGCACCCTTTTCAAATGCACATTTCATAGGCTGAACAGTTATCTATCATATGCTGTTTAAACTGTTCAATTACCTTATTCGGTTCAAAAGATATGATTTTTGCAACGAAAAAACTCAAATGGCGCCACTGTGCGTCGTACCTTTTTTGTGTTCACTAACTATTTTTATTTCGCTCTTAATAAAAATTAAGCAAAATATATATTATGGCGACTTTTTTTGAATTTTTGGCGTATTTAAGTGATATGGAACTAATTTAGTTTTTAGAATTTATAAAAAATATTTTTAATAATTTAAAAAAAAATGTATTTTATTGACACAACTTGTTAACAAAGGTTTTGGCGATTTCGGCGATTTTTGATATTGAATTTGGCGAAAAAGGTCAAAATCGATCTGACAACCCTGCTTGCACCCAGGTTTCCTTCAGGGAAGTCTTGCCGTTTTGAAAAAATTGTTTTTTTTTTATCAAAGTTATTTTCGGGAATACAAAGTTTATTATTAATACGATTTCCGTATTATTTTAATTATTGTATCAAACTAGAAACAAATAAAACAAAAAAAAAATTAAGATAAGTGAATCTTATAGAAAATCGTTTGATCATTTTAAAAAAAGAAAAATCTAATTTTTCGATTGCGTTTACATTTACACATGAAAATAATTTCTTGAAAGTCGCCATACACCCAAACCTTTTTACTAATGGTGTTTTCTTTTCTGACAATAATGTTCCATGTTTGCTACCATTCGCGCGGGTTTTTGTTCTATTCTAAAAATAAATGCAAAATGTGGGAAGTTGTCGTTTTCCTTTCAAAATATGTTCCATTTCTTACCCGCTGTTATTATTGAGTGTCTCACACTCACTACCCTTTTTCCATCTGTGTTAATCACTTTTTTATGCAAGCAAGTATTTTTCTTTTTAACTTTCTTCTTGTGTTTGCGTACAATTTGTGTTATATTGTGATTTTTGGTTATATTGTGATGGATATTGATCTTTTGGTTTTTGTTTGTTTTACTTTTTATTATATATATTTTTTTTGCGCAAAATGTTTTACAGCAGCTGACTTTAATTATTAAAAATCAGTGCTGTTGGCTTACTGTAATTCAAAGAAATTTTAATGTTGAAAGTCGCTACAACCGTGGTGAAAATCGCTTATTAGTACAAACTTTGCATTCAATATCTAACACGCTAAAGGCACATTCGTGCCGGGTGTAAAAAGTAGTTATTTTTTGTTCCATTTTAATTTAAAAAAATGTATCACTTTGTAAGGGTGCGTGTAACCCGAAAAATTTAATACACAGTTATAATGCATTATTATTTTTTAAGAAAAGAAAACACCATAACACACATATTTTTACTTTCAGTCCAACTTTCAGCTAGCTTTCAATGAAAATTTCAAGAAAGCGATTACATGAAAGTAAATAGCAAAAACGAAGCAGTGTTGCCAGTTAATACTTTTTGCTTCTGTATAAAGGATTTTAAATAAATCTGTTAAACTTAATATTAAGAAACAATTAAAATGTATAAATATCATAAAAATAATCAAAAATCCTTATTAGTCTTAACGAATGCTTGATGATCGGTGTGAGTATTTTCTTGGCAACTCTGAAACTTCAAGTAAGCAAAATTATAAAAGAAGATACATTTTTGTTTGAAGTTGGCCCCTTGGCGACTTTTTGAAAATGAGATTTCACTTTCATTTAAATTTTCATGAAATTCTCTTTTATTTTTTTTTAATTTTTAATTTGTTTCAAGAAACTTCTTTCATGTGTAAAGGCAGTGTTATCAATAAAAGTGTTTAGTTTGTAGTTCTTACTTTAAATACGCTGCGACATAAAAATATTTGTTTTGTTGGTTTTAGAGAGCTTCTACTCTAGCCGTTTCCCTTTGATAAAAGTGTAAGTAATCGAAAAAGTGAATTGTTAAAAAATTGAGCGGCAAAAATTGAAGCGTGTGAACCGTGACTTACAAATCGACGTAAAAGTGTGTGCCGGTTCACACACGTCAAGTTTGACTCGTCAAGTCTTGAGTTTTTAGGAGAGAGGGGAAATTAATGGCATTCTCCTTTCCCTTCTCTCCTAAAAGCTCAAGACTTGACAAGTCAAACTGGACGTGTGTGAACCGGCACTTTCACTGTGTTCTGGTACGGTATGGCACAACAACTCATATTAAAGCAATTAATACAGCAAAAATTGCATTAATGTCGAACATCGTTGTGCGAATAAATGTTTGAACAAAACAACGACAGCAGGAGTTCAAACAAGGCAAAATTTTGTTCGCTAATGAAAGACGGGATGTTAAATTTATATTGTTTATGCACATTAGTGTAAACTGGCTAAAAAAAAAAATCAAGGAAATTCTTTAGAAATTTTTTTTATTCCCGAAAATACAACATTTTCACTATTGTGTCATATAATTTTAGAAAAATTTTCTATTCCCGTTCCATAGGAAGACTTTATCCTTGGACCTACGAAAATTTTTTTGTCAAATTATTCAGTGATTCTCAAAACTTAAGTATTCCTTAAAATTGTTCAAAATATTTTTTAACGGTTTCATATATTTTAGCTCCACGGTAACTTAATATGTTATAAAAACCAAAAAGCTGACAAGCCAAATAAAAATTGTAAGCCAATTTTAAATTATTTTAAATAAAAAGTTTCGGCAATTTAAGGCAAAATTTATATTGTAGATTAACTAATAAATTATAGACCATGATTAAAAAAATTGGATAACAAATGAAAACCAACATATTTTTATATAAAAATTTTCCAAAATGGCGTTTAGTTGTTGGCCAAGTTCTAGTAAAAAAATTGAAACCACTGCTGAAGAAACTCAAACAATTGAAAGTAAGTTGAAAGTTGCTAATTGCTAACTGAGTTGAAAAACCGATTGTATATATTCCTTATTTATCACTTTTAGCTGAATTCTTAAAACCAGCCAGTGATCTCCTCATAATAGATTGTGGTTCTAGTGCCTGCAAAGCAGGTTTTGCAGGTGAGACCAATCATCGCATTGCTATACCCACAACAGTGGGAAGATCTAAGCCGGGTACTGGTGTAGGCCTACGTTCAAATCAAGATTCTTATGTAGGCTTTGAAGCACAACGAAATCGAGCAGTACTTAATCTAAATACTCCTATTGAAAGAGGTATTATAACAAACTGGGATGATATGGAAGTATTTTTTGAATATATTTTTCAAGAAGCCTTACAAATAGATCCTTCATTGTACGGTATTTTACTAACTGAGACACTTAATAATCCCTCAAGGAATCGTGAAAAGTTGTTGGAATTAATGCTGGAAAAATTCCGTTGCAAATCATTTTTCCTAGCTCCCGCTCCCCCATTGGCTTTGTATGCTTACGGTTTTCATACTGGAGTTGTGCTCGATTCCGGCGAAGGCCAAACTCATATAGTACCTGTATATGAAGGCTTCTCTATGCCTCATAGCACCCGCTACATACCACTGGGTGGTAAAGACATTAATAAAATGTTGGAAAAGAGTTTAGCTCACAATGGCAAAGCTATTCAGTATCTACAAACTTCCGGAAATAAAGAGTTTTTAGGAAATATTAAAGAAAAATGGTGTTATGTGTCATTTGATTATCAAACAGAACTAGCTAAACCTGGTCCACCAAAATCCTACCGTTTACCCGATGGCAACTTTGTAGAATTAACAAATGAACTATTTATTTGCACAGAAGCCTTATTTGAACCGACTATGCTGGAGGTGCAAACTGGTGGCATACACGAGAATCTTTATAGAGCTGTTCAGTTATCCGATTTTTCTATTAGAAATTTACTTTACGATCACATAGTTTTAAGTGGTGGTAATACGCTTTTTCCCGGACTTCAACATCGTTTATCCAAGGAAATGCGTATAATGGAACCAGATGCTACAATACGTATTCATGGTAAATCGGATCGTAAGAATGCAGTATTTTTTGGTGCTTCTTTGTTGGGTTCATTGGCCAAGTTTAAAGAGATGATGATATCGTATTCAGAATATTTTGAAAGTGGTCCGGCTATAGTGAATAGAAAATGTTTTTGAGAACAATTTGTAGATGTTGAAAAAAATATATTTTTAATATTTATTTTAGTTAAAATTTCATTGGTAGTTCATAAGTTTGTTTAAGAAATTTAGAACTCCAACATAGAAAATATAGGGTATTTTCTTAGCTGCATGAAAACTAAAATGATAACACAAGACAGAAATATTTTTGGAATGAAATTTTTTTATTGTAGTCGCGGCTACGAGTTCAACTTTTGACTACTTTTTTGACTTGAATATTGGCTTCCAATGTCGACGTAAACTAATAATTTAACCCAGAGGCGTTAAATCGAACGGAAGAGAGGGCATGTAATGCAAGTTGTGCTGTCTTGTTGAAACCAAATTTCGTTGATGTGTAGCTGATTAATTTTTGGAAACAAAAATTCACTCAGCCTAAATTGCTCATTCAGAAGAAATAAGGACCGATGATACCACACGTTAAGAAGTTTATTTTCTAAAGTAATCAATTTCGTTTCTTATAACAAGAAAACCTAAAATCCAAAAATAGTTTAGAATCCGAATCCACGAAGTGGATAACTTCAGCATTTTTGGTGTTCTGCCTTTCACACCCACATGTTTTAGAGTATTATGGAGTTGGTGAAAGTAAAACGAATAGACTTTTATTCTAATATGTGATAACATTTTTAACACAAAAAAATTTAACAAGGTTTCGTTTAAGTGTGCTAAGTTCCCATTTCACACTATTGATAAACTGAAATTTATTGTTGGTGGGATAAGCTATGCCTATGCGCATTTCACTGGTTGTTTAGGCCACATCGTCAGGAAACTTCATCAAAAGATTTTTGAAAAACTAAAGATATTATTCGAATAAAACTGTTAAGCGAATAAAAATTACCCTGCAAATAATAGGACTAGTCCAAACACGCCTGTAAAATGTAGACCACAAGCGACTAGGTCTAGTCCAAAAGTAACCCAAATGAATGGAAAAATATGGTCTATTTAACATTATGATGTCCTAGAACAGGACCATATAACCCAGATTTGGATTACAAAGGAGTAGTCTTAAAACTACTCCATGGTATACGCAAGTGGATTAGTTTTGCAGTCGTTTAAAAACGAAAACATGTCGTTAAAAAACGATGGCATGTCGTCCCACTACAAACACTTTTTAACAATGACGTGGTCCATGCTTACATTACATTGGAACAGTCCAAGGAGTAGTCCATATGATCAAAATGGATCAGGTAGTCCAATATTATTTGCAGGGTATAAACCCTAGTAAACAATTGTAACAATATCAAAGCTTTAAAAAAAACAACAACAATAAACAGTTAGGGAATTCACATGGTGGCTCAGAGTCATAAGTCGTAAAGTCATATTTGAAAAAATTGTATTTTCTAAATCATAAGTCATAAAAACGTCAAATCAATGTCAGAGCAAAAAATAAAAATATAAAAAAATGCCAGCAAGAAGCGAAAATGATAAAGTTTTTACGGTTTTGTGTGAAAAGTTTGCATCCGACATACTAATGGTTGAAACAAGTAAGAATTTAATTGTTTGTTTTTTTTAATAAAAAAGTTTATTTCTAGGCGATGAAGAAGAGGAAGACGATATTTATGAAAATTTTAGTATTTACCATGATACAAATATACAAGGTAGTTCCACTTCTCTCTCACAATTATTTTTTTGAAGTTTATCGGAATTATTTGAAGTTTTTTTTTTGTAAATATTAAAAAAATCGTTGCCACATATTAAAAAAGGCAACAAATTCCGTTTGGAAATTATAAGACAAAATGTGTTTATTTTGCATTAACAGCTTAAATGTGAACTTTTAAGCACTTTAATTTGCTTAAGAGCTCAAAATAAAAAACAGCGGAATTCACTAATTATATCCATAAATAGGGTTTTTCCAGGAAATTAAAAAAAAAACATTATTTGTATGGTCTATCTTAATTAAAAAGAAATTAAAATTTATAAAACAAGATTCAAGCTACAATTACTTCATCTTTGAACAAATAATTTTAGATTGTTTTATGTATTAAAAAAAAAGATTCTTCCCAAAAATAACCTTTTTATAATATTTGCATTTAATACAACATTTTAATTACATATAATTTTTTCACAAAACTGGGCTTTTTATATAAAAATCACTATTAACTTGGACAAATGTTGAATTAAGATATTCAACTTTTGGCAAAAAATCGTTGCTTGGTTTGTTAAGCCCGCATTCAGATAAAAAGTTTATACATTTTTCAAGGCTATCGTATACCACATCATTTAATAGCTTTATTTCTTCCCAGAGATTTTCAATTGCATGCTGTTCTGCGAGCTACTAAGAAATTAAAAATTAAGCTTAAGCAATCAAAAAAGTATAGTTGGTTAAGCCCGACCCTCCACCACAGAATAAAAGAACAACTTTTTGCAAGTTAAGTCTATATGGGACCCATGGGCAATCATGGACCCGGCAGAACAAAATTCTGTTATTCAGTGCCGAATATTATTTAGATTTCTTCATCTATATAGAATTTGCTTTCCTTAAAGTAATTTTAGGAAGATGGTTTATACGGCACCTATGGTTAATTTTTGACCCACCTGCACAATATTTTGACATAGTAGCTATTGTAAAACTCATTGTCGACAATTTTAATGTAAATACTTACATTTATAAGAAAGTAATGGCATAAAAACTATTTTCGGGATAAGTATTTGTATGGAAGCAATTGTCAAATATGGACCGATTTCAATGCAATTAGGTGAGATGATTTTAATTGCAATAAAATTTGTTTAAACCAAATTTAATCTTAATAGCAGCATATACATACTTTTTGGGCTCAAAGCCCCAAATCCTGAAAGAAGCTTGTATGGGAGATACATTAAATTATGGACCGATCAACAGGCTTGGTCCTTTTGCCAATTAGAACCTATGTGTCAAAATTCGTCAAATTATCACTAAAATTGGGACCTGTACTTTGCGCATAAGTTTTACATATGCAGCCTGCCAGTCGGCCAGCCAGACGGACGGACATCGTTAAATCGACTCAGAAAGTGATACGTAAGGATGGGAGCAACATTTTAAGGAGTTACAAACATGAGCACAAATGCATAATACCCTTATCAATATTGTTTTGTGGGTATAAAAAGGTTCTTCCTTGTGACAATTAGAACTTCCTATAAAAAAATTCATTAAATTATCTTCAAAATTGCGTTCTTTTAACGTTTTAAATTTTCGCACACAGTGTGCATGGAAAGCCAGCCGGTTGGACGGACGTACATCGTTAGATCGATTCTGGGTCTAGAACCAATATTTTTTATGTGTTTGACACAGCTGCACAAACTCTTCCGCATCGAATCAGAAGTACAAAATAACGTTTGATAAATGCTTTTTACTTTTATTAAATATATTTTATTTATGTAACTTCTTATTTTCAACATTAGCAAATTTTAAAGCTATTTTATATAAATTGTTTAATATAAATTTATATATTATTTTTCCAAACTTCAAATAAAAAACAAAACAAAAACAGAAAAATGGGATTATTTAATAAACTATGGTAGCACACATTTTAATAATTCCGATAAACGTCAGAACGTTAATATGGCGACAAAAAGAGAGAGTGGAACTACCTTCTGTATTTGTATCATGGTATTTACCCTGGTAGAATAATACAAGGTATAGTCATTAGAAATTTTGTTCTCAATTAGAAAACCCATAGAATGTCAAATTTATTTCAAACAAAAGAAAATGCCAAAAAGTAAAATAAATTTAAAAAAAATTTTAAAATTAAAATAAAAAAGTTACTAAAATAATTTTTTAAATCCGACAAAAAAATTGACTAAAAAATGTTGCATATGCAATTGTTCTTTTGAACATAAAACAAAAAAAGTACAATTTTATACATGTCCCGAAAATAAATCGAAATTGTGGAGTGATTCATGCGGTGTTGATAAAGAAAACATTCAAAAATCTGTAAGTTTCATTTTAAAAACACAGATTTTTTTATCTGAATCAAAAATCAAAACGTGGCCGTTTGATGCCCTGTGCTAAACCATCTGTTATTCCTGTAAAAGGAATAGACGAATTTCTGATCTATGCTAATAAATTCTCCGGTAAATTTTTTTTATTCATCTGTGTCCTTTATAATATTACTTTTTTTTAAATAAACAAAATTTTTCTGTATGTCATTCGGTAATTTGTTTTATTTTTTATTATATTTCTCTTGTTTGACATTACATGGGTAAAAAAATTGACAACTCTCTCTAATGAACCTACCTGGTACTTATTATACTATGGTATTTACTAATTAAATTAATATCAAAACAGAAGAATAAAAAAATACAAAACGGTAAAAACAGCTGACACTGAACATACTACACATGAAAAACAGACAACCTCAGCTTGTATTGTCGTAAAATATATAAACATGAAAGATACCAACAATATATTTACAACTGTGGTAAAGTTTTAGCACATGCGATAAATCCCTGCAGATAACAAGACTAGTCCATACATGCATGTAAACAGTAGTCCATAAAGGAGTAGGAGTACTCCAAAACTACTCCAAATATATGGGTAAAAGGTGGTCCATTTAACATTGCGATGTCCTAGGAGGGGACCATATAACCCACCGAAGAAGTCCCTAAACAACTCCATGGAGTACTAAAATGGGTTAGTTTTAAAAGTACTCCATGTTACTCCAGTATGGTGTACACTTAAGGGGTAGTTTAAACATTTTTCTTTTTCATTTTTCACTAATCGCCTTTTATGGTGTGTACTGTAGTCGTTTATTGCTATTATCTATATATAAAAAAAGAAGTGTACACTTTGATGTCAACAAAAACGTTGGGGTACGTTGGGGATAGTCTGTAGATGTTTTATGTAAAGTTTGCATGAAATAGGCCCAGTGGTTCCGGAGATATGGCATTTAGATTTTCCTATATGTTCCCATACAAATATCAACAAAATGCCCTCCATTTTGGTTTCCTTCGAAACGGCTTGACTGATTTTTATGAAATTTTGTATGTGTTTTGTTAGGTATGAGAATAGGTCGTAAAGTATATTTTATATCGCTAGAGGGCGCAAAATAGGACATAAGCTCCCCCTCCCTATATCTTCTTAGCTAATCAACCTGTTTTCTTAAAATTGGCATGCAGGCACTGTATCATAGGAAGGAAAATAGGCAATAGGGCGTAAAATAGGGCAAGAGGAGTAAAAGCTCCCCCTCCCTATATCTGCTTAACAAATCGACCGATTTTCTTGAAATTTTGCATTAGTTAGGGCGTGAAATAGGGCAATAGAGGTAAAAGCTCCCCCTCCCAAATATTTTAAGCTAATCAACCGGGTTTCTTAAAATTAGGCATGCATACAGTGTAACAGCTGAAAGGAAACAGGGAATAGGCCGTGAGACAGTCAATAGCGGTAAAAGCTCCTTTTCCCTATATCTTTATTATGTACAAATGAGCGGTGTTTTCTTAAAATTTGGCGTGCAGTCACTGTAACGTCTGAAGGAGATAGGGCATGAAATAGGGTAAGAAGAGTTATATGACAAAACAACGTTTGCCGGGCCAGCTAGTTAACTTATTTACTTGGTATTTCCACAAATTTCACAAACTTTCACTTTTAAATAAACCATTAATAATGGACACCATCAGGGCTGCCAATGTGTAATACTGTTAACTATAGAAAAGTATACATCATACAGTTGTTGGCAGCACTGCATGATAATTTCTTATAGCATGGTCCATACTACAGTACATTGGACCATGTTGTAAGTAGTCCATTTAAGCCACAGTGGACAACGTAGTCCAATATTATCTGTAGGGATACAACACAATAGTACACCATGTGAATTCCCTAAGTGAGTTTATCTTTTCTTAGTTTAAAAGCCTATTTCCGATGTGCGAAAGAATACTTTCTTTCAAACAATTACATTTAAAACAAAAACAAGTTCTAAAAGCTTTGTTTATTGTTTTAAATGTAGTTGTACGAAAAAAAGAATTATTTCGCACATGGGAAATAGGAAGTAAAATGTTCGTAATCCAATTTAATCAAAAATATATCGTTACCTTAAGCGTAAAAGGCCCTAACTAGGTTAGGTTAGGTTAAAGTGGCCGGTCACAAAGACCCCGCATAGACCAAATAGGTCCTTAGCGTTACCACGATGTGCGATAGTCCACAGAAGAATATTAGAAAAAGGTCATTCCGATGTAATGGTACTCAGAGTACCCCACACTCTCTTGACGAATGCCAGGAGTCTCCTTAACCCAATTCCGGAGACTTCCCCAAGACCTTGGAGGTAATGATCTCCCAGACAGTTCGCCCTGGAGCGCACGAGTGCCGGACAGTAGCAGACTAAATGCTCCACTGTCTCCTTTTCCCCTGGTACCCCACAGAATCTACAGTTGTCACTTTTCAACCGCCCCGCCCTACGGGCGTGTACCGCAGTCCAACAATGATCCGTCAAAAAGCCTACCAGAAGTCTACAGTCCCTTCTCGGTAATGACAGAAGAATTTTCGTCGACACTGGATCATAGGATCCCCACATTACCCTGGAGACCCTGCACGTTCTGGTGCTATCCCAAATCGCCTCTGATCTCCTCCGTATAGCAGAGTTCGTATCCCTTCTTATGTTCTGAATCGGAGCTGGAATAGCCATCACCCTATCGTATGGTAAATGGACCCCCCGTTTCGCCAATTCGTCCGCTTCCTCGTTGCCTTCTATGTCCTGGTGGCCACGAACCCAATAGATGTGAACTCTATTATTCGCACAGAGTCCATCCATCGAGTCCCTACACTCCTGGACGATCGAAGAGTATGAATAGTCAGCGGTTGTCGCCCTGATCGCCGCCTGACTATCGATGTAAAAATTTACGTGCGTGTTCCCAGTAATGGAATTACGTGACAAATCAGCAGCCATTTTGGTCGCAAATATCTCCGCCTGGAATATGCTGCAGTAATCGGGAAGCTTATAAGAAGAAGAAGACTGCAGCTCCAACTCCGTCCTTCATTTTGGAACCGTTAGTGTAGAAACTGAAGGTCCCATGGTCGGATCGGAGTCCTGCCAACCAGCCGTCCTCCTCCAAGGTAACTCGTGGTCTCCTTCCAAATGTCAGCCTCGGAATGGTGTAGTCACTGCTACAATCTATTCCCCTTATAATACTATCATGACCATAAGGTCCGTATGCAAACTGTCCCGTCGCTCTTAAGCGGATCGCAGACTTTCTCGCTGTTCCTTCTGCCACCAGATGAATCGGCTGCAAGTCCAGGATCACATCCAGAGCCGCAGTCGGTGTACTACGCAAGGCACCGGTGATACTAAGTTCGGCGAGTCTCTGTACGCCCGTTAGCATATTCCGGTAACTAACCCAAAATTTAAAATCGACTTTTTCATTGATTTGTATATTATTATAACTAATTTTTTTAATGCTTTTTATGTTATTTTCGGACAATTTGTTTTTTTTTTATCGATCTTAAATTAGTTTTTGGGCTTGTTTTAAATTTTGCGATTTTTCGAGAATTTTTGTCATGTTCGCAATAAAAGATGTGATTCTCTTCAGCTTTAATGATTTATAATGAATGGTACCCTCGGCTATCATGCCCCTGTTAGCAAATTTTTGCGACTTTCCGCTTATTTAGGAATTGTTTACCGAATATTTTGCCATTCCCTATAGTTTTAGAAGCTTTTAATCAATTTTATGACATTAAAAATGTTCGCTATTTTTGCAAATTTTTTTTTTCCACATTTTGTTTTTTATCTCATTTAGCGATTTCAAATAAATTTTAATGTTTAAATTAGATGCGATTTTTTTCTATGATTCTTTACAGCTTTCACGATTTTGAATAAATATTAGACTTGATGATTGTCTTTGCTCCATGTACGGCAATTTTGTTTACTGACGTAGCCATTTAACCAGAAGTGAGCTTCATGACTAAACACAAAAAATAGACGAAGTGCCCTAAGAACTTCTAGAACAGATTTATTTTTTCAAAGTAAATTTCCACAATTTGGATGCGTTGAACGATTCAGGATGACTTTCCAAACCTAACTTGGAGGCCACACGATCAAATTTTGCAATAAATTCTCACTTTTTTACTTACACACTCACACTTTTTAAATTGACTACGAGATTGCTTTCAATTTCACCTTCCCATTTGTTTGGCAATTGTACTTTCAATGAGCTGATTACATGTTTGTCGTTAAAAATTGTTTTCTCGATGACACCTTGAAAGTAATTGCTTACAAATTGAGCGCAGCCTACATCACAGCTTTTAATTTATGTAAATTTTGACAAGCAGTATATGTTAAAGACAGACTATCAAGAAAAATATGATCGTATGGCCGCAGGGCAGTTTGACATTCTCTGCTGTCAAACTATAGTTATCAATATGCAGCTGAAAAAGACAACCGATATAATCAGCCTTATTACGAGAGTCGTTGTCGTTATCAATGTCGTAGTTTTTTGAAATTTTTGTTGATATCACGATATTAGAAATATAAAGGTAAAAATTAAGAAAATTTTCTAATATTTTCCAAAACATAAAAAATTTAGGAGGGTCTTCTTTAAAAATTTTGAAGTCAGAAAACAAGTACCTGTCAACATCGCACTGCTTCATCTAACTATAGTCAACTCAAAACTTTTCAATTTTCACTTTTTGCAAGAAATCGATGTACAGTGGCCATATCTACGCATTGTAAAAATCATAGATCAGTTTCTTTAGTATTTCGCCAAAAAAAAAAATACAAATGTATCCTCCTTTGTAGTATAAGAGTACAGATAAATAGAAAACAGTTTTTGTCTCTACTGAAAATATATAAATTTAAAGTTAACACCCTTTAGAGGAAGCAGTGCGATATGTTAATAACTATATTCAACCTCAATGCGGCACGTGTTAGAATTAAAATATCGATTTGAAATTTTTACAAAATAATTTTCTTCTTAAATTAAAAAAATTAAAAATTTAGAAGATACTGCATTAAAAAAAGAGTTCAACGTCAGATAAGGACCATATAAGAATAAAGTTCGGAGTTGTAGTCGGACTCAATAAATTTCAGCGGTTGGAGTCGGAGTTAGAACTATTTGTTGACGACTCATATACATGCATATTTTTTCATTTAACAATTATAATTTTTAACAATATGGTTTTAACTTTTTAAGAAAATCGAAATTTATCGTCCACAGTTTGGTCTTATACAAGAATTAAACAAATCTTTTTGATATACATATTCTCTTGATCTGTGCATATTCATGCATTTTTGCGTATTTTTATGTATATTTCTTTGATTTTTTAAGTTTCTTTACTTTCATATTTACATTTTGTTTACAAAATTTTTTAAATTTATTACCAAAACACTTTGTTGCTATTTGAGTTGTTTTAGCTGCATTGTTCTTTAAAATTGTTGAAATTTGTTAAAAGAATTTCCAGTGCACTATCTGAGGACCAACTTCTCGATATTCCTGAAAAGATATTAAATTATCCCTTAGCTTTGGACAAACTCCCACCAAAGAAGCACCTAAGAAAACCAAATTTTCTCTGTGAGACGGAGCATTAATCTTAACATTTATTTTGGGCCCAGCATAAGTCCTCACTTCCCACAGCAAACGATCTGCTATGCCGTCAAACATTGTATTACCACCACACAGGCAAATATTGCCATATAATTGTGACTTTAGACTAGAATCGCAGGATTCAATGCATTCGTAAATATTTTGCGCTATACCACCAGTATGAATACCAATCACATCCGGTTTAAATAGTAACTCTGGCACCATAAAGGCCTCCGCTTTCATACCAATCATAGTACCATCTCTCAATATGGCATTATCGGTTATTAAATTTGGATTCATTTTGGATTTTTTTACTTCCTCGTCATAATTCAGTACAACATGGCAACCGATATGCTTAATTTCATTTAAAATTTCATGTTCATTACGCTTGCCATGGAAATACCGTGCATTACCACTTTGTGTTAAAAGTTGGCCCATATATTTCGTTAAATCATTGCCACCCAATGGTATATGGCGATAAGAATCTCGTATATAATCACCATCTTTAACAGCCACAATATGAGTTTGACCTGCCCCAGACTCTACCATAATCCCGGTTGTCGAACCATACCCATACATGCCCATTGGCGTTGAGGGTACCAGCAGAAACGAATTAAATTGAAATTTTTCAAACATCATTTCGGCGGTTTTTTCTTGATTGGTCGGAGGATTATTGGGAGGCTCGGTAAACATTAGTTGCTGCATTTTAGGTTGAATTTGCATATCATGCTCGATAACATGTTCAAATAATTCTTCGGCATCATGCCAATCCTTGATGAATCCACGTTCCACAGGATATGAGAGTTTATAAGCATTAGTACTTGTTAGAGCTGATAAGCCAAAGACTTTCTTGGTTACATCATCTAAGGTGGACTTAGCAACGACGGTGGGGATGGTTTTTAAAGGAGTTTCATCGCCGGCAAACCCCGCTCTCAAATTAGAAGAACCACAATCCAAAATCGCTACTGTACTGTGCTTTGGCTGGGGAACTTCATCTTTTGGAAAGATATTTAAAAGTTAGTACAATTGTTTAGTTAAGAACGGTAAGAGCTTACGATCGGAAGTTTGGGTTTCTATGACAACCGTGTCAGCGGCTTTATTGTAAACTACCCGAAATTCATCATATCTATTGACCTTTTTCTCAGTATTGCACAGACTAAAAAGATTTGCAAACATTCACTAATGCATTGGTAAATATGTATTTTAATAATTCATTGTTACCCAAAACAGCTCATATTGCAGAATTTAGAATTTTTGAGGCCAAAAATAAAATTGATTGAAATTTAAACAACCAGAAATAAAAAATAAAAGTTTATTTGACTGTTAACTAAAAGCAATTTGTAACAGTCAAGGCGAATTAATTTTTTTTCAGAAATTCGCCTTGGTAACAGTTAAATGTGGGGTTTCAATATTTTTGAAAATCGATATTTTTATCGTAAAAAAGAATATCAATTTTTAAAAATCACAGAATTTTACATCGCTTTAGAATTCCGTAAATAACAATTCAATCGAACTTGTTTCTTTGAGTGGAAAATCATTTAAATCTTAAATCGCTTTTTATTTTTAAAATAACAGTTCAACCAAGAAAAGATTCTAGATTTTTGATCCCTTTTATTACGCATAGCAAATATCAGGTATTTTTTGGCTGCATGAGAACTTTCGATATCGATAAAGATTTCTGAGAATTTCTGTCCAGTAAGGTTTGTTAAGTCATCAGGAATCGTTAAACGCTAGAATAACGCCTCCAAACTGTGGAAATTTACTTAAAAAATAAAAAAAAATCTGTTTACGAAGTTTTAAGCGAGGATTGACGTTAAAGGAACCAATTAAGTATACTGCTTGATGCGGTTTACACACTTTTTCTAAATGAGCAAAGAGCGGTGGTGAATGGCGAGCTAAATCAGCTAAACATCAACGACATTTGGTTCCTACAATGCTTGCTATACAGCGCGCTTAACAAAACCAATTTGGTGACAACTTTATTTACAGAACTTTTCTAAAATTTTGTTTTTGTTTCAAATGTATTTGTACGAAAGAAAGAATTCTTAAGCACATGGGAAATAGGCAGTATTTCTCACGCAGCTAAAAAAAAAACACCCGATACATACATGAGAAATATGTCTTAAACTTGTTTTGCCCCAAAATCGATCTTTTATACGAAAAATCATAAAAATCCAAAATCGTTTATAATTGATTTTTTACATGAAAAAATATAAAATATCTAAATCGCTTAAAATTTTGAAAAGAAGCGTGGATTGAGAAAATAAACACGTTTTTTATTTATTCACAGAAAATATATCAAAAACCATGAATATCTCAAGTCACTTATAATACTGTTAATAACTTTCAGACATACATACATCATGTATATAACAAACGTGTTGCTTCAATTTTTATACCCTCCACCACCACTAGCGGTGAGTGAAGGTATAATAAGTTTTCCATTCCGTGTGAAACATTTGTATTATTCATCTCAGACCCTTAAAAGTTTAAACTGAACATCGGTCACTTTCGGAAAACTCAAAAGAAAATAACAGTTCGGTTTCAAATTGCCTCTAGTGCAACATCGGTTTAGTAGGATAAGAGTTATGAATCAAAATGTGGAACCGCAACTCTAAAATATTGTTAATTCTATATGACCAGACTGTCAAATTTCGTAAAAATCGGTCCATAATTTACCATAGGCCCCATATTAACCCTTCTCTGGAAAAACCATTTAGTACGCCTAAAATCGTAATAAATAATGCTACTGTCACAGTTCTATAGGACAAAAAATCACAATGTTAAAATTCGTGTAGATCGGTTCATAATTTACCATAGGTCTCATATCAAGCCAGCTCTCGGAAAAGAGTCTAGTACGCCTAAAACCGTAAAAAATTATGCTATTGCAATAAATAAATATATTTGGTACGTCACAGTACTAAAGGACGATCAATCATATTGCAAAATTTCGTGAAGATAGGTTTATAATTTACCCATATAAAGCCTACTCTACTAATTGAAAATTAACTTGTCCCTATAAAGATAGGCAGAAAGCCATATCTGAACTAAATAAAACTTTAAAAAAATTACCTTTATCATAAATAAAGTTTGTTTATTAAAAATGTGTATCAATCAACTTAATTATGACACGTTTTCTGGCTTTTAGTACATTTTTTTTAATGCTTTATCCTTAAATGCAATCTTAAGTATTCCATTAAGAACACCAATATAGATTTTTATTTGTATGTATGAATGTAACATACTTGACATTTTTTCGGTTTTGTTGTGCTGGTAAGCACGTAAAACAATTTCAAATTTGCAGAAATTTGTAAAAAAAATACACCCTCGTGATAAAGATGCTCAAAAAAGCTCAAAAGCATAACATGTATAACATGTTCGCTATTACAGACGAACAACTCACAGCCGCTTAAAAAAATTAAAAAACATTCGGCTGTGCTGCATCCTTGATACCCTCCACCAAGAGCTATAATTTTTAAGGAGTGGACTTTTAATGGGGCCCTTGGTAATTTCGTGATGCCCTATAAAACAACGACATACCAAATTTTACTATTTAACAAATAAAAGGGCCTATTGTAAATTATGGACCGATCATTACCATATTTGGCAGTGTAGTTTCAAGACTAATGAAATTATGTCGAACGTAAGTGAGCGTGTTTTCAAAGGACGGGTATGGCTTAATGTACTTAGAATTGCTACGTGCAAGAAATATACGTGCTGAAAGGGCCAATGTCGATATTTTGCCGTTTGGAGTTAATCGGTTCATAAGGTGATTCTTTTACTCTATTTTATTTTGCTGAAACAGCCAATATCTAAGTTAACCCAGAACAGACGCATACGAGTTTTGCTAGGCAATTTCATTATCAACTCATGTAGGCTATGTAGAAATGGCAGTCAATATCAATCTGACAAACTTAGACCCAAGGATTTATTGTGATATAATGGAGTTCCACTAAACAACATCCCCACCGCAGAGCCAACCCGAAATTCAAACGAAGTTCCAGTCAAACGCACAAATTGTCGTATGATCCGTCAAAGGTGGCGGATCCCATTCCGGCCAGTTGTCTTCTCGCCAGTGCAGGACAGTGACAGAGAAGGTGTTCTTCGTGCTTCTCCTCGTCATCACAGCTGTAGCAGTAATCATAGTGGCCGGCTCCCAGTTGATAAGTATGCCTACCTTTAAGACAGAGTCCTGTGATAACAGGCACCAAAAGTGATACGTATCTCCTGGTCATCGATAGCAGAGATATGGTTCCCCGGTTACACATGCGGGGTCACAATTGTCTGGCAGTCCTGCATTCAGTATTCTCGACCCATGTGTCATTAGCAATATTAAGAGCCAATCGCCGAAGAGCAAAGGAACCTCAACGCCTTCCAGATCCAGTGGAATCCATATGTTCCCCATTATATCCCCGTGACCTGGGACCCATATGATACTGATAAAAAACTTCTCAGCCATCTCGTTTAGAGATGAGCGGCAGTCAAGGGCTGTTCTCGTTCTCAGAGAGATGGGGTCCAAGGCCATAGTGTAAATATCAACAGGAGCCGTCAACACAGCAGATAGTCTGAGCTAGTCCACAGTTCCTTGATCGCAAGTATTACCACCCTTAAAAGAGTAATCCAGAAGTCTAACAGTCATCCGTGTAGAAGTTCTCATTTCTTATTCTGCCTGGTACACCGTTTTTCTTCGCACTCCAGCTTGGGTCAGCTTTCTGTAGGGACGATCGTGAATAAAAACTGGGGAGCTTGCGATCAATCATCCGGTTCGAGGTTGTCGTGTTTATAACCCATCAGTGTCCGCAGCTTTTTCCATTCCATTGTTGGGTACATTGACCGGTAGATAAAAGATTATATCGAGAGCATCGGTCGGAGTGGTACGAAAAGTCCATTCAATGTACAGCGAGACCATTCCCTGAACCCTGTTTTGTCTTTTGAAGTCGGTCCTTCTATCCAACAGTGGCCACCACATGAGTCGTATAGATCCTGTGGATTTTTCTTGAAATTAATCCCCACTTTTTGCCAATGGCCATTTTGCAGGAGTGCCTTCCCGACTCGTTCTGTCACATTTTTTCTTAAACTCAACTGGTCGTCCAGAATGATCGCCAAATACTTTGCGCTCTACGCCAATTTTACCTCGGTGTTATTCAGGATAATAGTTCGGAAACCGGGCGTCCCATTCTTTCGAGTGAATAGGACCATTTCAGTATTCCCCGGACTTATAGCAGCAAGTCCCTAGCCATAGCCCATTTGGAAAAGCACCCAAGAACGCCCTATAGGATATCAAGTATCGTTGAAAGAAATTATCCCCTAACAGCAATCGCATAAGCAATGAGATTAGTCGCGGCTGCTTTAGAGCGGTGGAGATTTATTTGAAGCAGATTCATCATCCACTACAAGGTCCATCTTAACGACTGCATACTTAGCTACTATCGCTACCTATTTCGGGATCGTACAGACTTTCGGCATAGCCAAGTCGTTCAGAGTCGGAAGTTAGATAATCATCCTTTACTGCCATACTATGGGGATTAACCTTCTTAGGCCCTATACAAATGACTTACT
This sequence comes from Pollenia angustigena, assembly GCA_930367215.1. NCBI lineage: Eukaryota > Metazoa > Arthropoda > Insecta > Diptera > Polleniidae > Pollenia > Pollenia angustigena. The sequence continues at coordinate 167,474,371 of OV884059.1, read as the reverse complement.
CCACGGTGGTGTGTTGTCAGACCTGGAAAGAAAAGGTAGGGTTTCGGCATTAAGTATAAGTTCTACCTGTCGGCGTTCCACCTTTTCCTCTCCGAACCATCCTAATTTATAACTGTGGTTGGGAACAACAGTCCGGCAAGCAAGCATGAGGTCTCGATCTAGACGGGATGTCATATTTGTCCACAATATCCAGATTTGTACTAGGCCAGATCTGCCCCAGTCTCCTGACAGAAATTTTCTAAAAGTACGCCGATCTCTCAAAAACTATCAGTTTTACCTTACCTTGGTACCAACCAGCATCCTACCAGACAGGAACTACGCCTGGTAGTAAGATCTGGCTTGTCTAGCTTCGACCATATCCCATCTGTTCTCGCATCTCCTCTGTCAATGACCGCCATTACTAGGTTGTCTTTGACAACCTCACTTAACGACCTCGAGCCAACTTTACTTAGCACTTTAGGCCGCTAAGGTAACAGTTTGTCATCTGAAGAACGTCTCTTACCAGACGGCTTAGATGTCGTAGCTGAGTCTCTGCAGCTCGTACTGGGGATGAAGTCGAGACTTCTTAATATGCCTTAATATGCATATCCGTAAGGACGGATAGGTTAAGTTATCCGAACTTTTTTAGTTGTTAATTTTGAGCCCCACGAGTGTACTGGAGGTCCGCCACGTTATAGCCCCTGGTATCGTGGTAAAGGCTTAGATGCCCAGTGCCCTTGTTCTGTAACTCTCACGTCGAAAAACTTTTCGATTGAAATGTGAGAAATGAAACAAAAATGCAATAAATTGAAACAAACAAGAGTTTTTCTCACTTAACTGCGCCTGTATTACTTTTGGCGAGTATTATCTATCACGTAAGGAAATTACTCGCCAATTTACAAAATAAGTGTGTCTGTAAAATTTTTGTGAGAAAGTTCCCGCTTTGAACTGTCAAATAAACTCACGAATAAAAATGGTGCGAGAAAAAATTTTAACAATTAAAAATGCAAAGAATAATAATTATTATAATTTGTTCTTGTCACATTTTTTCACACGTCCAGTCTTTCTCGTCAAGTTTTGAGTTTAAGGACAGAGGCGAAAAGTAATGGCATTCTATTTACCCTTCTCTCCTAAAAGCTCAAGACTTGACGAGTCAAACTTGACGTGTGTGAACCGACACTTAATTATTATGCTTAACATTTTTATAAATATACGAATGTTTTCAAAGCTCGTTTGCTAACAACAAACATTAAAGTCGCACTTTACATTATTTGGTATAGCCGACGGTTGTATTTTCGCCGTGTGACTGGCGTTCTGAACGTCTGAATGCCACATCGGCTTCGAGTGCAATGTTATGACATTTATAACGTAACGACGTAATTTGTTTTGATAGTTTTCGACATGAGTTTAACATATTTTGGATGCAAGAAGTTCTCACTAAAGTTACAGAACATGGGTACAGGTATCTATAAAAGCAAAAACTAAAAAGGCCAATGTATAATTTGACCTTTTTAGCAGTCACTAATGTAAAATATTAAAAAACAAGCAAGGGGCCAAGGTCTGCATAGCTTCAACTTGTTTTAGGAGTCCAGTTTAGTGTCATAATCTTTTATAACTATTATAACAACATCGTGGATTAATTGGCAGAACAAGAACGTTGTTTCTACAATAATGGAAGTTTTACAAACGCATATAGTATTGTTTCTTTATTTTACTACTATTTTAAGTTTTTATATCCTTAAATAAAACCGCTTTGTTTGTTAATCTTGTTATGACGGCCAATGTCAAAAAAAAAGAAATGTAATTTCCTTTCATAATTTCTGAATTTTCCAAAATATTTTATTTTACTATGGTATGGCCAAAGTGAATAAGTGAAACTTAGAACTATTCTCATTTGTAATTTTAAGAATTTTTTGTTACTATGTACTTCAATTGTAATTAGCTTAAAAGTTAATTTTTAGACATTCATATTTTGTGGGTCTGAGATGAATATTAGATAAGTTTCACACGGAATGACAAACTAAATATACCTAAGACCAACGAAATTTGTTTTGTAAAACCAAAAGAAAAAAATATTTTGTGGGCAATTTAGGTCATTCGTAAGATAAACCGGAAAAGAAGTTCTAATCAAGGTGAAATTACTTGTACACGTGTTTTTGCGAATAACTGAAAGCACCCAATTAAAGCTACTTAAAAATGAAAAAGCTGCCAAATTATTTGCACAAAATAATTTATGTAAAACAAGACAAAGTTTCCGGGACATTTTTTTGCCAAAACCATCATTATTGTTAACAACACACAATTTGTCAAAAGCACATTTAAAGGTTTTATGTGTTAAAGACTTTTCTGTGTTGTTTTGTTGCTAATTTAACACTTCAAATGGAAATAAAATGATATTCAAAATAAAAAGTTTTTGGATTCGTTGAAGAAAGGAATACCAAGATTCCTTTTTGTTTTTGGCCCGCCAATTTAGTCAGTGCTGATTTACACGCTCTATGCTAAGCCGATCAGTTTTTGCACGAACTGCATGTTTTTAGAAAATGAAACAAAATTTTCGTATAAAAAATTTTTTAAAAACAACAATTAAACACGAAAATTAGTTTTTGGTTTCAATACAACTTCTCACTAGAGTTTCTACGCGGAAAAGAATTCCCGGGAATCCCGGGACATATATTTTTAATTAATCCCGGGAAATTTTTTTCGGGAATTTCAAATTGAATTTTTTTAAATTTTAATTTTTTAGCATCGTTAAAATCAAAAACGAGCAATAAAAATATATTCTTTACTAAAATTACTAAAAACTACCTAAAAATCGAACTGTTTTTCCTACGCCAATAAATCAACGGTTTTCTTAATTGCGGATGAAATGTCTAAAAAGCGTCTTGAAGTAGAAAAGTACTATAATACCAACGTCTGTAGAAAGCGAGAGCACGTTTTCGGTAGCAGGCAATATACATATCAACAAGGATTATAGCCTTTTTACACTGATCAACATCTACCATCAATTTGCGAAGATGTTAACATCTTTCCATAAGAAATGCATAGGGCTAAAAACCAACATCTTTCAACATCTTTTTTATTCCATTCAACATCTTTCGATTATTTTAGTGTCGTCACTAGAAAAGTGGTAAGAAGTTCTATTATTATTGTGGCCAGTGTTGCCTTTAGGATACGAAAGATACATTTTTCGTATCTTTTGATGACTTCAAGTACCATGTTTAATCCTGACATTTTTCGTATCTTTTGAATCTGAACGCAAAATGTACAGAAATAAAATATTAGAAGACTGATCATCGTTGCCGACTCAAAACTAATACAATGGCAGCTTTAATAATGAAGAAATAAAACATAAAGGATGTTTTAACATACGATCCACCTAAATCGATGATTACTAGTAGTGCAAAGTTGTTCTGAAGAAATATAAACATCTTTTTTATTTTCAAGAAATTTATATGAACTTTTTAATATAATCGTAAAAAACATACCTAATATTTATGACTTAAATGAAAATTAATTTATATGGTATCCGGGTATTTTCGTTACCTAAATCAAATTGCAAAAGGCCCTAACTAACCCAAAATTTAAAATCGACTTCTTCATTGATTTTGATCATTTTGTTAACACTTTTTATGTAATTTTCCGACAAGTTGTTTTTTTAATCGATTAAGCGATCTTAAACTAGTTTTTGAGTTTGTTTTAATTTTGCCATGTTTCGCGATAAACGCGATTTGTTCCTGTAAGTTTTCTAATTCTTTACAGCTTAAACGATTAATAATAAATATAAATATAATAATAATAATAATTTAGTAATTTTTGCCTTCCTTATTGTTTAGGGAATTTTGCCATTCCTTATTGTTTAGGGTCTTAAAATGAATTTTATGGCGAAATATTAAAAATTTTTTTTGTTACTTTCCGACATTTTGTTTTTTAACCCATTTAGCGATTTCAAATTAATTTAGTATTTGTTTAAAAGTTTGGCATTTTTCGCGAATTTTAGACATATTCGCGATTGAAGCGTTTTTTTCCTGTGATTCTTTTTCTTTTTTTTTTTAAATTCCCTAAGCTAATCCCGCGAAGCTCTACGCTTGTCTGCAGGAAAGAAACCTGAGTGTCTGGCGGGAATCGAACCCGCAACCCCGGCGCTAATAGACTAGCTCACTACCAGCTAGCCTACCGGGGCACTCAACAGCTTTCATGATTTTTAATAAATATAAGACTTTGCTATCATGCTGCGGATAGCAAATCGGCGATCTTTAGTTCAACTAAAGTTTTTTCTAACAAAAGCTTCGAATTCACGAAAACATGTGGATTTGAATTATGCGGATTCAAAAAATTTTTCATTTTCAATTCGAGTCGAAACCTTAAACATATCTGATCATTTTCTTTACAATATTCATTAAATATGAAATAAAAGAGTATGTTAATAAATGTTAAACGTTATAAATAGATTTTCAAATTTTTTTCAAAATGTATCTTTTTGGGAAAAAGTGTATCTTTTTGGCAACTAAAATGTATCTTTCTCGAAATTTCACTGGCAATACTGATTGTGGCATCACTGACAAAAGAAAATTTTTTAAAGCAGAGTTACCAACTGTCAAGTTTTCTCTTTTATTGCAATGTTTTTCTGTTAAGTATTTTTTATATTTTTAAACAAATGGAACTTCAAATACATTTTTGTGTTTTCTTTTTGAATTTTGGCACTTTTGTAGAGAAAAAACTTTTTTATTTTTTTCAAAAATGGTGACATGCATTAATAATAACTACTAAATATTAATAAGTTTTAATAATTCGTGCTCTCACAAAAAAAAAAAATAATATAAATAAATATATACATACATATATAATATGCATGTACATATAAATGTAACAATTTACTTGATTTTGTTTGGTTTTCTGTGGAATTAATACAACTATTTTTTTGGACTGTTGTATATGTGCATATTCCTTACAAAAAGTAAAAACTTTTGTCTTGAACTCATTTAATGAAATCATTGTTTTGTTCAAAGAATCTCGGGATTCCCGGGAATAAGATTTTTTTGTTTCGTTTCCCGAGAAAAGAAAAAGTCCGGGAAACTAGAAACCCTATTTCTCACACTAAATTTCAAGTTTTCGTCTTCTAAAAACAGGCAGTAAAACTCAAGTAGAATATTACGAAAACTAAAAAAGCAAGACTTGACGACACAAGTCCGCTGCGTATGAATCCGCACTAATAAACACTTTCAGGCAAATGCATTTTTTTATTCTCAGCTCTCTTCACTGCAAATGTCAAACACATGCTTTTTTATAGTTTTCAAGAGTTAGTACGTTCATTAAAAATCCAATTACGAATAGCGACCATACAACATATTTTTAAATCTTACCTGCCCATTTAAATTATATTATTGAAATATAATTTACCCAACTCAAAATAATAAATTTCTAGTCTTTAATTTTTTTTTTCTTAGTTGCACACAAAAGTTTCGAAGTTACACAAACTAAATTTAAGAGGCATATTAAAAACAAACCACAAAAACCTCAATAGAAATAAGATAAAAGGATTGATAAATATTTGTGAGAAATTATCTAAATACACAGCATTAACTTTAATTAATTCCTTAGAAATTAAATATTACCTTAGTTTAGATAACTTAAAAAAAATTAATTAATAAATTTTAAAGCTTTATAAACAATAATATAAAATATAGCATTTCATGTTTAAAAAAGGTTTACTTATTGAATTAATCACACTCAAAATAAAAATCAATCCATCCGTACTCAAATCATTAATAGTACGGTGAGTATGGATTTTCTTGAATCAAGTACAGAAAGATTGATTCAAGTATGGATTTTCAATTTCAACATACATTAACTATATTCGATTTCGTACTTGAATTAATCCGAAAATGAGATTGATTTAAATAAAACTAAGATTGAATCAATCTCTAAATGCGCTTGATTCAAGAATTATAAAATTGTTTAAATCCGAATTCGTACTTAAAAAAATCCGAAAATGAGATTGATTTAGGTAAAACTAAGATTGAATCAATCTCAAAATGCGCATGTTTCAAGTATATCCCGAATTACAAAGAAAAAGTTATTATGATTGATTTACGTACCCGTATTACACCTTACAGAATGGTAAAACACAGACATCATGCCCGATATGGTTTTTACTTAAGAAATCTTATGTACATATTTAACCAAAAATATACAGGGGTGTGCTGGAAATCGAAAACCCAAGAATTTGGGAGTTCTTTTAAATACACTTTAAGTCCAATTTGTATAATGTTTGTTATAAAATTGTGTTTAATAGACAAATATTTGTATAATATTTGTCATACAATTCTTTAACTACAGAAATCTAAGTGAAAAACGACTGTTAAAATTCTTGCGTTTTAATGATGAAACAGAACTGGGGCTGAACGATGTTTTTCATACAGTTTGACATAAAATTATGCCAGAGAATGCGGTCGAGAAATAAAATCAATTTTAATGATGAAACAGAACTGGGGCTGAACGATGTTTTTCATACAGTTTGACATAAAATTATGCCAGAGAATGCGGTCGAGAAATAAAATCAATTTTATTTTGAGGACGTTTTTTCTAATGCTCTCACATAAATAAAATTATTCTCTTAACAATGCTACCATACTTTCATTCAATTTCATACATTTTGTAAACAAAGAAAAATATGAACAAAAGAAAACGAAAGAAATGAGAGCGAATTTGAAGTTACTGCCGACGTTTTAATTATGGGCTTAAAAATTTTTGCCTGAAGTTGAAGACTCAGTTCTGTTTCATCATTTATTTTGAGGACGTTTTTTCTAATGCTCTCACATAAATAAAATTATTCTCTTAACAATGCTACCATACTTTCATTCAATTTCATACATTTTGTAAACAAAGAAAAATATGAACAAAAGAAAACGAAAGAAATGAGAGCGAATTTGAAGTTACTGCCGACGTTTTAATTATGGGCTTAAAAATTTTTGCCTGAAGTTGAAGACTCAGTTCTGTTTCATCATTTACGTTTTCGATTTCCAGCACACCCCTGATAAACTGAGAAGCAAGAGTTTAAATATACTTTTTAACCCTTCGTGGTACACATGAGTATGGCCAGACCTTTTTTCATTGTGCATAGAAATTCAAAACATGCGTGGAGGGTTAAACACAATGAAAAGTTTAATCTTTTTTTACTTGATTTAAGAATTTTATACTTATTTCAAGAAATTCCGGGATTGATTCTCGATGATAATCCCATTTAGGATTGTTTTAAGTACGTTTTAGTGTTAGTCGTACTTGAATTTTTGAGTACGACTCGCACTTAAAGTAGTCATAAAAACCTTGATTTATCCCGAGTGTTTTTCTTTCAGTGTACATGTTACATATACATTTAATAATTTTATTGCAACAAAATGTACCGTGAAAATGTTACGTAGATTCCCAGTCCGTTGAAGAAGCGCTACGAACTAAGTCTCCAATAAACTAGGATCCAAAGAAATCATTGACTTCTTAAACAATTTTCTTTATACAGAAAATAATAACAATGACTTTATTGGACTTTGTTCAATTTTTATGAAATAAATTTCAATTTTGTACCGGGGGTTTGTGTCATAATGGCATAAGTCCCCAAATTTCGTAAATTAAATTTACCCCAATTATGGACAAAAGGCCCCAACGAAATCTCTCTCTATTCGGTTCGGTTTAATAAGAGATGTTTTTTTTCTTTAGCTTAGATCGCTCTGGTTGACTTCGCTCTCGATTTGACGACCAGCGTTACCGTTGTGATACTTAAGTATCAATTTGACCCATTTTCGACGGTCTTAATACCTTTTTTAAATTATCCTTTTGTATCATTTTCACCTTTTTTGCGCCACTTTTTTACACACAGAAAAAAATACCAATGTTAAAATAACATGGCGAAATGTTGATTGAGAATCATGGTAAATTTCTGTAAAAGTATGCCCTTTATTTAAATTTATCATTATTTCATATTAATTTTAAATGAAAAATATTAAAATAATCTTAAATCACGTTTATTTAATATTTTTCACTGTTAAAATAACATTGTTCAATATTGAATCCATAAAAACCTGTTTTATATTAAAATCAAAAGTTTATCTTGTTAAATTAACATGCATAAACACTTGTTATAAAAAGAAGACAATTCCCGTATTCTTTTAATTAAAATTATGTAGTTAAATTGTACATCAAGTTTTCAAAGTAGAATGATGACGAAAACGATATTGGGACATTCTGCTGATGCTTCTGTTAACAAAGGAGATATAAAATAAGTGAAACATGTGTTACAGGGGTAAGTGTTTTAAATTATTCTTAAATAAATGCATATGTTGTCTTCACACTGTTATATCACACTCCAACCAATTTGATTCTACATGAAATTCACGTTGTTTCAACTTTAATTAACTTTCATTCAACGTGATTCGGATTGTTATTTCAATATTAATTACATTTTGCTCTAACTTTACTGCAATGTTAAATTAACATGAATTATAGTTATTTTAAAAGAAAAAAATGTTGTTCGCAAGCTATTGTAAAATCATGTTAAATTAACATGAAACAACAATGAAGCAAAATCACTACTGAAAAACGTAAAATCAACCTTGTTTTGAACGAATTTACATTGATTTTTTTCTGTGTGTACCCTTTTTGGAAATAGCACTCAGATTTCGTTTTTTTTTTTTTATCAACACTGCTGAACGTAGTGCCAAACAAATGGTTTCGAAACAAGCGGAGATGGAAGAATGGACTTCAAGTGCAGATTTAATACCAAAATATAGAACGCACATTCCTAAAAAGTAGTTAGTATTCATAAAAAGTTTGTGTTAAAATATTTTTTACGACTTCTAAATTAGATTTTCGATAGTAAAGTACAAATAAAAGTACAATTTCCCTAAAAGCAAACATAACGCATATACTACATATTTTTTATTTCTTATTTATTGAATAACTTATGCAAGTTTCTTCTCAAAAAAAAGTGACATTTTATTTAAAAAATGCAATATGGTGTTCGTTTCTTAAAAATGTTTTGCTCTCTTAGAGCGGGTTTTTTACTTAGAGCTTAAACCAGGATCAATAGTAAGATTTGTTAATCTTATAATAAAATTAATCTAGCCTTAATCCTCTGTGGCGTTTTTGAGTGAAAGATTAAAGCTTTTAGCATTGCCATATGAATTGAGAATACTTTTATGTATAAGTATAGCAGTTTAAAACAAATACCAAAAATTGTCATCAAATTACTGTTCTTAACGTGTAAAAGAAGAAGAAAAGGCGAGAATTTTGTATTGTGTTATATAATATTATATGTTTATAAATATATATTTATTCTTATTGGAGCTTTATTTTATAATTACTTTTAATTATTTAAGCTTGAGGGTGGAATATTTAATAAAACTTTAAATAAAAAAAAAAATAAAAAATATTTCCTTTTATAAGCTGTTCGTACTTTTGAAAGTTCTGTCGCAAGTTTAAACCACCAACTTTGGGCGTTTAAACTTGGCAACAAAATGAAATAATCGACTACCCAAAAACGAATTTCAAAGACTAGTTCTAATTTAATCGCTGATCTTTATGTCAAAAACTGGCTCTTAGAGAGTAGCAAGTTTGAACTTTTCGCCACATTTTAAATCGACAATGTTAAGAGTGGCTTGTAAAATATGCGACTTCGGTATAAGTATGAGGCTATTTTTAAAACGGCGTAGATTGCCTCAAAGAGCAACAAAGCTTCGCAAAAATTTTAAATTCGAAAAAGTTTGCAAAAATAGCGCCATGAAATTGATTAGAAGTCCATTAAACTAACAGGAATGAACAAATTTGGTAAAATTTGCTAACATTCCCAAATATTTGGTAATCGCGGTATGATAGCAAAGTCTTATATGGGAAATTCCATGTCAAAACGACCGATTTTAATGAAATTTGGTGAGAAGGTTCCTTTTATTTTATAAGGAACAAATAGTACTTTCCGGTTTAACGAACCAGTACTTGTCAGGCCTGTTCGTTAAACTGAAAAGTTCGTTATATGCCATACTTATGTCTAGTACCCATGTTATGAATAATTAAATAACTAGAATTGTTTTATTTGTGGTTTATTTTGAAATATGTTTTAAGAAAGGATGCTCCTAGATGAGTCAAATGTATGACCAACTCCACTTTATTATTTATTGCCGAATTTCGGATTTTTAGTTATTTCAACAAACTGTTTTTGAGTTACGCGAATATATGCAGTGCAACCTCCTACATTTTCGAAAACGGTATATCTTGCAAACCAGAGCTAGCTTAAAAACGATTAACACCACTGGATTAAGCGTGCCTCAATTAGGTTAAAATGCCAGGTGACCGGCTTGTCTATTTTATGCAACTAGCACAGATTACTTATTGCTCAAAATTACAATCTTCTATATATATAAAACAGGATGTGTGTATGTATGTAACGTATGGACTCCAAAACGGCTGGGCCGATTTTGATGAAATTTTTAGGGAATCTTCAGAATATCCAGGCGGGTGACACCATGAAGTCTGATTTTTGATTTTCGGTCTGCGGGCGGAGGGGCATGGCAAAATCCAATTTTCATTTCGCACCACCAATGACTTCTAAATAGTTTGCACGATTTTTTCTTTAAAATTATCGCCATGGTCCAACTTAGATTTATACGAAAATAAAATTTTGCCCCAACCACTTTTACCTAAAATCAGAAAACGGCTCCATCGATTTGACAAGTTTTTCTTTCAAATGTTCGTAAAATTTACCACGCCTACTTTTACCCCCACTTTTTCTATTAAGCGCATAACTTGAGAACGGCTTGACCGATTTGGACGATTTTTTCCTTAAAATCATCGCCATGGTCCAACTTAGGTTTTTACGGAAAGAAAATTTTGCCCCGCCCACTTTAACGCCCCCTCTTTTCAATTTACCTAAAATCTTTCAAATGTTCGTATCTTTTTAACGGATTTTAAAAATCGAACGCAAACATTTTTCCTAATTTGGACAGGACAACGTCTGTCGGGTCAGCTAGTATTCAATAAAATTCTATTTTAAGATTATTTTTTTAAAGGTTGCGAAAGAAAAAAAAATCATATCTTAAAATAGAAAAAAACGCCTCCTTCAAATTTTGGCTAATTCGGCGAAATTATGACATTTTGAATATGACATAAATTTAAAAAAAAAATTGTTTTTTCGTTCATACAAGTTCCTTATAATATAAAAGGAACCTTCTCACCAAATTTCATTAAAATTGGAAGGGGTCGTGTTCCACTCATGGTCGTTTTGACATGGAAATTACCCATATTTTTTTTGAAATCGTAAAAGCTTTAAAGAATCAGAAAACTGACAGTAAAAAAAGCTCAAATCTCGAACAGGGCTAAAATTCGCGAACGATTGCAAATTTGGAAACAAACCCTAAAATCGATAAAAAAGAAAATGTCAGAACATAACATAAAAAGTATTAAAAAAAAAATTAGTAATAATGAACAAACTTTTTGTCATAAAAAAGTTAAGTTTTTTTAAGCACTGCCTAAATGAAATAATTTTTTTTTTTGTTTGTTTATAAAAACCTTGGTGTTATTATATTGCTTAAAATGGGAAATACTGCTTTTAAAAAACTTGACCCTTTTTTAATGAAATACCCTTTTTTGACCGCTTTTTCTGGAAAACCCACTTTTTGTGACCCTTTTTGAAAATTTCCAACGGTAACCCTGTTGACGACGCCAAATGTGCGATGGTCAGCTAATTTGTTGAGAGTTGCGCTAAGGGCTTATTTATTTATTTAAAATTAAAAGCAGCTCCAGTAATATCTGCGTTGAGAACTAAGTCCCTAATGAACTAAGCATTGAAAATAAAAGTAAACTAAGTACTTAAAATAAGGAAATTAGTTTATTATGAATTGAAACCCTAGTTTTGAAAATGAAACAAATATCCAAAAATATGAAATATCGCCCAAAATAAACATCAACTGAAATGAAATACCCGATAAATGGAATTTTTTTTACAATAATATTACCCCCTTTTATACCCACACCACAATAGTGGAGAGGGTATTATGCGTTTGTGCTGATGTGTGTAACGCCTTAAAATATTGGTCCTAACCCACCTTAAAGTATACCGATCGACTCAGAGTCACTTTCTGATTCGAACTAACGATGTCCGTCCGGCTGGCTGGCTGACTGGCTGGCTGTCCATGTTACCTTGTGCGCAAAGTACAGGTGGAGATAATTAAATAAAATTTGGGACAAAGGTTCTTATTGGACAAGGATTGAAAATGGGCCAACACATAGGACCACGAGGGAAGATAGGGGCAAATTTCTTCCTCCCAGAAGCTATCAAACCGATTTTAATGAAATGTAAAGCATAGATAAAACCATATCTTTGTGGATACAAAAGGGATGCATTTAAAAAAAAGGACCACTAGGGGAGGGGAGGGGGTGGCAATTTCTGCCTCTAAAACCGATTTTGAAATTTAAAACACAGATAGGATCCATATCTATATGGACACATAAGCTTTTATGTTTCAGGCATATGATTTCAACCATTAAAAATTTACTTACATACATACATATATCAATATTTGAAATGTTTAATGCAATTTGGCAGCCAGCAGTGGGAGTTAGAGGGCATATGTATTTCTTAATGCAATTTGAATGATAAATGTATTAAGTTTCTAAAAGTATTTATTGGGTTTTATTTTATTTACAAAATTTGGACTTATTTGGACAATCCCCCATTAGAAAATTAAAATTTTTTTCATTGAAAATGAACAAACTTCCTTAAAGTCGTTGTTGTTTTTCTTTGTTACGAAATTGAGGAATAAGGCGGCGTTGATATGATTTTTTATTTTCTTACCAAGCTCCTATCAAAATCGTTTCACATTTACATGATGACTTTTGCACACAGAAAAAAATACCAATGTTAAATTAACATGGCGAAATGTTGATTGAGAATCATCCCAATAAAAAATTTTATCATTTTGCGAAGCACTAATGGTACATTTAAAAAAATAAGCGCACAATTATGCGCTACGCAATAAGACATTCAGAAATGCAGTAAAGTAAGTGAAAGAACTCTTAACAACTTTAATAAAAAAAAAAAAATAACATTTAAAGTGCTACGGCATTCCCTTACTACGAAGCAGGTTTGTAAGGGAGAGCTTCAAAAATAACTGTAAAAAAACAGTCAGTGTATTAAGCTGATCGTTACATTTAACAATTTTTATATGCGCTGAATAATGTGCTTATTGTGTCAAAATGTATTGCTTTAAAGTGGGAACTCGCCATATAAAATTCATGTCTTCCGTAAGCGCTATGGTAAGCGAAACTTTTATGTTTCTCCCTTACAAACCTGCTTCGTTGGAAGCTCCATTTTTTATTGGGATGGTAAATTTCTGCAATAGTATGCCCTTTATTTAAATTTGTCATAATTTCATATTAATTTTAAATGAAAATTATTAAAATAACCTTAAATCACGTTTATTAAATATTATTCAATGTTAAAATAAAATGGTTCAATATTGAATCCATAAAAACCTGTTTTATATTAACATCAAAAGTTTATCTTGTTAAATTAACATGCACACATACTTAAGTATGTAGATTTTTTTTATTTTCATGTTTAAAATATTTTTTTTTTTTTTTTTTTTTTAATAATAATTTATTTTTATTATTGAATCTTTCTTATCGAAATTTACAATATGTATTCAAATCTTAATTCTACTTGTTGTTTATTAGTTGTTACCTGTGTAACCACTAACTGCTGTATTCAAATTTTTAAGACTGTCTTCTAGTAAGGCTCAAAGTATCGGTTCTTTTTAGCCTCTGGTGACCTTCGAACTGAAGCAAACCCCGAGCGAGGTAGTTAGGGTGAACCATTAGTTTATCGATGTAGCTTATTGAATATTTTTTAATTTCCTCCTGGATAGTGGGGACGTTGAGATCTCTGTGGATAATATCATTACGTATATACCATGGGGCGCAGACAATTTGTCGTAATATTCTAGACTGTCTTCTTTGAAGCTTTTGGATGTTAGATGCGCATGCAGTACCCCATAATTGGATGCCATATGTCCATATTGGTTTTATGATGGACTTGTATAGAAGAACTTTGTTGTCTAAAGACAAGTTTGAGTTTCTACCGAGAAGCCAATGTAGTTGAGCTGCTTTAAGTTTCATAGCCGTTATTTTCGCTTCGATATGACGAGACCAGGTCAAACGTCTATCTATATGAACTCCCAAGTACTTTACATGGTTTTCTACCGGAACAGTGATGTTATTTATTTTTACTGCTGGGCACGTTTGTCTTCTGAGCGTGAAAGTTAAGTGAGCACATTTAGCCGGGTTAACCTTTATTCTCCATTTTTCTAGCCATGCCTCTAGTTCATTGATGTGGGACTGCAGATTTTGCGATGCGACTTTTGGGTCATGGTTAACGCTAATAAATGCTGTGTCGTCTGCAAATGTAGAGGTATGCGTGCTCAGGTTTGTTGGCATATCCGCTGTGTATATTATATATAGAAGCGGTCCTAATATGCTGCCTTGGGGAACACCAGCAGTAATTTTCTTGAGGGGGGAGTATTTATCTTGCGACCTTACTATGAATGTTCTGCCTGTTAGATAGCTCTCCAGAAGCTTGTGAGTGTTTTGAGGAAGCATTCGTGTTATTTTGATGAGTAGCCCATCATGCCAAACTTTGTCAAATGCTTGGGAAATGTCTATAAACAGGGCTGAGCAGTATTGCTTTTTCTCAAACGCCGATCTAATAAGGGTGACAATTCTATGCACTTGCTCTATTGTACCATGTTTCGCTCTGAATCCGAACTGGTGATCCGGGATGATGTCGTGTTCATTTAGATGAGGAGTTATACTTAAAATGAATATTTTTTCGAAAAGCTTTGATAGGATTGATAATAAGCTTATCGGTCTGTACGACGCAACCTGGCTAGCATCTTTTCCTGGCTTGGGAATCATAACAATTATAGACTTCTTCCATGAGGATGGGAAGTATCCGACTCTTAATATAGCGTTAAAAATGAACAGCAAGATTCTGGAAGCAGACGAAGGTAAGTTTCTTATCATTGACCCTGTGATACGGTCAAGTCCGGGAGATTTTCTAATATTCACTTTTTCTATTGCAGATTTTACTTGAGTAATGTTAAATTTTAATGGATGGTTTACCTTATCAGGAATGGTTGGACGACAGGAACAAGTATGTGTATCATGTGGCGTGAAAACTTTCTCAAGATGGCCCGCGAAAGCGTTTAATTTTTCATCTGTGTTTTTCGCCCAAGTGCGGTTTTCCAGTCTTAATGGAGATTCTTGGGTTATAGGGCATTTCATATGCCGTACAGCCTTCCATAAGCTATAATTGGAGTTTTTTGTGGCATCTAGGCTGTTTAGATAGCCTTCTATTGCAGACTCGTGGTTCTGTCTCAATTTGTTGCGAAGAGTTGTCAGGCATAATTGTAGTTGGGCCTTAGTGGTTGGGGAACGACTGTTTTGCCATTGTCTTCTTAACTTCCTTTTTTCTCTGATAAGGGTCTCTATATCCGTCGATGTATTGTAAGGAGCACGTTTAATTGTCCGCTTGATTGGGGTTGCATTTCTTGCTGCAGCATCCAAGACTTCTGTAAATCGGTCGACAGCTATTTGGATGTCAGATGAATTTTTTAGGGGAATGCACTGTGATAGGTGAGAGCTCACATACATTTTATACTTTAACCAATTTGTGTTTCTGTTTGGATAGGAAAACCAGTTTGCAGCTGCGGCGTCAGAGTTACATTTTAAAATGAGGATTGAAGGTGAATGATCAGACGAAAGATCATAGGAGGAACTAACTAGTACTTGATCGCGCTTGATGTTTTTGATTACAGCAAAGTCAATAAGGTCTGGTAGCTTGTTGAAGTCGGTTGGCCAATAGGTAGGCTCACCACTCGATACCACATCAAAGTTATTTGCAGTTACGGTATTATATAGCTGATTACCTCTAGGACTAATAAGTCTGGAGCCCCAATATGTATGTTTAGCGTTGTAGTCGCCAGCAGCAATGAATTTCTGGCCCAATGTGGAGAAGAAGTTGAGAAATTTATCGTGTAGAATTTTGTGCCTCGGGGGACAATAAACGGATGTTAACGTTAGTTTGAAATCAGTCAGATTTATAGATGTGGCCTGGATACAATCTTCTTCGAACTCTGGCAATGGTAAGTGTCTGATGTGTTTGTGCACAATTATGGCTGTGCCACCACAAGCTCGTCCGCTGGGATGTTTTGTGTCATACGTAAGGTAACCATTTACCCTAAAGCAGTTTTTATGAGTAAAGTGTGTTTCAGAGACAAGAAGTACGTCGATTTCATGCCTATGAAGAAAGTTTGCAACTTCGTGTTTATGTTGGGATAACCCGTTTGCATTCCAGAAACATATTTTTAACTGGTTCATTTTTTGTTGAGTAGAACTTGCAGGAGCATGTTCTGGTTTCGCATCATTTCCTGAAACATGCTCTGCATCGTGGCCATGAAGTTATTCATAGTTTGAATTAAATTTTCAATTGAGGTAGGCATTTGTGGACCTTCCCTAGGAACATTAGCGTATGGAGGTTGCTTTGCGTTGGAAGTACTCGGGGGATTTTTCGCATTAGGGTTTCCTTTTAGGACTTGGGCATATGATTGGTTTTGTTTGTTTGTTTGTGTAGTACTAGCAATAGAGCCAGCGGCTTGGCTGGGCGCATGTGATGGACCATATTGGGAGTGAGTATATTTTTGAACTAAAGCTGGTTTTTTTAAATGCAAGAAGACTTTACAACCCCTATAGTTTGCCGTGTGATTTTCGCCACAGTTGCTGCATTTCTTGACATTTGGGTCAACTTTAGAACGATTACATTCGGCGGTTTTATGAGCGTCGCCACAAACCACACATACGTGAGGCAATTTACAATATGATTTTGTATGCCCATATTCCTGACAGTTTGTGCATTGGGAGGGACCCTTTCGTTTTATTGGCTCCTCAACAGTTATTCTTCTGTTGAGTAGGTAGCGCAAGTTGTATATGGGATGAACTGAATTTTTGGTTTTGAGAACCGATGAATCAAACGATATCTCAATGCGGTGCAGTGGTTGGGGAACTTTGTTCCTGTTCAAAATGTTATGAACCGATTTTACCTCGTACCCCTCTTGCTCTACGGCAGATTTTATTTCATCTGTAGGAACGGAACTATCTATGCCTTTTATGACAATAATCAATCCCTTAGCACTTTTTAATTGGTATGTATAGTAGCTTTTATTTTCTGCGTCCAGGTGTCTTGATATAATACGAAAGTTCGTTTCTGTACTGGCTTGAATTTTGGTCTCTTGAATTTGTCCGCGTCGTATAGAAACGACGTAGAAATTGTTCTTACCTACAAGTTGAGTCAACATGTTGACTATGCTATTTGATGTTTGCTCCCGCAGATAGATAGGTGGCGGTTTAACTTCTTTAGTGGCTGTCCCATTAGCTAATTCTGCTTCTTCATCGTCAGGTATGGATAGTACAGAGAATCTGTTACCATTTGTTGGCAAAGAGACTACGTTAGAGCCTTTGTATTGTTTGGCCACGCGTTCCTGTTGGGTGGACCTAGGGCTAGCCTTTCTCTTAGTTATTGTTATATATCTGTCCATGCCTGTTTGCACTTTAGTACTTTTTGGTACAGCTCCTGTATTTGTTAATGCAAATCGTGATGTTCCAGGTTTTTCGTTATTATTCCTCTGGTCAGACGGCTTCACACTTTGAACCACATTTACGGTCGGATCAACACACTTGCTCAGGTTGGGCACACTTGAACTTAAATTTCTGTATGGAAAACCAGTTGCGCTGGCAATTTTTGCACTTAAAAAATGTTTGTTTAATTCAGGGTATCGAATGTTTTCATTGCTCACGCTCGGGGAGCTTACCACAATATACGCATTTCTGCTATTTGTGCTGGGCCTACTCTCCTTATTGGGAGTATTTGTGAGGCTCATTCACAAATCTCTTCGGGCACACTAGTTATTGTTCTTTTTTTTTCACCTATTACAAATATTTTTTTTTCACCTACGGTAAATATTTTTTCACTTTTTTTTTTTTTTTTTTTTTTATTATATTATTTTTTTTTTTTTGTATTTTTGTTACTCACTGATACACGTCCGTACTCGTCAAGAGCTAGTTCGCAACTGTTTAAAATATGTTATAAAAAGAAGGCAATACCCGTATTCTTTTAATTAAAATTATTTTGTTAAATAGTACATAAAGTTTTCAAAGTATAATGGTGACGAAAACCATATCGGGCCATTCTGCTGATGCTTCTGTTAACGAAGGATATACAAAATAAGTAAAACATGTGTTACAGAGGTAAAGGCTCAGTTAGACGAACGTTGCTGTACCGTATCTGTACTGTATCCATCAGCTGTTCGCTTTTTGTTATATGAAAACCAATACAAAAGCTTACCAAAATTTAATGTTTCGTAGTTGCAACGTTCCAATCTGTATAAAATAGAATTTCATGCCGTTGTTACGTGACATTTGTAAGACAGTGATGGGCGGCTTGTATGTTACATTGAATGCGGGTATTTTTGCTCTTTTTTTGGTACTTTTTTCAGTATAGCTATGGAATTGCGACAAAACAACTTACAATATAACATATTTCCATATTTACAAATTTTCATATGCTTAGAAGTACAAAATAAACAAATGCATATACACATACAATGGAAATGAGAAACATATAAAAGGCTTTGAATGGTATCAAAACCTTGTTCGGTGTATGCATATCAGAGAACGGCTTTATGCAATTGTAAAAAAATCGCATTAAATCAACACTCACTTGCGGTCATACAATCAAACTTGCGCAACCGCAAATATTCGCTGCTGGTTTGCAGTCATTCAAATAATGCACATCGTGCTTTGTTATTTATACAATCGTAAGCTTCGTTTTTTAATAAAGATAGTTGTGTGTTCGGTGCGACAATGATTGTTTTGGTAAACAAATACAAACAAAAAAGCCAGAAATCAAGCAATCATTACTTATGTATTCATTCAGTATTAACTATGTAGTACAAGAAAAAAAAGAATGTGTTCCTTTGAATTTACACATTTGTGTTATATTGCGTGCGCAACAAAAATGCAAATAAAGCACTTTCAATAAAAAATGAATACATGTAAGAATCAAATGTGAACGAAACGATGTAAAAATTACCAACGTTGAACTTTGTTTTGCAAGCAAAGATTGAATGTAAATTTTAGCGTATGAATAAATCAAGAAAAATAGGGATTTTGCAGTTCTCTGATGCATATTTACAATATATGTATGCTAAAAATATATACACTAATGGCGATTTCTTTTCTGAAAACAATATGCTACAGTATATACATGTAACATTTTCTAATGTTACCTATAATCACTGGAAGTGTTACATGTTGTGCAATTTTAATAGAACACAATTAGCTGCTTTTATTTACAACTATTACACTTTCATAATTAATGTACTTCATGAGCGATTTTTAATGCTATTTGAGCGGTTTCTGATCGCAATTATGGCTTGAAAACAAATATTGACATCACTAATGGCTTAGAAAAATTTAAACGATTATAATATAAATAGACTTTTTTTGATTTTAATGTGTAAATATATTTATATTTTCTTTTAAAATAATTTTTTTTACAAAATTATGAGCTGTATGAGTTATGACAAGCAAAATAAAACATTGGTTGTACAAACAAAGTAGTAAATACCAAAGTTGTAAGACAGGGCAGTATGAACACCTTAAGTAAAAGTAAGGGTAAAACATGCAACATGTTTTGCATGTTTTTTATCAACATATTCACAAAAGAACTTGAAAATTTTTCCCACAGTTGTATTTTATGTACAAACGAACACAAAAATGTAGAACATGTAACATTAATGCAACATTTTTCTCAGAAAAGAAATCGCCATAAAATACATACATACTTATTTGTTTATTGTAAATCTATAAAATAAATATTTATTTATTAACGTTTTTTACATACACTTTTTTAATACCATTTAAATCACTTGGTACTTTTTCTGCACAGCGGTCACCATTTAAACATTTTTGATTCCCATCACTGTGTGTTTTGCTTTATCCCTGCAAATAATAGGAACAGTCCAAACACGCGTGTAAAGAGTAGTCCACAAGGGACCAGTACTAGGCCAAAACTAACCCAAACGTATGGAAAAAACCTGGTATATTTAACATTACGATGTCCTAGGAGAGGACCATATAACCCACCTTTGGACCACTAAGGAGTAGTTTTAAAACTACTCCATGGTGTACACAAGAGGATTAATTTTAAAGTCGTTTAAAAACGAAAGTATGTCGTTAAAAACCGAAGACATGTCGTCTCACTACAAACACTTTTTAACAATGACGTGGTCCATGCTTGCATTACATCGGACCAGTCCATGGAGTAGTCCATTTTATCAAAATGGATCAGGTGGTCCAATTTTATTTGCAGGGATGTATACTATTGCTTTTCGTTTATGTATGGGAAAAACATATGACACGTTTTGAAATGTTCTATAAGTGCACCAACGTACTTATAGTACGGTGCGGTACATTACGGGCACAGTAACGTTCGCCTAACTGGGCCTTAAGCGTTTTGAATTATTCTTAAATAAATGCACATGTTGTCTTCACACTGTTCTATCACACTCCAACCAATTTGATTCTACATGAAATTCACGTTGTTTCAACTTGAAATAATTGTTTAAGCTTTTATATTGTTACAAGTAAGACTTTGAGTGTTTGAAATTCTTATTCGCTTTAGGGTTTTATTTGTATAATATTTTTAGCTTTTCTAAAATCTTTGGAAAAGGTTTACTGATGATCTGACCTAAGCAACCAGTGAAATGCGCATAGAAGCTAGCTAGCTTTCCCTCAACAATAAATTTCAGTTTATTTATCAAATATAAAAAATTGGGAATTTAGCACGTCATACAAAAATCTTAATAAATAACTGTCATTCAACGTGATTCGGATTGTTATTTCAATATAAGTGACATTTTGATCTTACTTTACTGCAATGTTAAATTGACATGAATTATAGTTATTTTAAAAGAAAAAAATGGTGTTCGCAAGTTATTGTAAAATCATGTTAAATTAACATGAAACAACAATGAAGCAAAATCACTACTGAAAAATGTAATATCAACCTTGTTTTGAACGAATTTACATAGATTTTTTTCTAAAAAACATGTCTTAAAAATCATCGAATATATGTCGCCTAAGTTACACACAGAAAAAAATCAATGTAAATTCGTTCAAAACAAGGTTGATATTACATTTTTCAGTAGTGATTTTGCTTCATTGTTGTTTCATGTTAATTTAACATGATTTTACAATAACTTGCGAACACCATTTTTTTCTTTTAAAATAACTATAATTCATGTCAATTTAACATTGCAGTAAAGTTAGAGCAAAACGTAATTAATATTGAAATAACAATCCGAATCACGTTGAATGAAAGTTATTTAAAGTTGAAACAACGTGAATTTCATGTAGAATCAAATTGGTTGGAGTGTGATATAACAGTGTGAAGACAACATATGCATTTATTTAAGAATAATTTAAAACACTTACCACTGTAGCACATGTTATACTTATTTTGTATCTCCTTTGTTAACAAAAGCATCATCAGAATGGCCCGATATCGTTTTCGTCATCATTCTTCTTTGAAAACTTGATGTACTATTTAACTAAATAATTTTAATTAAAAGAATACGGGAATTGTCTTCTTTTTATAACATATTTAAAACATGAAAATAAAAAGATGTACATACTTAAGTGTGTATGCATGTTAATTTAACAAGATAAACTTTTGATTTTAATATAAAACAGGTTTTTATGGATTCAATATTGAACAATGTTATTTTAACAGTGAAATTAATATGAAATAATGATAAATTTAAATAAAGGGCATACTTTTGCAGAAATTTACCATGATTCTCAATCAACATTTCGCCATGTTATTTTAACATTGGTATTTTTTTCTGTGTGTACCTATTGGTTTTGGGACTTAGATCGTAACGCCAGTAACAACACCTTTCGGCCCTTGCAGCGTATGACCAACACAATGCCAGTTAGTCCGAGTTCATACGGTTCATGTCTTATTGACAAGATTCTTCCTTTTTCTTCTTTGAACATGAATTGGCGTTCAAATGAATCTTGTCATGTTGACGACATGTTTTTTATTTTGTTTTATTTGATATTGAAAACAAAAACAAAATTAAACAACGAATAAGAAAGCAAAACGTAAAGACAGTACATGCATCTGTATACTCGTTTCTTTTCCCCTCGTCCCTCTCGACTATAAAGTAGCAATCTTGTCAATAAGACATGAGCCGTATGAACACAGACTTACGGCCGAGAATCTCGATATATCGTCGGTTGATTAGTTAATTGTCGTATGTGGATACAAATTACATACGACATACGACAATTACATAACCAACCGACGCACACTGGTTCATATTTTGAGAAGGCGGCCAAAATTATTTTTTTTTTATGTTCTCCGATTTTAAATTTTTTTTATTCATGTGAAAGTAAATACTAGTGAACCTCGGGAGCCAAAAAATTTCAACCCTATTTCAACTATTTCATTGAGAACAGGGTGGTCCGAAATGGACTTTCTCAATATTTGGTTATAGTTTTGTGAATTAGTTTATTTTATTAGCTACACGTGGTTTAAAGGATTAAACTCTGCGAAATCTAAAACTATTTAATTTTTTTTTTTTTTTTAATGTCTAAATTTCCCGGAAATTTCCTACTTTATAGAGCATAAGTCCTGCCCGTCAAAACGCGTCAAAAAAAAATCTATACTCTCTTGTAGTCCAGAATCTAACCTACATTTCTATACCCCATTGTACACACGTCTGGATACGACCTTGAGAACTACAGCAATTTCTGTGACCAAAGGTAAGATATTCGGTTCAAAAAATAAGTCCTGCAAGTATACATTACTGAAATTAAAGAAGATGAGTCTTAAAGAATTTTCGACAAATTAAGCAGTTCAGGCTACATAAATTATCTAGCACGTCAGGTTATCATTTAATTTGGAGAAGGTAAATGTATTGCCATTGTTATGAACTTATTGTGGGTGAACGGATGCTGCAAAACGAATAGGCGACATAAATAGACTAACACGTTAGATTTCTGAGTAAGTTAAAAGGTTAAACATTAGTAAATAGCCGCAACATAAACTATATAGTTTAATTACCTGAAAATTGCAACTTAATTTAAAAAAATGGAAGAGCAGGTAAATGGTAAAAAAAAACCAGCACGCAGTTATATTTTACATGAAAATTACCTACATGTTACCTGTTAATTTATTGCCGGTATGTTATCCTTTTAAAAAGTGTGAAAACAGGGGTTTTTATGTTTCAAAGAAATGCTAATAAAAGATTAAATTTGTATTTAAAAAAGGGTTTTTATGTTTCAAAGAAGTGGTAACAAAAGATCATTTAAAAAAACTTCTATCAAGAGTATAAAAATGCATGCATTCAAAATTTTACCTTCATTATTGTTTAAACAATGGCTAAGTTCAGTTATAAAGTTCTCGCAGATATATATTTTCAACAGAAAGATGAAAAAGATTTTGTGTTACACATAATGAATAATCCATTCTTTAAATTATGCAACGAACAAGACATCAAAATACATAAGATAAAAATTTTTCATTTACATTAAGAAAACGGTACCTTAAATGTTCTAGAAACAAGAAAAAGTTTTACTTACGCAACGAAAAATGGCTAACAAATGATCTGATTTTTAAGAAGCTGTCAATAACCGCTAAGGAAACTGGAAAAGTGGGTCGGCCCGCAAAACAAATTGACAATTGCAGTGAAAGATCACGAAGACGCAAGCTTGCAAATATCAATGAAGAAATTTCACATAGTATGATAAGGGATTCATTTCTGCATCAAACTCAACCAACGCAAAATAAGAAAACAAAAATTGCAATAATTGAAAAAATAGTGGAAGCGGGCCCTAAACGCACAAAGAGGATTTTAAAAAGTATGCCTACACCAACTGAAGAAATGAAATTTACTCCAGAAGAAGCATTTGCACTATTTTTGGATTTAAAACTGACAAAAAATCAGTATACAGAACTGAGAAAGCGAACCAATGAAAAAAATTGTGGAATCTTTCCAGCATATCGAGATTTAGTTTCTGTCAAAAAAGAGTGCTTACCTTCACAAACGGCTATTAGTGTAACTTCAAGTTCAGCAGAAGTAAAATTGCAGGGTCTTCTCGAACACACTGCAGAACGATTATTAAATACACTTGATGCTGACTGTTTAAAAAAACTTAAAAATTGCAGCATCACTTTATTTTCTAAATGGGGATGTGATGGAAGCTCTGGTCAGAAACAATACAAGCAATGTAATGCAGAAAACTCATCTGATGCTAACTTATTCATGGTATCTTTAGTTCCATTACGTTTAAGAAAAACTTATATTGGCTTAGAGCCGTCAACCAGTAGAGTTACAGATATGGATGTATGGAAAAATGAAATTCCCTCTTCAACAAAGTATTGCAGACCAATAAAGTTTGTTTACAAAAAGGAAACTAAAGATGTCATAACTGAAGAAGTTCGAAAAATAAAAGATCCAATTAAAGAACTTCAACCGGCAATATTTAAATTTGATGACCAATGCATTGAAATTAATTTTCAAATGTTCCTTACAATGATCGATGGAAAAGTTGCACAAGCATTAACCGAAACAAAGTCTTCGTCAAGCTGTACCATATGCAAAAAGACATCAAGTCAATTAAGCCAACCCCCATCACAAGACAATAGTTTCAATGAAGCATACGAATTTGGAATGTCCCCTCTTCATACCAGAATTCGTTTTATGGAGCATATTCTTAAATTCGGCTATGATTTGGAATTTGGCCCGTTAGGCGAAACAGTGAGAAAAAACAAAGAAAATGTGGAAAAAAGGAAGCAAACAAAAAAACAAATTCAAGAAAAATGCCTTCACCTAGGCCTTATAATTGATCAGCCAAAACAAGGAGAAGGAAATTCAAATGATGGAAACACTGCAAGGAGATTCTTTTCCGATCCAGAAGCTGCAGCATCTATCACAGGAGTACATTTTAAATTAATAAGACGATTCCAGATCATTTTACAAGTTATATCATGTAGCAGAATGATAAATGCAAAAAAATTTGGCCAGTATGCAAATGAAACAGCAATTCTTTACAACGAAAAATACTCTTGGAGACATATGCCAACCACAGTTCATAAAATTTTATACCATGGGGAACAAATAGTTCAACACAATATGCTACCAATTGGAGATCTATCTGAAGAAGCGCAAGAAAAAAGAAACAAAGACTACAGATTCTTCCGCGAGCATAACAAAAGAAAAATGTCCAGATGTTGTACTAATGAAGATCTTATTACTATTTTGTTGTGCACATCAGATCCATATCAGTATTCGACAAAAATGGAAATCAACCTCAATCGAATTAGAGGAAGAAGCTAAACAACTTCTGGAAAATGAAACCCAAAGCTATTTAGAAGAAATTTTTACTAATATTGTTTAATTTAAAATTGTTCATAGATTATAATTGATTTTTGATTTAAGTATACATATATTTGTATTAATATATAAAAATAAAATACACATACATCTCAAACCAAAAATAAAAGTTGAATTACCTAAAATGTTATCGATAGCCAAGAATGCTATTTCGGCATTTTTCCAAATATTCCTTTTCAGTTTTATCCTTATAACAACTCGTCTCGTCCCAAAAAAGCCAACCTTTGGCCCCTGTAAATATTCGGACTAAAAAATTGACAGGGGCCAAATATTCGCATTTTCTGACAGGATCTAAGTTCGACAATAAAAAATAAGTATCAGTTGTAAAATACAAGAGAAATAATGATAAATTATAAAAAAATCATATTTGAAATATTCAACTTTTACACCGAAACTCAACAAAAAAATGAAAATGCATTTTGAACTCCCCATAACTTTTGCTCCTATCAGTCGAATTTTACGTTTTATAGCGCAAATTAAAGCCTAACATCGCACCTATCGAGCAAAAAAAATCGCATAAAAAAATACCGATCCAGTCAAAAGTTATAGAATTTTGACCGCCTTCTCGTAAAATTTCCCACTGTGCGACGATATATAGAAAAGTCGTTGCTCTATTTTTCACCAAAGTTGCGTTATATTGCTTGGCTACAATATCTTAACCCTACGTTTCCACATGCAAGTAATTACTTGCAAGAAGTGTATACGTATTATCAACGAAAAATCGAGGAAACAGCCGATTGGCTGAAATAATAAAAATTCTGTGAATGTGGAAAAGTGTGAGTGTATTGAATTTTTCGAACTTGAACTTGCATGTGGAAACGGGGGGTAAGGATCGTTCGTAGGCACTAGTTAACGAATTGTTGGATTGTGTTAATGTCTTATTGTGATTCACAGGCGCATTGATGTCCGATTAAGGGATTTATTCCCGAATTGGTGTTTTATTTTGCAAACGGGAATAACAAATTTGATTTGGGGATTGGGTATTTTTTAATTTTAAATTTTTTTTGTTATTTTTATAATTTTAGATTTATTAAGCATTAGGTTCAATGGACTTAGGCTACGATTTTGAAGGAGAAATAAAATCGAAAGATTCAGTACCGTCATTTAAAGTAAAGAAGATATGTTTTTTATGTCTAAAAAAATTATTGCAAGAAATGTTTAATCATTTCCCAACAACTCTTAATTTTTTTTAAGACTTACAACAGGACAGCCCAATTTCAGTCAATTATAAAAATAATTTGACCGGTTATGAATATCAATGTTTTAAAAGACATTAATGAATCACAATAGAGAAAACTGCCATTTGTTGAATGGAAATATTTATTTGACGTAAAACAATTTAATACTTCGAGCTCATTTTTGACAGAAGTTTAATTAAGATACCGCTGGATCACGGTTAAAAACTAAGGGGGCTAGTTTGTAAATCGTTTGACCTTGCGTTAAAAATTTTGGAATTTTAAAAAAATTTGTATTCAAATATTTTTGAAATGAGATGAAGTGGTTTACAAAAAAAGCCCTATTATATTAATTTTTACATCTTCAGCAATAATTATTTTTTATTTTACATAACACTGCTATTTACCATTGTTGTTAAATGTCAAAGGAAATTATTACACAAATGTATTGAAGGATTTTTATTTTGTTTGCCATACACAAAAAACTAAAATAGCCTTTGTACAATTACATACATATACATATTGGTATACACAGTGTAGGTTAAAATAATAGCACTAATTTTGTTATAAGAAGAATAAATTAGTCTAGAAAGCAGTTACATAATTTGTATGTATAATTTTTTCGTGATTTTTTTAATAAAATTTCAGAACTGTCTGTTTAAGCAGAAGACACTGCAGGCCCGAAAAACGAAATCTAATTAAAAAATTATCCTCTCAAGGGTAGTCATACTCCGATATAATAGAATTACTGCAATGTTCCAACTAATGGTGAAGCATTTACGTCTGACATCTACTCAAAAGGGCATTGAATATACCGGCCAGTGTCAAAACAGTTCATTGTAGACGACCAGAAACCACTACAAACGCTTGTAGCCTACAAAAAGTGCCTCTACTTTCTTCCAGGCATGTTTCTAAACGAATGTTAATTGGCTACTGGAAAAATCGAGGAACGTACTATGGATAGACGAATCGAATATTGAGCTTTTTGGTAGAAACGGTTCCAAATCAAGTAGTTTTACTAAAAATTTTCAATTGGTGCTATTATTTTTACCACAGCTTTTTTAATATCGCATACTAAATCAATAACAGGCGAAACTCAAAATTTATGAAATTAACTTTAAACTTTTCTTCTTTAACATTTGTGAAACTCACATTTATTAAAAAACTGCAACCATGTTTTTAAAGCCAGTTTACTGCCTCTTCTAAAAATTTTTAAATTTTGAGTTGTGCCTTTTTATGATTTAGTGTGCGATATGTACGTTAGTATAAGAACAAAATGTATGTATAAGTATTTACGAATTGTATTTTCATATTATTGGAATTACAATGACAAAAAATACAAACACATACATATATTATTTACACAAACTGTGCAACATTGAAGACTGTATGAAAATGTATTCCATGCCAATGTCCTCTAAACACACGAACAATTTTTGTTTCTGATTTTAATGACAGCTTGAAGGTTACGACAATGACTTTGACTTTTAAAAAGATTTTTTGTTTTAGATGGTGATGTTTTCCTTTTTTCAAGTTTTTAACAAACTTATCGTTATACTTTAATTAAATTTTAAAATTTCGTATGCATTAAGGATTTTGAATTATTAAGTGGAATGAATTGCCAAGGCAACAATTCCTTAAATTTTTTCCCCTTTTAACGATTTCTAAGTATTAAGAAGACAAAAGTATAACGGTCATAAATATTAAAAAAAAAATTAAATAACAACCTAACAACATTTAAAATCCGTGGTTTTCATGGGTAACCGCATTTGTTAATGTTTTTCGATTTTGAGATGTTGATGCCATATTGCTTTATTTTAAACGCTGTTTACATGGTTCTTAAAATGTCTGAAAAAAGATGGACCAATTCCGATTTTTTAACGTAATAAAAAAATTAAAAAAGTCCATAGTTTGATCTAGAATGATTTTTTGTCTCTCATACGCGGTTAATCATGAAAACCACAGAAATATGCTCTTTTAAGCAAAAACTTAGAAAATAAAAATGCGTTAGCGAAAACATTTATGTATATGCTCGAAAAATCGATGCGTTTTTTTAGCAAGAGCTATGATTCCGTTATAAAGGTAAAGCACCTATAAAACTAATGAAAGGGTTCACTTTTGACACAAATGATCAGCATACTCTGGCAAATCATCATTAATATATTCAGGCTTGAACAACGCACCAAATAACCCACATTTTTTTTAAACTCAGTCTTCGATTCGCCCAAAATTGTGTTCAGCGATGAGGCTCACATACTCCATTATATCCATACTCCCTTCATACTCCATCATTTACAGAAAAATCCACTGTTTGGTGCGTTTGAACGCTGCACAGTGGGATCAATCGCAAAAAAAACTGGTAATGAATCTGAATCTCAAAAACTGCTGGTTGGTTTGTAAAATTATGTATGAAGTGACTGTTTGTGACTGTTAAAATGCAAGGCGTAAAAGCTGGCCACCTCGGGTTATGTAAACTTTTAAACTTACGCAAATATTGACAGATTTTAATGAATGAAACCTTGAAATAATTAGCTCGCAGGAAGGTAAAGAGACTACTGCTTATTGCACTAAATTATTTCTTATAGTTTTGAACCAGGTATCAGAAATTAAGAACCGAAAACTTAAAATTTAAGTTTTTCATTTGAAAAATTCAAAACTTATGCTTACAACAGGAATTTAAAAAAGTTTTAAAAAAAAAGAAACACAAAAAGATATTTATTTTTAAAGTACAGTATGTATTTTGTATATGTAATAACACGTAAAAATGTTTTTTGCAATATCTCAGTCCACTCAGTAGTGAAGAAAAATTAAAGTAGATATTTTGAAATGAGAAAATTGCATTAAGGCATTGACCAAAATGGAGCATATTTATTTTTAAAAAACTTTAAATTTTAACATTATTATAAGAAATTACTTCGAAAATGAGTCTTAAGCAATTTATGTATCGATATCGACTCCGGGCGATGGTCGAAAATGGTGAATTACAAAAAATCTTAGTTTATTATTAAAAAAATGTCACATCTGGTTTGACTTTTTTTATTAATTAAAATTAACAAACATACATACATATGTGCAAATTCCAGAAACAATCCACCAACCAAAAACACTATGCTAGTTGCAAAATTAGACAAGCCGGCCACATGGCGATTCAGCATAATTCGGGTACGCTGAATCCAATGGTGTCTAAAAAAAAGTGTCAATTTCGAGCACAGTGAAATTTTTCAAATTAATTCTATTTTAATGGAATATAAGACTAGATGTATAATTAAATTTTTATATTAAAAATATGTATTTCGATGATCATTAATACAACAATGTTTACCAAATCCTACCCCACCCCTGATCTCTTAATGTTATACTTGAGTTTAGCATTATTTTAGGTGATTTTTGTGCTTAAAATTGCACTTACAGCAGACACATCAAAATATTAATTTCGTTAAAAAAAAGTTTATATTCATTAGTTAAGAAATTAGTTTAAGAAATGCAATTCATAAAAATATAATTAGCTTTGTTAAAATAAATAAAATATAATAATAATATACTACTGGAAAAACTGTAGCGTGCGTCACAAAGGGTTCTCGGCTTTTGTCAAAAAATCACAACATTTTTGGTTAATGTCACTAAATACTATATATAAGTTGAAGCTCTCTCTCTCTCTTTTGAAAGACCAAAAAATGTTTATATTTCAATCGAAAAAGGCGCACGAATATAGTGTTCGTCACGCAGGATTCGCCCATATCTACTTTAATGATTCTGCCATTTAAACAGTGTAAGCAGATATGTAAAAATAGACAAGATTTCAATACCAAAATTACTTGTTAAAAATTATTTGTTCTATAATTTATTAAAAACTCAATAATTTAATAAAATTTTGAAATTCTTACGCTATCTTGAACTGATATTTTTGAATAAACTTTCAAATCCAAAAAAATATATATAAAAACGCGAAAATCAATTTTTTAAGTTTTATCGAACGGAACCCCTTAATTTTTTTGCTGACAGACTTAAATTTAGATAGAATATAAAAATTAATATCTTTACCCATCCATTGATGTTTAACATGTCTATATAGTCCGTTTGAAATTGGAAATAAAATAGCCACAACGCAGAAACCTCAGCTCAAACGTGTCAATAGAGTCCCACATTTCCTTCTAGTAGAGTGGTAAAATGTAGGACCGACCCCCTTTGTTTTTTCTTTCCGACATTTTTTTTCGAACGTACTTATCCGATATTTTATTCCATAAGGAGTCTCCCATACAACATTTATGAAATTTGAAAAAAATTGCGTTAACTGCTCCTATGATGCTGACTCCACTTTATTATTTTTCATCTCTTAACATTTGCTTTAAACATACCAACTCGGTGTCTCCATTCTGTAAGGAGGTCCCCAAGCAAAGTTTAAAATGTATGATGCCCCTAGATGGGTCTATATATATTTTAAGCCCAACGTTTGTTTCTAACATTGTATTACATACATATACTTATAATAGTCAGCCTATTATTTCTTATATTATTAACTTGTAAGCAATCTTAATAACTGTTAAAGCAAAGTTTAAAGGTCAACGATTTTAAGAAGAAAATTTTTAATTTTATGATCCTTTTATGCATACAAAAACACAAAACTAAAAAAAACTAGAGAAAACTCAGCAAAATACCAAGGTTAATAACTCCAATTAAAGCATTCCTCTTAATTTTTCATAGCAAAATAATGCTGAAAATGTGCAAAAAGAAACTTAATCTTTATAAAAGCTTTTCATATAGAATAAAGAAATATTTATTTCTAATGTAAAACTCCTCATGAAAAGGGTAAATTTATTATGTTAGCTGTAAGTTTAAAGAATGTAACACAACATAAAAAAATATATTAAAAATAGTTTTCCTTTTTGTGTAGGCGATAGGTTGTTAAGACCCTATTTGAACATATTTAAATTTTAAACAAAAAAGTTGGAGGACTGCATAATAGTAGATATTATATACATAAATCAATAATTTTTTTTGTGGATTTTGAACAAATTTTCCCCAGGTGAAGTACCTCTGTGGTTTATACCTAAATCAGCAGTGGTGGATTTACGCCTACACACAGAAAAAAATCAATGTAAATTCGTTCAAAACAAGGTTGATTTTACATTTTTCAGTAGTGATTTTGCTTCATTGTTGTTTCATGTTAATTTAACATGATTTAACAATAACTTGCGAACAACATTTTTTTCTTTTAAAATAACTATAATTCATGTTAATTTAACATTGCAGTAAAGTTAGAGCAAAACGTAATTAATATTGAAATAACAATCCGAATCACGTTGAATGAAAGTTATTTAAAGTTGAAACAACGTTAATTTCATGTAGAATCAAATTGGTTGGAGTGTGATATAACAGTGTGAAGACAACATATGCATTTATTTAACCCATTAAAGACTGACCCCCGATTTCGTGGTCCAAATTTAATGAAATTTCACACATTTAATATTAAGGGCATTTATATTGACATTGCGTTTTTTTTTTTATTTTTACCTGTCAAACCTTGGCCCCTAGACCATGGGTATTTTTCTACCCACTTCGCTATTAAAGAGTTCTAAAATACAAGATTTTTTGAAAACAAAAATATTAAAAAATTTATTTGTTGAATGCATTGAAGTGCTTATTTTACTATGTACGTAGAATCTGGCCTTTGTATTCCTTCTTTTGGATGTATAGGGCGGTTAAATTTTAAGGGCAGATGTTGATTTTAAATAAAACACAAATAATTTAGGAAATTATTGTCATTTCTTTTTAGTATGATAATATTGGTATGGTTCAATCATGTATGGAGCAAAATATCGGCCAAATGGCCTCCGCGACCTCGGCGGCACTTCTCCATCCGATTGTCTAAATGTTATATGACGCTGAGGAATAATTGAGTTTCTATGCCGTTAATGTGCCGAATTATCTCATCCTTTAACTCTTGAATTGTTGCTTTCTTATCGACGTACAACTTTTCTGTCAAACAACCCCAAAGAAAGAAGTCCAACTGTGTCAAATCACATGATCTTGGCGGCCAATTGACATCGCCACCAAGTGAGATAACGCGGCCATTGAATTTGTCGCGCAAAACAGCCATTGTTTCGTTAGCTGTGTGGCAACTGGCACCGTCCTGTTGAAACCACATATCGTCCACATCCATACCTGCCGATTTGAGCCATAAACAGTTCGTTATTATCTCACGACAGCGAACACCAATCACAGTAACTGCCTGACCGGAGTAATTTTAGAAAAATTACGGCCCGATGATGTCGCCAGCCCGTAAATCGCACCAAACAGTCACTCTTTGTGAGCGCATTGGTTATTCGACAATCACTCTTGGATTATCATTCGCCCAAATGCGGCAACTCTGCATATTGATGAATCCACTGAGGTTAAAATGTGCCTCATCACTGATTATTATTTTCATAATAAGCCTGAATAACTTAAATGCGTTGTGTATCTTTTCAGAGTTCAAATTGAGTTAGTCTAAAATTCAGAAATGTCAAATGAAATGCAGGAAAAAAACTTGACGTTTAGGTGTGGTTCACATTTAATATTGGCCCTTTACAAGTTCTGGTCGCTTTATTCCATTCTTATATCTTTTTACACACGCTGTTGCTTATTTCACAGTTACATAAGAATGGTAACAGGATCAAAAAAAAATTATTCTTTTGCTTTTGCTTGTGAAAATGTGGAATGTGTATCTTATATTTTATACCAAAGAGCCGAGGCCTTCTTACTAATGCTTTGGATGCTGCTATGGTGTATGCCAGGAATTTACACTGCATGCTAAGAAAAGCTGAAGGATCTCCAATCATGAGTCGATTTTATTTCGTGAGCTTTGTTGAAGCATTGGTGTAAGAGAAAAAGTTATCACAAATGCACAAGAAATGTCAAAGCGCATGGATAGCTTTACCATATGATAAGCCAAATTATTAAGCGTGGCTGTTTTGGACAATGTGAAGCAAAACTGACTTTGGTTGTATAAAATGCAAATTTTAGTTACACCCAAAGGCTTGTTTTGCTGGTGTTTCAAAAAAACATTAGAAATATAAAATTATCTCAATAATCGACCACAGTTGTGATATTTATTTCGTTATTTTTTACTAATAAATAGTTAATTTTACATAAAACAACGCATTTTTACTTACAAAAATATTTGTGTTTTGAACCCTCTAACGGCGAAGTGGGTATTTAAATACCATTGTCATTGAATCAAACCTGGAGTCAACGTTATTGGCCGAATTTAGCTAATATTTTTCTCTAAAGCAGAGAAAACCTAATGCTATAAGTCACCAAGAGGGTTTTCCGATTTTCTACTACCCCAATTTTCCAGAGCCGTTGTCGTTCACTTTTTCCAAATATTTAAAATTTCTAACTTTTAAACCGCTAACTTACCCAATAAAAGGGGGCAAAATTTAACTTCAAAAATTTGTTTAAGTAGTCCTATCCTTTCTTTATCTTTCTGTAAAAACCAATTTCCGATACCTCTTCCCTGAAGTTACCCAGAATAATTCTACGAAGGCTCTGTTTTTGGGTATTTATATACCCATCAGTCCTTAATGGGTTAAGAATAATTTAAAACACTTACCACTGTAGCACATGTTATACTTATTTTGTATCTCCTTTGTTAACAAAAGCATCATCAGAATGGCCCGATATCGTTTTCGTCATCATTCTTCTTTGAAAACTTGATGTACTATTTAACTAAATAATTTTAATTAAAAGAATACGGGAATTGTCTTCTTTTTATAACATATTTAAAACATGAAAATAAAAAGATGTACATACTTAAGTGTGTATGCATGTTAATTTAACAAGATAAACTTTTGATTTTTATATAAAACAGGTTTTTATGGATTCAATATTGAACAATGTTATTTTAACAGTGAAAAATATTAAATAAACGTGATTTAAGATTATTTTAATATTTTTCATTTAAAATTAATATGAAATAATGATAAATTTAAATAAAGGGCATACTTTTGCAGAAATTTACCATGATTCTCAATCAACATTTCGCCATGTTATTTTAACATTGGTATTTTTTTCTGTGTGTAGGTCCGTGAGACCCGGGCCTAGAGCGGCCTAATTTAAAGGGCGTCAAAATTTAAAGGCAAAATAATGTAAGGGGAATTCAAATTCGAAAATTGATTTGGCCAAGTTTTACTTTAAAGTTTAAACGAATACGAAATTCATATTAAATTATACATATGTATTAAGTAATTCAATTGTTGAATTTACTTCTTAATTAGTAAGTCGATTTAGATGGTTATCGATTCTGACGAAATATTGAATTAAGGAAATTAAATAATATTCTAAAAAAGTCGTTGTATCTTAACTTTTTATTTTAGTAATACATACATACATAGCAAAAATAATTTTTTTCCACTGCTTTTAAAATCGCTAGATTTGACGGGAAAATAGCATAACTCCCATCAACTCAAAGATTCATTGCCAAGTACTGAATATGTGTGCTCTGCAGAAAATATATCCAATATATTACATTGACGTAATCTTCAAGATGTTACCCCAATGTATTAATAGCCTAACGAACTTTTTTGAGTATCCCTGCTACAAACTGTTCAGCAGAAAGATCTTTTTCCCCCTGAAAAGGCTAAAAAACTACATACGGTCAAGTACGGGCCAAAACAGACTTAACGCTCTTGCAATATTGTCCATTAAAGCCCAACTTGTGCAAGAAGTAAACTACGAAGATTTATGTGGTGTTTATAGAACACGAGCGCCTCACTCGTCCGTTCAACTTACATTTAAAACAAAAACAAATTTCGAAATTTTGTTTTTGTTTTAAATGTAAGTTGAACGGACGAGTAAGGCGCTCGTGTTCTATAAACTACACATTAATTGGTGTTTTTGCCCGAGCAAAATCCCGGAAGACTTAATTAATAAAAATAAGCGCTGATTAAAGAAACTTAAATATTTATTTTTGAAAAATAGTATTCATATTAAAAAGTTATTATGTATGTATATATTTAGAATAACTGTTATTTTTCACAAAACTTTTGTTTTTCTAAGTTAACTGCATACATACATATGTATTTTAATTTTTTCAGTTTATTTTTAAATATAATTTAAAAAAAAATTAAAATAATTATTTAAAACCTCGAATTTGGAAAGAAAATTATAAAATTTGGAATAAATTTTTTTAACACATCATTAAATTGTAAAATTTTTTAAATTTTTTATTTGAAAATTATCAACAAAAGTCTGTGCATAAAATAATTGAAACATTTATGAAAAATAAGACTGATATGGCACTGCTTTCAATTGGCCAAAAGATTGGAAAAATTATATGTGAATTAAAAATGTACATTAGACTGGTCGCAATTTTTTTTTTTTTTAAATTTAATTGTTTGCGCCATATTTTTGATTTTCGGCTTTTCAACTAGTATAACTATAAAGATCTGATAGAAAAGATGTTTTTTATTATAATATGGGGAACTTTGGGCCCCACCCGGCACGGCTAGGCACCGTCGGATTGACCTGAAAAATTAGATCATGATTTCTTACACCAAACCTCATATTTTAAACAGCGCAAACAATTAAATTTAAAGAAAAAAATCCCATACAAGATACGACCAGTCTAACGTACATATACAATGTATTTATTAGGTTTTTCAAAACTCGACGTCAAAATTTTGCAACTCTCCAAGGCCATTTTAACGTGACTTTATATTAAAAGTGTAAATAACCAAAAATCGCTTAACAAAAATTTAATTTAAAGGTCTTTATATAGCGATAAAGTCTCGACTAAAGGTAAATAAAATTTTTAAATTTTTAAAAATAATTGATATTAAATTTAATTCCATAGAACACGATACACAAAATCTGTAAAATATTTTGGCAATAATTACAATTATGAAGTCAAATTTTTAAATAGAATAGCGGATTTTGTGGCAATGCGGATTCAAAACTTGGTTTTCTTTTTTGTAAAGTTTAGCAGCTTGGCGCCCTTGTATTGTAAAACTTTTACTCCGTATAATTTCCACTCTCCCGTGTTTAAATTAAAAAAAAACCGTCCATTATCTAAAAATATGTTAAGAAGAAGGTAAAATAACTCTTATTTAATGAAGAATCCCCAGGATATCGTTATCCTTCCTGCAATGGGTATGCCATTCATTTTTATTTTAAGTTTTAATCAAGAGGATCAATATAATATATTGCATGTAATAAAATTTTGATTTACAATTCATGGAGAAGTCCTAAAGGACGTAATTATAAGCCATTACATATATAATTTAAACTGTATATTTAATTTGTATGTACATTTCCAAACAAAAAATTCAAATATTGCAATTTTTAGAGATCTTAAAACGTCATTCGATTTCGCTTAAATTCAGAACATATGTTGGTGTGGTTCATACGCAATGATCCAGTCTTGAAGAGTATAAATCGGACTTCTTCAAACGATTTTGAAGCACCCTAATATGTATGTATATAAATTAATAAAAATTTAAACACAATAATTTTAGTATTTATTTAGTTTTTTTTATAATCACCTAGGGCGGAAGCAGGCCTAAGTCCGCCACTGTAAATCAGGGGAGATCGTTAAGTTATTGCTTTATAAATAGTCAAAGTTTGACATGCTTAAGAGTTTTCCCATGTGCGAATGTTTTCAACAACAGTGTTACTAATTTTACCATTTAGTGGCTAGATTGAGCCATTTTTCATCAAGTTTAGCCATTAAAAAAATAAACTTCGCCTTGGGCCATTTTAAATAAATACCAACTTTTCTTTAAGTTTTTAAAATTTTTTGACCAACAAATTTTATAAACATGTTGTAACGTTGAGCTTTTCTTAATAACTTAAAAAATTGCTTTGATTAATAATATGAGCTTTTCGTTATAAAAAGGTTTTTTTTAGTGAACAACAGTAATAACGCTTTGGCATTAGCCAGACATGGAAGGTATACATTGTATTAAAAATATGTAATGATTCTAAAATGGATTTTTATTCAAGTCTAAATGTTTATAGATTCTTACTTCTAGATCTCATATACTGTCAACTTGAATTGCGGCGAACATTCGGATTCGCAATTATCTAGTTTGCTATTTGCATTGTTAATATACTGCCTGTTTGTAGAATACGAGCGTTTGCTTAACTAACATTTGGAACAAAAACAAATTTTGAAATTTTATTTTAAATGAAAGTTAAACGAACGAAGGCTGATAGTGTTAAGCTATTTTTTGGTACAAGCCAATTTGAAAAAGATATTAAGCAAATTTAAAGCAAAGCCACTCTGGTGTTTAGGAATAAACCAAAACGAAAATTGGAGATTGTTGTGTATGTTTCAATCACATTCATAATTGGACATGAATAAAAATTTACGTTTTTTGATTCTTTTCTGTTGGTTTTTTTTTTTTTGCTTAATTCATGTATTGATTTTCAGTTACTTTACATATACTTTGGTTAACAATAAATAAAAATACAAAACAATAATGTAACATCTAGCGAACATTACGAAGAAATACTAATGATTTAATTTTTTTAAAAATAATCGAAAAATATAAAAATAAAAAAAGTGTGAAATTTTTCGGAATATGCGGAAAAAACTTTCATTTCTGTATGAGAGGATAACGAAAACAGTTATCTCCAATACACTCTGTTTCAATAAGTACTTTTTGACTATAGACTTAAGCTCGAAATGGTTTTTTGGTATTGCTAAATTCACAAATCACAAGAATTTATAAAATGGAACTGTATGACATTCTAGATAAGAATATGAAAAAAGGAGATTGCCATATTTGTTTCTATACCCCTCATATTGCCATATTAGAAATGACAATTTTCAATTTCATTTACACACAAAAACAACAAACTTGGCAACCCATATTAAGGTATTAAAATTTTAACGATACTGACATGTTTTCAAATGCTATTGGGAACTCCCTAATAGTTTAATTTTTTATGCTTTTTATATCAAGCTGTGTATATATTTTATTTTTGTGAACAATAAGTTCTTTGTGTTTCTATTTTTATTTACGCAATTTGTCTATATTTTTGTCTTTATTAACAAATCGTTTAAATATACATATAAATATCCTTAATTTGGGAAGGTTTTTTCAGTTCTTTGTAAAAGGTTAAAATAAAAAGTATTTTGGTTCGTTTTGGCCATCCAATATCCATTATCTAAAGACTTCCGAACCATCTTTTTTTATTCCTTCGTTTTGCAGTTATCTGCCTCTAGGTATAATTATACCCTTCACCACAGGTGGAAAAGGGTATATATAAGTTTGTCATTCCGTTTGTAATTTCTACAATATTGATCTTACCCTATAAAGTATATATATTCTGGGTCCTTATGAGGAGAGAAGTTGCTTTAACGATATCCGCCCGTCTGTCCGTCCGTTCGTCTGTCCGTCTTACGTTTAATATGTGTTTTCCGGAGACTCCAGACATGATAGCGGCTAGGTTGTTTTACATTTATATCACATATAGTCCACCATTTCTTGCTATTAAAATTCAGCCAGATCGGTCCAACAATGGCTGAGATATGAACACAAAACCACGACTGCCTCTAATTTTTCCAAACAAATCCCTTGTGGTTGTTATATTTTTATTACTTTTTTCTGTCTATCTGGAGAACGGCAAGAGCCAAAGTTTTCAAATTAGGTACAAACATTTAGGTTATAAATACACACCACACAAAATGTGGGCGGGATTGGAGAAGTGGGCGTGGTACCTCCCATACAAAAAGTATTAAAAATTGTATAAAAACCTGAATTTTTTGACTGTAATATGACCTATGGTTACGCCTTTTATATCAAAAGATTTTTAATAGAAAATATTTTCCGAAAAACTCGGGAAAATCGGTTCAGATACAAACAAGTTATGACCAAAATATAATTTTTTTTTGAAAAATACCCAATTTCGGGAACCATAGATCTTCCCGAGTCCGAGACAAATTTCTTCTTTAACACGTCGGTATATAAATCTGTAAAATCGGTTAAGAAATAGCAGAGTTATGACCAAAATACTGAAATCCCAAAAATTACTCTTTTTTTTATAATTAAGTTTGTTTTTTATACCCTTCACCGAAGGTCCTACACCCTATAAAGTATATATATTCTGGGTTCTTATGAAAAGCGAAGTTCAAATCCGGTTGTCGTCTCTTTAAAAATAAATTTTTTTTTAATATTTTTATGTTCTAAAAATGATTTAAAAAAAATATTTACCAGTTTTCGCTTTTTAATTTTCATTTATAATGAAGTTTTAAGTATTGTAAATATGTATTTATAGGTATGTAAAAATTATTTAGTTTTTGTCTAGTTACTCTTATTCTGCTCGCACAATGGTGAAGAGTATATAAGATTCGGCACAGCCGAATATAGCACCACAAAGCATACAGAGATGAAAAAAGTGACGTATGAAAAATGTCCAAATCATTTGCGAGGCCAGCTTTCGAAGAAAGAGAAAGAAAATGTTTTTGGTAGTGAAGTGGCGTAAAACCAGGCCGCTACTATCAACACGAACTGCGTAATCAAAACAAAAAATGCAAAAAGGGCAGCTTTCGAAGAAAAAAACACAATATTTTCTGTCTCGTGACGCCTCTGATAGCACTCTTACTTGTTTTTTTTTTCAAAAGTTTAATTCTTTATGATTCTTAATATCAAAAGTCCTTCATGCTATCAGAAATTTAAATTTTGGTTGCAAGAAATAATGACGTTGTTCTAACGCAAAAGGTCTCTCTGGAAAAGGGTTCTTTTTTAATATTTTGTTATCTGTATGTATTTCAATGAAGTTCTGGCAAAGTATTGAGTATTGGGTATCGAATGTTTGCACTATTTAAACTCAATGCTCACAAGTAGTATTTTTTTTAACAAAGTTCAATGGAAAATTTAGCCACTAAAGTCAATAAAAACCAAACGAAGTAATATCTTTTGAAATATTTTTACGACTTGCTGACACCGAAACTGTTAAAATTACTTGTTTAACAAGTCGAAATTCAATCCAAAGTAAATACGCAAATTTTCTCGCTAATTTTTCTTTTTCAAATAAACCAATAATCAAAACTAAAATCAGTTTTAATTAAAAATTCAATAAAGTGAATTAAACGTCTACTTTTATCAACAACATTATTGCAGAAAATGTTGTTAATATCAAGAAATATTAAATTTATACTATTTAAGGCCGTTATGCACTATCAAACAAAGTCTTAAGTACATATTTTACGAAAATGCCTCTGGATCTAATTATTTTTTTAAAATTTTCAAAAAACGAAAACAACTTATCATGAAAGGTTGTATATTCCTCAAACTACGTAAGACGTGTGTGATAATGTAAAGTACTCTTAATTAATATCACAAATTTTTAATTGAAATAAATTTTTATTTTTTTTTTCTGTGCGTATGAATTATGTTTCCCTTTCCGTGTGGGCGAGTTTTTGGTCCCAGTGGCGGTGGTTTGCGCCGGTTTGCTGTGCGATCACTGTCTTAATTGTGCGATTCATTCTTCCGGTCGGATTTTCGTGTGGTGCAGACGCGGCCGTTGTGCGGTGCTGGATACCATATCCTGTTAGAAGGCCCTGAATTATTTTGTTGTCTTGTGAACTTAAAGTTGGCAGCACTGTATTCTGTAAGAGCCGATTAGCCTTATCTTAATTGTTTTCACGTTAGCTTGGAAATTGATTATGAATAGACCTAGAGCAACGTTTGCAAATTTTTTTGAATTCATTATGAAAATAATTGATTAATTCAATAAACTCACCTGGTATTGCGTGCATTTAAGTTTTGTTCAGCTATTAAGCACACTTTTGGTTAAATGGCTATGTCAATAAACAGAATTTCTGCAATTGGAGCGATCATAATCTTTAAGCTATTGTCAAAACACCATTTCATCCAGAAAAACTCAACGTTTAGTGTGATTTATGGACCGGTGGAATAACTGGTTCAAGGGTGTATGAAATTTGAACCTCAAGGTATGCGCTTGCCGCGGCGCACACTGGGGATTATTGTATGGAGGTGAGGAAAAAAATATATTTGTCAAAAAATATAATGATTTCATCACAAATTTAGTTTTATTTATATAGTAATACACAAAAGTAATCAAAATAAAGAAAGTTAGAGAAATGTATATCGTTACCTACAATGTAAAAAGCCCTAACTAACAAAAAATTTAAATGAATTTTTTAATTTTTAATTTATTATTTATTTTAAATCTACTTTTTAATTTATTATTCTAAAAGAGCCTTAACTTCGTCGCTTATATCACTATGCTTTTTCTGGCTAAATGAAGGAGTCAAGTGTGAGATCATGGGATCTGATGTTACCATCATTCGGTGCATAATATCTTCGTTCGTGGCAATTCGACTGCATTTTCTGGAGTGTCTAAGGCGATATTTTTTATAGTCTTTGTTACGACTTTCCTGAGCCTCTTCGGATGGTAAGCCTTCAGAAACAATACACTTTTCAATTATAAATTTGTGCATGAATCAGAATTTTGTGGAGTGTTGGTGGCATATTGTACCACTCGTGCAGTGCAACAAACTTTTTTGCCGTCTCTAGACAAAAATCACCAAATTTGTTCGGGTCTAGTCCCTCGGTAATTGTTCATCTAGACCCGTGATTTCGTAAATCAAAGCAGGATTAGCAAAGAATCTTCGTGACGTATTTCCTGAATTTGTCGTACCAGAGCCTTGCTTAACAGTATCAACCTGTATTCCAATTTTCTCTTTAATTTCACGCTTTATCAAACATTTTCGGGCTTCTTTTATCGGACGAGTATTTGAGTCGACTCTTCCACGTTTAAATTCAATATTGTAAGCTACATGCCAAAGACACTCCATCAGCTTAATACAGGTAGCCAACGGAAAACCCCAAATAATGAAAAAAGTGCACTTTCCTTTTTTCCCTTTCAATTGTCCACGCACATTTATTACTTTGCTACCGCAATCATAAAAATCAGATAACCTTTTGTTTATTACTTTTTTTTAATTCTGAGAATCATAAAAAAAAGTCAAAGATGTTTTTGCAAATAATTTTGTGCATATCTCGAGCAAATTTTTGAAATGCATACCTTCACTTAATTGTGAATAAAAGCGAAATGCGTTCATCGATTTTCATGATTGTTGTCTCATTTATTTCATAGGTTATGCGACTTTACGTGAAAGTAATAGGACTTGAAACTTTTTTTTTACTGTTTTGGATTTTTTATGAATTAAAAATAAAAAATTTAAAATTTTTGGGCAAAAAATATTATTTTTCTTCATACATTTATTTATAACTGCGAAACTGTTGCTTATGTAGCATAATGTTATATTAACAGATAAAAGTAATTGTAATTCTTGATTTTTCTAAAATTTTTTCAGCAAAATCCGACTAGTGGTTCTCGATTTATGTTAAACAAAAGAGCCTTATCAGAATTGAGTCCCGAATCAATCAGCTGAAAAATGTTGTACTGTGTAATGCAACAAATTGAGAGGTGGCACCTGGTGGCACTTGAAATTGGTTAATAATGTTAAAACAGATGTAAGATAATGTATTAGTAGTGATTTCCAACTGAGGAAAAGTAAAGATACAATTGCAGGTCCAAATGTTTGGAGAAAAATGGGATTTTTGTTATATGTTCATAAAAATACCCAAAAAAAAAAACTTAAGTCTCTGCAGATTTTTTTTTAAATTTTAGTATACTGAAATATACTACTTTTAATAGAAAAAAAAAGAAAAACGTTAGCTCACATAGTAAAATAATATTCGTATTTAAATTCTTAGGTTTAAACTAAGTTGGTTCGGTAAAACACACAAGTTCTGAGTTTGAGACGGATATAAAAAAAAAAACTGGCAGTCAGATCGGAGTAATTCTTTTTGATTTGATTGGACCATTTAGTCTAAAATTTCAACATATCACTGCATATTGCATGAAGACTATGTTGACAATTTGACTTTTTTCCGCGAAATCCCCAGTGTGCGGCGGCCACATGTCCGGTATCTTATCTATAATAATGTTTATTAATAAATAAAACCAATTCACGGGATTTCAAAAACGATTTTTTTCTATTTTATTTCAATTTAAAGTCTCCGCCTTTAACAAAACACTTTGTCCATATTTGAAAGTAAAATGAAGCAAGTGCAAATAAAGTAAAATTTTTTAAATCACCATTTTTATTTAAAGCTAAAATGCAATAAAATATCTAAAACCAAAACAGTTTAAGTAGCTGTTTAAAAAATATATATTTTTTTGGTTTTATCAATGATTCCTTAGTATCTAATTTGCTACTTATGGTTAACTTGTAATTTTTTTTTGTTTAAATTTATTGAAGTGTAATATTAGGTTTCTTTACTTTTATTATATTTTATTTTATACGATAAAAGAAAAGTTAAAGAAAGATTTTGTGTTCCTTGAGGGATGCCAGCCTACACGTGTTCAGCAGTTAAGATAATTTTATTTTCAAATTCAAATGAAGCATAACTAATTTTAGGTTATTGATTACGTTTAATAAAGTCTTAAGTTTAAATTTAACCAGACAATAGTTTTTTAAATCAACTTCCATATAAAAGCATTCAATTGCAAAAAGTGTTAATAAATAAAAAAATTGGAATCGCCAAGGTTTTAGAAAACGTGGTCGCACAAGCAACACATGGAGAGACATTCGGTGTAAAATAAACTCGAGAAATATATGTTCACGCTGGACAAAGCGGCAGCTGAAGCTTGAAACAGGATTAGTTGGAGAAATCATATTCATTGAGGAACTAAGAAGGACAAATAAATATTGGTTGAGATCTTTATGGTTACGCTGTTTTTCCCACTAAAAGTCGTCAGGTGCCAAACCGTAGGAAATAGTCCAATCACTTGGAATGGAAAAAGAAATTAATGAATTTTTAGTGTCTGCTAAGGGATAGATAATCATCATTGGTAACCGTTTACATCGTGCG
The DNA here is from genome assembly GCA_930367215.1 of Pollenia angustigena. NCBI lineage: Eukaryota > Metazoa > Arthropoda > Insecta > Diptera > Polleniidae > Pollenia > Pollenia angustigena. The sequence goes on along the minus strand of OV884059.1, from coordinate 167,429,770 downwards.
ATGTAGTTATTAATTTTCTTATTTATAGCCGCACCACAATATTAGAGAGAATCGGTCCATAATTTCACATGGCCCCCATTACCAACTTCTTATTAAGCTGATACTTAGATTAAATTGGGTCCAATAATATCTTATAGCAACATAAATCGTCTTACCAAAATTTTTCAAATTGGTCCATATTTGATTATAGCCCCTAAACAAATACCACTTTAAGTCCCATAACTTCCTTATAAATGTTGGCATCGATAACTTATTTGGCATCGATAAATTTTATAACAGCTACTTTGTCGAAATTTTGTACTGGAAGGTCCAACAGTTTCCATAGTTTCCATATAAACTCTATCTCTAAAATCGCTACAAGACGAATAAATTGCATATAGATGTGGATATTTAGATAATATTCCGCACAAAGAACTTGTATATGGGCATTTCCATGAGAATTTCAACCACGACTCAAAAAATTAATACGCCTGAAACTTTTTTTTCAAATATGGTAGAAAGGAAAAAAACACCCAAAACTTTACTATGCCGGGGTACTTATAGCTTATTACAACTTTTAAAAACCAAAAAATTTAAGTTTAAACTGACTTTCTCTTTGATTCATTTTTAGTAACTGCAATCAACAATTTTCAAATTTATGCCGATTAAATACATATACTGGCAACCCTGGAATTATGCTTTAAAATTACTGTTACAACAGCAATTAACAAGATCCATGAGGAAAGACCAAATATATAGTTCGATTAGCGGTATATTTTTGTGTTTGTTTTGGATGCTATTCTAATGTCACGTGCGTGGTGCGAAAACATCATTTGTCTTTGTCATTTGAAAGGGATCAGTCTTAAGTGTTTCAAAATAAAAGTTTAAAGCAAGATATTTGCTGCAAAAAAATATTGATCGGTATTTTTTTTTAAATTGGTATAATAAAAATTTTATAAGCTTTTAAAGCTCGTCACGTACGATATTGTAAGTACTAAAATGCAACTTAATGCATCATCTTATTATGTTTGTACTTAGTTTAAATTTGGTCAAACCTTATTCTATTACAATCAAAATCATCTTACAAAATTTTTTTGGAATCGGCCCATATTTGACGTGATTGGCCATGGGTCCCAAATAGGGTACACTCTCAACATTTTTTTTTTTTTTTATATTATAGTGTAGGGTATCATATGGTTGGTTTTTATATATATATATATATATTTACAATAAATATATTTCGTGCCTTGTAAATACTATAAGAGAAAAATCTGTCACGTACGGTATGTCACGAACGATATTTAATTTTGTTCATTATAAAACTATCCAAATAAAATTTTTTTTTCCAATTACGGATTATAAAGGAAAAATATGTGGCTTAATGTAAAAAATTTAAAAAAGAAGAAAAACCTCCCACAATTCGCAGATCGACGTATTTTTTTACATTCACCCCAAAATCACTTCCGTTTTATGTCACGTACGATATGCACTTATTTTGCTCGATATTTTGGACAACATGGTTCCGAATTTAATAATTTTTTTTTCATATATAGTACCCTCCCAATGAAACATAATGATAAAAAAAAATTTCCAGTTAAAACTATTTTTGCAATATTTATATCTCTCTGAAGGCGTACAAATGTGACGTACGATGACATGGAAATGCCCATATGAATCTTAGCCTCATAATAGAATTTTTTTGCCGAGTCCATGATCAGCCATGTGTTCCAAATAGGGTGTATTCTCGAAAATTTGTCTTTATACACTGTGGTGTAGGTTATCAAAAGGTCGGGCTGTACCGACAATACTTTCTTACATGTTTAAGTTCTTTAGGATTAAAAAAGTTTACTAAAATCATTTTTTCCAACCTAACGACGTCACATGTCTTATAGCCTGCAATACTGTGAGAACCATTATTGAAATGCGGCAACTTAAATTTTAACATGTTTGAACAAATCCTAGATTTAAATCGCCAATTGTTTAATTCAATATGTACATCAAAATTTTTGTTATTAAAAAACAAGGCCGTTTCTAATTATGTGGCTATAACTGTATATCATATTTATTTTATACATAACTAAATAATACATTCTATTTAATCAGACATAATCACATGCGACATTTTTAAGCAGATATATTCACATGTGTCTTTTTCATATACTGCCTGTTTTTAGAAAATTATAGCAAGTGAGTGAGTGAGAAATTATATTGAAAACAACAATAAAAAACGAAAATTTGTTTTTGTTTTCAATATAATTTCTTACTCACTCGCTTCTTCTCATTTCCTAAAAACAGGCAGATAATCAACGTTAATAAATTCTACATTATATTTAATCTTAAAGTCCCATTTATAAAACATTTTAAGCTTTATCACAAATTTAAAATGTTTCCATGAAATAAAAAATTTGTTCAAAAAGAAAACACAACAATAAAAAAATTCCACTGAAATTAATTGCATTAAGGTATAATTAATTAATGAAAAACTATTGTATTAAGTTAATGTAATTTAACACTAAAACCCCCTTTTAATGGGGGTTTTGAGGCATAAAAATTATAAATAATCTTTTAGGATTTTTTTTTTGCATTAACAAATTACTTTTGTTTAATTAAATGATGAACAAATGATAATTAAATGTAGGGGTATAAAAAACTTTTCGAAAACTCTGCTTTCTAACGCCACAGTATTTACAGATACATTTTCGAGAATGGGACTCAAGGAAAATCATGATGCAGGCTAAAAAAAAATTACATAAAGAGTTTAAGATTCATATAAAAGTTTTTTGGATCAATATTATCTATATTACAACATCTAAGTATACGCTAATTTTAAAGAAGGGGATTTATAAGGGACCTAGGTCAATTCTGGTCCTACTAGCTTTTTTTGAAGTTATTGGTATTTTATCAATACGTATATTAATAAGGAAGTTATGGCACTTAAATCTATTTTCATGGGAATTATTCCAATAAAATTTAGTAAGTGGATTTATGTTGCAATAAAATATTGCCTAATCAAATCTAAATATCAACGTGATAAAATTATATTCCGGAAAAATTTTGTATAGTGGCTATGTTAAATTATGAACTGTGTCCCACCATTTTAAATTGGCCTCTTTTTTATGACAATTTAAGCATATTCACCAAATCTCATTAAAGTATCTCTAAAATTGCGACCTATACTTGCGCATAAGGTTTACATGGACAGCCAGATAGACAGACGGGAATCGATTCGACTTCACAATGACAACTAAATAAATTGCGATCTATAATTTTATTTCGGCTTTATGCTGAAACGAAAGATATTTAGAAACGAGAAGGTGACGAACATCAACGTTTTTCGCCTATTACGGTGTATGCCAAAAACCAGCTTTAGCATTATTTAACTGAAGCTTGTTACTTTTAATTTTAAACTTCAAAATCTTTTATACATATATATCGGCAAACGAAAAACAGTTAAGAACACTTTCCTCCTCTATTTGTCAACCAAGATTAAAAAGGATACAAAAAAAATTTAGTACTTATCGTTGTTTATTAGAAACATAAATTGACAGGTGACCGATACTTTTTTGTGCGGGTATAACCTGTATTTGTGAAGTTCTTTGTCATCCTTTATATCTTTTAAGCCAATAAACATAGATATAAAAATTAAATCACTTCCTAAAAAGTACAATTATAAATTTGGCAAGGTTTCGAAATTCGAACTTTTAGGGGTGAAAATCTTACCTATTTTTGGTACTTGTTTTTACAAAACATTTGTCTCCATTCATTGAAATATACATACGCAATAAATTATAGGATCCCACTACAAATTGAAATTTTTGATACTTCAATTGGGAGAAAAAGTATCAAATAGGGGAAATACGGGATTTAACTTTTTCATGCTCATGTGGGAATTTTAAATTTTTTTTATGTTGAGCATAGAAACATCAAATTATAGCTGCAGGGTCCTGAGTCAATAAGAACCTTAAAGATGAAAAATGTTGGTATTTTTTCGTTCTTCAACTTGTATTTGGGACTCAAGGAAAATCATGATGCAGGCTAAACAAAATTATATATAGAGTTTGAGATTCATATAAAAGTTTTTTGGATCAATATTATCTATATTACGACGTCTAAGCATACGATAATTTTTAAGAAGGGGATTTATAAGGGACCTAGGTCAATTCTGGTCCTACCAGCTTTTATAGAAGTTATTGGTAATTTATCAATACGTATATTAATAAGGAAGTTATGGCACTTAAAGCTATTTCCAGGAGTTTTTTTTTTTTGTATGGGAATTATGATCAACCGATTCCAATAACATTTAGTAAGTGGATTTATGTTGCAATAAAATATTGCCAAATCAAATATAAATACCTATTAACGTGATAAAATTATATTCTGGAAAAATTTTGTATAGTGGCTTGTTAAATTATGAACTGTGTCCCACCATTTTAAATTGGCCTCTTTTTATGACAATTAAAGCATATTTACCAAATCTCATTGTAGTATCTCTAAAATTGCGACCTATACTTGCGCATAAGTTTTACATGGACAGACAGACGGGAATCGATTCAATAGTTTCACTATAGTTTCATTCCAATTTCTGTTTTATGCTTAAACGAAAGAAATTTAGTAACGAAGGTGACGAACATCAACGTTTTTCAACTTCGTTTTCGGCACCGATTGCCGGTGTATACCAAACAGTGATGTTAACCGTACGGTAATTACCCTTTTTTAGGGTAATTTTGGGCCGCAAAAGGTAGCAATGTAATTTTTTTTAAAATACGGTAATTTAAAGAAATTTGGATTTTTGGTATACATATACTAACATAAGTAGGTTTTATAATTTAACCTTTTACGAGGTGATTTTCAGTTTAAAAATAGATAAATTTTATAACAAAAAATTAAGAACTTTAATTATGTTTCTGCAAATTTTTTCGTAAGACCGATAAGTGCAAAATAAGAAAAATGAAATTACTTTTAATTAGGCTTAAGTTCATTAAATTTAATTTTCATTAAATTATTTTTATGAAGAAAGGAATTTTACAACATGAAAATCAATTAAAATTTACTGATAATTTTTCATTCTTGACTCAATCTGGGCTCGAACCCAGGTGTTTACGGACAGGTTACCCTGACATGTTTCGATTGCAACCACTCAATCTCCTCAGAGGGCTTGCCGTTTAACACTCGCAGCCATCGACGACTGCTGACGTCATTAGTCAAACATCAATCCTTAAACCAAATTGTATTTAACCTTTGGTAGATCGAAATTTGCTTTGAATGATTATCTATTTTAATTTATTTTAACATGTTGTTCCTTTACTTCTGTTTTTTCGTACTTTTGTCAAGAATTCTTCTTGAAGTTCAAAGTACATATTTTTTTTCATTTTTTTGTCTTTCTTTTTCTTGTTGACCTTTTTCAGCACAACTTGAAGGACAAATGCAAACATAGAGCTCGTGCCTTAGCTTTAACAATTATTAGTATTGTGGTTATTTTATTGAACTATTTATGGTTTTTAATCCAAATTTTTAATATTTTTAATTAGGCTTAAGTTCATTAAATTTAATTTATATTAAATTATTTTTATGAAGAAAGGAATTTTACAACATGAAAATCAATTAAAATTTACTGATAATTTTTCATTCTTGACTCAATCTGGGCTCGAACCCAGGTGTTTACGGACAGGTTACCCTGACATGTTTCGATTGCAACCACTCAATCTCCTCAGAGGGCTTGCCGTTTAACACTCGCAGCCATCGACGACTGCTGACGTCATTAGTCAAACATCAATCCTTAAACCAAATTGTATTTAACCTTTGGTAGATCGAAATTTGCTTTGAATGATTATCTATTTTAATTTATTTTAACATGTTGTTCCTTTACTTCTGTTTTTTCGTACTTTTGTCAAGAATTCTTCTTGAAGTTCAAAGTACATATTTTTTTGTTTTTTTTCATTTTTTTGTCTTTCTTTTTCTTGTTGACCTTTTTCAGCACAACTTGAAGGACAAATGCAAACATAGAGCTCGTGCCTTAGCTTTAACAATTATTAGTATTGTGGTTATTTTATTGAACTATTTATGGGTTTTAATCCAAATTTTTAATATTTTTAATTAGGCTTAAGTTAGAACGGAAAAATATTTGTTGTTTAAAATGTTATTGCATTTTTGATGCGTACGGCTGTCATTTGGATTTACCCATATATGAACCTATTTTATTCAAAATTATTTTACTTCCTTATTCATAAAAAATAAAATTCTTGTTGAAAATGTATATTAACACAAAACTTTCCATTGAAATTTTTCTAAAAACACATTTAACAGGAGATGGACCTATTGCTTTTAATATAAATTTTACTACACAATCAATCGCCTGTCATTTGGAAACAGCATATTAATGTTTTGATAAAAAACATATTTGCGTACGGTAATTTCTTCTCAAAAAAGGTAATTTTAAGAGGTCCGCAAGGTAATGAAAAAATAAAAGTTAACATCACTGATACCAAAAACCTTTAAAAGCTTTATAATTTGGTAACCTTATAGCTCCAAGACTAAAAGAGATACAAAAAAAGTTTTGAGCTTATCGTTGTTCATTAGAACCATAAGTTTACAGGTGACTGATACTTTTTTGAGCGGGTATAACCTGTATTTGTGAAGTTCTTTGTCATCCTATATATCTTTTAAGCCAATAAACATAGATATAAAAATTAAATCACTTCTTAAAAAGTACAAATATAAATTTGGAAAGGTTTTGAAATTCGAACTTTTAGGGGTGAAAATCTTACCTATTTTTTGTACTTGTTTTGACAAAACATTTGTCTCCATTCATTGAAATATACATACGCAATAAATTATAGGATCCCACTACAAATTGAAATTTTTGATACTTCAATTGGGAGAAAAAGTATCAAATAGGGGAAATACGGGATTTAACTTTTTCATGCTCATGTGGGAATTTAAAATTTTTTTTAATGTTGAACATAGAAACATCAAATTATAGCTGCAGGTTCCTGAGTTAATAAGAACCTTAAAGATGAAAAATGTTGGTATTTTTTCGTTCTTCAACTTGTACTTTTTTAATTTTCGTTAATATTGCACCCAGAAACATTAAGTTAAATATGCATAGTCCTGAGTCAATAAAAATCTGTATTAGGGAAGCTTTTTGGTACTTTTTCGTTCTACAACTGGTACTTTTTTAAATTTTCGTTAATATTGAACCTAGAAACATTATATTAAACATGCAATGTCCTAAGTGGATGAGAATCTATAAGAGGGAAATTTTAGGTACTTTTATGTTCCTTAACTGGTACTTTTTGAATTTCGCTTAGTATTGGACCTAGAAATATAAAATTTAATATGCACGGTCCTGAGTGAATAAGAATCGGTAAGGGGGAGCTTTTTTTACTCTTTCGTTTTACAACTGGAACTTCTTTTATTCAACATGCAGAGTCTAGAGTATTTTGAGTACTATAAAAGGGATACTTTTTGGCACTTTTTTGTTTTTCAATTGGTACTTTCTAACTTTTTTACATTAACAACTTACAAAATTAAATATTCACGGACTTAAGTGGAAGATAATATATAGACTTGAGGTAGATCCCTCTCACAATAGATCCACTAAGACGAAAAAACCAAATGCTGGAAACATGTAAATTCATTAATACTTAAATGTATGTTTTCTTTATATTTGCATTATTAATTATGGTAGAATTTTGGCCGCAGGGAAAGCACGTGTCTTTATTATTACGTATGAATAGAAATTAATAAAAAAAATATTGTTTTGTTTGTTTTAACAGTTGTTATTTAACATCAAACATTGTAATTAAAATTATTCAAGTGATAATGAATGTGTTGTAATTAAATGAGTCTGCTAATCTGGGCTGGGGCGATTTTGATGAAATTTTCAGGGAATCTTCAGATTATTCAGGCGGTTGACACTGTGAAGTCTGATTTTTGGCAAAATTCAATTTTCATATTGCACCACCAATGACATCTTAATAATTTGGACGATTTTTTCTTTAAAATGATCGCCATTGTCCAACTTAGATTTATACGAAAAGAAAATTTTGCCCCGCCCACTTTTTTCGAATTACCTTAAATCAGAAAACGGCTCGGCTCCATCGATTTGACAAATTTTTCTTTCAAATGTTCGTATTAATCCATTTTACGTTTTAATCGAAAGAAGAATGTACCACGCATACTCTAACGCCCCTTTTTCTATTAAGCGCATAACTTGAGAACGGCTTGACCGATTTGGAAGATTTTTTCTTTAAAATCATCGCCATGGTCCAACTTAGGTTTTTACGAAAATATATTTTTGCCCCGCCCATTTTAACACCCACTTTTTTTGATTAACTTAAAATCAGAAAACGGCTCCATCGATTTGACTAATTTTTCTTTCAAATGTTCGTATCTTTTTAACGGATTTTGAAAATCGAAAACGTCTGTCGGGTCAGCTAGTATATATATAAAACAGGATGTGTGTATGTATGTATGTATGTGTAACGTATGGACTCCAAAACGGCTGGCCGATTTTGATGAAATTTTCAGGGAATCTTCAGAATATTCAGGCGGGTAATACTGTGAATTCTGATTATTGATTTTCGGTCTGCGGGCGGAGGGGCGTGGCAAAACCCAAATTTCATATTGCACCACCAATGACATACATACATATACATATATTTATTTTTTTTGCTTTTTTTATTTTTTTTTTTTTTTTTTTTTAAAGCCTTGTCATGTTTTTCAAAACGAGATATCAAACTCTTAAATCGGTTACGTAGTTCCGAAGATATTTAAAAAAACCTATGTTAATAATGATCCAATATCAAAATTTTAAAACTTTCGAAATCCACGAATTCCGATGATTTCCAACGATTTACCATTCCAATTCAAGCGGCTCCAATTCCCTTTGCGTCATGCCTTTGCTATTACCATCAGCAAAGCACAAGGCCAATCATTGATTATTGCTGGCTTAAACGGCCAGTTATATGTGGCTTGCTCCCGAGTTGTAACGCCAAAAAATTTATACGTTTTTACACCAAATAAAAAAACAAAAAACATTGTCTATCGGCTGGCCTTAAGATGAAGTAATAAATAAATATAATTTCTAATTTGCCTTAAATACATGAGTTTCTTTTTTGATTGAGCCCATATCTACACCATATGTAAGTTATTCTGTAAAAAAAACTTTATGATAGGTATTCCATGGATTTTTATTTTAACGTTAAAAGCTCAATTTAAATCGTGTGGTAATACAACGCTAATGTTTGCTTACGGAAAGCAACGCGGACCGGGTCAGCTAGTATTAAGGTAGAAGTACATAACACGCGTTAGTGCCCGCGTGCTCTGTCGTCTTCTGTCAAAAAAAAAACTAGTGTATTTTCATAGATCAAGCTACATGCAACATATTTTGACGAATTTGCGCCAGAAAGTTGGTTAACTTTGAACTTTTTAACGCGTTGTGTATTTTTGACAAGTAATCAGCTGACAATAAAAAGAATAATTTAACAAATTTGTGAATCATAAAAGAACAACTTATTGAAGAGCTTAAAAAACATGCATCTTCTATATATATAAAAAGAAGTTTACACTTTGATGTCACCACTAACTGCGAAAAAGGGTCGACCGACTTAAACAAAAACTATCACGGTACTTTGGTGATAGTCTGTAGATGGTTTATGTTAAGTTTGCACGAAATCGGCCCAGTGGATCCGGAGATATTGCATTTAGATTTTCCTATATATTATTCCCATATAAATATCAATCAAATTCCTTTAATTTTCCATATTATGATTTTTTATTGTAACTTGAAAAGTTACCAAACTATGTATCTTAATGCCTTATGTGTACAATGACATTCGGAAAAGATCTTAATGATTATTTCATATCACTAGAGGGCGTAAAATAGGGTAAAACAGGTAAAAGCTCCCCCTCCCAATACCTTCTTAACTATTCAACCGATTTTCTTGAAATTTCGCAGGCAAATAGTGTAACATCTGGAAGGAACGTTTGCTTATAATTTTAATTATTCTGGGCATGGAATAGGGCAAGAGGGGAAAACGCTTTCCTTCCCTATATCTTCTTAATTAATCAACCGGTATTATTTAAATTTGGCATGCAGATACTGTAATATCTAAAGGTACTTTAAGATATACATTTTTTGGAAATTTCAACAATCAGGGCGTCAAATAGGACAAAAGGGGTAAAAGCTCTATCTACCCATGTCTTCTTAATTAATAATCCGATGATAGTTTCAAGTCTTGAAGGAACTAAAGGCTATAAATTTTAACATTTACGGCGTAAAATAAATCTAATACATTCTTAATAAATTAAACGATTCTTTTGAAAAGTTAATGCATTTTTTTTTAAATTTTTTCTCCGGTTATGCTACTTCGGCTTTGCAATGGTACACGATTGGTCGTTAAAAAATTTATGAAAAACGTTATCGAAGCTACCATTTTGAATGGTAAATTCCGAGACGAAAATGTTTTGCTGCCATTAACTCCGATGATTGCCAAAGTCTGTGGCCCACAGATGTCCCAATTGAATTCAAACGCGATTAATTTCTTGCGGCTAAGATTTGGGCACACCATGTTTTCCACACGGACAATTATACGTAGCATGTTCTCGCGTCGGCAAGCCATCGAGCTTATTTGTGTTGGCTTAAGACGGACTGACAAAAAGTAACGTACACGCAATTGCTCTACGTAAAAAAAATTGATTATCGCTGTTTGATTTTTATACTTCAGGATAAAAAATACATCACTTTCTTATGTTTAACTTTTGAATATCTATCGAATAGAAATAAAGAAATAAATAGCTATTGTTTTCTTTTCATCGCCGATTTTGGTATAAAGCGCTCCATTTCACTCTTTTTCACTAGAAATAAGTTATATGGTAAAACGACGTTTGCCGGGACAGCTAGTATTTATATAAAAAGAATAAATTCAATAAAATAACAAAATCTTGATATACTTTCGGAAACGTTTTTAATGCACAAATAAGTAAACAAATACAAAACAGCTGACAGGAATGGCTTTTGTAACGCGTGTTGTATAACTTGCAATTTTTTACGCGCTAAAGTTTTTAAACGCACGATACTCGTTGACGAACTAACGCGTGTTATGTACTTCCACCTTTAAAATAAATGTATGTAAATTTAAAAATTATCACAGAAAATTTTGTCCTTTTTTGATCACAGTTGTTATTATTACTCTCAATTATAAATAAATTTTCCTACCAATAATACTTCAACCTGTTGCTACGAAACTCTATTAATATTTAAATAACAAAGTTTGTTATATTTACCAAATTTCTTGAAATAAAAGTTTTAAATAAAACTACAAACACAAATTTCTTTTTATAAGTAATTGTTATATTGTATGTATTAGTTATTAAAAGTAAATTAGTTTTAGTTTGGTTAAAGCGTTTAACCAAACTAAAACTTACTTTTTGAATTGTAATAGAATTATAAAAACAAGAAATAAAAAACACTAGTTGCTCAGAATTCCATCCCTTAAAAAGTATACATTAAGGAACACAAGGGTAGGAAGGTATCTTAGCAACGTAGCAAAAGGTAAACACATTTTAATAATTCTCCTAAAGCCACAACAAACGAATTTTTTATAGAATTTTTTAAAAATCCGTAGCTCATTTAGTCAAAATGTCCTTTAAAGAAGTGCGAGGTAAATTTAAAAGGTTTTAAATTTCATAATTTTTATTAAATTTAAATAATGTTTTCTTAAAAAAAAAGATTTAGCTGAACACTTAAAATTATTGGGTTATCCGCACACATTTCCTATGCAGGCCTTATCGACAACTTTTGGTTGCTTGGCTTCTTTTTATATAGTTGCAGAAGTTTTGCAATGGTTGGCTGGCTTATTGGAACCAGGTTCGATTTTGCCTGGGGGCATAGCCACACAAGAAGAACGTGTATTACTCATAAGATCTGCCACCGAGTTTTTTGTAACTAAATCAGCCATAAAATTAAATCCTCGCAAGCTGTATGCTGCTTCTGCAGTAACAGCAGGAGAACTACAAAAAATTACAAGACTTTTAATAGCACCCAGTACCACCGATGAAAATGAGGAGGAAGATGAGCACTATCGAAGTCTTAATCAAGTAGATATTGGTGATAAAATGGATGATTTGAGAAGAGCTCGCGAGTTATCCTCAGATTTAACACAAAGAGGAGCAACATTGCATGACTTACTGTTGAAGGAATTGCACAATAAGGAAGCTAGAGTGGCGCAGGCAAATAGACCCATGGAATTGGCCTCCGTAGAGAGGAGCTTAAAAAATGCAGTGGCATCTTCACAAGTCAAATTGCAGTCTAGTAGAGCGCAATTGGAAAATGCTCGTGTTGAACTTAACGCTCTCAATTCAAAGTTACAACGTAAAAAGGCCGAACTAGAGCGTACTAAACAACGTTTGGAGGCGTTGCAAAAAATACGGCCAGTACATATGCAAGAGTTTGAAGAACATGAGAAAGAGCTTAAGAATCTCTTCCAGCAATATTTTTTACGCTTGCATGTAAGAGATGCTTTAAGAGCACAATTTGAAGTACGTACTAAACGATCAACGCCCATATCATCACCTCTTTTACAAAAACCCGCAGAAAATTCTATGCCTTTTATACCAGAAGGTCTTTTAGCAGACGATGATGAAGACTTAGATGACGATGAGGCACAGTTGGATACAAATTTTGGCTTGGAACATGGTTTGCACGAAAGACGCGATGAAGAAACGTTAATTAAAAATTCCAGAAATACCGCCACCATTAAAAGGCCTGGTACTGCAACTTCACGCATTCGTCCCACCACTGGCAGAGGACGAACCTCCACTATTAAGAGTGATAATAAATCAAAGGCTGATCGTTTAGATTTAGAAGGTGACAGTTCATTTGGTAGTTCAGACAGTGATTTAGATATGGCAGAAATCTTGGGTATGAGTTCAACTGGTATGGCAGGAGGAGTAGGGGCAGTTGGCGGTTCGGGAGGTATTAATGATTTAAATCATTTGGATGATGATGACGAGGATGATTGTAAGTTAAAGTGATTATGAGTACATATTAAACGATATTTGAGTAAAGTTGGTATGATGTTTTCAGTTGAAGTAAATTCTATGGACAGTATAAGCATCTCGAAAATTACTGGCGAACTACAGTTGAGACCTAAAACTGCTAGCAAACCAGAACATCACAGTGATGAAGACTTTTAAATAGTTTAATAAAACTTTTCTTATTTTTTTAAAATAAAGTATGAAATTTACAAAATAATTAGGTAATTCGCAGAGTTTCTACTGTGTTATTTTGGTTGTATTTGCTATAATTTTATAGTACTCATAAAAATTTTGTTTCATTTTTTAATATTCAAATCTTTTATGACAAAACATACAAATAAGTTACTTATGAATTTTCAGTGTATATTGTTAATATTGCAAGATTGATATATATTAAGGTTAGATATAAAAATAATTTAAAAAAAGTTTTTCTGTAAAAGTTATAATTTTAAGAATATGTAAGAAATATGTATGTTGAGTAAACTATTCGATATTTTTAGTGTATAGCAATGGCGGTGCGCAAAATGACCCCAGGAAATATGGCCCCAAAAGGAAAATGAAAAACGGCCCCAAAATTTTACATGAGACACAACAACACGCAATTTTGGCTCAATTTTTTTGTTTTTTTTTTGGCTCAATTTTTTTTTTTTTTTTTGTTTTTTTTTTTTGTTATTTTTCATTTTTTCGTTAGGGTGTTTTTGCATTTTAAGTGGAATGAAAAATTACCCCAATATCAAGGAATGAAAAATGACCCCAAATAAAATCACGATTTTTACTTTGGGGTTATTTTTCGTCTACTTATAAAAAATGCAAATTTAAAGAAATGAAAAACCACCCCAAACATTTTTACACAAATTTCATAAAATTCTATGTAAAAGTTTGTACCAAAGTAGAGAAAATCCTTGCCGGTTATGCAGAGATGCTTTAGTTAGTGAAGCCGGTGTTTGTTATACCATAGAGGAAAAAATCCTTGAGCCCGGCCGAAGGCCTGCTATTAAGAGCAGCTTTACTAAGCGAAGCCAGAGTTCGTTATACCATAGAAAAAAAATCCTTGCGCCCGGCCGAAGGCCGGCTATGTAGTGAAGCTTTAGTGAGCGAAGCAAGTGTTCGTTATACCAAAGAGAAGAAAATCAAATCATTAGCGAAGCCAGTGTTCATTATACCAAAGAGAAGAAAATCAAATCATTAGCGAAGCCAGGCTGTAGGAAATATCGCCCAAAGAAAAATCGCCCAAAAAAAAGAATGAAAAATCGCCCAAAAAAATTGCATGTAAAATTGGGCCTGATTTCATATGAAAAATGGCGCAAAATTTTTGGGCTATTTTTCGTTGTTGCTGGGTGATTTTTCGTTTTTTAAATTTGGGTGATTTTTCATTATGAAAAAACACCCAAAATTGTTGTATGAAAAATAGCCCATTTTTTGGGCCATTTTTCATTTTTAAAATTCGACCATAATCTTACATAGCAGAGAAAACCATGTTTTATTATGGTTGCAAATATGGTTGTCGGCGACAATGATTTGGTTAAATTAAACATAATATGGGTAGAATTTTTTTAAAAATGGTTTTGTGGCTTTTTCTCTGGGTGTATATATTAAATATATATATATATATATATATATATATATATATATATATATATATATATATATTAAATATATATATATCGAAAATAAGGATTTTCTCTTCTATGGTATAACAAATACTGGCTTCGCTAACTAAAGCTTCTCTGTATAGCCGGCCTTCGGCCGGGAGCAAGGATTTTCTCCTCTATGGTATAACAAACACCGGCTTCGCTAACTAAAGCTTCTCTGCGTAGTCGGCCTTGTTCGGAAACAAGGCAGTTTTTCGAAGCTTTACTTAGCGAAACCGGTTTTTGTTAGACCATAAAGGAGAAAATCCTTGCGCCCGGCCGAAGGCCGGCTATACAAAGAAGCTTTAGTTAGCGAAGCCGGTCTTTGTTATACCATAGAGGAAAAAATCCTTGCGCCCGGCCGAAGGCCGTCTATACAGAGAAGCTTTAGTTAGCGAAGCCAGTATTTGTTATACCATAGAAGATGAGATGAGAAAGAAGAAAATCCTTGCGCCCGGCCGAAGGCCGGCTATACAGAGAAGCTTAAGTTAGCGAAGCCGGTCTTTGTTATACCATAGAGGAAAAAATCCTTGCGCCCGGCCGAAGGCCGGCTATACAGAGAAGCTTTAGTTAGCGAAGCCAGTATTTGTTATACCATAGAAGATGAGATGAGAAAGGAGAAAATCCTTGCGCCCGGCCGAAGGCCGGCTATACAGAGAAGCTTTAGTTAGCGAAGCCGGTCTTTGTTATACCATAGAGGAAAAAATCCTTGCGCCCGGCCGAAGGCCGTCTATACAGAGAAACTTTAGTTAGCGAAGCCAGTATTTGTTATACCATAGAAGATGAAATCCTTATTTTGGATATATATATTTACACCCGTATTCATAAAAAATAAAATAAGTTTGAAATGTGTTTTGAGGCAAAAGTTTCATACAAATTTTTCTTAAAATGAATTTCAAATACATTTTAATTATTTATGCATACGGCAGTTAATATATACACCCGGAGTAAAAGCTATAAAAATATTTTATCCATATTATGTTTAATTTAACCAAATCATTGTCACCGACAACCATATTATGGTTAAATTTGTATCTTTAAAAAAATCACTTGAAATTTTAACGGTATTTTAAAAAAAAATTTACACATTTTTGATTATAAGTTAAGTTGCGGACGTTATGACAATTCTTCGACACTATGACACTGGATGTTATTACATGCCACCTAAATTTATATGAATAATAAACACTTTTTTGCAAATTGAGTAATTTTTTTTTTTTTTTTTTTGGGAAAAAATTCGTTTTTGCTTTTTGGGTCATTTTTCATTTTCTTTTTGGGCCCTTTTTTTATTTTTTTTGGGCAAAATGTCATATTTACCTTTTTGGGTCATTTTTCATGTTCGCTTGGGCGATTCTTCATTTGGGGGATTTTTCATTTTTTTTTTTTGGGCCATTTTTCTTTGGGCGATATTTCTTACAGCCGCGAAGCCAGTGTTCGTTATACCATAGAGAAGAAAATCCTTGCGCCCAGCCGAAGGCCGACTATAACGTGAAGCTTTAGTAAGCAAAGCCAGTGTTCGTTTCACCATAGAGACAAAAATCCTTGCGCATGGCCGAAAGCCCAACCATGCTACCAATCGTACTATTTATAAAACCAAAACTGTATAATTATCCGGATTTTGAAATCGAGATTCTTAATTTGGGATTTTTAGTTTCGGGCATATGAACTCCACCGAAACAATGTTTCTTTGTGTTCTTTTTTGGGGTTCAAACTCATTATAAATTTTAAGGTGATTTTTCATAATGAAGAAAACCCCCAAATTTAGGGTCATATTTCATTTTATTTTTAGGGTTATTTTTCATTTTTTTGGGGTAATTTTTCATTAAAAAAATGGGGCCATATTGCATTATGAAAAATAGCCCCAAATCTGGGGTCAATTTTAATTTATTTTTTTAGGCCATATTTCGCAGCGCCTATAGCAATACCTTTAAACGACTTTACTTACAGACATAACTTTAACTGCAAGATAATGAAATTTGAAACTGGTGTAAAAACAGAATAATTTTATAGAGAGGAATAGATTATGTATTCTAAAGGGTGATTTTTTAGCTATTATCTTTTTGGCAACACTGGTTTAAACAGCTGACGCTCGTTTCGTGTTTTGTTTCACTTTCAAACATCTTCAGTTTGGTCTATAATTTAACCATGAGCGTCTTACAAACGAACAACGCTTGCAAGTTATTGAATTTTATTATCAAAATGCGTGCTCTGTTAAGAAAGTTCATCGCGCGCTTCTGCCATTTTATGGTCAGTTTAATCGACCCACTGAAGCGGCTATTCGGTACGTTAATAAGCAGAATTGTCGATGTTGGAGTGAAGATCAGCCAGAAGCATTGCAAGAACTACCAATGCATCCAGAAAAAGTCACAGTTTGGTTCGGTTTATGGGCTGGTGGCATCATTGGGCCGTACTTCTTCAAAGATGATGCGAATCGTAACGTACTTAACTGTGAGATGATATCCAACATTTATTGCCCAAAATGCAAGAGCATGACTTGCATGACATGTGGTTTCAACAAGACGGTGCCACATGCCACACAGCACGCTTAACAATGGACTTATTGAGAGGCGAGTTCGGTGAACATTTTATTTCACGTTCGTCACCGGTCAATTGGCCGCCTAGATCGTGCGATTTAACGCCTTTAGACTATTGTTTGTGGTGCTATGTTGAAGCTCATGTCTATATACACTTGCCCGCTTCAATTGAAGCATTTATTCATGAGATACTGGCCGAAATATTGGAAAGAGTATGCCAAAGTTGGACTAAGCGGATGGACCATTTGAGTCACGGTCAACATTTGGATGAAATAATCTTCAAACAACAAATTATATGGACCGTACTATCTATAAATAAAGAGTTCATGCATTTTTCTGAATTGTATGTGTTTTTTTTAACTTTCCTATAGCTCTTAAAAAATCACCCTTTATGATATGTATATAATTTGTGTTTTCTAGGTATTTCTAACCTCATTTTTCAGCATAAATAAACTAAAACGCTACGGAAGGTAGTAAATAATAGTTAATACCTTTATCATGCATACCTTTTTTTACATACTCGGATATACATTATTTTTTTTTTTTTCTTTTTCATTTGAATCATATTGTCACATTAGCAATAATCCAAACAACTTATTTTCCGTTTCCGCATTTAAAACGATGTAAAATCCGAGAAATAAATTAATTTAAACTAACTACCTTTTAAAAACAAATTTTGATATTTTGTTTTAAATGTAAGTTAACCGGACGAGTCATGAGCTCGTGTTCAACAATTTTATTGCAGGGAAATTAATACGCATACAATTAAAATGTTCCTCGTAAAATGAAAACAACCTTAGCACGCACACAAATCCTTTTCAATCCTACCAAAATTATCCAGTTGGCAAGATTGCCGTTGACGACATCGTCGTCAATGATGTATGCACGACGTGTCCCCTGTTGTTTAGGTTTTCTAGAAGACAGGAAATCGTCGTGCACGACAGTTTGAGCGACGTTGTCTTGTAAGTTGTCTTCTATTTAGCTTTATATGGGACAGTATGAGCGACTTTGTCTTATAAGTTATCCCCTATTAAACTCTATGTGGGGCAGTATGAGCGAAACTGTCTTATAAGCTGTCTTGTATAAAAGCTACTGTCGACAAAGTTTTCTTGAATGCTATTCATACACTTGCTTGGTTTTCTTAAAAGTCTCACATTCTTTTTTTTAATACCTACAAAAAATTTACAAATTAGTTCTAAACAGTAAAACCAAAAATGAAGATGAAATTATTCGCAGGCTCGAAAATCTATTACATGCAGTTAATACTTCACTGTCAACTTTAGGATTCCTTATAGGAGTCGAATATAAAACATATAACAGAAATTAAAATTCCAACTATACTAAAAAACTGTCTGAATGGGCGTCGAATAGACGAGATTGTCATGCAGGACATTGTCTTCCTTTGTGTCGTGCACGATTTTCGCGGCACTTGTTCGAAAATGTCGTTGACGATTTGTTCCCGCTGTCCCTCACATTTCGTGCAGGTATTAACATTGTCGTGCATCCGTCTTCGAGGATGTCTTAAAGACGTGGCCAACAGGGTAACAAATTAACAAAAAAACAACAACAGCAGCATCCACAAATAATATACGAAAAACAAGTGTCCGTCAGCTGCGCCGCCGCAATGTTATACAACTACAATTTAATCGTTTTTCACAGCAAAACTAGACATTTTTTGTTAAAATTTACATAAATATTGTTTATAACTTGTTTATTAACACTTAATAATAATTTAATTACAAATTATTTTCAATTGAAATTTACAAGAAAACACACACGTAAAACCTTAATGTCCGAACGAAATAAAATGCAAACAGCGTTGCAATTTGCCAAGTTTTCCCCATTTTTTGAGATGCAAAGAAGTTTTAATTTAAACGAACAAGCAGGTTCAAAAGAGAATTAAAAAAAACCAACTTATTCCTGCCTTAAAGATCCCAAATATGTCTGGGATCACACTATGAAAGTTTTCTTTCAGAAAGTCTGAGTTTATTGGTGAGAGGGGAAGAGAACACGCTATTATTCTCTCCCCTCTCACGAATAAACTCAGACTTTCTGAAAGAAAACTTTAATAGTGTGAACCCAGACTATATTTTTTAAGTGCTGTAGTATCGTTATAAGTTATCTGAAAATAATGAAATGGGCTTAAATTTTTTTATAGTTTTAAATAAAATACTTCTAAACATATTTTGATTTTTTATTTTAAAAGTTTTAGCGAAAAAGATTTTTTGGAAAAATGTTTAGAAATAACAAGTTTTAAAGAAATATATATGGCAACGCACAGTGGGTAGGCAAGGAGGAAGTGAATTAAGAAAATTATTTAATAAATGGTTATCAAAAATAATAAACAAAATAAAATCCAAGCAAAAATGATTCTTGTAGGAAGTCGTTTGATATTCAAACAAAAAATTAAAAAATAAATTTCATTTACTAAGCCGGAAATTACCAATTTAAACCAAAATTGTTTAACTTCGATCCATTTTTATACCCTCCACCACAATTAGCTGTGAAGAGGGTATATTAAGTTTGTCATTCCGTGTGAAACTTTTTTATTATAAAGTATATATATTCTGGGTCCTTGAGTAATTCTAAGTCGATTTAGCCATGTCCGTCTGTTGAAAACACGCTCACTTTCGAACAACTCAAAAGAAATGAACAAACTTAGTACCAAATAACTTGTAGCTATCTTAAGCAGTTTGGGATTGAAATCCAGCTAAATCGGTTCAGTAGGACCAGAGCTATGAATCAAAATGTGGAACCACCACCTAAAAAAATTGATAATTTTGTTACAAAAAATAACATAAATGCTGGAACAAGGCACGGAATGAGATAAAATTTTGCAAAAATTTGTTTTATTTGGCTGGAAATCACGCTGTTAAATTTCGTGAAGATCCGTCCATAAGCCCCATATAAACACTACTCCCGCCTAAAACCGAAAAGAATAACACTAGCGTAACAAAATTAAGTACGTCACAGTTTTTGAAGGACTAGAAATGATACTGTGAAAATTCGTGACGATCGGTCCATAATTTACCTTAGGTCCCATATAAACCCTACTACCGGAAAACAGTTTAGTACGCCTAAAACCGTAAAAAATAATGCAATCATAACAAATTTTGGCTCGTCACAGTTTTATAGGAATATAAATGATACTGTGAAATTTCGTGAAGATCGGTACATAATTTACGCTAGGCCCCATAGAAACCCTACTGCCGGAAAACAGTTTAGTACACCTAAAACCATAATTAATAATGCTGTCATAAAAGAAATTGGTACGTCACAGTTTTAAAGGACTAGAAATGACGCTGTGAAATTTCGTGATGATCGGTTCACAATTTACCCTAGGCCCCATATAAACCCTACTACCGGAAAACAGTTTGGTCGCCTTAAACCATAATTAATAACAAATCATCACAGTTTAAGGTAATAATAACATCATACAGATCAAGGCGAATTGACTAGAAGGTGAGGTCAACTCTACAACTACAATGCTGCTGTGGTCTGGTTGTCAAAAATATTGCTAGTAAAAAAACAGGGTTGTTTACATTAAAAACTAGTTTGTATACAAACTTTGACAAGTCGACCACAGAAAAAAAAACCACATGTTGACTTGACCCCACCTTCTAGTCAATTCGGCTTGATACAGATATTACTCCTTAAACAGTCGAACTGTCGGTGGAGGGTATCAAAGATTCGGCACAGCCGAATATAGCACTCTAACTTGTTTTATTTTATTTTTTTCATAAACATTTTTTTCATTTTTCGAATTTATTCTATGAGTTAAATTTCTGTTATGTATTTTATAAAGCTTTTTTGTAATAGTTCTATTCCTTTAATTTTTCAGAAATGACTTTATACACTACCAGACTATTATATTGTACTTTCTTTTTACATTTTACCTTAGCCTTCCTTTGGAAAGCAATGAGGTATATTGAATGTTCAGAAAAATTTACAATTATTAGACACCAGCAGAATGTAATGCATTTTCTGGCCCGCTACGGCCTTCGTCAGCATTCTTTGTGTCTCACTGGATAGTGTTACTCTATAAATTGAATGTATTTAACTCAACTATTTTAACAATTAGAAATTGGGAATTATTTCCTTGTGAAGGTTACTTTATATTATTATAAACATTTTTTTCATTTTTCGAATTTATTCTATGAGTTAAATTTCAGTTATGTATTTTATAAAGCTTTTTTGTAATAGTTCTATTCCTTTAATTTTTCAGAAATGACTTTATACACTACCAGACTATTATATTGTACTTTCTTTTTATATTTTACCTTAGCCTTCCTTTGGAAAGCAATGAGGTATATTGAATGTTCAGAAAAATTTACAAGTATCACTATCCAGTGAGACACAAAGAATGCTGACGAAGGCCGTAGCGGGCCAGAAAATGCATTACATTCTGCTGGTGTCTAATAATTGTAAATTTTTCTGAACATTCAATATACCTCATTGCTTTCCAAAGGAAGGCTAAGGTAAAATGTAAAAAGAAAGTACAATATAATAGTCTGGTAGTGTATAAAGTCATTTCTGAAAAACTAAAGGAATAGAACTATTACAAAAAAGCTTTATAAAATACATTACTGAAATTTAACTCATAGAATAAATTCGAAAAATGAAATAAATGTTTATAATAATATAAAGTAACCTTCACAAGGAAATAATTCCCAATTTCTAATTTTTATTTTTTTCCAAAATTAGACGAGGGTGTCCCACTTAGATTGTAAAAGTTTGAAAATGGGATCTCTATAAGTTAAAAAGTTATGCTAATTATTTTACACGCGTAACGTTGTAACTTTTAAATTCAAATTTTTCTAACTTAGTCCCAACTTTTTTTAATTTTTGTTTTTTAAATCCAAAATAGGCCTAAAGTATGTAAACTCATAATACTGTAACGTTTTGGAGTGGGATAAATCTTAGTTTAAAAGATACGTAAATAATTGTCCATGGTTGTTGACTGCGAAACCGAAAGTAATTTCATTAAATTTGTCTTAGTTAATTTTTTTTTTAATCCAAATTAGCCTACGGTGTCTTACAGAGCTACCTAAACAAGAGCGGCAAGCGTTTTTTTAAACATGCAAATTCTATTGCCAATACATTTTCAATAAAATAAAACGACCAAGCGATCTATCAAATAAGATTTTACAGCCGGGTGGTGTTAAATTCGCGTTCAAAAGGTTTGTTTCGTATAAACTGTATGAAAATTAAAAGTTTTGACATAAAGCAGACGCTTGCCGCTCTTATTTAGGTAGCTCAGTTAATTAAAAAAAAAATCGTATTATATTTGTTTTAATTTTATTTTTAAATATCAAAATTACATTTAAATATACAATAATCGTTTACAGTATTAGTTAAATTAAGAAATATATAAGTGTACGTATTTTGCGTACGTAAAATGAAGGTTATAAAAAATGTATATCCTTGATGAATTTTGAATAGATTAGTTTACTTCTCTTAAATTAATTTTAATATATACAATAGTTTAAGATAATAAAGTTAATAATCAAATATGTATAAAAAAATCTGATTTTTAAGTTCCTATAACATAACTCCCTACATTACAACATCGCGACAAACGATTTTCGTTTTTGAAGATGCTCTCGAAGGTGCAGTATTTCTGTATGTATCACTAGCACCCGACGATGAGGAATAATCCAAATGACTACTAGTGTGAGATTGTTCTTGACGTGCTAAGAAATTATCAGCTATAGCACGATCTAAGCCATGATACTGAAATGAAGGGTTACCATCCACAACATCAGCATCAGATTTACGTCTTTGACGACGGTCGGCGTTAGATTTTCCCGAACGTAAAATTTGTCCACCTGCTCTACGCTTTTTGCGTATATCATTAGATTTGGAACTTTTATGAGTGCGATAGGTTCCAGGCATACTGCCGGGTGGTGGTGCATATATAACGGGCATAGAAGTCGTTCTCACATATGGTAAAGTCATGCCACGATAAGCAGCCATTGGGGGTGGTCCCATCATAGGTTGTGGTGGTGGCATCATCATCGTGGGCGGGGGTGGTAACTTTTGTTGTTTTTCGGCACAAAGAAACAAATATTTCTATTAGTTATATGGATTAATTGTATTAGCTTATATTAAAGATTTCTTACATTTCCTGTGGCTGGTATTAACATAACAGGTCTTCCTGTTGTTGCCATTTTCGATTGTGGTGGCATATTTCCAGATTGAGCAGCATACATCCACAAGGCAGCCAATTTTTCATTGTTCTAAAAGAATTACAAAATAAAAAAATAAATAAACGATTTTATTATAAAAGTGTTTAATCTTCTATATATAAATCGGCTAAGGCAAAACAGTTAAGAACACTTTCCTCCTCTATATGTCAACCGATTTGAACAAAATATACACCATTTAAGAGGTATTTACTCAAAGAAGTGCACTATGTATATTTTATTAAAATCTGTTCAATAGTTTCAGAGTAATAACCCAGCGGTAACTAGAATGAGTAAAGAGGCCTAATATAAGGCCTTATTTAGCAGTCAGAAGCCCTTCTCGCCGCATTCCATACTTATTTATTTTTTACAAAGGTTGTCATTGGGCGCAAGGCCTTCCACACTTCCTTTAAAAACAAGGTCGATCCCTTCCCATAGAAGGGAGTAAGGAAGGTTACTAAAAATAAAAAGTAAATAAAACTGAACACCTTCCTTTCTCCCTTCTCAAAGAAGGGAGTAGCGAATGTGTACTGAATATTTCAGAAGGTCTTTTAAAAAGAAGTTTATACCTTCTAGAAGGCATACTTCTGAAGGCAGGATATCATGCGAAGCGAATCTTTTTGAAAGGAGTATAGAGGCCTTCAAAAAGGCCTGCCACTTGCGGTCCTATCAATATTTACCGCTGGGAAGCGTTCAAAATTGCTACTAACACAAATGCAATATACATAAATTAAAAATTTGTTTTTTAATTATCAAATAATAAAAAATAGGGTGATCGATTATTCAACATTTTTCAGCAACCGGTTTTCGAATATTTCGACTATATAAATCTTATGTATAAATCGGACCAGGCAAAACAGTGACGAACGCTTTCTGCCTTTGTTTGTCAACTGAACCTCTATGGGGAGAAAAAAAAGGGGAAATACGGGAAACTAAATTTCTTTTTTTTCTTTTCTGTACTTCATGTGATAATTTTTAAATTTTCTATAATATTGAACTTAGAAACATAACATTATAGGTGTAGGGTCCTGAGTGAATGATAACCTATAAGATAAAAAATGTTGGTACTTTTTAGACCTATAAAGATAAAATTATACATTAAACTGGGAGAATAAGAACATGTTAGGGGAGCTTTTTGGTACTTTTTCGTTCAACAGCTGATACTTTGATTAATTTTCGTTAATATGAGACATAGAAACATAAAATAAAACGTGCAACGTCCTGAGTGGATGACAATATATAATGGAGACTTTTTTATACCTTTTTTGTTTTTCAATTGGTATTTTTTATATTAAACTTACAAAATTAAATTAACTCACGTAGAAGATAAAATATGAACCGGAGGTTGGTCCCTCGCCAAATCGATCCACTTCGAAGGAAAAAATAAATGCTCGAAACAAATAAATTCATATGTACATATATACTTAGATGAATTATATTTTCTTCATATTTACATACAAATTTTTGGTCGAATTTTGACCATTAGGCGAACACTTGTTAAAATAAATAATTTATATATATACATATGTATATTATATCGAGCCCTTATAGCAAAAATGATGTAACCAACAAAAATAAAATTTTACAGGAAAAGTTTTTTTATAAATATTTTTGCTTCAAGTCTAGGGTTTCGTTTGAAATTGCTTTTGCTCTTATTTCGTTAGTGCCGGTTCACACACGTCAAGTTTGACTCGTCAAGTCTTGAGTTTTTAGGAGAGAAGGGAAAAGAGAATGCCATTTAATTTCCCCTCTCTCCTAAAAACTCAAGACTTGACGAGTCAAACTTGACGTGTGTGAACCGGCACTTACGGTACTTCGCAGAGATATGAGATTTTTAGAGATGATGCAATATATATATATATATATATATATATATTAGGGTGGCCGTTATTTTCTTTTTTTTGATTTCTTATATTCTCCCCCCCCCCCAAATCGGTTCAGTTTTATGTAAAAAAAAATACAAAAAAATTTCGTAGCGATAAGTTGTGTTTTAGGGGGGGCGTCGGCCCCTCAAAGTTTGCATTAAGCCATTTATTCAAATGTAATTTGTTTGCATATGACTATCTCTTAAAAACAACATTTTACAAGAACATAATATATGGCAATATTTTAGCTCTTCTAGTCAATAACATTAGCCTCGAAGAAAGTTTTTTGCTAAAATTAACTTATTAACTTATTACCAATTGGGGTTAGCAAAATTTGTCCCAAGCAGCTTAGATAGTTATTTAATCAATCTTTTAAAAAAAATTTTTTGTTTTTTTAAAAAATATTTTTACATATTTTTTTTATATTTAAAACTTTTTTTTTTATTTTTTTTTTTGCCAAGTTTTAAATTTAAAAAAAAAAATTTTAAAAAATTAAAAAAAAACAAAAAATTTGATTTTTTAAAAGATTGATCAAATAGCTATCTAAGCTGCTTGGGACAAATTTTGCTAACCCCAATTGGTAATAAGTTACATGGATGTGAAAGAACACCTGTATGGCCAAAATTTCAAACTTTGATCCCCCCAAACTCAGAAACTTTTTGACCGATCTTGTTGAAAACTTGTGTCTAAACTACTATTCAATAGGTCTAACGTTTGTGCAAATTTCATTCAAATCGAAAGATTTCGATTTCAAAATTAGTTCACTTGACATTAAATCCCTCTTTAATATATATAAAACGTATATAAAATGTTTGGAATTTTGTTGTTATTTTCTTAATTATTTTCTTAAATATTAATTTTAGCAAAAAACTTTCTTCGAGGCTAATGTTATTGACTAGAAGAGCTAAAATATTGCCATATATTATGTTCTTGTAAAATGTTGTTTTTAAGAGATAGTCATATGCAAACAAATTACATTTGAATAAATGGCTTAATGCAAACTTTGAGGGGCCGACGCCCCCCCTAAAACACAACTTATCGCTACGAAATTTTTTTGTATTTTTTTTTACATAAAACTGAACCGATGTGGGGGGGGAGAATATGAGAAATCAAAAAAAAAAAGTTCTCTATACAACTAACGGCCACGCTAATATATATATATATATATATATATATATTTCACAGAAACTTTAATTTTTGAAAATATAGAGCTTTTCTAAAAAGAAAAAATATGATTTAAAATCTGCCTTTGGACAAGGCAGTATGCTCAAAAGCAGTTAGCATATTTTTTTCAAAAAGAATATGTAATTCCGCAGCTCAATCTGCTAAATCTAGCAGAAAATATGCCGAAATGGTTACATCGTCGAAAATTAACTTATATGTACTACCAAAATGTTTTTTATATATTTTCCTACTTTGATTTTTTAAAAAACTGAATTTTTAATATTTAAAACCCCTTGCCGCTCTGATTTAAGTTGGTCTGTAAAAAAAGAAATATATTGCATTTATAGTCAAAAGGAGTGGAAATAGCGGTTTTAATTTAAGAGATTTTTTGAAACAAGAAATGCATATTGCACTTGTTTAACAAAAGTGTATTAAGTCAAAATTTTTATTTTTCACTTACGGATATAGTTCTATTTTGTCTTCTTTTTGGTAAAGAAATGGTTGATTAAAAAAATATTTTTCATATGACTTTAATGAAAAATAACCGTGTGCTTTGTTCTCGTCAAATATGTCAATAATGCACCTTTTCAGAACGTGATATTTTTTGTGTGGAAAGAAAACACGATTAGTGTTATTTTACAATTTCGGTTGAAGTAAGATTATCTTTATGCTGATGATCGCAAGTGCGGTAAATTTTGTTTTTTTACAAGGATAGTAAATGAAACTAATTTAAAAAAATTTTATTAAACAAATAGTTAATAATTAGTATTGTGGTTATTTTGTTGAACTATTTATGGTTTTTAATCCAAATTTTTAATATTTTTAATTAGGCTTAAGTTCATGAAATTTAATTTTTATTAAATTATTTTTATGAAGAAAGGAATTTTACAACATGAAAATTAATTAAAATTGTTATTGATAATCTTTCATTATTGACGTGGCTCGGGCTCGAACCCTGGCCGGCAGGTTACCATGACATGTTTCGATCGCAACCACTCGATCTCCTCAGATGGATTTGCCGTCTTACACTCGCAGCCATCAACGACTGCTGACGTCACTAGTCAAACATCAATCCTTAAACCAAATTGTATTTTAACATTTGGTAGATCGAAATTTGCTTTCCTGAATGATTATCCATTTTAATTGATTTTACATGTTTCTTCCTTTACTTCTGTTTTTTCGTACTTTCGTCAAGAATTTTTCTTGAAGTCCAAGTACATTTTTGTTTTTTCACAGCAGTCGTTGATGGCTGCGAGTGTAAGACGGCAAATCCATCTGAGGAGATCGAGTGGTTGCGATCGAAACATGTCATGGTAACCTGCCGGCCAGGGTTCGAGCCCGAGCCACGTCAATAATGAAAGATTATCAATAACAATTTTAATTAATTTTCATGTTGTAAAATTCCTTTCTTCATAAAAATAATTTAATAAAAATTAAATTTCATGAACTTAAGCCTAATTAAAAATATTAAAAATTTGGATTAAAAACAAATAGTTAATTTTATATTAATTTTTAAAAGTGTGTAACGTCACGTCATATTGTGAGTAATTTCCATGAATGGTGTTATAAATTTATCTTAAATTTACATACATTGAATTATGGTTTTTGCAGATGGAATCTTCGATTAAAAGTGAAACATAAAACTATTTTACATATTATAATATAATATACATATATCGTCAAATTAAATGCAAGAGAGCCAATTATCATTTTTAAAAACGTTTCAGAATCAAAAACAACTTAACAAAAAAATATACTGTTTTTTAGGGCAGTATCTTTTATTAATATGTATACATATTAGCGTGGCCGTTAGTTGTATGGAGGATTTTTTCTTTGAGGGGCAGACGCAGCCCCTAACACACAACTTATCGCTATGAAATTGTTTTGTATTCTTTTTACATAAAACTGAACAGATTTGCGGGGGAGAGAATATAAGAAATAAAAAATAACGGCCACGCTAATGTATGTATGTTCATAATAAATAAAATTATATAAAAAAAAATATTTATATTATTTTCTTATATACCTAAATTATATGTATATATCAGTGGTATTTTGACAAAACATCTTAAGTCAAATTTTAAAAGTTGACAAAAATGTTGTTAATCAAACGAATTTTCATTCAAAAAACATTTTGTTTACGATTTTAAAATTTTGAATTAAAACGCAAATTTTTCTTCAGTTTTGATTTATTTTATTATTTAAAAAAATGATTTTTTCACCGGGTTTTTTAAAAAAAATTGTTGCTATCTTATCTTGACTTAAGATGTTATGTCAAAATGCCACAGATATGTAGCAAACTTAATTGCTTTTTTACCTTTTCACTTCCTGCTACTGACATAGCTTTAACATATTGATCAACATTGTCTGGATGCAAAGCAAAACCTTTTCCATTTGTTTTAATTATAATGTCTTGCAATTCAGCTGTCTTTGACCTGCGAAAAAAAATAAAAAATATTTCTTTAATTTTATTACTGTAATTCTTTTGAAAATAATCGTCTTAGTAGTTTTATTAAAAAGCAAACATTTACGAAAATTTTTACTTCTATTGTTAATATATTGTATAGTTATAAAATAATATTTATTACCTTAACATTTTAGTAATCAAAAATAATAATTTTATTGCATATACTTTAAGAATTTATATGCAATTATATTTTCAGTTTGTTTTTAAAATTTATCCTACTACTGTTAATATTACGTTTTACAACACCTTTCAGTTCCTAACATTTTGCAACACTTTTTTCTTATTTGACATTTGCTAGCAAGAAAAAATTAAGAAACCAGTTTGACATAACTGAGGTGAATTTTAAAACAGAAAAAAATAAAAGAAAAATAGACGTGTAAAGATTGTTAGAAAATATTCTACAGTTTTGATGTTAAATAAACGTTATATTAAACGCTAAACATTGATAGGAGCTTGCAATAAATTTAATACATATAATAACATTTCCATTTGCTTAAAACTTTAATAACTATTTTAAAACTCTTATTAAGAAATGAACGGCTGAAACCTAAAAAAAAAAATTATTGATTTTTTTACAACACAAAACAACAAAGAAAAGTTTTAAGGAAAGAAAAAAAGGACATTTTAAAGGAGGATGTGTTAATTTCAATGAAAATCAAGAATATTATATTTAGTATTTAAAAAAAGATTTGATATTATTAAAACTTTTATATACGTGGCTTAAAATAAATCGCAAGAAATTTAACACAAAAAGTCAGATAATAATCTAGACGTCTGACTAACTTTAGTGGCAAAACCAACAACAAAACAACTACTAAACAGTGGTTCGTTCATCCCTCCTACAACTGCTAGTAAACGGTATAGAAAAACCAATATACGTCATATGGCGAATTTGTGGATTTGATTACATTTCGATAATATTGATCAGAAGGGGGACAAAGAGCAAAGGAGTTCAGACAATATCAAAACAAATAGCAGTAGTAAAAGCAAAAAAAGAAACAAATTGTAAAACATTGAAAACAGTATGTTCACAAACTTTAAAAATCGTTTGGCTTCGGTTATAGCACCCGATGTACCAGCTTTACCCTCTAGCCATGATCATCATATTGCTCGTAGTTCCTCCCACTACCACCAACGTATGTTACAGCAACAACAACTACAGGATAAATTTGCCTATGCCCGTCCAGTTTTCCTACAGTTGTTAACACCCGATGAACTTAGGGCCTCAGCAGATCACAATGTCCGACCGATTATAGTACCCCGGGATATTGGTCTCCTGCCTTGGGGCACAGGCTATGCGGAATGTGTTAATTCTGGTAAATCGGAATGGAATGAAGATCAAGGTGCCTTTTGGCGTCATATTCTATCAGATCCCACACACAAATATCCCGATTTACCCTATACATATTTTGGTATATTTGATGGTCATGCTGGTTATGGCGCTGCTCTTGCAGCTTCACAACAATTTATTCATATATTACATGAAAAACTGGTCGATTGCATTGAGTTGCTTTTACCGCGAGAGGGTATGGAAGATTTACCAAACTCAAAATCAAAATCACAAAATGTAAATTTATTCCCTCATCCGAGCCATTTTCAGCGAGCTGTTTCCAAAGATGAATTAATTGTAGGAGCACTAGAAAGTGCCTTTATACACATGGATTCTTTAATAGCCCAAGATCGTGATCGTTATCGGGATGCTGGAGGCTGCACGGCTTGTGTTACACTATTCATTAATGGCAAAATGTATGTAGCTAATGCAGGTGACAGTCGAGCTGTGTTGTGCCGAAGAAAAATTATCGTAAATCGAGATAAATCTAATCCAGATACTGACAATTGTGATGGTTCCGAGTGCTCTTTTCCAGAACCTTTTTCCTTTGACCATACCCCAGAGACTGAACGAACTCGTCTCCTGGGCGTGGCTCAGTATAAACCTAAATTAATGGGTAAATATTATACTGCCATGGAGTATGCCAAACGGCCTCACGAACGCGATTTAGGTCAACGTATTCTGTGCCGTCAGGGCACTAATAGGGGTTGGACCTATAAGACTTTAACGCGAGATGACTTAAAAATGCCCGTTGTAACGGGTGAGGGTAAAAGATCCCGCCTGCTGGGTACTCTCGGAGTGACCCGTGGTTTTGGTGACCACGATTTGTTGGCCATAGCGACGGGAACGTTAATAAAACCATTCCTTACTGCACAGCCCGAAGTTAACTACAGAGATCTCACAAAAATTGTAACCATTCCAGGTATGTAGGAGGCATATAAAAAATCCTGCCGGTGTTAAAAATCAAATTTTTTCTTTAAAAAATTTAATTGATTATGTCGATCAAAGGTTTTTAACTAAAACACAAGTTAAATAAACAATTCCTGATACAAACATATTGCTCCTTTATTCCAACATAATCTTACCTCAAAATATCAAAAATTTGGAATTACATAGGTTTAAGTGCTCTTGCAAACAAATTAGTGTTAAATCTCAGTATAAAAATATTAATTTTGAAAACTATAATCGCATTTTGCCAATTTGGATTTTTTGAGATATTACTGTGTTGCAATAAAGGAGCGATATGTAGGTATTTCTTAGGTTACTTTTTCTTAGTGATAAACTGAAAATGTTTGCACAATTTCAACAAAGATTATGGGATTTGCTTTCATGAATTAAATTCCATAATTCAGATTACTTTATTACTTAGGATCTTTGCGAAGTTTATTTAGTTTTGTTTTTTTTTTCCTCAGACGAACACAATGAAGATGGCGACTACGGTATTCTGGTCATGGCCACCGATGGTCTTTGGGATGTTTCCGAAAACGATGCTGTAGCCCGTACAGTCTTTCAAACATTGCACAAATATCCAACGGAAAAACATCGCTACACCATGGTGGCTCAAGAGTTGGTCGCAAAGGCTCGTGGCAAAATTAATGACTACGGTCATTGGCGTTTAGCCGATAGTAAAGCTGCTGCCACAGTCGACGATATATCAGTGTTAGTTATACCTGTGTATCAGTATTATAAGGAACATTTAGAAAATGAATACAATATTCTAAGAGAATATCGTGAACGTATTGAACGTGAAATGACAGCACAAGCGTTCGAAGCAAAAGAAGAAGTGCAACAGCAGCAACAAGAACAAATTAACTCTTTAGTAAATGGTATGCAAGAAATGGCGCATGTAGAAATCGAACCAGAACTGCACGAAAAAGTGAATGATACTAAGCCAGTTGAATTGAAGAGTGCTAGTGAAAAAGTGAATGAAGAGGAAATAAACGAAAAAGCGAATAATAGTACAGAAGAAGAAAAGTTGGAAGAAGATGATTTGGATAAAACTTTGGAAGAGTTTGAAGCTGTCAAAGAGCCAATGGAGACAGAAAAGAAAGAAGGTAAAGAGAAATATAAATTTTAAGAAAAACGCGGTTTTCGTAAACAATTAAACTTTTAAAAAAGAAAATACTTTTTCAAATAAACTTTTCTGTTTAAAAGTACCAATTTAAACGAGAAGTTAAAGTACTTTTTTGCATAGCAGTTAAATATTTTACATTAAAAGTTGTTTATTGTATAAAAAGTTCTGCATAAGTAAAACATTTAAAAGTGATTTTTGTATGATATATTCTTTTTTTTTTTTGCATAAAAGTAAATTTTTTAAAAAGTATTTTATAAATCTTATATTTTGTTTAATTCGACCTCTAAATGTATAAATAAAAGAACTTTTCTTCCTTTGAGCTCGAGGTCCTGTTTTTTATTATTAATTATTTTAATTTAACAATATTTTATTTTGCCAATATTTCGTTTTTCTTTGAAAAACATCTTCTGGGCTAGGTATAATAAAAATCAGAAAAAAATTTACTTTTTACAATGTTATGTGAACTCCTTTGACGATGTTGACCTTTCCGCACAAATTTTTTTTAATCAACTTCTTTGATTGTTAAAAATTAATAATTTATTTTATAAAAAATGATTCTTTTAAAAAATAAAGAAATATTTTAAACATAATTTAATTTTTCTCTTAATTTTTTTTAGATCTTTCAACAGAAAAATCGACTTCATCGCCTAGTAAATCAAAGCAACAGCAACGTAAAAATCAACATAAAGATAAACGTTAATTAAATTAATTAAATTCAATAGTAAACATAAATACAAATTAAAACAATAAGCAAATGTTAAATAAACAATTTCAAAATATTGAACTATTTTCATAAATGTATGTAAATTTATTTAAATCATTTTATATACATACTAAGTAAATATTATTCAAAATCTTTCAAATAATTTCATTACCTTCTTGACTTCATTTGTATACGTTTTTAAACAAACATTAAGAAAAAAGCAAAACGAACTCAATTATAAAAAAAAATTGAAAAATAATCATTTTGGTTTATTTTTGCAAAACAAACCACAAGTGAGCAAAGCCACATTTATATTAGTAAGAAAACGTAAGAAAGAAACACTTGCAATTTTATCTTAAAATATAATATACAAATACACTTACATAATTCATATTTAAACATACATAATGAAAATTATTTTTTTAAAAATAAAAAAAAAGAAAAATTCTTCATTTATAAATAAAACAAATTAAAAAAGAAACAGAAAAATAATGAGTGAAAATTAAATAAAATACAAAAATAATATCAATTAACAATTTGCAATAACTTAAGAAATTTGAAATGATTGAAAGAATGAAAAAAACCTAAAAAATAAATATAAACAAAACAATAACTGTAACAAAATAGATAACAAAAAATAAATAAAATGCTATTCATTATACACACATACATACTACAAATAAATATGTATTTGTTTAATAAAAACAAATAAAATTAAAAAAGTTTTTTTTTTAACAAAACCAAAAATATATGGGGCTTATGGTAAATTATGGATCGATCTTAATGAAATTTTACTCTATGATTTCTAGTCATATGGAACGAAATCTTATTTAAATTCGAGCATGTTACCACTATTTATGCTAGTTTTTTTTGTAACAAAATTATCAATTTTTTATCATACTGTACTGATTTTGCTGGATTTAAATCCCAAACTGCTTGTAAAAAAACTGGAAACAATTTGACATTAATCTCTTCTTTTGAGTCTTTCGAAAGTGAGCGTGATTTCAACAGACAGACGGACGGACAGATAGACATGGCTGAATCGACTTAGAATTACTCAAGTACCCAGAATATACACACATACTTATATACTTTAAAGGGTCTTAGATGAATATTAAAAAAGTTTCACACGGAATGACAAACTCAGTATACCTTCATTTAGGACTTGTGGTGGAGGGTATACAAATTATCAAGGGTTTTGAAGGTGTTATCTTTTGTTTTTATTACCAACTGTTTACTAAAGTCTCTAAAATAGTTTGTTACTAAAAAACCGCCTTATATTATCTACTAACGTTGTCGTTATTCATTGTTTTGTTTTCTACCTTTGTTTTCATTCGTGTACTTTAAACAACAATTTTGATAAGAAAAAAACAATGAAGCTAATGTACTTGGACTACTTTACTTGGTTTTTAAATAATTTGATACACAAATGCAGGGTTTAAAAAACTGAAGTAGAAACCAAGAATAGAACATACCCGTATGTATAACTTTTAGTTGTTTTGCTCAAATCCCAGCAAAAATGTCTTTACCAAGTAACTTCATCAAACTCTACTTATCTTTTAACTATAATAACTCATTATTTTATCAAGAAAAGTTTTCAGTTTATGTTTCTTTATAAGCTAATAAGACCTAATGATGTTGATGTAAATAAAAACAAATGCATTACATTTTACCCGACGTTCAAGGTGGTTTATTTAAATAAAAATAATAAAAGGACAACAATACAGTACTTTTCGTTTATACCGCTTGCTTATAGTCACTTTAGCGATATAGTCAATTTTATCTGTTTATTTTGCCGCTATAAGTTAGTTTAATATAAAGTATTAATGTTATAGTCCATTTAGGGATATAAGCACATTTGCCATATATGCCATTTATCGACAGTCATCAAAGGGAAAAGTATAGCAAATTAATGGCGTTATAGTCACATTAGCAATATAGTCCACGTTTTGTCTGCAACTAAAGGATGTGACTATAAGCGAAAAGTACTCTAATACATTTTCCATTTTAAACGCAATTTTATTTGACCGGCATGACAAGGGCCATGAGTATTCTTAGACTGAGAGAGTTAGGGCTGTTAGGGAAATTCACGCAGTGTCACTCACGAATCTTGGTTAATATTGGCGCTGGTAGTTATTGGCCCAGCTGCACGGATTTTGTTGAAACTAGGGTTTTGGGAGTGTGTGAGGGTTGATAGGTTCAGCTGGTCAAATGAGAATTGGACCGGACTGGTCGGATGCCGAGGAGTTGGATACAGTTGAGCACATTCTGTGTCACTGCCCCAGGCTGAGATGACTAGGTATTAGGTTCTTAGGCGAGCTGGGGGATGTCTCGGGCTATGGAATCGATAATCTTATGGGATCCGTAATGGGAATGACCTGGTTGTGCAACAGGCGACTGGGTATGGGGTACATATAGGGCAGTTTTGTTAGTTGCTTATCTTTTTGGGTCCGATTTTTATCTCCCGCTACTTTCTCCTTTCACTCTTTATGTTCTTTATTCTTTTCTATTTAGTAATCTATCACTAACTAACGCGGCACAATGGACCATACTGGTCTGTAGGTGAGGGTGTGAAATTGGCATCTGACCAGCCTTTCTACTTAACCTAACTTGATACTGGGCATTTTTTAATTTTGTCAACCAAATAGGCATGCACGGTTCTGCACTATTATTTAAAAATACTTATTTTTTTTTTAGGTAACCTCAACCTTATTTTCTGTAGTTTGTAATACCAAGAATACATAAAAGGGGTTCCTAATTTAGAAACTTTGACTCCAGCTGTTCTCCAGATACAAACATACATATGTATATGTAGATATGTACATATGTATGTATTAGAGCGACTCAAGTTGTATGGAAGCAAAATTCGTGCTCGATGTACCCTCCTAAAAATGAACCTTGGACTTTTTTAAGATGACATTTTAAATATTTCGGCTCCAGCTTTGTCCTCTCGTGAGCTGGACCAGTTTGAAAAAGGGTCTATTTTTGCATGTTTTGTTAATTTGAGAATCTGTTTCCTTGCCAACATATACAAATTGGGTATCATAAGAAAGGTCTTTTTAAGGCGTGTTCAACTGTATATGCAATTTGTCCAAGGACGATCATCCATGTCCTTTTTTTCTTTCGCCCGCGTCATTGCCATGCCATAGGGTCCTGGTCATCCTTCTGAGCCAACCTGTACGACTCAAATGAGTTATGTCGCATCTGAGTGATTGAGTACTTTCTCTATTCGAAAGCAATTCAATATCTAATTTTTCCAGTCAATACCAAGGTATATTTATAGCAGGTAGTCTCGGAAAGCCAGCTGGTTATTTTTTATTTGCTTGTTTTGTGATACAAACTGTCAAATGTTGTATAGTAAACAAGTAAACAAGTTTTTTGTCTCTTTTCAACCCCTTTGCTGTTTGACAGTTCGTATCGCAAAACAACAATAAAAAGCCCTGTTGTTTGTTTTATTGTACAATTGTTGTAATCTCGCGGCTACCTGCTATAAATATACCTTGGTCAATACTGAACAAATCGGAATTATTTTTTCAGTGGTGTTAAGCACTAATTTTAATTTCACAATACAGAAAAAATAATTTTAATTCGTTCAGTATCGAATGAAAGAATAAGAAATAAAATTGCTTTCGAATTGAGAAAGTACTCGATCACGACTGCCAGAATTAGGCCCCAGGTCTGGTTCAAACGGACTTGCGAATTCGTCTATCTCCTCAAAAATTGAGAATACTGGGTTTTCTAAACAAAAATCTTATTAATGTCAATTTTAAATATTAATAATGTTATTTTTGTAAAAAAAAATTTGTTTTGTTAATTTTACCATGAATTCCAATTTTATTCTTTGTTTTTTAAACCTTATTAACACAGTCTAATCGCTATTATCTACTCTTAGAAATAAGTCTATGAAATACTCCAAATAAATATTTTTCAATTAACTGAAAATTCAAAATATAACGTAAGGGACTCTCTTCAATTTAAAGATAAAATTAGGCAAATCAAGTTAAATGATGATGAGAAATTAGTATCTCTTGACGTAGTTGCATTATTTCCAAGTATACCTATAGATCTTGCTATAGATATAATAGAGGAGCAATGGGGTAGAATAGAAGAACACACTAATATAGAAGAGGACTTATTTTTACGTACATATGTATTCTGAAATTTTGTATAATTGACAATAGATATTTTCAATTGGACAGTAATGTATATGTTCAACTAAGGGGACTTCCTATGGGATCACCAGCATCTCCAATTGTAGCAGATATTGTTATGGAAAGATTAATAGATAGATGTTTGGAACAGTTGACTATTAAACCTAAAATTATGACAATATATGTGGATGATTTATTTTGCGTAATTAAGGAATCAGAAATAGTAAAAATTTTAGATACATTTAATTCCTTTCATGCGGATATAAAATTTACAATGGAAAAAGAGTTTGAATCTAAATTGTCTTATTTAGACACTTTGATAATACAAAAGGGGAAAAGTTTATTAATTGATTGGTATCAAAAACCAACATCATCTGGTAGGATAATTATTTATTTTTCAAATCATAATAAAAGGATTATAAATAGGTCTGTCTGCGTACACATATTTTGCGCAAAATGTTGCAAAATCTTGCAAAATGTTGTCTGCGTACTCCAAATCTCTTGCAGCGAGAGAGCAAAAAAGAGAATTATTTGACAGTTGGAAGTTAGAGAACTTGCAAAATGTTACTGGAGAAATTTCCGCTTGCAAGATTTTGCAAATAGTTTGAACAGCTGTTTGAATGAAATAGTTTTTGGGAAATGAATATAAAAATTTAAATTTAACAATGGCAGAGGTAAGTAGTTAGAATTGTGTTGATTTTTAACGTTAATAATAAATTAAAATAAACAAAACATTTTACTTCATGCTAGAAAAATCCAAATATACAGTGCGACCGTGGCGTAAGTGGAGTGGATATGGCAGAACCGATAGAACCAGCAGAACTTTGTGGGACAAACTTTGCAATTGAAGAGACGAGTATTTGGAATTGTGTTCCTGGCGAGCACTTCACATCCAAATTATTTTTCTCCGTTGGCAAGCTGTTGGAGGGCACTGTATTGGACATTTCATTCTTTTTTTCCATTGTAAGCCGGCACTATGTTGGGCAATGTAAGCAAAAGAAGTTTTATAAAAAACCCGACAAATAAAACTAAAAACTAAGAAGAAATTGTATTTACCAAAGTAATAACAGTGTAATAAACAAGTTTTTTAATTTACAACACTTTTTAAGCTTCACTTTAATTAATAATTTTTTAATTTACCTCGAGAATTCAATTTTGCGTACACATATGCTTAAATTCTTTTGCTTTGTTATTTCAATTGTTTACACACCGATCAGCTGTTTTCTTGCAAAATTTCACTGGATACTGTCTGCGTACTTTTTGAGATTTTTTCAGCCGATAGAGTAATATTGGTCTTACTCTCCCAAAAAAATTTACTGAGTATTTGCTACTGGAAAAGTACCCAGACAGACCTATTAACACAGCTAAAAATTTTATAGATAGGGTATTGAAAATAAGTGATTCTTGTTTCCATAAGAATAATAAGGAGATAATTTCTAAAGCATTAAGAGAAAATAGTTTTCCAAAGGAAACTATATCTAATTTATTAATACAATTTAATAACCATAGAATAAATAACTCCAACGGTAATACGGAACCAAAAATTTATAAATCGCAAACTTATGTACCAAAATTTTCGGAGAGGTTAGAAAAATCTAATATTTATGATACGGAGAAGTATAAAATTGCGCATAAATCTTATAATACAATAGGTAGATTATTCACTAAAATGAAAGACATAATGAATAAGTTGGAAATGTCGAATGGTACAACAAAAAATAAACTGAAAATTAGGTTAGCAGGACATAAGTCAGATCATAAATATAGACATATTTCATCACAAAAAAACAGCTTTATCAACTCATTGTGCTAATCTAAACCATTATCCTGATTTTGAAAATACAACCGTTTTAAATACGGAATATAATTATAAAGGTAGATTTATGTTAGAATTGTTGCAAATTATAAATGTACCGACAATATCGAGAATTAATTTTAAGTCAGATACTGAAAGTTTAGCACAAAATTATAGGCATTTAATTTATAAAAATAGAAAAGTAAGTTACAAATTTATTTAAACTGTAATAGAAAAGGTTTGAATTGGAAACCCTTTCTTGTATTTGAATTGGGAAACCTTTTTTTTTTTGTATTTAAATGAAAATTGTTATAAGATTTTTTGTTAAATTTGTTAAAAAATTTTTAATTATTTGTCAAACATTCAAGAAAAAAACCCTGAAGAAGCCACACAACGGAGTGCCGAAATATTGGATTGAATAAATTTAATTTGTTTTATAAAAAAAGAGACCTCAAGCTTCATAAAATAATAATACTAATAAATTTTTCAATTAAACATAACGAAAAACTACAGTTCCTGACTTAAGATATTTTTGCCAAAAGTCAACGAGATGTCAATTCATATCTGATACACTTGTCAAATGCTTGACATCAAGCTCGTGTACGTGTG
Organism: Pollenia angustigena; assembly: GCA_930367215.1. Taxonomy (NCBI): domain Eukaryota; kingdom Metazoa; phylum Arthropoda; class Insecta; order Diptera; family Polleniidae; genus Pollenia; species Pollenia angustigena. The sequence continues at coordinate 167,390,245 of OV884059.1, read as the reverse complement.
CTTAACATTAGAACATATGTACATTTGCTGGATGAGCTGTCAAGCATTCATTTTGCATTTTATTTTGAAGTGACAACAGCAAGATCAAAAAATATTAAAATATAGATAAAAAGTGTTTAATTGTGATATCATACTTTTAACTGTGTTACTTTTAAATAAATAAAAAAAGAATTGAAGAAAAGAAGGAGAAAATTATTAAATAACATTTTTTTCCTCCAAAGCATTTTTTTGTTTTTCATCCGACATTTTTAGTGTATGTTCGGTTTGAAATCACGTTTAAAGTGTGTAGGTGCTTGAAGAGTAACGCCAATACATTCATCAAAATCACTCGTCAAGCATGCTAAATATCTAAATTTTTTGATTTTCCATCAAGCATCGTCGGTGTCACACATACAAACTCATTTTCACTATTACTAACTTAATGCTGGGTGGGAATTTGACCAGTGTATTTGGGCCTTAAGACATTAGGTGCGTTTGAGTACTTTTACAGTAAAATGCAGTAAATGAGTAAACTGAAAAATTTGCTCTCACAAAAAGCTGTTGTCCAAAAAAGTACGCGAACGCAAAATTTGTAAAAAATTCGTAAAATAAAGGCAACAGCTGATGGCAAATAATTGAAGTGCTGAAAAATGTTTACACTTTTGACTACTTAACTCGTTTTCTTATCGGTACTCGATTAAATACTTTTTATAACACGAACATTTTTGGAAAATACAAACTAACTATTTTATGTAATCTTTTCATATTTGTTTGTTTTTGAGTTTTATTTGATTTTACTAATGTTTAGCGGATGAAATTATTTAAAATAACATGAATAATTTTTTTGCTATTGATTACTTAAGTACCCAAATAATTCACACTTTTACAACTCTAAAAAATTAACACAACAAAAAAAAATTTCAAAAGTTTGTATTTAGCCAAATAAATGCTTCACAAACAAGTTTAATTAATTAATATTTATTCACTTTTTGTTTTGGTTTAATTTTTATTTCAACTTTTCTTTTATTTAACAACTTTTTTACAATTTGTATGCTTTTTATTTGTTACTTTTGTTTGTTTACCTATTGAAACATATGTTTTATTGATTTACTAAATTTTACTGCAAAAATTTCTGCAGTAAAAATTTGTAAATACTCAGACAAGAACTGTCACTTTTCGCTCTCAATTTATGTTCTCATTTACTGCATTTTGTGTACTCGAACGCAATTTCGTAAAATGCAGTAAAGTTTAGTAAAAATAGTAAAACTTTTGTGTTCTCGAACGCAACTATTGTTTAATGCGCTGAAATTTCGAAAGAAAAGAGTTAAAATGTACAGAATTTAAAGTTTGTTTAAAAACTCAGATTTATTTTATATAAACAAAAAGTTGTTCCCACTTGCTTAAAAATATAAATGATTTTATATGCCGAGCAGCTGCATAAGCGATTTTCCGGATTAGATTCTGGTAGAGGTGATGACAAAAGCTATTAATAAAGAAAACGCTTATTCGATTCGAAGAAAATGAGTTTTTTTTAAGGAAGTGTCTAGAGATTATATAATGGTCCTTTGGCTATAAAGGCAAACATCGAACATCAATGGAATCGTGTTTTCTCATTGAAATCTTCTTGATAAAAATTAGAAGTAGGCTTTCAAGCGATTCTTTAAATGTTTATTCTGAAGTATAATCCTATTTTCAAAGAAATGTTTTGTAATAATTTGTTAAAATATTTTAACTTTTTTGGTTTTATATACATACATGCTGTTGGCTTTGATTTTATTCTTTTGCAATAAGTGCTTAATTTAAGGAGAACAATTTAAAACTTTAAAGGTGGCTTTTGGAAATTGACTCCTTATTTTATAAAATCATCAGTTCTCTGCGGTTATAGTTTTTTAAGTTTTTATTACTAAACACTCCTAATGTCACAGATTGGAAGGTTTTATAATTCCAAATGTTATTGCACATTGAAAAAAGATAACCAAAAAGTCATTTTGCTTTAACTTTTTCGAAAATCCTAAAAAATTATTAAGGTGCCATTAAGAAGTTTTACCTTTTTGCCACAGAAATAAAAAAGTTGAACGCATTTATAAACTTATTTGTAACTAAATTGGTCTCAGGAAATGTTATTTGTTTAAATAAATTAAATTTTGCAGCGATTTGTATTGAGCAGGAATTCCCGGTATTCCGGGAAATTGAAAAATAAACCCCGCTATCCCGGGAAAAGAAAAACTCTAATCTGTGGTCATATGGAAGAGTCGCTCAAGTTGACATAAGACAAAATTAAGTTATTAGAAAAGGTGAAAATATTTAATATGCACTTAATAAAAAAAATTTAATTTTTGTTACTTTTATGATATGGGTAATTCCAAAGTGTTGAACGTGACAGTCGTACGCATCAAAAATGTAATAACATTTTAAACAAAAATATTTTAACGTTCTGTTATCCCTTAAGTTATAGCACTAAGAAAGCACTGTTATCTATGCTAAAGTTTATGGCGCGCGCGATTCTAGGTCAAAGATAATGGCAAAAGAAGTAGCGGTTCGAACGTGAAAAAAAACAGAAGTTATTTTTGTGGCCATGTATAAAAAGGCGTAATTCAGCAAACCTGGCACAATTTTTTAGTCAAACTACTTTAGGAATTTAACGTAGCAATGTAACATTAAAATGTATTGGTTTGATTCCAAAATCTTCTGTATTTTCTTTCTTTTAAACCAAAATCTGGGTCGATACGTGACATTTCGAACGTGAAATTTTTTCCGTAATAATTTAACTGAATAATGATTAAAATAAAATAAAAATTTGCCGTTAATCCGAATAACATATTTTTCTTTGAACTCTTCCTTAGATTACAGACCATGTAAGAAAATTTTTTTGGAATAATTTTTATCAAATATCACCTCTTTTAAGAACGATAAATAATAAAGAAAACATACAATAAAACATTCTCACAAATAAGAAATTACGTTTGCACAACTTTGCAGTCTGATTGTTCATCTAAGTGAAAAAATGTATGGGTAAATTTATAAAATTAGTAAAATCTAAATATGTATCTATAACAAAATCGTAAAATAATCGGCTTTTAATAACTTTTAAATTTTCGGTCACGGTGGACCTTTTGACGGAAATTCCCATATACAGATTTAAAAAAAAACTACACGAATAAAACTTCATAAAAACTGAGAATATCTGCAAACTACAATGTTTGATATAATTTTTTTTTTCCATATTGGCACAGATATTTATAAGGGTCGGATCTTCAAGGTTCGCCTTCTTACATAAGGTGCAGGTCGTTCCATAGGTTATGGCAAATTGTTGTTTACAAAAATGCATAGTAAAATTACTTGTTATTTAAAAATCTTTACTTTTTTTTAATCCATTCAAAGCAAAATTTTTAATAAATTTTTTTTTATAAGTTAATTTTTAATATTAATTTTAACATAATTTAAATTGTTAAACATATTTAACAGCAAAGTTAACTTGTTCGAAATATTAAACAATTTCGCGAATTTTCGCCATTTTTGCAAAAAAAAAATTATATATTCCGACAATTTGTCTTTTTTAAGCGATTTAGCGATTTCAAATAAATTTTACGTCCCAGCAAAAAACTTTGGAAGTTGTTCGAGTAGAAGGGATATTTTCATGACTTCTTGAGCACTTAACTACTTGAATGAATTAAAAATGCCTTCCAAAATTCGAATAAATTTTTAATAAGTGAACCCATGAAAAATTACATGTAATGCACCCATTCAACTCTTATGAAGGAATTACAATTTTTCACTATAATTAGGTATTCTTTGAGGATTGAAAGGAGACGAATATTATATACAATTGACTTTAATGATTGAGTTAAATTTTTTTAATATATACATATGGAGGGCTCAGAGCTGAAGCGAACCAAGTCAAAAATTAAAATTCGATAATATTTTGAGTTTGAGTAAGTGAATTTCCATTTATTTCTGGGGCCATTGACATGGGTTTATTACCGTTACCTTTGGAACGAAAAACTTTTTGATTTAGTCCGTTACAGAACTCGATAGAGTTAAACTTTGCGAAGAATTTCACACCAGTTTTATTTTATGACTTGGTTCGGTTCAGCTTTGAACCCTCCATATGTAAATACATTTAATATTAATATGTACATATTTAAATTTGTTATATTTATTTATTTATTTATTAAGGCCTATGCAATAGGTCTGCTTACCTCTGCAACAATACAAAAAACAACAGGCATTTTATTTGTGTAAAATTTACCCGCCGTTGTCAAAATCTTACTACTACAGAGGGAAAACAAAAGTAACAATGTTTTTTATAATACATTCCCCATAATGCATATAAAAATTAATATCGAGCACCAATGAAAATACGTATTAAAATCATTAATGATTCATTGCTTTTCATTCACACTGATTTCAGTTAATATTCCAGATCAATGAAAACCCCGATCTAATCACTGAACTTTCATTGGTTCTAAGCAATATTTTTAATGACGAGCCGTTTACCTAAATGTGAACCCATGCTCGCCAACGACACGCTAATGTTAAAATCATGCATGTTTCACCTAAAAAGAACCAGTGCATTATCCGCGGAACCCATGCATTTACTACTTATTTTGCATGTCTTTTTTTGCTGGGGTTTTTCCAAGTTTGCAATTTTTCGCGAATTTAAACCATGTTCGCGATATAAGTGATTTTTTCCTGTGGTTCTTTAGAGCTTTAACGATTTTTAATAAATAGCCGCTGTTTGCCAATTTTTGCAAATTTCCGCTAATTTAACACTTTTTACCGAACTTTTGCAATTCCTTATAGTTTTATCGACTTTTAATCAATTTTATGGCTTGTTTGAAATATTAAAAATGTTCGCTATTTTTGCAAATTTTCCGAATTTTTGCAATTTTCGCTTGACTAGCAAAACCTAAATGGGGTTTTGTTAGTTTTGAAAGTACTTAAAGTCGTTCCACACGAGAAGTAGTTTGCACTCGATGACAGTTTTCGTTATACAAATATACAAATTAGTTAACAGAGTGCCACTTGATTGAAATTTTTGGCTTTGTTGTTAAAATTTAGTTACTTAATTGTTGTATTGTTACTGTAAGCAATAAACTTTGCCAGTAAAACTAACATTAACGTTAGTCGTTAATTTTTGTTAAACTAATAAAAAATCTAATCGCAGTAAATCGATTTTGATCAAAGTTAAACATTATTTTTCTCGAATCCATAAATCCCTTTTATTTTCCAATAAAACACAATTTTAAATAAAATTTGTTTTCAATAATATTTGGTTTTATTTAAATATACAATACTTAATTTGTTGAAAATTATTACTTCTATGTAATGAAACTTTAATTTTTGTTATTATAAATATTTAATAATACGATTGAATGCTTAAACTAAATGCAAAAAATTCATTATTTTAAAATAAAATTGTTCTTATTTAGACAAACTTGAATAAAACTTTTATTTAAATGTATAAATTTGTTTAATAATCTTATTTTTCGAATTATAAATATTTCGATTTAATAGAAAAACACATACAGACATTAAATATCTTTTTCGAAAAATACATATGTAAGTTAGTATGTATATATGTATGTATATGTATGAATATATAAATTTTTATTAAATTTAAATTTTTTATATATTAATGTATATATAAAGATCAACTCTTTATTAATGTTAACCATTTAAATGTAAGCATTACAATTATTTAAAATTTTTATTTAATATTTTATTAGTTTTTTGTTTGTTTTTGTAGTTGTATTTATGTATATAAAAACGGAAACAATTCATTAAATACAAGTATGTAGCTGCTTTGCTTTCGTTTGCAGTTTTTTTTTTATTTTAGAAAAAGTCATTAGAAAAAAAAATACTGGACATAGAAAAGAAGCAACTTTTTTTTTATTATTCAATAAGAAAATAAATCATTTCATAAAAATTTGTTAGTACATAGTATTGTTTAAATATTTTGTAGAGTAAATACTTTCTTTTTTATAATATAGTTAAGTGTATATAAAATTTTTAGTTTACGTTGTAATTTTTTAAATATAATGTATTTTAACATTATTATATAGTTTAATATTTTGTTTAATGATTTAAAAACTGTGTCAGCAATAATTAACAATTTATTTTAATTCTTTTTTAATAATTTTAGTTATTTATTTAACTACATTTGAATATTTAAACAAGTTTATTAGATAATTTGTGATTTTGTTTTCAATATTTTTTTAATATTAATATTAGCTAATAATTTTCACAAAAAATATGGGTATTTATTTAATTTTATTTTTTTTATTTTATAGTTTGTTAAGGTTGAACAGGTCATAGGGTTTCATTTAATTTATTGTGTTTATAAGTCGGAGTTTTCAGGAAGTTTGTTTTTTCTTTTCGTAAAATATTAATGCAAATTTAATATACATACATATCGACCCCTAACCGCGAAAATAACGTAAGCGCCAAAAATCAAATTTTACAGGAGAGAGCTTTTTTATTTTATTTCATAGATTTTTTGTATGAAATTTGTCGCTTACAATAAAATTGTTCTTGCTTTAAAATTATAACGGTACTTTATGTGACCATGACATTTTAGGAGATGATGCAAGTGTTGCCAATAAAGTCATTTATTAAAAATGTTATTTTCGCGGTTAAATCTCGATATATTTAGTTAGTTTAAATTAATTGAAAAATCACTGTGCTACTTAAATCCTCTAGCAATTTATTGCAAAACATAAAGGGCGTTTTTTAAAGCCCGATAGAATTTTAAATTGTATAAATTATGGCATTAACATTTGAAATGCTTTCGGGCATATGGACTCCGTGACTGTTCTTGACGAGGTGCATTCTAGACTTCCAATTTTGAGCCACCTATTTACGCATTGCTATCCATATGTCAAGAATAACACAAGCAATACTGGACTTCAAGGCGTCAATTTTTGCTGGTTTAGCAGCATAAGCCAGTGACTTCACAGGAAATAGTCTAGAAGCGTCAAAACGCCTGACCTTAGAGATCAATTGAAAGGTCTATTTTTCGAAATTAACTCTTATCGCCAAATTTAGATTTCAATTAACCGATGGATGCGGTAGCCGTTTGGTATGTAGCAACATCCTCTTAACCACATATCGCCTGGATCATTGTCATCCAAATTTACAAACAAAAAATAATTTATCATCGAGTGATAACGATCTTCATTGACCGTAACCCGAGTTTGGGTTAGTTTTTGAAGAAATAACTTTGAATAGTCCTCTGTAGGGTATGTTGTATAGTGGCATCACTCAAATATATTTTATAATAATTTTGGGTATTAACAAACTCGCTAAGCCAAAAAGTTGAGAGAATTTATGACAGATTTTCAAAGTAAATTTGGTAGCGTTGCTCAAGTGCAAATGAATTTATGATGATTTGCCAGAATATACTGATAATAAATCGTCGTTCGTAAATTATTGTGTTCTATAATATATGTAAAATAAACCCTTATAGAACACAATAATTTACGAACGACGAAATGTCAACAAGTGAAAGTTCGTTTGGCAGCTAACCCTTTCGTAAGTTCTATGGAGCTTAAGAAACACCTTTTACAAAGTAATGGATGAGTTCTTTAAAATTTCTCTTTTTTTTGAAGTATCGAAGAGTTTTTTAAATTTATAAGTTAAGCAAAAATATTTTTTCGTTACTTTGATTTTTTTTAATGTTGAGATAAATTTAGTGATTAAATTAATTTTTCCTTCTTTATTTAAGTTTTTTCAATGGTCTGCAAATAATGCCTCAGAAATGTACCATACAGTTTTTAAAGGCGTTTCCTAAATAACTTTAAACCAAATAAAATTCACATTCTACATAAAATTTAAAATCTAGAATTCAATGCAATTATTATTTAGACATTTTTATAATATGATATGAATAAGTGTTGCAAGGATTATAAATTGAATTTTGTGTCGAAATTAGTTTTCAAGTTTTTTTTCACGCAAAAACTAAGTTTAAAGAAAGAGAAAGTATGATATGTAATTGTTTTGTATTTCTTTTATTAACTTAAACATTAAAGTTTATGGCAAAGAAAGAAATAATATGCTGATACTTGCACTCATTCTAGACAACACAAATGTTTGATTTTAAATTAAGATAGTATTGAATTGAAAAGCATTCTAAAACATCAAACATCACAATATGGTGTGATATTTATTTGTTATTAATAAAAAGGGAGTTTTTATTCTAAATTTCTCAATAACATTTAAAGAAAACTTTGTTATAACATTTGATATTAAAAAAAGACGAAAAGTTTAAAATTTGTTTTGTTTTGTTTTGAGTCATATCGGCAATTTTAAAATTGGGAATACGATAAAAAATAAATACCGAAAAGATAAAATTACGTTTTACCTTTAAGCAAATGCGCTATGAAATCAAGCTCGGATTGCGTAACACAGTGAAGTTATATACCTGCTTCTGACTATGCGACATAACTCTGCAACGACTCGGGGTTCAACGCATACCGACCAGGGATTGTCAATTCAGCAGCACTTGTTCTTTAGCTCTCGCTGCTACAACAACAACGATATTCGTTTTTTTTTTTTGATGCACCTATGCCGGAGGTTGAACTAGTACCTAACTAGTACCAAACTAGTACAAAAATATCCAATACTAGTTCTCAACTGTAAACATTTATATACAATCATAATGCTCAAATAAGCATTGAGTGAACTTGGAAAATCACTAGTACTACTGATTCTAGACGTGTACTAGTACACTTTGACCACATTGAGTGAATAAGAACCAGTTTGTGAGTAGTTCTTTTGTTTAGAAAAAAAAATTCCATTTGCATTTTAAGACTATTTTTATGAAGAAAAAAAAAATGCCATAAATAAATGATTTTAAATCAACTTTAAGAAGCAGTATCAAAATACAAATATATACTCGACTTTTAGTTTTCTACACAAAAATTTATCAGTCAACAAGTTGTGCCCTTGTATACTACATCAAGTACTGGTACTCATAAGCAATAGTATTTTTAAATTAAAACTCAAACCCCGTAAGCACTTGTACCTCTTGTTCTAGTTATTGTACTAGGGGCATTTTGACAATTAACTCCTAATCTCCTGCAGGGTCCTTCGAAAACTCTTACGCGTTCAGTAGTAACAATTTTTTTTTGTACAAGCCACAAGCTACAATTTGTCATTTAAATATTAAATTCAAATTTAAATTTTAAGAATTTATACGTGACATATTAAAGAGGATTAACCCTCAAACCTCTCTGTACCCATCGTCATTAATCTTCTGTTTCATAAAATATTTCTGTGCGAAGTGTTGCATAGTGTGAAGCAGGTTATAGCTTCTTTAAATTAGATAATAACTGAAATCTAAATAAAAAAAATGAAAAAAATATCTTATTTGTCTCAATTACTTATAATGAAATATGAAAAACTTTGGAAAACTTTCTTTTATGAACACAAAACTTTTGAAAATTAAATCTCAAGTAAACAGGTGTACGCATCCGCCCAGCTGATCTTTTTTTTTTAATGTATAAACAGAGTTACTCTAAATGTCAAAATTACATATAAAAAACTGACAGCCAGAATAACTCTCTCGGATGCATACACCTTATTAATACGCTTTGCACTAACTTATACCATAAAAATATTGTGACACATTTACGGGTTTTGTTAAAAAAATAGAATTTTTGCTATTTTAATTTGTTTAATAAAAAATTGTAACTATTTAATACTATTTATTTTGTTTTTTTTTAAATAAAAAAAATTAGATTTAAATTGTTGTTAAATAGTTTTCTTTTGTTAATTAAATTTAAAATAAATAATTAACTTGTTTACAATAAATGGAAGATTTTTAAAGACTTCTTTGTTTGAAATTTAAGAAGTTTTTAAAATAGGTATGTTTTGTTTTGTTCTTTTAGTTTTTAAAATATTTTTTTTTTCTTTTCTAAGTAAAAAGTTGTGCTTTATTTTGTAAAGTTAGAAATAAAAGTAAGCCAGTGTTTCACAACTCGTGTTCTTTGCAAAAATTTTTACCTTTTTGTTGAGTTTATGGTATAATTTTCAATATTATCTTTAAATTTTTTTTATAAAGCTTTACTTTTCTTCAGAAGGATTTATCTTTTGATGTCTTTAGATAAATTGTAGTTTTAACAATTATCTTAGAAATTTCAATTTAAAACGTATTAAAAATGTTGGCCATTTTAGAGAAGCTTTTGATTACGTTTGTAAATTGGCACGATCTTTGGCACGTCGTTTGGCCAATGTGGATTGTTCAACAGGTCCCACATTGGCTGCCTGTGGAATAGCAATAGCTCTAAATGTGGCATCTACTGCTCCTCTTAAATTAGCATTAGCTTCCCGTACTGAATTGGCGTTGTTGGTGAAATTTGAAGAAAACTTACTGCTAACGCCAGTACCTTGAACTAATACTGTTGTAGTGCTGCTTGGCATACAGTATTCTGTAAGTAGTACACTACCTGCTGATTGTTCCTTTAGCCAGGGATGTTGTAAAATTTGAGCTGCGGTTGGTCGATTTTCCGGTACAATATGCAGCATTTGTCTTAACAAATCTTTGACGGGGTTTGTAACCAATGTCCATCGAGTCGAGGCAAAATCTATATGTCCAGATCCAATTCGTTTTAATATCACATTTGGCGAATCGTTAGGTGTCGAGGCAAAGGGTGTACGGCCCGATAGCATAATATAGAGTAGAACACCTAATGACCATATATCACAGGCTAAGTCATAGCCTTGTCGTTTTAATACTTCGGGAGCAACAAAATTCGCTGTATAACAGGGTGTCATAAGGAGACCATTATCGGCACGCAATTGTTTTGCAAAACCTAGAGTGAAAGGTGTATTTAAATCGTAAATAGGGGGATATAAAAAAATTATAGTCGTTTAAAATCCGGGTCAATTTGAGCGTACGTCCGTAAATGCTGTTAAATCTAAAATTATGGATCTCTATATCGATTATGTGATCAAGTACTCATATTTATAATAAAACTCTCATATTAGCGTCAGTGCTTCAAAGTCTTTTTTGGCCGTGTACAATAAAAGGCGAAAAAGTAAAGAGTGTATATTCAACACTCTATTGACTCACTGGAACATCTAGAAAAAGTTATGTGCATTACCCTGTCAGAGATCCTTCCTGAAACTTTTAACATAGAGAAATTCAAGCCTTATGCCTATAAGACACTACTCTCTCTTCTTATCCCCGTAACGCATATTTCTAGTTCCGGCACAATGCATTGGATTTGTAGGAATCGTCGCCTGAGTGCTGGTCATAATTAAGAAAAAAACGGATAATTAAAAAAAAAAATTTAAAGTGAATTTATCATATCAGAACATTTTGTAAAACATTAGAACATACCTACTTTACTAGCAAAAACTTGCAACAAGAGAGTAAACTGCCTGGCCCAAATGTCGACGACAAGAAAATTTCTTTCTAATATTTATATTGAAAACAATAATAAACAAGTAAGAAAGTATAGTCGGTCAAGCCCGACCATATGATACCCTACACCACATTATTTAAAAACACATCATGCTTATGTGTCCATATAAATATAGATTTATCTATGTTTAAAAACTTCATGAAAATCGGGTTGAAAGTTTATGAGAGGCAGAAATTGCCCCCTGCCTCCCCTTGTGGTCCTATTTTTTAAAAACTGTATGGCTAATGTGTCCCTACGGATATGGATCTATGTATGTTTTTTGTAATTTCATTAAAATCGGTTTGAGAGGCAGAAATTGCCCCTATCTCCCCTCGTGGTCCTATTTTTTAAAAAATGCATACATTTTGTGTCTATATAGATAAGGTTCTATCTATGTTTTTAATTTCATTTAAATCGGTTTGATAGTTTCTGAGAGGAAGAAATTTCCCCCTATCTTTCTTCGTGGTCCTACGATTCAGCCCATTTTCAATAGGCTTGGTCCTTGTGCCAATAAGAACCTATGACCCAAATTTCATCAAATTATCTCAAAAATTGCGACCTGTACCTTGCGCACAAGGTTACATGGACAGCCAGCCAGCCAGCCAGTCATCCGGACGGACATCGTTAGTTCGACTCAGAAAGTGATTCTAAGACGATCCAATAGGACCAATATTTTAAGGCGTTACACACATCAGCACAAATGCATAATACCCTCTCCACTATTGTGGTGCGGGTATAAAAATTAAATTGACATTGTGGGCCAGGCAGTAAAAGTTAAAATTTTTTTCTCGAAATTACTCTAAATAAAAATAAAAAAGTAAATTAACGCTTTAACAGCAAAAACTAGCAAGTAAGGTATATCGATAAGATACGAGAATATTTCTTCCTGAATTAATTTTTTTGAACCAAATATTTGCACAATTTCAAATTTAAAAATTATGAAAATAATTTTTTTACACATTTTCAAAAGTTTTTTTTTGTTAATAAAACAGGAAGCAGATGTTTAAATTATTCTTGGTAATAAAAATTTGACTAACAGATATTTTCTATAAACATTTTGTCTCTAGAATTTGTTCAATCTCTTTGGCTTGTTTTTCGAGTACGTAAACATATTCTTGTAATAATTATTGAAAATAAGCAAGAATTTTCTGTTACTGAAAAGACCTAAAATTCAAATTTAAATCAATTCTAACCAGTTTGATTATATTAATATCTTAGTTGAAGTAGTTGAATTATGTTGTTTAATCAAATCTGAAAACTATTTGGGTAAACAATTATTTTTATACCCTTCACCACAGGTGGAAAAGGGTATATATAAGTTTGTCATTCCGTTTGTAATTTCTACAATATTGATTTTAGACCCTATAAAGTGTATATATTATGGGTCCTTATGAGGAGAGAAGTTGATTTAACGATATCCGTCCGTCCGTCTGGCCGTCTTACATTTGATATGTTTTTTCCGGAGACTCCAGACATGATAGCGGCTACGTTGTTTTACATTTATGTCACATATAGTCCACCATTTCTTGCTATTGAAATTCAGCCAGATCGGTCCAACAATGGCTGAGATATGACCAAAAAACCACGACTGCCTCCAATTTTTCCAAAAAATCCCTTGTGGTTGTTGTATTTTTATTACTTTTTTCTGTATATCTGGAGAACGGTAAGAGCCAAAGCTTTTAAATTAGGTACAAACATTTAGGTTATAAAAACACACCATCCTACAAAATGTGGGCGGGATTGGAGAAGTAGGCGTGGTACCTCTCATACAAAAAGTATTAAAAATTGTATAAAAACCTGAATTTTTTGACTGTTATATGACCTATGGTTACGCCTTAGAAGATCGGAGGTTTTTAATAGAAAATATTTTCTGAAAAACTCGAGAAAATCGGTTCAGATACGAAAAAGTTATGACCAAAATATAAATTTTTTTTTTGAAAAATACCCATTTTCAGGAACCATAGATCTTCCCGAGTCCAAGTTTTATAGCCAAAATAACTGACAAATTTCTTCTTTAGCACGTCGGTATATAAATCTGTTAAATCGTTTGAGAAATAGCAGAGTTATGACCAAAATACTGAAATCCCAAAAATTACTCTTTTTTATAATTAAGTTTGTTTTTTATACTCTTCACCGAAGGTCCTACACCTTATAAAGTATATATATTCTGGGTCCTTATGCAAAGCGAAGTTCAAATCCGGTTGTTGTCTCTTTTTCCAATCCCCTCACCCCCCTTCGTATTTGTTTACATATACTAGCATAATGCCCAATATGATTTTCGTTATCACCCTTCTTTATTATTTCATATATTTAACGAAATAATTTTATTTCTAGAAACTAAAAACGATTTAAAAAAATATTTACCAGTTTTCGCTTTTTAAATTTCATTTATAATGAAGTTTTAAGTATTGTAATTTTATTAAGTTGCTCTCTATTCTACTCGCACAATGGTGAAGGGTAAATAAGATTCGGCACAGCGGAATATAGCACTCTTACTTGTTTTCTGTTAAATTTAAAAATTTTGCATCAAACTTTAAATATTTTCAATTTTTTTCTGTAAATCCTTATTAAAATAAAAGGAACTTCCTAAGAAATCTTTAAATAATTAAATCCCAAACGAATTTAAGCTTAAAAGTAAAATCCACATTTTACCTTTCGTCATAGTAATATCAATGAACTTTAAAACAAATAATTTTAAACTGTAAAGCTACGTTCATAATCAAAACAAGTAAGAAAGTATAGTCGGCCAAGCCCGACCATATGATACCCTACACCACAGTATTAAAAAACACATCATGCTTATATCGCACCTGTTCATCAAAAGTAACATAACTCAAAAAATTCTATTTTCCACTTTTTTGAAGAAAACAGTGTATGATTACCATATCTAACCACTGTAAAATTTTTGGTATTCTATTTGTAATATTTCATGAGAGAAATGCCTTTATGTCTTTCTTTGCGTACTCATATTGTTTGTTTTGATTCAATTAAAGAGTTGTAATTTAAGTTGCGTTGGAGTGTTTAAGGGTTACGGCACTCAAATGAATCAGCGAAAGTGTATTAATTCGAGTTGTAATTGTTTTCATGTTAAAAATCTGTTTATCAATAGCTGTTGATTTTGTTTTGTGATATATAAATTTCAGTTAAAGAAGCATAACTTGAAATAATATTGACATGTAGATCAAAAAATTTCATGAAAACTGTATTAAATCAAAAATCCGTTATAATTTCGGAAAAAGGAAGAAGAGAAATAAATTTTGTGATTTTATTGAAATATTATTGAGTTTCCTTTACAACGGTATATTTGTTTATAACAATAATTGCATTATATTGGAGGAATTAGTTTTTTGCCTCTACTGAAAACTTGTAAATTTTGAGTTGTGCTACTTTTGATGAACAGGTGCGATATGTCCATATAAATATGGATTTATCTATGTGAGGGGCAGAAATTGCCCCCTACCTCCCCTTGTGGTCCTATTTTTGAAAAACTGTACAGCTTATGTGTCTATATGGATATGGATCTATCTATGTTTCGAATTTCATTAAAATCGGTTTGAGATGCAGAAATTGGCCCTATCTCCCCTCGTGGTCCTATTTTTTAAAAAATACATCCCTTTTGTGTCCATGAAGATATGGTTCTATGTTAGTTTTAAATTTTATTAAAATCGGTTTGATAGTTTCTGAGAGGAAGAAATTTCCCCCTATCTTCCCTCGTGGTCCTACGATTTGGCCCATTTTTAATAGGCTTGGTCCTTGAGTCAATAAGAACCTATGTCCCAAATTTTATCAAATTATCTCCAAAATTGCGACCTGTACTTTGCGCACAAGGTTACATGGACATCCAGCCAGCCAGCCAGCCTGCCAGGCAGCCGGACGGACATCGTTAGTTCGACTCAGAAAGTGATTCTGAGTCGATCGGTATACTTTAAGGTGGGTATAGGACCAATATTTTAAGGCGTTACATACATCAGCACAAATGCATAATACCCTCTCCACTATTGTGGTGTGGGTATAAAAACAATTTCGTTTTTTCTTCTATCTTTTTTCTTCCCAAAGTATTTCATATATTTTCCTTTCATTTTTAGAACAAAAATGTAACTAAAATTTTTTTAAAAGTGTAACTAAAGTTGAGTCAACTAGAACTTCAGCAACAATTTGTATGAAATTGTTACTGACGTTTAAAATAATTTTATTTAGTTTTGAATGAAAATTTTAACAAAATGTTTACAAAAATAAAAATAAATGCATAATACTAGATGACCCGTGCGAATATTTCGCACCATTAGTTGTCATTTTTGTAACATAAAATGAAAATAATTAATAGAAATTTTAGTAACTTAAATACATTTTAAAATATAATTTTTATCAATGAAAATAATAATTTTTCAATTTCTAATTATTTTTCGTCATTAGTGTTAGAAATAAGCTTTAAAATGAGATATCATTCATTAAATTTGATGCGGTGGTATGGGAGATATTTGCAACCGACAAAAAAAAGTGCTTTAGAAATAATATATACTAGATGACCCGTGCGAATATTTCGCACCGTTAGTTGTCATTTTTGTAACAATAATTAATAGAAATTTTAGTCACTTCAATACATTTTAAAATGTAATTTTTATCAATGAAAATATTAATTTTTCAATTTCTAATTATTTTTCGTCATTAGTGTAAGAAATAAGCTTTAAAATGAGATATCATTCATTAAATTTGATGCAGTGGTATGGGAGATATTTGCAACCGATAAAAAAACGTGCTTTAGAAATAATATATACTAGATGACCCGTGCGACTAATTCGCACCGTAATTTTTATCAATGAAAATATTAATTTTTCAATTTCTAATTATTTTTCGTCATTAGTGTTAGAAATAAGCTTTAAAATGAGATATCATTCATTAAATTTGATGCGGTGGTATGGGAGATATTTGCAACCGACAAAAAAAAGTGCTTTAGAAATAATATATACTAGATGACCCGTGCGAATATTTCGCACCGTTAGTTGTCATTTTTGTAACATAAAATGAAAATAATTAATAGAAATTTTAGTCACTTCAATACATTTTAAAATGTAATTTTTATCAATGAAAATATTAATTTTTCAATTTCTAATTATTTTTCGTCATTAGTGTAAGAAATAAGCTTTAAAATGAGATATCATTCATTAAATTTGATGCAGTGGTATGGGAGATATTTGCAACCGACAAAAAAAAGTGCTTTAGAAATAATATATATGATGATGATTGTTGTGGCTAAAATTTGCAAACGGTTTCCTGATGCAAAATTTGTGTAGTTACAATAGAAATTGTTGCTCTATTATAAACACCAAATGAAAATGTTTTTTTGATTGTGCACGTAGCTTAACAGCAAATAAACAAACACAAAACAAATCTAAATCTAATTTTATTTCTTGATTTTCATTGACTTTTGTTATATTTATTTGTACTCATTGTAAGGAGTCAGTGCCCAGCTAGCATTTTGTATCATAATCTGATCATTTAGGAATCAGCTTCAAGGGCAAAATACCCGTATATGAGCTCATTTTTCAATCATAAATGATACTCTCGTTGTGAGAAAATGGTACCCTACCGATGAATCACCTGTAAGAATCATTTGTGATACAATTTTCTGATTCCTTTTTGATCATTTTAATTTTAGTTTTTCTAATCATTATTGAATCGTTTTTGTCTCATTTTTTAATTGTAAATTATATGGTTTTTGATTATATGTATGTATTTCATATTATTTTTTAATGGTCATGTTTTTTTTTTAATTTTTCTTCGAAAATTCAGCAGCATTATGGCTTTTGAACCAAACAAAAGTAATTGGTTTTTCGCAAAGATGATAAGAAACAATTTACACTAACATTTAAGTTTATAAATTGTCAAACATTGTTGGGCTTCTTTTTTAGTGAAGCTTTTTATACCCTCCACCACAATTAGTTGTGAACAGGGTATATCAAGTTTGTCATTCCGTGTGAAACTTTCTTATTATTCATCTCAGACCCCATAAAGTATATATATTCTGGGTCATTGAGTAATTCTAAGTTGATTTAGCCATGTCCGTCTGTCTGTCCGTCTGTCCGTCTGTTGAAAACACGCTCACTTTCGAACAACTCAAAAGAAATGAACAAACTTGGTGCCAAATTGCTTGTAGTTGTCCTAAGCAGTTTGGGATTGAAATCCAGCAAAATCGGTTCAGTAGGACCAGAGCTATGAATCAAAACGTGGAACCACCACCTAAAAAATCGATAATTTTGTTACAAAAAATAACATAAATGCTGGAAAAAGGCACGGAATGAGATAAGATTTTAAATTTCGTGAAGATCCGTCCATAATTTACCCTAAGCCCCATATAAACAATACTCCCGGAAACAGTTTATTACGCCTAAAACCGTAAAAAATAACGCTAGCGTAACAAAATTTGGAACGTCACAGTTTTATAGGACTATAAATGATACTGTGAAATTTCGTGAAGATCGGTACATAATTTACCCTAGGCCCCATAGAAACCCTATCCACGGAAAACAGTTTAGTACACCTAAAACCATAATTAATAATGCTAGCATAACAGAAATTGGTACATCACAGTTTTAAAGGACTAGAAATGACGCTGTGAAATTTCGTGATGATCGGTCCATAATTTACCCTAGGCCCCATATAAACCCTACTGCCGGAAAACAGTTTAGTCGCCTAAAACCATAATTAATAACAAATCGTCACAGTTTAAGATAATAATAACATCATACAGATATTACTCCTTAAACATTCGAACTGTCGGTGGAGGGTACCAAAGATTCGGCACAGCCGAATATAGCACTCTAACTTATTATTTGTTTGGCTGACATGAAAGTTTCTATTTATGTATATATTTTTTCATATGGCAAAAATAAAAATTCAAAATATTAAAAAATCATTATTTAAACATATAAATGAATCATATATGAATCCTTTTTTAATCACTCAGGTGATAAATCAGTTTTTAATCATCAAAACTGATCTGAAATGCTAGCTGGGTGATATAAAATAAAAATAAAAAACACACACACACACACACACATTCAAAAAGCCAGTAAACAAGTTGTAAAAAGGGGATGAATGCGTGCGTAAATACCATAAGATTGTAGTGTACCGTGATAATAGTAGTAAAAATAATATTAATACTTTGCTTCAGGAGCAACAGTCGTCACTGCTAATGCAGTCAGTTACTAGGGGTGGTTCTAAATTTAGAAAAAACATTTTATTTTTTTGTTCATGCTTTTTTCTGTTTTTAATGTATTTGAGTGTATAGAAAGAAGTGCTATATGAGTATGAAGTAGCAAGTCTGGCTGACTAACTGACTGACTGACATTGTGGTGTGTGGGTTGTAATATGAAGAAGAATCTTGTTTGTTTGTGATTTAAAAAATGTATAGAAAATATTTATATTTAACAACATGTGGTTTAAAATTGTTATCGTTTACGGGAATGATGAGTAAATTTTCTTTATTTTATTTTTGAAGTAAAACACAAAACAAACAACTAAGAAAGTATAGTCGGTCGAGTTCGACCACATTATACCATATACCTAGTAATTAAAAACATTTTTGGGGCTCATTGGCCATCATGGAACCAACATAACAATTATTTTATGAGGCTAAGATTGATATGAGTTCTTGGCACCCAATATTATCTAGATATCTAAATATATCGCACCTTTGCTGCAACTTATAACTTATATATATATATATATATATATATATATATCAGTTTTACAGAAAACGACTTTAAAGTTTTAAATTTACACACAACATAATGAAAAAAGAAAATTTTTGTCTTCTCTTAAGAGTTGAGTATAGTAATAATAAGCCAAAATTTGTAATTTTTCACTTATAACGTTGTTGCAGCAAATGAGCTAATGTGTTTTTTGTTTTAAAAATTGACCTACGGTCAATTCTAGACCAACCAGTATGAACATTTAATATTACATAGAAGATTTTATTGTCGCTAAATTTTATATCAATATCTTCAAGCTATGAGAAAGTAAATGCATTAAAAGCTATTTTCGAAAGTGAGTCTTGTATACCTGCTACATAATTTTGTAAGATGAGTTTGGTTGTAATAAAATATTTTTCGGCTTAATTTAGTAAATAAAAAAGATGGTCTGTGGACACAAAGACTCTGGCTCATATTATGAGTTGTACTCGACAAACGATTTTTGCTAACTATCAAACATCGACTATCGAATGTTAATTTGGTAATATGAGTACAGTCAAAAATTTCGTTGTGTATCGAATGTTTTAAACGACAACAATTTTGCTTTCGATAAATTATAAATTTAAGAAATTTGATTATTTTTGTTAATTTTTACGACCTTAGTGTCGTAAACAACTAATGGAAAGGCTTCTTTTTTAATGGTACAAAATTCTTTTTAGTAAAAAGGATTTGCAGAAAAGTTTAGCCCGTTAAGAAGTGGTATGAAACCTCATACAAGCCGTTGAATCCAACCACATTTCCTTCTTGGTCTTTAATTCTATTTTTTAAATTTGATAACAAAATTCTATTCGTCTTTTTCCGAAAGAAGTTATGGACATATTCTCATTATTTTCATTATGCTTAGTACTAATGATATTTTAAACGTATACCGTCAGCTCATTATTGGCTTGACCTACCGGCCATTTAAAAAAATTAAATTAGGTATGGGGTATATATATTTTGAATACCCCCCTTTTACGAAGTTTTTTATGGTTTCTAAGATATTAAGCATTCTTTTGGTGTCATATTACCTATTTTAAATTACATTTAGAATTGTCTTGCTCTACAAACAACTGTTTGGCATATTCAGCAAATTCCTCATACAAAAACCTTTAAAATTAATTTCACTTTTGCTTTGGTTCGTTGTCGTAAGAAAAATAAAATATCAACAACTGAATACACAGCAGTAAGTTTACGTATGCAGCTCAAAAAGCAACTAAAATTTTTTTTAGAGCGGCGGAAAACAATAATTTTCACTTTGAGTAAAATAATAAAATACTAATTACTTCTAAGTTCGTTCATGAGCGTTCACAAAAATTTAAATTTTTCTTCATAGCGTTTTTACCCACTATGACTTTTTGGCATATGCGCCAAACATATAATGAGCTCATGATATACCAAACTATCTCTAAAATTGCTAGTATGTACACAAGTTTAACATAGACAGGCAGCCAGTGAGTAGATCGGTACACTTAAAAGTGAGTATATTTTTATATGTTACAAACATGAGCACAAACGCATAATACCCCTCTACATATGGTGATGTCTGTGGGTAAAAAATTAATATATGAAAAAGAGTATCTAAGGAAATACGACATATGTTTTCATGACCACCCAACCAACAAACTACCAACTTATAGATTTTTTCCGTTTAATGAGTTCGTTTAAAAGATAAATATTTGTAAAAGAAAAAATAGTTGCCATGAAATTTTCATTGAAATTGGTTGTTGTGTGGCACGCAAAAGTAGATTATTTGCGTAATTCATTGATTTTTTCGACTGTTGACTGTTCTTGCTTTAATTAACATTTGACTTGCTCAACAAGTTTGAGCTACGTAATAATCTATTCATCCTGCCAGCGTGAAGTTTCTAGTTAAATGACCTTGAATAATAATTATAATGAGACGCTTACTTGGGCATTCGCAAAAGTGGGAAATGAAATTTTTCGGCAAGAGATATAACATAATTTTTTTGTTCAGTGAAGTTAGCAAATTGCAGGAACTATGAAAATAATAAAGATATACTTAGGTATAAGAATCTTATATATAAATACGGGAACAATTTTTTTTGTGGTCGATTTTTAAGCATCTTATCGTCCACCGATTTTAATGAAACATATATCGATTTAAAGCAATTTGTGTGTAGATGTGCACAATATATCTTTTTTCTAAATTTGTTTGAATTAAAGTGTTTGAAAAGCGTTTTAATTTATTTTACAGACATACGTACAAAGTTGGGTGAATAGTGCATTTTTGCCGTTCTCTTAACATGTGTACGTTTTTGTTGTATAACGCACAGGTTTTCTCGAAAGTAAATGTCGAGTGGTCGAATTTCGTCGTCATTCTCAATTTGTTAGCCTTTGTCCTTCGACTACGTCGAAAAATCTACAAAAGGACAGCTAGTGCAAGAATGAAAGCCAAACAACCATCCTTTGCGCCGCATTTTTGCTGATTGGGCTCATTTGAAACTGGCCGAAGATACCCAGGCATAAATTACGACTCTTCTAAATATTATGTACCGCCACAACCCTGTAAATACAAAATTGTGACTCTACCAAAAATATGGTACCATCACAACACTGTAGATACAAAATTACAACCTTAGTTTTGCACCTGCCTGTTTATTATCAAAAAGTAATTTCAATTTTGGTTGATGCGTTTTGTTTAAACTTTGATATTATTACAAGTAGAACTGTTGCTATAAGTCTTATACGTTTAACAGTTTTATTTGGTTTAATATATTTAGTTGTTCTAAAATTTTTATGGATGAAGTTTCCTTATGATCTGGCCTAAGCAACCAGTGAAATGCGCATAGGAATAAGCCATCAACAATCAATTTTATCAAGAATAAAAACTGGGAATTAAGCACGAATAACAAAATCTTTTGAAATTAAAATTTTGTATTCCCAAAAATTGAAATTACTTTTTGATAAAAATTAATACCATGAAATTATCTACCAGATTATAATAAAAAAAAATTCATTCCTTTCTGCTTGTATTATCATTTTAAGTTCTCATGAAACTAAAAAACCCCCTTTTTATTTTTAAGACTTTTAATTAATTTTTTATGAAACAGGAAATTCGCTAAAAACTGAAAATACGGTAGACGTCCTTACCACTCATTAAACAAAATGATAAGTAAAAAACAATTTGCTTAAACCTAATAGCAAAAACAAATCTATTTTCAATTTTAATAGGTTTGTTTGAAACTTTTTCGCGGATTTTCTTCTAAAGATATTTAAGCTAAAGTAGAAAATTTGTTCTCGTCAAGTCATTAAAAAATACCAATCACTTACCTAAATCACATAATTTCAATGTCTCTGGTGTCTGTCGCATACTGGCATAAATCATATTTGATGGCTTTAAATCACGATGCACTACACCATGTTCGTGCAGATAGGCTACTGCTGATACCATAGTCCTCAGCACAGCACTAGCCTCACTTTCACACATTTGACCAACAGCCAAAATGCGATCTAACAATTCGCCACCTTTTAAAAGTTCCATAACTAAATAAGCAGAATGAGTATCCTCATAAACGGAAAACAAAGTAACAATATTTGGATGATTGCCATAACGCAACATAATTTCCACTTCTTCCCAGCAGTCAGATGAAGATGAATTCGCCATATAGGCAGCCTTTTCAATAACCTTTACTGCAAAGTGTTTTTTCGATGATTTATGCTCACAAAGGCGACAAACGGAAAATGTTCCTCGGCCCAATTCTTGCAGTAAATTGTAGTCTTGATGAAAATTGCCAGGCACTACACCGGGTAGAGAACGTGGGGCCTGTTGACACTGTAAGTATGGCGATTGAGGTAAAGAAGAGTGGTTGCTTAATGATTGTTCGAGTAGAACAGGTGCTACAAAAGAAAAACCACGAAATATTTCATGAGCCGATGCCGAAATGGGGCCACCGGGAGAATCTCTAGGCGATTTTGATGTATATTCTACATCAAAATAGAAAGCGTCATCTCTTGAGACGGCAGGTATAAACGGAGGTCTTACTTCCTTCTTTTCCAAACGAGGCCAATCGATGGTTGAGAAGAAACAATGAGCCTTAATATCCAAAATACCATTTGCTCCAGCACCTAACCGATTTTGGGGGTTTCTTTTAAACAAAGCTCTTAAAAGAGCTTGGGCCTCGGGTGATAAGTTTTCTGGCATACCTAGTTTTGATCTCAAAATTTGATTCATGGTTTCTTGCCTTGACTGGCCGTGAAACGGCAGGTTGCCAGTTAACATCTCATACATCAAAACTCCAAAAGACCACCAATCGGCAGCAAAATCATGTCCTTTTCTATTGACAATTTCTGGAGCCATATATTCCACGGTGCCACAAAAACTATAAGTCTTCGAGCCATCCAAAGGTTGCTTTGACAAACCAAAATCAGTCAGAGCTATATGACCATTTTCATCCAACAGTATATTTTCCGGCTTTAGATCACGATAAATAATACCCAAAGAATGCAAGTGATTGAGAGCCAAGGCCAATTCCGCCAAATAGAATTTAACATCTTCCTCGGTAAACATTACCTCTTTGGAAAGACGTGTAAATAAATCACCACCTCTAAGAAAGTCAAGTATCAGATACAACTTTCCAGGCGTTTGAAAGGCATAATGTAGTTTTACAATAAAGGCATGGCCAACATCAGCCAAAATTTTACGTTCATTTGTACTTCTTACTCTATCCTTGATTTTCAAGGTAGCTTTTTTTAATACCTTCATGGCATACAAAGTGCCTGCATCTTTGCCCACAATTTTACGCACCAAAAACACTTTGCCAAACGAGCCTTCTCCCAGTACGCGCAATAGTTCAAACTGTGAGGGGTCAGCTTTTTCATGACCTTCTTTTATCACTTCCTTCAATTCAAATTCATTTTCACCACAATCAACGTGGCCACCTTGACCTCCAGTGGAATGAGAATAACATTCTGAATCACTCAAATCCATTAAATCATTGGAATGTTGTACATTGTTTTGTAACGTTGCAGATGATGCATCTACCCCCTGTTGTTGGTGATGATGATGTTTACCTAATGCTGCCTGCAGCTGTGAAGGTTGGAGATTTTGTTTTTGTATTAGACGTCTTTGGCATGACGTCACTGTTGTTACACCCGCACTTTCCTCATCCGTGGGTGTATGTTCCATAGGGGTTACCGCCAGACTACTGCAACCGGAAGAGGTGATTTGCATGCGAGACAAGCCCACATGGTCACTTAGATTGGAAGCGGCTGTTGATGATGACAATGAGCTGGGTATAGAAGCCGTTGTAACGCCCAATTGTTGCTGTTGTCTCAGATCCTTGTGGAGATCAGCCAACGGCATTGTGGCGTTAAATGTAAACTGCGAAGCTAACGTGATGGCAAAAATATTTTACAAACTGCAGTAGCAAATATGAAAATTGTATTAGGAATAATTAAACGCAAGCAATTAGTTTATTTTGCTCAATGCAAACACACAATATTATTGACCTCCACAAGGCGTAGGCGCTTGGCCTTCATAAACACACAAAGAATTTCCTCTGTTTTTTCAGCTTTTAGTTTGTTGTTTTGCAAAAACTTTCTATTTATTTGCATTTCAAACTCATGTTTTACTTATAATAATTAACAAATATTTGCTTATTTTTATTTTCGTAAATTTTTACTTTTTTCTAATATTTTACAGTTTCCTTCACAAAAATTGGGAATTTTCACGTATTTTTTCTTCACTTATTGTTCACTTTTTAATTGTCAAATTATGACTAAAATATCGTCATTAATTTTAGATGTCATTGTTTTAAGAGAGCGAATTGTGTTTACTTATTTTGTTACTCTTCTCTTTTATTCTTTTAAACACCGCAAATTAGTACAGAGTTGTATGTAAAATTGTTTATATTGGCAGTGCTGCCAGTGAAATGAATAAAAATAGAACCGTTAAAATTAAAATGATATATGCGAATAAAATTTTAATAAATAGTTTTATGAGTAATGAGTGATTTTTATACCTTAAATACTTAATTTGTATGTTTTATATTATAATCTTTAAGGTTTTAAAACAATTAATAACTCACCTTGAACACATTTGCAATGCACAACGATATACAGACAGTATACTAACAATAAAATGTAAAAACAATGTGAATATTAAACCAGAGGCCGCAGATATTTCACTATTAGTATTTAATAAATTAAGCTGAAACGAGAAAATATAATTATGTATATTTAGTTTACTTTCATTCATTGTATTGTTTATCTATCTATATATATAAAAGAGTTGTGTGAGTGACTGACTGAGTCATTCATCATCGCCCAGCCCAAACCGCTGACCCTAGAAACTTGAATCGATCCACTAAGACGGGATTTTTGGAAATTCGAATGTTTAGGGGGTAAAAAAGGGTAAAAACGGAAAAATTCGGTAACCTTATATCTTCAAAACTAAAAGAGACCCAAACAAATGTAATACTTATTGTTTTTCTTTAGAAAAATAAGCGGGCAGGCGTCTGGTACTTTTTTGAAATTCGGCCCTTTAAGAGAGTAAACGGGTAAAACCTGAATTTTGGCACTTTTTTACACCCCATTTATCTTTTGAACCAATAAACATAGAAACAAAGTATATACCACATTCGATACTTATCAAAAAAATACGAACATAATTTTGGTACTTTTTCGAAATTCGAACTTTTTAGGGGTGAAAATCGTAACTGTTTTTGGTACTTTTTTTACAAAACATTTTCCTCCATTCATTGCCATATTCGTACTTAATTATGGGCTGCCACTACAATACTGACATTTTTGATACTTTAATGGGGGAAAAATATAGTACCCTAAAAAGGAAAACGGGAAATTTGATATTTTTCTTTAGCTTTTTGGTTCTACAAAAGTATCGGGTTAAATGCTAGAATTTAAACAAGTTTAAACCTAGAAAAATAAACTTTGGCATAAAAATATGCCCACGAAGAAAAAGGAGACGCTAACGAAGTAGCGGGTTTATAAATGCTTGTATAAAATAAATCTAAAAAACAAACAAGCTGCACACAAATGATGATGCAAGCTGGAAACCAGGAATATTTCTACAAGGTTTTTATTTTTTCAAGGAACTAAAACCTTTTTAAAGCAATTTTATTTTCTTCGGCCCATTTTATACAGTTGTTAAAAGTGTTAATTACTTATATTGATTATTTTTTCAGAAAGCTATACTCGGTGCCAACAACTTTTATATCTTCATTACCTTCACCAACATCTGAATTTATTTCTGCTTTTGTTCATCTATACACACTTTGTTTAACTGAAAACCAACGGTACAAACCAGTTTGTATATAAAAATAAAACCAAACTGAGAAAAAAAACAAAAAGTTCCGAGTCACACAATTTTGTAGTTTTGCGCTAATAGAGTCTATAAAGGACCCAAAATTGGCTGTTGCAATATGCCAGGAGTTGCATTTAGTGAGGGTTGCACATTAAAAGTGCTAAGTGCAACGTTGCAATAATAAAATACTGAAACAAAATCAAATATTGTTTTGTTAATGCATAGTACCCCGATGTTTATTCACAACTTTTTTCAACAACAACTTTTCTCAAGATTAATGCAAAATTAACAGCTAATAAATGTTATCAATTGAAAATAAATAAAAGCGTAACAAACGAAATAATTAAAATTAATTAGTTTAGCTAAACTAATAAATAACAATCTTCGATCAGCTCTTGAGATTGGCCACGGTCATAAGACGTAATTGTTGAGCTCAACTGCTGCAAAATTATTGACAACAGTTGAGCCAAACATTTACTGCCCGTCTATACCACAGATAATTATTGCGACATATATTGCAGTAAATGTCAAAGTTATGTTATCTTTAATGTAGACAACAATTTTTTTACATGTTTATTGCCGGCAATTTATGTTGCAATAATTGTTTGTCCATTTTCTCTGAAAATTATTGCGAACATAAAACGTCAAATTTGGTTGTCAATTGAAAAAGAAGCAAAAAAGAAAAAAATAGAAGCAAATTGTGGGAGAAAGCAATTAAATTTGTGAAATGGTAGCAAATTATAATTGGAGTAAAAGAATCATATTAAAGAATTAATTAAACACTTAATAAAATTACAAAAATTATTTTTTTTTAACTTAATTTTTTTCTTATACGATCCTTATTATTTAAATTTATATTAATTTGTTTAAGTTTTTTTTATATAAAAATTAATTTTACTTTAACAAAAAAAAAAAAAAAAAATTTAATAAAATTAATATTTTTATATAAAAACAAGACCTCAAGCTTAAACAAATCAATATACTTTAAATAATAAAGTCGAATAAGAAAGAGTTTATGTTAATAAAAAAAAATATTGCAAAATAGCGCCGGTTTTTACACTGCACCTTCTTCCTTGATTATTTTCAAATTATGAGTTAACATAAATACGTTTTCCCATGCCTTTAACATAAGCTGAGCAATAAGATATATTGCTCTGTTATTCTGCCGACGTTATTGCTAATACTACATTTACACCTACGCCAAATCTAGTACTTACGAGATTTCGAGCCAAATCTAGTTGTTTTTGACTAGATTTCCCATACAAAACAAAATCTACTTCGTGACTAGATTTTGACGAAATCTACTCAAAATCTAGTAGTACTTAATGATGCAACTATGGTTTTTTCAATAAAGCAATAAAAAATACTTCCCTGCACAAGAAAAAATTACATTTAAAAAAAAAGACAAAACAAAAATTGTTAAAAAACAAATTGAAAGTTTAATAAAAACTGTAAAAATATAAAAAACACGAGTAATATTGATAAAATAAATATGGTTGATTATTAATAAAAGGTAATGCACATTTTTAGATGTATATTTCTTTTTGTGTTTGTATGTGTAATGAAAAAACTTTTAGTCAGTTGTTTTGTTATAAAAACAAAATCTCGCTAATGTCAAAAAAGTATAATGTAAACGCACTAGATTTCGAAGAAGATTTTAAATCAAATCTACAAGATTTCGGGCTAATGTAAATGTAGTATAACTTGCTGAGATATTTATATTTAGTGTATACCTAGGGTTATGTACGTCTTAGAAAATATGAAGAATTTAAAGCCAATATAAACAAAAGCGTGACAAAAATAATAATTTAGCTAAACTTATAAATAACGCTCTTTGATCATAAACTGAATCATAAATTTGCATCTGGCAATACTTTTCATTTTCCTTTTCCGCCATTTAATAGAATGTCTTTTAGTTTATTCTTACATTGCAACAAGTTTATTCGGTTTCTGTTTAAGCTCGTATGTAATTATTGCATAAAAATTCAAATAATAACGAAAATGTTCGGAAATAGTGAAAAAGTGGTAAAATAAAGTGTTGGCTATATCAGAAAATTAAAATCTTAATGAAAGTTATTAAAATTATTGAGAAAATTGTGTGTTAAAATTCTGTGATATTGGCGGCAGCGCAGTAACGAGTTTCTCTTGCTGCAGAGAAATTGCAGCTTATTGGGTAAGACAGCGCAGCTTATGATTGCGGTTAAAGAAATTTTAGAGATACCCTGCAAATAAAATTGGACCACCTGGTCCATTTTGATAAAATGGACTACTCCATGGACTGGTCCGATGCAAGCATGGACCATGTCATTGTTAAAAAGTGTTTGTAGTGAGACGACATGTCTTCGTTTTTTAACGACATGCTTTCGTTTTTAAACGACTTCAAAACCAATCCTCTTGAGTATACCATGGAGTAGTTTTAAAACTACTCCTTAGTAGTCCAAAGGTGGGTTATATGGTCCTTACCTAGGGCATCGTAATGTTAAATATACCATGTTTTTTCCATACGTTTGGGTTACTTTTGGACTATTCCTGGCCCCTTGTAGGCTACACTTGACACGCGTGTTTGGACTGGTATTATTATTTGCAGGGAGGCTACAGTTTACACGCGTGTTTGTACTGATTCTATGTTTTACAGGGTAGTATAAAAAAAAAAAGAAAATGAAAATACATAGATAGAAAAGCTTTTTTGGTTAACAATTGAAAATAAATAAGCGAGACAAAAGAAATAAATAAAATTAATTAGTTAAGCATAACTCAAAAATAAATCTCTCCGATCCTGTGTTGAGATTCAGCACACTATTTATTTATTTATTTATTTTCACATTATCTATATCCTAGCCTTTAAAGGCCATAATCGGTTACAAATTTCTACTAACAATTGCAAATAAATTAATATATGAATGTACATATGTACATATGTATGTTTATTAGGGTGGGTCGAAAATATTTTTTTTCTCTTATCGACTTCTAATAGCGTAAAAATGTTGTATTTTTGTCTGCACTAGACCCCTGTAATATATTATTAATTTATTTTTAGTGTAACAGCCCGCGCATTGACCTTCAATTTTGTTAAATTTTGAATATAACAACAATAGCATTGTATTGCAGAAAAGCATATTACTGTATTTTATCGACTTGTAAGTTCGTGAAAATAGTATCAGAAGCATCCATAACTCTTTGCAATAAAAAATTAAGAGAAGGTTTAACATAGACGAAACTTAAATCAAGACGATAGATGCCTAGATTTTACAGTAAACAAGATTTTGTGACCAAGAAATGATTTTATTGTTTTCTGTTGTATACGAACCAAAGTTTTTTTTTTTTTAAGTTAAATTCAAAATAGTTTCAGTTTTAATTAATAATAATTGATAGTAAATAAAAAATTTAAATTTAAAAAATTTACTTTTCTTACATATTCTTAATTTTTAGGAGCTCTTGCGCGGGCTGAAGATGTGACTTTTTTTTTACTTTTTTTTTTAGCAGTTTTTATTATACCCTCCACCACAATTAGTTGTGAAGAGGGTATATTAAGTTTGTCATTCCGTGTGAAACTTTTTTACTATTCATCTCAGACCCTATAAAGTATATATATTCTGGGTCCTTGAGTAATTTTAAGTCGATTTAGCCATGTCCGTCTGTCTGTCCGTCTGTCCGTCTGTTGAAAACACGATCACTTTCGAAAAACTCAAAAGAAATCAACAAACTTGGTGTCAAATTGCTTGTAGTTATCCTAAGCAGTTTGGGATTGAAATTCAGCAAAATCGGTTCAATAGGATCTGAGCTATGAATCAAAATGTGGAACCACCACCTAAAAAAAATTGATAATTTTGTTACAAAAACTAACATAAATGGTGGAAAAATGCACAGAATGATATAAGATTTCGCAACAATTCGTTTTATTCAACTGGAAATCACGCTGTGAAATTTCGTGAAGATCCGTCAATAATTTACCCTAGGCCCCATATAAGCCCTACTCCCGGAAAACAGTATATTAAGCCTAAAACCCTAACTAACAATGCTATCATTACAAATTTTGGCGAGTCATAGTTACATAGGACTAGAAATTAAACTGTTAAGTTTCGTGAAGATCGGTCCATAATTTACCATAGGCCCCATATAAAACCTACTTCCGGAAAACAACTTAGTACGCCTAAAAACGTAAAAAATAATGCTATCATAACAAAATTTGGTACATCAAAGTTTTATAGAACTAAAAATAAATCTTTGAAATTTCGTGAAGATCGGTTCATAATTTACCATAGGCCCCATATAAACTTTACTCCCGGAAAACAACTTAGTACGCCTAAAAACGTAAAAAATAATGCTATCATAACAAAATTTGGTACATCAAAGTTTTATTGGACAAGAAATAAAATTGTGTTATTTCGTGAAGATCGGTCCATAACTTACCCTGGGCCCCATATAAACCTTACTCCCGGAAAACAGTTTAGTACGCCTAAATCCGTTAAAAATAATGCTATCATAACAAAATTTGGTACATCAAAGTTTTATAGGACAAGAAATAAAACTGTGTAATTTCGTGAAGATCGGTCCATAATTTACCCTGGGCCCAAATATAAACCCTACTCCCGGAAAACAGTTTAGTACGCCTAAAACCGTAAAAAATAACGCTAGCGTAACAAAATTTGGTACGTCACAGTTTTTTAGGACAAGAAATAACACAGTGAAATTTCGTGATGATCGGTCCATAATTTACCCTAGGCCCCATATAAACCCTTCTACCGGAAAACAGTTTGGTTGCCTTAAAACATAATTAATAACAAATCGTCACAGTTTAAGATTATAATAACATCATACAGATATTACTCCTTAAACATTCGAACTGTCGGTGGAGGGTATCAAAGATTCGGCACAGCCGAATATAGCACTCTAACTTGTTTGTTTTGACGTAAGACAAAAAAATATTGCTATTAGAACATGATTCGAGAACTTTTATTTTTTCTCATACATCAGTGACCCAGCCTAATGTTTATGTATGTATATAAAAGTTAAAATATAGTTACAAAAAGGTTAGATAGTTTAATTAAAATGTTAGAGTTCTAGCTATGAAAAAATCCCAAAACGAACGTTTCAGGAAATTAAATGTAAATATCATATGTTAACTTTAACTGCCTGTTTTTCAAAATAAAATGAACATTTTCGGTTTAGTTTGAAAAACAGGCGGTAGGTAAATAAAAAAGCTAAAAACAATTATGATGGGAAAATTGGCAATTGTTGATTGAGTTGAACAGAATTTACCAACATTTAAAACAAAAACAAAATTTCAAAATTTTTGGTTGGGCAACTGTTACGACTTATATACGTGCCTATCAAGTTTCCCATCTGGCAATAGTTTTTGGATTCACTAACAAATTACTAACAGCATAATTATGCATCTGGCAATACTTTTCCTTTTCCGCCATTTAATACAATGTATTTTAGTTTTTTCTTAGATTGCAACAAGTTTAGTCGGATTCTGTATAAGCTCGTATTTATTTCATAAAAAATCAATAAAATAATAACGAAAATGTTAGGAAATGGTGAAAAAGTGGTAAAATAAAGTGTTGGTTATATCTTAAAAGTAAAATCTTTATCAAAAGTATAAAAATTATTGAGAAAATTGTGTGTAAACATTCTTTGATATTGGCGGCAGCGCAGTTACAAGTTTCTCTTGCCGTAGAGCAATTGTAATGTGTTGGGTAAGACAGCGCAGCTTATAGTTGCAGTTATATGAGATTAGAGAAATAGCATAAGAAAAAAATGAAAATACATAGATATAAAAGCTTTTTTGGTCTAAAGTATTGGCTGCACATGGTAACTTGGAAAAAGAGATAAATAGATGTACATGAGTAGATTCGCTTTTGGTGTCACTCATATTTTCAATGCTTTTGTCTTGACTTAAAACAACAACCTGTTCTAATTATAATGCTTGCTTTGTTTTTTTCTCACAATTGATTGTTATTTATTCATTCCTTTTTAAAGTGACGTTTTCAATAACTAACTGAGCTACCTAAATAAGAGCAGTAGTGGGATTCTGTAACTTTTAACAATAACAACAGTTGTTATAATTGTCAACCTGTTTTGTTGTTTGCACTAACGATTATGTGATTCTGTAAATTGTTGTTAACAACATAGATAGAAATTAACGTCAAGTGGCATCACTGTCAAAAAAATGGCAAAATAACGAAAAACACAAAGAGGAATAACAAAAAACAAATAAAATTATTAAAACTAAACAAAATTTTTTTTAGTTTTTTGTTTTTTTAATAAGATAAGCCAAACATTTTACTATTAAATTAAATGCAAATTATTTAATTGCCGTTTTCAAGTTATATTATTTCTTTTAACTAAATATTTTTTATTTTTTCGACATTTAACAATATATGAACAACACTAAAAAAGTTGTCGCTTACTTAACACAAACAGCTGACTTAACGATAACAAGTGCTGTTTAAAATGTTACAGAATAGCAAAATCGTTAATTTGCTTGTTAATTTTTTTTTAACAATGACAACTATTGCTAAAATGAATTACAGAATCGCACTACAGAAGCGTTTTTTTTATGTCAAAACTTCTCATTTGCATACAATTTATACGAAACAAACCATTAGAATGCGAATTAGAAACCACCCGGCTGATAAATCTTATTTGACAGATCGCTATGTCGGTTTGTTTTATTAAAATTGTATTTAAATAAAATTTTCATTTTTAAAAAAACGCTTGCCGCTTTTGTTTAGGTTGTTCAGTAACTTTTTTGTAAACCATTCAAATGATTGGTTTAATAAAAATGTGACAAATAATATCCATAAATATAGTTATAGCTTGCTAAATCTATATTTTTTTAATTTTACGTTTTAATACAAAAAATAAAACCAAAACCTAGACTCCGTGAAATTAATGCCACAAAATAAAAAAAATTTTTTTTATTTTTAAGCACATGCACATAACATCCATAGCTTTTAAATGCACAGAATTTGTAAGCAAGAAAATGCATTTGGTATCAAAACGCATGTTGTGAATCATGCATTGATAATAAAATACTTTGTTTTTTAAAGGACTTTCAAATGGCAGTTTTTAATTATCCATTTTTTTAAAATGTTTTTAAAAATTTTCTTTTAAATTCCTTTCTTTTAAATAGGTACATATCTTTTAAAAGTTTCGTGTAGTCTCTTAAAAAGGTGATTTATGAAAAGTTCATAAAATGTTTTTTTTTCAAAAGTTTTTTTAAAATAAAAGCACTTTTAAAAAGGGACATTAATAAAAATATACTCTTTAAGAACCTATATGTATGCATTTGTTTCGTGAGCATTCTTTTATTAGTACTTTTCTAAAAAGTACCTTTTTGGGCTGGTAATATTTCAGGGTTGGTGGCAAGACACTTTTTTGTGTAGAAATGAAAACACCATTAGTTTTTAAAAGCATTTTTTGAAATATCTTAATTTTTTATTTTTAATGAATTGA
Source organism: Pollenia angustigena (assembly GCA_930367215.1). NCBI lineage: Eukaryota > Metazoa > Arthropoda > Insecta > Diptera > Polleniidae > Pollenia > Pollenia angustigena. The sequence continues at coordinate 167,356,382 of OV884059.1, read as the reverse complement.
TTATTTCTTATTTAAAGTTATTAAATTTTCTTTTTTTACCTTTTCAGCCCTTTTCTCTAACGTAACTCTTTTATTAATTTCTTAAATTAAATCTTGAACTATTTGGTTACCGAAAAATTATTTTGAAAAACTTGTTATTTGTACAAGAAGTATAAAAGTTTACTTATTTATCCCTCTAGTCAAAATTTTCCAAATTATATTTTCTAGTTAAAACTAACCAATTTTTTTAATTCTAAGTCTAGATTCTTTATTTAAATAATGAAAATAAATTTACGTTTTTGTACTTCTTTTCTTTGAATAATGCACTTTTTTACTTTTACGCCTTGATTCGTACGAATTTCGTACTGATTGTACTAAAATTATATGTTTAAAATTTTCATAAAATAATTTGAAAGAAAAGCTTGTTTTTAGAAAAATACCAATAAAACAAATATTTGACCACATTTTGTTCCTCTAAATTTATAAACAAATTCATTTAAGAAATTTTTAATCTTAAATATGTTTATTACAACAGATATAAAAAAAAAAAACATTTTTATACATTTTGTCCCATAAATCGTTAACTGTGCTCCAATGTACTTTATTAATTTGCTGCCTCTATATTAAAGAACAGGAGCTTTAAGTATGCGCAAAATTACTTTAAAAACAAGAAAATATTCACAAAAAGTACTAAAAGTACTAATTTTTTGGCTGTTTTGTGTCAAGTTCAAGTAAAATTATTTTGCAAAGTACCAAAAGTTCAAATTTGTACCCTGTTTTTCCCTCAAATGTATTTTATTGGTTTGCTGCCTTTACGTTAAAGAAAAGAGGTTTCCAGTTTACCCAAAATTAAAAAAAAGTACCAAAAGTTTGAATTTTTACCCAGTTTTGCCCCTTCAAGCTAGTACTTTTTATACTTATGTATATCCTTGGTGATAGTTTAAGCATAAAAATAATTAAACTTTTCAAATTTTGCTGTCTAAATGGGGTTATTTAACAATTTCATATAATTCCCTATTTTACCCCCTGAACTACCAACTTTCAAAAATTACTTTTATTGCGGCATGCTGCCTTTGTTATAGAAATTACAAAACAAAAATTTTTAATGTAGGATCGTAAAAATTTTTGAAAAAAGTACCAATCGTAACCTTTAAGTTGAAATTTTTTTTTAGTAAATAAACTTTAAAAACTATGCAGTCTAAATTGGCCTGATACCTGGTCTGAAATTCAAGCAAATTCGCTATGACATTCTATCTTCATAACAAATTTCATCAAAATCGGTTTATCCGTTTGGGCTTGATTGCGCAACAAACAAACAAACTAACACCCAAGGCGAATTCACGGTGGTGGCAATACTACAACGATAAAATCATAACATTAATGGAAAGAGATTTATTTTCTGAATATATCAATTTCGTTTCTCAAAACAAGAAAATCCAAAATCCAAAAATAATTTCATGATTTTAATTTATTTCGTTTGTATTAAGTAAATTTTTCTTAAATAAAGAAACATTTTGTTTAAACCAAGCCATACATATATTTAGAACTAGCATATACCCGCTACTTCGTTAGCGTCTCCTTTTCTTCGTGGACATATTTTATGTTAAAGTTTATTTTTCTAGGTTAAAACTTGTTTAAATTCTAGCATTTAACCCGCTACCTTAGTAGAACCAAAAAGCTAAAGAAAAATATAAAATTTCCGTATTTCCTTTTTTGGTTTCTATATTTTTCCCCCATAAAAGTATCAAAAATTTCAGTATTGCAGTGGCAGCCCATAATTTAGTACGAATATGTCAATGAATGGAGGAAAATATTTTGTAAAAAAGTACCAATAATAGTTACGATTTTCGACCCTTAAATGTTCGAAAATCGAAAAAGTACCAAATCCGTATACGTATTTTTTTTGATAAGTTTCGAATGTGGTATTAACTTTGTTTCTATGTTTATTGGTTCAAAAGATAGATGGGGTGGCAAAAAAGTACTAAAATTCAGATTTTACCCGTTTACTCCCTAATAGGGCTAAATTTCAAAAAAGTACCAGACTCATGTCCGCTTATTTTTCTAAAGAACAACGATAAGTTTTGCATTTATTTTGCATCTCTTTTAGTTTTGGAGATATAAGGTTACCGAATATTCCCGTTCTTACCTTTTTTTAGTCCAAATTTCAAGTTTCTAGGGTCAGTGGCTTGGGCTGGGCAATGATGAATTAGTCAGCCACTCACGCAACTCTTTTATATATATAGATAAGTAATTTTTGGCTTGAACGAAAATCATACACAATTTTCTTGGTTGAAGCCATATTTAGTTAATAATTCTTTCCGTGTTGCATTTTTAATGATACTTTAGCTGGTCGATCTGTCAAAAACACAAGCAACTTTTGAAATTGCTCTATAACTAAGACAAAAAATAAGCTCAACCGTGTTTTCAACGCCACCTGAAAATTGAATTAGCCTTGCTTTTACCTAATTTTTACTGCCTGATCATCTATTTCCGAACGAAGATTTCGAGTTTAACTTATAAATACTTTTTTAATAGAACCTGTTTTTAAATTGTCCTCTTTTCATATGTATTTTTTCAAGGTAATTTATTTAAAAATTAAAGTTTTAAGGCCTTATTCATAAAAAATATTTCAGGTTTATCGCAGGTTTATGAAACGAATTTTCTATGAAAATTTGTTTAATGAACCTTTTTATGGTGATGTACATATTATAAAACTTATTTTTATAAAGGTTTTATTCGTTAATTAAAAATCTTTTTTTTTTATTAATTAATTTTAATTTCTTAAATATTTCCATTTTTAATTTAGTTTTTAAATACATAAACTTAAAATCACTTTGAATTATCGCCACAACTTCTATAATATGTTACATTTGGTAATACTTCTCATTTATACTTGGCAGTTCTATAGAGTTCATTATCTTTTCTTTCATCTGGCAATACTTTCTGTTTTATATTCCTATCTTCCTTTTCCGCCATTTAATATATTTCTTTTAGTTTTGTATCATATTGCTTAAGCCGGTTTGTTTATAAGCTCGTATTTAATTAATGATAAAGCTTGGAAATAATGTAGAAAATCTAATAAAAATATAGAAAAAGTGTAAATAAAAGGGTTGCCTACAAAATAAAAGTAAAATCTTAAAGAGAAGTATTAAATTTGTTGAGAACACTGTGTGTAAATATTTTTGCAATTGGCGGCAGCGAAGCCAGTTGTTTGTTTCTTGTAACTGCGCAGTCGACTTTGTTTCTCTTCGGACTGTGCTGTAAGCAGTGCTGCTATTTTTGAAATAAAGAAAAGCTTCAAGTGTGTTGCAAAAACGGATAAAAAATTACGAAAGAGGGTAATAGAGAAAAAATGAGAATTTTAACAAAACCTTCTAAATTTTGTCGTTTTGCTTGACAACATATTAACATATTGGGTAAAATTGGCGCGAAAAATTTTACTATAAAAAATAAAAATTTCAAAATAAATGATTTATTTTATTATCAAGTCATTTAATTTAGGAGTCAACAAAAACTTAAAATAAACTAAAAATATTCAACATTTTTAATTTTTCGAATTTATTCTATGAGCTAAATTTCAGTTATGTATTTTATAAAGCTTTTTTGTAATAGTTCTATTCCTTCAATTTTACATAAATGACTTTAAACACTATTGTATTTTCTTTTTACATTTTACCTTAGCCTTCCTTTGGAAAGCAATTAGGTATATTGTATGCACAGAAAAATTTACAATTATTAGACACCAGCAGAAAGTTATGCATTTTCTGGCCCGCTACGGCCTTCGTCAGCATTCTTTGTGTCACACTGGATAGTGATACTTTATAAATTGAATGTATTTAACTCAACTTTTTTAACAAATAGAAACTGGGAATTATTTCCTTCCGAAGGTAACTTTATATTATATTCAACATTTTTCATTTTTCGAATTTATTCTATGAGCTAAATTTCAGTTATGTATTTTATAAAGCTTTTTTGTAATAGAACTATTACTATATTTAAACTAAAAAAAATACAGCGTTGAAAACAGGATTTAAAGAAAAACAATTTTATTTGTTAATACGCTTATTCTTTTTTTTTTATTATTGTATTAATGGGTGAGTTAATTGTGGTAGTTGTATTTTTATTAATTTTTGCTGTATATCTGGGGAACGGCAAAAGCCAAATTAAGGGCTGCCATATGTCCTATGGATATGACTTATATACCAAAATATTGGAAATTTTTAGTAGAATATATTTTATAAAAACTCGGGAAAATCGGTTCAGATACAAAAAAGTTATGACCAAAATTAATTTTTAATTTGTTGTTGCATAAAGAGTAAAAGCTTTTTTTTTAATATTCTCTTGTGTTTCTTTATTTGTTTTATTATTTATATAATATTCTGCATATGATATGATATATTATGATTAGGGAGGCGATTTCCATGCAAATGCATGTTTTTTGCCGAAAGTCTAAAAACGATGTCGATTAATTCTCTTTCCGAATCATTAAATTTACGTTAAAATGGCATCGATTTGATTTTGCATATTTTGCTGACAGTGCATATTTTTGCATATTTAGGTTTTTAATGCATATTTTTGCTATTTTGAAATTTTTGAGTGATTTTTTTTAATTTCCATATTATATAGAAAGTTCTTAAAAAAATTTTAAATACACATAAAAAACTTCCAAAAAAATTTTTAAATCAATAAATATTCTTTTAGGGCTTTGCCTTAAATACAAGGTTTTGACAAAAGATCTTTTTTTTTAAACGGTGCAGTACCTTACATGGTTAAGGTTTCCAATGGGTTTAAAATATTTTATTCAAAACTGTAATTGCTTGGAAAAAGGGTTATACCGCGTTGCAGAGGAAATTAGAAGCCAATTCGATAATATTGCAATTTTTTATGAAATGTTACCCTTGATTCTCCTTCCACCGTAGCCAGTAGTAATAAGATCGTAGCTTGGCTAGATGCTTCAGAATTATATTAAAAAAATATTGAATAATTTAACAATCTCAGAGGAGCTTGTTGATACCGATGATTATGCAACTAAAAAGTAAAATAAATATTAAATTTAAATAACATCAGAAGCCAAAAAGCATATGAATTTTTAAATTACGGCTATATTAATGAAACAATAACTTATTAGGAGAGATAGCTAAATCTCTTAATCTTAATACTCAAATCAAATTAATTGATATTGCAAAAAGTAAATTGGACAATGTGGAAGGAAGAATAGCCCGACAAATTAAAAAAAAAAATCCAAAACGTTTTGCAAAAAGAATTAAGGGTTTCAAAAAATAAAATTAATTTCAAATACTTTTGATCTGATCTGGAATCAAAGTGGGATCTGAAAATAAATTTTTTCATCATGGATTGGCATTCTTCAAGTACAAGACAAGGTTTCACGTTTAATAAAACAGTACTTTATATATTGAAAGAAACAAAATTTTAAATTATGTAGTTATTTAAGTTTTTTAAAGATATTTGAATAACAATAGACTGGATTTTTTATATTTTTGTTTTAAGTAAAATAAAACGATTTTTTATGGGAATTTTTTAAGTTTTTAGTGCATATTTTGGATTTTTTGGTACATATTTTAAGCGAATATTTTCGATTTTTTAGTGCATGCAAATCTTATCCCTAATCATAATATTTGTATCATGATATTGTATTATGATATTGTGTGCGTAGAATATTTGATTTTACACTGCAAGCATTTTATGGAAAAATTAATCATATTCGAGTCATTTATGACTCCTCTGCACGATTAAAATAAGCATATATGAGCTCATTTTCTGATCAAAAATGATTGTTTTCTCGGGAGAAAATGGTACCCTACCCGGGACTCTTCTTGAGGAGTCTTTTATTACCAGCTTGTCTGATCAGTTTCGACTCATTTATGACTCATATTTTTAATGATTTGCGAGTCTTTTTCGAGTCATTTTTTAGTCATATTTCTGATCGTTTGTGAGTCTTTTTCGACTCATTTTTTAGTCATATTTTTGATCGTCTAAGAGTCTTTTTCGACTCATTTTGTAGTCGTATTTATGATCGTCTAAGAGTCTTTTTCGACACTTTTTTCTGATCGTTCGCGAGTTTGTTTTACTATTTTTTCCGTCATATTTGTAATAGATTACAAAAAGAAATATTTTTCGATTTAAATTATTAAATAATTCAGTTAATTAAATTATTATATAAATTATATTATAAATTAAATTAATAATCAATTATAAAATAAATAATAATATAAAAATTTTTATTAAAAAAAGGAATGGCTCTAAAAAAAAAAATAATAACAAAAGTGTTGCATTGTTGAGGTCACTCTATTAACACATTTTGATTTGAACTTGAGAATCTTTTGGAGTATTTATGTTCTTAAAAGGCAGTATAATTATGTTGAGGCAATTTGTCGAGCAGTTAAGCGGGTGATATTGTTTTAATCGTAATAGTTTTTGGAAGTAAAGAGGAGTTTGACAGTTCCTCTGAGGAACTAGATAATATACGCCTTTTGCATCGTTTTCTTTAATTAATATAATTAAAAGCTGATGAGTTTGAGGGAGAAGAGCTGCAATCGTTTTGCATTCGTTGGTGGGTGTTATGATTTCAATGACTTTGGTCTGCGTGTACGATTTGCAATGCACGATATGCTTTGCATATTTCCAATTTACTATATTTTTCTTCATAACCATAATTTACTATAAAGTTATCCAAATCCGTATCAACAAAGACCTCACATACACACATAACTCCAATTCTTGTTCAGTTTCCTCGTTATTTTCGTTAAAGCTTATCAATTCTTCATCAGATTCGTGTACTCCTTCATAAACTTGGGGTAATTCAAATAAAGATTTCTTGCTATAATTTGTTTGGGCACATATTTTTTTAACGTCTAGTCCTTATGGCTATACACAAGATATTTAAAGGATTTTTATATTATATATTATACTTCAAGTTAACGCTTGCTTCAAAGCTAGCTAACAAAATTAAAATCAGTTTTTCATCATCTAGATGAGCAAAATATTATTCATAAATAACTTCAAGAGTAATATTTCAAACACCTGTATGATCCATTTTTGATTGCTGTATGTTTTGTTATTGCATTTTCAATAATTACTTATTAAGCATAAGGACGAATCATTTTTGAGTCTTTTTTCAAACGCGCAAGTGATTAATCAGTTTTTAATCATCAAAAGTACTCGAGGAAGACTTAGTTAGGTGATTTTTGATAAAACAATCTTCCAAATGCTAGTAGGGTAAAAGGAAATTCTTAGAATTGAAATTAATTTGTCATTCATTTTAAAATTACGCTTGTATTTTTTTCTTTTAATTTTTATATAAAAATTATATAAAATAAACAAATTTGTAAATTTTGTGATATATTTTCAAAATATTAAGGTCCAATTGAACTGGCTGAAGCTACTGTCAAAATGCATACAAAAAAAAAAAAAAAAACAAATCCAAAAACATCTGATTCCGTACAGATCAGTTTCGTACTTTGCTTAAGCAAGTGGCAGTTTCATAAAACTTTACGAAAAGTTTTCTTAATTTCAATATGGTTTGACACATATGATTTATGCTCATGTATTTGCACAGTTGCTTAAGCCAACTGATTCACATTCTGGTCGGGCCTTTAAGCTGCGCTGCCCGCAAAATCGCTAAAGAAGACTTAACATCTTATTCCTTTCAAATCGTTATATAATTTATATAAAAAATAGGCGCGAATAAATATAATAGAAAACATAAAAGAGCTAATTTTAATAAAAATAGAAATGTAAAGAAAATATCGTTTAAATTTAATTTTGTGTAAAAGAAATAGTGAAAATCAAAGATATATAAAATAAAAATAAATTCTTAAAAAAAATGTTTAAACAACATTTCATGGCCTGTTAATAAAAAAAAAGAATTTAAAGAAAATGAGTGTAATGACTTTGTTTGAGACAAAAAATGTCTCAAAAAAATGGAAAAGAAAATTATTTCTTTTAGACACTGTAGTTCTAGGATGTCGCGAAACAGCAGGTAAGTGTATAATTAAATATTAATACAATATGATCAGTAAACAGTTTTATTTCTTTTTCCACTTTTTGTACTGGCAAAACTTTTAAAAAAACTTGAATTTCTTTTAAGACCTTTCGAAACTATGAGTCATACATATATGAAAATTTTTTCATCCAAAATACATACATATATTTATTAAAAAATAACGTTTTCTTAAAATGTATTTTTTTTTTTAAATTTCTAGTTCTTTCTGCGGCACACCTCCAACAAAATTATTTTAAACAAAAATTTTTTAAACATATAATGGTTTCTTCAATCATAATGTTGTCACTGGCAACCTAATGGTAAAAATAGTCCTCAATCTGAAAGCCACAACCATTCTATGCTTGCCTCCGAACATGGTTTATTACAACAATAATTTATTTACCAGTAATTATTGTATGGTTTTAAATAACATTATCATATTCCTTTTTTCAAAGAGCAACAAAATATAACGCCCCAAAAAAATAATGACGTAGCCCCCCAAAGTGTGGGACCTTATTTCATGTGCAGTACAACTGCAAAATGAAATAAACCCCTAATGAAATGAACTAACGCCCCAAATATGAAATAAGACGCCAATTTCTGAAATGGAATAAGACCCCAAAATGTAGAATACAATTAATTGTACAAAATGGTTGTGACTTTGGCCGGGCGCAAGGACTTTCTCCTCTATGGTATGACAAACACCGGCTTCGCTAACTATTCGGTAGGGTATTCAATTAATCGATGTTTTGTATGAATCGATTAATCGCGCGTAAATGTTTATGTTTGAAACGATTTCTTTCTTTTGTTCTGATGAAACTTGATTTAGAAAAGGTCCTTTCACTTATTGTTGACGTTGGAGAGATTAAAGGTAAAGCCTTATAAAGCATATCCAATTTATCTGTAATTTTTTTGTCTTTTCTAAAAATTAATAGTCCAATGGAAGACAACTTGAACCTCTTTTTGAATTTCTTACAATTTTAATACTTTTAATAGTCTTGTTTATGGTTCCCAACTTTTTTGTTGCAATTAAAGTACATTGATTACACTATGCTAGTTGAAAAAACAGACAAGCCGGGCACATGGCGTTTTAGCATAATTCGGGGACGCTGAATCCAATACCGGTTCAAAAACGGTTCAGTTTATTGAAATTACAAAAAAAAAAACGAAAATCTGCAGTAAAATTTAATTTAAACGTTAAATTTTTTCTAACATGCGCAGTCGTTTTAGAAACATAATTTTTTTTTTGGGAACAAAAATAATTTTTTTAGCAACATTTCTAAATTTTTGTTTGTTAAAAATCTATAAAAAATTACGCTATGCTTCTAATTTTTTCCAGACATATAAAAATCAAAGCTTCAAACAAAATAAGCTATAAATGATTAAAATCTGTTAACAACTTTTGAAAAATTTTAATTAATTTAAAAATTTCATAAAACCCAATATTTGTATGGGAGCCCCCTTAAGAAGTGGTGATAAGGGGAAAGTAAGTTATGGTACGTTTTCTTCAATATATTTCTAGTCTATATTAAACATTTTGGTATGGGAGCCCCCTTAAGGAATGGACATTTTGAAATTTTGTTTTATATGTTAGTTAAACGAGTCACTTTTGTGCTCGCGATATAAAAGCAGACAGTAATTTCAAAGAGTTTGGAACTCGTGTTTTAAAAACAGGCGGTTATTGAACTCAAACAAAACAAACAAGTGAAATGAAATTATTATTTTGTTTTCGAAATATCGTCCTCTCAATATAAAAAAAAACATCAACAAATGGTTCTGACTAATATAAATTAGTTGTTCTTTAGTTTTTCTAAAAAAAAATCTTGTACAATAAGTATTATAATTTTATGACTAATAAAACCCTGACTAATATAACCTCAATCTATTTTAAATTCTAGATAAATCTTATCATGCGAAATAAAGTATTTTCGCGTACTTTATTATTCTCATAAATTATAGAGTACAATTACTCGAAATAACGTACAATACTTTATTATAAAGTACGGTTATCAAGCCTAGTCTTGTTAGAGTTTGGTAGAAGGTAGTTTTTATTCGTTTCAAAAAAACCATTTCTTTATCTGAATCAATCTGGTAAAAGTCTTCTAAACATTCTTAAAAATAATTTATTCCGGAACTCTTTGGTTTCAGTCTTAGCACTATACTTTATTTTAAAAAATTTTTACTCGAGGGAAATGTTCCTGAATAAAGAAACAAAATAAAAGAAAAAAACTAATACATAAATTATTCGAATTATTCGTTAATCGAATAAAAGCAATTTTAAATTATTCGAGCAGTTAATCGCCTGAAGGCTGGCTACGCTAAAGCGAAGCCGCTTTTTGATTATCATAGAGGAGGAAATTCTTGCACCCATAAACGTTTTCGTTTAAAAATAAAGTAATTCCACAAAAAATAAATTGGGGCTTTTTTTCAAAATTATTTTTGTGGGTTATTTCAAATAAAATAATCCCCCAATTAAAATAATAAAGTAACACTCCAATCAAAATGAAATAACGCCCCAAATATCCTTGTTGTTGTTCCCTGTACAAACTATTGGGGGGTTATTTCATTATTTTTTTTGGGGGGTTTTTTTATGCCGCCTTTTTTTTTAATTTTTTTTAATCAGGTGTCTAAAGAAAATTGTACATTTTTCTTGGTTAGTTTTCTATTCAAAACATTCTTTAGCTAAGTTTCGATAAGTCAACTTTTACTGAGCAACCTAAATAAGAGCGGAAGCGTTTTTTGTATGTCAAAACTTCTCATCTGCATACAATTTATACGAAACAAACCATTAGAATGCGAATTAGAAACCACCCGGCTGATAAATCTTATTTGACAGATCGCTATGTCGGTTTGTTTTATTGAAATTGTATTTAAATAAAATTTTCATGTTTAAAAAAACGCTTGCCGCTTTTGTTTAGGTTGTTCAGTTAAAAGATTTTTTTTTAAACCTGTTTTAAGTATAAAAATCTGATTTTTTTAAGAAGGTATTTTTTTCGTTTTGATTTGAAAAAATTTTCAAAATAATTTTTGGGAATACAAAATTTTAATTTTAAAAGATTTTGTTATTCGTGCTTAATTCCCAATTTTTATTATTGATAAAATACTGAAATTTATTGTTGATGGGATAAGCTATTCCTTCACTGGTTGCTTAGGCCAGATCATCAGGAAACTTCATCCATAAAGAATTTAGAAAAACTAAAGATATTAAATCAAATAAAACTGTTAAACGTATAAGACTTATAAGCAACAGTTCTACTTGTAACAATATCAAAGTTTAAACAAAAACATCAACAAAAAACAGTGAGTTTATCTCATTTTACATTCCCCACTGTTGGGAGAATTCCAATCAATTGTAGTGGGGAATGTAAGATGAGATTAACTCACTGTTTTTTGTTGATGTTTTTGTTTAAACTTTGATATTGTTACAAGTAGAACCGTTTCTTATAAGTCTTATACTTTTTTTTTTTTTTTTTTTTTTTTTTTTTTAATAATTTATTTTTATTATTGAATCTTTCTTATCGAAATTTACAATATGTATTCAAATCTTAATTCTACTTGTTGTTTATTAGTTGTTACCTGTGTAACCACTAACTGCTGTATTCAAATTTTTAAGACTGTCTTCTAGTAAGGCTCAAAGTATCGGTTCTTTTTAGCCTCTGGTGACCTTCAAACTGAAGCAAACCCCGAGCGAGGTAGTTAGGGTGAACCATTAGTTTATCGATGTAGCTTATTGAATATTTTTTAATTTCCTCCTGGATAGTGGGGACGTTGAGATCTCTGTGGATAATATCATTAAAGTCTTATACGTTTAACAGTTTTATTTGGTTTAATATCTTTAGTTTTTCTAAAATCTTTATGGATGAAGTTTCCTGACGATCTGGCCTAAGCAACCAGTGAAATGTGCATAGGAATAGCTTATCCCATCAACAATAAATTTCAGTGTTTTTATCAATAATAAAAATTGGGAATTAAACACGAATAACAAAATCTTTTATAATTAAAAGATTTAAAAAAATCTTCAAAAGTTTTTTTCACTCACCTGTTCCTTTGAACGATTTATATCCCTTGATAGACCAATACCAGAAATGGCCAATGCCAACGTACTTGACGCAATACACACTAAACTTAATGCCAAAAATGAAGTTTGAGTTTTACGCAAACCCACCACACCCAGAGAACCGGTAACAGCCGCTATTAAACCAGTCCAAATACCACAGCCAGCTGTGGACAAGGAAGCATCTCTTACAATTAACAAAGAGCCCAACGCTACCAGAGAAATGGCTAAAACCAATTGCAAAAGACCCAAAATAATTTGTACGGGAAAAGCTGAACAGCAGGCTGTACTACTCTTAGGCTTGGAACGTTTCTTCTTGAGAGACTTTGAAGACTTGGTAGAACTGCCATCGTCCTTTATAAGCTCTGGAGGAAATCTTTGTTTTTTACTTATCCTAGAATCTAGAGTAGCGGCCCGAGAGGCTATGGTTTCCTGTAATTGTTGTTTGAATTGTTCGTGGGATATTAGTTTTGGTTTCTCTATTTCCTTTATTTTTGTCGTCTCCAGCAAAGTGGCAGCTGTTAGTTTAAGGGGTTGTGGTGGCTTTTCATCATAAACTGGACTGGAATAGATATGACTTTGGGCATCCATTGGTTTTTGTTGCATTTGTTTTTGCATAAGTAGTAGTTGTTGTTGATCTTGTTGGTGTTTTAGCATTAATTCATCATCACTTCCGCCTGGATGTTGTTGTTGCAACATGGCTATTTCTGAATTTGTTAAACTATTATGTTGGTGTTGCATATTTGTTGTATTCGTACTCTGTTCAATGGTGCTCTGCATCATTTCCTCATGATTATTTGCTAATGTTGTTGTTGTTGCTGCTATTGTTGCACTATTATGTGTTGAACGATCGACTATTGTGTCCAAGCTACCAGTTGTTGAATCATGTGAATCAATCGTACGTGCCGGTGATTCAGATTGTCTATTTATATCACCATTGCTGGATATCTCATTACTATTTGTGTCGGTCATGTTGTGTGTTTCTTTCTTAGTTTCTGCCACTTTTTCTGTTGCAGGAAGGTGTTTGCTTGTTGATCTGAATTAATTGTTTGTTTTATGGATCAAATTTTGTTTATGGATTTGGGTAGTTTTTTTTTTGAATTTTTACATTGATGTTTTGTTGTTATTGTAACTTTTTGTTGTTGTTATCGTAATTTAAGACATTAAGTTCCTGTAATTGTCAGAGAAAGAAGAAATTGTGTTAGTTTTTATGACTTTAATTAACTTTTTTATGGTTAAAATTGGACAGGTTTTGTTGTGAACTGTTTAAAAATACAATATTTTCTGGTACCTGAAGTCCTATTATGTTTATTAAACAAAATGTTGCGATTTAATATATTTAACCATATTTGTAGTTGAAAAAAATGAAAATAAGAGTTTTTGCTAATGATCTGAATTAGCAGCCAGTTTAAGTTAAAATTGAACCATTGTATCATTAAAGCAATACTTAAAAGTTTTCGTTAGTTTGTGTCAAATATTTACATATCGAGGGTTATTTTTCAAATAGTGCTATCAGCAAAATCACAATTTTAAAGGAGAGCGAAAAAACTGATTTTTTCGATAACTCTAAAAGTATTAACTAAACTTTATTTAACAATGTTATTAAAAAAAAACGTCTTAATCATACATATGTTAATTTTTTTCTTAATTCCAGAAAATGAAAATGAGCTGTAATGAAAACTATTTGAGACTTTAGTTTTAGTTACACGAATTTTTATTAAAATAATAAGTAAAATTTAAAGAAACGCGTAATCATGTTAACAGAACTCGAAATTAAGTTAAAATTTTATACTAACGTTTATTGAAAAGCAATAAATTATTAAACTTTTTCCACATATTTTAAATTATCATAAAAATAATTTTATTCTTGCGAAATAGCAGACTTCAACGCTTTGGAAATGCATCCGTTGGCTTAGTTGAAAAGAACGTGGGCCAGACTGTAAGGATTTCGCTTCTATTTATATGATCGCTGCACAGTGTGGGAAATTAGGAAAAAAATGGAAATAATTCTATATTTAAAAAACGGTTGGTCCGATTGGAATGCAGTTTGATGTGACAATTAAAAAGTTGTAGCTGAGTTTAAGTCTTGGATTTGACCTCTATAGACTTAGCAGGAGGGGTGCTATAGGTTCCCAAATAAGGACGTCTCGGGTAAACAAAAAAATAATTTTTTAGTGAAATGCGCTTGCCGAGTTCTTCATAATTTATAATTGGTCTAGTATTTTGGAAATACAAGACTCAAATTTATCATAATTTGTTTGAAATATTTTTTTGTGAATTATCAACAAGATTTTGTTTGTCGTGCTTAATTTCCAACTTTTAGTTTTGATAAAAACACTGAAATTTATTATTGATGGGATAAGCTATTCCTATGCGCATTTCACTGGTCGCTTAGGCCAGATCATCAGGAAACTTCATCCAAAGATTTTAGAAAAACTAAAGATATTATACAAATAAATTCGCTTAACAATTTTATTTGTATAATATGTATCATGTCAATGTTGGCCATGACTTTGTCTGAGGTGGTCCTTTCGGACGGTTCAATTTTGAGCGACCAGTTCGAGTTTGTATGTCCCGATATGTTTTTAATAATTGTGCAATAGGAATACTAAGACCCATGCTTGGTAGCCATTATATTTCTAAAAAACACAAATTTTTAAGAAATTTCGGCTGTTTTTTGGGAATTGTGGATTCGTTTTGTAAGTTTAATAAAATTTTGAGCTGGTTTGTATTAAGCATTACTTGTAAAATTTCATTAAATAATATTAGCTAACAAAGATTTAATTGGAAAAATTAAAATTTATATTGTTAACTAAAACTCATAAGCTAATTTTATGCAGTTATCTTGCAAAGTTTCTACCACAGAATACACAGAACTGTAAAAAGTGACGTGTGAAAAAGGCCCAAATCAGTTGCGAGGGCAGCTTTCGAAGAAAGAGACAGAAAGCTTTTTTTGGTAGTGAAGTGGCAAGGTGTAAAAACAGGCCGCAACAATCAACACAAATGGCTTGATCAAAACAAAAATAACAAAACACAAACCACATTAAACAAATGCATTAGTTCAACAAACGTTGTTTTTTGTGCAAAACAAATGTATTTAGTAATATTGTTTTGTTTTATAATGTTATTTACTTACTTAAATATTTTTTACTCGTGTTGTTGTGAACTTAAAAGTTAATTTTTACAACCGTTTTGTAAATAAATCTTAACTAAATAAATTTGTGTTCATTGTATTGCGGCATAGAAGATGATGAAAAGAGAAATGCAAAAGGGCAGATTTCTTTGAAAGAGACAAAAAAAAAACGCAAAATCTTCCGTCTCGTGACAGTTCTGTGTATTCTGTGGTTTCTACAACGAATTTTAAAATTATATTAATTTATGAAATATAGACACAATTCCCAACCCCTTGATGTATAATATGCTTACTTTCTAATAACCATTTTTATCATTTTATTATATGAAGAAATATTTTTTATGTAGATAGCACTTTTTTACAAAGAAAAAAGAACGTGTGTGTTAGATAGCACAAACAATATTTATGAAAAAAAAAACGTTTTGGGAAAACATTTTTTTTCCAAATTTAAATGACAGATGACCCCTCAGTCAGTTCTATAAAAAACACATTTTTGAAAATTTGCAGATAGCGCTATTTGATAAATAACCCTCGATTTATACATTTTTCTATAAATGGGACTTTCTTTTGTCTTTACTACTTTCAGAATTTTTTTATTATCTTATTACTTTTCTTATTGAACCTACTTTTTGAAAGATGTTGTTTATTATGACTGTTACAGTACCGGAAATATGTAAAAATCCTTAATATTCATTAATGGGAGTTCCCACGCCCATTTAAAAATTAAAAAATATTAAAAGCCCATGTGTCGTAATCAGAAAATTACTGTGAACATTTCAGAAAAATTGTTTCAGTAGTTAAGAAGTTTTTAGGAAACAAACAACCATACGCTTGATAATTTATATATTATTTATTGCTTCCCCTGCACATACCCCTTTATTTTTTATTTTGAAAGGTGTAGTTTACCATAAGAGTGGGTCCTTCAAAGCTTGAAGACTTTTGTCTATAGATATACGGTATTAAATATTTTTGTTCTATGGGGTGGGGTTACTGCTCTTCCTCCGTCTTTCCTGCCCATTTTTATTTTAAAATGGCTTTAACTACGTTTGAAGACCTTAGCTTTAATAGTTCTGCAGTTACGCGATGTTTATTATATGCTTCCTATGGGGGGTATTTTATTTTCAAAGGTTCAGTTTACTATAAGAGTGACTCCTTCTTAGTTTGAACATTCTCACTATAACAGTTCTTAAGATATGCGATATTTAACATTGGCGTCCTGTGGGGGGTAACCATAAGTTTTCCAGATCTACTATGACAAAAGTCCTCATGACATAGAAGTTATTAAAGAAGTTATTTTGTAACATTTTTATAGCAATACAAACACTTAAAAGGAATTTATGGCAGTGAAAGGAAGTTTTGGGAATCGTACTTATATATGAGGAGCTGCAAAACAAAATGTACTTTTTTGCTTAATAAATTTTTAGAAAATTGAGGTTTATTTATAGCGCCTCCTTAAAAAAATGCTAAACCGTTATACGGTAACAAGCTTTTTACTTATTAATAGATTCATCAAACTGTCATAAGTCACCACATTAAAGATTTTAACGTCAATATTATACAACTACGAAAAATCCAATTTGTCAAAAAATGTGAAAAAGTACGATTTGTTCTGCGGCTCATCATAAGAGCTGTGGTCAATATAAACCGATTTCAGTAAATTTTAGCCACCCGATTACGGTTACAAATAAATTTTTATGGGATTAATTAGTATTGTGGTTATTTTGTTGAACTATTTATGGTTTTTAATCCAAATTTTTAATATTTTTAATTAGGCTTAAGTTCATGAAATTTAATTTTTATTAAATTATTTTTATGAAGAAAGGAATTTTACAACATGAAAATCAATTAAAATTGTTATTGATAATCTTTCATTCTTGACGTGGCTCGGGCTCGAACCCTGGCCGGCAGGTTACCATGACATGTTTCGATCGCAACCACTCGATCTCATCAGATGGATTTGCCGTCTTACACTCGCAGCCATCGACGACTGCTGACGACACTAGTCAAACATCAATCCTTAAACCAAATTGTATTTTAACATTTGGTAGATCGAAATTTGATTTCAGGAAAGTGGTTGCGATCGAAACATGTCATGGTAACCTGCCGGCCAGGGTTCGAGCCCGAGCCACGTCAAGAATGAAAGATTATCAATAACAATTTTAATTGATTTTCATGTTGTAAAATTCCTTTCTTCATAAAAATAATTTAATAAAAATTAAATTTCATGAACTTAAGCCTAATTAAAAATATTAAAAATTTGGATTAAAAACCATAAATAGTTCAACAAAATAACCACAATACTAATTATTGTTAAAGCTAAGGCACGAGCTCTATGTGTACATTTGTCCTTCAAGTTGTGCTGAAAAAGGTCAACAGAAAAGAGAAAGACAAAGTGAAAAAAAAAAAAAAAATGTACTTGGACTTCAAGAAAAATTCTTGACGAAAGTACGAAAATACAGAAGTAAAGGAAAAAACATGTAAAATCAATTAAAATGGATAATCATTCAGGAAAGCAAATTTCGATCTACCAAATGTTAAAATACAATTTGGTTTAAGGATTGATGTTTGACTAATGACGTCAGCAGTCGTCGATGGCTGCGAGTGTAAGACGGCAAATCCATCTGAGGAGATCGAGTGGTTGCGATCGAAACATGTCATGGTAACCTGCCGGCCAGGGTTCGAGCCCGAGCAACGTCAAGAATGAAAGATTATCAATAACAATTTTAATTGATTTTCATGTTGTAAAATTCCTTTCTTCATAAAAATAATTTAATAAAAATTAAATTTCATGAACTTAAGCCTAATTAAAAATATTAAAAATTTATGGGATTAATTTGATAAAAAAATCATAAAAAATTAGAAGGCTTATAAACACCAAACGAACAAATTTTTCAATAACAATTAACGAACATTTTTAAAGATGTTATAGACCGCATTTACATCTATGCAATTAACGCCGAGTTTTTTTTCTATTTTCTTTTAAAGTAGTTTCTACGAAACTCTCTACATTTACATTTAAATTTTTTCCAAGCATTTTTTCAACTTTTTCAAACCCGTTTTCTTCCCTACACCTCTTGCTAACAAATAAAAAGTTGCATGCGAAAGTTGCGGCAAGTTGCGGCGTTAATTGCATAATGTAAATATGGTCATAGTTAACTTAACCATATTATTATCACTGGAAACCTTATTATGGTTAAATTACATATTTTTGTAAGTATTAACCATAACATGTTGGGACGCAACCATAGTGTGGTTGGGGCTTCTCGATGAAGGACTAATTTAACCATTTAACCATGGTTGCTGATGACAAAAATGTGGTTAAATTAACCATAATATGTTTTCAAAAACGTCGTTAAACAGTTTTGTTGGAGGTGACCATATTGAATATTTTTTTCTCTGTTGGAGCTAGGGTTGCCAGACGGCCTGAAATGGCCTGGATTGTCCAGTTTTTTTGGGTGTTGTCCAGTACCAGCGTAAATACAATTTGTCCAGTTAAAAAAATTTCTTGAATTTTAGATAATTTTTTCATTAATGGTGTTTTCTTTTCTATAAAAAAAAGGGTGGTTTTTAATTCTAAAAAACTCACCCTTTTCGGGAGTACAAAATACCTATAGATAAATTGGTTTCGTTTGTTTTTTCGAAAATACTTTAAATAACACTACTTGACAGTTTTTTGATTCAATGAATCAGTCAGTATTAGGGTTGACGGCCTGGAATTGTACCAGCTAAAATGCAATTTATCCAGTTAAAAAACTTCTTTTAATTTTGAAAAATTACTTTTTTTATTAAATATATTTATTTATAAATTAATTATTATATTGTTAGAACAAAATCCGATACTAAGAACAAATTGTAAGGAACAAATTTCTAATATGCCGGCAGACATTCCAATTAATACGATACGGTCCAGTTTTTCAAAAATGCGATAAAAAAACCGTAAGAAATTTATATAAATTGATCTCGTTTGTTAGTCATGCCAACTAGCAATACATTTTGTGCAAGGACTTAAGGCAATGCTAATAATCTTAACTAACAAGAATCAATTCCCATTACCGAAAAAGTTATAGAGTTATTAAATTCTTCAAATAACAATACAAAAACAATAAACATACCTGTGGCTAAGCAAATAGTTATCAGCCATGTTCTGCAAATCGAACTCGAGTGAAATCAAAATCGAACAAACTTTGAAAACGATCCAGTGTTTAAAGTTCATTTAATATTTTTGTTTTATATACTTCATACTATGAGTTCAGCTTATCTTCAGTAGAACTTATCTTAAAATAAAACGACGGTAATCTAAACAAAAATTTAACTAAAAATCTCCATTGATTTCAATTTCACTCTATTTCCATAAGATGGCTGCTTATCCATTTTTTTATTTGATTTAAATTAATATATATCAAGTCGAATTTATGTATACGGTGGCAGCAACACTACAGCAATACAAAAATCACAGAAACAACAGATGTTTTTTTGCATTGCATTATTAGTGTTAACGGTTCGAAATGTCAACTATTTATAAATAAAACATTATGAAATCAAAATAAATTGGTTCGAACTGTCAAACTCAGCAGGCTTTTCGCTGTCACTTCTAGTTAATTCACCCTGCTAATAATTTTGTAATATGATAAAAGACTAAACTTAAAGGGTTCTGTAGTGAAAATGTGTTTGTATGAGTGACACCGACGGTGCTGGATGGAGAATAAAAAAATTAAGATACGCCGAATATTATGTCCAGCACATTGACCATGTACAGACCCCTTAAAGTTTCCTTGCTTAAAATTTTTTTATTGCAAAATAAAAAATCTGAAGTAAAATTTTACTTTTTCTTATAGTTCAGTGTATTTTCAAATTCTCCAGCTATTTTTTCAAAACCCAGGTGAATTTTTTTCTATTGTCTGGTGTTTCCATTGCATCTGGCAACCCTAGTTGGAACAGATATGCTTTACATATTTTGAAATGACATTTAATACTTAACTAAATCTCACTATTTGCATCAAATAAGCTCGAAAATTTAGATCTGTACTTTGCATTTACATATACAGACATGAAGAATAAATAAATTCTGATATGATAAGAAAATTCAGAAAGTGATTCGAAATCGATTGGTATACTAACAGATCTACAACCAAAATTTTTATGTATAAGATAAGTATGTACATCAGCACAAACGGATTGTACAATGCTCACCTATGGTGGTGTAGGGTATAAAAATAAGTAGGTTAAGATTTTGCTTAACAAACAATTAAGTCCTTCAAAGCCTAATATTTTAATTCAATCAAATTAAAGTCCCTCAAAATTAGTTTCACTTCTACATATATTTAAACATTTTATTTTTTTTAAACGATCGTAAGACCTTCACATTTTTTATAGAGGAAATTTGTCATAATTATTTGCTGTCAATGCAGCCATTAATTAACAATTTTGCAAAATTTAAGATCAAAACAAAAGCGAAAATAAAAGATTTAAAAAAAAAAAAAATGCAATTAAGATAATTTAAATTTCAAAAAAGTATTGCCAGAGGCAATTAAAATCTTATAAGCAAAAAAAAAAAAAAATAAAAATAATTCACCGTACTTGGGTAAAAAAAAACAATTGCCTTAAATTCTTTTTTCGTTCCCAACATTAATAAAATAGCCTAAAACTGTTTAATTCTTTAAATTATTGTATGTGTAGTAAAATATTGCGAAATCGTTACATGTATTAAAAAAAAATTAAGTATTAAAGAAAAAAAAAAAAAAAAAATACATTTATAAATTCATGACACTGCTTTCATTTTTATATTTTTTAATGTGCGCGTTATTGTTTTGATAAATATATAAAAATTTTTTCTGTTAAAACAAAAAAGTTTACTGTAGTTTAAACGTTTCATTTAATATGGACTCGATTAAACAAAAATGGTATTTTACCCATTCTAATAATTAACTTAGCTGTTGAAATTAAAATCAGGTCATGTTTTAAAAACGGTATCAAAACAATTATATTAGAAGGAAATGTGGGTGGGTGGTCTACGTGAACTTGAATTTTACTGCTTTTGTTTACCGTTAAAAAGTAGGTTTATTTGCACCTAAATAACTCCCCCAATTATTAACCATTCACCGTTTTCGTCTTAGCGTTTTTGTAGAGAAAGTAAGGCGTTTTTAAACAATAACGACACTATACAAATCACTGAATTTACTTAAAAAGAGATCTGACAAAAATACTAAATATCATAAAATATTTATCGTCCTCCAAGAGCCTCATGCACACCAACAGCCTACTAAGATTAGTAAAATCGATAATACTATCGAAAATCGATTACGGTCTGGTCATCTATAATAAAGCTTCCAAAACTACATTCAGGCCACTCGAAACCATAATGAATTCTGCATTAATAACAAGCTTGAGAGCCTTCCGTACAACCCCAATTAAAAACATTCTAGCTGAGAGTGATTTTGATCCTCTTCGCATTCGCGCCAATAAACAAAAATTCCACCTACTTCACAAAACAAGCTGCCATAAATCGTCTCTATTATATAAACATATCAGCCTGCTTAAAAAATGGAAAACTGAACAGAAGTATGCATCAACCTTATCAAATCTATTGAAAATTGCTAATAAATACGAAATTAATTATACTGTGCCCTTGGAGCACAACCCACCTTGGACGTTAAATTCAACAAATTTTTTAAAAAATTTTCAAATATATAATAGAAACAATGACCCAGCTATTATTTTTAAATCATTGTTTTCTGAAATCTATAATACATTTAAATCAGACTTTTACTTTACTGACGGGCCAAGAACTGCTAACCATGTAGGTTTTGCAATCACTGACGATGCCGGGTATACGCAGAAAAAAGGCTTATTTCCACAAGAAGCAACTATATTCGAAGCCGAAGCGGTGGCAATAATCGAAGCTATAAAATTATGTGAAAAATCCAACTTTAAACACATCATATGCACAGACAGCCAATCAGTTTTTCAAACAGCTTTAAATTCCTCAAACAAAAACGACATAATTGTTTCTCTTCAATAATATCTGTTAAACATTAAGGACAAAGTCAAGTTACTATGGATTCCTAGCCATATTGGTATCACAGGAAATGAGGCAGCGGACAAAGCTGCGAAAAATTTCTGTCGTGAACCCACCTACATTTTTAAACCTAATTCCAAACACTTTTTAGCCAGAATTCCAACTTCAAAATTAAACACATCTATTAATCGGAAGTGGTATAATTACGAGCATCCTTATAAATCTATCAACCCGAATAAAAAACCCATACATCTCCCAACGTCAACTAATTGCCAGAAAAATAAATGCTTTGTAAGACTACGATTATCTAACACAAAGCTTACTCATGAATACCTGATAAATAGACTCCCCCAACCGGAATGCTCATACTGTCTTAATTCACCTTTAACGATTTCACATATATTGAGCGACTGCCCTGCCCTGCCCTTGCTGAACTTCGCAGTACCATCTCTAATTCACCAAATATTAAAAAATATGCTAAAAACTCCATCTGAAAAAAACATCAACGTAGTCTTCAATTTTTTGCAAAATTTCTCTTTACACAATAAAATTTAATAATGCAAACTTTTTATATGTATCTACTAGGGTATTCATTCGGTTAACCGTCAATCGGTTAACCGATTATTTACTACCCGATTAACTGATCGGTTAATTTCAAATTGGCTTTTTTCGATTAACGATTAAACCGGTTAATTTCAGTCGATTAACCGATTAACCGATGCAACAAAATTTTCAATATTTTCTTGTATTACAACATAGTTTTTTGTGTTTTTAATTATTTGTTTCCGTTCATATACAAAATGTAAGTGTTTAGAAAATATGTTTTCATACAAACAAAGAAAGTGTTCAGTGATCTTCATTTAAACCAGTGTTCGAAATAAACAGTACATTATTTAGCGTTCGGCTCACACACCGAAGAACGATATCTATTTTTTTAGTGTTTGTGTAAACATACACAAACCTTAATACCGTTCGTAACTATTTTCAAGAAAGAACCGAACATTATATAATTCGTTAAAAAACAGAACAATTGTAGTGATACTGTAGAAAAACATTATATTTTAATGTTCTATAATGTTTTTTTCGTGTGTGTATTTTGTTTTTGTAAAAAAATGTTTGGTTTTTTTTTTATCAGCAAAAAGCGACGAACATTAACGAGCCGAACCGAACACATTGAAGTTCGTGGATTTTCAAAAAAACCGAACGGAATTTAATGTTCTCATCATTTGTTGAGTATGATAAAAACAGCATTATTTTTGTGTTCGAAAGATGACAAACAGGAAAACGTTATTTTTTTTAATGAATTTCTACACAAACACTATTAGAGTTTGTGTTTTCCACAAATCTACCGAACCGAACATTAAAGAACGATATTTAGTGTTTATTTTCGAACACTGATTTAAACACATTTTCCGCCGACCGGTGACTTAAATTACAATATTTTTCAATGTTTTTTTTTAATCTTCATCATCGATCAGCAGGAGTGTGGCGAAAAATGGGTTAAATTTTTATTGCCAACACCTTTTTTTGTTTCACGTACTTTTTATATGTATGTGTTTAGTTATTTGTTTCTTCTTATATCTTCTCATATCAGTATTTTAACAGAATTAACCGAAACAATTAGAAGTGTTAAAAATTTTAAAAAACAATAATTAGTATTGTGGTTATTTTGTTGAACTATTTATGGTTTTTTTTTTAATATTTTTAATAAGGCTGCCAGGGTTCGAGCCCGAGCCACGTCAAGAATGAAAGATTATCAATAACAATTTTAATTAATTTTCATGTTGTAAAATTCCTTTCTTCATAAAAATAATTTAATAAAAATTAAATTTCATGAACTTAAGCCTAATTAAAAATATTAAAAAAAACCATAAATAGTTCAACAAAATAACCACAATACTAATTATTGTTAAAGCTAAGGCACGAGCTCTATGTGTACATTTGTCCTTCAAGTTGTGCTGAAAAAGGTCAACAGAAAAGAGAAAGACAAAGTGAAAAAACAAAAAAATGTACTTGGACTTCAAGAAAAATTCTTGACGAAAGTACGAAAAAAAAAAACAGAAGTAAAGGAAAAAATATGTAAAATCAATTAAAATGGATAATCATTCAGGAAAGCAAATTTCGATCTACCAAATGTTAAAATACAATTTGGTTTAAGGATTGATGTTTGACTAGTGACGTCAGCAGTCGTCGATGGCTGCGAGTGTAAGACGGCAAATCCATCTGAGGAGATCGAGTGGTTGCGATCGAAACATGTCATGGTAACCTGCCGGCCAGGGTTCGAGCCCGAGCCACGTCAAGAATGAAAGATTATCAATAACAATTTTAATTGATTTTCATGTTGTAAAATTCCTTTCTTCATAAAAATAATTTAATAAAAATTAAATTTCATGAACTTAAGCCTAATTAAAAATATTAAAAAAAAAATTTTAAAAAACTCTAATGGCATAATGGAGTATTTTATATGTTTAGAGAAATCCTGGAAAAGGACTGAGAAATTAGATATTCATCTACGATAAGCGAAAGAATTTTTCTAAGTCAAGTTTTGTCAAAACTAAAGAAAAGAATCGCTTTTATTCTAAACATTTAAAACAAATTACTTTTCTAAAAGATTATTTTATAAGATCTCCTTTAACTATTTAAATAACTAATGAAATTTTCTAAGTTTATTTTTTTATAAATACATATTTGGGGGATTCACAAGGTTGTCATGAAGTCATATGTCAAAAAATAATTACAAGAAATGTCGTCGGCTTAATATGCAAACCGGCTAAAATCATTTTTTATGTAAATTGAGATTTTGATGCCGTGTGGTAGAAAAAGGTACGCCACCTGCATGCGGTTTTTGTTCTATTTAAAATTTATTATAATTTAATGTGTAAATAAATAAAATAAATACAAATTGATTACAAAAAATGTTATCGTGGTTGGTGTATTTGTTTCAGAAACTGTCGTTAAGTCGTTTTGCCCAAATGCGACTACACCAACCACAATTAGGATGAATATCATAAACCAAAAATCGTCCAAAATTAAATTGAACCATTTCTAAGAAAAAAACAGAAAAATCAAAAAAAAAAAAATTTTTTATTTTTTATTTCTTTGATGTTATAAATTATACTAGTGTTCGCCTAATGTTCAAAATTCGACCATAAATTTTTATGTTAATATGAAGAAAAGATATTACATCGAAGTATATATAAATTTACATGTTCCGAACATTTATTTTTTCCATCTTAGTGGATCGTTTGGCGAAGGACCAACCTCCGGTTCATATATTATCTTCCCCGTCAGTTAATTTAATTTTGTATATTCAATATAAAAAATATCAGAAAATATCAATTGAAAAACAAAAAAGTGTTCTTTATAAATAGATTGTCATCCACTCAACACATTGCATGATTAATTTAATATTTATATGTCTAAAAACAAAAACTAATCAAAGTTCCAAATGAAGAACGAAAAAGTATCAAAAAGCCCGCCTTACATATTCTTATTCACTCAGGACCATGCATAAAAGAGATTATGGTTTAAAACTAAAAAGTGTTTTATTTGGAAAAACTTTCTTTAGTCGGAACCAGAGAACTGCAAAATCCACTATTTTTGTTGATTTACTCATACGCTATAATTTACATTAACTCTATTTGACATCGTTTTGTACACATTGATTTGTGCATGTGTTAGTTTTTTGTTAAAAGTGCTTTGTTTGCATTTATTGTTGCGCACGCAATAACACAATTTCTTAAAGTCAAACGGCATTTATTCTATTGCTTTTGCATTGTCACAGAGCATACAGAGACGTCACGAGACGGAAGATTTTGCGTTTTTTTCCGTCTCTTTCTTCTAAAGCTGCCCTTTTTGCATTTTTTGTTTTGATTGCGCAGTTCGTGTTGATAGTAGCGGCCTGCTTTTACACATTGCCACTTCACTACCAAAAAAACTTTTTCTTTCTCTTTCTTCGAAAGCTGCCCTCGCAAATGATTTGGACATTTTTCATACGTCACTTTTTTCATCTCTGTATGCTTTGTGGCATTGTCATTGTCCACTCGATGACACAACGACGAATGTAAATTGGTATGAGTACGAGTCACCTTGTTGGTATGATTGTTGTAGGCATATGTTCAAATAAACTAGTTGTATTGTCCAATTTGTTTTTGCGTTTACTCATTGGACTAGTCCGATGTAATGCAAGCATGGACCATGTCATTGTTAAAAAGTGTTTGTAGTGAGACGACATGTCTTCGTTTTTTAACAAAATCTGTTCGTTTTTAAACGACTTCAAAACTAATCCTCTGGAGTATACCATGGAGTAGTTTAAATACTACTCCTTTGTAATCCAAAGCTGGGTTATATCGTCCTGCCCTAGGACATAGTAATGTTAAATAGACAATGTGTTTTCCATACGTTTATGTTACTTTTGGACTAGTCCTAGTCCCTTGTTGGCTACATTTTACACACGTGTTTAGACTAGTCCTTTTATTTGCAGGGTATTTTTTTAAAAGCGTAACAAGCAACATTAACAATAATAACAACAATACATTGTACATACAGAACTACTGTACTTTTTAAGAAATTATAAAAAATAAAAACGTCTTCTGTTTCTATGGAAATTGTTTCCGCTGCTGAATAGTTATCAGAGCAATGATTTTTGTGTATTTTTCTTTGTATATGTTTTTTACCAAACGAGGCTGAACATGGTATAAATGGCAAAGCCAATAGGCTGTGCATGACTTGAATGAATTTTAAAACAACACCGATGTGTGTGACTGAGAAAGTTTGATTGCATGAACACAAATGAGTCTATTTGATGTTGTTGATTTAATGCGAATTTTTTGCAATCGCACAAAGCCGTTCTCTGGTCGGAACAATATCTTTAACAATCCTAAAATCGGTTTAAGTCGCAAAAAGAAAACAAAATTTAATATAATTAAGGAAAATAGTTTATAAAAAAAATTAAAACAAAATTTACTAGTTACTAAAAAATCGCCAAAATCACCAAAAATATTTAAAAAAATTTAAAATGGACACAAATCATTAGTATTGTGGTAATTTTGTTGAACTATTTATGGTTTTTAATATAAATTTTCAATATTTTTTATCAGGCTTAAGTTCATCAAATTTGATTTTCATTAAATTATTTTTATGAAGAAAGGAATTTTACACCATGAAAATTAAGTAAAATTGTTATTGCTAATCATTCATTCTTGACTGAGATTGACCTGAGATTCGAATCATTTAAAACTTTAATTTTACAAAAAAGGAAAAATTTAAATTTAAATAAATTAAAATTAAATAAATTAAAAAATCCTTTAAAAATATATTGGAAAAAATGCCACTATTGGACAAATATTAGCTAAAAACAAGTAAGAAAGTCGTACAGTCGAAGCAGTCTGACCATTTTATACCCTGAACCATAGTATTAAAAAAAACATTTTTAAGAGTGTTCCCTTTGGGACCTTTTGAATAAAAGTTATCGCCGTAAAAATGTATAACAGTACCAATATTTATAAGAAATTTATGGTCTTAAAAGCTATTTTCGGGAGTTGCATTTGTATGGGAGCTATGGTTATATGGACCGATTCCGACAAAATTTGTAAGATGATTTAGGTTGCAATAGAATGTTTTTGAGTCAAATTTATTCTTAGAAAATGTTTGTACGGGGTCTATTTTTTATGAACCTATTCTTTCGATTTTCAATGGATTTTCGCTCTTATGACAATTGAAATAAACCAAATTTCATCAAATTATCTTCACCTGAAATTATCTACCTGCACCATGCGCACAAGGTCACATGGACAGAATGTCGTCCAGCCGGACATAATAAAATAACGTAAATAACCGTGGGTGGGTTGCAAAAATTGGTCAAGAAATGACAGAGTTACAGTGAACAAAAGTTCAAACTTCATGAAAAATTTTATGGTTTTTACAATTTTGCTCTGTTCAAGTTATTTTTTGTAAACCAAACAATTAAAAAATTAATGTTTGATTACATAGGTCACTAGTTTATTTCAATACGAACATTTTATGCCCAACAAGACGCAGATTGGCAAAGCTACAGAAGATTTAATGAATTAGCCCACTTTTCGCTTTTTATCAAATCAAAAACCCAAAGATATAAATACGCAGAATTTGAAAAACGAACGCTGTAAATATTAGAAATATGAATTTTGTAAAAGAAGTCACTAAAAAAGCTCAATTCAGTGACGCACGCAGTTAATTTTAAAGAATTGTATGCGCCCATGTCGAACTTACTGGGTCTGATAGAGTACGAACAGCATAACTGGAAAATCTGTGTCGATCTAAAAGTTGTTGCCATGGTGATCGTCTTGCAACTAGGCTACACAAAATATTGCTGTTTTTTGTGCGAATGGGACAGCCGAGCGTGACATGAATACTATGCTAGAAAAGATTGGCCGGATAGAGTAAATTTTACGCTTGCCCAAGATAATGACATATATAAAGCTCTGGTAAAAAAGGAAAACATTATTTTGCCACCGTTATATATTAAACTTATTCAAAATTTTGCCAAAGCTTTGCTAAAAAAAGGAAACAATGTCGTATTTTAATACCTGAAAACCGTTTTTCTCAAAATTAAAGAAGGGTTTTTTGTGGGACCACAAATCAAAAAGCTACTGACAGATTCTTAATTTTATACGATTTCCTCTGAAGATGAGTCAAAGGCATGGAAATCATTTGGTTTGGTTGTATCAAGCTTTTTGGAGAACTTAAGGAGCCTTAATTATAAGACTTCATTCAGGATTTGTGAAAAAGTTTTGATATAATTCGGTATTGATCGAAACTCCCATTTAAATTGTATTGCAATTTCGAGCGATATCGAATGCCGTAATTTGGCCCCAGTTTTTAACACATCTTGTTTTTATATATTTTTTTAAATTAACATTTATTTTTATGTCTTACTTAAAAAAGGAGTTAACATGTCTTTAAAAATACACCTTCTGCACTTAAATTTCTTCCTTGGCAATGAAAGTAGCGTTTTTACCAACAAATACAAGAAATGGAACCTCGGTGTCAAGGGGCATATGATGAAGGGATGTTGGGCGACTGACTCGAATATCTCGAAAACTGTTGTACTTTTGATTATTCTGGCTATTCGGATTCTTATAAAATAAAATAACTCTTTAAAATTCTCATAAATCAGAAGAAATCCCTTAATTTAAATTATCTGGTATTGTGAAATAATTAGCTGAAACTCTGATGCAGTGAATTCAAAACAATTTTTAATAAATATTTTTAAAAATTTTTTGGTTAATTTAGCCATATTATTGTAACCAGCAACCATATTATGGTTAAATATGTTAATAATTTTTAATTTCAAAACTTTGCCTAAAAGCTGCATTTGAAAATAAACCGAACATTTAATAAGATTTCTGTATGACGTGCTAAATTTCCAACCTTTCATATTTGAAATACACTTAGCACTTAACACCCGGAAGCGATATATTTTTTTCAATTCAATTCAATTTATTTAGCCATAATATTTACATTTACATTTTAATAAAATTGTTTAAGATGTTTTTTCTTTTTCAGCTTAATATTAATATTTACAATATTTTATTTGGAGGAGAAAATTTGTCAAAAAAACCTATTTGACTTTATGTTTATTCTAAAACTACTTATACTATTTAACAAAAGACTAGATAAAACCTATGATGGGACTAGCTCATTAATATGAATGAAATCAGAATTTAGATATCTGATATTTAAATTTTGTGTAAGCCTTTTTATCTTATCTGGAACTAATTCCAAGCCCGCGATATCATTAAGGCGTGTGGTAGAAAAAAACAAGGTAGGTTATATATGAGCTTAAGTAATTTATTTTGAGCAATTTGTAGTTTTTTAATATCGCAGGATGCGCTGGTAGACCTCTGAATCAGTTTTTTATTATTCATGTCAAGTATAGATTTCCGATTTAGAAAAGGGTTAATAAGTTAACTTTATTTATTATATAAGGTATGTGATCTTTAACTTCATTTTCGGATCGAGCATAATACCATGATATTTTACCTTTTGTTCCTACTGTATAGAATGATATTGGTCTGTGGTGTACAACATTCTTTCCGTTTTCTTGTAAAATAAAACGCCATTTATTGAAATAAGATAAAATATCAGATAATGCTCTATGAAGATTAGCTATAACATGGACAGCCATGATTTCAGAGCATAGGATTGCTGTGTCATCGACAAATATTGACAAAGTACAGTAGTCTAATTGCGGAAAATCAGATGTGCATAAGTTATAAAGGATAGGGGATAAACATGACCCTTGGGGCAAAATGCCGTTATAAAATGACTTTCAGAATGGTGTGAGCCAATGTAAACTTTAAAAGAACGAGAAGAGACAAAACTATGAATTATTTTTGTCAGTGCTTTGGAAAATTTAGATTTATCATCTTAAATACGACCCTTCGTGCCATACTGAATCAAAGGCAGCTTTGTCATCTAATAGCACCATGCCAGTTGATTTTTGGTGGCTTAAGTTTGAGTTTACTAAATTTCTTATTCTTATCAACGGATGAGCTGTGCTATGTTCTCTGCAGAAACCAAATTGTTGGGGTGGGATAATGTTATTGACTTCTATAAAAGCAGTCAATTTAATTTAAATGACTTTTTCCAGAATTTTACTTACACTCGATAATAAGCTGATAGGACGGTATGAAGATGGATAATCAGATTACTTACTAGGTTTTTTAATTGGGATAACTGTAGCCTCCTTAAACTTTTGGGAAAAATAGCAGAGTTTTGGACAAGAATTTATTAATTTTGTTAAATATTTAATGCCTTTATTAGGAAGTGCTTTAAAGCATCTATTATAAATACCGTCGATGCCATGTGATTTTTTATTTTTCAATGTTTTTAAGATATCAGAAATCTGTGAACAATCTATCAAATCTATATCAAATGGATTAATTTCTAATGACCTATACGATTCCAGAGTATCATTCACCAAAGAAGTCGTAATTGGGTCGCCTAGATGGGATGAAATTGAATGATTAGTAGCATAACTCTTAACTGTTTTCATAACTCTTAACTGTTTTCACGAAGGTAACAAACATTATGCAGTGTTCTGTTTTTCGTTATAGAAGCAGTACATTTGTAATGATTCTGTAGACAAACAATAAATTTTAATGTTCTTTAGTGTTTTTTTACATTGATGAAGGAATAAGCAAACAAAGCATTTAAGCAGCGCTTCTCTCTAGTATCGTTGTTATTCCTTGGCATTTTGAACGACTACAGCACGAATAGCTTGTGTGTATTGTATACATGTTTTATTTTTGTAAAAAACTGTGTTGACCAGCAACGAACGAATATTAATATGCTGAACTGAACACAACAAAGTTGGTTTTTTTTTTACGAAAAACCGAACGCAATGAAATGTTAACATCTTTATGTTAAGGTGGATTATAACAGAGAAACATTTTTAAGGTATTTACTACATAAACACTATAAGCGTTTGTGTTTTCCAATTTATTACCGTACCGTACAATAAAGAACATTATATAATGTTTATTTTCGAACACTGCCTAAGTGTGTTTTTTTTATCAAGAAAATAATTGTTAGTATCTTTTATTGTATCTTACATTTTTCTACAATTTTTGTGACAAAATATATCCCAAAATAAAAGATAACAATCTGTACGTTTTTCTGATGTGAAAAAGTTTTACTAAACAATCAAGTTCTCTTGTTACTTTAGAAAACAATTCTGAACAATATTTTTCTTTGTATTTATTAATAACTATTAGAATGTTGTTTTTTTTTTAACATATTTTGTTGCTTTTTTTAAACGCTTAAATAATAATATTTGTTGTTTTACTGCTGTTTGTTTAAAAAATTTTTAAGTCTTTATTTTTATTGTGTTTTCAATCCAAAAACAATTAGAGGTATGATTAATAGTTTGTGTAGCTTAAAAAAAAGAAAAGGTACATTTTTATTTGAAATATGACAGGCTTTGTAACAACTTTATGAAGTACAAGATTGGAAGTACAAGATAATTTTTTAAAATTATTTCATTTATAAACGAAAAAAGTCATGATAATGAAGACAAAAATTGTATCATTATTAAAGTATTAGTTTTGATTATGTGTAAAACAGCTTGTTAAACAAATAAGATATGGCGATAAATAACTGCAAATGATGAAAGATTAAAATGCCTTTAAAGTCTTTTAATATATTTTCAGTTTGGATTCGAAGCATTTGCGAAATATACACAAAGCAGGTGTTTTCCTATACCCCTTTTTTCTGTTACTTATAAACCTAAAATTTGTGCAAGAAGACTGGGCGTGGGTACGTTAAATGTTCCATGCATTAGTATACTTAATATTATTATTTAAAACTAAATGCATAAATTAAACCTTCAAATAGGTATTTTGCAAGAATTCTATTCTGCAATTATTCAAAATTCAACCTAAAAAAAAGAACTTTCTTTCAAATGCCTTAAACGTTAATAATATTTCTATTAACACCAAAAAGCAAACTTAATTAGCAAAAAATAAAAAAAAGTTATGTGTACCAATAGAACAAACAAATACAAAAGAAAATTAATATCTTAATGAAAAACGTGCAAAATAAACACCAGAAAAAAATTGCAACAACCGCGTCATCATCATTAACATGACAACTTAAAAAAAAAAATAAAGTAGAATATCAACTGCTACAACCGCTGCATAATGTAGTGTCATATTTCACAGTTACAACATTTATATAAGAAAAAGCATTAAAAACAAGTTAGAGTGCTATATTCGGCTGTGCCGAATCTCTGATACTCTCGACCGAAAGTTAAAATATTTCAGGAGTGGGCTTTATATGGGCCTATGGTAAAATATTAACCGATCTTAACGAAATTTGATAGTTTGATTTCTACACACAAAAAAAAACCATAGGTAAAATTACCTAAAAATATGGTATAAATTTAACTAAGCGCAAAGGTAGCATGGCAGTATCTAAGTTTCTTAGATAATAAAACGTTTAACTTAGGTAATTTCTATGTTCGAAGAAGTATCTAATAATTTTGTTAAAATTACAAAGTAACTTTGAAAATTTGTTTTGACAAATTTGTTTTGAGGCTGCTTAAAGTTCCGGGCGGTTTTTAGTGCTCATTTGAGGTCAAAGGATTAAAACTAATCTTGTCTAAAAAATCCATATTGATCCAGCATCGTGTCGTCCAATTTAATAATCTTGAATAAAAGTTATACATAATTATTGGTTTTATTGTTAATATATCTGTGGTTTTCATGGGCAACCGCGTATGTCTTAAAATAAAATTTTTCAGGAGAGCCGAAAAAACCATTCTAGAGCAAACTATGGGTTAGATATTGCACCTTTGGAATTTGTTATTGAGTTAAAACATCGGAATGGGTCTATCTGTTATTAAACATTTTTAAAAAAATATAAAGAGCGCTTTAAATTTAGCAATATGGCATCAACAATTCAAAATCGAAAAAATAGACATACGCGGTTGCCTATGAAAACCACAGACATTCTGTCTTGTTTTTAAAAAGTTCGGCGGAGTTCTTTATCTAATGTTAATAATTCTCACAGTTTTTAATTTATATTTTTAATTTTATATTTAAAAATTCTAAATTCAAATTTATATTTGAATGTTTTTTTTCACAATTGAAAAATAAAATAAACATATGTACATAGATATACATATATGTATTATAAAAAAAATTCGAAGAAGGTACCTAACCCAATTAGTAATATTGACAAAAATTTTATGCAATACTTATTGTATAAATTACCAATTATTTAAGACAATAAAACTTAGTTTTTTCTTTATATATAAAAATAAATTGCCTATGCACACCTTGGTAAAATTACCTAAACTATTTTTTTCTGTGTAGTTATATAAAACAGACAGACTATAATTTTAATGGCTTTATCCGTAACGGTTTTACGCATACTAAAGTGCTTTTCGGGAGTGGGCTTTATATGCGGCCTATGGTAAATTATGAACCGATCTTTACGAAATTTAACAGAGTGATTTCTAGTCATATAGAATTTATGCAAGATCAACATGTGCACTCCGCCACTATTGATGCTTCTTTTTGTAACAAAATTATAAATTTTTTAGGGTGTGGTTCCTAATTTAGGTTTACAACTCTGCTGGTTTTGCTGGTTTTCAAGCCCAAACTTCTTAGGATAACTAGAAACAACTTCACAGACAAACAAACGTATAGACAGACGGACATGGCTTAATTGACTTATAATTACTCAAGGACCCGGAATATATATACTTAGTTGGGTCTTAGATGAATATTAAAAAAGTTTCACACGGAATGACAAGCTAGGTATACCTAAAAAATTAAAAAAAAAAAAAAAAAAAATAAATAAATAAAGAATCAAAAGGTAAAAAAAAAATTATTAACACAACCCACAAATTCACATTGAAATTATTTAATTACAACCCAACAACATGCATCTCAGACAATGTGAAACAAAACACAGCCGCTGCTGCGGCAACACCATGTTTAGAAGCGAAAAAAATATTTGTTAAAAAAAGTCGTAATAAAAAAAAACGTCAATTTATTTTATTAAAGAGAACGTTATAAAAAATGTCTAGTTAGTTTTTGTTTCCAAATTAGAATCATTAAGAAGACCAAACATTTAACAACAGTTTAGAAGACTTCAATAATTCTTAAACAACTTGTAGGATAAATATTTAGCATTCTCCTAATTGAAGCTTTAGTTAAATCTTACTACGAAAAATACAATTTTCTTAATTTAAGATCTAATTAAATCATTTGAATTGGCTCTATTTTGCGATTAAAATGTGAATTTCTACAAAAACAATTTTTTAAATAGGAACTTTCAAACTTTGACAGTTGATTGTTGTAGCTACATCTTTCGAATTGCCTGTCATTTATTCAGTCTGTTATGTCAAATTACCATGGACGAACATATGCGTCTAACAGGATATTTATATGATACAATTTAAAACGACCTTAAATTTCATTAAAAATTATCATTTGGTCAATTTCTAGATGAATTGGTATGTTAAGTAACAAAACTGTTAAATTTGAAACTTTGTGGATTCTGCACTGGCGCATCATCGCTTATATTTCTTTGAGAACGATGTCGGCCAGGTGGAAAATGTCAATGGCGCACAGTAGTGATTACCAAGTCCCGGATTTTTATGCAAATGCATACTTGTTGTCGTAAGTCTTAGATCAACCTAAACTAAATATCTCTGCGAATCAAGAAATTTGAAGTAAAATGCCATCGATTTGTTGGTGCATATTTTGCTTTAAATGCATAATATTGCTTAAATTGATAAAATTTCATATTTTTGTTGCATATTTTGAAAAACAAAACTTGTTTTATATGCTTTTTTTTGCGATGCACTGTGTTGCAGAACAGATTTTTTTTTTTTTTTTTTTAATTCCTAAGCTAATCCCGCTAAGCTATATGCTTGTCTGCAGGAAAGAAACCAGAGTCTCTGGCGGGAATCGAACCCGCAACCCTGGCGCTGATAGACTAGCTCGCTACCAGCTAGCCTACCGGGGCACTCTTCGATGATATTGATTTCTTATGGGAAAAAATATGTTGCAAAGAACCTCGCGTTTTCCCGCAAATTAAGAGAAGTCCCCAAATTCTTGGAAAGACGACATACTTGGCTCCATTTTGGATTGTCATGGTGTAGCACCACGATTGTACAAAAAACAAATATTTTCTTCCCGTTTTCGTTTTAGTTTATTCGCATTCTTTAGATATGTTCACACCTATCAAATATTTGACGTTCTACACTTAACCACTAGTTTTATTAAGAAGTTCTTTGCTTTGGCAAAACGATTGGCTAGATGGAACATCATTTAACAGTTTCTAAATAACACTATATGACTATCTTCTCACAAATAAAGTTTAGTAATTCAATAGAAATTGTTAAAAATAAAGCTAAAGTTTGATCAATTTACTTACTGGTCACGCTTTTTTTGGATTTTTTCCTCAAATATTTACTAGGTCTGAATATTCTTTGTAAATAATTTTTAACTCTCAAATAGGTTATATGTTTTCACAAGAAATTAAGGTTTTGTAAATGAGAATTTACTTCTTGTAATATGTAATTTTTCATTAATTGTAAAGAACGTTTAATTTTAATCGCCTTTGTTAATGCTCTGTGTTGCCAAGTTTGTTTTTGATTTGAGAATGGTAATTCAAAACACTTTTTTATGCAACAAAAATAAAAACAAGACAAGTTTAAAATTATAGTCTGTCAAACCCGACCATTTGATGCCCTACAACATACTCTATTTGGGACCCTTGGGCAATCATGGACCCGCCAGAACAAAGTTATGTTAGGAGGATAAGATTAATGTGAAAGTTCTTTTTGCCGAATATTATTTAAGTCTTCATCTATATAAGATTTGTTTGCACTTAAATGATTTTCGGAAGGGCGCTGACATAGGGCTGGACGTTGTTGCTATCGTAAAAGTTATTGTAGCCAATGGCATAAAAAGCTAATTTTGGTAGTATTTAGTATGTTTATGGAAGCTATGATCAAATACGGCCCGATTCCAATTAAATTTGGTAAGATTATTTTGCTTGCGATAAAATATGTTTGGCTCAAATTTAATCTAAATATCAGCATAATAAGCTGGTTTATAGGCACAAGCACTATTCTAGAAACAAGTTTGTATGGGGGCTATTTGAAACTATAAACCGATTCTTTCCATTTTCAGTAGGTTTTCTTCCTTATGAATTGAAGCCAATGTACAAAATTTCATCAAATTACCTTAAAAATTACTTACGCACAAGGTTACATGGACAGACAATCCGCCAGCCGGCATGCTACCCAAACTGACGGACATCGTTTCATCGACTAAGAATGTGATATTGGTGGGTCTAGAACCAATATTCTTGAGTGTTACACCGTCAGCACAAACGCATTATACAAAATAAATAAAGAATAAGCAAACATTTCTCTACTTTCCTTTTTTTTTGTCAAAGGCAGACAAAAGTGCAGACAACGTCACCTACACAATCGACGAAAGGGGCGATTTGGACACACTTGATCCCAGGCTTCCTACAGGGATACGATAACATATACTTATGTATGTATGTGCTTAATATTTTTGTATAACATCATGAACCCAAATTAATAATAATGCAGTTTCTTGTAGTTCTGGTCAGGGCTGGAGATATGTTATTAAAAATTTTATTATTGAAAAGAAAACTGAGTTAATCCAACTTAAAGAAATGATAAAACTTCAATGTTATTTTTTTTTTAAATTGCACCAAAAAAGGTTGATTTGTACGTGTGTAGAAATAATGTTTCGATTTACCAAATTTGGTACAATTGTACCACAAGTCCCATCAGTGACGTGTATTAGTAAGAAATACCAGTATCAGTAACATATTTTTATATTTTGTTGTTTTTTTTTGAGAGAGTTTTTACTTGAATCTTTTCCCAAATCAACATAGTATGTACGTTTAGCATAAATACGTTAAACGTTAAAGTTCCTATAAAATTCAATATGGAAAATATTTTTAGAGTTGCGTATTTTTCAAAGCAAATGCGAATGTTTGAAATTGTTTAGCAGGCAGTAAATATTTCTCTTAAATTAAAGTTAAAAATAAACAAGTTATGTGATTTGCTGTAGGAAATTTTGCATATTTCGTTGCTTAAAATAATTTCTATGATCTTTTGAATGTACGTGACGAGTATCTAATCGGGAAGGGGAAGGGGAAGAAAAAGTATTACTCAATAAATATTAGGGAATTCAATTAATCGATGTTTTGTATTAATCGACCACCGTTTAACTTTCATTAGTTTTTTTTAGCGAATGTAATGACTGTTTTTTTAAAGGAAGGCATAAGTAAAAACTTAAACTTTTACTGCCAATATTTTGATTGTATGCAAAAAACTTGTGACTGATTACACTACCTTACAAAATTTCAACAAAGTCGTGACCAAATGAATCTGGCAGCTAATTATTTTATGTAAAATTGTCCGCTGAATCCGAATATGAAGTCAGAATTGTCAAAAGTAGAACAGTTTTTGAGATATTTTTGGATATTTGCATTTCAGTCACAGCATCTTTTTTAAAAACACAAATAACGGTTATTTAGAATATTTGGAATATCGAAAACTGTTCTACTTTTGACAATTCTGACTTCATATTCGGATTCAGCGGACAATTTACATAAAGATTAGGTGTCAAATTCATTTGGTCAAGAAATTGTCACGTAGTGTTATAAGTAAAAAAGGAAGTTTTAGCATATAAAATTTAATTTTTATAAAAATTTTTTATATATAATTTTTGATAACTTTCCAATAGACTTTATTAACTAAAACTTAGGCTTTAGCCCTTAGGACAATTAATGAGATTTTTACATCCAATCTAGACATTCAAACCTTTCATTTTTTGGGCACTGTTAATACAAACGCTTTTATGTCATAGTATTCCGCCTGAAGCTGCCTGTTGGTATCTAAAATATCCTTTAGCTACTTAAATGATAATGTTAACTAATGATAAAAACTCAAGTAAGTTTTACCAACAATAGTAAGAAAAAAACACCTTCTCATTTGAAATCCAACTGGAAAATTTACGTAACATTTTTTCATTGCATTATTATTGTATTTTCTCGAGGTTTTCTATATTTTTTTTTTTTTTAGTTAAAAACAAAATCCCTTCAGCACTCAATAGGTTTTGTTAAACTTGACGTGTGAATTTACTGAACGTTGAATTATATAGACTTTCAGTTGAGCTTATTTAACTAGGCATGCGTGAAGTTTGCATGCATAGACAAGTGCGAGCATGTATTAAACATGATTACGTTCATACGTAAGTTTGTAATGATTGAAAACATTATAATAATTCATTTATTTTTGAAATATTTTTTTTTTTAACAGTTTGATGATTATTTTAATTTTGAATGGTTGTATACGATTGATTTTAATGGATGAGGTAAATATGTAAAAAAAGAGTTTGTTGCTTAAGTCTTTTGTTTAGAAACATTAAAGCTATTAACATTTTCTATATTCGTTTTGAAAAACAGACACATAGAGTTTTAACTCAAATTGAAGCTTAAATTAAATTAAAATTTGAAATAAATTTTTGAAAGGTATTATGTTTTTTTTTAATTTATTTTATAAGAATTTAAATTATTATTATTTCTTAACAAAATTAAACACGAAAATGTGGTAATTCATTAAGTTTTTCAGGAAGATTTAGAAAAATAGTGTATATTGTAAATATGTACAGTCACAATAATTTAAAACTTTATAAAATCCAAATTTCTCTTTATACTTAAACAAAAATTTGATAAAACGCCTTTATTTACTGCCTGTTTAACGATTTCGAACGTCAACGTTTACTTAGAAAATTATATTTAAAACAAAAACAAAATTCTAAAATTAGTTTTTGTTTTAAATGTAATTTTCTATACGAACGTTAGCGTTCGAAATCGATGAACAGGCTGTTAATATTTTTTTGTAAGTTCATCGGATCTTACTACATTTTTTTTATTGCTCAGGCCTACAACAAATTTGTCCGCGCAATAAATATTTACTTTAAACATCATCTCGAAACTAGTTTAGCAAGTGAAAGTGTCTTCCACAAAGCGAACAAGATAAATATAAATGACCAATTCCTACTCTAAAACATAAAATAATCAAATTCAACAACAAACAAACAGCAACAACAACAACATTAAATTTATGGTTCAATGAATTGCAACTTTGAATGGAAGTAAACTTAAGATTGCTGGATGAAATATCAAAATAAAAATAATCGCATAAATAAATTCAATTCAGCCGCAAAATTGTTTTTAGCACTAATTTTCAAATTATTTTTTTCTCTTTTCAATGTTTTGCTAGTAATTTTTGATTGGAGCTGCAGTTTTCGTTTTTACCGGTTAATGCAATAGTGTGGTTTGGAAACAAATATATAGTCTAATTTTTTAGTTTATTATTTTGTTGCAGTTTTTTTTTTTGTTACAAATTACATTATTGTGGTATTTTGCTTGTAATCATTTCCATAAAATGTAAGTATTAGACTACTGACTGCGAGACGTTAATGCAAACAAAAAAAAAAAAAAAAAAAAAAATTTCATTTATTTTAAACCACCATAATTTATTAAGTTGTCTACAAATAGACCTCAAAATGATGATGAAATACGGTGTGGGCTCCATATTTAAATTTTTATAATTTTATCAATGAGAATTATTTTTTAGGTTGAACAATTTGAGTGCTCAAATCAATTCGTTTAGGCCAGCTTATGTTGCAACTAAAATGTGGTCATATTTTTATTGAAATTCAAAAATTCAAGCTTTCAACATTTTCTTTAAGTTTAATCGAACTTTGAAGATGCTAAGTGAAATTATGGAGTTTGCTAGATCATTTGAGAACTAAATTTGGATTTAAGAAAAATTGAAAACAAATCTTCACTCTTGACTATGGTAAAAGCAGTCTTTCATAAGGGATCTGCAACTATATTATGGTTGCCTATGTACAATTTATAGTTTTTAATGTTTTAAATAAATAAATAAATAAAAATCAATATTTTAAAGGTTGGTTGTACAACATTATCATGTTGCTTTGAAAAAAATTATAGCAAGAGCAAAATGTTATTATTCAATCAAAAATTACTTTTTGGGAATACAAAGTGCAAGTGCACGGCTTGAAAATACTTAAACTGGCAACGTGATTTTGCAAGTTGTTTTTGTTTTCATTTTGTTTTTTCTAAACCTACTTACAACTGCAATTAATGTTGGAAGAATTCCAATCAATTGTAGTGGGGTATGTAAGAAGAGATAAACTCACTGTTTATTGTTGATGTTTTTGTTTAAACTTTGATATTGTTACAAGTAGAACTGTTGCTTATAATTCTTACTAGCTTAACCCGTTGCGCTTCGCTACAATGCTTTAGCCAACTTTGAAGACTCTCGCTTTAATAGTTCTTCAGTAGAGAGATATTTATTTTTATTTTCAAAAGTGTAGTATACCATAAGAGTGACTTCCAAAAAGTTTGAACATTCTCACTACAACAGTTCTTAAGATATGCGATATTACACATTGGCGTCCTATGGTGGGTACCGCATCCCCCGCTGCTATTTTGTTTAAATTTTGGGGCTCAGAAGATCATTCTACCAAAGGTCCAACAAAATGCATGCAGTGGCCCTTATTAATATTTCTATCTGTGAGGGATACTTCTGCTCCCCTGTCTACCCCGCCTATTTTTAGATTGAAATTTATAGTTTACCCTAATAGTAGCTCTTACCACGTTTGAAGACTTCCTCTTTAATAGTTCTTCAGTTGAGCGATATTTAATATATGCATAATATGGGAGGTGTTTCCCCCATGCGCCTACCCGCTTTATTTTTATTTTCAAAAGTGTAGTATACCATAAGAGTGACTTCCACAAAGTTTGAACATTCTCACTACAACAGTTCTTAAGATATGCGATATTAAACATTGGCGTCCTATGGTGGGTACCACTTCCCTCGCTGCTATTTTGTTTAAATTTTGGGGCTCAGAAGATCATACTACCAAAGGTCCAACAAAATACTTGCAGTGGCTCTTATTAATATTTCTATCTATGAGGGATACTGCTCCTCCCCTGTCTACCCCGCCTATTTTTATATTGAAATTTATAGTTTACCATAATAGTAGCTCTTACCACGTTTGAAGACTTTCTCTTTAATAGTTCTTGAGTTGAGCGATATTTAATATATGCATACTATGGGAGGTGTTTCCCCCACGCGCCTACCCGCTTTATTTTTATTTTCAAAAGTGTAGTATGCCATAAGAGTGACTTCCACAAAGTTTGAACATTCTCACTATTACAGTTCTTAAGATATGCGATGTTAAACATTGGCATCCTATGGGGGATTCCACTTCCCCCGCTGCTATTTTATTTCAATTTTGGGGCTCAGAAGATCCTACTACCAAAAGTTCAACAAATTGCTTGCAGCGGCTCTTATTAATGTGTCTTCTATGAGGGGTACTGCTCCTCCCCTGTCTACCCCGCACATTTTTATATTGAAATTTATAGTTTACTATAATAGTAGCTTTAACCACGTTTTAAGACTCTCCCTTTAAAAGTTCTTCAGTTGAGCGATATTTAATGTATGCATCCTCTGGGAGGTATTTCCCCCCTGCGCATACCCGCTTTATTTTTATTTTCAGAAGTGTAGTATACCATAAGAGTGACTTCTAGGAAGTTTGAACATTCTCACTATTACAGTTCTTAAGATATGCGATGTTAAACATTGGCGTCCTATGGGGGATTCCAATACCCCCGCTGCTATTTTATTTCAATTTCGGGGCTCAGAAGATCCTACTACAAAAAGTTCAGCAACATGCGTCTAGCGGCTCTTAAGATATGCGATAATTAATATTGGAATCCTATGGGGGGTACCAATTCCCCTGCCCCTATCGAAAAAATAAGTAGTAGATTTCAGGAAAATCGGTTTAGTAGTTTCGGAGTCTATAAGCCGACAAACAAACAAACAAACATACAAACATTTTTCATTTTTATATCTATAGATACGTTTAACAGTTTTATTTGGTTTAATATCTTAAGTTTTTCTAAAATCGTTTTGGATAAAGTTTCCTGACGATCTGGCCTAAGCAACCAGTGAAATGCGCATAGAAATAGCTAATCCCATCAACAATAAATTTCAATGTTTTTATCAAGAATAAAAATTGGAAATTAAGCACGAATAACAAAATCGTTATTATTGAATTTTAAATATTATGTGTGTTATTGTGACACAATAAAAGTGTGTGTGTGGCTGAGAGCAACCATAATTCTATTGTGATAGACCTAAAACAGACACCTTTAATTATAATCAAATATGTTTAAATTAATAATACCGAGCTAGCTGTAAAAATACATGTGGTAAGAGTATGATTTGGAAGCATCCGATAACACTGTGCATCAAAAAAAAAAAAAAAAACAAGCCTCAGTACTTGCAACGCGAAATGAAACTAAACTATTGATAGGGCAAATCTGCCAAAGGGTTTTGAAAAGTTAGCTCGGGCTTCCGAAATATCGGCCCCTAAAATTTTTGAATTTTTTGAAAAGGCGTTTGATAAGTAAAAAATATATACTAAATGTAATTTTGAGCTAAAATACTATTACATTTGTCTTCAGCAGAATTGTATGGCGATTCTTTTCTTAGAATATAT
Organism: Pollenia angustigena; assembly: GCA_930367215.1. Classification (NCBI taxonomy): domain Eukaryota; kingdom Metazoa; phylum Arthropoda; class Insecta; order Diptera; family Polleniidae; genus Pollenia; species Pollenia angustigena. The sequence goes on along the minus strand of OV884059.1, from coordinate 167,313,050 downwards.
TAACCCTAACTAACACTAATTCTTAGGGGTAATTTTTGTCCTTTTTTAACTAACCCACAAAAGTATTCTAAAACGGCACTTTAGAGGATTAAAATGTTCCACGAATATTGTCTGCATCGAATTTCACGAACTAAAAGTTCGTGCAATATATGTAAAACAGATTTTCGAAATTCCGAACCTTGACATTTTTGAATTTTTCGAAAACCCTTTTTACATATATTGCACGAACTTTTAGTGTTAGAAGACTTAAAAATAGCCCCTTATACCTCAAAAATGAAATTATTATTTTGAATGTATTTTTCCGCTAATATTATACAAAATAAATGTATGTGTCATTTTCCGAGAGATTAACTTTAATTTTCATTATACTAACAAATATATTTTTTTTGTTACCCCAATAAATGAATTCAGACAGAAAAAACATTTAACTTTTTATAATGTAACCCCCGTTACTTTTTAAAAAAAATTTTTTTGGTAACTAATTCTTTGGTTCGAAAATAAATCCAAAACATTTCAAAGAATTTAATCAAATATTTTACTTGACATATCCAAACAACCGTTAATTTTTTAATGGTCAAAAAAAGTATTGAAATTACATTTTTTTATGAATTCTTTGGTTGCTACCGTCGCTTGAACTTTTGTAAGTCCAAAATGGAGCAATCCTCGTGGCATATTTGGGTAGGTTGGAATTTTATTTAAAAAATCTCCGAAAGTCGGTAACGACCGTAACTTTGGAAACACCCTTATACAAAACGCCTTTTCAAAAAATTCAAAAACTTTAAGGACCGATATTTCGGAAACCCGAGCTAACTTATCAAAACCTTTTGGTAGATTTGCTCTACCAATAGTCAAGTTTCATTTGGCGTTGCAAGTATTGAGGCTGGCGGCGATGGTCCGAATTTTGTTGCACTGTGTAATATAAGCCGGATTCGTCGGCAATCAATCAAATCAATAAAATGAGGTTTCGAATACCATTTTTCGCCGGTAATTTTTAAATATTTAATTCCATGTCGACTTTTGAATTTCCAAAACCATTCATAACTAGCTTTGAAACATGAATTGGTTCCAAAGATTTTTGATTGCTCCTGACCGGCTTTTGATTGTAAAATCTCTGCTGATATTGGAACATTCTTCCACTTCCTGTTGTGTTTACCACGTCTACTTTTACGTCTATTAAGCGCATTACTTGAGAACGGCTTGACCGATTTTGACGATTTTTTCTATAAAATCATCGCCATGGTCCAACTTAGGTTTTTACGGAAAGAAAATTTTGCCCCGCCCACTTTAACGCCTACTTTTTCGATTTACCTAAAATCAGAAAACGGCTCCATCGATTTGACTAATTTTTCTTTCAAATGTTCGTATCTTTTTAACTGATTTTAAAAATCAAACGCAAACATTTTTCCTAATTTTGGCAGAACAACGTCTGTCGGGTCAGCTAGTAACTTATAAAAATAAATAATTCTCATATTCTATTTGTTTAAATTATAAACAGAATATTATTTAGCGTTCGGCGCACTCACCCAGGAACGTTCGTGTAGACGAACCCAACCCTTAATTCCGTTCGTTACTATTTTTAAGGAAGAGCCGAACATTATATAGTGTTCTGTTCTTCGTTAAAAAACAGAACAAATGTTGTGATACTGTAGACAAACATTATATTTTAATGTTTCTTTTTTTTACATTGATAAAGAAATGGACAATCAAAAAATGTTAGCAAAGACCGCAGCAGTGTAAAATTATTTTGCTGGCTTTTTTTTTTTTTTTTCGTAATTGGGCATTTCCTTAGGTCACGAACGTACGTTTTTGATGTACAAATAAAATAGAAAACAAAACTTTTCCTAGAATTTTTTTTGCGATTCGATAGCATTTGGGTAGCTCTATCCCAATAAAAAATGGAGCTTCCAGCGAAGCAGGTTTGTAAGGGAGAAACATAAACGTTTCGCTTACCATTGCGCTTACGGAAGACATGAATTTTATATGGCGAGCTCCCACTTTGAAGCAATACATTTTTGACACATGAAGCGCATTATTCAGCGCATATAAAAATTGTTATATGTAACGATCAGCCTTACACACTGAATGTTTTGATAGAGTTATTTTTCAGTTTTCTCCCTTACAAACCTGCTTCGTAGTAAGGGAATGCCGTAGCACTTGAAATGTTATTTTTTTTTATAAAAGTTGTTGAGAGTTCTTTCACTTACTTTACTGCATTTCTGTATGTTTTATTGCGTAGCGCATGATTGTGCGCTTATTTTTTTAAATGTACCATTAGTGCTTCGCAAAATGATAAAATTTTTTATTGGGATGTTTAGTGCAAAAGATGGATTTTATCGAGTTTAAGTTTTCATAACGACAGCTATAAACACGTGGTCACGAACATACGCAAAATAGAAGTCAATCTGGCTGACAGTAGTGAAATGTAAAAATCTGCGAAATGAAACGGAATTTTCAAAAGTGATTAATTTATTTTAAAAGTGTATTAATGTAGGTCTCCATCCAGTATTTACCAAATAAAATATCTCTTTTGGTTTTTATTTAATTGGCTTATGTACCGGTCGCGAACGTACGGATCGCGAACGTACGATTTTTCCATAAGTTTTATTATTATTATCACCATGCATTTTACCATAAATGTCTTCAAATTTCCTTAACAAAAAAACTTAATACTCCTTTTACAATTGATTTTAATGGAGAGATTATGCAGAAAGAGTGTAAACATAACATATTTTTGCATGTAAAATCAGTATATAAAACTTTTTTTAGAAGAAGAAAATACAGGAAATTATAAAAATGTCCAGTTTCCAGCCCAATTTCCTCAAGTAAAACAGCTGAGATATGCTATGAAACCATTCTTTTATAAAAACATAGACTTTTTTTATAATAATAAACAATAAAAGACGATGATTATCAACATTTTATTTTTTCATCCTGGCAGACCATTCTGGGGCCATATGTATTTTGATTTTGTAAAGAACGAAAGAACACTAATGTGCTGAGCCGAACACAGTGATATTTGTGATTAAAAAAAAAAATTTAAAGGAATTTAATATTCTCATCTTTTTGAGTTGGATAAGAACAGTATTATTATTGTGTTTGAAAGATGACAAACAGGGAAACGTTATTTTTTTAATGATTTTCTACACAAACACTATTAGCGTTTGTGTTTTCCAGAAATCTTCCGAACCAAATACGAGGGAGCGATATTTAGTGTCTATTTTCAAACACTGGTTAAAATTGTTAAGTTAAATACATAAAATTTATCAAGTATCACTATCCAGTGTGACACAAAGAATGCTGACGAAGGCCGTAGCGGGCCAGAAAATGTATTGCTGGTATCTTATAATTGTAAAATTTTCTGTACAAACAAAACTTACTTCATTGCTAACCGAAGGATAGCTAAAGTAAAACGGTAGCGTACAGAATCATACCAAATTATATGTACATATCTTTAGCTTCAATGTTAGCCAAAGGTTGGCATGAGCAAAAACTATGTAAATTATTAAAGGAATAAAACTATTGGAAACGAGCTTCATAAATTAAAAATTGATTCATTGAAAACATTCGAAAAATATGTATTAGGGTGTCCCAAAAAAATTTTTCTTTCTAATTTTCTTAGGTGCTCAATTAAAATTTAAAAGCTTTTAGGGTAAAGTATTTTTGGTTTTTTTTTTAAGAATTTTCGGAATAGGTTTAGAGGTCGCGCAAATGGAGTTTTCATAAAAAAAGGAGTTTTCGGCCTTTTTATAACTTTACTCATAACTTGGTTATTACCACGAGTTTCTTCACTCCTGAGGAAACAATTTTAAAGAAAAGTATCCAAGCTTTAATCCTGTGTGAAAAAATTATAAGTTTTTGGGATAAGTTTACTCATTTAGATACCCTTAATTACAATTTTTCGTAATTTTTTCAAAAATGTTGTAATAACGCTTTACAACTTTTTAAGTTTAAATAAAAACGAAAAAAACGAATGATGCAGTTTGAAAGACAAATTAGTTCTTATTAATATGAATAAACAATTTTTAAATTTGTTCTTACTGTTCCTGAGTTATACCCGTTATTTTCTTTATACCCAGTATTTGTTATTATAAGCTAGTTCACCAATCTTACCCAATCAACAAAAAAAAAAAAACTTTTCTTTTGCTCTGTGAAAAATCATTTATTGCGGTTCTTGCGATGTAGTTCTATACCTTGCAATAAATTCTGGTAATCAGTTTCAGAAGTTGTGACAGTAATATAAGTATAAGCCAAAGCCACACCTCGTTCTGCCACATCATTTGCTACTTGTAATTGTTGAACTTTTTTTTTTGCCTCTTGAAATGACTTGTTGGCTTTCCAATTCTGTGGATCTATTTTTAAAAAATCGATTGAAATATTGCAAGCTTCAAAAAAAGTTAGACTGGCTTTTGAAATGAATTGTTGAATTTCTTTATTTCTAAAGTTTTCTTCTGTTAAAGTTACATTTGCTACTTCATAATCGCTGCATGGAGTATATGCAAGTTTTTTTGTCATTAAGTGCAACGTTTTGGTGTCGATACGTTCATCAAAAAACGCTGAGGCAGCCAATTTCGGAGTTAAGTACCACTGATGACCTAGAAATGTTTAAAGCGAGGCTTTTGCAACTGCTTTATCAATTTATAATTTTATAACTATCCAATTCCTTTAATAGGCTCAGATCATTGAGAGGAGCGTATCGAGGGCACTCGCAGAGGTACCAATATTTGATATTTATTCTTAAAATAAATAAACTAAATTCAAGCAAGGCATCAACTGTTGATTTGTCTATATACGATTGCAACTGGTTTCGGAAAATGCATATTTTCAAAGAATAGATCATTTTCATCATCCAGCGAGCCCGATTGATAGCTCCTGGAACACACATAAAATAGAAAGTGAAAATGACAGCGTGTAACGGTTTAGATCAATAAATGTCAGAAGTTAATGACAGTTAAAACGTAACTATAAAAATTTATGGAAATATACAATAATTATAACGAAAAAAGTATCACCATTTTTAAGGTACAATTTATAAAAAAAGCGTAACTCGGAAACTGTAGGACAAAATTCCATTTTTGTTTTCCTTAATTGTTTAGAACTTATCGGTATTGAAAATCGCGTCACTAGTTTTTATACCTTTCATATAAATTTGAAAAATAATAAACCGTTTTCTACAGAATTTGTTAAAAAATTACAATAAAGAACTTAATATGTGGAATCGTAATGGAAAAAAATATTACCGGAACTTAAAGTTTTTGCATATGGAAATAAAGTTTGGGAAATTTTCTTTGGAAATTTTCGGTCAAAAAATTAAATGAACGTGGTTATTGACAAAGTTATGAGTCAAGTTTGAAAAGGCCAGATTTTTAACAAAGACTTGATTCTAAGAAAAAATTCAAAAATACTGGACCCTATAAGCTTTCAAATTATGCTTGAGCCTCTGACAAAAAAAAAAAAAAAATTTGGGACACCCTAATATGTATAATAAAAATAATTTATAAGAAATAATTCTCACATATTCCTTAATGCGAGATAAAAGTCGCGAAAATAGAAATTTTCTTTTTGCAAACTGTTGCAGAAACTGCAACGTTAAAAATAAGGCTATCGCAATAGCCGGGACGTCGCGATAATGGGTAGTCGCGATTACTGAGCGTGCACTGTAATTCGGTTAATAAATTTCCTTTAAACATAACATCCAAACATATTGTTACATCTGTGTTCATCTCGAAATATAATTTTTCTCTCAAAGATAATTAGCTGGCCTCCATATTTTGTCATTAAGTATTAATTAAAAGCAAACATATGTCTTACGATTCGTTGCGCTGCAAAATCAATCCAATTGCCATTTAAAAAAATATTGTTTTGTTTATTTTAAATTGTTACGAAAACAATTTATAGTATTGATTTCTTTAAGCCTTCTCTCAATAGTAAAACCCAACTACTACTATTTATAACAATCATTACAGTATAACACTTAAAATTTATCTCAAACATGATGATGTTATTCTTCTTAACATATTTTTTAAACGTATTCGTATTTTCAATACCATCCAACATGTGCTTTTTATTGTATGTTGTTTTAAAGCATGTGATTATGTTACAGAAAAGAGAAGAATCTGAAGGAAAAAAAAAAAAATATAAGAGAGGCAAGGTCAACTACATTCAACTTTATTGGAAAATAATAAAAATAAATATACACATTTTATTTAACGCAAACAACATAAACTAAACATTAATAGCAAATACCATATTTTTATCACAGACAGAGTGGTTGTTTTAAACAATTTAATTTTATCGAGTTTCAAAGTGTGGCATTCAAATAATTAAAATCAAGCTGATAAATGAACAAACAGTGTTGTTTTCAACGAAACGCGTAATTACGTATTCACTCAAATTACTTAACTATAAATTAAATTTAATTAAATTAATTAAATGTTTTGGATATGATATAAATGAAAACAAAACATTGTTATAACATTAATGTCTACTTTTATGACAGTCTGTTAAACAAGTCAAAAAAAAAAAAAAAAAAAAAAAATAAAAACAACTCATAGCTACCATAAGTTTTAAGGTTTTAATTAAACCATAAAATATATTATGACTGATAAACTTAACGTACAGTTAACCCTCGACTTACGCGGTCTGTTGGGACCGAAGAAAACACGTGTAAATCAAATTCGCGTAAAACAAGGTTCAGGACTGGTACAAATTCCGTTTATGGGACCAGAAATTTAACATATCGCGTAAATTAAAACATGAGATACATACAAAATTTCATTTTGGGGCCCTAAAACCGTGTTGAATCAAGAACATAGAACTGTATATATTTTACTTTCAAAAAATTAAAGGATATTTCTTTATAACGATATGTATAAAGCTTTGTTGTTATATCTTTATAAAATAATTGAATTAAAAAAGAATAAACAAAATAATTGAAACATACATATGTAGTTGAATATTTAAAATCAAAAATATAAGAAAATGATGAAAATTCTAAAATAGTCAAAAACAAACTAAACCAAGACAATTGAATTAAAAACCAGTAAAATTTTACTAGTTACTGAAATAATGGTAATATTCAGTAAATTTTTACTGATTACTAAACAAATCAGTATTCACTTTTTAAAAGAATTTTAATAAAAAAAAGTTATATTGTAAGCAGGGACCGCAAATAACAGTTATATTGGAATTTTAAAACAAAAAAAGCACATAGAAGTAAATGTCGAAAAACTTATTCAAGTATACCATATTGTTCCTTATGCACTTGTCAATGATAAAATATATTGATTTTTATTGAACAAAAATAACTGTTATTTATTGATTTCTATTTTTCGATCAAAAATAACAGTTATTTTTTGATTTTTATTTTTTCGAGCAAAAATAACAGTTATTTTTTGATTTTTATTTTTTCGAGCAAAAATAACAGTTATTTTTTGATTTTTATTTTTTCGAGCAAAAATAAAAGTTATTCTATAAATAAATGTACGTGATTTAATAATTTAGTTGACTTGAAATTTTTATTTTAGTGTTTAATTACCATTGGAATTCCTTATGCACATTAAAATAATTATTAAGTCATCTAAATTATTAAAACACGTAAATTTATTAAAATAATAACTATTATTTTTGGTCGAAAAAATAAAAATCTAAAAATAACTGTTAAATTTGTTCAAAAAAATAAAAATCAAAAAATAACTGTTAGTTTTGATCGAAAAAATAAAAATCAAAAAAAAACTGTTATTTTTGTTCAAAAAAATAAAAATCAAAAAATAACTGTTATTTTTGCTCAAAAAAATAAAAATCAAAAAATTACTGTTTTCATCTGACTTTTATGAAAAAAGGCATAACTGTTACGGTCCCTGATTGTAAGCATTGTCAATTAATTTTTAGACTTTTTCAGGTAAAATATATTTGTTTGCATATGTTTCAGAAAAGTTTGCTGAATACTGTAATTTTTTCAGTAAACAGTAAAAATGTACTGGTAGCTGAAAAAATTGCCATCATTTTTAGAGCGTGTTTTATTAAAACGCGTAAAAAAGGGCGTATTTCAAAAAAATATAACTATTATTGATCCGTGTTATATCTAAATCGCGTAAATGAAGTACCGTGTAAATCAAGGGATACCTGTAAATAGAAAGAAAAAAAACCAAACCCCGTTAAATCTGTGAAAGGTGAAAAATTAATTTCTTGAAACAATAACAAGTGACAATTAAGGGAGTTAATGCTTCATTACTTTGTTGCATTTAGGTTAGCCCTCGCTTTACCATTACCTATCTGGGTAACCATTTCGGTTTTATTTCTTTAACAATTTCCTTAAGTTGCTTCAGTTAAATGGACATTTTTATTGTCTAAATAGAGTGTTGAGTTCATAAAAACAAAATCGAAAAAAATTACACAGTTATGTGTAGTACTAACTGATGACCATTCTTACGTAAATACCTTTGGCAAGGCGAAGGTTAAACATGCTGGTAAATGTCACAAATCATAGAAATAAATGAAAAAAGGAAAAGTAAAACAAATTGCAATATTGCCCGAATAATGAGCATATTTCATAAATTTTTAATTAGCGTTTAAAATGTTTTGCTTTAAAGAAATTTTTGATAATTATTGTTATTAAATTTTATTTTTAATTTTACATTTGAAAATTTAAATGTTTTTTTTTTATAGATTTTGTATTTTTTTTTGTATTTTGTTACCTAAAGTTTGTTGCTTAAGTCTTTTGTTTTTACAACTCTTTTTGCTTTTCTTTTTGTCGTTGAGAGTTCAATTTAAGCAAATATTTTAATTAACCAATAGTAAGGTCATAGTTTTAGTTACTAGTCAAATGCAAATATTATTTGTATATTACAGGTAAAATATATTTGTTTGCATATGTTTCAGAAAAGTTTGCTGAATACTGTAATTTTTTCAGTAAACAGTAAAAATGTACTGGTAGCTGAAAAAATTGCCATCATTTTTAGAGCGTGTTTTATTAAAACGCGTAAAAAAAGCGCGTATTTCAAAAAAATGTAACTATTATTGATCCGTGTTATATCTAAATCGCGTAAATGAAGTACCGTGTAAATTAAGGGATACCTGTAAATAGAAACAAAAAAACCAAACCCCGTTAAATCTGTGAAAGGTGAAAAATGAATTTCATGAAACAATAACAAGTGACAATTAAGGGAGTTAATGCTTCATTACTTTGTTGCATTTAGGTTAGCCCTCGCTTTACCAGTACCTATCTGGGTAACCATTTCGGTTTTATTTCTTTAATAATTTCCTTAAATTGCTTCAGTTAAATGACATTTTTATTCTCTGAATAGAGTGTTGAGTTCATAAAAACAAAATCGAAAAAATGACACAGTTATGTTTGTACCGGGTGTTGCTAACTGATGACCATTCTTACGTAAATACCTTTGGCAAGGCGAAGGTTAAACATGCTGGTAAATGTCACAAGCCATAGAAATAAATGAAAAAAGGAAAAGTAAAACAAATTGCAATATTGCCCGAATAATGAGCATATTTCATACATTTTTAATTAGCGTTTAAAATGTTTTGCTTTAAAGAAATTTTTGATAATTATTGTTATTAAATATTATTTTTACTTTTACATTTGAAAATTTAAATGGTTTTTTATAGATTTTGTATTTTTTTTTGTATTTTGTTACCTAAAGTTTGTTGCTTAAGTCTTTTGTTTTTACAACTCTTTTTGCTTTTCTTTTTGTCGTTGAGAGTTCAATTTAAGCAAATATTTTAATTAACCAAAAGTAAGGTCATAGTTTTAGTTATTAGTCAAATGCAAATATTATTTGTTTATTAATTATATATCTCCTACTGACATGTACCAATTTTTGTTTAGACGAAGTATTTGCCGTCATCGTACTTTAGTTCGGATTCCTAATGAACTAAGGTCAGTTTTGAAATTGCCTCTAGCAACCAAGAAAACTCTTTAACATTAGCAACACTGATTAATTATAAGATAATTTGTTACTGTCTTATTTTAAAAATTCTGGATTATAATCTGGCCAGTAGACAAGTGAAAAGATTAATCAATAGTTAAGCTGCAAAGTATCGATAACTTAATTTTTAATGGACAATCGATAATTTTGAAATCAAAAAATTTTTGAAAAATTTTAATTATCTTCTTGATTAATTGGCAGATATTTATGTAGCGAAAAACATTTTTGTTAAAGGGGAAACAATTTGTTTGTATAGGTAGCATCTTAGTGATCCGAAGCAGGGCCTACCACCTCTTTAACTTTACAGAGCTGTTGAACAAATGTAATTTTGTCCGCTGAACCCCAAAAGCAGTTTGCTCACAAAAAGTATTCTTAATATTATAAAAAATAAAAATAAAATATTATATAAATACAACTGTGAAGCGAAAAAGAATTATGAACACTCAAAATTCTACTTGTAACAATCAGGCCTGTTTTGAAAATCACGTGATTTCAAATCACAGTTGCCTACTAAACTCACACGTGTGATATCTTAGTGTCCGGTTTTTGTGTGCTTTGGTGTGATCTTCAATTGCCAAAAGCACACCGAGAAACACAAAAACGGAATGGCTTTCACAACAGCACAAAATCAAAAGCACGTGATTTTCAGAACAAGCCCGAATATCATAACTTAAACAAAACACCAACACTAAATAGTGAGCTTATCTTTTCTTACAGTCCCCTACAATTAATTGTTTTACATTTTCTGCAAATTCCACTAAAACTGCGTAAAACTTTTAACGTAAACATCAAGTTCTCTTTTGCGGTCCTCCTGAAACACTTTTACAAATCTAAAGGGATTCGCGAATCCCTATTTTGAGACCGTTGATGTAGGGTATTAAAATGTTTCTATTTCGTAAAGATAGAAACTATGGGATAAACCAATAAATTCTGTTAGACTTTGATACTGATAAGAATTTAAATACCAATAACTTATCTTACTGGAATGTAGTTTTATATTGAATTCATCTTGGATTTATTTTTATATAATCTTAAATGCAATTATAATTAAATTTAAATAGCTTGTTCCTTAAGCCTTACACTTCTGTGGGCGATTTACGTAGTGTGTGCCAAATCCATCCAAACTTTAGCCTACGAAGTTCTACATTGACATATTCAAAACTTGATCGGTTCCATAACTGCTCGTTAGATATTCTATTCGGCCAAGGTTTTTCTTAAATGTGTACTGTTTTATATCCGTGGTATACCACGTTTCACACCCATACTGAAGAACAGAAATAACTCATGACTTAGAGTTATTAATTTTTGTTGCTGTGCTATATATGTATATTATTGTTCTACACTCAGTTCAACGTTGACAATGGCAATCAACATCTTTATTAGTTCCTCTATCTTCGGTAACCATACTGCTTTAGTATTGGTATTCTTGAACTCTTTCGATTCTGTTCCCGTTAAGGTTAATAGGTTCAGTCGAGTTGGCATTTACTCTCATACCTTTGGTTTTGGTAATGTTAATTTTAAGGCCTACTTTAAGGACTCATTAGCTAAAACGTTCAGCATGTTTTGAATATCAGAACGCCTGTGCGCGAGCTCACACTTATCGATTGCATAGTCAAGGGACTCCAACCTCTCGTTGGGAGGAACTGAGTTTCATGTAATACCTCTAGGTTTATTGCGGTTGTACGTCTTGACATCGAATCTATTACCACCAAGAATAACACCTGAAATGGATTGCAATGGTGTACATATATTACCACCGTGCAGAACTGTGTTACTGAAACCTTCATGCTTGATTGGGGGGTGCTTTAATACCATGTGAGATAAGGCCATGATGGCTTTATCTCTCATTCAATAGGAAGAAAAAGCCTTTTTATTTTTTTCATTTGAATGGGAGATAAAGCCGTCATGGCCTTAGCTCACATTAGCAATATTAGAAAATGGCTTTATCTCTCATTTTAGTTCCGGAGACACTTAAGTTAAGTATTGAAATCAGGCTTCGCATACTAAAGCTTTCCTGCGTGGCGGCCTGCGGCCGTGCTTAAGAGTTTTTTCCTCCAGTAGGACGCGGCAGATGGCTTCGCTGAATTAAGTTTTCCTGCGTGCGTCACAAGAATAAAAAAATGTTTTTCAATGATAACTAAGGATTTTCCCTTTTACAGAATGTTTACACCATTCATAACAATATTCTGAAAATATGGCTTTATCTCTCATTTGCGAAAAAATATTGCTATACCTCACATTCCGCAAAATGTTAAATATGACCTCACCTCTCAATGATTGGGCAATAAGGCCATTATGGCTTTATCTCCCATTCAATTGAGCAATAAAGCCATCATGGCCTTATCTCACATGGTTTTAAAGCACCCCCCCCCCCCCCCCCCCGCTTTAATTCGGGCCAAATACACACATAGCCGACCACAAGGGTGTATATTGAGGATCTCATTTCTATGGACTGCTCAATAATAATTCTTAAAGTGTTGATTTGGTCGATAAACGATCTGGCTGCTTGAAAGCCTGCTTGTTCACGACGGAGCTTAGCATCAATATGTTCAACCATACGTTCAAGTATAATTTTCATAAAAACTTTCATAGTGGATGAGAGAATAGTAATGCCTCTCCAGTTATTACAGTCTGTAGCATTAACTTTTTTATGCAGTTTACTATTTTTCCTTGTAGCCAATCCAAAAGAAATGTTTGCGATAACCAGATATATGCGAATGGGACGAAATTATGAGTGGGACGACTATCAACAGTTTTGCTGCTTCAGTCAATAAAGGCTAGTTTACTCTATCACACAAGTCTTACATATTCCATATTAAAATTACGGTATGTATACACACTATCACACATGAACATGCCCTTGTAAAAATGCAATCCTAATCAAATGAAGAGTATTAAGGTTTAGAAAAATTTCAAAAAACGAAGAAGTCGTATGGTATGTCAATTATTTTTCGTAATACTTATGATTTTCATAACACATTCCATTCACACATTTACATATTACTTAAGTTTTTTACATGTATTAATACAAAGTTTAATAAAAGTGTAAACTAGTCTTAACTAGTGATTATACTAATCAGTAAACTTTTCAATAGACTAGACTGTCGTTCCCCAATAAGTACACAAAAATTAAATTTCAAGTGCTTACAATTTAACTCAAATAAACTTGAGTTTAAACGTATTTTTAAATGCTATTAAAGTTTAAAAATATTTTACTAGTATTCACTTGATTTAAAATTCCCATTTTACTGGAGAATGCTATTGAAATAATGTGTAACAAAAGTATGTCTCAACCCTTGAAACTTGAAATTCGAACTTAAATACCAATTGTTTTGTACTTGATTTCCAGCACAATTGCTTATTGGGTCCACTCAAAATTAAAAGTTTGATAACTATCGATTGTCTTACAGCTTAATGCAATAAACTTTCCAAAAAGCATTTCGATAAAACAGTCAACAGACTAGTCAATAAACTTTTGTGATATAAAAAAAGGTTATAGTATATTATAACCTGGCCTAAAGTCCAGCTTATAGTCTAGCATTCTATCTAGCCTACAATCTGCTCAACACTCTAACGGTTAGAGTCTAACCTAAAGCATAGCCTATGGCCTTGTCTGTATTAATAAAATAATAATAAAATTAAAAGGTTTCAGCAAAATATTTGCGGTTATTAAATGTTACACCATTACACAATTTTCCTATAAAGACAACTGATTAACAACAGACAAATAAAATCTAAACGAAAGACATAAAAACAACATTCTTGAAATAGTTTTACACAATCGCAAAAGACAATAATAAAAAATTTTTCAAAATAAATAAATGCACAACTATTTATTGTTTATTTTTGTAAGAAATGTTCTTGCACAATAAAAAATTAAAAATCATTACTTGTTGTTCAAAACACGTAAAAAGAAACCACAAACCATAGATAACAGCTAGAGAGGAAACTCACAACATTAAATGGAATTTGCTATTTAAGCCAAATTCATTTACTCTCTGTAAATTCAACATTTTGTTTTAAATGAAAGTTAAGCAAACGTATTTTGCGCTTGTGATCTGAAAACAGACAGTAAATGAAATGAATGAATTTAGGTAGCTTTGCGGTCGTGTTCTAAAACCAGCCAGTTAATTTCAAACCAATACCAGGAAACTTAGTCTATAATAAATAACTTTTTTGGTACAACATACAATATTTGTTCTCGTATTACCCTTCCGTCAATATTTACTCTATAATTTAATTTATGTTAAAAAATCAAAACGATTTCTGTTCTGAACTCATAAATAACAACCACTCAGAACGAACGACAAGTGCAGAAATTGTATTGAATATAATTGAATTGAAATTTAATTTTATTCTAAAGTTGTATTGCATTTCAATGAAATTCTTATACAAATGACATAATTGTTCTACATAAATAGACAATAAAGTTGTATCATGCAAATTGGTTTTTTATAAATAGATAAATAATAATGAAAAAAAAACCATTTGTTATTTTATTTATAAAAATGTTTAGCAAAGAAGTGTGACATTGGCTTTAGATATTTTATAACAATTCATTTTATATAAATCACTAGATTTAAATCTTATCAGACGCTAAACAAAATGATTTCATACTCTGTTTATTCTAATACCTAAGAAGTTTATGAACTTTAAACTGGTTTTACTAATGATCATTTTGTTACTATTTTGGTTTTTTGTTGTGTCTGTTAATTTTTTAGAAATGGTATAAAGAGTTTTTAACGGAAGTATGATCTTTTCAGCTTTTACATAGAAATAACAAAAGATTTAGGAAACGAACTTTAACCTTTAAATTCACATACAAATTTAATTAGAAATTTGCTTGTTATTAATTTATTGAAGATAAAAAATAAAATAAAAATTTTCGTTTTAAAATTTTTAAGAACATTATTTTTTAGTAAACTTCTTCACCCTGAGTTTAGAAATTTTAAATACAAAATTTTTAGAACTTTCAAAAATTTTTATGAAAATATTTTTCATGTGTGGTGAAATTTTTGGAAAATAATCGGGTAAATATATCTATTAATTATTTTCTTATAACCATTTATCTAATTTAAAGTTCATCAAGCTTAGTAAAGCAGGAACAATCCAAGGACAAAAGGGACACTTAAAGATTTGTTAAATATCTATAAATTGTAGCAGGGAATCAAAAAAAACGTTGAGGTTTTCTTAATTATTTCGGTAGAATTTTCTATTGAGCTGCTTTAGCAAGAATTGATCTCTTCTTGAACATTCGATTTATTATTTAAACGAATTTCCTTTGCGACACTTTTTTAGTCTAATGACAATCGATCCTTACTAGGGTGTTCACTCGATTAATTCTTGTTCGATTAATCGAACAATTTTAGACAATTAACTGTCGAATAATTTAAAATTGCTAATTTCGATTCAAGGATTAATCGAAGAATTTATACCGATTAATCAAATAATAATATTAATATATAGTATTTCTGTTAAATGTTTAATGTTTTTTAAGTTTTAAGTCAAATAAGCAAACCAAATGTAGGTGTTTAGTTTAGTGTTTTGTGATAATTCAGCTTGTATTTTTGTTAAATTTTTTCAACACAATTTAATAGTTCATTTCGAAATGAAGTGAAATTGAAATCGATTGATAATTTAAAATCAATTGTTTTCAAAATGACTGTAGTTTTTCGTGGTTTTAAGTGCTGTTCTTGCAAAACTATTGATACTTAAAGAATGAAGTAGATTTTTTTTCTGTAAGGGCCAGCACTCAGGCGATGACCCCTACTAATGCATTGCATTGTGTTGGAAATAGGAAAATAGGTTGTCGGAAGGAGGATAGAGGGAGTAGTGTTTGTGAACATTCGATTTGAACTTAATCATGTTGTAAGTGAGAGGGAAGACTTCTGCAGGAAGGTTATTCCACATACGAATTGTCCGGGAAAAAAACGTGTATTACGAAAAAACGTACGGGTTTCGGGAACAAGATCCCTAATTTCGTCAGAACACATCCCATTGTAGTAACGATAAAACAGGCAAATACAACCCACATTGCAACGGTGCACAAGGGAGTCACCCTGTTTAGCCATTAAAAAAATGAGTTTTGCCATTAGCCATTTTTTAGCCATTTTTCAACTTGTTTAGCCATAAAATTTTTTTGCCGTTTTTCTTTTTAAAGAATAATTTTTATTTTATTATAAAAATTTATAAAAGTTAAATAAACATTTTGAACAATTAAAACGCCTTTAATTTAAATCACAACTTTTACAAATGTTGAAAATCGCTATAAACTATGACGCTGAAACATCTTTCAAAATAAAGGAACAGTATTCCACTATTAAATTTATAAAATCGATAAAAACGAACATCGATGTTTCTCTCTGGTTGCAAGTATTTCAACAAAGAGATGCAGGCGGCAACAAATTTTTTTTTAGAAATTTCAGAATTGACTATAAAGTTGCTCTCACTTCCATGGTCTAATGCTGAAGTAGAGAGGGTGTTTAGCCAAGTAAACATCGTTAAAAGTAATTTGAGAAAAAGGTTACATTAAGCAACCGTTAATTCGATTTTATCAATTAGGTAAATATTTTTACCATAACAATACAATATTTATACCACCACCACAATATTGGAGATGGTACTATGCGTTTGTGCTGATGTCAGTAGCACCTTAAAATATTGGTCCTTAGCCGACCTATACGTATACCGATTGACTCAGAATCACTTTCTGAGTCGAATTAACGATGTTTGTCCGGCTGGCTGGCTGTCCATGGAAACCTTGTGCGCAAAGTACAGGTCGCAATTTAGAGATTATTTGATAAAATTTGGTACAAAGGTTCTAATGTGGTGTAGAGTATCATAATGTCGGGTTTAACCGACTATACTTTCTTACTTGTTTTTATTGTAGATCTGGACTCAAAAGGTTGGGTAACTGTTATCGTGATTATGATTTATCTCCAAATTATTTAAAACGTATGATTATTTGAAACTAATGAGTGAGTGATTCCTATGAGATGAACAATAACGACATCGAATTTTTCGAATATTTAATTTTTTATTATTTATTTATTTTAATATTAATTTACGTTATTCTTATTTAACAAATTGATCTTAACTTACAATTTCATCGTAAACAACTTTAAATGATTTATTTCTGTTTTGTTGTTGAATTTTAATGCGTTTTTATTAAAAAAAACTTTTAGCCATTTTTTAGCCCATTTTTAACAATTTTTTAGCGATTTTTTTCCGTAAATTTAGCCATTTTTGGTCACCAAGTTTTGGCAACACTGGTTAGGACCGATATCAGAAAAAGCTTTATTGCATGTACTTATACGATAAGCTGATCAAAAATTAACATTAAATCGATAGCGAAATAACAGCGTGAATAGTAAATATGCTGTAAAAGGTCTCATATAAATTCTACTCTCGGAATAGGTATCACGTGGTAAAAGTTTGTGATAATCGGCCCATTATTGACTGTAGGTCTCATATATAACTTACTTGATAGCGAATAAATATGTCTATATTGTGATGTAATTAGGTCCAGTTTAATTTTGTATGACTCAAAATAATACTTCTTGATTTTGTAGTAATCAGTTCATTATAAAATATATATTACGGCTTCATGTCCGATTAATTTAATATTCACAATGGATGGGACTTTTCTGGTCAAATAAAATTCATCAGCTTGGCGCGAACGATATTCCGCTTAAGAGTATATTCGGCTGGTTTGCTGTGCTTCACATGCGATTGCTTGCGCTCCGGGTCGTTGCAAAATATCCAATTTTATCGCTTTTAATACAAAATTATTTTCCGATTGCTTGTTGGCCCGAATTCGAGATTTTCTTTGCCTACACTATATTGTTTAGTTACTTTGTGAGAATAACTGACGAATGTTTACCTTCCGAAGGGCCATACAAGTAATTATTAGGGTGTTTAAATATACACAAAAATGTTTAAGATATGCTTGCAAATAAACCGAAAAATAACTTAAAAATCCAAGCTAATAATGTTTAATAAATTTTATTTCAACAAATGTTTATTACAAAGTATTATCATATGATATTTTAAGTTTTAGAATTGGAACACAAAATCACGTTGAAAATATACGGTTAACATCAATCAGTGCTACTGGCGCATACTTACACAGCTATTAGTTCTTATGGAAATGATGTGTGTCAATATATTCATCGATTTCGCTTCTTTTAATATGTTAATATATTTAAATGTTGTTTTCTAACTTGGTCAACGTTTGAAGACCAAAGTCCCAACTGAACATGAGTTGGCTTCAGCAACTGAGAACTGAGAACTGAGAGAACCTCAAAATCACTATTTTTCTTGATTTATTCATACGCTAAAATTTACATTCATTCTTTGCTTGCAAAACAAAGTTCAACGTTGGTAATTTTTACATCCTTTCGTACACATTTTATTTTTGCATTTATTCGTTTTTTATTGAAAGTGCTTTATTTGCATTTTTGTTGCTCACGCAATATAACACAACTGAGTAAATTCAAAAGAACACATTCTTATACTTTTGTTTACATTAACAACAACAATAAACCACTCGATGAGACGCTTTTTCCAAATTAACAACAATAAAAACAACAATAACAAGATTACATTGTACATACCCTGCAAATAAAATTGGACCACCTGACCCATTTTGATAAAATGGGCTACTCCATGGACTAGTCCGATGTAATGCAAGCATGGACCATGCCATTGTTAAAAAGTGTTTGTAGTGAGACGACATGTCTTCGTTTTTTAACGACATGCTTTCGTGTTTAAACGACTTCAAAACTAATCCTCTTGAGTCTACCATGGAGTAGTTTTAAAACTACTCCTTACTGGTCCAAAGGTGGGTTATATACCATGGAGTAGTTTTAAAACTACTCCTTAGTGGTCCGAAGGTGGGTTATATGGTCCTCTCCTAGGACATCGTAATGTTAAATAGACCAGGTTTTTTCCATACGTTTGGGTTACTTGTGGGCTAGTAGTCCTGGTCCCTTGTGGACTACTCTTTACACGCGTGTTTGGACTGGTCCTATTATTTGCAGGGTACCTACTACTACTACTACTGTACTTTTTAAAATGAAAAAAGTCTGTTCTATGGAAATTGTGTGTACCTACATATGTATGTGTGTTTAGTTTCATTTCAATTTTTTTTTCTTTTGCTACATAGTTGCTGCTGAATATCTTCATGAGTAATGATTGTTTTATTTCAGGCTTTTTTGTTTGTATTTTTTTTTTCTTTACCAAAAAAATCATTGTCGTACCGAACACTCAAACATCTTTATTAAAAAACGAAGCTAACGATTGTATAAATAACAAAGCACGATGTGCGTTATTTGAATGACTGCAAACCAGCAGCGAATATTTGCGGTTGCGCAAGTTTCATTGTATGACTGCAAGCGAGTGTATTTGTTGCTGTTGATTAAATGCGATTTTTTTCAATCGTATAAAGCTATTCTCTGGCACATAAATGTAAATCATATGTGTAAAACCATATTGACCGTTTTGAAACTTTTTGTTAAGTTTTATGAAACTGTCATTTGCTTAACCCTTTCGCTACATCTTTTTATTTAAGAATTTTAAAAATACAATTTTTACAAATATTGTATAGTTTTAATCAATAAAACCAAAATAATAAAAAAAAAAATTAAAAAAATTCAGAAATTTGGTTTTTCGGACTGTTGCCATATGGCAACAATTTTTTTTAATGTGTTAAGAAATTTTTTTTTTCATGTTGTTTTTAAAATTTTTTTTTCTAGTTTTAACAATTTTTTTTGGCGTTTTAGTCATACTTAACAAATAAAATATAAAAAAATAAACTTAAAATTTTATTTTTCATAACAGAAAAAGTAAAACTAATAAATATTTTTGAAAGTCAAAATCAATATTTTTTACAGAAATCAATACAAAACTTTAAAAATAGTAAAATTCATTCAAAATAAATTACATTACATAACAAAATTATATTATTTATTAAAATTGTGGTATTCTTTAAAACAATTTCGTTCCTTGTTTGGTATACACAAATGCACATTGCATTTTAAACATTTATATCTGGAATATCCATGGCAGCCTTTATGTTTGCATCTGCTTTTGTTTTCTATATATTCTGGCCAATGTTGATTTCCATCATATCGGACAGAATTTGCTGGTGCTGTTTCATATGTCTTTTTTGACGTCGATGGGCTGTCTAAGTCACCTGCACCTGTAGACGTTTTAGGTCTTCCTCTCTTGCGGTTGCAACAATGTGCATTTGATAGTGCCAAAAGTCCCTCCGCAATATCATTTCGAAAACGTAAGAGATCCATGTAATCTTTTGTTTTTCCATTATTTACTTCGTAGTCTTTTCGATATTCTAGCCAGGAGTTACATATTGCTAAGTCAATAAAATGGTCAAATAATTTGAGGGTCCATTTTCGGGATCTTATAGAGATTCTATATAACGAAAGTAAAAAATCTAGCTTATCAACTCCGCCCATACTTTTGTTATACGCTGAAATTATATATGGTTGTGGTATTTCAATTTGTTCTTTTTTTTCAGCGCAGAATCTTTTCACGGTATTTAATGGTTCATCACCATATATTGAAGACACGACTTGAACTATACCTCCGTCTAACCATCTGATAACATAAAGCTGGTTTTCTTTTTCCACACGGAAATCATAACTGCCTCTTCCTTCTTTTTTTAGCTCTTTTTCTGACTTCAGTGGCAACTTATTTATTCTATTGGCTCTTATGGTTCCGGTAGACCATATTCCCTTTTCGCTTAGTAAAATAATTAAATTAAGAGTTGAGAAATAGTTGTCGAAAAACAATTTGAAGTTTTTATTTTCTGGAATTGTTTTTGCTAAATGGATAACAATATCAGAGCAAAATCCTAATTGCGCACAACGTATAGCTGTATTTTTTCCCTGGTATATCTCAATGTCGTGCAAAATGCCGTTTGAACTACATAAACAGAAAACTTTTATGCCCCACTTAATGGGCTTTTTAGGCATATATTGTCTAAGTGCTGTTTTTCCTTTAAAAGGAATCATCATTTCATCGATGCAAAGGTTTTCTTCTTTTGAAAGAGTATATGACTTTTTTAGAAACATATTTATTAAAGGTCGGACTTTATAGAGTTTATCATCTGCTACTTCACTAACTGTAAGTTTTATACTGTTACGAATAGAATGAAATCGACTTCTTCCTATACTTTCGGAAAAACTTGGAATATTTGTGGGCTTCTTCCAATACATTTCTAATCGAGGATATCCAATTGATCCAGTCATTATCTCTAAAGCAATAAATTTTAAAAACTCTTCTCGTGTAAGATTGATCGAAGTTCCGGTTTTCATCATAGTTGATTGGTTTGTAGCTTGAACAACTTGGTCAATAAACTCTTCTGTGTAATATTCCAAAAAATATTTTACAGGAACTTTTTCGCGATGAGTAGAGTGCTCACAGCTAAATGGCGCTTCGGGTGTGGTCCAGGGACATTTTCTCCATCGAAAGTCATTAAATTTTTTAGCAACATATTTAGATTTTGGATTTTCAACAGGTATTTCTTCGATTTCATTATTGTTAACATTAACTTCGTAGTTCTCCCCTTGTAATATTTCTTGCCTTATAAAAGAATCATTTTGATCAAAAGTTTCTATTAAATCCTGTAAAACATTTGTTTCCTCTAAATCTTCTATATCTGATAAATCTGAGTCTTCAAAATTTATCAAGATTTTTTCGATTTCACTATCTTTTATACGTCTTGTCATGTTGGCAAATAAAATATAAATGAAATCGCACACAAAATAAAGTAACGTTTTTTTTGGTAAATTGTATATACACAAAAATGTTTTGTTGCCGTATGGCAACAAGCTTATTTGAAAAATTTGTTAAATTCTTATGCGTTATTAAAAAGCATAGTTTTAGGCTTATATGCATAATACAATGTGTTTTTGGTCTATTACTATTAATTTTTTTTTAAATATTGCAATATATTGTTAAAAAACATATTTTTAAAAAAATCCTTTTTTCAGAAAAAATGGTGAGGTCAATGGAAAGGTAGTTCAATATCAATTATTTTTCTGTGAGTTGTCTTACATATATATATTTTGATACATTCTTGTTTTTGATGTATACAAGTATTAAACACAACTTTTAAATTATGAATTTATTAAACCATACTAAAGCTACAGGTCAAAAAACTTGATGTTGCCATATGGCAACAAAATAGCGAAAGGGTTAAGCAAAGTGCGAAACTGATCGCACCTTCAGTATGAAATCAGAAGTTTATTTTATTTTGGGTTTGTTTTTTTTTTAATGGGTTTGATTTAGCTTAAGCTAAAGGTTGGTCCAACCATAATGCACGATGTTAATTGCGAGTTAAACTTTAACGTTAAGTTTTTTGCCCAACTTAATTTCACATTTCTTTGTTTCAGTGTTTGACAAATTCAACGATTGAGAGGTATACAACTGAGCAGCGCGTTAAGATTGTTGAAGTCTTTTGCGAAAATGGGTGTATAAATTCAAATACTTTCATCTCAGTGGATTCGTTAACAAGCAGAATATCCGCATTTGAGCAAATGAGAATCAACAAGTGATTGTTGAAAAGCTTAAAGGATAGGGGTAGGAAACTATCGATAGCCTCAAAATATATTATTATTTAAAATACAGTTTTTTCCTTGCTAATAATTCACGCGGTATAACAGTAATGTATACAAATAAGAAGAATAGCAGGTGAAATTGATAGCTCAGCTGTACTTCTTTGTACTGCTTATTAGAAGACTGAAATGTCAATTTTTTTTGCAACGTTGTAAATGCAAATGCAAATGAACGACCATTAGAGAAAAAGTCCTCTAGACCGATTACCTTTTGGGTTGAGATTCAAAACCAGTGTAGAACATTACCTACAGTTGCAATTAAATATGTTATAGTCTCTGCTACTTCGGTTTCTTCGGAAAGGTGCTTTTCAGATGCTGGTGAAATATTAAATAATAGGAGTAACTGCCTTAAACCAAAAAAGGTTAACAAGCTTGTCGATAGTAATATCGATAGTATCCCAGCTAGCTGGGGGCTTCATCGGGCCGTAGTTTTTCGAAAATGTGGTCGGCCATGAATGAGAGATAAAGCCTTTTATGTTTTTTTTTTCATTTGAATGGGAGATAAAGCCATCATGCCCTTAGCTCACATAAGCAACATTAGAAAATGGTTTTATCTCTCATTTCAGTTCCGGAGACACTTAAGTTAAGTATTGAAATCTGGCTTCGCATACTAAAGTTTTTCTGCGTGACGGTCTGTGGCCGTGCTTAGGGGTGTTTTCCTCCAGTAGGACGCGGCAGGTGGCTTCGCTGAATAAAGTTTTCCTGCGAGCGTTACAAAAATAAAAAAATTAGGCTTAAGTTCATGAAATTTAATTTTTCATTAAATTATTTTTATGAAGAAAGGAATTTTACAACATAAAAATTAATTAAAATTGTTATTGATAATCTTTCATTCTTGACGTGGCTGGGGCTCGAACCCCGGCCGGCAGGTTACCATGACATGTTTCGATTGCAACCACTCAATCTCCTCAGATGGATTTGCCGTCTTACACTCGCAGCCATCGACGACTGCTGACGTCAATAGTCAAACATCAATCCTTAAACCAAATTGTATTCTAACATTTGGTAGATCGAAATTTGCTTCCCTGAATGATTATCCATTTTAATTAATTTAACATGTTTTTTCCTTACTTCTGTTTTTTCGTACTTTTTTCAAGAATTTTTCTTGACGTCCAAGTACATTTTTTGTTTTTTTTTTTTTTTCATTTTGTCTTTTTCTTTTCTGTTGACCTTTTTCAGCACAACTTGAAGGACAAATGTACATATAGAGCTCGTGCCTTAGCTTTAACAATAATTAGTATTGTGGTTATTAGCTAAGGCACGAGCTCTATGTGTACATTTGTCCTTCAAGTTGTGCTGAAAAAGGTCAACAGAAAAGAAAAAGACAAAATTAAAAAAACAAAAAATGTACTTAGACTTCAAGAAAAATTCTTGACAAAAGAACGAAAAAACAGAAGTAAGGAAAAAACATGTAAAATTAATTAAAATGGATTACCATTCAGGGAAGCAAATTTCGATCTACCAAATGTTAGAATACAATTTGGTTTAAGGATTGATGTTTGACTATTGACGTCAGCAGTCGTCGATGGCTGCGAGTGTAAGACGGCAAATCCATCTGAGGAGATTGAGTGGTTGCAATCGAAACATGTCATGGTAACCTGCCGGCCGGGGTTCGAGCCCCAGCCACGTCAAGAATGAAAGATTATCAATAACAATTTTAATTAATTTTCATGTTGTAAAATTCCTTTCTTCGTAAAAATAATTTAATGAAAAATTAAATTTCATGAACTTAAGCCTAATTAAAAATATTAAAAATTTGGATTAAAAAACCATAAATAGTTCAACAAAATAACCACAATACTAATTAATAAAAAAAATTTTTCAATAATAACTAAGGATTTTCCCTTTTACAGAATGTTTACACCATGCATAACAATTTTCTGAAAAAATATGGCTTTATCTCTCATTTGCGAAAAAAATATGGCTTTATCTCTCATTTCACAAAATTGTAAATATGACCTTAACTCTCAATGATTGGGCAATAAGGCCATTATGGCTTTATCTCCCAATCAATTGAGCAATAATGCCATCATGGCCTTATCTACCATGGTTTTAAAGCACTCCCCCGTAAAAAGTCCTCTAATGAAAGTGAATTAAGTCCCCAAATTAAAAAAAATATAGAAATTGTTTTGTTGTTTTTTCTCTGGGTGTATATATGGTATAAAAAAAACCGGCTTCGCTAACTAAAGCTTCTCTGAATAGCCGGCCGGTATAATAAAGACCGGCTTCGCTAACTAAAGCTTATCTCCGTATTCGGCCTTCGTTTGAAAACAAGGCAGATTTTAGAAGCTTTACTTAGCGAAATCCGTACTTGTTAAACCATAATGTGGAAAATTCTTGCGCCCGCAAAAATATGGCTTTATGTTATTTTTAATTTTTCGGAAAAATTTATGGCGTTAAGTCCCCTTATATTGAGACTTAATGGCATATGCCCTTTTGTTTCAATGGGATGGTACTTGACGCCATATGGCTTTATGTCCTATGGATTTATGACATACATACATATTTTTCATGCATGCAAAAATCATTAAAAACTTACCCTGGTAATTATAGACACAAACCATGTGTAATATAAACGACAATTGCATTTTTTAAGTTTAAACACCCATTATCTTCACTGAGATGAAAATTCAATGAAGAAGGAAACAAACATTTTAGCAACTTATTAATGCCACCACGAAGGAAATGAATAATAATAGATAAATATTCTCACGCTATTTAAGCTGAGAAAAATAAACACATACACACATTCTGGCTCTTTCATAAAAAAACCAACAACAAATAACAATTAAAGGTGGTAATAAACTGTCTCAAAAATTAAGCATTATTAAGATGATAATAATTAATTTTTAAACACTGTTTTAAACTCAAAATGACTTAAAGTCATAATAATACCAGTAAAAAAAAATATAACTAAAAAAAAGTATTGCACCATCTACCAAAATGAACAGAAATAAAAGCGATACAATTTCAGGTGTGGCATGCAACAATTGTTGCAAATGAATATTATTTCGTGAATTTTTTATGGGTTTCCAAACACCTTTTTGTGGTAAAGAGAATAAAAACGATTTTTTTTTTTATTATTTAGCAGCAATAACCAAATGATGCATACAAAGTTAATTTGATTTAAATAAAACTAAACTAAATTATATGAATAGTGTAAATAAACAATAAAAAGGCGTTTAGTTTATCTTACTTTGCCAAAATTTAGTTACCAAAATACTTTGCAAAACTTTTAAAAACCCATTAAATTGCAAACGAATTTTAAAGTGATTGTATTCATAATTTACTTTTTAGGTTGTTAAAATTAGAAACAATCCCTCTTAATAGAAAAAAAAATCAAAATTGCAAATCTTTGTTACAAATAAACCACAGCTCGATGTTTGTGTGTTTGGTCAATAGTGTGCGCATTAGGGTGGCAGCGAAATGTATGGAACAATTTTTTTGTATTAATATTGATGTCTCCCGGGCAAAAAATTTTTTTATCTGGTAGGGAAATTTTTTTTTTATCATTTGAACTTTGACCTCAAAGGGGCACGGGTTAAAGTTATCCGATTTGGCTGAAATTTTTTCCACATCAGTTTTAGACCATGTGGCACAATATTCCGCCCGGGAGATGTTGAAAATCCAAAGTTGAAATTTAGCTGCCACCCTAGTGCGCATACTGTAAATAAAAATCGAAAGTTTAATTGAGATTAAATCTGTTTGCAATTCAACTTGGTGGACCTCTTAAAGTGCTCTAGTTTTATTTCGAAAAAAATAAACAAAAAAATAAAACACGCGTAATTTTTAACTGTTTTTCTTTATCTCTTTCTTACATTAACTACATAATAAATTGTTACCAAATAGTTGAATATTGTTTGTACGCTTGTACATTTATATCGATATAATTGTTAACAAACAATCAAATCAATTTTAAAGGCGGTTTATTTCTGTTGGCGATTTTTTTTTAACACTTTTTAGCGTCTGTTTAGTAGAGTCGGTTTAATGTGTGAAGTAAGACCAGCAGCTCTATTTCTTTTCTTTTTTTCATTGGCCAATGTGTTGGAAAACAGCATCGTAAAATAAAAAATAAACATCTGTGTCTAATTTTAATTCAACATTTATGTTTCAGAGCGCATGATGTATGAGAGTTTGTTAAGATTTTGATAATTCTGTTAATATTTGTAAATTTATGTATTCAATTTTAACCCATTAGTGCATATGGTGCCTTTTAAGGGATGCTCTTTTTTCCACTTTACAGCAACACGAAGAATTAAAAATTAAACTTTCATTTAGCATCTCATTCTCTTGTAGAGTTTGCTAAAAACCGTAAAAATGTGAAACCGCGGTTTCGGTTTTAAAATGATTAAAACCGGTCGGTTTCGGTTCGGTTTTCGGTTTTGAAATATCAAAGTTAAACATCATACAAAAACATTCTGTTTTTAGTGCTTTTTTTTATATAATTATTAAGTATATTAGAACGAAACTTTATGTGTTCCTCAATCAAAGTGTTTTTTACAAGAAAATGAGAAAAAACTGTAAATTGGCCAAATGAAAATTTTGTGAATGTTGTATCCACCTTGGCCTGGCCAGGTCCAGGCCTATTATATATGTACTATATAAAAGTAGTCCCAGCCTTGCCCAGGCGCTAGTTAGTGTGAGTTTTTTCTATTGTCACGAAAACTCCATACAAAATACTAGTGGTCCTAGACAGGCCCAGGTGGTAGTTTGTGCCACTCAAATTCGGTGTCTACTTAATTGTTAATAAGGTAACATTTGTTCTTCTTAGTACTTTTTTTGAATTTTAAGAACTTTGAAATACCTTGTCATTGTTGCAGGTTATTATCTATAACTTTTTTGTAAATGAAGTACGATTATTATGTATAATTTGCAATTTCTTCAAGCATAAATTTATTGTTGAAAAACCTAAAACCGAGGTTTTTTTGTCGGTTTTCGGTTTCGCTTTTGAAGCACTTAAAACCGCGGTTTCGATTTCGGTTAAAACCGAACAGCAATCCCTATTCTCTTGTGTGTCTTCTCCAAAACAACAAGTGTTTTTATTCAATTTTATTCTACTGAGTGCGTAATATTGTGCAAAAAATTTATAACGAGAATAAAAAAATTCGCACCACACGGGAAGGGTATGTAAGAATGAACAAAAATTAACAGTTTGTTGCTTTATTTATATTTTTTTAATGTGTGCTTATTAAAATGAGATAAAGTAACTGAATTGTTAAAGTTTTAAAATATAAATGATTTTAAGAATATTAAGGTGTTATGATACTTGCTATTTTTTGTATTGGATTTTTTTAGGATTGACTGAATGAAACAACAAATGCGAGAAAGAACAAGAAATACAATTTGATAAAATGTAAACAAAACAAACAATACTGCGCACGTTTTTTCCCCACAAAAAACCGTCATAAAAGCTAAAAATCGCAACAAAAAAAAAAGTTAAAAACCGTCAAAAAAAAACCGTCAAGTTAAAAAAAACCGTCAAGTTAAAAACCGTCAAAATTCGAAAATTTGTTTTTGTTTTAAATGTAATTTTCTATGCGAACGTTAACGTTCGAAATCGACGAACAGGCTGTTAAATTTTAAGTTAAAAAATTTTATATTTTTTTGACAGTCTTAGATTATTTATCGATAACACATGTATATTTGTTTGACATTTCAAGATGTTTTATGATATAATCATACTTTTACACTTAGTCATATATTTGCACTGTTCTCCAATACAGAAAAAATACAAAAAATAGCAAGTATCATAACAGCTTTAGCAATTGGCGTTTTTTATTCATGTCCCTTTATAGGGACATTATGCTCTATGGAAGTGCATAGGAATAAAAATGCTGCTTGTTTGACGTCGACACATGTACACTACAAACTTCTTTGTGTGGTCTGTGACAATGTACGTTCGGCTGTTGCTTTGTTATTATTTCGTCAACACAAGCATAAATGTGATAGTACCTGTGTGCCCTTCACTGCTCTCTGGTAATATTCATTGCTATTCTTATACAGACTTACTGTTGCTGAAATATTGGATCAGTTAGAATATATAGACGACAACTTGCAAAATACCGACACATTTGCAATACCTCCTTTGGATGGAAATGATTAATGAATTATTTTCATACATTTTTTTCAATTAAAAATTTTAATTATTCTTACATAAAGGTTTTTATTGATAATTATTTCAAATCCGTGAAGCTTCTTCGGCATTTGTCAGCTTCTGGAATTTGCTCATTTGGTACAATAAGCGATAGTCGAACCGAAAAATGCCCACTCCGTCCCGTTTCGGAAATGAAAAAAGATCAAAGAGGATCTGCGGACTATTAATTTTCTGAAAATGGCAATATACTCGTCGTACGATGAAAAGACAATAACGTAGTCGCCTTCGGAACTAATTTTGACAGATATAAAATTGGACCGTGAAAGCGTTATGCAGAGGAGAAGGCGCCATGCAGATACCCAACCAAAAGTATTTCAACATTATAATCAAGGCATGGATGGTGTAGACAAAATGGACCAGTTAATTGCTGTTTATCGGTCATGTATAAGACAACGTAAGTGGTGGTGACCAATTTTCACATATCTGTTGGATGCTTCCGTTGTTAATGGTTGGCTACTAATGAGAATGCTACATCCAAATGATCTAGATTGCTCAAACTTGTTGCAATTCCGCAGATATATAGCCACTTCTTACCGCGAAACGTACGGTGTGCCCTCTGTAAGAGATTACAGACCATCGATTTTCAGTGCTGTCAATCGATATGACGGTATGAATCACATAATAGACTACTCCAAAACGGATAAAGATGTGCAAACTGCGGTAACAAGTCTAATTTTATGTGCAACAAGGGCCTTCACCCAAAGAACGTTTAAAAAAATTTCGCAATTCATGTTACGATATTGCATAATGCCCTTATAAGGGACTCCTTCTAAAATCTTTAAAAAAATTTTATTCAAATAAAACTTCTAAAAATTAGTTTAATAGTTGTTTTAAATTATGTGTTCAAAAAGAATTTTGTTAAAAATTACTTGGGGAACCTCATGCACTAATGGGTTAATAACCTTAAGCAGGAGTAATAATTAGTTTGCAGTAAAACGCAACAATTGTATTTTACTAAAAAGCTTTTCTATGATTTGGCAACGTCGAGATATGAATATAACAGAATTCAATGAAAGACTGATCTTTCAGGTATATCTATAATATAATTGCTGTGAATGTATTTTCTTCTAACAAAATAAATACAAACGTTATACAAGACCTGTTTTAAAAATTTAATCTTAAATTTCGAATTAAAAATGATAAAATTCTTAGGAAGCATTTTTCCCCAATGAAAAACTGCCCATTAAAGAGATTTGGTTTTCTCAATGTCTCATTTGCTTCGATTTTATCGCAAAGCTAACCGGCACTCATCTGCCAGTTATTTATTTTCCTTTAATTTGTCGTACAGATAAATTCAATCAGCTGACTCCCAACTTTTACATGTATTTTGAGTGGCGTTGCCAGCTGAAAACAAGGTTTTTTGTCGGTGTATTGAGAAACTCAAAATCGTTAACGGACAGTTTATTGGTCCAATAAATTTATGTTGACATTAAGTAACAGACAGTTTGTCGATACATTGAGAAAATGGCCATAAGTTGTTAAAAAATGTATTTATTATTAACATTTATTGCGAATACAAAAGTACATTATTTAACATAAAGTGGTATCTGTCTTGTGACATAATTGCCAACAACTTATTTTTGACATATTTTTCCTAGGTTTTGGTTGAAGATTACGGGTGCTGTTCCTGCTCAGCTACTATATGCACTTTTTTGCAGTTTTTCGTGAAAATTAGTCTTTTGGTAATGTGTTTGGCTATATTATATAAGGCGCGGCAAGTTGAAAACCTAAATTTTCTAAGAACTGTCGACGTTTGGCAAAACAGTTTTCGTTCTAGCCATGTTTAGCTGATGTAAATGATAGCTTTTAGTTGCCAAAAGCTCTCGTGGCAATTCAGTACGATGTAAAACAATTGCCTGCAGTCATACCATGACATTTCAAACCAACTGTCAAATCAAGAACTACATGCATACATTTGTTAATTTCACGCAAAGTTACTATTTATTTGCTTGTATACGGTTGTATATTCCAGGCATAACTAATCAACTCATATTTTCCATAGCTCACGTTCCGTCGCAAACTTCTCTAAAATTTGGCGTTCAATACGAGTATCCTTACTGTCAAATCTTAGGTTTTTGAATCTGCAAATCAGCTAACTAGAGAACCAATAAATGCGAAATTTTGTTGTCCAATCAATATTTGGATACACATTTACCTTTATTATTAGTATACTTCAAAATAACGCATGTCACAGGAGGTGAAAGAAAATAAATATCAACTGGAAATTTCTAACGAAGATTCAGAATTTTGCTACTGGTCAAAACTATCGGTTATAGCTGTCAAAACATTTTGCTAACCTGAACTTTAATTGAAAGTTAGTTTTAACCGAACTTGATGAAAATGGCCGTAAGTTTTAAAAAATTTTCTAAATATTTTTTTCGCCAATATTTTTGAAAATTTTATTAAATAAAAGTCATAAAATATAAAAAATATAAGTCACTCACTCTTAGAAAAGTTTAACTTTTATTTCAAAATGGGTCAGATTTGACCCGAAGACCTTATGACGGTTACTATTACCGACAGCGAAAAAAACGTTAGAAATAACAAAATATATGGAAAATCATTAAATTTTCAATAAATCAACAAGCTGAATTAACGAAAGTGTAGCAAAAACAGTTGAAAAATCGCTAAAAAAAAAAAAAAACATAATCACCCCTATCGTCAATAACAAGTGGAATTTTTGTCCTCGTGAAATTTTCATTCCCCTCGAAGGGGAAAAAGCAATCGTGAATCTCATGTGAAAAATTTTCCACGCTATCAGTTCCAGTGAAAAAAAAGAAAGATTAAAAAAAATTTAAAATCAATGAAATTTTTGTTCTAAAATATACATGAATATATTTTAAAGCAAAGTTAAAATAATAAAGTAAAATATTTAGTATTGGAGGGATAGTTTGATTACAACGTTAGTTTTTTGTAGTTTTTTAAATTTTATGTAGTAAAATATTTTCCAAAATTCTGCCACCACGTCTGTCGAAAGCTTCACAAATCAGCAGCCAATCGACCTTTTGTATTGTATTTTGTTGACTAACATGTCGGTTTGTTCCTTATTAACTGATCCAGCCCTTAATATTTGATTTATAGGAGGAACTACTTACATACATGTTCTGTTCCCTAACGAAAATAAAGTGAGCAAATGTAAGGGAAACGTGAACAAATTACGAGGGAAAAAACTTTTCACGATAAGGGGAATTTTTCCCCGTGAACATTTATTCACGTTATTATTCTCCTTTGAATTACCTTTTTTTCATGGAAGTTTGTCGTGATCGCAAATATGTGAAAAGGGGAAACATTTCGAGGGAAAAATTATTCACGATAGGGAAGATTTTTTTTTTTAAGAGGAAAAGCACCAAAAAAGATTTCGAAAATAAATTCGATATAAAATCTTTAATTGAAACACCGTTTAACAGAATAAACGCTTAAATAAATAAAAAACATAAAGCACTAAAGCATCGACAAAATATAACGAAACAGATAAAAAAACTAAACGAATTTTTAATAAAGTAAAAAAAAACAAGTAAGAGTGCTATGTTTGGCTATGCCGAATCTTATATACCCTTCAACATGTTGCGATAATAACAGAAGGTTATATAAATACCGTTCTTTAGATATAAATAAAAACTTCGTGTCACGAAAACTTGTCCAATCTCGCCCAAATTTTGTCGGATATTGTGAACTGATAACCAAGATGTTTGTACCTAATTTGGACACTTTGGCTTCTACCGTTCTCTTAAGATATACATAAAAAACAACAACAACAACAACAACAAGGAATTTTTGGGTAAAATAAGAGGCAGTGTTGGTTTTTTGCTCATATCTCAGTCATTTGTGGACCGATAAGGCTTAATTTCAATTGCAAACAATTCCGGACTATTTGTGACATAAATATATAACTACCAAGTTGGCCATCGAATCTGGGGTCTTCGAAAAACCTATTTCAACGGACAGATGGACATACGGACAGACATACATCGTCAAATCAACTTTGCTCCTCATAACAACCCAGAATATATATACGTTTAGGCTCAAAGATCAATATTGTAGAAATTACAAACGGAACGACAAACTTTTATGAAAATCGCCAAAAATAAAAACCACTAAAGTGAAGTTATCCAAGAAAAAGGAAAAATTTCTTATAAGAAAAAAATTTTTAACTAGAAACTCTGGAAAATTAAAAAAAAAAATTGCTTAGCTTTCATCTTGCACATAAGTAAATTAGTTTTGTGTTTCAGACGTTTGTTGCATAAAATTGTTAAAACGGTCGACTCTTGATAATTTGTGTTTCAAGGGACCAGAAAAAAGTATATATAATAGATAGTGCATATTAACAAGAGTTGTTGGTTTCAAAAACATGATCACATTGACATTACAAGTTCAAATAATAGAGTGTTTAAAACACAAACTTCAAGTTATAAAACGTTGACAAGCAATATGACATTTCCATCTATAAAGCAATGGAAAAAAAAACTGAAACAAATAGTTATTAAGCTTTTTTATACCCTCCACCACAATTAGTTGTGAAGAGGGTATATTCAGTTTGTCATTCCGTGTGAAACTTTTTTACTATTCATCTCAGACCCTATAAAGTACATATATTCTGGGTCCTTGAGTAATTTTTAGTCGATTTAGCCATGTCCGTCTGTCTGTCCGTCTGTCCGTCTGTCCGTCTGTTGAAAACACGCTCACTTTCGAAAAACTCAAAAGAAATCAACAAATTGCTTGTAGTTATCCTAAGCAGTTTGGGATTGAAATTCAGCAAAATCGGTTTAATAGGATCTAAGCTATGAATCAAAATGTGGAACCACCACCTAAAAAAAATTGATAATTTTGTTACAAAAACTAACATAAATGGTGGAAAAATGCACAGAATGATATAAGATTTCGCAACAATTCGTTTTATTCAACTGCAAATCACGCTGTGAAATTTCGTGAAGATCCGTCAATAATTTACCCTAGGCCCCATATAAGCCCTACTCCCGGAAAACAGTATATTAAGCCTAAAACCCTAACTAACAATGCTATCATTACAAATTTTGGCAAGTCACAGTAACATAGGACTAGAAATTAAACTGTTAAGTTTCGTGAAGATCGGTCCATAATTTACCATAGGCCCCATATAAAACCTACTTCCGGAAAACAACTTAGTACGCATAAAAACGTAAAAAAATAATGCTATCATAACAAAATTTGGTACATCAAAGTTCTATTGGACAAGAAATAAAATTGTGTTATTTCGTGAAGATCGGTCCATAACTTACCCTGGGCCCCATATAAACCTAACTCCCGGAAAACAGTTTAGTACGCCTAAAACCGTAAAAAATAACGCTAGCGTAAAAAAATTTGGTACGTCACAGTTTTTTAGAACAAGAAATAACACTGTGAAATTTCGTGAAGATCGGTCCATAATTTACCTTAAACCCAATATAAACCCTACTACCGGAAAACAGTTTAGTACGCCTAAAACCGTAAAAAATAATGCAATCATAACAAATTTTGGCTCGTCACAGTTTTATAGGACTATAAATGATACTGTGAAATTTCGTGAAGATCGGTAAATAATTTACCCTAGGCCCCATAGAAACCCTACTCCCGGAAAACAGTTCAGTACACCTAAAACCATAATTAATAATGCTAGCATAACAGAAATTGGTACATCACAGTTTTAAAGGACTAGAAATGACGCTGTGAAATTTCGTGATGATCGGTCCATAATTTTCCCTAGGCCCCATATAAACCCTTCTACCGGAAAACAGTTTGGTTGCCTTTAACCATAATTAATAACAAATCGTCACAGTTTAAGATAATAATAACATCATACAGATATTACTCCTTAAACATTCGAACTGTCGGTGGAGAGTATCAAAGATTCGGCACAGCCGAATATAGCACTCTAACTTGTTTTCAATTCTTTTTATTTATTGAACACAGTACATTAAAATAAGTCAAATTATCAACAGTTGGTCCCAGATGTCGATCGACAACTTTAGCGGTCGACAACAAGTCACTCATTATCGTTCTCTTAAGTTACCCACTAACTATCGACTTGTCTGTCGTTAGGAGTTACGTTTCTAACGTAACCTATTAAATTATTGTCCATTGGCTGTATTGCCACATCAACAATTCCACAAATAAAACGCTAGTTGAAAATACAACTCTGTGCTACAAACAAAGCAGCATACATTCAAAATAAAGGAGTAAACAAAAAACAAACAAAGCACTAAGCAAAAAATATAAAATAGAACTTTATGAAAAAAATTTTTTATTTAAAAAAAAAAAATATTAAGTGTTTGTGTGTAAAGAAAAATTTCGTTATTACCCAGCGGTAACTAGAAGGAGTAAAGAGGCCTAATAGAAGGCCTTATTTAGCAGTCACAAGCAGTCAG
The DNA here is from genome assembly GCA_930367215.1 of Pollenia angustigena. NCBI lineage: Eukaryota > Metazoa > Arthropoda > Insecta > Diptera > Polleniidae > Pollenia > Pollenia angustigena. The sequence continues at coordinate 167,277,940 of OV884059.1, read as the reverse complement.
AAGCCCTTCTCGCCGCATTCCATACTTATTTATTTTTTACACAGGTTGTTATTGGGCGCAAGACCTTCCACACTGCCTTTAATAACAACTTCGATCTCTTCCCATAGAAGGGAGTAAGAAAGGTCACTAAAAATAAAAAGTAAATAAAACTGAACACCTTCCTTTCTGCCTTCTCAAAGAAGGGAGTAGCGAATGTGTACTGAATATTTCAGAAGGTCTTTTAATTTGAAGTTTATGCCTTCTAGAAGCATACTTCTGAAGGCAGGATATCATGCGAAGCGAATCTTTAAGAAAGGAGTATAGAGGCTTTCAAAAAGGCCTGCCACTTGCGGTCCTTTCAATATTTACCGCTGGGTATTTAAACAAAATGCCTCTATCGGCAACCAAAACACAAGTGACTGACGTTGTGGTTGCAACATATTTCTTAGTGTCGATTTATCGCGCTGACAATTGTTAGTGGGCCACAAATCAGCTGTTTGCAAGCGAAAGATAGCGGTCGACATCGTGGTCCAGTTTTTAAGTGTAGAGCCGATAGTGCCATTCAAATAGTTTCAAACTACCAAGGGGTAAAATTATATTTTAATTTTTTTCAATTTATTAAATGTTTTCAAGGGTTCAAGGAAACTATTCAAATAATCGAGAGATTCAAATTAACGAGACATTCAAATTAACGAGTTTCAAAGAATCGAGCGTCCACAGTACTAACTTTTCAGGATGGCTGTTCCCCATTTGGGCTTATAACCCTTTTCGTGCAAAACTGATTTGGCTAGATTTTGATACCAAACTGCTCAGGATTACAAGAAACAATTCGGAAAGGAGCTCGTTTTATACAGACAAACAGATGGTCATAGATAAATGAATAGTAAAAACGTCTTACATGGAAAGACAAACTTAGTATACCCTAATATACCACTAGTGTGGCTAATATACCACTAGTGTGGCTGGGTATAAAAAGTGAACAACTTAATTACAAAGTATGTTAGAATTAGCATAAATAGCTTAAGCTAAAAAAAAGTCATTAATAAACGTCGTTTGCTAAAATTAGTAAAAAATCGGTATAATTGAAAAAAAAACGTGAACATATGATAAGTTTTTTAAAGAAATGCGAACAGCAAAATTTCAAAGTCAAAATTTGCAGTGCTACAAAAATCGTTCAAATCTATATCGTATAAGAAAATTTTCAAAAATTAAGTAATCTTTATAATAAAGGGTGTTTTTTTATAGAGTGACACAAGCTTAAATCATAATAAAACAAGGAAATATATTTTTTTAATATAAATGAAACGGGCTTTAGTGGAAAGAAAATTGTGTGAAATTAATGTTTAAATATGATTTCTGCCATGTGGCCGCCACGACTGGCGCGTAGAAGGCGCAGTTTGGAACACCAATTTTCAACAACTTTTTGCATTCTGACCATCATCGTTTTGGAAGACATATGGGCCACTGTGTCCGCCCGCCATCCCATAAAGCGCACCAAACAGTAATTTTCTGCTGTTATGGTGTTTCGACAAAAGCTTGGGGATCCTCTTCACTCCAAATGCAACAATTCTGCTTATTTACGTACCCATTCAACCAGAAATGGGATTAATCGGAAAATAAAATTTTTAATAGAAATTCAAAATCAATATCAATTTGTGCTTCAGGACATTCAACTATTTCGATTAAAAATTTCCTCAATTTGAACGCGTAGCTCTGGTGTAAGTCGATTCATAATGAAATTTCAAAGCAAACTAAGCAAAAAACAACTATAAGCTGTTAAATGGGTGCGCAAATAAAGCAGAGATGCCAACTCAAAGTTGTAACCATCTAAAAAAACCCCTTTATATATTTGTTTAAAGAAATTTTTAAGTTTTGCTTACAAGTATAAAAAGAAAACATTGTGTGCGACGATAGAATGTTCTCCCTGTCACTAAAAAAAAACACAAAAACAGTTCGTTCGTAAAAACTTAAAAAAAATTCAATTTTATCAAGTTCATCCGCAACTCAACGTCACTTTTACGTAACAGTACCTACATACTTGCATCGGGTGATTTTTTAGGTTTTCTCTTTTTGGCAACACTGGTTTAAACAGCTGACGCACGTTTCGTGCTTTGTTTCACCATGAATCGTCTTACAAACGAACAACGCTTGCAAATTATTGAATTTTATTATAAAAATACGTGCTCTGTTAAGAAAGTTGATAGCTTATTTTTGGCTCATTGGGTACGTTAATAAGCAGAAATGTCGATTTTGGTGTGAAGATCAGTCAGAAGCATTGCAAGAGCTACAAATGCATTCAGAAAAAGTCTCAGTTTGGTGCGGTTTATGGGCTGGTGGCATCATTGGACCGTACTTCTTCAAATATGATGCGAATCGTAACGTAACTGTGAATGGTGAGCGCTACCGTGAGATGATATCCAACTTTTTTTGCCCAAAATTCAAGAGCTTGACTTGCATGACATGTGGTTTCAACAAGACGGTGTCACATGACACAGAGCACGCTTAACAATGGACTTATTGAGAGGCGAGTACGGTGAACATTTTATTTCACGTTCGGGACCAGTCAATTGGCCGCCTAGATCGTGCGATTTAACCTTTTTAGACTATTTTTTGTGGGTCTATGTTAAAGCTTATGTCTACACGCAGAGAAAAAATATGGTTGGGCATGGTTACGGCAACAACACTATGTTTAATGTAACAATATATTGTTGTCGTACACAAATAATTGTTATTTTTATTAAATATCAACAATATTATAGTTACTGTAAACATATTAATGTTCATCGCAATTATAAATTTGAGTATTGTTGATCGAAAAATAATTATTTTTCTAACAACTAAATTATGATAACTTTCAAAACATATTATGTTACTCACAATCATATCATGATATCTAATAGCCATAACATGATAACTTTCTATACATTTATCATATTATGTTTAAGATGCAATCAAACTATTTTTACTCTAATAATATTATGTTAGCGCCATTTTAAAATAATTTGGAATCAGTTGTGTCGTTTATTTTATATGTGAGCGGTTTATTAATTAAAAGATAAATTCCTATAAAAAAATAAGTTTAAAGAAACTAAAAAAATTAAAATATTATCGGAGTTCATTCAGTATTAGTTATTTAATAGTGCAAATGCAAAACGTCGTCGTTATTTGTAAAATCCAACAACAAAACAAACAGAGATTTCGTTATATTTTATGAAAGTGCTACGATATTTCTGTGGTTTTCATGGGCAACCGCGTATGTCTTAAAACAAATTTTTCAGGAGAGCCGAAAAACCATTCTATTAGATCAAACTATGGGCTAGGTATTGCACTTTTTAAACTTTGTTACTACTTTAAAAAATCGGAATTGATCCATCTTTTTTCAAACATTTTTAGAAACATGTAAAGAGCGTTTAAAATTATGCAATATCTCAAAATCGGAAAGGACATACGCGGTGGCCAATGAAAACCACAGATTTTCCACTTGCTCTTTTGCAAGCCTTATATTGAACTCCGCTATTTAATTTACATAAAGAAAAATTATAAAAAAAATTATAAAAAATCGATCAAAACATTTTTTATTTATTTTATATTTTTTTTGACAGTTTGATTGCTTCTTAATTTATTATGATTAACCTGATGATAATATGATTACTTCTTAGCTTATTATGATTTATATGACAATAATATGATTAATTTCTTAGCTTATTATGATTAACATGATAATAACATGATTGCTTCTTAACTTATTATGATTAACATGACAATAATTTGATTACTTCTTAACTTAGTATGATTAACAGAATAATAATATGATTAAGGGAAAAATATTATGTTGTAATATTACGAGTATATTTAGTCATAATATTATTCAATAATAATCTTAATATGGTGACTACAATCATGAATCTTATCATAATATGTTGCTCTTAGAATATGTTTACCACAACCATGTTTTTTCTTTGCGTGTATACCCACATGCCCGCTTCAATTGACGCATTGGAATACCACATTGAAGCTTTTATTCATGAGATACCGGCGGAAATGTAAGAAAGAGTATGTTAAAATTGGACTAAGCGGATGGACCATTTGAGGCGCAGTGACGGTCAACATTTGCATGAAATAATCTTAATCGATTCAAATAAAGATTTCATGCATTTTTCTGAATTTTATGTGTTTTTTTTTAAACTTTTCTATAGCTCTTAAAAAATCACCCGATACAGAAGTTTGGTGAGGAAAACTAAAACAGCTGATCCGTAACGTATACGTTTACGTAAGATTAACGAATCCTTTAGTTAATACAAAATATGCAAACATATAATTTAAATAATTGTAATATATAAAAAAGAACATAATATTTCAAACATGTAAAAGTCTGAGTTGAAAATTTTACCAAAAATCCCTGTTCTAAAATGAATAAATTTAAAGACATTTAAACCGCCCCACTTACAAATTCTAACATATTTGTGCCGCTCTATCAGCACTGTACATAATTTTTATGCACAATTTTTGTTAATATGACTGAAAATGTGGGATTTTTTTCTTTTGCACTATAGTTATTACTCGTATTATTGTTACTTTTATCGCACTGCACTCCTTTGCTTCTACGGTTGTTATTTATGTCATTTATGGGTTGGTATTTAGATTTGTCTAATGTTTACAAATATTTTCGAAAAGTTCTTTTTTTTCTCTTCACAACTTTGTGGGTTTTTGTTTTTGTTTCTGTTGTTATTGTTGCGGCATGTGTATTTTATTCACACGTTATAGATTTGATTTTCCTATTATTATTTTTTTATTGTTAGTTTTATTTTATTATTATGTATTCACCAGAGGCGGTTGTGAAGCAAAGACTTTTTTTAATGCACACGTAAATTTTGCAGTACTTACTTTTGCTTTTCAAGGAATAAATCAAAAAGATGAGATCTTGTGATTATTATTTTGCTTAAGATGGCTTTTGCTTGCTTGTTTCAGTTTAAGATGAATCATAAAATTATGAGGAGAATTATAAGAATAGATTTAGTTTAACGAGCATTTAATAATAATAAAGTTTGTGTCTTAAATCTTTCGTTTGCTTAAGTAACGTGTACACAGTTTTTTTTTTATAAAGAAAAGGTTTAAAATAAAATGTTTTTACATGGAATTCATGAATTATTTTATTCAAATCATTCTAGAAAATGTTTATTTTAATTTTTTTTGATTTAAACAAAATGTTTTGAAACTGCAGTAAATCCCACTCATCTCATATAAAAAGTCTTTTTTACATATTCATATGTTAAAATTTACACAGCTTTTTATAAAATATCTAGTTTTTCTTTTCTCTTCGTTTAACCAAAACTATTTGGCAATTTTTTTAAAATTTTTTGGTTTTGTCTATGTTTTATTGCATTTTAAGTGTTTTTGTAACATGACACTGACATTTAAACTAAAAAGCACAGGTGGTCGTTTAAATTCAATAGATAAATTCGGTGTGTGCAATTTTTGTTACTTATGAGAAAATTGCATAATAGCGGTTAAAAACATTCTAGTTGGTCAAGATCCAGGTTAAGATATCCCAAATAATTCGTGATGGCTTTGAGCCAATAATAATCTACATATGTGCATTCAAATAGTTGCTATAAATTTTAAAGAATAAAATTCAACTTAAATGTTTTTCAACCTAAACAAAAACATTAAAAGTAAAAAAGTTTTGAACTTACTTAAAACTTAACTTAAACTTGAAAGAAGAAACGTAAAGATCACATTTAAATATGATCAAAAATTTTTGAAATTATTCTTTGCAGAATGTTTTTTCACAGTTTTCTGCAAATAGAAAAGAGAAAAAGGTGAAAATAACGGAATTTCTCTATGTGATGCCTCATTCTAGTTAAATAAATTAAGATATAGAAAAAATAACTGAGACATTGAATAACAATTTGTTTATAGTTTATCTTTTTTGAAATAAATAATAGTAAACAAAAAAAAAAAAAAAAAAAAAAAAAAAAACAAAAAAATATAATAGACAGTTAGTCAACAGAAGATGGAAAAACTTTCGAGTTGTAATTTTATGTAAAATAAGCAAATACCAAAAATTTGGGATTTGTTAATAAATATCCAAAAATTCTCAAAAAATCGGAACCACTTTTTTCGGCTGGGGCTTATTAAATTTAATAGGACTTTGAAACTTTAAGGCCTCGTCTTTGAGATGTGGATTAAGCTTAAAGTTAGTTTAACGTAGTCTGAAACTCGAAGTTTTCCGGCGAAATAAGATTTTTTGTTATTTTTTAATTCCCTATGCTAATCCCCGCGAAGCTTGACGCTTGTCTGCAGGAAAGAAACCAGAGTCTCTGGCGGGAATCGAACCCGCCACCCCTGGGTAGCTCACTACTAGCTAGCCTACCGGGGCACTCTTAAAATTAAATTCCAAAATTTTAAGCAAAACTAAGCAGTACCTTAAAAACTTGTTAATTGTGGCACTACTCTGTTTTCAGATTAATTAAACCTAGTTTAACTGAGAAAAACCCAGCCTTAAACAATTAAAAAAGTTCTATATAAAGTTAAAGTTAACAACAACAAACAATTAAATCGATGGACAAAGAAGCAATATAATACAAAATATTTTGGGATATAATAAATGGATCCCGGTAATGAAAATATGTGCAGCCAATACCCAAAGCTTGCTGGGTGCTTGAAATTGCCAGACCTCTAAATAATAACGGCTGACCAATGTTCTATATGGTGCCATTATAACAAGAAGCCCTCAAAATCTAATAGTTTCTTTTAGTCACAAAAGTCCAAAACTAGCACACTTTTAGGAATGCAGTTTAAAGTCTTTGGAAAAAACAAAGAAATTCATAAAATTTTAGCCTAACATTATCACCGATGTTACGTCCCTGGGACAACGGAGGTTCGATTGGGGCAAAAACCTCCGAACTTGATGCGTGTGCACGATCTAATGAAAAGTGCAATAAAAGCAAGCATCTACGGAAAAAATATAGTGGTACAAAAATTCTTGTTTAAGTTTGCGAGCTGGTGTCACCGCGCGATTACAGGTTAACAAACGCCTTTTTATAAAAACATCTTTATCTAGCTAAATTTTAACCTATATAAAGGGGCTAATTCTGGCAGTCATACTCAAGTACTTTTACAATTCGAAAGTAAATCGAAATTAATTTATGTCACAGATGTGTGCAATTTATTTAAAATCGGATAAAACGTTTAAAAGCCTTCTATGGAACTTTTTGAAAGGGGGCCGACTTCATTTTACAAACAGGCCAGTCGCTTAGGAATTTATGATTTTTTTTGTTAATTTATTTATAAAATGAATGCTTGATTTATTTCTTAAATATTTTGCTTATTACAATGTTAAAGATTGAAGATAAATTCCTAAAGCAGGTGCGGTACTGTTAAATAAATAACTTTTTTCTCAATGAATTGTATAGTAACCAGGGAAACCGCAAACATACAACTGCTTGTGCGATTAATGAAGGCAGACCCAATATATTTATCCATTTTAGAGCTTTTTATCAATTTTGGCATCGATTTGTTAGAGTATATTTTACCCTTTGCAGCTTCTTTTTTTGCATTATTAAGAAGTTTTTTTTTTTTTGCATAGACTATCAGCCATGTCTGGACAGCTGTCCAGACATCATCTAAGAAACTTAATTGTGGTTATAACTGGCCACTGGCCCATTGGGAGGCACGCTCAGAGGCTTGTGTAGAAGTTGCGGCGATGAGGAGGAGGAAGAGTCAACGGAACATCTTCTCTGTAATTGCCCGGCATTCGGAGACTTATGACTCGAAATGTTTGGTCGAAGAGCCCTTGGGGACAAAACTTGTCTCTCTGATGTTGATGTAAAAAGGATCCACTCCTTTATTGAATCGACCGGATGGCTGCATGAGAATACTAGCAGCCAGATTTCATAGGACCCATGGGAGACGGTGTGATATGGTAACACAATGGGAACTAATTAATGGACCCACGTGAGCTGTGCTTGATCACGGCTGCCAATGGAACCTCACCTAACCTATCAGCCATGTCAAGGAGTACAATTCCGTTTAGAAACAGAATTCATTCCGTAACTTGGTGCTTCAGAAAATAACGAAAAAACTTTTTGGAATGAAACCATTTTTGTTTTCATGAACGGAATGGAAGTTTTCTGTATCTGAAAGGCCAAAAAACTATCAAAATACACTTTCTATAAATAAACAAATATGTTTTCTTTGGTTGCGAATGGAATTGCACTCTGTGACATTGCCCGTGACTGCGCCTCAAATGGTCCATCCGCTTAGTCCAATTTTGGCATACTCTTTCCAACATTTCGGCCGGTATCTCATGAATAAATGCTTCAATGTTGTCTTCCAATGCGTCAATTGAAGCGGGCATGTGTGTATAGACATGAGCTTTAACATAGCCCAACATATATGTTCATGCCTAGATAAGTTAATTGGGACCTCCTGAACACGAAAATCGCTTTAATTTTTTTTCCTAAGTACCGTTTTTTAGATAACGGTAGTTTTGTGTTTTTCGGTGTATGGTCCCACTCAAACACTTGTGGAGCCCAACCAAAAAGTCCGATCGAAATAAATAGCATATCGTTGGAAAGGTAATCGAATGCCTTTTCCATCGATATGCTACAAATTTCTATCTGATAAGAAATGGCTGAGTAATGGCACCTCAAAGTTCAAAAAATGTCAATTTTTTACGTTTTTTCAAAATTTTTCATTTTCATTTCGTTTTTTTACTTATTTTTAGCATATCGATGGAAAAGGCATTCGATTGCCTTTCCAACGATATGCCATTTATTTCGATCAGACTTTTTGGTTGGGCTCCACAAGGGTTAAAGTGGGACCATACACCGAAAACACAAAAGTACCGTTATCTAAAAAACGGTACTTAGGAAAAAAAAATTACAGCGATTTTCGTGTTCAGGAGGTCCCAATTAACTTATCTAGGCATGTGGTGTTCTTGGTATTTTTTGGCTGTAAAGCAGTGTTATGTTCGTATTAACTTTGCCCCCAAAATATTTTACTGCAAATTAAATTCTTTTTGGAATCAGTTCACATTTGACCACAGCTCCCATCCGTAAATAGGCTTAACTGCTATTAAAACGTTAATAATTATAAAAAGTTTAACCCTAGGATTACTGTCTTGGTCTGGCCAGACCAAATTTGTGTTTTGCTTGCAATATTTTTCGAATTTAACAAAAAATCAAATTCTATAAATGATATGTGATAAAAGTCTATTTAATTACACTCTTGGTCTGGCCAGACCAAACTTTTTTTGCTTGCAATATCTTTCAAGCAGGACAAAATATTAAAACAACAGAAACGTGAATTCTATAAATGATATGTTCTGAATCCAATGAATCAATTTTGAAACAAATCAGAAAACTACAGCCCATTTTGCGCTTAGCTTAATTCAACTACAAAAACCAAACCCAGCTGCGGTAGATGAGAAGAAGCAATGTACGAAATTAAAGACTACATTTTCAATGACTCGCATATGGCATAAAATAATGAAATAATAAAATTATATAATAAATTCGTATAATCTTAAGTTAAAAGCATAAGTCCAGTAATTTACTTTTTATTTCATTGCGCTTTTTAGCTGTTCTAATTGTGGTCTGGCCTGACCAAGAGGAGCACTTAGTGGAAAAAAGTTACCAAGAATCCTAGGGTTAACGACCTTCCCTAAAATCCCTTTAAGACAAATAATCTCAAATAGATGGTATATCTAGAAGCCGTTGTCGTGGTCGATTTCAAATGACAATATATTTACGTCAATAATAATGCCAATTTCTAAAAATTACTGGTTTTCAACTGCGACAACAAAACTCATAATAACGGCGTCACAAATAACTCTTATATGAAATCTAAGCTCATAAGATCACTTTGTTTTGGTGAGCCCATGACTGCCCATCGTTTCCAAATAGGGTGCATGGGTTTTACCAATTATTATTTAAGTCTTTTTTTTTAATCCAAATATTATTAAATTGTTAGATTTATTGTTTTCAAATAAGCAATTTTTGGTTTTTGAGGCAATTTTTTTTTTGCCTAGCAATTTTTAGGGCATATTTTCAAGTTTTTACTAAAAAAATTAAAAGACGTAAATAGTGGAAGATTGTCCGGACTTTGAGAAGGTCATAGAACGACATTATAAGAAATGCCATAGAGTGCCTTCCGCAAGGTAGAAGAGGAAGAGGACGCCCAGCTCACACGTAGAAAATGCGAACTGGTGTTGAAATAGCTGTAACAGGTAAAAGCTGGAGTGAAGTATGCACAGTATAGGAATATGTTCAACCAATTTATTAGGGTTCTATGCTCTTTATATGATCGCAGGAACACATACACATATTAATGCGCTTAAAAAACAATTTTTTTTTAAACATATTTCCGGTTCCCCTGCTTATAACTAATTTAAGTTTCTTTATTCAGTGTAAAAGCGATAAAAATACTTTAAATCATAAAAATATTTAATGATTGATGGTTTACTTACGCAAAAGAGGAAGAAAAAATTTAAATATTATGACACAAATAACAAGCACTTGAATATTTTTTATTACTTGAGAAACAGGTTCCTTTAAACACAAATAAACAAAAAAAATTATTGTATGCTTAATTAACAAATTAGACAAATATTTTATAAAATATTAACCTCTGATATCACAACAAAATTTCACGTGATATAAATAAATTTCTATTAAAATAATCCAATTGAAAGAGCCATTTAAAGATGAAGTTAGACTTGTATTTTTAAACAATTTTGTTAATGTTTTGCTTTAGAGAAACTCTCGACACTTTTGTAAAATTGAAAATTTCACTTGATAATTATAAACATTCAATTGATTGATTGATTTGTTAAAGAAGAATTCCAATTCCAATTTCTTTTTCTATTTAATTTTTCTAAAAAAAAGCAAATTTCTTTTTTTTTCAATTTCAATTTAAAGACAAACACATACCACTTTTTCAATATTTGCTATTTTGCTAGTAAATTTTTTTTAATACTTTTTGACACTCAATTTTACTTTTCAATATTGAGTTTGTACGGATTTTTGTTTGATTTAAAATATTTTTTAATTACAACTAAGTTTTTTTTATTGAAAATATTTTTTTCTTAATTCCGATATTCTCAATTTTAAATGAATTTTTTCGTTAAGTAAAATCGAAAGTTTAGTGTGTTTGATTTGTTTTTATTCACTTCATCGACTTGAAGACCTCGCGCCGTTTTTTTAAGTATTTTTCCGTTGTTCAGGTTATAACGTTAAGAGGTTTTGTCGTAGACTAAACTTTTTAACGCTTTTTCAAACAAATCTGACATATTTGTTGTGCTTGCGAGCAGCTAGTAAGCAGCAGTGTAGAAATGTAGCGATTTTAAAGTTGCTTGTTTGGAAAAAAGCAATTTCTAAATAAAATTGTTTATTGTTAGTATTTTGTTTAAGTTTTGATACCGCTGCAAATAAGACTTTTTAAGGGTTTGCAAGTCTCATTCACTCTACAGTTTTGTTTGCTAATAAATTTGGCTTTTGTAAAATCTTTTGGAACAGTGTTTCCTAAGTCCCCTTTTACAAAGTGGCAAGTCGAAGGCAGACATACGAAGTTTGTTGGTGAGGGGTTGTAGAGGTAGAGTGTGTAGTACATGACTATCTGTACTGGACATTTTTTGGTTATCTTTTACACTTTTCGGCATTTTCATGTTGTTGCTTCATATCATTTTTCTCACACCAATGTAATTTTAGTATCAATGCCTGTTGAATGTTCATCTTCGTCAATTAATTTTGCGATTTTGAAAGGTTTAGACAAGTTTAAAAGAGAATAAGAAAAATGTCTGCCTTTAAATTTCAACGTTGTAAATTGGGACTAAGCAACCAGTGAAATGCGCATAGGAAATAGCTTATTCTCCAACAATACATTTCAGTCTATTTATCAAGAATAAAAAGTGGGAATTAAGCACGACGTAATCGTTCAAGTGGTTTTTTGTAAGAGATTAGAGTAACACACAAGCAGTGTTCTTTAATCTCTTACAAAACATTTTGTATTCCCAAAAATCACTTTGATAATAAAATTTTACAGTAATTTTACTTAATTTTTTTTTTATTTTTAGTAAAAAGTTATTTTGTTAATAAGAAAGCCACTTTTTAAACTTTTTTTTTAGAAACCTACTGTTTTGATTTAAAACTTACTTTATTTACGAGCTTTTTTCAAATTGTTTCAAATTAAATTTTTAGCCTAGTATAAAAAAAGTTACCTTGTTATTTTAACTGGTAAAAGTGATCATTACGTTGTCTTAAATTTTTATCGCCAAATTGACAGCACTATTTTTAACCGCATTGGCATGCCAGCAACTTGCTGTTGTGGTAGTCTCTGTTTGTAGTGGAAGCTTCAAGTTTTAAACAAAAATGTATTACACACAATCAACAACAAATGCAACTAAAATGAAACGAACCTGTTCGTTGTAAAAAACCAAAAGACGAAAAACAAACCTCAGATATGATAAAGCAAAAGAAGGCATAAATAAACAAAAAAAAAAAAAAAAAGTGCCGACAAATATCACAACATAAGACACTCAAATAAAATAATAAAAAAAACATAATAAATAGCGGATTTTAAACAATTCGAACACAATGTTGTGATTTTTATTTCGTCTTGCTACAAAAAGAGCGAGAAAAACAACACAAATTAAAAGCTCTTTTTTTTAGTAACTACATGTTTATAAACAAAAAAACACAAATAGATACACACTAATGCACATATTTATACGAATTAACTGTTTTTGAGTGGCTGACAGAGCATTTTAGATGTTTATAAGCACAACTTTGTTTAAAAAAAGAAAAAATGTTGACAGAAAAGGTGGGTTGGTTCGGCTTAATTCTTGGTTGACGTGATTCTATAAATAAATGAAAAACACTTTGCTAATACCTTTTAATAAATTATTATATAACATTCTTTGAATAAACAAACTTTAACAAGAGTAAACAATTTTTTGAAATCAAAATACTTACAAGGAAACTTTTCAGTAATCTTTTGAATTAAAATCGTTCAAAAAAAGAAATTTAAACAAAAGTGTAATACCTATTTATTTTAAAACTTAAGACTTAAATCACAAACTTTTTAGTTATTTTTTTAAATATGTAAAAGTCATTTATTTTGTCGTAATACAAACATTCTAAAAAGTTTGTGTATTAAGTCTTTTGATATTAAGATAACACAGGGCAACACACCAAAAATTTCCTGACTTCTGTCCATTGTTATTGGTTAAATTTAGAGTATTGATTACGATGGCATCATTAGTTTTTTTTCTAGCTGCTTAAGTTTTGAAGATAAAGTGACATAAAATAATTGCATAATTTACAACATTTTTTGTATCATTCGCTTGTTCGTTCACGAACGACCCTTAAACCATAATATTTTCTGGATTATTAATCTATGCAAAAATCTCTTTCATTTAAGTATCTTTATTGGTCACATTGGTGAAAATATAATGATAGTACACTTCAATTGCAAGGATCTTCAAAATTATGCATTTGATAGAGCAGTCCTTAAAATTTTGAAAAATCCAATTTTTCTCCCACTCAATGTGTACAACTACACACTTCCGTTTTTTCTAGGCAGTGACAGATGGCAGTCTCATTATCGTAGGACCTGTTAAAGCAGACTAATCATCGACTTAGCTAGTACAACAACCGACTAACGAAACTGAAAGAGGCAAAATAGCAATACTGAGAAAGTCATATGCTGCCAAAGAGGTTAATGAGGAAAAAAGAAATTTGAACGAACTATTTTTGGAATTTTTTTTTAAATTAAACCCATTAAAAGGGTCCTAAAATATTTATGCCAGTATTTATAAAAATATTGTAACGTTACTGCCTTTCAATCATAGCTTGGGAATAATGATTAGAAATCCTAATGATTAGCAATTGGATTAGAAATTTTAATTGTGCTGAAATATTGATTAATTATGATTAGTTAGCGATTTTAGACGATTACTAATTGATTAGATTAGAAATAATCAAAAATCTAATCACAATTAGTGAAGATTAGCATTTCTAATCAAATCTAATCCAAAAAATAATTGATTAGTTTTCTTGATTATTTTTATAAGATTTAGATCAACTGTTTTTTACTATTTTTGTGAAAAGAAAATATTTATTTATCACATTTGTTGCTATATTTACATAATGTAACAATTTTTGAATATTGCATAAAATAGCATACGGTGCACCCTGTTCTTAAACTAAACACTTGACACAGCTGGTTCACTTTGTTGTTGTGTTATTATTAATGTTCATTTTCAACATGTTTTGTGGAAGTACAAGTATAATTTCTTTGTTTACTTAACATTGAAAGTAAAATCTTTGTTTTGTAAGATTGTAATTTTGTTTCATTCAAATTAAAGTGTTCAAAATTATTGGTAAGTCAAAATGCCGGATTTTTTTCTTTTATTTATCTAATCACAATTGACGAGTAGCATTTCTAATCAAATCTAATCAAGAAATCTAATCAATTATTTTTTGGATTAGTTTTGATTAGAAATGCTAATCGTCACTAATTGTGATTAGATTTTTGATTATTTCTAATCAAATCAATTAGTAATCTGAAATTTTTGTAAAAATTCAATTCTAATGATTAGATTATTTTATGTCTCTAATCGTAATGATTTCTATTTCTAATCCAAATTCCCCAGCTATGCTTTCAATAACGTTCTGGCTTATTTCCTTTATAATAAACCGTTTCGAGTTCGTTGATTGCAATTCAAATAAAACAAACACAACACTTTAATTTATAACACTTTTGTTAAGAACTTAGTCACTTTAACAACCGTTATTTACAGCTTTTATTCACAACTTACTATTGTGAACAACACACTTCAACGTTTAATATTTTCTCTGAGTGGTGCGTTGACAAAGTCTGAACTAATACCTCTTTCTTGATGCTTGCCACTGTAATTCGAGGCTTTATTATTAACAAATACATCAGCTGTTTTATGAATTTTAAATCTAACGTCTAAAGCATCATCTATGGTTACATAATCGCATCACTTTTACTTTAGCTCTTTAACGGACTTTTCAACATTAAATTACTTTTATACTAGAGCATTCTGCACATTGGGGTTGGAGTATAATGATTAATAACAATTATTTACAACTAATTCTTAACTAAAGTTACTTTCGTGACAATATTTTAAATTTAAAAGAGGTACAAATCAAATTTTCTATGAAAATTTTCCTTAGTAAACGTTTGTTAAATTTAATAATCGTTTATGAATACGGGGTTTAGAAAACACCTTAACTTTTTATCTTATTTTCTACATGTTTCAAATAGTACTAAAAATAAGAATCGTCATTGTGATTACGAGGCTCCCGCCAGATCATTTGTGTCGCAAATTCCTCCTTAACTATTGTCGTAAAAATGCAGCGCAGCTTTGGCAAGCAGTGCTTAACTCCTATTGCTTGTCTTAATTGGAAATATTAGTTTTAAAATATATGAAATATGCAGCATCTTAAGGTTCACGGTACTGTGCAAGAATATAATGACCACAAAGCACACAAAATATGTCTAGATTATTTTTTATTATTATTATTATTATAATTATTCTTGGCGAATTTATATTCAAAATACAAACAGAATATTGTTTAGTGTCAAACAAAAACAAATATCTAAGTGCACATTAGACTGGTCGTATCTTGTATGGGATTTTTTTTTTTTAAATTTAATTGTTTGCGCTGCTTAAAATATGAGGTTTGGTGTAAGAAATCATGATCTAATTTTTCAGGTCAATCCGGCGGTGCCTAGCCGTGCCGGGTGGGGCCCAAAGTTCCCCATATTTTGATTTTATGTGTTCACAAAAGATGTGGCGGTTTAATAAAATTCTTAAATTAATTAAAATTTTTCGTCTTTTGTGAACACATAAAATCAAAAGTTGTTTACAGATTTTAATCATTTATAGCTTGTTTTGTTTGCAATGTTGTTTTTTATATGTCTGCATAAAATTAGAAGCATAGCTGCATTTGTTAATTTTTTATGAATTTTTAAAAACAAAAATTCCGAAATTTTAATAAAAAAAATATTTTTTTTTCCAGAAAAAAAATTATGTTTCTAAAACGACTGCGCATATAAGAAAAACGTTTTACCTTTCTTAAAGTAAATTTTATTGCGAAATTTCGGTTTTTTTAGTTTTTCAATAAACTAAAGCGTTTTTGAGTTACGCGAACATATGTTGTGCAACCTCCTTAATTTTCGAAATAACGGTATATCTCGAAAACCAAAGCCAACATAAAGAAACAAGTTTTAACTTTCTTAAAGTAAATTTTATTGCGGAATTTCGGGTTTTTTTAGTTTTTCAATAAACTAAAGCGTTTTTGAGTTACGCGAACATATGTTGTGCAACCTCCTTAATTTTCGAAATAACGGTATATCTCGAAAACCAAAGCCAACATAAAGAAAAAAGTTTTAACTTTCTTAAAGTAAATTTCATTGCGGGTTTTTTTAGTTTTTCAATAAGCTAAAGCGTTTTTGAGTTGCGCGAACATATGTTAATCTATCTATACAATATATAATTTCTTAGTATGTCAGGATGTTTGCATGTATGTCCTATTCTTTCCGCAACTTTCTGAAGCCATCTGATGACATAGGATGCTGAAATTTGGCACACTTGAAGTACTTTCTCTGCGGAAGATCGTAACGAAGCCATATTTTTGATTTTCGGCTTTTCAACTAGTATAACTATAAAGATCTGATAGAAAATATGTTTTTTTTTATAATATGGGGAACTTTGGGCCCCACCCGGCACGGTTAGGCACCGTCGGATTGACCTGAAAAATTAGTTCATGATATCTTACACCAAACCTCATATTTTAAGCAGCGCAAACAATTAAATTAAAAAAAAAAAAATTGCGACCAGTCTAGTGCACATAGTAAATGAGGGTTTTTAGTTATTACTCAAAAACAAAAGCTGTTAGAGAAAAATACGTATCAAACTAAGATAAAGATAGATGAAGAAGGACATACACACCGCGAACCAGAATGAATGAATGAATGATATCACCATGTCAGGTTCAAGCTGCGTATAAAGCCTATCACACTGCCTGGTGAAAGGTTATAGATTTCAGTTCATAGATCATTTGCCCACCGAAAGACTTACGCCTGAAAGTCCCCTAGGCGGGACAGCAAAAGAGGAGATGGTTCCGAAGTTTCGTTATCAACCTCACAAAATGTGCATACCTTGGTATTAACATTTTCCATTATAAATTGATGGTATCTGCAACAACAGTGCCTACAAGTAGCCTACCTGTCCTGCCATGGGACAGAGTCACAAATCTTTTGGAATGTCTTAATTCAGAATTGGACGGCCATGTAAAGATAACTTATTTAATTGAAATTATGTTCACATTGAATAGAGAATCGCACTACTGGGCCCTGTTTCTCAAAACTACAAGTTACAAGTTAAATACATTTGAAACAAAAATTGTAATATTGTTGCTTTTTTAACGTATTTAATCTGTAGATTTGTAAATTGTTGTTTTGAGAAACAGGGCCCTGGAGTACAAACTTTTTGTAAATAATCTTGAAGTTAAAAGACTTCAGACACATACTTTTTAGAATGTTTGTATAACGTAAAAAATGCATAATAAAACATTTCTCATTAACGTTTTATTAACAAAAAAAAAAAAAAATTAAACAAAATTAAGAACAGCATATTGGCCATTAATAAAAACACAACCATTTATTATAATCAAGCAACTTTGATTTAATATTTATTTTAGCTTTTTCTTTTATATTTTGCTTTTGATTAAAAGCTTTACATGACCTTTTGTGACTTCTTTAACTTGACTGTTTAAAAGATACTTTTTTGTTTTAATTAACAAGCTTTCTTTTATGTGGGATGTGATAAAGTTTAAAGAATAAATTATATGTTTTATTTATATATCTAGAGTTTGAATTAATTAAAATAATTTAATATAATAAATTCAAAATAAACGGTGCTTCATTTAAAAAGTATAGTTGAATAAAAATTCTTGTCCTTAGGTTAACCGAACTGTAGAGTTTGCCTGACAGTTTGTTGAAAAGTTTTCCATATTTTATGGTAAAATAAATTTGAGTATTCACTGTGGTAGCAAAACGAGCAAGACAGTTGTAAAGGCGATAAGTTGACCTATTTCTAATACTGTGTATTAAATATTTCAGCTTAACTTTACTTCTCTTGCTAATTTTTTTTGTTCTTAATCATGTGGTTTTGAGAAAGACTATTTCCGCTTTAATACCAAGTATCCCCTGTTAATGCGGGTCAGACGCCCGTCTGACTGCAGCTAGTGTGAGAAGGCGGACAGTTGAGTAACCTGAATGGCATGTACAGTAATTATTAAGATGCCTACCATAAATCAAAAAATGGTATAAAATGTAAAATGTTATTGTATAATAATTGTAAAATCTTAACATCCCTACCATTCAGGAGGAAATTAAAAAGTATTCAGTCAAATACATAGATCAACTAATGGTCCACCCCAACTACTTCGCTAGGGATCTGATACAGTTCGAAGGTCACCAGAGGCTAAAAAGAACCGAAAATTTGAGCCTAACAGGCTTTTTTTGAAACTTGAATGCAGTTAATTAGCGTTTACATTGGTAATAACCAGGGAAACCAGAAATATGCTCAAAAAAACGCGATTTATGTGCATTAAATATGCAGTAAAAACTGGAAAATATGCCCTGAAAAATTTTAAAAATATACCCTCAAAATTAAAAATTGCTAATTTGAAGATACAATATTCAACAATTTTGGAACTTGCACCTTGCGCACACGGCTTACATGGAGAGACAGCCAGACAGACGGATGGACATCATTAGATCACTTTAAAAAGATCTAGATCGCATAACATTTCTTCTTAATGACAACCTGCTTTGTCTTCTAATTTAAGAGTAAAAATTAAATGTAGATGTCGAAATTAAAGTAACAGATTTTCCTAAACAACATATTTTTTATTTGCTGCGAAAGCTTCTGTAGGCATCTAAAAAAATTTTATATTTATCAAAATATGCCTTAAAAAGGCAAAATATGCGCTATAAACCTAAAAATGCTGCAAAAAGTCTCTTTTAACTAAATTATGCGAAAAAAGCTGAAAACGGTAAAATATGCCAAAATATGCACTAACAAATCGATGCCAAAATTCATAAAAAGCTCTAAACGTATAAAAATATTGTTTCTGCCTTCTGTGGTCGCACAAGGAAAAACATGCAATCGCATATTTATGGTTTCCCTGGTAATAACTAAAAAAAAAATTACAATTAGGATTAAGCTTTGAATACATATTGCAATTCATGTCAATCAATAAGAAAGGTTCAATAAAAAATAAAAATAAATTTTTTTTATAATTTTTCATCATTTCAACATCAAGATTGCATGGGGTTAATTATTTAATAATAAAAAAGTATAATTATAGTGACCATAACATTTTAAAAATAAATGTATCCATGCTGAAGGCGTTGTGTCTGTGGCATTTTTTTATTTTTCTCTAATAGTATCTTTAAAGATCTTCAACGGTATTTTGTTTGGAAAATAAACTTAATGTACGCTCTTTCCCAGGTTGCAGTTGTTGGTTGTGATATTTATCGAGCAATGCTCAAGATTAAAGTGCGTAGCTGGCATAATGGTCTCATCTAAAGGTGATCTTAACAACAAGCGAACAAATGCATCTACTAACACCTTTACACGGATACCAAAACATTTAAGTTGATAACTTTAGTACTTAAATGAATACAGAAAGAAAAAAAATCAATGTAAACTCGTCGAAAACTAAGTTGATTTTATATTTTTCGGTTGTGATTTTGCTTATTAGTTACTTCATGTTAACTAATTGCTTTACATACAACAAAATGAAGCAGCTGATTTGCAACGTTACTGGTATTCCCGGCAAACTGAGCCTTAATTCTAAACACTTACCATTGGAGCCAGCGTTACCGTTGGTGCCACTAAAGTGGCAATTTGCCACTTTTTCGGTTGCTTGGATACTATTTGGCCACTTTTACAAAATGCACCCAAATGTGGTACTTTATGTGATTCTTGCCACTTTTGTGCTACTTTTTACGTTAGGAAAAGAACTTTTTTTCTTTCTGTTTTATTATAACTCCCAGCTTTAATTAATGCTAAGAAATTAGCGTCCTTGGTGGGTTCAAGTCTTTTCCAACCGCCACAAAATGCTTTAGAAAAGACACTTTTATAAGAATTTTTTTCTTGCCATGCGTGGTTAGCTGAAAATCGGTTGAATAAACTTTCTATTAACCTGTTTTATTTATTATGAATAGGGGGGTAAAGATATCTCGCATATATTGGTCGTGAAGCAGAAACCGAACTGTTGTGTACCGAAAACTTTTCTAAAATTTGTGTAATTGACATTAAAAACCAAAAATTGTGTATAGAATTGATAACAAGAATTTATATAAAAAACAATAACAAGCTCAATATATTGAAGTATTTAGACCCATTATTTATAGTGTCTAATGAAGATATAAACTATTTCGAATTAGTTTCAGATCTTAAAGATATTATAACTAATCCAGATGCATTTATACATAAATTTAAACTTCAAGAGAGTAAAGTAAATAACACGAATTATGAACACATATTTAAAATTTCGAATGCTGAATATTTTTGGCGTTAAATGGGAACATGGATTCAGAAGGAAAAGTACAAGAAATATATTAATAAATGTATTTATAAAACACATTACATAAATATCTTCTATTCGCTGCAACAATGTCATGATCCAAAAAACATGTTTTGGCAGAAAACAGGTTTAACGTTTTTGAATTTTCAAAACATTTAAGTAAATATTTTTTAAAAATTACTTCTCCAGACAAATTTTTACAAAATATTTATTTTAGTTTTTACATATCTATTGTAATACGTTCAATTATTTTTTAGTGCATATAATTACTATACAATGTTTTTTGTTATGTTTTTATACCATTTAAAATTATAATTGTAGATATCCCCTTTTTTTGGTACTTTTTTAAAATATCCGACGGTAACACTGATTGGAGCCAGAGAGAGAGAGAGAGAGAGAGAGAGGGAGAGAGAGAGAGAGAGAGAGAGAGAGAGAGAGAGAGAGAGAGAGAGAGAGATTAAAACTAATGTTATAACATTAGTTTTAATCTCTCTCTCTCAATCTATATATATAAAATTGTAACGTTACTGACTCACTGATTCATCATCGCACAGCCTAAACGCCTGAAGCTAGACACTTGAAATTTGGACCAGAGATTGGTCACTCCCCAAATCGATCCACTAAGACGGGATTTTTGGAAATTCGAATGTTTAGGGGGTAAAAAAGGGTAAAAACGGGAAAATTCGGTAACCTTATATCTCCAAAACTAAAAGAGATACAAAAAAAATTTAATACCTATCGTTGTTCTTTAGAAAAATAAGCGGACAGGTGTCTGGTACTTTTTTGAAATTCGGCCCTATTTGGGAGTAAACGGGTAATATCTGAATTTTAGTACTTTTTTGACACCCCATCTATCTTTTGAACCAATAAACATAGAAACAAAGTTAATACCACATTCGAAACCTAACAAAAATATACGAATTTAAATTTGGTACTTTTTCGAAATTCGAACATTTAAGGGGTAAAAATCGTAACTATTTTTGGTACTTTTTTTAAAAAACATTTTTCTCCATTTATTGAAATATTCGTACTAAATTATGGGCTGCCACTATTATACTGAAATTTTTTATACTTTAATGGGGGGAAAATAGTACCAAAAAGGGGAAATACGAGAAATTTGATATTTTACTTAACTTTTTGGTTCTACAACTGGTATTTTTTAAATTATCGTTTATGTTGGACCTAAAAACATAAGATTCATCATGCAATGTCCGGAATGGATAAGAATCCATAAGGGGCAGTTTTTGGTACTTTTCTGTTAATTAACTGGTACTTTTTGAATTTCCGTTAGTATTGGACCTATAAAAATAAAATTAAACATGCAATGTCCCGAATGGATGAGAATCTATAAGA
Organism: Pollenia angustigena; assembly: GCA_930367215.1. NCBI lineage: Eukaryota > Metazoa > Arthropoda > Insecta > Diptera > Polleniidae > Pollenia > Pollenia angustigena. Next base: position 167,255,975 of record OV884059.1, on the reverse strand, counting down.
GGGAACTTTTTGGTACTTTTTTGTTCATTAACTGGTACTTTTTGAATTTACGTTAATATTGGACTTAGAAGCATAAAATTCAAAATGAAATGTCCTGAGTGGTTAAGAATCCACAAGGGGAAGTTTTTGGTACTTTTCTGTTCATAAAATGGTACTTTTTGAATTTCTGTTAGTATTGGACCTATAAAAATAAAATTAAACATGCAATGTCCTGAATGGATGAAAATCTATAAGAGGGAACTTTTTGGTACTTTTTTGTTCATTAACTGGTACTTTTTGAATTTCTGTTAGTATTGGACCTAGAAACATACAATTCAATATGCAATGCCCTGGATGGATGAGAATCTATAAGAGTGAACTTTTTGGTACTTTTTTAATCTTGGACTGGTACTTTTTGAATTTCCGTTGGTATTGGACATAGACAGATAAAATTAAACATGCAAGGTCCTGGGTGGATAAGAATCTAAGAGGAAAGTTTTTGGTACTTTTTTGTTCATTTACTGGTACTTTTTGAATTTCCGTCAGTATTGGACCTAGAAACATAAAATTAAACATGCACGATACTGTGTAAATGAGAATCTTTAAGTGGGATCTTATTGGTACTTTTTTATTCGTTAGCTGGTACTTTTTGAATCTCCGTTAGTATTGGACCCAGAAACATGCAATTAAACATGGAAGGTCTTGAGTGAATGACAATCTGTTAGAGAGATCTTTTTGGTGCTTTTTCGTTTTTTAACTGGTCCTTTTTTAAATTTTCGCTAATGTTGGTCTAATGAAAATAAAATTAAACGTGCATAGTCCTGAGTGAATGAGAATCTCTAAAAGCGCTTATAGGTACTTTTTAGTTATTAAACTGGTACTTTTTGAATATCCGTTATTATTGGACTTAGAAACATAAAATTCAAGATGCAATGCCCTAAGTGGATAAGAATATATAAAAGGGAAGTTTTTGGTACTTCTTTGTTCTTTAACTGGTACTTTTTGAATTTCTGTTAGTATTGGACCTAGAAACATAAAATTAAACATGCAAGGTCCTGAGTGAATGAAAATCTGTAAGAGGGCTTTTGGTACTATTTTGTTCTTTAACTGGTACCTTTTATATATCCGTATTTATTGGATCTAGAAACATAAAATTAAACATGCAAGCTCCTGAGTGAGAATCTGTAAGAGGGATTTTTTTTTTAATAAACTGGTAATTTTTTTAATTTAATATTTATTTTTGTGCATTAAATAAAAAAGCAAATTGGTGTCTGGTACTTTAACGAAATTCTGTCGTTTTAGGTAGTAAATCTAGCTTTTAAGCCAATACGTATAGAAATAAAAATTAAATAACATTTGTTACTTATCTAAAAAATACAAATGCGAATTTGGTACTTTTTCGAAATTCGAACGTTTCAGGGGTGAAAATTTTACCTATGTATATCGATCCCGCGAACCTCATACCTCCTAAACTAAAAGAGATAAAAAACATCAGCAATTCGCTAATCGTATATTTCCTAAACAAAAAGAGATACAAAAAATTTAATACTAATTATTGTTCATTAAAAAAAATAAACGGAGAGGTGTCTGGTACTTTTTTGAAGGAAGACCTTTTTGGGGTGTAAAAGGGTAAATAAATATTGTATCACATTTTTAGCTTATCTAAAAAATACAAAACAGGTTTGCCCCTTTTTTGAAATTCAAACGTTTAAGGTGTGAAAATCGTTCCTAATTTTGTTACTGTTTTCTCAACATTTTTCTCCATCTCTATATAATATAAATTTGTAAAGTAACTGACGGATTCATCATCGCACATCCTAAACTCTTGAAGCTAAAAAGCTGACTTTTGGACCGAAGGTTGTCCTCTCGCCAAATCGATTCCGCTAACCAAAAAAATCCAAAATTAAAGAGATCCAAAAAATTTAACACTTATTGTTGTTCGTTAAAAAAAATAAGGGGACAGGTGCCTGGTACTTTTTTGAAAATAAACTTTGGCATAAAAATATGTCCACGAAGAAAAAGGAGACGCTCACGAAGTAGCGGGTTAAATGCTATATAATATAAATTTGTAAAGTAACTGACGGATTCATCATCGCACATCCTAAACTCTTGAAGCTAAAAAGCTGACTTTTCGACCGAAGGTTGTCCTCTCGCCAAATCGATTCCGCTAACCAAAAAAATCCAAAATTAAAGAGATCCAAAAAATTTAACACTTAGGCTGGGTTTTTGAGATCTCAGTTAAACTAAGTTTAGTTAATCTGAAAACAGATTTGTGCCGCCATTACCAAGTTTGTATACAAAATTTTGACGGAACAGCTTTGTTTTGCTTAAAATGTTCGTCTTTAATAAAAAACTAAAAAAAAAAAATCATTTCGCCGAAAATATCCGAGTTTCAGACTACGTTAAACTTAGTTTAAACTTAATCTACATCTCAAAAACCCGGCCTTATTGTTGTTCGTTAAAAAAAATAAGGGGACAGGTGCCTGGTACTTTTTTGAAAATAAACTTTGGCATAAAAATATGTCTACGAAGAAAAAGGAGACGCTAACGAAGTAGCGGGTTAAATGCTAGTAATAAATATATTTATTATTTGAGTTCTACGTATATAAGTACACATGTATAGTATGTAGCAAGGGTAACGTAAAAACGCAAAAGAAAAATAATTATGCGTCAATATATATTTATCATTTCCAAAACTAGGGAATCCATAATCTTCTTCCAATGAAATTTTGTTTTACATGTTGTTTGTTTAAAAAGTGCATTTAAGATTATTGAATACATTTGTCACAGCAAGCTGCATTATTTTAAAGTGTACACACTTCTATTCTAAGAAGAGCTCCTTATAACTCATATTGTATTCTGTTGCAAATATTGATTTTGGTTGTATTCATTACAGAAAAAAGCTAGTTCAACAGAAGAAACGCTAATTGGTACTAAAAGCATATATAAACCTATTTCAACAAGTTCTTGAAATAGTTTAAAACCAGGAAAAGACTTAAATTTGTACCCACATTTTGTCCAAATCGGTCTTGCCATTGCAAAAATGAAATTTATAATAATATATTATGCCCAAAAATCCCCAGCAAAAAAAGAGCTTTTCCCCAAAAAAGCCCCTGGGGATATTCACGAAATTTTTATCCCCAATAAAAAAAAAATCCCCAACTTGGGGATAAATCCCCAAAACTGGGAACACTGTTTACACAAGCCCTTACATTTAAAAAGATAACAGCAGAATGGCCCACTATAGTTTTCGTCATCATTGTGGGTTGAAAATTTGATGAATTTAACTACATAATTTTAACAAAAAGAATACGGGAGATTTTCCTCTATTTATAAATTATTTTAAACATAAAAAAAATTGATGTTTCTCTTTTTTTGTGTTGTTGTTTTTACACAAAACAAGTCAAACAAGATTTTTTGGATTTAATATTGCACAATGTTATTTTAACATTGTTTACACGGAAAGAAATTGATTTTCTAAAGTAATCAATTTCGTTTCTTAAAACAAAAAATTCCAAAATCTAAAAATAGTTTCTTGATTAAAATTTATTTTGTTCGTATTTGGTAAAACCAAGCCCACACATATACTATTAGAATAAGTAATTTTTGCTTGGCCGAGAATCATGCAAGATTTTCTTGTTTCAAGCCATTTTAGTAAATAATTCTTACCGTGTATATACAATTTATATTAAATAATGATAATAATAAGTCCGCAGTTTTGCAGAAATTAACTATGGTTTTCAATGAACACTGAGGCTGGTTAATTAAAGACGAGTTATTTTTTCTGTGTGTAGATAACGTATTTAACGTCTTGCCTACTAGCAGCAAAAGCAGTTTCTGCTAAATAGCAACGGAACATAGAATTCCGCAAGCAGGGCCAATTTCATCCTCGGTCACGGGTCCCTAAGCAGAAAAAAATATTTTTTAAATGCTCTTGAATAAATTAACAAGTTTTCAATTAAAGTAATGATATTTGTTATGGTTAACGCCACCATGTATTATTATTTAATTGTTGCTCTTTAACGATAATGTGGCGGAGACGTTTCACATTAAAATAAAATTAAAATGTACTGTTGGATCATCCTTTGTCAAATATTAAAAACTTATTTATTCCTTCGTAAATCATATTTGTTTTCTACATTTAATCATAAAAGGGTGGGATGTTTGGGGGGGGGGAGTGAAGGGAAGTAACTTTTTAGAAATTTATGCCCCTATTACAAAGGGTACAGGTGCAAGTGTGTTCATTAAACAAATGCAAAACGTAGTAATTACACATTTTTTTCTGACAAAATACTGAAAATAATTTTGTTTGAAAAGTGTTTGAAGAATTCCGTGGACGTCTTATTGATTGATTGATTGATTCTTTATTAGATAAGACAGTACAACAAGAACGGTGTCTTATATTACAGTACTGTAGAATTAAAGTTATACATATGTGGCACAATAAAATAAAATCTATGCATATCTTTCTGACTTGTTTATAGTTTCCATTTTACGATGTTTTTTCTTCTCCTGTAAAAATATATTTTTGCTAGCTGCACCTGTTTGCATTTAAGCTAACGATATAAATATATCTACTGTTGTTCCTGTATAGGATCTCAATAAATGCATTCCATTCCGATTTATTTAAAGCTGTGTTCTTTATTTCGGTCAAAGTAGCTTAGGGTTCGACTTCGATTTCAAGTTGACGTAGCCATGTTTGGAATAGACGGCATCTTCGTCGACTTCCCTGGGGGTTCCAGTAATATAAAGTCTATTACGATCATAGCTTGGTCTACGTAAGGCGTGGCTAATCCACAGCCATTTGCGCCTTCTGATTTCTAGTACGATTGTTTGTTGCTTAGAAATCTACCAAAGGCGTACTTAACTGATTGTATTAGGCCAAATGATTCACATAACTCTTCGTAGACAACGGTTATGGAATATTAATATCATGGAAGTTAAGTTCTAGGATTCAAAACCCGTATAGCAGAAGGGACTTGACACAGAAATTATACGCGACAAATTTTGTTCGGAGAGATATGTGACTTGATTTCCATATTGTGCTAAGCTGCCCGAACAACTGCCTGACTTTATTAATTCGGCTAGGAATATCGTCACTAGAATTTTTATTTGCAGTCAGAAAAACGAATTAACTTTTTCTTATTCATGGTTAAGAATTTTGAGTTTTCTGTTGCATGATCTTTTGTTTGAGGCAGTTTTATTTTTTAACCATCATAAGCTGACTTAATTATTATTGGGCAAAATCTTTCATTTATGTGGATCTTTCATTCTCTTTCAGAAAGGTTAAGTGAATTAATTAATTCTTTTCTTTCACCTATCTTAATCACAAACAGCTTTTAGAATGAAGTGTCAAGTTCGTTTGAGGAATGATTAAATTGATATTTTTAAAACAAAAACGTATTTTTATAGTTAATGGAAATTAGATTTAAAGTTAAAGTTAAGGAGTTGTTTCAGAAAAATGTAAGTATAAAATAAGCACACATTTAGTATGTTTATGTAAAAGTTCAGATTGCTCTTATTGTCATTCGCTAAAAAAAGTTAAAAAAAAACTTAATTTCAATAGAAGGGAAGAAGCGTAACAAACAAGATAGACATAAAACAAAATATGAAAGAATATAAGATGAAACCGAAAGATAAAAGAAATGGAAATAAAATACGGAAATATTTCATTCTTTCACTTAAGTGAATCATTCAGTTGAAGTAATTCATTCAAGAACGACACAAGCCTAGAATTAATGATTTTAATAATTTGAATTAATTGTTGGTTGGTAAGAAGCCCACTCCCCCTATCCATGTATACGCGCCTGGCATAATAATTACGTATAAAATTTATTAAGGGCTCATATCGTGATTTATCGCTTAAAAACAAATATTTTGATGTGACTACTTCTGCTTCGCTAAAAATAAGTCTCAAGACGGAAACTGTTTGAAGTTCTTTAATAAAGATATAAAATTTACTTCTAAAACTTAACATTTTCCATATAAACCCTTCACAAGTATGTCGTATGATTTAAAGTCTAATAAAATCACGACTTAAATAAACTACGACTTTGCTTAAATCTCAAATAATTTTTGGTTAGGTTCTTAGTGTTTTTTTTTAAATTTTTTATTTTTAATCAATAAATTTAATTTATATGCACATAATTACACAAAATACTTACCAAAATAATATAAAAACGAATCTTTATTACACGCGATTACCTTGAACTCGTCTAATACACACCACTGCTTACATACTTATAAATACATACATATTTACATATGTTTGTCTCTTTGTACCCTGCAAATAATAGGACCAGTCCAAACACGCGTGTAAAGAGTAGTCCACAAGGGACCAGGACTAGTCCAAAACTAACCCAAACGTATGGAAAAAACCTGGTCTATTTAACATTACGATGTCCTAGGAGAGGACCATATAACCCACCTTTGGACCACTAAGGAGTAGTTTTAAAATTACTCCATGGTGTACACAAGAGGATTAGTTTTGAAGTCGTTTAAAAACGAAAGCATGTCGTTACAAAACGAAGACATGTCGTCTCACTACAAACACTTTTTAACAATGACATGGTCCATGCTTGCATTACATCGGACCAGTCCATGGAGTAGTCCATTTTATCAAAATGGATCAGGTGGTCCAATTTTATTTGCAGGGTAAGTTCTTAACCAAACACCCATACATAGTTTACAGTTAAAGTATATTTCTGCTAAACTTAGAATTAAAATGTTGCAAAATATTTTCCGAATTAAAAAAAAATAATAGGAATTTTCATAAATGTGTATATCTCCATAAATATTATTTTATAAAGACTTTTTTTAAGAAAACTTTAAGAAGAAATAAGACTTTTTTTTAATAATATTTATTTTTCCAAACCTCCAAACAACTGCATTAACATGTTATTTGACACTTGAAGGTGTTAAATGAATGAGTTGAATAATGTTAAACACCAACCAACTGACATTTATGTTGTATTTTATTTGTTTTTTTCGGTTGGGTGTATCTTCTATTAACAAGTATATTTTAACTACTCGTATTTTTATTGTTTAATTGAGATTTAAGAGGCAAAATACATTGTTTGACTTAAAAATATTTGATTTTTTTACAACTTGTTAGTTTTTGAGCCAGGGATGGGAGATAGCGGTTTTGACTTTGTAGCCGCTTTTGAAAAAAATGTACTTCTAAGATAACGACAGTGTTATTTTTATTTAAAATTTGTACAGTAACATGAATTTGCTTGTTAAGGCTTGGTATACATACATACACTTATATTGTAAAATCCAGAAAAGCTCAGTGTGCACATTAAATTCATTTCTTGCACATAATATAAAATATCTGCAAACAAAACTCATTATTAATCGCGAAAAAATGGCAAATATTGGTTTAGGTTTGCATTGACGCTATTTTTAAACAAATTTTATGAAGTTGACACGTGAATTAACATCATGATCATTATGTTTTTAAGATTTTTGTCTTTTGCAAAATGTACCAGCAAAGTATCAACGAAGTTTAAGTCCTTGAAAAATAAAATAAAATACATTACAACAAAAAAAAAATTCCAATGCACCTTGATTTCCATCCCTGTTTTGAAAAGCTGAAGTATGTTCTGTGGCCATATTTAATGTATTGATTTAACATTGATTATTGAATTTGATTTTGGATTCTTGTTATTTTTGTTTTTTTTTTTTAAATAAACGTGACTTCTTTAGAAATTTGTTGTAAGAAAAAAAATTCGTATTCACTTGATTTTATTATTTCTGGTACCAGTGTTGCCAAAAATTTAACAGCGCGTTAAGTAGTCATTTAGCTGATTTAAGGTCCTTCTAGCTGTTTAATCCCTTTTTATACCTACACCACAATTAAAGAGGGGTATCATGTGATTTTGCTGATGTGTGTAACACATCAAAATATTGTATCAATCCGATCGACCTAGAATTAACTGATCCATAAACCTTTTGTGAAATTTGGTAAAATCAATACATCCGGACTTAAATGGCGCCGAATGTTGTCAATAATACGGTAAGTACGGATTTCCATAAATCAAATGCAGATTATTCACGTTCCCTGTACTTAGATTAATCTGAAAACGGGATTGATTTATGTAAAAGTATATTATGCTTAATTCAAGAATTTCTATGTTGTTTTAATCCTGAACTCGTTCTTGAAATAATCCGAAAGTGAGGTTGATTCTCCTTAACACTTAAAGAGAGTATTATTACTTATTTTCACGTAAGACATGTTTGTACAGAAGAACTTTAAATTATTAGACAGCAACAGCATGCCCGATATGGTTTTCGTTATCGTTCTTCTTTGAAGATTTGATGTATTTAACTAAATGATTTAAAAAAATGGAATTTGGGAATTTTTGCTTCTAATTTTAGTTTTTAAACATAAAAATTATGTATGTTTTTCTTCATGTAGTGTTGTTGTTGTTTCTACACAAAACAAGCAATTAGTTTTTTACCTTTTTTTGTAGTGCTGTTGTTGTTGTTGTTTATACAACAAACTTTTGCAAGCACACGCTTATGCACGCATATTGGTTTTCGAAAGTTATCCCGTTTTGGATAGTTTTAAGTATTTTATACTTAAAATTAAAAGGACGACCCGTACTTAAAGTAAGAAGAAACACCTAAAACTTAATACCGTTTTTTTTCTCTCTGTCTAAATACATTTTAATTGTCTTAAAGACGAAGACTAATAAAAGTTTTGAGAATCGGTCTACAACTTAAAATGTGCCCCATCTTGGTATTGACATTAAAGTTGGCACAACAAAGTTTTATTGCAGCTTAATAATTTTGCCGATCTGTTTTTTAATTCGATAGCTCCCATACAAAGATTGCCCTGGTAGGTTAGCTGGTAGTGAGTTAGTCTATCAGTGAGGCGGTTGCGGGTTCGATTCCCACCATAGACTCTGGTGTCCAGCAAACAATTTTAAGTCTTCGCGAAATTTGCAAAAGAAAAAAGAATACCACTACCAAAAATAGCTTGAAATGGCATAACTTCAATATAATTGATGGTTTTGATATGAAGTTTGGCGAAGACAACTTTTGTAAAAAATACAACGTCAAGACTTTTGTGCTGGAAGTTGCAGATTTGATTATAGTCTCCCTCTCCCTCTCCCTCTCTCAAATCGCTTTAAGTCGAAAAAACCCATTTGTTTGATGATATCTAGAATCTTAAGCTAATGACGAAATTTATTTTTGTCCGTTTACGGTTTTAAGATTAATATTGACAAAACAAAGACAATGATAATGAACGTGGAGAACGATAGAATATTTGACATACAGAATCAACAGCTTGAGAACGTAGAATCTTTCTGCTTTCTGCTACATTGTTATATGGATGTGAGAAGTGGAATTCTGTAACAAAAGATGTCTATTTCATTAAAATGTTTATCAACAAATGCTTAAGAAAAATACTTATGTCCGTATTGGCCAGAGTATTATAGTCAGAGATAAATCGGCACCCTGTCAAACTTGAATTAAGTTCGAGAAAATGGCGATGGATCGGGCATAATCTGCGAAAATCTTGAGACGATATTGCAAAAAAAATCATAGAATGAAATCCTCATGACAGTCGGCAGCTTAAGAATTCCTTCATCTTGATGTTACATCTACTGGGGTAAATTAATTCTGCCGTGGCCATTAAGACCCGAAAACCCCAAGAAGGGTTACATTCACAAGTTCGGCCTGTAGGTGCTGTTGCTATTCAGCAGAAGCTGCCGGGATTAAGGAATATCAGTGGAGGTTAGATAGCTCCGTCTCCTAAGCAAGGGGTGGGGTTTGGATAATTATACACTCAAATTGCTACCTGTGTGTTTCAAATGATCCTTCACTCATACACCAAGATGTTAATGCCAAACAATAACTGAAATTGTCAAGCTATACTTAAGTTGTAATGAAATAAAACACCGAGCAAATGATCGAGTCGGGATTCGAATTAACCAATATCGAAAATATGGCTGTAAATACTACGGCGCGCACATTGGTTCAAGAGCGGCATTAATAAATTTTTTTATGTTCGCCGATTTGGACATTTTTTTAGTATTTTGTTGTCAGATATCTAAATATAATGATTCCGAAATATAAGCCTGATATATTTATTATTTGTTTGGACAGACACGCTCAAAGTTCATATATGTTGGCTTGTTTAAAATGGCATGCAAATTTACTGTATGTTCAATCTTTTGGTACAATCACAGTAAATTTACCATTTGACTTTTTTGTATATTTTCGTAAATAGCAATTATTAAAGATGAGATTTGCATTAAAAAAAGTTGGAAAAAGTGCCATTTAAGAAATTTCGTAGAACAAAATAAGAACACCATCAAAATTTCAATGTTCATCAACTTCAGTGGATTGCATCTTTTTAGCGCTGTGGAGCGCTGTTTAACAAGAGATGTCAAATTACAGCTTGTAGTGTCAGCTAAAAATTAAAAAAAATTCAGCTGCTCCTACCTGCTCCTTTCCAAAAAAAAAAAAAACAGTAAAAACTATAAAATGATGAAGTAACAAAACATGAATTTTCGTTCATGGCTGGTACTACATGCCTGCAACTGTGCATAAGATTCTAGTGCATTGTAGCAAAATTATAGCAGAAGCTATTCTACCAATAGGCATATCTCTATCTAAAGGGTCTTATTCACTCATTTTATTTTTTAAATTTTAATTGATTATTTGTATCAGGTATGCTGTCCGAGGAAGCTCAGGAAGCGAGGAATAAGGACTATAGAGCCTATAACATCATTCGCGAAGAATTGGACGTGTTGCCACTAATAAAGACGTTATGCATGATCTTTAATTGTCGTCAGACCCATTTATAAATAGATTTCGCTTAAAGCTGCAAATCAAAAAATTGGAGTACGATAATGATGTTAAAAAATTATTAAAAGACTATGCTCAAATTACGTATTCATGTTTTTTCTATTTGTTTTTTCTATGGGAGGTGGGCGTAAAAGTGGGCGGAACAGGTATATGTATTCAGGAGTCTATTCTACAATTATAATATTTATTTTTTGTGAAAATTGAGTTGATGCATTAAAAATCAAGAGAGTTATGCCACTTCCTCAATACAAGTTGTATGGGAAGTGGGCGTAAAAGTGTGCTGATATTTTCAAATTTCACACAAATGATTAAGGGTGTTTAAAAATCCTATCTGCCAGAAAACAATGCCGTAGGTCAAAATTTAATTTTTACTTTGCATGGGAAGTGGGCGTAAAAGTAGGCGGATCATTTTGATTTTTCCATTTTTTCTTGATTCAAACAAAAAATGCCTATGTGCCAAGTTTCATTGTCGTTCGACAACTGCTTCTATTTTTTGCCGCTCGTTCTATGAACTTGAACCAATGTGCGGCGTGTGATATCAACTGTTCACGCTTTACGCACTTTATTTTCTTATATATTTTTCTTTTTCCATTTTGTGAGTTTTATTAAACAATATAAGTTAAAGTTACTGTTAAGGCTCAGTTAGTACCCGTAATGCACCGTACTGTCAGCACGTTGGTGCACTTATAGAAGAATTTAAAAACATGCCATATGATTTCCCATACATAAACAATACACACAGTAATGGGATCAAAAAGTTTTAAGTGGCGAGCAGAAAATGTACCAAGGTATATAAATGGTATTAAAACAGTATTTTAATAATAATTTTTAATACCAATAATTTTATATATTTTATACATTCATATATTATAGATCAACAATAATCAAATATGGGCAAATCCTGCGTGACGAACGCTACATTCGCACGCGTTTTCTGATTGAAATATACATATGTTTTGGTCTTTTAAAAAAGATAGCTTCAACTTATATATAGTATTTACTGACATTAATATGTACTTACGAATGACATATATCACAATTTCTTAGCAAGTATTTGTTGCGAAATAATTGATCACAAAGTTTTGTGACGCACGCTACAAAAAGTGGAAGTAACTTCAAAGGTTGAAGTGCGTTTTCATAATTTTTAGCGAATTTGGCATGATTAGGTATACAAAATCTGACTCCTGAAAGAAAGAATTCTAAACGCACTTATTCGCAGCCAAAAAATGTTGCGATTTTTTGACAAAAGCCGTGAACCCTTTGTGACGCACGCTACGTAACGCACGCTACAGTTTTTCCAGTAGTATTTTATTATTATATTTTATTTATTTTAACAAAACAAATTATATTTTTATGAATTGCATTTTTTTAACTACATAATTTCTTAACTAATGAATATCAACTTTTTTGTTTAACGAAATTTATATTTTGATAAGTCTGCTGTAAGTGCTATTTTAAGAACAAAAATCACCTAAAAAATTCACGTATTTTATTAAGAAATCAGCAGTGCGGTAGGATTTGGTCAAAATTATTGCATTAATGATCATTGAATTACATATTTTTTAATATAAAAATGAAATTAAACATCTAGTCTTATATTCCGCAAAAAAAAATTCATTTGAAAAATTTTTGGTTGGTGGACTGTTTCTGGGATTTGCCCATATGTATTTTAGCGTATACAATGTATACTATACATTCCTCTTTTGTAAATCTGCATACTCAGAACAAGGTTTTGATACCATTTAAAGCCTTTTACGTATGTTTCGCATATCGATTGTATTTGTAACAGCCTTTTTTTCAATACATCGAAGCATACGCATATTTGGAAATATGTTGTTCCATGTCTACTGAAAAAAACCCAAAAAAAGAGCAAAAATACCCGCATTCATTTTTAATATACAAGCCACTTATCACTGTTTTACAAATGTCACGTTACAACGGTATAAAATTCTATTCTATACAGAATGAAACGTTACATTTACGGTACATTAAATTTCGGTAAGCTTTTGTATTGCTTTTCATATAACAAAAAGCGAACAGCTGATTGATACAGTACAGATACACGGTACAGCAACGTGACCCTTTAATGACACTAAGTTGACGCTCTTATTTAAGTATTACTACGTTTATACGTAGCCTATTCGCGAATAAAAATTATTTGCGATTAACTAACTTACTGTTTATATGTCTATTTCTTAATGAAAATTCTTACTTCTAAGTGATGCCAGATGGAAAATTTATTCATTTAGTAGCACTGTATATATATAAACTTTTTATTTTTTAAATGAAAAAGATCAAAAATTATTGTGTATTTTAAAATTTATTTGCACATTTTGATTTAATTTTACTTTTGTTGTCATATGAATGTGTCACATTGAAATAAAAACGTAAAAGGGTTAAAAGTGTGGCAATGCTTAAAATCTTATTTGCAAATAGTGTCGTTAATCAGGAATTGTTTTCATGAGTTAGCTATTCGCAAATAAAAATTTAATTCACTGTTTATGCGGCAATATTGTCTACTTGCAATATCTTTATTTGCGAATAAGTGGTGCGTATAAACGTAGTATATGTCATGTAAGAGGTTATGGTAGACGTTACAAAACGTTATGATTGGTTTGTAAATAAAAATAATATTAAAAAAATACTTGCACTATTTTTTCGTATTTCTGGTAACATTGGTCCGCACACAGCCGGTATAAAAAATTGAAATTATTTAACAAAAGTTGTTGCCAAAAATTAAGTTTTTTTTTCTACCAATTAATTAAATATTTTTTTATTTTGAATTGTATGTAGATTATAAAACACTGGTCAAGAAGGTTTCCATTTGAAGGTCGTTTAGGAAATTTATTTTAAATAATTAAGACACTTTGTTTTATATAAATGTTAAGTTAGAAAGTTTTTTTTAAATATTCTTAAATTATATGCAAATTTGTCAAAAATATTTCTGTGGACGTATGGAAAAACTAGTTAACTCCACTTTTTGGGAAAATTGAGATAACACCAAAATAGAAAGCGTGTTTCATTTGCTATCACTCTGTCAGATCAAAATTTTGATATTTTATCTCATTTAAAAGTTATTTGAAAAACAAAAATCAGAAAAATACCAAATTTTTTGAAAAAACAAGTTAACTTCATAATGTCTTAAAAAACAGAGAAATAAGAAGTTTAAAACGACGTTGTTTCGAAAACTAAGAGAAAAAGAGCGAAATAGAACAAATTCGGGTCACAAGCTCTTTGGGTCAAAATACTGAACCTAAAAATTGCAACTCCCGATAATATAAAGAATGCATTCTTTTTATACATATTTGGGGTATTCACAAGGTGTGCTATCATGTTATATTGTCACAATGTTCTAACATTTTAGAATGGTTTAAAAATATTGTTGTTGCTTTGTAAACAAAAAGTGTCTTAAATTAATAGAACGTTGCTTGCTATGTTTATTGTGCTGTCGTAATTAATCAGAAGAGACCAGAGCTGAGCGGCTGAGCCGTATCGCGTTAGTTCTTGTAGCCGTCGCCGTTGATGGTATAATTTTATCCGGTTCACATCAAAATTTGACCTTCGGCTAGCAATTTTTGCAAGAAATCACTTGCGGCGTCAAATAAGATCGGCTTATGACTCTGCTGTTTGGTAAACAAACAAAATAAAATTTATTTCTTATTTGCGTTTGCAAAATGGAAAATAGTCAGGTAAGTTCCAATTTAAATTATTAATTCATCTAAAAGAATTTAAAAATATTTTGATGTTAGTTAATTATTTATTTTTTATATTTGTTTTAAATCAGCTGATTTAAATTCAAAATAGCATACTAAATTATGAGGGGTTGTTCACAACAGTCGTACTTTTTCTTGTTATTATTTTAAGACATATGACTTTATGACACCTTGTGAATCCCCCAATTATATCAATTCTGAAGTTCTTGATTTATAGAATACGACTGCCAAACACCTGAAATCTTTTTCAGTAATAGTTTTTAACCCACATGGATCTACCGTACCATATGTGGCACAGTAACTTTGAGAAAGGTTTCAACTTACCCATTAATATTTTAGTTTTTTATTATTGTTTTCAATATAAATATGCAAAAGAAATATTCTTGTCGAAATTGTGGGCCTCGCAGTAAATTTCTTTATTTTTAAATTTAACTAAGAACATATTCATATTTTTAACACAATACGATATTTAATACTTATACAATTTTTATATTATAAAATTATTTTCTCTGGAACCTTGACGATCTTATCAATGTTAAATGCTCATCAACCGGAGAATTGAGAATTGGAATTAAATTAAAAATAAATCTTATGAAATGGCACTTACCTTAAAAAAACACAATTGAAAAAGTAACAGTCAATTAAACAATAGTTTTTCCGTTGATTTTGACATTTTTTTGCACGTACGTGTAACTATTATGTTTTTTTAGAGAACATTAACAAACAAAGTAGAAGCCTGAGACAGTGGTTTTGGTCAGCTAAACTAAAAACGATTTTATTACGATGTTTATTATAAAAACTTAACGGAACACCTTTTGTTTAAAATTTTAATATTTATTGAAATAAAATAAACCACAAACTCAATAGCTATTTTCAATTTCAACCTATGTTAAACCGAGTATAATGTTAATCCACGTCCCAAAAACTGGCCTATGAATTTCATAAAATCAAGAAGGGTAAACTTTTTAATTAAGTATTTGCATAAAAACAGACAAAAACTCGTCTTATTTTTTGATATATAAGCATAAAAGGAAAAAAATAATGTTTGGAAAAACTGGATGACTCCATCTTTTCGTAAAAAAACGGGTAAATTAACGTGCTGAGCCAAATAGTTAATGTTTTCCCACAAATCATTACTTAAGTTGCTTTAATTCCGTAAAATATGAATATAATTTGAGAAAAAAAAATTTTTTTTTTCGAAAAAACTAGATAACTCCACTTTTCGAAAAAACAAGATAACTGACACTGATTTTCGGTTTTAATGTCCAAAAATTAGTTTAATAGAACCAGAAATCTTTAAAATTATGTTTTGTTAAGTGCGCATGCATAATAACATAAATTCATATGAAATAATTAGCGAACTATGTTTAAAACTTAAAGTGTGTTTTTCTCGTGTTATAAAAAAATGGAGTTATCTAGTTTTTCCATACGGCCTCAGATTTGTACTTGACATAAATAACATTAATTTAGAAATTGAAAAGAATATTAAAGAACTCTTTTTTTGTTTAAAAGTTTTGGTTTTAGTAAAAAAAAATTAATTATCGACAAATTTTTTCACCGCAAACATATTTTAATTAAAACACGCTGGAATAAATTGTTATTGTAATAATTTATCTGGTTAAATTTTAATGCTTTCAATGGAAAGAAATGAATCTGCAAGATTTTCTTGTGTAAGCTTCGGTTCGGAACAATGTGAATATAGGATTTGGGGAATTTTAATATTAAAATTCTTAAGATCACGGATGACCAGAGTTCCATCAAGTACGATGAGAATCGGTAGACTCAGAGAGTAAAAAAATCGTGGTAAGAGACATTTTAGAAAATCCGGGTTAGAGGCTGAACTTTGAACGTTACCTAAGGCAGAGTTCGGTGTGATGGAGGATGTCCACTTGCACTGCGGCTATTTTACAGAAGCTGCACTGCAGTGGATATTAAATAGCCCCTGCTTCTAAACAAGGTGTAAGTGCATTCTCCAGTCAAAATTTTCCACCTGCCTGATGGTGTTCTTATATGGGTGAACGTAAGTAAAAGCATTGTGTTCAATCTGCATTAAGAGTAATATCTAATGCCACCAGAAGCCACAAAGCCTTTATTGGCCTTTACTGATCCTGGAATGCTTGTTGGTTGGTCAACATTGGGGTAACGTTGTGGCTGTGGTTAAACCTAATTTGAAGATCTTAACTTTTGCCCGTAACCTCTATTTGTTCCGTTGCTTTTCGATAAAAGCTGCTTTATTTTTTATGATTAGATATCTCCAGACCATATCAAAGACAAAAGTAGATGGTTAAGGCAATTATGTACTAAAATGTTCCCCAAATGTTTGCGTCCATAAGCGTGTGCTGTAGAAGATGCATTGTAGCTACTCAGTGTTTAGGGCACCGGGAGCTAATGATCAAATCGAAACTGGTACCTTCATTCCTTTACACTTTTTGTTTCACTTGAATCTTATAAAGTGTGTAAATTCCAATATTTCTCTTAATATCTATCTATCTCCTCTAGAATTCAACCTGTTTCTCAATTCCATTATTAATTACACCCTTTTAAAAATTACACCCGGTTTAAAATGAAACCGGCATTTAATGTACTTAAACGTGTGTAAATGTACAATAAAATATTTTACCGGCATTGTCATTAAAATTAAACCCTGTCAACTTGTCGCAGCAAATCAGCGAGAAAACAACAAAGCCCACAACAAAAATAACAAGAACAACAGCAGTATCATTTGAAAAAGTAAGTCTCAGTAGCTCAACTTAACAATTTTAAACCTCATTATCACAAATGTAATTGTGCCAATGATCGTTGTATTTCTTTTCGTTTTACGCTTCACTTTTTATTTATATTTTTTCGTTTTTATTTTTGCCATCAATGCAAAAATAATATTAATAAAAATAAAAAAAAGTTTATAGAAAACAAAACTTACACTTTTTATAAATGTGTTAATTTCGCATGCTTGCCTTCACGGATTCTTTGGTGTCAAGTGCACAGTGGGTTGAATTAAATAATTACGCAGTTAAAAAACTGTATTAAGACAAGTACCGTTTTAAAAATTTTGAAAAGTTCTCTCATCACTCTCATGACAAGAATGTGGTTATTCTCGAAACATGTAAGTTGGACCCGAGTGTAAGCCCTCGTTTAGTCAAGAATAAAAATTATCAATAAATTTAAATTAATTTCATGTTTTTAAATTCTTTCCCTCATTAAAATGATTGAAAAAAATTTTATTTGATGAACTTGAGCCTGATTTAAAATAAAATCAAATCAAGTAATGACTTTTTAAAATTTGCTTAAAACTCTACGCGTATTGGAAATAATGTTTCCGAAAACATTTCGTAACAGCTACATCAACATTTTTTCATAGATTTTCCTCACAAGTTCTTTTCATATAAGTTTTGACCATTAAATATCGTTCCTAAGTATTCGGTTCGCTAGATTTGCGGAAAACACAAACTTGCACTTGTGTAGAATATCATTAAAAAATAATGTTTTTCTGTTTGTGATCTTCGAACACTAAAATAACATTGTTTTTATCCAACTCAACAAAAAGATGAGAACTTCGTTGTTTTCGGTTCATCACATTAATGTTCTTTCATTTGGCTGGTAAAAAACAACCAACATTTTTTTACAAAACCAAAATACAAATACGAAAAAAAAACAAAAGTCAGCGAAAAAACACACGCAAGCTATTCGTGCTGAGGTCGCTATAGAACATTAGATTATAATGTATGCCTACAGAACCACTACAATTGTTCTGTTTTACAACGAAGAACAGAACACTACATATAAAATGATTGTTACTTTCTTGAAAATAGTTACGAACGGTATTAACGGTTGTGTTCGTATACACAAACACTAAAAAATAGATATCGTTTCTGGGTGTGTGAGCCATACGCTAAATAATGTTCTGCTTATTTTCGAACACAGGTTTTAACAGCGTTTCACGTGAAATATTGAATTTTGGCAATGTTTTGGTTATCGAATTCTAGTGAAATTCAAATCGATGGAAATTTTTTAAATTAACGTGGCTTTCCTTAATTTAAAGAGTAGTTCTGGTAAAAATGAGGGGTCCTCAAAGTATGAGGTATGTAAAAAAGGAGATATTTTTGCAAACTTTAAACACATGCTCCTCCTTAAAAATTGTTCGATTTTACTTTCACTCGACTTCGAAGCCCCCGCCCCCCCCCCCCCCCCCCCCACGTATAAAATTTTTTTTTTAACTTTCTTATTGTTTTTGCTGGATAATCTGCTCTTCCATCAGGCAGGGTAATTGGCTTTGTACGTAGCCTGAACCTCACGTGGTGAGATGCACGGGATGAACAAAAGATCCGCTGGGTCGTATTGCTTATGTTCCACTGTACATATCTATCAATCTAAATCATCTATCTGCTTTTGAGGTCTTCTGTGCTAAGATTTATCATCTTATCATTGCCCACTGTGCAAACATATTGACTTGTGCTGGGTACTGCCGTTAAACGTGCTCTTTAAATGCGAGTATGCGCGTCTGTGTATTTGGCCGTTCAAGTATTTTTATGGCAAATTTGAAAATATAAATGGGGAGAAAAACAAACTTGAATTTGGTGATAAAGACACAAACTAACAGTTGTAGACAGACATGTTATAGGGACAGACATTATGACAAACCTCAAATTAACTCTCCGCTTTCACTCTTCATTGAATTCTTTTAAAAAATTTCTTTATTATTATTACCTAGTTGTTTTTGTTGCTGCTGCTGTTTGTTTATTTTAAAAACTTGTTGTAATTTATACTCGTTGTTTGTGTTACAGTTGTTGTGTTTGCTTAGATTCTCTTCGGTGTGACCAATTTCTGTTGTTGGTTTTGTTTCTGTAACGTGGTTATTGAACTGAAACTGAAATTGTGTTAATAGTCGATTACGAGCTGTCTGTAAAAGTTGATTGTTATGATCATCGTGGTGATGATGATGACGATGATTAATAAAAAAAAACATTAAAGTTTTATAATATGGGGAGTCACTTGTTTAATGGCTAAAGTTGTGGGTGCGGCGCACTGGATTTTTTTTATTTTGTAGTCAGTTGATGATATTGTTACTTTCATTGTGCGATGTAGAACAAAATATTTTCCATGAGGTCGCGGTTTACAAAATTATCTTTAATGAAACATTTTTTAACCTACACGCAGAGAAAAAATATGGTTGGGCATGGTTACGGCAACAACACTATGTTTATTGTAACAATATATTGTTGTCGTACACAAATAATTGTTATTTTTATTTAATATCAACAATATTATAGTTCCTGTAAACATATCAATGTGTATCGCAATTATAAATTTGAGTATTGTTGATCGAAAAATAATTATTTTTATAACAACTTAATTATGATAACTTTCAAAACATATTATATTTCTCACAACCATATCATGATATTTAATAGCCATAACATGATAACTTTCTATACATTTATCATATTATGTTTAAGATGCAATCAAACTATTTTTACTCTAACGCCATTTGTAAAATTATTTTGAATCAGTTGTGTCGTTTGTTTCATATGTGAGCGGTTAAACAAGATAAATTACCTTAAAAAATAATAAATTTAAAGAAATTAAAATAATTAAAATAATTAAAATATTAGCGGAGTTCAGTATTGGTGATGTAATAGTGCAAAATATCGTGGTAAAATCCAACAACAATTATTGAACTCCGCTATTTTATTTACATCAAGAAAAATTTCAAAAAGTCACAAAATAAAAAATCGATACATACAAATAGTAAGTTATTTTCTATTGTTATGACAGTTTTTAAAGGAGCTGTATCATAATATGATTGCTTCTAAATTTATTATGATTAACATGATGATAATATGATTACTTCTTAGCTTATTATGATTAACATGACAATAATATGATTATTTTCTTAGCTTATTATGATTAACATGATAATAATATGATTCCTTCTTAACTTATTATGATTAACAGAATAATAATATGATTAATGGAAAAATATTATGATGTAATATTACGAGTGTATTTAGCCATTATATGATTCAATAATAATCTTAATATGGTGACTACAATTATGAATTTTATCATAATATGTTGCTCTTAGAATATGTTTACCACAACCATGTTTTTTCTTTGCGTGTAGTATGGTTACTTTAATATGGTCACTGGCAACAGTATTAAGATTAAATCTGTTCTCTTTAAGAAGCCATGTTATGGTTGCCTGTGATCCAATTATTAATAATTTATTATGTTTACCACAAATTGTGCCCCTGTTTATGAGAAAATAAAATTTGGCTTTTTTAATCATATTTAAAGGCTTGTCAACAACCATACAATTGCTTGGTGTAAACATATTAATATAAGTATTAACCATTACATAATCGGAGGCAACTATACTTTATATATTGCGGGCTCCACCATAATGTTTCCCTATAGGTTTCTTTAACGTCTTTTCCAAGTGTAGCCTATCATACGCCAATTTTCACTTTCTTATATCAAGATCGATTGGAATTACATTTGTTGTTGTCATTGTTGTAGTTGTTGCTTAGACATTGTTTGAGGCGACTAAATTATCAAAAAATTTTGGAAGGCAAGTTTGCATATTAAGCCGACGATATTCCGTTTTATATACTTCATTCTATGAGTACAGCTAATCTTCATCAGAACTGCTTTAGAATCAGCAAAAACTGTGGTCATTTTCAAGAAAACTCAACTAAAAGTTTCTATCGATTTAAATTTAATTCGTTTTCAATTTCCAGGAGGCAAATTACGGAACCCGATATCGATTGAAATTCCATTCAAATGATATTGTAATTTCGATCGGTATCGAATGCCGTAATTTGCCGCCAGAACATGGCTGAATATTTAGAGAAATCTAAATTTATTCAAGTTGTTATTTATTTTTTTATTTTATTCCAAAAGATTTTGTTATTCGTGCTTAATTCCCAATTTTTATTCTTGATAAAAACACTGAAATTTATTGTTGATGGTATAAGCTATTCCTATGCGCATTTCAATGTTTGCTTAGGCCAGATCGTCAGGAAACTTCATCCAAAGATTTAAGAAAACCTTAAGATATTAAACCAAATAAAACTGTTAAGCGTTTAAGATTTAAATGCAACAGTTCTACTTGTAACAATGTCAAAGTCTAAAGAAAAACACCAACAACAACAAAATCTTTTGAATTAAAATTTTGTATTCACAAAAATTACTTTTTTATTTTACTTTTAAATATTCAATTGAAAAACAAAAACCTATTTTCATTTTATATTCCTAATTTTTCTTTCTCTATGACAATACGGTCGCAACCGGTGTATAAAGTAGAACTAGATCAGATCTAAGTCAACATACGAATAGAATGTGTGTAAATGATTAAACGCGTTTTAATTTGACAACGTATCTATGTTGTACGCGCTAAAGTTTTTTTTTTTAAGAAGTAAAAGATAAACCTTTTCAACTGGTAGAAAATAAAAAGGGATTTTTTTATTAAACAAAAGACTTAGGCCACATACTTTAGTTGTTAATAAAGCTTTGTGAACGGATTGCCTTTGTTTTTGGTCAAATAACTTTAGTATTCTGTCACCAACTAACAAATAACAGTTCTACAAGAAAAAAAATAAAATTCAATTACTTCCCCCTTTATAGGAGATATAAAAAAGGTCAGGTATTTCAAAGGGAACAGGTATAAAAGGGAACAGGTTTTTGTCTATACTAAAAGAGGAACCAGTGCGATATATTTAGTTAAAGTCTGAGGGGGTAGACACGTTTAAATACGGTAACCTCTTATCTCTAAAACTTAAAGAGATCTTAAAAAATGTAATAATTACAGTTGTTTATTAGAAAAATTAAACAGACAGGTGTCTGGTACTTTTTTGTTATTCGTCCCTTTTGGGGAGTAAACGGGTAAAACCTGTATTTTGGAACTTCTTTTCTACCCCATTTATTTTTTAAACCAATGAACATCGGTTTAATAGAGGTAAAAATAAAATACCAAATTCGTAACTTATCTAAAAATTAAAAATATAAATTTAGTACTTTTTCCAAATTCGAACGTTTAAGGGGCGAAAATCGTACCTTCGGTACTTATTTTAACAAAACATTTACTCTATGTCTTGACATATTAGTGTCAATGTAGGGCCCCGCCCCATGTAGGGCCCCGCCCCCCCTATAATATTGAAACATTGGATACTTCAATGGGGAGAAACATATTATCAAAAATGAGAAATACGGAAAATAAAATGTTTTTCTTTTAATTTTCCATGCTGCATGTGGTAATTTTTGAAATTAAACCTGTATGGTTCGGAGGGAAAAAGAATTTGTCTTTTTGTACTTTTTCGTTTTTTAACTGTTACTTTTGGAATTTTTATTACCACTGAACTTAGAAACATAAAATTTAACATGCAGAGTAGGGTGTCCCAAATTTTTTTTTGTCAGAGGCTCAAGCATAATTTGAAAGCTTATAGGTTCCAGTATTTTTTAATTTTTTTTTAGAATTTTAGGAAGAGGTTTAGAGGTCGCGCAAATCAAGTCTTTGTTAAAAATCTGGTGTTTTGGACTTTTTTCAAACTTGACTCATAACTTTGTCAATAACCACGTTCATTTAATTTTTTGACCGAATATTTCCAAAGAAAATTTCCCAAACTTTATTTCCATATGCAAAAACTTTAAGTTCCGGCAATATTTTTGTCCATTACGATTCCACATATTAAGTTCTTTTGTAGTTTTTTAACAAATTCTGTAGAAAACGGTTTATTACTTTTCAAATTTATATGAAAGGTATAAAAACTTGTGACGCGATTTTCAATACCGATAAGTTCTAAACAATTAAGAAAAACAAAAATGGTTTTTTGTCCTACAGTTTCCGAGTTACGCTATTTTTATAGTTTGTACCTTAAAAATGGTGATATTTTTTTCGTTATAACTATTGTATATTTCCATAAATTTTTATAGTTACGTTTTAACTGTCATTAACTTCTGACATTTATTGATCTAAACCGTTACACGCTGTCATTTTCACTTTCTATTTTATGTGTGCTCCAGGAGCTATCAATCGGGCTCGCTGGATAATGAAAATTATCTATTCTTGGAAAATATGCATTTTCCGAAACCAGTTGCAATCTTATATAGACAAATCAACAGTTGATGCCTTGCTTGAATTTAGTTAATTTATTTTAAGAATAAATATCATATATTGGTACCTCTGCCAGTGCCCTCGATACGCTCCTCTCAATGATCTGAGCCTATTAAAGGAATTGGATAGTTATAAAATTATTAATTGATAAAGCAGTTGCAAAAGCCTCGCTTTTAACATTTCTAGGTCATCAGTGGTACTTAACTCCGAAATTGGCTGCCTCAGCGTTTTTTGATGAACGTATCGACACCAAAACTTTGCACTTAATGACAAAGAAACTTGCATATACTCCATGCAGCGATTATGAAGTAGCAAATGTAACTTTAACAGAAGAAAACTTTAGAAATAAAGAAATTCAACAATTCATTTCAAAAGCCAGTCTAACTTTTTTTGAAGCTTGCAATATTTCAATCGATTTTTTAAAAATAGATCCACAGAATTGGAAAGCCAACAAGTCATTTCAAGAGGCAAAGAAAAAAGTTCAACAATTACAAGTAGCAAATGATGTGGCAGAACGAGGTGTGGCTTTGGCTTATACTTATATTAATGTCACAACTTCTGAAACTGATTACCAGAATTTATTGCAAGGTATAGAACTACATCACAAGAACCTCAATAAATGATTTTTCACAGAGCAAAAGAAAGGTTTTTTTTTGTTGATTGGGTAAGATTGGTGAACTGGCAAACCGCTTATAATAACATATACTGGGTATAAAGATAAAAACGGGTATAACTCAGGAACGGTAAGAACAAATTTAAAAATTGTTTATTCATATTAATAAGAATTAATTTGCCTTTCAAACTGCATCATAAGTTTTTTTCGTTTTTATTTAAACTTAAAAAGTTGTAAAGCGTTATTACAAAATTTTTGAAAAAATTACGAAAAATTGTAATTAAGGGTATCTAAATGAGTAAACTCATCACCAAAACTTATAATTTTTTCACACAGGAATAAAGCTTGGATACTTTTCTTTAAAACTGTTTCCTCAGCAGTGAAGAAACTCGTGGTATTAACCAAGTCATGAGTACAGTTCAAAAAAGGCCAAAACTCCGTTTTTTTTATGAAAACTCCATTTGCGCGACCTCTAAACCTTTTCCGAAAATTCTTAAAAAAAAACCAAAAATACTTTACCCTATAAGCTTTTAAATCTTAATTGAGCACCTATGAAAATCAGAAAGTAAAATTTTTTTGGGACACCCTAATGCAGAGTCCAGAGTAGTTGAGAAACTATAACTTGGAGGAGACTTTTTTGTACCTTTTTGTTTTTCAATTGAAGCACAGCCGCTAATAACGTTTTAAGTTACAAAATAATAATTTTTCAGGAGAGCAAAAAAACGTTTTTTGACAGGCAGGATTATTTGTTTTAAAAAACTTTTTTTTTCTATTATTAAAAATAATGATAATAAAAACTTTTATGCAAAAGGCTTTTAAAATATAATTCCGCTCCACAAAACCATTTCGGTTACATAATTTTAATAGTAACTTACAACGTTCTTCCGCTGGCTGACACTTTGTATGCCATTTTAAAGACGTTAAGGTGATTAATTTTGGGTGATTTGATGTTTAAACTGTGTAAGAGAGCAAGGTTAACGGTTATCTGCTAAAAAACCGTTTTTGCAAAATGTGGCGTTTACAACGTTATCCGCGGCTGTGCTTCAATTGGTATTTTCTGATATTTTTAGCTTATTAAACTTACAAAACTAAATTAAACAGTGAAGGACTTGAGTGGAAGATAATAGGAATGGGCAAAAAATATCGATATATCAAAATATCGATACTTTAAAAAAAATAATCGTTATATATCACCAATATTTAAAATACCGATATATCGATATTGAAATACGACTATCGAATTTGATATTTTTTTAAGTCTGTCTTCATTAAAAACTCAAAATTTTAGCCGCTTTTCCAACAATATGCTTTTTTAAGAATTGGCTTCACTGCATGCATCATATGTTTTTTTAAACTAATATGAAGATCTAAAATGATTGGCATTTAAAGGAAGAATGATTAAGAAAAACGCTGGGTTTTCACATTGCAGATTTGTAATTAAAACAGTCAAGTCAAACGAACTTGAAAAGATTTATTTTATGCGGTTTTGGAACAATATACATATGTGCCTATATATATCTATATTTGGAACAATAATAAGATTTGTGCATATATATATACATATGTATATACACACAGAAAAAAATACCAATGTTAAATTAACATGGCGAAATGTTGAAAAGGAATCATAGTAATATCTGCAAAAGTATGCCCTTTATATAAATTTATCGTTATTTCGTATTAATTTTAAATGAAAAATATTAAAATATCCTTTAATCACGTTTATTTAATATTATTCACTGTTTAAATAAAATTGTTCAATATTGAATCCATAAAACCTGTTTTATATTAAAATCAAAATGTTATCTTGTTCAATTAACATGCATACATACTTAAGTATGTACATTTTTATACCCTCCACCACAATTAGTTGTGAAGAGGGTATATTAAGATTGTCATTCCGTGTGAAACTTTTTTATTATTCATCTCAGACCCCATAAAGTATATATATTCTGGGTCCTTGAGTAATTTTAAGTCGATTTAGCCATGTCCGTCTGTCTGTCCGTCTGTTGAAAACACGCTCACTTTCGAACAACTCAAAAGAAATGAGCAAACTTGGTGCCAAATTGCTTGTAGTTATCCTAAGCAGTTTGGTATTGAAATCCAGCAAAATCGGTTCAGTAGGACCAGAGCTGTGAATCAAAATGTGGAACCACCACCTAAAAAATTGATAATTTTGTTACAAAAAATAACATAAATGGTGGAACAAGGCACGGAATAAGATAAGATTTTGCAAACATTTGTTTTATTTGACTGGAAATCATGCTGTTAAATTTCGTAATGATCCCTAAGCCCCATATAAACAATACTCCCGGAAAACAGTTTAGTACGCCTAAAATCGTAAAAAATAACGCTAGCGTAACAAAATTTGGTACGTCACAGTTTTATAGGACTACAAATGACACTGTGAAATTTCGTGAAGATCGGTACATAATTTTCCCTAGGCCCCATAGAAACCCTACTCCCGGAAAACAGTTTAGTACGCCTAAAACCGTAAAAAATAATGCAATCATAACAAATTTTGGCTCGTCACAGTTTTGTAGGACTACAAATGATACTGGGAAATTTCGTGAAGATCGGTACATAATTTACCCTAGGGCCCATAGAAATCCTACTCCCGGAAAACAGTTTAGTTCTCCTAAAACCGTAAAAAATAATGCAATCATAACAAATTTTGGCTCGTCACAGTTTTGTAGGACTACAAATGATACTGTGAAATTTCGTGAAGATCGGTACATAATTTACCCTAGGCCCCATAGAAACCCTACCCTTGGAAAGCAGTTTAGTACACCTAAAACCATAATTAATACAGTACTTTTCGTTTATAGTCACAACGCTTATAGTCACATTAGCGATATAGTCCATTTTATCTGTTTATTTTGCCGCTATAAGTTAATTTAATATAAAGTATTAACGTTATAGTCCATTTAGCGATATAAGCACATTTGCCATATATGCCATCCATCAACAGTCATAAAAGGGATAAGTAAAGCAAATTAATGGCGTTATAGTCACATTAGCAAAATTTACTAAGTTCTTTTTAGTTTTCGAATCAAAGATCCATCCAAAGAAAGAATGAATTAAATCATTTAATTTTTGTCATCATACTCGTAAAAAATTAGTTGTTGCCGTTGGTATCAGTTAGGAAATATATTTTTATTATTTGACTAATTTTTAATACGGAATGTAACTCTGTTGTAAAACCATAAGCCTGATGTCGGTGTAAATTATAAGCATTTTTAATTTCCTTTATTCACATAACTTGATTACATTCGAATTCGGTTATATGCGTCATAGTGGCATATATGTGAATTAGTCTTATAGTCACATTAGCGATATAGTCCACGTTATGGTTGCAACTAAAGGATGTGACTATAAGCGAAAAGTACTGTAATGCTATCATAACAGAAATTGGTACGTCACAGTTTTTAAGGACTAGAAATGACGCTGTGAAATTTCGTGATGATCGGTCAATAATTTACCCCAGGCCCTACTACCAGAAAACACTTAAGTCACCTAAAACCATAATTAATAACAAGTTGCCACAGTTTAAGATAATAATAACATCATGGTGGAGGGTATCAAAGATTCGGCACAGCCGAATATAGCACTCTAACTTGTTTTATTTTCATGTTTAAAATATGTTATAAAAAGAAGACAATTCCCATATTCTTTTAATTAAAATTATTTTGTTATATAGTACATCAAGTTTTCAAAGTAGAATGATAACGAAAACCATATCGGGCTCTACTGCTGATGCTTCTGTTAACAAATGAGAATACAAAATAAGTGAAACATGTGTTACAGGGGTAAGTGTTTTTAATTATTCTTAAATAAATGCATATGTTGTCTTCACACTGTTATATCACACTCCAACCAATTTGATTCTAAATGAAATTCACGTTGTTTCAACTTGAAATAACTTTCATTCAACGTTATTCGGAATGTTAAATTAACATGAATTATAGTTATTTTAAAAGAAATAATTGTTGTTCGCAAGTTATTGTAAAATCATGTTAAATTAACATGAAGTAACAATAAAGCAAAATCACTACCGAAAACGGTAAAATCAACCATGTTTTCGAC
Organism: Pollenia angustigena; assembly: GCA_930367215.1. Taxonomy (NCBI): domain Eukaryota; kingdom Metazoa; phylum Arthropoda; class Insecta; order Diptera; family Polleniidae; genus Pollenia; species Pollenia angustigena. The sequence goes on along the minus strand of OV884059.1, from coordinate 167,227,654 downwards.
GATTTTTTAATTTGGTAATAGTTTCAGCAAAATACGTTCGATATATCGATATGTTTGAATTAATATATATCGATACTCTTAAAAAATATCGATTCGATATATGTATATCCATATATTTTTTTCACTTTGCCCATCCCTAGAAGTTAACATATTGACCGGAGGTTGGTCCCTCACCAAATCGACCCACTAAACTATAATTCTGCAATGAATTTTCAAATCGCTCGAAATTCATCACATCTTTTAAAAACGATCGTTTTGAAATCGATCTCATCACATACTTGAATATAGTTAAGTAAATCTTACATCAGTAAATTAGGTTCATATTTGACTCGACGTTTCCATTTTGACACAAAAGAAAATGTTATCATTTTTGCACGAAGTTAATCTATTTAAACCAAAATGATATCATTTTTCAGCGCAGCTGCTGCCTCGTCCCTTTTTGTATTCAGTTCCCTAAATTCAGAAAAATAAAGCGTACGCTTCTAATATGAAGTACGGTTTCAATCGTTGATTTAAAAATTTTAATTGATGTGGCGCGAAATGGATTTGCTAAAACTGTTTGGTGGAAGGCTTAACCCCTCTTAATTTAAAGCTCAGATCTGGAGCCTTTTGATAATTTAAATTTTAGCAATTCGGAACAATATAACCTTTTTTCTACTTCCTATTGGCCGATGGTATCAAAATTTACCTTTGTGGAACTCTGACATTAAAAGGATAAGAAGTAAGCAAGGAATTAATATTTTTTTAGAGATTGAGAAAAAAATCATGGCTTACAATAAATAACATGGTACTTAGAAGTTTTGTTAATATACCTATAAAATGATTTTTTTTTTACCGAAACGCAGTGAAAGCTTCTTCTTCGTTTTCATATTTACTTAGCCCTCAAATAAGTATCTTGGTTTTCACAAATCAATATATTTATGCAATAAATGCTAAAATAAATAAAAAAAAACTTGTTCTGATTACAACATTACGTTAAATATAAAATCAATTTTATACTTCTTACATAAAAACCACTCAATACCAAAAAAAATATACAGAGAAACGAAAAAGGCATTCAATAAATCTCGTTTTTATTAAATTAAAGCAAAAAAGAAAAGATATAACTGATAACGAAAAACGAAAAATAAAAAAAAAATCAATTTTTTGCAACACACAACAAGTGGACAACGTCGGCGCGAAAGTGCAAGTCATACGTACGAAAATAATGAATTATGTGGCTACCAAAACCGACACAAGTTACACAAACTCCAAAGCAAAATTTATTTATTTCAACAAAAATCTTTTAGCCACCAAAAAGCAAAAAAATAAAAAAAAGAAACACAAATTGCTGACTACAAGTAAAACCACTTTCATTTAATGGAAAAAGTGCAAAAAAAAAGAGAAAAACGTGAAAAATTTTTAAGAACAACCTGTTTCGGTAAAGTAAACAAAAAACATTTGCCTAGATTTTTACTGCTAAAAACAAACCACAACAAAATGCTCGTAAATTGCAAAATCTTATTTGTTGCACAAACATAAAGATGAGCTTAAGATTGCAGGTAAAACAACTGCATACGAATAATAGTGTCACTAAACTTTTTTGCTGCAAATTGCAAAATGTTTTCGAGTATTTCATTAGTTTTTAATTAATTTAAAAAAAAGAAACAAATTTCCTAAGCAAAATATGGGTTAAAGTCTATTCATTTTGACATTTATCGTAAGAAACTAATTGTTTTTTTTCTTCTTAAATTTAAATACCTGCTGCCTCTGCGCCAACTGCAGTCTTTTGAGAGTGTGTGGGTTTTTCGTTGGCTTAATTGTTTTCATTTTTCAATGAAACCGTTGTTAACTATTTTTTCTAAATCGTTTAAATATTTCTTTGGTAATGTCAAGTGTATTTAATGATGGTTTTTTTTTGTACAAAACTGCTAAAAGGCCAAGCCTTAAAACGAATCTTAGCATACCAAATCAAGAGAGTAGTAACAATTTAATGTACCAACCTTTATTTAGATATTGTGGCTTAGTTTTTTTCTCTTCATTATTATTATGTGTTTCTGTTTTTATCTTATTTTAAAATTCATACCTTTGGATACTTTTTGAAAACAAATGTTTAAGCTTTCTCTTTAATAAATTCTTGGCATGATTTTTTGGTAACAAATGTGTTAAAAATTTCTATAAAGTGGAGAAAATTCGCCAATTTTTAAAATTATTTGTATTTTGAAGATTGTTTTTGGAATAAATCTTTAAGTGGAACAGGATGCATACTAAGTAGATATAAGAAAAATTGATTTCAATTTTAAATTTGTGATTTTAATAAAAAAATTAAATAAACTAGTGTTCGCCTAATGGTCGAAATTCGACCATAAATTGTTATGTTCATATGAACAACACATACTACATCTTTGTATATATTAATTTACATGTTTCAAGCATTTTTTTCAGTCTTGTAGATCGAGGGACCAGCTTCCGCTTCATATTTTGACTTCCACGTGAGTTAATTTAATTTTATAGGTTCAATGTAATCAGAATTGATAAAACAAAATAGTATCAAAAAATCTCCTTAATAGATTGCCACTCAGGATATTGAATGTTTAGTTTTATTTTTCTATGTCTAATTTTAACGAAAATTAATCAAAGTACCAGATGTTGAACGAAAAAGTGGCTACCGCTTATAATTTAAATTTCTACTGTACAGTTATGACGAATCAATGAACACATCATTCAAATTTTTATTTTGTTTGAAACTCAACAATATTTATTTCAAACAATTGTAAAATATTATTTAGAATATAATGACGATATGACTTGATAGCACACCTTGTGTATTAATTGAAAAATGCATATTACATATTTATGAATTGTCATTAGTTCAAGAATTGTAATGTTTGGTATGTCATTGTTTTTTTATTGATGAACTCCAAATTATAAACAATTAATGCATTTTTATATCTTGAAAATACTTAATTTATAAAACAACTTTATTAATCGGTTAACCGATCAAAAACAAAATAAGCCAATTAAACCAAAACCTCGGTTCATTAATCGAGGCATTAACCGATTAAAGCCAAAGGTCGATTAATTTAATACCCTAGAATTTACATATAACTGATCTACTTAGAAAAGAGAGTCAAGCGTTTTTTTAAACATTTATTTTAGAGGGTGAGTAGTCTAAGACTGCATTACGTTAGGTAAAGGTTATTACAGATTCGGCACAGCCGAATTTAGCATTCATACTGGTTTTTTTTTAAATATCAAAGGTTTTTATGAAGAAAGGAATTTTACAACATGAAAATTAATTAAAATTTACTGATAATTTTTCATTCTTAAATATTAAAAATTTGGATTAAAAACCATAAATAGTTCAACAAAATAACCACAATACTAATTAATATCAAAGGTTTTTTTTTTTGTTTTTTAGAAAGTATTGAAAAGTTCAAAGTACTGATATTTATCATTTGATGTGTTTCAATATATTTTTTTTTAATGATATAAAAACATAAAAAAGGTACTTTTGGTACATTTTCTCTTCTAATAAATTTGGTTAAATATGGCTCAGTATCAGTGTTGCCAAAACTTTGTGACCAAAAATGGCTAAATTTACGAAAAAAAATGGCTAGAAACTGGCTAAAAGTTTTTTTTTTAAGTAAAAACTTATTAAAATTCAATTACAAAACAGAAATAATTGATTTAAAGTTGTTTACGATGATATTGTAAGTAAAGATAAATTTATTTAATAAGAATAAACGTAAATTAATATTTTGATAGATATTTAAAGAATTAAATCATCGATACATTTGATGTCGTTATTGTTCATTTCATAGAATTCACTCATTAGTTTCAAATAATTACAGTAGAATCCCGATAATGCGTAATCGCAAGGGACCGACCATTTCTAACGAATTATAGGGGTTTTCGATTTAGCGGGGTTTCGATTTAACGGGGTTTAAATAAAATAAATACGAATAAGCGGGGTTTTTGAATTTATTTACTAAAACAATAAAAAAAAAATATAAAAAACAATTGTTAAAAATAAAATATATAAAAATTATTCATGTAACAAACTAATCTTAAGAAAATAAACCCGCACACAAGCAAAAAACCACGCAAAAATAAAATAGTGGCAAACAAAAAATCATTCTTTCCATGTTTCTGTTGTTTTTATTACGAATTATAAGTGGTAGTAAGCAAACAATTACGATTTATAAGAGGTAAAGAAGATTTTATTTGACAAAAAAATTACGAATTAGCGAGGGGACCAAAATGTATGGAAATTTTACGAATTAACGAGATTTCTTCAAGGGAACGACAGTTTATTACGAATTATCGGGAATTACGATTTATCTGGGTACGAATTATCGGGATTTGACTGTATAAGTTTTAAATAATTTGAAGGTAAATCATAATAACGACAACATTTACCCAACACCTTTTGAGTCCTGATCTACAATAAAAAACAAGAAAGAAAGTATAGTCGGTTAAACCTGACTTTATGATACCCTACACCACATTAGAACCTTTGTACCACATTTTATTAAATTATCTGCAAATTTGCGACCTGTACTTTAGCACAATGTTTACATTGACAGCCAGCCAGCCGGAAAAACATCGTTAAATTGACTCAGAAAGTGATTTTGAGTCTATCGGTATACGTAAAGGTGGGCTTAGGACCAATATTTAAAGGTGTTGTAAACATCAGTTCAAACGCATAGTACCCTCTCCAATACTGTGGTGTTGGTATTAATATTTTATTGTTATGTTAAAAATATTTACCTAATTGATAAAATCGAATTTACGATTGCTTAATGTAACCTATTTATCAAATTACTTTTAACGATGTTTACTTGGCTAAACACCCTCTATACTTCAGCATTAGACAATGCAAGTGAGAGAAACCTTATAGTCAATTCTGAAATTTCTAAAACAATTTTGTAACAGCCTGCATCCCTTTATTGAAATACTTGCAACCAGAAAGAAACACCGATGTTTGTGTTAATCCATTTTATAAATTTAATATTGGAATACTGTTTCTTTATTTTGAAAGATGTTTTATGATCATAGTTTATAGCGATTTTCAACATTTGTAAAAGTTGTGATTTAAATTAAAAAGGTTTACTTTTCTTCTATAAATTTTTATAATAAATTAAAAGTTATTCTTTTAAAAGAAAAAGGGCTAACAAATTTTTATGGCTAAACAAGTTGAAATAAGCCTAAAAAAATGGCTTATGGCTAAACTCAATTTCTAATGGCTAAACAGGGTGAAAATGGTCACTAAATGGCCAAATTGGCAACATATATATGTATAGAAATCACTTGCTTTTTATGTGGAAAACTATTGTAAATTGTTTTTAAGATAAACTCTTTTTATTAAATTTTGCTCTTTTTTTCATATGAATGTAGTCACGGGTAGAAGCTAGTATTTTATATTTAAGACTTTTCTTTATTAAAATATTGTTACGTTTTTCCTTTAATAAACGCGTTCGGTTTACTCCCTTTATAATAAACCGTTGAGTTCTTTTATTTGCAAATAAAAATAAATACACACACTTATTCAACTCTACAAACTTTATTACAGTGGTATCCCGGTTTAACGAATTATATATTGCCAGGCCCTTTCGTTATATCGAAAAATTCGTTAAATCCCGAAGTTTTTTTTAATACATTTTTAATTAATAAAACAATAATATAAAACAAAGTAAATTCGTTTATTTCCATTCATAACACAAACAAAAAATAAATACTTCATATCATTTTCAATTTATGAGTACAAATTAGGGCTTTTGCTTTTAATTTAGTACCACTAATAGGAATGTTCGCCTTCCTCTTGTTTTTAAACCAATTTAACAATTCTGTTTCCATTCTTGGAAACTCACCTTTTTTTAAGTCCCTTCTACTCTTTAATCCGAAATTTGTCTTTCTCATTTCGCTCAAAAGTTTGCGTTTTGATTTTATAATTGTGCATATTGTTGACTTTGGCAGCTGATATTTATTAGTTAAATCACTTAGTCGCGGCTCTATTCATAGTCATCAATAATGATTAATTTTTCTTTAAGAATTTAACGTTTCCTTTTTAGCATTTTGATGTCAACTGTACAAAAACTTCACAAAAGTGACGTAAAATTTGAAACAGAAAACATTTGTTTTCTAAACAAAAGTAAAAAATGACTTTGTAACGTACAAATTTTTATTTTGGCGAGCAAGTATTTTCTTTGCTTTCTTTGTAAGAAAAGAAAATACTTCTCTTAACTCGTTGTTTTCAGTAAAATCGCTATTAAAATGTGGTTAAAATGTAAACAAAAACAAAAGAGAATGGATGCAAATATGTTTGCATTCATTGTATATTGTTTTTTAATTTTTTTTTTTTGTAAAAATTCGTTATATAGAGTACAAAAATTTGCTGTTTGTTCGTAATATAAGGTACTTAATGGAAAAATATGACCGTACGTTAAATCGCGAATTCATTAAACTGAGTATTCGTTAAACCGGGATAGCACTGTATTTTGTTCACAATTGTTAGTTACGAACAGAACCGTTTCACAAAACAAAAACTATTATACATGAGTCACCCCTTTTTATATTTCATAATTATTTCTAGATTTTTCCTGAACCTTCCCGTAAAAACTATTTATTATGGTCTATAACCATTTCTAGAAATGACTGGGAAATTTATATAGGAATTATTTTAAAATAACAGTTGTGTTGAAAATTATACATGACAATTTTAAGTTACATAAAACTATAACTTACAAGATAACTTATAACTAAAACTATAAATAATTGAAGCACAGCCGCGAATAACGTTTTAAGTTACAAAATAATAATTTTTCAAGAGAGCAAAAAAACGTTTTTTGACAGGCAGCATTTTTTGTTTAAAAAATTTTTTTTTTTTCTATTATTAAAAATAATGATAATAAAAACTTTAATGCAAAACGCTTTTAAAACATTATTCCGCACTGCAAAACCATTTCGGTTTCATCATTTTGTTAGTAACTTGCAATGTTCTTCCACTGGCTGACACTTTGTACGCCATTTTGAAGGCGTTAAGGTGCATAGTTTTGGTTGATTTGATGTTTAATCTGTGTAAGAGAGTAAGATTAACGGTTATCTGCAAAAAAAAAGTTTTGCAAAATGTGGCGTTTACAACGTTATTCGCGGCTGTGCTTCAATTCTTAGATAATTTAGCTTTCGTAACAATATTATTAAGTTTTCAGTAATTTTAGATTTATTTTTACAAATTTTGAACATATTTTTTTTTATTTTAAGCTATACAGTTTTTTTTTTGCAATATAAATTTTTCAGCTTTGACAGTTTTCTGACTTTTATTCGCACCATTATTGGGAAGGGTATTATGCGATAGTGCTACACAAGTATTGAGTTCAAATATATTTAGTATCAGGCGCAGATTCAGGGGGGAAATAAGGAAATCCCCCCCCCCCCCCTAAATTATAAAAATATGTTTTGTTTATTTCTATAAATACCAGAATTTCCAATAATAATATTTTTTTTTAATGTACAACATTTTTGGAAATCCTAGCAAGATTTTTTGTTTGTTTTTTTATTGAATCTCTAACGAAATTTTCAATAAGTGTCCATATCTTAATCCTAATAGTTATTTGTTAGATATTTCCAATGAAACATCTAGTTTACCGTATTCAAATACTTATTACTCTACATTCAATCCCAGCAGGTGTCATCAATATCCAAAGACTAAACGTTTGACTTGATAATGCGTGCCTTAGGCCCGTTTTCACAACTTACCGATAGCTAAAGGTAGGATTTTATCGGCCGTATAAACAGTATTCCATTAGTACAACTTTACTTTTACCTACCAGGTAGGATGAGCCTTAACTTACTTTATCGCTCACTTAAGGTTAAAGTAAAGTTTTAATAATGGAACACTTTTTATAAGGCCGGTTAAAGTGTACTTTTAGCTATCGGTTAGTTGTGTAAACGGGCCTTAGTAAATGCAATATTTATGTATGTATGTGTTATATGAATCAAAATTCAGTTCGATAATTTTTGACGAAAGCACGGATTTGTCGGGGAAAAGCCAGATTTCCTTATCTTTAAGATATTTATTTCAACATACAACAAAAAGTTGTTAGGGAAGAATTTATTGGCTTTATTGCAAACGCATTTGAAGAGGCTTCAAAGGATATTGATGACGTTGATGTGTCAATTGATGCGAAGGCACTATCATCAATAGCACAGGCCAACACTCAATTTGCTTCTTTGAATTTATCAACTGATTTTAGTTAATTTGGGTGCGCTGAGTTCAAAACTGTAATAAGTTTGTCTCTATCAGCTCTAGTTTTCATGATATTGCTTTTTTATACCCTCCACTTATGACCTCCAATCACCAATTACCCAAAATTTTTTTTTCTAAAATTTTTTTTTTTATCAAAATTTTTTATTTACTGTTATAGTTATTGCCAAAAAAAAAAAAATTCCCATATTTTTTTAAGTATTTAAAAAGTAAAACTTTTCCATAGGAATTTAAAAAAAATAAAAAGAAGTAAAACTGTTTCATACAGATTTATTAAAATAAAAAATATACTTAAACAAATTTGGAAAATTTTTTTTGTTGGCAATAACTATAACAGTAAATAAAAAATTTTGATAAAAAAAAAAAAAATAAAAAAAACGCAAATTAACTAAAATCAGTTGATAAATTCAAAGAAGCAAAAATCTTTTTTAATATTGTCGGGCTGTGTAGTTCTTAAAGCTTTGACAAATTTTTGTCTTGACCTTAAAAATTGTGTAGGAGATGGAACAGATGGGTGTCCTCTGATGTTAGTAGCAAGTGGAGCTTTTAAAAAACCAGGACAAATGCGAAACAAACGCCTTGCTATTCCCATAAATCAAACAACTCAATTTCATTAATACAATACATTTCATTAATACAAAAAGTTGTATCATTTGTTAAAGAAACGACAAAGTATTTGGGAGCCAAACACTCTACATTATGCGAGACGAGATGGGTGGTCCGTCACGACTCAATTTTACACTTTGCAACAAGTGTACCAGAAAACTGTAAAATCCATTTTTTTTGTTGATTTTCTCATACGCTATAATTTACATTAACTCTATGCCTGCAAAACAAAGTTCAACTTTAGTCATTTTGACATCGTTTTGTACACATTTGATTTGTGCATGTGTGAGTTTTTTATTAAAAGTGCTTTGTTTGCATTTATTGTAGCGCACGCAATAACACAATTTCTTATTGTCAAACGGCATTTATTCTTTTGCTTTTGCATTTAAGTAGTCATTGATGACACAACGAGGAATGTAAATTGGTATGAGTACGAGTCGCTTTGTTGGTATGATTGTTGTAGGCATAAGTTCAAATAAACTAATTGTATTGTCCAATTTGTTTTCGTGTTTACCATGCAAATAATATTGGACCACCTGATTTTGAGCAAATGGACTACTCATTGGTCTAGTCGGATGTAATGCAAGCATGGACCATGTCATTGTTAAAAAGTGTTTGTAGTGAGACGACATGTCTTCGTTTTTTTTGACGAAATGTGTTCGTTTTTAAACGATTTTAAAACTAATCCTCTTGAGTGTCCCATGGATTAGTTTTAATACTACTCCTTTGTAATCCAAAGCTGGGTTATATGGTCCTGCCCTAGGACATCGTAGTGTTAAATAGACCATGTTTTTTCCATACGTTTGGGTTACTTCTGGACTAGTCCTGGTCCCTTGTGGACTACTCTTTACACGCGTGTTTGGACTGGTCCTATTATTTGCAAGATATTTTTTTAAATGCGTAACAAGCAACATTAACAACAATAACAACAATACATTGTACATACAGAACTACTGTACTTTTTAAGAAATGATAAAAAATAAAAACGTCTTCTGTTTCTGAATTTTAAAACAACACCGATGTGTGTGGCTGAGAAAGTTTGATTGCATAAACACAAATGCGTGTATTTGATGTTGTTGATTTAATGCGATTTTTTTTAATCGCACAAAGCCGACCTCTCAAGTATACATCATATAGTAGAAGCTTTGGAAAAAATATCTCAGTGGAAAGGTAGTATCTTTACCTTTATATTAAGGAACTCACGTAGTACTTTTGAACTTATTTGCGGAATATACATGTTAAGTGTGATACTTATGTGATACCTACTAACATCTAAACTTAAGCCTGATCTATCAGATAACGTTGTAGATGCTTTAATAAACTGTGATGAAGATATCTACCCAAATCTAAGAAAAATATTACAAATGTTCGTTTCAATGCTCGTCAGTAATGCTACGAGCGGGAGGTCATTTCCTACCCTTCGTCGAATAAAAACATGGCTCAGATCAACAATGACAGAAGATAGACTGTACTGTCTAAATTTGCCTCACATGGAAACCATAAATTGCTTATTTAAAAAGATTAATGCATATTGAACAGATCTTATATTTTATTTAACCTTTTTGTTGAGTTTTTTTTTAATATAAATATACACCTATTGTTTTTAATAAACTTTTAAAAACAAATTTTTTAATTTTTTGTATCATAGAAAACCCCCCCCCCCCCCCCCCCCCCCTTCTAAGGATCAAGTTGAATCCGCACCTGTTTAGTATACCGGTTGACTCGGAATTGGTGCAAGTGACAAGAATTAGTTTTTCGAGTACTTCGAGTGCACTTGTGTTGTAAAAACTGCGTATTAATTTTTAGTTAAACCCTAATTTTAGATTCTAAAATTTTATTTCCTTTAATTTAATGATTTTTTACATACAGTGGTTGTCAGCTTATTTGATGCAAACAAAATGAATACATCAAAATCCATATAACTTTAAAATTATTTTTTTGGGTTTTTGAATATAAAAAACGCCACTTTATTAACAATACTTCTTACTTCAAAACTATTTATTTATTTATTTCATATTAGCTGATATCTTAAAGAAAAGTAAAAAAAAAAAACAAAAATAACTAAATTTTTTAATGATACACCAAATTGTGAATACAAATTTTTTAATGATAATTATATTTAATGTTTAAATTAGTATTTATAATGATAACCGTTTTGTTCTACAACTGCTTTTAGCCGATTTGGCATCGAGTCCATCATTTTTTGTGTGGTTTTGGCCGTTATTTTGTTCCACTCATTGATTAAATCACTTTTCAACGTTTCTTTGCTGGAAATTTGGTAATATCTTATAATATTTTCCAATAACGCCCATAAATTTTCGATCACGTTCAACTCCGGAGATTGTGCAGGTGGTTCCTTTAAATGGGGACAGTTCCATATTAGCCATGTACGCTTCCTTGATTGCAGCTGAGAATTTGGCTTCCGCCAGACATAGGACCTTCCATCTTACCCGAATATATTAAATTTCGATTCATCTGAAAATATGACCGTATTCCAGAACTCTAGCTTTTTGGAAATTTTCGTCTTTGCAAACGCTAATTGGGAACTTTTATTTTTTGGGCTAATAAAGGGGTTCTTTAGTGGTACTCGACCATTAAAGTCATGTGAACGTAAAACGCGCCGAATCGTTGATGCACTACACATCTTCCCAACACTAGTGGTCACTTCATCAGCTTTTTTTTGTGCTGATAACCTTGGGTTTTCCTTAATTTTTCTAATGATCCAACGTTCATCACTTGTAGACAAAATCTTGCTAGGAGCAATTCTACCCTTGTTTTCAATTCTATTCTCCTTTGAATAGCGCTCTATTATGTGCTGAACAGTAGATAAAGACAAATTTAATATTTCTCCTATTTTGCGCTAAGATTCCTCACTTTTATAGTGATGAATTAGCAACTTTCGCTGTTCTATTGTTGTCCGCCGACCCATATTTAATAAAACCTGCTTATTACTCTCAGACTCAAAAAGAATACTAAGATCGTGAGCATACCACTTTTATTTTTTGTGCAAATGTGTTATTTCGCCAAAAATTTATTCTATCAACACAGAAAACTTCTTGCAGCACTGTTATAAATCTTCATTTGATTACAGTTTTCCCAAGCATATTAAAATAAATTTCTTCTTTTTAAATTATTGAAATTAATTTCTCTATTTTATGTTAAGATCCACGAAAATCATGAATATGACACCTTTCACATACGGCCAAGTTACTTGCGCAAGTCTCTTGCGCAACTCTTGTTTTGTAGACGTTATCGGTAAGGTCGGGGTAAGGAAAAAAAAAATTTTGTACAGACTTTGTTGTTGTCGGCAAGTAACTTCCCGAGTGTGAAAGGGGTCTATGGCGCTTAATATGTCAAATGTTATTGTTTAAATTTGTTTGCAACTGAGCAAACATGCACTACTAATTTTGCTCATGGTTTTTTAGTGCAAACGAAGTAAAAGGAGCAAATTGCAAATACGTACATTTTGTTGTTGTGTTGTGCAAATGTGTGTATTTTTGTACGCATTTGCATCGCTTGCACACTTTGCAGTACCCATTGTGATTTCCCTTAATATTATATTGTTTAAATTTACTAAAACCAACCGTTAAAATAAGTGCTCAAAATTTATTTAAGCTTGGCAACCCCCATTAACTTAATCCTCAAAATGTATCGCTTTCATGTTTGTGTCTTAAATCTTTTGTTTATATAGCATATCTTTCAATTTTTAAAGCGAGCAATTTGTTTAAGATAATCAATCAATTAGCATTGTTTTTTTTAATAAATTTATTATTGAGATTATAATAAAAAAACTTAAAAATATTTAAAAAGAAATCTTAAAGTTTAGCAATCAAAGAAGTTTATTTTTAAAATTAGTTTTTAAGAGCCAAAGTATGGTTCAAATTCATTAACGTTCATATCTGATAAGCATACAATTTAAGCCATAAAATTAAATTAAAAAGTCAAATTACCATAGCAAAGAATTTGGTTTAAAAAAATACCTCTCTCTCTTTCTCTTTTTACTATTACAAAATAGGAAAATTATTTGATGTTAAAGAAAACAACACTTTCAGTTAGGAAAATAAAAAAAAAATATATTTAACAAGTTCACACGCTTCATTCATATTTCGTTTTAAAAGTCAATAAATAATGTTCACTCATCCATAGAAGTTCAATACATTTAAACTGGGATTTTGTCTGTTAAAAGTTTTTTTTTGTTTATCTTTTTTTTTTAACGTGAAGACAACCAAAAAGAAAGTGATTTTTGAACACACAAAAATATTTTTCAGTTTTAAATTCTTGCATATGAGTGACTTACTGACTGAGTAGTTGTTTCTGTATGCTGGGGCTCTTCCAGTGCTGAAGGTATTTGTGGCGTGGTGTGTTCGCTTGTTTAGTCGCCTAATCATTATTTATGGGCGTTATGACTGGGTTTTTTTTTTGTAGCTGCTGAACATTTTCTAGCTGCTGATAGATGAAAGAAAATATTTGATCACTGGTTGAAATTTCTTTATGTTAATTTGTTTTAAAAGTTTTCTTCAATTCGGTTCATTGTGGATTGATTTTAATATTTTGAAAAAAATCTTAAGTGGCTAATTTAATTTTCTGAATGTCTATAATTTCATCACTTATTAATGCAGTTTCTATCTTTCTGTTTCTTTCAGTTGTACTCATAATTATAAAGGTAAGTTGAAACAATTTTTGTTACAAATATATTTGTTTTCAGATTTCTAATCATTTTTGTCGGCATGTGCATTGTTATTAATTTTTTTTTTGTTTATATGAACTTTTACTTACATGTAAATACATATTTTAACTCAATAATTTTTTCCTAAAACTTATACAATTTTTCTTAGATTTTACTTATGCAAAAAAATTTAAGTTCACATTAGTTAGCCTGATTAATGCACTATATGAATAGTGCATTACTATTGCTTTATCACTAGAGAAGTGTTAAAATGAGTAATGCCCTAAAACATTTTTTGAGCAACAATCTATCTTTCTTCTATCTTCTGTATATATAAAACAGGACTGTGAAGTCTGATTTTTGATTTTTGGTCTGCGGGCGGAGGGGCGTGGCAAAGTCCAATTTTCATGTTGGACCGCTAATGACATCTATATAATTTGGACGATTTTTTCTTTAAAATGATCGCCATGGTCCAAATTTGATTTATACGAAAACAAAATTTTGCCCCGCCCACTTTTACGCCCACTTTTTTTCGAATTACCTATAATCAGAAAACGGCCCCATCGATTTGACAAATTTTTCTTTCAAAATGTTCGTATTAATCCATTTTAAGTTTTCATCTAAAGATGAATTTACCACGCCTACTTTTACGCCCAATTTTTCTATTAAGCGCATAACTTGAGAACGGCGTGACCGATTTGGACGATTTCTTCTTTAAAAGGATTGCCGTGGTCCAACTTAGGTTTTAACGGAAAGAAAATTTCGCTCCGCCCACTTTTTTCGATTTACCTAAAATCAAAAAACGGCTCCATCGCTTTGACTAATTTTTCTTTTAAATGTTCGTATTAATTCATTTTACGTTTTCATCGAAAGAAAAATGTACCACGGCTACTTTTACGCCCACTTTTTCTATTAAGCGCATAACTTGAGAACGGTTTGACCGATTTGGACGATTTTTTCCTTAAAATCATCGCCATAGTCCAACTTGCCCCGCCCACTTTTTTCGATTTACCTAAAATCAGAAAACGGCTCCATCGATTTGACTAATTTTTCTTTCAAATTTTCGTATCTTTTTAACGGATTTTAAAAATCAAACGCAAACATTTTTCCTATTTTGGACAGGACAACGTCTGTCGGGTCAGCTAGTCTTAAACAAAACTTGAAAATTTTCTTGATCATATACACAAAAAGCAGGGACCGGAACAATTTTAACATTTATCAAGAAAATCTTAATTTAATTGCTAAAGTGTGAGCCTACTAACCGATTCTAATAAAATATGTATTATTGCAGCCGTTTGATAAGTTAAAAGTTAATAAAGTTTTTTTAACCGCACATCCTAATGACAGGAATAGCAATAAACATTAAAAAGCTCATGTAACAGTCTCTTGAATACTTTAGATAAATAAGGTAATATTGATTTAGGACGATACTCATTTGCAGTTTTAGGCACAAGGATGATATTTGCATATTTTCAGCCACTTGGAAACTGACTGGTGGTGATAATGGTGTTAAAGATGTGAGTGATGTAAACTAGTAACTTAGGTAGAATGAGATTTATTAATCTTGGTTGAATTTCGTCAAGCCCGACGGCATTCGACGTAACAGATATACAACAATCAATCAATCACAAGGTACATCAGAACCTGGACGGAGGGAGCAGCCCAACAATAAATAACTGTCACCATTGGAAATTTTAATGAATACCAACTTAACTTGCTCAATATCCATGGATCTCGATACTTTCTTATGACGTATTCCGTTCTTAATATATATTCCCACACCACCAGAATGACCCTTCCTGTCATTCCTAATTATTTTGTAACCATTGGCCGTAGCAAAACTGTTCTCCGTTAAACCACGTTTCAGATATCCATACTATGCCCAATTTAGATTCTTCAAAAGTTTAACACGCTTTCGACAAATGATGAAGATGAGATACACTTGCTCGTGTAATTGGTTTAATCAAACAGAAAATGAGTTCCGGCCGAAATGAAGCAGTGGTTGGAAGTCTTGCTGGGTACACACTATGCAACGCATTTACGCAATCTAGTGAATTAAAATCATTTTCATTTATTCCAGATTGCATCAACATCAAAATGCTTTGCTATTTTGAGATTGCATTGATGTAGATTGTTGTAGATTGCACTATCTGGACCCAGCATTAGATACCATCCACTTTGAAATAGAAAAACCTGTTTATATAGCTGTACTACTATTTTTATACCCTCCACCACAAGCAGTTGTGAAGAGGGTATTCTAAGTTTGTCATTCCTTGTGAAACTTTTTTATTATTCATCTCGGACACTTTACATTCTGGCTCCTTCAGTAATTCCAAGTCGATTCAGCCCTGTCCGTCTGTCTGTCCGTCTGTAGAGAATACGCTCACTTTCGAAAAACTAAAAAGAAACGAACAAACTTGGTCTCAAATTGCTTCTGGTTATCCTAAGCAGTTTTTAATTGAAATCCAGCAAAATCGGTTCAGTAGGATCAGAGCTATGAACAAAAATGTGGAACCACCACCCAAAAAAATTGATAATTTTGTTACAAAAACTAACATAAATGGTGGAACAATGCACGGAATGATATAAGATTTTGCAAAAATTCGTGTTATTCGATTGGAAATTTACACTGTTAAATGAAGATCGGTCCATAATTTACTATAGGCCCCATATAAAGCCCACTCTTGTAAATTAATTAAATACGCCTTAAACCGTAGCAGAAATATTTATTACGGCGAAATTTCTTCCAACTTAGCTTCATATGGCCAGAAAAAATGTCATACAACTTTGTGATCCGCTTAATTGAGTTTCTAAAAATGCACGACTTTTGACGCAATCAAACGGGAACTCAATTAAGCAGTACTCGGTTAATTGAATCGCCGACGCATTTAAAACGAAAATCTCTTAATTGAGCAAGATGTGTAATAAAGCGAAACACCATTGTGAAGATAAAAAATAAAACTCATTATTTATTAAGTTAAAATTAAAGTCAGGTACGTTCATCGTACAATCTTTCTTGCCCCAAAATAAATTTTTTACTTTTGAAGAGCAAAAAAACATTTAGTAGACGGAAACAATTAACCAAAACATTTACTCTCTTGTTTTTCGCAATGGGGTTTTATTTTGCAAAATAATTAAGCGGGTGACAGAATTAAACGGAACTCAACTAAACGGGTATTTTAACATAGACATTTGCACTGAATGATTTTGTTCCATGATTTTTAGTGCAATAAAACGGGAAACTCAATTAACCGAAAACAACTGTATAACGGTACTTTGATCCCATATTTAGCAGCCTTCTGAAACCCACTGTAAACGCTAAAACTTATTTCACTGCTGTATTAAAAATTTATGTTTGTCAATACCAGAAATCCCTCTACAGCATTTTGAGATGATTGGCCTATAATTTACAATGGGTCCAATATAAATTCTCCATCTGAAAATTTTTTTATTTGGCTAAAACTGTTACAAATCATGATATTTAACTCAAAATAGTTCAACCGCAACCAATTTTAAGGCTAATGTCAGTTTTTATAAAGATTAATTAATAACACTGTGCTAGTTGAAAACACAGACAAGCCGGGCACATTCCTAAATTTGGCCCCTGCAGCGCCAAGGATGCCCCTAGACGGGTCAAATGTATGACCAACCACTTTATTTTTCATCTCAATAATTTTTTTCTAACATACCTACCCGCTATCTCCATTCCTTAAGGGGGCTCCCATACAAAATGTTAAATGCAGACTAGAAATATATTGAAGAAAAAGTCCCATAAATGTCCAGGAGTCGCCCCTAGTGGGATATAATTTATGACCGACCTCAATCAATTTTTGTCCTAAACATTTTCTCGAGACATATTTGCCCCTTATCGCCACTTCTTAGGGGGGCTCCGATAAAAATATTGCGGTTTATGAAATTCTTCGACTTTTGTAAATAAAATCAAAAGTTGCTAACAGATTTTAATCATTTATGGCTTGTTTTGTGTGCATTTCAAATTTTTAATAAATTTTTAAAAAAACAAAAATTTTAAAATGTGGCTAAAATTTTTTTTTTTGCCAAAAAAATTATGTTCTAAAACGACTGCGTATCTTAGTTTTGCTTTTGTTAACGTAAATTTTATTGCGGATTTTTTTGTTTTACGCGAACATATGTTGTGCAACCACCTCCATTTTCAAAATAACGGTATATCTCGAAAACCAGAGCTAACCTTAAAAAACGGTTAGCAACAGTGGATTCAGCGTACTCGAATTAGCCAGCACCGACCTGTTTTATATGGTGGTGCCCAGATTGTCTTAAAAAGTGTCAATTTCTTGCACAGTGTAATCAATAAATATCATCGAGATATCACTCTTGAATTATTCGGACTGTCGGTGGAGGGTACCAAAGATTCGGCACAGCCCAATTTAGCACTCTAACTTGTTTTTTCAGAGATTTTTTATTATTTATAAGTTCTTTAAATTAACAAATCTCAGCTTGTTGTACTTAACTTTAAGCAACCCTTAAAAATTTATGATTTTAATTTTTTATTATTAATATGTCTAACAAGCCTTTGAGCACTGCATTTAAATTAGAATATTGTCTTTAAACTTTGTTAAAATACACATTTTAGCATTAGTAAAGAAATTAGGGGTGTCCAAAACCTAAACACGTTTTGAAATATTTAATGAAAGATAAGATAACCATTTTTGGGCTCAAAAAAAAAAAAAAAAAAAAAAAGAATTGATATATGAGAACATATTTCTTATGTAACACAGTGTAATAAAGAATAATACTGTGATAGTCGCAAATTGTAACAAGCTGGATTCCCTATTGGTAAAGTAAATTCTTTTAAAACCGAAAACCGACTCTTGAACAGACGGACAGCCAGACGGACAGGAAGTCCAAGATTAAAAAAACGGAATTGGATTGGATTACATCCTAATTGGTTCCGTTTTTAAGTATTGGACTTCATGTCAGTCCGTCTGTTCTAGAGTCGGTTTTCGAGAAAATTAAATTTTTCGTATGTGACCATATGAAGGGTTGGAGATGGAGGATAAGTTTGTTCAAGAGAAATATTGGGGATGTTAAAATAATGGGGGTTGCTCATACATTTTACATCTCTACGGGTGACTCCTCAGTAGTTACGGACGTTTTTTTCTCCCTTTAGCCCGAATTTCATTCTCACAGATTTCAATGCGCGTGCGGCACGGCAATTTTCAACCGATCGAGCTTATATTTTTTTACCAAATTTTTTTTTTACCCTAGCCTAACACAAAACTGGTCTACTTTTTTGAAACAGATAACTTTTTAAATTTTCTCTTCATTGATGGTCCACTCTTAATTACATATTTCAATACGTACGATCAAACGATATTTTTTTATCCTTTTTGGATAACTGTTCCATTTAAATCAATTCAACTGTGTAAAGTACAATTTCTTGTTAATTTTTTCGCTGAACAATTTTTTCGCGTATAAAATGTATTGAAATTTTCAATTGCGAATACCGACCATTGAATTCAACGTATTCAAATTAGCTGTACCGGTAGGGTGCCAAGCTTGTTAAAAAAGTGTAAAATTTGAGCGTAATTATGTAAATATAAACTATATAAATAAAGACTAAAAACATTTTTCTGGTAACTAACATTTTACATTATCTACTTTCCCACAACAATCGAACCTAGGCAACGCAACGACTTGGAGTTTAACGAAAAATGACCAAGGATTGTCCACTCAACAACACCTGGTCTTCAAATCTCACTGCTACAAAAGCAGCAACAATACTAAATCAAATTTCCAATATTTGCGGGGTTAACGAACGGTCTTCATACTTCTTCAACAACTTATTTGCGACTTACTCTCTTTCAATTTTGTTTGTTCGAAGAAGATGATTTACAATTTATTCATTAACTATTTGCCATAAATGAAAAGTTTGTTTTTTTGTTGCTTAAATCTTCATTTTAAAGATGCAGCATTCTCAGTAGCAACTTCACACCAAAAGCACTTTCACTGCTCTAACGTTTGATTTAAACATTTTTTTTGCTTGTGTAAAAAGAAGCTGCAGATAAAGAGGAAAAAGTTAAATTAAGTTTAAATCTTAAATATATGTAAGTGTTATTCACATTAACCTTTAGTTTATTTCAAGTTAAAAATAAAACTATAATTAATTTTACTTTGCTTAAAAAACACGTAACAAATTTCGTTAATTTAGGGTTTTGTTTAAGCTTTAAAGTGAAAAAGATTATTATAATTTTAAAATATGTACTTTAAACTTAAGCTTCAAACGGCCTTTAAAAAAATGCTGTATGGTTTTAATATTTTTTTTTTTGGGTTATAAAAATATTTTGAAAAGTTTATGGTATTCATTATTACGTTAAACTTTGTAGAGGGGCTCCAGGAAATTTGTAATTATTTTAAAGCCAAGAAGCACTTATAGATTGACTTGTGTATACATTTTGAATTTATTTTCTTTTTTAAAACGGATGACTATTTAATTGTTAGTGTATATAAATTTTAGCTGTATTAATGTTAATGACAGTTTCAAATTGAATCGCATTGTGCATACGATGACCAATTTTGAACAGAAATTAAAACTTCTAATTTTGGTTGATTATTTAATAAAATTTTTATTAGTTTGCGTAACGTAATTTTGGTTTGGCTTTTGAAAATATTAAACAATCATTTATAAAATATTATATAACACTAGGGAAATGGTTGAGTATTTTAAGCGAAGATAATACACAACAATAATTGTATTAAATTTTTGTAAATTTTGTTTTAATTAATCAGTTTAATGACCCAACTAAGTCAGTTGTAAAACAGTGACCATATTTTTGAAACAAAAATTCAGAGCTGCAGAATGGCCCAGCAGTAAAAAAAACACTTTTTTTTATACTATACGATTTAATAAATTCCAGCCTTTTTAATTATTTAAAGTATGTTTTGCGGATGAAATCTTGACTAACTAAGAATATCATTGATAGGATAATACGGATATGTAATCTGCCCTCCTAAGAAAGAAAGTCAGATCTCTATTTAAGTAGCTTTGAGTAGGATAGGAAAAAATTCTACTCGCGAGCACAATTCGAAATTCGAATTCAAATTTGTAGTTTTAAGATGTTTGCTCGCGAGTTTTATTTTAAAGCTCGCCCTTACCTTGTAGCATCTCGGTCATTTAGTAAAATCGATGGTATAATAAAAACAGAAGATTACCTTCGGGTACTAGAACACAGTTAACCTGATTTTGTGGACAGAAGTGCAAACCCAGAAGATAAAGTGTTTTATTTATAGCATGGGGATTCAAAACACTAGGCCAAGAACGTTAAAGCTTAGCTGTCAAAGCAAAAATTTCAATCAGTGAAATGGCCACCGCAAAGCCCAGATCTCAACCTAATCGAGAGTGTATGAGCTTTTTTTAAGAAATATTTTGCGCGATACAAAAGCGCACCTACGACTTTAAATAAGCTTTGGTTAAGAGTTCAACCACAGTGCTAACACTAGAGAACTTGATTGAAAATATACACAGAAAAAATAAAAATTGATTTCAATTAAAAAATTTGTGATATTAATTAAAAAATTAATTAAATTTGCACTAGTAAACAAATTAAAATTAAATATTTGTTGATATTAACAACATTTTCTGGAGTAATGCTGTTGATAGAAGTAAACGTTTAATTCACTTGATTAAATTTTTAATTAAAACTTATTTTATTTTTGATTTAAAAAATATTTGCGAGAAATTTTTCTGTGTACCAAATGCATCAAATGCGTTATTGAAGCAAAAGAACTTCGGGGAAAGGACTAAAAATGTAAACAAAAATAAAATTTCCCTTAGACGTGCTAAAATGAATACTTTGGATTTTTAGGTGAAATTGCATTCAGGGTTGTCAGATGTGGCGATTTCTCGCCAAACGTGGCGATTTTCAAACTTGTTTGGCGACCTAATTTTTGATTTGGCGACATGGCGATTTTTTGGCGATTTAACAAAAAAGTTGGCGATTTTGTTGGCTAATTTTGATGAGCTATGCATTTGTTTTGAAATTCGTTAAATTCAATATTGAGAAATAATATTATTTTTATTATACTTATAGAATTTTTATGTATGAAATTTGAGGCATTCATATGAAGTATGGTCAGTATTTGAAAGTATGTTCAAATGGCTGATGAAGATAATGAATATCTCCGAGAAAATAAAGTGCTTTTGAAAGAATCAATAAATATAATTAAACATAAATACAAAATCCCGATAATTCGTACCCCGTTAAATCGTAATTCCCGATAATTCGTAATAAACTGCCGGTCCCTTGAAAAAGTCTCGTTAATTCGTAAAATTTCCATACATTTTGGTTCCCTCGCTAATTCGTAATTTTTTTTCAAATAAAATCTTCTTTACCTCTTATAAATCGTAATTGTTGGCTAACTACCACTTATAATTTGTAATAAAAACAACAGAAACATGGAAAGAATGATTTTTTTGTTTACCACTATTTTATTTTTACGCGGGTTCTTGCTTTTGTATGGGGTTTATTTTCTTAAGATCACTTTGATCAGTTTGTTACATGAATAATTTTTGTATATTTTATTTTTAACAATTGTTTTTTTATGTTTTTTTTTATCGTTTTAGTAAATAAATTGAAAAACCCCGATTATTCGTATTTATTTTGTTTTAACCCCGTTAAATCGAAACCTCGCTAAATCGAACCCCTATAATTCGTAAGAAATAGCCGGTTCCTTGCTATGACAAATTATCGGGATTCTACTGTATATTTAAAGTTTATGAACATTTTTTCATTATACATATGTATGTGGTAATTTGTTATCACAGATACAATACGTTGTTGTTAGTGATATTTTTATAAACTCTTACATACCTTTGGACATTTTTGAAACACAATGAAAAAACTAGCGTTAGTTAATTGGAAAGATAAACAAGTTTATGCCAAAACTTTAAAGCTGAAACGGTACGGAAGGTACGTACAATTTTAAGGAACTTACTTTGAATGTTCTTTATATGCTGGTGATTATTACTAGTAACGCCTGTGTTTAAGCTATGAACTTTACTAAAACTCGCCTTCGAAGTAGAATACATTACGAACTTCTAGACGCGTTATTACGTGTTACAAGTTGCACTTCTTTTGTACCATCGTTGAATAAATGCAATACCCTTACAATGTATTCCAAAAAAGAAGACAAATAGGGAGCTTTGTCGGTGAAGCGCTTTAGATACATAATAAAGCTGCAACTACATATATAAAAATGTAAAGGGTGGTTAAATTTTAAGGGCCGATGTTGAATGTGAACAACGTCAAGTTTTTTTCTGCACTTCATTTGATATTTCTCAATTTCAGACTAACTCAATTTGAACCATGGAAAGATATACAATCAAGCAACGCGTTAAAGTTATTTAGGCTTATTATGAAAATGGGCGTTCAAATCAAAATGCATTTCGTGCACTTCGTAATTCAGTGTGAGGCACATTTTCCCCTCAGTGGATTCGTCAGAATTGCCTCATTTGGGCGAATGACAATCCAAGAGTGGTTGACGAAAAACCAATGCACCCACAAAGAGTGACTGTTTGGTGCGGTTAATAAGCTGGCGGCATCATCGGGCTGTATTTTTCCAAAATTAGGCCGGTCAGGCAGTTAATGTGCATGGCGTTCGTTATCGTGAGATGATAACAATCTTTTTATGGCCCGAATTGGAAGATAGGATGTGGCCCATTTGGGGTGTCAACAGGACGGTGCCACTTGCCACACCGCTAACTAAACAAGGGCTCTTTTGCGCGACAAATTCAATAGCCGTGTTATCTCACGTGGTGGCGATGTCAATTGGCCGCCAAGAATTTGACACGGTTGGACTTCTTTCTTTGGGGTTATTTGAAAGAAAAGGTGTACGTCGATAAGCCAGCAACAATTCAAGAGCTAAAGGATGAGATAGAAACTCAATTATATTTGTTTAATACTAGCTGGAAATAAATTTTTTGGTTGCTTTAAATAGACTGCTTTAAACTATTTTACAGTAACCATCGTACCATTTTTGTGTTCACTAGCTATTTTTACCTTTTTCTAAATAAAAATTAAGCAAAATATATATCATGGCGACTTTTTTTGAATTTTTGGCGTATTTTAGCGATACGGAACAAATTAATTTTTTAGGATTTGTAAAAAATATTTTTAATAAATTAAAAATAGGTATTTTACTGCCAAAAACTTGAAATTAAAGGCTTTGGCGATTTTGGCGATTTTTGACATTGAATTTGGCGAAAAAGGTCAAAATCAATCTGACAACCCTGATTGCATTTAGCTTTACATTATCTCTAAACTTTCCTGAATTTCTTTTTTTATTTTATTTTATTATATCTGATGTGTTTTACTTCACTTTGAAATCTTAGCTTATCCAGCTTACCAGTGTATATAATTTTTGGGGTCTCAGATTCATTAAACACTAGCAGTGACACAAAATCGTTTAATCAACCCAACTATTAATGAATTTCTTCTACAAAGTTTCGTTTAAATGTGCTCAGTTCCCATTTCATACTAGTGATAAACTGAAATTTATTGTTGATGGTACAAGTTATTTCTATGCGCATTTCACTGGTTCCTTAGGCCAAATCGTCAGGAAGCTTCATCCAAAAATTTTTACATTTTTACCATCGAATATTATTATAAAAAAAAGAGAGAATGTTAAAAAATACCAAAAATTTTTTATTTTTATTGATCCAGAAATTTCTCGAAATAAAATTACGTGAATCACAAGAATATTTTTTCCGAAAATTCCCGCAAAATATTTTCCATGTGGCAAAACTTATTGTAAATATATTCATATTGTTTTACCACTGTTGTTTACAAATTTGTAATTCTGGTTTTTTTTTTGGATTTCTTCAAAAAAACTTTTTATGAAAGCGAATGTTTTACGTGTGTGGATTTGAAAAAAAAAAAAAATTAAACATGTAAAGGTTAATGGAAAAGTAGCAATTTTTTTATCAAAAATTAAAAACGATTGAAGTTAATTGTAAATCGTTTGAAAACTATGGGCGATTCTATTCTAGACAACTTTTAACATCAATTTTCAAATCACACTATTTGACACTTTTTGATGCCAATTTAAAGTAAAATATCTATATTTTATAATAATATAATTTTTTTAGACGTAAGCTTAAATATAAATTTGTTGTGCACTTCGAATCATTAAGATTCATAGATTTGGCGCGAACAGAAAATTCATTGCATGTTGCACCCGTCATGGCTTAAAGAGAAAATTTCTTATTATTGGATTATATTTCTCTACGATGTTTGATTTGATAACACTATGGAACATTTTTGGGATTATTGTCTGGGGGGTGAGAAATTCCAAGTCAGGGTGATGGTACTAGGTCAGTATAGTAAAACCCTCAAAGGGTTTGGCGTTCGTATGTGTCAGTTTTTTTTTATGACATTTTAAATTTTTTCCTTATCTTGATGTTTTTTTGTTTAACATAACTCAAGACCACTTGTCCGATTTTGCTAAAACAAACTCAAAAAAATTTAGAATTACAATTTCTTTAATCCGTTCATATAACGTTTTTCTTTATAATCAACAGTTTTGCCGGTAAAAATAAATTTGTGGAGAATTATAATTGATAAGTGCAAAAAAATGTTCAAGCCTGGATGTATGCAGCAGATTTTATCACAAACCTGCACTGCAATTTTTGTGACTTTTTTTAAGCGATCGGTGAAAATCGTCGGATTTTTGTTTGTTATTTGAAAGAATACACCCACATTCAGTGATGCCAACAGTAGGGGATTTCCCCTTTTCTAGGGATTTTTTTTTTCGGAAAATTTCAACCGTAGGGAAAAGAGGACACAATTTTTTATTTTAGGGCATATTTATTTATTTACTTATTTATTTAATCAATGGATATTATCCTTACTGACTAATAACAATATTGACTTAAAATTAATCAATAACAATATGCATTTATAGTTATATGAACGGATTAAAGAAATTGTTATTCTAAATTTTTTTGAGTTTGTTTTAGCAAAATCGGACAAGTGGTTCTTGAGTTATGTTAAAC
The DNA here is from genome assembly GCA_930367215.1 of Pollenia angustigena. Classification (NCBI taxonomy): domain Eukaryota; kingdom Metazoa; phylum Arthropoda; class Insecta; order Diptera; family Polleniidae; genus Pollenia; species Pollenia angustigena. The sequence continues at coordinate 167,202,109 of OV884059.1, read as the reverse complement.
AAAAAAACATCAAGATAAGGAAAAAATTTAAAATGTCATAAAAAAAACTGACACATACGAACGCCAAACCCTTTGAGGGTTTTACTATACTGACCTAGTACCATCACCCTGACTTGGAATTTCTCACCCCCCAGATTGGCTGTTGTACTGTGTAATCATCGTCTCATATCTCATCTTTCACAATTAAAAAGAATAATACAATAAAAGTTTAAAAATTAACAGAGTTTTGTGTTTTTGTGGTATGATCTTATGAAAGTGGGCCGATTTGGTTGCACCCGTCATGCACTTTAAAGCTCTCTCGTGGCTATTTGATCGTTTCATATAAATTCTTGTAAATAGATAACAATTGTATATAAAAAATGTTACCCCTTCTCGAAATAACTTAATTGCAAATGTGTTTCTTTCTATTAGTAAAAGACGTTTAAAGCGTCTAAATGTTGCACCCGTCAGAATAGAATCGCCCCTATGGCAAATTTTTGTATGTCAAATATAAGAGTAAAATATCAATTTTATAATGTTGCTAAGTGTAAGATATATTTAGATTGGTGTTAAATCCCATAATACTTGACTGCATGTTTGCGGTATCCTGAATGTCAGTTATTTATTAGCCTCTGACTACAAAGAAATAATATTTATATATCGCACTTAATCATAAAGAGGGTATTAACTCAAAATGTTAATTTGTCACTTCTTGGAAAAAATCGACACGACACATAATTTTCATAAATATCTTCCCGCTGTAAAAATATTGCGTAATTTTGTCTACTTTTTGGTAATGAAACGGTTGGCTTAAAAATTATTTTTCACATGTCAAGAATAAAAACTGGGAATTAAGCAAAACAATAACAAAATCTTTTGAAATTAAAATTTTGTATTCCCAAAAATTGAAATTACTTTTTGATAATAAACAGGCAAGTGCACGGCCTAAAAAACACTTAATTGACAACATCTTTTGTAAGTTGTTGTGTTGTTTTTATTTTGTTTTTCTTAACCTGCTTACAACTACAATTAATGTTGAGAGAATTTCAACTAATTGTAGTGGGGAATGTAAGATGAGATAAACCCACTGTTGTTTATTGTTGATGTGTTTTATTTAAGAACTGTTGCTATAATTCTTATACGTTTAACAGTTTTATTTGGTTAAATATCTTTAGTTTTTCTAAAATCTTTATGGATGAAGTTTCCTGATGATCTGGCCTAAGCAACCAGTGAAATGCATAGGAATAGCTTATCCCATCAACAATAAATTTCAAGTGTTTTTGTCAAGAATAAAAACTGGGAATTAAGCACGAATAACAAAATCTTTTGAAATTAAAATTTTGTATTCCCAAAAATTGAAATTACTTTTTGATTTTTCACATGCCTTAAATATTAAATTAAAAATAGTTTTGCTTTTTCTAAAAATTTGTAAATTTTATGATCATTAAAATATTTATAATCAAAGATCAAAAAATTTCGTTTATAATACAAAATTTTAGCAACGTAAACAAAAATGTTCTTTGAATGAAAATTCGTATGATTTACAGCATTTTTTTTTAACTTTTTAAATTTGACTTAAGATGTTTTGTCAAAATGCCACAGACATCATTCGTGTACATTTGGCAAACACTTGGCTTTATATTTTTTAATTGAGCGTTTTATTTCCTTCTGACTTGTTGACATACCCCTTTGACTTAAACATTGGGAACTAGGCACAACAAGCAAAATCGACAAGTCGATCGACAATGCAAGCGACCGATAACGTAACAGTTTTAGTATAAATTTGCGTCCCACTAGGAAATACAATGCGACTACAAATGTCATATCCAGTTTGAATATTGAATATTTAACAACATTTTTCTTTACACTAAAACGCTAAATATTTTTGTTATTATTATATATTTTTAAAACACCACCACTTACAATTTTATATAGGTTTTTAAAATATTTTTCATAATTTAATTCTATTCTATATTTTTTGTTCACTGCTTTGTTTGTTTCTTGTTTACTACTTTGTGTGATTGACATGTTTCATCTTTTTATGATCAACTTCTTTTTAATTCCCTTTTAAAGATGACAATATGATCACACGTTTAAACTTTTTTCGGTTCAAAACAACAACAATTTTATTTACAGCGAACCAAAGAGAAAAATAAAGGAAAAAATTTTCATAATTTGTGTCATCGTTGTGAAAACACAAAGCGTACTGACAGAGTACAGGGATCTCTTTACCAACCCCCTTTCCTCTTTCTTCTCTCTCCTTTAAACACAAGAGTTGAGCATAAAAAGATGAAACGTGTGAAAGCAGACTTTGTATTATATTCTGTGTGTGTGTTGCCAGAGTTCTATTTTTATGGCTTAGTTTATATGTTTTGTCGATGTTTATATCCAAACTAGCGTTGTATTTGCGTAATTTCTTTTGTGGCAGTACAGTAATCTATATATATAAAAATAAGTCCGTATATGTGCGTCGTCAAACTGCTCATAAACGCGTCGTGCGATTTCAACCAAACTTATACACTACGTAGGCAGTGGCCCATATATGGTTTATATGAAGTTTGGTTGAAATCCGATAACGCATGTGTGTGCGGTGCGTATGTAAAGTGAGTGTGTTTTTGCCGCAGGAAAACCAACTTTATTAAAAACAAGTGTGTTTCTTTTCTTATTTTGTTTTGCCGTGCGAAGCAGGCAACGGGCCCGCTAGTTTGACAATAAATTAATGAATTACGTAAGAAACGTAATGCCAGTCGACCGACAAGTCGATAGTTAGTGGACCGCTTATGAGTGACTTGTTGTTGTTCGCTTTAGTTGTCGATCGACATTGTGGGCCTGGCTGTAAATCATACAATAGTGGGGGTAATTCAGATCACCTTAAACTCGGCCAGGAAATGTCTCATGCAGTAATTAAATTCAATATATAGGGTTTCTTATTTCACAATTATCCTATTCCCGGGAGTACAAAACATTATTATTTCATTCATAGAAATTTCTTGTTAAGAATAATGTAGAAAACTAGATAAGATTAAGGCTATACTTGGGCATTAATTAACATTAAAGTCAATTGTGTTGCTTAATCGAAAGCGATAGAAAAAGCTATGCGAAATATCTTGCCTTTATCTATAACACTGCTTTACAAATTTTTAATTTCGAAAAATACCAAGAACGCCACATGCCTAGATAAGTTAATTGGGACCTCCTGAACACGAAAAACGCTGTAATTTCTTTTTAAGTTCCGTTTTTTAGATGGTTTTTCGGTGTATGGTCCCACTCAAACCCTTGTGGAGCCCAACCAAAAAGTTCGATCGAAATAAATGGCATATCGTTGGATATGCTGAAAATTTCTCTCTGATAAGAAATGGCTGAGTTATGGCACATCAAATTTGCCTATTTTTTACGTTTTTTCAAAATTTTTGATTTCGTTTTTTTTCTACGTTATAGTAAAGATCTGTAATGTTTTATTTTTTTACCAAATAGTTTATTTAATTACCAACATTTTAAGCGTAATTTGAAAAAAATCGGATGAAAAAAAAAGTTTTAATTAAGGATTTTGTGAGGTGCCATAACTCAGCCATTTCTTATCAGCTAGAAATTTTCAGCATATCGACGGAAAAGGCATTTAATTACCTTTCCAACGATATGCCATTTGTTTCGATCGGACTTTTGGTTGGGCTCCACAAGGGTTTGAGTGGGACCATACACTGAAAAACACAAAAGTACCGTTATCAAAAAAACGGTACTTAGAAAAAAAAAATACAGCGTTTTTCGTTCTCATTTTGAAATAGCTCCCAGCCCTCTCGGTTTTATTTCATTTTTTTGGAAGTTATTTCATTTTTTGCCTGTGAGTTATTTCATAATGAAATAAAATCCAAATGAAATAAGTCCCCGAAAATATTTACGTGGAAGTTATTTCATTTTATTTTGGTTTTCGGTGTTATTTCATTTGCTGTGGGAGTTATTTCATTTTTTGTGGGAGTTTTTTCATTTTCAATTATTTGCAATTTCTTAAAATTGTTTAAAATTTTGAAACGGTTTTTATAACGGGATATTTCAAACTATTTGAATACAATGACTTAAGTTTATCAAAGAAGAAAATTTTGCTAATTGCAATTGCAGTGTCTTATGGTTACCGGCTATGCAGTGAAGCTTTAGTTAGCGAAGCCGGTGTTTGTTAAACCATAGAGGAGAAAATCCTTGCGCCCGGCCCAAGGCCGGCTATGTAGAGAAGCTTTAGTTAGCGAAGCCGGTGTTTGTTATACCATAGAGTATAAAATCCTTGCGCCCGGCCAAAGGCCGGCTATGCAGAAAAGCTTAAGTTAGCGAAGACGGTGTTTGTTATACCATTGAGGATAAAATCCTTGCGCCCGGCCGAAAGCCGGCTATGCAGAAAAGCTTTAGTTAGCGAAGCCGGTATTTGTTATACCATAGAGTATAAAATCCTTGCGCCCGGCCGAAGGCCGGCTATGCTGAGAAGCTTTAGTTAGCGAAGCCGGTGTTTGCTTTAGTTAGCGAAGCCGATGTTTGTTATACCATAGAGGAGGTAATCCTTGTACCCGGCGTGCTTAAACTGCAGGCAGTTGCCATTGCAGGAGGTCAGGATATAATAAAATGCCCCATTTGTTGTCAAAATGTCGAGGACTCAATGTTAGTTTTTTGGTAACCTAAAATGTAAATATTCAAGTAAAACGAATACATGTGTATATAATAAATTTCTTTGGAAGTTGTTTCATTTTTTTTGGGTCTTATCTCATTTCTTTTCGATGGACTGTTTTTGGAAGTTATTCATTAATGTCTTTAGGAGTTATTTCATTATGAAATAACTCCCAAAAGTTGGTATTTGTTTCATTTAAGACTTGGAAATTACTTCATTTTTTTTGGGATTTATTTCTTTTTTCTAGTTTGGGACTTATTTAATTTATTTTGGGATTTAATTCATTGGGAGTTATTGCACTGGGACTTATTGCACCTGGGAGTTATTGCACGGAGCCGATGAACACAACTGCTTTATTGTATGAACAAAACCCTAGTTGGGGTTTGATAGTTTAGCTGCCGTTCGAATTTTATGACCTCAATTTCAATTGGTATCCATAATACAGGTGTGTGAAATATTGCATGTTCTACGAAAAAGTCAAGTTCAACCAAAATCTTCATGAGGCCATAAAATCAGAACGGCAAAAATTTTCAAAATTTTCTAGCATTAAGACTGATTTACCATTTGCTTCATTTAAAACATTTACATACATTTAAAAAATAATGCTCGCCATCGATAAAGTAGTAGTACGCGCTATTTGATCTGAAAGTTAAAAATTTAAGGGATAAGTCCTTTAAATTTCCACCCTTGATATTTTTTTATAATTTTAAAGATATTTTACCCGGGAATTTTTAGGCAAGTTCCCTAAATCTTGAACTGAACTCTTACTGTATGATATGTGACACCACTTCATTGAAAACATTTACTGGCCAAATAAATATCATCGATTTTTTTTGACAGAAAGAAATGTGTTATTATATGTCAGGATATCGAGCATCGATTACAGTCTTTTAATGATTGGTCTAATTTAAAATAAAATCATGGTCTAATGATGCCTCTGGTATAAAATCCATTTTCAAACAATGACTCTTTGTGAATGCATTTAATTTTCGACAATCACAATTTAAATTGATCAAATATTAATGAGTTTGTTTAAAATTGTTAGAAACAAAGTAATTTTTCTATTGTATGACATGTTTATGTATTGTACTTCCAAGCAATGTGCAGTTTTTTTGTTTGTTGTTTTTAATAATTTATTTCGTTATTAATGCAGTTTCTAATTAACCTCGATCTAAATTCAAAAAAAAAAAAAAAAAAAAAACTAAAAAAAGAAACGTGCGTAGTACTTTTAAATAAAAATGAACAAAAAAAAAAAAAAAAAAAAAAAAAACATAAAAACTCTAGTGTTAGTAGTTAAATGAATGTATGAAGTATAGATTTGTATGCAAATCACAGATTTTGACTGATTGCCCTCAAACGCTTTTGCAAACAAGCTCATGCACAAAAAGTAATTTTTAGACTTTTTTGCTTGTGTTTCAAGCGGCAAAACAAAAAATTATTTCAAAACACATACATATACAATCTTTTTTTGGAGGGTGATTGGTTAAATTTTGAATACATTTAGAAGCATAAAGCAAATAAGAAGTCTCTAACAAAAGCCCTTTGAATAAAATCAAATCAGCAATAATTGTTCGTTTGTTTGTTATTTTGTTTCTTTGTACTTTTGCTTTTTGGCTTTTCCATATAAAATTTTGGTTGTGTGAATGAAATTGATGGTACGTAAAAATACTTTGAATGCTAAATTATGGCAAAGGTCATTTTAAAATGACTTGTTTATTTTGGTACGAGTTGAAGTTCTTTTAGGAGTTTTGTTTTCAAAATTTCAACGGTAATTGTACATATAAGACGTTTTTGTTGTTGCCGTTTTTGATTAGACATTCAATCATGCATGTTGCTTAAGTCTTTTGTTTTTGGTGTGTGAGTGTTTTACAACTTTTTCGTTTTTGTTTGCAATAAATAAAAAAAAAACAAAATACTGTTTGTTGGCCAACACTAAAAGGTGGTATTTTAAAGCCAGCTTTCGTTTTCAATGTTAGAGTGTTTTTTTCGACTTTTTTTAAATATAAGCATAAAATATATTATTTTTTCAGCTAAGCTTAATAAAAAACTATTAATTACTTTCATTAAATATTGGTCACGCTAACTGAAAAACAAAATTTTAAATATTTATATTTTTATATAAACTTAAACACGGTAAGAAAGACTTGCCGAATCAGCTGTTGTTTAACTAGTTAATACGAGTAAATCTTTCTATCTCCCAGTACGTCTTGTAACAAACTCTTGTGTGTAAGACAATTTATAAAACAAAACAAAAAAAAAATGTATAAAATCAATTATGTCCGCATTGTTTATTCGCTTTAGTTGTTTATTTTGTATTTAATTTTAATACACATTTTTAAAATGAAATTTTACTAAATGAAATGTATGCTACTGAAATAAGTGGTAGCTATAAAAATATGAGGTGTAAAATAAAAATTTTATATTACAATGGAGTTGAAGACTTGACGCTTATATTTAAAATAAAATTTTATTACTAATTTTTTTTGTTGCAAAAATTCCTACCCCAAATATATAGAAAACAAGAAGGACAGACGGACAGACGGATATCATTAAATCAACTGCGCTTTAAAAGTATGTGTTTGTAATGTGTAAAAAATAAGTAAAGTCAAGGTACAAAAAAAATTAAAATCAGCTTTTTGTTGCTTTCGGTGATGGGTATAGAAATACAAAAACAATATGGGATTTTACACACAGAAAACAAATTGGTTGGGAAACGGTTGCAGTAATAAAATATTGATCAAGTAACATGATTTATTACTGCAACTACAAAAATGTAATGTATAGTTCTAACTGATTTTTAATTCTCTTGATTATAAAAATGATGTTCCAACTGAAATATGATTCCTTCAATTCTTTTATTAGTTATGATAACTAATTTAATTAAGTTCTAAAAATTAGTACAAATGGTTAGAATCACAACCGAATTAAATACAGGGCAATACTGAATATTGGTCATTGCAATCAATAATTTGCTTTCGTCAATAAATTTTGTAATATAAATGATTATTCATTCAGTGCAGCTAATTATTGATTGTTGGAATAGATTCAATTCGAGTGCAACAAATTAAAATATAATTATTCGGAATTCACAACCAAAAAATAGTTAAAAGCCCCAATTGCTTACTAAATTTTCTGTCAAAACATTTGATAGATTAAATTAATTTTTAATATTATATTTAAAAAATATATTTGGGGTAAGTAATTTACGTATTCTTAAAGGTATGAACATATACACGTACATAGATATGTATGTATGAATGTATGTATTATTTTTTATACCCTGCAAATTATATTGGACTTCTTGATCCATTTTGATCCTGGACTGGTCCAATGTAGTGCAAGTATGAACCATGTCATTATTAAAAAGAGTTTGCAGTGAAACGACATGTCTTCGTGTTTTAACGACATGTTTTCGTTTTGAAACGATTTCAAAGCTAATCCTCTGGAGTATACCATGGAGTAGTTTTAAGACTTCCCCTTTGTATTGCAAGCTGGGTTATATGGTCCTGCCCTAGGAAATCTTCCTGTAAAATAACCCATTTTTTCCATTCATTGAGATTACCTTTGGACAAGTCCTTGCCCCTTATGCGCTACATTTGACCGGTTAAAAAAAATATATTGATAACGACAATCAAATCTCTTGTTATGAACACCAATTATGTGTTAATTCAGTTGCACCTATCATTTATTCGGGTATAACCACAATTTTGTTTCTAGTAATCATACTAACAACTAACAATATCTGTTGTTATGACTGATAGTGTACTAAAATTCAAATGTTACTATTAAACCTATTATGCTAATCAACGAAATTTTCAGTAATTGGAACCGAATTGTGTGATAGTACATGCAACCGACGAAATTCGGTTGTGATCACGAATCTGTTTTCTCTTTGTATAAAAAAATTGAGGCAGTCGTGGTTTTTTGCCCATATCTCAGCCATTTATAAACCGATCTGGCTAAATTTCAATAGCAAAATTTTGCGGATCAGATGTGATAGAAATATGTAACAACCAAGTCCCCGTCAATTCTGGGGTCTTCGGAAAACACATTTCAACAGACAGACTGATATCGTTAAATCAACTTCGGTGCTCACAATGACACAGAATATATAGGGTCTAAGATCAATATTCTAGAAATTACAAACGTAAGGACAAACTTATCAGGCATGTAACAGAATTCCATTCCGATCGAAAGTATTTTTGCTTCTTTAGAAAAAGTATAACAAAAAACTTTTAGGCCCGTTTTCACAACTTACCGATAGCTAAAGGTAGGATTTTATCGGCCGTATAAAAAGTGTTCCATTATTACAACTTTACTTTAACCTACCAGGTAGGATTAACCTAAATCTACTTTATCGTTCTCTTTAGGTTAAAGTAAAGTTTTAATAATGGAACACTTTTTATAAGGCCATTTAAAGTCTACTTTAAGCTATCGGTAAGTTGTGAAAACGGGCCTTAGTTTTCTAATATTCTAATTTGATCTTATTTATACACAAACATTTTAATTTCTTCAACTTGTTGAAGAAAACAAAACAAACTGAAGTATTGAAAGATTAGTTTTTTTTTAGTGCAAATCACTTTTTTTTGTTAACAAAAATTTATGTAGTAGAACAAATTTAAGTGGTGGCAACTCAAACGATGAGCAAAACCATGTTTTTCATGCACCACATTGCCATACTTTATTTGAAAGCAGAGATTCTATAATTTTTGGGAATAAACAAAATCGCTTGGAATCTGAAGAACCTAAAATCAAGCCGATCGGAATTGCAAATACGGAATCAAAACTATTCTAATCGGAATGTGTGACATTTTGACAAAACATCTTAAGTCAAATTAAAAAAGTTGAAAAAAAAAACATTTTTGCTAACGTTTTTAAAAATTTTGTACTATAAACAAAAGTTTTCTTTAATTTTGGTTTATATTAGTTTTTAGCAAACAAGATTTTTTATTGAGTTTTTTTTAAAAAAACTTTTTTGCTATCTTATCTTTTATTTGAGATAAGAGAGATCGAAAAGGCTATTTGCGATTTAAGGTCCAAGAATGCCTCTGGTTTTGATAAGATCAGCAACAAAATGCTTTTGGACCTACCCAGCATAGCAAAGAAAATGATTCGTTTAATTTTTAACGCTATTTTACGTCTGGCATACTATACTCAAAGTGTAAAGTTTCCTTAGTCACCATGATACCTAAACCAGGAAAGGATCACACAAAAGTTGAGTCATAGAGGCCTATAAGCTTACTTTCTAATATATCAAAGCTGTTTGACAAGCTGTTAGTGTCAAAATTGACCCCAATTTAAAATTAAAATAGATGTATTCCTAACCACCAATTCGGCTTTAGAAGAGAACAAAGCACAATTGAGCAAACCCACCGAATAGTAAACGCAATAAATAAAGCTTCCAGCTTCAATTTTTCAGAAATGACTTCATATACTACCAGACTATTATATTGTATTTTCTTTTTACATTTTACCTTAGCCTTCCTTTGGACAGCAATGAGGTATATTGTGTGTACAGAATAATTTACAATTATTAGACACCAGCAGAATGCAATGCATTTTCTGGCCCGCTACGGCCTTCGTCAGCATTCTTTGTGTCACACTGGATAGTGATACTTTATAAATTGAATGTATTTAACTCAACAATTTTAACAAATAGAAACTGGGAATTATTTGCTTCCGAAGGTTACTTTATATTATATTCAACATTTTTCATTTTTCGATTTTATTCTATGAGCTAAATTTCAGTTATGTATTTTATAAAGCTTTTTTGTTTTTTGATTTTTTTTTTCTGACAGAAATATTTTTATTTTCCGGTTCTTATATTTTTCTTTGCAGAAATAACTGTTTTGCTTACTAATTTTCTTGAAAACTTAAAAAATACATATTTATTATGTTCGGTCTCTGTTGTAAAGTTTACTTGTAATCATTTAAGCTACTCTTACACGGTTGTGTAAGTTTCTTACAGAGGAATCAGTTTGTGTCCCGTGCGAAGAATCTTCTACGATTAAAAAAATGCGCTCGTTTACAATAACAAACACTTTTTATTAGATGCCCAGTAGACTCTTACATCATTGACAAGTAGAAGCATACTGGTTCTTTGAAAACACTAGTGCGCACAGCATGTATTATTGATATAATTTTGAAAATAGCAATTAAAGAAAATTCGTGTTTTTTTATTTTAGTTATTATAAATAGTGACAAAGTTTGTCATAAAAAGTGCTTAGTACAATGTTGCAATAACAGGGCATTGAAACAAAGTGTGTTTTAACAAATTATGCATTTTTAATGCATAACAAGTACCCTCATGTTTATTCTTTGACAGCTTCCCACAACTGCTCTAATTGCACCATGCACAATACCACAAACTGGTATCATCAGCAAAATATCAAACTATGTTTGACATCGCTACAGCACAGCGTACAATTACACAAAATTAATATGTACTTGTTACACGTGCATGCTGTAATAGTGTATGGGCCGCTTTTTGAATTCGTTACCATTTCATCAACAAAAGTTAAAAAACTGTTTCCGGATTACTTATTCTAGTTTTCCATTTCAACTATTCCCTTTTAGCAGAAAACATGACCATCACACTAAAAGTAATGCCAAGTTTAGTTTGGGTTTATGCACATGATGAGTGCCTATTAACTACACAAACCTATTTTAAACTTTGAATAATATTATAAAATAGTGAATCCACCGCTGTTAAAGGTTTTAGAGGTAAAAACTATGAATTGAAAATTCCGTAATTTCAACAAACAAGTTATTTCAAATGTATTTTACTTGTTGATTTTAAACTTGTAGTTTTCAGAAACAGGTTTCTGTTAGTAGATATAACGGGCATAAGGTGTTTAACTAAATGTTGTTTTCCTTGTTTTAAGTTATAATTTCAGATAGATATGTGGAGCAGAGAACCTCAAAACTCACTATTTTTGTGCATTTATTCATACGCTAAAATTTACAATAACTCTATACATGCAAAACAAAGTTCAACGTTGGTAATTTTTTTTTTCCTTTCGTACACATTTGATATTTTCATTTATTCGTTTTTTATTGAAAGTGCTTTATTTGCATTTTTGTTGCTCACGCAATATAACACAACTGAGTAAATTCAAAAGAGCACATTCTCTATACTTTTGTTTACATTAACAACAACAACAATAAACAACGATGAGACGCTTTTTCAAAATTAACAACAATAAAAACAACAATAACAAAAATACATTGTGCCTACTACTACTACTGTACTTTTTGTTTCTATGGAAATTGTGTGTACCTACATAAGTATGTGTGTTTAGTTTCCCAGCGGGAAAAAGAAGGAGTACGGAGGCCTTCCAGAAGGCCTCTGTACCCCTTCTTTTGGATAAACAAGCCCTTCTCGCTCCATTCCATACTCATATCTTTTTTACCAGGGTTTAAAATGCTATCGCCATATTAGCAAAAGCAGCCAAATTTTGCCTTTTTCCTATTAGAAAAAAAATTAAAAATAAAAAGCCGACAAGTTCCACTGCTAAAAAAGCTCACACTTTTCAAAAGCAGCAGCAAAATAAACACACTGTTTTTGAAAAGTAACCTTTTAATGGACACTGCCTTTTCCAACTATTGCTTTTTTAACAATAGCAAAAATTTCTTATTTGATGGAACTCAAAAAGCAACGGCAATAGCTTTTCTGTTGTAGGAGAAAATATGTAGGAAAGAGAATGAAACAAAAAGATTCTGTCAAACAGCCGCCAAATCAAAAACCACTGCATGCTAATAGCCGCAAAATAGGAGATAAAAGCAGCGCAAAGGTTGCTGAAAGGCACATGATCGACGAAGACAAGTGATATTTTTCATGCAAAACAAATACAACAAGAATTTGTGTTTGTTTCTATACAATAAAAAATCCAACAGACACTTTGGCTGGTTGCCTTTACTAAAAATATTTAAAAAAAACCAAAATACTCACACACACATTTCGTGCTATAGTCATGCAAACTGTCGAGCAACAACAGCATACTACAACATTACTGAAGAAAGGCAAAAATTTATTTTTCCTCACCACCATGAAAGAAAACCATGTTGTTTGTACACTGATCAGTATTTTTTCGTTGTAATCTGCCTTTTTGCAGAGCTAATAGCTCTGCTCAGACTGCTTTTAGCACACACTTCAGCGGCTTTTTGTTATTACCAGCCAGAGAAGAATTTTTGTTCTTTGAACTTTAGATTTTTTTTTGGTTTGTCTTTTTTAACTAGATCTTCTTTCAGGAAAAAGTAAAAAAGCAAAAGGCGAAATAATTTTTTTTAGCTTTTGCTTTTTATGTGGTTGTCCATTATTGTCGCTGGCTGGTAAAAAAGCAGTTGTCAGAAAATAAAATTATTCAAAATAGGTGATTTGCTTTTTTGCACAAACGAAAAACAAAACATTGGCTATTGGAAAAAAAATTAAAAATTTCAAAAGCAGCGGCAAAAGCAAAAATAAAAAGCAGCCAGCTGATGGGTGCTTTTAAACCCTGTTTTTTACACGCGTTGTCATTGCGGAGAAGGCCTTCCGCTTTCCTTTCTTCCCCAGAGCTTCTTAAAGGCCTTCAAATAAATGGCTTTTAGAAGGCTTTCCAGAGAATGACTGTCAAAAGGCCTTAGCAAAAAGGTTATATTGAAGGGCTTTTAAGAAAGGTATGTTAAAAGGCCTTTCAATTACTGGCTCTTAAAAGGCCTTTCAGACCATCCTTCTACAAATGCATTAAAGGTCATATGGAAGGGCTATCAGTCTAAAACATTAAGGAATATTTCCTTACAAATGAAATTAGAAGACTGAATAGGCTTCATGTAACGTATGTTTATATATTTTATTAAACTTATTGTGGTTTAATAACACATGTGATACCTATTTTTTTTATTGAAATAATCAAATTTGCTAAACATTGTAAATAAAAGTATACCTATAATAAAAAAAAACTTTTAAGCACAAGTACCTATCTTCCTTAATGGACAAAACTCAACTAAAATGATTTACATTATTGTTTTTATTTTGTATTTTAATATGCACCTACTTTGTTACTTTGTTTTTATAACGGGATCTGAAAAAAACAAAACAAAAAATTTTACTCTTTCTCTTTTCCACTTCAACTAAAATGATTTACAGCATATTTTACTTTGTTTTTGTAAAGGGATCTGAATTCTTTTGCTTTTGCTTGTGCAAAAAAAAACAAAACAAAAAATGTTACTCCTTCTTTTCTCGCTTCTCATACCAAAGAGCCGAGGCCTTCTATGAGGCATTCTTTAGCAGTTACGTAAGAATATGAATTAAATCCAAAAATTTTTTAAGCAGGCCTTTAAAAAGGCCTGAAGTAAGAAGGTCTTCTGAGTTTCCCGCTGGGTTTATTTAAATTTTTTTTTTCTTGTACTACATAGTTAATGCTTAATAAATACATGAGTAATGATTGTTTGATTTCTGGCTCTTTCGTTTGTATTTTTTGTTTCTTTACCAAACAATCATTTGCGCTCAGAACACTTAGAATCTTTATAAAAAAAACGAAGGCAACGATTGTATAAATAACAAAGCACGATGTGCGTTATTTGAATGACTGCAAACCAGCAGCGAATATTTGCGGTTGCGCGAGTTTGACTGTATGACCGTAAGCGTGTGTATTTGTTGTCGTTAATTAAATGCGATTTTTTTTCAATTGCAAAAAGCTATTCTCTGATGTGGAGTACGCGAGAGGCCTAGAACTTAACTATTTAGGATGGTTAATTTTTGTATTTTGCATTTATTGCCATATCGTATCAATAATAACATTGTAAAACAAAATCTAATTAAAAAAAAAAAAAAAAAAAAAACGGATGAAGGAGAAAGCGGCTACTTAAATTAACAAGCGTATACCTATAATGTTAAATTTCTAACATTGCAGCCACACGATCAAGCTTTTCTTGATAGGCTTTTACATATACTGTTTGTCAAAATATGCAAAAATTGCCAGCTGTGACGTAGGCTGCGCGCAAGTTGAAAGCAATTTACTTTTTGAAGATATCGTCGCCGAGAAAACAACTCAAAATGTTTTGCTATTTTCCACTTTTGATTTTTCTGCACTGTAGGCTGTTCGAAGGGACTTTATTTTTTTCTTTACTTCTTCCACTGGCATTTTTGTTTCAGAAGCTATAGACTCGTAGGCTTTTATTTTCAAATCATTTCGCCTATATGATGAAAGATTCATAAAATTTCATGGCTTCTGTACAGCTCTATGAATCGCAGAACATCATTTTGCTTATTAATTTTATAAATAAATTTTATTAATAAACATATTTCACTATTTTTTTTTGGTTTTTAGTTAAAATTTTAAAATTCCCGCAACAATTAGTAAAAAAAAAGAACTTCAGCTTTTGCCGGCAAAATATTTGTGAAAAAAAACAAAAACAACTTCAAAAGATTTGTAATAAGATGTTTTCTTGAACGATAATTGATACACTCACTGGTAAGAGAATTTTAGAGGCAAGTTCGTATCAATTTTTAAACGTATGAGTGTATTGGTAAAAAAGTGTGAGTGTATTAAAACTTGATAGGCAAAACTTGATCGTGTAGCCCTCAAGTAAAGAAAAAATAGTACTTATGGAAGGCCCACAACCGCATCGGGCCTTAAAGTTGTTGGGTGCATAGAAAGTTAAAATAACACATTTTCAAAAAAAAAAAAAAATAAATTATACACCTGTTATCAAAATCGCGATTTAAAATTTGAAATCCAACAATCTTAACCAAAAATACTTGGAATATTTTTTTCTATAAAAAAACATTTAAAAACGAATGTTTCCCAAAAAAATTCCAATTCGGAACATTATTAAGAAAGTTATGAACAAAAAACTAAAAAAGTGTCTTTTAAACGAATAATAAAAACAATATAAAAATTTTACAACGAAGACCCTTTTGAAGTGTAATAAAAATTATCACAAAATTGGGAAAACAATTTTCTTTAAAGCATCCGATTTGGCGTGCAATGCTCCACATATGTATATCTGTGGCATTTTGACAAAACGTCTTAAGTCGATTTAAGATAGCAAAAAAAATTTTAAAATAAAACTCGGTAAAAAAATTATTTTAGTCAAATAATAAAATTAACCAAAATCAAAGAAAACTTTCGTTTGTAATACAAAATTTTAAAAACGTAAACAAAAATAAAATAAAAATAACCCGATTTAAATAAGATAAAGAAAAAAGTCATATTACGAGTCAAGGAAAATACAATGTTGTGTTTTTGGTTTTGTACTTGTTGTAGTACCGCCATCACCGTATACATGAATTCGCCTTGCTACGAGTATAATTAATTTTCATATATGTGAAATTGTACCCTAGAAATGTTCTTCACACTAAACAAAACTATGTTTCGCGAAAAATCAGGCTGATCGCATATCGGGAAGGCGTAGCTCATACGCCCTTAAGTTTGAAGGTGCATTTACAAGGGTAAAAATGAAAATTTTACAGATTTTGTTAAAATTTTGCCATCAACTAATTACATGTAAAACAATCGAAATTACACTTTTTTTTTATTTTTTTATTTATCAACTATCATTGAATCATTTTACATTCTTATTTCTAAAATTTTTACTATCATTAGATATTACAGCAAATAAGTACATATTAAAATAGTAGATATCTTAAAAAATAATCAATTACATAGGAAAAAGATAGTGAGAAAAAACCTATATATAATATCACAAATTAAGTAATGGGAAGTTTAAGCGAACAAGGACTAACTTTATTACATACAAGAATTTAGATAAGTAGTCTATCTATCTATATATCTATCTTCTATATATATAAAAATGAAAAATGTTTGTTTGTTTGTTTGTTTGTCGGCTTATAGACTCCGAAACTACTGAACTGATTTTCCTGAAATTTTTACAGTGAGCAATAAAAATAAAATAGGCTACTTATTTTTTCGATAGGGGCAGGGGAATTGGTACCCCCCATAGGATGCCAATATTAATTATCGCATATCTTAAGAGCCGCTGGACGCATTTTGCTGAACTTTTTGTAGTAGGATCTTCTGAGCCCCAAAAGTTAAACAAAATAGCAGCGGGGGAAGTGGTACCCACCATAGGACGCCAATGTTTAATATCGCATATCTTAAGAACTGTTGTAGTGAGAATGTTCAAACTTTGTGGAAGTCACTTTTATGGTGTACTACACTTTTGAAAATAAAAATAAAGCGGGTAGGCGCAGGGGGGAAATACCTCCCAGAGGATGCATACATTAAATATCGCTCAACTGAAGAACTTTTAAAGGGAGAGTCTTAAAACGTGGTTAAAGCTTCTATTATAGTAAACTATAAATTTCAATATAAAAATGGGCGGGAGAGACAGGGGAGGAGCAGTGCCCTTCATAGATAGAAATATTAACAAGAGCCACTGAACGCATTTTGTTGAACTTTTGGTAGTACGATCTTCTGAGCCCCAAAAGTTAAACAAAATAGCAGCGGGGGAAGTGGTACCCACCATAGGACGCCAATGTTTAATATCGCATATCTTAAGAACTGTTGTAGTGAGAATGTTCAAACTTTGTGGAAGTCACTCTTATGGTATACTACACTTTTGAAAATAAAAATAAAGCGGGTAGGCGCATGGGGGAAACACCTCCCATAGTATGCATATATTAAATATCGCTCAACTGAAGAACTATTAAAGAGAAAGTCTTCAAACGTGGTAAGAGCTACTATTAGGGTAAACTATAAATTTCAATATAAAAACAAGTTAGAGTGCTATATTCGGCTGTGCCGAATCTTTGATACCCTCCACCGACAGTTCGAATGTTTAAGGAGTAATATTTGTATGATGTTATTATAATCTTAAACTGTGACGATTTGTTATCAATTATGGTTTAAAGCAACCAAACTGTTTTCCGGTAGAAGGGTTTATATGGGGCCTAGGGTAAATAATCGACCTATCATCACGAAATTTCACAGCGTAATTTCTAGTCCTTTAAAACTGTGACGTACCAATTTCTGTTATGATAGCATTATTAATTATGGTTTTAGGTCTACTGAACTGTTTTCCGGGAGTAGGGTTTCTATGGGGCCTAGAGTAAATTATGTACCGATCTTCACGAAATTTCACAGTATCATTTATAGTCCTATAAAACTGTGACGAGCCAAAATTTGTTATGATTGCATTATTTTTTACGGTTTTAGGCGTACTAAACTGTTTTCCGGTAGTAGGGTTTATATGGAGCCCAAGGTAAATTATGGACCGATCGTCACGAAATTTCACAGTGTCATTTCTTGTTCTAAAAAACTGTGACGTACCAAATTTTGTTACGCTAGCGTTATTTTTTACGGGTTTAGGCGTACTAAACTGTTTTCCGGGAGTAGGGTTTATATGGGGCCCAGGGTAAATTATAGACCGATCTTCACGAAATTACACAGTTTTATTTCTTGTCCTATAAAACTTTGATGTACCGAATTTTGTTATGATAGCATTATTTTTTACGGATTTAGGCGTACTAAACTGTTTTCCGGGAGTAAGGTTTATATGGGGCACAGGGTAAATTATGGACCGATCTTCACGAAATAACACAATTTTATTTCTTGTCCAATAAAACTTTGATGTACCAAATTTTGTTATGATAGCATTATTTTTTACGTTTTTAGGCGTACTAAGTTGTTTTCCGGAAGTAGGTTTTATATGGGGCCTATGGTAAATTATAGACCGATCTTCACGAAACTTAACAGTTTAATTTCTAGTCCTATATTACTGTGACTTGCCAAAATTTGTAATGATAGCATTGTTAGTTAGGGTTTTAGGCTTAATATACTGTTTTCCGGGAGTAGGGCTTATATGGGGCCTAGGGTAAATTATTGACGGATCTTCACGAAATTTCACAGCGTGATTTCCAGTTGAATAAAACGAATTGCTGCGAAATCTTATATCATTCTGTGCATTTTTCCACCATTTATGTTAGTTTTTGTAACAAAATTATCAATTTTTTTTAGGTGGTGGTTCCACATTTTGATTCATAGCTCAGATCCTATTGAACCGATTTTTCTGAATTTCAATCCCAAACTGCTTAGGATAACTACAAGCAATTTGACACCAAGTTTGTTGATTTCTTTTGAGTTTTTCGAAAGTGAGCGTGTTTTCAACAGACGGACAGACGGATAGACGGACAGACGGACAGACAGACGGACATGGCTAAATCGACTTAAAATTACTCAAGGACCCAGAATATATATACTTTATAGGGTCTGAGATGAATAGTAAAAAAGTTTCACACGGAATGACAAACTGAATATACCCTCTTCACAACTAATTGTGGTGGAGGGTATAATAGGCGGGGTCGACAGGGGAGGAGCAGTATCCCTCACAGATAGAAATATTAATAAGAGCCACTGCACGCATTTTGTTGGACCTTTGGTAGTATGATCTTCTGAGCCCCAAAATAGCAGCGGGGGAAGTGGTACCCAACATAGGACGCCAATGTTTAATATCGCATATCTTAAGAACTGTTGTAGTGAGAATGTTCAAACTTTGTGGAAGTCACTCTAATGGTGTACTACACTTTTGAAAATAAAAATAAAGCGGGAAGGCGCAGGGGGAAACACCTCCCGTAGGATGCATATATTAAATATTGCTCAACTGAAGAAATATTAAAGGGACAGCCTTCAAACGTGGTTAAAGCTACTTTTATGGTTATAAATTTCAATATAAAAATGGGCGGGGTAGACAGAGTAGGAGCATTACCCCTCATATATAGAAATATTAATAAGAGCCGCTGCACGTATTTTGTTGAACTTTTGGTAGTAAGATCTTCTGAGCGCAAAAATTCAAATATAGCAGCGGGGGAAGTGGTACCCCCCATAGAACGACGATGTTTAATATCTCTTATCTTAAGAACTGTTATAGTAAGAATGTTCAAACTTTGTAGAAGTCACTCTTATGGTATACTACACTTTTGAAAATAAAAATAAATATCTCTCTACTGAAGAACTATTAAAGGGAGAGTCTTCAAAGTTGGCTAAAGCATTGTAGCGAAGCGCAACGGGTTAAGCTAGTGATATATAAACTTCTCAAATGGGCAAAGTTTGATCCCCTGCATTTATCATTTAATGACAGGGCCATATCATTAATAAATTCGTCAATTGTCTTTTGTCCTGATAATTTATGTAATTCTGCAGTAGAAAACTTTCTCGGCAGGTTGTATATGATTTTAAAATTTTTATTTCGAATTATTTGATTACGTTTCTTATGAGTCTTTGCGCAATTTTTCCAAACAACACAACCATATGCAAGAATGGGTCGGATACATAATTTGTATAAGAGAAGTTTGTTTTTAATGCTTAATTTAGATTTTATGTTAAGAAGAGGAAATAAGCTTCGACCACATCGAATAGCTTTTGAGCAAACATTTACCAGGTGTTCCCTGAATGTAAGTTTTTCATCGAGTATTATGCCCAGATATTTAATTGACTTTGAAAAAACCATTTCTGTTCCCTAAAAATATAGTTTCAAAGAAGGGACTCTTTTCGGGGATTTGTTGAAAGGGAATAAGATAGCTTGCGACTTTCCTTCGTTTATCTTGATTTTCCATTTGGCAAAGTATTTAGAAGCAGATAAAAGAGCATTTTGCATTCGTTTAACAATGGTATTTGAAACCTTTCCATGTGAGATGAGGGCACTATCATCGGCATAAAAAGCCACTTCATTACCAGCCTTTATCTTAAAATCGGAGATCTATATATTGTAGAGTTATGGTGATACATAGCACCGAACCCTGTGGTACTCCCGCAGGAATGCTTTTTACGTCCGAAAGGAAACCGTTTACTTCAACAAAAAAGCTTCCATCAGTAATGAAATTATAGATTAATCTTATAAGATAGCTCGGACAATTTAGTTTGAAAAGTTTATAAATAAGTCCATTGTGCCAAATTGAGTTAAAGGTCTTTTCTATGTCTAGGAAGAGTATTCCAGTAGAATAGAGTCTACTTTTGTTAATTTTAATAATGTTTACTACGCGTATTAACTGGTGGGAAGTAGAGTGTTGTGCTCTAAACCCATATTGGTTTTAATGTAGTAGATTGCCCTCATGGACAAAGGACCTAAGTCTATTCAATAAACTTTTCTCAAAAATTTTATCCAGAGAATTAAGTAAACTAATTGGTTTGTAGCTTGTAGTCGGTTTCGAGTCGTAACCGCTCTTTGGTTTGTCGGCTCTCTCATTTGGGGTATGTATCAACTGGGTGGAAGTTGTAGGATGATCATTGAAAATGTCATTATAGGCATTGTTGTGCCTAGTAATCCCTACGGCTAGGACATCAGGGATAGTCCGCTCTATGATTTGTGTTTTTTTAGATTTTTCTTTGTGTAATTGTCATATTTATAGGGGGCAGGTTTGACAGATTTATCGTGATCATCTCCACACGCAATGCATACATTTTTGTGGTGACAATTTTTGGAACCATGGCCGTACATTGCACACTTATTACATACGATCGGACCTTTTTTACTCTCCGATACCTCCTAAAGTTTTTTCGTGCCTGCGACTTAAATTCTGCGAATTTCGGGAAAAATAAATTTTTTGCCCATATTTTTTCGAATTAGCCCAGTTTTTTTTGCTGTTATGAATTTAAAGTAAAACCCATTTAGAATACTATAGCCCAGATCATTATTTTTAATATACTTTGAAGGTTTTACTAAATTGGAAAACATTTACCCTAAAATCATAAAGGTCGAAGGTCAAAGGTCAAACTTTGATATATTTGCAGTTTTTAAAGGAAAGATGGCGAAACATTGTATATTTTTGTCGTACAAAGACAAACTTTTTAAAAGCTGTCAATTTGAATGGTGTTAAACATAATTAGGTTAATAATGAAGGAAATTTAACCCTTATCAAGCATTGGACCCATTTGAGCATTTTTAAAACGGAAAAATGTTTTTTCAATTATTTTTAAACTTTCATACACCAAAGGTGCATCAAATGGTTAAAATCTTTTTTCTTTTGGGTTTAAAATCTACAGTACAAAAATTATTAAATTAATTCGTTGAATAACTAAATTTTTTTCAACTTTTCAAATTTGAACTTAAGATGTTTTGTCAAAATGCCACAGATATGTATAAATTAATTTTCTTTTTATCAAATCAAATCCTTCAAAATATATACGAAATTTCTCTTAGACAGAAATTTATTTTTTTTGTTTATTTTTTATTAAATAACTGTCCAAAATTTTTGACCTCTACTGTGCTCCTAAAATTTGACTATTTTTTTTACTAACATTCAAATAATGAATGCATTAACTTTTAAAATTTATAAAAAGTTGTTTTTAATTGACCTTAAAAATTTAAAATTGGTTTATTTTTAACAATTTGAATTTATTGAAAAAATTCCTGTTGCTTTTTTAGGAATTTAGTATAAACTTTAACTAAAATTCAATGCAAAAATTATTAATAATTTTAACAAGTTCTTTTTATTTGACTTTAAACTGTTTTTTTTTTTTTGTATTAAAATTGTCAAAATGTTCAATAATTTAATAAAAGAGACACGCACTTAAATGTAAATTTTTTACAGAAACACTTACACATTCACATATGCATGTACCCTGTAATTCATGTGGCTGCCTCCGTGCTGGTTATAATACTAGCCCCTTTATGACACAACCAGTCCGAATGCTAGCCATATGACTGGCCAGGGGGTAAATTGTCACTAAGAGGCCACAATCGGACAATTCATAAGCCGGTTCTTCTTGGCTTACCCTTAGCTGTCTCCTTATACCAAACATAAATCTGCTTTTCTGATTGTGTTGTCATCAGGGCTGTCAGATATGGCGATTTCTCGCCAAACGTGGCGATTTTGAAACGAGTTTGGCGATGGGATTTTCCGTTTGGCGACTGGCGACTTTTGTGGCGATTTTTGATATAACTGGCGATTTACTTGGCTATTTTTACCATTCATATTATTTCAGCGATTTTGACAATAAAAAATTAAGCGGAGTCAGGCCTCTCCAGCTAAATATATATTAATATATACGTACATACTTATAGATTTTTGAACAGTTTGTCCTTTTTTGTTATCATTACTAGTTTAAAAAAAATCTGGCTAATTTTTTTCACATGATTTTTGTTTTATTGTAATTTCAATGACAAATGAAAAAGTGGAAGAGATGGCAGCTTTTCAACTTCGACTGCAGTTTTTTAAGCACTGCTTAAATCTAATAGTACGTATACAGGTCAAAACAATAGTAATGAAATCGATGAGCCTGAAGTGATCTTATAGACTTGTGTGCTTAATTTTAGTTTTTTTAACTGAATAAATGATCTCCATTTTATGTTATTTAAAAAAAAATAACAGTTACTAAACAAAATTTACTTTCGGCGATTTTTTGTATTTTTTCTCAGTTTTTGGCGATTTTTGACTGCAATGTTATATCAGCTTTTTTTGTATGCTAAATTTAATTAAAAAAAAAAAAAAAAGATTTCGAAAACTGAACAAAATTGACGTTTGGCGATTTTTGGCGATTTACGACATCCGGTTTGGCGATGGAGCTCAAAAAAATCTGACAACCCTGGTTGTCATACGTAATGTTTCTCTCTCTCTCTCTCTCATAAAATGAACGAAATGCTCAATGGCATACATTTTTTACTATTCACCATCTGCGACACAAAAAGACAGCTTAGTGCCAGCACAAAGTGACAGTAAAATTTTCGACAGTTTTAGAAACAGTCTTCCGAGTATAGGATCAATGTGGATAGTTTTATAACCAGTCTACACTTTTGGGATAAATTGTCACGAAAAAACTACAGGGTACGTTAGTTGTATAACATTATTTAGTATATGTGTGAGTGTGTTATGTTAATGAAAATTGTTTCAATCTGCTGAGTTGACATTTTCACAATTAACATTTTATTAATATGAGCAACAACAAAAACCAAACTAAACAACTACTAACTGCAGCAATGGAATGCATAGTAGACCGTTAGACCGACTGAATGTCAATTGTAATTCAAATATGAATAAATTTTCATATAGATGTATGGGTGGGAGTGTTGTTAGACTGAAACATTTATATGCACACGTGTAGTAGTTGTAGGAAGTGCATAAAATATTCTAATAAAATTATATGCAAATATTTTAACAAATTCAAGAATTTTAGTATAGTTTGTCATAGTTTTTTTTGTTATTTTAATTTTGTTTGTTATTGTTACTGTTGTTGTTCTTGTTGTTATTGTAGTTTTTGTTGTTTTGCTAAATATTAATGCTGAGCATAGCACTTCCGTTTTCCTGTTGAATATGTTACGCTGTTTGCTTTACTTTTATGGTCACACATACACATTTACATACTTTTCGTATACGTAGCTGTTTCCTATACGAATTGTTTGATGTTTAAATTGCACATTTTACTACTGGAAACAAAAATATCCCAGCAGTTTTAAATATTGCAATATGCTGATTTTCGAATGTGCTTTTTACGAAATCTGGTGGAGTTACTAATTTTTTTTTTATATGGGTTTCGGTTATCGGAAGCACTTGAAGTATGTAAATTAAGTGTAACTTAGATTAGCAATAAATTTGAATACTTCAAGCCAATTTCGTATTGCATATTTGAAGATTTTAAATGAGACTCAAATGACTATTAATACCGCCAGCTTAGAGACCTTTTAAAAAAATATTGTAGGTGTGTGATCACTTAATTTTTGTATTTATTTCAAATGTGTTAAGTTAAAACGAATGAACTCATTCGAAGCAATACGAAAAAAAATCCTTATTCTTTAGTTTAAAAATTTAAAAGCGATTTCACCCGGCGGTAATCAGGTTTCCCAAATTAAAAAAAAAAAAAAAATATTTATTTAGTTTTATAACTTGTATATATATATTTTCTATATATATAAAACGGCTGGGCCGATTTTGATGAAATTTTCAGGGAATCTTCAGAATATTCAGGCGGCTGACACTGTGTAGTCTGATTTTCGGTCTGTGGGCGGAGGGGCGTGGTAAAATCTAATTTTCATTTTGCACCACCAATGACTTCTAAATAATTTGGACGATTTTTTCTTTCAAATGATCGCCATGGATACGAAAATAAAATTTTGCCCCGCCCACTTTTAACCCCACCTTTTTCGAATTACCTAGAATCAGAAAACTGCTCAATCGATTTGACAAATTTTTCTTTCGAATATTCGCATTAATTCATTTTAAGTTTTCATCGAAAAAAAAATTTACCACGCCTACTTTTACGCCCACTTTTTCTATTAAGCGCATAACTTGAGAACGGCTTGACCAATTTTGACGATTTTTTCTTTAAAATAATTGCCATAGTCCAACTAAGGTTTTTACGGAAAGAAAATTTTACCCCGCCCACTTTTTTCGATTTACCTAAAATCAAAAAACGGCTCCATCGATTTGACAAAATTTTCTTTTAAATGTTCGTATTAATACATTTTACGTTTTCATCGAAAGAAAAATGTACCACGCCTACTTTTACGCCCACTTTTTCTATTGAGCGCATAACTGGAGAACGACTTGACCTATTTGTACGATTTTTTCTTTAAAATCATCGCCATGGTCAAACTTAGGTTATTATGGAAAGAAAATTCTGCCCCGCTCACTTTTTTCGATTTACCTTAAATCAGAATCGATTTGACTTATTTTTCTTTCAAATGTTCGTATCTTTTTAACGGATTTTAAAAATCGAACGCTCAGCTAGTAACAATATAAATTTTTTAAAGTAAATTAATTCGAGCACTAGCATCTTAAGCCATTAGCTCAAAAAAATATTTATTATTATTACTTGACTGTTCTTAATTTCTGAGATCAATTTTAAACAAGGGCAGAATTTTTATGCAAATGCATATTTTTTATCGTCAGTCTGAGATTATCATGTCCTAAAAATCTTTGCGAATCAAGAAATTTGCAGTAAAATGGCATCGATTTGTTATTGCATATTTTGCTTTGAATGCATATTTTTGCATATTTCACTCATATTGCATATTTTGAAAACAAAACTTGTTTTCATTACTTTTTACCATGTACCATGTTGCAAAAGAGATAAGAGACAACTTCCATTATATTTATTCATTGATTTCTTTGGGAAAAATATTTTGTACAGCACCTTCGCGTGTTGCCGCATATAAAGAGAAGTATTCCAATTTGTTTCTTCCTCCACAGCCTTTAACAACCGAATAGGGAACGTGGTTCGGAGCAATTATGTATAATATAGGTATTTACCAATTCAAAGATGTGGTGGAAGGATTCAACAATGGTGATGCAGTATCAATAAAAACCAAATATAAAGTTCAGATAATGTTTGTGCCTTCAAATTATGGGAACTATTGTAAAATGAGAAATCCCATCCATTAAGAAAGCAAATTAAGTTAATTGATATTGCTATACATCAGAAGTATGTGGAGGTTAACTTTAGTAAACAAATTCTTTTCCAGATTAATAAAGTTAAAAAAAAAAAAAAAATTTACGAAAACAGCGTAGTGATAATGAATATACCACAAATGTAATATCAGCTTTTAATCAAGCATCTATGAATCACTTCCGTTTAATTTTCTTTTTCTTTTGGAAGACAGGCATTGAGCTTTACTTTTCAAAATAATATTTGAAATCATGTTCTTATATTTTTTAATTGTTTGATTCATTTTTTATGCGCAGTAAACGCGATTTGAACTGCATAAAAGTCCGAACCCTTATTATAAATATATAAATAAATTAAAATGAAATTGTGGTAAAAAAATAATATCACAAATGAATGGACTGCGGTTTTGGAAATAAAAGTTATTTTTTTTATTAAAAATCTGTTTTTAACAGATAATTTAAACGGTCAACTTATTTCTGCCTATTCAGTTCAAAACATAAAAAATAATAAGTTATGCAGCCGGAAGACGGCTCACTTGGGTCCTTTTAGCTGTCACTTTGTGGTTCCCTGAAACATCGACCAGAGTCAGCCAGTATCCACCAGATTTTTCTCCAGACATCACTGCAGCATCGAACCATTTCGAGAACTTAGTCTCACATTAGATATAACATTCAAACACGGAAAGTACAGAACCGTTTCCCCCTCCTCCTCATCATGACAACTTCGGCAGTAGTCACTATTAAATAGGGTCATCCTCATTGCATAGCAACCAGTGACCCATAATGACCGATATCAAAGTTCTAACCCGGCTACTAACAAATCCAAGTAGCATGCAAGTTTTCCCCGCGTCATAGCCAGGCCATATTGTCCTGGTCATAAAGCATGCCATCTCTCCTGACCCCTTCCGTACGACTCATATTTGATGAGTTTTCTACAACGAGCCATCGACATGCTGAAAAGGCCGTAGACGAACATATCGTCCAAGAGACAGCCTTGTTTGGCCAGGCCTTCTGCAGTTTGGTTTTTCAGGCACCTACTGGGCCCTCTTAACCATGCCAACATTGCCCTAGAATGTTTCGCAATCTTATTTAGAGATAGTCTGCATTCCACAGTTAATTTTAATTTATGTAAGGACATCAGCCAGAATTTTTTTTTTTTTTTACTGTTAGGACCAGCACTCAGGGGATGACCCCTACTAATGCATTGCATTGTGTTGGAACTAAGAAAATAGGTTGTGGGAAGGAGGATAGAGGGAGTAGTGTTTGTGAACATTCGATTGGAACTTAATCATGCTGTAAGTGAGAGGGAAGACTTCTGCAGGAGGGTTATTCCACATACGAACTGTGCGGGAAAAAAACCAATTCTCTCTGTAATGCGTTGTACGATTCACCTGCCAATCGACCACATAAGGATGGGCTCTTGAGGAAAAACGTGTATTACGAACAAACGTACGGGTTTCGGGAACCAGATCCCTTATTTCTTCAGAACACATCGCATTGTAGTAACGATAAAACAGACAAATACAACCCACATTGCGACGGTGCTCAAGGGAGTCAATAGAATTGGATACCCTACTGTCACCAATTAGAACCTTCGCCCTCTCCTGCACGCGGTCGAGAAGCTCCAAAATAGACTTTGAAGCACCGGCCCACACATGAGAGTTGTATTCCATACGCGGTCGGATATAGGTGGTATAAATAGTAAGGAGATCAGATGGAGTGAAGTATATCTTACACCGTCTTAGAAAACCGAGGCACTTGAATGCTTCTTTCGACACCTTGAATATATGTTCCGTCCATCGGACATCACATTGTATCCTCATGCCCAGATCATCAAGAGATTCTGATTCCTCAATAATTATACCACCCATATATACAGATGAGGCACCTTGATTTGTCACGCGTTTATGCGTCAGCACGCAACATTGGGTTTTTCGGGCATTAAAATCGACCCTATTCGCACGACGCCATTCCGAGATTATATATTCTACCTCATAGCAGCGACATCGGATACGCTTGGTCTGCAAAGGTTGCTGTCATCTGCAAAAGAGTATTTAGATAGGGTTGGAAGTTTGACAAAGGAGGGCGTTTAGAAAGATAAGAAATAGAGTAGGAGAAAGAACGGAGCCTTGCGGCACCTCGAATGAATCTTGAACTCGTTTGACGAAACCCCATCTATAACAACTCGTATAGTGCGATCTCTGAGATATAAATCGAGAGAAATTATCACCGACACCAAATGCAGCAGTTTTGACAAGAGTGCACCATGCCAGACTCTGTCAAACGCGTTGGAAATATCCAAAGCAATTACCTTACTTTCGCCAAAATGGTGAATGGAACGGCACCATTTTTCCGATAACAGAGCTAGTAAGTCTCCAGTAGAGCGACCTCTACAAAAGCCATACTGGCGGTCGCTTAGTAGGTAGTTTGATTCTAAATATTTGATAAGATGGTAATTTAACATACTCTCCATTACTTTGGAAAGTGCCGAACAAATTGCAATTGGGCGGTAATTTTCAGGGTTATTAGCGTTTCCTTTTTTAGGAATTTACTTTAGCAACTTTCCAGCAGACTGGAAATTCCGCGGCATGGTATAAAGTGCTGAAAAGATTTGCTAAGGGACGAGCTAGCATCGAAGAGCACTGCTTCAAGACCAGTGCAGGCATACCATCCGGCCCAGGAGACTTATTTATGTCGAGATCCGCAAGAATTGCAAAAGCAGCATTTGCTGGCCTTTAATACGCATATACCTCTAGATATATGCTAATACCTCAGCCTGCAAAACACTGCTGTTATCTCGATGAATAATATACTGAGATTACTGTTTTTCAAACAAAAGTCTGATCATTGTTTAGGGACAAACTTATTTGTGCTTGACCGTTATTTTTGGTTACTATGTCCTCGTTTTTTACAATTAGACAATTTTTTTAAGCACAGCATTATCCGATTATCTTCTTGGTGGTAAGCTTAAGCCAATACACATTCGCAAAATGTATTATTTAGTCCAGGCTCACGCAATGCAAGTTTTCTTTCAGAAAATCTGAGTTTATTAGAAAGAGGGGAGAGAAAAGTGGCACATTCTCTTCCCCTCTCACAAATAAACTGAGACTTTCTGAAAGAAAACTTTCGTAGTGTAAAGCCAGACTTAGCTATGCCCGTAATTTCTACAAATAGATATCTAGCTGTGCACTGATAGAAAAATGCATCTTCATATTTATGATGCCCTAACATCAGAATTGTGACATCAATGTTACTACAAATGGTATCAATGACGCAAAAAGTAACATCAATCCAATGACAAACGTCTTCGTACAATTTTGTAATTTTTTACATGTCATCTATTTTATGACTATAGTGACATCAATTCGATGCCACATTTTGTATATTATTAACATTATTTTCATGATTACAATGTATTTTAAGAAGCAAAAATTCCTATATTCTATTTAAATACATTAAATTTTTAAAGTAGAATGATTACGAAAACCATATGGGGCATGGTGCTGGTGTCTTATTATTGAGAGTTATGCTGTAAACAAAGTTCGTTAT
The DNA here is from genome assembly GCA_930367215.1 of Pollenia angustigena. Lineage (NCBI taxonomy): Eukaryota > Metazoa > Arthropoda > Insecta > Diptera > Polleniidae > Pollenia > Pollenia angustigena. The sequence goes on along the minus strand of OV884059.1, from coordinate 167,172,614 downwards.
TCACCAAACGCGAAACAAACATATGTAGCGGGTAAGTAAAAAATAATATTCTTTCACTTTGACTTAAGTCATTTCCAATGACTTTAACTTAATGACAAACTGTCATTAAATTGATGCTAATGTGTCCTTTTTCCGATGTTACTGCGTCATCGCACTGAGGACATGTTCGTAATTTCTGTGATGCCGATGTGTCATCCCATTGATGACATAATTTCATTTTGACCCTGATGTTAAGGTTGTCATCACCATGATGAAAAGTGTTTTGGGGTACAAAACGAATACACTTGTCATAGTACTGATGTCAAAATAGGTGGCATGTCATAACGTCCAGTGTCATAGTGTCCATGGACGTTATGACACTTTTGAAAAGTTCATAGTGTCCATGGACTTTTTGGAGTGTCATAACGTCCATGGACACTATGACACTGGACGTTATGACATGCCACCTCAAAATACATCAGCGTTATGATGCCTTTTCTATCAGTGTGTATAGATATCTAAGGTTTTCACAATTTTAGAACATATTTCTCTCCTAAGAGTTAAAGTCTAATGTATTTAACAATATCGATTTTCGATAGTTAATTCACGTAGGCAAAATTACCTTTGAAATAACTAAACTAGTGTTACCGCATAGGTAAAGATAACTCTTAGGTCCGAACACGATTAGATATCTATTTGTGGAAATTACGGGCATTAGTAGATTATTTAATGCACTTAATACCATATTAAACCGCCGTCCTTAAAATACGTGTTTACAGTCAAAATTCCTCCCAAGTGTACGTATCTATTTAACTAGAAGAGTGTATTTTTAAACTTAAACGCACATAAGATCTCAGCCAGGAATCCCTAATTTTAAAAATTTAAATGAAAGTTAAATTTTCTATAGTGTGAATTAACAAATCTCGACTCATTTGATTCTATCTCTTTAGAAACAAAGAACTTTATAGCAAATCGTGTCTAACTTAGTTTATCTCATTCCTAAAAAAAATATTTTTACATTCTCTACATTAAACATTAATATATGGATATGTATGCAGAAATATTTATGTGTTGATGAATGAAGTTTAATTTTAATATATTTCTAAATTATTATTCATTTGAATTTTGTATAGAAATACTTGCATAAATGTACAAAACCTGAACACACAGTGTCTGCAAATGTATATATTATTCTTTTGTCAGACATCAATTATCAAATATAATAGTTTTAAATTAAATAACATACACATTCGTATTTGTAAGTCAATACATATATGTTGATGCATAGATACTGGCGGGAAAACACAGAAGACCTTCTTACTTCAGGCCTTTTAAAAGGCCTGCTTCAAAATGATTTTGATTCAATTGCTATTCTGATCAAACTGCTTAAGAATGCCTCATATACATTCCACATTCGCTTTTATGAGAAGGGGGTAGAGAAGGCGTAACATTTTTTGTTCTGTTTTTTTTTTGCACAAGCAAAAGCAAAATAATTATTTTTTTTGATCCCGTTCCATTCTTATGTACCTGTTAAAGAAACGAGAGCGGAAAGCCGTTTCCGCAATGGCAACGTGTGTAAAAAAGATATGAGTATGGAATGGAGCGAGCAGACCTTGTACATCCAAAAGAAGGAGTACAGAGGCCTTCTAGAAGGCCTCTGTGCTCCTTCTTTTTCTCGCTGGGTATAAGTGTATGCACATACATACTCTTATGTTTATGTCTATTAATATTTTCTTGACATTTTGCTATCAATTCAGTTTTGTTTCTGATGCGTTTGCATTTTCCCCACAAAATTTCATGTCATTCGTCATTATTATCAACATCATTATTGTTGTTATTATTGTTGTTGTGGTATAACTATTGTTATAGTTATTAAGTTGAGGAATAACCAAGCATTTCTACCCATTTGAGCAATAAAGTGTCATTTTTCAAACCTTGAAAACTTCATGATAATTGCTGTAATTTGTTAAGGAATCTATTATTAAATTATTAACCAGTTACTAAAGAAGCCTTTGAGACTTATGACTACAGCTTCTTTTTTTTAAATTTAATTAAATAAACTTAAAGTTGTATTAGATTTGTTTATACACTCAAATTACTAAATTGTTATATATTTTGTTTATATGAATAAAGTCAAGAAAATAAGTCTATGTTGTGATTGTTTTAAACTGGTTTAAAAAATGTTACGAACGTTTTAAGGAAATCTGAATTGTTAAGTGGCTTATAATCAAAACCATCAAGATTTAGCGATGTAAATATATGACTGCGTTGCAGAATGTAAATTCGAATAAAAATACAAATATGTATGTCATCCTTTAAAAAAAAAAAACAGGTTAAAAAAAGTGCACTAATATAACCAGTTAAAGCGGGAAGTTATATAATAGCACCGATCCATTTAGGATCGATCATTATATTCACTTTGCTTTTAGTGTTGCCTATTTGAGGTTATTTTATTATCATACTTTCTTGGAAAACATTAAACAATATCGTTAAAGTAGCTTATAAATAATCATTGAAATAAATTTTTAATAAAATTGGATGCACCTGAGAACTTTCTTCAAAACCCAATTTTTGCCAAAATCAGGATATTTCACTTTATTGTAAATAAAATTAACATTTTGAGTCATTACCGCAAAAAAAGCCTAAGCAACAAAAACAAAATGTTACAGGAGATGGTTATTTTATAAAAATTCTGTATGAAGATTGTTCCTTGAGCTAAAATAGTTTCTGCTATAAAATCGCAACGGTACCTTATGTAACTATGACATTTTAGGCGATGATGCAAGTGTTGCCAATGAAGACATTTAAAAACGAAATTTGAAAATGATGTCGCTTAAGCTATTTTTGCGGTAATGACTCGATTTATTCATCGATTTTCATTAATTAAAGCTTGTTTTATTTGAAAAATAAATACTTTTGAAATTTCGTCATACAAATTGTTAGTAACATTTTCCATTTTTAATTGTTTATATATATATATATATATATATATAATGTCCTGTGGTTCCTATTCGAAACAAAGGGCCACAACGAATCTATTCCATTCGGTCCGGTTTGATGATATACGTTTTATTTCTCCCCAGCTGAGATCGATGCGTCTAATTTCGATGTTCAATTGTCGACGCCAGGTGTGAGATGGTCTGCCTAATCTGCGGGATGTACCATGTGGATTCCAATCAATGGCAATTTTTGCTGTGTCATTTGGAGGCCTACGTAGCGTATGGCCAATCCAGCGCCATTTGCGGTTAAGTATGTCAGTATGGATTGGCTGCTGATTTGTTTGACTCCAAAGTTCCATATTGGAGATGGTGTTGGGCGAAAAAACCTTTAGGATGCGTCGAAGACATCGATTAACAAACACTTGTAGAGTGTTTACGTCGTGATCTGTTGTATTCCATGTCTCACATGCATGAAGGAGCACAGACTTAACACAAGAGTTAAAAATACGAATCTTAGTGTCCTTGGATATGGCTGAAGATTTCCATACTGACCGAAGGGTACCAAATGCTTGGTTAGCTTTAGAGATTCGGTACGCGACATCATTACTAGAACCACCTGTGTTTGTAATGATGCTGCCGAGGTAGCAAAAAGACGTAACTTCTTCCAGGTCGGTATTTCCTATGCAGAATTTGTTGGTGTTTGTTGTATTACAGCGCATCACTTTGCTCTTGCCTACGTTTATTTTTAAGCCAGCTTTTGCAGCTTCTGTTTCGATGCATTTCAACTTAGATGTCATATCTTTATAACTGTGTGCAAGCAGGCAGATATCATCAGCATATTCTAGGCTCTCGAGCTGTTGGTTAAGACCCCAGTTGATACCTCTCTTTGCTTTAGTAGCATTGCGAACTATAACATCTAGAACGATGTTAAACAGCAAGGGAGACAGTACACAACCCTGGCGAACACCAGCTACAACATCGAAGCTGTTGCTCAGAGCATTATTGTGGACAACACGACATTTAACATTACGGTACAGCTCCTGAGTAAGGCTTATGATTTTGGGTGGGACCCCTTTGCAAGCTAGAGCACTCCATATTGCGTTTTGATTCAGGGTATCAAAAGCTTTTTCAAAATCTATAAACAACAGGTAGAGCGGAGAACGAAGTTCTTTCGATTGTTCTATGATTATTCGGAGACTATTGATGTGGTCTATACAAGATTTTTGGGGTCGGAAGCCAGCTTGTTCGGGTCTTAGGCTCTTTAGTACAGTGTCAGATATTCTCTTGTTAATAATTTGTGCAATAACTTTATTGGTTGCGCTAAGGATGGTGATGCCCCGCCAGTTCTTACAGTTTTTCAGGTCACCTTTTTTTGGAATATTTACGATAAGGCCTTCTTTTAGCTTCGAGTCAAGTTCTTGCGTGCGCCAGAAGTTCTGGATAAGGGGAAGCAATATGTTGGCTGTGGTTTGAGAGTCGGCTTTAAGCATTTCGGGCGATATATTGTCGGCCCCAGGGGCCTTATTCGCTTTTAAGGAATCAACTGCATCAACAACCTCTGCTACATCTGGACATTCAATGGAAATATCATGCCGTATTAAGTGAGAGTCGCAGGTACACATATTTGGGTGGGTGGGAGTTGTAGTGGAAAGCATATTGGAATAATGTTGCTTCCATATTTCTAGCTGATCTTGCGCGGATGTTGTGAGGTCACCTTGGGCGTTTCTTAGCGGTCTTGTGTTTGAGATGTTTTTCCCAGTGAGTTTTTTTGTGATGCTATAAAGGTCCTTCGATCTATGCTCGGCTGAGGCTTTTTGTGCATCCGATGCAAGCTTATTATACCACATTCTTTTGTCGTTTCTGGCGCTACGTTTGACCAGCTTATCATGTTGTGTGTATGCCTTTTTGCGCGACGACTTTTCACCGAGAGTTCTGGCTGCGTTAAGTTCGTCTTTTAGGTCTTTTCTTTTAAGAATGAGGTTCCAGGTTAAATCAGACATCCAATGGGTTTTCTTAGGTACTTTGGGACCAATATGTTGATTTGCAGCATCAACAAAACTTTTTTTAATCAAGGGCCACTCAGAGGTAGGATGGGGTTGTTGCACAGCTAATCCATTTATCAGCTCTTGTACGTAGCTGTTAAGAGTTTGTGGATTTTTTAACTTTACTACGTCGTATTTACGTGCTACAGCCTCAGGTTTACGAATAGCAGCAACTTTTATACGTAAGCTACCAACAACGAGATGGTGATCTGAGTTGCAATCGGCACCGCGCCTAGATCGCACATCCAGGAGGCTACTTTGCCAGGTTTTGCTAATAGCTATGTGGTCGATTTGGTTTTCTGTCTCATTGTCGGGCGATACCCATGTCGCCTTGTGTACTCTTCTGTGAGGAAATAAGGTGCCCCCTATTACAAGATTAGCGTTGCCACATGCCTCAGCAAAGAGCCTACCATTTTCAGTAAGCCTTCCAATTGCGTGTTTGCCCATTATATGTTCTCGTCCTATATTGTCGGGGCCAACCTGTGCATTGAAATCGCCCATCATTAGAACGATGTCACCGCGGGGAATTGCGGATAGCACACGATTTAAATGGCTGTAAAAACTTTCCTTCAGTGTTGATTCTGACGTTTCAGTCGGTGCATAGCATTGCACACAGGTAAGATTTCGAGCTCTTGAACGAAATCTTGCAGTTATTATTCTGTCTCCATAAGGCTTCCAATTAATCATTGCATCATATGCTTCTTTCGACAACAGAAATCCGACACCGCTTGACCTTGGCTGGTCATCCGGCTTTCGGGAATAAATAAATTTTAGGTTTTCGGAGGTATTGAGTTCTCCTGATTCTGGCCATCTTGTTTCGCACAAACCTAAAAGCAGCAGGTTGTAGTTCGCAAACTCTCTGCATACTTGGGCCAGTTTAGATGGATCTAAGAGTGTGCGCACGTTCCATGTTCCAATTCGAGAAATTTTTTTCATGCTGAAGGTCGTCATCGGGGGGATCGGTTGGTAATAATCATTATTAGTTGTGGTTTCGTTAATAAATTGAGTTTAAGGCAAAGCGACTGATTGGGCCACCTTACCCGATCCTAGCGTTGGGGCTGCCAACAACCTCTAGGCAGGTGGGAAACAGTTGAGTTTCAGTGGATAACACCTACTTTCCTGAGACGCAATAATCATGACATGCCATTCAGGTTACTCAGCTGTACGCCTTCTCACTTTAGCTGCCGTCAGACGAGCGACCAAACGGCATTACCAGGGGATACTTGGTATAAAACCGGAAGTAGTGAGCTGCTTGGGAATTTCAGACAAAGGAATCGCTTCTTGTCATCCCCAAGTGGATGACAGACATAAAGCTTTCCGCACAAGTGCACCTCTGTGAAAAGCCCCATCCCATTATAAGTTTTTATTAAATAACAATTTTCCAATTTTGCTAAAAAAAAAAAATTTTTTTTTGTCATTGCAGTCCGAAACCTATAGCATTAGAACGACTTCAAGAAATTTACTTTTAAGTTATTAAGCGGGCCTTGTAATAAATTTGAAAACCCCCTTCCCAAGTTATGATAAAAAAATGTTAGAAAGTAAAAAATTATCTATAGAATTTCATCTGTTTTTGTAAAAATATGTGGTTTATTCCCTTTAATATTTCTTGTTGCATAGTGTAATCGATAATCGAGATTAACGGAATTTTTTTTTATGAAAAAAACCCTACCCCAGACTTGCAAACAAATTTCCTTCAAATAAGTGTAAATGAGCACCTACAATCAGAACCAAACACTAAAGTTTAAACTAAGGATACTTCGGTTTTTTTAGTAAGGACCAGCACTCAGGAGTTGACCCCTACTTATACAATGCATTATGTTGGAACAAGGAAAATAGGTTATGGGAAGGAGGATAGAGGAAGTAGTTCTTATGGACATTTGACTTGGACTTATTCATGTTGAAAGTGAAGGGAAGACTTCAGCAGGAAGGTTATTCCACATACTAGCAGTCCGGCCAAAAAACGAAATTATAACAAACCTACGAGTTTCGGGAAACAAATCCCTAATTATATCAGAACTCATTCCATTCTAGTAGAACTCATTCCATTCTAGTAACGATAAGCAGGAAACTGCAACGCACGTTGCGAAGGTGCTCAAGAGAGTAAATAAAGTTTGTCACCCTTCTGTTATTAATGAGAATCTTCAACCTCTCCTACACTCGATCGAAAAAATTCAAAAAAGACTGAAGCATCGGCCTACACATTAGAGTCGTATTCCATTTGTAGTCGGATATGGTGGTATAAATAGTAAAGAGATCAGATCAGTCACGCGTTTATGCTTATGCATGCGACATTAGGTCTTTTGGACACTAAAATCGACCCTATTCGCACGACCCCAAATGAACACGAATGCAAAGGTTGCTGTCATCTGCAAAAGAGTACATAGGTTTAGATATATGAGGTCATTTAGACAAGAAAAAGAGGTGAAGAAAGAATGAAGCCTTGCGATAATAGTGCCAGTTACTCTACAGTAGTGCAACCTCTGCGAAAGCCATAATGGCAGTCGCTTAGTAGGTAGTTTGACTCTAAAAATTTTACAAAATTTTACAAGATGCTTATTTACCACTCTCCGTAACTTCGGAAAGTGCCCAATAAATTGCAGTTGATAATTTTACTTTATTAGCCACATACTTTTTAGGAAACATTAGCGACTTCCCAACAAACGGGAAATCCCACGGCTTGGTATAAAGTGCTGAAAAGATTTGCAAAGGGACGAGCACTGCTTCAAGACCAGTACAGGTATACAATCCGACTTATTTATGTCGACGAGCCCGATCGAGAAAAAGTATTCTGTCGAGTAGAGCTTCGCGGTGTTAATTTAAGTAAAACAAGAACTTGTAAAAAAAAACTGAGCAGTTTTTCTTTGCATCATATAAGTGAAATGTTCTCTCATTGCTTAATCTTCTATGTGTTTATACATTTAAAGATTTTTCTGCTTATTTTTATAAGAATAAAAATAATATTGCTGACAATTTTGGGCTTCTTCAAAAATGTTACAAGATCCATAAGCAAAGCCACTTCTTCATTGTCTAACTCTTTCCGATAGTTAACAGTCTTCGAACATTATTAGAAAATATAATAAATGAAGCAACAAAGATGGAGAATATTCAGGGCCAAAAAAATTCGCGACTAATTTAACATTAGCTCTGAACAAAAGTTTTGAAGGTTTTGAGGATTAAAAGCTAGACTTTTTCAAGGACTATCAACTTCAATCGTATCGAAAACACATTTTATTGAGCTTTGCATGGCTCTGCATTCCGCAAGTGTCGAAGACACAGTCACACCTAGTAAGAGTTTGGATAAGTCTACTAGAACTGGCCTTTAGAGCGAGGAGGATGACCCTCTGTATATCCTAAGCTGTAGTTCTGCTAAAAAAGATATGGAGAGATGTCATAGATCTCGTAATGTTTTCAGAGATGCAGATCCGCTTGTTTACTGGTGCAATGACATGTTACTTAAGTTTTTAAATGCGTTCTGTCGCATCTGAGAGACGACGTTGCGAAATCGTCTGTCTCCGCGAAAGTTCAGAATACTTTGTTTTTATACCCGTCACCACAAAGAACTAGTTGTGAAGAGGATTTACTTAATTTGCAATTCCGTGTGAAAATTATTTAATATTCATCTAAGACCCCATTTATTCTGGGCCCTTGAGTCGATTAAGCCGTTTCCATCTGTCTGTCTGTCTGTCTGTCTGTCTGCCTGTTTGTTTAAATCACGTTCACTTTAAAGAGGAGAACAATATTAGGGTCAATTAGTTTCTAGTTCTCCAAAGCAGTTTTGGATTGAAATCCAGCAAAATTGGTTTTGTAGGATAAGAGTTATGAACCCAAATGCCGAAGAACCACAAAAAAAAAATTTATAATTTTGTTACAAACACTAGAATAAATAGTGGCGGAATGTACATATCGATATAATATTTAACAAAAATTAGTTCTTTATTACTAGAAAGTGTACCACAATGTCGAGAAAATCGGTTTATAGAGCCCAGTCAATACTGAACGAATCGGAATTATTTTTTCAGTGTTGTAAAGCATTAATTTGAGTTTCACAATACTGAAAAAATATTTTCGATTCGTTCAGTATCGACTAAAAGAATTAAAAGTAAAATTGCTTTCGATTCGAGAAAGTACTCGATCACGACCGCCAGAATTAGGCCTCATAATTTACCAAAGGCCCAATATAAACCCTACTCACGCTTAGTGCGGTTAAAACCGTAACGAATAATGATGTTATAATAAAATTCGGCCATAATAATATTAATCACACTGTCAACTTTCGGGAAGATCGGCCCATAATTTTTCATAGATTCCATATAAAGACTGCTTCGGAAATATTCAAACTGAAGGTTGAGGGTATCAAAGATTCGGAACAGCCGAATATTATACTCCAACTTGTTTTTGGTAAAACAATAATAATTTTTTTAATTTTACTATGTTTTGTTATTATTAACGGTTACGGTTTTTTCTCTAGGTAATCTGAAGTATTCATTTTGTGAAAGATATAAATCCACAAGTAATTAAGAAATTTTAACCTCAATTTCACCCTGCGTTTAACATCTAAGTCTGTGATCAATAAAATTACAATCCCAACACGGTTATCTTTTACTTTTGATTTTCATCGTGGATATAATAGAAGTAATTTACCCCACCTTTAAAATAAATAAAATAAGTAAAATTTTTTATTGATTCAAATAACAACTTAAGCCCAAAACAACATACCAACTTTTGTCCCTTTTATCAACCTGACAATAATCACAATAATATGAATAAAATGTTTCAAAAAGCAAAAAAGACGATACGACAATTACCATTAAAGTAATTTGCCTAACAAAAGGATATAAAGAGTAGGAAAATAACATTTAAAACAAAATAAAAAAAAGAAACACATTATGATTTTCTAAAGGAAGAAATTAAACACACATACACAGATAAAAAGAAAACTTTTCTTTTCAAACAACACAAACACACTCATCAAATAGAAATCAGATATAAAGGACGAAGTCTGTAGGATTCATATGACCAATCCTTTAAATGTAAGCGAGTGTTCGTAATACAAGCATTAGACATTATTATTATGCTTGTGTGATTTAATTTTCCTGTTTCAATTTTAACTGCTGTTCGTGAGTGAGTGTATGTGTATGTGTGCGTGTTTTTGTGTTTAGTTAAGGTTTATTAAGTTGTACATTAAACAGGATGTGTTTGCGTTACAAAAGCGACAAAGAGGGGAATTGATAAAATGGGTTTGTAACTTTTTCTTAACTGGTCATTTCAATTTAACAACAAAAGGTGTATTGTACAATACACAAAAAAGAAAAATATTTTAAGAAGCTGTAACAAAGCCCTGTGCTTTTTAAGGAACTAATTTTTCAAAGGACTGTAAAGAAGTTGTTTAGAGAAATGATAGAAATAAATTTTTATTTAATAAACAAAATGGACATTAGGAATATCTTCTCTATACACAATTCCTATAATCTACTGGTTAGTCAGGTCATGTCCTAACAGCTACTTAAAAAAATAGGAAGAACAGTAGTTCATAAGGATTTTTTTTTTAAATAAATTTTTTGCTTAGAAGAAAAATTTAAACTAAGTTATAAGTATTTATAAGAGAGTGTGTTCGTGGCTATGAGTATGAGTCTTGAGATAGCACTGGGTTTAGAAATCTAGACGTTCAATAATTTTATAAGAGTTGTGGTTATAATCTTAATAAAAGTAGAGGGTCTAAGATCTTGAAGACTGAAAGATTAAGGATCTTAGTCTAGTTTTTTTTCTTAGACATACTGGCATAGATATTCTTGCAAATCGAGCAATGGAAGTTATACACTTAATTTTTGAATTATTAGCTCATAGATTATTAGCTATTAGAGTAATAACAAAATTTAGTATTGCTAAAATTCTTTTCCAAAAGGATATTTTTTGATTTATTGACCAACTTTCGAAATAAAATTTTGTATTCACAGAATATTTCTTCAAAAGTAATGGCCACCTTAAGTGTCGGATTCATCGCGGCGAAAACTTATGTATGTTTCTGTAGAAACTTTAAAGTGAACAAATTAAATTTTAAACCGATTTCTGTAATATTTAAGATAATATATCAAATAATATCAGAAAAAATCTAATACAACCTTGTCCTTATCACCACTGTCTCTTATTTCTCTAATAAAATAAAACTAAAATTTATACACATTCTTAAGATCACTGTATTAAAAGGACAAACACCTTCATTAGGGCGTTTCATATTTTAAAATAAACGATTTTCATACGACTTTGCTTATCAATATTCTTAAAGTTGTATCTACCAAATTTTCAGAAAAGTGGATAGCATTAAGAGGTTACAGACTTTGATGATATTTGTAGAAATAAAGAAAATATACGATAATTCAATATTAATTATATTTACTAGAAGAACGACTGCAGAAATAACAATTTTAAAATAATGTCAAGACTTATATGAGGCTATCAGCGCAGAAGTAGTGTAACCCACAATTTAATTTGGTTACGGTTCTGGTGTAAGGTATGTTCTTTGCACTGTTCTTTACAGTGAAATAGTCGAGTAAGCCATTTTTTTTATCCAAAACAGATGGCACTAGAAACTTAGTTTTTGCACGGGCCATTACAACCAGGTACTATAGTGCAAGAGTAGTGTTAACTCCTCATTATCTTATAATAAGTAGTTTGGGGTTACACCACTTCTGCGCTGATAGCCTCATATATGAGTTCAATTGTAATAAATTTGTCTCAAAGAGTACTCGCATGTTGTATGCATTTATCAATTTGAACGACATTTTATCTTCTTTTGTTCGCTTGGTGATGACTCTTCTGGTTATTGGACGTCCCTCATTGATTCGTTAAACATTTTTATCATTGCAATTCATGTTCTCTAAGAGTAGTTTGTAGTCTTCTCTTCAGTAATTTACATCTTTAAGGACATCAAGTAATTAGTTTATTAATGCACCTGGGATTTTCTTTATTTAGCATTTCCATATAAATTTTCGTATCAAGTGGAGTCAAGAAACCCTGAAACTGTTGTGAGTCGATTCCGGATTTAATTGGTTCATTCTATTAATTCTTATTCGATTAATCGAACAATTGTAGACGATTTATTGTTCGAATAATTTAAAATTGCTAATTTCGATTAAAGAATTAATCGAAGAATTTATACCGATTAATCGAATAATAATAACATTTAGTATTTCTTTTGAATGTATAATTTTTAAATGTTTTAAGTCATGTAAGCGAACAAAAGTGAGTTATTTAGCTTATATTTTTGTTACATTATTTCAACACAATTTAATAATTCATTTCACAAAAGAAAAAAACGACAAGGGTATGTCGTAAAATCAAAGATTTATATTAACATACCCGATAAATGTTCTAGAAATCCAAATGAAGTGAAATTGGAATCCAACGATAATTTAAATTGAATTATTTACAAAATGGCCGCAGTTTTTCGTGGTTTCAAGTGTTGTTATTGCAAAATAATAGATACTTAAAGAATAAAGTAGATAAAATGGAATATTTTTATGAGCTTTCATGACAAGGTTGTTTTTAAATTTGACTCGATTTTAAATCCACTTTATTTCCTTTTCTAGAACACGCCCGAATTTTTTTTACAAATAGTTCATGCGTTTCTCTCTTTTAGAATGAATTTGGCTTAAAAATATTGTACGAAGAATAAATCTAATAAAGCTAAATGTAACAGGAGTCCAAAAAATTTATTAAATGTTTTTCAACAACTTCAGTAATTTACCACTAACACAGTGACTACAACTTAGCACTTGAAGAAGATGCTCCACCCACGAAATCAAAGGGGCTACAAGTGGTCCAATGAATAAATATTTTAAACAAGATACTTCGATCGGTTAGCATAGTAGAGGATGGAATGTCCGTGAAAAGTTTCAAAAAATCCGAAGTCATATTGACTCTTTTAAAATCTAAGTGCCCGAAAGTAAAGCAACAACTTAGAGCTACATTGACAAGTTTTATTTAAAAAGTAATCTTTATTTACTAAAGTACTAATTTTTTCTAAAATTCTCTTAATTTGTAAAACTTCTGGATTTAGAATTATTCGATTAATCGATTAATTTTAAAATTTTATTCGTTTAATTTAAAAATGCCAAATATCGATTAATTGTTTAATCGAACAAAAATAAGACCCGATTAATGGAAAACCCTAGTATTAGGGACGGCAAAATTTTTGAGTTGCCAAAAAGTAATCGAAAAAATTAAATTTCGTGTTTCTTTCTTAAAACTGTTTTGCTCTCTACTAATGGCAAAAGGCATTCATTCCACTTTTCTCACCGTATAAGTCTAGAGCATTCAAAGTGCCATGTAAAGTAGGAAACTTCGGTTTATATATGGGGCTATTTTTATGATGGCGGCGATTGTCTCAAAGAGTAACAGAGCTACTCCAAAATTCTGAAAAGTTTGCTAAAATAGCAAAAATTTTTCACATTTCAAACAAGCAATAAAATTGATTAAAAGACCCTAAAATTATTAAGAATGGAAAAAATGCAGTAAAAATTGCTAAATTAGCGGAAATATGTTAGCAATGGCTTTTCCTTATTAATAATCGTTAAAGCTGTAAAGAATCAGAAAACGTACAGTAAAAAATCGCCAAGCATAAACAGAAAATATACTCAAGTCACAAGATAGCTTACTATTCCAATGCCATCCTAAGTGGGTAGGATTTTCAAAAGGGAAACCAAAAGTAATGGCTCTTTCGAGGACAGACGAACTTCAAAAATCTTAGTATGCAGTAGTTTTAAAATATAACAAAGAATGTCTATATTTAGTATTTTTTAAGATCATATCGATCGTCATGCAACCTCTAGATGTTATCTAATCTTCTTCAAACTTTATATATACAAAATTTTTGAAACTTTCCCTAAGCGATTGGTCTTCAAAGAGAAGAATACGCGTTTAAACATGATCGGTCTCTTTTTGAGCCCGATCATTTTTGTTTCGTTTATTTTTTTTTGTGAATAAAGCGAATTTCAGATAAACAGGCAATATTTTAATTATAAGCCATGTTTATTGCGGACAAAATTCGTTTAAAGCAGCATTTGATATAATTTGGTACACACATTCATACCTCTTAACAGCTTTTATGAAACGCAAATCCTGATAGAATGCTTTTATTAACAAGTTACATTGTACTATTTGTTAAACGTAAATTGTTGCAATGAAAACAGAAACTTTTTGCAAACCTTCAGCCTCTTGTTTACTTTAGCTGATCCCAAAATAAAAACATTGTTTCAGCAAAAATAGCTCTTGAGGATTTACTTAAAATTTGTTATTATAATTTTCGTTAAAAATTATTTCGAATGCTCAATCAATTTACGATAGTCAACTCATACAAGTGGTTTTTCGTGCTTAGAAAAAGAAAAGCGGATCAGGTTGTCAACCTGCGATAAATCAAAGTGGTGGCTTGGAATGGAGATACCATTTTGAATAATGTGTGTGAAGATAAATATGCCGAGTTAAATATGTTTCGACGTAACGGCTAACGCACAACATATTTAACTCTGAATGAAATGACGTAACGAAATAATTAAATATGACATATTTAACTATCGCATATTTAAATATGTCATATTTAACTATCGTATCAGATATTTTTAAATATAATAAAAAGTACTTTAAAAAATGCAGAAAAAATATCCAATTAATTTATTCATTATTTCCTAATAATTTTTATGGACAATTTAAAAAAATCAAACAAAAATAAATTGGAGTTGTCACATCCTTCTGTGTCACACATCCAGAACATATGAAAAATAAGGAATAGGGACCACACTACCCTTCTATGGTACCCACATGTCCGAATTGTATTTGTGATTTTTTTTAAAAATTTTCAAAAATTGAACTTTGAAATTTTTTTGGTGTTCATTATGGGATTTTGGCCATATTTGGACAGATCCTTCGTTGTCACTCATCCAGACCATATGGAAAATGAGGACTAGGGACCACACTATCCTTCTATGGTACCCACATGACCGAATTGTATTTGTGATTTTTTTTAAAAAATTTTCAAAAATTGAACTTTGAAATTTTTTTGGTGTTCATTATGGGATTTTGGCCATATTTGGACAGATCCTTCGTTGTCACTCATCCAGACCATATGGAAAATGAGGACTAGGGACCACACTATCCTTCTATGGTACCCACATGCCCGAATTGTATTTGTGATTTTTTTAAAAAATTTTCAAAAATTGAACTTTGAAATTTTTTTGGTGTTCATTATGGGATTTTGGCCATATTTGGACAGATCCTTCGTTGTCACTCATCCAGACCATATGGAAAATGAGGACTAGGGACCACACTATCCTTCTATGGTACCCACATGCCCGAATTGTATTTGTGATTTTTTTAAAAAATTTTCAAAAATTGAACTTTGAAATTTTTTTGGTGTTCATTGTGGGATTTTGGCCATATTTGGACAGATCCTTCGTTGTCACTCATCCAGAAAATTTTTTAAAAAAATCACAAATACAATTCGGGCATGTGGGTACCATAGAAGGATAGTGTGGTCCCTAGTCCTCATTTTGCATATGGTCTGGATGAGTGACAACGAAGGATGTGTCCAAATATGGCCAAAATCCCATAATGAACACCAAAAAAATTTCAAAGTTCAATTTTTGAAAATTTTTTAAAAAAATCACAAATACAATTCGGGCATGTGGGTACCATAGAAGGATAGTGTGGTCCCTAGTCCTCATTTTCCATATGGTCTGGATGAGTGACAACGAAGGATCTGTCCAAATATGGCCAAAATCCCATAATGAACACCAAAAAAATTTCAAAGTTCAATTTTTGAAAATTTTTTAAAATAATCACAAATACAATTCGGACATGTGGGTACCATAGAAGGGTAGTGTGGTCCCTAGTCCTTATTTTCCATATGTTCTGGATGTGTGACACAGAAGGATGTGACAACTCCAATTTATTTTTATTTGATTTTTTTAAATTGTCCATAAAAATTATTAGGAAATAATGAATAAATTAATTGGATATTTTTTCTGCATTTTTTAAAGTACTTTTTATTATATTTAAAAATATCTGATACGATAGTTAAATATGGCATATTTAAATATGCGATAGTTAAATATGTCATATTTAATTATTTCGTTACGTTATTTCATTCAGAGTTAAATATGTTGTGCGTTAGCCGTTACGTCGAAACATATTTAACTCGGCATATTTATCTTCACACACATTTTGAATATAACATTGCTTGAAGTTATTCCAGTTTTTTTTTTAATTTTTCATTGAGAGGTATGTCAACATTAACCGGTGCCTAAGGAATTTTGATTTCAAATACAGTTTTTAATAACAACTCATATACATAATACCTGTACCATCTAGAGCAGCTTTTGAAATATACACTGAGTCACACATACTCAAGTGATTAAATTTTAAGGGCCGATGTTGATTTTGAATAAATCACAAATTATTTGCTTCAATTATATATGGGATCAAATATCGACCAAATGTCCGCGCGGCCTCGGTGGCACACCTCCATCCGATGGTCCAAATTTTCGATGCCGCTGAGGCGTAATTGAGGTTCAATGCTGCTAATGTGCCGAATTATCTCATCCTTTGGCTCTTGAATTGTTTCTGGCTTATCGACGTACACAGAAAAAATTATTTTTCCAATTCAAACAAAAAATTTGTAGAATCAAACAATTTTTTGTCTGAAATCGGTCCTATAAACAAATTCGCATATTCAAACAATTTATTTGCATTTTGTTTATTGAAAAAAAACACTGATTTTTTCAAACAAATAATTTAACTGAATCAAACAAAAAGTTTACTGAAATTCATATACTAAATTTCAAAATAAAAAAAAAAAACAGGTTTTTGCACAAGCAATGATGCGCACAGAAGCAGGCACTGTATTAGAAGATGATGATAGAGAGAGCAGAGCGGCCAGCTGGCTTTGAGACACATTTTTTTGTTGGATTAATTTTTGAACGAAGTTTTTTTTTTAATACACACAATGTTTTTCGTCATCACTCACTGTTGCTGTATCCTTTCCTTTGCTAATGAAGAAGAAATGTAACCCAAAAACGGCGACAGACAGACTCGATATGTTTTTCGTCATCATTATATTTTTGTATTTGATGTATTTAAGCAAACAGTTTGAAAAAATTGAATTCGGGATTTTGTTTTTTTTTACCAACTTTGAAACCAACCAAAAATGTATTTTGTTTTGTTGTTGTTTCTGTTGTTTAAAAAGAGTGAAACGTTTTTTTACCTGCTATTTTTTTTTTTACTTGAAACCTCTTCATCTTTCTTACTGTTGTACTTTTTTAAAGTGTCCAAAAATAGACTGTATGTGTTTTTTGTTGTAGTTCTTATATTTCACATTAGGAAGTGTTGCTTACGATCAAATAAAAAAATGCAAAAAGACGACAACATTAGGTTAGGTTAGGTTCCATTGGCAGCCGTGATCAAGCACAGCTCACGTGGGTCCATTAATTAGTTCCCGTTGTGTTACCATGTCACACCGTCTCCCATGGGTCCTATGTTGTCTGGCTGCTAGTGCTCCCACGCAGCCATCCGGTCGATTCAGTAAAGGAGTGGATCCTGTTTACATCAACATCAGAGAGACAAGTTTTGTCCCCAAGGGCTCTTCGACCAAACATTTTGAGTCTTAGATCTCCGAATGCCGGGCAATTACAGAGAAGATGTTCCGTTGACTCTTCCTCCTCCTCCTCGCCGCAACTTCTACATAAGTCATTGTAAGGGAGCCCCAGCCTCTGGGCGTGCCTCCCAATGGGCCAATGACCGGTTATAACCGCAATCAGGTTTCTAAGATGATGTCTGGACAGCTGTAATGCCCGCCGTGTCCTTTTTTCATCTATGATGGGCCAGATTTTCCTGGTTTCCCCACAGGTAGTTTCAACGAGCCACCTCTGACTGGCGATGATATGAAACTTGTGCGCAATGAGTTGCTTACTCCTTGGGAGTGAAACACCTACATTATATGTCGAGCCGTCTCGATTCAAGGTGGTACCTGCATACGCCAACGAATCCGCCATGCAGTTCCCCGGTATGTCCCTGTGTCCGGGGACCCAATTAAGGGTGACCAGTGAATGTCTCGCTATCTCCTCCAGAGACTTCCGGCATTCTCGGACAATTCTCGATGTGATGAACACATTCTCCAGGGATCTTATGGCCGCCTTGCTGTCGGTAATAAAGTGAATATCCCTTCCAGATATATCACCGTACCGGATGCGTCTCGCGGCTGTGTAGATGGCCATTATCTCGGCCTGGATGACACTGCAGTGGTCCGGCAGCCTTATAGGAATGCTCCAGTTTAGCTGCTCGGAGTATATGCCAGAACCGACACCACACAGTGTTTTGGACCCGTCCGTGAAAATTTGAATCGCGTTCGCGGGAATTTGTAGGTCATCATAGTGAACCACATTATCCAAAATGCTTACCGTGAAGCCAGGATCAAAGATTGGCTCGGGTGTGACATAATCAACATCCATGTTCCAATTAATTTCGTTCAGAATATTAGCATGTCCGATATTGTAATCCCTCCATGCTCCGGTGGCCCTTAGTCTTACCGCCGCGTTCGCAGCTAAACTTTTCGCCAAAATGTCTGGTGGTAACCAGTTTAAAATCGTAAACAGTGCCTTAGAGGGGGTTGTTCTAATGGCACCTGTTACCGCTATCGCCACCATTCTCATTGTACGTTCAAACCTAATTTGATGACTCTTCACCTCGAGTGCCGGCCACCAAACAGCTGCCCCGTAGAATAGAATGGGTTTAATGACACATTCGTATAGCCAATATACATTTCTCGGGTTAATTCCCCAGTTTAGGCCAATGGCCCCTTTGCAGCAATATAATGCAGTTGCCGCCTTATTAGTCCTGGAAATGGTGTTCATCCTCCAGTTCAGTTTGCTGTCCAATATTAGCCCAAGATACTTGGCGCTGTCAGACAGTTCCAGCGAGATCCCCTTTATCCTCGGGGTATCAAATTTGGGAATTTTGTATCTCCTTGTGAAAAGTACCAGTTCCGTTTTGGAAGGATTTACATCCAGTCCACATCCCTGGCACCATTTTGTTAGGACGTCCAATGCGGACTCCATTAGTTCAGACAATAGTCTGGGATCTTTACCCAGAGCCACAACTGCAACGTCATCCGCATAAGCAACCGTTCTGCAGCACGTCCTTTCCATGGCCCTGAGTAGGGTATTCATATTCAGATTCCAAAGTAATGGTGAGAGTACACCGCCTTGCGGGGTGCCCCTAGTCGCAACCTTGGAGATGTTCGGGGCGCCCAAGTTGGATTCAATACGCCTGAAGTGCAGGATACTGCTGACAAATTGAATAATCGCCGGGTCGATTTCCAAATGTCTCATTGCGTTAATAACCGATTCAGGTTCAACGTTGTTGAAAGCGCCCTCAATATCTAGGAATGCAACTAAGGTCTAAAGTCCTTAGCCATAGCGTGAGATGTCTTCCCACTCTTGGGGATGAAGACGATCTTATATGTTGTCCAAGTTAATGGGACATATGAGAGACTCAGGCAGGCTCTAAAAATTGCCAAGAGCCATGGCATCAATATTCCCAGGTTCTTTTGTAGATCCGCTGGGATAATGCCATCCGGACCTGGAGATTTAAAGGGATGGAAGCTTTTGACCGCCCATTCCCCATCGTGTCGAGTTATCGGAATATTAGAGATATCCCGAGTGCCAGTAAATGTTACCTCCCTAGGCACATCATCAGTGCAACCTGGGAAGTGTGTATTCATCAGGACCTCAAGGGAGTCCCGACTGTTTGTGGTCCAGGATCCGTCCATCTTCCGTATATACGATGGAATAGCTGGTTTAGAGGATAAAATCTTACGTAGCCGACTTGTCTCCGAGGAGTTTTCCACGTCGCTGCAGAAATTCCTCCATGACTGTCTCTTGGCCTTCCTTATAAGATTTTTGAATCCATTTACTGAGGACTTGTAACTGTTCCAAACACCATTACGTTTTGCCTCATTAAAGAGTTTCCTGCTTTCTTTGCGTTTTTCAGCAATCTCCGCATTCCACCATATGGGCTTAGCTTTGCCCTTCCTGTCGATTCTTTTACAGGATTCGTTCGTTGCCTCAATTAAGACACCAGTCAAAGACTCCACTGTGGAGTCGAGCATGGACACACTGTCTATGAGAACCGGGCCCATAGGCAGCTTGTCCTCGAGTACACTCGCATAGATAGACCAGTTGGTCCTTCTTCTATTCGTGTAGGGTTTTGCTGAATCAACTCTAAAGGAGAAATTGAAATCAATATACATGTGATCAGAGAGGGAACAGTCCTTTGACACATTCCAATCGCTAATCATATCCGCGAACTTATCACTAATAAGCGTAACATCAAGAACCTCCCTTCTGTTAGTTACAATAAAGGTGGGCTCACTACTCCTATTAACTACTGTTAGTTCATTTTCTACTATGAAGTCCAAAAGCGACTCACCTCGTGGATTGACATCCGAGCTTCCCCAGATGGTATGATGTGCATTAGCATCAGCACATATTATTAGGGGGATGTTGCGCCTGCTGGCATACGACATCGCCTTCCTGGTTGTGGAGTTTGGTGGATTAGCACCCTGATCGTGTGCCATGTAGCAGCTCATGAACCAAACTGTTCTGGTTCTGCATTCTACTGCGACAGTGCAGGTGTCCTTATCGCTAAAATCAGAAAGAATGAAAGCTTTAAGGATGTTTTTGACCATAACGCAAGCCCTGGTCTTACCTTGATCGGCTGCGTACAGAGTACTATAGCCGTCTAAACTGAGTCCGCAAACCCTGTCTCTATACAACAATGGTTCTTGGATACATATAAGCTCCTCCGTGCCTGAAGCCAATCGGAGGAGAAGGGCAGCTGACGCCGCTTTAGAGTGATGAAGGTTGATTTGTGTAACCTTCATCATAGTTCATCGCTATGGACGACTGTGACGTTGGCATCCTCTGGGTCGTCGTCCGATTCCAGAAGGATGTCCTCATCGTCCGCCACTTCCATCTTGCCAAAGAAGTCACCCACAAGTCCACTGACCGATTGAGTGTCTTCATTGGCCGAAGACGTAGCGGAATTGTCTTCCATATGCTCCGTTGATGCTGTTGCTGTTGTGGTAGTCACCGGAGCTTGAGGCTTCCCTTTGTCATCACCTTTGTAGACTCGGAGGAAGATAGTTCCAAATCCATAGAATATCTTCCCCTGTGTCTTCCGAAGTGACGGCAGAGAGTCACTGTTTATTATAACAGTGGCCTTCCTGGACTCTTCAACAGATTCAGAAACCCTCACTACTTTCCAGTCCTGTGTGGGTAGCTGGGGGTTACTGATCTGTATAATTTCCAGGATCTCCTTGGGGTCGGATGGCTCAGCGGGGATCTTGGCAATAGATCTGGGCCTTTGCGGTACATCGGCCAGAGGTATTGCCTCAATCTTAGCGCCCTGCCAAACTTCCCCCAGGGACTCCACGGCAGCCTTGTACAGCAGCGCTGAACGCTCATCTGCAAACGCTATCAGTTTAATGTGACCTTGATACCAGCCGGCATCTTCACATTGTGGTGGTGGTCCAGGGTTACCCCTTAAGACATTAAGGAACGCCCTACTAAGTGCGACGACAACCAGCTTCCAGTTCTTGGATGAAATGGTGCCGTCACTGGCGTTGCGGTCAATGATCGCCCAAATGAGGTGGTCTTTAGCCACATCTTTGTACGACCTGTTTTGCGGCCGTTGAGGCGTATATTTGGACCGTTTAGTCCCAGGAAGTGTGTCCTCCCCTGACCGTTGCCGTTTAGGCGCTGCTTCGGTTGGCTTCCGTTCAGGATTGCCTTCCTCTGCAGAGGGAGGTCCACGTTTTAAACCCTCAATATGGGTTTTTGCCCACTGAAGAGAAGTTTTCTCCTGCTCAGTGAGCTCACCAACCGGTTTTTCACCAAGTCGGCTAATACTTTTGTAGGCGGAGCGCCTGGTTGTGAAGGCCCGTTTAGATGCATTTATGTGCCTTTGGGGTTTTTTGGTAGGTGCCGTAGAGGCTAAGGGAGGTGCATCAGAGAGCATCGAATCATTCTTCGTGTGCTCTCTTTGCACAAGTTTCGGCACATGGGAAACTGGATTTCTGGCAGACTGAGTCTGTACCGTCAAGCCAGCACCCGAGGAAGGGGTTTTGACAGGTTTTTCTCCCGTCCGGACCTGGGAAGCCTTAGAGGTACCTGGTTTCGAAGAACCCTGCACCAAGCTTGGTTTACGACCGCCTGACGGCTTAGTCGTGTGTTTTTGCGCACTAGTAGCTAACCGTCTAGCAGAGCCTGGCGCAACCACCTTGCTAGACGAGGTCTCAGTAGCATTCAACATACTACAGCCTGATACCGACGCTGTAGTAGTAGGGTCTCCGGGGATTATGAAGCCCTTTGCCGGATACTTAGGGCATGAATTTTCGAACATTTCGGGGGGGGGGGGGGGGGGGGGGGTGAATTGGGGTTGCATTTTATGCCTAACTGCCAGGCGAAAGAATACCTGCCGCTCCTCTGGAGACAGACGCAGACCATCAGCCGCTCAATATGAGAACAGACGCTGATGGATTTTATTGCGGACCGACGGCCTTCAGGAGGCCTAACAGTTGACCGTAAAAGGCCAGCGGACGCATAGTCATTAGCCGCTCCAACTAGGAGAAAACAGACGCTAATAGAGAGGGGGGGGTAGTTCTTGGTTCGTACTCGGTTTAGACCCTTCTGGCATGGGAGGCCCTACCGGTCTTGACTGACGTCACTACCGCCAGCATGACTCTAAACGTCCTTGTACTTAAGCCCTCGCATCGCGGCAAGATGACTACCCATTCGCGAGGGAAGACGACAACATTAAAAAGCATTAAATATTTCATACAAAATTATGAAAACTTGAAACCAGTAACGCGTGTATTATATTTTTGAATGGTTGTCCACATTTTTGTTGGTTAAATAAAAATCAAATAAAAATTTTAATTGAATCAGTAAAAAAATTTGTAGAAATTAAAAAAATTTTCAAACAAGCGTTTGTTTGAAAATAATTCGGCAATCATTTTTTCTGTGTACACTTTTTCTTTTAAATAACCCCAAAGAAAGAAGTCCAATGGTGTCAAATCACATAATCTTGACGACCAATTGACATCGCCACCACGTGAGATAACAAGGCCATTGAAATCGTCGCGCAAGAGAGCCATTGTTTCGTTAGCAGTGTGGCAAGTGGCACCGTCCTGTTGAAACCACATATCGTCCACATCCATATCTTCCAGTTCAGGCCATAAAAAGTCCGTTATCATCACGGCATTTTGGAAAAAATACGGCCTAATGATGCCGCCAGCCCATAAACCGCACCAAACAGTCACTCTTTGTGGGTGCATTGGTTTTTCGACAATCACTCTTGGATAATCATTCCCCCAAATGCGGCAATTCTGTTTATTGACGAATCCACTGAGGTGAAAATGTGCCTCATCACTGAATCACGAAGTGCACGATATGCATTTTGATTCGAACGCCCATTTTCATTATAAGTCTGAATAGCTTTAACGCGTTGCTCGATTCTGTATCTGTCAAATTAGGTATTAGGTAAATTGACGCTTTGATGTGGTTCACATTCAACATCGGCCCTTAAAATTAAACCACTCTTTACATCTTGCCCTTTTTTTGGAGAGGAAACAAAAAACTGTGGGCTTTGATCTTGATGATTTTCAACAGAAATTTAGTGACACGGTTGTTGTATTTTCCTTTTCCAGTCTTTTTCTTTCTTTAAGTATTCAGAGTTTTTTTCTTTCTTCTTTTATCTATAGATTTCAATCCACCAGAGAGAGAGAGAGTATTCTATTAGATTCCTGTTGCCGCTGCAAAAAAATTGTCTTCACCGATTTGCATTTACTTTAAGGCATTAACGATCGCTATGTCAAAGGGATTGTTCAAAGTACCTACAAATAAATTTTCCTTGTCTTTAAGCACCTAAGAGGTATTTAAATGTTTTTTTTGCAAAACTTTGTAATTTCACTAATTTTTCTACTGACTTTTTCTTAAAAACTCATGCCCTCTTTAGTTAGATCTCTTTTTAACCATAACAAAAGTTAATTAAACAACAGTTTTTAAGTCTCAAAACAGTACCATAATAGAAAACCTATATATTTCTAACTTTAAGACCCCGTCGCTTAGGGAAGGCGTGGCCGTAGGATCGTAAAATTACATATTAATTACAATTATGTCAAATAAAACCAATATGGGCGATTCTATTCTGACGTGTGCAACATTTAGACGCTTTTAACGTCTTTTCCTAAGCCATGACGGGTGCAACATGCAATGAATTTTCTGTTCGCGCCAAATCTATGAATCTTAATGCTTCGAAGTGCACAACAAATTTATATTTAAGCTTACGTCAAAAAAAAATTATATTATTATTAAATATAGATATTTTACTTTAAATTGGCATCAAAATAGTATCAAATAGTGTGATTTGAAAATTGATGTTAAAAGTTGTCTAGAATAGAATCGCCCATTTGCAGGTACCGTGTCAACATTTTAAAAATTTAAAAAAGGACACTCTAAAATTTATCACCGAGCACCGGGGCGTCAGGAAAGTCAAATGAAAAACAAATCTTTTGGAATAATTGAAACACCCTAACAATCATACTAATCTTTTTTATTTGATTAGATTGCCCTTTTATTGTATCAACTTTAGATAACATTAAGTTGGTGAAAGAAAAACTTAAAAGTTATTTTATTTTAATCAAATTTTCTTCTTAAGAAGCACATTAAAATAGATTTAAATTTTTTACTTTAAGAAAAAAAAAAAAACCCCAAAAAAAAGAAGATTCAACATTATGCAGTTCTTAACAATCGTGCTTCGAATGAATATAATTCATTTTCATTCAAAAAAAAAAAAGGGAGATTGTCAAGGAAGTCTTTAAATACTTAAAATTTTGTCTTCTAACTTATAAAAATTCTTATCAAGATTTACTTTATTATTTTATGGATCTTTTTTTTTATTTTAAATATGTTTGTGAGTGTGTATGTGAGAGTGTACATGTGTGAAGTATAAGTGGGTGTTTATGTTGTACGCGCATTACCCTGCAAATAATAGGACCAGTCCAAGAGTAGTCCACAAGGGACCAGGACTAGTCCAAAACTAACCCAAACGTATGGAAAAAACCTGGTGTATTTAACATTACGATGTCCTAGGAGAGGACCATATAACCCACCTTTGGACCACTAAGGAGTAGTTTTAAAACTACTCCCTGGTATACTCAAGAGGATTAGTTTTGAAGTCGTTTAAAAACGAAAGTATGTCGTTAAAAAACGAAGACATGTCGTCTCACTACAAACACTTTTTAACAATGACATGGTCCATGCTTGCATTACATCGGACTAGTCCATGGAGTAGTCCATTTTATCAAAATGGATTAGGTGGTCCAATTTTATTTGCAGGGTATGAATAATGTTGTGTTTTTTTATAAGCCAAAAAAATTCATTTGATTATTTTTTTGTTGGAATCAAAAAAGAAAAGGGCAAACATGTTACGGTGTTTGCAGGCGCGAATTGATATTAAGTAGAATCGCGATAATTCGTAATCGCAAGGGACCGGCCATTTCTTTCGAATTATAGGGGTTTTCGATTTAGCGGGATTTCGATTTACCGGGGTTTAAATAAAATTAATTCGAATTAACGGGGTTTTTCAATTTATTTACTAAAACAATAAAAAACACATAAAAGACAATTGTTTAAAATAAAATATACCTATAAAAATTATTTATGTAACAAACTGATCTTAAGAAAATAAACACACGAACAAGCAAAAGCCCACGCAAAAAAAACGGTAAACAAAAAATCATTATTTCCATGTTTCTGTTGTTTTTATTACGAATTATAAGTGGTAGTTAGCAAACAATTACGATTTATAAGATGTAAAGACGATTTTCTTCGAAAAAAAATTACGAATTATCGAGGGGACCAAAATGTATGGAAATTTTACGAATTAACGAGATTTCTTCAAGGGACCGACAGTTTATTACGAATTATCGGGAATTACGATTTATCGGGGTACGAATTATCGGGATTTGACTGTATTTTGATTTATTTATATTTTACTTAGAAAAAAGATGAATTCAAAATTATACTTTTTTAGACTATAAAAGAGAATTATTGTGTTTGTAAGGTTATGGCATGATTATATACAACTAAGAAAATTGAAAAGTATGTACACTTAGCAAGCTTTTTTAAAAAAGTCCTCTATAATAAAATAAAACAAATAAAAGCGCTAAATGCGGTTGTGCCGAATCTTTGATAGCCTCCACTCAGAGCAGTGATGCCAATTTAGCCATTTTATAGGAACCCTTTCAGACTCAGCAAGTTAGTTGCGCAAGTGACTTGCCGAGAAGAACTAAGTCTGTACAAATTTTTTTTTCTTTACCCCCACTTTACCGCTAACGTCTACAAACCACCAACAGTTGCACAAAAGACTTGCGCATGTATCTTGCCGAGTGTGAAAGGGGTCTAGCTAAATTAAACCATTTTTCAATACGTTTAGCCAGAAAAAAGTCAATTAAGCTATAAGCCATTTTTTAGACGCTTTTATTTTAATTTAGCTATTTTTCAGCAATTTCTAAAAAAATTTAAAACATTAGCCCAATTCACAAACGACAGCGAAGAAAAAAACCACAACACTGTTGATGATCTCCACCACAATTAGTTGTGAAGAGGGTATACTAAGTTTGTCATTCCATGTGAAACTTTATATTATTCATCTCAGACCCCATAAAGTATACATATTCTAGTTCCTTAAGTAATTCCAAGTCGATTAAGCCATGTCCGCCTGTCTGTTGAAAACACGCTCACTTTCGAAAAACTTAAAAGAAATGAACAAACTTGATGTCAAATTGCTGGTAGTTATCCGAAGCAGTTTGGAATTGAAATTCAGGTAAATCGGCTCAGTAGGATCAGAGCTATGAAAAAATGTCGAACCACCACTCTAAAAAATTGATAAGTTCATAAAAGGTGGAGTAATGCACGGAATGATATAAGATTTTGCAAAAATTCGTTTTATTCGACTAAAAATCACACTGTTAAATATCGTGAAGAACAGTATATAATTTACTATAGACCCCATATAAACCCTACTACCGGAAACAGTCTAGTACGCCTTAAACCTTAAAAAACAATGCTATAATAATAAAAATTTAATACTTCACAGGCTTATAGGACCAAAAATCACAGTAAAAAATTTTGTGATGGTCGGTCCAAAATTTGCAATAGGCCCCATATAAAGCCCACTTTGGTAAAATAATTAAATACGCCTAAAATCGTAGCAGATAAAGATTTCTTAATTTAAAAATTTCTTCCAACTTAGCTTCATATGGCTAGAAAAAATTTAATGCAATTTTGTGATATACGGTCCCTAATTTAGCTTAGGTCCCATATTAAGCAGCCTTCTGAAGCTCACTGTAAACGCTAAAGCTAATTTCACCGCTGTATCGATTATTATCTCTTGTTTGTTTTATTTATTATCTTAATAAATTATTAAATAATAAAATATTCCCGATTTCCTGTAAGAAATAAAATATGAACTACCTTTTTTGGTTTAATAATCATGATTTTTGCATTCGATATCTCGTAGCCATTTTAAGCTTTTTTAAGCCAAATTTTTGTCTACATAAAGCCATTATTGGTGAAGAAATTCTGGAATCACTGACCCAGAGTAAAAGTATTTCAGGACTTAAGACTATTTAAAAAATACGCCTTGTTGACGTCTGGCTGGTGTAAACAAATATTTTGTTTGCCCGTGTGGGCAGCGACTGTCGTTCCTTCGTATGGAACGGGGTTTAATGGCGCTATCTGGCA
The DNA here is from genome assembly GCA_930367215.1 of Pollenia angustigena. Classification (NCBI taxonomy): domain Eukaryota; kingdom Metazoa; phylum Arthropoda; class Insecta; order Diptera; family Polleniidae; genus Pollenia; species Pollenia angustigena. The sequence goes on along the minus strand of OV884059.1, from coordinate 167,144,801 downwards.
ACCCATCGTGTAGTATGTGGCACAGCTGTGCATTAACGCCACCTGAAAAATGAATTCATCTTGATCACTTGTCAAATAAAACTCGAATCAGCCAGACGCCGGCCATTGTGTTTTTTATTAAAAAGTAATAAAAAAAAGAAATCAAATTAAAAGTTTGTGAAATTATAATAAATGATGAAAAGAAAAGAAGAAAAACCATAAATAAAAAGAGTGAAAATTAAACGAGATAAAAGGTGTTGTCTTTTTTTGTTAATTACAAAGATCAAAGAGCCAAGAATTTAAGCGCCAGGGAGCTACAAAAAATTATGGGGTTGGGGGGCGGGGTGGTTTTTCTAGTGTGCGAAGTGAGTGAGTGTGTGCGCGCCAGCCGCTAACTGACCTGTCTCAACAAACCACTTGAGTGAGGTCCCCGGCCACTTTGTAATTGCGGACAACATACCCAAGCAACAGGTAACCAGCCCCATTTACACCCCAACACGCCTTGTATGAGGCCTGTGATAAATTATAAACCAGTCCTTTCGAAATTTGGCAGCGTGATTTCTAGTATAAAACTATAATAAGCCAATACATATTTTCTACAATAGAGTTACTTATTTATAAACGTTTAAGCGGTACTAAAGTATTTTTCGATAGTGTTCTTTTTGGTGCCTTCTGGTAAATTGTAAACCGATCGTTATGAAATTGAGTATCACAATTTCAATCATATTAAATGAATTTGAAAATTAGTGCATTCCATCACTAATTTATGTTAGTTTTTTTTTTATCAAAAATATCAGTTTGATAAGAAGGTTGGTTCACATTTTAAGGGCATAAAGCAGCATTTAAAAAACTGCAGTCAAAATAGAAAATCTACCATTCTTCCTTCCACTTTTTCATTTGTCACGGGCCAAAAAAAAACTTTTGCTTTTACTTCTGATTCATCAAATATAAAGGGAAAATTTGCACACAAATTTTCGTTTTTTCGACAGTTTTAGTTTCGAATGCAGTTTTATAATCCCAGGCATAGAGAACTGTTTTGATAAGAAATAATACCAAAAAATCTAAAATAAAAGGGAAATTTATTTAAATACATAATTAACTTATTTATTTTACCCGTAAATCGAATAATAAAGTCATATTATTAAACAACTCCAATTACCAACCTGATGCCAACCACTTTCGTAGGATTAAAAAAAGCATGCAAATCTTTTTAAAAACGAAAATCACTGCTTTGTTTTATAACGTTTTCATACTCTCACATTACACCAAATACAAATGTTGAATATTAAAACTCGACGAAAATCGCTCTAAGCCACAAAAACCTAAACTAAAAATCAGAGCAATAGACAGAATCAGACAGTGCAATCAAAAGTTTTAAATGAGTAAATCAATGGCAGTGGCGAAAGCGAAATTAGAAAAAAAGTAAAAATAAAATTGAACAGTTCCATTCGCGAAGCAATCAAGGATTCTGTAAATAAATCGTTTTTAAATGTCTGTGAACACAGGACTTTAGTTAGCAACTAAATACACATGCTAGTGCTTCCTTAACACACATAGACATTAATAACCATATGCATATGTTAGTCTTTTATGTGTATTATACAGTCTATCTCTCTCTCTCTCTCTTACTCTTTCTCATATTACAAGTGCAAACAAATATAACGATAATGTTTGATTCAACTGTTGAGGGCTGTTTGTTGCATTGTCTACCACAACTAATGAAGATGATTAAAAATGCGATGATGTTGATGATAATGACGATGATTTTAACGAAACCTAAGAGATGAACGGAGTTTAAATATTGATGAAACTATTCAAGTTGATGATGGTAATTGGAATGTATTTTATCTGCCTGCTATTTGTAAAGATGAATGATAATCGACATTTGTTTGTTGCTACAACAACATTTTATTCAAATTTCACTGTTTAGCTTGATGATGCATCACAAAAAGGTGTCAATCTGTTATAAAACAAACACTGAATTGCAAAAGCTAAACCAATAAAACTTTTAACCGATTCACTGACTGTCGGTTTGTCTATCTGTTATTTCATATGATTCGTGGTCACTGGAACATCATTATTATCATTATTTTCAGCGTTATTCTTAAATAATGAAAGCATTTAATTGGAACTTACATTGAGAGATGATGATGATTTTGGTATTGTAAAATATAATTTAATATTGTGGTTAATTGTAATGTTACAATTAAGAGATGCTGATTATATTAGAGATCATATATAGAAGTGCTAAAAATAGTAAGAGTTTAAGAGACAAATATATTTGATTTGTTATTCATAAACTGTAAACCTTGTTGTATTGAAGAAATATTTGGCTTTTATCTATAAATTCTAACTGGCAAAAATAGTACGTTTAATTTGTTTTCATTAGTAAACGTCAAAATAAGATGTGCTAAATACTGTCGAGTAAGTTCCTCACATTCTTTTTTAAGATTTCTAGATTTCTATTGCTTTCTAACTAGATAATGCTATTAATATTAATATCGGTTGAGGTTATATAAGCTGCTCTTAAAATAATGCGTTTAACGAAAATGTCTCTCAACAGCTTAACACCATGACTTGCTGTATGCTCTGAGGCTCAATATTGTTAAAACCTAGAGCTTCGCTTGGTGTCGATTTGAATTGGAACCGGGAACCGTCATGGCTTTGTGTCAGGAAGGGTAAGGGGTCGTTGGTGGGCGCTTTTTATTTCACCCAATATTAATTGAACCATGCGGTAAGGCTTACACGATCGGCAATCACGTCAATTTTACTTACTTATTGTTAAACCACGTTTGTTGGTGGTCTTAAGATTTTTAATAGCGTTTTTTATTAAATTTTTAATTTCATAAGAATTTTTTTTACAAAAATCTAAACATTAAATGGTGACTCCATTGTTGCGGATGTGACTCTTTTTAAGTTTTTATTTAAAATAGTATGAAATGGGAATTTAGCACATTATAACGAAACCTTGATAATTAATTTTTGAATCCCAAGAAAAACTTTGATAAAAATTTATTTAATTTATTTTTTTAAAGTACAAAATAATTATAACTGATTTTAATAAACATTTGATAATGATAACAATGCATTTTAATTAACTAGTGTTATAAAATTACCGTTACGGAAGTGACCCTTATTTGGCACAGGTGCTATTTTCAGAAGCATTTTACTTTTATACATTTTAAACAAATTTCGCATGTAATGATAATTGAAATTTGCTTAAATACGTTTAACAAAAATTGTTAAATTAGAAAAGAAGGTGTGTCACAGGAATGTTAGTACTAGCGGAGTTCAGTGTTTGATTCGAACAATCTTGCGAGAGGATAAATGCAAAATATCGTAGCACTTTTCTTAAATCCAGCAACAAAATACAAACACTTTCCCTTAGATTTCATTAAACGAGCTACGATAATTTGCATTTACACTTTCGCAAGACCATTTGTACCAAACACTGAACTCAGCTGTTGTTTTAAACTTAAATTTGCAAAACTCATAATATTATACAGAAATACCGAACGATTAAAAGTAGACTTTACCCATGGAAAGAATTTGTTGATACAGATGGGATCAAGATTTTATCATTTGTGCTTCGTATGTTTTAACATCAACACACAGGTGCCGATTTAAGTGTGGCAAATTAACATCTGTGCCCATATTCTGTAACTCTGGCGTTGAGAAAATTTTCGATTGAAATGTGTGAAATGAAACAAAAATGCCATATATTGAACCGGGGTTTCTCACTACACATATTTTTGGCGAGTTCTAGCTGTCACGTAAGGAAATTACTCGCCAATTTACAGAAAAAGTGTGTGTAACATTTTTGTGAGAAAAGTTCCCGATTTGAACTCACGAAAAAAATGGGACGAGAAACAATTTTAACACTAAAAAACGATTAAAAATGCAAAATGCATAGAATAATAACAATAATATTTTGTTCTTGGCACATTTTTTTAATTGTTTCATTATTTTCCTTTTAACATTTTGATAAAATATACGAATGTTTTCAAAGCTCGTTTGCAAACAGTCGCACTTTACATTATTTTGTATAGCCGACGGTTGTATTTTCGCCGCTGTCGATGAAAATGTTTTAATTTAAGTAAATTTTGATCGCTCTCAACGATATGTGTGACTAGCGCGCTCTTAACGTCTGCAATTTCAAATTGGCTTCGAGTGTAAATTATGACATTTATTCCTTAAATAGTTTTCGACATGAGTTACAGACACATTTTTTTCTTACTTTTCGAGAAACAATGGAAAAGTTTGCTTCACATCTTTTCGAAGCGAGAAGTTCTCACTAAAGTTACAGAGCATATTGTCATGGTCCTGCTACACAGAAAAAATTATTGGCAGTTTTTTTTCAATTAATAGTGATTTTTGAATTTTAAAATAAATTTGATTACGTTCTTAATTGATTGAATTAAAAAAAAATATTTTTTTCAATTAAAATTTTACTTGATTTTAAGCTTAATTTTAATTATAATTTTAATTGAATCAATCAACTCGGTTGTTTGAATTGAACACTTTGTTGCTTTCTCCTTGTTGCTTTCCTCCCTCATCAACAGTTTGCGAAAAATGTTGCAAGTGCAACCAAAATCTTTATAAATTTATTGTTTTTGCCCTTACATGTACATACACACACGTTTTTGTCATCAGAAAGAACAGTAAGCGTCGCGTGCAAAAAAAAACTATCAACAAGTAAAAAATGAACTGAAAGTTCTTATAGACGAATTACAATTATGACCACCACCAATGTCAATAATGAGCCTACATACATATGTATATTGGTTGACGGTGGTTGTGGTCGCAATCGAAATTTGGTGTTTATTTTCTTTGTTTGTTAATTCTTGAATTATTTTTGGCGTCATTTCATGTTGTGCGTTTACAGTGAATAGGTGAAAAAAAGTACAGCCAAATTACACAACAAAAACAGTTTTTTTGTTTTAAATCTTGAATACCCTGAAGAATAAGAGTTATTCTACAATTTTATACGAAGTTGTATGTATGAAATTCCTCTGGCAAAAAAATCTTCCAAAAATTTGTACAATTAAGCATGAGCTATTACAATTAAACAAATAAAACAAGTTATTTTTAAACCATATTTAAATAAAACATATATTTTAAATATTATTATTTTGCTTCATTTAACCATCAACTGAATTGATTTAACAAACTTTTCAATTAACAATTTGTTTGATTTAATAATTTTCGTAATTGAATTTAGAGTGTATTTCAAATACACTGCTTAATTTATTCAATTAAAAATTTAATCGATTTAATGCAAAAATTCAATCACTGTTTTAATCAATACAATTATTAAAATAATTAATTTTCTGTATTGTAATCAATTACGTTAGTAATTCATTCAATTAAAATATTGATTTTTTTTAAATTAATTTGTTAATTCATTCAATTAAAATATTGTTTAATATTAATAATTTTTTCAATTATTTTTGTAATTAAAATGTAAAAACTTTTTAATTGGAAAAAATCCTTGTTTTGCAATTTTTGCAAATTTGAGTAATGGGTATAATCATTTCGGTGATAGGTGCAAAATTAAACAATTTTTTGCTTGTTTCAAGTATTTTGGTGATCAAAACCGTTTTTTACTTTTTTCTGTGTAGTTCTCGCACTAACAAATTTCAATATTTTTGATTACGATTAATTTTCTTCATCCGTTTGGGTACATCACCCAGTAGGAAATTGTTGGCACATACAAGTGACGTTAGGAGCATCTTATATGATATCGCCATTTTTAATAGAACGCGGTTCCTTAACAAGAGAGGACACAAAATTTGATTTATGTTTACACTTAAAGAAAACAGCGCTTATTCATTCATGCAGTCTGGTGTTTACCTTTTCTCAGTATACATTAGGGTATTCAATTAATCGATGTTTTGTATTTATCGATTAATCGCGCGAATAATTATTTGAGGTAAAAATTAAATCGAATAAAAATCGAACAATTTAATATTAATCGGTTCGAATAATTTTAACTTTGTATAGTTTAAAAATTTAAAAAAAAGACCAAAAATTATATTTTTTAACATAAAAATTTTATTTAAAAAGTTACAACAATTTAACAAAAGTGACTTCATGTAATAAAAGAGGAAAACTTAAAAAAAAACATCATCAAAATTTAAGCTAATATTCTAAAATCATTTTTCAAAAAGAGAATACAGCTTAAATGTTTCAAACGATTTCTTTCTTTTGTTTTGATGGAACTTGATTAAGAAGGCTCTTTCACTAATTGTTGACGTTGGAGAAATTGAAAGTTAAACTTTATAAAGCATGTCCAATTTTTATGGTTTTTCTTGTCTTTCCAAAAAATTTGGTAGTCTTCCATTATAGCACTTTAGTCTCTTTTTGAATTTTTTAACAATTTTAATACTTTTATTAGTCTTGTTAAAGCCTGGTAGAACGTAGTTTTCATTCGTCTCAAAAAAATCATCTCTTCATCTGAATTATTGTGGTAAAAGTCTGTTATAAACATTCTGAAAAATAAATTATTCCCAAACTCTTTGGTTTCATTCTTTGTACTATACGATATTTTAAAAGAGGGTATTTTAAACGTACCGACTTGTTTTTTACATAAAACAAAAAAACTAAAACTGTAGAAAAAAAATTTTAGTTTAATCGATTAATCGCCATAAATTATTCGTTAATCGATAAAAAGCAATTTTAAATTATTCGAACAGTTAATCGCCCAAAATTAATCGATTCATCGAACAACGGTTAACCGTTTGAATGCCCTAGTATACATATTGAAAAAAATACAAGTTTAAAAGGCAAGTACAGTAGAATTTCTCCATAATTAACTTCTATACAATGAATTTCCTTTAATTAACCAATTTTGGAAACATAAATTTGACTCACATGCCTCTTTGTATCCATATAAAAAATTATTAAAAAAAGAAAATTGTGTAACGCACACTAACAACACCGTTTGCGGAGAAGAAAGTAGAGGGATTTCAAAAAAAAAAAAAAAAAAAAAAAGAAAAGAAAAGAAGATGCCATCAATAACAATATTGACAGCAGTCGCCCATGCGGATTTTTTATAGGAAAGTTCGACTGCATCTACTGAATGCATTTTTTGCTACTCCTAAGCATGTTTTTAGAGAAACCTTGTTACATCAGCAAAATTAAAGTTTTAATGACTGCTCTATGGCATGCGAAATTTAGCAATGCCCGTTACAGAATTGCATTCGTAGCTAAAAATCGCTTAATCAACTTTATAGATTTTAAGCGATAGAGATTTAGCTTTAGCGTATTACAGAATACGGCTGCAGCCAGGGTTGTCAGATTTTTTTGAGCTCCATCGCCAAACCGGATGTCGTTAATCGCCAAAAATCGCCAAACGTCAATTTTGTTCAGTTTTCGAAATGTTTTTTTTTTTTTTAAATTAAATTTTGCATACAAAAAAAGCTGATATAATATTGCAGTCAAAAATCGCCAAAAACTGAGAAAAAATACAAAAAATCGCCGAAAGTAAATTTTTTTTAGTAACTGCTATTTTTTTTTTTTAAGTAACATAAAATGGAGATCATTTATTCAGTTAAAAAAACTAAAATTAAGCACACAAGTCTTTAAGATCACTTCAGGCTTATCGATTTCATTACTATTGTTTTGACCTGCATACGTACTATTAGATTTAAGTAGTCTTCCACTTTTTCATTTGTCATTGGTCAAAAAAAAAAAACTTTTGCTTTTACTTGTAATTCATTAAATGTAAATAGTAGCTGTCAAACCAAATCAAAAAGCGAAAAATTGTAGACAAATTTTTGTTTTTTGTTCGACAGGTTTTGTTTTCGACTGCAGGTTTTTAAACCTTGGATTAAAAAATGACTGAATAATTCACTTAAAATTATAATAAAACAAAAATCACGTGAAAAAAATTAGCCAGTGCCCATGTTCTGTAACTTTTGTGAGAACTTCTTGCATCGAAAAGATGTGAAACAAAATATTCCATCGTTTCTCGAAAAGTGAGAAAAATGTGTGTCTGTAACACTTGTCGAAAACTATCAAAAGATATTACGTCGTTACGTTATAAATGTCATAATATTGCACTCGAAGCCGATGTGACATTGCAGACGTTCAGAGTGCCAGTAACACATATCGTTGACGGCTACCAAAATTAACAAAAATTGAAAATTTTTCAACGACGGCGGCGAAAATTCAACCGTCGGCTATACCAAATTGTGTAAAGAGCGACTTTTATATTTGTTATTTGCAAACGAGCTTTGAAGACATTCGTATTTTTTAAAAAAATGTTAAAATCAAAACAATAAAACAATGAAAAATGTGCTAAGAACAAAATGTTATTATTATTATTCTTTGCATTTTGCATTTTTAGTGGTTTTTTAGTGTTAAAATTTTTTCTCGCCCCATTTTTATTCGTGAGTTTATTTGACAGTTCAAAGCGGGAACTTTTCTCACCAAAATGTTGCAGACACACTTTTTCTGTAAATTGGCGAGTTATTTCCTTACGTCACAGCTTGTACTCGCCAAAAAAAGTTACAGACACAGTTAAGTGAGAAAAACATCTGTTTGTTTCAATTTATGGCATTTTTGTTTCATTTCACACATTTCAATCGAAAACTTTCTCGACGCGAGAGTTACAGAACATGGGCACAGGTGTTTTTTAAACTAGTAATGATAACAAAAAAGGAAAAACTGTTCAAAAATCTATAAGTATGTATGTATGGAATGCGTTCGTAAATTCATCACAGCGCTGCATCAGTGATTTCAAATCGTTATATATTTATCAGCGAAGTAAACGTGGACCAAAAAATTGTGAAATACTCCACAAAAATAATAGACATACAATACAAAAAAAATTATGATTATTTTTTATCGGCTTTATGAAAAGTTTGCTTTTCTGATGCAGCGCAGTGATGCATTTACGAACGCACCCTATATATTTATATATATTTAGCTGGAGAGGCCTGACTCCGCTTATGTAAATAAAAGTGCAAATTTTTTCAAAATCGCTGAAATAATATGAATGGTAAAAATAGCCAAGTAAATCGCCAGTTATATCAAAAATCGCCAGTCGCCAAACGGAAAATCCCATATCCAAACACGTTTCAAAATCGCCACGTTTGGCGAGAAATCGCCATATCTGACAGCCCTGGCTGCATTTCACTACCAACTAGACAAAAATTTGGCTTTAAGCGTAATTTTCTTTTATGCAATTATTTTTTATAAGAAAGTTATTTCTTAGAAAGGTTTTTTACTGAAATAAGAAATTCTTTCCTTTTATTGTTTAAATACAAATGGGGGACTTCATGTCAAGTGACCCAATTTTTAAATCGATGTCTTTCGATTTGGATGAAATTTGCACCAAGGTTAGTCCTATTGGATAGTAGTTTATATACAACAAGATAAGTCAAAAAGTTTCTAAGTTAGAGCGGAGTCAAAGTTTGACATTTTGGCCATACAGGAGTTCTTTCTCACCCATGTACCTTTTTACCTTTGCTTCTTTTCTTTAAGGTAGTTTTGGTCGCTTTTTGAATGCGAGTTGCTTATGTATAACTCTAGACGAGGGTTTTTCAATTATAAGCATATGCAGTGTTCTTTATCACCCATGATCAATCTTGAAAAAAAATGTTTGGTTTTTTTAAAATATTAAATTTTAATTAGTATTGTGGTTATTTTGTTGAACTATTTATGGTTTTTAATCCAAATTTTGAATATTTTTAATTAGGCTAAAGTTCATCAAACTTAATTTTTCATTAAATTTGATGAACTTTAGCCTAATTAAAAATATTAAAAATATTATTTTTTTTTTAAATTTAAAACTTTTTTTTATTTTTTTTATCCAGAATGTTTTTTTTTTTTGCTCAAAACAAAGCTTGTGTCTTTTCCTTGAAGGTAGTCTTGTATTTCAATTTAATTAATGTGATAATTGAATCAATTATTTTTTTTTTGTTGAAAGAAAATTAGAAATATAATAGGTAAAAAATCAACAAATTGTTGGCTTGATTCTATGAATTTGGAATGAATTTAGTGATTGTTGATTGGATGAGCTATTCTTATGCGCATTTCACTGGTTGCTTAAGCCAGATCATCAGGAAACTTCATACAAAGATCTTAGAAAAACTAAAGATATTAAATAAATAAAACTGTTAATCGAATAAGATTTATAAGCAACAGTTTTACTTGTAACAATATCAAAGCTTAAACAAAAACAACAAGAATAAAGAGTGAGTTTATCTTTTCTTACAATCACCACAACAATTAAGTGGAATTCACCATACATTAATTGTAATTTTAAGTAGGTTAAGAAAAAACAAAATAAAAACCAAAACAACTTGCTTTATTTATTTCTGAAAGAAAAAAAAAAGAAAAAAATGCAAGTTGCCAGTTCAGTTTTTTTAAGCCGTGCACTTGCCAGCTTATTATCAAAGTAAATTTTGGGAATACAAAATTTTTAATTAACATTTTTAATTTTTCTGTGTTAATATAAAAATGTTGACACAAAGCTAAAAGGGAAAACCCGAATTTCCTGATTAAATCTAATGCAAATACGTATGTGAAGGTTGTCTGCTGGTTGCAAGGTGAAGGTCGTTAGTGGTTTCAATTTAAATTTCCTGAAGGGAATTTAAATCTAAATATTTTGCAACAATGAGTCAAAAAGAAAGCAAATAGTCTTAAATTTAAAAAAAAAACTGAATATTTTAAAACGTTCTAAATCAGGGAAAAATGCTGTTAATATTGAAAGAAACAATAAAATCCATTTGTTGTTCCAGAGAAGCTGATAAAAAAAAGTTTATTGAAACCGCAACAGCCTCACAATATAAACGGGTTATAAAAATGAGAAGCGCGTTAATAAAGAAAAGGAGACTCTTCTTAGTATTTGGATTGATGATCAAAATGCTCTTAAGTCAAATAGTAACTCAAAAGAAACCATTAACTTTTTTTTAAAAAATTAAAATAAAAGTATTCGTTATCAGGTATTTCAAGTCAAAACTTATTTATTCAGCTTAACTTATGAATATCGGATCCAATTAAATGAAAATCAATACAAACAAATGGAAAGTCCTGCTGGCGGCGGGTTGGCGTCGCGCTTCGCTGGTCCCAATTAGCGACGCAAACCGGGGTATTGGTTTATTAACAGAAATAATATTAATCAATTTCGCAGGAACCTGTCCTTATTTTAGTAATATTTGCAAATGTCGGTCTCATCGTTTAAATTAAGTTTAAGCTATTAACGGCCATTTTCACCAAGTTCGGTTATAATTAACCATCGGTTATAGCTGTCAAAACGTATTGGTAACCGGAACTTTAATTGAAAGTTAGTTTTAACCGAACTTGGTGAAAATGGCCATAAGCCGTAATAAGTTATTTTTTACTAGTTTTCTGAAAAAAGTATTTATCATTAAGCGCTTATTTCACCCATTGTATTTAAATATCAATTTTTGTTTTTCATGTCAAAACAAAAACAAAATTATATGAAAATCTATATTTAAATATGAATTGATATTTAAATACAGTTCTTGAAATTGACCCTAAAAGTGCATCCTTTTTAGTACTTAGAAATTCCTTTATTATTTTCTTACAAATTCTGTCGAATCTAATATAATCCCTCAAACATCCGAAGAATTATTTAAAGCTAAAAATTTGGAACTCAATGCAGAAATAAAAAAATATTTATTTGGGCCTTTTGGAAGTAAAAAAATTTACAAATTAAACTATACAACTTAATCTTCACATAAAATCAGCGATAGGCAACATTTACTAATTAATTTTGAGATTGTATGCGCTTTATGCATTTTACATACACGTAGAGAAAAGACATGTTTAACTATGTTCACCTTCAACAATACTATTTTTAAAGAAAATTTTAAATATACATAATATGTTTAATATAAACATATTGTTGTCATCGAAAAGTTTATATTGTTTTTTAATCCAAATTTTAATATTTCCAATCAGGCTTAAGTTCATCAAATTTAATTTTTTCATTAAATTTTTTTTTTATGAAGGAACGGAATTTTACAACATTAAAATTAATTAAAATAGTTATTGATAATTTTTCATTCTTGACTGACCTGAGATTCGAACTCATGCGGCTGGTTACCCTTACATGTTTCGATCATAACCACTTGATCTATTCAGAGAGATTTGCCGTCCTTCACTCGCAGCCAGCGTTACCGTTATGCGACTATAGTCGCATTTTTGCCCCTTTTTGACTGCCGTGCCACTTTTTTGGCCCCTTTGTTTGAAATCCCCTTTTGTATCATTTTTTAGTTTTTTGTGCCCCTTTTGCCCCTTTTAATATTAGCGATAGGAGACTGAGCTCATTAAAGGTTTTAGATCCAGTATTTATTAATTCAGCTGAAGACATAAATTACTTTGAAATTGTTTCCGTTTTTATTGATATAATTACTAACCCAGAGGATTTTGCAAAAGAGTTTAAACTTTTAGAAAACAGACCAAAAGATAAAAGCTATAAAGCAATTTTTAAAATATCTTAGCCTGAAACATTTTGGTACGAAATTGGCAATTTAAAAAACTGGGTGACAATTTATATTCAAACTTGTTTAAATTTGCTTCTTATGTTTTTACTTTACCATATAGTGGTGCATCCGCTGAGCGCAATTTTTCTCAGTTAGCATTATTAAGAAATAAATTGTCAAATAGACTGAAAGTAGGTCCCTGTCAGTCCATGTTATCCGCTTTAAATTTGTATCAAAATAACTTGGACCTTAACCTATCAATACTTGTATATGCTTTTTCGTCGAGTTTTTTTCGTAACTTAATTTTTTTGGTAAAAAAGTAAAATAATTCAAGTGCTAAATATTTATGTTAATACACAATTTTAAGATTTCTCTCTTCAAAATAAGATTTTTTTTCGCTAAATGAAGACTTTCCTTCCTAATCTTCTGACAACGCTGCTCGTTCTATTTACAAGTAATTAGTAACTGTTTTTGTATAAACTTTTACTTGCAAACAAGACATGGATTTTCACGATATATGTATTTTTTTTTTAATGTTCCTGTTTTTAAAGTTGCCCCTTTTTTTCTCAGAATTCCCCTTTTTGTGACACTTTTATTTTAAAAATCCCCTTTTTGTGCCCCTTTTTGAAAATTTTGAACGGTAACGCTGCTCGCAGTCATCGATGACTGCTGACGTCAATATTATTTTAAAATTTTGATATTTAATTAGGCTTGAGTTCATCAAATTTAACTTTCATTTAATTATTTTATTGAAGGAAGAAATTTTACAACATGAAATTAATTAAAATTTATTGATAGTTTTTATTCTTGGCAGAGCTGGGGATCGATTAACGTTTCGAGAATAACCACATGCTCATCATCAGAATTCTTTGTAGTTCTACCCTCTGCACCACTACGGTGCCCGCAAGCCAACAGTCAAACTTCAATATTTAACCAATGGTATTGGTGGTTCGATATTTGCTGTAATTAATTATCATTGTTCAATTTATTTACATGTTTTTTCCTTTTCTTCTGTTTTTTCGTACTCTTTTTGCATTATGTGCATTATGCTTTTCTTTCACTTTCATCGACATTTTATTTGTACAACTTGAAGTACAAATATAATTGTAAAGAGCTTGTTCCATAGCTGTTTTTAGAACATTCGTGATTTTTTAGTTGAATTGTTGATTTAAATTAAAATTTTGATATTTAGTTAGGATTGCGTATTTTTTATTTTTTCCCTAAGGTATATTATGGTTGCCTCTAAACATGTTATTAAACTTATATTGCATTAACATTAGCGGAGTTCAGAGTATGGTACAAATTACAGAAAGTATCCATTAGATTTCACAAAATAGCTTCAGTATTTGCGTTTGCTCCTACGCAATACCCTTTGCAATAAACATAAGTGGTGCTTAAAACATTACAATCAATGCAAATTGTCTTTGCGTCTTTATTTCACAGTAACAACAAAATACACAGATTTGCACGCCATTGCGTTTTAGCTATATGTACTTAAAATGTTGACAAACAATGCATTTACCAGCCGCCCCTATGTGTACTGAAACACACATACAAAGGTCTCAATTTGTATGTATAATCGGACAAAAAATAAACACCCGCCCCTTTTAGGAGCCGGAGCTATCAAACATCTGCTGTTCAATATCAACAGCTCCTAGGGAGAACCACCGCAGGCCAAACAACGAGTGATATATTGGTAAAAATCAGAGAAAGTTTCAGTTATTTGTGGATAATTTTAGCTAAATTTTAATAGCAAACTTTTCGGGACTATATGCGACTATAACATTAAACAACCTAGTCCCCATCGTATCTGAGGGTCCTCGGAAAATCCATTTTATACACCGGCAGATGTATATCCCAACTTCGCTAGTCAGAAGGACCCAAAATATATATGTATACTTTATAGGGTCTAAGATTAATTATTTTATGTAACTTATATATACCCTTTAACCTTCGGTGCACAGAAAAAATTAAATTTGTAGAATCAAACAATTTTTTGTCTGAAATCGGTCCTATAAACAAATTCGCATATTCAAACAATTTATTTGCATTTTGTTAATTGAAAAAAACACTGATTTTTTCAAACAAATAATTTAATTGAATCAAACAAAAAGTTTACTGAAATTCGTATAAATTTTAAACAAATAATTTTGCTGAATCAAACAAAAAAGTTTTTGCACAAGCAATGACGCGCACACAAGCAAGCACTGTTGGAGAAGATGAAGCAGAGCAGAGCGGCCGGCTGGCTTGAAGACCCATTTTTGTTGTTGGAATAATTTTTGAACGAAGTCTTGTTTTTCTTCATCACTCACTGTTGTTGCATCCTTTCCTTTGCTAATGAAGAAGAAATGTAACCAAAAACGGCGGCAGACATTATCATTATCTAGTTTTGTATTTGAGGGGTATAGATTCAAAGACTGCAAAGTCCACTTTTTTCACAAACGTAACTAATAATACCTCTTAGTTGTATTTATTGAATGCTTCCAATTAGTTAATATTACATTACCAGAAACACTTTTATCCCATAAAAAAGTATGTTCAAAAATTAAGAATTGATGCAAAAACGGCAATGTCCATTGGACATTGTCGTTTTGCAATGATCACAGCTTGTTAAGCTCTTTTTCTCTCAACTATTTTCGAAACTGCAGGCTATTTTTTTCCTTTTCGCAAAACAAAACTAAAAAGAAATTAAAAATATAACGTATTTTTTTTATATGAATCAGTTTGTTTTATTGTTCATTTTATAACTTTGTCTTTAGTCGTAATTATGGAGCTAAGTTGTTATGAAGTTCCTCCAAATCAATCAAGAAAAAACTAAACCTTTGTTAAGTTTAAGAATTTTATAACTACTGATTTTTTTAAGTACTTGCCCATGCTAAAAAAGCAGCAATTTCCATTTGATTAGATCAAACACAGCAATGTCCAATTTTATTATTATAATTGCCAGCAAACCGCTATATCGATTTGGTTGAAACTTGCTTCATATCTCCATCATATTCTTATTTATTGAATAGCAGATATACAATACATAAATATGAATATACTTTGAGTTAGAGGTTTTAACTATTTATTACGAAAACTATAAATGTGGACTTTGCAGTCTTTGAATCTATACCCCTTATTTGATGTATTTAACTAAACAGTTTGAAAAAATTGAATACGGGATTTTGTTTTTTTTACCAACTTTGAAACCAACCAAAAATTTATTTTGTATCTTATAATGTTGTTGTTATTTCTGTTGTTTAAAAAGAGTGAAACGTTTTTTTACCTGCTATTTTTGTGTGTTTTTTTTTTTTAAAACCTCGTCATGCTATTTTATCACCTTTCTTATTGCTGTACTTTTTAAAGTGTCACAAAATAGACTGTATGTGTTTTTGTTGTAGCTCTTATATTTCACATAAAGAAGTGTTGCTTACGAACAAATAAAAAATGCAATAAGGCGACAACATTAAAAAGCGTTAAATATTTCATACAAAATTATTATTTTTGAATAGTTGTCCACATTTTTGTTGGTAAAACAAAAATATTAATTGAATCAGTAAAAAAATTTGTAGAAATTAAAAAAATTTTCAAACAAGCGTTTGTTTGAAAATAATTCGGCAATAATTTTTTCTGTGTGAACGGTACAAAAAAATTGGAATTAGTGTGGCAAAAAGGATAAAAGGGCGCTCACAGTTAATGGCAAAAACGTAACAAAAGCAAATAGTTGCACAGAATTTTGTATATGGCTATTGAATTCCGCTATTGAATGCTGTAAAATTCGTTTAATTCTTTGAAAAAAATAATCATGTTGATACTACAGATTGAGTTTTAGAAAAGCTTTAATGAAAATAAATATTATTCCCAGAAAACCCAAAAAGCCGAACAAGAAATTAACAAATATGCAACAAAATCGATTACTGTATTCACTCTTCAGCAATAGTTGTTGTTTTTTTAAATATTTTATTTCAAAGGGTGTTTGCAATTAACATGACAAAAATGTATTTTAGTCGTTTGTTTATTAAACAAAATAAATTTCAGCACGTTTTGAAATCAAGTTGAACAACTGTGCATGTGTGTGTGTGTGTGTAAGCTGGACGATGTGTATGTGTGTGTGCTTGAGTGTTTGTTAAATAGTAAATGATATTTAGTTTCGGAAAATTCTATATTTTTATACTGTTTGCAATTTTATTTACTTTTGAAAAATTCACAAAATTTCAATTATTTTCCAATAACTGCAGGCATTGAAATCAATATTAAACAAACACCAACAACAACAACTCTACTAATGTTTAATAGTTTTTTTTAGTGTTGTACAAAACTTAAAACAATTTGTAGAAATGATGATTTTATTTAGAAAATATACAAAACATTGAAAATGTCAGCAGATGAAGCTTTATTAAAATTAAATAAAATACAATATTGTTTTGTTTATAAACTTTTAAATCTGTTACCAGTTTATGTGATTTTTAGTTTGAAAATTGTTTAACATTTTTAAATAAGATACAAAAAAAATTTCATTTAAAATTAAATTTGCTTAATTTAATTTAATTTAATTTAATTTAATTTTGTGAAAAATGAAATATTTTTTGTGGTTTTTTGTTTTGTGGTAAATTTTTCATTTTATTTGTGTTTTCGTACCTACCAAACAGCGTGTTCCTGTAAACAAAAATTGTGTTAATAAGAGAGTTAATTTAATCAGTTTTTTTAAAACACTTACCTAAATTATTTATTTGGTCAAGTTTGCTAAAAGAGGAATTTACCATAACAAAATTGCATCTTTATATGTAACTAGCTTAACCCGGTGCGCTTTGCTACCACAATCGAAATAAAATTAGTAAAATTTTTTTAAAACAGAGGTCTAATCACCGCATTGGATACTATCGTATCGAATAAACTATCGAATTTTTTTGCATACGATAGACATTGACTTTTCGAATGAAAACTCCATAAAAGTATTGTCGAGTTACTCGATATCAAATGCTATTATTTCAAATTCAATACATTTCATTCGCTATCGAGTTTCATGATACCAAAATAAATAGTTTCGATCAATTTAACTCGATATCGAATGCGGTGATTAGACCCCAGATCTCGTGTATTGATAACAAAGCATTTTGTACTAAATTAATTTGCTTTTACAGCAACCGTTATACAGATATACAGAAATTTCAAGTGTATTCTTATGAAAATTAAACCTACCTTTAGAAAGAAATTAAAAAATTACTGTGAAAATTTCAGAAAAATCGTTTCAGTAGTTTAGGAGTCTAAAGGAAACAAAAAACCATATCCAAAGCACATTATAACGTAACCTTGTTGATTAATTTTTGAATCCCAAGAAAAACTGATAACTAATATGCATGTGGCAGTGTAAATAAAACTGAACTGGCAAAATAAAATAAAGAAATTTTAATGTAAATAATTAGTTAAGCTCAAGGTCAGGTTTTTTTTATATATTTTTATTTATAACCAGTATTGTGGTTATTTTGTTGAACTATTTACGGTTTTTAATCCAAATTTTTTAATATTTTTAATTAGGCTAAAGTTCATCAAATTTAATTTTCATTAAATTATTTTTATGAAGAAAGGAATTTTACAACATGAAATTAATTAAAATTTATTGATAATTTTTCATTCTTGACTGAAGCTGGGCTCGAACCCAGGCGTTTTTACGGACAGGTTACCCTGACATGTTTCAATTGCAACCACTCAATCTCCTCAGAGGGCTTACTTTTGGTGTTTGAAAAAAGTTGTTGTAAAGTGTTTTCCGATCTAGGTGCTATTTTATAGTTTTCCTTATCATAGATGTCAGATTTTTCAATCCTCTCGGATATTCCTGGCACTTATGTCATTGATTTATACCATTTTTGATTTCCATCTATTTCTCCGGAAAACACTTAACGACAACTTTTTTCAAACACCAAAAGTAAGCTGGATAAAATGGAAAAATCTAATTTGATTTACAAAATAAATTGTAACGGTGACGAAAGCAATGTATGTAAAAAGGTATATGTTGGAACAACAAAAAACAAACTTAAGACAAGATTAGCAGTACATAAATCTGACCTGAAAAATATAAATAAAACTTCAACACAAAAAACCGCACTTCTAGCCCACTGTGCAGAAAAAGGGCACACACCAAACTTCGACAATGTGGAGATATTGCAAAGAGAGGAAAAATACCATAGACGCTACCCAGCGGGAAAATGGAATTAATAGGAATCGAGAAAGTAATACATATCTTGTATGATATTTGATTCCAGAATTCATTATTCTTAACACAGACCATGTCCTAGGATTGTAATAAATTATTTTAATGTATCCTGCGAATGAATTAAATAATTCATTCTTTGGAATAAATTATATTATTCAAAAGTCTTATAATAAAAGTCTTCTCCAATGCCGTTTGGAATACATTTTTTAATACCTGTTTACTTTAAATAACTTTGACCCACAGACATATAATTTGTGCTTTGACCGTACGCTTTCAAACACAAACTGCGACTAAAATAAAATTTATAAGTAGGCGACATAAAGGCAGCAAAAAAAATAACGAATTTTTATTAAGGAAATATGTATGTAAAGCAAAAACACGAATAATTGTTACTAACAGAAACAATACATTCCTTGTCCTGCAAATGTGGGAATATACGTGGTAATCAATGCATAAATTTTGTGTCTGATGAAATTACCTTCTCGATTCCAATGAATGCATTATTATTCTTTCGAAAATAATGCATTATTTTTTTAATTATTTATGTAATCAATTCCTCATTTTCCCGCTGGGATAATAAACAAAAATAGAATAAGAAATTAGTGCAATTTTAAATGTAAAACCGTGTGTGACGTGTTTTTTATTATTGTTCCTCTTGTAAGTTTTTATTTTTGTGCGCCTTTTTCTGTTTATATGTTTTATGACACAGTGGGACAATATGTATTCATTTAATGTTAAAATTATGTTTTTATTTTTTGTTAACTATAATTGTAGTACCCTGAAGATGAGATCCAGTGGATTTCGAAATATTGGAAACATTTTTTAAATAAATAAAAAAATATAAAAAAACCTGAAATTGAGCTTAACTAATTATTTACATTAAAATTACAACAAAAGGTCGAACAACATATTGAATAACGAAATTTGTTTTATTTTTGTTTTTTCTTTACCCACTAACAGCTACATTTAGAGTTGACAAAGAATCAACAAATTGCGGTCGGGATTGTAAGAAAAGATAAACTCACTGTTTATGGTTGTTGTTTTTGTTTAAGCTTTGATATTGTAACAAGTAAAACTGGGGCTTATAATTCTTATTTGCTTAACAGTTTTATTTGTATAATATCCTTAGTTTTTCTTAAATCTTTGGATGAAGTTTCCTGACGATCTGGCCTAAGCAACCAGTGAAATGCGTATAGAAATAGCTTATCCCATCAACAATAAACTTCAGTTTGTCAATAGTATGACATGGGAATTTAGCACATTATAACGTAACCATATGCTTGTTCATTTACTTTTTATTTCGAAAGGTGTAGTTTACCACAAGAGTGGGTCCTTCAAAGCTTGAAGACTATTGTCTTCAGATATTCAGTATAATATATTTGCGTTCTATGGGGGGTACTGCTCTTCCTCCGTCTACTCCGCCCATTTTTATTTTAAAATTTATAATTTGCTTTTTCCACGTTTAAAGACTCTAGCTATAATAGTTCTTCAGTAACGCGATATTAATATATGCATCCTAAGGGAGGTATTGCTCCACCTTCACATACACCCTTAATTTGTACCATCAAAGGTGTAGTTGACTATAATATTGACACCTACCAAGTAAGAACATTATCAATGTAACAGTCCTTAAGATATGCGATATTTAACATTAGCGTCCTATGGGGATAACACTTCCCCTGCTGATATCTTATTAAAAGAAAATGGGTGCAGCGGCTCTTAAGATGAGCGATACTTAATATTGGCATCCTATAGAGGGTACCACAGTATTAAGAGGAACAATTTTAGCTCACATTAAAGCCCTTTAATGATTTTGGAAGCTGTAAATTGCTTTGCATATAGTTCTATCAATGGAGCATAGCCCGAAGTAGTTGGATCTAAGATTTTTGGACTTTTTGGTTTGAAGATATTTTATAAGTAATAAAATAATGAAGATTCTCTTATATAATTTTGTTTTATTTTGTGGAAAGATGCCTCATTTTTAATGAAAAATTACTCCAAAAAAAATGAAAAATAACCCTAAAAATAAAATGAAATATGACCCTAAATTTGGGGTTATTCTTCATTATGAAAAATCATCTCAAAAATTATAATGAATTTGAACCCCAAAAAATTAACACAAAGAAAGTTACATTAGACATTTTCGGTGGGGTTCATATGCCCGAAACTAAAAATCCCAAATTAAGAATCCCGATTTCAAAATCCGGATAATTATACAGTTTTGGTTTTAAAAATCGTACGATTGGTAGCATGCTTTCGGCCATGCGCAAGAATGTTTTTTCTCTATGGTATAACGAACACTGGCCTTGCTAACTAAAGCTTCACGTTATAGCCGGCCTTCGGCCGGGCGCAAGGATTTTCTTCTCTATGGTATAACGAACACTGGCTTCGCTAACTAAAGTTTCTCTGTATAGACGACCTTCGGCCGGGTGTCAGGATTTTCTTCTCTTTGGTATTACGAACACTTGCTTCGCTCACTAAAGCTTCACTACATAGACGGTCTTCGGCCGGGGCAAGGATTTTCTTCTCTATGGTATAACTAACACTGGCTTCGCTAACTAAAGCTTCACTGTATAGACGACCTTGGGCCGGGTGTCAGGATTTTCTTCTCTTTGTTATTACGAACACTTGCTTCGCTCACTAAAGCTTCACTACACAGAAAAATTATTGCCGAATTATTTTCAAACAAACGCTTGTTTGAAAATTTTTTTAATTTCTACAAATTTTTTTACTGATTCAATTAAAATTTTTGGTTGATTTTTATTTAACCAACAAAAATGTTGACAACCATTCAAAAATATAATACACGCGTTATTGGTTTCAAGTTTTCATAATTTTGTATGAAATATTTAACGCTTTTTAATGTTGTCGTCTTTTTGCATTTTTTTATTTGATCGTAAGCAACACTTCCTAATGTGAAATATAAGAACTACAACAAAAAACACATACAGTCTATTTTTGGACACTTTAAAAAAAATACAACAGTAAGAAAGATGAAGAGGTTTGAAGTAAAAAAAAAAAACAAAAAATAGCAGGTAAAAAAACGTTTCACTCTTTTTAAACAACAGAAACAACAACAACATTATAAGAAACAAAATAAATTTTTGGTTGGTTTCAAAGTTGGTTAAAAAAAAACCAAAATCCCGTATTCAATTTTTTCAAACTGTTTGCTTAAATACATCAAATACAAAAATATAATGATGACGAAAAACATATCGAGTCGGTCTGTCGCCGTTTTTGGGTTACATTTCTTCTTCATTAGCAAAGGAAAGGATACAGCAACAGTGAGTGATGACGAAAAACATGGTGTGTATAAAAAAAGACTTCGTTCAAAAATTATTCCAACAAAAAAATGTGTCTCAAAGCCAGCCGGCCGCTCTGCTCTCTCTGTCATCATCTTCTAATACAGTGCCAGCTTGTGTGCGCATCATTGCTTGTGCAAAAACCTTTTTTTTGGATTTTGAAATTTAGTATATGAATTTCAGTAAACTTTTTGTTTGATTCAGTTAAATTATTTGTTTGAAAAAATCAGTGTTTTTTTTCAATAAACAAAATGCAAATAAATTGTTTGAATATGCGAATTTGTTTATAGGACCGATTTCAGGCAAAAAATTGGTTGATTCTACAAATTTTTTGTTTGAATTGGAAAAATAATTTTTTCTGTGTACACAGCCGGCCTTCGGCCGGGCGCAAGGATTTTCTTCTCTATGGTATAACGAACACTGGCTTCGCTAACTAAAGCTTCTCTGTATAGACGACCTTCGGCCGGGTGTCAGGATTTTCTTCTCTTTGGTATTACGAACACTTGCTTCGCTCACTAAAGCTTTACTACATAGACGGCCTTCGGCCGGGCGCAAGGATTTTCTTCTCTATGGTATAACTAACACTGGCTTCGCTAACTAAAGCTTCTCTGTATAGACGACCTTGGGCCGGGTGTCAGGGTTTTCTTCTCTTTGTTATTACGAACACTTGCTTCGCTCAGTAAAGCTTCTCCTAATAGCAGGCCTTCGGCAGGTCTCAAGGATTTTTTCTTCTATGGTATAACAAACACTGGCTTCGCTAACTAATATTTGGGGTGATTTTTCATTTCTTAAAATTTGCATTGTTTATTAGTAGACGAAAAATAGCCCCAAAGTAAAAGTTGTGATTTTATTTGGGGCCATTTTTCATTGCTTGATGTTGGGGTAATTTTTCATTCCACTTAAAATGCAAAACCACCCTAACGAAAAAATGAAAAATAACCCAAAAAAAAAACAACAAAATTTCGCCAAAATTGCGTGTTGTTGTGTCTCATGTAAAATTTTGAGGCCGTTTTTCATTTTCCTTTTGGGGCCATATTTTCTGGGGTCATTTGCCGCACCGCCCTTGCAGTTAACAAGTGATTGTGAAGCAGTGATGCAAATTTTAGGGAATTTTCCCTTTTTGTAGGGATTTTTTCGGATAAATTCAAGCGTATGAAATAAACGAAAGCTTTTTATTTTAAGAATTTTTAAAATATTATCCCATATTCATCATATTGTCTAAAAGTACGTAAATATTCGGCTTATTTTCATTTAAAAATTAAAATGTTTCTATACAACAGTACTTAGTTCAAACCCTATACTACGAGTCCTTACAGCCTGGCTATCCATGAATTAAAACCCGAATATTCGTCGAACCCTCTAATACATATATAAAAAGGGGGCTCTTCTTCTTTTCTTATTTTTGCTATTTGCATTTGCACTCACATTCGCTAAAATGTATGCGAATATTAAAAGCGAATATCTAATGAATGCATTTTTAACATAGAAATTAATTTTTAAGAAACAGCCTTCTTAGCTAAAAAAATAAAACACTACAATTTCGAATTTTTAAAAAATTTTAAATGAAAATTTTTTAAGGTTAAGGAAGAATATACTTCTAAAAGAGAACTTTTTTATATTTTAGTTCGGGGGAAATGAAGAAATTATTTTTTTTTAAATTTTACAGAGCCTTCCCTTTTATTTGTGTTGGAATATTTTGTGTTCCACCACAGATCCTAACAGGGAATTTCAAACGTGACTGCTCATAACCAAAGTAAAAATACGGATTAATTTGTTTAATTCAGTTCAAGATTTTATTCATGATATAGGATTAGGTTATAATAAAAGAATGACTTAAACATAAGAGTTATATTTTGACAGTTACAAAACTATTCATAGTTGTATGCATTTGGGTTGTTCAGTAAATGTTGCATTTTATCTTACATTTTGGTACCAAGTTTGCTTAAAACTATAAGATACTTATCAGAGATCAGCAATGAATCGTTTTTTCGCTACTCATACTAACCCATGCAATTGTAAGTATAAGTGTAAACTACTCTGATTCACTCATACTCACAAGAGAAATATTTATGAGTGCGACGTCGACATTATACGTATACTCATAAATGACGTCAGCTTGATTATTAATTTCAAGAGAATACTTACAATACTCAAAATGATTCAAATAATTTAGCTCATCCATTTACCGTTTTAACACAACAGATAAAACACACAACTTAATAATCAGCGCTGCCAGATAAATTTGCCGAAAAATCGTCCACTTCAGACATGTAACTTTTGTAAACTGTAATTGCCAAATCGTCACTTTGCTATTTCGGGGACAAATCTGGCAGCCTCGCATTTTGCTTCGCCTATACACATTGAGTTGAGTAGATTCTAAATCAAACACTACAAATGTTGCTTAAGGCTAGATAACACTATTATACTTTGTATTAATACATGTCAAAAACGCAAGTAATATGCCAAAGTGTGATAGTGTGAATGCAATGTGTACCGAAAATGACAAGTTGTATTAAGAAAAAAGTTTGACATCTCATACGACTTCATCGTTTTTTGAAAAATTTCTAAACAATAATACTTTTCATTGGATCAGGGTTGCATTTTATTTCATGTGTAAGTGTTTATACTTTGTGTGATGGTGTGAACAAGCTGTCATGTTACATTAGATTTTTTGACAGCCGCAACAAGGCTCATTAGATTTCTACCTTACAAAGTATTATGGAATACGTAAGACTTTTGAGATAGTGTAATCTAGGCTTAAGTATGAGTACGATGAATAAAATTAAACTTTTGAGTGAATATGAGTTTGAATAACATTGGAATAAGTATGAGTGCGTATAAGTACAAGACTTTATGAGTCATGATTTAGCTCTACTCACTTTTTCACTACTCATTGCTGATCTCTGATACTTATATTAAAAAAAGTATTTAAAATAAGTATTCTTGAAAAATATTAAGCTCTTTAAAAAGGACAAAAGATGTGAAAATGAAAATTCAAATACGAATTTTGGCTATAATTTGTCGCTAGATTAAGGATATAATAAGGCGTCTCTGTCAAAAAGAAAAAATATGGCGTTTCATATTTATTTTGGTTTTTTGGTGTTGTTGTTAATAAATGCTTTAATTATAATATAAACAAAATGTTAACAAAACATGCAAACAATTGCCTGTTACAAAAAACAATAAATTTTTACCGTTGGGAAAAATGTAGGTACTTTTTTTTTGGGTTTAGGGGAAAAAAGTGATTTTTTTTTATACGTAGGGATTTTATTGGAATTTCTCATGGCATCACAGTTGTGAAGCGACAAGTGAAGTGAAATAAAAATAGGAAATACTAAAGATTGAACAAAAACCAATAAGCTTGCAACAATGATGATTTTGGTAATTACACTGTGCTGGTTGAACGGACAAGCCAGGCACATGGCGTTTTAACATAATTCGGGTACGCTGAATCCAATGTTGCTAACCGTTTTTTAGGTTAGCTCTTGTTTTCGAGATATACCATTATTAAAAAAATGGAGGAGGTTTAGTTTATTAAAATCACTAAAAAACCAAAATTCCGCAATAAAATTTCCTTTAAAAGGTAAAACTTTTTTCTAATATGTGCAGTCGTTTTAGAAACATAATTTTTTGGAAAAATTGCAAACAAGCCATAAATGATAAAAATCTGTTAGCAACATTTGATTTTATTCACAAAAGTCTAAAAATATTAATTAACTTTAGAATTTCATAAAACGCAATGTTTGTATGGGAGCTCCCCTCAGAAGGGGCAAGTATGTCTTGAGAATATGTTAAGGATAAAAAACTAATTGAGGTTGGTCATACGTTTGTGGGATAAAACGTATGACCAGGGCGACTCCTGGGCATTAATGGGACTTTTTCTTCAATATATTTCTAGTCTGCATTGAACATTTTGTTTGGGAGCCCCCTTAAGGAATGGAGATAGCGGGTGGGTATGTAAGAAAGTAATGATTGCGATGAAAAATAAAGTGGGGTTGGTCATACATTTCACCCATCTAGGAGTATCTTACGCGCTGTACCGGCAAAACAAAAGAATTTCAACCATATAAATATTGATTTAGGATTGAAATCCAGCAAATTTTGTCATGTAGGAAAAGAGATCTAAATCCAAATGTGGCACATCCACCCCAAAAAAGATCATTTTGTTTTGTTGTTTGTTTTTTTTTACTGTTAGGACCAGCACTCAGGGGATGACCCCTACTAATGCATTGCATTGTGTTGGAACTAGGGAAATAGGTTGTGGGAAGGAGCATAGAGGGAGTAGTGTTTGTGAACATTCGATTTGAACTTCATCATGTTGTAAGTGAGAGGGAAGACTTCTGCAGGAAGGTTATTCCACATACGAACAGTCCGGGAAAAAACGAATTCTCTCTGTAATGCGTTGTACGATTCACCTGGCAATCGACCACATAGGGATGGGATCTTGAGGAAAAACGTGTATTGCGAACAAACGTACGGGTTTCGGGAACCAGATCCCTAATTTCGTCGGACCACATCCCATTGTAGTAGCGATAAAACAGGCAAATACAACCCACACTGCGACGTTGCTCAAGGGAGTCAATAGAATTGGATACCCTACTGTCACCAATGAGAACCTTCGCCCTCTCCTGCACGCGGTCGAGAAGCTCCAAAATAGACTTTGAAGCACCGGCCCACACATGAGAGTTGTATTCCATATGCGGTCGGATACAGGTGGTATGAATAGTAAGGAGATCAGATGGAGTGAACTATATCTTACACCGTCTTAGAAAACCGAGGCACTTGAATGCTTCTTTCGACACCTTGAATATATGTTCTGTTCATCGGACATCACATTGAATCCTCATGCCCAGAACATCAAGAGATTCTGATTCCTCAATAATTATACCACCCATAGGTGCAGATGAGGCACCCCGGTTTGGTGCGCGTTTATGCGTAAGAACGCAACATTGGGTTTTTCGGGCATTAAAATCGACCCTATACGCACGAACCCATTCCGAGACTATGCCAAGGTCTCGGCCAAGCGTATCATTCATATTCTGCCTCATAGCACCGACATCGGATACGCTTGGTCTGCATTCAAATGGGTACGAATGGCAAGGTTGCTGTCATCTGCACAAGAGTAGATAGGTTTGGAAGTTTGACAAAGGAGGTCATTTAGAAAGATAAGAAATAGAGTAGGAGAAAGAACGGAGCCTTGCGGCACCCCTGAATGAATCTTGAACTCGTTTGACGAAACCCCATCTATAACAACTCGTACAGTGCGATCTCTGAGAAAACTCGATATAAATCGAGAGAAATGATCACCGACACCAAATGCAGCAAGTTTTGACCAGAGTGCACCATGCCAGACTCTGTCAAACGCCTTGGAAATATCTAAAGCAATTACCTTACTTTCGCCAAATGGTGAATGGAACGGCACCATTTTTCCGATAACAGAGCTAGTAAGTCTCCAGTAGAGCGACCGCCAGTATGGCTTTCGTAGAGGCTAAAGGGTGGAATAATGCACAGATTGACCTACTATTTTACACAAGTTCCCTTTAAACGACTAGAAATCTACTAAGTTTCATGATAATGGGTCTATAATTTACCAAAGGTCCCAAATAAAGCCCACACTCGGAAAACACATTTAGTATGCCTGAGACTGTGAATAATGCTACTGCAGTAAAATTTGGTCTGTCATAGGTTCATGCGACTAGAAAATCTTTAAAAATGTATAAAAACTAAAATGCGACAAAAATCATAGCTTTTTTTTTTTTTAAAAGATTTAGTTAAACATATGTATATCAAATCAAATGAGCTATATTTCATTGTAATCGGTGCACAACTTTTGATTATATTCGAAATTTACTGAGAAAATTGAATGGATAAAAATTGCGATTTCCATACAAAAACAAATTTTTTTTTCATTTTATTTATAGGTTATGTACACAGAAAAAATTATTTTTCCAATGCAAACAAAAAATTTGTAGAATCAAACAATTTTTTGTCTGAAATCGATCCAATAAACAAATTCGCATATTCAAACAATTTATTTGCATTTTGTTTATTGAAAAAAACACTGATTTTTCAAACAATTAATTTAACTGAATCTAACAAAAAGTTTCCTGAAATTCTTATACTAAATTTCAAAATAAAAAAAAAAGTTTTTGCACAAGCAATGACGCGCACACAAGTAAGCACTGTATGAGAAGATGACGGCAGAGCAGAGCCGCCGGCTGGCTTTGAGACACATTTTTTTTTGTTGGAATAATTTTTGAACGAAGTCTTATTTATACACACAACCAGGGTTGCCGTTTAAAATTTTTTTATCCGACCAAAATTGTCTACAAAACCTACCAAAATCCTTTGGAACCGACCAATTTTTTTTATATATTTAAAAACCAATATGGGCACTTCCACAGAATCGTCTCGTCAACAAATAATAAAGTTTGTATTTTCACTAAATTGCGCTTTACACCAAAATACAAAAAAAAAAAACAATAATATATAAATTATTTTTTTATAAACAAGTTAAAAAGCTTGTTGACGTAACGTGACAAGAAGTAGACTTTTCGATAACAAAAAAATACCCATGTACTTAATCAACAAGAGGGTATTAACTCAAAATTCTACAAGAATAGGAAAATCTTGTTAAATGATATACCTTAAAAATTTTAATTATTACAAACTTTTATAATATTTAAGTAAAGTACTTGAATGAACTAACTCTCATAAAATAAATTAAAATATAATACCTACTTATTCATAGTTATCTGCAAAATATTGCGTCGCCAATATCGAAGAATCGCGTGGATTCTCGAGTTTTTGTAGTTACTTCGACTCCGACTCCGGTACAAAAAACTCAACTCCATAGCCCTGAGAAATTCTTTAAGTTCAAAAAAAGAACTGTAAATATTACGACAAAGAACCTCAATATAATTTTGGCATCATTTTACATGCGTAACTTAAACAAAGGTGAAGAGAGTGAAACGTGCACCTTATGTAAAATAAATAAACTTCATTGCTAAGTAACGTTTTTAGCCCACTTATCTTAAAATCTATGACGTTATCGCCGTTTGTTACCAATCCGATCAATATTTTTAAAGGAATATTGTTTGTTGATAAAAAATTGTTTTAAAAGAAAAAAAAAAAAAAATTGAGACAACGCGCCATCTGACTTGGTTAGCTCGAATTAGGGTACAAAACTATCCTTTATAGAACTAATTCCGTCCAACAATTCGTCTTTGCTACATTCGTAGTTTCATCAGCAATCAAAAATAATCTTCTGTTTTTTTTAATATTTTCACTTGCCTGCTTTGCGATATAGGCAGCTGCTTCAACAGACGTTTTCCTACCACATTTAATAAGTTTTGCTATGGTTAAATCTAGGAAACACTCATCCAAAATAAGGCTGGAAATTAGTCCATTAGAAAAAATGGGAAATCTTGTTTGTTTTTCGTCTGTTGAAAAGTAAATAGCGTTGCTGGAAAAATAAATAGCGTTGCCTTCTCAAACCGACCAAAATTAGGTTTAGCCTACCATCCGACCAAAGGAAAAATATCCGACCAAATATGGTCGGAAAAGACCAAGTTCGGCAACCCTGCACACAACACAATGTTTTTCTTTATCACTCTCTGTTGCTGTATCCTTTCCTTTGCTAAAGAAGAAATGTAACCAAAAACGGCAGCAGACCGACTCGATATGTTTTTCGTCATCATTCTATTTTTGTATTTGATGTATTTAACCAAACAGTTTTAAAAAATTGAATACTGGATTTTGTTTCTTGTAATGTTGTTTCTGCTATTGTTTTTCTTATAGTTGCACTCTTTTAAAGCGTCCAAAAATAGACTGTGTGTGTTTTTTGTTGTTGTTCTTATATTTCACATAAAGAACTGTTGCTTACGATCAAATAAAAAAATGCAAAAAGACGACAACATTAAAGAGCGTTAAATATTTCATACAAAATTATGAAAATTTGACACCAATAACGCGTTTATTATATTTTTGAAGAGTTGTCCACATTTTTGTTGGTTAAATAAAAATCAAACAAAAATATTGTTTGAATCAGTAAAAAAATTTATAGAAATTAAAAAAATTTTCAAACCAGCGTTTGTTTGAAAATAATTCGGCAATAATTGTTTCTGTGTAACATTACGTGAAAGTAATAAGACTTTAACTTTTTCCTGTTGTTGATTTTTCATGATTTTTATAAATACAAAATTTGGAAATTGTTTTTATTTTTTGAAATCAGCGACCTCAAATTAGTAAAAATTTGCAATAAGCATTTTTTAAATTTTTTGAGACATCATTTTGCGCATCTCTCTTTTAATAAACAAATTCTACCTCCTTTTAATAAACTGATCCATCTCTTCTATCAACATTTGATTAGTTATTTAACCATTTTTTTTTTAAAAAATTGTCATAAAGGAAGGTTAAAACGGAAAATCAGTTTATTGAATCGATCTTCTGGGATTTCGGTAACTTTAAAAATCAAAATGTATTTCCGTTCTCAAATATTTAACATATTAAATTACCTTTTTAATTTAAATATGTATGTATATATGTATGTGTATGCTAAAAAAGCATACGTTTGTTTTTAAAATTGATTTACTTATTCCCCTTAAAAAAAAGCACAACTTTTACCCAGAAGTAACTTTTGCAAAACACACACTGGCAAATGTTTACATGCATGTAAACATTCCTAAATGTAATGCAAAGATATGTGTATGCATATAAATGTTATAAGTAGATGACAAACAGCGATAGTGAAAAATTAGTTCAACCATCTACACATCATCCAATTTGTTTCTATTTCTTTTTTTTTGCATATTGCAATGTTCATGCGAATCCTTGCAACATTTACAACTTTGCTACGCTTCGTACCACACGTTCTTATAAGTACATGTAGCAAGTAAATAAAATACCGAAGAAAAAAAGTGAACCTCTTAAAGAAAAAGATACTCAACAAATAAATAGTTTTAGATTTTAGTCTTACTTACAAAAGAATTATTTTTCTTTTTTTTTTTGTTTCCTTTGCTTTGATACTAAAGAAGCGGGAGAACGTGTGTAGAGATGATTCGCTGTTGCAGCAACAACTTCTTACAAATACTATCATCTTAAATGTTTAAGATGATACAAAAAGCTTATTTCTTTTAATTCTACTTATAGACTAAAGTGTTTACTTTCTTCACCCACTTCACTCGTTTACTCACTTTCTTATTTCACTTACTTACTTTAAAAATAACTTGCTTAAGTTTGGTTTTAGTATTCAATGATTTGTTGGTTTTGAGTTTGTTGCTGTTGTTGGCAGTACACTTTCCGGGAATGGAAGGAAAGTAACCTGTAGTTTTAGTTTCTAGATAATTCTGCTAATCTTTTATTAAAAAGAAGACACGGTCACGAAAAGAAGTTTATTTTTTAAAGTTATCAATAAATGGTTGTCCATAGTTCAAATTTCTATGAGAACTAGTTGAAAATAGATTTTTGGAAATTCGAATGTTTTGGGGGTAAAAACTGGTAAATTCGATAACCTTATATCTCCAAAACTAAAAGAGATACAAAAAACTGTAAAACTAATCGTTGTTCTTTAGAAAAATAAGCGGACAGTTTATTAACTCCGTTAGGGAGTTAACGGGTAAAACCTGAATTTTGGTACTTTTTTGCACCCCCTTTTTTTTGAACCAATAAATATAGAAATAAAGTTTATACCACATTCGAAAAATAAAAATAGGAATAAATTCGAACGTTTCAGAGGTAAAAATAGTAACTATTTTTGGTACTTGTTTTTACAAAACATTTTTCTCTATTAATTGACATATTCATACTAAATTATGGCCGCCGACTACAATACTGAAATTTTTGATAATTTACTTGGGGGAAAAAATAGTACCAAAAAGAGGATATACGGGAAATTTAATATCTTTCTTTAGCTTTTTGGTCCTACTGGTATTTTTTTAAATTTTAGTTAATATTGGACCTTAAAAGATAAAATTCAACATGCAATGCCCTAAGTGGATAAGAATCTATGAGGAACTTTTTGGTACTTTTTTTCTTAAGCTGGTACTTTTTGAATTTCCATTATTTGAGACGTAGAAACATAGAATTACACATGCAAGGTCCTGAGTGAATGAGAATCTATAAAATCGCTTTTTGGTACTTTTTGTTCTTTAACTGGTACTTTTGAATATCCGTTATTATTGGAATTAGAAACAAAAAATTCAAGATGCAGTACCCTAAGTAGATAAGAATCTAAAAGAGGGAAGTTTTGTTACTTTTTATTCTTTACGTTTACTTTAGAAAAATAAACTTTGGCATAAAAATATGTCCACGAAGGAAAAGGAGACGCTTACGAAGTAGCGGATTAAATGCTAGTATTTGTCATAAAAATCTTTTGTTACAGAAATCTTATTAAAAAACGGCGTTTATTTTGAACTAAACAAATGTTATCGGGTTTTCGGAAAGAAAAGAAGAAACCATTCAATTGTTTCATAAATTGACAATAAGTTTTGGGCTTCTATTTGGCAAATCTTTGTATTTCTGCGGCAATGAATTGTGTATGAATCCTTTTTCAATCGCTCAAGTGGCAAACAGTTTTTAATCATCAAAAGTGATCGGAGAAGCTTAATTTAGGCAATTTTTACAAAAAATTATCAGCCAAATGCTAGCGGGAAACAACTTTTAATAAAATTTCTATACATTAATACAAATGGTTCTATTTGTATTTATATATTATCATTTGATAGTTGTAGGGATTTTTGTAGATACAATTTTTTTAACGCGTAGGGAAAAAATAGGGATTTTTTTTCGTGACTTTTAAAAAAAGTTTTTAACATCACTGATCTACGATGTTGGTAAAATGTGTGTAATATTTCTCGAACTGAGGTCAACTAGGTTCTAACTTACATGTTGATTATAATTCGTATTGTGGTTATTGTGTTGAACTGTTTATGGTTCTTAATCCAAATTTTGATATTTTAATTTGGTGCAAATAGTTCTTAATCTCATCTCTTAGCATACCAATTGTTTACAGTAATTTTTAGATTTATTTAAAGACGTTCATCTGTCTGTCAGTGTGAGTGTTTTGATCTATGCAACAGTATTGAAGATAATTCGATAATACAAGGATCGCCCGATGGCACATTTCGAAAATTTTACATTTACATAACAATAACAAAGTTTTTGCTTCCGACTTTTTTGTTTTTTTTTTTTTTTTTTTGCTGACCAGTGTTAGCAGTATCAGAGACTTGTTTGACAAAAATAATAGTTACATGAATTCAAATCACTTCATAGTTTCATAATAAATCAAAGTATCCATATAAAGCGTATTTCAACGTATAACTTCACTAACGCGCTACATATTTATTTACATACATACTTGAACATTTATTTAAACTTAACCTGAAGTTTGTAAATAAAAATTATTTTATTAAAAATTAGTTTTTTGCGGTTGTTAGTCAAGGTCTCTGAACCAAAAATTGTGTGGACAATATTATGCACAACAAAATTGGATTTGGTTTGATTGGACAGAGCGATATCATTTAAGCAATAAAAAATAAATAGTACCTGTTACTATGTTGAGAACACTTTTATTTTAAATGCAACACAATTCCTATGTCGTACGCATCACATTTTTCTACAAATGTTTTGGCAAATGGTCTACTGTGAGTCCTTTAACGAGATACGGTTTAAATTGACGGTGTCGTACAAAACACAGACCTAAGTGATTTCCCCAAGGCTCCGATAAAAACAGGTATGTAGCACTTAATAATCTGCCAATTTCTTTTGAAAGATTCCACTGAAAATCAAGAACGGGGGTTTCAGATTCCATTGATACCAGCCAGGTACACAAAAATATGTGTAGATCTTGAAAGAGATTTCAATTCAGTTTACTCCACAATTACAACTTGGAATTTTTATTAGAATTTATTGATAATTTTTCTTGGCCGAGCTGGGATTTGAACCCGGGTTTATCTTTACATGTTTCAAGAATCACCACATTCTATCGTCAGAAGATCTTTGGGTTCT
The DNA here is from genome assembly GCA_930367215.1 of Pollenia angustigena. NCBI lineage: Eukaryota > Metazoa > Arthropoda > Insecta > Diptera > Polleniidae > Pollenia > Pollenia angustigena. The sequence continues at coordinate 167,110,863 of OV884059.1, read as the reverse complement.
ACCCACTTCACCACTGCGGTGCCCGTTAGCCAGCAGTCAAACATCAATCTTTAACCAGTAGTACTGGTGGTTCGAAATTTGCTGTTATTATCAGTTAAATTTCCAATTACATGTTGCCTCCTTTCCTCGGTTTTTTTGCGTATTCTTTCTGTCAAAAGACTGTCTTGAAAACCTGAAAACATTTGCTTATTATGTTTTTTGTCCACTTTCGTCGACATTTTATTTGTACAAATTAAAGTACAAATGTAAACATTAGAGCTTGTGCCATAGCTATTTTAAGAACAATTTTGATTTTTAGTTGAACTGTTAATTTTTAATTTTTGATATTATTTAATTAGGCTTGAGTTCATCAAATTTCATTTTCATTGAATTATTTTCACTGAGGAAAGGAATTTTACAACTTGGAATTTTTATTAAAATTTATTGATAATTTTTCTTGGCTGAGCTGGGATTTGAGCCCGGGTTGATCTTTACATGTTTCAAGAATCACCACATTCTATCGTCAGAACAAGCTAAAACTATGATGTATATTTCTGCATTTGTAAACTACTGGGTAGTGTTCCTTTTTGTTAAAAACTTGTCTTGAAGTTCTTTTGTCAGTTATTATTATTTGTTGTTTTTTTTTTTATTTTTTTTTTGTTTCAGTTGCTTTCTCTGTTTCAGTTTCTGTTTGCAACCATCATGTGCAAATCCCAGTAACTTGTTAGCTTATCCGGTGATTACATTGATACTACGTGGTATTTTTTAAAACAGCATTCTGGTTGCCAAACAAGTAAACTAGATGGCTGGCTGAATGACTTGACTGGCATGCAGGCAGGGTAACAAGTAAAAAGTACTTTTGTATTAAATGTGTTTGTCTGGAATTTTGTATGAATTATACAATGGGCCGGAGAGAATGAAAATAAATGTTGATTAAGATTATCATACTTTTCTTAGGAATCCTATTGGCTTCTCTATAGACAACTTTAAATGCTAAACTACTAGAACTCTTAAATAAGTATCTCAGTTTTCCAACACTTTTGACGCTCCCTTCCATTGTGCAACAATTCTTTGCACTTCTCAAATACTCTGTAAAACTAAAGGATATTATTTTTGTGGATTTCAGATAGTCTTACTACTTTCGTTTGTAAGTAGTTGTCAAAATACTTTGAGTATAAATAAGTAGTTGCTGTGTTATGGATGGGGCGTATAAGTTAGTTACGAAACCGTTTAGTAGATCTCAATTGCTCTGCTTTTTCATCTATACGTAGTAGTATTTACCAATATATTTTTGATATAAATGCACTTGGCAAAAGTTTAAAGGAGTTGATTTCAGTTATCTTTCAGCACACACTTATATAAAGGGTGGTTAAATTGTAAGGGCCGATGTTGAAGTGAACCACACCTAAACGCCAAGTTTTTTTTCCGAATTTTATTTGACATTTCTCTATTTCAGACTTACTCAATTTGAACCATGGAGAGATACACAATCCAACAACGTGTTAAAGTTATCCAGACTTATTATGAAAATGGGCGTTCAAATCAAAATGCATATCGTGCACTTCGTGATTTTTTTGGTCAATTTGATCGTCCAAATGTGCGTACAATCGCAAAAATCGTGGAAAAATTCGAGCAAACCGGGTCTGTAGAAGATGTGAGAACACCAGTGCATGCTCGTACAGCTCGTACTGCATCAAATATTGCTGCTGTTCGCGATAGTGTGGCTGAAGAGCCGTCCACCTCAACTCGTCGTCGTGCCCAACAATTGCACCTCTCACGCTCGTCGTTGATGAACATTATGCATAAAGACTTGCATTTACACGCTTACAAGGTGCAATTGGCTCAAGAACTAAAGCCTCTTGACCATTCCAAACGTCGTGAATGGGCAGAATGGTGGCAAGAAATGGCAACAGTGGATGATCAATTTTCGAAGAAAATCATCTTCAGTGATGAGGCACATTTTCACCTCAGTGGATTCGTCAATAAACAGAATTGCCGCATTTGGGCGAATGAGAATCCAAGAGTGATTGTCGAAAAACCAATGCACCCACAAAGAGTGACTGTTTGGTGCGGTTTATGGGCTGGCGGCATCATCGGGCCGTATTTTTTCCAAAATGAGGCCGGTCAGGCAGTTACTGTGAATGGTGTTCGCTATCGTGAGATGATAACGAACTTTTTATGGCCCGAATTGGAAGATATGGATGTGTACGATATGTGGTTTCAGCAGGACGGTGCCACTTGCCACACAGCTAACGAAACAATGGCTCTTTTGCGCAACAAATTCAATGGCCGTGTTATCTCACGTAATGGCGATGTCAATTGGCCGCCAAGATCATGTGATTTGACACCGTTGGACTTTTTTCTTTGGGGTTATTTGAGATAAAAGGTGTACGTCGATAAGCCAGCAACAATTCAAGAGCTAAAGGATGAGATAATTCGGCACATTACAGGCATAGAACCTCCATTATGCCTCAGGGTCATCGAAAATTTGGACCATCGGATGGAGGTGTGCCGCCGTGGTCGCGGCGCCCATTTGGCCGATATTTTGTTCCATACATAATTTAGTAATACCAATATATCATAATAAAATAAAATTACAATAATTTCTTAAATAGTTTGTGTTTTATTCAAAATCAACATCGGCCCTTGAAATGTAACCACTCTTTATTTATTTTTTTTTTTTCTTTTGAATTTTTATATTGCAACAAACTGACGCGCTTAATCAATTCTTGCTGTGTATAACAAACAACAACGAAACATATATTTATTATCGAACATTTTTGTTTTACATTTTCAAGGATTTTGAAAATGTTTTCGAATTTGCATTTATGAGTCAACCTTTAATTCAGAAAACTTTCTAAAAAATGATTTTTGATAAAGAAATAATTCCCACATTCTATTTTCAAGGATGTTTAGGAGTTGGTAATTTAAATTTTGTGGCATATGTAAAAATTGCAAGGAAACAAATTTAAACTTTTTTTGTGGAGTCTGGAATTTATTTGCAAATTTTTACTCATTTGAGGTCGCTGATTTCAAATCTAATCTCCATTTCTCTCTATCAGCTCTACATTTCGATATATACCGTTATGTCCAAAATTAAGGCTCTTTCACTACATATATTGGAATAACTTGAAAACGGTAGACCATATTCAGTTAAAAAAATTCTAAGTTCGACAAAAATATTATCTGATAGAGCAAAAAATTGAGATTAGATTTGAAATCAGCGACCTCAAATTAGTAAAAATTTGCAATCAAATTCCAGACCACAAAATGACTGTTGCGCAGTGTAATTGGAGCGTATTTCATTTAAATAATTAAATCGCAAATGACTGCATTTAGCATTTATGTAGTTTGGAAAAAAGCTTAATATGTTTTTACACATATTTCGGATTAGTAAAAGACGTCTGCCCAGAGTTCACTTTCAGAATAAAATATTTTAAATAGTTTTAATTTTAAGGCGAACACACTACACATTTTCAAACAAGGGGTTTATTCACAAGGGGTTTATTCACATCTGGTCCAAACATGTCAAATTAAATCATATAAGAAACCTCGTTTTAATAACTGACCAACGTTAATCAGGACATCAATAGTTTTCTATCTGCCGAAAATTCTCATGTTCATACTAAATGTACAAATCTAAGCCAAATAGCGCGGTTCCAACGCTCTGCAGTCGATTTTACACAGTCTACGAAAATAAACATTAAGAATCGCCCTTTAGTGATCGGTTCGCTAGATTTGTGGAAAACAAAACCGCTAATAGTGTTTGTGAAATCATTAAAAAAATAACGTTTCCCTGTTTGCCATCTGCGAGAACAAAAATAATACTGTTCTTATCCAACTCAACAAAAGGTTGTGCTTCGTGCCCTTTAGGCTGGTAAAAAATCCAACAATTTTTTACAAAAACAAAATACACATACGAAAAAAAATAAAAAGCCAGCAAAAAAACACTAATACACACACAAGTTGTTCGTGCTGTGGACCACAGGCTGTGGTCGTTGCAAAAATTTTTTGTTTGTTTATTTCTTTATCAATGTAAAAAAAAAACAACATATGCATTAAAATATAATGTTTGTCTACAGTACCACTACATTTGTTCTGTTTTTTTTTTTTTAACGAAGAACAGAACAGATTTATAATGTTCGGCCTTTCTTGAAAATAGTTACGAATGGTATTAAGGGTTGTGTTCGTCTGCAGCCTAACCTAGCATTTACACATGCCACTGCCAGTTCGAAAAACTTAATACACTCACACTTTTTTACTAATACACTCACATTTTTCGCAATGGCAGCTCCAGTGGCAGCAAAAATTGCATGCGAGTAGAAATTTGGCACTTGCATGCCACTAAATGTCAAAACGATAAGCAATGTTACCCTGTTAAAAATTTAATTCACATTTGCTGGATTGTTGTCAAATTGTTATTGAAATTTTAACTTAATAAAGAATTATTATGATTATTTTTTAAAAGCGCGCATAAATAAAAGCAAGTTTGTTAATAATAAAGCATTAATATCGTTAAAATAATGCTAATATAAATAAATGAAAAAATTTCCCAAAAAATTTGCTATTATGATTAACTCGGTAACTCTATTTTGTTTTCTGGTACTTTTTTTTTAATTGAGAAGTAAAAAAAAATTGCTCAAGTTGACGCTTCTACGACATTTTGAAAATGAACTCGCAGTGGCATGTGTAATCACAAAAGTTAATGGCATGAGATTCGACTATTTCGAACAAATTTTCTTTGATAATATGTATACAACAGTGGCATGCCACTACTTGCATGTGTAAAGGCAGGGTAACGCTAAATAATGTTCTCTTTATTTTCGAACACTGGTTTTAAATAGTGAAGTAATGGCAATTTAGCTATTTTTTGGTCAGTCTTGCGGTTTTATTTCTATTTTGTGAGCTTTATTAAACAAGTCAATCAGTGTTGCCAAAACTTGGTGACCAAAAATGGCTAAGTTTACGGAAAAAATGGCTAAAAATTGGCTAAAAAATGGCTAAAAGCTTTTTTTAAAAAGAAACACATTAAAGTTCACTAACAAAACAAAAATAGTTCATTTAAAATTGTTTACGATAAAATTGTGAGTTAAGATCAATTTGTTAAATAAGAATAAAAGTAAATTAATATTAAAAAATTAAATCATTGAAAATTTCGATGTCGTTATTGTTCATCTCATAGGAATCACTCATTAGTTTCAAATAATCATAAGTTTTAAATAATTTGAAGGTAAATCATAATCACGACAACATTTACCCAACTCCTTTTGAGTCCTGTGCCCATGTTCTGTAACTCTCGCGTCAGTAAACTTTTCGATTGAAATGTGTGAAATGAAACAGAAATGCCATAAATTGAAACAAACAGCTGTTTTTCTCACTAAACTGTATCTGCAACTTTTTTTGGCGAGTACTAGCTGTCACGTAAGGAAATTACTCGCCAAATTTCAGAAAAAGTGTGTCTGTAATATTTTTGTGCGAAAAGTTTCCGCTTTGAACTGTCAAATAAACTCACGTATAAAAACGGGGCGAGAAAAACTTGTAACACCAAAAAACACTTAAAAATGCAAAATACAAAGAATAATAATAATAATAATATTTTGTTCTTGGCACATTTTTTTATTGTTTAATTATTTTGCTTTTAACATTTATATAAAATATACGAATGTTTTTAAATCGTTTGCAAACAACAAACATTAAAGTCGCACTTTACATTAATTGGTAAAGCCGACGGTTCTAATTTCGCCGCCGTCGTTGAAAAATTTTCAATTTTAGTAAATTTTGGTCGCCGTCAACGTTATTTGTTCCTGGCGTTTTCAATGTCTGCAATGTCACATCGGCTTCGAGTGCAATATTATGACATTTATAACGTAACGACGTAATCTCTTTTGATAGTTTTCGACATGAGTTACAGACACACTTTTTTCTCACTTTTCGAGAAACGATGGAATATTTTGTGTCACATCTTTTCGACGCGAGAAGTTCTCACTATAGTTACAGAACATGAGTACTGATCTACAATAAAAAACAAGCAAGAAAGTATAGTCGGTTAAACCCGAATTTATGATACCCTACACCATATTAGAAACTTTGTACCAAATTTTATCAAATAATCTCTTAATTGCGACCTGTACTTTGCGCACAAGGTTTAAATGGACAGCCAGCCAGCCGGACAAACATCGTTAATTGGACTCAGAAAGTGACTCTGAGTTAATTGGTGTATGTAAAGGGGGACTAAGGACCAATATTTTAAGGTGTTACAGACATCAGCACAAACGCAAGTACCCTCTCCACTATTGTGGTGGTGGCATAAATATTGCATTGTTATGGTAAAACTATTTACCTAATTGATAAAATTGAACTAACGGTTGCTTAATGTAGCCTATTTCTCAAATTACTTTTAACGCTGTTTACTTGGCTAAACACCCTAAGCAACTTTATAGTCAATTCTGAAATTTCTAAAACAATTTTGTTACCGCCTGCATCCCTTTATTGAAATACTTGCAACCAGAAAGAAACAGCGATATTTGTGTTGATGCATTTTATAAATGTGGAATACTGTTCCTTTATTTTGAAAGATGTTTCAGCGTCATAGTTTATAGCGATTTTCAACATTTGTAAAAGTTGTGATTTAAATTAAAGGCTTTTTAATTGTTCAAAATGTTCATTTTACTTTTATAAATTTTTATAATAAAACTAGCTGGCCCGGCAAACGTTGTTTTGCCATATAACTTATTTCTTTCAGATGTTACAGTGTCTGCATGCCAAATTTTAAGAAATCCGGTTGATTAGTTAAGAAGATAATAAAAATTATAGGCTTTAGTTCTTTCCAGATGTTACACTTTTGCCCACCAAATTACAAGAAAATCAGTTGATTAGTTAGGAAGATATAGGGAGGGGGAGCTTTTACTCCTCTTGCCCTATTTCATGCCCTTTTTCTTTCAGACGTTACAGTGTCTGCATGCCAAATTTTAAGAAAACCCGCTCATTAGCTTAAAAGATATAGGGAAGGGGAGCTTTTACCGCTTTTGCCCTATCTCACGCCCTTTTTCCTTTCAGATATTACAATGTCTGCATGCCAAATTTTAAGATACCCGATTGATTAGCTTAA